>JARACZ010000027.1:0-2967500 GCA_029255805.1 Keiferia lycopersicella | reverse complement strand
TGTCTTTCAGTGCGTAACGCGACATAGAATTTATCTACACCTTTTGATAAAAATCATACGATTTGACACGTCTGAAGTCTTGCGCGCGTGATAAGGCCTTTCACACTTAACGCACAACATAACACATTCGTAGCGCAGCGGTCTGTCAGGTTCATACTAGAAGCGTCAACCCCGACACTAAAACTGCTGTTGACGCAGGTCCACAGTACGACGCAGCGTTAGAACAGCGGTTGTAAAAGAGGAAATCTAAGTAGTTTTAATTTAAGAAAAGTAAGCACTCTCTCTTTTTTCGTGTGGGACACCGAGTCGTCCAACGACCCAAAGTAAGCACTTAAAGGCTAAGATACTTGAAAACTAATTTTATTAAAAATTTATCCGACTTTTTATAAACAGTCAATAACAATATGTTTCTCACTGGTAAGCAAAGTCACGGTTCGCACCAAGTATGTTTAAGTTGTATTTTAGTAATTATGGAATCCCTCACAAGTTTATTTAATACGCCAACTCACTTCAGCAAAACCAAGCTTGGACTACGGAGAACACGTTTTGATACTTGACAGAAGAGGCAAAATGTGACCTACACACGCAAATCACGCCTTTATCCCTGACAGGGTAGCCAGAGCGTTAACGACAGTAAAATAACGGTCGTTACGCTACTTCTGACAAAATATGTTTGAGGGTCGTTTCAGATAAGTCGTGTAGCACTATAGTGACAAGTTATCAGCCTGTCGCCTGAATTTGCAATACACATGAAACCCTTAAATCCCTTATTCGGCTTCTACGACACACACGGGAAAGAAAGGGGGTGATGCTATAACTAAGCCGGCATCACACGACAAAATTGGACCTCCTATACTAATTATGCTGATTGATAGAGCGTTTTGAATGAAATGTCCTAAGCAATTAAAATCTGTGTATAAAGTCTTGAAAGAAAATAAGGTCGCCAGTTCTTTTGCGATCTGTCAAATCTGACAGATAACAATATGACAACATTTTTACATATGACATGTTTAGTTCCATTTTATAAAGACTGTACTTTCCTAATAAAAATTTTTTTTTAGCTTTGGTCCATGTAAAGATGGACATCCTGTGTATATAAACCACATATTATTTTAGAAAAAACCGTGTGATGCCGGCTTAGAATAGCATCATCCCATTCTTACCCACGGGTGGTGTCGTAAAACTATAGTGATACACTCATCATCTGAAAGGGCCTTCAATATTTGTCAGATGTGGCGATAGCGACCATATTTTTACGAAAAACTATAAGACATTATAACGGGTTTTAACTCACGGTAGGGATATATCGAGCACCCAATATTTCGGCGATGTTGCAATCGCCATGATCACGGGTAAACTGGAGCGGCTGCGGGTGACGGCTAAGGGCAAACATATCTGTCTACCCTCATTCTTCATACCGCAGTGCGGACTTAGTTTGACCAATGTAACAACTACCACAACTAAAGTCTATTTTATACACCCCTGGACATTCTAATGGAAATCGATCCTTTGGTGACCGTAGAAATATTGGGTGCTCGATATATCCCTACCGTGAGTTAAAACCCGTTATAATGTCTTATAGTTTTAGTGATAATAACCACGGAACCTTAAAATCAAGTGTTACATATTTTTACGGCCGTTAACATTAACGCACTGACAACCCCGCAAGGGATAAAAGCGTGACGCGTGTGTGTATGGGTAAGAAACATTTATTCACCTTGTTGTCATTTCTAAAACTGACAGCGGCAGAGTAGAAGGCAGGCGGAACTTTGAATTCGGATATATCTGAACTGAACGAACACTTGCGGACAAAGAAAATGAAAAGTCAATTTAAATTCAGTGAAAATAATTTCAGCATATGTTGTAGTCACATTTTCTTGGAAACTCTTTTCGAAATATGGAAACAAAGTTGGATTGTACAAAGTGTATAGAGTTTGCCCATTTTTGGCCCGAATTTATTTAATGTATTTGAAAAAACTACCCCCTACCCTAGGAACATAAGTAGTTGAAACAAAAATATCCAAAAATATGTCAATATACAACATACACACGTGTTATAAGTAGGTATGTGAAATTTGAGGCATGAATGTTTATGTAACGTATGTGATTGATTTAATCTAAAACAATGAAGTAATGACCTAAAGGCACAAACTAAATAAGTAAAGGTGACGGACGGGTGACCGATATATTTTGTCCGCAAGTGTAGGTGTGCCTCTACAAAACGAGAATGGATTTGGCAAAGGTACGTTGGTTATACACGAGAATTCCATCACGTTCTCTCTGCGTTCATCTACGTTCGTGACATGCGAACGTATACAGACCGGGTGGACGTTAGCGAATGTTGGGAAACCTTAGTAACGTTTGGTCACGTGTATTCTTGATTCTTCACTTTTATCCACATTTTTCAGCAAATAATCGAGATTATATTTTTCCTGTATCTGGTCCAAAAGAGTATTCATTCCATAAAAATAATAAATAAACACGACATAGGTGGCTGGCCGTTTTTTCATGATTATAAAATCATACACACATACATATACATAATATATATATCACGCTGTCAAGATCCCGAAAAACCCGCAGGAAGCCCAAAGAAAACAAAGTATCGTTTCCACAATTGAGCTGAATTTATTAAACCAAAATGATCTGGGTAAGGTAATGATTCGCCGTGAACATCTTAATACCGCGTTTTAGAAAACCTACAAAACTACAAATAGCGCCATCTCTTGGCAACTCTTAGAACTAAACTTAACCTTAGAACCTTAACATTCCGCCCGCCATGGACCTAGTCCATAAAAAAAAAACAAAAAGTTGGCGTATAAATACAACAAAAAGAATAAACTAGATTCATAAAGCAATTCAACAGATGAATGTACTTTATCAAAGAAACCAATGAGCTACAAAATAAATTTTAGAAAATGTCCTTTCAACAAAAAAACATTACATGAAATGTAGTGACAAACTGAATACTATTAACTATTCATCATCAACAACAGGTAGTACTATTAGTTTATTAATAGGTCTCTTAATAACATTGCCTTTATACTTTAAAGAAACTACGCGAGTGAGTTTGTCAAAACCAGGATGTTTATCAATGACCAGTCCAAAAAGCCATTTTGCAGGTGGCAGATCAGGCTCTTTGACCAGAACAACATCTCCTATTTTAGGTTCCGAGATCTGATCAGTCCACTTATAACGTTGTTGCAATTGCGCCAGATATTCGGACGACCATCTACGCCAAAATTCCTGTAACATCTTCTGGGTGAGATGCCATCTTTTAAGAGGCCCGATCCGTGAATTTTCATAATTAACATCAGGGACAAGAACTAGGGGCTCCCCCACTAGAAAATGACCTGGTGTCAAAGGCGTTAAGTCATCGGGACTACTCGAAAGCTGGCAAATCGGACGGGAATTGAGGCAAGCCTCAATTTGAGCCAGAACCGTTGACATTTCTTCAAATGTCAAGGTACTGTTTCCTACTATGCGTTTTAGATGGCGTTTAGTGGACTTAACACCCGCTTCCCACAATCCTCCAAAATTTGGAGCATGGGGAGGGATGAAGTGCCATGTAATGCCTCTCGACGCCAACCAATCCGCAACATCTCCGGCCACAGTTGACCTTTCGGCATCAAACAGCCTTTGAAGCTCTTTAGCGCTACCAACAAAGGTAGTGCCATTGTCACTCCACATATCACTAACGCGACCTCTTCTTCCTACAAATCTTCTAAGGGCTGCAATGAAGCCTTCAGACGTCATATCACTGACTACTTCAAGGTGAATCGCTTTGGTGTTCATGCAGACAAATAAGCATATATAACCTTTAGTGGAGCGATGTCCGCGACCCTTTGCAGTCCTTATATTTATCGGACCTGCATAGTCTACACCACACATACGAAAAGGCGGAGACGCACACACCCTGGATATTGGAAGTTGTCCCATCAATTGTTGGTTCGTTTGAGACGAATATCGAACACAAATCACGCACCTCTTGATAAACTGCCTTACCACACTTTTAGCTCCTAAAATCCAATACTTGCTTCTCAAATAGTTGAGAACAAGTTGAGGACCTCCGTGGAGAGTCCTTTCATGAGCTTCGTGAATGAGAAGGTTCGTGAAGTGTGATCTTTGAGGAATAATGATGGGGTGCTTAGTATCATACGGCATGGAAGAGTTGTTTAATCTCCCTGAGACTCGTAGAACACCAGTTTCGTCGAGGAAAGGAGCCAGAGAGGTAAGTTTACTTTTCTTACTGATTGGTTTTTTACTTTGCAGACTCCTAATCTCCTCGCCGAAATATTCTTGTTGGCACAGTTTTATGCATATAAGGTGACTATCACTTATTTCCTTTGCTGTCAATGTCTTACTAATTTTTCCAGACTTTTCTTTTTCAGGTTTTTTCCAGCGGAGTACTCTACGGCAGTACGACAGGACTCGGGTAAGTTTTTGCAGCGATGAAAATCTAACCAGTACATCGAAGTCATTTTCTTTACTGGTAGTTGCATGACAGACTGCCATCTGTTTCTTTTCTTCTAGATTAGTGCTTTTCTCATCACCTCTGTCGTAGTTTATCTTCTCCTTACGCAGCCACTCAGGACCTTCGTACCAAAGCCGATTTTGATTGTGCTCAGAAGCTGACAGACCTCTGGAAGCGGCATCAGCAGGGTTATCTTTCGAAGCCACATGCGCCCATTGGCCGCTGTCTGTGATCGTTAAAATTTCAGAGACTCTATTGGCTACAAAAGTCTTCCAGCGGCTTGGATGACTTCTCAACCACGCCAGAACGATAGACGAATCTGTCCATGCGTGAAGGTGTTGCTTCGGTACGTCCATTACTCCAGCCACTTCATTCAAGAGCTTTGCTAGGAGGACCGTGCCACACAACTCTAGCCGGGGAATTGATACCTGCTTTACCGGCGCAACTCTCGTTTTAGATGTGATCAAGCTGACGTGAACACGGCCGTTGCTGTCAATGACACGTGCATATACTACTGCAGCGAAAGCAACATTGGAGGCATCTGAGAAACCATGCAACTCAAAGCCTTGATCGTCCTTGCTCGTCTTTATCCAACGAGGTATGCGCACATCGACCAGATGAGATAACCCCTGGCGGAAGTTAGTCCATTCTTGTAGCAATGCTGCTGGAAGCACATCATCCCACCCAATACCACTAAGCCAGATTTTTTGAATAAATATCTTGGCAGCTGTGATAACCGGAGCGATCCAGCCCAAGGGGTCAAAAAGGCGAGCAATATTAGAAATGACCCTGCGTTTTGTGTCTGGACCCGGTGGACTGGGTAATGAGATCGTACACCTAAATTCGTCCTTTTCTTTATTCCAGACCAATCCCAGAATTTTCGCCGTCTCATCCATCTTTAATTCTATAGCCTGAGCTGCTTCATCATGTCCGGAATTGATATGCTTGAGCAAATCTTGATTGTTGCTGGACCACTTCTGTAATGGGAAGCCACCGCGTTTCAACATGGCGGTCATTTGCTCAAAAACATGTTTCCCTTCCGATACGCTATGGCACCCAGTCAGCAGATCGTCCATATAAAAATCTTGCAGGACCCTATCGCGAGCCAATAGAAATTCTGGACCTTCATCGTAAGCCAGCTGTTGTAAGGCTCGCACTGCCAAGTAGGGTGCAGACGAAGTTCCGAACATAACTGTCAAAAGACGAAAATGCTGCAACTCATCGTCTGGATTGTCACGCCATAAAATTCGCTGAAAATCAGCATCCTCCTTGGTAACCATAACTTGGCGATACATTTTGACTATATCAGCCACGAGAGCTATCGGAAAACATCGCCAGCGCATTATGAGATGCCTCAAATCAGGCTGTAAAGTCGGACCAACCATCAGATCCTTATTCAGCGACATGCCATTTTCGCCTGCACAAGCTGCATCAAGAACCACACGAGTTTTGGTTGTGTCTTTATCTTTACGAATAACCGCGTGATGTGGCGTGTATACGGCATTTGGATGTACTATTTCATCTGGTGGCACTAGTTCCATGTGGCCCAATTCGAGGTACTCCTTCATAACCTTCGAGTAATCGATTTTCAACTCAGGGTTCCTAGCAAAACGTTTCTCCAACATGAGGAAACGCTTGAGAGCGATGTTTTTTGATCCGTTATATTTACATTGAGGATCTGAAGACTTAAACGGCAACTTGACAATATAACGACCATCTTTTTCTCTTTGAGTCGTACGAGAAAACAGTTCTTCACAGGCTTTTTCTTCCTCAGTGAGGATTTTTACTTTGTTGAAGTCAGGTTCCGCCTCAAGTTCCCAGAACTTTTTGATGAGGTCGTCCCCACTTTCTCCGGATACGTGCATACTAACACTGACTACGTTATGACACATTTCGTCTAAGCTGTGTTGCGTTGGAGTGCGCCCAAAGAGGATCCAGCCTAGGGAGGTATTTTGCGCAAGGGCAAAGGTACCAGGCGAACCCTTGATTAAACCATCCAATACAATTTGGGCGTAAACATCCGCACTAAGAAGCAGATCTACCTTATTCGGTATATGAAACTTTGGATCTGCTAAGGCCAAAGACGAAAGGGCTGGGAAAACCTTAGTTGAAACCCTTCTGCACGGCAAGAAGGAAGTCAATTTGTCTAAAACATGAGCCTTTACTGTGAAAGTAAAGTTAGGGTTGAGGCGAGACTGCAACTTCAATTCAACATAGGCCTTCGAAACCTTGTTCGATGGCTGGTCGCCGCCTAAACCTGAAACTATTCTGGTCTCGGGAATTTTCTTGAGACTCAACATTTGCACCGTCTCTTCAGTCACTAACGTTAACTGAGAACCTGGATCGATAAAGGATCTCAGCGTGACGAGGGTCTGGTTTCTATTTGACCGCGTGTTCACGAGCGCTGTGGCCAATAGAACCTGACTGTGATTGTCGGAGCAAGTGGCTATGACCTCCGCAGAGTCATCGCCAGGGGCCCTTGGTATAGATGTTTCCGACACGGCGGCCACAACATCATTATCCACAGGCTGATCTGTCCTTGAATTTTCTATCATGGGTTTTTTGGGGTGAAGCATCGTATGATGCTTTTTTCTACAAAGGCGGCACTTCGTAGACATGGTGCATTGATATACTGAATGACCGTAATTCATACAGTTGAAACATAACCTCTGCGTTTGAACAAACTCTCGGCGCGCGTCGACCTCACACTTACCAAACTTTTTACAGTTACTTAACTTATGATTCTCATTACAATAAGCGCATGACAATGTAGTGGTGTTAGCGGTAGCAACATGAGCAAAACCGGACTTTTGTACCTTCGGGTCTAAGAACTCTAGCGACCTGAACTTGTTTTCTAAAAATTCTTCAAACAATTGCAATGTGGGAAGATCCTGAGATGATTCTGTTAACTTCTGTTCCCATTGTTTACGGGACTCTGGGTCTAATTTTTGACTGACTAAAAATATGATAATAACATCCCAGGACCTAGTATCTACACCTATATTTTCAAGAGCATGTAAACATTCTATCGTTGTGTCTAACAATTGTTTGATACCGTTTGCAGATTCAGATACAATAGCCCTCTGGCCCGTTAAACGCTTCAGAATACAGGTTGACAAATATTTTTTGTTATTATATCTGCTTTCTAACTGAGACCAACATATTTTATAATTATCATCAGTGATTGGCAAGTGCCTTAACAATTGCTCTGCTTCCCCAGTTAAATACCCCTTAAGATAGTGCAATTTTTGAACATCAGGGATAGTCGCGTTGTTATGAACAATGGAAGTGAACAAGTCTCGAAAGCCGATCCATTCCGAATATTTGCCTGAAAACTTAGGTATCTCAATAGTGGGTAATTTTAAGTTTCCTTGTTCATTTCCCTTGCTCTGTCCCTTTTTACATTCAGGATTTGTACTTTTTAAAGCTGACAATTTTTCTTTTAAATCCGCTTTATATGCGTAATACAGTTCTTCCGTTGCATCAAACGTTCCTTCCTTAGAATAATCCGATTGATCAAATTGTTCTTGTGGCATTTCAAATACAAGTTTTCGGTGATTGGTGGAAAACAAATTCCATTGCTGCTCTAAAAATTCCAACCGAACTTCTAAATAAGCTATTTTGATACGATCTTTCGGAGATTTATTAAAGTTAGTGTACGCTTTCTTTATTTTTTCTGAAGTATCCAGAAGTAACTTAAAGTAGTTCTCCGCCATCCTTGTAGTTTAAAGTCCAAAGCACAAACACCAAAATTTTTCTAAGTCTTTTGAACTTCACCAAATGAATCCGAAAACCGGCATGGATTTCCCGTCAGTTCACTTTTTCGCGAATTATTCTAAGTCCATGCACTAGTAACACTTTGAAATTTTTACAAGTCCAAAACTATGCAACACTAGTAAATTTTCTAAATTATTTTTACACTATCAATAAGGGTCAAAATTGTACTCACAGTTTTGGTTCACACACTCACTACTTGCGCTGACCGGTAGGGGACGCTTCTGTCGCGCTAAACTCCCAGAGAGGGTGCTCCCCGCACCACTGCTGCTCCGGACGACACCGTGGGTGCTCCCCTCTCCGCGCCGTACCGTCCTCCTTGATTGGTAGGCGTCCCAGGGGGTGCTCCCCCCGCTGTCCACCGCTCCGTAGACGCTGCCGACTCGGCACCATAAGCAGCAATCCGCCACTTGGTCGATGCCGTTGATGCACCAGTCAACTCTGCGCCGTGTTCCGTTCCGGCACAAAGGACCAATGTCAAGATCCCGAAAAACCCGCAGGAAGCCCAAAGAAAACAAAGTATCGTTTCCACAATTGAGCTGAATTTATTAAACCAAAATGATCTGGGTAAGGTAATGATTCGCCGTGAACATCTTAATACCGCGTTTTAGAAAACCTACAAAACTACAAATAGCGCCATCTCTTGGCAACTCTTAGAACTAAACTTAACCTTAGAACCTTAACACACGCCTTTAACCCTTACGGGGTAGGCAGAGCGTTAACGGCTGAAAAAAAACCGTCGCTATCACCACGTCTGACAAATATTGAGGGCCGTTTGAGATAATTTGTGTATCACTATAGTGACAGGTTGTCAGCCTGTCGTCAAAAAAATATCAACAAATCAAATCAATTATAAAATCAACATCAGAGATATTTATTAAAACAATCTTAACATGTGAACTACCGTATGAATTAAATTACTGAAAGTATGACGTCATCTTGCGCTATTTTTGGATGGCGTCAGAACAGTTTTTCTGTTTACGAATTCGAGCTTTGAATTTTTCAAAATACCTACTATGAATGGAGTCTGTAGTCATTTTTGGTCAACAATATTAAGTGTACAACTTTTTTATTTTATTATAACTTACATACATATATCACGCCTTTATCCCTTACGGGGTAGGCAAAGCGTTAACGACCGTAAAAAAATACGGTCACTATAGCGTCTGACAAATTAAATTTGTGTTTTTGGTGGTTTGAGATAATTTTTGTATCACTATAGTGACAGTTTGTCGCCTGTCGCCTATTTTATTAATGCTCCAGTCAATAAGCGAATTCCATCGCACTTCAATAGAGCCAAGCTCGAACATACATACTAGTTGAAGATTCGTTTACGTTCTCTAGGTCTGTAACATATAACTCTTATCATATACCCTTGCCTTTAGAAGGGGTAATAAAAAAATTGCGTATTTTTCACGGAATAACGAAATACGGATACTTATATTGCTATCATCATCTCTAGAGGGCGCGTTACTGATGGAATTGTCTACTCAGTTGGTATGATAAAGTACGAAATATATCAGATGTTTTTTTTTTTTTCAATTCCTTGGTCTGTCTGTGTTTGGTCTCAGAATGAAGAGACCTCTGGTTCGATTCTCGGGGGTTTTACTTTTCAACAATCAACGAAATTCTTCCTAGCTAGGTATTTCGAAATTGTAGTAAGTGGGTGGATATTTGAAAACGGTTCTTCAGGTCCCTTTCCTGGCAAAATAATAATTTTAGTTTTATGGCTATTTTATAATTGCATAATAATAAAGGCCTATTGAAAAGGCTATTTACGAAAAAACACTTAAATCGAACCACAGGTTTCGCCAAAATTCAATTTTGAAATTTGAGGTGCGCCAGTCAAGGGACAAAGTAATTATTTTAACAAAATATATGAATAAAAGGTGTTCATCTTTTGCTTTTAACTAAATAGAATAGAAGTAAAAGTTGCCGCAGCCTACCAGACTGACGCCCTAAAGCCTCAGTCTGGTTAAGACTGACGAACGACGAAAAACACGACACATCCAGCCCGACATACGAAATGAAATGGCCGCCTTAGACTCCATTGAAAAACGCGCCAAGAAGCTCATAGCAGACGAAGCACTGGTTGAGACTAAGTTGCAGAGCCTTGAACACCGTCGTAAAGTAGCATGCATGTCGGTATTCTATAGGTTACATTTCGGAGACTGTGCTCAATCACTCCACGACCTGATACCCCCTTCCCCATTCCATCTCCGGGGATCGAGGCGCCCACTGGGGTTCCACCCTTATGTTGTAGATATACCTCTGATCCGCACTAAGCGTTTCGCTTCAACTTTTATCATGCGTACGGCTAAAGAGTGGAATTCCCTGCCGGCGGATCTTTTTCCGGAACAATATAACTTGGGCCTTTTTAAGGCAAGAGTGAATAGGCATTATCTAGGCAAGCATGTACCATCTTCGTCTGCATCTCCACTTACCACCAGGTGAGATGGCAAACAAATGCGGGCCTATTACATATAAAAAAAAAAAAAAAAAAAAAAATGAAACCGCCACAGTGTTCGACAATCACAGCTGACAGGCGGGCGTGTGTAATCTGTCGACCTCTGGAAGAAGGCTGTTTGTAAACAGCCGAAACGTAGACCCAATTCCCCACCAAAACAATAGTAACGTAAGTCGTTTAAACTTAGGCCATAATGAAACAGCTAGCATGAGACAAGAAGAAACCACCGAAGACATTATGACCTGAGAATTAACTGTGTTGTACACTCTGCTACTGAACAGACGAAGATAACCTTAAAGATGACGCAATTAGCCTGAGACATGCATGACTCAGATAGCCTTAGACACCACTAGGCAAGCAACCTAACACACGCCGCTGTATACATGAGACACGACGCAATCAGCTTAAGAGACATTGCCATCAGACTGAGAAATAACGTAACTAACCTGAGACTCGACGCAGTCACCTTAGAGACGACGCAATCAGCCTGAGACACGATGCACTCAGCTAAAAAGACTCCAACATACAATGCAATCAGCTTAAGAGACGACGCAACCAACCTGAGACATAACACAGCCATGCTGAGATACAATGCAGACAGGTGCAGAGACGTCGCAATCAACCTCAGACAACGCAGTAGGCTAAGAGACGTCGCACTCAGCTTTAGAGATGTCGAAGTCACCCTTAGTGAGACATAACGCAGCCGCCCTGAGATACAACGCAGTCTACTTAAGAGACGTCAAAATCAGCCTGACATAGCGCAGCCACCCTGAGATACAACGCAGTTGCTTAAGAGACCTCGCTTAATGTCCCTGAGTGAGATAAAACGCAGCCAACCTGAGATGCAACGCAGTAAGCTGAAGGGACGTCGCAATCATTCTGTGACATGACGCAGCCACCCTGAGATACAATACAATGCAGTCAGCTTAAGAGACATCACAATAAGCCTGAGTGAGACATGACGCAGCCACCGTTAGATACTCGTACATCGCAGAGATACAACGAGATACAACGCAGTCAGCTTAAGATACGTCGCATTGTGCCTGAGTGAGACATATCGCAGCCAACCTGAGATACAACAAACTCAGCTTAAGAGACGTCGCAGTCAGCCTAAGACATAACGCAACCACCCTGAAATACACCGCAGTCAGCTTAAGATACGTCGAAATTAACCTGAGACTTAACGCAGCCTCCCTGAGATACAACGCAGTAGTTTAAGAGACGTCTATCAATCAGCCTGAGATATCGCGCAGCTACCCCGAGGCCTAACGCAGCTACACCTAGAGACATAAAGAAAGTGTTTTTAAACTATGTTATCTGCACGAAAAACAATGCTGTTCACCAACTGGAAACCCTTAATCTAACTTACGGTACCCATGGGCAGACATGGGGTGGTGCTATTCTACTCTGCAGGCACACCTTTACACAAAAAAGTTGCAAAAACAATCATTAAAATAACATTAGTCACTTGACTGGTATAAAATGTCCCTTGACTGGGAAAAATGCCAGTCAAATGAAGCCAGTCAAGGGACAATTTTCTATATTTTTAGTGATTTATTGGTAAACGCTTGAATGTAATCAAAATTTTTAAACGAATTTTAAATCTCGCTTTATTATGCGACATTATTTGTTCAGAACAAATCCTCTGTAATAACTATTACATGAGGAAAACATGCACAGGAGAGGGACCTGGCGCGGGTGCAAAAATAGGATCTAAAAATTTAACGACTCCTATTTTATTCTAGAAGTGCCAAGGAGCTATATTATGCTCCCTCTCCAGGGATGAAGAAGTAATCCTGGCAGAAGGCAGAAACAAGACCCAGCTCATAGTTCTATTACTTTCAGCGATTCAGTCGTTTTAGATCACGTATTCAGAAAACACAAAAACGTGTGACCAACACAAACTGTCATTTTTATCGGTATACGCAGTTAAATATTGTCCAGTTAATAATTTTCTATAAATCTACATGATATAAGGATTATTATGATGGGTGAAAAGTTATATGATGTCCAGCTAGATAAAACTTTACACGTGTTTGAATTTCGCAACAGCTGAGTGTGACACGCGAAAAACGCGTGTTTTGGCCCCGATTTCAGGTTTCAGATTAAGTTTTAGTTTAACATATTTCATAATTTGTGGATGAAGTTTTACTTTCCAAATAGTCAATTAAACATTCTTTCGTGTTAATGATACTTAAAATCTGTGAGTGTTGTACACTTGAAGAAATTTATGTGTGACCGTAATTTTTAACTGCCCAAATTTTCACCCAAGTATTGTTTTCAAGAACGCCGGAGTAGTGGACAAACAGCTCTAATAAACCTATAAAATAAGAAAAGAATAAGTATTTATTTTAATAAAAATCATTTTTATAAGGATTTTTTTTCTATTTTTTAACATCCCATTTAGGCTCATTGTGGGGTAATTTTGTATGAATGGTAGATCTTATCAATGTGGCTTAGACCAGCATCAACCTAAATCTACCCGTGAGTGTCGTAGAAACTAAGGCATAATCATCAAGGGAATGGGCAACATCTTGCTCTGCACTCGCCAATCCGCCTACCAAGCGTAGTGTATGGCAATATACCCCCCAAAAGAGGGAGGCCCATGTCCAACAATGGACTGTTTTTCCATAACGGAATGGTTGGTTGATAGACGGTATTCTATTATGTTAGGCCTGTATTAATAAACTGCACTCAACTCTGAGATCGATCTTGAGTGCGGCTTTTAGATGCTATAGACTGACATTTGTCAATATCGCTCTTTAGAAGGATCTCAGAGATGAGTGCGATTTATGAATACGGACCTTAGTTTGTAGTTTTACGATGTTGGACAATGGACGTAGACTTCCATCAACATTCACACGTGATTGGACAGAGAAATTCGAATTTTGAATATAGACCGGGCGTATTGCACACTTGACGCACGACGCAGCGCAAAAATATCGCAGTGGTCTGTCAGACCATACTAGAAACGTCACTCCCCATACTAAAATCGCACTCGACGGATGACACAGCGATAGCGCTGCGTCGACAGCGGTCAGCGGTTGAGCTTGAGCGGTTTGAGAATGGGGATTGACATTTGTAAATAGTATGGATCTGATCTGACAGACCGCTGCGATATTATTGCGCTCCGTCGTGCGTCAAGTGTGCGATCCGCCTTGCGTTTCGTTCTTCGCAGACCTGCAATTTGGCTGATTGGTGCATCGCATTCGATTTCCAAAGCTCAAAGACTTCTGCGTTCCGTTGTTTCAAACGAAACGCAGCGTTTGAATTTTGAATTTCGAATGCAAAGGTTCAGTGTATCTGCATGTCGGTGATGTACGATGCTCTCACACTGTGTAGTGTTAACTGTACCTGAGAAGTCAGTGTGCGAGCAATATTGCAGTTTCTATCTCTTTTCGTGTGGGACAGCGAGTCGTCCAGCGACCCGATGAACCCTAGTGTCAGAATTTTTCTACAAGTAGCAGGATTCTGGCATGGTTGTGTGCAACGACTGCCATCTAAGTGATCATAGCATCACCAGGGGGCCACCGACGGTCATTGCAACATTCATTCTAAGAAAGCAGCTGTGTGGTCTCAGTTCCAATCTTCTTATTGTTTATTATATATCTTTACGATAATAATACTTAATAGCTGGTGAAAAAATAACAGTTAGAAGGTTAGATGCCGTGTGATGCCGGCTTCGAACAGCATCAACCCATTTTGTTTCCCGTGGGTGTTATAAAAGCCGATTAAGGGACTCGAGGGGTTCATATGTATTGCAATTTTAGGCGACTGAATGACAACCTGACACTGATACACGACTAATCTGAAACGATCCTCAAACATTTATCAGACGTGGCGATCATGACCGTAATATTACGGTCGTCAACTCTCAGCCCACCCCGCCAGGGATAAAGGCGCGATTTGTGTGTGTGTGTGTAGAAAGATTATTTTTCTAACTAGGTACCCGTCAGAAAGCGACCTCTACAAACGATTTGTATGAAAACATGCCCATTGAAATAAAAAACTAATTTATTACTCTTCCAGCAAGAAAGCAATCAATCAGGCACATATGGAGCTAAACTTCCTTTAATATGGCAACCCTCGTTATTTGAAGCGGGCAACACTAAATTACCGAATAACATGTTCACGACAAAACGCTTTTCAATCTGTGCGCGTCTGGGGGTAGGATAAAAAGGACTGCGCGTAGGCTTTTAAAAAAAGAAGGTAAAAAAATAAATAAAGCAAAACAGTAGGTGAGTATAAAATTAACGTAAATGGAATATTACAAAGCCACGGAATTGTTTGGACTTTTTTTTCAGTATTTTTCTAACATTCAAATTCTTTTTTTTTAAATTATTACTATTAAATAAACATAATTAATTAATACTTATATAAAACTCATAGGGAAAGCTGTTCAAAACAATTATGAGGATAAACTATTTCCTAAAAACTAAAAAATTATTCGTAAAACTTTGATGCCGTGTGATGCCGGCTTAGAATAGCATCACCCCACATCCTTCCCGTGGGTGTCGTAAGAGGCGACTAAGGGACTCGAGAGTATTGGTGTATTACAATTTTTAGGCGACAGGCTGACAACCTGTCACTATAGTGATACACATGTTTTCCGAAACAACCTTAGAAAACAATACTCAAAAATGTCAGACGTGGCGATAGCGACCGTATTCTTACGGCTGTTAACGCCCTGCCTACCCCGCAAGGGATAAAGGCGTGATATATGTATGTATGTAACTTTGTTATTCTACGGCTGGTTTCAGAGCGACGCGTCTCGGCAGCGCTGCCCAGCCGCGCGCGCCTCGCATTACACTAGATTGTATGTAGCGTTTCATAGTGACGCGTCTTGGGCCGCGTCTCGGCCGCGCCGCGGTCGGATCTCCTTCGATTGCCAGTAGCGTCGACTTGCAATCTTTTAAGACGTCGTTGTTGCACTCTTTTCCATATAACGTATATAGCTAATATAGTGATTAATGTTTGCTTTGTTTGTTTAGCGTTTGCTGGCATAATGATTCTCTGCACTCGACCGTACACCACAACGAAGCGCGCGCGTCTGAATGTCGTTTCACAGCGAACGCGCTGCCCGCTGCTGAGACGCGCCGCTCTGAAACCAGCCTACGGTCCATTTTCTTTTAAACTCCTAAAACTTTTTCTTTCCTTCTTCCACATCCTCTGACCTTTTTTTAATTTCTTTCAAAAACTAAGTGAAGTGACTGAAAATCTTTAAAGAAAATACAAAACATGACAATGCAAATAATTTAGTGTAGGAAGTTTTAAAGAATTTTTTCGAAGTCGATAGGGAGAGATAGAAACTGCAAAATTATATAATTTCGAATCGAAAAATTTTGTCATCATCTCTAGTCCTATTTTCTAGTAAACTCCCTCCATTCTGACCTCACCCTATACGCACTACAAAAGCTGAGGTCCCTTTTAGAGCGGACCCCCAAATGCCAATCTTGGCAGATTGCTTTTTTTTCTTTTGTCGGTTTTGAATGCGAGCATGTAGGCCGAATCGCGCAATATAGCTCAACGAGGTCCTTTGTACTTGATTAAATACCCACCACATACGATTTGCCGCGCTTTCAGCCGCCATTTTGTCTTATCCGTTCGAAATAAGGCGGGAAATCGAGTGAAAACGGCGAATTTGAATGCAGAGTTGTGATTGGTCGATGCCCGGCGCGGATTGGTTATTTAATGGTTTCTTGGCTTACGATTTGTCTGATGATTAATTTTGTCGCGTGCGTTCGGTTTTTGAATGTCGAATCAATGTATTATTGCTTGTGAAATAAATAATTATAGACATATTATTTGCAATGTCATCAGAAATTGAAATATCGCGTATTGCCCGCCATGATTCGAACCTCGAACTAAATTCCATATGACTTGCTACGATGCTACGTACCGTAGTAAGCGTAGCGTCTCGTAGCTGTCGTAACCAAATCTCGACGTCGCGTCAGTTTGATACCTTTTTATTTTTTGAGGGATCACTTTATCCTAGTTATTCTCAATATTTGTGCTAAAAATCAGTAAATGATAAAACCTTGGAGGTGCTACTAACAGGGAAATTTTGTCTATAATTTTTTTTATATTTAACCGAGCAGCCCGTTTACTACCAATATTTCGAAATATAACAGAACTTTCTAAGGCAGTAGATATGTACTCATCTAATTCGCATTACTTGATACTTTGCATTAGATAAAAACAAGGCCATATAAAAAATTACATTTCACTCCATTCCGAACACGTATAATCCATCTCCTGTCACCTCGTATAATAATATTTTGTCATATCACCAATCACAAAATGGGAATTTTTTCCCTTATTTAATCTTTACCTACCTTAGGGAATATACATCTTCTAAGCCGATACAACTTTTAATATGAAAAATGCTATTACAGTTCAAAGCAAACATATTTTATAGCTTAAACAAGTAGTGCTAAAGAAAACATGACCTTAAATCAAAGGAATTAGAATCAAATTCGAAACGTCACGAAATTTTGAAAGAAAAATGTAAGTTTGCCGCGGAAAAAATCTGCAAACCGTATTTTGCCGTTTGAAAACGAAATCCTTTGTATATTTTGCGACTTTTTACTTCGTAATAGCTAAACAATTTTCTTTTCAATTATTTACTCAGCGGCAAATGTAATTTTGTATTCGTATAACATCTTTTCAACTCGACACCTTCTTACAGAAATTGTTTAACATTCGAACCGAAAGATTTCTTAAATAAATATTAATGAGGTCGAAACTTATTGGTTTCTTTCGACCTTTTTACTTTTTGTTGTTTGATTAACAAACTTAGAAGAACTTGGATGGGTTTCTCATAAATTTTATTCAAGTTATTAGGGACAAGCCAATTGAATGTATTTAAATATAATATTGACTATAACTTTCGTCAATTTCAAAATGGCGGATTTTAAGCACAAGCTATAAATGACTTTAAAATTTCCACCGGTGGGTTTAGTTTTAAATTTTTGTGCTTCTTGACATATTTTCAGAAATAAATACATTGTGTCTTACCTACATAAACTAGATTGTTAACAAAATTATTTCGTGTATGTAAGTTTAAAATGAGGACTCTATACTCTCCCAAAAGAACAGCCAAAAGTAAAGAATCATTCTAAAATCAAAATATAATAATAAAAAACTAAAACAATCGATGTAAAATAATATTCAAAAACAAAAAGAAGAAATTCATAAAAAAAACACAGAGAAAGGCGCGCTCAGGCGGGTTCAATCAAAAATGGAACGTCATTTTTTTCGCCCACTGATATTGACAAAGGCACCACCGTCAAATGCCATTGCATAAATGAGAACCAGTGTGCTCGCATGGAAAAAATCATCGGGCGAAATGTCATCGGAGTTTTCCCGCCTTGATTCAAATGCGTTTGACTGCGTTCAAGTGAATTGTTTATTTTTTAGTTGACGCGTTTTTCTGTGTTTTTTACAAGATATAAAATTTTTATTGTAATTTCTGGATCAACAGCATATTGTTGGATTATGAGCCTCCTGTTATTTAGGGGGATATTTGTGCTCGTACAGTGAAGCTTAGGCTGGGTTAGACCACAGAGCAGATATTTACCTAGAAGAGATGGCGTATGACGTTTTCTACGAAAGACTTTGGTCCGATCTTATGCCGCGCGAACGTGAGCTGGACTGTACATAGCACACCTACTTAGCAGTCAAAATAAGGAACGTACGAGGTTATGTATTCAAGGGGAACGCTGCCGCCCATTCCCTGAATTGATATATAGTCGCCTTTCATGGCAACCATGGGAAGAAAATTGGGGTTGTGCTATTTTAAGCCGACGCCATTCGGCTCATAAAGGTATGTACCTAAAACAAGGTTAGGTTAGGTTATGTTAGACTGACTTAACAAGGTAAAGCTAATAAACGAATTAACCTAATTTGTAGGTAGGTACTTGATACTCATCAAGCCCCCTTGCCGTTTTGCTTGTACGACATTTTTCTGATAGGGCGTTTTGCTTAATCATGCCTTCCGTTCTAAACGTTACGAAAATTTTCGAGATGCAATCAATAAACTCATTCAAAGCTGCAACTTCAGTTACTCGCAGACTCGCAGTTCAATTTCCTCAAACTTCAGGTCGTTCGAAATTTAAAACCCGTGTATCGCGGCGTCGCGAAGACGTCAGAGTTTCCCGCGCGCTGATTAGGACGGAGGAAGGTGAACCACGTCATATTAGCGAGCTAGGGTTGGTACATGAAACTTGAGAGATTTTATGAACATCAAAAGTAGAAAATAAAACAATTGCTTAGACTGACTTCGGCCGTCGATTTGGGTCTGAACATGATTAGGATGGAAAAGACGATAACCCATATGGGAGTACATGATCAGATTTTACTCTATCTGGGACTTTAAATGACATAAATTACGTCGGTAAGAACCTGTCAAATTATAACAATGATTAAACGTTAAGTGTACCTATTCAATGAAATTGAATTGTAAAACAAAATATTGTTAAAAGTCCAATATTGGGTGCCCATTTAGGTCTGAACATTAATTTCAAAGGAAAAACAATAAAATAGCATTAAAACCATACACATATCACATATCACGCCTTTATCCCTTGCGGGGTAGGCAGAGCGTTAACGGCCGCAAGAATACGGTCGCTATCGCCACGTCTGACATTTTTGAGAATTGCTTTCCAAGGTTGTTTAAGAAAACATGTGTATCACAATAGTGACAGGTTGTCAGCCTGTCGCCTAAAAATTGTAATACACTCTCTCTCTCGAATCCCTTAGTCGCCTTTTACGACACCCGCGGGAAGGATGTGGGGTGATGCTATTCTAAGCCGGCGTCACACGGCATAAAACCAAGACTTTGATAACACAATGCAACATCTAAAATTTTAAAACCTCCATATACTTATCTGTTTGTTTTATTGCGGCTCTTGTTGGGCGCCAAATCAAAGACAGATTTACTCGAAAACTGCTAAGACTGGCTGAAAACAACAACTTGCTGCCAAAACTCGCGTTCTTAATTCAAACTCGTCAGCCCTGTCTCACAGGTTGCTCGCGGGGGGAGGGGGGAGTGAAAAGCGCTATGATTGGAGCGTCGCGCGCCGCTGGGAAATCAGCGTCGTTCGCGCGGAGTCGCGCGCGTTTATTCACCAACGCGTCAAATATAACGCAGACTAGTTTAAAGGATGGAGACTGCTATTTATATTAAAAAGTGTGTTTTTGTGATGTTTGGTTTCATATCAGTACTTAGCTCTATTATATCTTTTGCCGCGCCATGCTGGGCGCCAAATAATGGTAACGATTTTTGATTTTCGTACCTACTTTCACCGTTCACGCTAAATTACCCACGCGTCAAAAATCACATTTAATAAAACAGTGACAGAATCCTGCAAAAAGATATTCACCTATATTTTTTAAGAACTAACTCCTAATTCCTATCAACTTATTTTAAATGTAAGGTTAATATAAAAACTTGTTTTGGTGCATTAAAAAATCAGCAGACGTGATTTAAAAAATAAGATTTGAAAAGAAGAAAATAATAAACAGAATAAGATTTTTGAAGGTATACGTGAACATATTAATTTACTTTATCAAATCAAAATACGGTCGTGAACGCTCTGGCAATTCCACAAGGGATTAAGATGTAAAACAAAATAAAACACGAATAAAAAAACAGAAATTAACAAAGGAACAAATAACTATTTTTTTAACCTTAAATTTATGATATCTTCTGTCTATATCGCTCGGCAACTGTACATGTTTCTGCCAGCTCACTAGCGAGGCTTGCACACTGGCGCTACGCGTTTCTTCTTGCGCAAAATTCCTTTACAAGGAATGGGGCGATGCTGTTCTAAACCGGGCATCACAAGGCTGTCTCTATATTGTTAACTGCTCTGCTCACCCCGCTAGCGAGGCTTGCTTGCTGCCGCTACATGTTCCATTTCGATCTGAATTCGTTCACCAACACCTTTGCACTGTCCTGGTTTATAACATTGTTTCACGTTATTTAAAACAGTTTTATTTCATAAATTTTGAGCGTGCGTTGATATTTTTTTTTATTAGGTAACTAGGTAATATGTACCAAAACATGAAAATTATTTGAAAAGCGACAAACAAACAAACCTAATGTTTTGAGGGTACAAGCCTTTTGCCAAAACCACAATAACTTAATTTAATTAAATAATCTGGCGCCCAGAGTGGGACTAAAACAATATCTTAAAAGATACACGGTTTTAACAGCAGCCTAACAAAACAGCCAGTGTCAAGTCAAATTTGCAAATCACGTTATAAAAAACACACCTACTTACATGGCCCTGTCATGTTGACTTCCAATTACATATTACACTTCCTACCAGTAAACCCAAGTTAAACCCTCTCATAGCGACAAATATGTTCTCTATAACAATCACAAATAGAATAACAATCATATTACAACAGTACAAATAATATAATGAAATCTCTTTATACCATACCCTCAAATTACTATCAAATAGGTAACATATTAATTTACACTTGAACATTGAAGAGTAAAAGCAAGTTATTTTCGACTTAGCATGTGTGCAATAAGGTGTATTTTAAGAATTTATGTGTGGGGGTGACTCTAGGGTTGACATTCTTGTAAAATGTTTTTTTTTTTTTATTATTTAGAAAAGTTTAGATAGATTGTCCAAAAGCGGGTACTTAAATATTGCTCTTTCCTACTAAATTGATTTTGTGCCAATCTATTTTTGTCGTAGCCCTTAAGAACAATACATGCTCTTCCAATTAACAATACATACGTACACTTGGCTGAAAAACATGCCAAATCAGTCACTGAATTCTAAAATTGTGATTAGCAATCTAAGCTAACACGCAAGCGAACATAGGAGTGATAAAAATTCAAAGTTCCTTTCGAAACTACCTAAACTTTTGTCAACCCTAAGTACAATCATAGAAAATGTACGCACCCGACACCAAATGAAAAAGGTGTCAAAGATCGAATTTACGATTCATTATACTTAATCCGAACAAAAACGAGGGGTGCCATCGCCCTGTACATTCCAAAACCAACCATATAACCTAGAAAATAAGATTGACAATAGGTTTTTGGCGGGAATACGACATTCGATTTGAAAAAAGCATTCGAAGTGCGCACGCATGTAAGTGCCCATTGTGGCGGCAGATGGCCGTTCGAAATCCGAATTCGAAACGTCACAACTTTATTTTTAAAAGCAAAAGGATGTAACCTCCACAGATTATAGAGCCATTTACGCCGTTCCTTTTTTAAAAGTTCGCTATCTTTTTAATGGGTATAAAAGCTTGTATAGAGATGAATCAGCCAGCGTTTTATAAAAGTAATTCCTTGTAAGGGTTTGCTTAGGGTGGGTAGAGTAATTAAGTCTATATGAATCAGTTTTCGTGTCAATTAATGTTTATGAATAAAATTACTACCGTTACGTGTTGGGTGTGGGTGTGACTGTTACACTTTTTATTCTAATGGGATATTTACACGGATTATGTCAGTAAACGTTACTAAATTGTGTTTTTAAGGATTTATAGAGTAGGTACAGTAGGTAATATTTTATTTAGCTACGTTTTTTCCTTAATATATTAGGTCTTAGATCTTTAGTACATGGAACTTCTGCGATAGCACTCAGCTGTTCTCACACTTGTAAAATTATCATCAGCAGTAAAATGTCCACTGTTGGACATGAGTCCTTCCTAGGCACTTCATAATTTTCTCATTACTAACACGAAAAAATTACAACATTTTAAAGTAGGTACAACTTTTTGATGACGTCATACAATTGCCTCCCGACCACACGCTAAGAGCTACTTCACCGGCAGCTAAGCTCTAATGTCGGCTGGAATAAATTGCAAGTGTGTGTCGGCGCCATTACGTGCTCCCGCGGGCGCAGCGGACCGGGCGGACGCGGGCAAAGACTAGGTAAAGTACAGATGCAACACAACGTGCCTTCTTACCTTCTGTTTGTTAATATAAGTACCTACACACATTTTTCAATCCAATCCGTTCTTCCCAGAACAACAACTATGCCCAATTTTTGTCTTTTTTATTATCGTAACATTACATTGGTAATTTGAGCCGATTGAGCTTGTCGTCTTTATGAGAGCACAAAAAAACTAGAGATTAGCAATCATCGGCACAAATTATATTTCTAAAACTAAACCTATTATTACTATTATTTTCGATTAAGTTTTGAACATCTCGGTGTGCACCGGTAGACTTACTTTTATTATAATTATGAACCTAAAGTGTCCCACTGCAGGGCAGAGGCAACCCTTCGCTTATTCTATTTATCCCTGTCTTGAGCGTTTCTTTGGCGTGGGCATCTAATAGGGAATTTTCTTTTATTTTTTAATTATTATTCTAGTCGTTATGTACTGTATGACGCAACACTCCCCATTATTACTCATGTAAGCTATGTACTCGTATAACATATTGTAACTGTATCCACGGTAGTCTACAATATACGCTTGGACTGAACGCACGTCTTTTGTCTTTTATCCTCCCCCAACAGCCAACATCGCATGGCGACCCTGCCAGTGCTGTCTTTTGGCAGTGCTGAGCTGTGGTTTCTGATGTGGTTGGTTGTTAGGGGGAGTAGAAGTGATTACAAGTGCTTTTTTTGGACTTTGTGAAGGTGAAACCTTACTTTTATGGACTTCATGTGCCGCGATCGGAATGTGCTGCATAGACAATTTATTCGCTGAATGCAACGTGACTCGTGAGGTGTCGCAATCACAACCAACTATGGGAACATTATAAAAAAAAAAATGTGTGAAAATAAAAAAGCAACGGTTTATTCTGCGGAAAATATACAATTTTCAACTGTAACGTAACAACGTTACTACCATAATGAAATTGATATTGATACCACATAACTATGTGTCAATATATTAATGAGCTGCGATGCAAAAGGATTAACTTACATTAAGAAGAAAAAGAGGTAAAAAAAAATTAAACACGATGTGATGAAGTTGGAGTAAAAACATAAACGTAAAAGATAAATGCGAGATGGTTTCAAAGATGAGCATGCAGGGCGCAGGGCGAGTGTTGGAGTCAGATGTCGATGGTGAAAGTTAGATGAGCAGTGTAAGCAGGGCGCCGGGAGGTTGTTGGAGTCGGATGTTGATGCAGAAAGTAAGAGATGAGCAGTGTGAGCAGGGCGCCGGGAGGTTGTTCGAGACGGAAGTGGATGCGGCAGGTTATACGGTTATTGTGTGTTGTCTTATCAAGGTTCCTAGAAGCTAAAGAAGAAAAGTATCACCAAAGTCTTAAGAGTGTCTCAAACGGCAAAACATGCGTAAGTGTTTTTTATTCTTCAATCGATCCAGTAAAAAGAAAAACAATTATTTTTAATTTCTACTTTACTTTTTATGCATAAATGTGTGTGTACGAATTTGTATCCTTTTTTCCTCATTAATTCACAGGTCTATAAAATTATATATGAATCTTTTCATTGTGTGACTACTCAGGTTAACTGATTTTATTTTATTATCAAAAAGTATTAAAATACACAAAATATATAAAAACGCATGTGTAATATGAATGTAAACGTACAAAATCAGTAAAGATGGTGAAAATAAATGCTTGAGAATGTAAAGTAGTCGCTCAACAAATAGAATAATATAATATGATGTGTTTATGGAAATATTTTCAGCACTCCCATAGTTTGTTGTAGATTTTAATGTCAGTGCAGTTTGATAATATTACATTTAAGAAAAAAACATTCCAGGGCGTTGGTTTGGTTTATATTTGGATTATTATAAGAAAAATAACTTGCAAAACTACTATAGTTTATTTATGCAGAAATAATTTCTAATGTATATTTTACCTTTCTTATTTTTGGGTACAATTAAACCGATAAATGACAGAATTTAATTTGTTTTAATACGAGTTGTATTACAATTGGAAAACGAAAAATACAAAGTATAATTAATGTTATCGTGAAATTATGGATACTTTTATTCTCCAAATAGGCAATTCGGTGGATTTTATTCAATTCAGTTTTAGGCAAGAAAGTTATTTAAAAAAAGTAAACTAATGGAAAGATATACCCACAGGATAAGCACGAGTAAAGCCATTATTTTGAATAACGTATGTTATGTATTTTTTTAATTCCCTATATATTTCAGTTTACGAGAACATATCCATAAATATAGGTTTAAAATATGTGTCCAAAACAGTATAATTAAAAGCTTTGTCGCTCCGTTTACCCCGCAAGCAATAGAGCAGGGCGTGAGTCAGCACTACGGCTCTATGATTCTGTATGGTTAATCATTAGACATATTTTCTTCAGATTATACAATCTACAGATTAGATTAAAAGTCCCGAACTTTTCTATTTAAAATTCAAAATTATTTGTTAGTATGTACTAGCATAAGTAGATTTTGATTATTCCTTCAATAAAACTGTTTTAATTCTTGTCAAAGAAAATAGATTGATATTGGATACAACAAGAATTTTGTTTACTTTCTCTTGCTTCAGTATTTCGAAAATTGTCTTTGTGCTACGGTAGTTGACATTTTACAATGCGCTATTTATATAAATGAGCAGTTTTATAAAAATAATATATTGTAAAAATCTATCAAAGTTATAACGTAACAGTGCTGCCCAACATATTTAATTTTAAAGGAGACGATTAACAAAATGTGCAATTAAAAAGTCTAACTATGGTTTAGCATCAATTGGAAAAGATTAAAAGAGTTTTTTTATATATAGTATACCTATGAAACAAATTTGTTTTGTATTTTATTACCAAAGTTACACGTTCAGTAAAATATTACAATAAACCAAAGAAATTTACAGTTGTATCTAATTTTGCTAAAATAAGATAATTTTACACGTGTTGGTAGGTACCTATTCTCAAACATTCAGAACAAGATGTAATCTGATGACACCTAGTACGTCTACTGTCGTTTGTACCTATCTAAACATATCTAAAAGCAATTCAAAAACAAGTTCAATGCAGTTTTTATATCACTGGATACATATATTTAGCAACTCTATATCACAGGTGTTGTTTTCACAGTTGCCATGCATACCATATTTTTGCTGAGTTGAATTTGCAAGTACATAAAAAGTGAGCAGTGTTTGAATTATAGGGCAATATCAAATCTTTCATTTGTAATTTTATTGTATGTAATTATATGAACGTCTACTTAACTCTCTAATGATCACATACATCTCATACATTGTGTTTCACTATAGAAAAATCGAATGAACGTATTGTTGTTCAATCAGAAATAAGTAGTATCTTTTTATTTTTATCTATCTCACGGACGAGACTAGTAGGAGTTAAAAGAAAGGCGTATTGCAGAGGTTATGTATTAAAATCATTTTGACTAAATATTATTAGGTATGGTGTTTAAGCCAATTTGTTACATTAACTAACTGGATACTGCAGCCAGATGGTCCCACTAAGTGCAAGTTAAAGTAAGACAATGAGTGACGGTATAGCATGTTTTCCTAGGAAAATAAGAGAAGTCGGAAAATCTTTGGCTAATCAAGTATCGTTATACGACTGGCCTGTACAACCAAGAGTTGATACTTTATTACCTAAATGATTTATCGCTATGAGTATAATAGATCGAAATGGCTGGAATAGAAAAAGTAAGCATTTTAAGTGCTAATAATGACAAGCCCATTGAATACTTTGTAACAATAGGGTTAGGCACGTATAAGGTTCAGATCCTTCATTTTGATCATAGCCGGAACGAGTTTTCCCCTGTGAAAAAAGTTGGAGACACTAGTTGTCTTAAAATGACCTTATATTAAAATGAAGTTTTAAGGAACTCATAAAAGGCGAAAATGCCTTATAATAATAAAATATGTCGCGACAGGTCGGTAGAGTAGTGCCGTAAATAAAAATAATAATTAAAATATATTGTGCTACCGATTGATATGTTATGGCTGGCCAGCCCATAGACGATGTAAAAAATAATAATAAAATATGTACAAATATATGATGAGTGATGACAAATATAATGATAAAAATAATAAGTGATAGATAATGTGAAAAGTCAAATCGTAGAATCCATATAAACGTACAAATAACTATGTAGAAGCAAATATGACTATTAAATTTCTAAATGTATTATCAGCCTATGCTGATGTCAGAGTAGAATAAAGGTAATATTTTAGAAAACTGAACAGTTGTGTTGTGATATAATTTAAAGATCTGAAAGTCTAAAAAGTATACTTTCTTTTTATTTACATCATAAAAATAAATAAACAAATAATTGTTCGTTAACAAAATACAGAGAAGGATTTTTAAATTATATAATTAAGACAATTTCTTAAAAACAGTAGAAATGCAAGTTATTCGTGTTGTTCACTTTTAATTGAAAATCATTAAAAACTAAATGATAGAGATTTTATTATTTTTTTATTGTTATTTGTGCAACAAAGCCACGCCTTGGATTGGATTGAATAAGAAATATTAAATAATTTTAAGTCGTATTAGTTAAAACTGTTTAAAGTAGGTAGTCAGGACAGAACTAGTTGAAATCATTGGTTTTTAAAACAATTAAAATGTTCCATGTGTTCATAAAAATTTCACCAAAATGGATGTACAAAAATTGTAATGATAAATGTTATTCAAATCGAGTTACTTTCACTACAGAGATTACCAACTATTTGCGAATTACCAATTTTATGAACATAATGTATTTTAGAATGAACGAAAATGCTGTCATTGTTTTTATAAGTGATTTTTTACGAGTTTTTTTTAACGTTTCGACTTATACCTGGTACAAAGGTTTATTTTAAGAAATCAGTTTGCTGCTACTTTCGAATTTAAATTCAAACAAAATGAAAAATAGTATGTATTTTGTTATCAAAATCCGATTTTGTATGAATGTTAAAAAAAAAGTACTTATCGAAAAACTAAATTATGATTTTATACCCATTACCTATATAACACATTCGTATTTTTTGGAGATGCATATACTAAATACTGTTAATTTTGTCCGAGACTACTAGCTGTATAAGTTTTTTTTTACATGATGTAAGGCTTATAATTATAACTATAAGCATTAGGTATATATCAATTCTTTTATACTAATTATTACGATACGAAAGTGTTTTCGGTAATAGTAAACATAAAATGGTTTGAATTTCACATAAAAAAAAAGTTTGAGCTTGTTAATAAAAGTACAATAGTAAAAACATTATTCAAAATTAATTCGATTATTAGGTAAGTGTTTAGATGGTTTTAACTTTTAATAGTTTTATTTAACATAAAAATAGGTATGTATCTATTTATAGAATTTTCCTCAAAAATTAATACGTTGAAATGTAAAATTATCCCTTTGATCACTTAATAAAACAAAATCTATCAAATTCTACAAATAGCAATATAATTGGCATAATAGTATTTAGATATACAGATTTTCATTTATTCATTATTCATATTTTTTTAAAATAATACTACTTGGAAATACATATACGTATATATGATTATTTTAAGAAAAAAAAAGAAATAGCAAGACATTTCTTTTTTCAAAATTAAGGGGGGTGGTGTACTGTATGACGCAACACTCCCCATTATTACTCATGTAAGCTATGTACTCGTATAACATATTGTAACTGTATCCACGGTAGTCTACAATATACGCTTGGACTGAACGCACGTCTTTTGTCTTTTATCCTCCCCCAACAGCCAACATCGCAGTTAGATGGATGTGCTTGGTAGGTTACCGCAAAGAACGGAACGAAATATCTAGTTTTTATTTTCAAACTTGGACTCCTACGTCGGACTCGGACTCATTTGGGAACGAAAGTGTCAGTGCCTGCCAGACTGTCAGTCAGTGTCGCGTTGTTTTTTTTAGTCTTTTGTCATTAGAATCTACACTAAAATCTAGTAACATAGTCGGTTCAACGACTATCTATCGAGTATTTGGAACACTAGCTTTTTTAAATACATACATACATATATCACGCCTTTATCCCTTGCGAGGTGCAGAGCGTTAAGGCAGAGCGTTAACGGCCGTAAGGATACGGTTGCTATTGCCATGTCTGACATTTATGAGGATTGTTTTCCAAGGTTATTTCAGAAAACATGTGTATCAATATAGTGAGAAGTTGTCAGCCTGTCGCCTAAAAATTATAATACACCAATACTCTCGAGTCCCTTAGGCACTTCTTACGACACCAGCGGGAAGGATGTGGGTGATGCTATTCTAAGCCGGCATCACACGGCAACAATACATATATTTTTTTTTATTCTCAAAATAAAACCTCCTATTCGTCTCTCCATCGTTTTCGTCGCCTATACTTACCTAGTTTTTATTAATTGTACCGTCTGTCTCGCTTGCTCTGTGTCCGCGCCCGCCCCGGTGTTTTGGGCTCGGGAGGGTCGGGTTTCGCGCCATTTGGCCAACTGGTCGTGTAATAGACCAGAGGTACAGCGCACATTAAAATATATTTGCGCTTATTGCTTGAAAAAAATACGTTAATTTATTTGTTTCTTTGTGTAGGTACACTTTACGAACTTTACTATGTATACGACAAGGTTCTTAAAAATCATACACACGTCATACCTATCTAAAAATACAGATTTTTAATTTACGATTTTGAATATTAAATTTAATTTCGATTTTTTTGTGTTAAATATTTTCAACGGTTCAGAGATGCACAGTCACACATATAAATAATGTTATAATAACTATAATAACTGCCGCAAGCTCTAATTGTAGACATTGTCTACATTTTTGTAGACTCTACAATATAATACTTCAGTTTAAGGTACTTGAGCAAACAACATAAATGTCACACTAGCAAAAGCTTAGACTCACTGTAATTTAAGCAAAATACCAAACTGTCTCAAAAATGCCGCAGTGCTAAAATCTCAAAAAACAAAAACTCTGACAAAACTCGCAAAAAGTGATAGAAATTTTCAAAACGAGCTCAATACGCGTTGCCCCTAATCGAGATCTAATGTTGTAAAAAGCCATTGTCTATTCGAGTTCGGTCAGAAAAATAGATGGTTGTTTACGAATCGAAGCGTGATTCGATGCGAGGGTGGATTGGCTGGTAGCGTTCTAAATTTGAATAAACCAATTAGAAAAGTGACGCGGGTTGATAAGAGTCTCTTTTTGTATGATACACCGAGTCAATGAAAGATCTGATAAACCCTGATGTCAAAGTTTTTAAACACTCTACCTACTTCTTCTTCTTCGTCGTTTCAATGGATCATTATATTTTTGATTGCCAGTATTTGGCGACCGTAATGGCGTTCTCTGTTGCTTCGATCAGCTCCTCCCTGCTGCAAGAGACGGGCAAAAGAGGACACCTAATAAAGTGTGCAACATAGATTGTGATGGGGCCCCACAGTCGCATTGCACTTGCGTTTTGTCGGTGAAACCCCATTTCGCCATATTTTCTCTGCAGCGACCAATTTGTGTTCGTAACCTGTTCAGAGATTTCCAGGTTTGCCACGGTAATTTGTACTCCACCTACTAAGTACGATTAGTAAACGTCTAACATAGGTCTGTTACAATATACCTAGGTAATCAGTACTGAAACCAAAGCTTCACTTGCCTTCCGATGCACTGAACAATCTTTCTTACGGACAATCTTGTGGTTCAGTCTGCAATGTCCTAAGAAAACTAGACATTTTAGAAACTATGGTACATGTAGGCTTATGATGTGTCCCATAGAAAGACTTATCTCGCGCGCGAGTAGACTTAAGACGTGTCAAATCGTGTGGGTTTTACCAAAACGAGTGAAGAATTTTGACACAAAGGTTTAGCCGAAGAAAATCTTCGTCGCAATATGCATAGGAGTTGATTTTATTTATTAATAAATTTTATTTTTGGCTGTATTTTATTAATGCCCTGTCAACTAGCGAATTCGCTAGATTACTCAGTATGTTATCTGGTTGTTTTATTTTTATGGTAGTTAACGCTCTATCTATCCTGCCAGGAATATAGGCGTGATTTTTGCATGTATGTGTCAAACATAAGTTTCAATAGCCGATCCAACACAATATTTTATATAACTGTTAACATATTAAAAAAAAACGATTATAAAGTACACAATAATTTCATCCTAAACCAAATATCAACAACTTAACTAAGCTATAACACACTTGACACCCCAATAATGTGCACTCAATCATTTAAGTACTGTTTATAGTCATTACCTACCCCACTGGGCCCGGTCCCACTGGGCCCATCGGAGTCCCACCTGGTCCCAGTCCATCGCTATCTCTGGGGATGCCCCATATGATAACTCCATAAAATTGCTCAGTTTTGGCCAGTTGTTTAGTATTTTTTGGGGATGCGGTTTTTTGATTGTCAATTTTTGGGGTTAGTTTTTTGTTGTGACAAAAGATTTGTTTTTAGGGTTTGGTCGTGTTAAGTTTTTGATGATATGGGTTATCTCATTATTTAGATATTTTGATGAAAAACTCATTTTATGTATGTAGTTTGTTTATGTTTGTTTATTTTGCTGACCACATGAAATGATTCTGAAAAGCAACTGAAAATATTCGTAGAGATGAATAAACTTGTATAAATGCAATGTATATATTCTATCTATAGAAAATTTAAAGAAATACTCAAGTATGCTTATGATGTGTACATTGACTAAGATTTTCTACTACAACTTTGTATCAGAAATTTTCACTTGTTTTGATAAATCCCACATGATTTGACTCGTCTAAAGTCTACTCGCGCGAGATAAGTCTCTCTGCGGAACGCATCATAAGTCTAGAAAAGAGGGTTTTCTAAGCTATCATAATATATATATAAAGAACAATACGTAGGTATATCAGAGATATAATATATTAATAAATGAGGATAATTTCAAAAGTAATTGATAAAAAAAACTCAAATTAAAGCATAATTTGTCGAAAATCTCTCCATATTTAACATATTAACCCATAGCCGTTCTCTGTAACCGAATCCTTTTGATAATTAACGATCACATCAAAGCAGAGCCGACCCTTGTTAGAATATATTCATTGATGTAAGTATTTAATACATAGATTCAGAAAAAGTTTCAGAAAGAGTCTTATGAAGTCAAAAAAGAAGTGTTGAAAACCCGTCGCAGTCGCAAATCACATCTACCTACAGTAAATTTAAATAGACACAATGTTGTTTAAATTAAGAATACTAATTACCACTACTGTAACAGCGGCATGCTGAAGTTGGCTGAGAAGGGGCCTCCCTGTAATATTAGTATTTGCCATACTCAACACGCAGGTGGATTTAAAAGGGTCAATATTTGAAAACGGCTCTTCAGGTCCCTTTCCTGGCAAATTTGAAATTTTCGTTTTATGGTTATTTTATCATTGCATAAGAATAAAGGCCTATTGAAAAGGTTATTTACGAAAAAACACTTAAATCGAACCACAGGTTTCGTCAAAATTCAATTTTGAAATTAGAGGTGCCAGTCAACGGGACATTTTGCGCCAGTCAAGGGACAAAGTAATTATTTTAACAAAATATGTGAATAAAAGCTGTTCATCTTTTAACTTTTTGTTAGAAAGCTAATACAAACGAAACAAGCGGAAAAAAAATCTTGTTTCTTTTGCTTGTAACTAAGTAGAATAAAAGTAAAAGTTGCCGCAGCCTACCAGACTGACGCCCTGAAGCCTCAGTCTGGTTAAGACACGATGCACCTAGTCACAGACAATTTGCTCGTGCTTGAAACACGACACAGCCAGCCCGACATACAAAATGAAACAGCCACGGTGTTCGACAATCACAGTTGACAAGCGGGCGTATGTGATCTGTCGACCACCGGAAGAAGGCTGTTCGTAAACAGCCGAAACGTAGAGGCCCGAGACTCCACCAAAACAATAGTAACGTAAGTCGTAACTTAGGCCATAATGAAACAGCTAGCATGAGACAAGAAGAAACCACCGAAAACATTATGACCTGAGAATTAACTGTGTTGAGCCACTTAAGACATTTTGCGAATTGTACATTCTGCTACTGAACAGACGAAGATAACCTTAAAGATGACGCAATCAGCCTGAGACATTCAAGACTCAGATAGCCTTAGACACCACTAGGCAAGCACCTGACGCACGACGCTGTATACATGAGATACGACGCAATCAGCTTAAGAGACATTGCAATCAGACTGAGACATAACGTAACTAACTTGCGACACGACGCAGTCACCTTAGAGACGACGTAATCAGCCTGAGACACGATGTACTCAGCTAAAAAGACTCCGACATCAGCTTAAGAGACGTCGCAATCAACCCGAGACATGACACAGCCATATTGAGATACAATGCAGACAGCTTTAGAGACGTCGCCATCAATCTGAGACATAACGCAGTAATCCTGAGATACAACGCAGTCAGCTTAAGAGACGTCGAAATCAGCCTGACATAATGCAGCCACCTTAAGATACAACGCACTCAGCTAAAGAGACGTTGCAACCGACCTAAAACATATCGTAGCCATCCTGAGATACAATACAGTCAGCTAAAGATATGTCGCAATCAACCTCAGACATAACGCAGCCAACCTGAGATACAACGCAATAGGTTAAGAGACGTCGCAGTCAGCTTTAGAGATGACGAAGTCACCCTTAGTGAGCCGCAGCCGCCCTGAGATATAACGCAGTCTGCTTAAGAGACGTCAAAATTAGCCTGACATAGCGCAGCCACCCTGAGATACAACGCAGTTGCTTAAGAGACTTTGCATAATGACCCTGAGTGAGATAAAACGCAGCCAACCTGAGATGCAACACAGTAAGCTGAAGAGACGTCGCAATCATTCTGAGACATGACGCAGCCACCCTGAGATACAACGCAGTCAGCTTAAGAGACGTCGCAATGAGCCTGAGTGAGACATGACGCAGCCACACTTAGATACATCGCAGTCAGCTTAAGAGACGTCACAATGCGCCTGAGTGAGACATGACGCAGCCACACTTAGATACATCGCAGTCAGCTTAAGAGACGTCGCAGTTAGTTCGAAAGACGTCGAAATCAGTCTAAACGAGAATTAACGCAGCCGCCCTGATATACAACGCAGTAGCTTAAGAGACGTCGCAATCAGTCTGAGACATTACGCAACCACCCTGAGATACTACGCAGTCAGCTTAAGATCGTCGCAATTAACCTGAAACCTAACGCAAAGATCCTGAGACACAACGCAGTCAGATTAAAATACGTCGCAATGTGCCTGAGTGAGACGTATCGCAGCCAACCTGAGATACAACGCACTCAGCTTAAGAGACGTCGCTGTCAGCCTAAGACATAACGCAACCACCCTGAAATACACCGCAGTCAGCTTAAGATACGTCGAAATTAACCTGAGACTTAACGCAGCCTCCCTGAGATACAACGCAGTAGCTTAAGAGACGTGTATCAATCAGCCTGAGATATCACGCAGCTACCCGAGGCCTAACGCAGCCACACCTAGAGACAAAAAGCAAGTGTTTTTAAACTATGTTATCTGCACGAAAAACAATGCTGTTCACCTCCTGGATACCCTTAATCTAACTTACGATACCCATGGGTAGACATGGGTTGGTGCTATTCAAATCTGCAGGCACACCTTTACACAAAAAAATTGCAAAAACAATCATTAAAATAACATTAGTTACTTGACTGGCATAAAATGTCCCTTGACTGGGAAAAATGCCAGTCAAATGAAGCCAGTCAAGGGACAATTTTCTATGTTTTTAGTGATTTATTGGTAAACGCTTGAATGTAATCAAAATTTGTAAACGAATCTTAAATCTCGCTTTATTATGCAACATTATTTGTTCAGAACAAATCCTCTGTAATAACTCTTTCACGAAGAAAACATGCACAGGAAAGGGACCTGGCGCAGGTGCAAAAATAGAACCTAAAAATTTAACACCTCCTATTTTATTCTAGAAGTGCCAAGGAGCTATATGCTCCCTCCCCAGGGATAAAGAAGTAATCCTGGCAGAAGGCAGAAACAAGACCCAGCTCATAGTTTTATTAGTTTCAGCGATTCAGTCGTTTTAGACCACGTATTCAGAAAACACAAAAACGTGTGACCAACACAAACTGTCATTTTTATCGGTATATGCAGTTAAATATTGTCCAATTAATAATTTGCTATAAATCTACATAATATAAGGATTATTATGATGGGTGAAAAGTTATATGATGTCCAGCTAGATAAAACTTTATGCGTGTTTGAATTGCGCAACAGCTGAGTGTGACACGCGAAGAACGCGTGTTTTGGCCCCGATTTCAGGTTTCAGATTAAGTTTTAGTTAAACATATCTCATAATTTGTGGATGGAGTTTTACTTTCCGAATAGTCAATTAAACATTCTTTAGTGTGAATGTTACTTAAAATCTGTAAGTATTGTACTTTTGAAGAAATTAACGTGTGACCGCAATTTTTACCTTCTCCAGGAATCACCCAAAAGCGCAATGCAAGGTGGTATATAAATTCAATCTGTACTTTCTATAGGCACACATAATTTTTAAAGTTCTATAGGACTGCTGTAAGAGATATCTTGTTAGAATTAAGCTGTCTTTATTGTTTTATTTTTGTATTTTATACGTGTCTGATTGCTACGGTTTTATGTATTCTACTTGCTCGTACAGTTCCTTCTGAAAGTTATTACACTCCGAGATATCATTATTAAATATAATACACTTGCTTATATCGTCATCGTTATAAAATTTTACAAGCACAAGTAATACGCTTTTTAATTTGAACTTTAAAAAGTTAAGCCAAGGTTCAAATCTTATCGGATATTTGTATATTTTGTAAAATATTTTATTCGTGATATTGTATTGCTGTGTGATACCGGCTCAGAATAGCATCATCCAATTCCACCCGTGGGTGTCGTAAAAAGCGACTAATGGTTAATTCTAGGAAATGGATAGCAGCTTTTTCTGTGCATCAATCATCTTGCAATGCGCTCGCCAATCCACTTTCCAAGCTTGGCGAGTATGGCAATACCCCCGATAGGGAGAGGCCCATGTCCAACAGTGGACTGTTGTGTTGTAGCTGTTAAGATTAAGGTAGAAACAGTATGTATGTATAGCTTCCTCCGAACCAATTAATAGAGGCGTTTTACAGTTATCCAACATAAGGCAAAATCCCTCAACATAAGAGAACTTCCAAATTGGGCTTTATAACAAGGCTTGACTGTAGTTTATTTAGATCCACAAAAAATGTAATACACATGAAACCCTCGAGCCTCTAAGTCATTACGACACCTGTAGGAAAAAAGGTGGTGATGCTATTCTAAGCCAGCATCACACAGCACAAATCTATACCATGGCCAAAACCCACTCAGTTTTAATAGAGACAGATATAAACCGACCAAATAGAGTGCGCTGGTAATTGCTTAATCATGTAACCCGACCGGTTAGGGAGGGTTCGTAATTTGTTTGTTTATCTGCGTGGGGTTCATATAACATCGTCTAAATATGAGTGGTTACTGTGAGTACCACGACAATGTAGGGTGGAGGATTCATAGAATAGGCTACATGCCCGATATATCAAATGAGCTACTTTTTAAAACGACTTTTCTATGAAAATAGTGATGTATGACGTCATATCTCGCTATTTTAGATGGCATCAAAACAGTTACTTTCATATTAATTTTCTGTTTACTAACTTAAACTTTGAATATTTCGAAAAAATACGAATGAAGTCTGTAGTATTTTGAGAGAATAGTTTTAAGCGTACTACTTTTGTATTTTGTTAATGACCTAGGAAACTAGTTAAGGAGAGGAATATCAAAATCACCAACATACAACTGTCCACTGTTGGACGTGGACCTTCTCTAGCCGGCTCCATAGAATGAAGTTCTGGATGACATACAACTGTCCACTGTTGGACGTGGACCTTCTCTAGCCGGCTCCATAGAATGAAGTTCTGGATGTACCCTTGCCGTCGCTGCTAAGAAGCCGTCCCACACTGCGGTTTCCAATTTCCAAGCCACCAAAAAAAAAAAAATACAGGGTGTTAGAGACAGACCTATGAATACTGATGAGGTGCATTCAGCCCATGAAACTGAACAGCTTTCCCCTAGGAACATATATCAGGAAACGTAAAAAAATTATAGGTTTCCCATAGTAAATGCAGTCAGCTGATCGCGATTTTGTATCGTCATTATCATCATCACATCACATCAGCCTATAGCAGTCCTCTGCTGGACATAGGTCTGATTTTGTATGGAAGGTCGAAAATTATTTGTCGTTTCCTTTGTCTAGGGAAAGTTGTTCAGTTTCATGGTCTGCATACACTACACCTAAACAGTATTCGGAGCGCTGTTCCCACCTAAACTCGAAATCCACAGCATCAAAATACTATTATTTATGAACTAAATTTTTTGGCTTCCTTGGAGATACCATAATCTTACAATTTAGCCCAAAAAGCATCACAATAATAACAGATAATGTTTAGAGGGTAGGAGGTAGTCCCTCTATTAAGTAAAAGTCCCTCTATTGCACTAAAGAGGCACTTTTGGCCATTTGAGGGCTATGGTGTAATTATGCCTTACAAGAGGGAGGGTCTTATGATCCCCTTAATAGATGCAGTCTTTTTGGAAATATTACTTACTGGTAAGTACAGTGGACAAGTAAGTCCTTGGATGTGTATCTAGTGAAGTATTATATTGTGGTATATATAATATTATTACAGTGTGGTTTAGGTACTTACATTCTACACATATCACCCCTTTATCTCTTACGAGGAGGCAGAGCGGCGTAAAAATATGGTCACTACCGCAACGTCTGAAAAATATTGAGGGCCTCAGGTAATTCGTGTATCACTGCAGTGACAGGTTGTCACCTTGTCGCCTAAAGTTGTAAGACACATAAAACTCTTGAGTCAGCAGTGGACGTCTTATGGCTGAAATAATGATCATTTAAGACTGGTGCTAGTATACTACCTACAAATGGATTAGTAAGGCCGTTCTCCCACTGCACCGCACTCCGTCGCGTAGCGCGGGAGCGCAGATTTTAAAGTTGTATGTAAGTACAGTAGTACGTATCGAAAAACCGCCTAGTACAACACACTGACAAAGCGTCAACGCGCGGTGGCGCGTCGCGCGCGCAGATTCTGCTTATCGGCGCACTAGCTCCGCAGTGCCGCTCGAACCACGGCGATCGATAGTGGAGTGAAGTCTTTGTATGGCGCGGGGCCGACGTACAACGCCCCTCCGCGCGGAGACGCGGAGCAAGCCGCGCGATTAAGCAGATCTGCTCCTCCGTCGCCGCGCGCGGGATCTGCCGCTCCGCGCTACGTGTCGGGGCGCGTTCTCAGTGTGTGAGGCGCCTTAGATAAGTTGTCAAAAGTATTTAGTACTAAAGGCGAAAGTTGCTGGTTCAAATCTGGTAGTCTCAAATTTTTATCATATTTTGTTATAAGATGATATAAATTACTGACAGTTAAAATGGCATTTATTTTATTACGCTCTAAGATCCTACTTCTTGCAGAGGCGCGTGTACCAAACGGCGAACAAACAATCCATCCGTCATAATTTCCACAACAAAAACTAGAACAGTTACCAAACAAAAAAATTAAATCCGTCTGCCGCCAAAAATAGATCGTTTCCGCCTAATTTCACCAATCCGCGATCAATGGCGCGCAAAATCGCAAATTTAGTCTATGGCTCCAAGATGGCCGCCGCAAAACCCTTTGGGATGTCAAAATCAAGCAGATGGCGGGAATTTGCAATTAAATTTGTTGACGATTTCATTGATGTGTAGTGTTCTGTGATAATCGTTTAGACAGAACTGTATTCGGTTGAAATGTAATTAGTTTAATGTTTGGTCGTGTGCCGCGGCAAGACTCTACCTATTTGGACATTGCCTTGGGGATAGTTTGGGATTCATTCTGTTATTTTGGTTAGGAAATCTGTTTTGAAAAGTGAGTAAGGCGATTTTCATATACACCACCGGTGATTTCCTGAATCCTATGAAATCTCATAGGCGTGTCACACGTCGCCGTGCAGGTTGTCAATTTGTATAAGTAGTGATACAAACCGCAAAAGCGTACGGTGCATGAACGATACACCAAATGAAATAATAATATCTTTTTAAAAAAGGGAACCGACTTCAAAAAACGTGTAAAACTGTAACCTCCGTTTTATGTCGGTCAATATGCCTAAACCCTTTTCCTAAACTGCCAACTCTTGGCTGAAAATTTCATCAAAATCGGTTCAGCCAAACGCGAGATAATTGCGGATAAACATACATATATATACACATACAGGTCTAACCGAGCACCAACTTTTTATTAAAATCTGTTAAGAATGGGCTGCTACCAGCTTTTTAGGTAAATATAAGTATCTAACACTTCTAATAAAATAATTCTTCACCTCATTTTCTGTGCTGCATCACCATTCTCCACGCCTTATCCCGTTCTCTGTCGCGGTCGGCTACCTAACCTAGGGTATTTGACGTGGAACCAAGTTTTTACACACAATGTCTGCCATCTGATCTCTGCAACCCAAAGGTTAACCTAGCCCGAATCCTATTTTTTTCTATACTGCGCTGCATTAATATCAAAACAAGCAGAAGATTAGTTTTATCTCAATTTTCAGCAGAACTATTGGAATATTTCCCTCAAAATACGCAGTGTATAGAAATCCTGAAGTACAAACAATAACGTTATTAAACAAAAGGGCCGTCCCACACGAGCCGCCGGCAACGGAGCGTGAAATATAGAGTACGGTCACAATGGAGCTAATAAGTCGTGTGCGCCACCCCTTAAAGTGTGGTCCAAGTCGTAAGCGACAGCGGGATCATAGGAGCGTGAAGTATAGAGTACAGCTACAATGGATCTGATAAGTCGTGTGAGCATCCCTTAAAGTGTGGTCCAAGTCACAGTCCAAATCATAAAAGTCCAAGTCGGTAACGGATATCTAGGGATATCAGGTACTGGGAAATTTCGTTACAGTGTGTGTACGTCGCTTTTCACCAAACATCCAAGTCACACGGCGAAGACTTAGTCAATGCTCGCACAGGTGACTTTTTATCGTGCGTCAGTCAGAAGTCCTTTTCACACTTTTTGGATAAAGAGAGAAAACACCGAGAGTCGCCTGTGTGCGGAGATAGAATTGTTGTATTCCTAGCATCTATTTAAATCAGTAAGTGTAAGATGTATGTAAGAGCCTCAGTGGGGGAAAGAAAGTATAACAGTAGCCCGGCATTGCCATATCCTTTTTTTATTCACGCTTCCATCGCACGATAAAAGAGACAAGAAGTCTGTAACTCATACCACACAAAAGGAGCGTTTACTATGAAAGATATTGTTTATCAGCGATGATCGTTATTCTTTGTTGGAGTATCTATTGTTTACTACGTACGGCGTTTTTTTCTTGTTGCCATTTTTTTTATTGTTTGTTTGTACGGTGCCGCCTTGAAATATACTTGGATACAGATATTTTAACCGACTTTAAAAAAATTGAGGTTCTCAGTTTGACCTGTATGTATATTTGTTCGCGATTATCTCGCATTTGGATAAACCGAATACGATGCGGTTTTCAGAAAAGTGTTTGTCTGGAGAAGGTTTTAGGCATATTAACAGACAAAAATGGAAGTGCGCATTTTTATACGCCTGTTGAAGTCGGTTCCATAGAATTATCATATACCCTATCTATACCTTAGGTCAAACATTTGGGACACTATCAACTGACTTCAAATTGAAATCACAATATTTGATATGATAAACTTTTACTATAACAATGTTCGCTTCGCTGTCAGTATCCTTGTAGTGACGTAAGAAAAATGTTACCATTATACTCGCCTGGCAATCAACGTGTTAAACTCATCCAATTCGCTCAAAAACATTTTCAATTAAAACCTGAACTAAAATTATTTCATTCGAAACAAAAACTGCAAAAACACAGAGCACTTACGAGAGTTCCAGAGAAATCCCGTGATGGAATTTACAGTGAGAAAATTTCAGGGATTTCCGCGGAATTTTTGAAATTTTTGATAGAGTTACTACCCGATCCAAAGTGCATATGTACGGACGGAGTGAAAAGTCCGAAGTCCAATTTTTTCCCTATTCTTTTTTCAACCCATTTCGGTCGGTTTTTTAATTCTTTTGACGCACCTCTTTCTGTACTGCTCGATCCGTTTTTTAGGGAGAATGTAGACTTTTGTGTTACGTAAAAACTTGTTATAAATAAAAGTACTTAGGTATGTATTTATAACTCGCACTCAAGTCTGAGATGGATCTTGAAGAGTGACTTTGACAAATGTCAGTCAATACTAACATCATCTCAAAGATCAATCTCAGAGTTGAATGCGGTTTATAAATACGGGCCTTAGATAATACTCATCTCGCGCGCAAAGCGATGGGTTATATCAAAACAAGTAAATAATGCGGTAGGAGACTGAGGAACTAATAGCGCCACTCACGACTGTGCATTTTTTCTGTGATTGGTCAAAATGTGTCAATGACAAAGTTCAGTTGCTTCTAATTGGTGCGTTTATGCACAGTCGCGCCTGCTGCCTTCTGCAGTAAGCTTGGAGTTTACCTCCCCATTTGACACAAATAGATTTTTTTTTCTACACCTCTGTGTCAAAACTCATTGTTATATAGATTTTGACGCATCTGAAGTCAATTCGCGCGCGAGATTTCTATACGGTGTACATTATAAACCGACATAAAATAATTTATCAATTTCTTTCACACCCTGTATAAATAGAAAAAAAGGAAATCTATGAAAGTGATTACTTAAACAGATGACGGATATAAAATGGAGATGTGATTTTTCGTTCTGTGTGCACGTATTCTTTACGTCGAGGGATTAGAGATCTCCTTTGCTATGTTGTCGATTTTTTTAGCTTATTTGTCGATAAACGTAAATTTTAAACTTTTAAATTGATTTCGCTCTTTATTTATGATTATTTTATTTTTATTTTGAGCTAGACATGTCCCACCAATGCAGGACAAAGGCCTACCTCTCTTTTTCGTCTACTTTTCCCTATCCTGGAGCTCAATTTCTGAAACGTACGCTTTAGTTTCATCGAAAATCTGCCACTTTTTATGCTTGTTTCTCAAGTTCTACTTTACTTATCGATTCCCACATACCCTCAAAAATTCACACATATTTTTGACTATCAAAACATCAAGTAAAAGAAATTTTAAAACGTATGGTTAGACCAGTCGCGTGCACGGAACCGAAAACGTACAATTCAGAAATTGAACTCCTGGGCCGCCTCCATCCAGTTTTAGGCGTAGGTAGTAGGTAGGTATTTTTTTGATTACCTAATACTTAATACCTTTGGTTAAAAAATATTTTTTCTCCTTCGTAAAACATCTTTTCAACATCTATCGCAAAATCGAAGGCCGATGGAGTAAGCGGGTTCTCGAGTGGGAGACCACGCCTTAGCTGGTGTACCGTTGGACGCCCTCCAGCCAGATGGACCGATGACTTTAGAAGAGCGGCTGCTAGCGGCTGAATACACTAGGGGAGGCTTACGTCCAGCAGTGGATGTGATTTGAAATTTTTTATCGACATTATACAAATCACGCCTTTATCCCTTGCGGGGTAGGCAGAGCGTTAACGAACGTAAAATTACAGTCGTTATCGCCACGTCTGACAAGCATTTAGGGCCTTTGCTGATAATTCGTGTATCACCTGTAGTGACACGTTGTCAGCCTGTCGCCTAAAATTGTAATACAATACACATAAAACCCTCGAGTCCCTTAGTTGCCTTTTACAACACCCGCGGGAAGAAATGGGTTGATGCTATTCTAAGCCGGAATCACACGGCATTATTATCGACATTTTACTATCGACATATCGACATCCTCCCATCACTAAGCGTACGTTCTCACATCAAAGCCCATATTTCATTTTTATCATTCCGCCCGAGCCTTTGCCGAAACCATACTTTCAGCGTTTTTAATTCGTTTTGCAATGATACGGCGTATCTGCTATGTATGTATGTATGGAGGCTTTTTTTTGTTCCAACGAATATTACTTTTCAGTGTATGGGTTCGGTGTAAGGGGATTCGCGTTGATGTCATTTGTTTAGATGTTTTTACCATTGCCAAAATACTAACGTCAAAAAGTAAGGAAATATGATGAGGATTTTGACGCTATCAAAAATACTGCAATAGTACGTCATTACTCAGCATTTTCATATAGAATATGGTTTTAAAAAGTAGTTCATTTGACCTGGCTGTCATCTAGCATATTATTTATGTAGGTATGTATGTATATGTCTAATCCGATTTGGTAGTGTAATGTCTGTCATAAAAGTGCTGTCAATATCAAAAATACAGCTTTGAAAAGTTTACAAAGCATCATTATCCTCCTTGCCATATCCCGTTCTCAGTCGGAGTCGGCTACCTAACCTAGGGGATTTGACGTGGAGCCAAGTTTTTATACAGAGCGGCTCCCATCTGCCCTCTGCAACACTAAGGCTAACCTTGCCCGAATCCTAGGTTAAGTCACATTCAAATATAATCTGAATTCAAATTTCATTTCAATGTAGGTTTCGTCACGAAATTTTTCCTTCACCGTAAGAGCAGCCGGTAAATGTATGTGAGTAATAACAAACTGGTACATGGCGGGGATCGAACTCGGGTCTCACGATTATAAGATCGGTGTCCTAACCACTTGGCCCGCTCTCGAAAAGTTTACCAAGCCTCTAATACGCTATCAGTACCGGAAGAGATTCACGGGGGCAGGCGCGTAAATATCAGTTATGCAGTCATTAGCTCACAGCCGGCGGGTTTATTTTATTTATGGTCGTATCCGAACACCGCCATACCAGCCAGTACCTCAGGTATCCGAACGCACCCTTCATCATGGCTGTATGGGGTAGAGCCTTTGCCAAAAAGCTATTTGGAACTGGACGATACGTTTATTTAGTAGCTTGAAAGCTGAGCATGAAAGAAGTCGGTGGCTACTTTTGTTTCATCCGTCAATGATAGACGCCTTTTCAAATTATTTTTTATACACGGTGTAAAAATAATTGCTGCAAATATTTTAGAGGTGTACCAGTCCATGAAACTTAACAACTTTCCTCAAGGAACATAGGTTGAAATATGAAAAATTAATTGGGACTACAATACTATTACTGGGATACAATATTACCGACCGACCAAGTCAATTTGTATGGGATATCCAAAAAAATTTCTCATGTTTCGACCTGTTTCTTGGGAAAAGTTGTTCAGTTTCATGGGCTAATTCAACCCTGAAATATTTTTAAACTATTTTCGGATTATTATTAGATCGGATATATTATTTTTAGATTATTTTCGATAGTATTTTAAGCGGTGAGCATCCTGAATCCAACCATTGAATGAAGAATAGAAATTGAAGAGCTGACATCATATTTCAGGATGGTACCAAGAGGAGGTCCTCGGATCCTACGTAGCTACGCTGGAAACCTTACTTACCGACACTGGCAAAATGATAATGGAAACGCCAAAAAATAAAGGAATTGAATTGAAAGAAGTCTTGCAGACTAGCAGACCGCCTTGTGGTTCCATCAGCTCTTTATCGTTTCCCGTAGGATGTTTTCCCGGCATATTTATCCATAATAAATCTTTGATCTATCTTAAAAAATAAACACCTTAAAATCCGATGCGTGGTAGCTTTCCTCCACTTTAGATGTCTTCCCGCTTGGCAAGTGGGTTGGCGAGCGCAGTAAAAGCTTAAAAAAACGTTATACCCATTTTCAACATTCATCTCTTCTCTGATTAACTACGGAGGCAGTACGTAATTCAAACTTAGAACGGTCAAAACTCAAAAGGCAATGATAGAAATAAAAAAGTGTACACATCCTTTTATAACATTTCTGGACATTACAAAGCCTAATATCTAATACACTAAAGTGACCACATGTCCGGCTTATCGCGGACATTTGAATAAATATACAATTAGTGTTACATGTTGTGACCACGAGCCACGGGCGTTAGATCTTTTGGGCTTTAACTGATAGTGGGAAGTCGGTAAAGTTTGAACCTGGGACATTTTGGAGTATGAACTATCCTTATTGCGTGGTTGCCTGGAAGATATTGCTATTGTAGCAATAAGGCCGCAAGTTGTACCAATCTGTTCTTTTGTTTTTACACCTTTGTATTTGTATTTTGTGCAATAAAGTATATTTTGATTTGACTTAATTTTCTTCCTATTTTTGGCTATAATTGATTTCCTATTTTTGGCTCTGCCTACACTTTTGGCCAAAAAGACAAGTTACAGGTCGACATCACTCTTTTTAAATGTCTTTTTATGTTTTGTCTATTTCTCTGTTGAATTTTTTTAGAAAGTAGTGCAAAAACAAAAAGCACACCAGAAGTTTACATAATTTATTACAAAAATACTGATTTAGAGAAGTGAGGACTGTCAAAAACACAAAGAAACCTAATATGAATAGAGTAATATTTAGAAATTTGCCATCTTCTTATGTAATTTGAGATAGATTTGTCAAATTTGCGGCAGCAGGTAGCACAGCTGAGGTAAGTAGAGAAAGAACAGTGACAGAAAAAAACCCAGCAACATCAATATTCATTGGGCAAAAAAGTACAACACATAATTAATGGTGCAGGTAGACAACAATACTTTGGCGGATCAGAAAAGTTCAAAATTATTTCATCGTCATTATCATATCAGCTCACATCTACCCGATGCTGAGTATAGGCCTCTTCTTTTTCTCGCCATCTACGCCGGTCCTGCGCTTTCCGCATCCACTGTCTACCAGAAGCGGTCACCAGATCGTCTGTTCATCTAGCGGGTGATCTGCCAACTGGAAGTTTCGCTGATCTCGGCCGCCACTCTCTGAGCGCTTTGGTCCACCGTCCGTCCTCCCGTCTAGCCGTAAGTGTCAAGTTACCCGACCTCATCATGATAATTTAATCAATTAAATCATTATCCTTGCCTTATCCCGTCCTCTGTCGGAGCCGGACCTTCCCTAGGGGATTAGACGACTCGAAATAATTTGAAAATATTTTTTCTAAATAATTTATTTTGTTCCAAGTCCACACTTTACGTGGTCACACTGAATCGTAATAATAAGACGATGACTCCTAAAATTTACGACTGTCTTTTATTTCCAAATTAATTGCTACACATCCAGTGGGTGTACAAAATTAATATTAAACTTAATTAATTGATTTAAAACACCATAAGGACGATTAATTTTGCCATAACTTGGTAACTTAGGTGGTCTGATATTTTTGAGTAGCTGTTCATAAATACGTTATTAAGTACTTAACTTATGTAACTAAAAGGAAGTATATACACACGATATTACGTATGCCATTATTGGTCAGGCATACGTAATGGAGAGGAATGATGATTTTGTAGATATGATGGTTGGAGTCCAGGTTCTTCTATGGTCAGCGCTCCAGCGCGGCCGTCGCTGCAGGCTGCCATGCTCGACGCAGGCTGATGATCAGTTGCGGAGCGATATTATAAAGACCGTAGCTGTTTACTGAATGTACATTTATTGATCTTAAACTAGGGCTTATATAATAATATTACAATGACGTAAATCACGTAGAGAGGTGATATCTGTAGCTAGCTCTCTACGTGACAAACGTGTAGGAATTGCTGATGTTGTTTCCGCAACAGTTAAATCACGCAGGGTATTGCGATAGGAACAAAGTCCCCTACGTGCAAATATGATATATGTTGCATCCGCAACACACGACGTGCTAAATCTATCACTACTTGTCGTGTGATGCCGGCTAAGAATAGCATCACACCATTTTAACTAAACGAACACTTTTTAATGTTCTTTGTACATACTACATCATGATCATGACAGTTTACTATGCAGGTGGCGAATCGCTAAAGTAGGCTAAACATAAAAGTAGGCACAGACAGAGTTGGCGAATCCCGCCAGTCGGCGAAAGGAGCAAGTTGGCTTACCGCGCATCACTATCACTACATAGTATAAAACGAAGTCGCTTTTTGCTTCTGTATGTAAGTATATTTGCTTTTCTTCTCTAAAATCTTTAAAATTCCACAACGGATTTTGATACAGGTTTTTTTAAAGAAAGGTCAGGTATAAAAATTATATGATCATGTATAAAAAGTCTGATGAATGTTGTTTAAGCGAAAGAGGTGTGTCAGGATCGTAGCAAGTGGAAGGATGTAGTCTCTGCCTACCCCTGCGGGAAAGAGGCGTGATTATATGTATTATGATTGTTTATTTAAATAGATAGAGTGATTTGAGAGGAAGGTTTCATGTATAAAACTTGCCGGGAAAACATCTTATTCCCATGGGAAAATGAGTTGCACAGGGCGCAGCCGCTGGGCGGGCCGCTAGTATATTACATACATACATATATCACGCCTTTATCCCTTGCGGGGTAGGCAGAGCGTTAACAGCCATAAGAATACGGTTGCTATCGCCACGTCTGACATTTTTGAGGATTGTTTTCCAAGGTTGTTTCAGAAAACATGTGTACCACTATAGTGACAGGTTGTATATTATACTGTCCCAAACTCTACCACGGGTCATTAAAACCGCCACGTTCTAACAATTAAAACTATCTCTCTATGTCCACTCTACAATTAATACATTTTGATCGCATTAACGGCAGATGGTATGAAAATGTCACTATTATTTTAAAATGTCACTTTGATATTAGGGTCGAAGTCTACTTCACTTGAAATATACGAACGTAAATTGTGAACAATAACTTAATGTTAAATTAAAAATAAACAAATTATAAAGGCTATCTGGTTTGAAATTTATTAGCTGCTAAAATCATCTTAAATTAAAAACAAAAAAAAATTATTGAGTATGGACAATTTATATTTTCCGACCCTTTAAGGCCATCATTTATATCATCATCTTTAAGGTCCTCGATTCTCTTATTTTTTGCCATTGTTATGCCAGCGACACTCAACTGTAATTCTATTACTACTGTGATATGATGATAATTATGTACCTTTATAAGATATGAAACAACGAAAACCATCCAACAGACACACTGAAGCGATTAGTCAAATTTGGGTTTTGGGTTTGTACCTGAGGTATCATTTGAGATCTGTGCTACTCTACGAAACATCTTTTCCTAAAATATATTAATCTCGTATTATACGCTTTTTACGGAAAATCATAGACTTTTGGCATAATAATAATTTCTTTCAAATCAGCTGTCAATTTAGGATGAGAAACAATGAATGAAATTTTCTATTTCCCTTCTTTTGTTTATGACTGAGATATAAATAGCTAAAGGTAAAAAAGAAATGTTCCAAATTCAAATAAAGACCATTGTCTACTAGTGGAGTTCTACCCTTAACCACCACCCCTCTCAAAGCTACATTTAATTGTCTTTGCTAATGCAACAAATTAAACGACTGAGTTAGATTACGGAAACGGAAGTACGAATTAATTCTATTGTAAAATCGTTATGATATTTGAGCTTCGTCGTTTCTATAATAAAATACTATTCTAGGTGCTTTTCTACTGGGTGTAGAAAAAAGAGGCTATGAAATGGATCCAGGGAATGGTCAACAGCGTTCCCCGTGAATATTTACAATATTTTGGACTGCGCTTATCAAGCCGCATGTCAATCGTTGTATGACATACTAGTGGGCATCCCACAAGAACATTTTTTCGGTATAAAAACTATCCCATATATTATCCTCTATCTGTGTGCCAAATTTCATGAACGTTCAGTAGTTTTAGCGTGAAGGTGTAACAGAGAAACAAATGTACAAACTTTTGCATTTATAATATAAGTAAGATACCCCCGAAGGGGAGTACGATGTCCGATGTCCAGCAGTGGACTGCTTGACGGCTGATGTAGTAGTATACAATCTCACTGTACAGATTCCAATCATTTAACCGAGGTTTAACCTCACTAACTCACCAATTTAAATTCTGAACAAAGGACTGAACACTGTTAAGCTTATAATTCTTTATTTTACATAGTTTCAAACAAAATAATCTCTATTCAAATAGCGCTAAAAACCATTTTCGGTTGTGCCTTGTTAATACGATTATAATAAAATACCTATCATTTCAGATCTTTTGTAACACGACCTGCTACTGTTTACCTATTCATTTTTCAAAAAAGGAACTTAACGCCCAAATCGACGCATTAATCGAATACAAAGAGAAAAATAAACGGCTTTCTTTAGTACGACAAACTTATATTTGCAGTTTTATAATAAAAATCCACCGTAAAATCTATACAATAACGTCTAAAATTAAACAAATGGTATCGACGCTGGCTGAAATATAATGTTATTATTTGACAAAGGACAAAAAAAGAAAAAAGCAGTTCCCTACTTTTTATACTTTGTAATTCGTAGGTTCGAATTGCGAATGCGGCGTTCTTATTTCAAAACATCAGCGAGGTGTCATTGGACACTCCCTCTGTGTAGGGATGGTTGAAAAGTTCTTGCCATCTTAAGTGTTTTTAAATTCGCAAAAGGTAATTCTTAATACGCGTGGCCAGAGGTTCCTTATGCGCTACCTTCGGGTCTGCAATGATTGAATCAATTTCTTTATTGGTCTGTTGGTGGGTTCCAAGGGATTTCTTTTTCTTTTAACCTACAAATTAAGACAAGATAAGATGAGTTCAGGCTTGGAATATCAAATAATAAATTTAGTGATGAAAATGTTTTGATTACCATCTAAATACTTAAACCCTTGAATATGGTCATATGAGCTAAACCGGTCGGGTCACTCACTCCGCAATAAAATTTGTGAAGCGAATACAAAAAGTGTTTTAATAGAATAAGCTTGTTTAGACAGTTTAAACGTTGAACCGTTCATATGTCGTGTGCATAAAAGTTAGATTAGCGGTTCGAACTAACCGAACTACGGTGTCTAACTGTCTTGTCGTATGAACACCGAGTTGACAAACGACCCGTTGATATCCACTGCAAAAAAGATTTGTACTTTTAATGTTTAATACTTACTATTACGTACGTATCTATGTAAGTACATAATAATATTGTTTAAAATTGGTAGTGTTTGAGCCCATTAATTTAAACTCAAATTATGACCACAGTCAACAGAACATTTTATTGATTCCACTTGCGTCAGCAAATGGCCTCAATTATTTGTCTATCACACGGCTTTAATTATCGATAATAATATAAAATCAAACTGAAATTGTAATTAATGCACCGCCAATTAATTACTAAAAGGCCGAGCGTAAATCATATCGTTAAAATTAAATGAGATACTAAATGAAAATTTTATTATCTCGATAAATAGGCGTTCATTGCATAAATTGTGATCAATCAACTCAAATACGATACATTTTATTTCTTAAAAATTAAAATGATAATCAGACGAGAACTTTTCCGCCACCCCACACTGTTACAAATATTTTGAAATAGAAATCGAATGTTTTTAAATTCAACGCGTAAATGGCGTTTGAATCGTCACCTCCATTAACAAAATGCCGAAATCTCTTTTTGTATTGTGTCATTTAAAAGCCGTGATAAGTGATCTCGGCTTAGAATAGCATCACCCTATTTCTTACCCGTGGGTGTCGTAAGACTTGAGGGTTTCATGTGTATCACCATTTTAAGGCGACAGTCTAACAACCTGTAGCTATTGTGATACAAAAATTATCTCAAACGTCCCTCAATATTTGTCAGACGTGACGATAGCAACAGTATTTTAACGGCCGGTAACGCTCTGCCTACCCCGCAAGGGATAAAGGCGTGATATATGTATGTATGTCATTTAAAAGCTACCTATTTGTACAAACTACCTATACCTACCTACAGTTTGGTACTTTTATTCTATCACTGAAATACATCTTTTTCGATTAAAAAAACGTTGGTTCTTGAGGGTTCTGGCCTCAAATTCGTTGCCTTCTTAGTAAAACTTTCGATTGCAACTGTTCTGCCTCCTAAACTGACTTTTGATTTCATAATATTATTGTCCATATTGCTCGAAGGACCGATAAGCGGTGGAGCAGAAGAGTTCTCGAGTGGAGACCACGTACCGGCAGACGCAGCGTAGGACGGCCCCCGCGAGATGGACAGACGATCCTGGTCAAGTCCGCGGGGAAATGCTGGATGCAGGCCGCTTCTAATCGGACCAGGTGGAAATCTTTAGGGGAGGCCTATGTTCAGCAGTGGACGTCCTATGGTTGAAAAGGTGATGTATATTTTTGTCGGAACGGGATGTTAGATGATATTGCTCGAAGGTAATTTTGTTCGTTTAGTACTACGTTTAAAGTATGGCGGTGCCAATTTTGACAGTCGTCTAAAACGTGTTATTCTATCCGAATGATTCTATTCTATTTCTTGGTTATTGCGTTTTCGTTATGATTTCGCCAGTGGCGGAGTGAAGTAATGAGAAAGTGGCATTACGCCGAGGTAGAGTCCACAACACAGGAGAACCTAGTCACACGGCAACACCCACTTACTAAACTTACTGTAAAATATAGGATAAGCACTGTAACGTTTGTGACCTTGGGCAAATTCTATGACATAAGGTCCATTCCTCTAGTAAACAAAGGAAAATGGACCTTATATCATAGCATTTAGTCACAAACGTCACAGGGCTCATCCTCTATTTTACTCACTATAGGTGCGTATATAAATCACACTTAACTCTGAGATCGATCTTAAGAGCTTTCTGACAAAATTGTCAGTCAATACTAACACCATCTCAAAGTCGTACTCAAGATCGATCTCAGAGTTGAGAGAGGTTACAAATACGGTCCTTACTCTCATAATAATATTCAATAAGTATTGGCTATACTATACCCCACATTGTAGTGGGATAGCATTACCCCACTGTTCGGAGGTTTTAGCAGATTACGGTCTTTGATGTTCGATCATTTGATATTTGAGATATTATATTACTTACTCTATTGAACTTATGGATTAAAGATGAAATAAGTATGTAGGATTTTAGCAAAATTGGTATCTTATCAAAAAAGTTGATTTTCCTAAATAGTAGTAACTTTTTGCCTAAATAATATTTTTATAGTCTAGCAGACGCCTACAAAATCAACCTAAGCTAAAATTGTGTATTTGACCACTAATTTACTCGTATGTCTGACTGATCAAATAAGCTACTTTTTAAAACAATTTTTTTAATAAGAATATTGTGCACTTCATATTTTACTATTATTGATTTTATTTTTCTTCTAAAAAACACTGACTGTGAATATTTTGAAAAACGAGTGCAGTTAATTGTATAAGTATTCAATATTTAGACAATAGACATTTTTGTATGGTTTTAAGGATACTACAACTTTCATGTTATCAGATATCCAGTCCAATACTCAATGCCACGTAGTCAAAAACTAATTCCTATAATAAAAGCTCAACTCAAACAATTTTGAAACCACGAAACATCTCTATCCACCCTCTTTAATACAACAAAACCGAAGAGCCGTTATTATGCTATCGTTACATTAGATCGGCGAAACGATGAACGATAAGGTAGTTCTCACACATGCCGCACACGTTTGCGATCATTTTCCGTTCTGGTTTTACTGACGGTTGTATGGAATCACCTTCGAGTTGCCGTCATGGGCAGCCGCCAGATGAAAGACCGAGCTCACTCACTGTTTGTTTTGCCTGCGCCTCAATAGTTGGGTTTATTAGTTCAAAAACAACTTACTTACAAAAAAGGGTGAAAGAGCGTTTTTTAAACTTAAAGCTATCGAGATGGATTTGTGTGCGCCCGAAAACCTACCACACGAAATTTCGGGAAAATTGTTGGAACCATTTTCGAGATCCCGATTATTATTTACAAATTATGTTTAAAGATATAACATACCTACGTTTGCGGGTTGGCTGCCTTCTTTCTTTATTTTCGTGTAAGACACCGAGTCATCCAACGACTGGATCAGTGCAAAAGCACGCATGGGTACCACAGAATACCAGCGCTGTAATACCTGCTTCGTAACATATGCTGAGTGGGATACCTTTTTCAATGTACGTACAACCTGTGCCTAGTATTTAAGTTACTAATGTATTGCTTCATGTAATATGAAGCAATAATAATATGAAGCAATAATTCTATACTAAAACCCTGGTATCGGAAGTTTTCAACCACCGACTACAAGCAGCAAGCTGGCTGTCAAATACCGCAGAATCGCGCGGCACATGTGTGAATGGCCAAAGGGCAAACGGCTGCCCGAAATTTTGGTCGAATTCTAATTAATATACTTGATAAGAGGCGATAAAAACTACACACGGCTAAATTATAAATAATACAATTTATGGGTGATCCGCACGCTACTCGCTCGTGTTTTTGACATTAGTGTCATCATGGATATGAGTAATGATTAATTATGACAATAAACTTTCATTCTGACTACTTTACCTGCCCATGTTATGACATAAAGAGTTAAACAGTGTATAAGCTGCTTAAAAAATATATTTATATATTTTAAAAAAACTGTTATGTAATAAAGTATGTTTGATTTGAAAAATAAGGATTTTTTGGATTGACAGCAACTCTATCTCCAAACTAAGTAGTTAGTACTGTTGTCATTTTTACAGATTGCGGGATTATCTGACAAGTTCCGGGCACAATTAAAAAAAATCTTATTCTATATAAATTAGCGATTCCCCATAGATAACAGTAGGTAATATTTTTTACCTACTGTTATCACTCATTAATATAATACTGTTAATAACTCATTCGTAAGAGCGCCTCTTACATAGAACTAAACAAACGATCAAAAACTTTCAATTAGCAAAAAAATTTATAAGTGTAGGAAAATGGTTTTTGTTCCTAAATGAGATGAATTGCTGGATGTTAAATTTTCGTAAACACACATACACACACAAATCACGCCTATATCTCTGGCGGGGTAGGCAGAGCGTTAACGACCGTAAAATTACGGTCTTTATCACGTCTGACAATATTTGAGGGTGGTTTCAGATAGGTAAGTCATGTATCACTATAGTGACAGGTTGTCAGCCTGTCGCCTAAAATTGCAATACACATGAAACCCTCGAATCCTTTAGTCGGCTTCTACGACACCCACTGGAAAGAAATGGGGTGATTCTATTCTAAGCCGGCATCACACGGCAGTGTTTACAATTTTCGTAAAAATCGTAAATAAATGCATTAGTCGCATACATTACCATACATTAACATACACACGGACAGACAGACAGATATACATGTAATTAGACAATAAATTAGTTTCCTTATGAACGATGCGTCTGAATAATTGACAGTCGTGTGCCGGACAATCATAGCCCGATCGGTGAACTAGGGTGCGACGCACAGAGAAAAAATGACATTATAGTCACACACACACACACACACAAATCACGCCTTTATGCCTTGCGTGGTAGGCAGAGCGTTAACGATCGTAAAATTACGGTCGTCATCGCCACGTCCACGTCTAACAAGTATTGAGGTAATTCATGTACCCCTTCAGATAATTCATGTATTTTTTTTTTCGTTTCCCAATATAGCTCCCATAGAAAAAGTTGTTCAGTTTCATGGTCTGAGTACGCCTGCAAAGTTTTCGTTACACCGTCTCTTACACTCTATAATATGTACCTGTGTACTTTTTTATACATAAATGCGACATATAAAAAGTCTATTGAAACAAAAAAAGCCATCCACGTAGAATTCCTTGAAACCAACAGGTTTTTGGGTAAGAACTACACTTGCTGCTTTATTTTTTATGTAATATAATTTTATTTACTATGGATACGATTTTGTTCTAATGTAGTTAATCCAGAAGTCTAGAATTTTTCTATTTTTCACAACAAAACCTATATATCACAAACGTGGCACCCTACTTAACCGACAGCGCCATAATAGAGGGGGTGTCACGCGCTAATGTTTATTTTATGTAAAGCGTGCGTCGAATTAGTCAAATCCAATTATACCGTACGGTTTAGATACCGTATCTACGAATAAACAAATGCTCGAAAAAGGTATTTTAGGTTAGACGATTCAGTGTGTGATGCCGGCTTAGAATAGCATCACCCCACATCCTTCCCGCGGGTGTCGTAAGAGGCGACTAAGGGACTCGAGGGTATTGGTGTATTACAATTTTTAGGCGACAGGCTGACAACCTGTCACTATAGTGATACACATGTTTTCTGAAACAACCTTGGAAAACAATCCTCAAACATGTCAGACGTGGCGATAGCGACCGTTACATAGCGGTCAAAATCATGACCCTCCTTTTTGATTTGTCGTAGTCGGTTAAAAATAGCCTTGTTAGTTACCGCCAAATGGGTTTTCAAATAGTTTCTTTGCCATTTTCTAGTCATTTTGGTCGCCATATTTTTAATCGTTGTTTATTTTTAATGATGTGCATTTTCGTCAAATTAAAAGACAATTTAGTCGCGATTGTTTTTTTTACCTATAAAGCGAAAGTTAAGTTAGTAGAATGGTGTCGAAAGTTAAGAGAAATTACCAAATTGACACTATTGTCTTAATAAACAACTAAAACGCAACACCCAATCGCCCCCCAATTCGCATCGAATCGACCGTCAAAAAACTAATAGCCTATAAACAATTGCATTGTCAGTAATGGCGGGAAAAGTTATTTTAGACCCACTCCCGTTATTAAAGTGGGTGAAAATTACACCACAAGCTGTTAAGGGGAATAAAGACAACTATAGAAAAAGAACTACTAAAATACTACAAAATTGCATTATGCGCTAACCGGAAATGACGCACTTTCTTACCGCCTTTTAATTGTGTAGATAAATAACAAACTCCGGTAAGTCACACATCTGGTCAAAAGTGAACTATGAATGGCGTCAAATTTCAAATTTAAAACTGTATACGACTGTTTTATCCAAAACGAGATAAGTCACATAAATCCTCATGAAAATAACGATTAAAATAGTCGATTTTTTTCAAACGGCGGCACGTCCATTCTTCTTCTTTTCGTGTGGGACACCGAGTCGTCCAACGACCCAATGAACCCTAGTGTCAGAATTGTTCAACCGCCTACTACAAGTAGCAGGCTTCTGACGTGGTTGTGTAACGACCGCCGTCTAAGTGATCATAGACAGCAACCGGGACCTACGGCTTAACGTGCCATCCGAAACACGGAACCATCTTACTTACGGACAATCGGGTGGTTCAGCCCGCAATGTCCTAACCAGACTGGGAACAAACTCACAAAGTGATAAATATCAACTTTGTGGGTGACCCACCGAGAATCGAACCCGGAACCTTCTGCGTCAAAGGCAGTCGCACTACCACTGCGCCACATCGGTCGGCACGTCCATTGACAAGTATAAATCAAACTCAAGCAGGTCCACGTCGGCCAATCAAAGTAAAGGATGGCATCCAAAATGGCTACCAGTTCCTCAATCTTGCGCGAGAGGTTAATTTTGCGGTCGAAGTTTTTATTAAATATCTTTGTTTAAAATGGACAATTATTACTTCAAAATACACGTGGTGGATCCTGACAAAGCCCGAAAAAAGACTGTATCAAAAGCAAAGATCAAAAGATTACATGTTACGCTGGTATATAACAAAGTCCGATATGTCCAAAATTTATCGTTATTTTCTAGCATCAGCAGATACTTATTTGTTATTTTTGTGTATTTTCTTCAACATTTACCTCTACCTCGAGTAGCCTAAATAAAAAAAACATGAATTAAATAAACCTTTAACTTAAAAACAAACTTTTGTAATTTCCCATTTTTTACTTAGACTGGACATACCGTACTTTGATATTTAACTATACAATTTTAAACGCACGGAAGCAAAGGTCAAAAAACTACATTTTCCTAAAAATCCGCGCACTTATATTATGCTACTTGTGTTTTTGGAGACCATTGTTAGAGAGTAACTGGTTTGCAAAAAAATGGTTTCAGTTGGATGTCGATTGGATATCAGTTGGATGATTTTGGTAGATTCTATTCTATTTCTTGGTTATGGCGTTTTCATTATGATTTCGCCAGTCTCGAAGTGAAGTAATGAAAATGTGGCATTACGCCGAGGGAGAGTCCACAACACAGGAGATCCTAGTCTTACGACTAGGGGCTGTGATGCGCAAAAATGTGTAGTAACAGAAACTTGATAGTATAATTTTCTGCACCACGTGGTGGCCGCTCGTCACTATTACACAATGTGGAATATATGCGTTAATTACAATTTCCTATTTACTGATTACATTCAGAATAGTTTATTGCTTAAAACACTATCAGAATTATGCACCAAACACTCAAATAAACAAGAAATATTAAATTATAATCAATACCCAACCGCCATGATGAAATAGCGGCGAACGACCCCCTTTGGTAGATTCGTAGTCTGCTTACAGTTTCAATTGAGTTGCGATGGCGTAACAATGACAAAAAATAGCGGCGAACGACCCCCTTTGGTAGATTCGTAGTCTGCTTACAGTTTCAATTGAGTTGCGATGGCGTAACAATGACAAAAATAGCGGCGAACGACCCCCTTTGGTAGATTCGTAGTCTGCTTACAGTTTCAATTGAGTTGCGATGGCGTAACAATGACAAAAAATAGCGGCGAACGACCCCCTTTGGTAGATTCGTAGTCTGCTTACAGTTTCAATTGAGTTGCGATGGCGTAACAATGACAAAAATAGCGGCGAACGACCCCCTTTGGTAGATTCGTAGTCTGCTTACAGTTTCAATTGAGTTGCGATGGCGTAACAATGACAAAAAATAGCGGCGAACGACCCCCTTTGGTAGATTCGTAGTCTGCTTACAGTTTCAATTGAGTTGCGATGGCGTAACAATGACAAAAATAGCGGCGAACGACCCCCTTTGGTAGATTCGTAGTCTGCTTACAGTTTCAATTGAGTTGCGATGGCGTAACAATGACATAAATAGCGGCGAACGACCCCCTTTGGTAGATTCGTAGTCTGCTTACAGTTTCAATTGAGTTGCGATGGCGTAACAATGACAAAAATAGCGGCGAACGACCCCCTTTGGTAGATTCGTAGTCTGCTTACAGTTTCAATTGAGTTGCGATGGCGTAACAATGACAAAAAATAGCGGCGAACGACCCCCTTTGGTAGATTCGTAGTCTGCTTACAGTTTCAATTGAGTTGCGATGGCGTAACAATGACATAAATAGCAGATTTGGAGCCCTGATGACTTGTTTAGTTTAATTAGTTTTAGCGTCTTTCAAAATTTAAAAAGTATAAATCCGTAATGAACGAATAATTTTAGAATTATGATTAGTATATATTTTATAAGATATAGCAACTACAGGGTTGCCAGATTACCAGGAACGCCGAAAAGTTGCTATATCGAAATATGAGGGAAATAAATTTTATAAGATTGTATTTTACGGTTGCTGACGCTCTACCAACCCCGCCAGGGATAGAAGCGTGATATGTGTAAATATGTTTATTTTAAATTGTATCGGTTTATTTTGAGTTTAAATATTGTCTAGTTTGTAAATAAATAAATTAAAAAACTTTTAAAACATTATCACTACATGTAAAAAGCAAAGTCGCTTTTTGCGTATGTATGCTTAAATCTTTAAACTCTATCTATGCATCAAAAACTACACAACAGATTTTCATGCATAGATAGAGTGATTCAAGAGGAAGGTTTTTATGTATAATACTTGCTTGCCGGGAAAACATCTTATTCCCACGGGAAAATGAGTTGCAGCGGGCGCACGTGACGACCTATGTGGCGCAGTGGTAGTGCGACTGCCTTTGACGCAGAAGGTTCCGGGTTCGATTCTCGGTGGGTCATTCACAAAGTCGATATTTATCACTTTGTGAATTTGTTTCCAGTCTGGTCAAGACATTGCGGGCTGAACCACCCGATAGTTCGTAAGTAAGATGGTTCCGTGTTTCGAATGGCACGTTAAGCCGTAGTTCCCGGTTGCCGTGTATGATTACTTAGACGGCGGTCGTTACACATTCACGTCAGAAGCCTGCTACTTGTAGAAGGCGGTTTAAAAATTCTGACAATAGGGTTCATCGGGTCATTAGACGACTCGGTGTCCCACACGAAAAGAAAGGAGCGGGCGCAGCCGCTGGGTGGGCCGCAGTTTTCAACATTAAAAACGAACTAGCATTCCCTTAACCTCTGACTAGCCAGCGATTGTAAACACTCGGCGATCACGACATCCGGTCGTTAATCCGGCTAATACCGGTCCGGCACCGGAACCCGGCAGCTATACCGTCACGAGAGCCGCGCATCAGTTACCCAGAATTAAGATATTTACCTAGTGTATGTACATGTACCTACAAATTTAGTTTTTAAGGTTTCGATTTTCTTGTTTGCCGTGTGTAGCCGGCTTAGAATAGCATCACCCCACATCCTTCCCGCGGGTGTCGTAAGAGGCGACTAAGGGATTCGATAGTATTGGTCTATTACAATTTTTAGGCGACAGGCTGACAACCTGTCACTATAGTAATGCACATGTGTTCTAAAACAACCTAGGAAAACATTCCTTAAAAATGACAGACGTGGCGATAGTGGCCGTATTTTTACGACCGTTAACGCTCTGCCTACCCCGCAAGGGATCTTCTTCTTCTTCTTTTCGTGTGGGACACCGAGTCGTCCAACGACTTTATCCCCGCAAGGGATAAAGGCGTGATATGTGTATGTATGTATGTATGATTTTCTTGTGATTGTTACCAACAAGTCAGATGAAAATGTTTCAGTAAATGTTACTGCATCTAGAAAAGTAATCATTATTGATGAAAAACGCAACAGTCATTAGATTGTCCATGAAAGACGCTGAAAGAGAAAAAGTAAAAATCATTATTATGAATGAAAATTCCTAATATTCAGTGTGTGCAAAGGTGACAAGGTCATTAAAAAATAAAAAGTTCGCTATATTGTCCATAAATAATACAGACTCTATTTAGAGATTTTCAAAGTCACCTATGTTTGGCTTGATCAACAAAACTAATATAAAAGTAAGCCAGAAAAAGAGTCAAGAAATCTGCAGCTTATATATCTTACTTCGTTTTTATAATATATTTTGTTTCTTTAACTGGAAGGGGAAGAAGAAAGAATACTTACTTCTATGGATCACAATACATGCCGTGCCGTGGCTTAGAATAGCATCACCCCACATCCTTCCTACGGGTGTCGTAAGAGGCGACTAAGGGACTCGAGGGTATTGGTGTATTACATTTTTTAGGCGACAAGCTGACAACCTGTCACTATAGTGATACACATGTTTTCTCCTCTCAAAAATGACAAAAGTGGCGATAGCGACCGTATTATTACGGTCGTTGACGCTCTGCCTACCCCGCAAGGGATAAAGGCGTGATATATGTATGTATGAATTATCACAATACATTTTCGTCTTCCCAGAAACCGAAGACCGAAAGACCGTGTCGTTCAAAGATTATTGTTCAATGTTTTTGAATAGCTTATACAAGCCTTAACAGCCGTAAAACTGCACGAGTCATTAACTCAACTAATTGTTTTTGAAGTAATGTATATGTTAATGATCATTAATCACCTTTAGCAAAAACCCAAAATGCACCCGAAAAATGTACCCCGAGTCAAAACACGGTTTAAAATTCATAAACGTATAATTAAAAATATGACAAAACAAAAGTTTCGTCTAATCTATAAAAACAAAGTATAATTTACTGTCAAAAAGTTCTAAATTCAAATGAAATAAAGTTGGTTCTCGTTCAAAAATTCGGATACGATACCGCGGTCATCCACGCGTCCAAAATCGATTATCGTCTCCGAACGCATCTGCCGTTCGAAATTTAAATAATTACAAGTTTTAAACAAACAACGGGCATGGAACTGGCCATTACACAGCCACTGGCTGCTACAAAAATTAACCTTTTGCGTAAATTACTCTTAACACGTTATTATTAACGTTATCTGTGTGTGTTTTTTTTGGTACGCATGTTTGGAAAATGGCTTTTTGGCTTCCTTGTTAATTATCTGTTGACAAATGCGCTTTTGATGTTCGATGTAGGTACAGTACTTGGGCTGACTTACTTTATATTCTTGATGATTTAGGATGTCAGGTAGGTAGACATTTTTACAGATTTAATCTAATGATGTGGTTGAGAATACCTAGCATCTACACATTAATATCGCTCGGGTGTCGCAAGAGGCGACTTTTCGAAAGTTTCATGCGTATTACGATTTAAAGAAACAGGCTGCATGACAACCTGTCACTTCAGTGGCATACAATATATCTACCTCCATATTAAATTAGTCAGATGTGGCAATAACGACCACATATTGTACGGCCGTTGTTATTATGCCTACCCTTTAGGGATAAAGGCGTGATGTGTTTATGAATTTTATCTGATTATTTTGTTAAAAGTGTTCTTATTTTTATTTTCTAAAGACCTCGATACTCAATATCCAGAACTTTCATTAGGCCGAAACAAACAGTTCCGAATACGAGCTCTTAAAAAACAAGCTGCTGGCCATCAAAGCAGTCGAGAGCAATAAAAAGCAAATCAGCACGCGTTCCAAATTCAATTTGGTTAATGAAGTGACAGTTGATAACGACAACAGCCAAACGATCGGATGCTATTCTACTAAAATGCATTTGTAACAGCTGCAGGAAGTTTAGGCTTAGCTCTGTACATCATTATTTTTTATAATATCCCTACTTAAGCTTATTCGTTGCTGGCATACCAGAGTAGGTTCCCTTCCAACCATTTATCTAAAACGTTATATCTGCTAGATCTGAACGCTAGTAAACAATAAATAAATTACCCATATGATTGTCGTAAAAAGGTAGGTAGCTGCAATGTCACAGCTTTACTATTAGACTTTCTATGTCTCTTTTCGTGTGGGAAAAGACTTGTTGCCCCGCACGAAGAAAAAAAAGTTAAATTTTTAATATTGAAAGACATTTAGACGTGATAACGTGTTATGATTCGAAAACATGACTCATGCGGCGTTACCTCGCCTATTACCTCTAAGGCATTCCATTTACTTGATTGAAAAATGCAACCATTCCATCAGTATTTTCTTATAACGTTGTCATGTTCAACTTTCGTCAGTAAAGTGACTTTACAGACAAACGCTTTTTTTTTCTTGTTTTAGTAGAATAGGTCCCTAAAATCGCGGGTGTTGATCGGAGCGTGCCGCGCGCGTGCGATGTTGCGATAGCGCGACCATTTTTTAATTAAATTAGGATTCCAACAGGCACCACGTGGCCCGGCATTAAAAGTTAAGGATTTTTGTAGGTAGTTGGTGGAATCAATAATGTAAACGATCATTTTTTTTGAGTTTTTATCCAAATATGTCAGTAATGCAATAGAATGTTTTCTTTTTGAGAATTAAAAAGAAACTAGTATTCCAAGAACTCTGTAAAGGGCGTTAAACTGACTATCTTATTATACGTAGATTCCAAAGCCAAAATACTATAAAAAAACATTGCGACACTGTCTGACAGTCTGGCACGCACTGACACTTTCGTTCCAAAAGTTTCAAAAAATAAATTAAAAATGTTACGCACCGTTCTTTGCGGTAATATACCAAGTACAGCGCCATCTATCCAGCGAAAAGGAAAAAATAAAAGATAATTCCATGTTGAGCTTTCACAATTTGACGTTTTTGATCCTTACTTATCCTCTTATTTAATACTATTTATTTAATAATGCCGTGTGATGCCGGCTTAGAATGGCACCACCCAATTACTACGGGTAGGTGTTGTAAAAGGAGACTAAGGGATGAATCCAAGGGGTGGGCAGTAGCGCTTTCGGTCCTGCGAATACAGCAATTTGCACTGCGCTCGCCAAACTGCCAAGCGTGGTGCATATGGCAAAAAAAACCCAAATAAGGGAGGTCCATGTCCAGCATTGGACTGTTGTGGCTGTTGTGGTGGAGTAATCCATTCATTTATGCTCTATCTACTCTAAAATTTGCTGTGTGATGCCGGTTTAGAATAGCATCACCCCTTATTCTTTCCGCTGGTGTCGTAAGAGGCGACTAAGGGAGTCGAGAGTATGGTGTATTATAATTTTTAGGCGACAAACTGACAACCTGTCACTATTAGTAATACACATGTTTTCTGAAACAACCTTAGAAAACAATCCCCAAAAATGACAGACGTGGTGATAGCGACCGTATACTTACGGCCGTTAACGCTCTGCCTACCCTGCTAGGGATAAAGGCGTGATGTATGTATGTATGTATTCTAATATTGTCATACTTAACTAGTATGAAAATGACTTTAAGTATATTTGACCTCCCATACAAAACGGTTTGACTTCACCATCTAATTATATTAAATGCTTAATTACCAACCATTTACAATAATTAATGGGGGGCTTCAACAAACATATCTATTTAATTAACCGATTTGCGATATTAATTCGATTATTACCTCCATAAAAAAAGTTAAAGACTCTTTATCGAAATGCATCGTTAGCACGCAAACTGCTATACAGGCTGTTAGGAACAGTACTAACTTCCTTTCAAGGGGTGAGCCAGCCCAAAAAACTGAACAGCTTTCCCCCAGGAACATAGTTCGAAATATGAGAAAAAATTTTGGACCTCACTTACAATCGAACTCAGAACGACAGATTGTAGAAATAGACTACTTCGATGAACAAACTGGAGAGATAAGAAAGGTGCACTCTAATGTAGTGACCACAAACTGGTCGATTCCGCAAGGCAGTGTCTTAGGTTGTGTACTTTTCTTAGCATATATCAACGATTTACCAGAATCTGTTGACACTCTCTCTGTTTTGTTTGCAGATGATGTACCATTACTGTTTAAAACTCAAAAAAACGCGGAGAGTCTAAACCAAATCGAAGAAACTTTTCATAAAATCAAAACTTGGCTATCTGATCACAGTCTGGAAATAAATAATAGAAAAACAAAGCTCATTCAATTTAGACCATTTCAAAAACGTCCACTAAATCTTGACAAAATATCCAGCTCATTAAACATCCAAGAAGTTAATGAATGTACTCTACTAGGAATAAACATAGACACACACCTAAATTGGAAAAGTCATGTGGAAAAAATAAAAACCAAACTATCACAGTTTATTTACGCACTCTCGGTTATAAAACAGAACACTCAAATCGAATCTGCTTTAACAGCCTATTACGCGTATGCATATTCCTGGATGCGGTACGGTATTCTCTTATGGGGAGACAGTACAGACTCAGATGATATTTTTATTCAACAGAAAAAATGTGTACGCATTATGTATAATCTACACCCGCTCACCAGTTGCAAACCGTACTTCACTAAAAACAAAATTCTAACCTTACCATCAATATATATTCTCGAGTCTGCTTTATTTGTGAGAAAGAATATCACGAAATTCGAATTCTGTACTAGAGCCAGACATAAAGACAAATTAAAACTTCCAGCACCAAAAATGGAAATTTTCAAATACAGCCCCTACTACCGAGCAATAACTATATTTAATGCGTTACCGAAAGATATAATAGCAGACACAAAACCAATATCTTTCAATAATAAATTAAAAAAATTCCTGTTCGAAAAAGGATATTATACAGTCAAAGATTATATAAATGATAAAAGTAAAATATAATAAATTAATCAAATACATATAATTTGAAATTGAGTTATTAAAGATGTTATTTAGTAAAGTAGGATTAAATACTATCACACGATCCGTTCTAATTGCAATGCCCTGACGGGGCTCATGTACCATACTATCAAAATGTTAATATCACCTGACAAATTTTTGTACATGAAAGCAAAATAAATGAATTGAATTGAATTCAGTCGGTTGGTAAATTTTGTATGGAAGGTGAATTTTTTTTGTGAAATTCGACCTATGTTCCTTGGGGAAAGTTGTTCAGTTTCATGAGCTGGTTCACCCATTGAAGGGAAGTTAGTATTTCTCCTAACATCCTGTACGTATATAAAAGTGGCTATCATACTACCGTACCGATAGGACCAGATTTGGATTACAACGCTGGTTTTGTTTATACTGGCTATTGAAGCAGTTTTGGTATGGGAATTGACAGTTCTACTATGGATCTGACAGACCGCTGCGATAGTTTTAGGGCTGCGTTGTGCGTTAAATGTGGAAATTAATAAGTTATAGAATTAGTTAAGATTTTTATGTATGACCTGTTCAATTTAAAAAAAAAAAAATATTTTTACGGTTTCTTTTATTGATACTGAACTTGTCAATGTGATACAGCATCCTATCTATAAGACAAAACACCCTGTCTAAATAAAATCAATTACTACAAGTTCAAGAAACCAGCAATGTACGTCAAATCAGACCTTGTCGGCAGGGTAAGTGATAGCCGTTAAAGCAATTTGGATTTTATCGTCAAGTAATAGAGATTACATTGCCTTATCATGACAGCTCTTTAATTACACTGGCTGGATAGTACGCTATCTAGAGTGTGCATTGTAGAATTTGCCTTAGTGAAATTGTTATAAAGTTGATTTTGAACGATGCTTTTATGGATTTTTACATTGTATACCAGGACATGACTAAGTATTTGGCCCCTTGTTGGGCGCCAATTAAGGTTTGGTAGTTTTGTCTTTCAGGTATTATGCAGTGATGCTACCTCTTTACCGTAGGATTGCTAAAAGAGATTTATTTTTTAAATAAGTAGTACCCGTTGTTTTTATTCTTAATGTGGTTGTCCTGTGTTTTTCGTCTTGCGTACAATAAATAATGATGTAAGGCAAACTAGTTTCTTGAAATGGGCCCAATCAGAGTTGACCTCGTGATGATAAATTGGGTGATTCCTGGAGAGGGTAAAAATTGCGGTCACACGTTAATTTCTTCAAAAGTATAACACTTACAGGTTTTTACTAACTTTCACACGAAATAATGTTAAATTGACTATTCAGAAACTAAAACTCCATCCACAAATTATGAAATATGTTTAACTAAAACTTAATCTGAAACCTGAAATCGGGGCCGAAACACGCGTTCTTCGCGTGTCACACTCAGCTATTGCGAAATTCAAACACGCATAAAGTTTTATCTAGCTGGACATCATATAACTTTTCACCCATCATAATAATCCTTATATCATGTAGATTCATTGAAAATTATTAATTGGACAATATTTAACTGCGTATACCGATAAAAACGACAGTTTTTGTTGGTCACACGTTTTTGTGTTTTCTGAATACGTGGTCTAAAACGATTGAATCGCTGAAACTAATAGAACTATGAGCTAGGTCTTGTTTCTGCCTTCTGCCAGGATTGCTTCTTCATCCCTGGAGAGGGAGCATATAGCTCCTTGACACTTCTAGAATAAAATAGGGGTTGTTAAATTTTTTGATCCTATTTTTGCACCCGCGCTAGGTCCCTTTCCTGTGCATGTTTCATTCATGAAAGAGTTATTACAGAGGGTTTGTTCTGAACAAATAATGTCGCATAATAAAGCGAGATTTAAGATTCGTTTAAAAATGTTGATTACATTCAAGCGTTTACCAATAAATCACTAAAAACATAGAAAATTGTCCCTTGACTGGCTCCATTTGACTGGCATTTTTCCCAGTCAAGGGACATTTTATGCCAGTCAAGTGACTAATGTTATTTTAATGATTGTTTTTTCAATTTTTTTTGTGTAAAGGTGTGCCTGCAGAGTAGAATAGCACCACCCCATGTCTCCCCATGGGTACTGTAAGTTAGATAACGGGTTTCCAGGAGGTGAACAGCATTGTTTTTCGTGCAGATAACATAGTTTGGGACGATGCAGCGAACTGGCGAACTGAGGGACCTCGAGGTCGTTCGCAAATTCGTATACCTGGGTGCTCTTATCAGTGACGATGGCGACTGCGACCTTGAAGTGATACGAAGAGCCCAAATGGCAAAAGCAGCAGTGAAAAAGATGGAAAAGATTTGGAGGAACAGAAGCGTCACTCGCAAAACCAAAATTAACCTCATGCAGACCCTAATATTTTCCATATTCCTGTACGCATCTGAAACTTGGACTTTGAAATCTCGCACACGAAAAAGGATAGACGCGTTCGAAATGTGGTGCTGGCGCAGAATGTTACGTATTCCATGGACTGCACAGCGCACAAACGAGTCTATCCTGAAAGAGCTGAACATCCGGAAAAGAATGTCCACCATCTGTCAGCAGCGCATTCTTGGGTTTTTTGGACACTTGACTAGGCGTGAACATGAATGTCTGGAGTCAGTTATTTTCACTGGCCATGTTATGGGCAAAAGAAGTCGTGGAAGAGCACCGGTCAGATGGACCGATACAGTACAGCAGGCAACCAAGGCCACACTGCAGGCGTCAGTGCACATGGCACAAGACCGCGGAGCCTGGAGAAATTTGGTGGAGCAGAGGCTCCCCATGGTCACGTCCCTCAGGAATGAGGCATCGACTTAGAAGAAGAAGAACATAGTTTAAAAACACTTGCTTTATGTCTCTAGGTGTGGCTGTGTTGTATCTAAGGGAGGCTGCGTTAAGTCTCAGGTTAATTTCTATGTATCTTAAGCTGACTGCGGTGTATTTCAGGGTGGTTGCGTTTTACCTTAGGCTGACTGCGATGTCTCTTAAGCTGAGTGCGTTGTATCTCAGGTTGGCTGCAATACGTCTCACTCAGGCACATTGTGACGTATCTTAAGATGACTGCGTTGTATATCAGGATCTCTGCGTTAGGTTTCAGGTTAATTGCGACGATCTTAAGCTGACTGCGTAGTAACTCCGACTGATTGCGACGTCTCTTAAGCTACTGCGTTGTATATCAGAGCGGCTGCAAATGTCTCGTTTAGACTGATTTTGACGTCTCTTGAACTGACTGCGACGTCTCTTAAGCTGACTGCGATGTATATAAGGGTGGCTGCGTCATGTCTCACTCAGGCTCTTTGCTACGTCTCTTCAGCTTACTGCGTTGTATCTCAGGTTGGCTGCGTTTTATCTCACTCAGGGTCATAATGCAAAGTCTCTTAAGTAACTGCGTTGTATCTCAGGGTGGCTGCGCTATGTCAGGCTGTTTTTACGTCTCTTAAGCAGACTGCGTTGTATCTCAGGGCGGCTGCGTTATGTCTCACTAAGGGTGACTTCGACTTCTCTAAAGCTGACTGCGTCGTCTCTTAACCTACTGCGTTGTATCTCAGGTTGGCTGCGTTATGTCTAAGGTTGATTGCGGCGTCTCTTCAGCTGACTGTATTGTATCTCAGGATGGCTGCGTTATGTTTTAGGTCAGTTGCAACGTCTCTTTAGCTGAGTGCGTTGAATCTCAAGGTGGCTGCGTTATGTCAGGCTGATTTCGACGTCTCTTAAGCTGATTGCGTCGTGTCTTATGTATACAGTGTCGTGTGTTAGGTTGCTTGCCTAGTGATGTCTAAGGCTATCTGAGTCATGCATGTCTCAGGCTGATTGCGTCATCTTTAAGGTTATCTTCGTCTGTACAGTAGCAGAATGTACAATTCGCAAAATGTCTTAAGTGGCTCAACACAGTTAATTGTCAGGTCATAATGTTTGCGGTGGCTTTTTCTTGTCTCATGTTAGCTGTTTCATTATGGCCTAAGTTTAAACGACTTACGTTACTATTGTTTTGGTGGAGAATTGGGTCTACGTTTCGGCTGTTTACGAACGGCCTTCTTCCGGAGGTCGACAGATCACGTACGCCCACCTGTCAACTGTGATTGTCGAACACTGTGGCTGTTTCATTTCGTATGTCGGGCTAGCTGTGTTTTTAACACGAGCAAATTGTCTGTGACTAGGTGCGTCGTGTTTTAACCAGACTGAGGCTTCAGGGCGTTAGTCTGGTAGGCTGCGGCTACTTTTACTTCTATTCTACTTAGTTAAAAGCAAAAGATGAACAGCTTTTACTCATATATTTTGTTAAAATAATTACTTTGTCCCTTGACTGGCGTAAAATGTCCCGTTGACTGGCACCTCAAATTTCAAAATTGAATTTTGACGAAACCTGTGGTTCGATTTAGGTGTTTTTTCGTAAATAACCTTTTCAATAGGCCTTTATTATTATGCAATGATAAAATAACCATAAAAATAAAATTTCAAATTTCCCAGGAAAGGGACCTAAAGAACCGTTTTCAAATTTTCACCCAATTACCGCTCTATTGCGCTGCCAACTGACCTGTTGTAGCAAATTATCGAAGAACGACCTACGATATCTTCACTGTATGAGACGCCTTTAACACTTTAGTGGCGGTGTAGTCAGAGAGAAATTCTTGTTTGAATTTCTCTAACCAGAATTGTACCTTTCGCATAAACCGTCCCTATCGATCGCCTTTATAAAAAACGGCACACTAAAACAACAGCACATCTACATCACAATAAAACTACATCACTCTCCCACCCTGAAACACCCTCTAAAAAAGCCAAAAAGCCGTGTAAATGCGTGTTTCACCTACCCTCAGTTTCCGGCGGAAGCGCGCGGTCGTCCCCGGAAGTGGTTGTAGATGGCGCGCGCCAACGTTTAGCGCTGTTACCCTATTCGCCAGATAGCCATCGGGTATGTGCACGCAATGATGACTTTCGAATTTGTTTCATTTACCAGTTGTTTGTTAGATGTATCATTTTGTGTAGCATACTTTTGTAAATTTTGAATTTCTTCATATTAAGTTTATTTGAATGAAAATGATGTAAGTCTTTTCATTTGATTTTTCTACCTTTCCTAATGGAACTAATGGAAAGGTAGAAAAACAAAATTCAATTTGACAAGAGCCAAAATAGCGATTGTACGAAACTCAAAAGAAATATTTTGGCGCCCAACAAGGGACCTTCATAAAGTTCTGTTACTAAAATAAATAAAACTTCATGAAATACTGCATATTTGTTTTATTTCTTGCCTGTTAGGCGTAATCATAATATTACAATGTGACGAAGATATCAACTACTATCAATAAATAACATTAATATTTAGAATTAAGCATTTATTTAGGCTAGCAATGTTACAAAGTACACCGAAGCGACATGGCAACACAGTTTTATACTTTTTTACAAAATATGCGTTCAGTAACGCGCGACAAGCTGTTCGAAATTCAAAAGTGTAACTAATGAAAAGAGATGAAAATTAAGTGCTATTTTTGCAATAATACTGTAATTCCAGTATAGAAGGTGTAGTTTATAAAATCAAATAATATTTTCTTATTCTTATTTTAAAATGTTATCAGAGTTTTCATATACGTTTTATGTAAATAATTAAGTAAAACTTGGGTTCTCGAATTCTTAGAAATAACAATCAGTTCTTTGAATAACTATTTACAATATTAACTAGCGCTTAAAGGAATAAATACAAGAGAATTTGGTTAGTTGTGTCTTATTTACATATAATATTTACAACATTTAATTGAATGATATTAGATTTTTGTACGTAATATTTACTATTCGTTCCCATTTAATCGCAATACTCTTCACGTGAAAATGTTCTTCGTGAAAGTTTGATTACAAATGGCAACACCGAATTTTAGTCCAAAAGTTAATAAAATAAGGTAAGCACTTAATTACTTACATTTAAACTTAATACTATCTAAAATGACATAAAATTTACACTTATTATTTTAGTTCGCGATTTTGAACGATTTGGCATTCGACATTCTTTATTTCAAAATTCGTCTTCAAAACTGATATGACTAGTCCTTCGAAATTCATTTTTTTTTTCTTTTTTCAGCACGCCTCAACACTGATGTGACTGGTCCTTCGAAATTCAAACTCTTTATTACTTTTTATTTCAAAAATCCGTCCGCATGGCCAATGCGCGCGGATTCAAACGAACACTACACAAGGCTCGAAAGCGGTGCTCTAGAGGTCACTGGGGAGGGGGGTAACGGCTGCAGCTGCTGCGGCGCTTGAGGCTGGAAGTACACTCCTGGCTCGTTGGAGTACTGAGGATGCAGCGGCATAGGCGTGTGAGGGATCGACGTCGGTCGTGATTCGTGGTACAGTATGGGCACTCTGACGAGCCGTTGTGCAGCGTGCGCCATGTTGGCTGCTTCTAACTCCGCCGCGAGCTGTCGTTTCCATTTGTTCCGTCGGTTTTGGAACCAGATTTTGACCTGTGTCTCTGTGAGGTGCAAGCTCGCAGCTAAACCGGCGCGTTCGGAACTGCTGAGATACCGTTTCATGTCAAACGTTGATTCTAGTTGGAACACCTGTGACCTTGAAAAGACGGTTCGGGTTTTCTTCTTCCGTTTGCCGAGATTCGCGTTGGGGTCGCGTTTCTCGTCTTTGTCGAAGTCGTCACTTTCGTCGACGTCGGGGTCGGAGTCGTTGGCGTCTTGCTGTTGGGGGTAAAGGGCGGGGTGCAGTCGAGGGGATCGAGGGGATGAGCGGGAGGGGGATGGGGGGGTGTGTGCGCGTGGGGGGGAGCGTGGTCGGGGGGAGCCGCCTGCTGAGCCTTCTTCGTTGATTGTCGAGTCTTCTGCAACAAAGAGAGTCAATGTTAGACATATTATGCGTAACGTCTCGCGGTGGCAAAAAACTGTTACGTTGCTGTCAATAGGCAGTTGATTTAAAAAACAATAAACGGCGAAAGAAAACTTTCAAAAAAAATGCTATCGTTCTTGGTTTCCCAAGATACAGGCGAATTCACAACCCAAATTCGACACCCAATACAGCGTAATCGCGTCAAATCGTAAGCGCGTCAAATCGTAAGTGTGATTATTGGAAAACAGAACGCACTTAAGTTCGAATCACGTGAGTTCGACAAATTTCAGCTGCGCAAACGTATGCGCCTGCAGATCTATACTAAAAACGTCACTACCCGTACAGAAACCGTTCTCGACGCAGGTACAACGCGCGTCGCTGCGCTAGCAAAACTTTGAACTTGTGCAAAAAAAGAGTTTTTTAACTTGTTTATAATTCAAGGGTATTAACTTGGTATTAAGGAAAGAGCAACAACAAAACCCGTGAAATTACCTAATCGGCGGCGAAAGAGGCTTCAATACGAATTACCTCGACACCGAATGGATGTAGGTAATTGGATTGCCCCGTGATTGGCCGGGACTTGTTCTAATCACCAAATTATACGATTTGACAGGAGGAGGCGTAAAATACTTCATCGTGCTGGTATTTTCCGTTAGATAATAAAGTACGATAATGCCTGGTTTTCTGATCACGGCAACACAAGGGAAAAACTACATTTAAACATAGTACATGTTCTAGTCTCTAATACCACCTTCACCTGTAGTGTGTGCGGAAAGTCATGCCGCTCCCGCATTGGCTTATATAGCCACGAAAAGTCTTGCCTCAAAAACTGATTAAATCGTCTGTCACAGACGTACGAGGCCAATGATGATGATGATGAAAGATGAATAAAGTATGACAGAAAAATGATAGGTAAATCAAAAGTCTTGTGCCATGCATACTATTCAAATTATGTGAATGTGCTATTATTTGTCATTGTAACGCCATTGAAACTCAACTGTTATTCTATTGCCATTGTGATTTTCTATACTCCAAACGGTTAACAGACTACGAAACTACTAAAATCATCCAACTTAGACCCAATCGACGTCTAACTGAAACGATTTTCTTTTAGCAGACTTAGGTCCCTGAACAAACTTGCTCCAAAGATTTCTATTTTGGGATTTTTCTCTAGAACCATGGACAGAACCATGTTGTTACGTCAGATTTTAATTCACGGACAGGATAGATTTTATCCATGTAATGGCAAACAGGATATGCCTGTATAACCAGGATTTTCTTTAAAAAAAAGATTCGCATTTGAAGCCCAAAAGCCTAGAGCCTTAAACCGTATACTTAACCGATAGTTTACTAAAGCATAATGGGGCTCGCATGAATTTATGCCACCTATCCAAAACTATCTAACAAATAAACCAGTTTAAACTATTAAAAAGTACGTAATATATCAGTATCAATCCGATCCGAAACAGTCACAACACTAATCAAATCCAATTCATTCGAAAGAACTACTTTGTTCTGTAAAAGCGTGTCAATTTGTCGACCCATAATAGACTCGATTCTGCGATCCACGTTACTGACACTTTCAGTCACATTTGTTAAGAAATTCATAATAGAGTATTGTAGAAAGGTAGATAGAGAGAGAAAAATTGATTTCGCACTTACTTCACAAAACTAAAGGAGAAAGTCAATTCACTCTTTCTTTAGTTTTTACTTTTGTGTCTCATTAGGAGATCAAATATCTAGCAGACGATAGAGGATTGTTCAAATTACGATAACAACAAGAGTTTAAATCCTATGTTGAAAGTAAGATACCTACATAAAATCATTATAAAAATACATTTTGATCGGCTTAAATATGGTAGCTAGGCTAGCCATAGAAAGAATGTGCAGAATAACACTATGTATCTCACTTTTGGTGTCTGAGGTATCTTAGCCTACGAAGTAACTGAACTATTAATAGTTAGCGATGAAGATGGTAATTTAGAATTGAGTCCTAATGAAGCCCTATATAATCCACAGTGATTGAAGCTCTATTGACATTGTACAAGGGCCTTTACGAACCGCTTACTCGACTTTTTGTCGGATAAAGATGATTAAATGGTCTTTCAATTACTACGCTTTCGTATTGTTAGAAATAAAGTACTGGAAGAATTGGAGTGCTAGTGATGAATCTATGATTGATTAGTTGGCTAAAAGGAATTCTAATAGTCTTGGCAATTCAAATAAACTACAGAAAGAAAAAGATAAAATTGATAAAAGTCAAACCAAAAAGTTAGTTATGGTATCACACGACATTGAAAGAATTTTTCTCAAGATACAAAAGAAACGGAGATTCAACCTAATATCTGTTGAAGGGAGAGGTTGAATACATGTAATAGGCGTTACAGAAAAAAGGACTTACTACGGGCTAGTGAAAATAGCCAAACAGATAAATAGCAGAACCAAATACATATTACCTCGATGAGGCAGACCCATGTAAATGCTAGTTAGGTATTTACCTAATGACTGAAAACTATGATGATAAAGTGAGAAAACAAGTACACAACAAATTGAAGAGTTCAATCAAATCATCCATGTAGGTCTAGAGAATACGCGTTAATAACGAAACACCTACAATATTGCTCAAAATTTAAACGCAATGTTCAAAGAGAAAATGACATGGAATAATTGACAAAACACATCACATTTTCGCCAAGCATTTTCGAAATTCAAACACATTCCAGCTGCGACTTCACAAATCCCCGTACCATGACGCAATCCATCTCCATTCAGAATTCAAAATTCGAAAACGGAACGGTGCGAAGTAGGATGTCATCAACACTGTTGAATGAATCACTACAAAGTTCACGTCCAATCGAATATTGCGTATTTTTGTTGATATTTCGTTTTCGACCTTATTTGCATGAAGCAAGAGTGTAATGTACTTTGCTGTGTCATGACTTTTGAGTTTACTCAAAGGTACGATGAAAGCACGCGACCATTTTAGTAAGAACCCTGTTTAAAGGCAAAGCTACACTAGAATTTTTTCATGATACATTTTCTTCTAAAATTTTTATGATGTTACCGATATCACAATCATCATCTCATTATCTTCAATGTTTGTAATATCACCGTGCCTAGTGTAATTAATGTATAAACATACTTAAATGACGCATGTTTCATGGAGTGGTATAAAAAAGACTACATTCTTCCTCTTGTTACGATCCTGATACATCTCTTTTGTTTTCTCAACATTCATCAACCTTTTCATACATGGTCATCCTTTTAGGATATTCTTATCCAGACGTTTCTTTAGCTGTACTGTACTATAAAACGCTGTGTAATAATATATTATTATTATTATTGTATGCTATAGCATACAATCATCCTCATTGACTTTAGTGACCCCATGATGAATCTCGAAATTTTAAAAAATAAACCCTTTCTTTGACCGTCTGAGAACAATGACCAACCAGTCAATCCGCAATCTTTCAATCCATCCATCACATTTTGACGACATATGGGGCTCTCAGTCAAACACCCCCTAAAGGTCTGCTCACATCGGACTGCACTACACTGATTGATTTTCGAAGCCGCACGCTAATCCTCTGTTACCGTTCCCTGTGTTTACACAAACGCTTACCAGATAAGTATTCACGTTACGGTTATTATTTAACAGTTTTGTAACAATTACTTTGGGATTTGGACTGAAATAAGTGTTAAAGATTATACTTTTCATTTTTGTGGTTTTACGTCCTATTATGAAAATTAGAGTATACTTGGATGATTTCTTAGATTTATCTTAAGCTTTTGATAAGAATGTGTTTGATTTTTTTATTGTTCTTCATCATCTTTTGAAATTGAAAATAATCTTTTGATGCAGTGGATACTTGTAACTGTTATTCGTAAACAACACACAAAGAAACATAAAACAAGTATATTTTCCTTGATAACGTACCGCAAGGGTCAATCTTAGGGCCTCTTTTATTCGCACGGTATGCTTACGAACTTTCTTTGTGTCAAGGCAGACATCAAAAATAAAATCCGTCTGGCTTGGCTGTTCATTTACCTTTCAAATTAATTTGACGAAACGTTGTCAACCGAAACCAACATTTTCAAAAGCCATAAAATATTACAAAAAAGCACAACCGCAATTTGAGACAAACCGCATTCGGAAATTAAAACAACTGACGCTCTCTCCGCCACAACGCTTTTGGCGCGAACAGTTACAGATAGGGAAGTCTGCAAGAGTGAGCGAGATGGCTATAGGTTGCATGTTTCATTAGAAGTGTTGAGTTCAGTGTTGCTATACGTAGGGAAATTGTACGAATGTGGTAGGAATGTAGAGGGTATTGTTCGGTCGGTTTGGCCCGCGTGAAATGGCGCTGTTTTGTCTACGGGGAGATGGGTTTCGGGATATTAAAGCGAAATGAGTGGGGTTGAGAGCAGATTGCTTGTTTGTCGCGGATGTTTTAGAGTAACGTGGATAATTATTTGTGTCGCGAGTGATTCAGGAGGGGTATTTTTCTACATTACATTGTTTTGATGTCGATCGCCTTTTGTCGGATATTGAAAGGTGAAATGCATGTGAAATTTAGCCAGAATTTTAGACTAACAAAGGAAAAACTTCACTGGAATCATATAGCTATTCGATCAATTCACTAGATTTAGTTCAGAGACTTAACTAAATCACGAAGTGCAGAGCAAAATAACATCGCACACTTAACGCACGACGGAGCGCTAAAACACCGCAGCGGTCTGTCAGATCCATACTAGAAATGTCAATGCCCATACTAAAACCGCTCAATCGCAGCGTTGTCCGTCGAGTGCGGTTTTAGTAGTATGGGGAGTACATAATCATTACATCAGTGCAGCATAAAGCTGCATTCTAAGCAAAATTTTAAACTATCGCGATTGTTTACACTATTCACAGTTTTCACGGGTTCTTACCGACAAATTTGTTTCGTTTTGAGTTACCTATATTTCGAAGCTCTTGCAAGCATTATGATCATGGCTAAACTTGCGCATCTGCGTGTGGGTGCCCGCAAATTCTTTGGTAAGAACCCGTTGAAATCACAACTATGAATAGTGCATACAACGCTTACAACAACACAATATCTGTTACAACCACCCGTTGTAAGCCGTACGACAATAATATGACAGTGCCAGCTTAGTATTAGCACTCGTAAGGCATCGAAGCGGCGTAATCGATTCTACTCGATTCGGTGTCGGGTTGCGCACTGATTGCGCCCCTGTCAGACGCGGATTAAAAACTACTTTAGAATAGCTTGTTTTGTATTTGGAACAAGTGAAAAAGTGGATAATTGTCTGACTTTAATCAGCAGCTATAACCGACATCGACGCCATTTTGAAATATTTTTGACAGTTGATGCCAATCGCGAGACAACTCTTCCTAACCGAAACGATCTTTGTTCTCAGTATCGGCATGAAGCCAGTGACGATTTCGATGAAGATTTGATAACTTGTTTGCTGGATGGTAATTGGGCATTTCTACAGAGACGCCGTTTTTTTTGTCCTGGTCCAGAAATCGTGTTAAACATATAAACTAAAATCTCAAAAAAATAACACATAATCCTTAATGTATGTATTATTTGGAGAGCATAATTATTATGACTAATTTAATAATACTTTCTTCTAAAAAAAATACCGAAATGAAAAAAAACACCAATTTTACCTGATTTAGGCCTGTCCCTTTGGCGGAATTGAATCTAAATTGGTCCATAATTCGAAAATTTCCGGAATTTATAATAATGTTCCTATATTCACATGTATATAGATGTACGACAAAGGTTTATTTATTACCAAGATGGCTATAATGTTTTATTTTGTACCACTTATGTCACTTTAAATATTTGTCCCGAGCTTATGACTTAATTCGGTATCACTCACAAACTCTTACGCACATCTGTAAATACGCGCGATTTGCACATCTTTATCCGATTCACATAAACTGCCAGTTGCGTCCGAGTAGGCGAGTGCAGTGAACCTGTGACATGCTGCCGGGATTTACCATTTTCAAAGATAAGAAATTTTACTTCGTCTTTGGTGCAGGGTAATTTCTGAACTCCGGATCATAAATATTTTTGAAACTATAAGAGCTAAAAGGTTGTTACTTTGTGTAATTTGTGCCTCGATAGTATACCAATACGTAGGTAAAATTGAATTTGCACAAAGTTATACTGTGAGAGAGAAATTTCAAAGAAACCAGCTTTTTCTCAACTCCGGGAATCTGAACTCCGTGTGCATTTGTTCACGGAGTTGAGAATTTTGTTCACGGAGTTAAGGTTTTTTATAAAACTGTGATTAGAATGATGTCGTGTGGTACCGGCGTAGAATAGCATCACTCCAATTCTACCTGTAGGTGTCGTAAGAGGCGACTAAGAAACTAGCTCGAGAGATGATTAACGACGATTAACTCTTGTAATTTCTAAACTCCGTGAACAGTCAAAATTCAAATTCGATTATTTCAGAATCTGCAAGAGGAAATGGGGAGAAATTTATCTTATTTTGTTTATTCATTTAAAAAACAATAAATCACTTTGAATGAGTGCATGAAAACCTTAAAACAAACGTGCACTCTCAACTCCGTGAACACTCGAAATTAAAATTGAATTATTTCAGAATCTACTGAAGCAAATGATGGCAAATAAAATTAAATATATTTCTATTTTTTTTCCTATTTTTTCAGTATAATAAAGTCAATAAAATGTTAAGAGTAAAATTGCACACGGAGGTGAGAAAAATTTACTCCTGCCGTAGAAATGCTCAATTACGAGTAGGCAGGTAGAATAGATTTGGAACGATAATTTTGGAAAAAAATACACAACCTCTCTTAAAGCGATTTTGCTTTATAGCAAAATATGACGTTGAGATATAGCCTTTTTGCGCTGCTGCAGCATACATACATACTTGGTGTCGGGGCTGCGTCCCCATTTTGTTCTCATAGTTAAATAGTCCCTACCTTTTCGTATCAACAATTAATTATGTGTGTATGACTGTAGAACCAAATAAACATTTATTCTATTCTATTTATTCTATTCTAAGGGAGTATACGGCTTGGTAGTTCATACTGACCTCTAGGCGGAGAAGTCCTCTCATGGGGTCTGGGCCAGCACCACGGCGCAGCCACCAGACCCCCATACCTTCCGGCCAGGGCACTCCATTGAGATATAAGACCCAGTCTGAAACAAGCATAGAAACACTTTTATGTCATGTTAAAATAGGCCTGGTATGAAAGACCTCTGTCTCAAAATAGGATGACTAATGAAAAATGATTAGGATACTGAGAAAAAAGAAAGGTGTTCAGTTTGAAAGGATTTAAAGTAACTAGGACATCTGTAGCTTTTACTCTTGGTGAAAAATTGTGGTCTTGTGCCGGGAAATATTAATGTTTTATAAGTTATTATTGAAGAACACGTAATTACAATTAACTGAAGCTGAACCCTGGATTTTATTAATTTTTTTGTGAGACGTAATCAAATCTGACACAAAAATCTCAGAATATTCAAATATTTAACCAAAAAACAGAGCCAGGGGTGAAAATCTTTGGCTTAGTTAATAATATAAGGCTTATTTCACCCTCAGGAAACCCTCCAAAACTCCCTCGAAAGGTGTTGTAAACCTTTCCCTTCAAGGAAGGGCAGCTTATTTTAAATCATGAGTTATATTTATTGAACTTCAAAAAGTGCATAAATGCAGAGGTATAAAAGTTTTCAAAAGTCATGGATTCAAATCCACAGGCGACATAGTCGTTACAAGTCTGGTTTGCATACACACAGATAATCACGCCTTTATCCCTTGCGGGAAAATTGTGTTCTATATTGACAGGGACGGACCATTGTCTCGTGGTTTGTTAATTTGACAAAGAGTCCATTTCTCCCATAAAATATAAATGTCATAAATTTATAAACCGTTTTTCCAGCTTTGTAATATTTTATTCGTAATTTTCAGTTACAAGAAATACCTCGAATAACAAAAGACAATCAGCACGCTTTCAAATCACCAAAAAGGTTCTTTCAAATGTCACTGTCTGATTATGAAAACTAAATGCGCTAGAGCCTCAAACCATAAACTTCATAGAGAAATTCTAACTACAAGACGCAGCTTCACATACATACATACATACATATATCACGCCTTTATCCCATGCGGGGTAGGCATTAACAGCCGTAAGAATACGATCGCTATCGCCACGTCTGACATTTTTAAGGATTGTTTCCAAGGTTGTTCCAGAAAACATGTGTATCACTATAGTGACAGGTTGTCAGCCTGTCGCCTAAAAATTTTAATACACCAATACCCTCGAGTCCCTTAGTCGCCTCTTACGATTACGACACCCGCGGGAAGAATGTGGGGTGATGCTATTCTAAGCCGGCATCACACGGCTTCGCATCGCAGCTTCACACTTCTTTGATTACTTCCTAGTTCACTTTGGGCAATGTAGAGGGAGCTGAGACGGGATTTTTTAAAGCGTGTAACAAAAACCAACATCTCTATTGAGTTTTTCACCGACTCAATAACCTACACTACAGAAGAATCGCGTTCAAAGACTCAAACTGAAAGAAACCGGAAGCACTTAGATAACTTCTATCTCATTGGAGCCATCTATTCCCAATATACCGGCAATACATCACTGTGTACCACAAAGCGCGGCTTTTTCCCACTTTTCCCGAGATTCCTTGGGTAAAATAGTAAGGTAGAGGTAGTCCTAGGAATGCATTAAGTGAAGCTGGTAAAACTAGTTCATTCTGCGAGTGCTAGTGGCGATTAAAGACGATACAAATATGCTTTGTTCTTGTTTTGCATAAACTAAACGTCTCTGTTTGTATCGTGTACAATAATAGTTCATGAGTTCCCTATCAGCTTTGTCAACTCTGGAGTCAGAGTTTTAATACATATATTCTAACGCGTAGCGACTACTATCTTCTATCTAGACTATCTTTTGATTTTAGTTTCTATTTTAGTTTCATCAAATACAACAATGTAATACTTGCGCGTGTAGTAGGTATAACATTTGATTTATAATATGCTACGAAATACATAAAATAAGAATATAAATGACATTTTGCCAGTCATCAAAACATCTGGAGCATTCTCTCTCTATCTCTCTCTGTTCGTGTGAGACACCGAGTCGCCCATCGACCAAATGAACCCTAGTGTCAGTATTTTTCAATCGCCTTCTACAAGGAGCAGGTTTCAGACATGGTTGTGTAACGAAGCATCGCATCTATACCTGCCTAACGATTTTTGACAGCTATTTTTAGGCTTCACTTAGTTACTTCGTACAACTCAATCGGCCTTGTCATTAGATCTGAGCAGTTGCCGCAGTTTTTCTCTACTTGTGTCGACAACAAGCTTTCTCACTTACAGTATCGACAGTATCGATTGTCCAAAGTACTGCGCTCTGGGGAGAGGTTTACTAGTGATGGGATTGGTTATCGATAAATAATTACGTAAATACTTACTTACTAATAACAAAAAAACTTCGAACGCGTGAAAATACTGAGTCTATCATATAAAATCTAAAAACGCGAGGTGACATACATATACATTGTGCCTGTTATCCATAAAATTTTGCTTGATACCTGTGACGTTTGTCAGTTTCGAAAAAATTCTATGACATAAGGTCCATTTTCCCTATTCTACTTCTGTTTTAGTAGATCTGTCAAACGTGACAGGCGTCAAACTATATTGTATGCGCTATAATCAGTCGTCCCCGACGCTATTGCTACGAATAGCGTACGAGTCATAAAATTAGTAATGTTTGCAGCAGTTTCAGTTATCCTCCTTCCCTTTCCTTGAGGTAACAAACAATTGAACTATTATTTTAAAATCGATTAAGACTCTGAATGTACAATATAACAATGCATTCAGGACGCTGTTGGGGCTGCCGCGCTTCTGCAGCGCTTCTGGCATGTTTGCGGATGCACACGTGGATGGCTTCAATGCCACGATTCGGAAGCGGTGTGCTGCAGCGCTGCAAAGGGTTCGTGGCAGCGGCAACGGTGTCCTGTCTGTCATAGCCAGTAGGATATGCGAAGGTCGCACTCTTAGACACTGGAACAATTTAACTTTAAGTGTATGTACTAACACATTTCATTAAAAATTTGTTTGTTTGTCACTAAAAATTTATGGATCGTCAGGTCTGAAATAAATGATTTTTATTTTATTTTATTTTTTTTTTATTTTTTTAAAACTGTATATAACGTGGCTATTTTTAGTAGTGGGATAAAATCTCTAACGATGGAAAAACCATGAATAAACTTTCCATCTTCACATACAAGGAATGGCGGTCAATCATATAAAGACTAAGGCGCAAGTAAATACCTTTTTTCCCTTAACTGAGTATCTATGAGTTGTTGATAAGTTACACCTAAGTACCTATAATTACCTGAAATGTTAAACTATAACGCCTACAACTTTTTTATTTTGTCATATAAATTTTATGTCAAAAATGGTTTAGCTTCTATCGACTACGTGCACGTCACTAGCCCACTACTCCTCATTATGTCGTCCGCTTTTCTATCGATATCGAACAATAACGATTGCTGTATTTATCGACAATATTTCGCCGCAGTCGCCTAATGGCGGATTGCCAGCTATCGACATTTTTTATTTGTTTTAGTTGGTATTTTTTATCGAAAGAGATATTGAGAATCATTGTTATGTTGTGGTAGAAATGGAGGCTGAAAATTAGCTAGTTCTGTTGTTATAGGATTAGAGCATCACCCCATTTCCTACCCGTGGATGTCGTAAGAGGCGACTGAGGGACTTGAGGGTTCCGGTGTATTACAACTTTTAGGCGTCAGGCTGACAACCTGTCACTATAGTGATATACAAAATTATCTCACATGGCCCTCTATATTTGTCAGACGTGGCGATATCGACCGTATTTTTGCGGCCGTTAGCGCTCTGCCCACCCCGTAAGGGATAGTGCATGTATGTATGTTTTTATAGGATACTAGTGGCCCGTCCTGCGTTTTCTCTCGCTTTTATTCATTTTCCCGTGGGAATAAAGAAGTTTTGAAAAGCAGCGCGTCTAGTTAACCTTTTAAGGAATCAACAAATCATAATTGGGTATAGTATTGTATCTATACCGAGTGTAAGGTACAATACTCTACCCAAAAACTTGTACCAAAAACGTTCGTCATCATTAGCCTGATACGTCTGACCGATAATTTATAATCAGTGTCTGAGGAAATACTTTTCGTGGCTGTATAACAATTTGGTCTTGCTCGGCCGGTTTTCATATTTCGACCTATTTTCCTTGGGGAAAGTTATTCTTTTTCATGGGCTGGTTCACCCCTTCAAATATTTGCAGCAATTTTTTTTACACCCTGTATCAGCCGAAAACTTTACTACTTACAAAAATAGACAATTTCTACTTTCTTCTACTACTTATGGAACGTTTGGGAAACAAAAACAATGTCTAGTTCCCATAGATTTCCAGTTAGCTGATCAAAAATTTTGTATGGTCGGTGTGGGAGGTCGACGTGTTTTATCAAAAAATCTGATTCTGCCTTAAAAATTTTCAATACACCGTCTCTTACTACCCGTATAAAATGCAGAAGTAAATCCTACACAAAACGAATCTTACCAGTTACAAAGCAATAGAACAATGTTACGAATTAGAATTGTTTCATAAACTAAACAAAGATTAAAAAATGAAACATCAAAAGGCAACAAAACAAAAACCCCAAACAAAAGTCCGTAATTAGTGCACGGGCACTTAACAACTCTTAACTACCGTCCATATCATTAACTGAGCTCTAATAGCCCCTGAGGCCAAGTAACCCAATACAATACAACCCTTTCAATACAAAAAATCTGCCTAATTAAAAGAAATCCCGAAAAAAATCGATAGCAAAGAAATCCGGCTGAAAATAACAATTTGTTCGCCGGCCACTAATCCGTCTGAGATTCGCAGCGAAATTCCATTACACGGTTTGAAAGTGGAATAGAAGAAGCCGCGGCGTGATTGGTCGGCTCACCGCGCTCTGATTGGCTGGCTCGTGACCCCGCCCCCGGGGGGAAAGGGTATAAAAATCGATGCGCGACGCCGTGGAGCTCTTTTTGCCGCGCGGCGCCGCCGACGACACTTTCCGCCTTGTTAGTTATAATGGTGTTTCAGCTTTCTTTTTATGGTTTTGTAGGGATGGCTGTTTTGTGATTTTGTTGCGGATCAAGGCAAGGCTGATGTATTGAGTGGATTCGTGGGGCTTATCGTAAAAAAGGATGAAACTTATTTTGACGTGAGCTTCTAATTTGCAGCGAGATGAAGATTTGGTGTCGATGTATTTTGATAGAAGTGATATAACCTACTAGATGTTTTAGAAGTAGGAACGTACTTCGTCATGAAGTGCTCACAACTTGTCACAGTGATATAAAATTCCTATAGCTTCTGTAAATTTTTGTACCGCAAAAACGACCAATCTCAACCTTTATCCTGCTAAAACGGCTTCTAAAATTGCATGTCATTATGGCGAAAACATTTGCCATTAGTCGATGACGCTCTGCCTACTTTGGAAGAGATAAAAGCGTAATTTTGTATTTGCATCTCAAATGCACATGCGATATGCAGCGACTAAAAAATAAAATTAAAATAAAGGTTCCTTTAGCTCACGAATTCCCAGCTCTAAAATAACTATCGCAATATCTGTTACAAACTCTTTCTCTATACAAGTCTATTACTTAAAGCAGTTTAGACAGAATGCACCGCGGGACCTTTTGTGATCTCCACTTCAGAACACTCCGTCCCGCATTGCCATTGTACCAGTTCGCCACTCTTAGAAACGTGTCTCAATTCGTCTTAGAAAAATAGTTGTAGAATGAGTCCCAGGTTGTTTTGCGGGACGTTTTGTGATATCGAGTCGTTGGGCCGCGGTTCCGAAGTACAGCGGAGCGGCAACGGTGGTATGAAAGCGGCGGAATTTTATGGGTTTAAATGAACCAAAATCAAATGGGTAGCGAGACAGTGATCACGCCTGCGTGCTGTATATAACGCGCCATTTTCTCTCTTTTTGTTTGGGAGACCGAGTCGTCTAGCGACCCAATGCGTATATAAGGGGCCATTTTTTCTCTTTCCGTGTGAGACACCGAGTCGTATAACGACCCAATGAAACCCTGGTGTCAAAATATTTCAACCACCCACTACGATAAGCAGGCTTCTGACATAGTTGTGTAACGATCTCCGTCTAAGTAATCATAGACAGTAACCGGACCTACAGCTTAACGTGCGCTTCGAAACATATAACTTCTTTTTTACGGACATCTTTTTCTTCGAATTATAACTCTGTGACGCATCGGGACACGTTTTTTATGTGTGACGGACCGGCACCGTGGCAAGACGGGCCTCTCTGAGCGCTTCTCAGCCATTCTATTCTAAGATGACACCTGGTATGAAAGGCTGAGACCACTTATTGGACTCTGTATTGCTGTTGTACGTTGAAAGGGGGCTTTCACTTAGAAATTGTTGAAGCTTTTAGTAAGACTGGGTGTTTAACGTGCTTTGTGCCGTTTGGTGATAGTCACTCTACTTATCTTCTTCTTCTTGGTCAGAATAGAACAGAATAGAACGTTATAGGTAAATGTTTATGTCAGTTTGTTTTTATATGTAACTCTACTTTTATGTGTTTGTTTTAAATAACTAATGTTCCGGATCACTCCGCGACTTGGGATGTTGCTTGTTCATATAATATCATCATTCTAAATACGTCATAGGTATTTATAAATTGTGATTAAAAAGAGGTAGAGAACAGTTAGAATGAGATTCAAATTCGACGTCGAGAGTCAAACCTTTTGGATTGACCAACTCACTACAAAATATTACGAGGTAGGATAAATAATAGTAAAAACAGATAATTTCACTTATCACAATAATCGCATACCTAACTATACTTCATTCGCTCTCTCTCTCTCTTCCAGTGTGGGACACGGAGTCGTCTAACAACCCGCTTACATAGTGTCACGACCATCTTAACCGTCAGTACGCGTCCGTACATGCGTGTATGGAGCATTGAGGTCAAGTTACGCTGGTCGCGACATTATCTAAGCGAATGAGACATTACTGTACCTGAGTGTGTAGCAATTCGCTACAAACACCTACGAAACCGTAGCGTTTCGCTACGAATTACCGTAGCCGATAGCTAAAAAGCAAAAAATACGCTCAAAATATTTTACAAAAATATCTCCACAAACTCCCGAAATCTTATTAAATAAATGTCGCGCGCCATTTTTGAAGATATCTTCAGCAAAGCGCTCTCAAGTTACAAAAGCTCTTAAAAACCCTCGACTTTTCGAGCATTCCTTTAAAAAATCAAAAGCCCCTTGAAAAGCCCCTTAAAAAGCTCCTTATATCGTGAGCTAAACCGATAAGTTAGCGAGAGTACCTCCCCTTAGTTTATATAGAGATGTGCTTCCGTTCTGTGGTCCAAATACAAAAGTGGGTCGGAAATAATAGAATTACTGGGTTTTAGCGGAAGTGGGGCTTTGTGACAATAATTAGATGCATTGTGAGAAGGCTAATTAATAAAAATTTGAGAATCACTTTGTACCACCTGCATCAGAAAGAGGATTAATTTTTCTTTTTGGTTTTTATTTCATCAGCATTATTTTTAAGAGTATGAATAAAAATCCTCCTGATGTTGGACCACAAAGAAAAAATTGGCTGAGCGTACATGACATCTATGATCAACATCGAAGAGGGCCCAGAATTTTTCTTTTAATATGACATCAAAGATTTGAGTTGTTGTTCTAATCGGTCTGTCATGGATACCGCATACTCCTCCTATGCATCGGATTTATGCGGTTAGTTTAATAGATATAAGATAAAATAAAATGATTCAAGAGAAGGTCAACACAACAACTAGGTACGTGTATAACACATTTCGGGGAAACTATACGACGGAAACGCTTTTTCACCTTTAGAAATAACGTTCGTCGCTTCCGCTTATAACATGGCGCGACCCGCTGAGGCGTTAAATTATTTATATTTACGATAGGGAAGATTGGGAGCCAGATTCAAGGGGCCCGCTATTTAGTATTATTAGCTAAGTGTTTAAAAGGAGGGTGGGGTCCTTAAGAAAGCCCTTAATGCCATTGATAGAATGTCATCTTTTACACGTTCAGTGGGTTTCGTAAGTATGTTTTGACTGGTCTGGGTTTGCGTTTGATTAAATTTGTTTTGAGGAAGATGTGAGAGGCTGGTAGCGACTGGATGGCGAAAGCGGGAGATCGTGCCTTGTGGCGTATCCTGGGGGAGGGCTGTTTAACAGTAGACTGCTACAGGATGTAAAAATATTAGCTGTAAATATTTTAAGGGGTGAACCAGCCCATGAAACTGAACAACTTTCCCCAACAAAATTTGGACCTCACATACAGGTTGACTCGCTCGGCTGCTACATTTTAAATGGGAAGTCCAAAATTTTTTTCATATTTCACCCTATGTTTCTTAAGGAAAGTTGTTCAGTTTCATGGACTGATTCACCTCTTAAAATATTGCAGGTATTTTTTTACGCCCTGTATAGGCTGATGTGATGTGTAAAAAAATCAAAATATTCGCTTTTATGTTCGTAATTACATTTTGAAGTAAATTACAAATGGATAGGTTCTATGAAGAGAACTTTGGCGGTCATAGCTACTACTACGACGACCGATGTGACGCAGTGGTAGTGCGACTACCTGTGACGCGCAAGGTTCCGGGTTCGATTCTCGGTGGGTCACTAACAACGTTGATATTTTTATCACTTTGTGAATTTTTTCCTAGTTGATTAGGACATTGTGGGCTAAACCATCTGATTGTCCGTAAGAAAGATGGTTCCGTGTTTCGGATGGCACATTAAGCCGTAGGTCCCGGTTACTGTCAATGATTACTTAGACGGCGGTCATTACATTACAGAGCCATGTCAAAAAATTCTAACACTAGTTCATAGGGTCGTTGGACGACTCTGTGTCCCACACAAAGAGAGAGAGACAGGATTTGACCTATGTTTCTTAGGGAAACTTGTTCAGTTTCATAGGCTGAATCACCCCTTCAAATATTTGCAGCTACTTTTCACCTTGATAACGTCTGTCGTAAATCCATCGGCATAATAATAAATACATGCATACACATATCACGCCTTTATACCTTGCGGGGTAGGCAGCGCGTTAACGGCTGCAAGAATACGGTCGCTATCGCCACGTCTGACATTGAGGATTGTTTTCCAAGGTTGTTTCAGAAAACATGTGTATCAATATAGTGACAGGTTGTCAGCCTGTCGCCTAAAAATTGTAATACACTAATACTCTCGAGTCCCCTAGTCGCCTCTTACGACACCCGCGGGAAAGATGTGGGGTGATGCTACTCTAAGCCGGCATCACACGGCAATAATAATAAATACTTCATCCAAATCCGCAGGTAACCTCTTAAAAATCACACACTAGGGTTGTCACCCCTCCCGTCACCCCATCGCATAAATAACTACACACAACAACTCCATAACAGTATATAACAACCCTAGGGCAAGGACACGTTTCAAAGAGAAAGCTGTGTTGGCAACACTAATACAATATTTTACATCTTTATAAGTGTTTGTACCGGGAAAGATTTCTCTTCTCTAATGCATCTTCTACAACGATCACGTCGGGTTTCATTTATACATACACACAAATCACGCCTTTATCCCTAACGGGGTAGGCAGAGCGTTAACGATCGCAAAATTACGGTCGTTATCGCCACGTCTGACAAGTATTGAGGGCCTTTTTAGATGATTCGTGTATCACTGTAGTGACAGGTTGTCAGCCTGTCGCCTAAAATTGTAACACACATGAAACCCTCGAGTCCCATAGTTGCCTTTTACAACAACCGCGGGAAGAAAAGGGGTGATGCTATTCTAAGCCGGCATCACACGGCATAGCCGGCATCACAGGGCATAATTATAATTATCACTTATAATTATCACTACATAATATAAAGCAAAGTCGTTTTTCGCGCGTGTCTGTATGTATGTTTGCTTAAATCTTTACAACTTTTTATTTTTTTTAAATAGATAAGTGATTCTAAAGGAAGGTTTTTATGTAAACACTTGCCGGAAAACTTCTTATTTGTACGGAAAAACGAGTTACAACGGGCGCGGCCGCTGGGCGGGCCGCTATTATTTTAATATTCTCTTCGACCTTTGGAAGTATTTCATAGTCACCATGAAAAACTCGTCTCTATGACTACTGAAATCAAATTAGAGTACTTATTCAGAGTACTTGTTCTGCTACGCTTGCTCATATTTTATCCACGTCTATCGCCACGTCTGACAAATATTGAGGGCCGTTTCACTGCATATAGCGTGCTTATTTGTTTAGTTGTGCTTTAACACACACCAAGTCTGCGATAACTTTTCCACGGCTTCATCCTATTCGATCTTTGAGTTCTCTCTGAACTTCCCATCTATGGGATAAAAACATATAACACGTATTTAGGGAGGCAGGAACAAGTTTGGTAAATATAAGGAGGTTATCCCGATACGTAGGGGGGGAGGGGGGGGGAGTCACATCGATTTTGTGGTGATACTTATGGGTTTTGGAATTAAGACGAGTGAAGGAAGCAGAAGAGAGAAGCCCTTGATCGTCAAAAGTGGAGATCATTGGAGGAGACCTATACTCAGCATTGGGTGGCTATAGGTTGAAGAAGAAGAAGAAGAAGGAAGCTGAGGATATTTTGAAGATGAACGGTGTAAAAAGCCTTGAAAGCAAGGTGTAAGATTGAAACGAGACTAGTTCCTTGATGTACCTACCTAGGATGAACATAGTACTCTGGAAACTAAGCCGTATAAGACCCCATCTTTCTAAAACAAATGCGAAATACTATGCATTCGTTTAATTATATAGAACTATCTATCAATGGTAGGGCTTACCTTACCCTCGTAGGGTACCCTGCTTAACCTTTTGCACGCCAGAGTTTTTTTACGTCGGCACACCCCCGACGCCAAGCATAGAAAAATGTGAAGATGGTAAAAACTTATCGGCAAGCAGCCCGGTGTCTTAAACAAGACAGAATTTAAGTTATAAAAATAGGTAAATTTGGACTACTTTAGTCGTCAGTGGCGTCGTATGTACGCGAGCGTTTGGCAACTATAGTGGTCATTGGCGTTCAAAAGGTTAACCTTTATGTTGTCAATACAACGCCATAGTTCGTATTCTTTGATACAACTGTATTTTATACCACTTATATTTTTTTCTTGGATGCTTCTTTTAGACTGACCGCGCGCCCTTTGCCTGCACACACGTCGACTCGTATTCTAGAGCGAACTAGATTCTTTGAAAACTTAAAATAATAAATAATGTTGCCTGTGGGCAGATATGATCGGTCGCCACAGTACTTAGAGTCTCCAAAGTTCGGTGGGTCCACCTAATAGAGGGCGCTTATAATTTATTTATTTATTTATTAATTAGATACCTACGTAACTTCTTCTTAGCAACTTTTGAAATGATAAACCAATAAAAAGCTCACCGATCTAATCTAATTAATATTCACTTTTATTTCTAAACACCGAAGGCCAAAACACGCTAATTACAGGAAAACACTCCAAACACCCCCAGATTATATCACTAATTAATTTAAAAACCTTTTATTCATTCCTTGTTTGTTTATCTTTATACAGATAATCTTAATTAGCCGTCTTAGAAAACAAGGCTGAATAACAAGAACCTTTGCGTATTCGCGCGAGTTTAAAAAAAAAATAACTGGAAAGAAAGATGGCCGCGGTGACAGATCGTTTACACGACTACAAAATGTCGCCCGTCACTTTCGGATAATTAAAGAGGAAAAATGAGGAAAATAGAAGATGTTTTAGATGTTATTTGTAAGCTGTTTTGTTGTCTTTATAATTTAAGTCTCTATTTTATTTTAGACGATTTGTAGCCAACGTTTTGTTAGGCGTTTTATTTTTATCTTTATAAGTTGGAATACCTTCTTCATAATGTTGCCGCATATTTCTTTTCGGTTGATATGATATCTTAAATATTTTCAAGTTAACGTTCTTCTAACGAATTATTTCATTATTTAAATATAAATCTCAACATTGTAAGATCAAGAGCGATATTGACAAATGTCAGGCAGTACTAATGAATGTCATCTCAAAATCGCACTCAAGATCGATTTCAGAGTTGAGTTAGTATGTTCGTAGATCTTATTAATAAGCGAGTAAATTGTCAGAGTTTACAATTCTTTCTTTCTTTTCGTGTGGGACACCGAATCATCCAACGACCCGATGAACCCTAGAGTTTATAACTTATTCTGTGTATCACTTAATCATAGGTAATTTATCATATAAGTAAGTATTGTAACGGAAGATTGTGCCTTGTAGCGTACTCTGGGGGAGGCCTACGTCCAATAGTAAAAGGCTAATGCGATGATGATAATTTATACAATTACGCTGTCTAGTTCTTCTTTAAATAATATTCATCCCGTAAACTGCAAAATATCCACTAACTTTCTAAGTCCCAATCAACCCTTCCCATTTCTCAAAAGATAAGATCATTCCACAATGTGTCAAGCTAAAGCCCTACTATAAAAACTCATCACGTCCCCGCCATAAGCCTACGAACTAGCAACTCGCCCTAAACTACAAACATAATGAAACAAAATGAAAGCTTTTCTACTTAAGACCAACATCATTACCCATCTAATCAGGCTCACTCACATGTTGGCCCGTTTATGCTGCTTTTATCTCGGTACATGGTATAAAAAGTAAGGATGGGAACAAGGAATTGAATCCTTGAGTGAGTCACGATTGGTCAAGAATATAATTCTTTCTTTTGAATCATTCAATTTTGATCTCAAGTTAGAGAAAAAAATATGTATTTTATAAAGTCACAAAATTCGATACAACAAATTATAAGAATATTTTTTTCAGTTGTCTCAATTTTGCCCATCCCTTTGCCGAGGGGACTCAAGGAAATGGGATGAAGTGACAATCTCAATGGTAAATTAAGGTTTTAGCAGTCGTTGGCAGACAAGCGGGCTGATTTTGATGCATATGGAAATTTAAAGAGACAAAAATCGAATCAAAAAAATATACGAATCAACTAATTTACAGTGTGCAGCGCGCACGTTTTGTGATGAGCTACGTACAAATAGAACGTGATGAGTTCCATCCCTTCACCGAGGGGACTCAAGGAAATGGGGTGAAGTGACACTCTCAATGGTAAATTAGGGTTTTCGCAGTCGTGTCAGACAAGCGGTTTAATCTCGATACATAAGATAAATTATATTTTGAAATGTAGCAAAAAACTATTACGAATAACACGTGATGAGTTGACTCAATCTCTGAGTTGTCTTAATTTTGCCCATCCCTTCACCGAGGGGACTCAAGGAAATGGGGTGAAGTGACACTCTCAATGGTAAATTAGGGTTTTCGCCGTCGTGTCGGACAAGCGGTTTAATCTCGATACATAAGATAAATTATATTTTGAAATGTAGCAAAAAACTATTACGAATAACACGTGATGAGTTGACTCAATCTCTGAGTTGTCTTAATTTTGCCCATCCCTTCACCGGGGGGACTCAAGGAAATGGGGTGAAGTGACACTCTCAATAGTAAATTAGGGTTTTCGCCGTCGTGTCGGACAAGCGGGCTGATTCCGGTGACGGCCGGCGGCTTGTCCTTGTCTGTTTATGTCTGTCTCTGCTGGATATTAATGGAGGCGGTACTTGTAACAAAACTTGCTTTTTCATCTGTAAGATTACAGTTTGATTTAGAAGACAAATTGTTCTAAACAAAAGTCGTGTGGATCCTTGAATCAGTATTTATTTTGCGCTTGAGCTTATGATGATACTTTTCCGCGTGCGCAGACTTAAGACGTGTCAAATAGAATGGATTTTATCACAGAGCAAAAATTATATTCGTGCCACTTACTGGCGGCTGCAAGACTTGTATGCATTTTATCAAAACAAGTAAAAAATTTTGACGTATAAAGTTGTAGAGAAAATCTGGCCTCTGACATGGTTGTGTAACGACGACGATACGTCACTTAGACGGCAATTCTTACTCAAGTATATCAGAGGCCTACTAGCTGCTACTAGTAGTAGGCGGTTGAAAAACTCTGACACCAGGGTCCATCGAGTCGTTGGATGACTCGGTACGAAGAGAGATAGATAGAGGAAAAGTGTAACGACTGCTATGTTAGAATTCATAATTCAGGTCCAGTCTGCAGTTTACTAACCAAACTGATAACAATTTTACACCTAAGAAACCGTATGTACTGTCAATCGAACCCAAAACAAGCAGGTCAAGAGCCAAGGCCCGTTTAAATAAACCACAGTACTTGCCAACTAACCGGGCAGTTGAACCGATAACTAGATAGGTAGTTGCCCAAGTTGAACCACATGTTTAAGTAAAGTGCACAGTTTGGTTCAGATAGTTACTAGGTACCTACCTGGGTTAACCGCTTACTGCAGATATAGGGTGTTAGAAAAAGTACTGAGTTCCTTTCAAGGGATGAACCACCCCATAAAACTGCACAACATTCCTTAAGCAACATAGGTTTAAATAAGGATTTTTTTTTGGAATGTTACACTTATTCAAAATGTAGCAGCCGACCGAGTCAATTTGTATGTGAGGTCCAAAAATTTTTTCTATATTTCAAGCTAAGTTCCTTTGAGAAAGTTGTTCAGTTTCATGGCCTGATTCATCCCTTGGAAGGAACTCAGTACTTTTCCTAACACCCTTTATGCCCAATGTACGGTTTTAGTCTATACTCTCGATTTAATAGATATGCCTTATCTAAGTTCGGACCAACCGCACAGCTTATAGCCAATTCATTCACGCATTCTGGTTCTTATGTTGATGATATTTTGTTACTACTGAATTCAATCGACTTCATCAATTCGTTTGTCGACTAGTAGTGTTCAACACGACAAGAAAATTCAAATGTCATGTGTACAATAATGCAATAAAGAATTTGAATTGAATTATCACTCTGTTAATTATCACAAGGGATGAAGACGTGATTTGTGTGTGTACGAATGTAAATCGAATAGTATGTGATTAGTTCGCTTTGGTCAGAAATCACAACTAACTGATACAAACATACATATATCACGCCTTTATCTCTTACGGCGTAAGCACAGCGTCTACGGCCGTAAGAAAATAAATGCGTACTCTGGAAAGTCATCAAGTCATTGGTAGGTACCAGTTGTTGTCCTAGTGGTCATTAATTTTACGATATAGCACCTTCTTTCATAGCACAAATCACTGGAATGTACTATATATATATATATATATATATATATATATACTCCATCGACAAGAGTCTAACTCTTTAGTTAAAGCACCTAAGTGATTAAAAAAACGAACACCTAATCTCATAGGGTCAATTATAGACAAGACACCCCACACGATATGAATAATTGAGTAAACTACATAGGCTTAAACCACTGTATTATTGTCTTGAATCGATTATCTTCCCGGACCGTCTCTGCGGCAGTTAGTCCGCTGATTGTCTAGGCTAGCTATAATTAGACGCTAGTGAAATTGTTGGTAGGTATGTATACCTAAACTTGACTGTGAATTGAGGTCCAGTTCTGTTGAATAGCTTATTGTGACTTATGCGTTGTATGTTAAGTATAAGTTTTGTAGTTAGCTATACAACTTTTCCCAAGAAACAGGTCTTAAACTAGATTTAGAAGATATAAAATATAAAGTGGTACCTACTGAACGATGAAGTTTCCCCAAAACGCTACGCTGTACAGGTGACAGTATACTACGTATATTATGTTACAAATTTGCTCACCTTAAAAGCATAGCATCATTGGTAAGAAAATAGAATGAACTGGTCTGGTTTTCTTTAGAAAGTCTTTCTCCTCTAGAAAGAGCATTCTAGAAAAGATCAGAATGTTCTAGATGTTATATAATATTGTTAGATCATGTCATATAATTTTATGATGTGTTATGTTATTTTTATGTTATGTTACTCACCTTGAAAGCATAGCATCGTTGGTATTAAAATGGTTCGCCGCTAGCGCCGCTTCTAGAACATTCTCTCTCCTCGGCTCAGTCCTATTCAGTATCGAACTTATTGAAAAACTCGTGTACGGAGCACTTCCCGTCGCCTTCTCTTCTTTGTCCTTCTTTATGTCGTAGAATGGGCTCTTCTGGTCTTTTCTAGAAGGCGACGAGGGGATGTCGGGGCTGCTCGCGCCCGATACGACATTGACTTCGATGTCGCGGTCGTCTTGCGAGGAAGCAGGGGAGTCCATGGTTAGTGCATGTTATTTGGACCTGTGGAAGAGATTTTGGGGTTATTGTTTTAGCTTCAATGTATTTATATGGACAAGTCGTAATTTAGAAAACATATAGCAAATACTCTTTTTACTCAAACTGTATCAAAAAAGCATAATTCACATATAAACCGTAGTCTATTAAAGAATATGGTACTTCATTTGTCAAAAATAATCCAGTTGTTGAGATATATGATATTAAAAATTTGATAACAAATAAAGTTCTTTTGCACACTTGCATAGCAAATGTTCTTGGTCAACATAACTAACATATTTCAGAACAGTGGCCTAGTTTTCTAAATGTATTACCTACCTCTTGTTTTGAAATGCTTTAAAAATAACCACCATAGTCTGACCGAAATTCACAAACGGCCCTCAAATATTGTCAGACGTGGCGATAACAACCGTAATTTTACGGCCGTTGACGCTCTATCTACCTCGCAATCGCTAGGTATAAAGACGTGATGTTTGTATGTAAGGTGACCGTACAAGTAACTACCTACTTATTGACCTCACGTATGTTACTTTACTATAGATATTGTATTGTATGAATTTCCATTGTATGGTCCCATACAAAATTCAGCGAAGTGTGATTTTAATGCGATATAGCTACTTATGGGATTGTTGAGCTATTTTACATTGTTGACCGACAAAAGTAAGATGAAGTCCATTCTGTATGATGAGAGGTTCTTTGTGGTTATATTTGTATGGTATTAAAGATTGACCGCTGATTTCTTTTTCACATTTTACTTACTATCAATACTCTTTATACAATACTTACTTAAGAACTCATGTGGTTTCGGACCTACAAATTATATGATTAAAGCGAAGTAAGAAGCCTGCTACTGGTAGAAGGTTTCATTGGGTCGTTGGGCGACTCGGTGTCCCACACGAAAAGAATAAGGGATGATTCTGTTGCAAATAATACTAAATACTCTCAAACACACTTTTAGTTTTCCTCGTAGCATATAGTGTACAGAACCCCCCAAACCCCAAAAACACATGGAATTAGCCAAACCCCCCCGCCACATTAAATGGCCCCCCTCCCCCGGGTCTTAACTCTTAAGACGATATATATTATTCAGATGGTTTAAGTGCGTTATCGTTCTTAAGTTGGAGGTTTCTAAGAGTAATTTAGGGCTATCCCTTGATAGTACGAGTTTACTGTACTATTAGGACCGGTACCTACACACACATCAATCTCTCCATATTGGGTTATTTTTATACACTGTGTAAGGTGTTTTTACTCATGATTCTGAGCAACTTGTAGGTACTATTGGGTGTCCCATACATTTTGCAGAGTACCTAGTAATAGTAAGTATGAAGAATAAGTAAGTAAGAATGTTTCTACGGAGCACCCATTTGTTTTGCGATTGTGTAGGTGACCCCTTAGTAAAAGTTGCTCAGAATCATGAGTAGAAAAACCTTACAGAGTTTGTGTACCGATTAAAAAATAACCCTGCATTACATACGAGTATATACATACATACATACATATATCACGCCTTTATCCCTTGCGGGGTAGGCAGAGCGTTAACGGCCGTAAGAATACGGTCGCTATCGCCACGTCTGACATTTTTGAGGATTGTTTTCCAAGGTTGTTTCAGAAAACATGTGTATCACTATAGTGACAGGTTGTCAGCCTGACGCCTAAAAATTGAAATACACTAATACTCTCGAGTCCCTTAGTCGCCTTTTACGACACCCACGGGAAGGATGTGGGGTGATGCCATTCTAAGCCGGCATCACACGGCACATACGAGTACCTAGTAGATATAAAAGGGGGCCGCAATTTACGTTTCTCTGTCTGTCATGGATGGACAGGACACTGCTAGCTCGCTTCATCACGCTTTTTTTATAGATAGAGTGTTTCAAGAGGAAGATTTATATGTACTATAATTACCGGGAAAACAAGTTTTTCCTGCGGGAAGACGAGTTACAGCTATTTAAGTCGTTATTACCTAATGAACGGCTAAAACTATTGTCGTCTGTTGGTCACAATGTCTGTCACATAATCAAACATAACATAATGGATTCACCATTAATATGGTATGTGATGCCGGCCTAGAATAGAATCACCCCATTTCTTTCCCGCGACTAAGGGATTCGAGGGTTTCATGAAAAAAAGACTTACAAAGTTGCCAAATTCACTATCACATCCCCGGCTTATCCCCGGCCTTTGTAGCCCCATCTACTTTCAAAGTACAAAAATATAAAAATGAGGGTGATAATAATACCCCTCCTTCTGAATAAGTTAACAGTAAGTCAGAAAGAAGGGAAAGATTATACCAAAATCTTTTGGTTTCATCGCATAATCTCATTTCTTTCGCGAATTTTATGAGATTTTCATAAATATATTGATGTTGATATTTCTTTTTCCAAACCATTGAAGCAAAGTTCGCTTCCCGCGACTGTCCCTGTGTTTGTATGTAAACTGCTCGACGGAATTTAATACATTTTTAAATAATCATACGTACATTCATACATATATCACGCATTTATCCCTTGCGGGGTAGGCAGAATGTTAACAGCCGAAAGAATACGGTCGCTGTCGCCACGTCTGACATTTTTGAGTATTGTTTTCTAAAGCTGTTTCAGAAAACATGTATATGTTACTGTAAAAGCCCGAACTGTGGTAAATCCTAAGATTTTCCGGTAAAACCTAAGATTTACTAACTCTCAATGGGTAATGTCCGAACAGTTTTTTTATTTCGAACTTTTACCACCATTAACTAGGCAAATCTTAGGATTTACCTCAAGGGCATGGTAAATGTTGATAAAGACAATTTTTTCCTCTTATAATTTAGTATATTATTATGGTTGGTTGTAGTTGTTTGGTTGGTTGGTTATATTATTATATTATAATTGCATTTAGACATCAAAAACGCAAACAGAAATGAAATTTACGTGCGCGTTCAAACGTGTCAAACAAACGACTGTCAGCCTGACGAAACTTCATATTAAAAAAAAAACTCAAAGAGTTCACGCTAAAATTTATGGCGTCGTTTATTGTCTCTTTCCTTTTATCCTGCTTCTTTGTCTAGCGCTGTCAGACTGTCACACCACTAAACAATATGGCGGTTCTTGTCAAATTACTTATATCATGTTTACATACTTTTATCATGTTTTTTAATAGACATTGCACTATAATACATTGGAAATATATGATTTGGCTGTTTTGAGATAAGGACTGATATTTAGTCGATACGATATTTTGTACATTGTACGATCTAGTCTATGTCATGCCGACCCAGGTATAGGAAAAATAAATAAACTTATAAATTAAGAAAATTGAGTTTGTTTCTCATACACCTAATCTTTTTCAAAGGAGCAATTCCGCAAGATGGTGGTGTACTCCGCCATATTGCGAAACTGCTTATAATTTTTTTTATCAAGGAAACTTTTTTTACCTGACAGATACAATAATTGCTACTTGCTGTTATTGGTAAATGTTGATTTGTGCAATAGTCTATTTAGTTGCTGTATGTGGTCTTCTGATCAGAAATGTTGGCTACTCTGCAACTGCAAATAAGGAAGTTCATTACTCAGGCTAGTACCTCACTACACCTACGTCGTTTTTTCGCGGTTTTCGATTAAACTCAGTTTTATTCAATTCAGCAAGTAGCAGTAGTACCTTAACCATGTAAACTGCATTTCTTGGGTTTTGCTCTCGAATAAGATTGCTTGTGTAGATCAGCCCAGATCACGTCCGCTAAACAGTTTGGTTTAGCTGAAGGTTGTAACCTAGATAACTTCCTATTGAAGTCTTTTTTGGTAAAATGATTTCCACATAAATACTTCAAAGAATGTGACTTTTCTATAGGCACATATGCCAAATCTTCTTCACCAGTCAATTTTACCCATTGTCTGCATCTGAAACAGTATAGTACATTATTAGAAAGTGTACAACACAAAAAAAAATGCATTATAGTGCATAAAATACAATTAAAAACTCTAAGGGGTTCGCAAATTCGCATGAATCATTTTTTTTATTGGACCTAAGATGAAGAAGAATGTGAGTTTTTATTTTATTCAAAAAGTTAAAACCATCAAATTTTTTCAGAAGACAACAGAACACAATTAGAAGAAATGAGGTTTTGCAGTTGTCAAATGCATTGTTATAAAAAAGGCCTTATTGGAAAAGTATACTCTGACCCGTAAATAAACTATCGATTATTTTATCGATACAACCCTAACCCATCTCTATGGTAAATTTGCAAGGATAGCCCAGATATAAAATACGTAAAATAAATGACAGAAAGTCTTTCGAAATCACTTAGAATTGATAAAATGATAACCAAAATAACTTACCGCCTTTCAAATAATGGGAACTGAGCCAAAAATACTCGCTTTTCTCCCGATTGTCGACCGGCTTTCAATCCACAAATTTCACACTTTTTATAGTGCATCTTGAGATGCAATCATAATTAATTTATTACCACAATGTAAATTATTTGTAAATGTTAAAGTTTCGTCACCAATATTTCACGTTATTCACTGAAAACTTTTAATTAATCATGCTGCGATATCAACAAATTTGACAAGAACCGCCATATTGTTTAGTGGTGTGACAGTCTGACAGCGCTAGACAAAGAAGCAGGATAAAAGGAAAGAGACAATAAACGACGCCATAAATTTTAGCGTGAACTCTTTGAGTTTTTTTTTTAATATGAAGTTTCGTCAGGCTGACAGTCGTTTGTTTGACACGTTTGAACGCGCACGTAAATTTCATTTCTGTTTGCGTTTTTGATGTCTAAATGCAATTATAATATAATAATATAACCAACCAACCAAACAACTACAACCAACCATAATAATATACTAAATTATAAGAGGAAAAAATTGTCTTTATCAACATTTACCATGCCCTTGAGGTAAATCCTAAGATTTGCCTAGTTAATGGTGGTAAAAGTTCGAAATAAAAAAACTGTTCGGACATTACCCATTGAGAGTTAGTAAATCTTAGGTTTTACCGGAAAATCTTAGGATTTACCACAGTTCGGGCTTTTACAGTAACATATACACATATATAAAGAGGAAAATTAATTGAAGCGGGTGCAACCGCTGGGTGGGCCACTAGTAGCGGAATAAGTATTCGGTATTCATTTAGTAGAGAAATGATAAAATTTTACAATTGCTAATTCATACACACACACACACACACACACACACACACACACACACACACACACACACACACACACACACACACACACATACATACACACCCACAAAAACAAATCATGCCTATATCCCTGGCGGGGTAGGCGGAGCGTTAACAACCGTAAAATTACGGTCTTTGTCGCCACGTCTGACTACATTTAAGGGGCGTTTCAGATAAGTCATGTATCACTATAGTGACAGGATGTCAGCTTGTCTCCTAAAATTGCAATACACATGATACCTTCGAGTCTCTTAGTCGGCTTCTACGACACGGGAAAGAAATGGGGCGATGCTATTCTAAGCCGGCATCACACGGCAGATTACTAATTCATTTAGATAAATTATGTCATGCCTTTATGTCATCCTTAATTATTGCATCAAACTTTTCTGGTTAATTATTTTGCGAATTAATACAATCGTTTTGATGAAAAATCATTTCGTCAATCGCATACAAACGATACGGAGTGCCAATTACCGGGTTTGCGGATATTGAGCCGCCATTTTGCGTCGAAACAATCAAAAACAATGATAATGCTGTTTTCCATGCTTTCGCAATTGGCAATGTTTTACATAATGTTGCCAAATTGGGTGTTTTACTGTTAAACTAGTGGCGGTTTTACTTACTGTTACCAAATTTCCCGTGGGAATTAAGGCGTTTTCTCGGCAAATATTATACGTAAAAAGAAATCCGCTTCAATCACTTTATACAATTAAACAAACTGCATCAAAGTCCGCAGTGTAAATAATGATCTAAGCATATCATATACTCGTACATACACACATACAGACACGCTGACCATTAAAAATACAATAGCATCTGATCTAATACAGCTATTGCCACATTTAACAAATATTTTAAGTTATCAAAAAGAAAGCGTCAATCTAGTGACATATTTATCAACCTGTCGCCAAAAATTGTAATACACACGCAACCCTCGAGTCTCTCAGTCGCCTCTACGCCACTCGCGGAAAGAAATGGCATGATGCTATTCTAAGCAAGCATTAAATTATTCATTCATAATATACCTATATTATGAATATTACAATTTTTGGCAACTATAAATCACATTTCTGACACACTTTTCAAAAGTATAAATTAAATTATTATCTATCTACCTATTCACTGCACGCAACATGCAATGTAAGAATTAAACCTGAAAATTCCCTCAAAATGGCCGACCAAATTAAAATCCACTCAGTAGGAAATTACCCGCTTAAAATGGGACAAATTTTCAGGCGCGCTTCATAAAACTATTGTGGCTCGTAATTTATTTACCATCGCTAATTAGAGTAGGCAACCTAGTTGTCGTACAGTCCGCGGCATGGGATTTGTATACATTGATTGAAAATTTTGTGTCAATTCGTCGGACGTGGCAATAGCGACCGTATTCTTACGGCCTTTAACGCTCTGCCTACCCCGCAAGGGATAAAGGTGTGATATATGTATGTATGTTATTCGTCAGATGTTCCAAAAAAACTATTTATAATGTAACGGATCACGATTGTCAAGTAACTTTACATTTTAAATGCAACTTCTTATAGCTATCTTCATCATCTTCTATTAAATTCAAGAGCTATGCTCTTGTCGGTGGAGCAATTTTCATTCATTTCTTTTTCCTGCTAATGTATCTTTGTTAATGCATATAAAACTACCCAAATGGTGTGATAATCGTCAGTTACAAATATACGCAACACCTTAAATTGTAAGATCTACTATTTCAAAAAAGCGACACCGTCCTACAAAAATATAACATAACAAACAGCAACCCCACATAAACTGTCAGTACACCGATATATGTTAGGTCGATGGTAAAATATACCGAAACTTCTGTCGGTTTATGCGTTGCTTCTCGAAATCTTGTGTTTCCCAGGGATATTTTTATAAATGTATGTCATTTTTATAATGTAGGATTATGGGGAATCCTGGTATCTTCAAACGAAAAATTCCGGTATTGTTTCCGCTGCTCAAACCAGTTTGTTCACAGATGTAAGTAGGTACCTAATTAATTGTATACAAAAACCCGTCCAGCCAGCCAAACGACCGTACAAAGATAATGCGTCATTAAAGGTAATGTCCATTAAATAGTTTGTCCCCAAGCGGTGACGTGTAACCGACCAGTTAATATCAACTATTTTGCAATGACAGCCGCGCCTACCTACGCTCGTAAACCGCATGAGCCTTAACAGCCAGGCAACAGCTTAACTAGGCCCCTTAAATAGGTAAAGTTTATAAAAAATGTTGCCAGACAATGAAACCGAACAGTTTTCCCCAGGGTACAATAATATAAGGTATAAAAATGTTAGTTGCAAAAGTTTAAGGGTTGAATCAGCCTGCGAAACTGAACAACTTTCCATATAAAATTAGTTTAAGCGAATTTTAATGTACCAGTCTGATGTGACGATAACTTTGACGCCTATGACGTTTGACAGATCCATACTAAAAGAGAAGTAAACAAAGGATTATGGACCTCAGATCATTGAATTTGCCCGGAACTGACAGACGTCACAGTATCAAACTAAAGGAAAATGCCCATACATGGGCTAACCATGTGACTTGCATAACAAAACAGATGAATGCAATATATAATATCGCCAATTTCAATGAAAAATAGCAACGTTAATTGTTGTACAAAACCCGGAAAATTATTAAAAATAAAATTGAAAATCTACAATTACCTATTTTAACAGAAAAAAATTCTGAAGCGTATACCTTTTCTACAGTGCTTACCGAAAATAAAGTATTTAGAACTAAATACACTAAAGAGCGCCAAACATCAGCACTTTTGTCTCTTTCGATGCCCGACTTTGACACTCAATAACTCCAGAACTAGTATGTTGCATAAAAATTCCCTTTGCTAAAATAATAAGCAATATTTCATCTCTATTATTATATAACTTTGGCTTTGATGCGACTCCTGCAAGTGTGCCGCAAGACTGATGAAGACAGGACGAGCATCCAAACAAAAGTTGTCATGATCCTTTTACAAATTTTACAAAGTGGTTGGTCGAAATATGAAAGTTTGGTCGAATATGAAAGGCTCTAAAACGGTAACTATAATGCATAAAAGAGTACTTTTGTAGCTATGTTCTTATGTGCCGTGTGATGTCGGCTTAGAATAGCATCACCCCATATCTTACCTGTGGGTGTCGTAAGAGGCGACTAAGGGATTTGAGGGCTGATGTGTATTACAATATTAGGCGACAGGCTGACAACCTGTCACTATGGTAGTGCACAGTCTTCTGAAATTACCCTCGAACATTTGTCAGACGTGGCGTAAATGACGGTTTTTTCAACTGTTTACGCTCTGCCTACCCCTCAGGGGATATAGGCGTGATTTATGTATGTATGTATGTATGTTCTTATTAAACAAGGACATACAGACTAAGGAATAAATACATACAGGCTAGAACTATTATAATATACTAGCCTAATATGTAGTACTAGCCTGTGATCTGAACCAACACCTTTTGGCTTAAGCACCTAGGTGCGTAACTAAAACGCCATAGATAAGTTGATTACTATGATGAGTTATAGTCCATGGGAATTGTCCTCGTTTCTACCATTAAATGCGTGCTAGCGAATATAAATTTATTATGGAAAATTACTAGTTAAAACGTTACATGGAATACCATTGTGAAATCATTTATAACTCTTCCAAAAAAGGATGAATCAAATTGCGATCAGAAAATTTCGCCAAAAATCAAAAACTAAACCATGCACACAGCACATGGGATTTTGTTTTTATTGAGCCTTCACAAAAGATGGTCATAAATAGTCATAATAACAGGACCATTCCATTCCTTATGATCCGAAATGAAGGTGAAACAACCAGGAGCTCAATTTCTGAAACGTTATTCGATTCCGTGTACGGAATTTCGTAACGACTGGTTTAACCACATGTATTGAAATTTTTACTACTCGATGTTTTGTATCAAGGGCATGTGTGAATTTACTAGGGTATCTCGGAATCAATAATCTTTCGCCATAGGTACTTCGGCACTCTGACTTAAGTAAAAAATTATATCATGTTCGTATGGTCTGCTTAATATGGAAAGTATATGTCAGTTTTTAAGGTAAATGGAACTATTTAACTAGTCCAGTACAAAACCTTGTAGGTATATTACAGTTTTTCATACTAGTTTACGAGGAAGGCCGTTGGTCATGAAAAGGTTAGTTTATGATACGCCATCATGAAACCAGGCGTTGCTGTTAATTTATACGGTTTTATTATTTAAGTACCGTGTGATGCCGGCTTAGAATAGCATCACCCCATTTCTTTCCCGTGGGTGTCGTAAGAGGCGACTGAGTGACTTGAGGGTTTTAAGTGTATTGCAATTTTAGACGACAGGCTGACAACCTGTCACTATAGTGATACACGACTTATCTGCAACCCTCAAATGTTGTCAGACGTGGCGATAACGACAGTAATTTTGCGATTGTTATCGCTCTGCCTACCCCGCAAGGGATAAAGACGTGATATGTGTATGTGTATTATTTAAGTATATGCCTATTTCTATCCAGTTTCAAATACTGAACATTTTTATTCCACAGGACCCAACAATGAGGATTTTTTGGACGTATAGCAACATTGTTCAGAAATAGGCTTATATTTTTGCACCCAGTATTTGCAACTTTGTTTCTCTCTCAATTTTATTTTTTTCTGTGGATAATTCGCCACACATATGAAAGTTTATGAATAATTTCCAACACACAATTAAAACTAACCAATGTTGTAGCTAGTTTACCGCTTGACCGCGTTTAATAGACCTTCACCCCGACGGTTAACAGATAAAATCAAATTCCAAAAACGACGGTAACTAAATACTGGAAAAGATAATGGGTTCGATTCTAGTGCGCTGTTTTTTAGCTAAGTACCTAATTAATATGGTAAAGATTAAAATTTAAATAACCTCGATATTTGTATGTATTTTTTAAGACTTTTCGCAGAATCTACATATATTAACGGCACTAGGATAGGAGCTCAATCAAACGGCGTAATTCGACATTTCCGCAACTGAGCCGCGTTTACACTAGGTTCATAAAATTGTTATAAGAAATAGAACAATGTATCCTACATTTTTCTCTTTTTTACAATGACTTATGTGAAGCACAAAAAGATAAATGTAAAAACTACTTCCGAAGAAATAAATAAACTTGGATCACACGTTCTACTTAACTTATAGGTTCCCCTACTCTAATAAATTCACATATACCCTTGAACGTGTGATACAAACACATGTAAGTAAAAATTCAAAAATATGGCTCATTGCCTGCCAAATTCAACTGAAGGTTCCTCGACAATCACAGCTGACGCAGGCGGGTGTGATGTGATCTGTCGACTTCCTGAGGAAGGCTGTCTTAATCAGCCGAAACTGGTTGGGGCCCCTTTCTTTACATAATCAGATGCAGGTCTATCATTATCTTCTTATTTCAGGAGAAATTATTTAGTATGAAATATTTCACCAGTCTCTAACAATATTGGCTGAGGGCTTGCCCCGCAGAATCGGGCCGTTGGAAAAGATAAAACCATATTAAAAGCCGGGTGTTTTGATGTAATCGATACTTTTCGAATCGATTAGGCTTTTTAAAAATCGATCTTTTTACACTTAAGTCTTTTATTCATCAGCTGTTTTTTAATTAAGTTGTTTAATAGAGGTTTTCAAAGGTTTTTGTGTGTGTTGTCCAAATATTTAGTTACAAACGCCCTTAGCGTGGGAAAAGTAGGTAGATATATCAGTTACTTACCTACTGTGAGGTGTAGAAGGTGATAGTTTTGTATGTATATCGTATGACTTTCGTAAAAATAAGCTTTTAAAAATAGTAAGTGCTGTTAAAATTGTTCTTATCTTTCGCATGATTTTCCGGTGTTTTCCGGATCCCGTTTAGAGGCGAAAGGTTTTTACGAAATCCCACACAAAAATATAATGTAGAACATGACATGGCCAAGGAACATTGATTTTAGGTGCTTACCTCTAGATTTATACTCTGTGACATTGACTTTAGAGAGTTTATTCAGGTCAGTGGTCTACGTGCTGTCCACAGAGCAAAAATTACATTTGTGTCGCCACATGACATCACTTTTCTGTGGTGCTGTCGCAGGTTGTCATTTTGTTTGAAATATTTCTGGCCGTCACGAAGTCATGAACCGCAATATCGTGCGGATTTCTCGCACATTATAAAAAGCTGACAGATTCCTGGCATTAGCTACTTTTTTAAAACTTTTGTATTTTGTATGAAAATACTTTGTCTATTTTGAAAAATGATAAATGCAGTCCGCAGTATTTTTGGATTATAGGTTTACTTTTATATTTTATTAATGACCCAGGAAACTAGCGAATTATTCGATCGTAGATCGCTACTCTATCGAACAAACATCCCTCTTAAACATAAATTTGTTAACCAAAAGGATCTTAGCCAAATCTCGGTCTAACCGACCTAACCTCTAATTTAAACGTTAAGCCTATGGCTGCCAAGATAGCTGGCAGATGGGCTGCCGATAGCATCTACTAGTATACTGTAATATCTTACAAAATATTCTACCTAAACATAGTTTATTACTTCCTTTTCGTAAGCAAACCGATCTACCTCTAATTTAAAAACGTCAACCCTATACCTGCCAAGATACTTGTCAAATAGATCGGCAACAGTGCTTTTTATACTACTATTACGTACCTAAACATAGATTTTCTTACTACCAAACCGATCTAACCTCTAATTTAAACGTTAACCCTATGGCTGCCAAGATAGCTGGCAGATGGGCGGCCGATACCATCGCCCGTAAAGTTTATGAGCGAGTAACCCTTACATGCTAATCGTGGTCAACTAATTTGGACTAGAGGCCGGCTGTTACACCGATACGAGTTGTGTTAGGTAAAATTGGGCTTTTGAGCTTAACCAGAAGTTGACCATCCATTGCCTCCGTCGCCTTAGATAGGTTTTACTGGCGCTCAACGAGACCAATTTTTAATCCAATTTTTATATAATACCTTTATTTATTTCACCATAAGATTTAGCCTAGTCGAGAGTCAAGGGTGAATCCATCATGAATAAAAAAAAGAAACAAATAATTAACTAATCTCTAATCAACTCGAGAACTTAATACATTGTAGCTTTTGGCACGCCTTAGTTATACTGACTCTTCTTTAGATAAATTTGGTGTAACATTGATTATACACTTGCCTAAATAAACCAAAATTAGAAAGCACAGTCTGTGGTCTTCGTTAAAAATGTTTCCTGTAAAAAACCTAAAGTCTGTTTTTATTGAAAGATAGTATATTGAGGTTTTTTTTTTTGCTAATCTTAAATAGCTAAGTGCCAGTACCGGTAATTGTTGATAACAAATTGTAGATTTTTTAAATCTTTTCGTTTAGATCCTAGTAGATGGCACTTGTGCGAATAATGTAAAGGTAAGGCAGTGATTTTCCATAGATAAGATTAATAGTTTTTGTTTATGATGCACTAAACTTGACAGATGATTAGCACGACACAATTTAAGATTTGCAGAAAAATTTACAACCCAAAATGTCAATTTACTCTCTCTCTCAATAAAAAAACAAAGTTTTGTTTGAAGCGAACGGTGTGACAAGCGGCCGAAACAAAAGCACATCTTAGTTGTATTGAAAAAAGGGTTATTAAAATTTGACTTTGTAATGACGTTTTAGCAGATAAGTGTCAAAAATGGCTATTAAAGGGTTAACTATGTAGAGTGGTGATGTTTTCGAGTAATTCTATTATTTTTTGATGAGCAGATAGGTTAAATTAGACGTTATTTAATTAGTTTATTTATCTTATAATAATTTTAGGCACGCATATTTGTATAACGAACGCAGAATGATTAGGTACGTAATTAAATTATATATTTTATTTTGTTGGTTTAGTTTTTTGTTCCCCGGGTGTCGTTAAAGGCAACTTCGGAACCCAAAGACAACTAAAAACTTATTTTCGGTTTAAGAGGTTGTTCGACGACTCGGTGTCCCATATGAAAAGTAAAGTAAAGTAATTTCTAAAATGATTAATCAATTTAAGTGTCAACCGCAGTAATTTCAACAAATTATTACAGACTTAATAGGCAAAATTAATGACAGACGGACGACAACGCGAAACAATTTTAAATTAAGTAAGGCACGGTTTTCTATTTCTACAACTGTACTAATTACCGGCATATTACGTCGCTTTGTTACTTAAGGTTTTTAAAAGCCTTACAATTATACACCGTGTTTCACAGGCAATGTATTATATTGGAGACGTTATTTAGGGCATCACAGTGAACAACTTTCCCTATGGGACCAGTGCTGGAAAACTATAAAAAATATCAACCTCCAATACAACGTTAGTCAGGTGTTCATGAATTTTTCATGAAAGGTCGAATTTTCACTTCGTTTTTCAGCACCACCGGTCCCATCATAGGGAAAGTTGTTCAGTACGATGACTTAATGCATTTGGCAGACGTCTTGAAACACGGTGTATAAGTAGGTAAATGAGAAAAAAAAAGTGTGCTAAGTACCTACAGGTAAAGTAAGGTAGGTGTTGAAGTCTCGTAGGTACCAACGCTGAGAGCCGTCGGCGGAAACGAACCACGCTTATAAAATAACTAATCTACCTAACACGTATCGATAGTGAAATGTCGACATTTACCCCAACAATATTTTTTTTCTTTGACGAATGGCAACACTCCAATTGTCAAATTACTATTCTAATTATGGTCTCTACTTTAATAGCGATCCATTCAGCGGTTGCTTCCGCTGTAATGAAACTAATTTTTCCGTTACAATAAGTAGTTTCTCAGGCAAGTATTATACATACACCCATTTCTATTGAATTACTGCATCTATTCGAAAAAGCGACGTCAAAATCTGTTGTGTAGTTTTAAAATTTTAAGCACACATACATAAATATAGACACAGGGAGGGTCAGACGTGAAATGCGCCTTTATACTATGTAGTGATTAACGCGCTTATTATTACAAAACTAGGGTTCACTGGGTCGTTGGACGACTCGGTGTCCCAAACTTATCAGGTAAGACCTATTTACTTCTTGACCAACTGTTTTTAACTTCCGTTAATTATATAAAGATAGCTTAAAGTATGTAGTATCAAGATACAACTTTTGGATTGTCCGATTGTTCAAAAATTGTCATAAAATACTTTTGAGGTTATTAATCTTATCTACTTACTATTTTTGTAGACAATCCAATATTTTATGGATGAGTAACATTTTTTTAAAGGATTACATATACAAACAACAAATACAATAGAATATTAGAAAGATTTGTTAATATATCCATCCATCCTCAACTAAAGTGCTTTGTCGGCGCCTTTCTTCGCTACCTGGTAAGTGCCCTAGAAAAAACCTTTATCCAAAAAAACATTGCCAAAACTTGAACTAGAAAAAACCTCCTTCTAAAAAAAGTATTCCCACAATTTGGACAATATAGTAGCCGGTTGCAGTAGCACCTAATATTTTGTCAATGTGGATTAAGATGTTATCTAATGTTTTCTCGGATTTGCGCAAGACATGGTCCGAATCATCATTCTCGTTGCCTTATCGCGTTCTCTGTCGGGGTCGGCTACCTAAACTAGGAGATTTGACGTGGAACTAAATTGTTACACAGGTCGACTGCTGTCTGACCTCTGCAATCCGAAGGCTAACCTGGCCCGAACCCTAGGTTAGGTCATATTTAATTATTTATTTTTTATATTAACTGAATGTGGCTTTCATCACGACGCGTTTTTCCTTAACCGTATAGTAAGAGCAGTCGGTAAGTGCACGTGAGTAAAACACATAGGTAGGTACATGGCGGGGATCGAACTCGAATCTTACGATTGTAATACTGGTGTCCAAACCACTTGGCAACATGGCAACCGACGCTCCCTCTCCAACGCATGGTCTAAATAAAATACTAAAATGGCGAAGATGTGGCTAATGTGTGTTGTGCCGTCCTTTGTATCCAGAAAGTAAAAGTATAGAAACGCTACATTTTTAAAAGAGAAAATTTTATTTGTCTATTTGTTTATTGATATACATTTTGATGGAAAACTAAAGCACATACCTAATACTACCTAGACGAACGTGTCTCTACATATGTCTATTCGCAAGTTTTATCATTATTGTCAACTTTTTTTTACTAAGTCACATTTGTCTACCTAAACATACATTTTTGTTAATGTGTTGACTAGCCAATACAAGCACATACAAATAAAAAGATAAATACCTGTCAAAAATATCTCATCCTCTCCAAGCATACAACAGCCACAAACTCCGACGGTTTAGCACCAAATCACTTCAAATCCATCGTCAAATCTTTTACAAACAAACACTAAACAATAATTGTTGATATTATCAACAATTCATCTAAAACTAGGCTGAATAGCCTTTATGACTAGAGCCAGAGCCTTTTTTAAAAGTTAGATATTTGAATTTGGAACACGGAATTCGTCCGTGAATTGCGTTCCGTTCGACGCGACAGGTAGCCGAACTTTCAGCGTCGTCACATCGCAACCCTAGTTGCGTTACTGACAGCTACCCTTACAATTTTGGGCGTCACTCGCGTGGCACCACCCCTCAGACACTCAACCAACCGTTCACCCCCTATTCCTGTCTCTTTCCCACAAAAATACCAACCTAAAACCCCGTTTTGATTTCGCGAAAACATCCCTTATTTGTTTACAATGAGAGTGGTAGTTGCGTGAAAAGAAATTTGCCGAGAAAAGAGAGTAAAATCGATCGTCGTAACGTTCAAGTTAGTAACGCAATTAGGATGGTACTTGGGTAGCGAATCGCTGAAACTATTTTCGTGTACTCTGTTTATGTTAAATTTGGTGGACGATAATTACTTGCGGGGAGTTCACTCAAAGAGCACAGACATATTGCTGGGAAGATGATTTTAGGTTATTTCAGTGGAGTGAGCTACACTAGATAGGTATGAATAATATAAAGTAAAGTCGCGAATATTGATGCAGTTTTTTTTATTAGATAGAGTAATTCAAGCGGTTTAACATTTTTGTGTGTTAACCCAAGTTACCCTCTAAGTGTGTGCCAAATTTCATGAATATTGGTTCAGCAGTTTTTGCGTGAAGGAGTAACAGACAAACTATCACATTTATAATATTAGTAGGATAGGTAGGTACTTACCGGGAAAACAACTCGTTTCTACGGGAAAATGAATTACAGCAGCGGGTACAACCGCCGGGCAGGTTTAGTCATAGGTAAATAAGACCGTTAGGGTACTATCGTTGGGGTATCGTAAGGGTACACCATGTTGGTTTCAGTTTTGAACTAGTAGCTAACTATATAAGTACCTAACTAGGTAGATTTTTGCGCACAAATAAATTTATATGATGATAAAATACTAAAGTAAGTTTTTTCTTTAGAAATAGTAAATTGACATCTCGGGTTGGCATTTTCGTGAATATTTTAATCTATTTCTTTTAGTTTTTAGCATATAACGCTCGTGCGAATGATACAAAACGTAGACAGAGAAAGTATATTCTATTAAGTAAAAGCTCAGCAGTGATTTTCCATAGATCGGCGTATTAGTTATTTTGACTTGACAGATGACGGGCACATCCTTATTTAAGATTTGAAAAAAATATATATGTCAATTGACACTATTTTACACAGTTTTGCGCATTTCAGCGCCTAGTCGTCAGGCTAGGGTCTCTGTGTTGTGGACTCTCCCTCAATTAGTGATACTTCTACGTAGCAATACACCTACACTTAAAATACGTCTCTAGATGTAGATGTGGACTCCATATTTAAAAATAGAATAGAATGTCAATTTACGGTCTATTTACTATCCCTAAAAAAACACTAGTAGGCAAGTGCCATCTCACCGGACGACGTCCATCCAATGCGTCCAACGATACGTGGCGTGGTCTTCAACTCGAACTCGCTTACTCCACGCAACCCTCATCATTCTGCTTGCCTTATCCTGTTCTCTGTCGGGGTTGACTACCTAACCAAGTGGATTTGACGTGGAACCATGTTCATACATAGAGTGACTCCCATCTGACCTCTGCAACCCGAAGTCTAATCTGGCCTAACAAATATCATCTGAATTAAAATTTTATTTGAATGTGCGTTTCATAACTATCTTTTGCCTTCACCGTAAGAGCAGTCGGTAAATGTACGTGAGTAAAAACACATTAGTGCTGCGGGGATCGAACTCGGGTCTCACGATTGTAAGACCGATCTCCTAACCACTTGGCCACCGACGCTCCTCCCGCGGATCCTTAAAAAGCAAAAATCCCCCCGTCTACAAGGGCAATTAGCGGCCTAATTAGCGATAAGGGTGCGCGCAGACAGAGACGGAAGCGCCGCCGGCGACCACACTAATTTACTACAGTGTGGGGGCGGCCTAAGGATACGATTGTTACCGTTACGGAATACGGAATCTGGAATAAATACACGGTGTAAGGGATGGTGTACCGAAACTTTGCAGGCATGATCAGACCACGAAACCGAACAATTTTTGCTATGGAGCCTCGGTTGGTAAACGAGTAAAAATGGAGACCTCTCATACAAAATTATCGAACAGCGTAGGCGCTTATTCAATTTCAACAGAAACACGAAAAAAACTGTTTCTCAACCATTTTAAAAACGAAATCGCTCATGAACTGAACGACTTTAACCAAGATATAGGACGAAACATGTCGTCTTTTTTATTGTTCCTCTGGAAAAGTTTTTCAGACAAATATGTATGTATGTGAGACCCGAGTTCGAATCCCGCCATGTACCAATGTGTTTTTACTCACGTACATTTACCGACTGCTCTTACGGTGAAGGAAAAACATCGTGATGAAACCCACATTCAAGTAAAGTTTGAATTCAGATGATATTTGAATGTGACTTAACCTAGGATTCGGGCCAGGTTAGCCTCAGGGTTGCAGAGGTCAGATGGCAGTCGCTCTGTGTAAAAACTTGGTTCCACGTCAAATCCCCTAGGTTAGGTAGCCGACCCCGACCGAGATCGGGATAAGGCAAGGTGAATGATGATGTATGTATGTTTGCTTAAATGTTTAAAAGTACGCAACGGATATTGATGCAGGTTTACTTTATAGATAGAATGATTCAAGGGGAAGGTTTTTTTTTATGTATAATACTTGCCGGGAAAACTTTTGTGCCCACGGGAAAATGAGTTGCAGTGGGCGCAGCCGCTGGGCGGGCCGCTAGTTTTATACAGGATGTAAAAAAATCAGCTGCAAATATTTTAAGGGGTGAACCAGCCCATGAAATTGAACAACTTTCCCCAAGGTACATAGGTCGAAAAATAGACCTCCCATAAAATATTACCGACCGACCGAGTCAATTTGTATGGGAGGTTCAAAAAAATTTCTCATATGTTGACATAATGTTTCTTAGGGAAAGTTGTTCAGATTCATGAGCTAATTTGTCCCTAAATATTTGCAGCTAATATTTTTACACCTTATATAATATTCTGTGGTTTTTGATGGCGACAAAATATAAGGGTGGTTGCTGACGGAAGCGTTGCCGCCGGCAAAACTCAACTGCGCTAATTTACAATAGGTACGAGTAGTGTGGGGGAGCCCTAAGGATTTCACTGTTTGACTTATCTTTTCAATTTTGTTCTATAAATTTGAGCCATATTGCTTTAAAGTTCTATACCGGGTGTAAGAAACAGAGAACTGAACAACTTCCTCTAGGAACATATTATGTCAGGAAAGGTAAAAAATTTTGGGTTCCTATAGTAGGGTGAAAATTTGAAAACGGTTCTTTAGGTCCCTTTCCTGGCAAATTTGAAATTTTAGTTTTATGGTTATTTTATCATTGCATAATAATAAAGGCCTATTGAAAAGGTTATTTACGAAAAAACACTTAAATCTAACCACAGGTTTCGTCAAAATTCAATTTTGAAATTTGAGGTGCCAGTCAACGGGACATTTTGCGCCAGTCAAGGGACAAAGTAATTATTTTAACAAAATATATGAATAGAAGCTGTTCATCTTTGCTTTTAACTAAGTAGAATAGAAGTAAAAGTTGCCGCAGCCTACCAGACTGACGCCCTAAAGCCTCAGTCTAGTTAAGACACGACGCACCTAGTCACAGACAATTTGCTCGTGCTTGAAACACGACACAGCCAGCCCGACATACGAAATGAAATAGCCACAGTGTTCGACAATCACAGTTGACAGGCGAGCGTATGTGATCTGTCGACCTCCGGAAGAAGGCTGTTCGTAAACAACCGAAACGTAGAACCAATTCTCCACCAAAACAATAGTATCGTAAGTCGTTTAAACTTAGGCCGTAATGAAACAGCTGGCATGAGACAAGAAGAAACCACTGAAAACATTATGACCCGAGAATTAACTGTGTTGAGCCACTTAAAACATTTTGCGAATTGTACATTCTGCTACTGTACAGACGAAGATAACCTTAAAGTTGACGCAATCAGCCTGAGACATGCATGACAAAGATAGCCTTAGACATCACTAGGCAAGCAACCTGACACACTGTATACATGAGACAGACTGAGACATAACGTAACTAACCTGAGACACGACGCAGTCACCTTAGAGACGACGTAATCAGCCTGAGATGCGATGTACTCAGCTAAAAAGGCTACGACATACAATGCAATCAGCTTAAGAGACGTCGCAACCAACCTGAGACATAACGCAGCCATGCTGAGATACAATGCAGACAGTTTTAGAGACTTCGCCATCAATCTGAGACATAACGCAGTAATCCTGAGATACAACGCAGTCAGTTTAAGAGACGTCGAAATCAGCCTGACATAACGCAGCTACCTTGAGATACAACGCACTCAGCTAAAGAGACGTTGCAACTGACCTAATACATAACGCAGCCATCCTGAGATACAATACAGTCAGCTGAAGGGACGTCGCAATCAACCTCAGACATAACGCAGTCAACCTGAGATACAACGCAGTAGGTCAAGAGACGTCGCAGTCAGCTTTGGAGATGTCGAAGTCACCCTTAGTGAGACATAACGCAGCCGCCCTGAGATACAATGCAGTCTGCTTAAGGGACGTCAAAATCAGCCTGACATAGCGCAGCCACCCTGAGTTACAACGCAGTTACTTAAGAGACTTCGCGTTATGACCCTGAGTGAGATAAAACGCAGCCAACCTGAGATACAACGCAGTAAGCTGAAGAGACGACGCAATCATTCTGAGACATGACGCAGCCACCCTGAGATACAACGCAGTCAGCTTAAGAGACGTAGCAAAGAGCCTGAGTGAGACATGACGCAGCCACCCTTATATAGATCGCAGTCAGCTTAAGAGACGTCGCAGTCAGTTCAAGAGACGTCGAAATCAGTCTAAACGAGACATAACGCAGCCGCTCTAATATACAACGCAGTAGCTTAAGAGACGTCGCAACCAGTCTGAGACATTACGCAACCACCCTGAGATACTACGCAGTCAGCTTAAGATCGTCCCATTTAACCTGAAACCTAACGCAGAGATCCTGAGATACAACGCAGTCATCTTAAGATACGTCGCAATGTGCCTGAGTGAGACGTATTGCGGCCAACCTGAGATACACGCACTCAGCTTAAGAGACATCAAAATTAACCTGAGACTTAACGCAGCCTCCCTTAGATACAACGCAGCCACACCTAGAGACAACAAGTGTTTTTAAACTATGTTATCTGCACGAAAAACAATGCTGTTCACCTCCTGGAAACCCTTAATCTAACTTACAGTACCCATAGGGAGACATGGGGTGGTGCTATTCTACTCTGCAGGCACACCTTTACACAAAAAGAAATGCAAAAACAATCATTAAAATAACATTAGTCACTTGACTGGCATAAAATGTCCCTTGACTGGGAAAATTGCCAGTCAAATGAAGCCAGTCAAGGGACAATTTTCTATGTTTTTAGTGATTTATTGGTAAATGCTTGAATGTAATCAAAATTAGTAAACGAATCTTAAATCTCGCTTTATTATGCGACATTATTTGTTTAGAACAAATCCTCTGTCATAACTCTTTCACAAAGAAAACATGCACAGGAAAGGGACCTGGCGCATGTGCTAAAATAGGACCAAAAAATTTAACAACTTCTATTTCATTCTAGAAGTGCCAAGGAGTTATATGCTCCCTCTCCAGGGATGAAGAAGCAATCCTGGCAGAAGGCAGAAACAAGACTCAGCTCATAGTTCTATTAGTTTCAGCGATTCAGTCGTTTTAGACCACACATTCAGAAAACACAAAAACGTGTGACCAACACAAACTGTAATTTTTATCGGTGTGCTCAGTAAAATATTGTCAATATTATAGTTTACTATAAATCTACATGATACAAGGATTATTTTGATGGGTGAAAAGTTCTATCATGTCCAGTTAGATAAAATTTTACATATGTTTGAATTTCGCAACAGCTGAGTGTGACACGCGAAGAACGCGTATTTTGCCCCCGATTTTAGGTTTCAGATTAAGTTTTAGTTAAACATATTTCATAATTTGTGGATGGAGTTTTAGTTTCTGAATAGTCAATTTAACATTATTTCGTGTGAAAGTTAGTAAAAACCTGTAAGTGTTATACTTTTGAAGAAATTAACGTGTGACCGCAGTTTTTACCCTCTCCAGGAATCACCCAGTAAATGCTGACAGTGATTTTGTATGGGAGGTCGAATTTTTTTTGTCGTTTCCTGACATATGTTTCTAGGGGATAGTTGTACATTTTCATGGTATGCATGCACTCTATCTGTATTCGGAAAGCTGTTCCTTACACCCCGTAGGTATTTTCTACGTGAGTAAAACAAATGTGATTATTTTAAACACATTGAATGAATATTATGTATTATTCTATAATATAGAGGTACATTGAGATAATTTTGGCAAAAGTCACTTGAATCAGTACATAGTATAAAGCAAAATCACTTTTCGCGTCTGTAAGTATCTTTAAAACTACTCAACGGATTTTGATGCAGGTTTATTAGTAGATAGAGTGATTCAAGAGGAAGGTTTTTCGTTATGTGGGTATAACACGCGGGGAAATAACTCATTTCTAGCGAGCGCAGCCGCGGGGCGGGCCGCTAGTGTCTTTATAAAATTTAATTATCTTTGTCTGATTATACCTACCTACTCGTATTTAGGTATATATGAGTAATAATAACAAATTTTACGTCGAGTAAAAGAAAAACTTTTGCAAATAATAATAATAGAAAGTGAAATAGTGAAACAGAAGAAAAGAGTATATCTCAAAAATATAAATCATTATAATAAAATGAATAAAGCAGCCAGCCAATGCTATAGCATTCTTTTACAAGGTAACTTTTGGGCGAAGTTAAAAATGCGTTCTGGTAAGCGGGATACGGATACAAAAAACACCTAAAATGACGCCATCTGTGATTCTTCACAGTAACAAATTCTTCCACCATAATATCCGAACCACCAACCAACCAACCAACCCTCACTCAACTCAACCCTAATCTTTCTACTAGATGTTACTAGATGGCGCTACTATCTACCGCTACCGCACGCGGCATCATAGTACCTTTATTTTTAATTTTTTTTATCCAACTGGTGCCACGTTTCTGACAATTTTCTCTTTTTTACAATGACTACTTTATTTTATTCAGTATTGTATTGTAACTTTCTGACATTCTAAAAGCATTCACTTTGAATGTACTTGGAAAAAAACGATTGAATCTTGAAAATCTAGTCAGTCTGCTACGAAACAAATAACTGCTACGGCGTAGCATACTCTACGCAGCGCTACGGTCATGTATGTATAATGAGCTTCGAAATTTTAGATAAAAAAAGTAAAAATGCGCGTTGAACGCGGGTTTCAAAATATATCTACATAAGGGCACGTACATATAATTTGATATGTTTGAAGATATATTCCATGTGGTAACTCGAACTGTCTGTGGTCAGCGTAAATGAAAACAATTCAGATATTATGTTCAAAATACTTTATTTCTCAACAACGTTATGTATAAAACATTCTCACTGTGTCTAAGTATGTATATGTATGTACTTATGTCTATTATCTAAGTATAAATACTAAACAAAGTAAACATAGGACTTCCAAATGTACAAGAGCCGCTTAAAAATAACTGTTAAAAGTCTGGCCACTGTATAAAGCCAATTTTGACAGCTTTCAAATGAGCATTGAAGAGATGTGAACATTGGAAAATTCTCTCTCTTTTTGTGTGGGACACCGAGTCATTTAACAACCCAAGGAACCCTAGTGTAAAATTTTTTCAACCGCCTTCTACAAGTAGCAGACTTCTGACTTGGTTGTGTACCGCGGTCCAAGTAATCATAGCCAACAACCGGGACTTACGACTAAATGAACCATAAGCTGCAGGACTACCATTGGTTTGTCAGCTGTCAAAATAGGCTTTCTAAATGGATCTGACAGTAGGTACATATTTGGTTCAAAGACATATTTGATCGAAATGGAATAACATCACAATGATACATAAATTAAATCCACATTTTGTGAAATAATGGTGAAGACATATTTATTGGCATACTTCTTTAGGCTTCTATACAACACTTATATTTAAGCTTAAAAGTTTCAATTATATTGAAGCGTATCAGGTTAACAGACCATAGAGTAGAAATCTTTTTTGTTCATCATAATGGGGACTTTTCTATCTGTCTGTATCTGACAGATCTCGAGCTAGTTTATGATGTAATACTAGATGGCGTTGCGTTAGGTTGAAATTTTGACATTTGAGAAAAGAAGTTATATTGATACTCAACTAGACAAAACACATTTCCTTGGAGAAAAACTTTTTCAGTTTAGCTCAGCGCCATCTATGTACAATTGTACACTTCAAAATTGGCTACAAAAATTCCCATTATGACAGTTTTGAAAGGTTTCCACAAAATGGCGTCTGCTTTTAAACAATATCTTATAAATTCGATCTTTTGCATCCCTTTTCAGCTTTGAAATAGTCTACTTTGTTCCATATCCAGTTATATTACGTCCAGTTTACCAATAAATTAAATAGACATCGAGCTTAAGATAATAGGTACATCAATTCCATTAAATTGACAATTCTAAATGTCAATTTGCTGCAATTATTTCAAGGGGTGAATAAGCCCCTGAAACTGAACAACTTACCCTAGGAACATAGTTTGAACGATAGTTTTAAGAAAATGAAATATACATGACGCATATGAGTTGAAAAGTCTTAAAGTTTGACTCAAAAAGTACCGATGGATTGTAGTCTAACTCCATACAAGTACAATTTTTATTATTATATAAACATAATCTAATAACAAATCAATTCCACTAAAAACTAAATGCTAGGATTTCTACTTTCGTTAAACTCGAGTATTGACGTTATTTTAGTAATTTTTACTTTTTGAAGCTTTTTTTACATATTTTTGTTTTTGTTTATTAATTTTTGATGCATACTTTATATTTTTATTACGTTTTATGTTTTTGAGCTGCCAATTAAATGTCAAAATGGCAACCAAATTATCTAAATACGAGTTGAAGTTAAAATAGTAGTGTTAAAATTATCTGTTTACGCTTATTCAGATAATATCCTTAAGAGTTTACTTAAATAAATATCATCACAACGAAAAAAAGGATATCTAGTAACATTGACTAGGTTTTTAAAATAAGTAAATCATCTTAGTACTTACGTATATTTTTAAACGATAACTAAATTGAATAGAATTTCAGACCCAATAAGTAAGGAGATACTTATCGGTTTTTAAAATAAATGTATTGGAAGCAATACTACGAAAAGCCAGTAATATAGTTGTATTATTATAATCCAGGTCGCTACTTAAGCATCAAATCATTTGTCTCCGATGTAATTTTCAATTAACTTGCGATGAGTCAACCGCCAACCGCGGCGGTCAGCGGACGAATATAATTCGAGACTTAGTAATTTATATATGGAGATTTGTTGCAACAAATTCTGAACGAAGTTAGCAGTCAAATGTCACAAGTCATAGCTACAAATTAGAATAAAATGACTGTCATATCTACTCATAATTTACACCAAAGGTTTAAGACTTAATGATTTTTAAGTTGCATTTTCAATAGACATATAATAAAAGTTCAATAGAAATTTATAGCTTATTCTACGATAAAGTTTTTCGTATTGATTTTTATATTTCCTGTAGGAACGTTAAAGTTAAGTTTGGCACTTAAAATCTCAACGGAAGTGTTAAAAATTTACGCTACATATCATGATATTTTGAAGAACAATAGTTATTTCTTATAAATAGATATGTTTTCATGAACCTGGGATCGTGAAATACAGTTCCATTGCTCTACCAATTGAGCTCCCAGGATCCTGCTAATAATGACGAAATTATAAGTCTATTGCCGCTTATTTTAATATGGCGATATCTTTTAGAAGTTAGGAGAACATGTTTTTATTTTAAGGTGACACTAACTCCAAATAGTAAGTCTCTTTCTATTCCGGTGCGTTAAAGAGAAACAGACAGTTCAGGGCTCCAAGTCCGCTATTTTTGTAATTGTAACGCCATCGAAACTCATCTGTCATTGAACTGCCATTGTGATTTTTCTATACTATAAACTGTTAGCAGAATACGAAATGACCGAAATGATACAACTGAGATCCAATCGACATCCAACTGAAACGCTTTTCATTTAGCAGACTTAGGGCCCAGTTCATGAAATCCGATCATTTCTTTTTATATTGAAGCAAACGCGAAATTAGAGCTAACTTTGCGATTTTTTTCTATTGAGGCAACTTTATCAAATCGTGTTTTCGGCCCCATAGTTTTGTAGCATATATCTTGAAGTAGTACTGAAAATAATTTCTTCTTCTTTCTTAGATATTTGGAGAAATGGTTTAGAAAATTCCGCACACTACTTCATTTTTCGGGGAGGTTTCTGAGCTGATTTCAATCCTAAGTAATCCTAAACTAAATTCAACGTTCTATTACGAAGACTTAGCAAACCGATCAGATATACTTGAATGTATATTATGACAGTATATCACAATGGAAAGTATACTATCTGACAGTTTTAGACTTAAAAAGACACATATTTACAACATCGCAAACAAAAAAACTTTAACACAATTATAAATTTCTTGGCTTATGGTAACATGAAATTATAAGATAAAATGTTAAAATAAGGCAGTGGAAATGATAACTCGATTTTTCAAAATTTCTTACTCCTACAAACCGATACAAATGTTTAAGCAAATTATATACACAATTTTAAACTTACATAAAATGTGAAATTTCACAACACGATACTTAATACATATTTTCTTTGTATTATTAACTTTAAAAACAAATAGAAAGCCTCGTTAGATACAAAATAAAGCAAAAAAACAACGAAACAACGAATCACGCTATTTTGGATGGCGTCAAAACACTTACTTTTATATAATTTTTCTGTTTATTAATTCAAACTTTGAATATTTCGAAAAATTGTAAATGGAGTCTGTAGTATTTTTGGGCAATTGTTTTAAGCGTAAAACGTAATAAGACCCAGTCATCTAGAGTCTAGATTATAAAGTGTCAAGCTCAGAACTAAATATGCTAAATAATAAATATTACTTGCAAAGGTACAGTTTAAAAAAGAAACGCTTGTTAAAAAGTATCAAATCTGTGCTGTACTTAAGTCTTTGAAAAAACGGTCTTTATTATTGGGTAAGTATTCAAAAATTAAAATTTATACACATTTTTTTATATTTTTCTAACTGCCAACAATATCATAAGAGGTAGAATCACATAAAACTATATATGGAAGCGAATGTTGAGAAAACTAAGTATAGTAAGGAGCTATTTACAAATTACACATACAAAAAAAAACTTCTGTTAACTAAACACATTGTATACTTTAGGAAAAATTGATTACAGAATATTTTTTCAGACTTTTTTATGGTATTTTATATACAGGGTGTAAAAAAAAACAACTGCAAATATTTAGAGAGGTGAACCAGTCCATCAAACTGAACTACTTTCCCTAAGAAAAAGATCGAAATATATTATGAAAATAAATTAGAACTCCCATATTTATACTAACCGACTCTGTCGGCTGGTACATATTGTATTGGAGGTTTTATTTTATTTCGCCATATTCTTATATTTCTTGTAGAAAGTTTTTCACTTTCATAGGCTGGTTCAGCCCTTAATATATTTGCGCTATTTTCTTTACACCCTATATTTTCCATAGTTTCCCCAAAGTAAACCAATGATACACTGTCACTTTATCTACATCTAAATAGTCTTTGAACGACCCGATGAAACCTGGTGTCAGGGTTTTTAAAGGGCCTTTGACGTGACATAAGTTTAAAAAAAAGTTTCTAACAGAAAATACCTTAAACTAACATAGGGAGATATACTAAAATTCTAAGCAATAGGTACTATGTGAGCAAAAAACTGTACTCTGATATAAGAAATGTCTTTATCGATTGCACGAAATTATAGTTACAATGTTGCCAACCAAATGGTAACACTTAAAATTGGGTTTTGTTACAAGGTTATAAGGGAACAAATAATATGATCTACCATCCTTTTCTATGCCGTGTGATGCCGGCTTAGAATAGCATCACCCCATTTGTTTCCCGCGGGTGTCGTATGAGGCGACAAAGGGACTCGAGCTTTTCATATGTTTTATAACTTTAGGCGACAGGCTAACGACTTGTCACTACAGTGATACACGATCATCGAAAGTCCTCAATATTTGTCTTACGCGGCGATATTTTTACGGTCGTTAACGCTCTGCCTACCCCACAAGAGATAAACGCGTAATATATGTATGTATGTATCCTTTTCTATTCCTATTTACCGGAGAGAGACAGCAAGTTAAGAGATATCGAATAGACTTCATTTTCGTATGAAATTGGATTGCCGTGTGTTGCCGGCTTAGAATTTGCCGTGTGTTGCCGGCTTAGAATAGCATCATCCCATTTCCTACCCGTGGGTGTCGTAAGAGGCGACTAAGGGACTTGAGGGTTTCAGGTGTATTACAACTTTTAGGCGACAGGCTGACAACCTGTCACTATAGTGATACACAAATTATCTCAAACGGCCCTCTATATTTTGTCAGACGTGGCGATAGCGACCGTATTTTTACGGCCGTTAACGCTCTGCCTACCCCGTAAGGGATAAAGGCGTGATATATGTATGTATGTATTGGATTGATGACAGAGTAAAAAATAATCGAATCTATATAGTCCGTTATCTGGATTATCAGATTATTGTGTGATGCAGACTTAAAATAGCATCACCCCATTTCTTTCCCGTAGATGTCGTAAAAGCCGATTAAGGGACTCGAGGGTTTCATGTATATTGCAGTTTTAGATAAATGGTAGATAATATTTTTAACACAAGTTAAAAAGGCCTAACGTTGATATTTTGATACTTAAAGTCCTATTTTGATACTTAAGCTTCATATCCCTCTTGACCCTCTTGACCGTAACAAAACCCTGTCACCAAACTGTCAAGCTTTATCCTCCTTCTTCTGTGGCTGTGACAGCTTCTTCTTCATCTCGAGCATCATTTGCTCGAATGACAGGAAATGTCATTTCGTGTTACGAGCACATAAGGAGCCTAACATATTGTTATAAGACAATGTCACCGGTAATAGGTAGATCATATTTTTGACACAAGATTAACAATGATATTCTTGACACTAAAAAGCCCTACCTTTCATATCCCTCTTGACCCTCTTGACCCTCTTGACCGTAACAAAACCCCGTCACTCAACTGTCAAGCTTTATCCTCCTTCTTCTGTCGCTGTGACAGCTTCTTCTTCATCTCCTGCAGCATCTGCTCGAAGGACATGTGGTGGTCGCGGCGCGCGGGCAGCGCGGTCGCCGCGCCGTGGAACGCGCTCTCTGTGTACTTAGCTTCTAGACCGTCTGAAAGAGATGTGGGAGGTTAGGATTTATTATTTATTTAACCATTTATTGTACACAATATAACACAAAGGACATAACATCAAGAACGATACACAACAGGTCAGCTTATTTCTAAAAAGAAATCTCTTCCAGCAGACCTAGGGTAGTGAGATGGCATAAAGTGAGGCAGTTGACGTGTGCAAATATTTTAGCCATAATACCTACTTATATAAATAATATACCTACACTACATAATTATTACATAATAATACCTATATTTATATACGAATCAGAATTTACAAAAGAAAATTACTTGAAAACTTTGATTTTTTGGTGCAACTGTCAAATTTTAATAAGTTTATCGTATGAGTGAATTAATTTCCATACATAGCTTTTGTCTGCAGAAAGCTTTTCAAAAATCACTTCATCACTTTTTTGCGAGTTGTTATTACTAACAGCGCCATCTATTGATATACAAAATAAAAACAGCTGGTATTGCCTAGGTCTGCATAAGAAAGCCCGAGCTATTTATTTATACCTACGTGTTTCGGGTGGCACGTTAAGCTGTAGGTCCCGGTTGCTTTCTATGATTACTTAGATTGTGGTCGTTACATAACCATGTCAGAAGCCTGCTACATCTACAAGGCGGATGAAAAGTTCTGACACTAGGGAATATTGTGTCGTTGGACGACTCTGTGTCCAATACGAAAAGAGAGAGAGACTGGAATAGTTACCTAGGTCTGCATAGGTCTGCCTACAGAACGCGCGTCTCCCCCCGAACCCTACGTCGTACTGCGGGAATGTGGAGGCGGCCTCCACCGCCGACCACGCGTCGCGCGCGTGCTTGAACGTCACGAAGCCGTATCTCGTGCTGCGGAAGAAAAACACATACAAGGTGTAAAAAATCAGCAAACATACAAAACACACACATGCAAAAATTTTTGGACCTCCGATACAAAATTACCAACCGACTGAGTCAATTTGTATGGGATCTCCAAAAATTTTCTCATTTTTCGACCTATATTTCTTAGAGAAAGTTGTTTGGGCTGATTAACCCTTTAAAATATTTGCAGCTAAAATTTTTACATCTTATAAAGAAAACAAACAAACAAAATATACAGTGTCCCTTTAGACAGCAATGGGAACTTTTCTTTTTGTCTGTATCTGACAGATCTCGAGCTAGTTTATGATGTCATACCAGATGTCGTTGCATTAGGTTGAAATTTTGACATATGAGTTATATTGACACTCGACTAGACAAAATACATTTCCTTGGGAATAAACTTTTTCAGTTTAACTGAGCGCTATCTGACATTTATGTACACTGCATTTAAAGCATAAATTAATCTTTAAGTATATCCCATGGAACATTGAACACTGCTATCGAATCTAGCTGCAAAGTACCTGAGTGTAATAGTAGATTACGTACTTAGGCATGTAACCTATCAATAACAACCTAGGTTTTTTAACCTTAACCGGTACCTTTCCGAGGTTGTTATTGATGTTACATCCGTGGTACGTATACTGCTTTACATATCGAATGAAAAGTGAGCAAAATAAAGCGATAAATACAAGAAAACGAACATAAATGATGATTGTATCGTCTGGTATTCAAATTGCACCACTAAACTTTTTTTTCTATGATTGAAAAATATTGAATTAATATGAAAGAAAAGTATCTTAACATAAAGTAGAAACTTTTTTAATCGTAGGGATATTAGTAATTTTTACTTTTGTTATTGTAATATCGAGTAATAATTCGACAAACTCATTTGTTGAGGTTATAAAAATACAGATTATTTAAAAATATAATTCGTGCGTTCAAGCAACACAATTCGTAGCGGCCAGTTCGAAATTTGAAATCGTATACAACTAATTGGATGCAACTCCTATTAAAAATAAGAAGAAATTGATTTTTACTTTTTAATTGTCGCGATTTTATTGGTTCTTTTTCTAGTTCTATATTTAAAGTTACTTACAGGCTTAGTTTTAATACCTCGCCTGTAAGTTGAACTTACAGGTCGTGTTTTTTGACAGTAATGACCTACTTTCAGAGCATGAGATATGTAAAGGCAATTTGCAGTGAGTGACAAGTATTAAAAACCTTCCTATTGAATCACTCAATCTTTTTTTAAAAAAACTGCATGATAATCTAAACCCCGAGTCTGCTATTTTTTGTCATTGTAACGCCATCGAAACTCAACTGTCATTCCATTGCCATTGTGATTTTTCTATACTTTAAACTGTTAGCAGACCACGAAATGACCGAAATCATCCAACTGAGATCCAATCGACATCCAACTGAAACGATTTTCATTTAGCAGTTGTGTAGTTTTCAAGATTTAAGCATACATACAAACAGACAGACTAAAAGTGACTTTGCTTTATGTAGTGATATCAGCGGTTATGTGTATCGGCTAAAACTATAGATGTCATTATGGTGGTAATACGTTACACTCACCCATCCTCCTTGCTATGCAGCCGCACCTCGAGCACAGGGCCGAACTTAGTGAACTGGCAGCGCAGGCCGGATTTAGTGATATCCTTCTCAAGCTTGCCTACGAAGACTATGCGTCTCTCTTCCACTGGGGTGTTCGCCTCTCTGTAGACAGGGATGGCAATAGATTGTAATGACTGGTTAATATTAGACGATCTGATCACGTTTAAAAAGTTAAACATTCAACTATCAAATTCATACTAGAGTAAGTGACAATAGTGATAATAATATAATATAATAATATATAGTTATACCGAAATGGATGTTACGGCAAAGCATTACTATAACATAACAACAAAAGAAAAACACAAACAAAGGATACGGTACAACAAGGCGGCCTTAATGCTAGGTAGCATTTTCATTGCATCGGGTTTGACAGCTTTAAAAAGACCGACTGTAAGAGTCAAGACACTGCTTTTGTCCTAATAATGAGGAGAAACATCAGAAAATCTGTTGAAGTTAGATACCAAATCCCACTTTGCTGCGGTGCACTACCTGAGCTTTTGAACTTCTGATCCACAAGTATCCTAATTACGTGAAGTTGCAAATAAGTCAATCAACTCTGACAAAGAAATGACTTTTCTGTATCGCACAAAACTTGTTACAATATCATACCTATCTTCAGAGCTATATGAACTGCGATACGGGCGGGGTCCTTGTCGCCTGTAAGGGCTGCAGGACTGTCTCGACACCCTAGACACCCTCGAGGTCCTTGAGCCCCTAGAGGTCCTTGTCGCATGTGAAGTTCTAGAGTCGTCTGATGAACTTGAAGAGGACGAACTGAAATATACATTGGGAATTGTTAAGTGTCTACAAAATAAAAACTTTTTCTGCATATGCAAGTTGTTAGAAAAAGTACTAAGTTCCTAATATGGGATGAATTGACCAAGAAATTTAACAACTTCTCCCAACGAACTTACATAATATGTCGAAATAAGAAAAAAATGTCTGGACCTTACAAACAACCTGACTCAGTCGGTGGGTTCATTTTGTATGGGAGTTTCAACCTATACTCTTTGGGGAAAGTTGTTTAGTTTGATGAGCTGGTTCATTCCTTGAAATGAAATTAGTACTTTTCCTAACACACTGTATATGGTCTATGGTCATCCTAGAACTGATTTCATTCATTAATTTACGGCTGCATTCATCATAACGAAAGAATACCAAGAAATGTGAGCCAACAGCCGAAGCGGCTGATTTAGTCTTTTCCGTAATTAATCAGATGAAGGGTTAAATGAACGAGCTACTAACGTCACAGACAACGTACGGGGTGTTTTTTTTTCTCACGAATTATGTTTAATCTAACTACAAATAGTGATTTCTTAAATAAATAAAAACATAGTACAGTAGTATCATACGTATATTCCGTCACGCTATCTGAATGACTGCAACCGCATATGAAGTAATATCTTATCTACGTAAAATATACTATCTTGCAGATAAAAGATAAAGAATAGCGCAAAATCTCGCCACTAACCTACTGTTCCTGATATTTTACAAAGATAACGACTGTCACTAAGAAAGTATACCTAAAATAATGATGGTAAGGAGTACCTAAACGTATTAAGAACATGTATGTTCGACAGAATCGGAATTTCATTTAGAAAAAAAAATGTTTTTATAGTAATTTACTTCATTCGCTTATACAGTGTCACGACCAGCGTAACTGTCAATACACGCCCGTACATGCGTGTATGGAGCATTGAAATCAAAATAAGCTGGTCGCGACACTGTCTAAAATGAGCGAATGAGCTGTAATAGTGTCTTACCTAGTGGAGGAATCTGAACTCTCAGAGACGGTGGGTTTCCGCGGCATCGGCGGTGTCATAGATTTCACCGGCTTCCTTTCCACGCTTTGCGGACTCCTCTTCTTAGGACTCTTTGATCTAGTGTCAGGGTTCCTTGACCGGGATCGGTTGGAGCGGTATTCGCGTCGAGACGAAGGCGATCGACGTCTGTAAGGCGATCTTGAACGACGTTTTCTGCGGTAGGGCGAGACTGAACGACGGTACCGTCTGAAACGACCGCGCGATCTCGATCTACTGCGGCTGTGCGAACGACGGCGTCTGGGACTGCGACTACGACTTCTTGATCGTCTGTACTTCATTCTGTCTTTAGACCGCGACCGCTTCTCTTTTGATTGCGAGCGGACTTCTCTCGAACGACGCTCTTTCGGCTTGTCCAAGGCTTTTGATGATCCTTTTCTGATTTCATCATCGCTAGACATCGACATGTCGCTATCGTTGCGCCTTCTAGGCGGTGTTGGTGTTTTGGTTTTACGTTCGGTCGGAATTTCGGCAGGTATAGTTGGTAGAACAGCGTAGTTTGGATTGGGATCGGTTTGAGTGACAATAGTTGCTGATTCAGGCTTCGCGCGATCTTTTCCGAGATGTAGGATGATTTTGTCTTCGCCGTGGTCCGCTTTTTCATCATAGTCTCGAACGATTCTAGGTTTGATAAGCGGCGCTTTTCGTTTAGGCGAATTCGATTTTGAACGTTTGTCGTTTTTGGGTTGAGTAGGTTTCTCTTTCTCTGGTGCTTTTTTCTTGACCACATCTTGTATACTAGCGAATAGAGAGTTGCTGTAAATCTTTGTGTCGACCTGTTTCTTAACGCTTTTCAACGTAGCTGTTATGTCTTTGAATCTTTCTTTGTCAATCTTTATTTCTGGCTTTTTATCATCCACTGGGCTTTTCTTATCTCTTTTCGAGGAATCAAACACGTTTTGCTTGAGAACTTGATCGGATTTCTTTATTTTGAAATTTATCAACGCCTTGGACTCTTCTGGTGATAGCGATTTCTTTACGCGCTCAGATTTTTCTAAATCCTTGAATACAGCTTCATCAGTATTGACGCCAACACTGACCATTACAATTTCTTCGATGTTAGCAGGTGCTTGAGGTTTTTCAACTGGCATTGGCAAAGCGTCTGGCTGTGTCATCCCAACGATTTTCATCATTTCAGCGTCACTGATCAATGGTTGCAACTCCAAATTCTCAACTTTCGGTATTTTACTCATCACTATGTCTTCGTCTCTCTTGCGTATAGCTTCGGCTTTTTGCTTTTTGGTGTTCATTAGGATTTTTCTAGAAGCCTCTCTGATAGGGTCGAAGATTTTCTTGGGAGCTTCAGGATTGGCTTGGTCGGCAGGAATTGTAAGACCGTTGGGTGGAGTTTGGTTGGGTGTAGACTTCTGTGACTTGTCTATGTTCAATATGTGTGGCATCTCTGGGAATATCGCCTCTGGACTGACTGCGGCTGAACTGTTGTTCGAACTGGCACATCTGCGCATTTTATACTCTTGAAGGTTTAACTTCTTTTTCTTCTGTGGATGTTCTTCTTTGATCGGTTTGGTTGCTATACTAATTTCCTCTTCGAATGATCGTTTTTCAGATTTTATCTGCATTGCCTGAGGAACCTGGACATCTTGTTTATTACTAAATAGTGCTGTGTAAAAATGTTCCTCTTTTGCTTCTTTTGGACGGGCTTCTTCTTTCACTACACTGCTACAGGTACTGGTATCATTGCTTAAACTCTTTTTATTCCTATCTACATCTTTTATATTTTTTATACTTTTTTCTTTTTTTATATGTGCATCTACTTTCTTAGTTTCAGTTTTTTCACTCACACTAGATTTACACTTCTCAATAGTTTTGTCTTTCTGAGAGTCTTTTACATCACAGTTGAGAATAACTTCAGATTTGTTTTTAATGGTTAACTTAATGCTACCGTTAGAATTTTGACTACATGGAGTATCACTCGCTTTACAAGCATCTTTGACAATCACAGAACTGTTAATTTTATCTTTATATTTAAAATCATTCGGCTCACTATACACTGGAGAAAGTTTTTTACGCGTAGGTTGTGTTATCACTTTGACTGTTTGTTTAACACTGAGTTTTTTAGATTTAATGTCACTATCATCACTAATCTTTTTGTTTTTATTGTTTTTCTCACTTTCGTCGTCACTGCTGAGAGCGTATACCACCTTTTTGTTTCGGCAGGATCTGTGTCTAGAGCTGAGTATCTTGTTATTGCTAGACAAGACTTCGGGTTTGAGGAGGCTTTGGCCTCCCTTGATGTTGGGGAGGCTGTAGCGCTTTTTAGACGAGCAGTAATCGTGGTCGGAGTGCACCGGGCTGGGCGACCTCCTCACTGTTGCATTAACAGTCGACGGCATCTGGAATTACGTGGTTTTGAGAGTGAGGGCGCTCTTTAAACGGACCTGAAAGGGGTTTCTAAAGCAGAATACTTACCAGGATTTGTCGCATTTTAGTCTTATTGAGCTGCACGCCCGCGTCCTGCAAACGCATACCGTTTGTCAAACTAGCACTTTTCACTTTTTGTTCTTCAGGTTTGATCATTTTTTTTGGCTTCGTGTTTAACTTTTCCGTCGCTTCGAATTGTTCTAACAAGGAGTTCAAATTGTTCGCTGCTAACACTGGTATGACGGCATCATTGCATGATTCAACATCTACAAAATCATCGACTTCGACCTTTACGTCGGAGTTTTCTTTCTTCTTCACTGCAGATTTTTCGATGCAAAAGTTGAGGATGGATTTTGCTGGTGTTGATGTTTTTGGTACTGTAATTTTCAATGGTGTTCTGGCCTCTGGAATTTTAACAGATTCGATCGTGGATGGTATTACTGATTTTATTGGTATCACTGTTTTTGGTACAGATATTCTTACTGGTGTTCTAAGCTCTGGGGTCATAGGTGCGTACGACGAATGTGTTGTAGATTTTATTGGTGTAGATGTTTTTGGTATTAGAATCTTGACTGGAGTTTTGACTTCAGGGATAATGACAGGTTCTATTGACGATTGCACTGGCTCTTCCATTTCCATATCTTGATGACTCAAATCATCTTCTATTATTGGGTCTGGTTTGACTGTTTCCTTGTTGTCAGCTTTGTTAGGACCAGTTATTAAGAAGCTGTTTACGTCGTCTTCTGTCAATGTACGCGGAATGTCATCACTCTTAGCACTGCCACCAGATTTATCTTTGTCGTTATCAAATGTCAAATCTGATAGATCAAGGTTTAAGTCTTCAAAACTGAGGCATGTCTTAGCATCATCTATATCGAGGCATATATTGTGCATTGGTGATTGCGGCAAAGAACATGATCTTTGTGCGGTTTTGTAATTTGAATGGGAAATGTCCTCAAGTAGGAATCTCTTCAAATCTTCGATGTTGGGTAGAACCTCTAAATCAGATTCATTTATTGGCACTTCTGCATCTGCATCATCTATATTTTGTTCTATAACATTTTGCTGTACTACATTTTGTTCGATAATGTTTTGTTCGATAATGTTATGTTCAATTTTCTCGGGAGGCTTAGCATTGGAAACGAAAAATTCATCTATATTGACTGGTGCAGGAACTTCTTCTTCAGGCAACTTTTCTTTTATTAAGAAGTCATCGACATTTGGTATTTTAGGCTTTTCTTCTTTAATAAAATATTCATCTACATCTTGGACTATAGGTTCATCTCTCACAGCCAAAATATCTTTGTCTCTATCCTCTTTAATGAAATACTCGTCGACATTTGAAACTACAGGTGTGTCAAGGTTGAAATTATAGTCATCAATCGCTTGACTTTCATGTATCGCTTTTCTGTGAGGATGATCATTGACTATGAAATATTCTTCGCCTATTTCTTGCTTTGTAACTACGTTATTACTAATAGCAAAGTCTTCGTGTTCCTCGTCCGAGGATCCTTCGAGATCGAGGTCTGGATCGACGGCATATACCTGTATGACGTCATAATCGTCTCCTTCGACTAGAACCTGTTCCTCTACAACCTCTTGCTGTGCTTCGGGACCATCTTCGTAGACCAACTCTTGGACTTCTATATTCTCCTCCTCATCAGAACTAGTTTCTTGACTTCTTGTCATGTTAATCTGAAAAGAAAACATCGTGTTTTAGAGTACCTAGTCTTTGCTGTTATAATTCAATAGGGTACTTATTAATTTATATCTACAATTTATTGCAGCTGTAATTATTGCTTCAATACGACAACTACTGTTAACCCGAAACAACGAATTCGCTTTGCTCACAATACGTGTTGCTTTGATTTTTTTGCGTGATATGACGAGCTCGCTTTGCTCGCAGAAGGTATACCATTATGACTTTAGCGCGGAAGAACTTGCTCCGCTCGCAATACGCATTATGTTGTTGTTTGTATGTAAATGTATGTGCTGTGCATTGCCGGCTTAGAATAGCATCACCCCACATCCTTCCCGCGGGTGTCGTAAGAGGCGACTGAGGGACTTGAGGGTTTCAGCTGTATTACAACTTTTAGGCGACAGGCTGACAACCTGTCACTATAGTGATACATATGTTTTCTGAAATAACCTTGGAAAACAATCCTCAAAAATGTCAGACGTGGCGATAGCGACCGTATTCTTACGGCTGTTAAAGCTCTGCCTACCCCGTAAAGGATAAAGGCGTGATATATACATGCATGCATGCATTGAATGTAAAATGACGAGCTCACAGTCTGGTTAGAGGTCCAGTGGAACTGGGCGGGCTGGTACTCGGGGCTGGTCTTGCCGCTGTCTTCGGAGAGGGACTCGCTGGACCGCAGCAGCTTGTGCCCGATGCCCCGGTAGCGTGCCACCTGGTACGTGTTTAGCACGTGCGACTCCATATCTGGAAATGAAGATTGAAGATGAATATGGCTGTTGTAAGTTTCTAAAAAGAAATAAGTTTAAAGAAAGAAGAAAGTTTCTAGAAAGAAATAAGTAGTCCTGTTGTGTCCTTTTTCTGTATCTTCTTGTCCAGTATTTGGTTTTATGTACAATAAACTATTAAATAAATAAATTGATTGTAGGTGAGAAATAAAGAGTTTGTGTGTTTCTTGTAAAACAGAACGACAGATGAGAAGTAGGTATATTCGCAAAAGAAGTAGGTCACAACCGCGCAAATCTAAAAACATATAGATGTAGGTATATTCGTAAAGAACTGTTACACTTTCTACTCAGCAGCTTGGCCACAGTTTCAGAATATAATAGAAAATGAAGATACAAAACCGTAGTGGTTCCTCCACTACTGTTACATTTTGGATATTGTTTCTAGTTACGACTGGCCCGATGGCGTAGCGGAAAGTATCGCTGCTTGCTACACCGAGGGTGGTGGGTTCCAACCCCACTGAACACAAATATAAAATTAATTCATTTGTTAAGTGAATTCCCAAATATGTGCTAGTCTGGGTGTTTCTATGTATGATATGTGCTAATATTAAGAAAAATGTTATTACATATGTAATATATCAGTTATATAGTTCTCATAGTTTCTACTCACATTATCAAAACCACAATCAGAGCAACACATTTCAATGGCAAAAAAATTACCTACCTCAAATCTAATTTCTGCTTCAAACTTAAGAGTTGGATTGTTTATAAAAGAAAAAATATTTTTATAATATTTAAAATGCTAAATAATTGTTGTTTTGTTTACATCATATTTATGAAATTAATATTTTTATAGTGGTGAGCTGCAAGTCAGCTGATATTAAGAGTATAGCAAGGTCCATATCTAGCAATGACTATTTTGTTGTGACTGTGGTAGTAGTATAGTGTAGTAGAATGTTTTACTGTCACAAATAAATAAATAACTTTAAATTAGGTTGAAATTATTTAACAACTAAATTCAACAAAGCAGGAAATCAACCTAAACATAACCACACAACTTTGGCACACCATACCATTTCACAGGCCAAGAAATTCTACTTTACCTACTTCAATAAAAACCATGAAATTCCTGTTCTTGTCTCCTATTCATTCTCATTTTTCATTCAACACTATTTAACTCAAAATGGCAACAAACTTGATTCAATGTTTACAATAAAAATTCAGACATAAAAAACCTTATTAGTTACTTGCAAACAGTCCTGGCTGACTTCCAAAACATCAAACTGAGTGGCATAAGCTATCAAAAACGACAATCAGCTGATTGGATGACAAACAAAAAGTAACAACAAACTGCAAACAAAAACAAGAAATTGAATTGAAAAAACACAGAAAAACTAAAATGGAATAAAAGCAAATTGTTCACAAAAATAGTGCAACAAAAGAAAACTGGGAATTTAATAGAAAATAGCTGTAGATTTAGTTCATAAGAAGAGTCTATCAAGGTAAGGCCATATTTTTTACACAAATAACAGAACTCAGAACTTTATTTGTAATTATGGGTATAGTTTAAAATGAGGATAACAGGTTGATTGAGTAATAGTCCTTCATAATTTGTCATTATTATAGCATACTTGTATATGCGTTCACTTATAACTTTGTTTACAAATCATCATCTTAGTTTTAGACACTTTTTTAAGGGCAGAGCACACCACTTCTACATGCAGCTTGTATGCATGCACATATACTGACATGCATATTGTAATATATAGGATTCTATGAGAGGCACACTGCTTTCCTACACTACAAAACGCAAGCAATGTGCCATCTTTAATATAATCCCATATATTACAAGGTACACATACACAGATGGACACCCACCCGTTAGTTAAGCAGGAGGCATCTGTGGCTGTGGTAAGGCAACTCGCTGAAACTCTGAAGGAACAACAACACCCTACACACACACATCTTAAACTAAGCGCATGCAGGTCTGCTATCACTAGCAGCTGTAGGACACAGTATCCCAAAGTTTGTATTTGACAAAAAGTACAAATTACAACTTCACAAAGGAGGTTGCCTATATTAGGGCCTTAACCCAAAAAAGACTTGGGATCTTTATGTATAGCTCTAAGACAAAGTCTAGTACAGGATCTGTATTCTCGGAGGACTTAAATATCACTCTCTACTCTACTGGGAAGCCACAACTCAGCCTTGCAAGCTGAATGTTGCTGCAACAGCCATAGCTGCCAGGGAAGTAAGAACCACTCCATCCAAATACTCTTTGACGGCATGTCAGTGCTACTACCACTGGCCAATCAGGTAATCACTTCAGGGCTAATCTGTGAATGTCACCGAGATTAATGGAGGTATGTCAACACAATCACTTAATGCTGCAATGGATTAAGAGACACAGCGGCTCCAGGGACAAAATGCAGCTAGTGAACTAGTCTGACGGGGACTTGGATACCATTGCCTTCGAGCCGGAACTGATCATACCCATTCCAGTAGGTAAATTTCATTCCCTACTGGGAGAATACACCAATAACTAACATGACATATACTGGACTGGTTTAGAAGACTGTAGGCAGGCCACGGTGGCCGTGCCGACAGTATCTAGGAAGTTGCTCCTAGTAGTTCTATTATAGATATAATAAAATAAATGCAGCAATAGGGAGGGAAAGTGAAGTGACTTTGCTTTATATTAAGCAGTTATAAAAAATATCAAAATGTTTAAGTGCAGTGGTCAGCCATACGTTTCCATAAGTTTAGCACACACACACAATAAACATGGTATTTGTTTTGAAGTAGTTTCCCTGAGTAAAATCTTCTTACCAACTATTGAGCATCCAAGATATAAATAAAGTACGCATCTCCAAGTTCAAGCTTCAACCTATCACGATAATAAACAATTTCACAGTGATAGCACGCTGATACGGGACGCCGATAACACCAGATTCCTCTTACACTAACAATTTGAGCGAAATATCGCCGAAAAGAACACGTGATATCAGAGTAATACGGTCTAGTACCCCCGCCACGCGCGACCGACCAACAGATAACGGTAATTAGCTAAATAACTGCAACAATATCACGAGCATTGACGAACTTTTAGGTTATGTGCCAAATCCGTGGTGATTTCTTCCGACACTGAGATAACGCTAATCACACGCTAAACACACGACTAGAAGGCTGAAATCATGTTTGAACACTCAATTTGAGATGATTTTACAGGAAATCAAAGCAAAACAAACAATAATGTTATGCAGTCTTGCGCGCGCTCCAGACCTAACCTTGATAACGAAAAAATGGTAATGCAGATTTCTAGTTCAAGGTCTCGTGAAAAACAGAAAAGTCACATGAAATGTTACACAAACAAAACTGAAATATCATTGCGACCCGCACAGAAATCTATTTTAAGACAAACAACAGACGAAAAAGTACTAACCTTTACAACCTCAAGTGACGGCCTTATCCATGTATTTTTTTACTGGATATGCACACCGAAAACAAGCTAGCACAGCACAGAACACCCACAGTCGGATCACAAAACACTTTCACACACAATCACACGTGAAAATTAATTGCTTTTTCGTAAAAAATTACACTTTTCACGAAACATCACATGTTACGAACTTCACGCACGACAGCAATTTTTCAAAATGATGTTGCCAGCATAAAAAAACACAACACCGTAATGACGATTTACACGTTCACTCTGCAAGCAAAAACGCTAGACTGTGCCTTAAACTACGCCGCGCAGGCCGCAGGCAGGTAAGCTCTTCCTCTTCTTTTGTTTATTCTTTATTAATTACGGGAGTGGGGATACAGAAACAAAAGGGTGAAGGGGAGTGGAGCATTAATACTTTCGAAGAATACTCATTGTTTCTAGGAAAGTTTTCAGAATTATTGCTATTGTTTGTAGTTAGGTAGGTACACTACCTACCTGATTCAGGTGGGAAAGGTCCATTGCTACCTGCAGCTATTGTTGTCAAATTCGCCGGTCAATTCATTATACTACTTTTAGTAGCTTTTTAAGAAAGATCCTCGTACATTATAAGGCGTAAAATATCGAGCTCGCTATAATGCTCACGATACTTATCGGTAGCGAGTTTATTGTAAAAACCACCACGGCGATTTTTAAGGCTTCTGACCCTTTTATACAGGGTGGGTGTACCAAAACTCAAGGTCAAGCTGAAAAGTGGTGACAGAATTGATTGTAACCATCATGAGAAAAGTATTTAAAAAATTCTTTCCCATGTGTTTGAAAACTTTGGGCTTTTAAAAAAAGCCTAGAAATTCGATAACTCCCATTTTTCGGTTATTATGATAAAATTTTACTATTTAGGTTCATTTAAACTTTAAAACTTTGATTCTAAATGGCATTTTTAGTATTACAGTCAAAAATAATGACACATTTGCCTCGATTCGGAGGATTTTCCTAGAATTGGAACGATTTGTTAAAGCATGAATTATTTTTGATTTTAATTTATCAACTTTGAGAGGCCCTCCTGAAAAATAAAATGTACTAGAGTGCCTTGGCAAGTGCCATTAGAAAATGGCGCATTTAATCAGGGTTGTAAAATAGTAAAAAACATGTTAGGTTTATGCTAGAAAACCAAGAGTAAAAAAATTAAAACCTCAAGTAACTCGATTTTGCGCTCACCCATTTTACTCAGTTAAAATGTTTTTTATTCGCTAAAGCTCTTGGTACGTTCTTTATTTTACGGTGAAATTATGAAAGAGATGGATAGTGGACTTGTTTGCCATGAGTGAGCTAGACAGATAATGATGCGACACCACGCAGTGAGATGGAAACATTGAGCAAGATGAATAGTAGACTAGTTTGCCATGAGTGAGCTAGACAGATAGTGACGCGACGCCACGCAGTGAGATGGAAACAGACACTAAGCAAGATGAATAGTAAACTAGTTTGCAATGAGTGAGCTAGACAGATAGTGATGCGACGCCACGCAGTGAGATGGAAACATTAAGCAAGATGAATAGTAGAGTAATTTGCCATGATTGAGCTAGACAGATAGTGACGCGACGCCACGCAGTGAGATGGAAACAGACACTAAGCAAGATGAATAGTAAACTAGTTTGCAATGAGTGAGCTAGACAGATAGTGATGCGACGCCACGCAGTCTTCTTTTTCATGTGGGACACCGAGTCGTCCAACGACCCGATGAACCCTAGTGTCAGAATTTTTCAACCGCCCTCTACAAGTAGCAGGCTTCTGACGTGGTTGTGTAACGACCGCCGTCTAAGTGATCATAGCCAGCAACCGGGACCTACGGCTTAACGTGCCATCCGAAACACGGAACCATCTTACTTACGGACAATCGGGTGGTTCAGCCCGCAATGTCCTAACCAGACTGGGAACAAATTCACAAAGTGATAAATATCAACTTTGTGAGTGACCCACCGAGAATCGAACCCGGGACCTTCTGCGTCAAAGGCAGTCGCACTACCACTACGCCACATCGGTCGTCAACGCAGATACGCCACGCAGTGAGATGGAAACATTAAGCAAGATGAATAGTAGAGTAATTTGCCATGAGTGAGCTAGACAGATAGTGACGCGACGCCACGCAATGAGATGAAAACAGACACTAAGCAAGATGAATAGTAGAGTAGTTTGCAATGAGTGAGCTAGATAGATAGTGACGCGATGCAATGAGGCGCAGGTGCGTCATTGAACGTGTGCAAATAAATCTTAAGTCACAAAAATCTAAGTCCGATGTAATGAGGAGCCAACTGGTATCAGATTGGTACTGTAGCAATTTGCTAGGTATGGTGTCTGTATCTGTTTCATTCACACATGTTTTAATGACGGATCTAGTACTTCTCACTGTGTGATGTGAAGTGGCGTTACTATATTCTCGCTCACACATTAAAAACAAGTCCACAATTCATCGTCCTTGGTATAGTGTCTGTATCTGTTTCATGCAGGTAATCTTTTAAATGACGCATCTTTATCTCACTGCATGGTGTCACTATCTGTCTCGCTCACTCATTGCTAACAAGTTTACTAAAAGTACAGTGCGACAAAAATAATTAGTAATGAAAAACATTATTTTCTTAAACTTAGATTCATATCAACGGGGCTTAGAAGGGACGACATTTTAATTACTACTCCTTTTTATAGCACTGTATTTACGCTACTATGAACGGCAAAATTATCCAATAAAGGTTGTTTTTTTATATATAAAAAACAATGATAATGTGGGTAAAGCCACAGGGTATTTGTTTTTAATACTGTATTCAAACAATCAACAAGTTACGATGATCTTACTCGACTCAGTTATAAAGATTTTGAACTGACTCACTCTTGCCCAGCCCTACCAAATCTAATATTAGAGATTTTTAGTCTGTGTAGATTTGTTTGTTTACCTTTCTGGACTCTCTAAGAAAAACAGACTTTATCCATGTTGCTTAGTAGGGTATCTGTATCTTTTATATCAATCGCACTCGTTCATATTCGATAGACGGCGCCACGTGACAGAACAGTAGGCCTGAAACGCAGTATCGAAGCAACCGCGCAACGCATATATACATATCGAGGGGTTCCGGGCTATTTGTATTAACCGCCATTTTTGAAACTTTACACCAGAGCAGTTTAAAGTTTAAAGTTTCAGAAAAAAAATCATAACTATAACAAATCGCATTATTTTATCACAACAAAGAAAATTTCTGTTCCTGTTACTCATTATCTATAATTTGATTAATATTTTTTTCTGATATTTCTCTTTTTAACGAAAATATATGGCGCTTAATACAAAGTGACCCAAAATTTTCATTTTTTTGTTCCAGGCTAAATGACTTAACCGCCTGAGATAATGGGTTTTTGTTCCAGGCTAAATGATTTTACCGCCTGAGGTTATGGTTTTTTGTTCCAGGCTAAATGACTCAACCGCCTAGATTTATTAATACATGTTCCAAGCTAGTACCTAGAATTGAAAATACTAGCTCTAAGTACTTGCTTTTACCAAAAAGTTATTCATATTTTAATCCTAAGCGAATAAATTTAAATACCACATCTTAAACTGCTAAATATGGCTAAAAATATGACTACATTTGTTTATTCGACTTATTGTATTAAGCGACATTTGACATGAATTTTACTAAGAGGCTAACTGTTTTAAGCGACATTTCTATATATTTATAAGGTCAGGCTAAATGGTTGAACGTATGCACCCTGTAAATTATTGTTCCAGGCAAAAAGGTTTAAACGACTGTGTGGTCATTTGGTAGTGAGCTTAAGTACACAAGCCTTAAATTTGTCAATATTTTGTGCCGGTTCATACATTGCACTTCGAAATAGGCCCAAAAAATACGGTTGTATTAAGCGACATTTTTTTGCTCCGATCATCACCAAACCGAGCTCAAACGACGCAGAAAAATTCGCTGATTCCAAATATGTATAAAAGTCTATATCGCAAAAATTGTCGGTTAATACAAATAGCCCGGAACCCGTCGATATTATAATGTACAACTTCCAATCCATTCAAGGTAGACCCGTCGGTCCCCTGGCCACAACACTCGGCCAGGCGTAGGTAGCTACCCTTTTCCCGACACCACCTAGACTCTTCCTGTCACCCCCTATAGATCTATTGCTGTCGCATTGAAAGCCTTTATCTTTCAAAATCTAGGATTCGTTTAAAATAAATATAGTTATTACATTAAAACCAAATTCTTTTTTTTTTAGATGAATATGTTTAAAAGAACCAGCTTTGTAGCGGACGTTCCTAAATATGACAATAATGACAATAAAACCTCCAAAACTTCAGCAATACGTCCGATGGGTGACAATCTGCCTGTATCGGATACTTCCTACAAATCATTCAAAAGCTTGCCAAAGCCAAAGAGTACTGCGTCAGCGTATAATGTTGAAGATACTTGCTGCAGCTGCAAAAAAAATAAACAACCAACCAACCAACCAAGTCTGGACCCAAAATTTCTCGAAGAAATTATAAAACAGAAAGAAGAAGAATTACGAGAAGAATTTGCAGAGACATTTGACAGAGAAATTGGATATTTAAAAGAAAAATTCAATTTTATACTGCAGTAAGTCTAAAAACAACTTTACTGTAGGTACCTAGGTAATGTAACTACTCATTTTTTTATGTAACTGATGTAACTTTACTTAAATCTTTACTTCATTAATTATTCATCTATACTTAAATTTTTGATCTTTGTTGCCCTACAACTCACGAATCTCTCGTTCTCTCCCACGTGATTGCAAGGGACTTCTAGTTGCCGGTAGCCCGGTAACAATCTGCTCAAAGCGTTCCCCGTCTAATACTTATTATTATTATTACTACATTTTGTCAGAAACGAACAGGCGCGTGCCTCGTGTATGCTGCGGGAGGCACACAGAGAACGTAAGGAGAAAATTGCGGCTCTTCGACAGCAACTTGAATGCAAAAACATGGCAGGCCTTATGTACGTAATGTGCGCTGAAAGAACCAAATGCAAGGTGGAGAAAATGTTGATTATTGACTGTAAGCTTACTTATTAACTTAAGCTAGGTCTGTATACAGTAGCGGCGTTAGGAGTGGGGCGAGGCAGTGCGTGCGACCAAACAAAAAAGGGGGCCTCTTTTTGATTCTTTATAAATTTTCCATAGGTGCAACCCCCCTGTAGTTCCCTCGCTCATTGAGCAAAGCCTACTTGATCGGTGAAAAAAACAAGAACCGTCTTCTTCTTTTCGTGTGGGACACCGAGTCGTCCAACGACCCGATGAACCCAAGTGTCAGAATTTTTCAACCGCCTTCTACAAGTAGCAGGCTTCTGACATGATTGTGTAACGACAGCCGCCTAAGTATTCGTAGACAGCAACCGGGACCGAACCGTGAAAACCCCTTAATAGTTGCCGCGTCCAACTACTTCCTCTTTCCAACTTTGCGTCTGAAACGCCGTCCCAGACACGTCCTCAAATGAACACATAACAAATACAGCCAATAGATAATACACATTTTCGCCTCTTCCAGCTTACACGCGTTACATCAATATGCTAAACGATATTCTGACTGATGGTCAGGAATTAATTTTGCACTTATCCCGCGGATACAAAACAGCTGCACGAGTTGATCACGAATGGCGAGAGAAAACCAAGAAATTATTTTGCCAGGTAGGTAATTATTTAATTCGTACCCACATTCCAACTATGTTATTAGTTGGTTCCTATTCCACTTCACGATTCCATTTATCACTATCATTACATAGTTTAAAGCAAAGTTGCTTTTCGCCCCTTAAACCTTTAAAACTACACAACGGATTTTGATGCAGTTTTTTAATAGATGGAGTGATTCAAGCAAGACGAAGGTGTTATGTGTTTCAAAATTGCCGGCAAAATTTCCTATTCCCACGGGAAAATGACTTAGTTAGTTAGCAGGTCGAAATAGAAGATAATAATTATAGAAATAATATAAGAAAAAATAAAACTTTCTTATTTTAATTACATATCCCTATTCTCATTTTTTAGTTCATGAAGTTCATCGGTAATTATATGGGAACTCCACCGGAAAATAATCAGTATCTGCTCGATTTGCCGAAACTTCTTGAAATCAAGGAACCAATAGAAGACAATCCTGAGGAGAACCCTATTGACGAAGATCCACCAGAACCAGTGAATCCAGATGGTGAGAAACATTTTTTATTTACGCTAACTAACTTTTTGCTTTAAATACGAACATTGTTATTTACAAAGTTACGATGATGTATCGAATCGACATAGTGGGTGAGTATCGTAAGTTAAAAACGAAGAAGAATACTCGGTCGGCCAGTGTCACGCGTGTCGTCGGCAATGTGTTTCCGCTTTTAAATGTAGTTTGCTTGTGAACGTGTATAGGTCTTGATTTAATTATTATTTTTAATGGCAACACTAAAATTGTTAATAGTTCATAGCTTAGTAACTAGATGGCGTTGTTTACGGCTCAAATAGTTCTCATATTTGCCGCTAGAGAGCGTAAAAAATGTATTATTTTAGTTCGGCACCTTTTCAATATTTTTCGTTTAACATTTTTTTCAGATTTGGATGCAAAAAAAGAATGGTGGCAGCGTCTAGACGATGCAGATCGCCCATTCGTTGTGTACGGTGATCTAACTGACTTGAATCGGCGGGTGGAGGCTCGGCGTCGAGTCAAAGCTGCTAAAACGGCGCCGAAGAGATGGAGAGAATATAGTATGGAAGTTGCGGTTACTTTACCTACACATATACAGGATAATACAGGGTGTTAGGAAAAGTACTAACTTCCTTTCAAGGGATAAATCAGCCCATGAAACTGAACAACTTTTCCCAAGGAACATAGGTCGAAATAAGGAAAAAAATTTGGACCTCCCGCACAAAATGTACCTAACTACCAGCCGACCGAGTCAGATGTATGTGAGGTCCAAAAAAATTTTTATTCATTTTCATGGGCTGGTTCATCCATTGAAAGGAACTCAGTATTTAACACCCTGTATACCTATATAATTATAGATTATAAATATACCTACATGAACTAATTATAAAGAGAAAGATAATGCTCTTTTACGCGATTTTTTCAGTGTTTCACGACATGTTTCTGTATTCTGATTGCCCGAATGTCGACCAAATGAAGAAGGAGTATTACTACAACATCCCCCAGTCGTCACCGGAGTGGAGTGAAAGCCCTCCTTTGGTAGGTAAATACGGAGTGTAAGGGACAGCGTCCCGAATACTGATAGGATAGGGTGCAAGCCGACCATGAAGCTGAACAACTTTCCCCTAGGAACATATGTCAGGAAATGTCAAAAAAATTTTGGTTTTCCATAGTAAATGCAGTCAGCTGATCGCGATTTTGTATGTATACATACATACATACATACATATATCACGCCTTTATTCCTTGCGGGGTAGGCAGAGCGATAACGACCGTAAGAATACGGTTGCTGTCGCCACGTCTGACATTTCTGAGGATTGTTTTCCTAGGTTGTTTCGGAAAACATGTGTATCACTATAGTGACAGGCTGTCAGCCTGTCGCCTAAAAATTATAATACACCTACTCTCTCCAGTCCCCTAGTCGCCTCTTACGACACCCGTGGAAAGGATGTGGGGAGGCCGAAAATTTATTGTCGTTTCCTGACATATGTTCCAACGACAAAGTTGTTCAGTTTTATGGTCAGAATGCACAATTTCATTATTCGGAGGGCTGTCCCTAACACTCTATATTTTGGTCAGTCGGTGTACGTACCTACTGCTACAGCCACAACAGTCCACAGCTGGACATGGGCCTCCCCCAACTGGAGGGTATTTCCATACTCACCACGCTTGGCAGGCGGATTGGCGAGCGCAGTGCAAGATTTTGTAGATGTTCACAGGAAACGCTGCTGCCCGTTTCCTGGATCCATCCCTTAAAGTATGGCAACGTTCGAAGAGACCATATTTGACAGCGTCAAACCAAAGGACATCCCAGCAAAGAAAAATAGACCTTATCTCAAAGCATTAACGTGATTTTGACAGCTGTTAAATATGGCCTATTTGAACGGCCATACTTTAGTTGACTTTTACGACACCCATACGACACGGACAATGGGTGATGCTATTCTAAGCCAAAATAGACAAATTCAGTTTTCAATGTTTCGATTTTCTTGTGATCGTTAGCAACATAGTCCATTGAATAAAAAGTTCTAGAGTGCGAGAGTTGGTAACGTAAGATGTTTCTTCGGAAACATGTCAAGAGTCCCTAGGTAATAAACATACTAAAACCCCCGGACACTAGGAGGAGCCCCGGAGTGGGGGGAGGGGGGGAAAGGGTCCATTTTTTCATTTTTCGCTTAAATCTCAAAAACGGTACAAGTTAGAGAAAAACGTTCAAGGAAAAGTTGAAAGGCCATAAAATTATCTACAAGTTATACCTAAATCACTTTTTCCTATATCCTACCGTTTCTGAGTTACACGCATTAAAAAATGATTTTGGCTCAAACAATTTTCCCATACTACATACCCATGTTTATCACATCAATCGATCAAAAAATATTTCTTTCTTCCATAAAACTCAAATGTGCAACTTGTGACCGGTACTGATAGATTGCTCTTGATTAGGTCTATCATTGGTAAAATAAACACATTCCTCCATGGAAGCCTTTAGGAGGAATCGATTGTCAAAAAAATATATTAGGGTAGTTTTAGTTACTGAACTTGAACTATTTATTTTTTTCTTCCAAAAAAATTCAAAAGTGCAACTTGTGACCAGTACCGATAGATTGCTCATAATTAGGTCTATCATTGATAAAAATACTAGATTCCACCATGGAGGCGTTTAGGGTAAATTTAACTTTATAAGGGTAATTACGATACCTGAACATTTTATTTTTTTTCTTCCAAAAAGCTCAAAAGTCCAACTTGTGACCGGTACTGATATATTGCTCTTAATTAGGTCTATCATTGGTAAAAAAAACACATTCCTCCATGGAAGCCTTTTGGAGGAATTGATTGTCAAAATATTATATTAGGGTAGTTACGCAACTTGAACTTTTTATTTTTTTTCTTCCAAAAAGCTCAAAAGTGCAACTTGTGACCGGTACTGATAGATTGCTCTTAATTAGGTCTATAATTGGTAAAAAAAACACATTCCTCCATGGAAGCCTTTACGAGGAATCGATTGTCAAAATATTATATTAAGGTAGTTTGAGTTACTGAACTTGAACTATTTATTTTTTCTTCCAAAAAACTCAAAAGTGCAACTTGTGACCGGTACCGATAGATTGCTCATAATTAGGTCTATCACTGATAAAAAAACCAGATTCCACCATGTAGGCGTTTAGGGGGAATTGAATTTTATTAGAGTAGTTATGATACCAGAACTTTTTATTTTTTTCTTCTAAAATGCTCAAATGTGCAACTTGTGACCGGTACTGATAGATTGCTCTTAATTAGGTTTATAATTGGTAAAAAAAACACATTCCTCCATGGAAGTCTTTAGGAGGAATCGATTATTATATTAGGGTAGTTTGAGTTACTGAACTTGAAATTTTGACAATCAATTCCTCCTAAAGGCTTCCATGGAGGAATGTGTTTTTTTACCAATGATAGACCTAATTAAGAGCAATCAATCAGTACTGGTCACAAGTTGCACTTTTGAGCTTTTTGGAAGAAAAATAAATAAAATTTTCAGGTATCGTAACTACCCTTATAAAATTCAGTTTCCCCTAAACGCCTCCATGGTGGAATCTAGTATTTTTATCAATGATAGACCTAATTATGAGCAATCTATCGGTACCGGTCACAAATTGCACTTTTGAGTTTAAAAAATAAATAGTTCAGGTTCAGTAACTAAAACTACCCTAATATAATATTTTGACAATCAATTCCTCCTAAAGGCTTCCATGGAGGAATGTGATTTTTCTACCAATGATAGACCTAATTAAGAGCAATCTATCTGTACCGGTCACAAGTTGCACATTTGAGCATTTTTGAAGAAAAAAATAAAAAGTTCTGGTATCATAACTACTCTAATAAAATTCAATTCCCCCTTAACGCCTCCATGGTGGAATCTGGTTTTTTTTATCAGTGATAGACCTAATTATGAGCAATCTATCGGTATCGGTCACAAGTTGCACTTTTGAGTTTTTTGGAAGAAAAAAATAAATAGTTCAAGTTCAGTAACTAAAACTACCCTAATATAATTTTTTGACAATCGATTCCTCCTAAAGGCTTCCATGGAGGAATGTGTATTTTTTACCAATTATAGACCTAATTAAGAGCAATCTATCAGTACCGGTCACAAGTTGCACTTTTGAGCTTTTTGGAAGAAAAAAAATAAAATGTTCAGGTATCGTAATTACCCTTATAAAGTTCAATTTCCCCTAAACGCCTCCATGGTGGAATCTAGTATTTTTATCAATGATAGACCTAATTATGAACAATCTATCGGTACTGGTCACAAGTTGCACATTTGAGTTTTTGGAAGAAAAAAATAAATAGTTCAAGTTCAGTAACTCAAACTACCTTAATATAATATTTTGACAGTCAATTCCTCGTAAAGGCTTCCACGGAGGAATGTGATTTTTTCTACCAATGACAGACCTAATTAAGAGCAATCTATCAGTACCGGTCACAAGTTGCACATTTGAGCATTTTTGAAGAAAAAAATAAAAAGTTCTGGTATCATAACTACTCTAATAAAATTCAATTCCCCCTAAACGCCTACATGGTGGAATCTGGTTTTTTTTATCAGTGATAGACCTAATTATGAGCAATCTATCGGTACCGGTCACAAGTTGCACTTTTGAGTTTTTTGGAAGAAAAAAATAAATAGTTCAAGTTCAGTAACTCAAACTACCTTAATATAATATTTTGACAATCAATTCCTCGTAAAGGCTTCCACGGAGGAATGTGATTTTTTTTACCAATGATAGACCTAATTAAGAGCAATCTATCAGTACCGGTCACAAGTTGCACTTTTGAGCTTTTTGGAAGAAAAAAAATAAAAAGGTCAAGTTGCGTAACTACCCTAATATAATATTTTGACAATCAATTCCTCCTAAAGGCTTCCACGGAGGAATGTGATTTTTTTACCAATGATAGACCTAATTAAGAGCAATCTATCAGTACCGGTCACAAGTTGCACTTTTGAGCTTTTTGGAAGAAAAAAAATAAAATGTTCAGGTATCGTAATTACCCTTATAAAGTTAAATTTCCCCTTAACGCCTCCATGGTGGAATCTAGTATTTTTATCAATGATAGACCTAATTATGAGCAATCTATCGGTACCGGTCACAAGTTGCACTTTTGAATTTTTTTGGAAGAAAAAAATAAATAGTTCAAATTCAGTAACTAAAACTACCCTAATATGATTTTTTGACAATCGATTCCTCCTAAAGGCTTCCATGGAGGAATGTGTTTATTTTACCAATGATAGACCAAATCAAGAGCAATCTATCAGTACCGGTCACAAGTTGCACATTTGAGTTTTATGGAAGAAAGAAATATTTTTTGATCGATTGATGTGATAAACATGGGTATGTAGTATGGGAAAATTGTTTGAGCCAAAATAATTTTTAATGCGTGTAACTCAGAAACGGTAGGATATAGGAAAAAGTGATTTAGGTATAACTTGTAGATAATTTTATGGCCTTTCAACTTTTCCTTGAACGTTTTTCTCTAACTTGTACCGTTTTTGAGATTTAAGCGAAAAATGAAAAAATGGACCCTTTCCCCCCCTCCCCCCACTCCGGGGCTCCTCCTAGTGTCCGGGGGTTTTAGTATGTTTATTACCTAGGGACTCTTGACAGTTTCCGAAGAAACATCTTACGTTACCAACTCTCGCACTCTAGACCCCCTTTGGAGGCACTCATTCAATGGACTAACAAGCCGGACAAAATTGATGATGGACGTTCAATAAATGTTACTGCGTTAGAAAAGCAATAATACGCATACACATACCACGCCTCAATCCCTTTCGGGGTAGGCAGAGCGTTAACAACCGTATATTTACTGTCGATATCGCCACGTCTGACAAGTACTGAGGGCCGTTTTAGATGATTCGTGTATCACTGTAGTGACAGGTTGTCAGCCTGTCGCCTAAAGTTGTAATACACATGAAACCCTCGAGTGGCTCGAGTCCATCTGACAACCTGTCACTACACAGTTGATACACAGTTTTCAGAAGTGACTCGCAAACTTTTGTCAGACGTGGCGTAAATGACTGTTTATGCTCTGCCTACCCCGCAAGGGCGAGATGTATTTATGTGAAAAGAAAGTGTTTTTTTTATTATTTCAGTGTTTATTTTTTGTTACTGTGTTTTATAAATATACTTATTAGTTTGTTAAATTATAATTAGATACCTAAATAATATTGTACTTGTTTACAATACTTGAACTTCGTACCCCAACAGGCAAACTGTAGTGGTACCTACCACCTAATTTTACAAGATCTTTTGTAAAAAAATAACCTACAATTACGAATAAACTATTTGATTGATTGATTGACTATAATTCTGTTATTTTACTAGGATACTGCGAGTCTCAAGCGTCGTCAAACCAGCGTAGATTTCGGCATGTTGGGTATGAAAGGCACTATGGGATCCATACTGAAGATTATGTAAGTAAATATATATTTTTATTGCATAAATAAGTAGTACAGAAAATTATTACAAACATTTTTGGCGCAAAGGCGAGCTTATCTTTTAATATCTAGTATAATCTCTTCCAACCAACCCATGTGTTGTGAGAGAATTTAATCATTTTTGGGGCAATTAGGCAATAAAAGGAATTACATGAAAACTAAACAAATAACTAATGCTGTAAAATAATATAACACACATACCTACTTAAATAAATATACCTACTTAATCCACATAAATAAAATACCAGTAGGTACTTAAATAGATATCATACCTAAATAAGTACCTAACTACTATAACAAGATTTTAGAAATAATCTGTAAATGGCGGCCAATCGTCATGTTTTCTCTCTCCCACTGAGGCTCTGACGTATACCAGACGTTCGTGCTCTCTCCCTCACACTTAGGGAACCGCCGCTTTTTACATATCCTTTCTTTAATTCCACGCTTTATACGCATAGTTGTTTTTGTGAGCTATGGGACCAGTCCATAGGAATCACATCAGCTGGGCTTTGGTTGCCATCGTGACAGTACAAGCCCGACTACAGACAGGACCCTGACCGGACAGGATCAGGCTTTTTGATTGCCTGTCCGGCAAAATAAGCGGCGTCCGGCCTGCCCGGCTTTTGTTACGCTTTTTACAGTGCAGCAAAAAAGAGTAGAAATTAAATATAATGGAACTAAAAATTTTGTGTGAAAAATTGTAGCCATACTTAAGCGTTATCTGTCAGATTTGATAGATTGCGAAGACAGTGGCGCCCTCATTTTTTGTCTACTCTTTTTTGCTGGACTGTACGTATATATTTTGAAATTCGCGCGGATTGAGACCACATTGCTAAGGAACAAGCACGTGTTGGACGCGAGCGCTGTCGCCCCCAAAGCTCGTCGCCAGGGTTGGTTTTTTTCACTTTTTATCATTAACCCCGAAAATCCTCAAAAATGTAAGGTGTCCGGCTTTTCTACCCAAATGTCCGGCCAAACTCGCAGGTCTGTCCGGCGCGGCCTTCAGGTGAGAGGACCTGGCAACTCTAACCCTGTCTGTGCTGTGAAGTACTTGGGTCTGTTTTTGGGTTCGTCCGTAAACGACTATAAAGGCGACTACAATACATTTCATTCATTTTCATTTCATTTCATTTTTTTCATTTATTTATTACCACAAATATACAGTAATTGTAACAGGCAGGCACACCCAAGGAAACTATATACGCACATAATTATTACACGTTACAGAAATGTGATACTGTGATCTTTGTGAATTCCGTCAACGAACACGTGTACACATCGACGTTCGGATTCTCCTGCGCAATGCAATTAATCGCGCGTACGGCTCGAGCGACCGGTGAGTAGGCACCTACGTTGGTGCGCGCGGTAGGTACTGTGAATATGCGAGGGCTGCGTCTGGTACCGCTAGCTTTGCTCGGTACTGTCAGCTTTAACGCTTCCAGTATTTGGGGACTTTCAATTTTCCCTCTAAATACCTTAAACACATAAAGTGTCACCGCCGTATTCCTTTTCACCTCTAATTGATAATATCCAACCATGCCTAAAACAAACATAGTTGGATACATCAATGGATAGAAGGGATACACGCCATATAGCCGTAGGTATAGCGCCCTGGCAAACTTATTTTGCAACTTTTCCACCATAGACGTGTACTTCCCAACAACACAAATATCCAGCTCCTAATCCGACGTATGATGGTTTTTTTGATGATAAATTGTTAATTATCTATTTAACCATTTATTGGACACAAAAACACAGGCACTGCTTATTTCTAGCCAGAAATTTCTTACAGCAGACCTATAGTTTATTGTTTGATAATGCGGAAAAAGATTACGGTTTTTTTGTTCTAAGTACATACATACATACATATGTCACGCCTTTATCCCTTGTGGGGTAGGCAGAGCGTTAACAGCCGTAAGAATACGGTCGCTATCGCCACGTCTGACATTTTTGAGGATTGTTTTCCAAAGTTATTTCAGAAAACATGTGTATCACTATAGTGACAGGTTGTCAGCCTGTCGCCTAAAAATTGTAATACACTAATACTCTCGAGTCCCTTAGTCGCCTCTTACGACACCCACGGGAAGGATGTAGGGTGATGCTATTCTAAGCCGGCATCACACGGCAAAAATAACGAGTTAACGAGTTCTAAGTAACGACTAAAATATATATAAACGGCCTCTAACGCTTTGGCTACCTAAATAAAGACGTGATAAACGTATGTATAATTTTAATTTGAATGATTAATGATATTTTACGGAACGGAAGTTTGAAGCTTTATTTGAATGCATTTTTCTTGGCCGAGATGTTTCATCCAGCGTTTCCCATCCCATCCCCCTATTAATAGGCAAAGGTATTAAATTGAAACTTATTGGTTCACTTTTACGTATGACACGTCAGCTCTCACGTCAAATCGTAGTACATAATATTGTCACACACAGTCTTAAATCCATCATTTATTTACAAAAATAAACAACAAATTTCTGCCATCAAACCAACATTTCATTCCGAATTCACTGAAATAGTTCGCAATATTGTATAAACTTGACAAAATGGTGGCGGAAGAAATCCAGAAAAAACGCCCTAACCACCTGAAAACGCACCACAGCACACCGTCCCAAATGGGCGACCAAGGGTCAATAACTTCCAAAAACATCGAATCCCAGAAGTTCTATCAAAAAGCTGAATTTGAGAAGTCTCATAGCACTATAACATTTGATAAATTTGATAAGTATACGTTTGGATGGAGCACCGTATGCACCATGTCGCACCTTTTTACGATTACCACAGTAATAATGTACCTATATCCTAAACTCTACCCATATGTCACTGAGGTCCTATTACCAGCTCTACTACATATGTACCCTTGTGGATGTGGGTGTAGACCGTGGTACCTAGGATAGGATTTATTATCTAGAAGAACTTTATCCACTACCATCCCAAAGGCAAGTTTTAATCGGAGATGTTGAAATCCCTACTATTATCACTTCGGAGCCGCAAGATCCAATCACAGAATGTAACCTAGGAATGTGACCTATCAATTGCTACTGAAGTTTTCACTCATCAGTAAACAGATTGACACAAGAATACGAGAAAACGAAGGTGTGAACTTCGTTTTATTTATAATAGAAAGGTTTATAAAATAATACCAAGAAAGGAAACAGCATCGATGGACTAAAACACCGCATTATGTTTGGTATAGCAGATATTTTAGACACGGCTACGCTGCCGAGAAAAGGTGCTGATGCAGCAATATGCTACGTATTTCCGTTGGAAAGTCTCACTCAATAGACTCAAGGTGACATGATTGTCTCTCTTCTGTCCAAACTCCCTCACTGCTGAGGATTCGGACTCTATAGTTTGGCAATACCTAGAGTTCTCAAGTGGAGACCACGTACCGGCAGGCGCTGTGAGGGACGGCCTCTTGCGAGATGGACAAACGACTAGGTCAAGTCCGCAGGTAAATGCTGGAAGCAGGCCGTTTCTAATTGGACAAGGTGGGAATCTTTAGAGGAGGCCTATGTTCAGCAGTGGACGTCTTATGGCTGAAATGATGATGATGAGTTTAGCAATGGGCAGTCTCTATTTAACACGATGTGCCCCTGCGCTAAAGGGTAAGTAAGTAGATATCTCCAATTCTTCGCATTAATTCGGCCCATCTTCTCTTACTTGATAAACCCTGCCAGTAACTTCGTGAAGCTGTCCCTTACGTCCTTATGTTTACTGTATTTATACTGTGTTTTTTCAGGACTACTGGTGCTGGCCAACCTGAAACAGCCACCAAGGCAAATCTACTGGGAGCCAGAGATTCTATGGAGATAGCGTCTACCACTAGAATAGTAAGTATTAGTTGTGCTACGAAAATATGAAAAAGTGGGGCTTTTTGGCTGGCGATAAATGTGACTGTGGCGCCGTCCAATCAGTGGACTGGTCTGTATTAATTGCCTGAACTCCTGAACACTTCAGGGCTTACTGAAAGCAAGCCCCATCGGCATTTTAATTGTCAAATATTGGCCAACAAAAATATGATGTTACCGTCAATCCGACGAAGATGAAGAAGAAGTAGGTATATTTAGTATTTCACACACTTCTAACCGTGAAGCGTTTTACCACGTTTGGGTTTATGAATATTAAGAGCCACAACAGTCCACTGCTGAACTTATTTATAATTTATTTATCATTTATTTATTTCTCAACTTACACTAACAGACAAGCCACACGTGTAAATCTTAATATACGTAAAGGTAACAATGTTCTTAAAATTCTAAATCTATTAAAGCACTCCTTGTAAGACGGATCTCTAGGTGATGTCCTACAGATGCCAGAAATCTATTTTCTGTTGACGCTGTAGGTGCCTACGTCACGCTACAACATACATACCTACATGTACATCGACTGCAAGCGCGAATGCCTACGTGAGCGCAAAGGCAAGGCGATAGAAGCGCTACCTACAAGCATTTCGCCGTACACCTATCTAAGTCGAACCTACGCGTGTGACGTCACATTCAAGCAGCGAGTATACCTACTGGGCGTGCGAGAAGCAAGCGACGATAGATCTGCTACACAGTACTGCGCACTATCATGAAGCATTACTACAGCTACTATCTACAAGCAAGCACTACGCATTCATCACGATAGATAGACCATTGAAACTTCGCGCCATTCCACGAGGAACAGCTGAGATGGAGCCCTGAAAAGAGCTGTTCGAAACTTAGAATGTAGCTCTGAAAAGAGCTGTTCTAGTGCACCAACGCACGGCAGCAACACGAAGATCATCATCACAGCATCTTCATCTCGACTGGCTTGGTGCGACGCGAGACGCGACGGAACTGCGCAGACGTCCATCTTCCACGGCGAGCGGCGAGCGAATAGGAAGAGCGCGGCCGCGATCGCTCTATTTATAGAATCGACAGATTTCGCGACCCGCGAAACGCCACGCTCCGCCCCTCGCGTCCCGCGGTTTCGCGTATGTGTGCGCGCATGATTTCATGTGTTTGTAGATTTAATTAGTTGATAAGCTCTTCTGCGATCGACTGGTTTCATTCTTACCTTCATGGTCGTCAGCAGTATGTGAAGACCAATGATGGTTCATCTGATTGGTCTAACCTAACTGCTGGTGTACCACAAGGCGGTGTGCTATCTCCTTTACTTTTTTCAGTTTTTATTAATAACATCTCACGAGTCATCTCTTCTCCCTACCACCTGTATGCAGATGATCTACAAATTTATAGACACTTCTCTCTTCTCGAAGTATCCCAAGCTATTGAAGCAATAAATAAAGACTTGGCGTCGGTTCAAACTTGGGCTAAAACCTTTGGGCTTCTCGTGAATCCGAGCAAATCGCAAGCTTTAATCATTGGTAGCAGTAGGTTAAGGTGTAGGCTTGATCCTCTTAGTACTCCACTTGTCTATTATGACGGCATATGTATCCCGTATACTGACAAGGCTAAGAATTTGGGTGTCATATTTGACTGTAATCTTTCTTGGGTATCCCACATTAACGACGTGAGCAGGCGCATGCACTATTCCTTTCACTCTCTTAAGCGACTCCAGAACTTTCTTCCATTCAAAACTAAAATCATGCTTGCACAAGCACTTCTTCTTCCTATTCTTGACTATGCTGATGTCTGTTATCTGGATGCGACGGAAGAATTACTCAATAAGCTTGAGCGACTACAAAACCTCGCTATTAGATTTATTTTTGGACTTCGTAAGTTCGATCATGTCTCGGAATTTCGTGCTCAGCTTAAGTGGCTTCCAATTCGTCTTCGCCGCGATATGCACATCCTATCCACTCTCTACAACATCCTTCACAATCCTGCCATTCCCGACTATCTCCGCAATCGTTTCCATTCCCTTCCTCCACATCCTCACCCTAGGCGCGCCCGCATCAATAAGATGTTGGTGTGTCCTAGAGCGAACACTAAATTCCTTTTTAACTCTTTTTCTGTAAGAGCTGTACAGCTATGGAATAATCTCCCTATGTTTATACAGGACAGTCCCTCCATTTCTACATTCAAAAATCGTGTAAAAGAGCACTTTATTTCCCAACAACCTTGATATGTTTATGTATTTGTTTGATATGTATTTAAGTATTGGTATTCTATTTATGTGGATTAAATAAGTATATTTATTTAAGTAGGTATGTACGTTATATTATTTTATAGCATTAGTTATTTATTTAGTTTTCATGTAGTTTCTTTTATTGCCTAATTGCCCCAAAATTTTAGATTCTCTCACAACACATGGGTTGGCTGGAAGAGATCTCTCATTTAGAGATAAGCCCGCCTTTGCAACAATTTTTCTTGTATTTATTTTCCATACTGTTTATGCAATAAAGAATATAATAAGCTCTGTATGTAAATAGCTAAATGAGAACCTACTTTTGTAAATATAATTAGGCACTTTTTGTAAATAAAACACACATCAATATTCGCTCCTGAATTAGCAGTTTTACTTGATACTACCCAGTCACAAACCGCTAAAGTGGTGACACCCTTCAGAAGAATTCTGCAACCTGCAACCTCAAGATTCTGCAACCTGAACAGTCAAGATGGCCAGCAACGAAAATCCTGGAAACCCAGTAATCGAAGGCGACGCGGGAAACAATGGAGAAAAAGAAACTCCGAAGCCACAACCTCGCACCGAACTCGCCGGCATCGCACTCTCCATGCGTATCCCTAAATTCTGGCGCGACCGCGTCAGGCTCTGGTTCATCACATTCGAAGCCGTCACAGCCGACAGCAAGAGAGGAGAGAAAGAACTCGCGCAGATGGTCATCGCACAACTAGAAAAGCAAGACGTCGAGCAGATCGCAGACCTTCTCTACACTCCATCCGATACGAAACCATACACCGAACTTAAGGAGCGCCTCATTTCCGTCTACGAGGAGTCAGAAGAACGGCAACTACAGAAGCTACTATCCGAAATGGAACTCGGTGACCAGAAGCCTACACAGCTACTTCGCCGTATGAAGAGTCTAGCAAGAGGGAAAATCTCGGACGCAACCCTACGTATGATGTGGATGAACCACTTACCATCCCACGTACGCTCAGTCCTCGTCGTAAGCGATAACATCAGCAAATCCACTGCACTAGACGACCTCGCACTCATCGCGGACAAAATGATGGAGCAACAACAGCATCAGCAAATTTCGTCAATCGCAAGCCCGTCTGAATCGAGTCCAGCGAAGCCGTCTGAAACGCAAGCCCTAGTCGACGAAATAAGAAAACTATCACTAGAAGTCGCCGAACTTAAACGCGAACATCATTCACGTTCACAATACCGCTACCGAGAGAAGTCCCCGCACACCCCGCACCCCGCACGTCCCCGTTCCCGCTCGAGAGGAAATACCTACTACCGTCCGCATACCGATGGCGTGTGCTACTATCACTACAAATTCAAACAACATGCCCGCCGTTGCAACGCACCGTGTACCTACAAGAAGACGAGTACCTACGAAAACCAGCAGCCGGAAAACTAGACCGAACGCTGGCAGCGGCGGACACCGGCGTTCAAGATAAAGAATACCGCCTACTTATCACGGACAAGAACTCAAAACTTACCTTTTTGGTTGACTCGGGAGCAAACATATCCGTAATACCAAAAAGAAAAGGATGCAATGCACCGCCGCTATCTTTCAACCTGTACGCCGCAAACAACACCGTTATACCTACCTACGGAGAGAAAACAATGGAGCTCAATCTCAACTTACGAAGACCATATCGCTGGAAGTTTATCATCGCGAAAGTCAATAAACCAATAATCGGAGCTGACTTTCTACATCACCATAACCTACTCGTCGATGTCAAGAACCGCCGACTGATTGACGGCCGAACCCTACTCGCCGTGAATCTACCTATCTGCAAGTCGGACGAGCCCAGAATCATGAGCATCGATGAACAGCAAAGCTACCACGATATTCTCGCTCAATTCCCCGGTATTACAAGATTAACATCAATGAAACTCAGTCCGAAGCACAGCGTCGAGCACGTGATCGAAACTACCGGCCAGCCACTACACTGTCGAGCGAGACCCCTCCCACCTCACCGCTACGAACAAGTCAAGAAGGAGTTCGAAAATATGATAGCTCAGGGCCTATGCCGTCCAAGCAAAAGCCCTTGGGCTAACCCTCTACATGTCGTACCGAAGAAAAATGGAGATCTACGCGTGTGTGGCGACTACCGAAGGCTGAACTCTATAACAAAAGCCGATCGCTACCCGATACCTCGCATCAAAGACTTTACCTACCGACTCGCCGATAAGAAGATTTTCTCTACACTCGATCTCAACAGAGCCTACCAACAGCTACCGGTAGCACCGCAAGACATAGAGAAGACAGCCATAATCACACCATTTGGCTTATTCGAATTTCCTCGAATGTGTCCCGGATTGAAAAACGCAGGCCAAACGTTTCAACGTTTCATTCATGAAGTACTACGAGGCTTAGACTTCGTGTTTCCATTCATCGACGACCTACTCATCGCGTCGAACAATGAAACCGAGCACCGAGAACACCTACGTACCGTGTTATCACGACTCGATGAATATGGAATCACTATCAACCCGTCGAAATGCGTACTAGGGAAGAGCGAAGTCACATTCCTCGGATTCACCGTGAACACTGAAGGCATCAAACCTCCTCAAGAGAAAGTCAACGCCATAGTAGAGTACCCCAAGCCGAAGACAGTCGAAGAACTAAGAAGATTTCTCGGTATGCTAAACTTCTACCGAGCAAATATCCCGAACGCCGCCACTCTACAAGCGCCACTGTGTAAATACCTACACAATTCTAAGAAACGCGACAAGACAGAGATTGAATGGACCGATGACGCAACGCAAGCTTTTACGAACTGCAAACAAAGCATCGAAAAAGCTGCTCTACTCTCTTACCCGCATCACTCTGTCCCTCTCGCACTCATGTGTGACGCGAGCAGCACATCGGCCGGCGCCGTTCTACAGCAACGCGTAAACAACAGATGGCAACCACTCGGATATTTCTCAAAGAAATTCACTGAAGCCCAACAAAAGTACTCTACCTACGACAGAGAGCTACTTGCAATCTTCATGGCGATAAAACACTTTCGTAAAATGTTTGAAGGCCGAGAAGTTATCGTGTTCACCGATCACAAACCTCTTACCTACGCATACAAGAAGATTGGTTCAGACAGCGAGACACCGAGACGCACGCGACAGCTACTTTTCATCAGCGAATTCACCACTGATATTCGCCACGTCAGCGGACAAGAAAACGTCGTCGCGGATGCCTTATCACGTGTCGAAGAAATCAGCTGCCCGACACCTATCGACTACGCCGAACTAGCTAGCGCGCAAGAGCGAGACAGCAACATACCTACCTTGTTGCAACAAGACAACATCAAACTGAAGAAAGTCACGCTACCTACTACAAGTCAACCGATCTACTGCGAAGTATCTACGAGCAACATTCGTCCATACCTACCGCTTGAGTATCGTGAAATCGCATTCAAAGCAATTCACGGTCTCAGTCATCCTGGTACGAGAACAACACGCAAGCTACTTCAAACTCGATACTTTTGGCCATCAATGAACGCAGATGTCAGCAAATGGACTAAGACGTGTCTACAATGTCAGCGAGCGAAGATAAACAGGCATACACAAAGCGCCATATCAACGTTCCCGGCATCACCAAGGTTTACTCACCTACACATCGACATAGTCGGACCTCTACCTACCACTGCTGACGGATACCGCTACGTCGTGACAATGATCGACCGAACGACACGTTGGCCAGAAGCTTACCCAGTACGAGATATCACAGCTGAGACAGTCGCAAAAATCGTCTACGAAGGTTGGATAACACGATTCGGATGTCCACACAGGCTAACTAGCGACCAAGGACGACAGTTCCAGAGTGCCCTATTCACGTGTCTCACTCGCCTAATGGGTATTGAAAAAATCCAAACTACAGCCTACCATCCGCAGTCGAACGGAATCATCGAACGATGGCACCGATCCATGAAGACAGCACTCACAGCTCGACTCACTACCGAAAACTGGGTGACCGAGCTACCTACAGTCATGTTGGGTCTTCGCACTGCATCGCGCAGCGATACCGGTGTCAGTGCAGCCGAACTTACCTACGGCTGTACTATCCGACTACCCGGTGATTTTTTCATACCAACACCTCATGACGTCACCATGGACCACGCCTACGTCGACCAACTTCGAGAAGCGATAGACAAGCTCAAGCCAGTACCTACAGAACCGCATAGCAACAGTCGACCGATTTTTGTCCATCGAGATCTACAAAACTGCAACTACGTGTTTGTCAGAATCGACGCCGTGAAGAGACCTCTCTCACCGCCATACGACGGACCCTACCGTGTGCTGAAACGTACTGACAAGTTCTTCACACTACAGCTACCAGACCGTCAAGCTACTATCTCGATCGACAGACTGAAGCCTGCATACCTACTCGCAGATCACGATCGCAACACGCCGCCGACGACAACCGTCGTACCTACGCAGACCACAGTACCTACTACGCCAGCTGTACCTACAAATTCGCCAGTCCCTCCTACCGCAAAGCCCGCACTGCAGAGCGCCGACGACCCTACGAAAAAAACACGTTCCGGCCGCACCATCAATCTGCCAGTACGCTTCGCTTGAGGGGGTGCACTGTAGGTGCCTACGTCACGCTACAACATACATACCTACATGTACATCGACTGCAAGCGCGAATGCCTACGTGAGCGCAAAGGCAAGGCGATAGAAGCGCTACCTACAAGCATTTCGCCGTACACCTATCTAAGTCGAACCTACGCGTGTGACGTCACATTCAAGCAGCGAGTATACCTACTGGGCGTGCGAGAAGCAAGCGACGATAGATCTGCTACACAGTACTGCGCACTATCATGAAGCATTACTACAGCTACTATCTACAAGCAAGCACTACGCATTCATCACGATAGATAGACCATTGAAACTTCGCGCCATTCCACGAGGAACAGCTGAGATGGAGCCCTGAAAAGAGCTGTTCGAAACTTAGAATGTAGCTCTGAAAAGAGCTGTTCTAGTGCACCAACGCACGGCAGCAACACGAAGATCATCATCACAGCATCTTCATCTCGACTGGCTTGGTGCGACGCGAGACGCGACGGAACTGCGCAGACGTCCATCTTCCACGGCGAGCGGCGAGCGAATAGGAAGAGCGCGGCCGCGATCGCTCTATTTATAGAATCGACAGATTTCGCGACCCGCGAAACGCCACGCTCCGCCCCTCGCGTCCCGCGGTTTCGCGTATGTGTGCGCGCATGATTTCATGTGTTTGTAGATTTAATTAGTTGATAAGCTCTGTATGTAAATAGCTAAATGAGAACCTACTTTTGTAAATATAATTAGGCACTTTTTGTAAATAAAACACACATCAATATTCGCTCCTGAATTAGCAGTTTTACTTGATACTACCCAGTCACAAACCGCTAAAACGCGAATATATCAATTTTAGTATTTATTGTAACTTCATTTATAATCATTAAGGCTTCTATCATAGGTGTTGCTGATAGTGACTTTGTTCTCCCGTACGTGACGAAGAACGTCGCCGTATCACGGGGACGCAGGTCGTGTGTGTGATGAGGAGGAACATAAAAGGGAATTTGCCCTAAAAGAAATGGGTTTGTTAGGTCTCCGTGAATAAGCCTATAAAAATATTTAACTAGCGAAAGCTTGCGTCGCACTTCTAATGAGTTGTACTCAACCATACCCATAACAAACGGTGTGGGGTACGGGAACGGGTAATATCCATAAAGTTTTTTATATATAAACCTTAAAAATGTTTTTTGTACTCTTTCCACCATACTGTTGTAGTATTCTTCGTGGGGAGACCAGATTATTGAATTGACCTCAAGAATGCTGCGTGCGTATGCATTATAAATAGCGCTAATTGCATCCCTACAGTTAAAGTACTTAGACTGGCGCATTATAAAGCCCAATATTTTCCTAGCTCTTGCGCAGGTTTTTACAATATGCATGTTGAATTTTAACTGAGCGTTTTTTGACGACCGATGTGGCGCAGTGGTAGTGCGACTGCCTTTGACGCAGAAGGTCCCGGGTTCGATTCTCGGTGGGTCACTCACAAAGTTGATATTTCGCCGTCCTACAACGAAAACCAATTAACTCGAAATTTTTACGAAAATTACTTTTGAATGCAAAAGTACTTAAAATTTTTTGCTCTTTCTTCTGCGAAAACCCATTAACTGCTAAGTCTTATAGTTTCGCTTCTAGCTAGGTAGATAACCAATCATTTCAAACACTGGCAAGGTTTGTTTTCAAATAAAAAACATTAAGAAGATTTAACTTAACTGACACCATATTTGTCTCCAACGATTTTCGGTTAAGTTGATAAAATTTGGTTTTCCCGTAGGAGAGACCATAGAAAACTCTATTTTTTTTTCTCAGTAACAACTATTTAGTAAGATTTAAATTTCCGTACTTGATTAAGATGGTCTAATAAAAGCAATTAAAATTGTTTAGTTGGTTTTACCGGACGAATTTCATACTTAATGCAATACATCGAATCGTCTAAGAAAATATTATATATCCAGATAATTGCTTTTCCCTGACTATATTATACTCACGGATGTTACATAATCACTACAGCGAAAAACGATTAAACCTGTTTAGTTCCGTGTCACTGGCGAAGCTAGCGCAGTAGGGGCACCAAATGTAAGAAAAAGATCATTTAAAGAATTTATAACAGTTTGGGCCGAAACATCTTTGCATGCGTATGCAAATGGAAATCTAGAAAACTCGTCAATTATCGTGAGTATATACTTCGTCCCTGATTTTGATGGTAAAGGGCCTTTAAAATCTAAATTTAGTCTTTGGAATGGTGCCGTTGCTTTAATCAATTCTCCCTTAGTTTTAGAATACCGGGGTTTGATCTCGGCGCAAACGGCACAGGAAGCGGTCATTGTTTTAACGTTCTTCATTGAGTATGGTAAATTTTTCATTCTTACGAAGTGCATCATTCGCACTACTCCGGGGTGGCAAAGTAAATTGTGTAATTCGTAAAGTTTGCTGGTATTAATATTTATGTGAGCTGAAATTCTTGACAACGCGACAGCAGCTGCGTTTTCTTTTCCTGGCCGGTATACTATATCGTACTTGTAACAGGATAGTTCCAGACGCCATCTTTCGATTTTCTCGTTTTTTATTTTACTTGAGTGTTTCTGATTGAACATAAACGTGACAGACTGTTGATCGGTCACTAATAAAAAGTGTCTACCAAGTAGATAATGGCGCCACTTTCTTAAAGCTTCTACTATAGCGCAGGCTTCTTTTTCTACAGAAGAATGTTTCTTTTCGGAATCATTTAATGATCTTGAGAAAAAGGCTACAGGGCATCCATTTTGAGTAATGGTTGCAGCTATTGCATGTTCGGATGCATCTGTTTCTACTGTGAGGGGATCATTTTCATTGATCGCAATAAGCGAGGACTTAGCTATTTCTTTCTTAATTTGGTTATCGACCGCGTTCATGAATTTCTTTAGGTTTTCGTCATGTTCAGTCTTTGTTTTGCCGCAAATTGTGACGTCATCGAGATACACGAAGGTCCCTCCAAGATTCTCTGTATCCACTATGTGTTGTAAAGATCTTTGAAAGGCCGCTACGCCATTTGTTTACTTGTGTACGAACTACACCAAACGGTATACGTGTGAATTGGCACAACTTACCACAGGCTTCGAAGGCCGTCATGGGTTTTTCTTTTTCAAGGATGGGGACCTGATGATACGCCGACTTTAGGTCAATTTGACTGAAATGAGTGTATTTCGCTACTTTTGAAATGATTGTTTCGATTTTTGGAAGAGGAAACGCATCTAAGTCAGTAAAGCGGTTAATAGTACGAGAGTAGTCAATAACAAGACGTTTTCTATGTGTAGCGTTTTTGGTGATAAGAACTTGCGCTCGCCACGGTGAGTTGCTGGGCTCTATCACTCCGTCCTGTAAAAGTTTATCGATCTCGTCCTTTATGAATTTTTCATCCTCCTCAGAGAAAGTTCTTGATTTTATTGCCACAGGCTTGCAATCAGATAAATTGTTGAATATTGTCGCCGGCGGTAGAGAAGATTGCGCGACGTTACAAATTCGTAGTGGTTCTCTTTCGCCTCCGAATTCAATGTCGACTGATTTATGGAATTTCATTATATCTTGGTCAATGATAGCGTCAGCGCACAGGTTCGGGACGATAAGCAATGGATGCTGTTTATAGACGTGGTTATTTATTTTAATTGTAGCGTTGCAAATTCCATTTACAAATGCCACGTGATTAAGAGACGTTAAGGTTACTGTCTGCTGTATTGGTTTCTTTTTAAGATTCATTACTGAAGCAAGTTCTTCGCTGATGAGGCAGGATGAGCTGCCGGAGTCTATCAAGGCATCGGCACATGTGTCATTCAGATATACTGGAATCACAGCTTTACGTAAGCTTGCAGGAGAAGCCGCGCAGATGCATGCTATGTGCGCCGAGGCCGATTCCGTTGTTGTCTCTTGATCCTGATCTACATTAGGAGAAATGCAGTTGATACTCGGTTTGCTAGATCGGCAAACATTCGCGAAATGGCCTTTTCGTGAGCAGAGTTGGCAGGTGGCATTATATGCGGGACACGCTTGCCTTCGGTGAGCTAAGTTACCGCCGCAAAAAAAGCATCGCCACTTACGATGAGTGCGAACAGCTAGGTTCAAGTCTGGGTTCTCTTGTACTGTTTGTGGAACGGCATTTATAATAGTGTTTGGGGTATACGATATCGCATTAATTTCCGCTGACTCTAAGGTTATAGATTTGTTTAGTGCCGTATCAAGGTCCAGAATGTTGTTTTCTAATAATCGCTGGCGTATTTCTTGTGAATAATTGCCAGAAATAAAAGCATCGCGTGTGGATTCTTGCATATGAGTTTCCGAATCCACACTTTTAAAGTCACACTCAAGGGCCAATAGTTTCAAGGTACGTATATATTCAGAAATAGATTCACCAGGTGACAGTTTTCTGGTTGCAAGGATATGCCGAGCGTAGATTATATTCTACGGTTTTATGTATATGTCATCGAGACATTTTATGGCTTCGGCATATGTTTTAGCCGTTTTTATGTACGAGGATATATTTGGCGAAAGATGGTTTACCAGAATTTTTAGCTTCAAAGAAATTTTTAGCTTTAGAAACTGCAGTCGGGGCTAATCAAGAACATGTTTTACAACCTTCGGACTTTTTATCATTAGGTCTACACCCACTGCACGACACCTACCTATCCTGCTATGATACACCTACCCTACCACAAGCCTGCGCCTACCCTACATCTACTACTCTAAACCTACCCTACTTCTACCCTACACCTAACCTACACTTACCCTACCCTACCTACCCCTACCCTACGCCTACTACTCTACACCTTCCCTATACCTACTCTATCTACACCTATTCTACCCCTACTTACAACTATCCTACGCCTACCCTACACCTACCCTACACTTACCCTATCCTACCTACCCCTACCCTACGCCTACTACTCTACCCCTATACCTACTCTATCTACACCTATTCTACCCCTACTTACAACTATCCTACGCCTACCCTACATCTACTACTCTAAACCTACCCTACACCCACCCTACTTCTACCCTACACCTACCCTACACGTATCCTACACGTACCCTACACCTACCCTAAACTTTGAGTTATAAATTTTGATAACAGATAAAAGTACTGAAACTGTAATAAATTACTTGCTTAACTTTTATATTCTTTAATTTTCGGCAGGGAAAACCAATTATCTTGATACAATTTCTACTTGTAACTCTACAAGGGACAACTGGATAGGTACGTTTTTATCATGGTTAGGTTTAATGAACTAAATGTAAAAAGTAATTTCTCGGGATTTGCTGTATTCTTAATACTTTAGAAAATATTAACAATTTTAAAGTTCTCAGCGAAAACCGATTAAATAGGTGGCCTTGTGAACATTTTTGAAAATTTCACTAATAAGTAATACTCTTTTTAAAACACAATAGATATATTTAAATAGAACATTTATTAGTGTACTGATGCTATTATGTAACAATAGGAATATAATATTACTAATGGATTTTCAACCCCTTAAACATTATAATCGCGATATCTTCGTTTGCACATTTTACGATTTAATTGGTTTTCGTTGTAGGACGGCGATTTATCACTTTGTGAATTTGTTCCCAGTCTGGTTAGGACATTGCGGGCTGAACCACCCGATTGTCCGTAAGTAAGATGGTTCCGTGTTTCGGATGGCACGTTAAGCCGTAGGTCCCGGTTGCTGGCTATGATCACTTAGACGGCGGTCGTTACACAACCACGTCAGAAGCCTGCTACTTGTAGAGGGCGGTTGAAAAATTCTGACACTAGGGTTCATCGGGTCGTTGGACGACTCGGTGTCCCACACGAAAAAGAAAGAACTGAGCGTCAAACCAAGTGCCTAGATCGCGAATTGCCACTTCTTTATTTAATGAAACATTACCGATACGATAGTCATTTTCAATTGGTTGGTGGGCCCGGTTATAAGAAACGATTAGGTCTAGACAGTTGTCAACGCACCAAAAATTGATCTTATCTACATCGTGTTGTAATTGTTGACAATCTTCGAGATTCCGAATGGACTTAGCGACTTTAACATCATCAGCAAACGTCAAGCATACAGAGTTTGAAATGACTGATGGCAGATCATTCACCAGTATCAAAAATAGTAATGGCCCAAGGCTACTGCCCTGACCGATGCCGGAGGTTACTCTGTATTCAGCAGATGTTGTATTCATGTACTCGACGTATTGAATCCGATCCGAAAGGTAGGATGCAAAGAAATGTAAAAGTGAGACCGATGTTCCGGCTTTTGCTAATTTACTTAATAGTGTGAACTAAGTCATGGGACCCCTCTAATAAAAGGGTGTCTCTGTTATCACCAAGATCGGCTGGCAGGTCGACGGGCCTAGTGGAAGATAAATGCTGCTGTCTTTTCCCTGGATTCATCCCTTACGACACTTTCGAATAGAAACTGGCTACTGATACCACAGGAATCACCATCTTTTACATCTACAATAAAAGTCCGTTGTTGGACATGGGTCTCCCCTGTTGTGTATTTGCCATACTCACCACGCTTGGCAAGCGGATTGGCGAGCGCAGTATAAGGTGTTGTAGATAACAGACAACGCTGCTGTCCGTTCCCTGGATTAATTCCTTACTCGCTTTTTACAACACCCATGGGTAGAAGTAGGGTGATGCTATAATAAACTTTTTTTCAGTAATGGAATGATGTTGTTTTAAGCTGGCAACACAGTAACAGGATAAATAATAGTTGCCACAGTCTCTGTTTTATTCAAATGTTATTATTTCAGCGCGATAAATCAAAGGTTGCAGTGTTTGGTGCTCCAAAGAGTTACAGGCCTTCAAGGATGCAGAACAAGCACGACTTTATTATTGTTGGTCAACGAAAGGTCAGCCATCTTGGTTTACTTACAATAACAGTCCACTATTAGGCTGCTGTGGGTACATGTAAGCTACAGGCAGCTGTAGGTACTTGTAAAATGTAAAATTGTAGAATGGTTGTTTCATAAAACGCCTGTAGTTGTAATTTTCATCAGTGTTGCTATTTAATTAATAACTTTGGCGCGATGTTGCCACTTTTTGTTGCTTCATAAAACGCCTGAAGTTGTAATTTTCATCAGTGTTGCTATTTAATTATTAACTTAGGCGCGATGTTGCCACTTTTTTGCCTTTAGGATTTTTGTTGTAGCTTCGTTGCATAGGCCACAGTTTTCACCGTCCAATCGCTACCGGTCATGGGCCTCCCCCCTTCCTGTCAGGGTATTGCCAGTCTCACCACGCTTGGCAAGCAGGGAACGCTGCTGCTCATTTCCTGGATTAAATATTGATATTGATTCCTAAGTCGATTATTACGACACCATGGGAGGAATTGGGTTGATGCTATTGTAAGTTGTAAGCCAGCAGCGCCACACGGCAAACGGCCTCTTTCTTTTAACCTTTTGCACGCCAGAGTTTTTTTACGTCGGCACACCCCCGACGCCAAGCATAGAAAAATGTGAAGATGGTAAAAACTTATCGGCAAGCAGCCCGGTGTCTTAAACAAGACAGAATTTAAGTTATAAAAATAGGTAAATTTGGACTACTTTAGTCGTCAGTGGCGTCGTATGTACGCGAGCGTTTAGCAACTATAGTGGTCATTGGCGTTCAAAAGGTTAAAAAAAGGAGGTTCTCAGTTTGACCTGTATAATATGTGTATGTTTGTCCGCGATTATCTCTCATTTGGCTGAACCGATTTTGATACGGTTTTCAGAAAAGTGTTTGTCAGACTTAGGCAATAAAAAAATGGAGTTTCTCCCTTTAAAACGTTCTTTGAAGTCCTTTTCAAAAAGTTATTTACTTATTTTGTTACACTTTTTGTACAGGCATCGCGTGTCGCCGATATCGAGAAGATGGAAGCATTAAATGAAGTAAGGGAACGCGCACCTTTCGCTGAAAGGTAAGCGTTTTAGTCATTGATATGAAGATTATGAAGCTATCTACGCTGTGGATAGGTTGTCCCATACAAATTATAGCTAGTTTTGCGGCCCTAATTGAAGCGCCGCCTACGAGAGTACCGCGTACTTTCGTATTTGCTTTCTTTGACTGCCAGCGCCACAGTGGCGACTTCGGCACTAAATTATTTAGTTCCGGGTACTTTCGTATTTGCTTTCCTTGACTGCCAGCGCCAAAATGATGATTTTCAATTAGTGCCACCAATATTTCACGTTATAACTGGTTGATATATGTAGAGTCCAAAGTTTTTCAACTAGTTACATCGTTATGGGCTTATAGCTGGTCCATAGCTGGTGTTGACCATGTCCCAAGTTACCCGCTAGTCTCATTTTCCCCATTTGACTGTACTTTTTGAAGGTGGTGTCTTCGGTCCATCTGGTCGGAGGGCAACCGTTTGCCAAGGCGTGTCAGTCTCCCAAGAACCTTTTTACTCCATCGTACATCAAACAGATGTGAAGCGAGTCTTTTAGCGACCCAACGACCCGATAAACCCTGGAGCTATAGACATGACACTAAATTTGATAATTATTTTTTCTTCGAACAGGGAACCCAAAGTTTTGATAACTCCGAAGCAAGCTGAATCAGGAGTTTTACGGTAAGGCGTATAACATGTAAAAATATTAGCTGCAAATACAACTATCCCTAAGAAATAAAGGTCGGAATAAAAAAAACAATTTAGACCTCATATACAACCAGACTTGGTCGACTGGATGGTACATTTTGTATGGGAGATCCAAAAACTTTTTCAAATTTCAGTTTTCCTTTCTTTCTTTCCTTGTGAAAAGTTGTTCAGTTTCAAGGGCAGGTTCACCCCTTCAAGGAAACTTAGTACTTATCTGAACACCTTGTATAAATAGTCTCTGCCTACCCCAACGGAAAAGAGGCGTGGGTTATATATGTATGTAGGTATGTATAATTTATTTACTGTTTTTTTTTCGAACAGAGATTTCCAACCGGAAGAAGATGCATCTGTCGAAAATCTAGTAAGGTAAATATCGACGGGTTCCGGGCTATTTGTATTAACCGACAATTTTTGCGATATAGACTTTTATACATATTTGGAATCAGCGAATTTTTCTGCGTCGTTTGAGCTCGGTTTGGTGATGATCGGAGCAAAAAAATGTCGCTTAATACAACCGTATTTTTTGGGCCTATTTCGAAGTGCAATGTATGAACCGGCACAAAATATTGACAAATTTAAGGCTTGTGTACTTAAGCTCACTACCAAATGACCACACAGTCGTTTAAACCTTTTTGCCTGGAACAATAATTTACAGGGTGCATACGTTCAACCATTTAGCCTGACCTTATAAATATATAGAAATGTCGCTTAAAACAGTTAGCCTCTTAGTAAAATTCATGTCAAATGTCGCTTAATACAATAAGTCGAATAAACAAATGTAGTCATATTTTTAGCCATATTTAGCAGTTTAAGATGTGGTATTTAAATTTATTCGCTTAGGATTAAAATATGAATAACTTTTTGGTAAAAGCAAGTACTTAGAGCTAGTATTTTCAATTCTAGGTACTAGCTTGGAACATGTATTAATAAATCTAGGCGGTTGAGTCATTTAGCCTGGAACAAAAAACCATAACCTCAGGCGGTAAAATCATTTAGCCTGGAACAAAAACCCATTATCTCAGGCGGTTAAGTCATTTAGCCTGGAACAAAAAAATGAAAATTTTGGGTCACTTTGTATTAAGCGCCATATATTTTCGTTAAAAAGAGAAATATCAGAAAAAAATATTAATCAAATTATAGATAATGAGTAACAGGAACAGAAATTTTCTTTGTTGTGATAAAATAATGCGATTTGTTATAGTTATGATTTTTTTTCTGAAACTTTAAACTTTAAACTGCTCTGGTGTAAAGTTTCAAAAATGGCGGTTAATACAAATAGCCCGGAACCCCTCGATATAATTTTTATTAAACTAGCGCCTGGGGGCTGCGCCCGCTGCAAAGCATTTTTCCGTGGGAATAAGGATTTATCCCGACAAGTATCATACATAAAAACCTTCCTCTTGAATCACTCTATCTATTAAAAAAACATACATCAAAATCCGTTGGGTAGTTTTTAAGATTTAAGCAAACATACATACAGACACACGCGAAAGGCGACTTTGCGACTTATACTATGCAGTGAAAATCGGTTAGCGTTAGCTGCAAAGTCGGTTTATTGACGATAGTTGAACGTGACAACGTCATAAGAAAATACTGATGGAATGGTTGCTTTTTGAAAACTTATCTAACTCCGCTGACTCAGCGACCCAAAGAGGATATTGGCCTCCGAAACGAGCTGTCTTCACCACCAATCTCTGTCCTGATATTAAAAAAAATAAAAAATTCGTTCGATTTGATTTAAGTTGCCCAACATGTAAACATAAACACATAAAAATACTGATGGAATTCCTCTTTCCCGCTCTTTCCGCGTTCTCGTTTACACTTCAAGCCTTAAATGGAACGCTTAAGAGCAAGGTAACGCCTCACTCAGAGCGAGGTAACGCTGCGTGAGTTGTGTTTTTTGGTGCGTGTAGCCGGCTCCATCGAATATAAGACGTTGCCACGTCAAAACACGACTCATGCGGCGTTACCTCGCTCTGAGACGTTCCATTTAAGGCTTGAAGTGCAGGCGAGAGCACGGAACGAGCGTCAAAGCGGCATTCCATCAGTATTTTTTATGATGTCACGTTCGACTATTGTCAGTAAACACAATTCGACTATTGTCAAAATTTGCCGTGTGATGCCGGCGTAGAATAGCATCACCCCATTTCTTTCCCGTGGGTGTCGTAGAAGCCGACTAAGGGATTTGAGGGTTTCATGTGTATTGCAATTTTAGGCGACAGGCTGCCAACTTGTCACTATAGTGATACACGACTTATCTGAAACGACACTCAAACATTTGTCAGACGTGGCGTAACGACCGTAATTTTACTGTCGTTAACGCTCTGCCTACCCCGCCAGTGATATAGGCGTGATTTGTGTATGTATATATGTATTGTCAGTAAACCGACTCTACAGACAACCGACTTTTTTAATAAGGTAGCAACCTGGGGAGTCAGTGGCCTATCGACTGTGCCAGAGTTCCATCCATCCATACCCAGTTGCCTAAAAGATGAAAACGGGACCCTATTAACTATGGCGGTATCTCATAAAATATATCTTCTGGGTGTCTCAAAGGTTGACTAGAAAAGATCACTTAATGGGATACGTCCGTTTTTGTGCCTTTTCCGTTTTAATCCTTTTAATGCGTTGTGGTAAACGGTACACGAAATATCTGAAAGAGTCCTCAATATTTGTTAGACGTGGCGATAGCGACCGTATTTTTACGGCTGTTAACGCTCTGCCTACCCGCAAGGGAGATATGCGTGATACATGTATGTATTGTGGTGCAATAAAGTGATCCCCTCAAAAACATTAATATATAAAAAAAAATCCAAGTCTCGCTACTGAGCTGTTCAACCGTAAAAAGGTATGAGATCCATTTGAAACCAAGTCGGCTATCGATTTGTTCATTCCCCACTTAAGAGATCTATCTTAATTAATTACGTAATTAGTTAATAAGCATTATTTTATACTGACCATATCAATATTTTCAATATATTTTAATGTTTACAATAAATTGAATGACTTAGCCATCGCACTAGAACAGAAGGTTAACGTGTAATACATATTAAAATTAATACATTCAGTGCGATTGCAAAGTCATTCAATTTATTGTAAACATTAAAATATATTGAAAATATTGATATGGTCACTATAAAATAATGCTTATTAACTAATTACGTAATTAATTAAGATAGATCTAAAGCAAGCGGAGGGAGCGGGGGGCTTGCTGAATGAAGGCAAGTCCTAACATTTGCCTTCATCCAGTTTCCCTTTCCCACCGCGCTGGCGTTGATCGTTCAATTTGTTGACCTCTCCTCCTACGAGGAGGTGCCAACCGAGTAACGGTCACCGCCGGTTCGCGAGAGAGCTTGAGTGAAAGCAAATTTTGAGAAAATTCGCGTTCACCTAATTTACCACTACTATTTCTACAACTCTGGTGAACTATAGTCTAATCTAACAGGTTACACGATTTTTCACTGAGTTCCTTACCATTAGCACTTACCAGTGAGAGGTGGCGAAAGGTACCGTGACATTAATTTCGGTCGACACCTTATATTTTTCCCGAAAACAAAACGATAGCGTGTTTTAAAAACTAACAGCGACATTTGTGATTATTTTACTGGACCAAAACAAAGTATTTTAGGAGCGACAGCAAAATATAACTTGGTAAACAGTACATTTCTATCGAATTACAAAGTTATTTATGCTATCGGTTTATCTAGAAAACTGCATTGAAATTGCTAGATTTTTAAGTTTTTCCTTGATTTATACACTAAACCCAAATTATATTCTAAATTAGAAGTCTCTATGTCTGCTAGAAGTGCCTTAGAATTTTGATGATCGGTCAGTGAGTGAGTGAGTCAGTCAGTCAGTCAGTCAGTCAGTCAGTGACAAAATTAAGAACTTTGACTAGCTATAATTCCTAAACCACTGGTTCAAAGTGAACGAAATTTGAAATATACCGTATCTACAGGGCTTTTGATTGATTCCTGAAGTTTCAAGTCTTTTGTTTTATCCACAAGAAAGTTATAAGGTGTTGAAAATGGCCTGAACCGCTTCGAGAATTGGATGGTACGGCTGTGCCGCTTTCTAGCTCGATTTGGCGGGGGCACTGCCGTGCCCCCAGATTAGTGACTGATTATACATACATATACGTGCTTATAGTCGGATTATGAATAACCTACACAGGGGTATTTTTATTTCCGCGTAAAAAAATGATATTCTTAAAGTAAATACTAATACAAAATGACTTCCTTTACGAAAACTGATTTCCATAATCTTTATATTTTCAATTGGAACCGTAATATACAGGGTGTAAAAGACGGTGTTACGAAAACTTTGCAGTTTCATGGTCTGAGCACGCCTGCAAAGTTTCCGTTACACCGTCCCTTACACCCTGTATATCATTTCGTTTGGAGCATCCTGTGTAGCTTATTCCTTTGCTGTGTGTACTTACATACTTTACCTAAAGTATGGCCGTTCGAATAGGGCATATTCGACAGCTGTCAAAATCATAATGCTATGACAGGGGGGGGGGTCTATTTGGCTTTGTTGACAGACATGTCCTTTAGGGTGCGTCTCCACTCTCTCACTCTCCTCAAAATCCTCGAATCTCCAGCGGGGCGGGGATTCGAGGATTTTGAGGCTCATGATTGGTCATTCATGCCGCGCTTAGCTTAGCGCAGCCCCGCTTCAATGGAGACGCACCCTTAGTATGGGTTTGAGAGCTGTCACATATGGCCTACTTTGACAGCTTGTTAAATAATTTCCAGCAAGGAATTGGAGCACACGGACAGCCTGCAGGTGATCCCTAAACACGTCGCTGATCCCGATCACGTCATCAACTACGAAAAGGTTAGCACATTTTACACGCGTTTCTTTTACGTTTTTTACCACATGCTGCGCATCATTTTTGACGACTGATGTGGCGCAGTGGTAGTGCGACTGCCTTTGACGCAGAAGGTTCCAGGTTCAATTCTCGGTGGCTCACTCACAAAGTTGATATTTATCAGTATGTGTATTTGTTCACAGTCTGGTTAGGACATTGCGGGCTGAACCACCCGATTGTCCGTAAGAAAGATGAAACACAGATATCGGATAGCACGTCAAGCCGTAAGACCCGTTTGCTGTCTATGATCACTTAGACGGCAGTCCTTTCACAACTATGTCAGAAGCCTGCTACTTGTAGAAGGCGGTTGAAAAATTCTGACACTAGGGTTCATCGGGTCGTTGGACGACTCGGTGTCTCATACGAAAAGAGTAAGAGATGAAACTTAGGGCCTAGGCGGCCTATTCCTGTTGACATATGAGTTGTCGTTAGATTCGCTTCAGCAGCGGCACACTGATGGCAGTGAAGTAAATTTTTTTAATGAATGCCTGTTTCATTGGTTTTTTGAGAAAACAAAAGGCTTAAGCTTACTAAATACAAAGAGCATTGAGATCGACGAAAAATTGTAACTTTGTACGTTTGTACAACCTTTCACAGACTTGCCCGGTGAAGAGCTGCCAGCGGAGACACGTGGACACCCTGCTGAATGGTCTCCCGCGCTACATGCACGCCAGCCCGTTCACCCACTTCGAGAGGACCTTCGACAATTACGAGACTTGCACACCAGGTGACCTCAACGGCCTCATTAGCTAGAGATATCAGGATCTGGACAGGTCCCACATTGGACATAATATGTAGATAGGGAGTAGCAATATTCTAATTCGTGCCGTGTGATACCGGCTTAGAATAGCATCACCCCACATCCTTCCCGCGGGTGTCGTAAGAGGCGACTAAGGGACTCGAGACAGGCTGACAACCTGTCACTATAGTAATACACATGGTTTCTGAAACAGTCTTGGAACACAATCCTCAAAAATGTCAGACGTTCTTACGGCCACTATCGCTCTGCCTACCCCGAAAGGGATAAAGGCGTGATATGTGTATGTATGTAAAATTCCAAACCGTCACCACACAGCAACCAGGAGATACGTACGTACATACATACACAAATCACGCCTTTATCCCTTGCAGAGCGCTAATGGCCGCAAGAATACGGGCTCCATCGCCACGTCTGACATTTTTGAGGATTGTTTTCCAAGGTTGCTTAAGAAAACATGTGTATAACTATAGTGAGAGGATGTCAGCCTGTCGCCTAAAAATTGTAATACACCAATACTCTCGAGTCCCTTAGTCGCCTCTTACGACACCCGCGGGAAGGATGTAGGGTGATGCAATTCTAAGCCGGCATCACATCAAGAGATCCAGTTATAAAATACCTATAATTTATACCAACAGAGCAATTGGCAACGCTGAAACAACGTATAGACGAGCAGAAAAGGGCGGAGAGGCAGGATTACAAAGACGAGATGGCAAACGACCTTCTATTGGAATGGAGGGACAGTGTCCCAGGATTCGCGACCCAGACCTCGGATATATCATACCTGGACGCCAGTTTACCGCCTTGTACGTGCCATGATGCGTCACCCACACCCTCGGAACCCCAAGCAGTTTACAGAGGTAAGTTCGACGACCGATGTGGCGCAGTGATAGTGCGATTGCCTTTGACGCAGATGGTCCCGGGTTCGATTTTCGGTGGGCATTCACAAAGTTGATGTTTATCACTTGGTGAATTTGTTCCCAGTCTGGTTAGGACATTGCGGGCTGAACCTCCCGATTGTCCGTAAGTAAGATGGTTCCGTGTATCGGATAGCACGTAAAGCTGTAGGTCCCGGTTGCTGTCTATGATTACTTAGACGGTGGTCGTTACACAACCATGTCAGAAACCTGTTACTTGTAGAAGGCGGTTGAAAAATTTTGAGACTAGGGTTCATCGGGTCGTTGAACGACTCGGTGTCCCATACGAAGAGAGAGTTCAAAAGAATGATCTGGAAGATTACCTTGAAACCGCGAGCTTGTATTGTGTGAAGAGCTTAGGAAATGGAAAGTTACCAAGTGGAAGGATGTAGTCTCTCTGGCTCTGCCAGGATTTGGTAAGACGTTGTTGTTGTGTACAGTCAAATGGGAAAAGACTAACGGTTAATTTGGGACATGGTCGACACCAGCATCTATGAACCAGCCTATAACGTTATAACTGGTTGATAAATGTAGAGTCCCAAAGTTTTCAACCAGTTACAACTTTATAGCTAGTTCATAGATGCTGGTGTCGACCATGTGCTAAGTTACTCGCTAGTCTCATTTTCCCCCATTTGACCCTTCTTTTCAGAAGATATTTTTTTAAAGGTGTTTGATTATAAAGGCACACGTTTTACTAAAACCTGTTATTCATATTGCAGTTGCAGATCTGTTACCATTAAAACAAAAAATGGACCAAATCACCAAAGAGTGTATGTTTGATGATAAAGTTGAATTCCAGAGATTCAAAGTTATGGGACAGTCAAGCAAAGACAGTCTGTAAGTACACCTCTTGCCATCTTTTTACGTCTGGTTTTAAAAGCATTGATCATTTAAATCAATGTGGCGCACGCAGTCGTAGTGCGACTGCCTTTGACACAGAAGGTTACAGGTTCGATTCTCGGTGGCTCACTCACAAAGTTGGCATTTATCACTTTGTGAACTTGTTTCCAGTCTGGTTAGGACATTGCGGGCTGAACCACCCGATTGTCCAAGAAAGATGGTTCCGTGTTTCGGATGGCACGTCAAGCCGTAGGTCCCGGTTGCTGTCCATGATTACTTAGACGGCGGTCGTTACACAACCATGTCAGAAGCCTGCTACTTGTAGAAAGCGGTTGCAAAACTCTGACATTAAAGTTCACTGGGTCGTTGGACGACTTGGTGTTCCACACGTAAAGAAGAAGATTTGAATCTATATCGACGGGGTAAGAAAAAACACAAGTCCTAGAATCAACTACATAGACTCACCAGTCACATATCTATGCTAATGTTTGTTCCACTCTCTACAGATGTAAGTTAAAGGAGATCGAAGAAGACTTCACGAAGGAAAGAATAAGGGAGATACAGAAGATTTTAAAGCAGCACCCGAGCCTGCTGGACCTCTTCCAGGCAAGCAATCCCTGCTAAATGAAAAATACATTTCCAATCATCAAGATAAATATACTATTGAACATAATGTGACGTTATTGTGTACAAAAAAATATTTTGTCCCAGCCAAATTACAATATAGAAGTTACAGTTAATACTCATGATCCAGCAGCCTGATAAGCAGAAGTTAAGCATTCTGGAGTACTTGCAGACGAAGAGGGTAGTAAGATACCTAAATCTACAGAAATTATAGAACTTCAGAAAGCGCAACTGCTTGCGGACGATAAACAGTCAAGATTTCTATAGTCATAATATTGAGACATCACACATCAGATGAAAAAAAACTTTCAAGGAAGTCGTCTACCTACAAGTCTTAAGTGTCTGATGCTTATCCTAGCCATACAATAAAAATTGTTCCTAAATAAAAAGTGAAAAGAAAAATCGTTCTTATTTTCGAGGCTTCTAGAGACTAGAGAGATATGACGTCATCCGTATCCGTATTTTCCTGTGGCGTTTTCATACAAAATATAGTTGAAAGTAGGTCGTTAGACCTACCAGTCATCATACGTAATAACACACCGACTATAGATTAATAGATTACTACCATCATCAGATTACTATCATAAAAAGACCTGGAAAGACCTAAAAGCTTTCCCGTCACATTTTTTCATACACTTGGATTTGACGCGCGCTGTACTAAACTTGCATCTTGCGTGTGGCATTTTGCAATTCATGGCATGATGCCTCATGATGCTGTTTTACAAGAAGAACAAAGAATATAGATTTTGAGGTAACGTATAATTTATTCTAAATCAATAACAAACTAAACTCTAATATAAACATTTAACGACACGAATAGCTTTAAACCCTAAGTTATAGTTAAACTCTGTAAAAACTACTTGAAAATTTCGGTCAAAATAACTTCTTATACAAAAATAAAACTATATCACAATTTTTAGGTTGTTTTAATTTAACTTATCTTCAAATATAACTTTTTTGTAATATGACGTACGTTCGTCTATGATCCTTTGAGCAATTTATGCTTTTTCTAAACCAGCAAGTCCTTTTGTAATAGTTTCCTCTATTGTTATATTATCTTGTACACTATCTTTAAACTCTTCTTCACTCTCTAACATCTGCTTATCTTCATAAATATTAGCTTCTTTAAAAACGTCAGACTTAATCCTTTCTATTTCTACATTCATTTTATCTTTACTAGTTACCTCAGTGATACTAAGCTGAACTGGTATTGGTGCAGTTAATTTATTTGTTTTAGATAGGTCTTCTTCTTGGAGAGGTTCTTGAGATTTTGCTTTTATTATACCTTGTGGATCAGCCATGTTGGTGATCGATGTTTTTGGCGTGACGATTCGCACAAGCGTCTCATCTGGGTGTTCTATCTTTGTTTTGCTGGGAATCTTAATAGTTTCTGAAGATTTCTTTCTTGCTGGTAGGATTATGTTATCAATAGTTGGTGAAGGTACTTCATCGAAGGGAACTGATAGGATGTTAGTATCTGGTTCCTTGTCTCCGGAAAGTGCCAAAAGTAAGCTAGCCTCTGGCTCTTTGCCTCGTCGCGACTGTTTCCGTTCAAGTGTTTTCAGTAACTCGGTTATTCTTTCATCTTTTAGTTTTATTAAATTGTCTAGATGCTCCACCTGCAAATAAAAATGCTTAGTAACCATCTAAGAAAGAAATTACTGGCAGAGCGAGATTGTGGAAATCTTTATATATATATTTTTTCTGGCTTACGCATTGTTTTTACAGTTTCAAACTACGTGAATAGGTCATACACCAGAGCTATTAAGTACTGACTGTCCATGGGCTTCAATTTATTTTAATGACTCATCGCTATCACGAAGAATTTAGCTAAACTTACCTTTTGTTTAAGGATTTCCGAAGTATCTTGTGCATCCTTCAGCTCTGCCTTCAAGTTGGTGTAGGCGTCGTAGCTCACCACTTTCTGCTGGATGATCTCCAGAACTCCATTCACTCTGGCTTTCACAGGAACTACCAGCACGTTTTCTATGGGGCAGAATATCATGTTTTTGCCTGTGAATATTATTTTGGAACGGAAAGATGATTTCATCTAGTCTAGACCAAACACCGCAACACACGGAAACGGCTATTACAGTTTTTATGAAAATTCGGGGGCGATCAATCTATCTTGCTAGGTTTTATTATCCAAAAATCACTCCGAACTGCAGAAAAATTTGAGCAATGCTCGGTCAACCAGGTACTAATCTTTATATTTTCATAGCTTACCTTCATCCCCACAAGCTTCATAGTAACTCCCACCGCTGGACATATTGGTTTCAGCTTCCCGCGAGTTCCTCTCCAGCTCTTCATCACGCTTTATCTTGTCCCGTACTGAAACAAATCGGTGAATTCAATCGTTTATTTCCAAGTAGATTCATAATGAATGCTTTTGCCTCTCATCTCATAATGACAACTTCGCAAAATTACATCCGGTCGCAAAATGCCAACTTCTCAAAACGCCAACTCCCTATCAATATCATTCTAGTAATATGAATGCTAATGTAACTTTCTCTGTAACCTACCAAAAACAAACAAACTTAATCGCGGTGGTAATATCGTAAATCCTATTAATTTCAGTGAATAAAAAAGTTCTTACCCATAACCAGCACTCTCTCTATGACTCCTGGCGTGCTGTTGGCCAACTGTTCCATGGTGTTGCAGCAAAGGTTCAGCTTGAGTTTCTTCAGCACCTTCCGGTTCAGGGTCATCCAGTTGTTGAGCTTCAGCGCGTGGCTGTTGCGGCCAGGGTAGTTGTGCATCTCGACCAGCTTCGGGTAGTGGAAGGCTAGGATTTCGGCCAGGAGGACTGGGAACAAAACAGACGCAATACTCTTCAGAATTATTGTATTGATGCCAAGAGTTTTTGCCATGCATGGGCCATCAATGCCATTACTGCGTATAGTCGCGTTGATGTCTTTTGTATGGGAAGACCGGAAGAATAATCATACCATTTTTATTTTACTAAAAAGAGAATATCTATTTATATTAGGTTTAAGGTTAATGTAATGGAAACTAGGCGTAGGATTCTTAGGTATTCGTTGCATGTAACGACTGTGCTTGTGGCAACAAATGGTTTATCTATCTACCTATATATTATTTTGTGCAGCTAATGCAAATAAAATATGTTCATGAGTATTATACGATAACAGAGTTGGCAAATCATAGACTTTCTCCGTATTTGCTGAGGTCAAGGTAATGGATACAAAAAGCGTAGAAATTGACACCTGACTCCTAGTTCCTACCTACTTGCAATAAAACCCATCATAGTCGGAGGGACAGACGCGTTAAAACATATAGAAAATAAAAGGTAGGTTTTTTCGTGCTTCGAAAGGCATGTTTAACTGTTGTCACGGTTGTTGTTCATAAATTTGAATGTACAGAAAGTACCAGCATGCAAGCCGTAATTAAAGTAGCTATAGACGTTAAATTAACAATATGCATGTTTATATTTCGACAAACTTAACGTATTAACTTTTTGTTAGAAAGCTAATACAAACGAAACAAGCGGAAAAAATTTCACGCCGCCGATGGGACTCGAACCCGCGACTGACTAGCCGGGTCAGGTCACCAAGGTCAGCTCTAAGCGAGGCGGCGAAAACCATTTCCGCTTGTTTCGTTTGTGTTATCTTTCTAACAAAACGTTAATATCAATATGTAGTTTTTTATTAAAATACCAAGTATTCGAAATTACTATCTTGTGGATATATCTACAAAATAGTAAACATTCAAAAACCTATCGTAAATTAATGCAAAAGTAAATTTCATAATTTCAAGTCACTCTAGTCTTCGTGTTGGGGAGGTCAGATGGCAGGCGCTCTGTGTATAAACTTCGTTCCGCGTCAAATCCCCTAGATTAGAAAGTCGACCCCGACAGAGAACGGGATAAGGCGAGGAGAATGATGATATCGCGACGAACCTAACGTAAATTAATGCAAAAGTAAAGTTCATAACTTCAAGTCACTCTATAAGTAACTAACCGATTGGAACAGTAGACAGATCGTTCCTGAGGGGACTTTTTACGTTGTAAGCTCTGTGCCCATCCCGGAATAGAGAATGTAAGTTAACCTTTTCCTATATTACTATGTTACACGATGGAAACTGTAGGCTTAAGATTCTCAAGTATTATTCTTATTCTTTATTATTGCTACTATATTTATAGCCACGACAGTCCACTGCTGGCACTTGGCACTATCATCACTAAATCATGAGCTGAATGGGCTGCTCCCAAAAACGCCAAAAACATGCAAACCTCCTAAAGAAACATACTTTTTTGCCCTTCGCGGTGAGGTGACCGGTGCCTGGGGTGTAGAGGCTCGGGCGTTCGTCACAGAAATAGGGAGGCGCATCCGCCGATCAGAACCCCGCACCGAGTCGTACCTGGTGCAGCAGACATCGTTGGCGATCCAACGAGGAAATGCCGCCTGCATGTTGAGCACATTTCCACCAGGCACGACCCGAGGCGGCCTCTTTAACGATTAATCGGACGAATAGTTAATCTTAGTGGTAAGAAACTTGTAAATAAATAAAAAAACTCTTTAAACAGCGGTCAACCTTTTTAGACACCCTGTAAACAAAACCTTTTTCACAGTCAATTATCATTAGCTTTCTTTTTGTGTAAGACACGAAAGATGACTTGATAAACCCTTCCACGTGGTGATTTCTTGCACAAAACATGTTGCGTCGATTCTAAACTAATTTGTAAAAGGGCTAAGAATTATGATGATGGTTGAAATAGTTCTTCTTCTTTCTCCTTCTTTCTTTTTAGTGCTCCGAGACAGTTCATCTCCCGGGGCCTTCCTGCGCTGCACTTTCCGGTACGTGTACGTAAATATAGGTCGGTTAAAATAGTTACCAGCGTCAGAGAAATCCCTATTGATCTTCTTAGTGGGCCTAGATAGTTTGAACGTGTCTACCCAGGCCAGGACCGTCTCAATCTCGGCCAGAGGAATCGGGGCCCCCAAGGCGTTTGTGGCCACTTGCGCCATTTCCACTAGAAACAACTGTTTAGAATCAATAACAATTATTATTGAACGATTTTTATTGTGATATGGAGCGATAAAGTTAATTTCTCATGGTTTGTTGACACGTTAATTTTGCAGGAAAAATGTTGGCGTTTTGGTGACAGTTTGACAGCGACTGGGCTGTCAACGGATTGGTTTTAGTTTTAGGATGAGGTTTGGTTTGGACAAGTCTCGATATCTATTATACTTCGTTGTGTGGAAGTCTTGTCGAAGTTGATGTTTAGTCCTAATGGTCCAATTATATTCGTATTGTTTTTTACTGTATAGCCTGAGAAATATAAAAAATCAGCTTACCATTTTCTCACTGTCATTTTAGTGATAGCGTAATATTGGTGCCGGCTTAAAAAAGCATCACCCCAATCCTTCCCGTCTGTGTCGTGAAAACCGACTAAGGGAGAATCGTCAAGAGAACGGGCAGGAGCGTTCCCTAGGAATGCAACTTATGCAACATCTTGCATTGCGCTCGCCTCTCCGTCCGACCCGTTCTTCCCTGAACAACTCCTTAGTTTCGCCCCAAAAGCGTGATTGGGCTGGTTGTTTGAACAACCTTAAAAATATTTCAGGGTAAGCACATGATTTGTGATGGCCCTGGAGCCAAGATCGTAGAATACAAAGCAAAAAAAACTGCGCTCGCCAATCCGTCCGCCAAGCGTTGTGAGTAAGGCAATGAACCCCAAAAGGGGGAGGCCCATGTCCAGCAGTAAGCCAACAGTGGACTGTTGTGGGCCAAACTATATTTTCATTGGCTCGTTGGATGACTTGATGTCCCACACGGAAAAGAAAGAAAGGAGAGACGAACTTTCATAGAGAAGGTGTCCATAAAACTCTCTAAGAAAGTGGAACCTGCTGTTCAGTCAAGCACAAACAATAAAACTTGCAGATACAAACTTATACTATATACTCGACCATCATAACTTGACCTGTCAAACAAAACTAATGTAATGTTTTCTTAGGTCATCATAAGTAGGTAATTAAGTTATTTTATTGTGCATACAATGTATCGAGATAATTGGAGTCTCTCTACTAGGTGGCGTTAGTTATTTTACATACATACACACGTCATGCTGTCATCGCTTACGGGGTAGGCAGAGCGCCTACGGCCGCAAAAACACGGTCGTTCGTTATCACCGCGTCTGACAAATGGTTGAGGAACGTTTTAGAAATATTGTCTATCACTATAGTGACAGGTTGTTAGCCTGTCGCCTAAAATTGAGAAACCCTCGTGACACCCACGGTAAATGCATGGGGCGATGCTATTCCAAGCCGGCATCAGTTATTTTAATAAGTAGTTTTTTGCCGTGTGGTGCCACCACGCTTGGCAAGCGGATTGGCGAGTGCAGTGCAAGATTATAGAATTGGGATGATGCTATTCTAAGCCGGCATCACACGACGAGATGTCTGTCTATTGCCTTTCTATTGCACTGTTTCCGTGCTAACTTCACAATGTAATACCTACATATACTCGTATCCGTTTTGCAGATATGACTGTCTGTGTGTTTATCAAGTGTCGTTTGTGCACACAAAAGACTTTCTAAGATGAAGAAGTACTTATTTACCAACCTATACACTTTATTATTTTACGGTTACATGGTAGAGTTTTCTATACATCTAGATTAAATAGAGGTCGGTTGTCTGGTGGTTGCATGCACCCACTGCGTTAACCGTGAGAATAAGATGTTTTCCCGGCAAGCATTCCTCGTGAAACCTAATTAAAAAAAAAAGCCTTAAAATTCATACCGTGGTGGAGGAGTTAGCGGTCACCTAATTGTCAAATGACTTAGTGATATGATAAACCTGATGTCAGAATTTTGGAACCGCATACTGCTAGTAGCAGGCTACTGACATTGTTGAGTAGAGAGTCTTTCTGACAATGAGGTTATTCAGTCTGTAATCCATGACTAGATTTAGCGATGTCCATGAGAGAGAACCGCAAAAAGCGACTTGATTTTAAACTACCCATAACGGCTAACGGTTACAAGGCAGATGTGTACTACATACTTCCAATTCTTCTTCTGTCATTTCAAATTCCAATGTTCATTTTGGTTTGACTCGCAATGTATATTCTCCTCATTCTTCGTCAAATATTTAGTGTTCACAGAACTGCTGACACCGACTGTATCGAGGTGAAGTGTGAACGTCCGGCCCCAGAGCAGAACGCACTGTTTGCATTTTCACCAGTTCGCACCACAGCCTATACTGATCTTGACGATCGAAGTGGTGGTAGTGCGACTGCCTTCGACGCAGAAGGTTTCGGGTTCGATTCTCGGTGGGTCACTCACAAAGTTGATATTTATCACTTTGTGATTTGTTCCCAGCCTGGTTAGGACATCACGGGCTGAATCACCCGATTTTTCGCAAAAATATGGTTCGGTGTTTCGGATGACACGGTCCCGGTTGTTGTCTATGATTAGGATTATTTAGACGGTGGGCGTTACACAACCATGTCAGAAGCCTGCTAATTGTAGAAGGCGGTTGAAAAATTCTGACACTAGCATCATCGGGTCGTTGGTAAACTAGGTGCCCCACACGAAAATAGACCATAGCCTACATTTAGTAGGTAAATACAAACTATGGATTAAAGGTTTAATAATAATAATGAAATTACTTAGTAATTCACGAATGATCTATTTTCGTGTGGTACACCGGGTCTCCTATGTCCCCAAAGAAATACATTCGCACATACCTAACAAAATCACACATACCCTTGACTACAAAAACATCGAGTACCTAATAGAAGTTTGAATTCGAGTGGTTAGACCGGTCGTTCTGGACTTTCGGATACCAGAAATCACCGTTTCAGAAATTCAGCTTTTGTTATCTTCGTCATAGACAGCAATAGATGCAGTCAACTTCACAGAATAAGTAGATAACTTATTTAAGGGATCAATAATAAACTGGTTATTCATACAGTCACTAAGAGAAACCAGTGTTGGTTGATCTATAAAATTGAGGTCACTCTCGATAGCAAGTGCCGTTTCTCATACTATTGATACAACTCGACACTTGACTCTTTACGAGGAGAAAACGACTTGCCAATGATAATAATATAAGTAAGCTTTCCAAATTCTTATACAGGATGTAACAAAAATCGACTGCAAGTATTTTAAGGGGTGAACTAGTACGTGAAACTGAACCACTTTCCCCAAGGAATATAGGTCGAAATATGAAAAAAACTATTTTGACTTCCCGTACAAAGTTCCAGTCGATGAGTCCGTTTGTATGGGAGGTCCAAATATTTTTCTCATATTTCGACCTATGCTCTTTGAGGACAGTTGTTCAGTTTCATGGACTGGTTCACCCCTTAAAATATTTTGTAACATATTATGTTTCCCCAAGAAACATAATATTCCGAAATATATGAACAAAATTTTTGGATCTCCCATACAAACTGACTTGGTCGGTTGGTAATTTTGTATGGGAGGTCCAAAAATTTTTCTCATATTTCGACCTATGCTCCTTAGGGAAAGTTGTTCAGTTTAGTGGGCTGGTTCACCCCTAAAAATATTTTCAGCTAATTATTTAACACCTTATATAGTTGACCCCTGTCACCGTTAATAATAGGAAGTATCTTACTCTGTCATTATTGTCGCTATTCAATAAAAAAAGTTGTAAGCCTATTGAATGCCGAAAATGGTCATGTGATGGATGGTGCAGTTGACGGAAGATTTTTCGAGAATTGTTCGACACTTTCGTTCCGTTCACACTTTTGACGTGTGATGCCGGCTTAGAATAGCATCACCCCACATCCTTCCCGCGGGTGGCGTAAGAGGCGACTAAGGGACTCGAGAGTATTGGTGTATTGCAATTTTTAGGCGACAGGCTGACAACCTGTCACTCTAGTGATACACATGTTTTCTGAAACTACCTTGGAAAAAAATCCTCTAAAATGTCAGACGTGGCGATAGCGACCGTATTCTCACGGCCGTTAACGCTCTGCCTACCCCGCAAGGGATAAAGGCGTGATATATGTATGTATGTATGTATGTATGTTCGTTCCGAAATTACATAATGCATTGGTAAATAGCATTTTTTCAATTCTTATTGTAGGTCACTGACCTCGATAGTCTTCTTAGAGAAGGTATAAATAAAGCAAACGTATTATAGGTATATCGTTAATGCTGTGCTTACCCCGCAAGGGATAAAGGCGTGATGATGTATTATAGGTACGAGTATAGTCTTATGTAAGTTGCTATGCTATAGCACTATAGGTATACACAACACAAATCACGCCTTTATCCCTTTCGGGGCAGGCAGAGCGTTAACAATCGTAAAATTACGGTTGTTATCGCCACATCTGACAAATATTGAGGGCCCTTTACGATGATACATGTTTCACTGTAGTGACAGGTTGTCAGCCTGTCGCCTAAAATTGTAATACACATGAAACCCTCGAGTCCCTTAGTTGCCTTTTACAACACCCACGGGAAGAAATGGGGTGATGCTATTCTAAGCCGGCATCACACGGCACTATAGGTATAGTCTTAAGTGAGTAGCTATGCTATAGGTATAGTCATTTTTGTTTTTTCTACCTGCATCTAAGTTTCTAGATTAACGAATGGTATTTTGAAAAGCCTCATGCTTGTTTAAAGATTGCCGGAAATAAGCAACAGAAATGTACACTAAACTAATGTTTGTTTATTTTTTTATTTAATAACATGGACCTCTGTTACTTAGGATAATTCTGCCAGTGTCATTGAGAAGATATTCCAGCATGGTTCGAGATATTAAATTGATTGAAGAGCAATATCCTCAAATACTTGTACTTACCGAATGAAAAATAAATCGATAATTATGCTGCCAGATCCTGTCTATTTATTCAGAACAACTTCATCATTTAAAAAAAACTTACTGAATTATTTTAATTAATGCAGTGTACATGCTCTTGAACCAGAAATATGAAGGTAAGATTGTTACGATTGCGATTGTTCTTGTATTGTGTGTAGGTACCTCATCTAGTCACGAATTACCTACTGGTGATTCATTCATTTCATTACACAAGAAACTACTTAAAAGTATGGCCGTACGGTAAGGCGTAAGGCCATAATATTTGACAGCTGTCAAACCCATACTTATGGAAATGTCAACAAAGAAAAATAGACCTTATCTAGCAGTCAAATATGGCCTACTCGAACTACCATATTTTAGGCAACATTGATTCAACCGAGTATTCTACAAGTCAGCGGTTGTCAAATCATGTAGGTACCAAAGCAAGGTATCTCTCTTTACATGTTTCAATGAAAAATGCAGACTTCGTTTATGTTTACCTAACAATCTGCAATACTTACCTATTTTTTCAATAGGGTATTCAAAGAAAAAAAAATTGGAACTCCCACATTGATAATGCTGATGATAAAGCATTTTTTATAAAGTCTTCTGTCTTTCTTTCCGGTCCGATCCGATTAATTCTGCACAGTTTTCGGCAGACTGTCTCTTAGACTCAGCATAGCTTGAGGACACTGATCTATAATTTCTGATGCTGTCGCTGACTTATTGATGGGTTCCACACCAATCGTGATAAATCTCCGGAAGTGGCAACCCGTGTTGTATATACCTACTTGATTTACTTTGACCCCCAGGCTATAGTTTGAGATCCACTGGAGTCGTGCTTAATTTTTAGTATATACAAATCACGCCCCCATCCCCTGCAGGGCAGGCAGAGCGTTAACAATCGTAAAATTACGGTCGTTATCGCCACGTCTGACAAGTATTGAGGGCCCTTTCAGATGATTCGTGTATCACTGTAGTTACAGGTTGTCAGCCTGTCGCCTGAAATTGTAATACTTATGAAACCCTCAAGTCCCTTAGTTTCCTTTTACAAGCCGGCTTTCACATTCACAATCTTCAGTACTGTCTTAAGTAATCAATCAGACAGATTGAGTTGACCACAATCTTCAGCTTTTAAAGTAACTTTATCAGATTGACCCCCCCAGCTATACAAGTTAAAAGTTTGAGAACAACTGTGGCCTATGCAACGAAGCTACAGGCTACAATTCTACAGGTGAAATTCGATTTACATTGCGTAGCCGGTGGGACATTATAAAAGCAGGACTTTTGACCCGCTACGCAATGTACATCGAATTTCACCTGTAGAATTGTAACCTGTAGCTTCGAAAAACGAGGCACTGGTCTATAGTTCCCGAAGCTGTGTCACTAACTATTGATGGACTGCACCAGTCGTGCTAAACCTCCGCCAGTGACAAGTCGTGTGCAATTCTGTATTATAAACTCCTACTTTATACACTCTTGTTTACTTTTTGCTAAGTGCGAGTTGAGTGACCTTTTCTTGTTGCTAAGAAGAAAGTTTTTAGGTGAGTGTTGTCATTCAATTTAGGTATTATTCATCTATATTTATGTATTATTGTTTTGTTTTAATGGAACTTAATTACATATCTATACATGAGAGCTTTTAATAATATGCACTCACTTTTTTTGGAAAAGATAACTAATAATAACTAGTATTTTTTCGAAATCTTTAAAATTGTATCTACCTCCCGTAGCTGAATGAGCGTTACAATTTTTCGAAAATACTGAAAAACGTTGGACTGCAAAATTTTTAATTTTGATCGTTTAGTTCCTAGTAAGTGGCGCTTCGTGCGAATGATGGAAAAGCTCATCAGCAACTTCCCAATAGACAGGAGTATAATATAAATGAAAATAAAAAATTTAAAATGGTCCAGTTTTTATCTATAAGAGATAATAATAAAATAAAAGCACTGTAAACGCATTAAATTGCCAATAAATAGGGATAGTAGTTTTTTTATTGTGCACTTAACTTGACAGATGATTTCTTTATCTGAAGAAGAGCCACCTCAGACAAGTGTTGCTTGCTATCCGCCCAAAAATTTTCGATTAATTTCCTTTTTGTATTTGTTATTTATCTACAGTCAGACCTACCCTCATTTCTAAAAGTATAGGTAAAGTTGTGTTGATACGACAAAATCTTGTCATTTATTAACAATCAAGTACAATAATTTACGTTCCTCTATTATTAATCAGCTGATGGAGCTCGAAGTTTCGCACACTAAATGTATTGCGAACTAATCTAACCACACGTACATAAATTTCTACTACTCCATGTTGGTATAGTTAAGTGTGAGTCAATAAAGTAAAGTAGCTGATTTCGCATGGATTAGGACGTTTAAAAAATTTACCTGATTTTAATTTGATATTGTGATATTCAAGTCGAATGGATCTTACGGATGCCTATTGCCCTGATCCTGATGAATTGGTAATTTTTGTGAGGTAAGAGGATTTTTTAGTTTTTTTAGATTGTTCTCGCTCGATTGTTTTTTTATGGAACCTACAATTTCGGCCCCCTACAACTACCCTAATAAAATTCAATTCCCCCTAAACGCCTCCATGGTGCAATCTAGTTTTTTTATCAATGATAGACCTAATTATGAGCAATCTATCGGTACCGGTCACAAATTGCACTTTTGAGTTTTTTTGGAAGAAAAAAATAAATAGTTCAAGTTCAGTAACTAAAACTACCCTAATATAAAATTTTGACAATCGATTCCTCCTAAAGGCTTCCATGGAGGAATGTGTTTATTTTACCAATGATAGACCTAATCAAGAGCAATCTATCAGTACCGGTCACAAGTTGCACATTTGAGTTTTATGGAAGGAAGAAATATTTTTTGATCGATTGATGTGATAAATATGGGTATGTAGTATGGGAAAATTGTTTGAGCCAAAATCATTTTTGAATGCGTGTAACTCAGAAACGGTAGGATATAGGAAAAAGTGATTTAGGTAAAACTTGTAGATAATTTTATGGCCTTTCAACTTTTCCTTGAACGTTTTTCTCTAACAATATGTACCGCTTTTGAGATTTAAGCGAAAAATGAAAAATGGACCCTTTTCCCCCCCTCCCCCCACTCCGGGGCTCCTCCTAGTGTCCCGGGGTTTTAGTATGTTTATTACCTAGGTACTCTTAACATGTTTCCGAAGAAACATCTTACGTTACTAACTCTCGCACTCTAGAACTTTTTATTCAATGGACTAGAGAACAACTAGCTGTAAGAACGGATCGGACTGAATCTACCCGGTCGGTAGATGCTAGTAATTGCCAAAAAGGACACATATGAGGGGCCTCCGAACAAATAACATACATACATATATATATATATCACGCCTTTATTCCTAGCGGGGTAGGCAGAGCGTTAACGAGCGCAAAAATACGATCGCTATCGCCACGTCTGACAAACATTGAGGGCCGGTTAAGATAATTTTTGTATCACTATAGTGACAGGTTGTAAGCCTGTTGCCTAAAAGTTATAATACATGTGAAAACCTCGAGTCCCTTTGTCGCCTCTTACGACACCCACGGGGAAGAAATGGGGTGATGCTATTCAAAGCCGGCGTCACACGGTACCGAACAAATAAGGAACCTAAAAAGCATCTTGTCTGATCTGTAGATGTCTATTACAACCTAGAAAATTGTTAGATCATTCATTTGTGGCAATGACGTAGACATTTTAATGTGAAAGTCATTCCTTTGTATTGCGAAACGTTCTTCTATAGAACTTATTAACAATGCTAAAAAAAATACTATGCAGGTATTGCTTAACAAGCAACAAAACAAACAAACATAAATCACGCCTTTATGCCATGCGGGGTAGGCAGAGCGTTAGCGATCGTAAACTTACGTTCGTTATCGTCACGTCTGACAAGTATTGAGGGCTTTTTCAGATTAACAAGCAACAATTCATCAAAAATTAAACTGCCTTCAAAATATTGCCGGCATTGTAATTAAAATTATAATTATTTTATTGTAATAAATTAATTATGCAATGATTACAATAATTTAATAATGGTATCTGATCTAATAGTTAATTTAACACAGATATAAAATATTATTGTTTTTATTTATTTTGTATTTGACAATTTACAATGTGGGTAATGTACCTATGGGTATCTTGCCTAAAATACACGAATTTTGATTTTATTTTAATTTCAAAATAATCGTCCGAAAGGGTCCGGTTAAAAAAAGGGCAACATGTAAAAATATTTTATTTTATTTTAAAAATCTATAATATTGCATACAGAAGCAAAAAGACTTTTAAAAACTGTCAACAAAAAAGAAAGAGGTTATTGAACTTGTCAAGCCTCATCAATCAAGCCGGCCTTGGCTACCTTTAGTACTTTTTTTAGTAAGGAGAGAGTTGTCAATAAGAAAAGAGAAAATGGCGGAGCGTTTTTTTTTTGCCAAACAAACCTTTGTGCAATAAATCTTCGAATGATCGTCAAACTAAAGCAAAACAGAAGGCTCTTTCTATGACCAAGTATATTCTCATAATCTAAAGTCAGTTGGCTCGCAAAAGTGAAAAACTATCCGGTATCCTTGCTGACCTCAATAAACTCCCTATGGTATCCTCAAGCACAGATATTATATTATAATACTACTACTAGGGCCCCAAGAAACGTAAGTCGAAAATATCAGCAACAATATCCACACCTTGGTTGGCCCACACGAAAAGAAGAAGAATTTAAAAAGTCATGTCATGCTTATTTCGAATATTTTTTATTCATACTGTTCAGTTTTGTTCACCGTTTACATCTTTTATCCATTTTTTGATTAGTCAGTTGGATTAGGAGTTAGGAAAACCCCATTGCGGTTGGGATCATCAATTTATTGATAGAATAGTAGATGGTTTGAACTTGTAGTTGCTTATATTCTAAGAATATAAATTGATAGTTAGGCATGGACTCATAATACGTCATTCAATAGAATTTTTAATCTCTGCCTCGGATGAGCACAGGTCAATAGTAATGAAATGATTGTTTTTTTTTTGTATTAAGTACTTTGAGTACATAGGTAGGTACCTACATACATACATACCTACCCTGAGTCGGAGTGGCATAGTCATGACACGCACATAGATAGTCAGACACCCACACCCAAAATAGATTACATATACCTATAGGTTCGCACTATTAAAAGTCATCATTCAATCCTGTCGGAAAGAAAAACGAACCCAAGACCTTTGCATCGCAAAGCACATGCATTACCACTGTCATTAATACTATGTGTGATTCATAAATAAATAATGATTAGTATAGAGGCACAGACGGAACCCACATAAACGACCTTCAAAACTCATTAAGAATTCGGAGTCGGAATCTACGTTTTTTATTTTTATTTTTCCTAAACATACCGGTTTAGTACGCCTTGTGGTTTTTAATATAGCAGACGTGCGTGTTGTGTTCTATGTTTGAATTTAAATGTGGAATTCAATTGTGATTGGAGGCTGCTTAGTTTGTTGTAAGTTTTTTTTGCTATTGGATCCTACGCACTTGGTTTTTCGTGGATAATTTTGCTTGATAATGATAATTATTATAAATATTGTAATAAAATAATAGCGAATACATATATCGTGTGACTTGACCACCTTGAAGAGGGCATTTAGGCAATTTAAATTCATAATTAAGCTAAAGGTATTTTGCCAAGATATTATTTTTATACTAGTTATTTTTTTGTCAGTAGGTGTAGGGTACTTTTTAGGGAGTTTCGCTCATCATTCTGAACAACTTTTACTATGGGACCACCCGCGAAATCGCAAAAAAAATTGGGTGTTCGATAGAAAAAAATCATATGCACCTACTCGGCAAAAATATATGGAATACCCAATTATTTTTTTAACTTTTTGTAAGTAATAGCTGCCCCATAGTAAAAGTTGAAATCTAAAAAATAACCCTATAAGTATATAAAATACCTCTGTAGAGCAAAGGCAGTGTATTTTTTCGAGTTTAAGTTACTGAACACTTCTATGCCCTTCGCATAGCAGTATCTCTACAGTCAGTCAACACACTAATAAGAGCCCTACTTACGTACCTAAGTATGTATGTAGGTAGGAAACAATAAGTTATATTGATAACCTCTGCTATTCTTGGTTCTAGTATATCCAAAGTAACCCACTTTCTCAGCGAAGACAATGTAAATAAAAAGTATTGTAGTCTTTACCTAGATACGTATACGTATACCGACTAAGTAACTACAGTTACATCATAGTGTACAAAGGTAAAATGTATGTTTGACTCTTAATTTGGTTTGGGTGATTACAACTTTACCTCTAGGTTCAAAGTCACATTACAAAAAGTTATATTGTGTTTCTTTGTCTGCCTGGACACCGAATGGATTTTGATAAGAAAAAAATAATAGATAAAGAGGTATATTCAAGAGGAATAAACTCCGAAACAAATGGACCGATTATTGAAAGTCTTGAGCAGTTACTAAGTAGGCGACATTTTCCCTCAGTAACATTCGTACTGCGGAAAACAGCCTTATTTCCGCGGGAAAACCGGTACGTAGAAGATGAGTGGGTGGCCCCTAGTTCTTGATAGGCAGATAATTTTATAGATCAATGGTCACGTTTACTATTTTAGACAGATATTTTGAAGATTATGAAATCTAATGATTACTTATCTATTACGTATCAAGGTATCTTCGTATTTAGGTTGCCTGGTAGAGAATTCTACCTAGCATTCAGGCCGCCTTGTTGTACTGTTTCCATTGTTTGTGTTTTTCTACTGTTGTTTATTGTTACAATTTTGTGCAATAAAGAATTTGTTATACGTATTATCTATTGTAACCTACATTTGTTTACCTACCTACTTGTAAAACAAGACACGTATTAAAGGCGGCCTTATTGCTAATTGGCATTCCAGCTAAGCTTGCGAAGGTTCGATGTAATTCGTAATCATTACTCATTAGATAATCGTGTTAAATAATGGAATGATTCACTTGGCATAGTTTAGTTGGCAGATTTCGTGCTTCGGAAGGCATGGCTTTGTTATTATTATTTTGTATTTGACAGTGTTTGTCGAGTAGTTAGTTAGTTAGTTAATTACGCACTATTCATGTTAATCAGATCACAGTGTTGAAACATGTCAAAAACAGTAGTTAGGCCTTTCTCTTTTTTCGTGTGGGACGCCGAGTCAGTTAACGACCCAACGATGTATTTAGCAATGCAGGTAGTCAAATACTACGAATGTTGTATTTTTAACATCGTTGCGAGATGCTTAGTAAGTATATAAAAAATACTTACTGCATGTGCTATTTCATTGTAGGAAGGTTAAAAGCATCGCGGTTATGTAGGTATATAATTTAATCGTATTGTTTTGGTACGCTTATGGTGCGTATTCACTCCATCGTTGACTAACGCCCGTTTTACCAAAACTCTACCTATTAAAAAACAGCAGACTTTATTTTATGGATACTATATAGGTACGTATTTGATGGATGTCGTAAAATTAACATTCAACTTAGAAACAAAGGCAGAGTCTATAGAAAGCTCGTCAAGCGAAACTAAACTTAAAACATTATATTATTGCCTGTAAAGTTTATGCTTAGAGAAACTTAGAAAGCTATATAAATCAATCACATCGTAAATTGTGATTTTCCTTTGATATCTAATCACCGTGAGTCATGTCATTCTATCTTACGGTGCAAAAGAAAGTTCTATTGATAAGATCACGTAATCTACACGTAAATATCGCTTCCGTACTACGTTCAGACGTAATAATATGTGATATACGTTGACGATGTTGTTGATAACTCTTCCTGACTTCTATCGAATCGTATAATCTAATTTCAGATAATACGATCACGTAAACGAAAGGTTGACGAACCCACAATATTAGCATGGAATAAAACACACTCATCATATCATACTACCCTCATCCTACTTCCTACTAATATTATAAACGCGAAATTTTGTGTTTGTTTATTACTCTTTCACGCAAAAACTACTGAATCGATGTTCATTTAGTAAATTTGACACGCAGAAAATTATTTGGATTAGCATAAAGGATAGTTGTTATCCCGAAGAAATGTTCCTGTGGGATATATATATATATATATGCAGGATATAGATATATAAAACCGACTTCCACACGGGTAGAGCCGCGGGCGCGGCGACCACTAGTAAAAAATGAGAATTTCCGTGTACTAGGAAATATACTCAGAAATAACTTTAAAAGTGTTCTATATGCCCCTAGAGTAGATATTAAGTCCCGGGATTCGTAACAGGTTAGACTAGTTGACTACTACCACTACGTCACGTAGGACTACCAAAACCAGATAGTTTAATTTTGAAGTCCAATTCGCTAACAGAAACCTCTCCCTTTCCAGGATGATCGTAGCAGAAGCTTGGCGCGCAGACTACCTCTACTGGGTCTTCCCAGTCCTGATAATCCTCGGTTTCCTCATATTCCTTGGCATCCTCGCACTATTCCTCGCTGTAAGGGTCTACGCGCAGTACACTTGCGGCAGATTCCGGGACAAGACCAGGTAAACAGATGATTAAGTACCTATAGGTTAAAGACCATTTTTCATCTAGTTGCACCGTGTTGTCTGCTTAGAAGAATATCATCCCATTTCTACCGAAGGGCACCGTAAAAGGCGACCAAGGGAATCCAGGAAACGCGGGGCAGCGTCCCTAGTGAACACAAAACCTTCCACTGGGCTCGTCAATAGCTGGGTCTCCTTTGAACGAGCAGCCTCAGATGCTCACTGCCGCGCGCAGCATGCGGCGCAATGCGCGGTCGGTGTGGACGTGTTTCGCCTGAACAGCGCATATTTAAAATTCTCATCTGAGGCTGCTCGTTCATTGGAGACCCAGCTAATGGCAAATACTCCACCCCACATTACAGTCGACTGGCTGTAGTGGCTGTTGTATTTATGCAGTTGTTACAACACCCGCTTGTAGTTCTACATTTTCTTATTGCCTGGATGATATAGCTACATCACTTATAAAGCCGCTAATTCTACAATTAATTCTTTTTGAATTCCTTTGTGCAAAGTATTGTTTTTAACTAACCAGGATGGACGGAAAGACGGTGATCGTGACTGGGTGCACCAGCGGCATTGGGAAGGAGACGGCAAGGGAGCTGGCGAAAAGAGGCGCTAGGGTCATCATGGCGTGCAGGAATCTGGAGAGTGCTGAGAAGGTTAAAGGTGAGTTGACCTTTCCAAAGGGTTATTTATCCTCAGGAGGCAGGTGTCTAGCTAGTCTGACAGCAAATGCAAATCAAACTGCCTTCTTGAACAGGTAAACAATAAAATTTTGTCTCAAAAAAAAAAGATAGGAAAATGAGACCTTCCTTCGTCACATTCAGAATTTAATGTGTTCAACGTTGCATTGTGAGAATAAACTCGATCTCTTTGGATATTTTAGTACATATGTGTGTTTTCTGTTTTCAGCTGATATCATCGACACCACCAAAAACACCAAGGTGATCGTCAAAAAACTCGACCTAAGCTCATTTGCATCGATCCGTGCTTTCGCCGATGACATCAACAAAACTGAACAGCAACTTGACGTGCTCATCCACAACGCCGGCTTCGCTGAGACCTTCAGGAAGACCAAATCCGAAGACGGCATTGAGATGACCATGGCCACAAACCACTACGGACCGTTCTTGCTGACCCATCTCTTGATAGACCTGCTGAAGAAAAGCGCTCCATCAAGGATCGTCGTTGTCGCCTCTTCATTATATCGCCTCGGTTCTTTCAATTTGGAAAACCCCAACCCATTAACCACCATGCCAGGCTACCTCTACTACGCTTCTAAGGAAGCCAACATCCATTTCACCAGAACACTGGCAAGGAGACTGGAAGGTACCGGAGTGACAGCCAACTGTCTCCATCCGGGAATGATCGACTCCGGCATTTGGAGGTCAGTTCCAGTACCTTTGAGCTGGGGTCTCGGTCTGATCAACAAGTGCTTCTTCAAGACCCCTGAGCAAGGCTGCCAGACTTCAGTCATGTTGGCTGTTGACGAAAGTCTCTCAAAGACCACTGGGAAGTATTTTTCTGACTGCAGAGAGAGTTCCCTGTCGAGCTCTGCGTCTGATATGAACAAGGCGAAAAAACTGTGGGAGATTTCGGAGAAAATGGTGAAGCTTGAAGAGAATGATCCTAGAATTTAGAGGGTATAAACTTTGCTGTACTTGGAATCGATACAATAGACTAATCTAAACAGGAACATATCATAGCCGAATATGTTATAAGAAGAATGGACATGCGTAGGATTCAAATGATGGCGAATATTGAGAGATTATCTTTTCTTTATTCAAGAAATTCTGCTAAGAACTGGTTGACAAACGCGAGAATCGCCAGCAATCTTTTGGAAAATAGGAATTTGACCAGTTTTATGCATAAGTTGCTCAAACAATAAACTACCATTGCGTAAGCCATCGTTTCTTACTTTGTACCTACTGCCTAATTTGATTTCGTCATTTACAATCAGAAACACTTTGTATGCGTTTTGCTGTACGACAATTAATTTGGGTCAAGTCTAAGTTACATTGTTTTAGTTATGTAAGTATAATTAGAAAGACATTATTGTAACTTATTTGTAGTACTTATAGTAATCAGATTTTAGTATTTAAGGTTGTTGTATTTTCATACTGTTTTATAAAATAAACTCCAAAATATATGCCGGTCTCTCATTTCATTAATATACACATATAATTAACATTAGTTTGTTTATTACGTTTATTAGCTAAGTTAAGGAAGCAAGTGTGCTAAAAGTAAATAACTTAATATTAAAGAATACATAATTAAATAATCAGTCATTTTTATAATGCTAATGGCAACCCATGACTATGAACACAAAATGTTGCCAAGTGCAATAAAATTGAATCCACTACACAAAAAATAAATTTCAATTATACTATTAGGTAGATACATCAGCCACAATTTTATACTAGAACATACTTAATAATAGTATTAAAATCATTATCTGTAATTATAATGCCGATGACCTCACTTAGTTATGTACAGTGCACGGAAAATTAAAAAAAATATGCAACAAATGCAAACACAATGAAATATACAAAGTTACTTTTTTCAAACCTTATTAAGGCACTTATTATTTCTTCATTTGTACTTTTAAATTATCTTCCTTATATTCATCATGACGATAGTAAACGTAAACAACAGAACCATGATAATTTAAAATTTAGTATCTTCTTCGTATCCATTTCTGCTGTTTAGTCTATCAAGTCAAATTGATCTAAGAATGTATGGTCTACGCCCAGCGCAGTGCCGAGACTTTCTCTTGGTTTCCTTGATTTTATAGGCTTTTCATCATCATCATCATCGTCGAAAACAAGTTGATCTAAGACATCGCTGTTCGACTTTGCGATGATACTACAACTTGGACTCAACAGATCTGGTAAAAGGTTTCTGTTTGCAGTGAATACGTCTTCTACATTAACAAAATTGTGGTTTTCTTTTTCTTCAAATATTGTTCTGATATCATTGTCATTTCTTGGTTCTGAAGGTAGCACACTCGCTCTTACTTTCTTGAATCTGTTAATGATTTTCTCTAAAGAACTTGTCTTTTTAACATTCTGTGGGGGGTTAGTTTTAGGTGTTTCAACTTTGATTTCCTCTTTTGCAACTTCTATACTTTTTCTTTGTGTTAATACTGCTTGTTCCTCATTTGATTCTAAACTGTTTCTTTGTGAGAATACTGTCTGTTCATCAAATATTTCTTTACTCTTTTGCTGTACTAAAATTTTGTCATCTTCCATTGTATTTGGGCTTCTTTGAGGTGACAATACAATATGTTCTTGGTATGTCTCTTTTATAACTTTCTGCGTAAAGACTTGTGGATTTTCTGTGTTCTTTTTGCTTGGCTGTGGCAATCTGCTTTTTCTCTGTGGCAACACTGGTCTATCTTCATTCTTTTCTTTGGTTCTTCTTTGTGGCAATACCATTTGTGGCTCTTTAAATTCAATTTCTTTATTCAAATCTACTTCAAGATTGTCTGATACATCACTTTTGGGAGTCACAACGATTGAAGGAATACTAGCAGTTTCTAGCTTCCTACTGATATCCAACAGACCTTGTGGAGTACTATGATTACTGTCTCTTTCTAGGGCAGCAATTCCCGATACTTCTAAAAGGGATGGACTATTTTCTTTCATTATCGATAGCTTTCTTAAGTTGTTACGGAGATTTTTCTCGCGGTTTTCGTACAGATTTGGTGATGAATGACTTCTAAACATGCCAATACTTTCATTAGAAAGCGTTGAGTCATTGAATAGGCCTCCTTTTTTGATCTTAATGTTCGGCCTTTCAATTTTATGTTTGAACTTTTTGGTGCTACTTGATTTCTTCTTGGTTGACAGCAGTCTGCTAATCTGTTGTTTAGTGAATCCGGATGTGCATTCAGCGATAGTTTCATTGCTCCTCACGTGAGACAACACGGAGATATTGAAGTTTGTATTCTGAGTTATATTCATGTTATCGTAAGAACTGACTCGGCAAGATATAAGACTTTTAAAGAAGTCGTCTTTTGGCGCGTGGAAAGGAGTAGCGAATACTTTTGGTAATGGCTTCATGAATGACCCAGTTTTCTGTTTGCGTAAGTTGAACTGATGCTTAGAAATTCCCAGTGGAGTGAAAGAATCAAAGAGGATCTGATGTTGGTCTTTGTTCATCTTGAGATCAGATAGATCAGGTAGTGGTGGAATTTCTGTGACATCCCTCATTGACACTGGACTGTGGAAAATGTTTTGTTGTTGCTGAAAAAGAAACAATATTCAATAAAAATACTGCTTAGGATCTGTCAATTTATAGTAATGAATGGACAAATAAATAAAGCACAAAGTTTACTAAGTACAGTTTAAATTAATGTCTACCTACACAATGTGTATAAAAGTTCAAGCATATGGATATCCAAGTCAGTAGTATAGGATTAACAAACACAAATTAATGTAATAGCCCTGACTCATACAATGTTACTGATGGTTCTGAGGCATTTTGTGTGGTTGGTAATTTTGTTCAACCTAGTTTTCTAGTTTTTGTATTTCGCAGAATAGTTAGCCCCTTGAGTTACACACATACACCACACTTTTATCCCTTGCAGGGTAGGCAGAGTATTAACGGCCATATTATGGTAATAGCTTTTTAACTCCCTACTGTATACCACACTACCACAACCACAATAGTCCACTGCTGGACATGGGCCTACCCTATTTCTGGATGTATGCCACACTCACCACACTTGGCTGGTGGATTAGCGTGTGCAGTAAAGGTGTTGTGTTCACAGGGAGTGCTGCTGCCTACTCCCTGGATTCATCCCTTATTTGCCTGTTACAACACCCATAGTTCGAAATGGACTGATGTTATTCTAAGCCAACAAACACCACACAGTGTTATTTAATATAGCTGTACTTAATAATTACCTGCAACTTTCCTTCAGCATTCATGACTCTCTCTAACAGTATCTTCATAGCATTGACAACTTCAGAGTAGTTCTTTCTGCCTCCTTCCAAATACTCGTTGAACTGGTAAACCTCATCACCAATCTCAGCATTCTTTAGTATGAAACAGATGGAAATCAAAAATCCTCTGATTAGATTTGGGAAATTCAATTTATCGTCCTTGACAATATTTTTCAAAATGTACTTTTGTTGCGTGTTCACTTGTTTTTCTAGTTCGTCGGTGTATAAATTGTCTGTTTTTGGGTTGAATTCGATCATGAATGTTCTTTTGTCAGCTTCACCGGTCTGTCTAGCTATTAACGTCTCAGTATTTTTGAATGTAGTTTGAGAAATATTCAGCATAGCTGATGTTTTGGCTTCCCAATTCGATTCCATTTCCATCAACTGGTTATCGAAGCTTTCGAGCCATTTATCAAAGATTTTGGCTGGTTTTTCTACAACTTTCACTTGTAAAATCTCTGCTTTGGCATTCTCATCCAATGTATGAGATTTTATGTAGCCATCAACTAAGTTTCCAATTAATTCTTGTGCCTTTGATGATGCTAGCTTCTCCTGATTCTTAGTAATTTGATCTCTTATTTTTTTAGCCAGTTCTTCTAGTGCTTCTTTCTTTCCCAGATAGTTGGAAAACTTGCTAAGCATAATGTTAGTTTCCTTCTCAATACTTTCAATAAAGCCGTCTTCTTTATGAGTTTTGTATCTTTCTGTCATTTCATTGAACAATGTTTTCTGACTATCCTTTTTCATTTTCGTCAACAGCATGCTTTGGATAGCTAGTTGCGACATTTGAAACATTAAATATATAACTTTGTAGCAACCAGGGTTTACCAAGTATGAAGACATCACTGGCGCAAGTAATCCTTTGTTGCTATAATTGGTAATAAACACTGAAAGTTCATTTCTGTAAGTTCTTTCAGTCTTCGTGTCGTAAAGAGGCCAAGGTAAAGACACTTTCGGATCGATAATATTGACCAAATAGTGCGCCAAATGGTTGAACAGATTCTGAGTGGGTTTCTCCAAGTTATTCTCTTTCAACAGCCTGGAGAGGTCGGAGGACGTCGGGTAGAACTTACTGAGAATCCCCACGTTCAATATCGTCTCTTGTTTGAAAGTAACAACGAGATCTCTTTGCAAAGATACGCTCGCCATGGTTGCAGGCTTCTAGGCTGCTGAACAGATTTATTCGTGGACAAAACACTTGTAGAAACAAACACTTCACCGTCAGGACATTATAACGAATAACGATGTCAGATATCTCGAAATTCGCTCAATAACAACCCGAAAATAGAAATCCAACAACAAAATCGCGTCAAAATTTGTCCGTTGACATTTTAAATGTTTGCGTCTTTTTGGTGCTATAAGTAGAAAGACAAAAGTGACAATGTGATCACGCCTTGGTAGAGCGGTATTTGCCTTTCACTAATTAATGATATCTGAGACCGTGAAAATAAAGCGCATCGCTCAACTTTCGTTCAGAAATATTATTATAAGGCTAGAACACACCATATTTTGTCGCAATGTATGTGAATTTGCCAAATAGGTGTAAACGTTTCATACATGAATATCCTTATAAACTAACAAGTTCTGCACATTCGTTGCTCAGTACACTTCACTTCACACAAACAACACATCGCACCGCGGGCTGATGTGATTCAGCCTTTAACCATTTCTGAACGAAACCTTGACGTTCTACTCCACTTTACGCAAAGTACGTTTCCTTTTGCTAAAAGGAAGCTTTCAAGAAAGTTATTTATTATTATATTCTACATATGCATACATTTTCAGTAGCTGTGTAATTAAAAAATATATATCAGTGCATATTATCTCACTTTTTGTGGTTGGCTTGCAGCATTGGCTCGCAGTGAGACTCAAATGAATCGCATTGTCAATTGAAACGGAACGTTACATAACCTCAAAAACAGCATTTCGGGGGATGCAAAACACACGTGTTTTGGTTCTTCCCAAAAATATGATAGAACTAACAAACTAAGACAGTAAAAATGGTTAGTAATCAACTATTAATATGTACTATCAACGCAAAGTGTTTGTGAAGTGAAAGGTTGTGTAATTTCCGTTTTATTCGCAGAGTAAGTTGTACGTGCTCTTCGAGCACAGTGCGGGTTTCGCCTTGTTCCGTGTGGCGGAATTCGAAGAGTTGTCGGCGTTCCTGCCGCAAGTGGAGGAGTCTGTGACGGACCTGCAGCGGTTCAACTCCGTGGTGACCCTGATCGCCTTCCAGCCCTTCAAGTCTGCCGTTGTCGCGTTGGAAAATATCAACGCGGTGTCCGAAGGTTAGAACACGTGTAAATAATATTTTAAAATTATTGGTTTTAAGGTAAGGATACACTTTGGGGTTTTTTTTTATAAAATAGCCATGCAGGATCACAAAGTGCAGTAGTCAATATACCTAACTTAACTGTACTGTTTGTAACTTGCCTATCAAACACTCAAGAATGTTACTCTTTCTATTCCACATCTTAGCTAATTATTTTTTTTAAATTCTCTGTGACCTGAAATGCATATACAGTAGTTTTATTCATTTGTTGTTATTTGTTCACCCAAAATAATAATGGTGACTAATTTTGTATCATCTTATTTTTTACCTCATTCTCAAAAGTTTTAACTGTGAAAACCACTACTCAATAATAATAAAGCATTTACTTGTCTTCAGGTGTAGTACCAGAGGATCTGAACCTTTTCCTGGAGGGAGCACTGCCGAAACGCAAGAAGCGTTCAAAATGCACCCTCGGTGTGCTGGACCCCAAACTCGGAGCCGCCATCAGCGAAGCCCTGGAGATCCCCTGCTCACACACCGGAGCGGTACCAGAGATTCTCAGAGGTCAGGATTTTAACTTTACCTATTTAACCAGTCAGGGTATAGTCTCCCTAAAAATGTTACAAAAATTATACAAATTGTCCACAAAACCTCATTTGTGTTTTTGAGAAAAAAAAATAGTGATAGATCCACAACATTAAAAAAATATATGTGTACCTATAATAGGGTTCTTGAATAAAAAAAACGAAATACACACATAGTAGATCCAAAAATTGCCTTTTTTTTAATAATTTAAATATCACATCAAAATTATACCTTTATATCACATGCAAGTTATGCTTATTCCACCATCATAACATAACATAACACTGTTCGACAGTAGACTTTTATGCTGAAAAGAAGGAGAAAAAGGACTGTTTGTTACACAGACCACATTTTCCAGAAAATAAATTTTAACTTTTCTACCCCTCAGGTATCCGTCACCACTTCCACGCCCTGATCAAGGGGCTGACCCTCAAAGCCTGCAGCGTGGCGCAGCTGGGTCTGGGTCACTCGTACTCGCGCGCGCGCGTCAAGTTCAACGTGCACCGAGTGGACAACATGATCATCCAGAGCATCGCGCTGCTCGACCAGCTAGACAAGGATGTCAACACGTTCTCTATGCGGATCAGGTGCATTTCAAATATGTCACAGAGTTCTTTTTTAGCTTTGGTCAATCATTGTTGATTTTTTTCTAAAGAAGACCATTGTAAAGGCGTTTTAAGTGGTAATAAGGAAAGTACATAATACATAGTTCTTCTCTTGTTCCTAGCCTTCTTCACCATTTTGGAGTAGGCCTCCTTTCTTTTACGCCATTCTTGTCTGTCTTGCGCCACTTGCATCCACTTGGAACCAGCCGATCTTATAAAATCATCACTTCATCGCATTTGGGATCTACAGGGCGTTTTTCTCCCCATGGTCTCCACCCAACAACAGTCTTACACCACAAATCATGCTTATAGGCAATATGGCCTGCCCATTCTCACTTAAGTTTCGCTACTCGCTGGGCAATACGTAGTTAAAACATATTTAGTTATATTGGAGTATATCATTAGCCTGGCCTCAAATCTGTTTTTTAAACAAAACCATCATCATTTTTTTTCTTCCTTCCAGAGAATGGTACTCATACCACTTCCCGGAGCTGGTGGCTATTGTCCCGGAGAACCACCTCTACACCAAGTGTGCTGAGTACATCAAGGACAGGAAGTCTCTGACCGAGGAGTCTGTGGAGCCTCTGACGGAAATCCTGGGAGACTCAGAGAAGGCACAGGTAAAATACGAAAATTGCATCAAAAAAGGTTACAAATATACCAAAGTAGAACAACTATTATGGAAAAGTTTGCGGCTGTTTACCAATCCAGAAACCATAATTGGCAGATTTTCTAAAAAACCTTTTCTATTGTTCAGCTAAGGTACCTAATTTGGTTGATACACTTCTCATCATCAGATATATCTAGCTAGACACTTTCGTATTTCTGATCTGATAAAACATGAAGCATATTATTTATTTATAGTACGGTTATTGAAAAACGAAGCCTATAAAAAAGTGTTTCGAATCAGGGATATTTTCATTAAGATTTATTATTATTATTATATATTAATACACTAGCAATTCGTACGAATCCAATATTTATAAACCTCATTTTACTCACTATCACACGATATCAAATATCTATAAAAAAAAAAAACTTTTTTTAAATGAAACCTGAACTTGCAACATGTCCTGGATTTTTTGATGAGATGCATAGATGTTTTTTGTAAGTACAGTGCTTTTTATGTTGAATCTACAAATGTTTATGCTGTTTCCAGGCGATTATCGACGCGTCCAAGATGTCGATGGGCATGGACATCTCGCCGGTGGACCTCATCAACATACAGATGTTCGCCGGCAGGGTCGTCGCACTCAGCAATTACAGGTTTGTCATTAACATTAATTGTTATTATATGCCGTGTGACGGCGGTTTAGAATAGTACCCCATTTCTTTCCCGTGGGTGTCGTAAGAGGCGACTATGGGACTCGAGAGTTTCATCTTGCAGGCTGACAACTTGTCACTAAAGTGACACACGAATCATTTGAACAAGCCCACAAGCCCTCAATATTTATCGCTCTCTGTAGAGCGACCATATTATTATGGCCATTAACGCTGTGCCTACCTCGCACGGGATAAAGTCGTGATATGTATACATGCATGTATGTATGTAATTTTTTATAAGTTGTTAAAGCCGTACCTTGCTTGACGCCATCACATTTTTTCCCTACAGAAAGCAGATAGCCGAATACCTCCATACAAAAATGAACAGTGTCGCGCCCAACCTGACCGTACTAATCGGTGACCAAGTTGGCGCCAGGCTCATCTCCAAGGCTGGTTCTCTGACTAGTTTAGCCAAGTACCCCGCCTCTACACTGCAGATTCTCGGTAAGTCAGTGACCCTCAGTATATTTAAAGTTCATCGGATCGTTGGACGACTCTGTATCCCACACGAAAATAAGAACATATTTAAAGTGACCCTGAATATGTTAAATGTGAACCCCCAACCTGACAAACAAATATGAACTTCATTAACCTTTCGTCAGTACGATATGACAATGAAAGACAAAATGTTTCAACCATAATATGGCAATGTTACACTCCAGTCTCAACTACAATTTGACCGTACTGATCGGGGACCAATTTGGAGCCAGGCCCATCTCCGAGGCTGGCTCCCTGACTAGTTTAGCCAAGTACCCCGCGTCTACACTGCAGATTCTTGGTAAGTTATTGACCTCTAGTGTAAATTATGTGTTCCTGTTGTGTTTTTGATTTGAATGTCCACTAAAAGTGTTTTTACTTTCTTCTTACTTAATAATATTAAAAGTGATGGAACCCCAACATAATTAAACTGACCTGCAGTATATTAAAAGTGACCCTCAACATATTAAACATGACCCTCAACCCGATAAACACATATGACCTCCATTAACCCGAGTCAGTTAAGATAGGCAATGCAGGCCCCCATAATATCAAAACTCAAACTGACTCACGGCGGTAAGCATCTGAGACTGCTGGGCAAAACAATACTCTGACGCTGGCTCAAATACCATGATCAAATCCAAAATGGCAGTGAGTCTCAACATGCAATGTGTTCCCACCCCCCGCAGTGTAGCTTAATCAAACTTTTTTTGTATGATATTCTTTACATTTCAGTTTTACTTTATAATTTGCACACTTTCGATCTATTGCGAGCGTTATCAGTCGGCTTGCAGTATTTAACTGTGGTGCTAAAATAAAGCTATGTGTCTGCGTAGTGCACGTTCATACATGAATGATAGCACTTTCACATTATAGCGACAGGGCGTTGAACGCGTGTCTAGCATTTTTTATAGAGTTTTATTTTAAACACGTGTTAGACTCGCGTCTAACTTTTTTGTGGTAAGGCTCATAAATTTTGAACCTCGTTTTAAATTTATCGCTAAAACTTTTTAACGTAAATCGCATGATTAGTCTTGAACCATGTAGATGGTTTTGTATCTTGCCCAATTGATATCTTAGTAAACGTATTCGCCTAAATAGTGTAACGACCAGCGTAACTGTGAGTGCGTCTGTACGTGCGCGTTGAGCATTGCGGTGTAACCGTTTTTGATTAGTTAATTCAATAACCAATCTACCAGAAAAAAGGCTTTTTTTTTCGATGTATTTTAATTTTCTATTACTTCATATTTCAGGCGCCGAGAAAGCCCTATTCCGAGCGCTGAAAACCCGCTCGAACACGCCGAAATACGGTCTGCTGTACCACTCGACGTTCATCGGGCGCGCGGGGCTGAAGAACAAGGGCCGCATCAGCCGCTACCTCGCCAACAAGTGCTCCATCGCCTCCAGGATCGACTGCTTCTCTGGTAAGGATAAAAATTGCCCCCCACAGGTTTGATAAGCGTTTATCTATCTGTGGTAAATGTAAGAATTCAATATCCAAATAGGATCGTCCATAATAGCATATCCACTACCTGTGCAATTCGCTTGTGGACTGGGTCATAAATAAAATACAAAAGTTGTACGCTAAACTATTGAATTATAAGATTATATAAAAGCATGTAAGTGTTTTGACGTCATCGAATATAGCAAAGTATGACGTCATCCGTTCCTATTTTCATACAAATTACCGTTTTAGATTGTTGGATCGTTTTAAAAAGTACTTATTTAACCTGCCAGTCCACATCTCTAACCAATTTTGAGGAACATTCAGAGGGTATCAGAAGAAACTTCAGTCAAAAATCGCATCTTCTCAGGGTGCAGGCATTACGCGTCAAAAATAATTTAACTAAAAAAGTTCAACACAAAAATGCAGCAAATGTTTGGCGTCAAAACAAATGATTGCGTTTGATAATCAGCTATCTATCCTTGTTGCACTTAGAAGAATATCATATTTCCATCCTGCTCTCTGATGACTTCAGAGCTCAAAACCTGCATTTCTTTTGTTGAACTTTAATCTGTTGAATGTTTTTTTGACGCGTTATGCCTGCACCCATCTTGTCACCTCTAAAAACTTCGGGTTAACTCATGTTTTGCTAGCTTTACCATGGAAGGAACACATCAACAATTTCACATACAACGTCACAGACTCGCTGGTTTATTGGTCTTGGTACTGGGCTTCGGCGCACGAGTCCCAGGTTCAATCCTCACCGTTCCCAGACAAAAAGATAAACACAATTTGCACACTTTGATCTATTGCAAGTGTTATCAATCGGCTTGCGGTAATAATAGTGGTGCTAAAGTGAAGCTATGTGTCTGCGTAGTGCACTTTCCTACATGAATGATGGCACTTTCACACTATAGCGACATTTTTTTGTGTAAATATAGAAACATTAATTCAAATTAGTAATTTTACTTTTTGATTGTCATTAATAATAATTGTGACTAAAGTAAATGTATTTTCTTTCTCAAAACATTCCCATTGGTGGTGTGAATTTTTTCACTTGTGTCGCTTGTATTTACTTTGTAACAGAATATGAATACAACATTCTGTTGTGCACCATGATCAAAAACGACTATACAAAATTATTTGGTCACCTAAGACATTTTTCTAATCTTCCCTTCGTATTTCTATAATTCTTGACATCACTTTATTTTGTATTCAAATTATTTCAAATAAAACTACAATATCTTACTGTTTACTTGTTTGTTGTAGAAAATCAAACTACAGTATTTGGTGAGAAGCTGCGGCAGCAAGTCGAAGACAGACTCAAATTCTACGAGACGGGAGACATTCCTAAAAAGAATATTGAGGTAAGAAAACTAACAAGATATTATCAATTTTAAAATTCTTAGCTAGCTTTACGACCAAGTGATGAATCTAGGGAATAGGCAGCGGCGTTCCCTGTGAATAACTACAGTACCTTGCACTGCGCTTACCAATCCTCTTACCAAGCGTGGCGAGTATGGTAAATACCCCCAATAGGGGAAAGCCCAGCAGTGGGCTGTTGCAGTATTACCAATCTTACCATGTTAAATATACTATTACAGAAAACTAAAAATGCTTATGCTACAGGATTCAAATATACGAACTTTGCAATCGGGAACAGTGACGCCTATTTGGATCAATTTGTATGAGAGGTTAGGGCATGCAATATCGGAAGGTTTTCAATTCCGATACTGATTTCCGAGATCAGATCTCAATATCGGAATTCCGGTATTAATATCGGAATTGCACATAAAATTAAGTTTCACGTGTTTTTTTATTAATTACGTGTAAGTATATTATTACTTTGGATTATAATTGTATAGGGATATATTTTGGTACATAAAGAAAAAATAAAAGACAGGTTTATAGATCGAATTGTTCTGTTCATAATATGGAACTTATAAGCACAAAATCACAGATTTCTCGTTACTATTATCACTCATTACTAAACTTTCTTAAAATCAACATTAATACACTTTTTATAATATCAAAGTAGGCAAGCAAAATCAACAATAATAAAAAAAAAAATATCAAATATATAAAAAACAGCGGCTGAATGCCTCAAAATAATTTTTTAAAGACACGTTTTTCTTGATAGTGCGTTCTTAAAAACAACAAGGCATCTAGCATTTTGTCTGACAGTGAACTCCTTATTTTATTACAAAAATATCCTGCGGACGAAAAGACACGCTCGCTTTTAACACTTGTGGGTAATACTGATGTAAGATAAGTGTATGCTTGTGTTAGGTAAACTCCTCTTTCACCTTTATTCTCATATATGGCTTTTTCTGTTATGACAAATTCTAAAAGATCAATTTCATCAGACGGAAGCATAGTTTTTTTTGCATTTCTCCATTTCCTTCCGAAATTCTTGCTCCAGTGCCAACTTCTTTGCTGTAGCAATCCTGGAAAGAGGTCCATCATCTTCATCGGATGACAATGATACACCAGGTATCTGTTCCGTCTCTGTGACAATATTAGTTCTAGTTGCGTTTTCTTTGTATTTGAGGCGTTTTAACAGACCTACAATGCTCTCACATATTTCGTCACTTGTTGGTTTGGGAAATGTATAATTTTCTAAAGAACTGTAAAAGCTTTTAGCATCATGAAGGTAGTGTAAAACTCCTGTTATCAGTAGCCGTCTCTCTTTAATTCGGCTTCGCAATTTTGCAGCGAGATTAGAACTCAAATATGTGTTTTGCTGGTCAAGTTTATTAAGCATAAATTTCAATGCTGTGTCTGCTGTATACAGCGTCACGTTGGCAAAGAGAAAGGACAATCAATTTTACCACTTTTAAAGTACGATTAAGATCGGTCAATGTTTTGATTTCTTCATCTGTAAAGGATAAGTACATCTAATTTAATGTCGATGAGAAGCTTGAAGATGCAGTCTTTCATTTTTAGAAAATTCTTTCTTTAAATTCTTTACAAACGTAAGCTTTTAAAGCATCGGCTTTGAGAGGTGACTTCTTGATTGATCTTACAGGACATCGTACTTTGCCAATTAAATATTTGTACATTCTTGGATCACCAGTACGAACTTGTGCACTTTCTACTTCAAATCCACCGCAATCCATTGATGACTCGTCAAATTCGTCATCTTCGTCGCTTTCTGAGTTTGAGCGGTTATGGGATTCGATTTCATGCTGAAATGACGGTTCGGGTAGGGCTTCATCAGTAGTTTTTGGCTCGGTTTCGGTAGTGGTAGTTGTTTTGTATAATGTCTCGATGACAACAAGTTGAATTCCATGGGCGAGGCATAATTGATGGTGGCCAGAGATATAAGAACCCATTTTTTTCATGACGACTCGGTGTCCAAAACGAAAAGAGAAAGAGATAACACACACAAGTATGGCTAAGCTGCGCTCGTGAGATAAAAAGACTGTAACGGGCGTCAAGAGAACATAATAATAATGACCACAGTTTTTTACAAAGTAAGTTCCAGGTGTTTTCAAATAAAGTTTTCTCAATCCGATATTACGATATTCCGAGATTCCGATATTCATGCCCTATGAGAGGTCCAACATCAAGCTATTATTCATAATAAGCCTATTTTCTTTATAAGAAATATGCAATTTCATGGCCTATATTTAAATCTGTGCCTTGAAATATTTCTAACAAATTGTTTAACACCTTTTACTTATCTTCCCACCAGGTGATGCAAGAGGCAGTACAAGAAGCTCTAGAGCAGTCAGCCCTGGAAGCCAGCGCCAAGAAGAAGAAGAAAAAGAAGAAGAAGGAGAAGAAAGAAGTTGAAGCGATGGATGAGGACTAACACAGAATGCAAGGAATAAAAACTACCCAACTCTTAAATGGAATTAGTAGGTTTTTGCCAGTGTTAAGTAAGCAATAAGTATAATTTTACAAATAAATTGAATTCCTAATGATTAGGAGATGTACTGTATTCAGGTGCAAATTAGAATAAGATAAAAATTCTGTTATATTTTACCAATAAAGGTATATCCAACATTTCTGCTTTTTATTTCTGTACACGTTGATTTTCATGAAATCATTTCAAAAATATAGTATAGGTATATCCCTAGATTAGTTGTGTTGTCCACAGTTAGTGATAAAGCGGTTAGGTAAAAGTGGGAAATTTTTAATCTGTTCGTTAAGTTCCTACTAGGTGGCGCTCGTGCGAATGATGTAAAAGTTCGGCAGTGACTTCCCATAGACGGTAATTGCTTTTTTTTAAAGCACAGAGTTTGACAGGTCTTCCCTTAATCGCGAAAAAGCGCTAGCAGTGCTTTTTTGTAAGGTTTTACAGCACGGAATAGTGTTCCTATCAATTCTATTCTATTCTATTCCTAAAAATCCTTATTTGAACTAGACCCCCCAAGTCTATTGTGCGGTCACCTCAGCGGTCACTAAAGTTTGAGAAACTTTGCTATTGCGTGTATCCGAATTTCTTTCCTAGCGTTGCCAGACCGTCAAAAATTGATGGTTCTTCGCTTATTGATTTAACCATTATTTGTACACAAGAAATGAAAAAAACATTTTAATTGACTAAACACGGGTGGCGTAGCATTTCAATAGTCCGTTTCCACCGTAAATGCTTTACTAAAAGGGAAACCAGCCAAAAAGCAAAGGAAGTTTTCAGAAACCGCTGCCTTTTAACAGAAACGTCCCGTTTCAAGAGTTTGTATCTGGCAGCACTTAAAATGTCACTTTGACAATTCTCGCACGTGTTTTGAACTTTTTCAATCCATATTTGCACGTTGTTTACTGTATTAAATCGGCAAATGTGGAATAAAACACCAAGATGAATCAAAAGAAAGTTGCTAAAAATCCGTCTCTAGCATATACGAGTCATCCAGACTACAGAAAACCACCAAAAATCGCTAACCCGGTACGTAACCTTTTGCTTTGTTTTTATTGCATTTATAAGTCCAAAATACAGCTCAAACGATGTTGAAAGTGATTCAAAATCTAGCTTATCCCTGTAAATGTAATTTCATCCCAATTTGCAGCACTTACAATGCCTGGGAGCGCCTCACATAGATTCTTTCAACTACATGGTATCAGACGGTCTAAAAGCAGCCATAGCCGATCTAATACCAGCTGAATTCGAGCTGCCTACTGGTGAAAAGATCAAAATCACTATAGATGAGGCTGCCTTTGCCAAACCCAGTGTCCCCATGGAGGCAGTGGGTGTGAAAAACCAAAAGGTTTTGCCGACAGAGTGCAGACAACGAGCAGCTACTTATAAAGGCGATTTCAAGATAAGACTGACCTTTGCTGTGGATGGGAGGACTATGACCATTGATCGGTCACTTGGGAACTTGCCTATAATGGTCAAGGTAAGGAATTTATTTTAAGAAATTATCTTGCCAAAGAAACAAAACAAAAAATATCTAACCAATTCCTGTTATCTGAATAGAGAGATTTCATGACTTTTTCTTGGATTTCATATTGGTAATTATAACATCTTGGGTCATATCCCCCTAATGTTTTGTTTGTTATTTTTTACTGACTATGGTTTGGGATAGTTTTACCTTAAACAGAAGGTAACCAATGTAGTGAGTTGCAAGAAATATAAAACTTTATTTAAATAACCTACAATTTATGATTATGAATTTGGTATCAATCAAATACTTCAAGCTCAGACGTACATTCAAGTAGCCATTTTTCATAGCTATTTTACTATATCACTGTTTGTAAAATGCGTTTTACAGTGTCAAGTTTAAAATTGGGCCTGACAAACAATAGCATGTTTGTGTTATTATGTAAATGTGGTTTTATGACCTGTCATTAGAGGAAACTACTTAGGGAGTACCAGGAGAAACAGTGTCAAGATAGCAAAGAATAGTTAGAGCTTGCATTGATAAACCACACTCAACTCTGAGATAGATCTCAAGAGTGATATTGGAAATTGTCAGACAGTACTAAAGATGACATCTCAAAAACACACGCAATAATTATTTTAGAGTTGAGTGTGGTTCTTAAATATGGGCCTGTGAAAGAATAATGAACCTGAGATTCTATTGGAAAATCAGTATAATTTTCAAAATACCAATCTGTATTGCAGTCTAAAATGTGCCACCTGGCTGACCTGTCTCCTGAAGAGCTGGTGGAGCACAATGAGCATGCAGACGAATGGGGAGGCTACTTCGTTATCAAGGTATATTAATAATTTAGAAACCAAAATAAGTTGTAAAATATAAGCAACATTCTTTTTTAGAAGGAATTAGTCTCTGCCTACCGGTTGGCGGAAAAAGCGTGATTTATGTAAAATTCTAAAACTGAATCAAGAACAGTCTTGAGGCAAAAACTATCTATGATTTTTTTTTTCGTGTGGGACACCGAGTCGTCCAACGACCTGATGAGCCCTAGTGTCAGAAACTATCTATGATGATGATTGATGAAAGAAAATACATTCATTTTGCGTTATATCAATTTCCTGTGGCTTAAGGATGTTGGCGAGACGGGTGGCGCGAAAGAGGGGAGGCCTTTGCCCTGCAGTGGGACATCGAACAGGCTACGTAAAAAAAAAAAAAAAAAAAAAAAAAAAAAGGATGTTGGAAAAAATCATAAAGAAATGTCTTACTAACAATTTTGGCAAATGTTATAAAAAAAGTTATATTATGTTTTACCTATGCATTATTTTCTGCGCAAATTAAATACATGCTCAATGCTCATATTTATCTTTATCTCCTCGAGCAGGGTCACGAGCGCCTCGCCCGCATGCTGCTGGTGACGCGGCGCAACTTCCCCGTCGCCATCAAGCGCTCCGGCTGGAGGATGAGGGGCAACCTCTTCTCAGACTACGGAGTGCTGGTGCGGTGCGTCACCAGCGATCAGACTGCTACCGTAAGTGAAAAGCCAATAACTACAACAATTTATTGAATGTTTGAATGACCAGTAAGATTCTACCAGCGCGCAACTATGCAGGTAATGTCGCAAGCGGTCATAGTGATAATACATAGAGAAAATTACTGGTGTATCTTCAAGTGACGAGCGCGCTTGGCTCGCAATAATATTATGCGTTTTTTTTAAATAAAAGCTTAGAGCTCGCTTTGTTCGCAATATGTGCATTTGTCATTGTTTTATCGTGAAGTGACGAGCTTGCTTCGCACGCAGTTGTTCATTGATATTTATTGTTATTTTTACCTAGAAGCGACGAGCTATTTTTAAGCTATGTCTAAATACGGACGCCTTTGTTTACGACGATGATGATAATGATCTCTCCGACCGATTTCGGCGATGGCGACCACTTCGACTCCTAATCAGATCGGCGCTGATGCGCCCGGAGATGGCTATTGTAGCCAATTTTAGCTATCACTTCAATACCAAAACCTTGTTACAGAACAATGTTCTCCACTTCCTACAAAACGGCACCTGCAAGCTGATGTTTTCTCATCGCAAAGTGATGTACTACGCGCCTCTACTGCTGATCATCAAGTGCCTGGCGGACTGGACGGACCATTACCTGTACAGACTATTGCTGCACGGGAAGAAAGATGACCTGTATTACGTCAAGTATGTTTTATAACAACATTCACTGTTTTCTCGACTTTTTAACGTTCTGTACTTACGTTGACAAAATGGGATCTTATTACTAAGATTTGCTATTAGTTTTTTTGGTGTTTAATTTGGATGCTTAATGCAACTAGCCGTGTGATGCCGGCTTAGAATGGCATCGCCCTATTTCTTTCCCGCGGGTGTTGTAAGAGGCGACTAGGGGTTTCATAATGTATTACAACTTTAGGCGACAGACTAACACCCTGTTACTACAGAGATACACGAATCATCTGAAAGGGCCTTCAATATTTGTCAGACGTGGCGATAGCGACCGTATTTTTACGGTTATTTACGCTCTGCCTCGCAAAGGATAAATGTGTATTCATATTATTTTCTCTGTAATTTCCATGTACAGCTGCATCCAGAACATGCTTCGTGAGCTGCACGAGGAAGGTCTCCACACGTCTGAAGAGTGCAGGTCATATCTCGGCAGAATGTTTCGCGGTAGACTGTCAGGTAAAAAACATGGTTGCTACAATTTCGGTTGTGTACTGGGTCATTAATACCATATAAAAGTTGTAATATTTCGAAAAAATTTGAACGTAGTCCGTAGGTAGTATTTTTGGACAATAGTTTTCACGATATAACTTTCATATTTTATCAATTGCCTTGTAACGTACCGATGTAGACTAACCAGGTAATAAGTACTAAGTACTACTAATAGATGTCGCTAAGATAAGAGATTGAGAAATCGACGAAGGCCAACCGGTGCGTGGATAGCTCAGTGGTAGAGCACGGTACCCCATTCGCCCGGGTTCGAATCCCGGTCGACGGTTGTAAATTTTTTATTTTTCCTATATTCTTTTATTTTCTCACAGATCTACCCCCCTGGGCTACCGACCTTCAAGCCGCAGATTTCTTACTAAACAGATGCGTGATGATACATTTGAAGAAACATACGGACAAACTTCACGCGCTAGTATATATGGCGCAGAAGTTGTACGATGTTGTGCAGAATAAGGCTAAGGTGGGTAAAATATGGAATATTACATTGATTAGGTGGTGAGAAAGGAAGTAATTGCTAACGAGGGTGAAGTTTGAGGCACGAAGCGCAGCTTTGGCGTTTCTATGTAGGTGTAGTATAAAATAAATAAGCACACACACACACACACACACACACACACACACACACACACACACACACACACACACACACACAAACACCCACACACAAACACCCACACACACACACACACACACACACACACACACAAATCACTCGTTAAAATAAATAATGATTGGTGGTTTTTTGCAGGTGGAAGGCGCCGACGCTGTGATGGTTCAGGAGTTGCAAGTAGGAGGGCACTTATACCTGCAGGTAATTTACAATATGACAACCGAAAATTTTGTATTTTTCTCCATTCTAGAAATGTAACCTTTTTTTTACAAATTGAACAACTTTATTGAGAAAATCGTTCAGTTTCATATACAGTCTCTCCGCGTCATTCATGATCAATCCAATTTTTAAGGTTGCGATTGTTATGAGACTGTTGCGTGTTTCAGCAATATTTATTACTTTTCTAGGTGCAGTAACATTTACTGAACGTGCACCATCATTTTCATCAGGCTTGTTCGTAACGATCACAAGATAATCGAATCCTTAAAAACTGAGTTTGTCCTGAGTTACGGTGACCCGCTGCTCTAGTCTCTCAAAAGACTATCTTGATATATATTTTTGCTCGTTATAATAACGTTTTGTATTTTATTACTAACCAGGAAAACACTCGTTAATAAATAAACACAATATTTATTAATATTGTGTTTATTAACGTTGCAGGTGTTAAAGGAGCGTCTCCAGATGTTGCTGTATGTGATCAAAGCTAATGTGCTGAAACGCGCGAGGAGTGGGAAAAAATTCTCCATGTCTCCGGTAAGTATGTAAGCTATGTAGATTAGCTTATACTAGCCCACTGCTGGACATTCCGTTAGTTTGATCCAGTGCCGAACGTATTCAATATCTAGATTTCAAGATTTCAAAGATTTTATTTTCAAGTGGATTCACAATATTTTCACATAAATGGAAAAAAAAAATAGGTGGGACAAAATGTCATATTTATCTTGGAACAATTGAATAGAACAGATGGGAAAGGGCGAAAAAGACACTATTTACTACAAAAGAATTACTTAGGAAATACTCAAATAATTATATTACATGCTATGTCGCCTTATCGTTATCATCAGTCTCAAATATGTTTTCAATACGAAAATAAAATTGTTTATTATTTACAATATTTCTTCTTTTAATGTTGCCAAAATATAAACGAAAAATTTTGATAATCTATTTTCATAACAGAAAGACCTCCAACAAATAATCAAAATGGCGGGCAGCTTGGAACAGCGGATGGAGACATTCCTAGCGACCGGAAACGCGCCTTCCAACAACGTGAACTTAGCGCAGTACGCGGGACTCACCATCGTCGCTGAGAATATCAACCGGATGCGATACATGTCGCACTTCAAGTGAGTATGTCGTGTTGTAGTGAGTACGTCGCACTTCAAGTTGGTATGTCGCACTTTAAGTGAGTATGTCGCACTTCAAGTGAGTATGTCGCACTTCAAGTGAGAATGTCGCACTTAAAGTGAGTGTGTGGCACTTCTAGTGAGTATGTCGTATTCTAGTGAATATGTCGCATTTCAAGTGAATATGCCGTACTTCAAGTGAGTCCAATACGTCCAAGTGTCTTAAATTCCAACCAAATGCAGCAAAATAGAACCAAGTTCCTTAAAATATATTCAAGTACCACTCAAATTTCATAAAATACATCCAAGTGTCCTAAATTGCACTCAAGCAACATCAAATACTCTCAAATGTCTTAAAACACACCCAAGTGTGTTAAATTACATCCAAGTACCTCAAAAAATACACCAAAATGTATTTAATAACCACCCAAGGGCCCGAAATTGTCCTAAAACACATCCAAATGTTTTAAAATATACTCAAGTCATAGACTTTCCTAGCGACAGGCAATGCGCCTTCCAACAACGTGAACTTAGCGCAGTACGCGGGACTCACCATCGTCGCTGAGAATATCAACCGGATGCGGTACATGTCGCACTTCAAGTGAGTCGAGAATACAACCAAGTGTTTTAAATAGCAGATCCAAATGTTTTATTATACACCTCATCATTCTCCTTGCCTTATCCCGTCCTCTGTCGGGGTCAGCTACCTAACCTGGGGGATTTGACGTGGAACCAAATTTTTACACAGAGCGACTGCTATCTGACCTCTGCAACCCGGAGGCTAACCTGAGGGCGTTTAGGTGTTCACAGGGAACGCTGATGCTCATTCTCTGGATTCATCCCTTATCGTCTTTTACGACAGCCACGGCTAGAAATGGGGTGATGTCATTTTTATACGGCATCACACGGCATCAAGGTACTAATATAGACATGAACTTTGTTCCAGAGCCATCCATAGAGGCTCATTCTTCATGGAAATGCGTACTACCGAGGCCCGACAACTGTTACCAGACGCCTGGGGCTTCGTGTGCCCAGTACACACGCCCGATGGGGCTCCTTGTGGACTACTCAACCATCTGACCATGTCCGCGCAGGTAGGTCATTCAGAGACTCAATATCCCACTCTAGATAAATTCTCTTGTGTTCCGTACATACACTCAGTGCATGTATGCTAAATTGTTAACGCAAGTTGTGTACGCAAGCAGACGTGCTGATAATTTTCGTTCCCAAGTTCATTCTCAATTTTCGACCGAAATCAGCACCTACCCTAAAATCTGTTTTTATTGAAAGGGGGAAATTAACATTTTGGATTGGCATTATTTTTGGAAATCTTATAGTGATGTGCCTATTAGTCGTGGGTAACTCATGAACGATTGGCTTAAAAGAACTAAGTCCCCTCTTACAAATCACTCGTTCAGTAGTTCCTCGGACATAGCTTTAGTTCACAACTCACCGGCTCACTTCACGCGCGAGCCGTGACCTCGGCGGCGGCGCGCGCGTTCGCGGGCGCCCGTTCGGCTCGCGGCTCGCGCCGCACGACGCACACAGCCGCACAACACACACTCGCGTAAGATAGAGACAAAGAAATCGAATTCCGTTGGAAAGAGTGGGGACGCTATGTTTTTCGAAGTCTTGGCTATCTAAATCACGCGTCTGTCCGTCGGTTATGGATACATTAAGCAAAAAGTAGCGTAAAATGAAAGACAATAGGGTACATTTTTGTTTGATAAATCGGGATAGTTTTGCACCATTTTTTTCTACAATCAAGCACATTTATTACATACATACATAACACGCCTTTATCCCTCGCGGGGCAGGCAGGGCGTTAATGGCTGTAAGAATACGGTCACTATGGCCACGTCTGTCATTTTTGAGGATTGTTTTCCAAGGTTGTTTCAGAAAACATGTGTATCACTATAGTGACAGGTTGTCAGCCTGTCGTCTAAAAATTGTAATACACCAACAAATACTCTCGAGTCCCTTAGTCGCCTCTTACTACACCCGCGGGAAGGATGTAGGGTGATGCTATTCTAAGCCGGCATCACACGGAAAATTGAAGATAGAAACGCATTTATTAAAGATAGAAAATAAAATATAACGTCAAATTAGGAATCCACCCACATATTACTTCGTTAAACATATTACTTCCTTACATTTAAGTACCTACATTAAATTGATGCACGAACTCAATTTCCAACAAAAGGCTATAAAGACGCGAACTACAATGTAAACAATTCAATAACACTTAGTTCGTTTGAACTAAACTCCGTAGCCGCTCGCTCGGCTCATCGCTCACTCATGAGCCGTAGGACGCGTAGGAGCCGTAATAAAGAAGTGAACTAACTGAACTACTGAACTAAGTGAGTGATTCAACTCCGCAGACGCAAAAGATTCAAATCGCTCTGCTCATCTAAGTGAGTGATTTTTCCCATGTCTAGTGCCTATCATCTGTCAAGTTCAGTGCACTTTAAACACATTAATTTTTCAAGTAGATATATACAGAGTGTAAGAGACGGTGTAACGATAACTTTGCAGGCGTGATCAGACCATGAAACTGAACAACTTTTTCTATGGGGTCTATGTTGGGAAACGAAAATATTTTTCGAGTTCCATTACAAAGTGACTCAGCTGATCGGAAATTTTGTATGGAAGGGCGTAAAAAATTTTTCGTTTGCCAACACAGCCCCGATATAAAAAGTTGTTCAGTTTCATGGTCTGATCACGCCTGCAAAGTTTTCGTTACACCGTCTCTTACACCCTGTATTGTAAAAATTTCGTGTTGTATAATTTTAGATGAATTTATGTTCTAGGTTACCCAACCTGTGGATCAGAAAATCATGGAAAACCTTCCTCTAGTACTCGAAAAGTGTGGTAAGTGAGTCTTTATGCCTGTGTTTTGAATTAACTTGGTCGGCTGTGGCATATTTTGTATGAGAGGTCCAAAATTTTTTTCATTTTGAAAGTTGTCCAGTTTCCTGGAATCGTTCATCCCTTGAAAGGAAGTTAGTACTTTTCCTTACACCTTGTATATTTGTACACGCACGCACACAAATCACGCCTTTTTCCCTAGCGGGGTAGGCAGAGCAATAACGATCGTAAAATTGCGCTCGTTATCGCCACGTCTGACAAGTATTTAGGGCCCTTTCAGATGATTCGTTTATCATTTTTCATTTTATTTCTTTAGTAATTTCAAGAGATTGTTGTTTTCTTACGTATTGTTTTTTTTATAAATATTCACTTGTTCCTTACAGGAATGGAATCAATAACGTCCGTAACCAACACCCCCCTATCTCGCGACGTGTACAAATACCCGGTTTTCATAGACGGACGGTTGGTGGGGTATCTGTCAGAGGACACGGTTGCCAAGTCCGCCGCGTTCCTGCGCAGCCTGAAGGTTAAAGGCGAGGAGGTGCCTATTACCACCGAGATCGTGGTCATTCCTAAGAAACAGGTTAGTGGGTTTTTGGGTCGACGAATGCCCCAATAACAATGCAGTCATACTTAAAACAAGGTAGGTTAAGGAGTGGGTTTTTGGGTCGACGAATGACCCAAAACATTTATTTTATCGTTGTCATACCTAAAACGGGATAGATGTGTTTGGAAATGGGTTTTTAAGTCGACGATCGACCTGACTGGTTGTTTTTAACCTTATCATACTAAAAACAGTTAAATTCTTTTTAAATGTAGGTTTTTGGGTCAACGAATGATCCAACAAATCACTGTTATTGCTATTATACTTACTCAAAAACAAGGTACGTTTTTTAAGTGGGATTTTGGGTAGACTATAACCGCTGTCGTACCTAAAACTATTTAGTTTGAAAGGTTAACAAAACCGAACCCATCCCTCTCGAGTCGAGAGCCTAATTCTCAAGCGACTAGACCACCAGTGTGCATAGACGGGCGGTTGGTGGGGTATCTGTCAGAGGACACGGTTGGCAAGTCCGCCGCGTACCTGCGCAGCTTGAAGGTTAAAGGCGAGGAGGTGCCTATTACTACCGAGATCGATGTCATTATTAAGAAACAGGTAAGTGGGTTTTTGGGTCGACGAACGACTCAATGGACATAGTTTCTAGCCCTAAAAATTTGGTTACTATAATTCTACTGAAGTGGGCTTTTAGGTCAATCCATGACCCGATAAAGTCTGTATTAGAGGAATAGATCTTGTCTATGTTAATGTTAGAGTGCCTCAAATGCTTAAACGTGCCTTCCGAAGCACGTTATATCCCCTTGTCATTTGGCACACAAACTAGAAACAATCCCGTAAAGCATATCGAACTCATGACTTTGTATCGGGATAAGAATCTACAAACGACTAGCCACATAGACATTGACAAGTCCGCCGCGTCCCTGCGCAGCCTGAAGGTTAAAGGCGAGGAGGTGCCTATTTCTACCGAGATTGAAACCTAAGAAACAGGTTAGTGGGTTTTTGGGTCGACGAATGACCCTATGGATATTTTTACCGCTATCATACCAGGGTAGTTGTGTTTAGGAGTGGGGTTTTGGGTCGACTGGTTGTTTTTTACCTTATCATACTAAAAAACAGGTAAATTCTCTTTAAATGTGGGTTTTGGGTCGACGAATGACTCAATACCGATGCCGTGTGATGGCGGCTATGCCATGTGATGCCGGCTTAGAATAGCATCACCCCACATCCTTCCCGCGGGTGTCGTAAGAGGCGACTTAGGGACTCGAAGGTATTGGTGTATTACAATTTTTAGGCGACAAGCTGACAACCTGTCACTATGGTGATACACATGTTTTCTGGAACAACCTTGGAAAATAATCCTCAAAAATGTCAGATGTGGCGAAAGCGACCGTATTCTTACGGCCGTTAAGGCTCTGCCTACCCCGCAAGGGATAAAGGCGTGATATATCTTGTTTATGTTGCGAATGACTCAGTAAAGTATTTTTATCGCTATCATATCCAATAACAGGTAAGATTACTCAGAAAGTGGGGTTTTGGGTCAACGAACTACCCGATAGACTGTGCTATAATCGCTGTTATACCTAAAACTGTTTAGTCTGAAAACTTAATAAAATCGAACCCAGTACTATTTTGAGTTAAGATCCTAATTCTCAAGCGACTAGACTACTAGTGTGCATTACGGGCGGTTGGTGGGGTACCTGTCAGAGGACACGGTTGCCAAGTCCGCCGCGTACCTGCGCAGCCTGAAGGTTAAAGGCGAGGAGGTGCCTATTACTACCGAGATCGTGGTCATTCCTAAGAAACAGGTAGGTTGTATAATCGGATCGTTCCTTAACCCTGTGTTAGCGGTGGGTCACTTGCGAATGAATGAATGGAAAGAGCGCGCAGAACAAAACAGTCACTCATAAAGAAATTCTATTGCGATGGTGTCACAAGTGCCGTACGAGAATTTTATCGTAGTTTTAGGCCTCGACGTAGTTTGTAACGAGTTAAAGCCTATAATTCGTTAAGCCATTGTGGACGTTACTACAGTTTTTTAATTTTTATATAAATTTTATGACTAAATACTGTCTATTTTGTAATCGAAAGAAGGGAAAGTCGAAGGGAGAAGAGAAAGACCAAGACACACATTCTTACATACATACATACATACATACATACATACATACATACATACATATATCACGCCTTTATCCCTTGCGGGGTAGGCAGAGCGTTAACGACCGTAAAAATACGGTCGCTATCGCTGTAATATATGTAGGGTAGTAGCTTATTTATATTTTACTACTTTTTGTGAGGGTATTTTAATCTTGCATTAAATCATCTGGTGATAAGAAGTGTTTCCTTAATCTCTGCTGAAATACCCGAAGAACCCACATACTTTACAGTGGCGACGAGGCAGTAACTACTTACGTGTGCGTGTAGTGTACCTATTAAAACTTGTGGACTGTTTACATAACAGAATAACTTTAAAAAAATGACCATTGGAAAGATCGACCCGTTTGACATTGAAAAGGACGATTGGAGTCAGTATGTCGACCGATTGGAGCAGTATTTTCTGGTCAATGATATAAAAGAAGCAATGAAAGTACCTACTTTAATTACGGTATGCGGCAGTGCAGCGTATGAGCTTATGGTGAATTTGTGTACGCCGACTAAACCGTCAGCAAAAACATACAACGACTTGGTGACAGTTTTGAAAAATCATCTACAACCGAAACCTAGTGCATTGGCTGAACGATTTAAATTTCGGCAGCGAGTTCAAAGGAAAAGTGAGAACATAGCAGATTACGCGGCAGACCTTAAAAAGTTAACTAAAGACTGTGGGTTCAGTGTCGAAAGTTTGAAGGAAAATTTACGTGACCAATTCGTATGTGGTTTAACCAACGAGGGTATACGACAGAGGTTGTTTACGGAGCCGGACACCATGGACTACGATAAAGCGTATAAAATTGCGGTATCTATGGAGGCAGCCGAGATGAATGCGGCGTTAGTAGAGGATCGTACTGTTAGAGGTGACGACTTACGAGCGGCGTCAACGGCATCGGTGCATCATGTGGGTACAAAGGCACGAGGCGGCTCCAGGAACAAAAACAACGCATACCAAGATGCGGCCAGCGGCCGAGGTGACGTCATGCGCGCTCCGCGTGGCTCTTTGCCGGCGGGTGGTCCAAGGCGCATAAGCGGAGCGGGTGGCGAAAAATATCGTAATGCAAGGGACGATCAGTTTAAGCAAAAGTGTACGGCTTGTGGCGTTTTTCACTATACTCGTACATGTCAGTATAGAAAATATGTTTGTCGAGTATGTAATGAGCAGGGTCACTTGAAGAAGATGTGTCCAAATCTGCAAGCACGTTCATCATTTCACAATATGAGGGAAGAAAAGGTGGAGTACACAGACAGCGACGACTATGATAGTGAGGAGGTAAATAATTTGTGGTCTATAAACGCCAATCTCTCGGACTATCCACCATACTTTATTGATGTACTAGTAGATAATACTCTGTTATCAATGGAGTTAGATTCGGGGAGCGCTATAGCCTGTATTAGTTATGAGTGTTATGGAAAATATTTCTCACATTGTAAATTGCAGGAAAATGATTTATGTTTACGTTACTATACAGGAGAAATGGCTATGCCACTGGGTAAAATAACACCTTGGGTGAAATGTAACAAACATTGTAAACAGTTAGATTTATATGTGGTTGATCAAGGTAAAACAAATCTTTTAGGCCGGCAGTGGATGAAAGAGTTAGGTATTTTACCGCCTTCATTTTGTAATAATTTACGGGGAATGAAAACAATATTTAATATAAATGAATTCAGTTCCAGCTACTGTGAAGTGTTTGCTGACGGTTTGGGAAGATTCACCGGCGGAACTGTTGGGTTTCGACTGAAGGAAAACGCGCGGCCCGTGTTTCTTCGTGCACGACCCCTAGCGTACGCGCTGCGCGAGCCGGTGGAGCGCGCGCTCGATCAGCTGGTGAGGGACGGCGTTATCACTCCTGTCAACAGTTCAGACTGGGCTACGCCTATCGTACCGGTTTTGAAGAAAGATGGCACGATACGGGTATGTGGCGATTTTAAGTTGACGTTAAACAAGTGCTTAGAGGTGGATCGTTTTCCTTTGCCTAGGGTTGAAGATTTATTAGCGAAACTACATGGTGGCAATAAATTCACTAAACTCGATTTATCACAAGCATACGCACAATTTGAACTGGACGAATCTAAAAAGTTCACTGTGATTAATACACATAAAGGGCTATTTATGTATAACAGGTTGATTTACGGTTTGTCATCAAGTCCCGGTATTTTTCAGCGAAAGTTAGAACAGTTGTTTGCAGATTTACCGCGGGTAGGGGTTTTCTTGGACGATTTGATAATTACTGGACCAACAGATGAGGCACATTTAGATACTTTACATGAAGTCTTCAGACGATTACAAAAATATGGTTTGAAAATTAGAAAAGACAAGTGCACTTTCTTTGCAGAGTCAGTAACGTACTTAGGTTTTGTAATTAGTAAAAAAGGAGTTCACACTTGCCCGGAAAAAGTAGATGCGATTAACAGGGTTCCGATACCTAAAAATATTTCCGAATTGCGTTCATTTTTAGGTCTCGTGATGTACTATGCCAAGTTTGTTAGGAATATTAGTACCATTTTAGCACCACTATATACGCTATTAAAAAGAGAGGTAAATTTCGAATGGAACGAACAACGTAATGAGGCTTTTAATGAGGTTAAAAAATTATTGACTTCTAGTGAAATTCTGGCTCACTATTCACCTGATTTACCTCTGGTACTGACAGCAGACGCGAGCAGTGTCGGGGTGGGCGCGGTGATCTCGCACCTCATGCCCGGCGGCACCGAGCGCCCCGTTGCATACGCATCACGCACTTTGAATTCAGCAGAAAAGGCTTATTCACAGATAGAGCGTGAGGCGCTGGCCATTATATATGGGATCAGGAAGTTTCATCAGTACTTATACGGCAGGAAGTTTAAGTTGCGCACAGATCACAAACCTTTGGTTAGTATTTTCGGAGATAAAAAGGGTATTCCGGTGATGGCAGCCAGTAGGATGCAGCGCTGGGCGGTATTGCTAGCAGGTTATCATTTCGAAATCGAGTATGTGCGTAGTGAGCGTAATGCAGCGGACGCGTTATCGCGTTTACCGGTAGGGAACCCTAGTAAAGAAGTTAGGGAATCTACTTATGTCAATTTCACTCAAAAGTTTATGCCGGTAGATAGGAAAATAGTGCAACAACATACGGAAAAAGATGACGTCCTTAGAAAAGTTGTACTATGCATACAAACAGGTTGGCCATTAGCTAATAAAGATGAAACATTGCAACCTTATTATATTAGAAGGAATGAATTATATTTTGACACGGGTTGTGTAGTATGGGGATATAGATTAGTAATCCCACCCAAGATACAAGAGAATTTATTAAAAGAACTTCATGTTGGACACATGGGAGTAGTCAAAATGAAAAGTTTAGCGCGGAGCGTTATGTGGTGGCCGGGAATCGACGCTGACATAGAACGAACGTGCAAAGCATGCCCTGTTTGTGCTGTGGACAGCCCTGCACCCGCCCGTGCACAGCCCAGTCCTTGGCCGTATATTCCAGAACCCTGGACAAGGCTACATGCCGATTTTCTAGGTCCATTTGGAGGTAGGACCTTCTTGGTTATTATCGATTCGACTAGTAAATGGCTAGAGGTACTGCAGATGTCGAAAACGACCGCTAGTGCCGTTATAATGATGAGGGAGATCTTTGCTAGGTTTGGTTTACCTAAAGAAGTAGTCTCGGATAATGGCCCGCCATTTACGAGTAAAGAGTATATAGATTTTATGCAACTCAATGGTATTAAAATAACGCACTCGGCTGCTTATCACCCATCGTCGAACGGAGCCGCGGAAGGAGCCGTCAAACTTTGCAAACGAGCTATTAGAAAAGCTATTACTGAAAATTGCGAGTTGGACACAGCTTTGCAAACGTACTTAATGGCCTATAGGAATGTAGAACATAGCACGACGGGAGTATCACCTGCTATGCTTTTGCAGAGACGGAATTTACGGTCCCGTCTGGATTTATTAAGAGGAGATCGACAGATAGAGGATAGGGTGAGTAGAGGACAGGAAAACCAAGTGAAAGCTTCAGGTGGTGTAAATAGAGAGTTAGAAGTAGGAGATGCAGTGTGGGTTAGGAATTATGCGGGAGGAAGGAAATGGATAGAAGGAAAAGTAAAAGAAAAACAAGGTTCGCGAAATTATGTGATAGACAGAGAAAATGGTCCACCTACAAAAAAGCACATTGATCAAGTTAAAAAGAGATATCCATGTACCACGGACTTCACTTCGCCCCAAAAAGTACCAACAGGTACAGAGAGTGATGCCGCCGATCCTTCATCAGGATCTAATAAAACTTCCGGAGTAAGTGAGTCCACTAGTTCATCGGTGAATCTTCCTAGTCCCACAGGCCCAACACTTAGACCTAGAGAAAATTTAAAGCCCATAAAAAGGTTCGGATTTGAGTTTGATTAGTGTTTAGGTTTCCTAGCATGTAAACATAATAATAAATATTTAGATTACAGTTTAAATTTAAGTACCTACCTATTATAAAAGTTTTGTTACTTTACCTATGTTGATACAATCAAATTTAACTAGGTACAACATTATATAAGTATTATGTACCCTTAGTTGTTAACAGTAGGTAAAACGATTGTTTGGCAATTATGGATTTAAGGGTGGAGGTGTAATATATGTAGGGTAGTAGCTTATTTATATTTTACTACTTTTTGTGAGGGTATTTTAATCTTGCATTAAATCATCTGGTGATAAGAAGTGTTTCCTTAATCTCTGCTGAAATACCCGAAGAACCCACATACTTTACAATCGCCACGTCCGACAAATATTGAGGGCCGGCTGAGGCAATTTGTGTATCATTAAAAGTTGTAATACAGGTGAAACCCTTGAATCCCTTAGTCGCCTCTTACGACACCCACGGGGAAGAAATGGGGTGATGCTATTCGAAGCCGGCATCACACACATTCTTCACTTAAATAAAAGGCCCAGAGCATTGGCAGTAAATATAAAAGAATGGAAATTACTCCACCGACAAGAGCATGGCTTTTAAGTTTGATGATGATGATTTAATTATTTCTAGATCTGCGCGCAATACGCCGGCGTGTTCCTCATAACTTCAGAAGCTCGCATGATGCGTCCAGTTATCAACCTGTCCACAGGACAACTAGAACTCATTGGCACCCTGGAACAACTTTACTTAGATATTGCTGTCACACACCAAGAGATATACAAAGGTGAGTTGTTTGAAAGAGATACAAAGGTGATTTCAACAATATGTAAAAAGGTAATTTCAACGGATTATATAAAGGCAATTTCAACGGGGTGTACAAAGATAACTTCAAAGGAATACAAAGAAAAATTCAAATAGACGTACAATGATATTATCAAAAGATATACAAAGGTAAGTGTGGTCACTATATCTAAAGATGCCTGGTTTGATTCCTTATAACTTCAGAAGCTCATATGATGCGTCCAGTTATCAACCTGTCCACAGGACAACTAGAACTCATTGGCACCCTGGAACAGTTGTACTTAGACATCGCTGTCACACACCAAGAGATATACAAAGGTAATTTCAACGCTATGTACAAAGGTAATTTCAACAGATTGTACAAAGGTAGTTTCAAAGTTATACAAAGGCAATTTTAAAGTGATACAAAGGCAATGTCAACGGGTTGTACAATTGTTACTTCAAAAGAATACAAAGAACAATTCACGGAGATGTACAAATGTAATTTCAAATAACATACAATGGAAATTTGAAAGAATAGCCAGTATAGCCAGAGGTACCAGGTTAGATTTCTCATAATTTCTGTATGGTGCGTCCAGTTATCAACCTGTCTACAGGACAACTAGAACTCATTGGCACCCTGGAACAGTTGTATTTAGACATCGCTGTCACACACCAAGAGATATACAAAGGTAAATTCAGCGGCAAATCTTTAGATCAAGAAGTGCCAGGTTCGATTCCTAGGGTATACAAAGTATTTTTGTTATTTTCTTCTAAAAACAAAAGACGATAAAAGAAACTTAGTATTTTCCAAAATCAGATCTTTACGATTACGACAACTGTACGATTTTTTCCCAAGTGACCTTTGACTACTTTCTGGGAAGCCCCGGCAAAAAGATTGTATTAATTTACTGAAAAAAAATATATATTTTATGATGGCGAAAGCAAGAGATCGTGCCTTCTAGCGTACGCTGGGGTAGGCAGCAGTCCATCAGTGGACAGTGGAGCAATGGAATATCAGGATATATTAATATGATGACTTTTTGCAGGAAAAACAACACACTTAGAGCTATCAAAGTCTGCCTTTATGAGCAACTTAGCACAGTTAGTGCCGATGCCCGATTGCAACCAATCACCACGGTAAGACGTTAGGACTTAAATAATCAAGTGTAATTATGAAGAAATAAAAACACTACTATGTCTTTGCGAAATGTTTATATAGCCACTGTTACCCGTGCAGCTGGGACGAATCTAATGACACAACCAATAACAATAAAGGTATAAAGAAAAAATAGTAAAATTTTGTAAGTGATAGCCGCTTAAAATATTAGGTAATTTTCACTTTTAAATCGTTACAAGATTATTCTGAAATGCCCCTCAAACATTTGTCAGACGTGGCGATAGTGACCGTATTTTTACGTCTCTTAACGCCCTACCTAATCCGCAGGGGATAAACCCCTAATATGTGCAACAAAGTAACTAAAATTCAACATTTTCTTTCAGTAACATGTACCAATGCCAGATGGGTAAACAAACTATGGGCACCCCCATACACACGTGGCCCACCAACGCTGAAACTAAGTTATACAGACTACAGACCCCGGCTACACCTTTATTTAGACCCACGCATTATGATAACATAGGACTGGACGATTTTCCTATGGGAACCAATGCTATAGTTGCTGTCATTTCTTATACGGTAAGTTTTCTAATACATGATAAGTTAAAAAAACTAATTCTGGCTGCAAACCCCAGCTTTCCCACATTATGATATCATGGGGCTGGACGATTTTCCTACGGGAACCAATGCTAATTCCTGTCACTTTTTAGATATAAAAACTTCTCTACCGTAGGACTGCTAGAAGAGATTTGTTTTTTATCTAAATGCGATTGTCCTGTGTTTTATCTTGTGTGAAATAAACAATTGAATAATAAATAAATAATAAAAATATCAAGAACACATAATTTTCTACGTTTTTGCTCAGGAAGTCTCCTGTCAAAATCACAGCTACCATTTCTATTCTTGAACATAGGAAGCCATAACTTATATCATTCTCCCCCAGGGCTACGACATGGAGGACGCGATGATCATCAACAAATCCGCGTACGAGCGCGGGTTCGCCGCCGGCTCCGTCTACAAGTCCGACTTCATCGAACTGAAGCACTCTTCCTCATACTTCTGCAGGGACAGCGCCAAGCCCGAACTAGCCAAGTATATAGACGATGATGGGTTACCGGCCGTCGGGGCTAGGATACAACCGGATGATCCGTTTTACTGGTATGTTATGAATTTTCCGACGAAAACTGTGTTAGAATTTGTCGAACGCAAGCCTTTTTTTATTTCAAATGTATTTTAGTTTTGTTTTGAATTTTCATCTAGTCTACGAAATGTTTGCCGTGCGATGCCGGCTTATAATAGCATCACCCCATTTCTTCCCGCGGGTTTTGTAAAAGGCAACTAAGGGACTCGAGGGTTTCATGTGTATTACTATTTCAGGCGACAGACTGACAACCTGTCACTACAGTGATACACGAATTATCTGCAAAGACCCTCAATGCTTGTCAGACGTGGCGGTAATGACTGTAATTTTACCATCGTTAACGCTCTGCCTACCCCGCAAGGGATAAAGGCGTGATGTGTGTGTGTGTGTGTGTGTGTGTGTGTGTGTGTGTGTGTGTACGAAATTAGCCTTTTCAAATAGTAATAAAGAAATAGTCTATTTAGTAGCAAAATAAACTATTTCAGCTGAAAAGCTTTGTAAACTATTTTACTTAACAGATTTACAGATGAGCTTTTAAAACTTATCGCCATAATTGTGAAAACATGTAACAAAAGTTCTTAAAATAAGAAAACTAATTCCTGTAGCTTACATTATAAAGATAAGATTATTAAATTATTATTAGTAAAAAGAACATAACATAAAATTTTTATTCACTTTCAGTTCTATATTGTAACATAGTCAACTGTGCATGTTTTTGACTTTAAACTGGACTACTTACTTATTATTGTCTATGTTAATAATTACAAAGGTAAATTTTAAACAATTACTTTACGTAAATTATATATAAGGTGTAAAAATATTAGCTGCATATATTTTAAGAGGTGAATCAACCCATGAAACGGGTCGAAATATGAGTTTTTTTTTTGGTCCCATACAAAATGTCTTGGTCGATCGATAATTTTGTATGGGAGTGTTAATTTCTTTTTTCATATTTAGACCTATGTTTCTAGGGGAAAATTGTTCAGTTTCATGGGCTGGCTCACCTCTTAAAAAAATTGCAGCAATTTTTTAAAACCCTGTATGTGCCAACCATAATGTACTTTTTTCAGTTACTTCGACGGCGAGAAGAGTAACTTCGTGGTTTCCAAGTTCCACGGGAAAGAGGAGGTGGTTGTGGACAGCGTCAGGTTATGTGGAGACTTCAGCCCCAAGGCTCTCAAGAAAGCTTGCATTATGCTAAGAATACAGGTACATATATTGTGTACTCTTTAGGTGTAAGAAAGGACTAAAGTACCAACGAGCATGTAAAGAAAGTGGCAAAGTGAGAAATATTAATTGTAACTGTAGAATACATAATATTGTGATTTATGTAGAATACATGTGAATATGTGTAGAATATGGATGTGTGTAGAACACAAGTGGGTATGTATAGAATATAACTACAAATTATTAAATTTGCAGAGGTACATATGTATCGATTGCAAAAAGTTTAGAATGTAGATTAAAATTGTAATAAAGTAAATATTTATATTATGTTTTTTTCTTCAGCGTAACCCAACAGTGGGCGACAAGTTCGCATCTCGAGCTGGACAGAAAGGTATCCTCTCAGTGAAGTGGGCGGGCGAGGACTTGCCCTTCACGGAGTCAGGTATGTTCAAGCTTTATTATCCTAGCCATTTCTGTGATTGACGATTATTGCCGTCTGATGCCGGTTTAGAGCATCACCCCATTTCTTTCCCGTGGGTGACGAAAGAGGCGGCCAAGGGATTGAGATTTGATGTATATTGCAATTTTAGGCGACAGGCTGACAATCTGAACTATAATAAAATGCCTTCTGAAATTAACCCTCAAACTTTTGTTGGACGCGGCATAAATGATCGTTCTATGGCCGTTTGCGGTTTGCCAACCCCGTGAGAGATATAGGCTCAAACTCAAACTCAAATAATTTATTCAAAGTAGTAAAAACGCGTAAAAGAGCATTATCTTTCTCTCCCAAATTAATCTATAGGTATATATATTTATGGTGTATATATGTACGTATATAAATATAGGTATTATTATGTAATAATTATGTAGTGTAGGTATATTATTTATATAAGTAGGTATAGTTTCTAAAATATTTGTTTTATAAATTATTATAGGTATATTAGTATGTTGTACACGTCAACTGCCTCACTTTATGCCATCTCACTACCCTAGGTCTGCTGGAAGAGATTTCTTTTTAGAAATAAGCTGACCTGTTGTGTATTGTTCTTAATGTTATGTCCTTTGTGTTATATTGTGTACAATAAATGGTTTAATAATAATAAATTTTACATTTATCCTTTTGAATGTCAAACATTAGTTATTGTAAAAAAAGAGAAAATGTAGGATGAGTACATTTTTCTATTTCCTACAACAAATTTTATGAACCTAGTGTAAGGCGTGATATATGTATGATACTTTTAATTGCAGGGCTGATCCCCGATATCCTGTTCAACCCTCACGGGTTCCCCTCGAGAATGACCATCGCCATGATGATCGAGTGCATGGCGGGCAAGGCGGCCAGCTTGCATGGACATGTAAGTACTCATCATTGATCACTGTAAGGACAGGTTGTCAGCCTGTCGCCTAAAATTTCGATACACATGAAAATCTTGTACAATCAGCACATGGACCCGGTTGGGCTCAAAAATATTGGGAGAGGGGAAGACCTCATTATTCTCCTTGCCTTATCCCGTTCTCTGTCGGGGTCGGCTACCTAACCTAGGGGATTTGACGTGGAACCAAGTTTTTTTCACAGAGCTCCTGCCATCTGATCTCTGCAACCCGAAGGCTAACCTGGCCCGAATCCTAGGTTAAGTCACATTCAAATATTATCTGAATTCCAATTTCATTAAGTTATTAAGTTTTCTAATTAGCACATTTATTCAAGGTGCACGACGCTACGCCGTTCCGTTTCAACGAGAAAGACACCGCCATCAACTACTTTGGACGACTGCTCACGCTTGGCGGGTAAGGAAACAAAACAAAACAGTTTTAGTATTAACTAGCGGTCTGCCCGGCGGCTGCGCCCGCTGCAACTCATTTTCCCGTGGGAATAAGGGTTTTCCCGGCAAGTATTATACATCAAAACCTTCCTCTTGAATTATCTATTAAAAAAACCCTGGATCCAAAGCAGTTGTGTAGTTTTAAAGTTTTAAGCAAACATACATACATACAGACAGACGCGAAAAGCGACTTTGCTTTATACTATGTAGTGAGTGATAAGCTACAAGTAACAAAACGTAAAAATAACTACATTATATGTCTACGGAGAAGCCTGGTGACAGCCTGGTGACAGAGAAATGAGGAAAAAATATATATATTTAAATATTATATCAGTAGTTTAAAATCTTGGATATCAAATCATGATATAAATGTTAGTCGAAAATAAAAAGAAGTCTAAAAACTAAAACCCGACTACTGAGATTTCGCGCTCTAAAAAGTAAGAAACAAGAAATCTGAAATAATAACTACTCACGATTGAATGTGTTTTTCGTCTCCAAAATTCATACAAAGTAAACAGCTAATATAATTTATTTTCATGGCAGTTTAATATAAAGTTCATAGTGGTTTTCAGGTGAAAGCTGTGGTCGTTTGCCACGTTGCCTTATTTATTTTATAAACTAGATAGTACTAGAACACGTGGCAAACGACCACAGCTATCACCTGAAAACCACTATGAACTTTATATTAAACTGCCATGAAAATAAATTATAATAGCTGTTTACTTTGTATGAATTTTGGAGACGAAAAACACATTCAATCGTGAGTAGTTATTATTTCAGATTTCTTGTTTCTTACTTTTTAGAGCGCGAAATCTCAGTAGTCGGGTTTTAGTTTTTAGACTTCTTTTTATTTAAATTATTTTGGGGTTGTAAACTTAAATTTTACCGATTGTTTGTTGGAAGATGTAGGTAGGTACGAGTTTAAACTGTATTATGATTTTGTTAGGTGTATATAAAATATGGTAGTAACCCCCCGCGTGATTTCATTACCAAAACAAATGTTTCAGTTCTTTATTCTGTGAGGGGGGCAAGCCCCCTCAACTCCCAGTGTCGATGCATGCTGTTGGTTCGTTACCAAAACAGGTTTTTCATTTTCTTTGTTCTGCGAGGGGGGAAAGCCACCCTCAACCCTCCGGGTGTTGGTTTCGTTACCAAAACAGATGTTTTCAGTTATTATTTTAGCTACGTATAAAATTTAATATGAATATATGAAACGTTATAACGACAAGTTCTAAGAAAAATGCACAAATATCTGCTTTTAAAATATTAGTTTGAGGATCTTTTATGTACATAAATACATGTACCTATCTATACATACATACATATAAACACATATCACTCCTTTATCCCGCTTTCGCTCTGCCTACCTATCTATGTACGCGTTAAATTAATTTAAATGTAATGGTTCGCGGTGCCGTGTGATGCCGGCTTAGAATAGCATCACCCCACATCCTTCCCGTGGGTGTCGTAAGAGGCGACTAAGGGACTCGAGAGTATTGGTGTATTACAATTTTTAGGCGACAGGCTGACAACCTGTCACTATAGTGATACACATGTTTTCCGAAACAACCTTAGAAAACAATACTCAAAAATGTCAGACGTGGCGATAGCGACCGTTTTCTTACGGCTGTTAACGCTCTGCCTACCCCGCAAGGGATAAAGGCGTGATATATGTACGTATGTATTAGTTCGCGGTACCTTCAACTTGGATCCCATTACATGAGATGAAAAATATGACAGTTCGTTTGATACCCAACACGATATAAACCTTAATCAAACATATTTTACATGCAGTAGCAGTACGTATTGTGACTTAGACGTCAATTTTGGTGCAGCTACTCAATTGAGTAAGTCAAAAGTCTCAGACAACAGATGTCGCTGTTAGTTTTCTTAATAATACTACTTAATTGGCATTACCTTTTTCAAAAATTTTGGAAAGTGCGTGTTCCCCTAAAAATAAGAAATTTAACCGCAGTAAAGAGCAGCCTATGTTTTATTCTAAACATTATTTCATCTTTGTACAAAGTATCATTTGAATCTATTCAGCCGTTTTAGCGCCAAGTCCTAACAAACACACATCCGCGTTTATAAATTATATAAGGAATAAGGATTAGGATTAGTAGGATCTCTTATGTACCTACCTATCTACGCGTTTTATTAATTTAAATGTGATAATTTTCGCGGTACTTTTCTACTTCAATCCCATTAAATATGATGAAAAATATGTCAGATCTGAGCCTAAAGAGCAGCTCTTTCTTACCATAGCTTATACACAGATATTTTAGCGTATGTAGTGCTATCACGTCTTGTCTGCCTTTCGTTTTCATCATCAGATCAGCTCCACGAGTATGACACATACCGACACCACACCGATACCGATACCAATGTACCTGCTGCTTGTAGAAAGTGGTTGAAAAATTCTGACATAAGGGCTCATTGAAGACCAATGTGGCGCAGTGGTAGTGCGACTGCCTTTGACGCCGAAGGTTCCGGGTTCGATTCTCGGTGGGTCACTCACAAAGTTGATATTTATCACTTTGTGAATTTGTTCCCAGTCTGGTGAGGACATTGCAGGCTGAACCACCCGATTGTCCGTAAGAAAGATGGTTCCGTGTTTCGGATGGCACGTTAAGCCGTTGGTCCTGGTTGTTGTCTATGATCACTTTAGACGGCGGTCGTTACACAACCATGTCAGAATCCTGCTACTTGCAGAAGGCGGTAGAAAAATTCCGACACTAGGGTTCATCGGGTCGTTGGACGACTCGGTGTTCCACACGAAAAAAGAAATTGAATCGTTAGACGGCTCGGGGTCCTACACGAAAAAAAAGAAAGAGAAAAACCGATGTACCAATTTCATACTAAAATGACATTGCGTAAATGCAAGAAAGTTTCAAACTTTCACCTACCTTATATATATTTTTGAAATGTGCTATTTAAGCCCTTTTGTTTGATACCCAACACGATACCACTTGAAGAAAAAAAATTTTTTGTTCGTATCTTTATGCACGCTAGAGGGCGCAATGTTCACTTTATTGTGACATCACTTAGCCTATAACCATCGGACTGTTTAGACGCATCTACTGACACCTCATTTGTCAAATTCGGATAAGTAGATTTGTAGCTAGGAGGGAACAAAGGAATTATTGCCACATACATACATACATACATACATACATACATACATACATACATTCCGGTCAAAATCATAACCCTCCTTTTTGCTTTGCTGTAGTCGGGTAATAAACCTTGATTCCTGTGACAACTGTTTTTTGATTGTGCATAAATTGTCTGTTTTGCCCCTTTTAGTGCATATTTGCCGTTTTATAGTGCATATTTCGGCATTTTGATAGTGTATACAGGGTGTAAGGACCGGCTATGTTGGGAAACGAAAAAATCTTTTTTATTTCACTCAGTTGATTGGTAATTCGGGAATTTTGTATGGAAGGACGAAAAAATTTTCACCTTTACCAACATAGCCCTCATAGAAAAAGTTGTTCAGTTACATCGTCTGAGCACGCCTGCAAAGTTTCGTTACACCGTCTCTTACACCCTATATAAACCGATGTCTAATGATGAATATTTTTCAACAGGTATAACTACTACGGCACCGAGCGCATGTACTCGGGCGTGGACGGCCGGGAGATGCAGGCAGACATATTCTTCGGGGTCATCCACTACCAGCGACTTAGGCATATGGTCTCAGACAAGTGGCAGGTAGGACTTTTTACATTAAGAAGATGTTTTGTTTTAAAATACAGGTGTAAAAAAATTGGTACAAACGTTTTAAGGGGTGAACCAGTCCACGAAACTGAACAACTTTTCCAAGGAACATAGGTCGAAATATGAAAATAAATTTGGACCTCCCATAGAAAATGTGTTGACCAGCTGAATCAGTTTGTGTGGGAGAGCCAAATACATATATGTTTTTTGGGGAAAGTTGTTCAGTTTCATAATTATTTGAAGCTAATTTTTCTACACCTTATTATGTGATTCGAAAACGTTAAATTATTATGACTTTTACTATATTTTTGATGTGGTGAAATTTTAACAAGATGTTATAGCAATCTTTAGAGCTTACCTCAATATTCTGAAAAGTCTGTTTAAGTGTAAAATTGACAAATAGCGAGTAAGGTTATTAAGTGGTGCCTATAGATGAATGCACACTTATCCGCACCGAACGAACCGAATTTTTGAATTCTTTATATGAAATCCCATGATACCTCGCATACGTATTTGCACGAACCGAATCGGTCCAATTCGGCAGACTCCCAAAATTCCTAGATGGAAATATTCGCTTCGGTTCGGTTTGTTCGGTGCGGATAAGTATGCGTTTACCTTAAGGTTGACAGATGGCGCGTAAAGTTGATAAGTGACGCCTAATATTGACATAAGTTACTCACGCAAGGTTAACGCATTTTATAACGCATTGAATTGACCAGCGGCGGATATTTTGACAAGTTAATTTTATTTTGTTTATTAGGCACACAAAACAAATTACAGTCATTTTTTTGCAATAAGTAAGGAAAAAATTAGCTAGACTATAACTCTAAAACATGTATGCACAGGCAGCTAGTTATATAAGGCTTAATTGAAATATTTGTATTCGTCCAGGTCCGAACAACGGGCGCAGTGGACGCGCTAACGCGACAACCTGTCAAAGGTCGTCGTCGCGGCGGCGGCGTGCGGCTCGGCGAGATGGAGCGCGACGCGCTGATATCGCACGGCGCGTCATTCCTGCTGCAGGACAGACTGTTCCACTGCTCCGATAAAAGCGAGGTATACTTCCTTTTGCCAAAACTGTCGGCAAGCATTTATTTTAATCGGAGTTGTAGTATTAAAGGCTTATGTGTAAATCCCTTCGGGGACAGAAAACGGAGTGGCAAGCTGAATCTGTATAAGGCCCCTTCGGGGGCAGAAGAGTGTGGAGGCACGCCGGATGTGTTTAAGCCCCCTTCGGGGGCAGAAGATCGTGTGGCACTACTGATGTGGGTAAGCTCCCTTCGGGGGCAGAAGATCGTGTGGCACCACTGATGTGGGTAAGCTTCTTCGGGGGCAGAAGATCATGTGGCACACCTGATGTGTGTAAGCCCCCATCGGCGGCAGAAGACTGTGGCACGCCGGATGTGTGTAAGCCCCCATCGGCGGCAGCAGACTGTGGCACGCCGGATGTGTGTAAGCCCCCATCGGCGGCAGCAGACTGTGGCACGCCGGATGTGTGTAAGCCCCCATCGGCGGCAGAAGACTGTGGCACGCCGGATGTGTGTAAGCCCCCATCGGCGGCAGCAGACTGTGGCACGCCGGATGTGTGTAAGCCCCCATCGGGTGGCAAACTATACTGAGACGTGTTTATATGCTGTAGCTCTAGTTACATGATGTTTTGTAAATAGCCTATATCACAATTTTTTGTTTTAGGCCGTGATCTGCACAAAATGCGGCACTCTCCTCGGCCCGATCGTCGGCAAGACGGACAGTAGTTCCGAGTCCTGCCGCCTGTGCGGCGAGGGCGCGCTGGTCGCCGTCGCCATCCCGTACATCTTCAAGTTCTTCGTCACGCAACTGGCGGCTGTCAATATCAACGTCAGGATAAACTGTAACGGGGCTTTTGCGTTACCTATAGCGTGTTAGAACACTGTGCCTTAATAATGTTAGTGTGTAAATAAAGTTATGAAAAATATGTGAATGCGTTTTTATTTACTTAGGCCCGTATTGATAAACCGTATTCAACTCTAAGGTCGAGTGCGTCGAGAGCTGAGTACGGTTTATTAATACGGGCCATATACTCCGTAAAATTTAGCTTGATACCTTTTGACGTTTGACATATCCATATTAAAAGAGAAGTTAAGAAAGGTAAATTTGTTTCGATTATTGCAATACATATATAACAGCAATTTGGTTATAAGTCTATCTATCATGTAAACAGAGTCGCTTGTTTAAGTTTTTACCGTGTCCGTTAATCCTCTTGCCAAGCGTGAGTATGGCAACACCCCCCAATTGGGGGAGGCCCATGTCTAGCTGTGGACTGTTGTAGCTGTAGAAGTAGTAGTTTAAACACAACTAGGAAGACGGGGCGGCGGCAGGCGGGGCGCGATTGCTAAAAAAATCACGAAAAACTAAAAGAAAGAAAGTTTACTCGCCTGGTTTACCCGTTGGAAAAAACATTTTCCTGTGGTAAAAGTTGTCCTTGTTCTATCAGCAGCTTTGCTTTTTCATACAGCTACAAAGTATAAGCCATACAGGGTGTAAAAAAATTTGCTGCAAATAATTTAAGGGCTCAATCATCTTAAGGCGAAATATCGAAAAAAAATTGGAGCTCACATACAGAGCTACTAACCGACCGAGTCAATTTGTATGGGAGGTACAAAAAAATGTTTCTTGGGGAAAGTTGTTCAGTTTCATGGGCTGATTCACCCCTTAAAATATTTGCATCTAATATTTTTACACCTTATATGTAGATATCTGACGGCCGATATGGCGCAGTGGTGGTGTGACTGCGACTGCTTGCGATGCGACGCAAAGGTTCCGGGTTCGATTTCCGGTTTGTATCTAATCTGGTCTGGTCAGGTTGTAATTTGTTCGTAAGATAGTTTCGTGGTTCGGAAGGCACGTAACGCCGTAGATCCCGGTTGCTGTCTATGATAACTTAGACGGTGGCGGCCATTATTCAGCCATGTCAGAGGTCTGTTACTAGCAGTAAGCTGGTTGATAAACTGACACTAGGATTCATCGGGTCGTTGGATAACTCTATGTCCCACAGGAAAAGAAGAAGAAGAAGTAACCTGTATTAATCGGTCTCTTTAATGGAAGATTGATAAGATGCTGACAGGGATAACAAAATAATTTTGACTTTTGGTACTTCGTGATTACATTGATTATAAACTTACGAACTAACACAACGAAAGCTACAAAATATTTTCTCTTCACTACATATCTAGTATAAAGCAAAGTAGCTTTTCGCGTCTGTCTGTATGTATGTTTGCTTAAATCTATAAAACTACACAACCGATTTTGATGAAAGTTTTTTTTAATAGATACGAGTGATTCAAGAGGAAGGTTTTTATGAATAATACTTACCGGGAAAAATCCTTATTCCCACTGGAAAATGAGATGCAGTGGGCGTAGCCGCTGGGGCAGGCCGCCAGTATTTAATATGTAGTTGTGGTCTGATTAAAGATAAAGGCATGTCCAATAAAGTCCATGACGAAAGCAACTAGGTAAGTAAGTACTATCTAACATGTAAATATGTGTAAAACTTGTCCGTAAATGCGTGGGTAAGTAAATATAAATATTAGGCAGGATACAGTAAGTAGCCATAGCCAGCCCGTGCCAAGTGTCAGTGTTCCAAAATCAAACGTCCGCGGCGCGCGTAGCAGTCTGCGGCGCTCCCGCCAATCGCGTTACATAATTTAGACATCGATCGCTTTATTTTTTATTTACGAACAGTGTGTGCCAGTGTGTGTTTTGTTTTTAATTTTTTATCTTGTTGACTTAGAAAAAATATTTTTGGTGAGTATTTTGTCTTCTAAGCACGCGTCCGAAATACCCGCAATCTTAGCTTTTTATTTTAAGTTTATCTAAGTTCTTTATTTTTGTAACGAAATAAGAGCAATAATAGCAATATCTAAAAATATAATCTGTAGTATTATATTATTGCTAATCATAATGCGCATCCAATGATAGCATTAAAAAGTAAGGCAAAAATACTACTTCATTAAAGTAGGTACCTACTTATCTAACTTAACTTATTTATAAACGCAAGTGTTTTTCTGTAAATTGTTTTTTATGGAGTACAATCCCATTACTCACAAATAAACGTGGGGGTTTTATGGGGATTGTGTATAGTTTTCTAGTGGTGCCTTAAAAATTTAAAAAATCTCGGGAACCAATAATGTAGAATGTTTTTCGTGTAATCTTCTATCACAACAATACCAATATATCTGAACGAAAATATCCGATAAGAATTGCAATAAATCAAAAATCTCAGTTAAATACTTCAAACTTTGATTTTTGGCCTCCTTACCAAAAACAGGCAAATTCTGTCCAAGATAAGATAAGATAAAATTTTTGATTGTTTTTATCACATTATTTATCTTTGCGAGGTTAGGCAAAGTTTGTGCCAGTGACGCATTAGGTAAATAAATTATATAGGTTGAACGAGCCCTGTTCTGTTATTTGATTTTTTTTTTACGATTAACGTCAATTATTGAGGATTAGAAGACTATGATAATTTTCAGTACCTAGCATAAAATCCACTATACTGGTTTTTATTATGGCAACTCTATACCCGTGTTCGGAGGAAATGCATTAAATTGGAGGGGTTTTTAGGACACCATACTGAACAACTTCCCAATAGGACCTGGGCCCCAACTCTGCTATTTTATTGTCAATTATAACGCCTTCGAAACTCAGCAGTCATTCCATTGCCATTGTGATTTTCTATACTTCAAACTGTTAGCAGACTACGAAATGACCGAAATCATCCAACTGAGATCCAATCGACATCCAACTGAAACGATCTGGGGGCACGGCAGTGCCCCCGCCAAGTCGAGCTAGAAAGCGGCACAGCCGTACCATCCTTTTCTCGAAGCGGTTCAGGCCATTTTCAACACCTTATAACTTTCTTGTGGATAAAACAAAAGACTTGAAACTTCAGGAATCAATCAAAAGCCGTGTAGATACGGTATATTTCAAATTTCGTTCACTTTGAACCAGTGGTTTAGGAATTATAGCTAGTCAAAGTTCATAATTTTGTCACTGACTGACTGACTGACTCTCTCACTCACTCACTGACCGATCATCAAAATTCTAAGGCACTTCTAGCAGACATAGAGACTTCTAATTTAGAATATAATTTGGTTTTAGTGTATAAATCAAGGAAAAACTTAAAAATCTAGCAATTTCAATGCAGTTTTCTAGATAAACCGATAGCATAAATAACTTTGTAATTCCATAGAAATGTACTGTTTACCAAGTTATATTTTGCTGTCGCTCCTAAAATACTTTGTTTTGGTCCAGCAAAATAACTAAGTTAGAAATCATTAAAGCCTATGTCCATCGCGAACAGTTTCCAATGTGTATAGCCTATGCTATAACTATACATAAAAGTCAAGGCCTCAGTCTGAATAATGCGCTGATGGATATAGGTTCAGCTGTATTTACATCTGGTCAAGCTTATGTAGCACTATCAAGAGTAACAAGTCTGGGCGGCTTACATTTTATAAACATAGACTTTGGAAGTATTAAATAAAGCGCAAGAATCCGCAATTTGTGAATACAATAGACTAAGAAGCATTTACCGTCCAGACTTGACAAAAATCATTACTACAAAGATTCCGAGAAAACCACATAAAGATAGAGAGTGGGCTATGAGAAAAACCGTGGCTGAGGCTCAAGAAATAGAGCCGCAAAAGAAAAAAAGGAAGACTACCTACAAAAAGAAATGAGATCCCCTCAAAAACATTAATATATAAAAAAAAACCAAGTCTCGCTACTGAGCTGTTCAACCGTAAAAAGGTATGAGATCTATTTGAAACCAAATCGGCTATCGATTTGTTCATTCCCCACTTAAGAGATCTATCTTAATTAATTACGTAATTAGTTAATAAGCATTATTTTATAGTGACCATATCAATATTTTCAATATATTTTAATGTTTACAATAAATTGAATGACTTAGCCATCGCACTAGAACAGAAGGTTAACGTGTAATACATATTAAAATTAATACATTCAGTGCGATTGCCAAGTCATTCAATTTATTGTAAACATTAAAATATATTAAAAATATTGATATGGTCACTATAAAATAATGCTTATTAACTAATTACGTAATTAATTAAGATAGATCTCTTAAGTGGGGAATGAACAAATCGATAGCCGACTTGGTTTCAAATGGATCTCATACCTTTTTACGGTTGAACAGCTCAGTAGCGAGACTTGGATTTTTTTAAATATATTAATGTTTTTGAGGGGATTTTCATTTAGCAGACTTATGGCCCTGTGTTAAAAACCGGAAAAACCAACCTTCCATACAAAGTTAGTCCGGTCATCATGAATTTCGTATGAGAGGTCGAATTTTTTTCCGTTTTCCAGAACTGGTCCCATAGGGAAAGTTGTTCAGTACGATGCCCTAAATAACGTCTCAAATTTTAAATGCATTCCCTCCAAAACACGGTGTATAATTAGTACCTCATTAATCAATGGAGATTTCCATAAGGGTCTAGTTATCCTGTTGTTTTTATATAAACTATATGAAAATCCAATTTATATTGATACCTTAAAAAGTTTGATAAGCTGCTAATAGTATCCACTGTATCTACTATAGTCAGCACAATAACTTTCGAATCTAAGAGATCAATTTATACCAGTTTTTATTACATTTTGTATGAACAACCAGTATAAAAGTGTCCCTTGATGTACGAACGCGTGTACCGAAAAAGTTCATCTGTGTGTCAAACAAATGACATGTCATTTAACTGCATTATTGGACGTTATTGAAATCGACAGCTGTAATTGACGACCACACATTCATTCGGCTGTAGGGTGACCATCATATTGTAAAAAACAACAAAATCAATAATGATATTAAAAAGCAGGTATAGCGTTCAACTGAATAGATAATTTTATTAGGCAAATTTATTTAATAAGACTTCATACAAAATACGAAAGCCTTTACCAAAATTCTTGTCAGAAATAGACTTTTGTGCAAACACATTTTCACTCCGTGCCTACCGCAGACTGCGTTTTAAATTTGTTAATTCGGAAGACTGTTCTAATGTACATGTAGTTACCTCTAGCAAGGCACTTAGAAAAGTTGGAAATCAGCCAAATTACTTCACCAGTGCTTCGATATTACTACCTACCTACAAGTTATCAAGAACGTCTACTTTAAATAGTATAGTTTCAGATAAAACGAGCGCAGACTGTGAGACGCCGCCGATAAGCTCGGCTAAAGCGGAAAATTTAGGTATTTGGATGTTTTAAAATTACTGTTTGCTTATTTGTATAGGTACTTACATATTAAAGGAAGGAAATTTTTTTTTCGCTGGGCTACGTACGTAGTAGTAAGTATAATCTAAATAAATAAATACTTGTGTAATATAAATACTTGTGTATTTATATATATTTTTTTAAGTATTTATCTTATTTATTGTACATATATATGTAAGAGTCTTCTAGTACCCCACAGGTAATATCTTCATTAATTGACTTCAGGAGTGTGTAAATCGATGGTGAGATAATAATGAGACTTTGATTCCCTGGTCACACTTTATTGTTATAAACAACTGTACGTGGTCGGTGTTTTACATTATCTTTTTGTTCTAGTAAGTAACAGGGCTTCGCCTTATAATAACTTATACTGCCTGTCTATACAGACTAGCAGAGCAACGTTCCGTTTGACGTATGATCCGAGGAGTACAAACTAGAGTAGTCATCTCCTCGACGTCTGCGGATCGAATGATGCTCGAGTCAAGTCAGTCCTCTTCTCGACGGCTGCGAAGCAGCCGGCGGGGAGACGCCTTCGAGGCAATGGCCTCATGGGCGTGGGCTCAAGTCGCCGCCTGCTAAAACAGGCGGGGCGATGGGGGGCACTCCGAAGAGTGCGGCGGATGTCCGGGTGCCAGGAGGACTTCACGCCGCGGCGAGGTCGTACCAGCCGGGTGATTCCCCATTGGGGGAGGCCCAGCTAGTGCCCATCAGCCAGCGGCGGCTCGTCCCCTGGTGGTCGTGTCCTGGTGTGGCTGCCTCGTCCTTCTCGCGTGGGGGTCGCGAGGCAGCAGTCAAATCCGGTAAGCGGCAGGTGCCGGGCTTTCCTGGGCTCATCATGCGTGCCCACGATCCTGACTACTCGACATGGAGTAGTGGATGTGGACAGGCGACGGCCACGTCAGGCTGTGCTTGACAGCACCACCCTGAGCAGACTATCTGAGAGCCTTAGCCTCCAGGCCGCCCATGGCGGTCGTGACATCGCCGAAGGACGACATCAGGCGCTGGAGGCTAGAACTTATGATGGGGGCCGCGTCTTCGCCTTCACGGAGCGCGGCCAAAACATCAGTGAGGGTCCTGATAGCTAGTATCAGGACCTGTCTGTCCTCTTCAAGGACGGCTGCTCTTTTTATCTGTGGTCTTGGGGCCGGTTGGGGCTTCGGCTTCTCCCCCTGAGGTTCACCCAAAGGGGTGCCGACCGCTCCCAACGGACCCGTGGGTGGCACATGACGTGGTTGGCCCGGCTCTTCCACGTCCTGAGGGGGCGGGGGCGATGCTCGCCTCCTCCGCCTCCTCGGCTGCCGCTTCTTCGTCGATCCTGCTGGGGCGTTGGCGGCCGCCATGAGAGATCCAGCCGCGTTGGTCTCCCCCTGCGGTGCCGCTTCCGTCCTCTTCAGGTCGACGGGCTTCGTAAGAGGCGCTGTACCCGCTCTCTTGTTCCGTACTTCACGGCGCAGTACGGGGCAGTCAAGGTGGTTGGCGGGGTGTGCCCCGCCACAGTTGGCGCAGGTGGCCGGCTGCTCACGGGGGCGTCGGCAGTCCCGGGCGGCGTGCTCGCCGCCGCAGACGACACACACCAACTTGCGGTGGCAGTGTCGGCTGCTGTGCCGGAACTGCTGGCAGCGGTGGCACTGTGGCGGTCCTTGCTTGCCACGCCATCCCTCAATCTTCACGCCGGGCATGTTCAACAACTCGGCGATGTTGTAGATGTCCGGGGTGAGGTTTGGCGTGCGGGTAATCTGGGCGAAGAAGATGCATCCTGGGCGTCCTCCGCGCGCCTTGATGGGGCGCACGTAGTCCACCTCGTAGCCCAGGGTGGTCAGCTCCTTCTTGATGTCTTCCGGGTCCGTGTTGACCGGAAGGCCTCTTATGGCGACCTTGAGTGGTCGCTCTTTCCGGGGTGCGTAAGCGAACCAGGTAATCCCGGTTCCGGAGCCCTCCAGCGCGGTAAGGTAGCGCTGGTAAACGCGGAATTCCTGTTCGCTTTTCGCCAGGAATCTAAACCCTGTGGACCCGTAGGGTCGCACGTTTGGCGCGTGGCCGAGCTGTTCCTTCAGCTTGCCGAAGTGGCGGCCCCATTCAGGAAGCTGATCGACCACTATCGGCGGCGGCCTCTTCGTACACCCCGTCAATTTCATAGTAGCCGTGGGTGCAGGCGGCGGTGTCTTCTTGCCCGCGTCCTGGGCGGGCGTGGGCGGTGTCGGGCGGATGGTACGCGGCTTCGGTGACGGAGGCGTCGTCAACACGTTCGCGTATGTGGGTGACGGAGCGGCGGCGCTCGACGTCGGCGGCGTCGGGCTGTCCAGCAAGGGCATGGACAGCGGCGGCGTGACCCTCGTAGCCGGAACCGTGCGGGTCCTCGGCGGGGTCGGTGAGGTGGAGGAGGAGGAGCCCCCCCCATATCCATACGTGCGCTTTTCTGCGCGCTGGGGTGCCGGCGCTCCCGCCTGCACGGCTGCAGCACTCTCCCTGAGAGCGTCCAGGGCTGTGTGCCGTGCGGCGGTGCGCTGGAGGTCGATGAGTGCCTGCTGTCGTTTGCTCGGCGGACGTTGAGGCAGCGGAGCGGCGGGCAGTGGCGGCAGCGGTGGTGCGGCGGCGAAAGCAGCGGTTATCGCTGCTGCGCTGGCCGTAGGCGGCGATGGTGGTGCCGGGTTAGGGCGCGGGTCCGCTGGGGGTCCCCGCGTGGGCGCGAAGGCGGCGTCTATGACGCGCTGCACGGCGGCGCCGGGGTTCGAGCGAATGATGCTCGAGCCACGCGCTCGGCCTTTTTATAGAACGATCAAAACAACCCCGCCAGTCCCCACTGCCGGGCCGGGTGGCGGCAGGTAGGATACGTCATGCCACCTGCACGTGGTTTCGTTTACATACTCTTTGTTCTTATTTCTAATTGAATTCGGTACAATTGTGATTAAATAATTAAGTTAGAATTATTTAGATTAATTAACAATAATTAATTACAAGAATGAAATTATCAATTGAACATTAAAGCAAGAAATGAGAATAAAACGTTTAAAAATTGTTGACATCCTCGCTGCGCTATCACGACCATCCTGACGAGCAGCTCGTGCTCGAGCTAGCGAACTCCAAAATCTAAAAAAGAAACAAAAATTGATCAAGCAATTTGAATAACGACACTGAATCAGTAGCCGCCTTATTTTTTATTTTCATGGCTATCACGGTCTATTTTTGTATGACTCAAAACTTTTTAGTAGATATTAATGGGGACCTTGAATTTTTTTTTGTTCGTTTAGTTCCTAGCAGATGGCGCTCGGATAGAATTATAAAATTTCTCATTGATAGGGGTAATAATTTTTATTGGGCACTGAACTGAACTTGACAATTCCTCAATTTGAAAAAGCGCCATCTGGTTCAGACAAGAGTTGCTATTAGCCAAAAATTAAGTAAATTAAGTTAAATAATTCTGCGTCTTTCTAATGTGGTCATTAACATTTCGTTCGGTCATTCTGAAAATAATAAATGCTCTGTGAAAAAAAAAAACGTTCATATCAAATCTTTTAAATATTTACTGTAAATAGGGTGTTTGTTATGTAAACGGTAAACAAGTAGTAAAGAATAAAGTTTGTACATGGTACAGGTACTTATGTAAATTAATCAAAGTATTTTAATTTCAAAGTGTTTCATTGTACTAATAAAAATATTTAGTCATATCATAAGTCAGATCTTCATCAATGCTTAGGTAAAATACACAGTTTTCTTTTTTGCTTTTTAATTTCGTATGACATTTCAGCTATAACTGCTCATTTGGAACCTATTTCTGTTCTCTTGGTGGCTATTACTACTCTTTTGGTGGCTATTACTGCTCTTTTGATGGATACAACTGCGCTGTTACTGCTCTTTTGGTGGCTACTACTGCTCTTTTGGAGGCTATTACTGCTCTCTTGGTGGCTATTATTGCTTTATTTGGTGGCTACTACGGCTCTTTTGGTGGCTATTACTGCTCTTTTTGGTGGCTATTACTGCCCAATTCTGTCATATGACACCATACACAGAATTTTGTTCATTTCATTTCTTCTAGCTGGCAAGTTATTCCACAATAAGCTTTTCTCTTCTTTCTTTATTTGAATGTAAGGCACTGTCCCATTACTAAATATTCTGTATTTATTAATATTTTTGGTACTTATGTGCATTGCTTGTTTCATGCGTTCTAAAATCCTTATTTTAACTTTTGCTTTTTATATCTTACTATTTTATATCATAATTGAATATAATAAACACTGAAATTGTAAATGCGTAAGGGATAATTGTCCCTTATAATGTCTTTCATACTTGGAAAAATATTTTCCCAGGAAATCGTAAGACAACAAACATTCCTTTATCATTTTATTTTTCTTGCATTAATAGCATAATATAGCCCAGAAACCAAGTGTTTTATGATGGCACAGTTACTAAAATACTTAGTTTGAGAGACTAACGCCATAATGTCATAACGTTACTACACAGTGTTAAGGATTGCATTTTCTAATTCTTAGTAGGTTGTTATTTTATATTACCTGATGGTATACTATTATTATTATTTTTATATTATCTGATTGCGAGAAAAAAAAAAATGTTTCAAAATTTGCATCTGAGATCTACCCAAATAAGGATATCTGTAACTAGACAATTTAATTGTGCAATGTGCATTGTTCAATAGACAATTCAATAATCTTAATTAAAAATATTGTGAAATGAAGTAATGAAGCTCCAGTAAAATAATAAATAATCTGTAATCTTCGTAGTAAGATGGTTCATGGAGTTCATCGAAGGTGTTTCATGCGAGAGAAGTAGAAGATTGTCTACGTGTAGTGTAGCACATGAAATGTTTAATACTATTTAATAAAGTAGTGAGTGTGATTCATTAAATTAATTTCAACTTAAGTAACTTGAAGTGGTGTAGGTTATAGAACTGAAACTGTTATTTATGCAACAAGGAGAATTGTTTCCGGTAGTAGTTTAGTGCAAAAATAGAATGGAGATAATTTGTGGATTGTATCAAGAGGATGCCATCGGTTCCTGTAGATGGCACTATTACACTACTGGAGCCACGACAGGAGCACTGGAATCTGTATTTACTGACACTGACAGAATTACCCTAAATGGGTAGAAGCCCATATTAATAAATAAACTATACTTCATATTATTAAACGTGTCTTTTTATGCCTTTCTAAATCTTGTAGAATTTTCGCCTTTAATTCATTGTGGTAAAGTAGAAGAAATAAATCCAAAATTTGAGGGTATTTCGTTACAAAAGTATTTAAAGGTTAATAAATGATTCGGGGCCCCACATGTTTTTTTTTTAACTACCGCTACTTTACACTTTATAGTGACGCTGTAAGTTTTTATACGCAAGGTTTCACGAAAGTACGCAGGCGTTTTTGTTTTTATTTTAAACAGTGGTCAATAATTAAATGGTTTTAGCTTCTCTGTTGACTTTATCATAAAGGTAATTTAATTTACGTGTTCTAGCTAGGCCAACAATGTAGTAGGACAAAAGTATTCATTGATAAATTATTTAATTTCTAATTGGACACTAATTTATCAATAGTAATGTTATTTTATGTAGAAAAGCGCAAATTGTTCCTTTACTGTCAAATTTTTTCCGATTTTCAATTAAGTTTTTTAGGGGTTTAAAACCTGAAGAAACATGCCTAGTATAATGGAACAAACTCACAGAATTTTCAGCGGTATCCTCATTTCTTATCCTTTAGTTATTTTGTATGGTCTGATGTCTGCAACACAGGGGTATAAAGTCCACGTTGAAATGCTTTGCCATGTTGCTACCGTATCACAAGCGTAGGACAGAAGTTCATCTGAAATTAATATTAAAACTGGTAAACCCGCTAACCTGATGCAATTAATCACAATAAGTTGCCACTAACATGGAACAAACTCACCGGCTTAGTTTTCATCCGTCATATTTGAGAACTCAAGCTCAATCTCGTGCCGTTCCTTTTTCCTGTAGGTGCTGGTCCAACAATTATATTGTCAAGGATATTGGCCAGAGATCATGGCGTTTAGATCTTCGTTTCTGCACTTCTGATGTAAGAGTCTTCTAGTACCCCACAGGTAATATCTTCATTAATTGACTTCAGGAGTGTGAATGATGATCTAAATCGATGGTGAGATAATAATGAGACTTTGATTCCCTGGTCACACTTTATTGTTATAAACAACTGTACGTGGTCGGTGTTTTACATTATCTTTTTGTTCTAGTAAGTAACAGGGCTTCGCCTTATAATAACTTATACTGCCTGTCTATACAGACTAGCAGAGCAACGTTCCGTTTGACGTATGATCCGAGGAGTACAAACTAGAGTAGTCATCTCCTCGACGTCTGCGGATCGAATGATGCTCGAGTTCAGTTCGTCCTCTTCTCGACGGCTGCGCAGCAGCCGGCGGGGAGACGCCTTCGAGGCGATGGCCTCCTTGGCGTGGGTTCAATACGCCGCCTGCTAAAACAGGCGGGGCGATGGGTGGCGCTCATAAGAGTGCGGCGGTAGTCCGGGAATCCAGGAGGACTTCACGCCGCGGCGAGGTCGTACCAGCCGGGTGATTCCCCATTGGGGGAGGCCCAGCTAGTGCCCGTCAGCCAGATCTCGTGATGCTCGAGCCACGCGCTCGGCCTTTTTATAGAACGATCAAAACAACCCCGCCAGTCCCCACTGCCGGGCCGGGTGGCGGCAGGTAGGATACGTCATGCCACCTGCACGTGGTTTCGTTTACATACTCTTTGTTCTTATTTCTAATTGAATTCGGTACAATTGTGATTAAATAATTAAGTTAGAATTATTTAGATTAATTAACAATAATAAATTACAAGAATGAAATTATCAATTGATCATTAAAGCAAGAAATGAGAATAAAACGTTTAAAAATTGTTGACATCCTCGCTGCGCTATCATATATGTATGTATGTATGCTTTTATGTATGTATGCTTATAGATATATTGATATATTAATTAGGTATTAATTGTAATTTTTGTAAAATTTAACTTTCTTTTGCTTCTGCAGCTACTTGCAAATTGTTAAGCTGTCTCTGTAAAGGTAGAGGTTGCCTGGAAGAGATCGCTACAAGCGATAAGGCCGCCTTTGCTTACTTTTAGTTATAGTTTATTGTACCGTTTTGTATTTTAATATTGTGTTTGTTGTAAGCAATAAAGAGTTTATTCTATCTATCTATAATCAATCAGTTCGGGGCTAAGCACAGAATAGGTAGTTTCGAAAGTACATATTTGTAAAATTAAGTAGTTACCTGAATGTTACCACGTTATTAGCCTACCTCAACACTGAGCACATTTACATTTGAAAACTATGCAACTCAAACTAAAACAAACAATGGCAATTTCACTGCACATAAATATCCCAGAAATTAATTTATCTGAGTGGGTACCTCAACATTAATACGATATACTAATATAACGATATACCTACTTCAACCCTCATGGCATTTACATTTGAAAATGGCGTACCTACAGTAACTCAAAACATCGATTTGAATGCAGAATGTCTCAGAAATTCCTTAAACATGCTGACCCTACTGTGTGACATTAAAATCACGCTGGTTATCATATCGCAACTATGTTGACGCCATGTAATCGAACCATTCTATTGAGTGTAAAGGTGTACGTCCACCACTGTTTTATTTAGGTGTATGAGATGACCGACGACAACGACTCTCATTGGTAGAAATTGGTATCACACGGCACAAAACCTCACATAATATCATTTTATTAGACGTCTCAAAGCCGTTTGATATGCCGTGTGATTCCGGCTTAGAGTAGCATCACCCCACGTCCTTCCCGCGGGTGTCGTAAGAGGCGACTAAGGGACTCGAGAGTAATAGGTGTATTACAATTTTTAGGCGACACGCTGACAACCTGTCACTATAGTGATACACATGTTTTCTGAAACAACCTTGGAAAAAAGTCCTCAAAAATGTCAGTCGTGGCGATAGCGACCGTATTCTTACGGCCGTTAACGCTCTGCCTACCCCGCAAGGGATAAAGGCGTGATATATGTATGTATGTATGTACTATTGTATATACACAAAACCTCACATAATATCATTTTCTTTAGACGTCTCATATACCGTGTGGTGCCGGCTTAGAATAGCATCACCCCATTTCTATCTCGCGGGTGTCGTATAAGGCGACTAAGGGACTCGAAGGTTTCATGTGTATTGTAATTTTAGTCCACAGGCTGACAACCTGGTACTATAGTGATACAAGACTTATATGAACCACAAACATTTGTCAGACGTGGCGGTAACGACCGTATTTTTTGTGACTATTTGTCGCCAGGGTTCATCGGGTCTTTGGACGACTCGGTGTTCCTAAGAAAAGAAGAAGAATAATCATAATGTAGATTATTTTGTTCTACCCCCATCTTTTTATTAATCGCCTAACTAGCGTATCGTTGGTATCCTTTTATCTGTTTAATAAATACATTGTTATGTAATTATCTACTTATTGGTGGAACAGATAGCCCGTATCTTTTATGTTTAGACTAGCGGCCCGCCCAGCGGCTGCGCCCGCTGCAACTCATTTTCCCGTGGGAATAAGTTTTCCTGGCAAGTATACTACTAATATTATAAATATGAAAGTTTGCATGTTTATTTGTTCGTTTGGTACTCCTTCGCGCAAAAACTACTGAATCGATTTGCATGAAACTTGGCGCACAGACAGATAAAAACTTGGATTACTACATAGGATGGTTGGTATTCTGAAAAAACGTTCCTGTGGGATGCTACGGCATTAAAATCGACTTCTAGGCGGGCGGAGCCGCGAGCGGTTACTAGTTATACATAAAAGTTCAAGTTATACATAAAAACCATCCTCTTAAATCTATCTTTTGTAAAAAAACTACATCAAAATCCGTTGTGTAGTTTTAAAGATTTAAGCAAACATACATACATACAGACGCGAAAAGCGACTTTGCTTTATACTATGTGTAGTGATGACTCATTCTGTCATTTAATATTTGACCTAAATTATTTTCGTTCGTCATCATAATACAAAATTGTCTCTCATTTGTATTGCATTTTGATTTCTCGAGTTACTTACCTCTTTCTCTATACCACAGAGCAAAAAATACTTTTTTGTTGCGCTTGCGCGCATGACATCTTTGGTCTGTCCTAAAAACCTAACATTTTGTTTTTACGTTAGCTATAGATTCATGAAACACATAAGTACATATATACACACACATACACATATCACGCCTTTATCCCTTCCGGGATAGGCAGAGCGCGAACATCCGTAAAAATACGGTCGCCGACGCCACGTCTGACATGGTCTGTCATATAACTCGTGTATCACTGCCTATGGTGACAGGTTGTCAGCCTTTCGTCTAAAGAATGAAATACTCATGAAACCCTCGATCTTAACCCGTGGGAAATAAATGGGGTGATGCTATTCTAAGCCGGCATCACACGGCAATAACATCAGATCCATGAAATGGCTCTCAGAAGTTGCACCGGTGCCAAAGCGATTGCATTTTAATAGATTCTCATGTTTATTATTAGCAGCGGAAACGAATAAAGACACTAATAAAAGACTTAATATAAACACTAACTAAACTTGTAGAAATACCGAGTGTTATAAATAAAAAAATAAATGTAAAAAATGAATATTGTATTGCGCGTGGTGGATCCTACTTATCTTACCTTCTTCTTCTATCTTTTTCGTGTGGGACACCGAGTCGTCCTACGACCCAATGAACCCTAGTCTCAGAATTTTTCAACCGCCTAATACAAGTAGCAGACTTCTCATAGTAAAACAATATTATAAATGCGCAAGTTTCTAGGTTTGTTTTCTTTTACTACTTCACGCTAAAACTACTAAACTGATTTTCGTGAAATTTGGCACACAGATAGAGGGTAACTTAGATTAACACAAAGGACAGTTGCTATCCCGAAATAATGTTAATAATTCTTTGAAAAAATAATAATTCTTATTTTTGATACAACCCAACCAGTGCCAATCATTTCGCGGGTATCGTAAGACGTAACTAAGGGACTCGAAGGTTAAATTAATCTACCTACCCCGTGAGGAACGATAGCGCGATTGTGTAGGTACCTGTAACTGTATTAAGGTTTTGAATTTGTGACACCCTATGTGTAGTTAACCCTGTATATACTTCATTCGCTTACATAGTGTCGCGACCAGCGTAACTGTCAGTACGCGCTCGTACGTGCGTGTATGGGGCATTGAGGTCAAGTTACGCTGGTCGCGACACAGTCTAAGCGAGTGAGCTATACATTTATACAACGCGGTAGGACGGGAGAATGCATTTGTATAAATAAATGTTAGGATTGCACACGCGCCCATGACATTGCGGTTAGTAACACGTGCAATTTGATGCGGTGACGCGTGCTACGATAGGTATTCGGTTTTTGTATGAAATAAAATACCTATGTCACCGGAATGCAGGGTGCTCGTTTGGACAAAAAAATGGGGAAAAATACAATAAAAGAAAAGTTGGGTAAAATATAGGCGGCCTCATTCCTGACCTGAGCAAGCACCCTTTGATGATATAAAAAGTACTTACAAATTCCGATTTCGCAAACGCTTTTCGTCAAACCACCGCAAAGTTTATAGAATTTTTTACTGGACAACCTGATGATAAAAACGTATTAAAATTTTGGATTTCGTAGCCTTATCGCCAAAAACCGCAAAATTTTAGTGGTACGTCTGAAAGGCACCCACGCGGATAATGCGACATCTTGCATACTTACGACATACGATGGCCAACAGAGTATGTTAATTATAAACTACTTATATTATATATATATATATATTTTGAATAAACAAATATTTTATTATTTTTATTTTTTATTTTTTACTTATTTACTATTCCACATACATACATAATCAAGCCTTAGTGCATTGCGGGGTAGGTAGCGTTATCGGCCGTGGAAATACTGTTGTAATCGAAAATTGTGGGCCCTTTCAGACTCGTGTATCACTGTATTGACAGGTTGTCAGCCTGTCGCCTGAAGTTGTAATACACATGAAACCCTTAGTCGCCTCTTACGACACCCGCAGGAAAGAAATAGGGTGATGCTATTCGAAGCCGGCATCACACGGTAAACACTATTCTACGCTACACTGTAATAGTACATTGATGTTTTTTTATGTAAACTTTGATTCCAAGTTGCAGAAATTCAAATTAGCAAACACCAAAAATGTTGAGTAAGTTTTCTTCGTAGCACTTTGCTACGAACGTAGCGTAGCGTAGTAAATGGAGGTCTTAAAAAAATTTTACACACACAAATCCCGCCTGTATCCCTGGCGGGGTAGGCAGAGCGTTAACGTCCGAAAAATTGCGGTTGTTATCGCCACGTCTGACAAATATTTGAGGGTCGTCTCAGATATATACGTAGTGTATCACTATAGTAACAGGTTGTCAGCCTGTCGCCTAAAATTGCAATACACATGGAAACCCTCGAGTCCTTTAGTCGGCTTCTACGACACCCACGGGAAAGAAAAAAATGAACTTGTTTTTTATTTTCGGTTTCATCATCATCATAATACTTTGGCATTTCTTCGAACTAATGTATGCGCAATATGTTTTGTACTGTTTGTACTATCGCCAGTACCCATTCAAGGGACCAAGTAAAACTGGTTTTTCATAAAATTAAAAAGAAAATCCAGTATAAATTGATCCAGACAAAATCAGCTCAGCAAGGATTTTGCTCTGAAACCTCACCTTAACAGCCACGATAGTCCAATGCTGGACATGAGATCAAACTCAATGTCGAGGGGTATTACATTACCACGCTTGGCAGGCGGATTGGCGAGCGCAGTGAAAGATATTATAGACATTCCCAGAGAATGTTTCTGGCCATTCGATGGAATCATCTCTTAATTGCCTTTTACGACACCCACGGCCCACGGGAAGTAATGACGTGATGCTAATCGAAGCCGGCTACAATAAGCTTACTGCATTTGCATAAACAAAGATCACGCCTTGATATTAATGATAGTACATACATACATATATCACGCCTTTATCCCTTGCGGGGTAGGCAGAGCGTTAACAGCCGTAAGAATACGGTCGCTATCGCCACGTCTGACATTTTTGAGTATTGTTTTCTAAGGTTGTTTCGGAAAACATGTGTATCACTATAGTGACAGGTTGTCAGCCTGTCGCCTAAAAATTGTAATACACCAATACTCTCGAGTCCCTTAGTCGCCTCTTACGACACCCACGGGAAGGATGTGGGGTGATGCTATTCTAAGCCGGCATCACACGGCATAGATGTGATGTAATTAGTGATAGTAATTGATAGATGTGATGTAATTTGCCGTGTATTACCGACTTAGAATAGCATCACCCCATTTTTTCCCGTGGGTGTTCGTGTTGTACAAGGCAACTAAGGGACTCGAGGGTTTCATGTGTATATTACAGTTTTAGGCGACACGCCAACAACCTGTCACTACAGTGATAAGTATCATCGAAAAGGGCCGTCAATACTGGTAAGACCTGGCGATAACGAACGTAATTTTACGATTGTTAACGCTCTGCCTACCCCGGAAGGGATAAAGGCGTGATTTGTGTATGTATGTATGTATGTAATTGATAGACTCTGCAAAACCAGTAACGCGAATCGTAATATCATCATCATCATCATGTCATCCACACCGTATCCGGCGACGGCGACTCCTGTCAGTCTATTAAATTGGGTCTTTATTGCGATGGGCTCTGATGTGGCTAGCAAAACCGAATTTCGTCTTAAAGACTCGGTCGCAAGACGCGCAGTATAACTGGCCAGTAAAGTCATATGTATAAGTATAGGAGGGTTTTGGTCTGGTCTTCCGTATTTGGCGTTTTGCATCAAGGTCTTCTAGACGCCTAGTTTCAAAATTTTCCACACTCTTGTGGATTGTTTGTCGCCATTCCGGTCTGAGACGGGCACAATTCTCCCAACTTTCAGCTGGTATATTGCAGGCCGCGAGATGGCGCTTGAGCACGTCCTTGTAGCGTAGGTATTGTCCGCCTTGTTTGCGTTTTCCCTCTGAGAGTTCAGAATAAAAGACTGCTTTCGGCAATCTGCAATCAGGCATACGCAGAACGTGTCCGCTCCATCTAAGTTGATATTTTATAATAAGCGCTTCTATGCCGGACACACCAGCACGCCGTAATACTTCAGTGTTTGAAACCCGGTCCTGCCACTTAATCCGTAGAATAGATCTTAGACATTTGAGGTGAAAAGTGTCTAACTGTTGCGAATCGTAATAGTACGTAATCTAAATGATTATTTGTATATCTAATTCGTGCTCATATGCCTAAGCGATGCCAAGTAGGCGGATCGCACACTTAACGCACGACGGAGCGCTAAAATATCGCAGCGGTCTGTCAGGTCCGCACTCGACGGACGACACTGCGATAACGCTGCGTCGACAGCGGTTGAGCGGTTTCAGTATGGGATTGACATTTGTAGTATGGATCTGACAGACCGCTGCGATATTTTTGCGCTCCGTCGTGCGTCAAGTGTGCGATCCGCCGCGATGCCAAGTAGACTGCATTCGCATGAATCCGCTAATACGTGTGTAGACATAAGATACTATTGTTTCTGTTATACAGGGAGTAGTAATTGTGTAATCACATAAGATAAAGAAAATGGCGGTCGCTTGTCAAGTTTTCTCTCTCCGACTGAGGCTCTTACACATGCCAGGCGTTCATGCTTTCTCCCTTATGAAGAACATGTGCACGTCGGGTCTAACTTTTTTTTTTGCTTGGGTCTCTAAGAATACAAATTCATTTGTTTATTTATATATATATATAAACAGGCAACCTCAATATTAACGCCTGAACCAATTTTGATTTTTGTTGTACGAGTAATCTTACTAACTACAATAAATGTAAAAAGAGAAACGTCTAGTACTTTTTGCGATATATCCGAGAAAAAACATCTTACAAGACAAACATGTAGGCACATAAACAGGTCGAAATAATATAATGATGTAAAATGAAAAATATAACTTAATTTTTATTTATTCACTAAGAAATAAAAAATGCGAGTTTCTCAAATCACGTCGTAAAATCATTTCATAAAATATTATTTTTAGTAGCATCCTGTATAAATCCTTGTTTGTATGAATCTGGTTATTCCTGTTGGCTAGGCCATGTTATGAAATCTAGTAATCTCCGCGGTCAAGATTATCTATGTACTAAAACTACCTAGATGCGCTATCTTTGCCCATTATTTTATGTAAATAAGGTTATAAATGATGATATTGTACATTTCCATGGAAATATAAAGGCCACTGCTGGACATACGCTTGCCATTCCGCCTGCCAAGTATGGCATATACCTTCGAAATGGGGTAGGTCCAAAAGACTGTTGTGGATGTCGCAATTTAGTAGGAAAGTGATAACGCACTAAAAATAAGCAGAAAAATAATTATGTAACTAATAATAATTATTACTTAATAATATTTTCTTTAGGAGTAAGTAAGTAGTGATTGTTGTACCATTGTTCCCTGGGTCATGTCTTTTTGAAAAGTTATACCTAATTCAACACATACGTACAAACAGTAGGCAGAGCGTCAACGACCGTAAAAATACGGTCGCTACCGCCACGTCAGACATATATTGAGAGCAGTTTTGTGTATAACTGTTGTGACAGGTTGTCACCCTGTCGCCTAACGTTGTAATTCTCATTAAACCTTCGAGTCCCTTAGTCGCCTCTTACGACACCTATGGGAAAAAAATAGGGTGATGCTATTCTAAGTCGGCATCACAAGGCATTCAACAGTGATTTGTAAATCCCTACCCAAGTATGTTATAACCGTTATAAAACTAATCGAGAAATCGGTAGCCTCGTCTAAGTTTCACAATCCCCTATAAATGATAATATTACGATAAGTATTGATAAACATTGGATTTATCAGTTAATGTGACAGTACTTTGTTATCTACATGTAGATTTTCTGGAATTAGGTAAATATCTAATCGGGAATGACCCTTTTTCGAAATATCTAACAATTATTTTATGTTTGTGTCCTATTTCTAAGGAGTGTCGGTAGCCAAATGGTTAGGACACCGGTCTTACAATCGTGAGACCCGAGTTCGATCCCCACCATGTACCAATGTGTCTTACTCACGTACATTTACAGACTGTTCTTACGGTGAAGGAAAACCTTATGATAAAACCCACATTCCAATAAAATTTTAATTCAGGTGATATTTGAATGTGACTTAACCTAGGATGCGGGCCAGGTTAGCTTTCGAGTTGCAGAGGTCAAAAGGCAGTCGCTCTGTGTAAAAATCGGTTCCACGTCATTTCCCCTAGGTTAGGTAGCCGACCCCGACAGAGAACAGGATAAGGCAAGGAGAATGATGATCTTATTTAAAAGGAGATACCTTCTTAGGTGGGGTGGGGTAGGATTTTTGAGAAGATGGCGAGAAAAGTTTCATGGGCTGCTTCTCAAGACCATTGAGAATCGAAGAGGGAAGATGATTGGCCACTTGCTACGACACGACAACTTTATAAAGAACATTATTGAAGGGAAGGTAGAAGGAAGGTAAGAAAGAGGCCGACCTAGACGTACTTACTTCACCCAAATAAGGGAAAAAGTCAATATCGAGTCGTATCCAGAGGTAAAATCTCTGGCGGAGAAGGGAAGAATGGAAATTAGTCCACCGACAAGAGTCCATTTTGGAGAAGAATTACAATGATGTATACCTACGGTTAGCAAACTAAGGACCTATGAATATCTTATTATATCTTGAGATCGTCTAACACAAATTATCTAATATTTCTTGCCCACTTGTCCCCTGCACACAGGAAGAGTCAATGAAAGACAAATAGACAGACGCACAGACAATCTAAAGGTCTTTATTATATTATTTGCACTTGTTAGAGCAACATATGACAAATAACGAATAGCTACTGTACCTGGTGGACCGAGCATTACTCGAATTTTGTTGAAGATATATTTTTTAGCAAAATGACACTATTATATAGGCAGATCGATTAATCGCCCCCAAAATTACAACATTGGTACCAAACCTTATTTAAGGGAGATACTTATGTCCTTTTATTTATTAATTTAAAAGTGAAATTGTTTTAACAATGTCACCATCTAAGTGATTGTTTAGGCTTTAAAAAAATACCGGCCGATCTCGGTCAACCAGATACTTATAACTACTTATTATGGGGTATATATACCTATTTCAGTAACGTTTTAAAGACAGCTTCTATCTCAAGTATTTGATATCACCACGTTCAAGGCTAGCTCTCAAGATCAAGCTTCCGATATCCACTTATATTACTATTTTGCTTATCTTTGCCAACTACCAGGTACCAGATAAGGTCCTATACTATACTACTACTTCTACAGCCACTACTGTCCACTGCTGAACATAGGCCTATTTCAGATTGGGGGGTATTGCCATACTTACCACGCTTGGCAGGCGGATTGGCGAGCACAGTGCAAGATATCGTAGATATTCATAAGAACGCTGCAGTGCAGCCCATACCCTGGGTTCATCGCCTCTTACGACACGGGCGGAAATGGGGTGATGCTATTCTAAGCCGGCACCACACGGCACCATTTATGGTCCTCAGGAACTTGCTCCATACTTGAACCCGAACTCATGATTAACTGTTTTTTAATCATGACATAGTTTCGCTGATATTGAATTTGTTTCGGCGCCAACATAACTCATGCGTTCACTGACTCATGATTTTGCTGATAATGGAACGCATCCAGGAAAAACACGGCAAAAACATTCAAACTATGTAAATAGGAAAGTATTTGATTCATTTTGGTAGGTACCTACTTGTACACCTATGACTATGACTACAGACAACAGATGTCAAGCGTGCACGCAAATGTCATTTTTTCTCTGTGACGTATATCTCCGGCGCAGCTGCTGCGCTGGAATCTACTCTCACTGACACTGGCAGAATTACCCTAGATAGGGTAGAAGTCCATATAATTAAATAATAAAATATGACGTATACGCATACGTACATGAACATGACGTATTGAGAAAATAATAAATATTTCACCAGGGTGTAGCCGTTGAGAGAAACCGGACATTTGGTTATATTTTGAGGAACCCGCATATTTCCCCACCTTGACACTGGCAGAATTATACCTGTAGACAGAAGCCACATCTTAAAAAAATTAAATTAAAACCCCTGACACCAGGGTTCTTATATGATACAAATGAATGAACCCTCCACTCCACAACCATTCCAAAAAAGGACGTTGTAAGTATATTTTTCTTGACAGCAGACTAAAGAATACATTTCCATTGGTTGTCATAAAGTTCTTAAGATAATCAATACAAGTTGATCTCATTGGTAGTTTTAGTTTGATGTGTTGCTGATAGGAGCATTGGTGGCCAAGTGGTTTGGACATCGGTCTTACAATCGTGAGACCCGAGTTCGATCCCCGCCATGTACCAAAGTGTTTTTACTAACGTACATTTACCGACTGCTCTTACGGTGAACGAAAAACATCGTGATGAAACCCACATTCAAATACAATTTGAATTCAGATGATGTTTGAATGAGATTGAACTTAGGATTCAGGTCAGGTTAGCTTTCAGGTTGCAGTTGGTCAGATGGCAGTCGCTCTGTGTAAAAACTTGGTTCCACGTCAAATCTCCTACGTTAGGTAGCCGACCCCGACAGAGAACGGGATAAGGCAAGGAGAATGATGTGTTGATGATAGTAAGTACGTGGACTAACATTGTATTGTATGGCAGTGCGGATGATTCAGGGATTCGGTCGATTGATCCCATTAACGTATGGGACGTTGGTTGATTGATTGAGCCAAATAGGTCGTCACTTGCATTGTTTCTTGGTTATTACGCATCTTTTCTCATAAGAGTCTTGAGCGTGATGCTGATGTAGCATTAGAAAAGATTCCGCATTCGAAATTAAGTTATGGTTACGATCTGGGGGCACGGCAGTGCCCCCGCCAAGTCGACCTAGAAAGCGGCACAGCCGTACCATCCTTTTCTCGAAGCGGTTCAGGCCATTTTCAACACCTTATAACTTTCTTGTGGATAAAACAAAAGACTTGAAACTTCAGGAATCAATCAAAAGCCCTGTAGATACGGTATATTTCAAATTTCGTTCACTTTGAACCAGTGGTTTAGGAATTATAGCTAGTCAAAGTTTTTAATTTTGTCACTGACTCACTCACTGACTGATCATCAAAATTCTAAGGCACTTCTAGCAGACATAGAGACTTCTAATTTAGAATATAATTTGGGTTTAGTGTATAAATCAAGGAAAAACTTAAAAATCTAGCATTTTCAATGCAGTTTTCTAGATAAACCGATAGCATAAATAACTTTGTAATTCCATAGAAATGTACTGATTACCAAGTTATATTTTGCTGTCGCTCCTAAAATACTTTGTTTTGGTCCAGCAAAATAATCACAAATGTCGCTGTTAGTTTTTAAAACACGCTATCGTTTTGTTTTCGGGAAAAATATAAGGTGTCGACCGAAATTAATGTCACGGTACCTTTCGCCACCTCTCACTGGTAATGGTAAGGAACTCAGTGAAAAATCGTGTAACCTGTTAGATTAGACTATAGTTCACCAGAGTTGTAGAAATAGTAGTGGTAAATTGGGTGAACGCGAATTTTCTCAAAATTTGCTTTCACTCAAGCTCTCTCGCGAACCGGCGGTGACCGTTACTCGGTTGGCACCTCCTCGTAGGAGGAGAGGTCAACAAATTGGCTGTGGGAAAGGGAAACTGGATGAAGGTAAATCTTAGGACTTGCCTTCATTCAGCAAGCCCCCCGCTCCCTCCGCTCCCTCCGCTTGCCTTATAGCTTTCCCCCCTCCCCGCCCTTTGTATGTACACACCCCCCCCCCCCCTCGCTCGCCTAACCAACGTGACGTTGGTGAGGCGTGCGAGGGGGGGTGACTCATCAAACCTCCCCCCGCACCGTCGTCAACCTTCCCACCGCGCCCCTGACCACCCCCCTCGGGGAGGTGCTGGGCTATGAGAAAAACCGTGGCTGAGGCTCAAGAAATAGAGCCGCAAAATAAAAAAAGGAAGACTACCTACAAAAAGAAATGAGATCCCCTCAAAAACATTAATATATAAAAAAAATCCAAGTCTCGCTACTGAGCTGTTCAACCGTAAAAAGGTATGAGATCCATTTGAAACCAAGTCGGCTATCGATTTGTTCATTCCCCACTTAAGAGATCTATCTTAATTCATTACGTAATTAGTTAATAAGCATTATTTTATAGTGACCATTTCAATATATTTTAATGTTTACAATAAATTGAATGACTTGGCAATCGCACTGAATGTATTAATTTTAATATGTATTACACGTTAACCTTCTGTTCTAGTGCGATGGCTAAGTCATTCAATTTATTGTAAACATTAAAATATATTGAAAATATTGATATGGTCACTATAAAATAATGCTTATTAACTAATTACGTAATGAATTAAGATAGATCTCTTAAGTGGGGAATGAACAAATCGATAGCCGACTTGGTTTCAAATGGATCTCATACCTTTTTACGGTTGAACAGCTCAGTAGCGAGACTTGGTTTTTTTTTATATATTAATGTTTTTGAGGGGATAATGTTTACTAGTGCTACAAAGTAGATCTCATTTTAACATAGTTACGGAGATATTGAAAAAAAAAACATGCAGAAATAGAACGCGAGCAAAAAGTAACTATAAAAATCTATTTCCCTAAAATACTGGCCGAAAACCATTTGCGACTGAAAAGCAAATCATCACATGACGTTTATTTTTTCTTTTAAATAAACAGCCAGTTAATTCCAATTAAAATAAAATGTCGTGGCAAAGTTTCCAGCAAAAAGGTTTTATTTATCGGTTGCATAATAAGAGTAGAATGCTGGTCGAAACAGGCTAAGAAAATTGTTGTGAAAGCCATTTGCTACGGATGAGCAAAAATGTGACAGTTTTGTTTCTTTTTCTAGATTTTACGACATCAGCCAGATTTATGCAAGAATAACTCTGTAAAGAGATCCCTAAGCAATGTTATCCTAATATGGAGACCTTTATACGGGTATTTCATACAGTGCTACTGCTAGTACTTCTTTACTGCGACAAGTTCATCGTAATAACGACGTTAATTTGAACCATATTTAGCACAAATTAGCACATCCACGCTACCGCCTCGCAAGGTTGAAGACATACCTAGTCGCGTTTCATTTCATATCACACACACACACACACACAAACCTTTATCCCTGGCGGGGTAGGCAGAGCGATAATATGACCGTAATATTACGGTCGTGATCGGCACGCTTGACAATTTTTTGAGTCGTGTATCACTATAGTGACAGGTTGTCAGCCTGTCGCTTAAAATTTCAATGCTCATGAAACCCTCGAGTCCCTTAGTCGTCTTTTACGACACCCAAGGAAAAGAAATGGGGTCATGCATTTCATATCTTCTTCATTCTTTCCGAGTCGATCAATGAAGGGTTCATTGAGTGTCAGAATTTTTCAACCGCCTTATACAAGTCGCAGGCTTCTGACACGGTTGTTCTAGGGAGGTAACTTTGGCGCAAATCGGGAAAAAGATTCGATTACCCGCCATTCTCAACCCATCGTTCATTCACTAGCTAGCTAGAGGGTAGTCTTTTCCGACGGTTTGGAAATGGTGGAAAATCAAATCTTGGGACAAATTTACCCCCTAGGGCTAAAGTAACCCGCAGTGACGGTATGCCTTTCGATTTGTTTCCCATACTTGCCTATTTGGACCATTTTCTTAGATTAGAAATACTATTGTTGGGCACGGCCGATCTAATTTGTGGAAATAATTAACAATGAAAATGACTCATGTTTATCGAGTGTTTATCTCAAATAACCATTTTCTTATGGCTGGATACTGTGTTTGTAAATTATAAAAGTAAATATTTAGCTGAGGACAATATTTGTTCAAGATAATGTTTAAACAACTAATTGAAATGTTGTGTTGAACTATTTTTACCGCAGTTTTTAAATGCACCCTAGTTCCCTACATACATACATAAATCACGCCTTCTTCCCATGCAAAGTAGGATGAAACTTATGATCGTTATCGCCACGTCTAACGAGTATTGAGAGCCCTTTCAGATGATTCGTGTATCACTGTAGTGATAGGTTGTCAGCCTTGCGCCTAAAATTGTAATACACATGAAACCCTCAAGTTCCTTAGTTGCCGTCCTAAGCCGGCATTACACTGTAATCCATAGTTCTCATTACTTAAAAAATACCGCTTAGCCGAATTCGATGTACCTTTGTTCCAGAATGCAGCCAGGACCATAGAAGTCTATCAAGATGGACAAACCAACGATGCACATGCTGGATGTCCAGGATAAGAATGGAGAGACCAGGAAACTAACGCAGTACCTCGCTGCCGTAGCAGGTAAGAGAGAGACAACATATCAGAAACGACAGGTGTAGGAGTGAGACGCAAAGAAGAAGAAGCAGAATGTAGGAATACCAAGGTAGAGGTCGATAGAAGTTTGTAAAGTACCTATACCTCTAGTAAGATAACTAGTTCCCCTTCAATCTATCATTACACTATCACAGTCCACATCTAGACAATGGGGAACGCCATAAGGTACAGCGTCCCGCTTTCGCCATCCAGTCGCTACCAGCTTCTCTCATTTTGTAATCGACCATTGTAAAAAACAGGTCGAGTTCTGACATCCTATCTCCACAATCTTGTCATCAGCGACCGCTATACATCATGATGATGATGAAATCTTGGTATCCCTCTTTATGGACATACGCCACACAGAAGAATGAAAAAATTTACTTGTCATTGTAACGTCATCGAAACTCAACTGTCATTCCATTGCCATTGTGATTTTCTATACTTCAAACTGTTAGCAGACTTCGAAATGACCGAAATCATCCAACTGAGATCCAATCGATATCCAACTGAAACGATTTTCAATTAGGAAACTTCGGGCCCTGGGCAACCCTGCGTTTTCCATTATTGCGTTTCAGGCAACGCAGTGTCTGTGCTCTTGCCTCAGACACTAATTGCATCGTCTGTCACGATCGTATTGTGATGAATACGACCACCATTTTAGTCCACTTGAACCGCGTTTTCACTTCATAAAATTGATATAAGAAATAGAAAAATGTGTCCTTCATTACTCTCTATCATATATTTTTACATCGTACATTTCTCTCTTTTTTACAATGACTGATTTTGACGAACAAAAAGTTAAATATAAAGTTTACTTTGAAATAAATAAATAATCAATATGTATACAAGTACGATTTGCACTGGAAAAACTAATATATCATTGCTGTGATACAACTGTGTCCCCTATGTTATTTATACAACATCACTTTATCAATACCCGGGCGGTCAATGTCCTGATTGAATTCAATGCTAACGTTTAGTTCCTTTGCCCTTCCGGTTTTTAATATTCTTATAGTTAAGTATTTGCTTTTGTAATCAAAAACCATTGTACGACAATACTTGAAAGTATAAAGTGTAAAAATAGTAGCTGCAAATATTTTCAGGGGTGAGTCAGCCCATGAAACTGAACTTCTCCCAAGGAACATAGGACGAAATATGACAAAAAGTTTTGGGCCCCCCTTACAAATTGACTCGCCCGGCCTATACATTTTATATGCAAGGCACATTTTTAGGGCGTATTTCGACCTGTCTTCCTTGGGGAACGTTATTCAGTTTCATGGGCGGGTTCACCCCTTAAACTATTATATATTTTATATGAATTGTCTTTTTTTATTATGTATCTAGACATCAAACGCAACACTCATCGGCTCATATCATAAACAATTCTTTTGCTAAGTAAGCATTAATATCAGATGATATCAGCATATTTTTAGACTGATGGAAAAACTGCCTGACTGATAATGACATGATATTGACCTTAGATACTTTGTTCTCGATATTGACATTATCATGTAGTATAAGAGGCAGGCAGACCCACAGATTATGTTCCTTGGGACAGACACAGTACTGGTTAGATAGATCTACTATTATTTTATTATACAAAATTCATGGCGTAAGAAATCACGCCGCGGATGAAATAAAAATAAAAAATACATGTAGGTAACCAAAACATCCGCTGGTAGGAAATCAGCTATAGTAGGTATAGACTTTTAGACCTATTACATCATCATCATCACATGAATTACATTCACAAATAGCCGTCATGTGAACAACCCTATCAAAACAAAACAACCGTAAGCATTTTGGCACCACTCCTGAGTCAGTACAAGCTATTAATACGCGGCTATGCGCAAGCGCATGTAAAATGGCAATGAGGCGTATCGAAGTGCATGTTTTGTGTTTCCTGAATTGCATTCTTATACACTTGACCCACAGAGCAAAAATATCATTAATGCTCGCTACCTTATGATGAGTTCGCTGGTCTGTGACTTGACCCAAATTGCGACCGAGCTCTAGCAGTGGTCCCTGGTTTGATTCTAGGTTGGAACTATTGTATCAGTTTGCGAAAATTGTTCGTGTGTATAATTTCAATTGGAAACTGCAGGCTATACCTGGTTGTTAGTAAGAAAGGTGACTATGTGTTTCGGAGAGCACGTAAAGGTTTTGGTCCCGTTTGCTGTTTATGAACGCTTTTATTTGACGGTAGGTAGTTGTTACAAACCGCATCAGATGTAGTATGAAAAAGCAGTTTAGAAACTCTAACGGGTCGTTTGTCAACACAGTGCCCCATACGACAATAGAAGGAGATGACAGTAATATGCGCAGACGCAATAAATGGCAACGAAGGGGATTTTAGTGGTATTTTGTCACGGATAAATTAAGCTCTCTTGATCGCTGCATTCAGGATGTTTACCCGACATTAAGAGGTTAATGTTGTTTAAAATACGCAAATTTGGCAGATTTTTTCTGTAAATGTTTTGTTTTTCTGCCTTGGTTACATAATTAAGTTTGGTTCACTCATAGTTAAGCGCTTACTTTGAGAATCGCCAAAGACTACTGTTGTGAAACTAACCAAACCAGTATCAAGCTGCGAAATTTTGTTTTCTGACTGAAAAACTGTTCTAGCCCATATGTGCTTTACGTAGGTAGGTAGGTACTTTGTGTGTCTGTATCTGAGAGAGAGAGAGAGAGAGGGAGGGAGAGAGAGAGAGAGAGAGAGAGAGAGAGAGAGAGAGAGAGAGAGAGAGAGAGAGAGAGAGAGAGAGAGAGAGAGAGAGAGAGAGAGAGAGAGAGAGAGAGAGAGAGAGAGAGAGAGAGAGAGAGACTAGTGTGCGTATTTAGTATTAATAAATCGCACTTAACTTTTAAGACCGATCTCAAGAGTCAGTCAATACTACCAGCATCTCACAGTCGCACTCAAGATCGATCTGACTTGAGTGCGGTTTATAAATACGAGTCTATGTATAGCATGAGTTGGCCAGTTTTCTTATAACCAGTATTCTTCTTTCCCAGCGGCCATCGGAGCAGTGATCGCTGGCACCATCCTCGCATGGACGTCACCGGCTTTACCCCAACTGCAGCCAGGAGTGAACTGCACCACCAACGCCACCATAGGAAACGATACCATGGGAAACGGAACCAACATGGCGATAGCTAAGATCAGTGCTGTCAACACGACGGGATTGAATGATACTAATGCGACAGCCTTGTTGAATACTCTTTGCTTGCCGGCGGATTTCCTTTTGGATACTAAAGACAGTAAGTTGGTGGACAAATTGTACATAAGAAAGTTCAAAATGCTTACCTATTTATTTTGGTTTATGCTTACCTATATATATGTAAATGTGCATCGCTCACCAAGCGTAGTGAGTTCTTGAAACAAAATTAACTGATTGGTACTCGTTGATGAAGAAACTCGTATCGGCTGAATTTCGTAAAAAAAAAACACCATTATGAATGACACTATCACATATTTTATCTTCATACAAGGGCAGTGTCCGTCCATTTGTAAAAGGATGTTATCGAAATGTTTACATACGTTAGATTACAACAATAAAGAAGTACTTTTTACATGAAATCATTACATACTATACCTAAACCTACCTACAGCAAAAGAATCACAAGATTGACCTGTGGCTTATATTAGCGAGACCTATCATTCATCTAAGACCTGTGTATTGTCCCTCCCCATAGACTAGGGTTTACATGTCAATCTTAGTATTTTCCTTCTCATTTTCTCTATCAGTTTGACTGAATCCCTGTTGAGTTAACTAGTCACTCAAATCTTCACCAACATCAAAACTAACCATAACTTCTTCAACCTTCCAGGTGGGATAGCCTCGTCAATCCTGGCTATAGGCGCAGCGATCGCCGCTTTACCCGTCGGCATGATGGCCACAAAGATCGGCAGAAGACCGACAATCCTCATCCTGTCAATCCCGTTCATGCTCAACTGGCTGCTGACTATCTTTGCCAATGGAGCTGGCATGCTGATCGCTGCTAGGTTCTTCGCTGGACTTGGTACTGGTGAGTAAACGTTTGTTTTATTCTTTTCAGTAATGATAGGTAGGGATAGGTTGCAGTCCGGTTGCAAACAGCAGCCAGCACAGGAGATTGTATAATGGAAGCGGTGTGGAACTAACAAACGTTTTTGAAGTGGGAATGGCTAAGAATACTACCACCCCTATTAATTCGCGACGTAATTTTCTCCTTCGGAGTTAGAATGTCTTCTAACCATGGTCGACCTTATGGTGTTGCTTCCATCTCCGATAGCATTCCTAAAGAAGGTTGACAACATGCAGGTGGCTTTTGATTTCAAATGAACATGCATCAGAAACAGAAATCGCATCAGCTGGTCGGAAGACGAATTCATATCAAACAGCTAAGGGCTTCGACATCATGAAATAAGTTATTTGTAGTTTGCAACTCAACTTGCATCTAGGTCAATCATGACTTAGCTGAAAGGTGGGTGCATCGACACCAAATGTGATGAAATATAATACAATAATTGAAGTGTTTAGTTAGCATTTAAGGTTTCTTTATTAATTATTAAGACCAATAAAACATTCTTACTTTACCTCTCAACAAAGACAGTTGTCTTATTTATCTCAACCCTGCAGCCCTCGCCCTCACTATACTTTATATTAAACCTTTCTACTATAAATATTTCAGGCGGAATCTGCGTGGCAGCGCCCATGTACATCGGAGAGATCGCAGAGACCTCGATCCGAGGGTCTCTTGGGGCGTTCTTCCAGCTGTTCCTGACTGTAGGCATCCTCTTCACCTTCGTCGTGGGCGGCTACACGCATTGGAGGGTGCTGTCCATAATTTCTGCTGTGTTCCCGCCTTTGCTCGTTGCTGTGTTTTGGTAAGTTGCTGCAACATTTTAAAGTGTAAAAATGTGTTAAGTTGAGAGATACCATCTAAAGCCCTCTCTATCAGCCTATTAGGATAGGGTGTAGATGAAGATGTGAACAAAGCGGGATTTGTAGTCGAGGTAAACTGAAATCTGTGTTTAATATAGGTATATTGTGGTTACCAAACATGTGCTTAGATTAGGCTATGTTAGCGGATACAAGCAAAGCTAGAACTGTATTCAGAGCAGCCTAAAATCAGATCGCGCTTATAGAAGATGCGAAAACTAAGTGAAATCTAAGTACTCTGGCATGAGATATAACATCATGTTGAAAAGTAGCAAAGTAAGGTAGTACGATAGTCTGTGCCATAAATATTTTACCTTTGCCTTGCAGGTGGATGCCGGAAACTCCTCAATACCTGCTGGGCAGGAACCGTCGCAAGGAAGCCGAGAGGTCCCTGCGGTGGCTGCGCGGCCCTGATGCCGACCTGGCTGCGGAAATGGAAGATATGCAGAAAGAGGTACTTTTATTTGGAATTACTTAAACCTGAGTGGTATTGGTATTCTGTGATGTGACTGATGGCTGCCCTGATGAATGACTCGTTGTTTTACATGACACGATGAAAAGCTAGCAATACGGTCTAGAAGACGGCAGGCTATATATGGACAGGTCATTAGAATAATATCCAAAGCAATAAAATCAAACCGTATGCGTGCATTACAAAAATCACATCAGCTAGGCTGGCGGCCAAAGACGGCTACAAATTTACATATTGCATAAAACGTCTAAATTAAATTGTGAACGATTTAAGAAAGTGATAAACGACCACTACGGGTAGAGTGGAAGTAAAAAGTATTTTGCTTGTTTTCTGATATTTTATTAACAAACATCTAAATCTTTTCAGGTAGACGACGCGTCTCGCCAGAGCGGCGGGCTCAGCAAGATCCTGTCGAACCGCGCCACCGTCATCGCCTTCGTCTGCTCCCTGGGGCTCATGTTCTTCCAGCAGTTCAGCGGCATCAACGCCGTCATCTTCTATACCAACAACATCTTCCAGAGCGCCGGTTCCGGAATGGACCCGACCATTGCCACCATCATTGTTGGCATCGTCCAAATGCTTGCCACTTTTGTCTCGTCTTTGCTCATCGAACGGGCGGGAAGGAAAATCTTGTTGCTACAAAGCTGTATCATCATGGGTATCACTTTGATCATACTTGGCATCTTCTTCAAGTTGCAATTCGATAAAGTCGATGTCAGCGCTTTAGGTTGGCTGCCTTTGGTCTGTCTAGTCTTGTTTATCATTTCTTTCTCTTTAGGTTTCGGTCCCATTCCTTGGATGATGATGGGAGAATTATTCCCAGTAGAATTGCGAGGATCTGCTTCAGGAATATCGGTTATTTTGAACTGGTGTTTAGTCTTTATAGTGACCCTTTGTTTTCCTATAATGAAGGATGCTATAGGTATCTATAGCTGTTTCTGGTTTTTCGCTGGATTCATGGTGATCTGTACGTTCTTCGTATTCTTCTTGATACCTGAAACGAAGGGTAAGACTAATTCTCAGATCCAGGCGATACTTGCTGGCAAATGATCGCAGGTGAATGATTGCTGGACTGGAAAAGTTTCTTACAAGTTTATAAACAGTTAAAAAATGAAACAAGGATCAGAAGGAAGTAGGCATCAGTGGTTACAACGTTTACTTTAATGTTTTTGTTAGAAGTTTGTTGTGGGTAGCTATTATCTAAAAAATCTAACCGCCAAACGTCTCGCTTATAAGAAGGGCATTAGGATACCTATAAATTAGCTGTTAGTCCATGTGGCTGTATTTTACTCAATTTCTTATTTAATTTTTTTTTTAATTTTTTCTTAAACATTCGATTTAGGTGAATACTAAATTAGCTCACCACTGCCAGAACGGTAAGATTTACGTAGCATAATTTTTCCGGCTAAGTCCCATTTTCCCATTAGCCATCTCAGTATTGGGTCCGGCCCCTGGTGTTAGACATTCTCAACCGCCTACTGCTACACTAGCTGCCTCTGACATGGTTGTATAACGACTGTCGGCCGATTGCAGAGTTAATACTACACTTTCTCGAGACGTCCAACGACCAAGTGTTTGTGTGAACCCTAGTGTCATAATACTGCACTGCAATGCAATGAGAAACTCTAAAGGGCCACGTTATTGAAAAGAAAATATATATAGCGCATTTCGGTTGTTTAGTTTATACCTATACATCAAGGAACATAATACTAACCTAGCTATACATAGACCATGTATTAACTATTTAGTACATACTGACGGTCCAATCAAAGACGTAACATTTATCCGGAGCGCGCCATTTATATTTCCTTTTCTAATAACGCGGCCCTGGATAGTTTCTCATTGCGAAAAGTGGGACGTAGCCATTTTCGCTATGAAGATGTTTTCTTTCGTCTTCTCGTAAAACATCAAGCCAAGAAAAAATTGTAATGTTTTCCGAAAAATGTGATGAAATACTCAATTGTCTTGTAAGAAAGACTGAGACTGTGGGTTGTTGTGTTAGGTACTAGGTAATTCTAGTTTCTAAGCATTATCGCATCACATCAGTGTAGCTTATTCGGGGTGCTAGGACAAGTACTGAGTTCCTTTCAAGGGATGAACCAGCCTATGAAACTGCACCACTTTCCCAAAGGAACATAGATTGAAATATGGAAATATTTTTTGGACCTGGCATACAACCTGATTCGGTCTGCTGGTACCTAAATTTTGTATGGGAGGTTAATTTTTTTTTTCATATTTCGACCTATTTTCCTTGGGAAAAGTTGATCGGTTTCATGGGGTGGTTCATCCCTTGAAAGGAACTCAGCACCTTTCCTCACACCCTGTTTAGTGTCGCGACCAGCGTATCTTGACCTCAATGCTCCATACACGCACGTACGGGCGAGTACTGACAGTTACGCTGGTCGTGATACTATGTAAGCGAATGAAGTTTGTATGTATAATTACGATAATAATTAGGTATTTATTAACACCTAATCGTGTTTTATACTTAACAATTTTATTAAATGCAACTAGCAGTTTTTGGTTTGTGAATAGAAATAATACTTAGATCAAAAAATGTGCCAAATATTTTGCTAATCATATAGTGATTTTATTTTTAGACATTAGTTAACTTAATGTTAAATGTAAATGAATGATTTATAATAAAAAATATGATTATTTTCCTAAATAGTTTTTCATGACTTCCGAAAACTCTACAGCATAAATGAATTCTTCTTCTTTTCGTGTGGGACACCGAGTCGTCCTACGACCCGATGTACCCTAGTGTCAGAATTTTTCAACCGCCTTCTACAAGTAGTAGGCTTCTGACATGGTTGTGTAACGACCGCCGTCTTAGTGATCATAGACAGCGACCGGGACCTACGGCTTAACGTGCCATCCGAAACACGGAACCATCTTACTTACGGACAATCGGGTGGTTCAGCCCGCAATGTCCTAACCAGACTGGGAACAAATTCACAAAGTGATAGATATCAGCTTTGAATTAAAATAATAAACTGAAAAAATTACAGGCGTGGGCCGGGAATCGAACCTGGGACACATGCCCCAAGCCCTAAACAGCTCAAAAACTATGAGGCATACGGAGTGTGGTGCATTTACAAAATGAAACTGATTAACTTTCCCCTAGGAACTTGTCAGGAAACAACAAAAACGTCGATCTCCTATACAAAATCACGATCAGCGTGATCACATGTCTTCCTTCAGTATGAAAAGTCGAAAGGGTCATTTAACAGCTAATGTTTTATACAGGGTGTAACACGGTGTAACGAAAACTTTGCAGGCGTGATTAGACCATGAAACTGAACAGCTTTTTCTATGGGGGCTATGTTGGTAAGCGTAAAAAAAAAGTTCGACCTTCTATACAAAATTCCCAATCAGCTGACTGATTTTGTATTGGAACTCGATTTTTTAAAATGAATTATAACAATCTAAACTTTCGGTTCAGTAATTTCATATTCATTTATTCAAAGCATGTAAAATATAGTAATGCCAAAATATCTTTGAATATTTACGAAAATAACTGTGTTTTTACTTTAATAATTTATTTCTTAAAAAATGTTTTCTATGGAGAAGTTGTTTTTCCTCCGTGGTCTGACTGCATGCACGTATTTAGTACCTATTTAAGGGCTATCCTTACACAAAAACAGCTATCTATATTAAAATATTTATTGCACAACCAACACACATGACCATAACTTCAGAGAGCGAACATCTTAATTTAAGTTAACATTTACATTGGAAGTTCCAATGAGAGTCTAATTTCCAAGTTCCAATTTGGAACTCAGACTGGGGTGGTCGAGGTATATAGTCCTTTTCTCGATATGGTCGACCCTACTGGCCAGCTGCGAAACCTGCTTCTCCACAGCCCGTACGTCGGACCTGAAGCTGGTCACAGTCGCATCCAGTTCTGTCAGAAAACCTATCTTCGTGCACAGCTCATCATACTTCTGCACTATGAAGTCTCGCGCGTTGTTCGAATCGGTGAGCTCCTTCTCGATTTTCTCAGCGATTTCCACCTTTAGGTCGTCGAATTTTGACTCGAGGCTGGGGCCTAGGAAGTGGGCGCCTTTGATGGCTATTTCCTCTTCAGGCTTCAGCTTGACGGCGTGGAGACACTTCATCGGTTCAACCATTTTGGAACTGCTTGTTTATTGCTGACCGCGTGCACGGAACAGTGTTATGTTCTCGTATCGGGGGCGCATCGCCAGTTTTGCTGGTTGCGGCTGAATAGCGAAACAGAAATTTTGATTAAAATTTGGCACTGCGAATTGATAGCCACGGTTTGATTGAAGTTTGGTTTGACGTGTGGAAAATAATTTGACTTTTGATGACAGCGAGCTAGCTATTGCGTGAAAGGAGGTTGCATACATAGATTACTTAAAGCCTAGGTACACCACAAGCACATCCGTGGATACCACGCTTCGGCAAGCGTACTGTTGGACGCCCTCCGGCCAGATGGACCGATGACTTAAAGACAACGGCTGGTAGCGTTCATTGTAGACTACCCTGGGGGAGGCCTTATGTTCAGCAGTGGACTGCTATAGGCTGACGTAATGTGGTACTATTTCCGGATGATTTCGAGATTGCTCTGCATCACAAACGGCACACAGTATACCTACCAACGAGGTGCATAGAGAGTTACATAGGTACCTACCTTCTTCTTTGCGTGTCGCGGCGAATCATTTTTTTATACTAATAAGTCATACGGGGTGTAAAAAAAATTGCTGAAAATATTTTAAAGGTTGAACCTTCCCATGAAACTGAACAGCTTTCCCCAATGAACAAAAGTCGAAATATGAGTAATTGTTTTGGACCTCCGCTCCCATACAAGTTGACTTGTGTAAGTACGTCGGTTGGTAATTTTGTATCGGAGGTCCAATTAAAATCTTTTTTCATATATTTCGACCTATGTTTTTTGACGAAAGTTCAGTTTCATATGCTGATTCACCCCTTAAAATATTTGCAGCTAATATTTATACACCTTATAATTATATTTAGGGATAAGGGTGTGATATATGTATGTATGTATATAATATACTTAGCTATAGTAGTAGTAGCGTAGTTAGGTGAGAACCTAGGTAGTTAGGAAGTATCTAATGATTCAGTTTGATTAGTAAACTTCCCACTTGAACCTAGGTGTTTGTTTACTGAGCGACATAGATAGTAACTTTACCAGTAATAAATTATACCTTATCGATAATAAATTATACGTTATCTATAAAATATCAATAAGAAAACTATTGCGATTCGTGTAATGTGACTGTATACTTGAAAATACTACAAGTAGGAACATTCCATAGTCACGTGGTAGTTGAAATGCGTTGAACAGCTCATAATTCACATCACATCACGCTTTTATCCCTTGTGATGTAAGCGAAGCAATAACGACCGTAAAAACACTGTTGCTATCGCCACATCTGACAAATATCTGAATCTGAAAGTTTTGAGGGCAGTTTCTCGCTCTCTCTTCGTATAGGACACCGAGTCGTTCTAAAAATCGATTATTTATATTACTGTTGCAGTATTACTATAGTGCCAGGTTGTCAGCTTGTCGCCAATAGTAATACACTTTAAAGCCTCTAGTGCCTAGACTAAGGGACTAGAGTCCAGTCCCTTAGTCGCCTCTTACGACACCTACGGGAAAGAAATGGGGTGATGCTATTCTAAGCCGGCATCACGCAGCACAACTTGAACAACTAATCGACATACACGGTGTAACGAAAGCTTTGCAGGCATGATCAAACTGAACACATTTTTCTAGGGGGGCTATATTGGTGAGCAAAAAAATTTTTTTCGAGCTCCCATACAAAGTCAGTCAGAATTTTGTTTCCGAGGTCGAAAAAATTTTCACGTAAATTTTGTTGGTAAGTAACGACATAGCCGCCGTTGAAAAAGTTGTTGAGTTTCATCGTCTGACTTGTCTGCAAAATTTTTGTTACACCGTCCCTTACACCCATATAGTATAAAGGGTAGCTACAACAGTCCACTGCTGGACATGACAGTGCTTATGCTGCTCTTACGCTGCTATAGATTTCATATCGAAGATCGAACGATAACCTATTCTTTTTTATCTCATTCGGATATTTTGATTTTTTTCAGCCTCATATGATAAGATAAGATAAACTTACACTTATTTTTAAGATTTAAATCTTGATCCACCCATGATAAAAAAAAGATTTAAACTTCATTTTCAACTTTAATTTCAAGAGCTACAACAGTCCACTGCTGGACATATGCCTCCCCATTTTGGAGGGTATTGCTAGCGTCAGCGGCTGATTAGCATGTAACATGCATTTTTTAAATATTTTGTCTTTAATTTAATTGATTTCATTAATTGATGGTGGTGACGTAAGTTACATGATGTGTGGCCAGCCTGGCCAGCCCCGAGGCAGTGCTTTTATTTTTTTTATCCCACTCATTCGCGATTCTATTAGGAACATAAAATTGTTATTGTTTACAATGACTAATTCATTTATTCAGTGACAGTATTGTATTGTAACTCTCTGACATTCAAAAGTATTCATTGTGAATCTACTTGGAAATAAACGATTGAATCTTGAATCTTGAGTCACCACCACGCTTGGCAGGCGGATTGGCGAGTACATTGCAAGATGTTTAAATCCTGGGGAACGCTGCTGCCCATTGCCTGGATAATTCGCTAGCTTCCTTGTACGTTAAAACTGTTGTTCAAAATACTACGGACATCATTAAAAAAAAAATCGAAAGACAAGTGAATGGACTGTAGTATTTTTGGACAATAGTTTTAAGAGTATAGCTATTGTATTATTTTTTTAATGTTTAACGATCTAGTCTTCTTGCGAGAGTCGCTTTCTACGACACCTGTGGGTAGAATACATAATAATAAATACATTTAAAACATGGCCAATCAGCTGATTATCACGACTTAATCACGACATTAGCACACATTTTTAACTACCTAAGTTTTTCTCACGCATGTCTAATTTGTAACGTAGCTAGACGTAAAATGACGTATATTGCAAACAAATATTAAGCCTTTGTTGTACATATTTGTATTTATTAAGCTTTTGGCAGTCTGGTCTGTGTTTACATACTGATTAATTATATTTATGTTAGTTTTGAGTAACGATTGAGATATTTTTAACATTTGGTGTGACATACTGGGTGTCACCTATTTAACTAAAGTCTCTTTATTGTGTGAGAATTAAAAACAAAGGCGAGCTTATTCTATAAGAGATGTCTTCCTGCCAACCTACCGTGGATAAAAATTGAGGAACATTACGGTAGCATAAGAAAAAATGGTACCTATAATTTATATTATATTATAGGTATAACTAAACTAAGAAAACAAAACATATCTTCTTAGTATAGTTATGCTATATATATAATATATACCTACAATTTATTATTATATTACTGCAACGAGAACTAAAATTTTTCAAATCTTTCACTCGCTCTACTATCTACAAGCATATAGACGATTTGAAAATATAAGCGATTTGAACATGAGGTTCAGAAATCTCAATTTTATATCTAGGAAAAAAAAAGTTTTATTCGTTTCCGAAACTTATGTTTTTATCGCCACGCTTGAAAAAAATTAGGTCATTTAAAAATGTAATTCTACCAATATCTGGCTGGACACCCTGTATTGTTAAGGTTACCTAAAAAATCTAAATAAAGAGTTCAATGTAGCACGTGTGTGACAGGTGCCATAGTATAAGCCTTAAATAAACGACAAAAATAAACTACGATTATTATTTTATAAAAATAGTAGTAGTTATTCGTATATATAAAGGAAATGCTCAATACTCATACGACATTCGGAAACAGATTACCTTAACGAAAAGTTTGTTCATTAATTATTATAGTTAACGATCTACTTACCCCGCCAGGGATATAGGTGTGAATTGTGTAAGTACGAGTATGTATAGTTTTCCTTAGAAACGACTTGCCTTCTCATTCTCAGTGTTAAGTTTCTTTGCATTGCCGGCTACGATTAGCATCACCCCATTTCTTTCCCTTGGGTGGCGTAAGAGGTGACTAAGAAACTCAAGGGTTTCATATATATTACAACTTTTAGTGACAAACTGTCACTATAGTGATACACAAATTATTTCACCCGGCCCTCAATATTTGACGTGGTGGTGACCGTATTTTTGCGGTCGTTAGCGATCTGCCTACCCCGCTAGTGATAAATGCGTGTTATATGTATGTATGTATGTCAGTTTCTTTCGGTTTCATAAATAAAGCTTAAGGCGCATCGCACACTTAACGCACGACGGACCGCTAAAATATCGCAGCGTTCTGTCAGATCCATACTAGAAACGTCACTCTCCATACAAAACCGCTCAACCGCTGTCGACGCAGCGCTATCGCAGCGTCGTCCATCGAGTGCGATTTTAGTGTGAGGATTGGGTAGTGACGTTTCTAGTATGGATCTGATAGACCGCTGCGATATTTTAGCGGTCCCTAGTGAGTTAAGTATACGATTAACCTTAATGACTAAGAAAAATATCGTTTTAGTGACACAGGTTTTCACAATAAATTGTCAACACGTTTGTAACGTATCTTCGAGTGGTCTCTCGAGATAACCAGCCGTCAGCGGTGACGATAACCATCAGTCAGTGGTTCGCAGTCGCGGTTCAGCTGTTGTGGCAAACCCTGCTTCGGGTGGCTTGGTAAGTAAAACATTTATTACAAAAGTTTATTTATTTATTTAACCATTTATTGCACATAAATTCACATATTTCGCTTGAGGAGTCATTCATAAAATATATAAGTTGTACGCTTAAAACTATTCTCCAAAAACGGAGTTCATTCATAATTTTTTCAAAATATTCAAAGTTTGAAATAGTGAATAGAAAAGTTACATAAAAGTAAGTGTTCTGACGCCCTCCAAAATAGCAACGTATGACGTCATACATTCATATATTTTCATACAAAATACTGTTTTATATCGTTTTAAAAAAGTAGCTCATTTAACCATCCATCCATTCCACATCCTAATTGTATATTTTTGTAGAAGTTCGGTTTTGGATTTTGAAATAAAAACAAATTAATTTCATTGTACTCTCTCTCTCTCTCTCTCTCCTTGTCCTGAACAGTTATGTTTAGTTTGAAAGTGGCCCATAAAAATTAGTGCGGTAAATTCGTATGACGTTGTTAAATTTTCATAATAAAAAAATATATTAGTTAAATTTTTAAAAGCTAAATCCCGTTTTAAAATCAAAAGCTCATATTAAAAACTTGATGGCAGCTTTTGTCTTTCGGCAATGGTTCAGATTGTGAGCTGCCTTGGCAAGCACAGTGCAAGATATATTCACAGGGAACACTATGCCATTTCCTGAATTCTTCAGTTATACATGTAAAAAATTGAGTTATCTATTCTACTCCCAGCACTACAGAGCTTAAATTAGTCCAACTTTACACATCCAACTTTATTCTATAAACAATTTCGATGCCTTTGCATTTTCTCTAAAATACGGTGTACATACAAGTGTTTTTGGCAATCTCTTTTTAACATCGAGCAGTCCTCCGTCCCATTCCAAGCTTTCGAAGTCCAATACTGAAATGTTGAAATCGGAGAATTAAACTTTTTCAACACCGTTATTATTTCAATGCTTTGTTTATCGGAATTCCACCATTATCAAATTTGTAGGAATAGGAAGTAATGAGATAAAATAAAAACACAAATAGCCATAGATACACATACAAATAATAGATAATAGTAGCCATACATACATTAGAGTATGTGGATATCATTAATATGCAGATATGTAATATTGTCGCAACTATGATTTCCTAACACGTTTTTCCATGTTTGTTGTCGCCAAGTTACCATGTTAGAGATAAAGTACAGAATCCGCAAAATGTTACAAAGACCGTACCGTAAGCAGGTATATTATATATGGTTTTATAGTTAACCCGAGAAGCAAAAAGGTACGGTTTAACTATAATGATATTATTATTGTAATTTTCTAAAGATAAACACAGTCCATTGTCGTTTATCGTAAGAAACAAAACGCAGAAGTATGCGTCACTCAAGACGAATTTAAATTCTATCGTAATGGACAAAATGTGTTCAATATCCTTCGTACTGCCACTTTTTACATACAAAATGAAATAATAAAATATCTACAGAGCTTTTTTTATTAGTAGCGACTTCTATACATTATCACTGTCTTGTCAGGGTTTTGACCTCTTGATACGACACGATATTTTAAACCAACTCTATACAATTATTATTTTGAAATTGAAATCGTTTGGGGCATAACTGTAAAATTTAATATGGAACCAATGCTGAAAACCAAGAGAAATTTTTGAAGAGGATTTTTTTTTTCCGCTAACCGACTTTGATTGGCAAGACGTAATTTTTTATAATTTTTCAGCATTGATAATAAAAATTTTCAGTACCTTCGATGCCCTAAATAGCGTATCTAATTTAAGGCATTTCCTCCCAAACACAGTGTATCTAGGTAGAATAGAACTAAAACTACAAGTATTTTCTTGATCTAGCTGCAACATCACATCAAATCCACATATCCTGATGAATATTAGTTCGTTATTATGAGAAATGACTACATTGTTTTATCCATGTTTTATCTCACAATCGCGTCAATTAATAGCAAATTGAAATTGCAAGAAAAAATATACAATCTGTTTTTTTCTGTGATTTATTTTCTCACTTCATGTTATGTAGGTACCTCATCATTAGCTATTCTGTAATAATCTCTTATACAGGATGTTTGAAACTGCGGGGCGGGCCACTAGTCCTTTTATAAAGGTGATGTTGACCTATTGACCTATTTTTTTATAGACTTAGTCATTATTGTGTATAAGGTGTAAAAATATTAGCTGCACATATTTTAAGGGTTGAATCAGCTAATGAAACTGAAAAACATTTCCCAAGGAACATAGGTCGAAATATGAAAAACTTTTTTGGACCTCACATGCAAGCTGGGCCCCAAGTCTGCTATTTTCGGCCATTGTAACGCCATCGAAACTCAACTGAAATTCAATTGCCATTGTGATTTTTCTATACTTCAGACTGTTAGCAGACTACGAAATGACCGAAATCATCCAACTGAGATCCAATCGACATAGATAGGTAGATAGGTGTAGGTAGTATTATGATCTCGAGTACTGATAGTACCAATAACAAATGGAAAAATTCTTCTATTTCCCCCACTCGGACAACCTTGACCAGCAAATCAGGATACGACGATTACCAAACACTTCACTACAAGGACTCTTCAGTCCCTTCTTCACGACTTCATAAACGATAGAGTTTTGCACTCGAAACGGTAATGCTGATAATTCTACCACTCGAAAACTGTTATCATTGATTTATGATACGCAAATGGGCTATTTATCAAGTAATTACTCATTAGTTTTATTTACTCGTAGGAAACGCCTGTGAAAACTTGGTGAGCAAAATTTTCTTTTGTTTCGTCAGTAAGTTTGCTATTGGAAAAATTGCAGGCGTTGTTTCGAACTAGGAAAAAATATCACTAAAATCTTAAAATATGCAACGTGCAGAATTGTCTGCGATTTACGTTTTTAAGAAGGTTGTTTTATAGGTCCCTTTACCTGTCATATTAACAGGAAATCACGCCTTCATAAGTAAGGGCAATGCTCGGAAAACAAAAGACCTGAGTTCTAGACTACTAAGTCTGGTAAACGTGATCGTTTCACCAATTGAGTGGTGGCGGAAAGATGATGAGGAAGGGCTCATTAGTCATATTTAGTGGAGGAGATGACTTCCGAGCCAGGGTTGCATTTAGAAAATATAAGGTGTAAAAATATTAGCTACAAATACTTTAAAGAGTGAATCAGCCTATGAAACTGAACAACTTTCCCCAAGAAATATAGGGCAAAATATAAAAAATTTTTGGACCTCCTATAATAATTGACTTGGTCGGATGGTCGGTCGGTAGTTTGGTATGGGAGGTCCAAAATTTTTGTCATATTTCAACCTATGTTCCTAGGGAAAAGTTTTTCAGTTTCATGGACTGATTCACACACACACACACACAAATCACGCCTATATCCCTGGCGAGGCAGGCAGAGCGTTGACGACCGTAATATCACGGTCGTTATCGCCACGTCTGACAAATGTTTGAGGTTCGGTTCAGATAAATCGTGTTTCGCTATAGTGACAGGTTGTCAGCCTGTCACCTAAAATTGCAATACACATAAAGCCCTCATGTCCCTTAGTCGGTTTCTACGACACCCACGGGCAAGAAATGGGATGGTGCTATTCTAAGCCGGCATCACACGGCTGATTCACCCATTAAAATAATTGCAGCTAATATTTTTACACCCTATATTTGCGAAAATCTGTTCTTAAATTCATTTCTACCGTAAGTTTGACGAGTGTCCCACACGAAAAGAAGAATTAAACTTGCACCGTAACTGTAACCGTAAGTTTCTGCCCTGAAAGTGATTTTAGAGTTTCGAGTTTTCGACACAATTCCCGTTAGGGCTCAAAAAGACAGGATAACCTTTAAGTGCAAGACTAGGGCTTTCGAAACAATAGAATATAATGGAAAAGTACAATATTAGAAAATTCGTCACTTATTGCTGACAATATGGCGTCATGCAGGTATCAACAATTATATATTTTTTGCCAAAGGTAGATTTCGCATTTCATACGAATGGCATCATTTGGCAGTTGTCGAGTTGGATGAAGTTTGCGAACTCATTACATTACGCTTGGCAAGCGGATCGGCAAGCGCAGCGCAAGATGTTGCAGTAAAACCTAAGTCCGGCCCTGTCGCTTTCCACCTGTCAGACTAACCACGCGACCTTGATCTTGGCTCTGCGCCCGCGCACGCATTGCATACGAAATTCCTACTTACTACTTACGAGTTACGAACAGACAGACATTAAACACTCGTTAATTTTATATCGATTTGGAGTATTAATAGTTTTATTGTTACGTGTGCGAATGAATGAGTTGAAATATTGTTTTTAAACGAACAAAACATAAATACATAAATCACGCCTCTTTCCCGTTGGGGTAGGCAGAGACTATTTCCTTCCACTTGCTACGATTCTGGCATACTTCTTTCGCTTCTCCTACATTCATCAGTCTTTTCATGCACGCTCGTCGGTTTAGAGTACTTCTGATCTGACCCTTCTTTAAAACGTCCCCGATTTGATGCAGCGACTGGGTCAAGAGCTACTTTTTAAAACGATCTATCTAAAAACGGTAATTTGTATGAAAATAGGAATGTACGACGACATACATTGCTATTTTGGATGGCGTCAGAAGCAGAACACTTACTTTTATGGAAATTTTTCTGTTTAATAATTCAAACAATGAATATTTTGTAAAATTAGGAATCATATTAATCGCAGACAATTTTCACAGCACGTGGATCTGTGTTGTGTTTTTCCTGTTCTTTGTGAAATCATTTACATCACGTTTTTTAAGAAAATAGTGTTTACGATGTTTACAAGATAACTAGCCTCTAATCGTCACATTGTACTACCTATTTGACACTTCAAGCCAACTAGTTGTCCAAAGGGCAAATAAAGTCTAGGCGTATCGCACACTTGACGCACGACGGAGCGCAAAAATATCGCAGCGGTCTGTCAGATCTATACTAGAAACGTCACTCCCCATACTAAAACCGCACTCGACGGACGACACTGCAATTAGCGCTGCGTCGACAGCGATTGAGCGGTTTTAGTATGGGGATTGACATTTCTAGTATGGATCTGACAGACCGCTGTGATATTTTTGCGCTCCGTCGTGCGTCAAGTGTGCGATCCGTTAAGAGAAATAATAAGTAGGTATAATATTTTTTGCCGTGTGATGCCAGCTTAGATTGCATAAACATACATACATACACAAATCACGCCTGCATCCCTTCCGGGATAGGCAGAGCGTTAACAATAGCAAAATTACGGTCGTTATCGCCACGTCTGACAAGTATTGAAGGCCCTTTTAGATGATACATGTATCACGGTAGTGACAGGTTATGTCAGCCTGTCACCTAAAATTGTAATACACATGAAACCCTCAAATCCCTTAGTTGCTTTTTACAACACCCACCACGGGATGAAATGGGGTGATGCTATTCTAAGCCGGCATCACACGGCATAAACATACGAAGACCAAATATATCATGATCAGTGATCACTATAAATCAACAAGTTGCATTAGACTGTTTGTTTGTATATTCTGAAACCGGTGGAGACACGATGTTTACATTAGGAAATTGATAATAACCATGCCTTTTGTGTTATGGAAATGTTTTCTAGAGTACTTTCCCGTGGGAATAAAATTTCCTGCGAGAGTCGTAAGAAGCGACTGAGGGACTCGAGGTTTTCGTGTGTATTACAATTTTAGGCGACAGGCTGACAACCTGTCTGAGTTATACACGATTAATCGATTATCTTCAGACATTTGGCTGGTGTTCCCATACTCACCACGATTGGCAGGCGGATTGGCTAGCGCAGTGTAAGATTTTGCATTCATGGACAACGCTGCTGACGGTTTTACGAGACCCACGGGTAGAATTAGGGTGATGCTATTCTAATCCGGCACCACACAGCTAGTGTATGTTATAGTTGACGAACGATTCGATAAATATTGGCGTCAGCTTTTTTGTTGCCCAAAATGTCGCCGATGTAGAGTAGAGCCGAAAATGAGATACCAAGAAATTTTACCTTTGAAGGATATTTTTCACACTGACCACACTTGGCAGACATATCCCCTCATATCCTGTCCTAGATTTGCCCTTGAATAATCGAAAATCGAACCCTTACTTTCAGATTCGGAACCAGCACACGTTCCCGCCAACCCCGCGTCAACGCACGTCACGGCGCGTCACGCCACGTCACACTGACGTATCGTATATGGCTGATAGAGGCTACAGCTACGACCCGGTGGGCACCGGCGCGCCAGTCAACCAGCAATCGCACAGGATGGAACAGGGACAACTGTGGCGGCAGTACATCATAGCCGGCGTCGGTACGTCCCTCTGAATCTCCTTTTTTACTCTGTGTCAAATGTCACAATAGTCCTGGTTAAAGATTCGAAATTCGAAAACAAAAACGCGCGTGATTTTCTCAGTGTAAAATGACAAAATTGGTAAAATACTGGCTGGAAATTCGCGCGCGTAAAAAAGTTTTTGTAAAAAGTGTCGTTCCATTTTTATTATGTGTCAAAGTGAAAGAAAAAATAAAACGCTGGCTGAAAATGCGAGTCATTCATGACTTCGGAAAAAAACTCGAAAGCGTCTTTCGAAAAGAAAAGTGTATTTTTTTTCGGACGGGCTGGATTAGTGATGCGACAACTCAATCGGATCCTGAAATAACAGTGATATTTTTTGGGTAATTATAAATAATAATAAAAAACAGTAAATTCATAGGTGGTGAAAAATACAGTTAGCCGAAATGTAAAATAAACATGAAATTTTAAGTGTGAAATTTGATCATATTTTATTGGTGGTTGCCGATAACATGGTTATTTTAATACTGTTTGTGGGAAATGGTTTTGATAAGTTTATTTTGCTACAAAGCGAACGAATTCGTAATACAATGTTTTTAATAAATTTCAAAGTACCTTATATATAAGTTTCATAGTAGTAGTTGGTAGTACGCTCGTACAATTTGTCAATTAATCAGAAAGTTAGGCAAATTGACCAGACAACCTTCGTCCATTTCAAAGAAAATTAACTCCCTCTAGCTGATGTAGTGTTGTGATTTTATGTTAACTTATAAAAATAAACGTCTTACTTACGTAGGTAGGGACTACATTAAAATAATTTACAGTTTCTATTATAATTAGCTGTCAGTAGCTGATAGCTGTGATTTTTTTTGTCTATCTTATAGCCCAGTACCTATCTAGAGCGTACTGCTATCCCTAACCCTCAGGGCAGATTGTTAACCTTTCATGGGCATCACCTTCGGCTTCATTCTGACAGTTGAAGCTTATTGCGATGCGATTTTGACAGGTGATGCCTTTTGACGATTCCTCCAAATAAAAACGATCAGTTTTTGTCTTACATTTACATAATTAACACGTTCACTGCCAAATACGATTATATGAGATATAAAACTATTAGGAATATACCCGCAATGTGGTAAAAGAATTAACGTATAAGTTATAACCTCTAGCTACAAATTATAATCATGGAAATATTCATAAAATAAAGAGATAATAATATTACGTCGCTCTAATTATTATTCAGATAATAAGTAGCACGATTAGATTATTATTTTAATGTCAAATTATCAATAGATATTTATTTTTCAAAGTTTGTTCGTATGTTTTTATTTAGGGAGCATATTATCTGTAGAAGATAAGTAGTTAATTGCCATAAAAAATAGGAAGTTATATCATCGGGAATGGGGACGAGAGACAGTTCAAATCACAAAATTATCAAAAAATTTACGGCAAAATTTTACCGTGGCTTTTTTTTTACCACGGTACGCTGATTAAAGTGAGTAAATCCACAAGACAGGTTGTTAACTAGTAGGTATATTGATAAAATTGATAGCCCATGTGACGGGGGTTTGATATGACCATAAAATTTTATTATAACAGCTATAAACACCTTTCACATTTATTATAAACAAAGATAAAGTTGTAATTGTCTAACTTTTATAATGTAGTTTTTTTTGTAATGATTAAAGCCTGCATCTATAGTTATAATACTTATTAAAAATATATATACCTACCAAAAGTTGTATCAAGTCTTATATTAAATAAATATTATAAACAAAGATAAACTAGTAATTGTCTAACTAAAGTATTTTTTTATAGTGATTACAGCTATAGTTTGGTTCATTTTTTAATAAGTATAATTCTTATCAAAAAATTATATTTACCTGCCAAAAGTTCAATCTTATATCAACTTAAATCAAAAGACACTTAAAAATGACAGCAGCAGATATCACGCCAAGTGTTCTCAGATTTTATTTGTCGAGCGCGAGCGCGACCTATCATTTATCTCAAATTTTTGTTTAGTTAAGTACTCTGTAACTAAATATCTAATCTATGCAGACTTTGCTGCAAACATTTATTTGTATTTTTATCTTTACATAGTAGCAGTAGGTAACTAAATATCTAATCTATGCATGTGTTAAAAATTTAGCTGCAAATATTTCAGGGATGATAACCAGCCCATCAGAGAAAACTTTCTCCAAGGTACATATTTTGTATTAATAATAATAACATAAAACTGTTATAAAAAACGTTAATTGTTATATTGTTGAATTGTTGTTGTTGTTTGATGTCGTCCCTAATCCATATGCAACTTTTGTAATCTTGAAATCTGGCATAGGTACTTAGGTCGCAAAACGATTAATTTGGAAGATCATCATCTTATTGCTGTGTGATGCCGGCATAGAATAGCACCACCCTAATTCTTCCCGCGGGTGCTGTAAGGTATTACCACGTATTACAACCTTTAGGCGACAGGCTGACAACCTGCCACTACAATGATACACGAATCATCTGAAGGAGCCCTCAATACTTGTCAGACGTGGCGATAACGACCATAATTTTACGATCGTTTACGGTCTGCCAACCCCGCAAGGGATAAAGGCGTGATTTGTGTGTGTGTGTCTGTGTGAGGAATCTCATAAAAATTAACTTAGTGCGACTGGTTCACTATTTGGACGGGAGTTTATTCTCTTTTTTTTTTTCATTCATGGATGCCTCACTTCTTAAAATATTTGCAGCAAATTCACACCTCTATATATCTATCTAGGTACTATTTATCTATCTGCCTTCTACCAATTTTTAATCCATAGCAAACGTCAAGTAAAACTTGCTTATATAGGGTGACCGGTAAATTGATGCATTCCTTTCAAGGGATGAACCAGCTCATGAAACTGAACAACTTTCCCCATGGAACATAAGTCGAAATATGAAAAAAAATTTTGGTCCTCCCATACAAATTGAATTAGTCGGTCGGTAATTTTGTATGGGCGGGCCAAATTTTTTTTTCATTTTTCGACCTATGTTCCATGGGGAAAGTTGTTCAGTTTCATGAGCTGGTTCATCCCTTGAAAGGAATGCATCAATTTACCGGTCACCCTGTATATTTACCTTTCGGAGCACGGAAAATCTTCAGAGAGACTTAAACAATCTAGAACCTATAAATCAAGTGCTAAAGGAAAACAAACACGCGTGACAGTACTAGATCACACGTACAAATACAGGATGTTAAATTTGCTGCAAATATTTTAAGCGTGGAAGGGGTAAGGGGGGTAATAATGAGCCCATGAAACTGCACAACTTTTCTCAAGGAACAAAGGCTGATATATGAAAAAAAAGTTTTTACTTCTCACACAAAACTACTGATCAATTTGTATGGAAGATCTAATTTTTTTCAATATTTCGACATATGTTTCTTAGGGAAAGTTGTTCAGTTTCATAGTCCGATTCACTCCTTAAAATATTTGCAGCTAATATTTTTACACCTTATATAATGTGTCTTCAGGAAAATGATTAAATAATCGTCGCGACGTCTAAACGCAGGAAGAGGACGATTTCCTCACGAATTAATGTTATTGTACGCTCTTGTGAATGCAGATTAAGTTACAATACTGTACATTGTGCGTTAAAAATAGATTAGGAGAGCGGATTCGTTGGTTAAGATGTGACTCAGAGCTAGTAAATATTTCAGAGGAACGTCTCCAAAAATGAAGCCATGAAAAACTCGTCACACACAAATTTGACAAATCTGCATAAATATGCAGATGCTATGATTGCTCATACAGTTTTAACTCTTAGGACCGGTGTAATTCTACGTTGTTTTGGTGCTTGCTACATTCCTTAGCAATATTGAAAATACTTTTTCTTAATCTAAAATGGTTAACCAATAGTTTTTTTTTGCATTTGGAGCCGTGTTTGACTCAGAGATAGGAAATTTTGCAGAGGGGAGTAAACCTTACGACCTCTTGATAAAAAAATATGCATAAGCATTATAAGGTTGCTATGAGCATAATGAGCCCCAGGCCATTTAATGAGCAATAAAACTTATTAATCGCTTTTTTATCGCGATAGCAGGTTTCTAAGTACAATAGCACTTAGTTATAATACTTAATTAATTTATAAACATTGCCTATCGATACAGAAAGTACAAAGCATTGTTATTCAGAAACATACGAGTATTTTCTAAATTAGATTATCTTTGTTATATAATTTCAACTTATTTTTGCTTCTGGAAAAAAGGAGAATAGAACGCTACAGCAGTGTAGCAGTTTTCGTATCAAATATATACAAAATTTCTACTATAGTAAATCTTTACCTGCTTATTAAATATTTTTTTATAACTAAGTAATCGAACAATTAAAAATTGACATTAAGGCGAGGAGTTGCTGCTCAAATCACGATTTCAGGGGGTGAGGCGGGGGGGCCGCCCGCGCTCCCCGCGCTCAGACACATCATCTGGCGCTCGCACACTACGCACCCGTACGTCGTGTGTCTTATGGACATGACCGCAGTCCGACCACCTTTTAAATATATGAGCTTTATCCCGGCCATGGAACTTTTACTTCTACCGTGAATTATTATTTTTTTGTGATAATGCGACGAAACGAAATATGAATGTGGGTAGATGGATGGACGCAGAAGAGGAGGAAGGCCTTAAAAGAACGTAATGGCTAGTTAAAACACACAAATTTAATTACAAAGGATGTTAAGATAAGTACTAAGCTCCTTTTATGAACCTGTCCTTGAAACTGAACAACTTTCCCCCTGAAACATAGGTCGAAATATGAAAAAAAAATCTAGCCGACCCAATTCAGATTCTGTAAAGTTAAAAAAAGTACGAATAGATTGTAAAAAAGATGATTATGAATCAAACGGTGTAAACAATTATTTCAATTTTGATAGAAAATGGTCGAAAGTCGGAAAATGTCCCAAGTCCAAAAATTTGAGTACGAAATTTCAGTTATATTTGCTATACGATGTACTGTTCTCAAGATATATGCACTTTTAGTTTCCATTCGTTTTTAATATTCAAAAATGATATTTAACTAAAATGTTAAATGGCGTTTTGCATTGGAGTCTTCAGTCACGCCTGCTTCTTGCTATAGGTAGGTACTTCATTGTTTTCTTTTGTTTATGCCGCCGACTTAAGTGCCAACAACCGTCGACTTGGGCTGTACCCCGTGAAATACTAGAATTTACATCATGTATGTGGGATGATTTGTAAGATGAGACGAACAACTGTAAGATGAAACGAATGGACAGCTGAACGATAATTTTTTTAACGTAAGCCGGATGTTAGATGAATTTCTGAAGTATGATGCTAGAACGAAAAAGCAATGTCGGTGAGTAAACGAGCGTGAAAGAGAGGGTGAACAGATACTTTTTAAATAGGATCACGGGCGAAAAAACCCGGGGTAATCTGAAGAAAATTCGAACATTAACTTATTCTTTCTTCTACATCCACAGCCACAGAGAACTTAAAACTTCGCTGTAATAACATGGGTGTATGTTATTACAGCGAAAATAAAACTAAAAAGCTTACAAAAGATTTTAGTGAAGTGCCCCATCTCATATAAAACATAACCCTTTTTCCAAGCTGGTCGGATAAAAAACAAAAAGTTGCAAAAAAGAATAGAAAAAAGTACGCGTGACAGATAATTGCCATTCGCAAACGCCATTAAACATTTCAAAAAAATTACTTTTGCGAAAATAAAAAAGAATGCAAACTAAAAGTGAAAATACCTCAAAAACGGTGCAAAGTAGAGCAAAAATTACTCAGTTTCGGTACTCATATTTTAGGACTTGTTTGATAATATTACAATTAAAATTGGGCCCCTATTTAGTCCACAATTGTCTTAAGCCTAGCCTCACTCACATGCGCTTTATTGAATTCCTACTTTTCTTGTTATTTATTTCACTACCTCATTTGTTCCAAATTCTCATTTGGTCTATTTTTACATTTAGTCAACTTCCTCATTTATTCTATTCCCTAAAAATATCTCGTCAAGCCCACAATTAGGGACTTTCTAGGGCCACAGACCACCTTTTTATTTTGTTCTGAAGAATATGTCAAGTGCCACGTTATTTTAAGGAAATATAGATGGTGCGCAACGGGATACTGGGTATTACTATAATGTTATCTCTTTGATGGAAGCTTCAGTATGAACATAAAAGTTCATACTTAGCTCCTAAACCGCACCATCTAATTAAACTTTTTATACTACTCTTACATAGAAAGTGCCATATTACCCTAAAAAACTTACAGTCTGGCATGCATAGTTTTCGAGATAACTCAGGTTTTAGTTTCACAGCTGTCACCTTAAATCAAGAATTCGTCAAAACATTCAACTATACCAAAGAAATTAAAACTACTTTATTTCCGAAACTAAGGTTTTTTGTAGTTCGTGTTCGTGTAGGAGTAGTGTGCGTAGTGACATCTCGTGTTCATTCTCATAAACATTCATTCTCGTGTTCAACCCACGAGTCGTACGAGCGGAGTAAGCAGCAGTCAGCGATGTGTCAAAAGCGTGACAAAGAGCAGCGCAAAAATTTTGTAATTGTGAAGAAGCTGGTAAGACTGCTCTCTGATGTAGTTTTGTTTGTATGTCTGAATCCCATACCATCCCGACCACAGAACAGCGTATGGGTATCACAGATTATATATACGTGGCTAGATCATGGCGAACGTAAGCAATATCGTCTTCGGACTTAAAAAATATCACTATTCGCTCCGTCCGAACAGTTAACGCACAAAGAAAACAATATATTGCGTGGGCGCACAAGACATCACTGGTCTGTGGTTGAATGACCACCGACTGGATCTAATTTGGCACCGCTGTGTCGGTTTCTGTCATAAGTTCTTGGGGGAAAATTGTTTAGATAACCTGTCAACCAAGAGTTATCTTGAAAAGATAATAGGTATTAAAAATTACTTGGTACCTACTGTACAAACGTTACTCATGTTCAAAATGCACACTGTAAATATTTAAAGTGAATTACTAGTTATGTATCATTCCTTTCTTATTATAAGTAAAAAGGCTTGGTTAGACTTTTGCTTTTTATTATCTTATAGATAAAATATCGTCTCTCGTCAAGGCTAGCTGAAGCGACAGCTACGATAAATTTTTGCTCGTCTCGCCAAAAGACGTAACCGACGTAATAATAAGCGCATACTTAAATTACGCCTTTTGGTGTCAGCCATAAAGTATGATATCAAGCAATCTGTCCATGTCACTAACGTCATAAGTAAAATGAGCGACGTAATAATTACGAAAAAATATTTGTCAATTTTGCGGGAAATTTTGACACAGTACCGGCGCTGGCAAGAGCCATTTGGGTACTGGCGGGGTAGCGGGCGGTGCGGGATGTCATCGGGAGGTTGGTTTGTCGGCGAGAACCGTTTTAATTTTTGGAAAAAAATGATTTGTTGAATTAAAATCTGTTCATTCACTAAAACCTAATAGTATAATTTATAGGACATTGAAATAGGAATATTCTACATCAAGAAACTATATCAAAATAGTAGTCCAAATTACGATAAAATTGGTTTGAAAATATTTTTAATGCTCTTTTTGAGATTTTTTTTATTAAAATATGTCAAACCAATCGAGTCATACGATAGTGTTACTACTAGATAATATCTTCGAGTATGTCATATATTTTTTTGAGGTCTTGGTAGCATCAGTAACAGGCTTAAAAAATGAATCGAAAGTAATGCTTTTCGTTGGCCTTCCTTCATAACAGCGTCTTAAAATTAAGTATTTTTCTTATGTCCTTTGAATTGGCATGCGTGCTATACTTATTAACTACTACGCCATCACGCCAGTCAATTTGTTTACAACTAGGGGGTTATCACATTTTTATTGGTTGACCTTGCAATGGCATTAAAATTACTGATAATTATTATAATTTTGTCAAAATATCGACATTGTTATCTAGTATTTAGTGTTGTTCTTGTGTTGTTGTAAAAACACGTCACGTAGAGTTTTGAGTCCCAGCACTAAATCGACGTTTCAGAAATTAGGCTCTTGAACTCCCAAATACCCTAATAATTTTACAGATACCCGCACACACACACAAATCGCGCCTACATCCCTGACGGGGTAGGCAGAGCGTGAGCGATCGTAAAATTACGGTCGGTATCGCCACCTCTGACAAATGTTTGAGGGTCGTTTCAGATCGGTCGTGTATCACTGTAGTGACAGGTTGTCAGCCTGTCGCCTAAAATTGCAATAAACATGAAACCCTCGAGTCCCTTAGTCGGCTTTTACGACACCCACAGGAAAGAAATGGGCTGATGCTATTCTAAGCCGGCATCACACGGCTCAGATACAGATGACCCTTGACTATGAAAACATCGAGCAATAGAAATTTAAATGCGTGTGGTTAGACTAGTTCTACTAGTCGTTAGGGACATCCGTGCACGGAATCGAATTCCGAAGTTACAGAAATTGAGCTCAATGTTCTATCCAAATGTATTTCGTCACGATATATCAATAGATTCGCGCCAAATATTTTGTCCTGTATAATATAATATAAAAGACGTTTGTGTTTTCGTCTCTATCTATCGAAAATAACGTACCTAGATCTGATTTTTTTTTTACTTTTATCTTGTAGTCGATAACCTTTCTAATTTTATTACTGTGTATTAATTAAAAAATTAAACTAAGTTAATTATATAAGTCAATAAAAGTTATATTCTGTTGAGATGTTTAAATAGTAGCACATTTTATTGGTGTCTGTTATCATTTGAACCTGACCATAAAAGTTATCATCAGTTGTCAGTCCGTATCATATTGTGTCAACTGTCAACTACTACAGTTTCAGATATAGTTCTCACACATTAAAATCTGTTAGAAACCAGGGGCTCAATTTCTACATACATACATACATACATATATCACGCCTTTATCCCTTGCGGGGTAGGCAGAGCGTTAACAGCCGTAAGAATACGGTCGCTATCGCCACGTCTGACATTTTTGAGTATTGTTTTCTAACATGACATGTATTGTTTTGTGACATGACAGGTTGTCAGTCTGTCGCCTAAAAATTGTAATACACCAATACTCTCAAGTCCCTTAGTCGCCTCTTACAATACAACACCCACGGGAAGGATGTGGGGTGATGCTATTCTAAGCCAGCATCACACGGTACTTCTAAGCCGGCATCACATGGCTTCGTAATTCGGTTCCGTGCACGGAAGTCCGCAACGACTGGTCAAATGACACGTTTTTAAATTTCTACTACTCGGACGTTTCTATAGTCAAGGGTGTGTGTGAATTTATTAGTCTTCTTCTTCTTCTTCTTTTCGTGTGGGACACCGAGTCGTCCTACGACCCGATGAACCCTAGTGTCAGAATTTTTCAACCGCCTTCTACAAGTAGTAGGCTTCTGACATGGTTGTGTAACGACCGCCGTCTAAGTGATCATGGACAGCAACCGGGACCTACGGCTTAACTTGCCATCCGAAACACGGAACCATCTTACTTACGGACAATCGGGTGGTTCAGCCCGCAATGTCCTAACCAAACTGGGAACAAATTCACAAAGTGATAGATTATCAACTTTGTGAGTGACCCACCGAGAATCGAACCCGGGACCTTCTGCGTCAAAGGCAGTCGCACTACCACTGCGCCACATCGGTCGTCTTATTAATTTACTAGTGTATTGAGAAGTAAAGTAGTAAGTAGGATACAAGCATAATTAGTAGCATATTTTCGTATGAATCGAATTACAACTTTTCAGAAATAGAGCCCCCTTCATTTTTGAATTTTAGCATGCGGAAATCTGCGCTAATTGTGCTGATCACTCACGTTCTCCATCACAAAACCATTGATATGCTGTCGTCGTCTCTGCGGACTTTCGTGCACGGAATCGATTATTTACTTTTCAGAAACTCTAAGAGCTCAATTTCTGAAATGTTCCTTTTTGTTTCATGCGAAACTCTGCCACTTAATTATGCTTATATCACGTTCTACTTTATTTATCAATTCCCACATTCCCTCAAAAATTCACACATATTTTTGACGAAAAGAAATTTAAGGTCAGAAGTCTTTTTGGACTTTCGTTCGTGCACGGAAACGAAAACGAACATTTCAGAAATTAAGCTCTTGGGCACATACTCGCTCCAATTATTTAAAAAAACTCACGTTTTACACGTTTACAACTGTTAAGGTATATATAATGATAAGTAGTTTTTAAAAATCTATCTTATCTCACAATTTGTCAAATGATAACGTATTGAACTCGTGTTTACTATCATACTTATTTTGATGATAGAAAAAATAAAACGACATATGTTTTTGGATCTATCTATAGGTACCTACAGGTTGTAAAAAAAAAAATTAAAAAAAAATTTAAGGGTTGAATCAGCACATGAAACTGAACAACTATATCCAAGGAATATAGGTCGAAAGCCTGAGTCATTTTGTATGTGAGGGTTTTCAAAATTTTTTTTCATATTTCAACCTATAGTAGGGTCAGTTTTGAGCAAAAGTGCTCTAGAAACAGGTTTTTATTTGTAATTTCTGTAAATACCTACGATTGGTACCGTTGGATTCCTTGTCATGTCCACAATACGGAACTGTCGGTCGTAGAGTGCAAAAGTGGGGATAGAGGGTGGGGGGGGGAATCAAAGATGGCGGAAGGGCAGTTTGGTTTTTACGCTCTAACTCGACATATACTGTACCGATTTAAAAAATTATAATTGCGTTTTAAAGCTAATAAACTGTTGTATGTTTCGTCCATAGACATATAATACTTATTTATTATAGTTTATGAGCTATCTTCTAAATTAAAGTCTTGCAGTATAAATTCTAGTTTTTAAGTACGGATTGTTCGAAAACCAGTAGCTTTTCGAAAAAAATAGTTCAGTAATAAATTATAGAGCGGACATTCAGCTATTCAAAAATGTAAGTATAATTGAACTGGACCTTGAAATCACTAAGATATACCTATTCGCGTGAACAGAGTGGTGTAGTCGCGTACAGATGCGCTTGCTATTGACGCTGCTGTCAATGTACTTTCTACGTATATATTTATAAATTTTTTGTTTGTATGACAGGAACTTGCAAGGAACGTATGAATCCATATATCTTATGAATCCAAATCTCACCAAAAACATTCTGTAAAAAACATGCCAAGTCTCGCTGGAACTGTTTATTTATTTTTAAAAAGTCGTACCAAGTATATCGTTCCAACTGGCTTTAAAAAAGATCTAGTGAATTGAAACTAGACTGAAATTACAATTTAAGTTAAATTGGTTTATTATTTACGTTAAAAAGTATGATTTTGATAATAAGTTTAATCACAATCTTGATTGAAAGACTCTTCAGAAATATATTGATTGAAACATGAAACAGAATCGATATGGCAGACGCCCTTCATACAATTTAGCCGCTTCATAACACAAATGCACTTCGTTGTTCGGCAACCTGTCGCGCATTGGCATTATATTAATTGTATGTCTTTAATGGAAAATGGAGGACGCAAACTAGTCATCGGGTCGTTGAACGACTTGGTATCCCACACGATAAGAAGAAGTCACTGTCCGTTGTCTTCTTCTCGGCGGCTGCTCAGCAGCCGGCGGGGAGACGCCTCCGAGGCTACGGCCTCACTGACGTGGGTGCTAAACGCCGCCTGCTAATACAGGCGGGGCGATGGGGGCACTAGGGTAAGTGCGGTGGTGGTCCGGGTGCCAGGAGGACTTCACGCCGCGGCGAGGTCGTACCAGCCGGGTGATTCCCCATTGGGGGAGGTCCAGCTAGTGCCCGTCAGCCAGCGGCCGCTCGTCCCCTGGTGGCTGCCTTGCGAGGAGGTCCCGAGGCAGCGGTCATATCCGGGTAAGCGGCGGATGCCGAACTTTCCTGGGCTCGTTGTGCTTGCCCACGATTCTGACTACTCGACACGGAGTAGTGGATGTGGACAGGCGACGGCCACGTCAGGCTGTGCTTAGACAGCACCACCCTGAGCAGATTATCTGAGCGCTTTAGCCTCCAGGCCGCCCATGGCGGTCGTGACGTCGCCGAAGGACGACATCAGGCGCTGGAGGCTAGAGCTGATGATCCTTCATCCCCCCCCGGCCCTCTGGCCGCGTCTTCGCCTTCACGGAGTTCGGCCAGAACATCAGTGAGGGTCCTGATCGCCAGGATCAGGACCTGTCTGTCCTCTTGTAGGACGGCTGCTCTTTTCGTCTTTACTCTTAGGGCCGGTTGGGGCTTCGGCTTCTCTTTCTGAGGTTCAGCCAAAGAGGTGCCGACCACTCCCAGCGAACCCGTGGGGGGCTCTTGACGTGGCTGGCCCGGCTATTCCACGTCCTAAGGGGGCGGGGGCGATGGTCGCCTCCTCCGCCTCCTCGGCTTCCGTTTCTTCGTCGATGTTCTGTTGGGGGCGTTGGCGGCCGCCACGAGAGAAGCTGCCGGTTGGTTTCTCTTTGCGGTGCCGCTTCCGTCCTCTTCGGCTCGACGGGCTTCGTTGTCAGAGGCGCTGTACTCGCTCTCTTGTTCCGTACTTCACGGCGCAGTACGAGGCAGTCAGTGTGGTTGGCAGGGTGTGCCCCGCCACAGTTTGCGCAGTCAGCTTCTTCGCGATGTCTTCCGGTTCCGTGTTCACCGGGAGGCCTCTGATAGCGACCTTCGGCGGACGTTCTTTCGGGGGTGCATAGGCGAACCGGGAAATTCCGGAGCCGGCGCCCTCCAGCGCGGCGGTTAGGTAGCGCTGGTACCCACGGAATTCCTCTTCGGTTTATTTTTCCTCTGTCGTGTCGCGTGAGATAAGATTCAAGTGCAACAAAACTTTTATTTTCGCGCGCTTAAGCATCCACGCCGCCTCGCGCTTCCAGCATCCTGGAATTTATGATAACGTCGAAAAGTCTTTCTTCTTCTTAATCGTATAGGTGATCAATTTGCACAAATTTTGTTATTCAACATAAACAGGCTGCCTTGAATAATTGATCATTGAGATTTATTGCGAAAAAAACCTCAATTAAGAACACATGATGATATAGATCATCTTAAAGCAGCTATGTTCCAAAGTGTTAATAAATCTGGACAAACTACGTCCCACCAAAGGAGCATTAGAGCAACATCTTCGTAGGGCTACTTACCAAACATTTATTTGGAGGACAGCACACAAGCCTATACACAATTTACCCCCACCATGAACATGTGGTTGGCAAATAAAAAGCGACAAATTAGTGCCAGTGACTAATTTGCGTCCTCCATTATCCATTAAGGACATACAATTAATATCATGCCAATGCGCGACAGGTTGCCGAACAACGAAGTGCATTTGTGTTATGAAGCGGCTCAATTGTATGAAGGGCGTCTGCCATATCGATTCTGTTTCATGTTTCAATCAATATATTTCTGAAGAGTCAATTTTGTGATTAAACTTATTATCAAAATCATAGTTCAATACTTTTTAATATAAATAATAAACCAATTTAACTTAAATTGTAATTTCAGTCTAGTTTCAATTCACTAGATCTTTTTTAAAGCCAGTTGGAACGATATACTTGGTACGACTTTTTAAAAATAAATAAACAGTTCCAGCGAGACTTGGCATGTTTTTTACAGAATGTTTTTGGTGAGATTTGGATTCATAAGATATATGGATTCATACGTTCCTTGCAAGTTCCTGTCATACAAACAAAAATTTTATAAATATATACGTAGAAAGTACATTGACAGCAGCGTCAATAGCAAGCGCATCTGTACGCGACTACACCACTCTGTTCACGCGAATAGGTATATCTTAGTGATTTCAAGGTCCAGTTCAATTATACTTACATTTTTGAATAGCTGAATGTCCGCTCTATAATTTATTACTGAACTATTTTTTTCGAAAAGCTACTGGTTTTCGAACAATCCGTACTTAAAAACTAGAATTTATACTGCAAGACTTTAATTTAGAAGATAGCTCATAAACTATAATAAATAAGTATTATATGTCTATGGACGAAACATACAACAGTTTATTAGCTTTAAAACGCAATTACAATTTTTTAAATCGGTACAGTATATGTCGAGTTAGAGCGTAAAAACCAAACTGCCCTTCCGCCATCTTTGATTCCCCCCCCCACCCTCTATCCCCACCTTTGCACTCTACGACCGACAGTTCCGTATTGTGGACATGACAAGGAATCCAACGGTACCAATCGTAGGTATTTACAGAAATTACAAATAAAAATCTTCATAGTAGCTTGAAGGCAAACCGTACTACTATGTTCCTTGGGAAAAGTTGTTTAGCTTCATGGGCTGGGTCATCCCTTGAAAGGAAGTTGTACTTTTCCTAACACCCTGTATAATAATAGTTATGTTTTTTTTTTTTTTTTTTATGTGATATGCACATACTAAATACTAAGTATGAGTACTAGATCCTTTTCCTTATCCCTAGTAACACCGTGGTTGGAGGCCGTGGGATGCCGGCGATCGAATTTTACGGCTGTTAACGCTCTGCCTACCCCATAAGGGATGGAGGCGTAATATATGTATTTAATAGGCCTCAGTACACATAACGAATAAGTTTTCAATTTGTTTTACTATTGAGCAAACGAAAACTTTTCTTCAACTTTGTTTTGACATAAATTAGAAAAAATCTATAGACGACAAAAACGCATCACCTCGTCAAACTGTCGTCATCATTTTGACATGTAATGTAGAAAAATTTTGCAGTGGAAATTCGGGCAAAATTATATATTGTAAAATTCGCAAGTTTTTGATTTTAGTTTGTTATTCATTAAATCACTGCAAAAATGTCTTTCCGTGCTAATCCTCGATTGTGTTTACGATTGAAACATGCGGTCGCACCTGATTCCCGAAAAGGCCTTTTGAACACACCGCCAAGCTCTGCGGTAGTCCAAAAAAGGAGCTTTTTTGTTTTGCCTTGTGGTCTGGATATCGGCATCGCGGCATCAGTCGCGTACGGAGTCACCAAACTGAAGAAACCAGACTCGAGGAACGAACTCGGCGTCTTCGGCCCATTCCCTGGAACCTGCGAGAGCGAAATGCTTCCCGATCGAGTCGTGAAATGTATTGCCCACAGAGGAGCCGGCGAAGACGCCCCAGAAAATACTCTAGCAGCATTCAAGTACTGCATCGAACAAGGCTGCAGCTTCTTCGAGTTCGACGTGCGCTCCTCGAGAGACGGCAAGCTGGTACTGCTTCATGACGATGACTTCGAGAGACTGTCTGGGAGCAAGCTGCCGAACGTACGCGCCATGGACTGGGAAAGCATCTGCAAAATAGACGTCGGGATCAACCACCCGAATCGACAGCAATTCAAATCCGTCCACCCATGTTTGCTGGACGACGCGCTGGACTATCTTCTCAATAAGAAAGCCAGGATGATAATAGACGTCAAGGGTGAAGATACCAATTTAATCGAAGGGATCCTGAAGATATTTAGAGAGCGCCCGGAACTGTATGCCAACGCAGCGGTGGCTTCATTCAACCCTTTCGTCTTGTACCAAATTCGGAGGAAAGACCCTGAGATCATCGGTGCGTTGAGCTACAGACCGTACGCATTCAGCGCGAAAGACTACGACGCAGAGATGGGGCCAAACAACCCGAAGACGGACCACCTGTTTGCATACACAGGTCTTCGCTTGGTGGATGGAGTTTACTCGCTATTCTGGCGTCGGCTAGCGTACTGGTGCGGAGCGAGTGCCGTACTCCTCCACAAGGACATCGTGAGTCGGAAAGAAGTCTACTACTGGAGGAACAACGACATGAGATGCCTGGGATGGTGCATCAATACTCCTGTGGAGAAGATGTATTGGAAGGAGGTATTGAAGGCTCCTTACATGGCCAACACGCTGCAAGGAGAGCGAGCTGGTGAGCCGAAGAACATCGTTGACGCAGAAGAGGAACCACCAACGAGAAAGACTGTTTTGGAATAAAACTGCATAAGTTAATATAAAACTGCATAAGTTAATATTATGCTGCATAAGTTAATATAAAACTGTATAAGTTAATATTATTGTCCTCAGTCAATGTTTTTGTGAACGTCTTTTGTAATGTTGTGTAAACTTTAGGGAGAGTTATTTTGAATTGACTGTCATGTAACTTAAATTGTAATAAATAACTTTCCTCTTCAAAATTTGTCTTATTCATTGACTCTACATAAGAATACAAATTCCTATTTTTATGGTATAGGTCTGGTGGCATGGTCTGTGGTATAGCGGTTACTCAAGGCCAACTACGATAAAATGTTTTCAAATATTTTGAATTCCTTATCAACAAGTAGTCTAAGCAATGTATGTTGTATGTATCAGTTTTTTGCGTGTTGAGCTCATTTTGCGTTTTGTACATTTTGCTCCGAAGGGGTTTATTTGTGTAAGAACTTTTTAGTTACAATTCAAATTCCGGAACTAGCGCAGCGTACATCGGGTCGTCATTCGACTCGACATGATGTGGACAAGACAGAAGCAAGGAACATAATACTAACCTAGCGGTGAGGCCGGTGGTCATTAAACAACAAATAGGTACCGCTACTTGTAGAAGGCAGTTGAAAAATTCTGACTTAGCCTTCATTGAGTTTTTCGACGATTCGGTGTCCCACACGAAATGAGAAAAAGTAGCTGCTTACGATAGATCAGTCAGTATTTATAATTTTCTTGCTGTATTTCATTCGTATAATAAGAGGAAGTCTGAAAGTTGCTCCAGTGACAGATAAGATGAGAGGGAACCGTCTTTCTTGGTATGGGTATGTTATGAGGAGGGATGAAGAGCATCTGCTAAAGAAAGTAATGAACATGAATGTGGATGGATGCAGGAGGAGAGGACGGCCCAAAAAGGTTTGGATGGATTGTGTAACAGACGACATGAACAAAAAGGGCATAAATGAGGATTTGACTGCTGATAGAGATGAATGGAAGAAGAAAACATGTTGCGCCGACCCCAAATGAATTGGGATAAGGGCAGGCAGATGATGATGATGATTTCATACATACATACATACATAAATCACGCCTTTATCCCTTGCGGGGTAGGCAGAGCGATAGTGACCGTAAGAATACAGCCACTATCGCCACGTCCGACATTTTTGAGGATTGTTTTCCAAGGTGGTTTCAGAAAACATGTGTATTACTATAGTGACAGGTTGTCAGCCTGTCGCCTAAAAATTGTAATACACCAATACTCTCGAGTCCATTAGTCGTCTCTTACGACACCCGCGGGAAGGATGTGGGGTGATGCTATTCTAAGCCGGCATCATACGACATCACATGATGATTTCATTCGTAATAATTTAAGTAATATACAGGGTGTAAGAGACGGTATAACGAAAACTTTGCAGGCGTGGTCAGACCATGAAACTGAACAACTTTAACTATTGGGTCTATGGTGGGAAACGAAAAAATTTTTTCGAGTTCCCATACAAAGTCAATCAGCTGACCGGGAATTTTGTATGGAAGGTCGAAAAACGTCGTCTCTTACACCCTGTCTATGTCTCAGTATATTAAAAGTACTTGCGTAATGTACCTACATAAATCTGTTTTGTTTACCTACCTGTGAAACTTGTTACTATTGTAATAAAATGATGATTCTACACGTCGACTGTAAGATAAGTGAACAGTGTAAAGATGACTATTTGTGAGTATAATTTTACACATGATAAAATTAGTAGTTTATTTATACGATGATTTACCCAAAAAGATATTGGCCGTAGACTTTCGCTACGTTGCTGTAGCTATTTTGCTACGAAATATGCGTACTCACCACGCTTGGCAGGCGGATTGGCGAGTATTTACAGGACACAATTTAGCCCATTCTGTAGCCTTTTACGACACTCACTGGTAGAAATGGGGTGATGGGGTGAACTGGTAGAACTGGATGGGGAGCAACACCTCATGTTCTGCGAACTACTGGGCTGGCGTTATCCTTTTCTGCAGGTGAGTACGCAAGCCCTGTGTGGAGTCGTTCAGCCCATGCAAAGCTAGTGGATATAGCCTTAAATGAGACTTGCCGGATCATAACTGGTTGCTTGAAACCGACCCCGGTTAGCCAGCTATACCCACTGGCAGGTATAGCGCCCCCAGCTGTTCGCAGGACTGTGGCTAGCTCCCTTGAAAGAGCAAAGATGGAGTCAGATGCACGGCACCCTTTACACGACCACATCCCAGTGCCACAACGGTTGAAAAGTCGCAATAATTTTGTAAAGTGCGTGTCTCCTCTTTGCATCGACCCCAAACAAGCGAGGTGCAAACTTTGGCAGGGAAAGGTAACCCTACCAGCTCCTTTCGTCCCTATCGCTGAAAGCTTGCCGCCTGGTCATGGATTACCTTGGCCAGTTTGGAAGTCCCTGAATAGACTTCGGACCCAAACTGGCCGGAGCAAGGAAAACATGGCCACGTGGGGCTTCCTGGAGGGTGCCGACGTTAGCTGTTTGTGTGGTGCAGTCCAAACGATGCACCACCTAATATCGTATCGACAGGACGACCTTATGAGAGCGTCTGCCAGCGCTGTTAATGTGGCCAAGTTCTGGGCTACGACGGTGTAGTGTCTGCCATCGACACGCTAAGAAGATGGGGTGATGAACTTGAATCTTTGAATTATAGTACCTATCCATTCATATTAGTCACTCTACAGGGTGTAAAAAAATTAGCTGCAAATATTTTAATGGGTGAAGCAGCCCCTGAAACTGAACAACTTTCTCCAAGGAACATAGGTCGAAATATGAAAAAAAAATTTGGCCTTCCATACAGCTGTTGACTCGCTCGGCTGCTACATTTATGGGAGGTCCAAAAATTTATTTCATATTTCGACCTTCTTGGGAAAAGTTGTACAGTTTCATGGACTGGTTCACCTCTTAAAATATTTGCAGCTAATATTTTTACACCTTATTTAAGGAATAGGGTGATGCTGATCTAAACCAGCACCGCATGGTAACAATTAGATCGATATTAGCCAGGTGATCATGCATATTGGCAAACATCGATAAATAAGCATGGTTTGCTTAGCCGGGCCCATGTTTTCAGTCAACTGTTTGCTAGGTTAATAGGGGCACTTTATTAGAACTGCCCCGTGTGATGCCGGTTTAGAATAGCATCACCCCATTTCTTTCCTGTGGGTGTCGTAGAATCCGACTAAGGGACTTGAGAGTTTCATGTGTGTTGCTATTTTAGGCGACAGGCTGCCAACCTTTCACTAATACATGACTTATCTGAAACGACCCACAAACATTTGTCAGACGTGGCGATAACGACGGTTATTTTACGGTCGTTAACACTCTGCCTACCCCGCCAGGGATATAGGCGTGATTTGAGTATGTATGTGTTATTAAAACTACGAGTAACAGACTTGCTTATAGCTTTCAATAATCTAGACAAGCATCATTATTCTCCTTGCCTTATTCTGTTCTCTGTTGGGGTCGGCTACCTAACCTAGGGGATTTGACGTGTAACCAAGTTTTTATACTGAGCGGCTGACATCTGACCTCTGCAATCCTAGATTATACATTCGAATATCAGGTGAATTCAAATTTACTACTATATAACTACTTATTCAAATCAATACCTAAATATTATTTTTTTGTATGTTTTATTATTGTTTGGTATTTATTAATGTAAAATGTCAATCTTATCTTACCTTTATTTTATGCCCTACTCTTTTCTGTAGTTTCCTTAATCGGACGGGATAACTTCGGGTTTGCTTTAATAGATAGAATGATTCAAGAGGAAGGTTTATATGTATATAACAAGCTGGAACAACTTATTCCTACGGGAAAACTACCTTCTTTTACGGAACCATAGTTCAGTTATATAAGTATGAAGGTAGTAGGTACTTGTAATACAATGATTGTTGATATTATAAAAACAATAATGGAATAACATGGGATATTGTTATGTTATGTACGATGTTGAAATAACATTTTCTTCTTAGTGAAACCAATGTTTTGCTGTTGCAAAACTTATTAGCTTATTATATAGGGTGTTAGGAAACGTATACCTACGTATTTCCTTTAAGGGATAAATCAGCCCATGAAACTTAACAGCTTTCCCCGAAGAACATAGGGAGAAAAAAAATTGGACCTCCCATACAAAATTAAACCAGTGAAGTTAGAAGAAAATTTGCCGGTATCACCACGTCTGACAAATATTTGAGGGTCGTTTTAAAAAGCAAAACATGTATCACTAAAAATAATAATTTCCAATTTAAATAAGTACATAGTTAGATTGAGACGATTCCTTTTATAGGTGGCTGCGATACATGGATATTATCTTCATCTCGCTTATAATATTCAAACAATTTTATCACAATATGTACGTATCACATTAGTCAGTATCTACCAACTCTATTAATAAACACATTAAGATGCACTTATGTTTGTACATACATGCACAAGTGCATTACAAACCTAATGTATGCATCTAATGTGGCATGCAAATGTGTGATTAATATTCTTACTTTTCTATTTACCGTCGCAAACAAAATAAGAATAAATACACAGTAAAACATTTGATTTAGTAGGTAATATAAATATCGATGTTTTATCTCGATGATTGCAAAACAGACATTCTTTTCCATTGAAAACAGATCGTTGTTACTGTCATCATCATCACACAATATGGCGCATAGTGTATGTACTTAGATATAATGTGTTACTCAACTACTATTTTATCTCAGTACCTACTCGTACAAATTTCTAATAGAGATCGCCTTAGTTTTTCAAAATTCAAAATTAGTTTACTGTAACTGACGCCTTTGGCTCAGCGACCCGACATTGATCTTGGCCTCTGAAACGAACTCTTGCCACTGATCCTTGTCCTGCACGATCTCCCGTTATTGTTTTGGAGATCGCGCAAGTTAGTATCCACCAATCTCCTGGGGGGTTCCTGGGGTATTAACCACGGATATCTTGCGGAATTCTTATTTATATTTAGTGCTCGTTTTTTTAACAAAGAAAACTATGTATAGTTACTCTGTTCTAGACAATAGCGACTGCGCAAACAAGCATAGGGTTTATTCGTTTGGCCGACGGTCAAGTTCCTTATTTAGCAGTCCAAATATTGCAAATGGACCACTCTATGGAACCACCACCAACCTGGAGCTTTTATTTAACTATTTATTAGAAAGGTGTACAGAAACAATTATTATTGTGTATTGGTAATATGCGTATTCTAAAACCAACCTTTTTCCTTCTTCCAGCTAACATAGCGATCGCGTCGACTGGTTACTCTATGGGATGGACTTCCCCCATAATTCCGAAACTGGGAAACGAGACTTACAAGGAAACCTCACCTCTGCCCAGACCCTTGGAAGGAGATGAAAGCGCGTGGATCGGTTCCTTGCTCACTGTTGGTGCTATCTTCGGTAAGACCACATCATCAACATAGGCATACATGAGCCTCACAAAGCGATTTCATAAATTATGAAATTAAACCATCAACAAGATGCCGTGTGATGCCGGCTTAGAATAGCATCACCCCACATCCTTCCCGCGGGTGTCGTAAGAGGTGACTAAGGGACTTGAGAGTATTGGTGTATCACAATTTTTTTGGCGGCAGGCTGACAACCTGTCACTATAGTGGTTCACATGTTTTCTGAAACAACCTTGGAAAACAATCCTCAAAAATGTCAGACGTGGCGATAGCGACCGTATTCTTACGGCCGTTAACGCTCTGCCTACCCCGCAAGGTATATAGGCGTGATATATGTATGTATGTATGTACAAGATAGACCTATAAAGGCCTCCCCAAGGACACGCCATAAACCGTGCCATTGGGCCGAATACATCCAACGACTGCTAGCAACCTTTATAAGATCATCGAACCACATTATAGGAGGCCGTTTCACTTTCCGATTCGTGGCCGCAACTCCACAAGAAAAGACCTCTTCATCACTAAATATGTCGTGATATCGGGCAGCTGGTTCTTACCAAAACTAGCTTGTGACCCTCGTTTTTGTCTCCTGGGAGACAAAAACAGCATGGATACCCTTGCTGTCTGACGGGGCTATTTGTGGCAATATCGCTCCATCACAAAACCCCTCGATCTTCGCTTCGTTTTTTCTTTAGAAGCTAGGCTCAGGCGATTTTATCATTATCACATCAGTCAGTCCAATGCTGGATGGCCTTCCCCAGGGTACGCCACAATGAACGATCTCCCACTTTCGTGATCCAGGCGATTATATAATTCTTAAATTTCCAGGTCCCTTCATCGCCGGGTTCCTAGCACCGCGCATTGGTAGAAAATGGTCCCTCATGGCGTCTTCCGTCCCTCTCTTCCTCGGCTGGATCTTCATCGCTGCTGCCACCAAAGTGTGGCTGATCTATCTCGGAAGAATCGCCTGGGGAGTCGGCGTTGGTATGCTGTTCACAGTGTCACCCATGTACTGCGCTGAGATCGCTACGGTAAGTGGTACTTCTATTATGGTTACCACAGAATAGATGTAATCTATTCCGCTGCTGCTGGACCTAGGCTTCCCCAGGCTACGCCATCGATTGCGGTTGTAGGCTGATAATGATTTATATTATATATTCCATTGCATCAACAATGAAGCGGTTCGATTGATATAACTTTTCTATGCATTAAAAAGTAGTAGGTCTGTACCAGTATTTTACGAACTGTAGGTACTGTTGATAAGAAAGATAGGGACATGTCATAGAAATAACACCAGCTGGCCTGGCGTTCTAGACGGCTATATACCAAGAAATCAAATTAACAGATAAAAAGGGTGAAAATCTGAAGCCGTCAAATTAAGAAGTGTTCATCCAGAACCTGAAGGGTAATTACTGAAATAGATAGGAACTTCTTTTAAAGCATTTGCCAGATCTCTTCCTATTGTATAAAATAACAAATGATTAGCATCGAAACACTGCCTATCTGATCTGATAACAATACGTAATAAACTTACTTAGATATAACTAATTTGCCAATCTACAGAATATCGAATCTCTATCATTAATGTAAAACAACGAACATGCATCACACTCCACACGTTAAATAGGTATCTTTGATAACATTATCAACAGCAGGCCCTGGCCTATTTATCCACACTAGTTCACTATAAAACTGAATACAATGGAAAATGATAACCCGTTTTTAGGATCAACGAACTTCGGTTTACTAACATCGTTCCGGGTGCTAATTATACATTTTGGATTTGAATAACAAATTGGGACTTCATTTTTATTCAATTTTATTTCAAAGATCTATTGGATACCAAATATTCTGTAAAATTGTAGCAATGTTGCATAAAAATGTACCTCACTCCCTAAAACCTATACCTAAGCTACCAAAGTCGGCTCATCATACCGAAAAGAAAAGGAAAATTGACGAACCTAAAACGTCTCCGTGGCTTAGAATAGCATCACCCCATTTCTACCTATAGGTGTCGTAAAAGGCGACTAAGGGTAGAGTCCATGAAATGGGCAATAGCGTTCTCTCTGAATATCTACAATATCTTGCACTGCTCGCCAATCCGCCTGCCAAGGGTGGTGAGTATGGTAAAACCCCTCAATTTGGGGCAGGCCCATGTTTACCCCACTCGTGCCGCGTTTCTACTAGGAACATGAAATTGTTATAAAAAGAGAAAATTGTGTCTGACAATTTTCTCTTTTTTACAATGACTAATTAATTTTTAGCGACGGTATTGTATTGTAAATTCTTGACTTTCTGAAAGAATTCGTTGTGAATCCACTTGGAAATAAACGATTGAAATTTGAATTTGAAATTTGTTCAGCAGTCGACTGTTGTGGCTGAAGAAGTAGAAGAAAACGTTCCCTGGATTTTCTTTTTGTAAAAATGATTTTTGGGTAACAGTTACAATTTGTCCATTTTCTTCTTCCAGGATGACTCCAGAGGAGCTCTCGGTTCCTTCTTACAAGCCTTCATCACCCTCGGTTTCCTGCTGGTGTACGGCATTGGACCTTACATCAGCTACAGCGCGGTAGCCTACGTGGGCGTGGCGTTTGTGGCCGTCTTTTGTGTTGCCTTCTTCTTCATGCCCGAGTCGCCTTTCTACCACTTGCAGAAAGGTGAGTATTTAATCGTCCTCATTATTTAAGCGTGCAAGCAGACCATGAAACTGAACAACTTTCCCTAGGAACGTGTGTTGTGTCAGTTGGAAAGTTGTTCAGTACGATGATCTGAATACACCCTTATTTTTGCATTTGCTGGGCTGTCCCTTACACCCAGTAGGTATGTGAATTTCTCGCAGATTTGCCTCTTTTCTAACCTCCAGATCAGTAATGAATGACATTATCTTCATTGAAATTCCAGGCGATAAGGAATCTGCGGCAGCATGCCTACAGACCCTCAGAGGCAAGTCCCGTGCTGGCGTCGAGAGTGAGATCCTGGGCATGGAAGCCGACGTGAAGGCGTCCATGGCGAAGACTGCTTCGGTATAAACCACATTTTTACTTAATTTCATGTCGTTTCGTTTTCTCTATAGGTATTTCGCTGACTCAACGACCTGTAGCGACCTCTGGTGGCTACAACATGAAGCTCACTCAAGTGGTTCAAAAGCATACAAGACGCAACAGGAGTTCTCAACATATCGGAGAGATGGCGCCACGTGACAGAACAATGGGCCTGAAACGCGGTATCGAAGTGTTCACCGCGCAACGCATATATACAACTTCCAATCCATTCCAGGTGGACCCGTCGGTCCCCTGGCCACAACACCCGGCCAGGCGGGTAGCTACCCTTTTCCTGACACCACCTGGATTCCTCCTGTCACCCGCCATAGACCCAAAGTGGATCTTGGCTTGATTTTCTCTATAGAATTTTATCTAATTTATTCATATACCTGCCTATCCAGATGGATAGATTCTCAGATGAGAAGAGTTATCCTTGTCTTCTTAAAATTTGCAGTTGTTTGACTTAACTTGATCATCCATCGTAGCCAAATGTCAGAATAGCTTTGTGCTAGTATAACTTTGAGTCATCAATAGTCTCTTATGAACTCTGGCTCTTTTAAAATCCAGTGTGCAAATGCATCTGGGCAGGGGTCAAAGGCTCCATCAGGCAGACTTCCATAAGCATACAATTGCAAAAGTATACACCTTTATTCTTGTTGCATTGCCAAAGTTTATCATATTATACTGTAGGGTATTGCCTTGCAAAAGGAATTTGTTTTCTTAATATATGTTTTCTTCCAGATCGCGGACGTGTTCCGCGGTAGTAACTTCAAGGCGTTCTACATCTCCTGCGCGCTGGTCTTCTTCCAGCAGTTCAGTGGTATCAACGCTGTGCTCTTCTACATGGGCACCATCTTCGAAGCCGCCGGCTCTAACTTGGACTCTTCTATTGCTACCATCATTATTGGGGCTGTTCAGGTAAGATAGAGTTATCACAAAAAAGCTTTTTTCCATACGTGAGATTTTTGCTGTGTGTTGCCGGCTTAGAATAGAATCATCCCAGTTGTTTCCGCGGGTGTAGTAAAGCGACTAAGATTCATTATCCTGGACCCAGCTAATGCAACATCTTGTACTGCCTGCGCTCGCCAGCCGGCCTGCCAAGCGTAGTGAGTATGATGAGAGAATGTCCGATGTGGGAAGGCTGCTATATCCAGCAGTGACTGTTGTGGCTTGGAACGTAACTCAAGATGAATTTATTGCACCGATACCATACATGGATGATTGCATGGAGGTTATAATTCCAGGTCGTCGCGTCGCTGATCACTCCGCTTGTCGTGGACCGCCTTGGAAGGAAGATCTTGCTACTCATCTCAACCTGCGGAACCACCATTGGTCTTGTAAGTTACTATGAAGAAGAAGATAGATACCACTAATTCCAATCTTAACTAATCGATTTCCGGTCCAATTTGTAAAATTTCCAGTTCTCAAACGGTTTATTTCATAGGGTCCACCGTTCTAGTTTGCTAATGGTCTAGTTCCTTGAATCGCCATACGCCATTATTTATCTTCTGTTTTATCTTTTATAAGAATGAGATGAATTCAAAGCGACACTTATGTAAACTAGTAATAATAAAACCATATCTCTATATTTCAGGGTCTCCTCGGCGTGTACTTCATCCTAGACGCGAACGAGAGCCCGGTAGCTAAAACTCTAAGCTTCCTCCCCATCCTGTCATTGGTTCTGTTCATCTTGACTTACTGCTGGGGTCTGGGGCCTCTACCCTGGGCTGTCATGGGCGAACTGTTCCCGATGGAAGTGAAGAACGTAGCTGCACCTATCGCCACTGCTTTCTGCTGGATTTTGTCCTTCTTGGTTACCAGGTAAGCAGGTCATGTGACCGATATGTAAGGCCTAAGAAAAACTTGGAAATATTAGCATGGGTTGAAGGGCCAGTCAATATCCCGCTTTTCAATTCAATTTGGGAAGGGATGGGTCTCTTGGTGAAAGTTGTTCCGTTTCATGAACTCAGTCACCGCCTCAAAAAAAACAGCGATCCCCTGATACCTGAAACGGGTGTAAAAATTACTGGAAATGTTTTTAAAGGGTGAGTCAGCCATGAATATCAAACGTTTTCTTCATCAACCTGCATCGTCTTCATCAGCCAAAACATTACAAATGCTGGATATATATTCTTTGTCATATTCATTGAGTGTCTTCTACCAGGTACTTCGAGCCCATCGCCATTGCACTGGGCATGTACACGGCGTTCTGGATCTTCGGCGTGTGCTGCGCTATCGGCTTTTTCTTCGTGCTGTTCTTCGTGCCGGAGACCAAGGGGAAGAGCTTCAACGAGATCCAGGATATGCTGGCTGGCAGGTGAATATGACATCCTCTTGATTCTGAATATCCTCTTCACTAGACAGTCTATATAGTTGAAGTGTTCAGGACACATAGCTCGCAGAATCAGCGTTCGGCGGGTTTTAGAAGAGGACGGGTTGAAAACGGTGGCTGTCTAACTGGCTTATGTCCAGTGGGTACAACTGAGCTCTGAAGTAACACATGTTGATGTTCTAAGGACTGCTAGACCAGTAAAGTAACCGAGTGAAAATAACCTTAAATGCAAAACTTGCTCCAGACATTACTAAAAGACTTAGAACTGTCATTTTCGGTGACCGAAAAATCCGGTCTTTCTTAGTCTAGCAGTGAAATCATTTGAATGATTTTACTTACTTTTATAGCTTTTCCTTGCCTATATAGGTACCATAACTGATATCCATCTCTGATTTCTTTCATATTTTGTCGATTGTTCCAGCCCATTTTACGTTACTTTTGTATACATAGCAAAGGCATAAGCTGCACAGGGGTGCTACAAACGAATCGAAATATTATAGTTCCAAAAGAAAATTTGAAGATTATGGAAATCAGTTTTTATAGAGGAAGTCATTTTTTAAGTATTTATTTTTAAAATATCAATATTAATTCGTTTGGAGTACCCCTGTGTAGATTATTCATAATCCGACTGAACTCTCTCTTTTTCAGATCCCCCCGCAAGGAAAAGCCTGAGAAAGCGTAAATAGATGACAGCTAAGCTTTTGAATACAAGAATATTTTTACCAGTAATTTTATAGTGTTCTTTCCTATTAGAATTGCTAGACTAGTTTATATGGACTCAATTCAGGGTACCAGTGATGATGTTAAAATTTAATTATCCCTGTCATTTTCAGTTCAGCGGAATGATATTATGTATAAAAAGTAAATGTATGTCTTTCGCTTACCTACATAGTGTCAGTACGCGACCGTGCGTGCGTGTATGGAGCATTGAGGTCAAGTTACGCTGGTCGCGACAATATCTAAGCGAATGCGCTATAATATGAACCAAATCCTTTTGGAAACTATGGAGGTTTTTTCTGTTTACTATCGAGCTGAAAATGACAAGGATTTTTTAAATTTAGCTCTAGACAGTGATTAGTAGAATCGTGTCCAATGTGGTGATAAAAATGGCAACTATGGTACGCCAAATAAATAAATTAATTCAATACCTATATTAATAAATATTGATAGAAACTTATGTTATAACATTATTGTTGTTATTTTAATCACCATAAATTATAATGCCTATAACTATTTTTATACGTGTTATTTAGGTTAATTTGATATTATTATACAAATATCCTATTTATTAAAGTAATGATGATCAGGGTTTAGTCAAAGTGGCTATGAATGTACTACTAGCTAAATATTCAGATTAAAGAATTTATTATTTTACGAAACAAGGTCCAAAATATTTTACCTATATAAAATAAAATTAATATTTTGTTTTTTTTTTTAACTAAACAGACCATCACATAACTTAAACAAGGTATACGGCAAGCTCTTACGTCTTATTCAAGGTGTTACAAAAGCCCTAAACCTATTTATTCAGAATGGAAAACTGAACAAAAAACCATTCCCAAATTTTCTTTTCCTATAAAAAAATTGTGACTGGCGAACAATATCTTGAACATATTTAAATTTTAGTAGGTTTTTTGTAACACCATGACGAAATCTAACTACTTACCTACTTAGCTGTAAGCCTGTTACTATAGATAAGTTGCTTTTGACCAAAGTACAAAGAAACTAGCAGTAGAAAAGTGAGACGATGTGATATTGTAGATTGAATTACAAAGATTTTGTACATAATTATTTACTGTAGATTAATTTTGTTAAAATAAATGTTTTATACAATAAACGCCGATTTTTTATACCCCGTAGTACCTAGGTAGGTACCTATAGGTGTAAAAAGAACTGCAACTATTTTAAGGTGTGAACCAGTCCATTAAACTGATCAACTTTCCCTTAGAAACATTGGTTCAAATATGAATAAAATTTATATCTCATACAAGTTGACTCGGTCGGTCGGTTGAAGTTTTAAAGGTCAAAATTTTTTCTTCATATTTCGACCTAAGTTTCCCTGGGAAAGTTGTTCAATATTATAGACTGGTACCTACCTCCCTTTGTATATTTGTAGTTGATTTTTTTAAAACTTATATTAAATTTGAAAATAACCGCAGTAGGTAAATAAAACAATTATCTCTTCAAATATTTTACTGTATTCTTATAACCTTACATTACGTTACAAGAATGAAATATGAATCATATTTTTATACTTATTTCAATTCAGTCTTGTCAACAAAGATCCAAGTTTATCTACCTACAAAATTAGCTTTAAAATTATTTTAAAATATTTTGTGATTTTACAACTAAAATCATTATACTGAAATATCTCCAATGTCAATATAGTAGGGATACATTACGATATGCGCCAAACCTATCACCTCAGGCCCACATGCCTTTTAAAAGTAATTCAACTTTAAACTGTTACCGATCCAAGCTTATGCAAAAATCAAAAAGCAGCCATAAAGCTTTAGGATACGAGAATAGGTATAAAATGTTATAGATTTAAACAGTTAACACGAAAAGAAGAAGTTTGAAGAATAAGGCGTTTCAGAAGGTCTCTGAGCCGCTAACAATACAAAAGGTCACGTATGTCTGAGCCTTACGAGGATAGATCATTGAAAACCTCTCAAGAAGTTACAAGCATAAACTCATTAGAAATGAAAAGTAGTAAAAGAGCTAGAAACGAAAATTAGAACCAATGGTTACTTAAATAAACTAAGTCATAAAATGTCTAGACTATACTCCGTAAAATTTTGCTTTATACCTGTGACAGCAAATACAGACAGGTTATGTCATAGTATTTGTCTGAAACTGACAGACGTCACGGGTATCCAGCTATATTTTATGCACTATAGCATGTACTGTAGTCAAATTAACTGCTCTTAAAATACAATACAAAGTATTATTTTACGGTCGCATCTGCATCAATAAAATTGTAAGTTGTCAAAATTAAATACACGTGATGTAAGAGAACTGAACAACGTATTCCTAGGAATATACGTCTGGAAACGATAAAAAATATCGACATCTCATAAAATATCACGATCACCTTTTACTATGAAAAGTAAAAACTTCTATTTACATTTCCTGAATACACTCATTCTAAATGAACATTCTAATTGAAACATTCCTAGGGGAGAGTTGTTCAGTTTTATAGTCTGAATGTACCCCATTATTTTTCGGAGAGCAGGCCTTTAAATATTCAATCATGTAATAAAAAAATCACATTGTAGTCAAAAAACTTAACCTAAATTTAGCATTCTGTAAATTCAATTGTTCATTCAAATTCTTTACTAACTTCATCCATACTAACCAATACATCACAAATGTTACCAGCGTAAGCTGATACGTCATCACTTTTTTTGATTTTCAAACTAACCATATACAACTTTTTGTACTGCTCCGTAATTTTCTCATAATCCTTATTAGATTTAGTTTTGCAATACTGTATGATACTTTTCAGTATGAAGTGGAGTCGGTTTTCGTATAATGCTAGTAGACTGTGCTCACTTTTGATGGACTTTTCGTCTTGGTCGTCTGGTTTGGTGTACTCTTTCTGGTCCTCAGGGTCTCTTTCCTTCATCAGCTTCATGATGGAGTGGCACTGGCGGAGCAGCTGGATGGCGGATTGCATCGACTTCAGTTTTAGATTTGGTGTAACTGAAACAAAACAGGTAGGTAATAGAAAAAAAGTTTTGGACATGATTTTCGTAGACAATTCATTTTATGAGGAGAAGAGTTGGAATGATAATGGTAGCGTAAGCAAAGAAGTGTTTATCAATAATTTCTCTTTGTATTTTCGTGCGGGACAATCATTATGTTCACAGAGAAATAATAGCAAAATGTCTAAAGAACACGATCCATTACTTGTTATCGTAGGAATTTCTAAGGTAATACGTTTAAATGACAAAGAATTTATTTAAGAATTATAATAGGGATTTCGCGAAAGAGGTCTAATGATTGTCATGAAATGACAGTTAACAGTGGGATCGAACAGGCTAAGAACTATAATAATAATATAGTTAATTCAGGATTCTTTAATTTGGGAGCGATAAATCAATCTAGCTAGGTTTTGTTTATCAAAAACCATGTTAAACAGCAAAACGAGCGAGGCTCGGTCAACAAGTAACTAAAGATATAAATACAAAAGAAACTTTGAAATAGAAAGGTAAAAAAAGAAAATCAAAGAAAAGAAAAGGAAAGAAAAGAAAAGAAAAGAAAAGAAAAGAAAAGAAAAGAAAAGAAAGGAAAAGAAAAATATGCTATATATAATCTCACCTATAGCCTGTGTCTTCAACACTGCGACGTGTTCTAGCTGCACTGTAAGATACATCCCCGCGTCTTCCAACAACGCAAACATGTTTGCGGCTCATTCTTTCATTACCAGAAAGAAGGAGAAAGAGACAATAGCTTTTCGTATATAACAGACAAACAGACTTACCTATAGCCTGTATCAGATATACTATTATCGCGTGCTCTCGTATTTACTTTCTTTGCTTGCCAGTGCCACAATGGTCACAGAAATGCTGTAGCAGCATCAGGGTGTAAATAAGACAGGTCAGTGTATTGTATAAAATAAAAAATCTCACCTATAGCCTGTGTCTCCAACACTGCGACGTGTTCTAGCTGCACGGTGAGGTACATCCCCGCGTCTTCCAACAGCGCGAACATGTTGGCGGCTTGCTCGTAGTTGGTTCGAGTGGCGTTCAGCAAGGTACGACGCTTCGGGCCGTCGTCCTGCGTTATCCTGAGGGAAAAGTCACTATTTTATAATAAACATCGTTACAGCGTTTGTCATCCATAGATCGCCTAGCGTGGAAGGAGCTAGAAGAGTCCTATGTTCATGAATGGAAGATGATGATGATCTCTCCGACCGATTGCGGCAATGGCGACCACTTCGACTCCTAATCAGATCGGCGCTGATGCGCCCGGAGATGGCTATTATAGCCAATTTTGGCAGTAAACTCCCGTGCACAGTTAGGATTCCGGCCAGGTTAGCCTTCGGGTTGCAGAGGTCAGATGGCAGTCGCTCTGTGTTAAAACTTGGTTCCATGTCAAATCCCCTAGGATAGGTAGCCGACCCCGACAGAGAAACGGAATAAAGCAACGAGAACGATGATGATGTTGGGCATACCTATATTGCGAGTGGTACAAAGACCCCAATCTGTGGTATATCATGGCTGCTCTGAACTGGTACAAATATTGTCGCGGTCCGGGACTCAGTAAGCAGTATTTCAATGCATGTTTGAATGCTTCCGCTACCTCTGTCACACCCTGGAAATATTTTCATACGATTAAATGACGATGTAATTATAAATATAAGGTGTAAAAATATTAGCTGCAAATATTTTAAAGGGTGAATCAGCCTATGAAATTTGATCGAAATATGAGAAGATTTTTTGGACCTCACATAGACATTGACTTGGACGATCGGTAAATTTGTACGGGAGGTCCAAAATTTTTTTTCATATATCAACCTATGTTCCTTAGGAAAAGTTGTTCAGTTTCATGGGCTGGTTCACCCCTTAGATTATGTATTTGAATTTGAAAGTGTGGTAATAAAGAAATATCTATCATTGAGTATATTAATGAGTATGATACAAATTTGATACAGTTGGTTTGTGTGTGTGTGTGTGTTTTACTTAATGTACATAATAGAAGTAAAAAAAACTTTAGACACCAGGGTCCATCAAGTCGTTGGACGACTCGGAAGAGAATAGAATAGACTAAAATTTATTTGCGTAACGTTTTGGGTAAGTACATTACAGGTATTACGTTGTACTAATACAACGTACTACTAATAGTTCCTTTCAAAATCTACCTTATAAAGGCATAAGTCACAACAGTTAACATTTCTCAAATAATCCATTACTCTCTTGATTGACGACCGATGTGGCGCAGTGGTAGTGCGACTGCCTTTGAAGCAGAAGGTTCCGGGTTCGAATCTCGGTGGGTCACTTTCAAAGTTGATATTTATCACTTTGTGAATTTGTTCCCAGTCTGGTTAGGAAATTGCAGGCTGAACCACCCGATTGTCCGTAAGAAAGATGTTTCCGTGTTTCGGATGGCACGTTAAGCCGTAGGTCCCGGTTGCTGCCTATGATTAATTATACGGCGGTCGTTACACAACCATGTCAGAAGCTAGCTACTTGTAGAAGACGGTTGAAAATTTTCTTCCACTAGGGTTTATTGGGTCGTTGGACGACTCGGTGTCCCACACGAAAAGAGATTACTCTCTTTAGGTATTAAGAAGACTTACACAAGGTGCGGTGTCTTGTAACAGCGCGGCTCGCGTATACAAATGACAGGAGAGCTCCCAACTGACAAGGTCCCACACTGACACGGCGCCGCAGCTGTCTCTCGGGCCGAGGAGTTTTAGAGCGGACAAGTAGAGTTCCTCGCCTTGCTTGTATAGGGCACGTTTTTCAATGCTGTTGAAAGATAAATTATTATAATTAAAGTTGAAATATAAAAGTTACGCTTACAACTATTGCCCAAAAATACTACAGACTTAATTCATCATTTTTCACGAAACACGAAAAAGGGATATTTCGCATCTATAGATGCCCTAGTAAATTGTTCAGTATCATGGTCTGGTCACCGTCCCTTACATCGGGGTATATTTATTTTTATATCAAAAATAGCGATTTTGCTAAAAGCACTGCGATGATAACATATCAAAAAGGTTCGCAATTCTAAATCGAGAAAATTATTTTTGTTAATAAATTGCTTTTGTTTTTTTTTCTTTTTGCAGGCACATTCTTTATTAACCAATTGTACTCAAATATTTATAATTTGTTTGTATTAGTTAAATAAATAAAGTTATTCTTATTCATATTTAAAAACTTACTTGAATTCCCCTGGCGAGCAATGCGCTTTGAACCTCATATATCTTCCTTTATTACAATACAACAGAGCGAGGTTAGGCACATCGCCTACCTCTTTGAAGATCGCCGCCGCCTCGTCCAAGCATTCTTGCGAGCGGCGAGACATCGTGTGGAACTGTTTCAGTATCAGTTTGGCTTTAGTGCTCTTTTCGTCCGGTTCGTCTATGTATTTTAAGTAGATTTCTGTAGGACAAATTAAATATTAAGCATCATAAAGATCTAGTTTGAAAATTAGTTCAAAATATGTTAAATTACATATAAAATATTTTTGATTCAACGAAAGCTTTTTACGTTGTGTACCAAGGTTTTCCACTAAGAAGTTGGGGAAAATATGATGATTTTCACTTTGTTTCGTAACTTTCTATTCAAATGGTAATTGTAGAAACGAAAAAAGTGGACATTATAAAATCCGTTTGCAGTGATTCTCTTTAAATGATATACCTGGAGTACCACAAGGAAGTATGTTTGCACCGCTGTTATTATTACTTTACATGATTGGTATATTTCATTTAATTGTATGTTGAAACATTGTTTGTTACGAACACCTTGTGATAATATGATAAGACTTTGTTTGACTCGTGAAAATATGTCGAATTAACTAATATACTAATAAAGTTAGTATTGAAGGCGAATGATTATAATTTGTAAGGATCTTTAGATCAATATCATGTAAGAATCTACACTGATTGAAAATATTTTAATTTAAGATCAACTTACGTTGTCCATCGTTCATATAGCGCACAGCCAGTTCATTGGTGACAGACGCGAGGCGTCGTTGCAGTTCGCTGCGCTTGTCGCTCTGTGTGCCGTCGACGGCGCGCCGGTAGTGTGAACAGGCCATTAGCATCGCTTGTGTCTCGCTTGTGGGGAGCGTTAGGTCTGAGAGGACAATGAGGAGAATAAATTAAGAATGAGATTTTTCTAAAGGAAATCGTGAAAAAAGGTTATGAGATTGCAATCTGCATTACACTTTTCACAAGTGGCCCGCGCAGTGGCTGCGGCTGCTGCAACTCGTTTTCCCGTGGGAACAAGATGTTTTCCCGGCAAGTACTATACATATAAACCTTCCTCTTCAATCACTGCATTTATTTTAAAAAACTGCATCAAAATCTTTGTGTAGGTTTTAAGATTTAAACATACATATATACAGACGCGGGAAGCGACTTTTCTTTATACTTTCTGGTGATGCTAAAGTTTTTATTATTCTCGTGTTCTTAAATTCCCTTACCCAGGTCAAACTCTGTGGCCCCCATTTTCCCGTCCACTTCTTCGGTCAAATCGTTCTCGATCTCGATTCTTAGTCTCGAATCCACGTCGTGATCTGTCTCGAATTGCTTCTTAAACTGTTCTAGGCGGTGCCATTGCTTGCTCAGTTGGAAATAGTTGTCGCCTGAAACATCAATGCATATATAGTATAAAATTAAGGTGCTTTTTGCGTTTCTCTGTCAGTCATAGACACCATTGACTCTTCCTAAACGACGTAACTGATTTAAATTTTGTTGAACATTCTATCTAACTTAATCTTCAAATATCGATACAGCATAAATGTCTGTATGTAGAACACTCTGTATTAACTTGTCTAGCACAAAACCTAACACGAACTGTCTGTGCTAACTTGTCAAACACAAAGCCTAACATGAACTTATTTGAACTGTCTGTACTAAATTTACAAATACTGGTACAGGAATTTATTTTACCATTCTGTACTAACTTTTAACAAAAAAAAAGGTTTTTTACTCACCTACCCGTCCTATCAGACAACCGACATCCACAACACGACTTTTGATGATCATATTACTCAGTAACTTCTGACATTTGCTCGCCATATCGATATATTTCAATGAAAACCCATACTGCTCATGGGCATAGCTATGTTCCGCCAAAGTTGCATAGGCCAGGCATATTTTCTCGTATAACAAAGTTTTCAAATGCAACTTCCATGCAAAATTGTCGTCCCTATGCGGCTCATGCCAGGATGGGTACGTTTTGTTCTCTTTGCGGATTAAGATGGCGTTTTTATCGACGTTAGGATTGGTTTCTATGAGGAAGTTGCCAGATTGTTGTAGTTCTGATTGTTTTCTCTCTCTTTTTCTGCGTCGGCTTCGTGAGACGTGCTCTTTGCTTTCGGTTTTCTTTGAAATTGGTTTGTAGTCCATTTTTATAGGTTCGAAAGGGTTAGCCATTTTTGGGTGTTGTTCTTCTGAGATTATTTGTTGTCGTAAGCGTTCGCGTTCTTCCTCCTGAGATATATATAAAAATAAATAGAATCTTAGTATCAGAAGGCAACAGTCCACTGCTGAAGCGTCTAATGTGGCGCAGTGGTTGTGCGACTGCCTTTGACGCAGAAGGTTCGACTATCGGTGGGTCACTCACAAAGTTGATATTTATCACTTTGTGAATTTTTTCCCAGTCTGGTTAGGACATTGCAATTGTGAACTGAACCAGACGATTGTCCGTAAGAAAGATGATTTCGTGTTTCGGATGGCACGTTAAGCCGCAGGTCCTGATTCCTGTCTATTATTGATTAGAGTTGTAGAGTGGAAGTAAAAGATCGGAAAGCGCAGTGTATGGTAGGGTACCTTACATTTGTCAATCGTTACATTATGTAGTGCTAGCAGTCCTTTTAATGCATGTTATAACGATCCAGCACTTCAATACCCATAGTTTTATTATGGGTAGGAGAGTTTCAGGGTGCGTCGGAAAGCGCAGTGTGTGGCAGCTTACCTTACATTTGTCAATCGTTACATTGTGTAGAGCTAAAGCTTTTTTCATGCATTCTGTTACGATCTAGCACTTCAATACCCATAGTTTTATTATGGGTCAGAGAGTTCTAGTGTGGCTTGTATCTTCTTACCTTGCATTTGTCAATGGCAACATTATGTAGAGCTAATAATCTTTTAAAAGCATGTTGTAACGATCTGGCACTTCAATACCCGTGTTTTTGTTATGGGGAGTTCTAGAGTGGAGTAGAAGGTCGGAAAGCGCAGTTCTTACCTTGCATTTGTCAATCGTTACATTATGTAGTGCTAACAATCCTTTTAATGCATGTTATAGCGATCTGGCACTTCAATACCCATAGTTTTGTTATGAGTCGGAGAGTTCTAGAGTGGCTTTTATTTTCTTACCTTACATTTGTCAATGGTTACATTATGTAGAGCTAATAATCCTTTAAGGGCATGTTGCAACGCTCGACCGCAGCGATCCGGTACTTCCGTACCCATCGTTTTGTTCGCGCGGGATTTTTGTTTTGTGTCCTTCAAATAAGTAAGTAAGTAAGTAAAACACTTTATTGCACAAAAATAACAAAACCTGAAAACAAGAACATTTACAGCAAATATGCGCAAAGGCGGCGTTATCGCTAGAAGCTATAAATAAATAAATAAAATAAATAAATATCCTGGACAATTCACACAGCGCCATCTAGCCCCAAACTAAGCAAAGCTTGTACTATGGGAACTAGATAGCTGATACTAATACATAAATCCTTTTTATTTTAAATAAATACATATTATACATAGAAAACACCCACACTCAACACAAATATTTGAAAATTGACTTAACAAATATTTGTGTCCGGTGGGGATCGAACCCACGACCCTCGGCGTAGAAGGCAGGCATACTATCCGCATTTGATGGCGTACATCGGGACAGTCAATAGCTTACAAATTTCAAATTTCGATCGTTTATTTCCAAGTAGATTCACAACGAATGCTTTCAGAAAGTCAAGAATTTACAATACAATACTGTCACTAAAAAATAAATTAGTCATTGTATAACAATTTTATGTTCTTAGTAGAAACGCGGCACGAGTGGAATAAAAAAGGTACAGATAACCTTAATTACAAAAAATCTAGTTTTATTAGAGTCGTTGGACGATTGAGAGATTCAAGAAGTTTCGTTTGCAAGTAGATACCCGATGAATATTTTTAGAATGTCAATCGCTAATATTGCCAGTGGATAAATGGACTAGTCATTTTAAAAGCTGTATGCATTATACTCTGTAAAATATAGTATGATCCCTGTGACGTTTATGATCTTGGGCTTTTGCTCCAAGGTCATAAACGTCACAGGGATCATCTTATATTTTAAAGACTAGTCACTTTTTATTGAAAGTATTAGCATAACTCACCTCACTCGTAGGGGCGATTCTAGCACCAATATCTCTCAAAGCTAAGCCTTGAATCTGTACTGCCAAAGCCTTATCATCGTCCTTTTCAGTCCCATTGTTTTCACTATTTGCATCTCTGTCACTCGCGTCACCATTCTCGGGGGAGTTTTGGGATATAGTGCTGTCTTTGTCGCTCTTAGCGTCCTTTTCTGGGCTTGGAGTGTTGTCCTTTTCACTCGTATACGGTTCGTCTGGTTCATATTCGACGTTTTCGTCGTCTGATCCGGCTGTTTCTTCTGTAAAAGTAAAACAGAAGTACTTTTAAATTATATTTAGGGACAATTTCGAAACTTAATCGCAAGAGAATGTGGCTAACTTTCAGTAATGAGCACATAATAGCCATTACCTCAATTCTATTACAAAAGATACAATCCTTGTGTGCAAATTGCCAGATAAATTAAAACGTCTCGAAGAAAAAAAACTTATGGCGTATATAGTATCACGTTCTCAATATGCTTCCCTCTCATAATTTAAAAAGTATCGTTATTGTAAATATTTTAATTCATATATGTTACTAATTGAAATATTATGTACCTTGGTTATTTCTCAACGAAGTCCTAACGTGCCCTTCGAAACACGGACCAATCTTTCACATACCTTTAAAATCAGGGTAAGCAGGGTTGATAGTAGCGGGCACATACAAGTCTGACAGCATGTAGTGCGACGACACCACTATTTGCGGGTACTTCTAGATGAAAGCTTAATGTGCCCTCCGAAACACGGACCAATCTTTCACATACCTTTAAAATCAGGGTAAGCAGGGTTGATAGTAGCGGGCACATACAAGTCTGACAGCATGTAGTGCGACGACACCACTATTTGCGGGTACTTCTAGATGAAAGCTTAATGTGCCCTCCGAAACACGGACCAATCTTTCACATACCTTTAAAATCAGGGTAAGCAGGGTTGATAGTAGCGGGCACATACAAGTCTGACAGCATGTAGTGCGACGATGCCACTATTTGCGGGTACTTCTAGATGACAGCTTAACGTGCTTTCCGAAACACGGACCAATCTTTCACATACCTTTAAAATCAGGATAAGCAGGGTTCGTAGTAGCGGGCACATACAAGTCTGACAGCATGTAGTGCGACGATGCCACTATTCGCAGGTACTTCTACATGACAGCTTAACGTGCTTTCCGAAACACGGACCAATCTTTCACATACCTTTAAAATCAGGGTAAGCAGGGTTGGTGGTAGCGGGCACATACAAGTCTGACAGCATGTAGTGCGACGATGCCACGATTTGAGGGTACTTCTCAGTTTGTAATAACTCCAAAACGTGTTCCAGTAGCTGTCTCACGTGTTTGGACCTATGAGGAATACAGGTTGTTATTTTTTTTGTTATTTCAGAGGGCAGATGGAAGAAATTACATACATTCATACATATATCACGCCTTTATCCCTTGCGGGGTAGGCAGAGAGTTAACGGCCGTAAGAATACAGCCACTATCGCCACGTCTGTCATTTTTGAGGATTGTTTTCCAAGGTTGTTTCAGAAAACATGTGGAATTACATTCATTAAATTTATTATGACTTAATACACTCACAGTGCTATATTACTCGAATAAGAAACTGAAAAATTGACAAGGGTCGCTGTTGGTCGACGCTTGCAAAATTTTAAATTTCTTATTTTTATGTACATTCATTAATTTCTTACCAACGGCCTAGCAACCGCTGCCAATCGTTTCCCCGTGGGAATAAGACGTTTTCCCAGCATGACACATAAACCTTCGCCTTACTTCCATTATATACATACATATATCACGCCTTTATCCCTTGCGAGGTAGGCAGAGCGTTAACGGCCATAAGAATAAGATCGCTGTCGCCACATCTGTCATTTTTGAGGATTGTTTTCCAAGGTTGTTTCGGAAAACATGTGTATCACTATAGTGACGGGTTGTCAGCCTGTCGCCTAAAATTTTAATACACCAATACTCTCGAGTCCCGTAGTCGCCTCTTACGACACCCGCGGGAAGGATGTCGGGTGAATCCGTTCTGTAGTTACACTCACTCTACAGAACGGATACCTTCGGATACTTCGTGTGGGATACCGAGTCGTCCAACAACCCAGTGAACCCTAGTGTCAGAATTTTTCAACCGCCTACTACAAGTAGCAGACTTCTGACATGGTTGTGTAACGACCGCCATCTAAGTGATCAATTGTAGTTACAAAGATCTAAGGATACATATTAATGACCCAGTCATCTAGCGAATTCCGACAGTTGTAAAGTCAGACTTTTTGGAATAGCTTCATTCAGTTGATGTTCAGTATAACCGCTAGTAGAAATTAGTATTTTGTTTATCTTCTTTAATATAAAAATGAATCGCAAAATCTGTTGGTAAGCGCATAACTCAACAACACCTCGACCAATTCGGCAAAATCTTTTTTTTAAATGTTCGTTGAAGTTCAAGGATGGTTTTTACGGCGAGAAAAAATAGAATTATTGCTGGAAAAACCCTAAAAATAGCCCTTTTCTTTTTCCCATAAAATGATTTGTAACTAAAACGTAGTCAATTTGAGGTTTATTGCTATGGTATAAAGTTCATATTAAATTACAAGCACTCACTGTTGTCTAAGCAATATAGGTGTGTTCCTTACGTCAAAGATCATATCTATCAAAACAATGTGCGTGAGTGCGTTGGAGCACAGAATACATAGTTGGAGGAGTTTAATGTCGCGTTCCGAAACTCGCGTTTCTTTTGTATTAGTTTCGGCACGCGAGATAAAATGCATCAGTTTCCACGTCATTACATCAGTCAAACAAAAATCGCGTTACCAACAGTGTTTTATTATTTTTAATATCCAAACTTTAAATAATGCCGTGTGATGCCGGCTTAGAATAGCATCACCCCACATCCTTCCCGCGGGTGTCGTATGAGGCGACTAAGGGACTCGAGAGTATTGGTGTATTACAATTTTTAGGCGACAGGCTGACAACCTGTCACTATAGTGATACACATGTTTTCTGAAACTACCTTGGAAAACAATCCTCAACAAAGTCAGACGTGGCGATAGCGACCGTATTCTTACGGCCGTTAACGCTCTGCCTAACCCGCAAGGGATAAAGGCGTGTCATATGTATATGTAAATTTTAAATAAATAAAGCAATTCGTACAACGCCCTATCACCAGGGTGACGGTTCTGTTCAGGATATTTTTTTAAAATACGTAGGCAAAAAAACTGCCACATTACAAATCTTTTTGACAGGACGAAATCTGTCGGGTCAGCTAGTTTATAATAAAAAACATAATATTTACCTGTTGGTAATCCTCATATTCCTAGCCACTCGATACAGCAGCATGGCCACGGGCGTAGTGAACGGGTTGTCCAAACTGTCCGGACATAGCGACGTCAGGTCGTACAACTTCACTACGTCGTCGTGGGGCCCTACAATAAATACAAATAAAAATCATAAACAAAGAATATAATTATAATAGGGTTACATTTAATAAGTACAAATATTTAAATATGTGTTCTTATTCATAAAACTGAACAACTTTCGTTGTGAACATTTTTTCGAAAAATATGTAAAAAAATTGGACTCGCACAAAATGTACAAGCTGATTGAGTCCCTTTTTGTACAAGATACCTATTGTTTTTCGTATTTCGAAAAAAATAGACGTTTGTTGAGTTTTCTTTTCTACCAAAACACAGACTAAAACCATGACAATTTGTATGTGGGTTTTGGGGAAACGAAATGCAAGTAATTTTTTTCTAAATAACATTGTTTTTTTTTTAAATAGTAACGCCATCTATTAAAGCGTAAATTAAACAAAAATCGAAACAGCTCGATCCACCAGCCGGTATTCTATTGGGTACTTCGTTTTGTTTTCATGTGGGAAACCGAGTCAACATACGACCCGACCAAAAAAATGACCTATTAGGTAACTCACCTTTGAACAACCAATAAGTATGCCCAGCTTTCGTCGCATTTGATTTCAAAAACGACAGTATATTCTGAGCCACATTTCGTACAACTTTTGGGGAGAATTTGGAGTTCTCCATATTGGGCAAATCTTCAGTTTTCATCGGCTCGTATTTTTGTACGATTCCGTCCAGATGGTAACACATCAGTACCTCGGGTACATTGCACATTAAGTTATCTAACCAATAGTCGATTCCTGTAAAGAAAATAATGTAAATTATTTTATGTGCCAGATCACAAAGTCAACTAAAGCGACAGGTTGTCAGCCTGACGCTCAAAATTGTAAAAGGTACACATGATTCACTTGTGACAACACCCACAAGAAAGAAATTGGGTGACGCTCAGCAATAATCAGTTTTTTTTTAAATGTAACTGACTTCAGAGAACGTGTAAAAGCGCGAACCTCCATTTTTTGCCGGTTAATACGCCTCAAACCTTCTCCTATAGTGTGTAAAATATAGGATGATCCCTGTGAAGTTTGTGACCTTGGAGCAAATGCTCTGACATAAGGTCCGTTTTCCTGTGTTTTCTAGGAAAATAGACCCTATGTCATAGCATTTGTCTGACAAACACTTTGCTGATAACCGCATCAAAATCGGTTCAACTAACCGCGAGATAATCACTGACAAACGATCGGTATGTACCTATGTTAACATACATACAAGTCAAACTGAGAACTTTTTTTTTTTTTGGTCAAGTAAAAAAACAATCAAAATAATACCTGTAAGAACATTAATAGGTTCCCTAGCATCCCTTAACCTCAGACTGACGCAAGGTCGGTCCTTGTCGCCGAAGATCGGCAAGTCGCTGCCTATAAGCATGTGTATATCTTCAAATGTCCACAACACGTTCCGGTTGTACGAGTGCTCGTTGGGCGGGGATTCGGAACGGTCTTCCGGCTCCGGTAGGAACGGGCCTGGGGAGAATTCTGTAAAAGAAACATCGTGATTTGCCACATACGTCAATAGCTGGGTCTCCATTGAACGAGCAGCCTCAGATGCTAACTGCAGCGCGCAGTATGCGGCGCAATGCGCGGTCGGTGTGGACGGATTTCGCCCGAGCATGAGAATTTTAGCATGCGCTGCTCAGGCGAAGACACGTCCACACCGACCGCGCAATGCGCCGCACGCTGCGCGCGGCAGTGAGCATCTGAGTGACGTTTCCTCTCCACAGACATTGCGTTGCCTGGAATGCAGTTTTGGAAAACGCAGATACCTGGGAAGAAGCATCAATTATAAAAAAAACTAATAGACAAAAAAAATATTGATTTTAAAAGGATAAACATTATCCCCAAGTTTATAGCTGTAAAGTTGCTTTCAAAAGAAATATTTCCTAGGGCCTGGGCCTGTACCACTATAGATAGACCTAGGTACATTTTAAAAGGTATCTAGGTTTTATGAGGTTATACTAACCGGTCCCCCAGCTTTTATCAGACGTGGGGATAAAGACCGTAATCTTACGGTCGTTTACACTCTGCCTACCCCGCCAGGTATATAGGCGTGATTTGTGTGTGTATGTATGTACTAACCAGTAATACACATAGGAGCGTCTGCGTCGGGCGTATCTCGTCTGGCAGGCGCGGGTTCCGTCACCGAGTGTGACAGGAATTTGTGAGTCAACTGCAGCGCTGAGCTGGGCATTGGGGCCAGGGTTAAAGCCATTCTTTCCTGGGGAAAACAGTTATAATGTAACAAATGTATGAGTGTATAACTCGATCAGATAAAAAAAGGATCTCGAAATGACAACACCTCTGGTGGCGACTTCTGGTGGCTACAACATGAAGCTCACTCAAGTGGTTCACAAGCATACAAGACGCAACAAGAGTTCTCAACATATCGGAGAGATGGCGCCACGTGACAGAACAATGGGCCTGAAACGCGGTATCGAAGTGTTCACCGCGCAACGCATATATACAACTTCTAATCCGATCCAGGTGGACCCGTCGGTCCCCTAGCCACAACACCCGGCCAGGCAGGTAGCTACCCTTTTCCCAACACCACCTGGATTCTTCCTGTCACCCGCCATAACATTATTGTAAATATCCTGGGCCCCAAATCTGCTATTTTTTGTCAATGTAACGCCATCGAAAGTCAACTGTCATTCTATTGCCATTGTGATTTTTCTATACTTCAAACGGTTAGCAGACTACGAAACTACCAAAATCAATCAATCCAATCAAATTATGGGACCCAATTTAAGTGAAGTAGCAATTTACATTTAGGTAACAATTTTTCGGACACTTGCAACATTTAAAGAAAGAAGAAAAAAGTATAGCAAATTTTTTTTAAGTATTTGTTCTAAGATATATTCTCACCTGCTCAGACATAGTCTTAAGTATATTCTCGTAGAAGAAGTCTTTCAGCCAAGACCACTCCGACTTCAACAAGTAGTCGTACACGTCAAAGTCGTCCAGAAGGAGAGTGTTCTCCACTCGGTGTACCATCATGCTCACCTACAAACAATCCGCTACTTGACTGACAGGTCATATTAACTACGTTTTAAAAGAACATTTTGTACGGAAACATACAGGGTGTAAAAAAATTGCTGATAATATTTTAAGGGGTGGACCGGCCCATGAAACTGGACAACTTTCCCCAAGGAACATAGGTCGAAATAAGTGAAAAATTTTTGGACTTCCCATACAAAATTACTTAGTCGATTGGTAATTTTGTATGGGAGGTCAACATTTTTTTCATATTTTGACCTATGACTTTTAGGGAAAGTTGTTCAATTTCATGGGCTGATTCACTCCCTACACCCTATACTAAAAATACTACAGACTCCATCTATAGTTTTCGAAATATTTAAAGTTTGCATTGATAAACAGAAAAATGATATAAAAGTAAGTGTTTTGACGCCATCCAAATTAAGGTAATATTATGCCGTCACCACTCAGTATTTTCACAAACGAAATTAATTGCATCTACTAAGTAAACTGTCACAATTAATGTGTTTGTATTTGGTGGTTATAATAAAAAGCTTGCTTCGTTGGTAATGGCTTTTTTTATCAGTAGCTACATACCATGAAACTTACAGAATACAAAGTAAAGTTAAAATCATACATATTTACATCACGCCTATATCCCTTGCGGTGTAAGACTGTGTATTACTGCAGTGACAGATTGTCACCATGTCGCCTAAAATTGCAATACACATCAAGCCTCAAACCCCTTAGTCGCCTCTTACGACACCGACGAGAAAGATATGGGGTGATGCTATTCTAAGTCGGCATCACACGGCAGTTTAAATCTACAATGAGAAATATAAAATGCGAAACAGTCCACACCTATACATAGGGTTTGTGACTTGTTAGGGTTTCTGAGCTTCCTACGGGAACTAGGACGGCTAGGATTTATTGAGCCCCCACCCTGCAAATTAGGCGCAAGTAGATGCGGAAAAAAGCCTGTTTAACATCATCATTGGCCTCGTACGTCTGTGACAGACAATTTAATCAGCGTCTGAGGCAAGACTTATCGCGGCTATTATAAGCCGATGCGGGAGCGGCATGACTTTCCGCACACACTACAGGTGAGAGACTGTAACATGCATGTATAGACCATTACCATTAGACATGGGCCTCCCCAATTGGGGTATATTTTTTCACCGTGCTCGGCAGGTCGATTGGCGAGTACCTACAGCGCAAGGTGTTGTAGATATAGGTACACAGGTTACGCTAAGTGTTCCCTGGATTTTCCCTTTTGTCGCCATTTACGACAACCATGGGTAAAAACAGGGTGATGCTAATTATAAACGGAACGTTAAATAAATCAAAAAATAATTAGATAAATGTAGCATCACACGGAAAGTTACATAAACATATACACATACAAACAAACACATATCAAGCCTTTATCCTTAGGCAGAGCATTCACGGTCGTAAAAAATACGGTCGCTATCTCTACGTCTGACAAATATTGAGGGCCCTTTCAGATGATTCGTGTATCACTGTACTGACAGGTTGTCAGCATGTCGCCTAAGGTTGTAATACAAATGAAGCCCTCGACTCCCAATAGTCGCCTCTTACGACATCCGCGGGAAGAGATTTATGCTATTCTAGTCGACACCACACAGTTAAAGTTACATAAATCAGCAAATAATTCGATAAATGGACTCTTAGCATCAGAATAAAAACTCTTACTGTTCCGTTAGGTTGGTAGGGTAACTTGAGAAGCCTCTTGATGCATTCCGCACCAGATATAACATCCACATCCCCTACACTGTCGGGAAACATGTGCGCCATTCTGAAACTAAAGAAAGAAAACCAGTTACCTACTGTTTGTATCATCACTGTCCTTGCCTTAGGCCGTTTCTATGTGCAATACAAATGTGGATATAAATGTAATATAATATGTTCATTTTACTTTTAAAAAGATACTTTTAAAAAAGGCATCTGGGCGGAAAAGGTCGCCAATGTCTGGGTGTTACAAGGCAATGTCTTGAAAACTACTGATTTAAATTAGAAAACACAAATATAGGAAATCGGATGTAGAAAGCTCCCACAATATACTGTGTGATGCCAATTTAGAATAGTATCACCCCTTTTTACCTGTGGGTGTCGTCAGAGACGACAAAAGGATGAATCCAGGGAATGGGCTGCAGTGTTCCCTGTGAATATTTACAACACTTTGCACTGCGCTCGCTAATCTGCATGACAAGCGTGTTGTGTATGGCTAATACCCCCATAATTAGAGACCCATGTCCAACAGTGGACTTTTGTGGTTATTGAAGTGGAGTTCCCACCATGACCATTATCACAAGGCCCTTATGTCCTATTTATACATATTAATAATTTTAGGTACCTACTTTAAAAAAAAATCTTCAACTTTAGTTTAGCAGGATTTATCCAGCTTACCTTGACAATCCCTTCACCCCAGTCAATATCTGTTTCAGCCCATAGCTATCAATGGCGGCCCCCCAATTCGAAGGGGGCAGGTTCAGGTCTGTGTTGCATTGCAGCCGAGCGTACCCCACGGGGCTTTGGAAGGCGGTGTACTTCACCACGGCTGTGGACTTGACTGCAGGCGAAGGGCTCCGGTCCTGAAATGTAAAACAAGCATACCTAACTATGAGAAAACGATAACTTTAACCATATAAAGGTGTATAAATGCTGCAAATATTTGAAGGGGTGAACCAGCCCATGAAACTGAACAACTTTCCCCAAGGAACATAGGTCGAAATAAGTGAAAAATTTTGGGACTTCCCATACAAAATTACTTAGTCGATTGGTAATTTTGTATGGGAGGTCAACATTTTTTTCATATTTTGACCTATGACTATTAGGGAAAGTTGTTCAATTTCATGGGCTGATTCACTCCCTACACCCTATACTAAAAATACTACAGACTCCATCTATAGTTTTCGAAATATTTAAAGTTTGCATTGATAAACAGAAAAATGATATAAAAGTAAGTGTTTTGACGCCAAAGAACATAGGTCGAAATATAAAAAAAGAAATTCCACCTCTCATACAGTTGACTCGCTCGGCTGCTACATTTTGTATGGGAGGTCCAAAATTTTTTTTCATATTTCGACCTATGTTCCTATTATTAGCTAGCTATTTTTTTTACACCTATTTTAACTATTTTGCATTGCACACAAAAACAGATAAAGGACAATATAGAAGAATATATTTTGCATCTTCATTTTATGGTTTTTCGTTTTTTTTTGCGTTTTGGGGGGTCGAGGGGGCTTAGGCGAGTCCCCAAGTTTCCCTCGAGTTAACAGGAAAAGGTGAGGAATTATTCCCAAATTTTCATACATTTTGAGGTTATGTTTTGATGCCCTGTGGTGTTTTTTGCACAGTGCCGGCCCCTTACACCACCCTGAAAAGTATACTCTGACCAATACCATGAATTCGGGATGCAATTTATAAATTCCCACCCCAAAGATATATTTTATTTTTAAAATGTTAAAATTTTATTATTCACCTACACTGCATAGAAATCACATCTACTGGCCTTGTGTGCCTACTTACATACAGACATACTCTTGAAAAACATAACGTTCTTTCTGAGGCGGTCGGGTAAAAAAGGGGGAAATCAGATGAGTATAAAAAGTGTAGGTAAGATGACAAAGTAGTATAAATTTGTGATTATAGAATAATATTTTGAAGTGGCAAAGTCCAGCCGTAGCTGTAGTTACACATTTGTAGAGTTTGGAACAGTATTTCAGGCCGTGAAGACTTGACTTACAAACAAAATGATAAGAATAATAATTGAAACTAACATGAAAAAGTAAACAAAGTATAACCTATGAAACATGATAAGCAAGTCTTACCTTCGGTCGCTTGGTATCGTTTTCACTTTCGTTATCTTCCATATTCATAGCGGTATCGAAAATCACTTGAATATCAACCACAAAAGAATCCCCAGATTTTTCTAAAATACAAATCCGGCAGCTTGGGCAGGCACGCCAGCTGTTTTTGACTTTTTCTTTTTTATAAAACTGTTACCGGTTGGGCAGTACAGACGAGCGGTTAAAAAACCGCTCCGTTTTTACGGTTTTCTCTATGATTCGGCGTCACGTCACTAAACCATAGAGTAATCGTAATTAGCGTGGCTCGCGGCCATTTTATATTTGGACGTAGTTATGCAAACGGGATCCAACCCACACCCTTTGAGTTTTGAGATATTGAAGGTTTTGTTAGAAATTTTATATCTAACTTACTAAGTTTTTTTCAAATAATAAAAGTGTATTGACTTGTAGGTTAATAGACAAAGTATCTATGTACACGAAGTATTTATAAATTTTTCTGGAAAATGGTTGAATTTTCATGGAAAGTAACGTTTGGATCTTTGTTGAAAAATTGTGATGTGGCTTGGATCATTTTAGTCTGGAAAATTATAATGTTGTTATTATATGAATGGGAAGATAAAATAAAAGATCGCGTTTTAATAAGTGGAGTTTAGTTATAAAAAATTAACACTTTTTATCAAAGTAAAGGCACAAATTTAAAAATCAAAATAAATTGTTTCAAAGCAATGCTAATCATAATCTAAATTTGAATCTTCCATGGACTCAAAGAGAATAATCGCTTAACAAAATATCAACGCGAAGTGCTTGAATAAGTATCGTCATTATAATCAGCGTTTGATCGATCACTTAAACTACTTTACGTGACTTCATATCATTGGGCAGTATTTAAACGCAATTCAAAAATTATCCTTTTTCTATGCAATAAGATTCCAAATTGCCATCAAAATAACTGACTTCACAGCATAATATTCAACCCAAAATATCACTAAACATACTACAATTTATTTTCGCAGCGTACAGCGATTTTTCCTAAAGCAAAAGCTTTTTCATGAATGCACAGCTAATAATCTTAATCCACATTAAACCTGTTAACTCTTTTTCTTTTAAATATAGCTTCTATTTTTATATTATTTATAGCAGTTTGTGTAAATAAAACAGCATTTTATTAGTCAAAGTCGTCTTATTATTTATTATTTACCACATAATGAGATCAGCAAAAAATATATAAAATTAGATACAAAATTGTAATCTATTGAATTATTAAAGGCGGGTCTTGCTTTTGAGGAAGTCCACGCTTCCTTTTTTGCCCAATTAGCACATTTTTAGCTTCTGCAGGTGGCGCCACGTACTTGAGTCGGATCGCAAGTAGGATAATATGCTTGCACATATAGTTCTTAAAAAAAATGGGGCAGGTGCATTTTAACCCAGGCAGTTTGTTGGGTGGGCAAAGCAACTCTCCAATATGCGAAACTACTTGTTTTTGTAACCACCAAAAGTGTCCCAATCTTGAGTAAATGTCATGTCACTTGCTGTTGAGCTTCTAACTATATAAGTATTTAGTCCGTAATCAGATTCTAAAAATTTTACATTCTTGTCAAGTTTCTAGTGCTATCTCTATCTTAGTTAATCGCGCCACTCTGCACTCCAGTGACGAAAAAGTGCGCGAAGTCGCAAACCCTTTTTCAGGTAATTTTGTTCTGCTTTTAGAAATAATGCAATGCAAAAGGATTTTTTTGGGTATAGTAATCATTAAATATGCCGAGCATGGCTACTTGAAAGTCAAGACAAATTATGATGAACAGGTTTTGTTGTACTTACTGGTTAATATGCGATGCGACTGGGATAGTTATTTTGCTATGAAATATGGAAAATTTGCTGTGCAGTCAGTATTAATACTATGTATGAAGTATTTTTGAACAAAAATTAATTTAACTGTATTGCATTATGAGGAAAAAGTTATGTCATATTGATGTAAAATTTCGAATTATCTGCAGTTTGAGTTTTGCTAAACATTTAGTTTATTTGTAGTGAAGTAGGTTATTTGATGTAAAAAAGAATATAAATGATGAGTAGGTATTGATAGGTGATTATTTATTTTATATGCAATTTATAATATCCCCATATCATTGAGTATCTCCGTCATTCTCATCAAACTCAAAATCCAAGCCACATGGTGCATATTTTTTTTTCGTAAAAGTATAATGCAAATAAGATCCAAGCTACATGGTTTCATTAAAACCCTTAATATAGGGGAAAAAAGGAACCAAGTAACTTGGATATTACTTTATAATGGGGTTTTTGTTCAGCGTAAGCGGCATGGATCTTTATTTACTTTCTAAACAGACTTTAAACAATGGTATCGTTGTTAAAATGCCATATTCACAAGAAAAGTGGCGCCAAACCTCATGGGTGTTTTTTTTAATGAAAATATATGCCATTCTGGACCGGTCTATGTACATAACTCAAAAACAGCCGGGTTGTGGGTTGGATCTTGTTTGCATAACTACGTCCATTTTATTTGAGTCGATTGTTTGACGTTTCAGAATTTGCAGTTTCGTGCGTTCTTTGTGCATAAAATTCTCTGCATTTGCGTATTTGTGTAACGCCGTAACAGGGTAGTCTTCCTCTGTTTTAGAAGAGCTATCTGGTAAGCATTAATCTAATCGAAATCACTTTATAAATACAGAGAAATGATGTTAGTGAAAGGTCCAACGTAAGCACTCGTTTACAGGTTTGTTTCGCTGTAATTGCGACGATTTTACCATTTTTTACGGTTTATAAATAGTCAATTAAGCGTAACTAGTACTTATAGCTTGGACTCATCCATTTACTTAGCGAATTTCACCTTTTATTTGCTATAGCACATCCCAGACTTATCGATTTAAGTTCGTTGAACTCTGCAGATCGATAGGCATTATGGCGAACCGAAGACCCCAGCAAGGCGGCGGCCGTCGCATGGACTTTCGCAACGACAGGAATAAGAGCTTCGGGCGCAACAGCGTGTCGCCCTGGCAGGGAGGCGGCGGCCCCAGCGGCGGCTTGCCCAGTATCCTGCCCCTCGGCTCCAACTCCACTGAAGCCACCTTAGCCCTGGCCAACAACATTATCAACCTTCTCCAACCGCGTCAGAACCCTGTCCCGTCCCTCCTTGATATGCCGATACGGCGCGACTTTGTCCCGAATATGGGCAGGTTTGATCGTGGTTACATCCCTAACCAGGTAAGTCATAGGAGGTTCATTTATCTTTATAAATTGCCACTAAAATTTAAAAAGCAGATTCAGAAATACTGTCACCATAAAAAAATTGGTTTCCACTCAAAGATCTTCAGACTCTTTCCCTTTGATGGTTTAAATATTTCTACTAAATATCTATAATTGTATTGCCCTAGAAGCATGGTAATTTTTTCATTGAAATTTTCAGATTATTCTTTTGCTGTGTGTAATTCTTTACATACAGCAAAATTCTTCACTTGCTCAAAGCAAATCTACCAAACTAATACACTTCTATTAAAAGTCATATTTTCATGTAAACATTGAAGTTACATTTCAGCAACACGCTTCATCTTGTTGCTGATCTGCTTCTAATCAACTTTGTATTCTGATCGACTCCCTTTAGATGGGCAATCAAAATTTCCGGCGTACGGGCAATTACAATCGCAATGGTGAGCGAATCAACTACAATCATAAACCCTTCCGGCCCAGTGGGCAAAGACAACCAACCAAGAAAACCCCGAAAAAGGAGGCCGATTCTAAGGCCAAGCCTGCCAAGGAGAGGTAAGGACCCCTGTTTCCTTCTGGTGGCAACACCGAATTCTGTCACCATGGTGGCTACTCTGGTATCTCTTGCTTTGCATGTGAAAATTTTTCCATGCTCATGAACCACCTCAAGGTTTAGCCTGATTGGCACCATCTACACCTTTTTAGAAGGTGAGAAATTGTTCTAAAACTTTTCATACTATGAGTATGTCACCGTTTGTTGATGACTGTTTCTCGAAATCCTTTTAATTTGGTCTTCGCCACAGATCATCTGTGATAGAGATGTTCTCCATTTTATCTTTGCTGATTTTCTTCTTGTCCGAATGTTGGACATAAAAATTGGCACAGATAATGCTTGGTGTTCTTTTAAAATACTCTAAAAAAATCTGGTTTTGTAATACAATGGGAGTGAATAAATGTTGTTTAAATCTGTAGTAACAGTAAGTATTGTGTAAAGAAAATCTATTTAAACTTCATGCACTTTTTAGCATCTATGCAGTCTAGTTGCAATATGTATTGTTAAATTTATTTTGTTATCTAATATACTTGCTCTAAGTGTAGGTAAAACAGTAATCAAACAAATCAATTTTGTATTAAATTGCCAAATACAATAAAATTAAATTTAATGAAAAAATTGCACCAAATCCTCATTTAAAACAACAGACTATAATATTCCAATACAAATTACCATAACACTATCATTTTTATATCGAACTTTCTTTAAACCCTTTAAGTAGAACTAGCTTACAACTAATCTTCCCAAAACCTCACAGTGAAAAACAAGATGGCCAGGATAAAGAAAAGTCGACTGAGGTCAAGGTGGAAAAAGGTGCAGAGGAGAAAAACGACGCTCCCAAAACCCGTTACGATGACATCATTTCCCAACTGCTGCGTTGCCACATTTGCAACAAGACCATGTGGGATGGGCGTTCGTTTGAGAACCATCTTGGCGGCAGGGCTCATGCCATCATGATGCAGAAAACGGCTGAGAGCTACGCGCTGACTGCTGATACTATGCGTCAGGAGTTCAAGGTTGGTTGCGGCTTTTTTTACTTTGGTTATGATAATTGTGTGTGACTTTTTGGGTCTGTATTTGATTTTTTTGACTGGCAATGACCTCTACCTTACTTTCACAAACTTCATAAGTTTAACTTCTTCAAAGTTTGGCGTCTGTAGGACTCTTTTCTTAGCGCGGACTCTAAGTCATTTCGCCATTTTACAGTCCCCAAGCTCAAATCTTAACAGCAATTTATTTTGCCATGATTGGTGAAATCATCTTGAATTGTTGTCTGAAATGATAGTAAAATTCTTATTTTACAAAATATCAAAATGGCCGAACATGATTGTTTAACTTGTTGATGTCAATAAAAGCTACTATTCCTACACTTATTTACGTTTTTTTAATCAATAAATCCCTGCAGATCCGCGAGATGAAACACACTCGCAAGACGGGCATGCGGCAGTCGCGCGACTTCTACTGCGCCATGTGCGACATGTACGCGAGCGACGGGCCCGAGCACCGCACCACCATCGGCCACCGCAAGCTCAAGAAGTACCTGCATCCCGCCTGCACCTGCTGCCACAAGGAGATGCCCACCAGGATCGAGCTGGATGAGCACAGGTACGTAAGAAAGATGTAGGTCCCGGTAGCTGTCTATGTCGTTATACAGAATGTCAGAAACCTGCTATTTGTAGAAGGTGAATACGGTAGTTCCGCCCGATTGGGGGAGGCCCATTTCCAGCAGTGGACTGTTGTGGCTGTAGAAGTAGTAGGCAACTGTGCTCATCCAGCTCAATCCCAGTGGGCATTTCCTTGTGGCAGCAGGTGCAGGTACTTCTTGAGTTTGTGGTGTCTAACAGTATTGCAGTCTACAGTCCAACAGTCTATGAAAGGTGAACTCAACAACTTTCTAGAAGGAACATAGGTCGTAGGGTAAAAATTAATTTGGACGCGTCATATTAAATGAACTGTAATGGCTACGGGCTATGTAAATTCGTGTGGAAATACCTGTTTCTTCACAAAAGTTGTTCAGTTTCATAGACTCTTTAAACTTTTTTAAGATATTTGCAACCTGTATAAAGCTTCTTATCATATTGGGGTTATAATTACATTTTCGGTTCCATCCGGACAGCTGATTACCTGAATAATTCTGACACATGGGTTCATTGGGTTGTTTTTTGGTGGTAGATATACAGACCTGTGCTCATCCAATTCAATCCTGGTGGGCATCTCCTTGTGGCTGCAGGTGCAGGCGGGATGCAGGTACTTCTAGAGCTTGCGGTGGCCGATGCTGTTCTTCCACCTTATATCCTGCGGGGTAATAGTCGTGCCTGTGCTTTCTTTCTTTTCGTGTGGGACATCAAATCATTAACAACCCAATGAACCGTAGTATCAGAATTTTTCAACTGAGTTTTACATAGCCCGTAGCCATTACAGTTCATTTAATATGACGCGTCCGAATTAATTTTTACCCTACGACCTATGTTCCTTCTAGAAAGTTGTTGAGTTCACCTTTCATAGACTGTTGGACTGTAGACTGCAATACTGTTAGACACCACAAACTCAAGAAGTACCTGCACCTGCTGCCACAAGGAAATGCCCACTGGGATTGAGCTGGATGAGCACAGTTGCCTACTACTTCTACAGCCACAACAGTCCACTGCTGGAAATGGGCCTCCCCCAATCGGGCGGAACTGCCACATTCACCACGCTTGGCAGGCAGATTGGCGAGCACATTGCAAGGTTGTAGTTATTTACTACTGCCCGTCCCTTGGATTCATCCCTTAGTCGCCTTTTACGACACTCACGGGCAGTAATGGGGTGATGCTGTTGTAAGCCGGCGCCACACGGTAAATACGTAAAGCAGGTCTTTCCAACTGTAAAATAATCGTAAAATTATGAAATTAGTTTATCAACTAGGTTGTCTTGTTTCAGGCTGAGTGCTGAGCATCTGAGGACCATGCAAGAGAAGCATGAATACCTCATCAGGCCTAAGCCGGAAGGTAATCATTTTCATTTTTATTATTAAACCAAACTCAATGAAGTTAGTGTTCATAGTGTGGTGAGATAAATTCGGCCCTATCAGTTCCCCGTTTTTTGAAACTACAGGCTACAAGTCTACAGGTAAAATTCGATGTACATTGCAGAGTGGGTCAAAAATCCTGGTTTTGTAATGCGCCATCGGCTACGCAATGTACATCGCATTTCACCTGTAGAATTGTAGCCTGTAGCTTCATTGCGTGGGGTACAGGATGCATTTTTGACGCACTTTTGAGCGGTCATATTGCCGACGCCGTTTGGCTCGGTCCGCACGCGCTCGCCCGAGCATGAGCATGTGCTGCCTCAGTCGAAAAATGTCCACACCGCATGCCATGCGAGGCGGTGAGCATCTGAGGCTGCTCGCCCTGCTGTAGTGATTGCCGTGTGATGCCGGCTTAGAATAGCGTCACCCCATTTTTTCCCCTTGGGTGTCGTAGGAAGCGACTAAGAGACTCGAGGGTTTCATGTCTATTACAACTCTAGGCGACAGGCTGACAACTTGTCACTACAGTATTACACGAATCATCAAAAATTTGCCCTCAATACTTGTCAGATCTGGCGATAAAGACCGTGATTTCACGATCGTTAGTGCTCTGCTTACTCTGCAAGGGATAGAGGCGCGATTTGTGTATGTATGTTAAATTTATAAACAGCAAATAAGCGACGCAACGCATCAGACAGTACAATAACGTCTCAAAATCGCACAAGACCGATCTCAGAGTTGAGTGTGGTTTATTAATACGGGCCTTAATATGTGTGTCTGTTGCAGTGATGGTATTATCCACCCTGGAGATGGAGCAGTCGTACTTGCGCGACGACCGCGCGCGCCGCCGCCGCCGCGACGCGCCGCACGACGCCAAGCCCGACCAGCCCGACCAGCCCGACCACCAGGACAACAATGAGGAGAAAGAGAAAGATGGCATCAAGGAAGAGAATAAGGAGGTCAGTTCACTTTAACGGGCAACGTTAAAGAGCTCAGTAAAAAAAAATACTGTCTGAATACACAATTCATCATTCTCCTTGCCTCAACGAGGAGAAAGAGGAGAAAGATGGCATCAAGGAGGAGAATAAACAGGTCCGTGCACTTTTAAGGAGTAACTTCAGCGAGCTCAGTGAAAAAAATTGCTTCCTAAATACATGATTCATTATTATCTTTGCCTTATTCCGCTCTGTTGGGGTCAGTTACCTAACCTATGGGATTTGACATGGAACCGAATAATACACGATTGAGAGACCAAATTATGAATTAACGATAATCTAGCGAATGTAGAAATGTTCACAAGATAGTAATTGCAAACACTTGGTGTTTTAATCAAACAATAGATATTGATATTATTAACTTTTTTTAACAATCCACTAGCCACAAAGAATTTTTTGAATCAACAATATTCTTGTTAAGACTTTATGCTGTAGTTATTCCAATAATGCATTATTTTCTAACAATATCGGAACATTATACCTTAATTAATAATTTTTTTTTATTATCATTTTTACTAATCCAGAAGGGCAATTTTACCAATCATTTTCGATTGTTTCCAAATGTTATTGATAAAATTGTCCAACATGATTGTTGTAATTGATTGGAAATGTTTGATTGATTCACAGGACGGCGTCACAGAGGAAAAGAAAGAGAATGAAAATATAACCGAAGAAGAGGCGAAGCAAGATGGTGAAGAGATACCCGTTATGGACAAAGAAGACACTATCCTGGATTATGTCGAGGGAGACGACTTGACCGGCGTCACTAAGGATCAGTTCCCTACTTACAAGTTAGTACTTTACATATTAATAAATGTGGGGATGGGGTGTGTGTTTTTTGTGTTTGTGTGTGTGTGAGTTCGTTGTGTATGCGATTTTGTGTATTGTGTAGTTAAGTTTGTATGAGCGTATATGGATAGTTTGTGCGTGGATACTTTTAGTCCCTTGGATTAAATGCCCGTTTTCGTTCCCACTTGTTTTTTTTTAAAAAAAAAAGGGATCAAAATTAATGCTCTGTTGTTGTGTATAAAATTGTATATGAGATTCGTACACCAACAGTACTAGAGTATTTATAAATGTGATATTTCCATCCCGTGTGATGCCGGCTTAGAATAGCTTCACCCCATTTCTTTCCTGTGGGTGTCGTAGAAGCCGACTAAGGGACTCGAGGGTTTCATGTGTATTGCATTTTTAGGCGACAACCTGTCACTATAGTGATACACGACTTATCTGAAACAGCCCTCAATATTTGTTAGACGTGGCGATAACGACTGTAATTTTACGGCCATTAACGCTCTGCGTACCTCGAAAGGGATAAAGGCGATATATGTATGTATGTATAAATAACTAGAGTATTTATAAATGTGACATTTCCAGCACGACACGCGGCGTGGCGCGCTCGTTCCTCGAGCCGCTGAGCTGCATCCAGTGCAAGCTGTGCAACAAGCTGCTGGACTGCGAGCAGACCGCCGACGTCCACGTCAAGACCTGGAGGCACCACCAGCTGTTCCTGCGCCTGCTGCATGAGAAGACCAAGGGGCAGGACGCGCAGGAGGTAACTATACCAGTCCACTGCTGGACACAGCAAGACCTGGAGGCACCACCAGCTGTTCCTGCGCCTGCTGCATGAGAAGACCAAGGGGCAGGACGCGCAGGAGGTAACTATACCAGTCCACTGCTGGACACAGCAAGACCTGGAGGCACCACCAGCTGTTCCTGCGCCTGCTGCATGAGAAGACCAAGGGGCAGGACGCGCAGGAGGTAACTATACCAGTCCACTGCTGGACACAGCAAGACCTGGAGGCACCACCAGCTGTTCCTGCGCCTGCTGCATGAGAAGACCAAGGGGCAGGACGCGCAGGAGGTAACTATACCAGTCCACTGCTGGACACAGCAAGACCTGGAGGCACCACCAGCTGTTCCTGCGCCTGCTGCATGAGAAGACCAAGACGCAGGACGCGCAGGAGGTAACTATACCAGTCCACTGCTGGACACAGCAAGACCTGGAGGCACCACCAGCTGTTCCTGCGCCTGCTGCATGAGAAGACCATGGGGCAGGACGCGCAGGAGGTAACTATACCAGTCCACTGCTGGACACAGCAAGACCTGGAGGCACCACCAGCTGTTCCTGCGCCTGCTGCATGAGAAGACCAAGACGCAGGACGCGCAGGAGGTAACTATACCAGTCCACTGCTGGACACAGCAAGACCTGGAGGCACCACCAGCTGTTCCTGCGCCTGCTGCATGAGAAGACCAAGACGCAGGACGCGCAGGAGGTAACTATACCAGTCCACTGCTGGACACAGCAAGACCTGGAGGCACCACCAGCTGTTCCTGCGCCTGCTGCATGAGAAGACCATGGGGCAGGACGCGCAGGAGGTAACTATACCAGTCCACTGCTGGACTGTGAAGTACACATCAAGACCAACGTAAGTATCAGTTCGTGTATCGAGCATGAAGGTCAAGTTACTCCGGTCGCAAAACTAAACGATTGCAGTATATACCTTGTTAACGCAAGTTTATAAAAAGTTGTATTTAAAAACTGATCAACTAAATATCTTCAACAGAACAACGAAGCCATCCAGCCGGCCGAGGATGGCCCTTCCGAAGATGACAACACCAACAACAAACGTCCCCTGAACTCCGAGGAGTCTGGCAACTGGAAGCGGCGCAAGACCACGCCTGATGATGACGAGGCTGACCAGAATGGACACGATGATGATGAAGCCAAAGGTAGGTCTGGCAACTCTTCCACTTGATTCGTAACAAAAAGTTAACATGTATATTATTTATATAAGGCACTTTCTATGTAGGAATAGTATTAAAGAAAATAAAAGGTAAAAACTTTTAGTGCATACTGACTGCCTAATCAAAGAGACAAGTTTATAGTAATACCTAGTAATCCGGAACGCGCCATCTATCATCATTCTCGTTGTCTTATCCCAATCCCTGTCGGGGTCGATTTGAGAACAAATAAAAAAAAAATATTCAAGGGGTACGTACACACCGGCAGAGTAGCCTCAGATGCTCACCGCCGCGCGCAGCATGCGGCGCATTGCGCGGTCGGTGTGGACGTGTTTCGCCTGAGCAGCGCATGTTACAATTCTCATGCTCGGGGGAAAAACCGTCCACACCGACCGCGCATTGCGCCGCATGCTGCGCGCGGCGGTGAGCATCTGAGGCTACTCTGCCGGTGTGTACGCACCTATTTCAGTTATTAAGTATCCTATAAGTGATCTGTGGCCCTAAAAAGTCCCTCATTGTTACAGATACCGAGGAGCCTATTTCTGGCGAGGGTGATCAGAACCAATCCGCCTGGCCGGAGGACTGCGACATGCCGGAGGATTGCGACATGCTCGAAGACTGGGGGGAAACCGCGGACAAAACTGATGGTAAACTTTCATTGAACTTTATGCTATAGTGATCGTTGACATTTACTACCACTGGACTCGTATTTTAGATAGCGATAAATCGTTTTCCTTTATCCCTTGCGGGGTAGGCAGAGCGTTAACGGCCGTAAGAATACGGTCGCTGTCGCCACGTCTGAAATTTTTGAGGATTGTTTTCCAAGGTTGTTTTAGAAAACATTTGTATCACTATAGTGACAGGTTGTCAGCCTGTCGCCTAAAAATGGTAATACACCAATACCCTCAAGTCCCTAAGTCGCCTTTTACGACACCCGCGGGAAGGATGTGGGGTGATGCTATTCTAAGCCGGCATCACACGGCACAGCGGTACAATGATTCAAGCTAAGTTCACTGCAGAGGCTTGGCTTGTATCCCTGTACTCTAGCGATAATCATATTGTATACATTTAGGTACTGAGGAAAACGATATATCACTATCGAAGGCGCGAATACAGTGGTAGTAAATGTCAATGATCGCTATTGCCATGCTAACATGAAGCACGCTAGATACACACACCTACGGGCGCGAACTAATAGTCACGTAACGCTACGTGACACCACCTGACATAATGACCTATAAACACTTGTTCTTCTATTGTGTGGATTGGGACACTGAGTCATTGAATGACTTTGTGAACCCTTGTGTTAGAGTTCGGAATTTCTTTTACTTAATGTTTTTATAGACAAAAATATTTGTGAATATTTGGGGGTATGTGGGAATCGATAAGTAAAGTATAGCGTCAGATACAAGCATAATAAGTAGAAGATTTTCGCATGAAACAAAAACGAACTTTTCAGAAGTAGAGCTCCTGTTACTAAACATTTTGACATTTGCAGAGGAAGAAAAGGAGGCCGAACCTGAAGCCGGACCGGAAGCGGAGCCCGAGCCGGCAGCGGAGCCCGAGCCAGAGCCGGAGGCCGAGGTGACGCCCGCCGAGAAGCCCAAGACGGCTTCCCCGCGCGGCCGCGGCCGGGGTCGGCGCCGCGGACGGAACTAGACTCACAGAATACGGGCTAAATGTAATTAGGCGCGACTCCACCGGACGAGCAGCCTCACATACTCACTATGCCACATGCATGCGCGGGTGAGGCAAATTCGGCCCTATCAGTACGCTCCTTTTTACAACGCACCGACAACGCTTGGCACGGTCAGCGAGCGTCTGTCCGCCCGGTGGAGGCGCACCTATTTATAAGAGTGGCGAATTTTATAAGGTGTAAAAAGACACCTGCAAATATTTGAAAAGGTATAACTTTCCCTAAGATAATAGGTAAAATATGAAAAAAAATTTGGACATTCCATTTAGATGGAATCTGTTGATTTTGTATGAGAAGCTAAATTATTTTTTCATAATAATCCTATGTTCCTTGGAGAAAGTTGTTCAGTTTCATGAACTTGTTCACTCCTTCAAATACTTTCAGTTGATTTTTTTACATTCTGTATAACTAAATTAGACACTTGCGTTTATGTATGCTAGCTATTATAGCACTGTATATTTATACTCACTATGCTCCTGTATCTGATTTTGATATTGAGCCTAAACTGATAATAAGTGAGCACCTTTTAATATAATCTTTTTCCAAGTAATAATTTAGTAAAGTATTGTTCGAAAAAGTTATCTATTTGATTAATAACATTATTTTTTAGTTGCATGATAGACCTTATTAACAACAAATATGTTAGATAAATAGCCTGTTTTCATATATTCCTAGAAATATTCCAGTCTCTTTATTCATTGTGGTAGTATAAAATATATGTCTGAAGGTTGCAAAAACCTAATTTTCTGTAGGATGTGATTTTAATTATCATACAGCCATAGGCTGATGCAACTTTTCAATGGAATGCAATAATTTTCACACCTGTAAACATAAAGCCATGTCTTCTGTGCATGTCTTTTTAGAATCATAAGACAAGAATATTGCTGCGGCTGCCTCAGAACGTGAGGCAGTGAGTATCTGAGGCTGCTTGCCCGGTGGAGACACACCTGTTTAGAACTGTGTAAGGCTATGCCCATGCTGCAATGTGTAGATGTTTAAGTCCTTTTAAAAAAAATGTGTGCAGTAGACACACCCAAAAAAACTCTTGGTATAGAAATGAGATACTAGCAATTTCAAACATTCAGTAAGTAGTATAATGCTGATTATTAATAAAATAAAATAATTGTCAATTATAACAGATTTTTATTTATTTTTAATACCCTAAACACATATTTTATAAGCACTTTCAAGATAAATCCAACCATATCTTGTATATTTTCAAAACTAACTCTTGCTCTAAGAAAAATCTGTATAAGAATGTGGAGGAGAATTAATATCTTACAACTGATACTTAAAACACTTTTTAGAGGTTATAAGACTACATGAGTTGGTTGATTCCACTATGAAATGCATTTATCTATTTACACATAAAACTACATTAGTAAAATCAGTCTATTTCTCAGCATTCTTGTACTTCCCCCGCATAAACTTTGGTAACGGCACAACACCGGGACAAGGCACTTGGCCATACACTTCGCACATGCAAGACCTATCACAACCAATGCCAAAGTTAGCCGGATTGTCCTTCTTCTCCGCTGCCCTCGCTTCAGCTTCCAAAACATCCCTCGACTTCCCCACAGTACTGCATAAGTGCGCTAGAATCTCTTCCTTCGATTTGTTGTCTATATCCACCAATACTTGCTTGCCATCTTCGAAGTAGCATTTTATAAAAGGCGATGGAGTGAGGTTCTTCAGCGTAGCCACTTGTACGCCCGGGTTTTTGTACTGAATCTGCGGCAGGAACCAGAATACGAACTCTTTTGCACCAGTGTTGTTTTCGCCCATGGTATTGTATGCCACTGAAAATATTTTGACTTTCTCTTTCAGAACCAATTTGCCGGCGTTTAGATAGTTGAGCGTTCGCCTGATGGGCGCTCTTCCTTTCATGAAAGGCATTTTTATGCTATTTTGTGATGGATTTTTGAAGAAGAAGTAACTCGTTTTTTTTTTTTTTTTTTTTTTGAAATCTGGCGTCACATCTCATGGGTGGAGACGTATTTTGCCAATGTCAAAGTAGTCAAGTCGTCGGTAAGGTTAGAGTGATGTAAAATTAAGTGGCATTACGCCGAGGGAGAGTCCACAACACAGTGATCCTAGTCTGACGACTAGGGGCTGTGTTGCGCAAAATTATGTAGTACAAAAAACTCGATAGTAAAATTTTCTGCACCACGTGGAGACCGCTCGTCACTATTGCACAATGCCGAATATATGCATTAATTACAATTTCCTATTTAATGATCACTTTCAGAATAGTTTGTTGCTTAATACACTATCAGAATTATTCACCAAACACTCAAATGAACAAAAAATATCAAATTATAACCAATACACGACCCGCCATGATGGAATACCAACGAGCGACCTCAAGTAACTCGTTTATCGTAAAAAAAAGGAATTTATATTATAACCTCAAAATCATTGCTGGTTTGACATTGACAGTTTAGTTTACGTTCAAAAATTTATGTAGGTAATCCATTTCAGGTTGTTTCAAAATAGTTTGCGGTGAACGAGCGTTACTGCCACGCGATGAACGGCCCACCAACACAGGAATGCTGCTTGTTTGCCTTAGTATTTGTCGCCTTTTTCCAAACTCAAGCGAAGTGTTATTTACAGTAATCAGTAGTTCGTTGTCAGCAAGCAAGTATACGAACATTCGGAGTCGGGTACAGAGGCAGACATTGGTGCCCAAACTGTATAGATTGATCCCCCCTTAAAATTAGGTACCTACTTTCTTTAGCCATCATACGATACTTAAGTGCAGGATACAGGACCAAAAATGTCTTAATTAGTTTTGGTTTTCAACCGTACTATTATTACTTACTTTCTTTGATTCATAAAACGGCTCATCATTCGCACCCAAAAATACTAACTTGGTTTTCAGGCCAAAAAGGCGCATCACCCTATTTAAGTAGTAAAAAAAACAACCTGTCCTAGATATTAAATTATTAAAAGAAAATGTATTGACTAAACTGCTATCAGCTTAAATCCAGATCTGACAAAAACAGTTATATTAAAAAAATAGACATTCCATGCTCAACACTCGATGGATATTCTATTCTATACAAGTCATTACAATAAAATGATTATAATACATACTTACATTCTTTGGAATACTTAAAAAAGCCTGTAATAGTTTGCAAGTTAAATTCATACAACAGCGTTGTAATTTTTTTGAATTAGCCAAACTATTTGTTTACTTAAGACGATCATTCACAGACATGGCGCGCGCGAAATGGGTTTTTCAAATTTGATGTGCTGTCTCGACGCCCGCGCGGCAAGTACCGTAATGTGCGATAGAGACAGAATTCCTGAGAAATCGCCTCGAAAACAGAGTAAAATCGGGGTACGGGCGTTAACGTTTCCCTACCCCTAAATTTTAACCAAATTCTATAATGTTGGTCTTTATCGCTTAGGTATAAACTGAACCAGGTTTATACGTTTCATTTTTGACCAAATTTTGTACAGTTTTGTAAGAAACCTCACTCAAACATGAAGATTTTTCAGTATCAAAGAAGTGTACTTTTGTGCCTCATTATTTATAAGATATGTATCAAAAAAATAAAAAAGCGTAAACCTAGTTTTTGAGAATTTCAATGAAATACCTAAAAATGAGAGCAATTGGTAACCGGTAAGTATGATAAAAACGTTAACGCTTTTTGTATGAAAATTTCCAGCTGCACGATCCTCTTAAGACCTTTTCACTTTGTACACATACATACATACATAAATCACGCCCTTATCCCTTGTGGGGTAGGCAGAGCGTTAACAATCGTAAACTTATGGCCGTTATCGCCACGTCTGACAAGTATTGAGGGCCATTTCAGATGATTCGTGTATCATTATAGTGACAGGTTGTCAGCCTGTCGCCTTAAAATGTAATCCACATGAAACCCTCGAGTCCCTTAGTTGCCTTTTACAACACCCGTCGCGGGAAGAAAAATGGGGTGATGCTATTCTAAGCCGGCACCACAGGGCCTGTGCCCTATGTTATGAAACTACAGGCTACAAGTCAACAAGTAAAATTCGATATACATTGTGTAGCCGGTAGATCCTACGGTGTAAATACGGCTTATTTGAAACGATCCTTAATCCTTTTTCAAACGTGGCGATAACAAATGTAACTTTACGGTCGTTGTCACTCTGCTTACCCCATCAGGAATATAGGCGTGACTTGCGTATGTATGTGTTTTGCGTATGTAATGAATTTCTCAATCTCGTGATGCTCGACTCGAAGCGACGATCTTAGCAACATCTAGTAGCAGTTAGTACTTAGTACTGATATTACCCTGGTTAGTAGACATTACAGTAAGTATTCAAACCATATAACGCAGAATGAATGTAGCTAATCTGGGGGCACGGCAGTGCCCCCGCCAAGTCGAGCTAGAAAGCGGCACAGCCGTACCATCCTTTTCTCGAAGCGGTTAAGGCCATTTTCAACACCTTATAACTTTCTTGTGGATAAAACAAAAGACTTGAAACTTCAGGAATCAATCAAAAGCCCTGTAGATACGGTATATTTCAAATTTCGTTCACTTTGAACCAGTGGTTTAGGAATTATAGCTAGTCAAAGTTCTTAATTTTGTCACTGACTCACTGACCGATCATCAAAATTCTAAGGCACTTCTAGCAGACATAGATACTTCTAATTTGGAATATAATTTGGGTTTAGTGTATAAATCAAGGAAAAACTTAAAAATCTAGCAATTTCAATGCAGTTTTCTAGATAAACCGATAGCATAAATAACTTTGTAATTCCATAGAAATGTACTGTTTACCAAGTTATATTTTGCTGTCGCTCCTAAAATACTTTGTTTTGGTCCAGCAAAATAATCACAGATGTCGCTGTTAGTTTCTAAAACACGCTATCGCTATTTTAACGTCCATCGCGAACAGTTTCCAATATGTATAGCCTATGCTATAACTATACATAAAAGTCAAGGCCTCAGTCTGAATAATGCGCCGATGGATATAGGTTCAGCTGTATTTACATCTGGTCAAGCTTATGTAAGTAAGTAAGTAAGTAATTACACAGGCCTACAAATTTCAAGTCACAACTTCCCCTTTTCGATCTGATGACTGATTCTGGATAAATTTGACACGCTGATCACGAATATGTAATTAGTTTTTCGCCATCACGTACAGATTTTTCATGATCGACAAAGAAAGAAAATTGCAAAAAAAATATACCCTTATTTACAAAAAAAAATATTAATTTGAAAGTACTTAGTAAAAAAATAAATAAATATCGAAATATATTTTATAAATAAGTGCTTATTTCGAAAATATGTTATTCATCTTTGTGAAATCTTGTTCTTTTTTTTGCGAAGCTTCTATTTTGCGATTTTCTCTTAAATTTTCGGTTTGGCTCTTCTCGCTTCCGGAGCCAACAGTAGTCCGCCAACATGCTAGTGTTCCCATCTTCCCTGATACCTCTTTTCCATGTCCTTCAAGTCCTGATGAAATTTTTCACCATGATTTTCGCTAACGGCTCCTAAATTTTCTGGGAAGTAGTCAATGTGCGAATTCAGAAAATGAAGTTTTATGTTCATAGAACAGCCCATCAAGCCGAAATTTGTTATCATTTTGGCCACTATGTCTTTATAGTCAGGGCTTTTTCTGTTTTCAAGAAATTTACACAACCTCCTTAATAGATTTCCATCCTGCAAGCTCAATGTGTGAAAGTTTTTCATCGAATTTTTTATCCTTTATTAATTTTCTTATATCAGGGCCAACAAAAATTCCTTCTTTCGGTTTAGCATCTGACAATGAAAGAAAAATCGTAAGCAGATATTTAAAACCTTCTCCTTCTTTATTTAAAGCTTTCACAAACTGTTTTATCATACCCAGCTTAATGTGTAAAGGCACTGTAATGCGTCTAACTGTAATTTGTCTAGTGCGTAAAGCAACTGTAATATTTTTAAAATGTTGTGGGTATTTATACCAAAAATCATTATAATCACCTTCATTTACCCTCTTCTAATGACTCATACAAAAAGGATACTCAACAATCTGGACCACTAGTAAATGAGCCTAAAATTATCCATTTTTAGCGTAACAAAGACATATTTCTCATACTTATCATGTACTGATTAACACATTATGAATTGAAATTATATTAATTATACTAAAAGATTAATTAAATGTAGCATTTGGATTTAACTCGTTGGTTTTTCTAAATTTATTTTTTTACCTAACTCTCCGGGCGATTTTAAGCAAAATCTAAGTCTTGGAATTAAAAAAAAAACTGACGTGATGGATTTTTTTTACTATTTTTCCCATAATCAGTATATTATAATCTATTAAAAACGGCATTTAGATATTAAAGGGGAAAACAATTGTAGGCCTGTGTAATAATACAAAATATGACTTAAGTATGGAATTTTAATTGCAATCAATCAACATTACCATATTATTGAAATTTATTTGAGCTTTCTGATTTTTAGATTGAAGAACAGTAACAAAAACTAAATAATAGGATGCGTGGAAAAGTAATCACATTGTCCAGCAATGTGAGTTCTAATTTAAAATTTCCCTTTTATACACGAATTATTCTTTTAGAAATTAGTTAGGATGAATATAGGACGAAACAACTTATGATTCTACGTTTTGTTTTTCAACCGGACTATTACTCTCTTTACTCAGTTTGTTCAATCCATAAACCGATTCCACTTTTGCACCCAAAGCCACTTGAATTTCAGAAAAGGACTTCCCTTTAGTTTCTGGTATACAAAACAGTATGAACAAACATAACAAAATACAATTAACACCAAATCCCCAATAAGTGGCCGCTGGGCCGATTGAATTAGTCAGCATTGGAAAGTATTTTGTAGTAAGAAATAAAGATAATAACATACAAATTAAACTGCATGTAACTCCCATAGCGCGTGCTGGACCTTCGAACAGTTCTGCAATCAACAACCAATTTAATGATCCGGGACCTGCAAAAGAAACAATATTTTGTTGATTTGATTTTGCAGGTTTTCTTAAGGGGCTGACACGAGCTAAAAACCGGTCCCTTTCTGACAAATGTCAAACTGCGCGCGTGCGAACGGGACGGAATCTTGCCGATTCAATGATATTTTCGTATTTTCGATAAGGGTAGTATTTAATCATATAACTTTAAATCCCTTTTTTTTCTATCGAAAATACTGAACTGCACACTAAATTTGCACACTAATTTAATTGAAAGTGCTTAACTGTTTCATATTTTCAGCAAACTGTTTTACTGAATGATTTCCTAATAACTGAGAGCAAATCTATTAACTCTTTGAGAGCAACAAAATATTTAACTCTATTTTATTAGAAACTATCACCATTTATACTTTTGATAGCATGAGTTATTCCAAATGAAGCACCATTATACAGTCATATTTGTCTAATTAAGTAAACAAAAAATCAACAAAATGTACTCTTATCACGCAATAACCAACGCGAAACAAAGATATGAGCAGTACTGAGTAGTCAGTACTTAACAAATTAATTTGTTTTGTAATAATAACATAAAAATAGGATTCTATTGAATGATAAGGGCAGGTCTGGCTTTCGTTGGACGTCCACGTTTGCGCTTGATGCCGATAGGTAAGTTTTTCGCTTCTACAGGAGGCGTTACATATTTCAACCTGATCGCCAGTCCAATGACATATTTACAACTGTAGTTTCTGAAAAAATGCGGACAGCTACATTCACCATTTTTCCATTGGTCTTTGTGTGTGGGCAATACAACTGTCCAATATGCGAAAGCAATCTGTTTATATTCGTCAAAACAATTCTAGTCTTGCCCAAACTGAATTGTAGATGCCCTAGAACTTGCAATCAAGTAGGTCTCCTTTGTATAATTTGCGTCCAAAATATTTTTTCAATAAAACAGATGCATAAAAAGAATAAAAGTTAGGTGATAGGAGATTTAGTTACCCGAGTAGTAAATAAGTGGATGTAATTTGACAATATAAGCATGCAATATTGTTATGCAGGTTTAGATATCACTTATTAAAATTGCGTTATACGATTAGATAATTTAGTGTGCAAATCAGTATTTTTGATGTACGGTGTGATTTTTTGTTTTAAAATCTAATTATCTGGGATTTAAGCCAGATTTTTGTAGTGAATAAAGTAGAAAAGGCTATCGGGTTTAGATTTAGTTAATAATTTTTATTGAAGAACGTGTTTAGGTAATTAAGTAGTTAATTTGTATTGCAGTTAATAATTTGGTATGCAGAAGGTTTATTAGTAAATAAGTTCCTTTTGCATAAATTATAATTAGAGGTGCAATTAAAAATTCCCCTTTCGATAATAACTCGGTCAAAAATAAGTAATTTGAAAATCAAAAACAATATGTCGATAGAGTATTGTAAGGCGCTCATTCTGATAATAAACACTTAATTATTGCGTGGGTTTTGTTCATACAGTTTGCGATATAATAGATTTTTAGAGGTAACTTTACGATGTTTTTCTATCAAGCCAAATTACTAATATCATGTTTTGGAAACAATAACACTTCAGCAAATATCCTGAAGATTATTAGGTACCTTTTTTTTCGTCAGTTTTTCTGCATTTTATCTAGGGTAGAAATCACTTATAAAAGTAGCTTTTAGCTCTACTCAGCCCCTTAATAGATAGACATAGATATTTAAGAGGAAGGTTTATATGCAGGTACAATATTTGCCGGAAAAAAGGTTTATTCTTACGGAAAAATTTGTTGGAGCAGGTGCAACCGCTGGGCGGGCTGCTAGATATATAATTATTAATTTGATTGTTAAGTTTTAATTTATTTTCGCTGACATTCTAGAGTCGAAAACAAGCGTAATTAGATATGTTAGGTTTTAATGTTATAAAATAAATTATTTACCTGCACTATATCCAAAAACAACCAAAATCAAAGATACAAGAGGTACAAAGTTCATTATCCCACTAACGGTGTCGGTGCTATTGCTGCGGATCTTGAAGAATATCCCTAAACCCAACTGTGAACAATTTATACATCTTCTTTAATTATATTATATTTATTATACAGGGAGGTTTGGAACGATGCGGGCTTTCCCGAAGGTCACCAAGGAATATAGGTCAAAACGAAGTTAAATAATAATTACTTTCCAAAGAAAATTGCCCGGTCAGATGATAATCTTGTCTTGTATGGGAGTTCCAATAATTTTTTAATACTTTGATTTTTGGTTCAAGGGGAAGTTATTTAGTTTGAACTGTAGAGGTCTGTGTTTTCGAGAAAACGCCTCATTCTTTACCACCCTATTGTGCGAAACTGTTATCAAGAATTTTTAAATAAATACATTTGCAGATATAATAACTAATTAATATGTATTCATTGTCATGCATTATTGTTAATATGAATGTAAGCCTGCAGAGCAAGAAAATTGTTAGTTATCTATCGTAAACAACAAGAAATTTTAACTATGTTTAAAATCAAATTATGTTATGATAATAATTTTGCCACTTGGCTGACCTTTGGTATTGGGAAGTTGTTGTACCCATTTAACTTACCATGCCAAAAGACATTCCTATCAGGGTCACCGTCATTATTGGTTTCCTTCCAAATCTGTCAGTCGTGAACGCCGTGCAGATGCTAGCTACTAATTGTATGCATCCGATTATGACTGACGCAACCTCCGGTCGTATGCTAGTATGGGTGGACTCCAGTATTGTCTGAAGGTAAAAGGTAACAGCGTTGAAACCTATTATTTGACTGAAAACACCTGAAATAAAAATGGATGCACATACTTTATCGTACTTTTCTGAACAAATAACAGTTAATTCCGAACTTATCTTATTATTCGTGAGCATCTAATTCCATTCTAAAAGGCGGTCTGCATCACCAATATAAACGGATGCTTTTAACATGGTAGCAGGTGCAGAACATGCCTTACTGGGTTGGTAGTTGGCAATATACATCTAACTAGGCATGAGGATAAGCGCGATATACTAGAAATCCTTCGTACTGAAGCACGTGTTTGATTGTTATTGACTTTGAAACACGTTTCTCAGAGGTAATGTATTCGTAAGTACCTAGTTAATAGATTACTATAGGATTAGCACACAATATAAAGTAGTTTCATGGCACAATATATAGGTATTACTACCTTTAAAATTATCAGAAATAAAAATGATTTTGCATAGGTACTTTCGTATGTATTACGAATTGAAAGCAATGTGATTTAAATTATGTTATTAATTATTACCGCTTTATGAAGTGTTAGAAACTTAGGTGCTTAAGTTAAAAAAAAACTACCTAAGATAGTATTTGCAACATACCCAAGACAATAACAATGCCGACCGTTTTCAAAAATATCCTATTTGAAAACAGCTCCTTCTTGCTTATTTGAACTTCAGTTGTAGATAAAGCATACTCCTTCAACTCTTCACTGGCTAGTTCTTCTGAACCACGTAAATATATTAAAACTTTTAATGCCTCTGATGTACGCCCTGTAATGAAACAAAATTAAGATTATATTTCTAATACATATTTAGGATGAATATAGGATCAGATATTGATATTGTAAGTCGTAGATCTTAGATCAAATTTTTAACTCATTATCATAATATTGGATTAATTACCTTTAGAATACAGAAAATAAGGGCTGTCGGGCAGAAATAGCAACGGTACTATGGCAATTGCTGTCAGACTGGTAAATATTATGTTCAAGGTTAAGTAGGATACAAACGGGCCCATAGACAGCATGATCACAATACCGATTGAAGAGAAAATCTGCAAGATAGTGCCTAGTTGACCACGAACGTTTTTCTGAAAAAAATAATAATGGTGAAATTCTTACCTACGATTATTTTATTCCCTATATTATATTTGTGTTTGTAAATCATTATCAGATCAATCTGTAACTTAAGAAAATGGCAAAAGTTATCTGCATTGCAATCAAATTACAAAGTCACTTCAGTTCTAGTCATTTTACTCACACTGGCTACCTCAGAAGCGTACATAGGCACCGCTGTGAAGGTCAGACAGTCTGTCATGCCACCTATGGCTCTGCCGAGCAAAAGCATCCAGACTTCAGTTGTAAATGTGTACAGCAGACAGACAAGTAGGCGAGGCACGCAGGCTGCAATCACGGAGTATTTACGTCCAATATTGTCCACGAGGTAGGCAGGGAGGAACAGAGCTGAAATTTTAAATTGACAAGTTGATATTAATCTCATGATTGTAGCAGACTGTGATTTGACCCCTAGTAAACAAAGGAAAATAGACCTAATGTCATAGCATTTGCTCCAAGGTCTCAAACGTCACAGGGATCATCCTCTACTTTACAAACTATAGTATATTTATTAAAGTAAGATAGGACCTAGGATTTGGGCCAGGTTAGCCTTCTGGTTGCAGAGGTCAGATGGCAGTCGCTCTGTGTAAAGAATTTGGTTCCACGTCAAATCGCCTATGTTAATTATTCTATATATATATATTAACAGACTATAGAACAAATGACTACAATTTTATGACAGCTAATAAAGTATTATTTGATGACAATATTGGAATTATTATATCTTTTGTTACAATTTGCCATGTGGAACAACTAAATTAAACAATGGTTAGCTTTTTACCGCGTATTACAAAATAATGCCAGTTGTACCTGCTTAATTAATTATTGTTATCATTCATTTAACAGTCAAACTTACCTCTGCTTTGATACATTTGACTTTGTTTAATTCTTTAAAATTCTAATGCGTAGTGTGCATAGTATTTTTTGAGCAAACGATATTTAAAAATACTTACTAACCGAACGTCCCAGTAAGACAGCCGATGGACACCATCCATGACCCCTCCTCTTCGGTAATAGGTTGCGGGAGCACGGTTTCTGTCGCATTGCGAAGTTTGACAAGCACTGGGGATGGCCATGCTACGCCTAACGCCCATATCACCAGGCTGAGGTTTACTAAAAAATATATGAGATTCAATTATTTGCTATCAAGTCTCTTTACTGCCAGTCAGTGACCGACAGAAATAGTAAATTGCATTATTTCAATTTATTTAAAAACTTTACAAGTTTACCTACAGGTTACACCCAAAGCTTATCTGTGTATCCTCCACGGAATCTCAATTCTGAAGATATTTCTTTAGAAATAAGCAGTGCCTGTAGTACAAGGCGTTTTTTGTGTCATGTCTTTTTGAATTCACTTTGCTACAGAAGCAATAAGGCCACCAATGGCAACAATTCGTTCATTGTATTTTTCTGTTGTGGAATGTACATTTGATTCATTTGATCAATAGCCACCTTGGCAAGATGAGAGATACATTAAAAATAACCGTGGAATAGGTAGTGGACCGCTTCTGCATTTCATTGCTTTTATTGATGTTTTTAAATTAAATTGTTATTATACCCTGACATACACACATATCATGCCTTCATCCCTTGCGGGGTAGGTGAATCGTTAACGACTATTACTTGACCATACCCGTAATCGTAACTAAGTTGTTTACCTACCTAACACTACTAATACTACTTACTACTAGTAGGGCTATACTAGTAGGTATACTAGTATCTAACACCGGCTATAAAAAAAATTAAAAGTAGGTGGGTTTGGTGGTTTTATGATAAGGGTGCCTGTGAAAGCCTATGCATAAAAAGTCTTTATGGATGGACTAACCAAACGGATTATTTCCAGCTGTTTCTGAATCGTATAACTAAGTATAATGATATATAGTTAGTTATCAATATATTTATGTATTTAGTACTTCGGTACAGTTTAACGCTCTGCCTACCTCGTAATGGATTAAGGAGTGATATATGTGTTGCGTATATGTATGTACCCAGTTATTACGGAGAAAGCCTTGAGGACTTATTGACTTTCTAAAAAAAAACTTTTTCCCTTTAAGTAGGTACCTACAATAGTTTGGTCTAGTTAATATTGTGTAATCACAATTTGCTATACGCAGTTAATTAACAGGTGATAAACTGTAATCTGGTTCGAGGCTTACCTATATGTTTAGCTAGTGTAAGTCTGATAGTATAAGTTTTGAAAATAAATAAATGATAAAATCTTTACAGCTTTACTGAATAGGTAGGTAATAATGTTAATGCGTCTCAGTGGGAATCCATCTCGACGGGAGTGTGTCCTGCCTGATGGGATGCATCTTGTTGGAACCAAACAGAACCAAACCAATTGTACCTTGTAAAGCAAGTAGTTAGGTAAGTGATACTTAGTTTTGTCGTAAGGCTGCAGCGAAGTGGATAATTGGATGGTACATTTATCTATTATATCTATTATATGATCCCAAGTACGTGTCTGTAGTATTGTTTAGTGTTTATTGCGTGGATTAATGAGTCAGCAAACAAATAAATGACGGCATTGTTTTTAAACCACCCACAAACTAGATATCAATTACATTATCACTGTCTAAGTACTTAATCATCATAATCAAATCATGGATAGCAAACTGGCCCGCCCGCTTAACGACTTAAACGTGCATTCCGTAGCACGTAATAATCCTACTTTTCAGTATGTTAATGTCCCTTTTTGTGGTGCAGGCATAGAATAGCATCACCCCATTCCTAGTCGTTGGTGTAGAAAAAGGTAACCAAGGGATGAATCCATGGAATGCACAGAAGAATTTCCCGTGAATAAAACATCACCTTTAATCCGCCTACCTAGCAAACCTATCTAGTTAAGTTGCAATGGTAAGTAAGAAACTAAAATCAGATTTATTGCACTTTCAAAAACAACCACGTATCAGGTAATTTTAAGTTTTAAAATGCGCAATCGCACTCTTGATCAAGCGTTCATGCACGTGTATGTGGTCATGCATGTATGTAGAACGGATGTGTGGATAAAAGACTTTTGAGCATGGGCTCATTTAGTCGCACCAGCAGCACTCACGAACAATCCAAAAATTAAAGTTGTGGTTTTTTTTGTATTGCGCTGCATTTTTAGCAATAATTATTTCTGTTCTAGATGCATCGTCATTTGTTTCCGGCTTGTTGGTAACGAATAACGATCACAAGAAAATGAAAACCTTAAAAACTAAATTTTTCATGAGTTAAGTAATATGTAGTTAAAATTATTGTAACTTTAATATTGATTCTATCTTTCATTTATTTATAAAAGTCCATTGCACACAATATCATTTACAGGACAAATATAAACAGAAATAGGCACTGCTAGAAACTTATAGTAGCCCTAATAAAGAGAGACAGCAATGAGGAATTGTCCAGAGCAACGTAATTGAAAATAAATTATACATAGATGGTGCGTTCCAGTTCCAGTCCGATCAAAGAGATAATAAGATCAAGAAATGCTAACTATAGCTAGTAATACCCATGCGTCAGGAGCGCGCCATCTATATTTTCTTTTCAATTACGTGACCCTAGAAGGTTTCTCATTGATATCATTAAGTAAATGAAATGCGAATAAAACGTGCAATGAGATACATAAAACAGGAAAATAACGCATGAATATACCATTTACATATTTTATAAATACTAAAAGACACGATTACTTACATCAGAACCTACTTAAATAAACTTCGTGGACTAAATACCTACATATTAATGCTATAGTACAGTTTGAGTATACAGTCAACTATGTAGGCACTTTCTACCCCGGGAAGATTTGTTAAAAGTGGATTAAACTGTTTGGCAGGCTCCTTAGTTCCCGAAGTTGTTTGAATTTTGGGAGGTAGGTAGAATTTTTTAAAGAAATGTTGTTAATTTGTTAATATTGTTTGTAGTAGTTGTAAAAGTGTACCTACCTACCTTAATATTATACAAAAGCAAAAAGCTGTATAATGAATTAATAAATACCTGTCATAACAACTGCATACTGGCGCAATAAAGGTTTTCCAATGAACATGGTTTAATCTGTGAGCAACACTGCCTTTCGTAAAATATTACTTTATGATTATTTAGATTAAAACTTTTTTTATACTTATGTTATGTTGTCATAATGAATAACCAGCCAGCAAAATAAACGCGCAAAAAGAAACTCGTTTTTAACGTGAATTTTATATTCCGCAACTTCACGGTGACCCAGCATCACTACACCACTTACTCAAGTCAACTGAGAACTGCAGCATACCATGCCATTCACAAAATGACAAGCACCTTATCTTGTTGGTTAAAGGAGTATACATGATGTGTGTGAGGTGACAAACTTGTCTTTCAGGTCATATTGAAAGAACAAGGAAAGTCATCCATCATATCAATTAAAATTCATAGTTAGGTATGATTTTAACGGGTCTTTATCGACGAATTATTTTGTTTTGAGTTGCTTTTATTTCGACACTATTGAAAGCGTCATGATCACGGCTAAACGGCATAACCTTGAACAGTGTAAACAAGCGCGGTAGTTTAAAAGAGTATAGCTTATACGTAGGTACCTAAACAAGACTAATCTACAGTCAATGTCGCTATTGAGCACGTTAGCACGTTAAACTCGCTCCATCAAGTTTATTTTATAACTTCTCGTAAAGTTGGTACCTATCTATCCGCATACTACCTCTACCTATAACTACATTGAAACCGAAATCATACTTTCACTACAGCTAACTTTACAAGTCAAAGCCTGAGTCGGAAGGAAATTAAATTGAAAGTCAGGAATCAGGATAAGTTTATTCCGATCAAGGAAAAATAATCCAGTATTTCTTATCTTCTTATAATGTCGAATGCACCTACTTATCCTACACCACAAACAACATAAATAAACATTTGTTTAAGACTTTCGCGCTTATTATGTTTATCTTTTTGTGTAATAATAATTGTTTCCGCGCATAGAACCGAGATTATAATTATGCAAGTAAGGACGAAGAACGTTAATAAAATTAAGTATTTGAATTGTCTGATTAGTTTAAGGTAAGAATGTATATAATTATAGATACCAGCTAGCAAAAATCTAAGACTATTTATGAGACCAAAAGTAAATGCAAAAAAATAAAGAAATAATAATAAATAAATATTCAACTATACATTATATACCAATTTAAAAAATAATTGGTTTTACTTATTAATTACAAACGTTCGCACATTCCACTCCCCACTTTCTTACTACTATAATATAGGGTATTTGGAACAGTGATAACTTTCTTTCAAGGGATGCTGGTTCATCCCTTGAAAGGACTCTCATGGAACTGAACAACTTTCCCCACGAAACATAGGTCGATATATGAAAAACAAAAGACATAGCTTAGTAGTGTGGCTACACAGTATCTTAAAAGTAAGTACTAAGCATTTGTTCTTGTTTCATTTTATGTTCGCAGTAGGATTGGGATATTTATTAACTTACCTTAAGTAACTAGAGTAATTTAAATAGTGTGTTTTAATTAGGTACTAATTTTATTTTTTTCAAATTCATATAATAGTGTCCTAATTCCAAAAGGATTGTTATTAGCCGCGATATTACTTCAGACTTATGATAGAATCCGGTCTAAACAAATTAGTTGGTTTTACAATTTTGTTTGTTTTTATTTTTAATACCATTTGTAAGTTTTTCGGGGGGCTTATCAAAATGAAGTTTGAGACCCACTGACTGTCCCTATGCATTGATGTAGTATTTTTTACGAAAATTGGCAACACTGCTACTTACTGTCAATGAATGTCAAATTATATGCTGTGCGTGCATTTTTTGTGTTGTGATTATTTTTATCCACATTTTCATCAAGTTTTGTTTGAATAATTTGAAAATCATGGTGAAATTCGGAAAGAGCAAACTCAAAGCTCTGAACAAACTCGCTAAAAAGCAGAAAGGTGACTCTGGCGGCACCACCAACAAAGTTCTAAAGAAGAAATTGAATGTGGAGAAAAAAGTATCGTTTCAGAAGGAAGTTTTGTTGAAGGAAGTAGCGGCATCAGGCAGTCCCCTGGTCACAAACGTGTCTTCTAGAAAAGTACTACTGGATAAGCTATCAAAAAAATCCACTACGCGGTTATCAAAACCTCAGGAAGAGACTCAAAAACCAAAACAAAAACCACTGGAAAAGAACAAGAAACGACAAAAAACTCAAATCAATGACACTAAAATGCTTTTAAAGTTAATGAGTAAGAAAGCATAAAATTAAAATGTTAACCTCTAAGTTGCAATAAGTTTAATAAATAAGGTAAGAATACTAAAATAGTATCAGTTTATTTTACCTAGTTACTACCCATACCTATCTGAGCATGGAATTCAGGCCAGGTGCCTTCACGTTGCAGAGTAAATTGGTAGGTACCCTGTACCAGTACCCTTCATTAACACAATGATGGACAGTACTGCTATAGCCGTCTATTTGACGTTCTAAATTTGGCAGTACTGCTATGACCGTCGTACTTACCAGTACTGTAAATGACAGAACGGTTAAGGCAGTCGAATCTGACATATATTATAATGAAGACCATTGTCTACTGTCACACCACACAAAATCTCAAAGTGCAAGGTGTCAAATAACGTTAATTTACCCACACATATCTGGAACCCGTCTCCCCCCTGCGCCCGCGCACTCACACAATGACGCAACGGTGGGGCAGTACGGCTAGAACCGTCCATACAAAAAAGTAGTGTCAAAATGGGGTGATGTACTGTCCATCAACGTGTTAACTTAGATAAATTGGATGGCTCCATTGATGGATCCAAAAACACGATTTCCTCCTTTTTAATCCATTGGTATGGCTCATTCGCTTAGATTTTGTAGTGACCAGCATAACTTGACCTTAATTCTCCATACATAAACTCTATAGATAGGTACCCTACATATTAACAGTTACTTTTGAAATTTTTTTGGCTCTCACTCTTTTTTCTCACATTAAAACTTTCAAGTTTAAAATTATACCAAAATATGCATATTTAGTACGGTTTGTCTTCAAACTACTATGAACATTTTCATTTGTAATTTCTCTAAATACCTACGATTGGTATCGTTAGATTCCTTGTGATGTCCGCAATACGGAACTGTCGGTCGTAGAGTGCAAAAGTGGGGATAGAGGCTGGAGAGGGGAATCAAAGATGGCGGAAGAGCAGTTTGGTTTTTACGCTATAACTCGACATATACTGTACCGATTTTAAAAATAATAATTGCGTTTTAAAGCTAATAAACTGTTGTATGTTTCGTCCATAGACATATAATACTTATTCATTATAGTTTATGAGTTATCTTCTTAATTAAAGCCTTGCAGTATATACTCTAGTTTTTAAGTACGGATTGTTCGAAAACTAGTAGTTTTTCGAAAAAAATAGTTTAGTAATAAATTATAGAGTGGACATTCAGCTATTCAAAAATGTAAGTATTATTGAACTGGACCCTGAAATCACTAAGATATACCTATTCGCGTAAACAGAGTGGTGTAGTTGCGTACAAATGCGCTTGCTATTGAAGCTGCTGTCAATGTACTTTCCATATTTATAAAATTTTATTTGTATATCGGTAACTTGTAAAGAACGTCATTTCTTATGAACCCAAATCCCACTAAAAAACATTCTGTAAAAAACATGCCAAGTCTCGCTGGAACTGCTTATTTATCTTTAAAAAGTCGTGCCAAGTCTAACGTTCCAACTGGCTTTAAAAAGGATGTAGTGAATTGAAACTAGACTGAAATTATAATTTAAGTTAAATTGGTTAATTGTTTGTATTAAAAAGTATTGGACCATAATTATAAAAAAAAAAAGTTTAATCACAATGTTGATTGAAAGACTCTTTAGAATTATATTGATTGAAGCTTGAAACAGAATCCATATAGCAGACGCCCTTCATACAATTTAGCCACTTCTTAACACAAATGAACTTCGTTGTTCGGCAACCTGTCGCGCATTGGCATGATGTTAATTGTAAGTCTTTCATGGATAATTGAGGACGCAAACTATTCACTGCCCGTTGTCTTCCTCTCGGCGGCTGCGCAGCAGCCGGCGTGGATACGCCTTCGAGGCTACGGCCGCGCTGGCGTGGGTGCTAAACGCCGCCTGCTGGCGGGGCGAGGGGGGGGCACTAGGTTAAGTGCGGTGGTGGTCCGGGTGCCAGGAGGACTTCACGCCGCGGCGAGGTCGTACCAGCCGGGTGATTCCCCATTGGGGGAGGCCCAGCTAGTGCCCATCAGCCAGCGGCGGCTCGTCCCCTGGTGGTCGTATCCTGGTGGCTGTCATGTCCGGGTAAGCGGCAGGTGCTGGGCTATACTGGGTTCGTCGTGCGTGCCCACGATCCTGACTACTCGACACGGAGTAGTGGATGTAGACAGGCGACGGCCACGTCAGGCTGTGCTTAGACAGCACCACCTTGAGCAGATTATCTGAGCGCTTTAGCCTCCAGGCCGCCCATGGCGTTCGTGACGTCGCCGAAGGACGACATCAGGCGCAAGAAGCTAGACCTGATGATGGGTACCGCGTCTTCGCCTTCACGGAGCACGGCCGGAACATCAGTGAGGGCCCTGATCGCCAGTATCAGGACCTGTCTGTCCCTTTGTAGGACGGCTACTCTTTTCGTCTATAGTCTTGGGGCCGGCTGGGGCTTCAGCTTCTCCCTCTGTGGTTCACTTAAAGAGGTGCCGGCCACTCCCAGCGGACCCGTGGGTGGCTCTTGACGTGGCTGGCCCGGCTCTTTCACGTCCTGAGGGGGCGAGGGCGATGTTTGCCTCCTCCGCCTCCTCGGCTTCCGTTTCGTCGTCGATGTTCCGTTGGGGGCATTGGCGGCCGCCATGAAAGAACCTGCCGCGTTGGCTTCTCCCTGCGGTGCCGCTTCCGTCCTCTTCGGCTCGACGGCCTTCGTTGTCAGAGGCGCTGTACCCGCTCTCTTGTTCCGTACTTCACGGCGCAGTACGAGGCAGTCAGTGTTGTTGGTAGGGTGTGCCCCGCCACAGTTTGTGCAGTCAGCTCCTTCGCGATGTTTTCCGGTTCCGTGTTGACGCAAGCTAGTCACTGGCACTAATTTATCGCTTTTTATTTGCGAACATGACCAATCACCACATGTTTTTTGTAAGGGTAAATTGTAGGCTTAAACGCCCCCAACGGAACATCGACGAAGAAACGGAAGCCGAGGAGGCGGAGGAGGCGAGCATCGCCCTCGCCCCCTCAGGACGTGAAAGAGCCAGGCCAGCCACGTCAAGAGCCACCCACGGGTCCGCTGGGAGTGGCCGGCACCTCTTTAAGTGAACCACAGAGGGAGAAGCCGAAGCCCCAGCCGGCCCCAAGACTAAAGACGAAAAGAGTAGCCAGGTCCTGATACTGGCGATTAAGGCCCTCACTGATGTTCCGGCCGCGCACCGTGAAGGCGAAGACGCGGTACCCATCATCAGCTCTAGCCTCCTGCGCCTGATGTCGTCCTTCGGCGACGTCACGACCGCCATGGGCGGCCTGGAGGCTAAAGCGCTCAGATAATCTGCTCAAGATGGTGCTGTCTAAGCACAGCCTGACGTGGCCGTTGCCTGTCTACATCCACTACTCCGTGTCGAGTAGTCAGGATCGTGGGCACGCACAACGAACCCAGGATAGCCCGGCACCCGCCGCTTACCCGGACATGACCGCTGCCTCGGGACTTCCTCGCGAGACAGCCACCAGGATACGACCACCAGGGGACGAGCCGCCGCTGGCTGATGGGCACTAGCTGGGCCTCCCCCAATGGGGAATCACCCGGCTGGTACGACCTCGCCGCGGCGTGAAGTCCTCCTGGCACCCGGACCACCACCGCACTTAACCTAGTGCGCAGCCGCCGAGAGGAAGACAACGGACAGTGAGTAGTTTGCGTCCTCCATTATCCATGAAAGACATACAATTAATATCATGCCAATGCGCGACAGGTTGCCGAAAAACGAAGTGCATTTGTGTTAAGAAGCGGCTAAATTGTATGAAGGGCGTCTGCCATATCGATTCTGGTTCATGTTTCAATCAATATAATTCTGAAGAGTCTTTCAATCAAGATTGTGATTAAACTTTTTTTGAAATTATAGTTCAGTACTTTTTAATACAAATAATTAAACAATTTAACCTAAATTATAATTTCAGTCTAGTTTCAATTCACTACATCCTTTTTAAAGCCAGTTGGAACGTTAGACTTGGCACGACTTTTTAAAGATAAATAAGCAGTTCCAGCTAGACTTGGCATGTTTTTTACAGAATGTTTTTAGTGGGATTTGGGTTCATAAGAAATGACGTTCTTTGCAAGTTGCTGATATACAAAATTTTTTTTATAAATATGGAAAGTACATTGACAGCAGCGTCAATAGCAAGCGCATTTGTACGCAACTACATCACTCTGTTCACGCGAATAGGTATATCTTAGTGATTTCAGGGGCCAGTTCAATAATACTTACATTTTTGAATAGCTGAATGTCCACTCTATAATTTATTACTAAACTATTTTTTTCGAAAAACTACTAGTTTTCGAACAATCCGTACTTAAAAACTAGAGTATTTACTGCAAGGCTTTAATTAAGAAGATAACTCATAAACTATAATGAATAAGTATTATATGTCTATGGACGAAACATACAACAGTTTATTAGCTTTAAAACGCAATAATGTCGAGTTATAGCGTAAAAACCAAACTGCTCTTCCGCCATCTTTGATTCCCCCCTCCACCCTCTATCCCCACTTTTGCACTCTACGACCGACAGTTCCGTATTGTGGACATCACAAGGAATCTAACGATATTAATCGTAGGTATTTAGAGAAATTACAAATGAAAATCTGTTTCTAGAGCACTTTTGCTCAAAACTGACCGTACTAATTTAAGCAAAGAAAAAACTGTTTTCACTGTAGAAAAAAGGAACACAAAAAGTATATTTTTTTTATTCATAAAAAATTATATATGGTAATGTGGTACTCCAGGCCCATGGAATGCCGGTGCAAAATTATGACCCACGGCCGAATTAGCCATCAGTGCTGCGGATATATAATGCATGTTTTGATACATTTTGAATGTCAACGCAAAGTCATGATTAAACAAATCATTTTCGACTTCTTCCCCTCGAGGACAACAGTGAATGAAAGCCCATTTCACCACTTTAGGTAATTCCTGAAAATAAAAGTAATATATAAGACATATAGGGCCAGGTTAGCCTTCGGGTTGCAGAGATCAGATGGCAGTCGCCCTGTGTAAAAACTTGGTTCCACGTCAAATCCCCAAGGTTAGGTAGCCGACCCTGACAGAGAACGGGATAAGGCAAGGAGAATGATCGATATAAGACCATTTCTGAGTGCTCCAGGTTTTTAGCCTATTCATACAAACATATTACCCTGTTTTCTTTCTGAGTAATGTCTCTAGAGCCATACTTCTTTTTTTATCAAAACAAGAAGAGTCAGCATAGAGCGACTAAACATACATATATAGGGTGACCGGTAAATTGATGCATTCCTTTCAAGGGATGAACCAGCTCATGAAACTGAACAACTTTCCCCATGGAACATAAGTCGAAATATGAAAAAAAATTTTGGTCCTCCCATACAAATTGAATTAGTTGGTCGGTAATTTTGTATGGGCGGGCCAAATTTTTCAACCAAACACAATCAGTTTCACTGATTGTGTTTGGTTGTTACTGTTAGCAATTAAGTTGACTGAATAAATGAATTGAATTGAATGGTTCGTGTATTACTATAGTGACAGGTTGTTAGCCTGTCAAAAAGTAGGTTGTAGCCTAAAATTGTAATACACATGAAGTCCTTTAGTTGCCTTTTACAACACCCGCGGGAAGCAATGGGGTGAAGCTATTCTAAGCCAGCATCACACGGCAAACTGGTATTAATATTTGACTTGCTATGACACCTAGGCCCATATTTATAAAACACATTCAACTCTCAGATCTATCTTGAGTGCAACTTTGAGATGCTGTTAGTATTGACTGACGTTTGTCAAAATCGCTCTTAAGATCAATCTCAGATTTATAAATACCGACTCTACTGAGTAGGTACTTGCCTTAAGTGTAACCTGGAATTTTTTTATCTTTTGCTTGTTGCTTGTGGTAGGTCCAGCTATGATGACATTTGTGTCTTCAAATAGCTCCTCGTTAGTTTTACATTCAGCCATTATCGTATGGTGTTCCTCAGACATTGTTTCACTAGCTTTGTAGAGAAGAGGGCTTTTCTGTTAAGTGTGAATTAAACATAACAAGTATAATTTAAAAACATTATTGATACTATAATATTATTAGTTTTGTGACAACCGGTGACCCGCAGTGGTAGTGCGACTGCCTGTAACGCAGAAGGTTCCCAGTTCGATTCTCGGTGGGTCACTCACAAATTAATATTAATCACTTAGTGAATTTGTTCTCAGTCTGGTTAGGATATTGCCGGCTGAACCACCCGATTGTCCGTAAGAAAGATGGTTCCGTGTTTTGGATCGCACGTTAAGCCGTAGGTCCCGGTTGCTGTCTATAATTACTTAGATAGCGGTCGTTACACAACCATGTCAGAAGCCTGCTTAGAAGGCGGTTGAAAAATTCAGACACTCGGGTACATTGGGTCGTTGGACGACCCGGTGTTCCACACGAAAAGAGAGAGAGAATTTTGTGACGAGTTTTATTGGATTCTTTTTGATAGAGAGTTAATTTCACTCTGACATAAAGTACCTATTAAATAGTTAAAAATAAAATGTTTGACAAAGATGTATCTACTCTACTTACATCACTACCACATCTGAACTTGATGTTAGCATCCAGCATAGGGCAGAGCAGCAGGTATGAGTTGAGCACAGGATGCGGCGGGCCCAGGTAGCCCACAGTGAGACCTTTTATGTAGCCAAACTCCTCCTTGAAATGAATAGTCTCTGTTAAGTTGGCAATCTGGTAATCAAAAATATTAGGGATCGAGAAATCACATTAAAATTTATATATAAATGACCAAGATATTCGTCACTAGTGTCAGTAGGTATTAGGTAATCATAAACATGGTGATGATAATTTTAATGTGGGTTTCCACAAAGAACTATAATTTTAAAACAGATGGTACCGAAGTATTGAACATTCTCTGTTAAGTTTTTCAAAATACTAGGAACGTATCGATTCGTAAAGTGATAAATATGAACTTTGTGAGTGACCCACCGAAAACCGGACCCAGAAGAACCTTCTGCGTCTGTAGCGACCTCTGATGGCTACAACATGAAGCTCACTCAAGTGGTTCACAAGCATACAAGACGCAACAGGAGTTCTCAACATATCAGAGAGATGGCGCCACGTGACAGAACAATGGGCCTGAAACGCGGTATCAAAGTGTTCACCGCGCAACGCATATATACAACTTCCAATCCAATCCAGGTGGGCCCGTCGGTCCCCTGGCCACAACACCCGGCCAGGCGGGTAGCTACCCTTTTCCCGACACCACCTGGATTCCTCCTGTCACCCGCCATATTGGTGACCCCTACCATGGACTTCGCAGCCTTCAACCACGCATCAACCAATACAGCATGGAGCCAACTACTTCGTGTCTGTCGCAATACCACTGCGTCACATCGGGCGTTTACTACTCTAGTACTAACAATTTTTTATTCTGTGGATTTACTAACGATAATAGCCATGATGGTAGCCAATGACATAATGGAGGCATGTGTCCTGGACTGCATACACATCACCGGCACAGTACTCTGCCTCGCGAAACGCTCAATGCAATAGTGGGTAGTTGTGCTCACGAAGATTATGTCCGCCATCTTGGAAAATATTCTGTAAAAGACGATCAAGGTTTATCCTGAGAATCGACCTGTCAATGCAATATTTTTCACTGCGTTCGGCAATCTTGCCAAGAGTCGTTTTTAGTAGGTACTGGACTTTGACCGCATCTAGGAGTAAGGGCTGAAGATGGGCAGGTATGGTTTGGTTTCATTTCAACTCACCTCAATGTCTTCCCAAAGTAAAGGTTTCAAAAGGTTTTATCGACAGACAGCAAAAAAATATCCATTCTACTTTTTTGTAGTTGCGTTTTTAAGGCGAGGAGTTGCTGCTCAAATCACGATTTCAGGGGGTGAGGTGTGGGGGCCGCCCGCGCTCCCCGCGCTCAGACGCATCATCTGGCGCTCGCACACTACGCACCCGTACGTCGTGTGTCTTATGGACATGACCGCAGTCCGACCACCTTTTAAATATATTTGAGCTTTATCCCGGCCATGGAACTTTTACTTCTACCGTGAATTATTTTTTTTTTGTGATAATGCGACGAAACGAAATATGAATGTGGATAGATGGATGGACGCAGAAGAGAAGGAAGGCCTTAAAAGAACGTAATGGCTAGTTAAAACACACAAATTTAATTACAAAGTATGTTAGGATAAGTACTAAGCTCCTTTTATGAACCTGTCCTTGAAACTGAACAACTTTCCCCCTGGAACATAGGTCGAAATATGAAAAAAAAATCTAGCCGACCCAATTCAGATTCTGTAAAGTTAAAAAAAGTACGAATAGATTGTAAAAAAAGATGATTATGAATCAAACGGTGTAAACAATTATTTAAATTTTGATAGAAAATGGTCGAAAGTCGGAAAATGTCCCAAGTCCAAAAATTTGAGTACGAAATTTCAGTTATGTTTGCTATACGATGTACTGTTCTCAAGATATATGCACTTTTAGTTTTCATTCATTTTTAATATTCAAAAATGATATTTAACTAAAATGTTAAATGGCGTTTTGCATTGGAGTCCTCAGTCACGCCTGCTTCTTGCTATAGGTAGGTACTTCATTGTTTTCTTTTGTTTATGCCGCCGGCTTACGTGCCAACAACCGTCGACTTGGGCTGTACCCCGTGAAATACTAGAATTTACATCATGTATGTGGGATGATTTGTAAGATGAGACGAACAACTGTAAGATGAAACGAATGGACAACTGAACGATAATTTTTTAACGTAAGCCGGATATTAGATGAATTTCTGAAGTATGATGCTAGAACTGAAAAGCAATGTAGGTGAGTAAACGAGCGTGAAGGAGAGGGTGAACAGATACTTTTTAAATAGGATCACGGGCGAAAAAACCCGGGGTAATCTGAAGAAAATTCGAATATTAACTTATTCTTTCTTCTACATCCACAGCCACAGAGAACTTAAAACTTCGCTGTAATAACATGGGTCTATGTTATTACAGCGAAAATAAAACTAAAAAGCATACAAAAGACTTTAGTTAAGTGCCCCATCTCATATAAAACATAACCCTTTTTCCAAGCTGGTCGGATAAAAAACAAAAAGATGCAATAAAGAACAGAAAAAAGTACGCGTGACAGATAATTGCCATTCACAAACGCCATTAAACATTTCAAAAAAATTACTTTTGCGAAAATTAAAAAGAATGCAAACTAAAAGTGAAAATACCTCAAAAACGGTGCAAAGTAGAGCAAAAATTACTCAGTTTCGGTACTCATATTTTCGGACTTGTTTGATAATATTAAAATTAAAATTGGGCCCCTATTTAGTCCACAATTGTCTTAAGCCTAGCCTCACTCACATGCGCTTTATTGAATTCCTACTTTTCTTGTTATTTATTTCACTACCTCATTTGTTCCAAATTCTCATTTGGTCTACTTTTACATTTAGTCAACTTCCTCATTTATTCTATTCCCTAAAAATATCTCGTCAAGCCCACAATTAGGGACTTTCTAGGGCCACAGACCACCTTTTTATTTTGTTCTGAAGAATATGTCAAGTGCCACGTTATTTTAAGGAAATATAGATAGTGCGCAACGGGATACTGGGTATTACTATAATGTTATCTCTGTGATGGAAGCTTCAGTATGAACATAAAAGTTCATACTCAGCTCCTAAAGCACCATCTAATTAAACTTTTTATACTACTCTTACATAGAAAGTGCCATATTACCCTAAAAAACTTACAGTCTGGCATGCATAGTTTTCGAGATAACTCAGGTTTTAGTTTCACAGCTGTCACCTTAAATCAAGAATTCGTCAAAACATTCAACTATACCAAAGAAAGTAAAACTACTTTATTTCCGAAACTAAGGTTTTTTGTAGTTCGTGTTCGTGTAGGAGTAGTGTGTGTAGTGACATCTCGTGTTCATTCTCATAAACATTCATTCTCGTGTTCAACCCACGAGTCGTACGAGCGGAGTAAGCAGCAGTCAGCGATGTGTCAAAAGCGTGACAAAGAGCAGCGCAAAAATTTTGTAATTGTGAAGAAGCTGGTAAGACTGCTCTCTGATGTAGTTTTGTTTGTATGTCTGAATCCCATACCGTTCCGACCACAGAACAGCGTATGGGTATCACAGATTATATATACGTGGCTAGATCATGGCGTACGTAAGCAATATCGTCTTCAGACTTAAAGAATATCACTATTCGCTCCGTCCGAAGAGTTAACGCACAAAGAAAACAATATATTTGCGTGCGCGCACAAGACATCTCTGGTCTGTGGTTGAATGACCACCGACTGGATCTAATTTGGCACCGCTGTGTCGGTTTCTGTAATAAGTTCTTGGGGGAAAATTGTTTAGATAACCTGTCAACCAAAAGTTATCTTGAAAAGATAATAGGTATTAAAAATTACTTGGTACCTACTGTAAAAACTTTACTCACGCTCAGAATGCACCCTGTAAATATTTAAAGTGAATTACTAGTTAAGTATCACTCCTTTCTTATTATAAGTAAAAAGACTTAGTTAGGCTTTTGCTTTTCATTATATTATAGATAAAATATCGTCTATCGTCAAGGCTAGCTGAAGCGACAGCTATGATAAAATTGTTGCTCGTCTCGCCAAAAGACGTAACCGACGTAATAATAAGCGCATACTTAAATTACGCCTTTTGGTGTCAGCCATAAAGTATTTTATCAAGCAATCTGTCCATGTCACTAACGTCATAAGTAAAATGACCGACGTAATAATTACGAAAAAATATTTGTCAATTTTGCGGGAAATTTTGACACAGTACCGGCGCTGGCAAGAGCCATTTGGGTACTGGCGGGGTAGCGGGCGGTGCGGGATGTCATCGGGAGGTTGGTTTGTCGGCGAGAACCGTTCAAATTTTTGGAAAAAAACGATTTGTTGAATTAAAATCTGTTCATTCACTAAAACCTAATAGTATAATTTATAGGACATTGAAATAGGAATATTCTACATCAAGAAACTATATCAAAATAGTAGTCCAAATTACGATAAAATTGGTTTGAAAATATTTTTAATGCTCTTTTTGAGATTTTTTTTATTAAAATATGTCAAACCAATCGAGTCATACGATAGTGTTACTACTAGATAATATCTTCGAGTATGTCATATATTTTTTTGAGGTCTTGGTAGCATCAATAACAGGCTTAAAAACTGGATCGAAAGTAACGCTTTTCATCGGCCTTTCTTCATAACAGCGTCTTAAGGTAGGTAGTTACCGAAACGGAGCCCTAGAAAACATGCAAAAAATCAGACAACTAACTTGCCCATGTAATCGTGCTCCCAGATGACTTTGTCAATGATGCACACGTCGTGAGCACCCAAAAGCGTGGCAGCTTTCGATACGGCCAAGTGGAGGATTGGCTGGTTCTTCTCTAGAAGCACCATGACCTTCACACCTGGCAGTACTGGCTGAAAAGGATAAGTGGAGATGCATCTTGAAGTCTAGCTATACCTCTACGTATGACGGGATCGTTTGGGCGACCGATGTGGCGCAGTGGTAGTGCGACTGCCTTTGACGCAAAAGGTTCCGTGTTCGATTCTCGGCGGGTCACTCACAAAGTTGATATCACTGTGAATTTGCTCCCATTCTGGTTAAGACATTGCAGGCTGAACCGCCCGAGATTGTCCGTAAGTAAGATGGTTCCGTTTTTCGGATGGCACGTTAAGCCGTAGGTTCCAGTTGCTGTCTATGGTCACTTAGACGGCGGTCGTTAGACAACCATTACAGAAGCCTGCTACATGTAGAAGGCGGTTGAAAAATCCTGACACTACGGTTTATCGGGTCGTTGGACGATTCACACTAAAAGAGAAGAGTTTGGGCGCCCATTGTGGTCCAGTGGGCCATTTCGCGATCTGATTCGCGAATGGTCCAGTTCGCTATAGTCGAGTTCTCGAATGGTGCAGTCTGTTGGTTCGAAGCAGTGATAGATGGAGGTCCCGAATACAGGAGTTTCCATTTCGAGAGGCATCCATAATTAGGTCTCAGGCGTCCAAGATCACATCACGCCAGCCAATAGCAGTGCGCTGGACGGTGTGTTCCCGAAGTTCCAAAAAAATGGGGCAAGGTGTAGTATGGTAAGACATTTGCCAACTCTCTCTGCCAGAACTTACCACAACTGCTCCACCGACCCTTCCTTGTCACACCTTGCCCCATCCTGCCAAACCTTGCCCCACTTTTTTTGGGGACACGGAGGACTACGGGAACACACCCGCTGAACTGCCCTAGATGGCTCTAACTAGGCCTAGGATACCTACGTCATAAGGTGAGATCTCCGGATTTCGGCTATAGCAGCCTTTTTTAGGTAAGTCGTCTGTTTATTTGGCCGAATGGCGTCTAACGCTACGCTAGCCGAGACGTGTACCAAATACCAACTAAATGTTGTTAAGTGGAGTTATTACCAGAACCATTCCTCTAGTTTGAGGGTAGCATTGCTTCAGATTAATAGCACTCCGTAAAATCTCACGGACCATGGCGCTGGTCCACTGCTTGAAGCAGATCAGGTGACGAGGCTGCTTCTTCCTGCAATTGAAATAGATACCGAAGTACACATACATACATACCTACACAAATCACGCCTATATCCCTGGCGGGGTAGGCAGAGCGTTAACGACCGTAAAATTACGGTCATTGTCGCCACGTCTGACAAATGTTTGAAGGTCGTTTCAGATAAGTCGTGTATCACTATAGTGACAGGTTTTCGGCCTGTCGCCTAAAACTGCAATCCACATGCAACCCTCGACTCCCTTAGTCGGCTTCTACGACACCCACTAGAAAGAAATGGGGTGATGCTATTCTAAGCTGGCATCACACGGCCAGCCGGCATCAATCATCACACGGCGTACCTACCAAAGTAATAATTTTAAAAATGGGCCTTAAATTACTTGTGATGCCGGCTTAGAATAGCAAGGGTGTCGTAAGAGGCGACTGAGGGACTTGAGGGTTTCAGGTGTATTACAACTTTTAAGCGACAGTTGTCACTATAATTACAAAAACAAATCTTTAAATTTTATTTATCACTTATAATTGATAGGTACACAAATTATCTCAAACGGCCCTCAATATTTGTCACACGTGACGTATTTTTTCGGCCGTCAACGCTCTGCCTACCCCGAAACGGATAGAGGCTTGAGATGTATGTGAAGGCAAACCCTGCGTCGTGCATTTTGCACGCGTGTATGTTTACTTACAGTACTCCAAGAAGTTCAAATTATGTTTGTAGGCACAACGCGCGACGCAACGTTAGCCCAAATCATCATCATCATGATTATGGCTTATGCCGTGGTTTAGCGAAGTGTCTGACTTGAATTTCCCAGGAGCATGCAATTTGAGAATTTGTTCCAAGTTTATTTAGGATTTAAAAAAAAATTGCAAGTTATACGGCCGTTATGAAACTAGGTGCAGGCTACAAGTCTACAGATAAAATGTATTAGATGTACATTGCGTAGCTGGTGGGTCAATATAAAACCAGGATTTTTAACTCGCTACGCAATATAATAACTTACTACGAGTTTTACTTGTAGACTTGTAGCCTGTAGCTACATAAAATCGAGCACTAGTTGTTTCTCATTTGGTTACTTCGACGGTGCGACGACGGTCGTTACACACCCACAACGACAGTAAAACTTGACACCAGGATCCATCGTGTCACTCGTAGACTCGATGTTCCACTCGGAATAAGAGAGTACCTCTGTACTGTACTCACGTGTAACCCAAATATTTTCTTGTTTGCTGAATCGCAGCCGACACGACGTAGGGGTTTTTAATTTGCGGTAAGGTAAAAAAAGCTCCATAAAATGACAACCATCTCATATTTTTTCTCTTTGTATCGCTAATTGTAGCATAATTTTCTATAGGCCCGTATATAGGCCACAAGTTAACAATATAATATAATAAAATAACAATAGACGAGGTAATATAGGCTTCCACAATTTATGTAAAAATCATAAATTATATAAAAGTAAAAAATATAAAATTTGTTCGTTTGACAGGTTTGTTATGTTTCCTGACATTTACAAACAATCAAAGCAACTGAAGACTAGGCGGTATGGTTTTAAGACCTTTGCCTGTCCAACGGACAAACAAAAAAAAAGCAATGGTTGTTGGGTGGGTCAGGCATGGGTATTGAATTGACCTGAGGTATTGACTTACAGAGGGAGTACAGAGGTCAGTGGGCATGGTCTACGGTCAAGGGTCAAGCCATGGGGTCAAGTATATTACATAATACAGTCAAGTAGGTAGTACCTGGGCAGGACCATAGAATTACATATAAATACTGACTAAGGCAGGGCTGATTGTAAAGGTATAAAAGTTAAGAGGTCAAGTCATATTGGTACACTATTGGTATTAGATCGAACGAGACGGAAAATGGTCTTGCTCATGAACTTGTCGTATCTTAAAGTATGCTCTCACTACTCTACTCTGCTACTCTAGACAACTCTAGAGTAAGTAGATGTCAACCACGGTCGGTCTCACTCACTCCCACTCCACCTTTTTTCAATCAATCTCAAGGGAGTTTCAACTTCCGGGACGGAAGATCCTGTTGCTCGACGGTCTCAATCTCAACCCTGAACCAGTGCTCTTAACCTTAGGCTCTCAACATATTATACTGATAGGCAGTATGGGCAACGATCTTTGCCTTGTTGGCAGCTGCAGTAACAAACAAATGTCACAATGTCATGACCAAAGTCATGACTCTTGCCATACCGTAGGTACTCAGTGTACTTTTTATTTGCTTCGGAATATTTGGAAGACGAGACAAAATGTAAAAGAAATCAAGAGGATATAAAATAAACCATGGAAAAGAAAGAAAATCTATCGTAAACAATGGCCCAAAACCTAAAATCTGTGAAATATAAATGAGGCAAACAGCATCAACCTAAATCCGGTATCAGCCATGGCCTATCTATGTCTCCAACGCAAGCCGAAGAAGCCACGGAAGGTAATTGAGTGCAAAGCGACAAAAAACCCATGTAAAGTGTGTCTGAAAACTGTGACACCAAGAAATGGGTTACGATGCGAGGGCGCCTGCCGTTCATCAGTCCACTTCAAATGCCTCAACTATACCCCCGGAAAGATAAGAGACATAAAAGCTGGCTCGCTCATCGTCACCTGTCCTTGCCCCAACTGCAAAACAGGGGCACCCAAGGAGTGCCCACAGTCAATGCCGTTTACATGCAATAACACGGCCTGCCCTGCAAACAATCCACCATCCTGTGAAAACTTCGACTGCATAGCGAATGAGCAGTCGCGTTGCTTGCCCCCGCTCTGCCCTCCACCAGGCACGCTGAACAAATGTGGTAAAGAGATATGCCGGGAGTACAGCTCTCTCTTTTCGTATGGGACTCCAAGTTGTCAAACGACCCAGGAGTGCAGGAGCAGCAGCACATATATATCGCAGCCAGCACTGATGCGTGACTCTTGCTTGAGCGCGTCTAGCTGTACTCCATGCAGCGATGACAAGAAGCCGCCACAGAGGCCAGATACACAACCAACCACCTTTACCAATTTACCGTCACCAGCAAGGAATCTCGGAGAGGAAGAGACAGAGAGACAGGCATACAGAAGCACTTCAGAAAATACAATGGAAGTTGTGCGGCAGATGTGTAAGACCGTCGGAGATTTGGCTGATCAGCTCAATGACCTCTTAGACCACATGAAATAAGGCAATTCGCCAAAAATGGCCTAAAAATGTAAATAAAAGCAGAAACTAAATCAATTTTTCATGACGTACAAAATTTATTTCAATTTAGTTCGAGAATGACTCCCTTTTCCGAGTAAGATAAAAAATATTTTGATGATCGCAGCTCCTATTAACGTATTTTTGAATGGGCATGTTTTTTTTTCGTCTAGTTCCTAGTAGATGGCGCTCGGAGTGAATTATACGATGCAATTTCCCATAGATAGGGGAAATAAACAACTTATGAAATTGTATAAAATCTTATTTTTATTTTTGAGAATAATAAAGCACTGAACGCATTAAAATCCTATTAAATAGGGGTAAGTAATAGTTTTTATTCGGTACTAAACTAAAAAATCCTCAATCTGAAAAATAGTGCCACCTAATTCAGAGAAGTGTTGCTCAGTAGGTTAGTGCACCTTGCCGGCCGCCGCTGCCGCTCCGCTGCCCGCAAAACCCGAGACCGGGGCCTAAAAGAGTAGAACTTAGAAAGTGCGCTATGAATTAGATGGGTATTGGCAGGCTTCCGTACTCTGAATAGCTGTATAGGATTATTTTCCTACTCTACACTGTTTCCTACTCTACAAAATACGCCTACAGGAGCTCAATTTCTAAGACTGTGATTTCGGAAATCGTACACGGGAGTCTAAAACAATTGGTAACACCACTCTTACCGTTACTAACGCTAGTTATAAGTTATTATTCTGTGCCGTTACCATATCACACTTTCTACTACTGGAATTTGGTAATTTGGTCCATTTAGCGCCTATTACGACACCCACTGAAAGGATGTGGGGTGATGGTATTCTAAGCCGGCATCACCCTACGTTAAGTTAAAATTATGTAGATAACTAGTCTAAACTGAATGCTAGTCTATTTCAGTATATCCTCCTAAATACCCAATTTAATTAGAAATGCCATCAGCATACTCAATAGACACTTTCAGGGTAATATAAACAAACAAAGCCACGATGAAACATGCTTAGAATATCACCATCATAATTAAAACAGGTCTAATATTAAACCATCTTTCCTTACTTATAGGAACGTACTTATGTATGTATTTGTTTTGTACTTATGAAATTGTGTATAAATGTACGAAGTTACGAAAAATAGGTGAAGTGGAATAGGGGTTTTTCTATGACTTTTATAAGGGATTTCTTCCCTAGATAAAATTCATAGAAAAACATCGTAAAGTTAAAAACCATTATATAGAATACTGTTTGTCTGAATAACACCCACGCAATAATTATGTATTTATTATCAGAATGAGCGCCTTACACCTGAACTGCGAACTGTAATGTAACTGATGGTGATGATCTCTCCGACCGATTTCGGCCATGGCGACCTCTTTGACTCCTAATCAGATCGGCGCTGATGCGCCCGGAGATGGCTATTGTAGCCAATTTTGGCAGTAAACTCCCGTGCACAGTGTGGACACGTGAGTTTGCCATTTACATAATTTATAGTTTACGGCGACGGGTGGACGGGCCTTCAGCTCATCGCGCTTAGCGTCGAGGTAATGTAACTAGTGCGCTAGTGGACTGGGTCATTAATAAAATATAAAAATTGTAGGTACGCTTAAAACTATTGTCCAAAAATGGTACGGACCGGACCTCATTCAAAAATTTTTCGAAATAACTCTGACGTCATCCAAAATAGCAACCGTATGACGTTGTTATACATACATTCTTATTTTCATACAAAATACCGTTTTAGATCGTTTTAAAAAGATGCCGGCTTAGAATAGCGTCACCCCACATCCTTCCCGCGGGTGTCGTAAGAGGCGACTAAGGGACTCGAGGGTATTGGTGTATTACAATTTTTAGGCGACAGGCTGACAACCTGTCACTATAGTGATACACATGTTTTCTGGAACAACCTTGGAAAAAAACCAAAATGTCAGACGTGGCAATAGCGACCGTATTTTAACGGCCGTTATTGCTCTGCCTACCCCGCAAGGGATAAAGGCGTGATATATGTATGTATGTATGTAAAAAGTAGCTTATTTGACATGCCAGTCCACATCCATCCATATTTTTCAAATAACTTTTTTTTGACAATAGAAGAGTGTTAGGGTGACCAATATGGGGGCTTGAGGGGGGCTTGTCCTCATAGAAAATCGGCAAGATTCCGCGCGCTGTTTGACGTGTGTCACAAAGGCACCGGTTTTTAGCTCATGTCAGCCTCTTAAGGGGCTGACAAGAGCTAAAAACCGGTCCCTTTCTGACAAATGTCAAACTGCGCGCGTGCGAACGGGACGGAGTCTTGCCGATTCAATGATATTTTCGTATTTTCGATGATAACTCGGTCTAAAATAAGTAATTTGAAAATCAAAAACAATATGTCGATAGAGTATTGTAAGGCGCTCATTCTGATAATAAACACTTAATTATTGCGTGGGTTTTGTTCGTACATTTTGCGATATAATAGATTTTTAGAACTAACTTTACGATGTTTTTCTATCCAGCTAAATTACTAATATCATGTTTTGGAAACAATAGCACTACAGCAAATATCCTGAAGATTATTACCTTTTTTTTTCGTCAGTTTTTCTGCATTTTATCTAGGGTAGAAATCACTTATAAAAGTAGCTTTTAGCTCTACTCAGCCCCTTAATACCTAGTTTGTTAAAATAGTTGTAAAATATGCGTACCTAGATACTTAATTACAATTTCAGATAAGAAACATTATCAACAGCTCAAGTTCAGTATTTCTTGGCAAGTTAAATTAGCATGAAATTTGTGTACTAATACAGACTAATACTTATACCTACACAAAGACAAACAATAAGCCTTTTCGGGTTATACCGAATTGTCATAGAGGCGCGTTTATAATGACACGAATTATTTTGCGCCTTTGGCTCGCGGTCGCCTTTACCACACGAGATATTCAAGCCGTCCAGCGTAGTATTATATTAGTCATTCGACGTAGTTTAGCCGCCGGGTGTAGTAGCCGTCGCCGTAGTAACCGTCCGGTGTAGGTATTAGCAGTCGGCCGCCGGATGTAGTAGCCGTCGGCGTATTAGCCGTCTAGCATAGGTATTAGCAGTTGGCCGCCGGCTGTAGTAGCCGTCGGCGTAGTAGCCGTCCGGCGTAGATATTAGCAGTCGGCCGCCGGATGTAGTAGCCGTCGGCGTAGTAGCCGTCGGCGTAGTAGCCGTCCGGCGTAGATATTAGCAGTCGGCCGCCGGATGTAGTAGCCGTCCGGCGTAGGTATTAGCAGTCGGCCGCCGGATGTAGTAGCCGTCGGCGTAGTAGCCGTCCGGCGTAGCTACTAGTAGTCGGCGTAGTTTTTATGGTAGCACAACATAGCAACTAACACAAAACGAGTTAATCATAACTTTCTTGGGGGCGCCCGCGCGCGCTACGTTTTACCTGCTCAAACTCCAAATTCCTCACAAAGATCCAACTAGATTGGAACGGAATAAAACCTACCTACTTATGAAATATTCCTGAATTTATTGTCTGAGTGTTCAGTCAGAACTGAGGTCTTTAGTTACCCCGCAGTGTTACGGTACCGACGTGTAAAACCTCGAATGAATATTCAACTACTTGCGTCTGTTGTTTCCTTTGTCTTGTCACTTTAAATAAAGCTACGTAAAATTTGAATTGAGATGATATTTGAATGTGACTTAACCTAGGATTCGGGCCAGGTGCCTTCGGGTTGCAGAGGTCAGACGGCAGTCGCTTTGTATAAAAACTTGGTACCACGTCAAATCCCCTTGGTTAGGTAGCCGACCCCGACAGAGAACGGGATAAGGCAAGGAGCATGACTTTATTGAACACCCTCGCTGTCACTGAAAACAGGACAAAGACACAGAATAAATATAATAAATAGTTACACAGAGCAAAAATGACATTTGTGTCGCTGAAATTGCTACTCTGTGGGACAGGATTTTTAGGCCTTGTAATACAGGATATGAAAAAAATAATTGCAAAAATATCATGAAACTGAACAACTTACTCCAAGGAACATAAGTGAACATAAAAAAATTTTAGACCATTCCCATACAAAGTTGGTACAGTAATAATGAATTTTGTAGGAGAAATCGATTTTTTTTCCGGTTTCAGCACTGGTCCCGTACGTTGTTCAGTAAGATGTACTAAACCGAAAGCAGCTTTTCCAAATAATAGACTAGGTAAGTATTTCGTTGCCTCGTAGTGCCTAAAGAAATTTATTTCTTATAAAAATTGCTGTGTAATATTTGGATAAATATGTCCCTACATTACAGATATAGGTGGGTAGGTACTTAAACATTGTAATTACTTGTAAGATGATGGATCGTCTGTCAGAAACACAAGCAACAAAATATGTGCTCAGAAATAATTATTGTGGATAGAATAGATTAATATTAATGTCCTAAACATTAAATCTGTAATATTATACGACTAATCTTGTATTATCGAGCATACCAAGCGGAAGTATAAATACTTCTTAATTTTTCTTTCCATGCTAGACAGTAATCGCACACTTGACGGAGCGCAAAAATATCGCAGCGGTCTGTCAGATCCCTACTAGAAACGTCACTCTCCGTACTAAAAGCGCACTCAACGGATGACACTGCGATAGCGCTGTGTCGACAGCGGTTGAGCGGTTTTAGTATGGTGATTGACATTTTGTAGTATGGATCTGACCGACCGCTGCGATATTTTTGCGCTCCGTCGTGCGTCAAGTGTGCGATCCGCCTAAAAAGACTACTGGATCCGGAAAAACGCCGTAAAATGATGCGGTGCGTGTCTGAACCGCCGCCTAAGGAATGTAGTACACAGGTGTATTTGCCATCTCTACGGAATGACGCGCGCCATTTCGGCGGTCAGATTGGAAATTCCTGTCCATCGGGCCGACTTTCGTGTTTGATTCTCATACTTACATACCGCTTCAAAGAACTGCAAGCAATTGCTTACATACATACATATATCTCTTGCGTACCTATATCCTTTGGGGGGTAGGCAGAGCTTTAACACCCGTAAGAAAGAGACCGACAGAAGTTTCAGGGTCATTTCTAAAGATCACAAAGCAAAAATGACATTTGAGGGGACGGCCGCAAGATGACTTCTCTGATCTGTTGTTCTACTGAAGACTTTGTATCATCATAGTGACAGGTTGTCAGCCTGTCGCCGAAAATTGCAATAGGTACACATCAAGCCTTAAATCACTTGTGGCCTATTCAACGAAACTATACGTACAGGCTACAATTCTACAGGTGAAATTCGATGTACATTGCGTAGCCGGTGGGACATAATAAAACCGGGATATTTGACCCGCTACGCAATGAACATCGAATTTCATCTGTAGAATTGTAGCGTGTAGTTTTTCGAAAAACGGGGCATTGGTCGCCTCATACGATACCCACGGGAAAGATAAGGGGTGTTGCTATTCTAAGCCGGTATCACACGGCAAGTACTCGTTCAAAAATAACTATCTTCAGTCGTTAACGACCGTGTGTAGGTACTATGATTCGGCAAAACTATTTCGGTTTGATTGCCTAAATCGAATTGTGACTCTCTTTTTGTTAATCCACTTAGTTTAGGTGGCTTCTGTTTTTTGTGTTTTTATTTCGGGAACACAAATAACATACACATAGATACCTACCTACTTAAATCACACACACACATCAGCCTATAGCAGTCCACTGCAGGACGTAGGCCTCCCTTAGGGTACGCCACAAGGCACGATCTCCCGCTTTCGCCATCCAGTCGCTTTCTTTAAGTGATAAAGTAAAGATTAATCCGATATTTTGTTGGATGGTCAGGTCACATTGCCGTGTGATGCCGGCTTCGAATTTGCCGTGTGATGCTAGCTTAGAATAACATCACCCCATTTCGCAAAAAGCGACTAAGGCAGATGCGTTCCCTGTGAATATCTACAATATCGTTGACTACGCTCGCCAATAATCCAAGCGTGGTGACTATGGCAATACCCCCAATTTGGGAGAGGGCTATGTCCAGCAGTGGGATTTTGTGGTTGTAGGAAGTAGGGAGAACAGAGCCTTCAAAGCCAATGTCCAGCTCTGAACTGCTGTTGATTCTTCGTCGTTTCATATGGGACACCGAGTCGTCCAACAGTTGATGATGATTAGATTTACAAGCACAATACAGACACGATACAAAGACAGATCAAAACTACACACTTGCTTGATTAGTAATTGCAAAAGCTAACTCTGCCTTCACTGGCGTTGAACTATATATCGAACAACAATGTAGGAATGTATACTAAGCTCTACAAGGCGTAACAAAAAGGGTCTAGACTAGACCTAACAACGTAGACAAATTTCGAGTTCGAATGAAACTGAACAAGTTTTGTCCTAGGAGCAATAGGCATAATCTGGCGAGTCTAATGAGCTACTTTTAAAACGAAATTTTGTATGAAAATACCCTTGCAGACTCGTAGTAACACCAGGATACCACTACAAGATTGAAAAACATGATTATTTTTCTTGTTTACGAATAGATGACGCCATGTCTCTCTAGTTTGGATGGTGTCAAAACACTTACTTTTATAATATTTTTCTGTTTTAATTCAGACTTGGGATATATCGAAAAACTTAAATTAAGTATGTAGGTAGTATTTTCGGACAATAGTTTTAAATGTAAAACTTTTGTATTTTATGAATGACACAGTCCACTAGCGAATTGTCGCCATAATTCATCAAAAAACATAACCCGGCAATTATGGATTTATGGTTAGATTATGTTCCTTGATTCAGTGTCACTCAGGTTGTAGTTCTATGGTGTCACTGTCGCTGTTGATACACTTCTTAAAAATATCTCAACATTCCCGTACAGTTATTTGATTGATCCAATAAATTGTTTGCTAGTGATGCTGCCTTAGTACCTACTTGACCTCCTTTCGGGTTGTTGATACACCATGTAAATCTATTCCTTTAGGTTTAATTTAAAGGATCACCGCTTATCAGCTTACCCTTTGTAGTAAATACGAACAGAAATTTACAAAAGGGATTGCTCTATTGGCAGTTCGTGGATACTTAACGACTTAGATTATAGTCCAGTCAACTTAAAACAGAAAATACAAGCTGTTGTATTTATTATCAGAATCAGAATCAGTTTTTTTTTATTTGCCAAGAAAATGGTACAATGTAGCAGATAATAAATAGGCTTAGAATTAGTTTCACATTTTCAGTCACGTAAATCGTAACATGCATATTTAAAATATAATACCATTAAATAATCCAATTGCATATTACATGCCATTGTAAAAGTCACGGAGTAATCAGAATCATAAAATTACATAAATTTTAGACGCACCGATAATACGAGAAAAATGTATTGATAAAACAAATAGTAAGTAGGTACTTAGAGTCTTCTTATCTAGAGCTAGGTATCTAAATAGTTATAGCAGTAAAATGACAGTCCCTGAATACGAAAGATTGGAGGCGTCGCCAGTACCTACTGATAGCGAAAGTAGCAGGTTCAAATCCTGTTTGTAGTTGTAATATTGCAAGATTTCGAAAATTACAGTGTCTTTCAGAATTTTTGATTAAGACAGTAGCGTTTTACATTTATAGTTTTTAAGATAATATACGCGTTTCTCTTGTCACGTGAGATCAATAAACCCGGATGTCAGAGCACGGTTCACTACAAGATCGGTGGCGAATGTGAAGGGCTCCCTAAAATGCCATATAAAAATATGCAGTGCTGCTCCACTCAACACTTGTCGGTGGTGATGTGTTTGAAAGCAGCCAGCAATTAGTCGACAAAGTTTGAAAACTTTTGCGACCTCAAAACCTTACTGTACTGGACTACCAGAGTTGTTTTGACTTCGAGTGCCTATGTACCAAATTGAGGGTAATTTTCAATGAACAAATAAGTTTTTGTCGTTTGCTATCATTTGGTTTCAAGGGGACTTAATGATAGCTGGGGTTTATGTAAGGCCCTTTTGGTTGTTTACAAAGGTTTTGTTGCCAAGAAGATCCAATTCTAACCTATTATTTGATCCTACAACTTTTTATGGTTGACAACCGGTCAAGTCAAAGACAATAGAGTGGTAAATTGTAAAATTTGCATTCAAAACACTTTATATTAGTTTCTTTGACCGCCAATCTGCATGGTGTAAGCATCTTCAAAGCTGAACACGACTTAAAAAAATCAACCGCCAATTTTTAAGGGACGAACGTGTCCATGAAACAATAACTTTCCCTAAGAAACATAGGACAAAATGTACCAACCAATTTTTCTGGAAGGTTCAATTTCTTATTTCATTAAAATCAACCTATGTTCCTTATAAGAAGTTGTACAGTTTAATATGCTGTTTCACATACATACATAAATAACGCCTTTGTCCCTTACGGGGTAGGCAGAGCGCTAACGACCGTAAAATTACGGTCTTCATCGCCACGTCTGACAAGTATTGAGGGCGCTTTTAGATGATTCATGTATCACCGTAGTGACAGGTTGTCAGCCTGTCGCCTAAAATTGTAACACACATGAAACCCTCGAGTCCCATAGTTGCCTTTTACAACACCCGCGGGAAGAAAAGGGGTGATGCTATTCTAAGCCGGCATCACACGGGGTGTTTCACCCCTTAAGATATACGCATTTTTACACCTTATATGTATGTATCTACTTATAAACAATCATCGCATCAAAACCCGTTGCGTTGTTAAAAGTTTGCGGTGTCCACAGATTGACGGACAAACGAAAACAGCGTCGTCTGGATTCGTGGGATTCGACGGTTTTTGGGCTGTTGGTGGAATGGCATCATTAAAATAACACAAGCTGTCATCTGAGAAACGCCCGCAGCCAAACAGATTAATTAATTAATTGCCGACAAAATTACAGCTCGCTTCAGGAACCATATTCAGTCGGGATATCACTAATAACTGTGTTTATGATATGTTCAAAATATCATCCACGTATGAAATTATCAAACGATGATTAGAAATCGTAGCCTTCATGTCTGTTTCACAGTCTAGATCCTTTCAGTGTGTTTGAAAAGCTGAAATTGGTATAGGAGCCTGAATAGGGTTACTGATTATTAGTTTCTGATTGAATACCTACAAAAGGATATCTACTAAAACGTCTAATTTGCAAATTCATAAAATGTTTATTAGCAAAATGTCCAGTTCGCAAATTATGACCGCCATTATTTCTTACAACAATTTTATGAACTAGTGTAAACGCGGCTCAGGTTGACTAAAAACTTAAAACTAGCCCCTTCTTCTTCTTATCGTGTCGATGGCAAATTTAGATTTTATGTGCCCAAAATTCAGCCACCCGGACAGCATTTTCTGTGGCCTTCATGAGGTCATCAAGCGTACAGGTATTGGGGCACGCGGAGCAGGACAGGAGATGTTCCATGGTCTGTGGAGTTACACCGCATTCGCATATGTTACTGGAGCTATCGATGTAGCCCCTAACCCTCCGTGCCCCTAACGCACTGCCTCGATGCTGGCCAAGCTAACCAAACAGCATGTAACGTTAGGTGGTAAATAAAATAAAATAATTAAACGAGTTCATGTCAAGAAAAAAAAAAGATGTGTTTCATGCGTATGGCAAGACGATCTATGCCTGTCATAAAACTGGTGGGAGGTTACTAGGGATCAACATTATAATTGGAAGAAGTAGTGGCCTTTGCCCACCGTTGGATAATAATATTATATAGGCTGAAAATAAGCATTAGGTAATTTAATTACAGTTCAATAAGCAATCGGTATTTTAAATGTTTGAGAATTCTTGAATCGAGTATTAATAATCACCGCGTGGTGCCGGCTTAGAATATCATCAACCCATTTCTACCAGTGGGTGTCATGAATCCAGGAAGTAGGTAGCAGCCCGTGGCGCTCGTCAATCCACTTGCCAAGCATTGTGAGTATGACATTAAATGAGGGAGATCCATGTCCAGCAGTGGACTGTTGTATCTGTTGTAGTTGTTGTCTTAATAATCTATTACAACAGAAAGCTAAGTGCATGCCAGAATCGACTCTATCAGCCCAATTGGCCGTAGCTAAGAGCAATGCCACAAACAACCAATTCTCTCCTCTATTTAGGTCAAATGAACCATATTCCGCATCTTATTAATTAAGGGGAAGAGTTGGCGTCTGTTTGATATTTTGCTCTGGGTGATGCCGGCTTAGAATAGCATCACTCCATCTCTTTCACGCGGGTGTCGTAAGAGGTGAATAATATACTGGACAGTTTCATGTGTATTACAATAGGCGACAGGCTGATAACCTGTCACTGCAGAGACACAAAATCTTCTGAGAGGGCTCATATTAATATTTGTCAGACGTGGTGATTGTGACCGTATTTGTATGCCCGTTTACGCTCTGCCTGCTCCGCAAGGGATAAAGGCATGAGATGTGTAAGTGAGATTTTGCGCCGGGTGGTGACTCCTGTAGGGTGATAGTGGCATCTACAGGATCCAAGGGCATTCTCTTGATGCCATTCGGAAATGTGGTGTAAACTATTCAACTTCTATTCTTCATTCAATGGTTGTAATGTAATGAGGATACTTAAAAGATTAAAATACTATCTATGTCGGCGATCGACGTCACCTTCTGCCAACGATCGACGTTTTGTACTTAAAAATACTTTGTAAATAAATAAAATACCTTAGGATAAGATTTAGGCTTATATTCCTTTTCTTTTATTAACATACATAGTTCATAAGTTTCAATATTTACTCACTTCCTTTATAGTATTAAGAAATAAAATTGGCAAAACCTTCTAATAAGAAAATTTGGTATCTTATCAGTTTTGTACTAAGCCCAATTAGATATAACCATATCGAGCGCACAGCATTTCTATTTTTATTGGTAGATTGTATTAGTCAATGTCAACTCCTCCCATTTTTTATGATGTCACACCCCTTTGTCACGGTACTTTATAGTATAAGATTAAGTACATAGATTGTTATTTTCATTATTGTTAAACCTTTGTATTTACGTTTGTAACTTTACCTAGAATAGATTTACATAGAAATTGTACCTAGAATTTCGCCTTAGACGCCTGCGAAAGTAGTTCCGTGGCCATAACTAAAGTACGGGTAGCCTAGATTTTAAGCTAGAATCGAAGTTCTTTATTTCGTCATAACTCAGTCATTTCTCACTAGATCTCGTTAAAACTTGGAATATATCTTCATTATGTAACACTTAGTCGATTTCATAACAGTTTGCTACCCTAAAATGTAAAACTTGACATCTACGGCCATTTTAGTGTTCACAGTTTTGTATAAACTTAAAACCTAGATTTCTCAGTAAGTACTTAAGATAACTGTTTAGTTCAAGTTGGTATCTCATTTTTTACTAGTCTTAGACATAATTAGCATATAAGTTTTAAGATTCACTCAAAAACAGAGCATGTCATTTTTAGTTTGAAATTACGTAACCAAAATCTTGTATGATCGTTTTCTCCTTATAAGAATCTTTTATTATGTGAAATTCTAATTAGAATAAGTTAATCTGATTCAAATCTTATTAGAATATTGTGTCTAATTGAAAAATAAATGAGAATCCAGTTAGAAAGCACATGCAACCCCCCCCGCACACCCCGCGGATCACCCCCGCGGTCATCCGCGTAACGCCCCGCGCACCCCTAGCCCCGCAAAATGGGCGTTTTCGTATAAATATAGGCCCGATTGGCGGCAAAAATCAGTCCACCAGTACTCTTCTCAGGAGTAAGTGCTCAAGAAGTTGCAAGTGCTAGCTGCCTAGGATTCTTCAAGCCGTCAAGAGGTCTTTCTCTCCGACGCCCCACTTCCCCTCTCCGGTACAGCTGCGGTGGTACGGGAACCCAGAAGCGGGTGCGAGCTGCGGTCGACAAGGAACAAGACGACTGCGAGTCAGGGCTAGGCCGTGAGCGGCGGTCCTCGGGGAAAAGACCTGGTCAAGCGATCAGGCACTAGCGCTCTGCCCCTCCCGGTGGAGGATTAGGTGTCGCCGGGTACAGTCCGCGCGCTTTGTTGGGGCCTCCCGTATCTCTGATACGTTGGGGTTCGGGCAAAGCGCAGCCAGGTAGGGATCACGCATCGGTGCCGACGGATTGGACAGGTACCGGTGGGGTGATCCCTATTATTTTGAGAGAAAGGGTCACGCTGACCGAAGGAACTAGGGCGGATCCTTTTCAATCTATACTGAAGACTCAAGTAAATAACAAAATTAAAAGACGTCCGTCATTGACGGATGAAACAAAAGATGTATACCGGACATACCTAATTATAATATAATAGAGGAAATATTTAGATGTCAGATGAAAATACCTTCTAATTCGAAAAGTGAAGCCACAAGCCACAACTCAAACAAACTTCACCTTGAATTCTTATCTCGCGCAAAACTGTTTGCAGCGGAATGGTCTCGGTCGGATCCTCCATTTTATTTGCATTGATTCCCCTTTAATTAAATTTGCGGCATCAAAAGTTTTATTCACTCGGAAAATCTACGAATTTCCGTCCGATTCTCTTAAGAAACTTGTATTGCAAAAGTTTTAGAAATTTATTTCATCAAAGATTTGTTGCAGAAGCGTTGAGCAACATGAAATATTGATTTTGCAGCTTCCACATACACACAAATCACGCCTTTATCCCTTGCGGGGTAGGTAGAGCGTTAACGATCGCAAAATTACGGTCGTTATCGCCACGTCTGACAAGTATTGAGGGCCTTTTTAGATGATTCGTGTATCACTGTAGTGATAGTAGATAGTAGTAGTTGTCAGCCGGTCGCCTAAAATTGTAATACAAACCCTCGAGTCCCTTAGTTGCCTTTTACAACACCCGCGGGAAGAAATAGGGTGATGCTATTCTAAGCCGGCATCACACGGCATTGCAGCTTCCACTTAAATGAAATCATATTGCATGGCACGCTCATCATCATACATCTTGACATTGAACTAGCATTAAATAGTGTCCAAGAAATTGAATGTTGTCTGACATTCAGTCGTCAGTGTGACTTTGTTACTGTTACACAACTGAAAATGTTTGAAAGGCATTTGAGTGTATAGATTACTAAAAAATCTAAATTTAAATATGAAACCGATAAAAGGAGGAAATGTGGATACCTACTTTAAAAAGCGTGCTTAATGAAAAATTTGTGCCTAGTTTTGTAGAAAACTGTTTCGTTCGTGACAAGACTACCTCCAGGATTTAATTTAGGACCACTAATTAAAATATAGACATAATGTTTTGTAGCTGACGAAATCAATTATTCTAATGATATACCTAATTTACTACTCGGAAGTAAAATGCATAGACTAAAATTGGTTATTAAGTTTTTGCTGGCAACACTTTTCTTGATAAAAGCAGCGGGAGTTGAAAGCAGAAATCTGAATGGTAAAGAAAGAGCCGCTAGAGCTCTGTATGTTCAAAGAATTCTGAACAAACAGAAGTACTTAGAAGGACGCATTAGGCTCGTTGGAGGGACTAATAGATTTGAAGGTAAGTCAAAACTGAAAGTGAAAATCACATTATATATCTAAATAAACGTGTTGGAATCAAAAAGGCTTTAGAATGTCATCCATGTAGAGCGCAATGTAAAGACACGCTGGTTTGTCTATTTAGTGATGGAATAACAAAATTAAATGCCTTGGAGGTTAGTAAGCCCCTTTTCAATAACGAACCAATTAATAAATTGTTCATTATTAAGCTATACAATACATAATTTAAACTTGAGTATTTTTAGTAGCAAGCTCTAAAATCCATTGATACCAAAATAAATCTATTATATTGGATTTATCAAAATTTTGAAGCATTTTAAATACAATTGGTTTTGGTAAAACGCAAAACAGCGATTTCGAGGCTCGAGGTAAAACGGGTATTCCGTTATTTCGAAGTAAATATTTTGTACCGCCAAAGTTAGTTTCTTTCTGAGAGTTAGCACTGTTTTGACAGTTTTTAAATGCTTCTAACTTTGCAGCCGCAAAGTTTCCGACTTATTGAATAACTAGCCAGATTGAAACTTCCGATTATAAGAAAATTTATTTCCAGAAAGTTGCGTTTAGGAGACTAGTCTTCTTTTCACGTGGGATACCAACGTGTAATGTAGGCTGTATAAGAAATTATTATAATATTGCAGGAAACGTATATGTCTACCACGGGGGCCGATGGGGCGCCATCTGTGACGATTCTTGGGACGATGCTGCAGCTCATGTGGTCTGCAAACATTTCAACAGGACTGGGGCTGCTACGCACGGAGGGCAATTTGGTGAAGCTAAAAGTAAATCAGATGTTATCAGACAATCAGATAAGATAATTAGATAATCAGGCTATATAAAAGAAAAAATGTGTCGCAAAAGTATCATTTTAGGGCGATGTTACGAAAAACTATTTGCATTGCAAGTGAAGTGAAGTGAAATATAGAGCACCAATTAGATTTGTACTTATATAAAATTTATAAAACTGCCTTAAAACTATTTCTACAGGAATTTCACTCCTGTTTGACAAATTAAGGAAAAAGATGCTGCCAATTGATTAGTACAAAATGGCAGTATTCACTGATAGTTAAACACATAATATAACTGAAAAACAAGCACAATGTATAAAATTCTATTAATAATTTCAGCCAAATATTGGATGGACGATGTAGTATGCGAACGTGACGAATCTTCAATCGCTCAATGCGTATTCTCTGGTTGGGGCTCTTCAGATTGTGAACCTTCAGAAGCAGCTGGTGTGATCTGCAGAAACATGGAAACCGCTCCTGGGAATATAATAAGGAAGAAAGAAGCCAAGAAAGGAATACATGAAATATTAGATGTAAATAGTTCCGGTTTGAGGCTGGTTGGCGGTAGAAATAGTCTCGAAGGTAGAGTTGAGGCAAGTATGCAAAATGGTTCTCTGCGGAGATAATTTTACAGTATGTCGCCGAGGTATTGACTCTAAGTTTCTAAAACGTTGGATCTTTATAATCAATATTTCTCCAGAGGCACTATTTTGTTGTCATTGAAGAGTGGCGAGGCTATATTATTTTACTAGTATCAGATTGAATTTTTATTTTTAACAAAGGTTGCAGATTACATCTTACCTGTAGCATAAAAAAGCTGCAAGATTAGAAAGAATAAAGATGTTTCTATAATTCAGATCTTCCACAATGGAACCTGGGGCGCTATTTGTCCTGACGGTTGGACTCTCTACGAAGCCAACACCGTCTGCCGCCATCTTGCCCTCGGTTTTGCTGAGCAAGCGCTTCAGACGGACATGTTTGGACATGAGAAGATAGTTCTAAGTGGGGTAGAGTGTGAAGGCAACGAGGGGAACTTGTTCTTGTGCCAGCATCAGGAGTTTGGGGATGTTACGTGTCCTGGAAAGTCGGGTAAGTAATACGATCATACTTATGATGACGATAATGATGATGATGAAGTCCTCTTATCCCTTATCAGGGACATAGGGTTCGAAGAAGAGATTTCCACTGCTTCATACTTATAGCTTCCAAAAAGGATTCTGTATAATGAGGTGAAAAAAAACACATAGATACACCTTTCAAAATGATGTTTTCAGCGGGAATCGAACCTGTGGTGGCTTTAGCGCCGCGAAGAAAATCGCACTACCTAATATTACACGACATCGCTCATCAATTTGTTTACTTGGATGATGTTGTATAAATGTATATGGGTGACATTGTACTATCTTAATTATGCGGATGATATTGTACTAACTTATGTGGATGATCTAGTAATAACTTATTAGGTATTTTTTTACCCTTGGTACCCTTGTTTTTATAATTTGCTAGATGGGTAGCATTGGCCATAATCTTCACATTGTGAAGACCTAAAACAACCGTTTGTTGTATCAATAATCCTCTTATTTCAAACCTCTATAGAGGATCATTAGCGAGTTTAACGAAACCAATTATTGGATCGAACCCTAAGAAGCTTAAAGCCATTTCAAAAACACTATAATCGGTACAAAAACCAATAGAGACAAGATCTTTTCGGATAAAGGTAGGTAATCCTTCTAAAATTCGGAAAATCCTACTCTTTTCTCAAATCCCTATACTTTGCCAGGTTCTTGTACTAAAAAAAAAAATCCGTACTTTTTGTCAAACATTCACTTAAATGCGTTGGTTTCATCAGGTTCTCAACTAGTTCTCAGTGGTTAATCTTCCCATGATGAGACGTCTTCTCATTAACGCATTTGTAGGTATAAGGTACACAAATTATCTCAAGAACTCTAGAATGCATCTAAATCTTTTGCGTGTTTTAAAAGTAGTCAGCGGTGTTCATGACAGACAGAGAAACGCATAAAGGGACTTAATTTTTTTACTTCACATTCTCCTTGCCTTATCACGTTCTCTGTCGGGGTCGGCTACCTAACCTAGGGGATTTGACGTGGAACCAAGTTTTTACACAGAGCGACTGCCATCTGACCTCTGCAACCCGAAGGCTAACCTGGCCCGAATCCTAGGTTAAGTCACATTCTAATGTCATCTGAATTAAATTTTTATTTGAATGTGGGTTTCATCACGATGTTTTTCCTTCACCGTAAGAGCAGTCGATAAATGTACATGAGTAGGTAAAAACACATTGGTACATGGCGGGGATCGAACTCGGGTCTCACGAATTGTAAGACCGATGTCCTAACCACTAGGCCATGAAGCTAATTTCTAACTTGCAGGTCATGTAGCCGCAGTAGTTTGTACTGAAAAATTAGCCGACCTAATGTTGGACACATCGGCTATAGAGCAAACGGCTCATCTCCAGGATGTGCCCATGTATTTACTGACCTGCGCCATGGAGGAGAATTGTCTGAGCAAGTCTGCTTATGAGGTAAAGTATACTATAGAGACTTATTTATAATAATATTTATTTATAATCTATAAAAAACTAAATTAAAAAACTAACTCCGCTGACTCAGAGCCCAAAGAGGATCTTAGCCTCCGATACGAGCTCTCTCCACTAAAATGTCTCCACTCTGTCTCTGTGAAGTATACTATAGATATGGTTTTATTGTCAATAAGATAAGCTTGATTTTAAAAGTTTTCCGGTTCCCAGTTCTTCTTCATCGAATCGATGAGGGTAACCTGATTTATAATAAGACCTTGGAGTCTTATTATGGTAGATGCAATATACGTCAAGCGTAGGATTCGCGTTACCTGGGCAACAATTTTCCATACCAATTGAGAGTGCAGTTTGAGAGGTCTACTTCTAATTACCAAATGACGACCGACACGGGGCGTAACTATAAGCAATCTGTGACGGGGCAGTGGAAATAATTGTGTAGTCCAGCTACCCAAAGGCCCCTTGTTTGAGTCCAAAGAAAATATTTTCATCTTAGCAATATCTGGTCTCAATATACGTTAAAAGGTTAAAATGTACTCAGTTTATGTGGGAGTTCCAAAAGAGGTGTATAAGGGAGGTTGGTCATATTTTGACCTATTAGGTATGTTCCTTGGGAAAGTAGTTCAGTTAATATTCCGATAAAGAGTACCTACTCGTGTGGGATTACAGCTGTGCTTAAAAGTCATCTTTATACTCCCAGATCCAGCGCACCAATCCTTACTGGCAGCATGAGACGCGTCGGCTGCTTCGCTTCACGGCATCATCTGTCAATATTGGCAATGAAGAGTTCCGACCTTACCTGCCAAAACATCTGTGGCAGTGGCATTTGTGTCACATGTAAGTTTGCTATTGAGTCTTATAAAGAAATTTAATGGATTCTTAATACATACATACATAAATCCGCCTTTATTCTTTGCGGGCTAGGTAGAGCGTTAACGGTCGTAAAATTACGGTCGTTATCGCCACGTCTGACAAGTATTGAGTGCCCTTTCAGATGGTTCGTGTATCACTATCACTACAGTGATAAAAGCTTGTCAGCCTGTCGCCTAAAATTGTAATACACAAGTAACCCTCGATTCCCTTAGTTGCCTTTAACAACACCCACGGGAAGAAATGGGGTGATGCTATTCTAAGCGGCATCATACGGCAAATGAATGGAATGGATGATTCTTAATACGACCGATGTGGCGCAGTGGTAGTGCGACTGCCTCTGACGCAGAAGGTCCCGGGTTCGATTCTCGGTGGGTCACTCACAAAGTTGATATTTATCTCTTTGTGAATTTGTTCCCAGTCTGGTTAGGACATTGCGGGCTGAACTACCCGATTGTCCGTAAGTAAGATGGTTCCGTGTTTCGGATGGCACGTTAAGCCGTAGGTCCCGGTTGCTGTCTATGATCACTTAGACGGCGGTCGTTACACAACCATGTCAGAAGCCTGCTACATGTAGAAGGCGGTTGAAAAATTCTTGACACTAGGGTTCATCGGGTCGTTGGACGATTCGGTGTCCCACACGAAAAGAAGAAGATTCTTAATAGACTCTCATAAAGGTTTTAGAAAGTTAGCTGGAAGCTAAAAAAGGTTAGCCTTCGGGTTGCAGAGGTAAGATGGCAGTCGCTCTGTGTAAAAACTTGGTTCCACGTCAAATCCCCTAGGTTAGGGAGTCGAACCAACAGAGAACGGGATAAGACAAGGAGGGTGATGAGATAGTTACCTGGAAATATTTTAAGATCGATCTGTTAACAACATTTTTTACATACTGTGTACTTCGTTAGGTATATTCTTCGAGAATGGATAATTAAAGCACTACAAAAAGCTACATTTCCACAATAAAACGATCTGAGTAATCGAAAAGGTGGATAAAAAATTGGTTCCAAGTTTACCTTTATCCCCGCAGATAATTCTCTTTCTTTCAGTACTAAAAAGTTGGCAAGTATTTTACCCTGAGCAATAAATTCTAACTTTATCGACGTACAGGCCTGTCCAACCGCAAAGTCTCAGTAAAGGCTCAAGCAGCAGTAGTGAAACTCCGTAAGAGCGCTCAGAAATTCACTCACACAAAAACGTACGACGCCGCTACATGGCATTTCACCAATTCTCGCCGCCCCGGGAACTTTAACTTGCCAGCGCCATGGAAACGACCTTATGAATGACTATTTGGATTTTCCCGCATTAAACATTAGCTTGGATATAAGCTTTCTAGCAGTGGTTTGATAATTGATTTATACTAGAGATACTTGAATCTACTATGAAATTTACAATCTTAGCCTTATGCTGAGAAACTACAGGCTACAAGTTTGCAGGTAAAATTCGATTTACATATTTAACCTGTAGACTTGCATAATGTTACAGGCTACAGCCTGTAGTTATATCTATATATAATATGTATTAATCCACCTGCCAAGCGTGATTAGAGAAATGCCTACCAATTGGGAGAGGCCCATGTCCAGCAGTGGACTTTTGTGGCAGTAGAAGTAGTAGTAAAAGCCTGTAGTTTCCATAAAATGGGGCACAAAGTGGGGCACTGGAGCTATTTCCACTTTCAAGTTTCGCTACTGATTTAGCCTTATTATTTACTGTGACAAAGTCTAGCCTTTTATCTGCCTGTTGTTGTTTTTGTCCTAGGTGTCGTAAATACAAAAACAACGTACCTATGCCCATAAACTTTCGTAAAAGGTAAAACGATTTCGTGTTTTTTGTACTTACTTACAGTGAGACATGGGTGTCAAGTCGACCTAGAGCATATTTATACTAATAATTTATGTGAAGAAATGGTCAGAATTTATGGAATGGTTTTTTTACCAAAGATCACACTTGATAGGTCATCGTTCATATCCCATTATCTTTAGCATTTCCATTAGTCGAACTTAAACCCTAAAAAGTAAATAATAGCTATGAATCTCAAATGAATGATAATCTATGATGTGTGTCGTAAGAGATGACTAAGGGACTAGAGGGTTTAGGCCCTAAACTATCCCTTTTAGGAATTAAAATTTTAGACGACAGGCTAACAATCTGCCACTTTAATGATACACGATTTTTCTTAAACGTCTATCGAATACCTGTCATAGCGGCTGTATATTTCCGGTCATAAAAGCTCTGCCTATTCCGCAAAGGGCAAAGGCGTGAAGTATGTATGTGTTTGCTGGCTATAAAATGCCTTTTAAAATTGTAGGCACTATCACAGCATGGAAGTGTTTGCCACCTTCGACGTGCTTGACTCCTCTGGGAAGAGGATCGCCGAGGGTCACAAGGCTTCCTTCTGCCTGGAAGACAACACCTGCTTGCCAGGAGTCGAGAAGAAGTTCAACTGCAGGAACTATGGAGATCAAGGTAGGTTGAACATCCTACATATTTTGATCCTTAAAGGGTAGACAGAGGGTCAGAAGACATTTCTTTGTCTGGAAAACAACACTTGTTTGCCAGGAGTCGAGAAATTCAACTGCAGGAACTATGGAGATCAAGGTAAGAGTCTACATGTATTCTTTAAGAGGAAGGCAGAGTGTCAACGGCCTGATACACTAGACCTACTTCACACCTTCGACCGGAAAGGACAGCTCGCATTAGCTAATTTTGACAGCTGACCAACCCATACTGGAAATCCAAGAAAAGAAACTCAAGAAAAATAGACCTAATAAAGCATTTGACATTGCCAAATTGCTTATTACCGCGGCGATACTTGTAAAAATGGTCCTACGTTGACGACATAATAGGATATTTTACAACGATACCTACTTGTAATGTCTCGTCGCAAGCAGTACTACTCCGAACAGCCTGTATAAGAAGTAAGGATTAATATTCATCCAATTTCCGTACCTCTCCGGCATACTTACCCTCTGTAAGTAATACGGTCATAATTCACATAAACGTATGTGATATTTCATTTTTAAGGCAGAGTGAAAGAGCCTGTTCTCCTTATATTAGAACTTACCTATTGGATTAAATTAACTTCTTTATGCTTTTTGCTCATAAAATAAAGATAAAGTACTACTGTATAGGAATACAGAGTGTTAGGAAAACTACTAACTCTCTTTCAAGGGATGAACCAGCCCACGAAACTAAACAACTTTCCCCAAAAAACATAAGGCGAAATATGAGAAAAATTTTTGGAGCTCCCATACAAATTGACTCGGTTATTTTGTGTGGGATGTCCAAATTTTTTTCATATTTTGACAACAACGGAATAACAATACGGGGTGTTATTTATGAAAAGTACTGGGTTTCTTTTGGTATGACATTAAATAATTTTCCTCAAAGAACAAAGGTCGAAATGTAAACAAAAAATGGGCCACCCACACAAAATGAGTCGGTTACCAGACGATATTTGTAGGATATTTTAATCATATTTTGACCTGTGCTTTTTATAGAAAGTTGTTCAGTTCAACGGTACTTTTCCAAACACCCTGTAATAGGATCTGGAAGTGGGTTGACCTTTTGTCCACAAGTGCGTGATCTTTTTAAGAATTCTGTGGTGTGTACGAGCGTTTTTCCTCATTTTAACTTCTCAAACTGACTAAGTAGATTCTTATCCCATTAAAAAACAAATTAAGGCAACAGCTAAGCTTCCAGAAAAAGACGTAATAAGATTAACAAGGTACAGAATACTTTTAAGTTTCTTTTGTATTTTTAAAAGATCTTTTCGTGAACAAGATAAATTTCATTTCATGTTTCATTCCTTCTCTTTTCTTGTCTTTTAGGTAAACTAACGTTTTGAATACGGTACCATTAAGGATAATATTTTAGCCTTTGTCCCCATTTGTCTCCACAAAATCTGTCACTAGTGACAATTAGAAATAAAAATTCCCAGTTGTCACGAGGAACAATTTGTGCCCATTTACATTTGAAGTACATTGCTCGCGCCATAAGTCCAATAATATTATTTACATTTTGACACTACCAGTATAATTTTAACACAACGATAATCCATCTATTATGGTGGTACAGTGCAGTATAGGGTTTTTTAGTCCTAATTGTCACTAATGGCAGATTTTGTGAGGATAAATGGAAACAACAAAACTTACAGAATTTTTATGTAAATGTTTTATATGCAGACTAGGGGCGTACGGAAGGCGTCAATCAGACAAGCGGGCTAGCTTCATACTACTTTATTATAATAAAGAAACCGGTGCCGGCGCAGCGGCTACGCACAAATCTAAATACCCAAAAATAAAGAAATCGAACTTCCGACGATTACTGTCGATAATACCACCTGCGACAAATTAAGTAGTTTTTTTTTAGGTCTTAAATGTAGTGCTATTTTTGGTTAAAGATGTTATGGAAGCGACACCTCGAACCAAGTTTAACCTTATAACCCTGTCACTATGCAGAATACAGGTGCAAGGCATTTTGCGGGAAATATACTTTAGGCGAATCCCACACTTGATGGACGCTGCTGGTGTAAAATAATAAGTCACGCGCCAACAAAAGTTTCTGCGTCAACGTCGGTCTTTGTGGTGCAGATAATACGCGGCAAAAAATATTCAAACAAAAATGTTCAACTCAAAATGTGCAGCAAATACTTCACGATATAATTTTTTAAAAAGGGAACCGCCTTTAAAGAACGTGTAAAAGTGCGTACCTCCATTTTTTTGTCGGTTAATAAGCCTAAAACCTTCTCTTAAGTCTGGAAAACACTTTACTGAAAATCGCATCAAAATCGGTTCAGCCAAACGCGAGATAATCGCGGACAAACATACATACATACCTATAAGTCAAACGGAGATCCTCCTTTTTTTAAAGTCGGTTATAAAAACCAGTGTACTTGACAATCTATTTTTCCTTGTAACTGTGTGGGCAAATTGAAATATCCATGCGTCTACTATCTAACAGACAAATGCGTTACGGATGCGCTGAGAATGCGCAACGCTGTGCGTTAGACATGGGAACCTCTTTAAATAACCGACAAAATTGCATTTCCGCAGGATATCAAAGTGGCAGCCTCACATAATATTATTATTATAACTTTCACGTGCACGTGGCGTTGTGGGGTTTTCATTCTTTGAGTAAAATCTGAACAGCGGAACTGTCCGTCACGCGCGTTCAAAATATTTAAATTTAATATCATTAAACCTACACTATACTACTTATATCAACCCGTCACTATAGTGAAACAACCTTGGAAAACAATCCTCAAAAATGTCAGACGTAGCAATAGCGACCGTATTTTAACGGCCGTTATTGCTCTGCCTACCCCGCAAGGGATAAAGGCGTGATATGTGTATGTATGTATGTGTAATATCATTGAGATAAACCTCGTTATCCTATAAATGTGTTGCCAGCTTCGAATATGCCGTGTGATGCCGGCTTAGATTAGCTAGCGTCACCCCAATTTTACTCGTGGATTGACGTCCAGGTAGATATAAATATCCAGGAAATGGGCAGCTGCGTTCACTGTGAATTAACAACTTGCACTGCGGTCGCCGATCCGCTTGCCAAGCGTGGTGAGTATGGCAGTGTCTTCCTATAGGGGGAGACCCATGTCCAGCAGTGGGCTGTTGCGGCTGTTAAGGTAAATGACTGTGTTGTGTTGAGGAATGTGGCAAATGGCTGGTATGTGACTCTCATAATCAGTTTTTTTCAATTTGAAATTTTTTCCACCACAGGCAGGATTTGAACCCGTCTCTTTCGCCATTAATACTGGCGACGCCTCTTTCATCTGGGCTACCGCGGCTCAATCTTAACCTGCGAAATTATGCAAGTGTATGCCAAAAACGCGTGGCGTGGACTTAATAACTGTTTATTTCCTTGTCGTTTTTTTGCTGCCGTGTGATAGCGGCTTAGAATAGCATCACCCCATTTCTTTCCTGCAGGTGTCGTATGAGGCGACTAAAAGACACGAGCGTTTAATGTGTGTTGCATTTTTTTAGGCGATAGGCGGACAACCTGTCATTATAGCACGAATCATCTGAAACAGCCCTCAATTTGTCGGACCTGGCGTTGGCGACCGTTTTTTTTACGGTCGTTAGCGCTCTGCCTACCCCGCAGGGGTAAAGGCGTGATATATGTATGTATGTATTATTTCCTTGTTTCCAGGTATTTCCGTGAACTGTTCCGACGTGTACCAGTACAACATAGACTGCCAATGGGTGGATGTGACCGACGTTCCAGTTGGAGAGTATACATTTAAGGTAAAATATACCATTGACATTCTTACCTACATCCTATGACTTAAAGAACGCGGCTGGTAGCGACTGGATGGCGAAGGCGGGAGATCGTTCATTGCGGCGTACCCTAGGAGAGGCAGCAGTCCAGCAGTGAACTGCTATAGACTGATGTGATGTGATTCTTACCTACACACTTTTCGTACAAGTGAGTGAATTAATACGCAAGATAATTTTGTTCCAATGGGTTTATTAACATTTTTAGGCGACAGGCTGACAACCTGTCACTATAGTGATACACATGTTTTCTGAAACAACCTTGGAAAACAATCCTCAAAAATGTCAGAAGTGGCCATAGTGGCCGTATTCTTACGGCCATTAACGCTCTGCCTACCCTGCAAGGGATAAAGGCGTGATATATGTATATATGTGTAATTTGCTCTTTACATGACGAGGATGATGTTAGCTTGCGTCTGACTCCGTTTTTGAAACCACGTTTGAAATCGATATTAGGGTGTAAAATACTTCAATTGGAACTTTTATAAGTGACATATAATAGTTTATGATGGCATACCCGATGTCGTTTACTTTAGGTTGAAATTTTGACATTTGTTAAATGGTTATACATGATTTGATATTAATATACTGGTTGATACTCAAAAAGACAAAATACATTTCCTTTGGAAAGAAAGTTTTTCAGTTTAGTTGAGCGCCATCTATGTACACTTGAAAACGGGCTACGAAATTTTTCATTGAAATGACGTACCAGCTATACATGTTTTGTGAAACCTACTAAGATAATTCCGTTACGAGAAAAATCACGAAACCACTCACAAGCGTATTTGCACGTTCAAGTACACAAAACAACTCAAACCACGACTCTTGAAAAGTATCGAGCGATTCTACGAGTATCTCGATGTAGGTTTCTTTCTCGTTCTGTGTGGGACACCGAGTCGTCCAACAACCCGATGAATTCTTTCAACCACCTATTACAAGTACCTAGCAGGATTCTGACATGGTTGTGTTAAAAATGTAGCAGCTGACCGAGTCAAGTCGTGTGGGAGGTCCAAATTTTTTTTTCATATTTAGATCTATGTTTCTTTGGAAAAGTTGTTCGGTTTCATGGGCTGGTGCATCCCTTGAAAGGAACTTAGTACTTTTATAAACACCTTATATAAACTTTCTGAGCCACCCGAGAATCGAACCCGGAACCTTTGTATCACAGGCAGTCACACTGCCTCTCCACCTCATCGGTGGCAGATTCAAGTACGCAAAACAACCTACATCTCGATCCTTGAAAAGTATCGCCCCGATTCGATATCTCTAACGTAGGTTAATCGAAACCTTAATTTGCCTACGCTCCTGTGGTGAGAATGTAAATAAGGGTTGAAACACACCCGCATATTTAGTTTACAGTAAACAATGTAAACAAACTAAGTAGAGACGACAGCTGCTATACGGAAGATTGGAATCTAGGTTGTTATTACACGTGTCGCTCGATACTGCGGTGTTTGATAGTGTTCTATATTTCGTATGTCAAATAACAAGCGCATCTTCATCTCATTGTATCTTGTTCTTTTCGTGTGGGACGCCGAGTCGTTCAACGTCGCAATGAACCCTTGTGTCAGAACTTTTGAACCGCCTAGAAGGCAAGTGGCAGGCTTCTGGCATGGTTGTGTAACGACCGCCGTCTAAGTGATCATAGACAGCAACTGAAACCTACAGTTTAACGTGCTATATGAAACACGAAACCATCTTTCTTACGGACAGTCGGTTGGTTCCGCAATGTCCTAACCAAACTGGGAACTAATTCACAAAATGATAAATATCAACTTTGTGAGTGACCCAACGAGAATCGAACCCGGAATCTTCTGCGTCAGAGGCACTCGCACTACCACTGCGCCACATCAGTCGTCATATGTATACATAAAAACATCACGCCTTTATCCCTTGCGGGGTAGGCAGAGCGTTAACGGCCGTAAGAATACGGCCACTTGATAGTGGCTATATTTTTTTCCAAGAATATGGTCGCTATCGCCACGTCTGACATTTTTGAGGATTGTTTTCCAAGGTAGTTTCAGAAAATATGTGTATCACTATAATGTCAGGTTGTCAGCCTGTCGCCTAAAAGTTGTAAAACGCCAATACTCTCGAGTCCCTTAGTCGCCTCTTACGACACCCGCGGGAAGGATGTGGGGTGATGCTCTTCTAAGCCGGCATCACACGATATGTATGTAGATATATTATTATGTAACCCTTATCACTCTCTGCATAGGGTTGAGCCATTTCAAAACAATGAAAAGGAAATTGAGTGTCAACATGGTAAAATAATAATCAGGTCATCCTGGGTCACCTGATAACCTTTTACGTAAAATCGTTATGCAATTTGACCTTTTAAATGACCTTACAATATCCTTAGGGAGAAATTTGTGTTTTATGAAGAGGAAAAACATTGGGATAGTTTTGTTTTTGATTGTCTCAAATAAATTATTATGTAAGTACCTATTGGCTAATTACAGTTATAACTCGTATATAAATCACCGTAAAATGAAAAACAACGCTCAACCATACACGTTTTTCACACAATTCAACGTATTATTTTTCGAAGTTCTGAAAAATTGTCGTAAAAAGCTGTAAGGTCGCGATACATTGGTAATCTAGCGTTCTTTGTAATTTTATGGTGACATTATTTATTTAAGCCACTAGGGAATGCTATATACTTAGCTATATACCTACTCATTTTATCCTAAGTGAATTAGCAGGGCGTAGCACTCGTAGATACTAGCTACGAAAAAGAGTTTCAAAATAAGGAGGAAAAAAAACTGTTATTATATTTGTTGAAGTCGTTCGAGAGTTCAATTGTAATAGCACGATTAATTCACCCGCAGTAGGTGTGGTATATTACTTTTGCAAAAAGTGGTATTTCACCCAGTTTATAAATTCATTATATTAATAATTTTGATCCACTCCTTATTCCGATTATTCGTTATTACAATTCTTTCGCGGGTGTTGTAAGAGGCAACTAAAGGACTCGAGGGTTTCATGTGTATTACCACGTATTACAACTTTAGGCGACAGGCTGACAACCTGTCACTACAGTGATACACGAATCATCTGAAGGGGCCCTCGTGAACGCTCTGCCTACCCTGCAAGGTTAAAATGTATGTGTGTATGTCTTATTTTCTTTTCCCGATTAATTCTAAATACCAGTTTTCGTGACAGGTGTCAGTGAACCCGCACGCCAGGATAGCCGAGCAGCGGTATGACAACAACGCGGCCAGATGCGCCTTGCTCCTCACCGACTCATACGCGAGGGTGCATGGCTGCAGGCATGAGAGGCCGTAGGGCGCTTACACGAAAACGTGGGCCACGTTGCGGAAAAACTTTGTAGCTCTCATTCACTATAGTGTCGCGACTAGCGTAACTTAAACTCAATGCTGCTCAAACTGGCCGGAGCAAGGAAAACATGGCCAAGTGGGGCTTCTTGGAGGGTGCCGACGTAAGCTGTTTGTGTGGTGCAGTCCAAACGATGCACCACCTAATATCGTGTCCGGCGTGCCCCAAAACCTGCACAAAGGACGATCTTATGACAGCGTCTGCCAGCGCTGTCAATGTGGCCAAGTTCTGGGCTGCGACGGTGTAGTGTCTGCCATCGACACGCTAAGAAGAACTCAATGCTCCATACCTCACGTGTAGGCGGATCGCCCACTTAACGCGCAACGGAGCGCTTAAACACCGCAGCAGTCTGTCAAATCCATACAAGAAATATCGATCCTCATACTAAAATCGCTCAACCGCTATCGCCGCAGCGCTAACGCAGCGACATCCGTCGAGTGCTGTTTTGTAAGGGGAGTGACGTTTCTAGTATGGATCTGACAGACCGCTGCGATATTTTAGCGCTCCATGGTGCGTTAAGTGTGGGCGCGTACTGACAGTTGCGCTGGTCGTGACGTGACACTATGTAAGTGCATGAAGTATTGACCTCAATAATCTTCAATGATACATACCTAATTACTGTGTTCAAGTTATTTAAATAAACTACAGATGTAGATTGACAAATAACATCTGAGATGAGAATGAGACACATATAGTTGTGGTTCATGATGACATCACTGTCAATATTATTGTGGCCCCCTACAATAATGTTGACAGGAATATTTTTTTTCGAAAATAAGTCATTGAGTTGAGTCACTCACTGAGTGAAATATAAAGTCAACATTTGGAGATTTGAAGTATAGATTGGGAAGTGGCAACGGTTACATGATAAAAATAAAATGCATGAAACATTGTTTAAAAATATGGTTTTATTATAAAAAATCTTAAAGATTATTATCACAATATTCTATTACAGAATTGAGCAATCCACACTACATTGTCAAAAACATTTTGTACGATAAGTTATTTTGTGATAGTAATAATAAAATACAGTTAAGAAAAATTACTTACCGTTATTTAATTACCTACATACTAATATTTACATTTTGTATAATACTCCCAAAAGAAACAATAATAAAAAGTAAAAAATGTTTCAAAACAGTAAAAACGACAAATCAATGAGAAAGGCACCCATTTTAACACATTTGTATACTTAATTAAGAAAATGAACATTACCAAATTAGAAAATTTAAGAACCACACTAAACCCTTCAAAAATCTAAGATATTTTAAATAAATGCTTAAAAATAGTCCTAATCTAATACCTCGTAAGCATACGGAAACTAAGGCATTCTTTATAAAAAATACTTTCTTTCTTCAAAGAAAAGTTATACCTACCGGTTTTAAAATATCTTTGAAACAATAATATGTGTGTCATAATCATAAAATATTACTTAAATGGAATAGCAAGTAGTTACCCATTGGCATTTTTCTGGCAAGTTACGTGAACAAACTAAGGTAGGTAGTTTCATCCAAAATTACTATTGTCAAGCCAATCGCAGGTCAGTTTTTAAGCGCCAGTTTGTGATTGGTTAAAATTCTGCCAATTACCAGCTTGCTATCAAAAGCTCATTATTCGTCAATATACTGTCAATCACACGCTGGTTTGTGTAACGCTCGTTCGCTATTGGTCAAATGCTGTCCAATCACAATCGAGCTCTTAGAACGCTCGCATGTGATTGGCCATAAAGCAACTTAAAATCGTTACTCGTTAAAAAAAATAGAAACACTAAGTCGAGGAACACATCTTGACGCACAACGGAGCACAAAAATATTGCAGCGGTCTGTCAGATCCATACTAGAAGTATCAATCCCCATACTAAAAGCGCTCAACCGCTGTTGACGCAGCGCTATCGGAGTGACATCCGTCGAGTGCGGTTTTAGTTTGGGAAGTGACGTTTCTAGTATGGATCTGAAAGACCGCTGCGATATGTTTGCGCTCCGTCGTGCGTCAACTGTGTTCCTCGCCTGACTGGCTACACACTACATAAATATTTACAAGTAAAACGTAAGATATTGTAGCGAAATCATCCTTTCTTGAACTTGATGAGGAGAATGCTGGTCGTGAGATAGACCAGGATCCAGATGGCTGTGGACACGAAGCCGGAGTAGACGGTGGGGACGGCAATGCCCCAACCTCTCTGCAGCATGGATCTCAGAGACTCTGTGGACTTGGTGAGGGGCAGCACATAGCTGATCCATTGGAGGAGGAAGTGCATTCCTGAGGGAGGAAAGAGGTGAATTTAAAAATTATTTGCAGGAACTTGAATTTCTTTGTAAGTGCGAGTGAGTTTTTTTTAAATCGGTAAGTGTCAAATTTTTTTACGTAGATTTGTTTTCTTTCCTAAGCTATTAAAAATAGGTAAGTACAGATATTTTCATACATTTATTGATAAAAATTGAGGGAATAGGCCTCCCACTTTTTATCAACACGTCCTCACTCTAAAATCTAAATAGCTTTGTAAGTTACGTTTTTTTTTTTATTATTATTTTGTGGATGTTTTTACCTTCAATAGGCCAGATTATACCGCACAACATGATCATGGGCAGGAAAGACCCCAGAGCCAGGTAAGTCGCTGTCCGCTCTGTGTCGCAAATGCAGGATACCACGAAACCTGTGGAAGAAGGAATTTATAAAATAATAAAAAAATAAATAGGTGTTATACATATTATTAGTAATTTTACCGTGTCTTCGATTTGTACCATAGTTCACCTGCGCACACCATGTCCTCTGGATTTCTCAAAGTTTGGCTGGTAGAGATCCCTTAATGGGATAAGTCCGCCTTTGTGCCTACACATTCTATTAGTTTATTTAAGTGTTTTTTGTAACTATTTCTTGTTTGGTACAATAAACTTATTACATACATAAATAAATATCCTGGACAATTCACACAGCGCTATTTAGCCCTAAACTAAGCAAAGCTTGTACTATGGGAACTAGGTAGCTGATATTAATACTTATATACTTTTGTAAATAATACATAATTTACATAGAAAACAGCCAGACTCAACACAAATATTTGAAAATCGCCTTAACAAATATTTGTGTCCGGTGGAGATCGAACCCACGACCCACGGCGTAGAAAGCAGGGGTATTATCCGCTACGCAATCGAGACATCTCTCTTCAGTGTGATGAGTAGATCGCTGCAAAATCTACAGACTAAAATGGCCCTGTACAGACAAATAATTTTGCACACACAACGCAAACTTGCTAAAAGTAGTTGCAATTGCATTAATACATATATCACGCCTTTATCCCTTACGGGGCAGGCAGAGCTCTAACAGCCACAAAAATACGGTCACTGTCGCCACGTCTGACAAATATAGAGGGCCGTTTGAGATAATTCGTGTATCACTATAGTGACAGGTTGTTAGCCTGTCGCACAAAATTGCAATACACTTAAAACTTACGAGTCCCTCAGTCGCCTCTTACGACACCCACGGGTAGAGGAAAATGGGGTGGTGCTATTCTGGGCCGGCATCACATGGCAAATAGCTCTGTACAGACAAATAATTTTGCACACACAACCTTTCTCCAATTTCCTTTGTTACCCGCGAGTAGCGATAAATAACGCAAGCTTGCTAAAACTAGTTGCAATTCAAGATGTTGCGAAATCTAATTATTCGCTTTGAAACACATTTCATTTACTGTATCTGCACTAATGTTATGCAAATGCTACTGTAGCTCAGAATGTGGATTCGCATTTCAAGTCAACATGAAAAGGCAAGCTTTGTCTTGCTACCATAAATAGAAAAGCTGGGAGCTAGTGACTAAATTTCAAAATAAATTCGTAAAGAAAATTAAAAGCATTTTCAATACCTGGGCCTTGAAATCAAAGTCTGGCAGTCGAGAGTAGTTACATTCAGTGTGTGAGAGAGAGAGAGAGGAGAGAGAGAAGAGCATAAATGAGGGGCTGGTCCAATCTGACACCCCAGAATGAACAGCCTGGTAGTAGATCTACTTCTACTAGGCTACCTGCCACCCTGTCCTAGACTTTCAAATTTACGCGGTTACATTGTCATAATTTCATTTCCATTCATACATCACCTACCTAAAAATTGCATGAATTCAAGTGGCATTTTCATTGTGCAACACTATCCTACGGTATCAGAATGGACTAACGGGTAGGTTACTAACTAACTCGTACCTACTAAACTGCTACAGTTGTAAAAATTTGGTAACAGCAAAAATATTGTGCTAAAGAATTGTTCTATTCGACCCCGACAGAGAACGGGATAACCCTAGTGGAATGATTTGAAAACACCTAGAAATTGTTGTCAGATTCGTGCCTTGACTTTTAAATTTCTTTTTGCATTTTCAACGGCCCACTGCTTCTAAACGCAACCACTCTGGGCTTCCAGACTTGACTTAAGTACGTAAATTGTGACCTCAGATTGTAAACATCTTATTAATCCTCTTTTCAAAATCACTACTTTGAAATTTGGTCACTAGCTCCTTAGCTTAGCAGTAGAAATACTAAATGTGGACTTATTTAGTCTTTCTACTGTCTCGGGATCTCATTACCTCGGTTACGAAATGTCTCTAAATAAATACCCACACGATAACACACAAAAGTCCCACTAGGATTCTCAGAATCAGCATTTACCTATTATTTGGCTACACTTCGTTACACAAAAACACCTACATTTTGTTTTCTTTGTTTCTGTTTTTTGTTGCAAATGGTCCCATAGATGAATTTGCTCATATAAAATACTTAAAATCAACGCAGTTGAATAAATTGCCGCGTGCGGGTTCCGCCTTAGAATAGCATCACCCCATTTCTTCCTGCGGATGTGGTAAAAGGCAACTAAGGGCAAGTGTTTCATGTGTATTACTATTTTAGGCTACAGGCTGACAACCTGTCACTACAGTGACACACGAATCAAAGGGCCCTCAATACCTGTCAGATGTGGCGAAAACGACAGTAATTTTGCCGCCTACCCCGCAAGGGATAAAGGCGTGATTTATGTATGTATGTATGTATGGGTAGCACAGTGTTTCAACTGTGTTTTAGGTCTTTGAGTATAAATACAGCATCTCACTTAATGTCGATCTCAGAGTTGAGTGCGGTTTATAAATACGGACCGACTTGCTTGTGCTACATGTAAAAACGGTTTAAAATTTTGAAACAGAAAATAATATGTATTGTGATTGGAACTAGCAAAACGCGAAATACTACAGCAGTCCTTTAAACTTTCATTTTAAATTACGTTTCATAAAAGCGGGACCCGCTGCAATATTGTACTGTGTGTTATGGTTACAAACAATGAACACACAAAGACTCCAGTATCGAAGTACTCTCCAGCAATATTTGAAATGGGTACGGTCTTGTTTCTAAAATGATATAAAAATATTTATATTACTATTTCCTACGACTATTTCACATTTGCCGTTAGCGCTCTGCCAACCCCGTAAGGGATAAAGGCGTGATATATGTATGTATCTTCTTCTAGGTACTGGGGAGGAAAACTCAAAGCTTATTGCAGATGGCAGCAGGCGCGACTGTGCCTAAACGCACCAATAAGAAGTAACTGAACTTTCACATTGACATATTTTTGACCAATCAGAGATAAAGGCACAGTAGAGAGTAGCGCCATTAGTTCCTCAGTTTCCTATCTCATTGTGCTTGTATTACACGTTCCTTCTACTTCACAAATCCGTACACATTACTACTTTATTAAATTATTATACATCATTCTAAATATTAACAAATTCGAGTAATAGAAACTGTGATGCTAGTGTTAGACCAGTCGTTATGGATTTCCATGCATGATTTTGGAAATCACACTCCTAGCCGTAGGGCGTCCAACGCTACTATTTATTCAACAAAAACATTAATAGCAAAAGCACTCCGCGCAGAATGCTTAACAAAAGCCATTCAGTCGAATTGGCTGTAATACGCTTATCGAAATCGTAAAATATGAACGTAAAGTAATTGTCCGTTTCCGAGTTTAAGCCATTTAAACGCGAAAGTCCCTTGTTACACAATGTTGTTTTATTGGATAAGGAAATAAGTAGGTAAATAAGATGTAAAAATATTAGCTGCAAATATTATGTTAAGGGGTGAATTAGGCCATGAGAATAACTTTCCCCAAGGAACATAGGTCGATATATAAGAAAAATTTTGGACCCCCCCATACAAATTGATTTGTCGACTGGTACATTTTGTATGGGACCGTAACCTATGGCCCTTAAAATATTTACAATAGACTTTTTGCATCCTGTGTTTGCCTACTTAATTAAATGATATTATACCTACTAATAATGATAACATTAAATTCTGTTAAGTCTTTCCGATATAAGATTATTAAGTACGAGTAAAATTCTTGTGGGATTAGTAAACAAATACAGCAATTAATTAGTGTGTAACAACCATGTTAGAAGCCTGCTACTTGCAGAACGCGGTTGAAAAATTCTGAGTTCATTGGGTCGTTGGACGACTTGGTGTTCCACACGAAAATAATATTAGGTCTGGTAAATTTTTTGATTCGATTTTGGCCGATGAAACAATTTCGAAGCAAATCTGTGACCATACCCTTCGTATACTTCTATTTTCTGGCAAATCTAAAATGGCAGCTAGAGAAAACAAACCTCTGACCGAGCTTGAAACATCCACATTGTTGTTTATGTATTAGAACTGTTATAGCTTTCTCGAAGTTCTAAGTATTCTATTTCTGCCTCGGGTTGAAATGTGGTTTAAATGAATGAAAAACAGAAATTGAAAAATAAATGAGCGTGGAACGGGAATCGAACCAGGGTACATGTGGTACCGTCTGCCCCGCTGCTCTACCACTGAGCCCTCGACGCACCGGTTGACCTTCGTAAATTTGTCGTAAATCTCTTAATGTTCGTCTCGAAGCGACGCTTGTAAATTTTTCAATCTCATATATAATGAACTGTCCTAATAAAATGGTTTAAATAGATACAATGCCGTGAATTTGATGTCAAGTTTGGTCAGGATATCGTGGGTAGGTTGATAAACTGATTTGCTAATCCTATAGCGGAAAATTAAGGAACGTAAAAGTTGCTACGAGATTTTGAAGAAAAACAACCCAAACCCAAAATTGATAAGAGGTTCCTGCTAACTTCTAATTTTGTTTTTTATATGTTTTTTTTTTCAAAATGTTGCCAATGTGTAAAGAGATGAGGGATACAATCTAGAAATATAATTTTAACGTGTGAATCAGTCTGTTAAACTAAACAACTTTCCCCAAGAAACAGAAAAAAATTTTGGACTTCTCATACAAAATGTACTACCAGGCGACGAAGCCAATATCGGGTCCAAATTTTTTTTAGGATCTTATCATCAGGTGAGATAGTAGACAAATAAAAAAAAAAACAAAAAAAAAACTTACCGAACGTCATGCCACACAGGCCCGTGATCAGGGTGAGGATGATGACCCATCCGATGGGCCCCCTGATGGTGAGGCCGAAGACCACGAAGCCGATCAGCATCACCGCCCCGGACTGGATCACCATCACCAGCATCTGCACCAGGACGTGGGAGAACAGGATCTCAGTTCCTGTGTAGAGGGTAAGTATTGTTAAGACGATCATTCACAGACATGGCGCGCGCGAAATGCGTTTTTCAAATTGTATGTGCTGTCTCGACGCCCGCGCGGCAAGCACCGTAATATGCGATAGAGACAGGTAGCAGGGTTCCTGAGAAATCGCCTCGAAAACAGAGTAAAATCGGGGTACGGGCGTTAACGTTTCCCTACCTCTAAATTTTAACCAAATTCTATAATTTTGGTCTTGATCGAATAGGTATAAACTAAACTAGGTTTATACGTTTCGTTTTTGACCAAATTTTGTACAGTTTTGTAAGTAACCTCACTCAAACATGAAGATTTTTCAGTATCGAAAAAGTGTACTTTTGTGCCTCATTATTTCTGAAACTATAATATATATCAAAAAAATAAAAACGTACAAACCTAGTTTTAGTAAATTTAAATAAAATACCTAAAAATCAAAACAATTGGTTACCGGTAAGTATGATAAAAACGTTAACGCTTTTTGTATGAAAATTTCCAGCTGCATGATCCTCTTAATGCGGTAGGAAACTGAGGAACTAATGGCGCCACACTCGACAGTGCCTTTTTTCTGCGATTGGTCAAAAATGTGTCAATGTCATAGTTCAGTTGCTTCTTATTGGTGCGTTTAGGCACAACCGCGCAAGAAGCTTTGAGTTTTTAACCCCATTGGCTATTTGCGCGACATATCAAATGACCTACCTACTTTTGACGACCAATGTGGCGCAGTGGTAGTGCGACTGCCTTTGACGCAGAAGGTTCCGGGTTCGATTCTCGGTGGTTCACTCACAAAGTTGATATTAATCACTTTGTGAATTGTCCCAGTCTGGTTAGGACATTGCGGGCTGAACCACCCGATTGTCCGTAAGTAAGATGGTTCCGTGTTTCGGATGGCACGTAAAGCCGTAGGTCCCGGTTGCTGTCTATGATTACTTAGACGGCGGTCGTTACACAACCATGTCAGAAGCCTGCTACATGTAGAAGGCGGTTGAAAAATTCTGACACTAGGGTTCATCGGGTCGTTGGACGACTCGGTGTCTCACAAGAAAAGAAGAAGAAGAAGACCTACTTTTGACATTATGTATAAAACTATTGTAATGTGACGTCACAGTACACTATGTTGGCGTCAAAATAATAACTTTTTATTTTAATTTACTGTTTAGAGATTCTAATCTTCAATATTTTCAAAAACTGTATCCCGCCAAAAACATTTTCATGTCAAGATATAGCCAAAGCAAGAGAAAAAGACATCAGATCTCAAATAGAGCCAACGTCCACTAACTCTTTCATACACTCTACTCTACATTAGTTAAAATGTACGGCTGGGCCGTTTTGACAGATGACTATCTTCTTCAGAAACAATTTGTATAGTACTTATGAAACTAGATATTTGTATAAGACAAAAAAATTACCCCGATTTAATCAAACCTGCCCCACTGTACTATTGTGGGGTACAATACAAAGAATGAGCACAGCACTTAAGTAATAAATAAATGATTTTATATACTCTCGACAAGAAGATGATTTTTCGCAACTAAGTGACAAGACAAGTGACGCGACTTTTTATTTGTGACGTCACGTGTGGCCAGGCCATAGTGGCGGACTAAGGAGGTCGCTCCACATTATTCCCCCCCCGAGACCGTTACTACGGGCGACAAAAATTGGTAAACTTGACTCGACGTCCGGATTTTGTTGTTGTGGTCTTCTGGGTGTTGGCGGGTGGAGATGATGTGGATGTAGGGTTTGCGTCGCCGCTGTTTGCATCTGTCAAGATATATGCGGGCTTGAGTCTGTCGATGGAAACTGTTGTTGTCCTGTTGTTAACTTGAATTTTGTACGCTTTTGTGCCTCTTTCCAAAACTTTGTGTGGGCCAGTGTAGACGGGCTGTAGCGGTTTTCTGACCGCGTCGTCTCTAAGGAAAACGAACTCAGAAGTAGCCAAGTCCTTGAATATAAAGATGGACTTCTTGTCATGGTGGGAAGCTGACGTTGGCTTAAGTTTGGCTGTTAGGGCACGTAATCTGGTGACATAGTCTGACGGGTCAGGCAGGACGTCTTGTTGCGGGTTAAAAAACTCGTTTGGGAGGCGTAGTGGCTCTCCGTACAGCAGTTCTGCCGGTGACGCTTGCAAGTCATGCTTCCAGGCACTGCGTATTCCGAGCAGTACTAGTGGAAGTGACTCGGTCCAGTTCTGATCAGCGTGACACATGATCGACGACTTTAGTTGGCGGTGGAAACGCTCTATGATGCCATTGCAGGCAGGATGGTATGCCGTCGTTGTCTTATGTTGCGAACCGGTTAATGCCGTCAGGGCTTTGAACAGGTTGGACTCGAATTGTCTGCCTCTGTCTGTGGTGATGGTTGCAGGACATCCGTAGCGCGAAATCCAGCCGGCTACAAGGCCTTTGGCTGTGGATTCAGCGGACATGTCGGTCAGCGGTATAACCTCAGGCCAACGCGTGAATCTATCGATGGCTGTGAGGGCATAACGATATCCGTTTGAGATGGGAAGTGGACCGACCAGATCGATGTGAGTGTGAAGAAATCTTGCAGGAGGTAGGGAGTATGTGCCAGTTGGTGATGAGACGTGTCGGGTAACTTTTGATCGCTGGCAAGCTATACAGTTTTTGGCCCATTCTCGGCAGTCCTTGCGTATGCCGGGCCAGACGAACCGTTGAGCTATGAGTTGTGCGGTTGCGTTCGCTCCAGGGTGACTCAAAGAGTGAAATGCGTGAAACACCTGGTATCTCAGCGATTTAGTGATGAAGGGTCTTGGTGAAGATGTGCTCACGTCGCAGTAGATGGGTAAGTTGCTATCGGTCATGTTGATTTTCTTGATTTTCAGGGAACTTTCGCCTTGCAAGAGTTGGGACAGTTCATCATCAGTGCTCTGTGCTTTGGCAAGTGCATCGTAATCTATGGCATTAACTTCGTCAATCCGGGAGAGTGTGTCGGCGACTACGTTATCTTTGCCAGAGATGTGATGGATGTCTGTAGAGAATTGAGCGATGTAATCGAGATATCTGAATTGGCGTGGAGAACAGTGATCTTTGTTGATTTTGAAGGCATGAGTTAAGGGCTTGTGATCGGTGTAGATTCTGAATGGACGGGCTTCAAGCATGTGACGGAAGTACTGGATGTATTTGTAGATGGCAAGGAGCTCTCGGTCATACGGGCTGTACTTTTTCTGCGCCGGTGTCAGTTTGCGGGAGAAAAAGGATAACGGTTGCCATGAGTCGTTTTGATATTGTTGCAGTACTCCTCCAATGGCTGAATCTGAAGCGTCAGTGACCAGTGCTATTTTCGCGTTGCAGTCCGGGTGTGCAAGCATGGCAGCTTGGCATAAGCTTTCTTTGCATGCCTCAAAGGCTTGTCGCTCTGTTTCTGAGAACTTAACAGGCTGTGAGTTTTTACGTGCACCCTTGAGTAGCTCGTTAAGAGGAGCTTGAAGCTTTGCGGAATGTTGAACATTCCGAGGAATCTCCGGAGTTCTTTCACTGTTTTCGGTTCCGGGAAACTCTTGATGGCTTCGATCCTATGCTCTAAGGGTGTGATGCCTTTCTCTGACACGTGGTATCCAAGGAAGGTTATCTCGTGTACTCCAAACTCGCACTTGGCGGCGTTGATCACCATGCCGTAATTGTCGAGGCGTTTGAAAAGTTGACGTAGGTGGGCTTCATGAGCCTGGCGGTCTGGTGAGAATATCAGGATGTCGTCAAGGTAGCCGTAGCAGAAGTCGAGACCCCTAGTGACTTCATCGATGAAGCGTTGGAACGTTTGTGCCGCGTTCCGAAGGCCGAAAGTCATCATAGGGAACTCGAAAAGTCCGAAGGGCGTAGAAATGGCGGTCTTCGGGATATCTGGGTCATAGACGGGGATCTCGTTATACGCCTTCACAAGGTCGATCTTGGAAAAGATGGTGGATCCGGCTAAGTTTGCGTTGAAGTCGTGAATGTGTTTGATGGGATATTTGTCGGGTATTGTGCGTGCGTTCAGGCGACGATAATCTCCACATGGTCTCCAGCTGTTGTCCTTCTTTGGTACGAGGTGTAGTGGAGAGGACCATGGGCTATCGGATGGGCGTGCAGTACCGTTCTTGACCATCTCTTCGAATTCGTGCTTCGCGATGTTCAGCTTGTCCGGAGCCAGGCGTCGTGGTTTGCACGAGACGGGAGGGCCTGGTGTCGTTTTGATGTAGTGCATGGTCTGATGCGGGCAAGCTTTGGGTGTTCCGGATGGGCGCATGATATTCGGGAATTCGTTCAAGATCGCTTGGTAAGATGAGATGGTTTCGGATTGCTGACTAATTTTGACGGAGTGAACGGATTCTGAAGGTTTGACAGGTTCTGCAGGTGTGGTGAGTGAAGTGAGTCCGTCAACCAGGCGATGGTATCGAGGGTCGACCAGTAAGTGGAAATGGGCGAGGAAGTCGATGCCAATGATCGGTTTGGTGACGTTTGCAACCACAAATCTCCAGGAGAAGTCACGGCGTAAGCCTAAGTCCAGGCAGAGATGAGCAAAACCGTAGGTTTGGATGGCTGTTCCGTTAGCCGCGTACAGGTGGTAATTCGTTGGAGCAATGTAGCCTCTTCTCATCGAGCGTGGGATGACGCACAGATCGGATCCAGTGTCTACGAGGAAGCGTATCTTGGATCTTCTGTCTGTGATGAACAAGCGGCCGGGTGAACGGGGGCAGTCGCTAGCCGCTACTTCCGGCTGCCCGATGCGTTTTCCGATGCATTGTGTTGTTTACATGGCAATCCTTCGCATTTGTTGGCTTTCTGTCCGAATTTGCGGTGGTACCAACAAGGTCGCGGGTTGGGGCTTGGTCTTCCACGTGAATGTAAGTGATTTCTGTGCCGTGATGTTGATCGGCGACGAGGGTTGGGGTGCTCCCTTGACGACAGTTCAGCGATACATTTTGCGAGTTCGGCGATTTGCTTTGACATTTCGAGTACGTACTGCGCTTCCATTTCTTTGGACCATACGGCGGGGCGGTCTGCCCAGAATTCCGGCACTTTTGTTTCGACTTTGCAGAGGGCTCCTTGGGGGGTCACGGTGCCTGAGTGCGGCCCTGTCGGATTTTCATTGCCCATATTTTTTTATTCCGGGGTTTTCGGGGATGGTGCGTATTGGTGGTGCCGGTAATCCTACTCGGGGTCACCACTTATGTGGGGTACAATACAAAGAATGAGCACAGCACTTAAGTAATAAATAAATGATTTTATATACTCTCGACAAGAAGATGATTTTTCGCAACTAAGTGACAAGACAAGTGACGCGACTTTTTATTTGTGACGTCACGTGTGGCCAGGCCATAGTGGCGGACTAAGGAGGTCGCTCCACACTATATTTCCCTTTTTTCCTAATATTACAAAGGCGAAAGTTTGTTTTCACGTTAAAACTACTAAACCAATTTTCATGAATTTTTGCACACAGATAGAGGGAAACTTGGATTAACACATAGGACGAAAAAATGTTCCTGAAGGATGCTACGGGATTAAAACCCACTTCCACGTGTACCACTTACACTAGTAATAAATAAATACACGAACGACATGTTTATATTCGTACAGAATGAGTTTCATGACCATGTCCGAATAAATATTTTTTGTTTATGACCGGCGCATGATTTTAATAAAGATATGGATGTCCTGCAGTTTATGGCGTCATGAATAAAACAAGCTGGACAGGGGAAATTGAAGCTTTTCATTCTGATTTCCTTTATTTGGAATTGAAACTTTGAAAATATAAAGTCCTGTGACACCGGCGTAGAATAGCATCACCCCAATTGGGCTACATTGGCTCATCTGCATTTGACGAAATGTTGCAAGCTAAGTGTGTCTTACATGTCAGTTAGTATTTTTAATAAAATTCCAAATAATATAAAAGAACTTCCACTCAATAAATTTAAAACGACATTGTATAAATTATTGCTACAGACGAAGTTTTATAGCATTAATGAATATTTAAATTATAAATTTTGATTATATATGAATTTTTATATTTGAATAGACTTTTAATTATATAATTGTGACTATGCTTTAGGTTATGATTGACATGTTTAATTTGAATTCGGTTTTATTTTATTCTCTTGTATTATTTTACCTCAAGACAAAAGTCTGGGATCAGTGCGTGTTGCCAGTGATGACTTACGGAGTTGAGACGTGGCCGCTAACAATGGGCCTCATAAGAAGGCTCAAGGTCACTCAAAGGGCAATGGAAAGGGCTATGCTCGGAGTTTCTCTCCGCGATCGAATCAGAAATGAGGAAATCCGGAGAAGAACCAAAGCCACCGACATAGCTCGAAGGATTGCGCAACTTAAGTGGCAGTGGGCGGGGCATATTGCTCGTAGGACCGATGGCCGCTGGGGCCGGAAAGTTCTCGAGTGGCGGCCACGGACCGGTAGACGCAGCGTAGGTAGGCCTCCCACAAGGTGGACCGACGATCTGGTGAAGGTCGCGGGAAGCCGCTGGATGCGGGTGGCGCTGGACCGATCATCGTGGAGATCCTTGGGGGAGGCCTATGTCCTGCAGTGGACGTCTATCGGCTGAGACGACGACGTATTATTTTAAATTTTATTCTGATTATTATGGTTTACATTGATGAATGACATGTACTTGATATTTAATTTGAACTTTTGAATGTATTTAATTGTATTATTTAATTGCGTTATATTGTAAATTTACGTAAGTTACGATTTACGTGACTGAAAATGTGAAACTAATTGTTAATTTAAGCCTATCTATTTATCTGCTACATTGTACCATTTTCTTGGCAAATAAATAATTCTGATTCTAAGGCAAAAAAAGCATGGTTTGGTTCCGGGTTTGATTCTAGGTGGGTTACTCACAAAGTTGCAAAGTTGATATTTATCATTATCACTTTGTGAATTAGATTTTTTTTTGTGTCTAGTTAGGACATTGCGGTCTGAACCACCCGATTGTCCGTAAGAAAGATGGTTCCGTATTTCAGAAGGCATGTTAAGCCGTAGGTCCCCGTTGCTATCTATGATCACACAGTGGTCGTTACGCAACTATTGCAGAAGCCTGCTACTTGAAAAAATTCTGACACGAGGGTCTATTGGGTCGTAGGACGACTTGATGTCCCACACGTAAAGAAGAAGTGAGTTTCGGAAACTTAATAAAGGTAACATGATTAAACCTTTGTTTTCACATTAAATGCATTATGTGATTCAATGTCTAACAACAATATAGGATTAAATGTTAATTTTAGCCCCAACAGAAGATACTTGGTATCAAATTTAATCAAATTCAAATAGGTGAGTACCCACTGACAAAAGATTTCAATTTTAATCTTAATTGAATTTGAAAGTTAATTTTAATTTAAATGGTTAATGTAACTTGAGGCATAATAGGTAAGTAGAAAAATAATTTAATTTATGCTAGAAAAAAACTTTAAGAATATTTAAGTGTTGAATATGAATTATACAGAATAAGTAAACATTTTGAACTTAAGAATTCCAATTACCGACTAGTATATCGTACTTTGCCGTGTGATGCCGGCTTAGAATAGCATCACTCCATTTCTTTCCCGTGGGTGTCGTAGAAGCCGACTAAGGGACTGGAGGGTTTCATGTGTATTGCAATTTCAGGCAGGCTGACAACCTGTCACTATAGTGATATATGACTTATCTGAAACGTCGAAGAAACGTGTAGTGACATGCTGCCGGCTTGTCGCCTAAAAATTGTAATACACCATTACTCTCGAGTCCCTTAGTCGCCTCTTACTACACCCGCGGGAAGGATGTGGGGTGATGCTATTCTAAGCCGGCATCACACGGACAGCTTAATAGGTACATGATAATTCTAATAGATGGCAGCTGGCGTCAACGGCCGCACGCTACGAATAATTTCTACTTCATCTGACAGAATGACAAGGGTCATATCATTTCAGTTGATAAAACTGTAGTTTCACTGAAGCGACAGGTTGTCAGTTTATCGTCCATTACCAGTTTAGAGAGTAATATATTGCTTGTTATAAACTTAGATGGTGGTTACGTGTCACAGGCTTATCAGTAGTAGGAGGCGGTTTAAAAACTGTCTAGGGTTCACCGGGTTGTTAGAAGACTAGTGTTCCAGGCGACAGAAGATGAACTTACCAGTGATTCCAGATACTAGCGATCGCTCCAGGATTCCCTCGTTTCTTTCAGCCAACATAGCGCCTGATGTGAGAGCCACGGCCAAGAAGAAGATGATCCTAAAAAACAAGAGTACGTTTATCTTATCGTTGAATGATTGGTTGAATGGGAGTTTTTTGGGGAAAACTCATCCGTAAGATGGCATAGTGTGCCATAGCCTCTGCTGGATTAGCTGTCAAATTTTGACAATTATTCCAGCTTAGTCTTTGGCGTACATCGCCATTCATTGCAGTTTAGTTACTTACGAGTAGAAAAAAGTGCTGACCAACCTACATAACATCAGTCGGCGAAAGGCGCAAGTTGGCACACAGCGCATACTCCTAATAATTTACTACTACAACTACAACAGCTACAAAAGTCTACTGGGGGACATTTGCCTCCCCCTATTGGGGATGAATCCAGGGAACGGGCGGCAGCGTTCCTTGTGAATACAGCACCTTGCACTGCGCTCGCCAATCCGCCTGCCAAGCGTAGTTACTATGGAAAATATCCCAAATAAGGGGAGGCCCATGTCCAGCTGTGGACTGTTGTGGCTGTTAAGGTTAAGTAAATTATTACTTACTAAAGAAATTATCAAATTGATATTATTGAGCACGGAACAGTAAAAGAGACAAACACAATAGACACATCAAGAAATATTTTCAAAATTATTGTACGGTACAGAACCGTTGCTGTAATAAAATTATGAGAAATGCCTTATTCCGGCAGTTAGAAGGGAAAATAACTGGCGTTTTTTTCTATTCCAATAAAAATAATGATTTTACAGCGCGTCTGGCAACCCTCGTACCAGGCGTGCTTAGAATGGCAATCGTATTTTCAGACTATATAAATATCTGATTGATATTTTCACTTATCTAAATAAAGGGGCAACTTATACTGGTTTTTAATACAGTTATTAAAAATAACCAATGTAAGTCGATCAATCAATGTGTGTAGCTCAAGACATCCTCCTCCAAATCCTCCCATAGACAACATGTCATGCGTACGCCGCGTTATTTTTGCTTTGTGCTTCCTCCAAATACAAACTGGTTGCATACCATAGAATTATTTGTATACTGGCACAGTCTCGAGCTACATTATAGATTTGCGTTAGGTTGAAATTTTGACATATTGATACACAACTAGACAAAATACATTTTCTTGGAAAGAAGCTTTTGAGTTTAGCTGAGCGCCATCTATGTACACCAGAAAACGGGCCAGAAAATTACTCTCTCTCTCTCTCTATCTCTCGATAAGAAATAGGGAGAACTATTACTTACGTCAATATGACACCAGGTCCAGCGAAGTCAGTGAAGTTCGGGACCTCCAATCCGTACACAGGTTGATGGAACTGCAAACAAAATTGCACATTATACTTGGGGGCGGAAAGACTTGACTGTCCCGATGGCGTAGCGGATAGTATGCCTGCCTTCTACGCCGAGGGTCGTGGGTTCGATCCCCACCGGACACAAATATTTGTTTTGTCAATTTTCAAATATTTGTGTTGAGTCTGGGCGTTTTCTATGCATAATATGTATTTATTTACAAAAAAAAAGTATATATGTATTACTATCAGCTATCTAGTTCCCATAGTACAAGCTTTGCTTAGTTTGGGGCTAGATGGCGCTGTGTGAATTGTCCAGGATATTTATTTATTTATTTATTAATTAAGTGAGCGATTAATGACTCGTGTGTAGATTAAAACACAAAAATATAAAGACAAATAAATAAATCATTATTGTCATGTCTAGTGCGCGCTGTAGCTACTAACCATAAAGTTACTAAGGATCTAACGGCCTAACTATAAAAAAGGTTCGCGCGTTAAACGTGTGTAAAAACGTGTCACATTTGACAGTTGTCAAAAGGTATGATCACTTTAATAATAAAGAAATAAATTAAGGTATATTTTTTCTTTCTTTATTCGCAATAAACTGCTGAACCGATTTCATATCCTTTGAACACACCATAGAGGGTAACTTGGATTAACACATGAGAGAGTTATTGCCCCGAAAAAAATATCCTGTGGGATGCTACGGGATTGGAACCGACTTCTACGCGGGCAAAGCCGCGGGCGCCCACTAGTGAGAAATAACTACGTCCTACGTTTATTATATGACCTTTTTACCTTTTATCAGTTATTTGTCAATCCTGTATACGAAACAAATCAAATCCGTACCTGGAACATCGATTTGTAATCAAAAGGAGTTTTTTTTTTAAGTTTTTAATCAAAAGTTTTCAGTCGAATGCGATATTTTTCTGCGTTTAATAATAGCTCCACTGTTAGACCGCGAAAACAAAATAAAACGGTTCGTGGCCCAGCTGCTACTTTTCCCAGGCATAAATGCAAGGTGTTAAAAGTCAACAGAGAATATTTTAAGGGGTGAACCAGTTCATGAACCTGACCATCTTTCTCCAAGGAACGTAGATCCAAATATGATTTACATACATAATTTACCAGCTGACCAAAATTTGTATGGCAGCCATGGCAGGTCCTTTCAGCTATATTTTATACCTTATAAAAGCCTTCAATTTTTTTCTTTAAAATAAAGTGAAGACTACCGGCTGGTGCGTTTTAAACCTAGACAAGAGTACATTAACCTCTCATACAAACTGACGCAAATCATTTTGTTGATTAGTCGGATTGCACACTTAACGCATGATGGAGCGTTAAAATATCGCAGCGGTCTGTCAGATCTATACTCGAAATGTCAATCACCACACTAAAACCGCTCAACCGCTGTTGATTCCGCAAGTCGCAACCGCAGTCAAGTGCGGTTTTACTATGGGAGTGACGTTTTTAGTATGGATCTGACAAACCGCTGCGATATTTTAGTGCTCCGTCGTGTGTTAAGTGTGCGATCCGCCTCACTCAGACGAAATTGCAACTACCCAAACAAATGTTATGCACAACGAACAAACTAATTACAACCCAAAATTTCTACAGTAAGTAATTATTTACTGACAATCAGGAAATCATAACACAAAAAGATTAGCATTTTCATTCCATTTGCATGTATATTGTTAACGAAATCGATTTCCTTTATTAACACACTGTATATCTACCCACCTCTTTCCATTGTAGAATTTAGAATGAGTCAGGCAATCCATCGTATTTTATTTTAAAATCTACTTACTACTAATTTATTCCATTATTAAAGAGAATATTATATACTAGTGACTTGCCTAGCGGTTGCACTCGCTGTTATAGTTTTTCTGTAAGAATAAGACGTTTTTCCAGCATCTATTATACAGAACCGTCCTCTTGAATCACTCTATGTATTAAAAAAACTGCATCAAAATCCGTCGTGTAATTTCATAGATCTAAGTTCGTTGCGACTTTGATTTAAAACACTACTAGCGGCCTGCCTGCCTCGCCCGCTGTAAATTATTTTCCCGTGGGAAAAAGTTGTTTTCCCGGAAAAATTACATACAAAACAAACTGCATCAAAATCTGTTGTATACTTTAAAGATCTAAGCATACATAGGGACAGACGACTTTGTTTTATACTATGTAGTAAAACTTATACAGTGTGTAAAAAAATTTGCTGCGCATATTTAAAGGTGCGAGCCCATGACACTGAACAACATTGCCCAGGGAACATAGGTGGAAATATGAAAGAAATTTTCGGACCTTCCATACAAACTTACCAACCGACCTAGTCAATTTGTATGGTAGGTCCAAAACAATTTCTTATATTTCGACATTATTTTTTTGGGAAAGTTGTTCAGTTTCATGGGCTGATTCACCCCTTAAAATATTTGCAGCTAATATTTTTACACCTTATATTTAGAAGTTAAAAGCTAGCCTCCCACGTTTCTGCAAAAATCACATAAATGTGGCGCAAACGTGGGTTCCCGTAGAAAAACAAACGTCGGCCGTGTTGACTTTGTTTTGATTGCGAGAACAACAATAAAAACAAAGTTCAAGTTGAATGCGTGGGCGATAGGTTCCGTACCATTGTCTATCTGGGGGCACGGCAGTGCCCCCGCCAAGTCGAGCTAGAAAGCGGCACAGCCGTACCATCCTTTTCTCGAAGCGGTTCAGGCCATTTTCAACCGCTTATAACTTTCTTGTGGATAAAACAAAAGACTTGAAACTTCAGGAATCAATCAAAAGCCCTGTAGATACGGTATATTTCAAATTTCGTTCACTTTGAACCAGTGGTTTAGGAATTATAGCTAGTCAAAGTTCTTAATTTTGTCACTGACTGACTGACTGACTCACTGACAGATCATCAAAATTCTAAGGCACTTCTAGCAGACATAGAGACTTCTAATTTAGAATATAATTTGGGTTTAGTGTATAAATCAAGGAAAAACTTAAAAATCTAGCAATTTCAATGCAGTTTTCTAGGTAAACCGATAGCATAAATAACTTTGTAATTCCATAGAAATGTACTGTTTACCAAGTTATATTTTGCTGTCGCTCCTAAAATACTTTGTTTTGGTCCAGAAAAATAATCACAGATGTCGCTGTTAGTTTCTAAAACACGCTATCGTTTTGTTTTCGGGAAAAATATAAGGTGTCGACCGAAATTAATGTCACGGTACCTTTCGCCACCTCTCACTGGTAAGTGCTAATGGTAAGGAACTCAGTGAAAAATCGTCTAACTTGTTAGATTAGACTATAAGTTCACCAGAGTTGTAGAAATAGTAGTGGTAAATTGGGTGAACGCGAATTTTCTCAAAATATGCAAGACTACCTACAAAAAGAAATGAGATACCCTCAAAAACATTAATATATAAAAAAAAACCAAGTCTCGCTACTGAGCTGTTCAACCGTAAATAGGTATGAGATCCATTTGAAACCAAGTCGGCTATCGGTTTGTTCATTCCCCACTTAAGAGATCTATCTTAATTAATTACGTAATTAGTTAATAAGCATTATTTTATAGTGACCATATCAATATTTTCAATATATTTAAATGTTTACAATAAATTGAATGACTTGGCAATCGCACAAAATGTATTAATTTTAATATGTATTACACGTTAACCTTCTGTTCTAGTGCGATGGCTAAGTCATTCAATTTATTGTAAACATTTAAATATGGTGTATGAAAGATGCGTTCGATAGCTGAAGGCTCAAGAAAATAATCTTTTGTGGACTGTATTATTTAGTTTAATGGCAGAGAAAAGAATGGGAGACTGTTATGACCTATTGCTCTTTTAGGTTTAGGAAAAAGGAATTCACTTACCACACCGACTGAATATGGCGGATCCTCGAACGGCGTCGCGGCTTGGGTGCCAGCGACGCTTTTATTTTTGCACTTCACAGTTTTATACAGGTTTGGAAAACACTCGCGGCTATTATAGTTTGGATGTTTGCTTAAATTATGCGGTTATTAAATATTTATGTTCAATTTATAAACTTGCGAAAAATTGAGGCACGCGCACGCAGTAGCGATACACACACAATAGTTTTTTGTTTTTTCACGCAGCCGCGGGAGCGCCACGTGGAAATCCGAACACTTCCGAACGGTGACGATTGCTTCCGAGTCGGTGTGTGTGCGAAGGAAAAGGAAAGGATAGAGCAAAAGGCGGCAAAGGGTTACCTTGCTTACAGCCAAACCAAAATATATTGCAAATATTGATATGGTCACTATAAAATAATGCTTATTAACTATTTACGTAATTAATTAAGATAGATCTCTTAAGTGGGGAATGAACAAACCGATAGCCGACTTGGTTTCAAATGGATCTCATACCTTTTTACGGTTGAACAGCTCAGTAGACTTGGATTTTTTTTATATATTAATGTTTTTGAGGGTATAAAAATTACATGAAAATAAAGTTTGTTTGATGGGACCGTCCTAAAAATATTTGTATTCTTCTTTAACTATTTATAGCGGCGACAGAAACACATATTCTATGTTTTCAAGTTATGTATTACCGTTTGTGATATACATCCTTCAATATTAAATATATAAAATAATTAAATATAAAATTAAGCAAGAAACATGTTACTTTCTTATGGGAGGCTCCCTCATATTTTATTATATTTCAACTTTGATTACATAATTGTTAAAACGGCTACAAAAATACGGTAACTGTGAAAATTTTAAGTCCTTTACTGTCACGGTTTGTCTAATGACATACAGACGGACAGACGAACAGCGAAGTGTCAGTAATAGACGCTCATTTTGACCCTTTGGATACGAACCCCTAAAACGACAATACGTATAAACGACAATATAAGTTGAGCGGTTAGATAAACGTTATGGGTTATATTATTTTTAAACGTAAGTCCCTTTCTGTTCTGTGTGTGTCTCCCTGCACTGTTCCTAGACTGCACAGAACATACATACCTACATTTACGATTTAACAGTTTTATAAATTACATAACAGACAGCGAAACCAAGTTTTCGGGTACAACTTACCTACCAAAAATTTAATATACCTAAGCTAGTATTATTTTATGGTTCTGAGTCTTTAGGGGAGGTCTATGTTCAGCAGTAGGCGTCCTATGTATAGCTGATAAATCATGGATGACATATGGCGAAACGAAGTTTGCGGACACCAGCGAAAATACAATACTTGGAAATAAACTTTTTCAGTTTAGCTCAGCTCCATCTATATACCCCTACCCTCATTGAGTCCTTGTTACTTGAATAAAAAATTATTATTTTTATTATTATACACTTGAAAATTGTCTAGAAAGGTTCCCATTTTGTACGTAGGCGACAAAATCATGCGTATTATCACAATCACTAAGTACATAGTTTAAAGCGAAGTAGCTTTTCGCGTCTGTCTGTATGTATGTTTGCTATAATTTTTAAAACTACACAACAGATGTTGATGCAAGTTTTTTTAATGGATTTGAGAGGAAGGTTTTTATGTATAATACTGGCCGGGAAAACATCTTAATCCCATGGGAAAATGAGTTGCAGCGGGCGCAGCCGCTGGGCGGCCCACTAGTCTTTCATATATCTAAAGTCTGTTGTATATAAGTACTTACGTAAACAGGCACTGACATGATCCTCTTGGGCAGATCGCACTTCTGCGCGAGATGCTCGGTGGACTCCATGAAGGCCAGCTGAAGGTCCCGGTTCAACATCCACTCCACTTGCTTATCTGTGGACAGACGGATATAATTGTTTATGTTTCAATTTAATTTTTTACTATTATTTTATTTATACTTATAACATTTAACATGTTTTTTATAAGTTTTATTTATACTGGATGTACAAAAATTGTCGTGATGGGCCACATGGAGAAGGGCCGAAAAGTGATCTTTTAGGTCAGAAAAACTAATAAATACGCAGCCTTTTAGGTGATATGGGTAGCATTAGTACAGTCTCTCCGCGTCACTCATAATAAAGAATCTAAATTTAAGGATTAGGATTGTTTGAGACTGTTGAGTTTTTCAGCATTACTTTTTTAGATACTGGTTTTTCCTAACAAATGCATGGAACACCTGCTTTATTAGATCCCTAGATAGATAAAGTTAGTTTTTTTCCAAAGCACCTATTCGTGACCTATTCCCTGTTCCCATCAGATATTTTTTACGTACATAAAATAGGCCCGCTTTTGTCTTCACCTGTCAGTTGTCAGATTCATGTTAATGTGATGGATGACATAAGGTCTACATTTTCATTGTTGACATGTCTACTCATATGGATTCTACAACTGTCAAATTGGCTTATTGGAAACGCGATACTTTTACAGGCTTTACGCAAAACCAATCTGTGAACGTTTTTCTGGTTTTCCTATTTGAGAAATGTCACCGCTAAATATAGGTGAAAGTCGTTGGCGTACCGAAAAGTTCAAAATTAATTCCGAAGCAGGATATTTCCTACAGAGAGTGGGTAGAAAAAGTCTGCTTGTTACGAAGTCATCGATATGAAGTTATCTACGCACTGGATAGATTGTCCCATACAAATGACAGTTAGTCTTGTGGCCCTTATTGAAGCGCCACCTACGAGAGTACCGCCCACTTTCGTACTGCCAGTGCCACAGTGGCGACTTCGGAGCTAAATTATTTGTTTCCGGGTACTTTCGTATTTGCTTTCCTTGACTGCCAGCGCCTAAATAGCGATTTAGAATGAGTGCCACCAATATTGTAGCAACAACTAGTCCTTACCTAATGTCAGGTCAGTGCACGAAGTGGCGACACCTATTTTTGGAAATCATTTTCCGGTTTTGAACTAGAAAGTCACTGTCAATATTTGTCAGATGTGGCTATATATATACGTAACCACTTCGCGCGCCGTGTCCCTACCTGTTTTATTATTAAACTTTTATTGTATGGACAGTGGCGTTGGGTAAAGCGGATCGCACACTTGACGCACAACGGAGCGCTAAAACATCGCAGCGGTCTGTCAGATCCATACTAGAATTTATGTCAGTTCACGCTAAGTGTGCGATCCGCCTTATATTGATACTCAACTAGACGAAGTGCATTTCCTTGGAAATAAACTTTTTTAGTTTAGTACAGCGCCATCTGTATTCACTTGTAACGATTATTTAGATGGCGTTTATTACACAATTACGTCAAAGGTCTATTATTTGGTCTCGTCAGGTTGTTAAGCGACTTGGTATCCAACGGAGCGCTAAAAGAGTTTTTTTGTCGTCGGTTAAAAATGTAAATGACAAGCGTAACAACCGCCAGATAAGAACATATGAAATTCAAATTAAGAACATTTGATGAGTTTTAACGGCGGCTGAAGTCGTAAAAAATACTCTGTTTTTATTGATGGAAACGCCGGGCTCTTTTATGACGCAGTAAAAAGGTTTACAAAGGTTCGATATCGATATATATACGTAGTTTATGTTAAAATCGAGATAGTTTGTTCATAATCTCTGTAAACTACTTTTATGTTTGTGAAATAAAGTGAGGATAGTAATCTAAGTACATACTTTCCTTCTCCTTGCCTTATCCCGTTCTCTGTCAGGGTCGGCTACCTAATTTAGGGGATTTGAGGTGGAACCAAGTTTTTACATAGAGCCACTGCCATCTGACCTCTGCAACCCGAAGGCTAACCTGACCCGAATCCTAGGTTAAGTCACATTCAAATATCATCTGAATTCAAATTTTATTTGAATGTGGGTTTCATCACGATGTTTTTCCTTCACCGTAAGAGCAGTCGGTAAATTTACGTGTGAAGATACATTGGTACGTGTCGGGGATCGAACTCGGATCTCACGATTGTAAGACCGGTGTTCTAACTGCGACTTTTATTGTAAAATCTCAGTAGCTAATCCGTATCCCGTATCTAGTTTAAAGGCATTGAGTAAGTCGGATCGCACACTTGACGCACGACGGACCGCAAAAATATCGCAGCGGTCTGTCAGACCCATACTACAAATGTCACTCCCCATACTAAAACCGCACTCGATGGACGTCACTGCGATAGCGCTGCATCGACAGCGGTTGAGCGGTTTTAATATGGGGATTGACATTTCTAGTATGGATCTGACAGACCGCTGTGATATTTTTGCGCTCCGTCGTGCGTCAAGTGTGCGATCCGCCTAATTGACAATGTTAGAGATAGATGGAATAGGAGAAATAGATTGGCTTGCCCAGATGTTCAATCTAAGTGGTTTTCTTCTAAGGACATTCCGGACGGCTTTTTCTAAATTCCATTGGAGGTAAGAATGTTGTTTTATTTGATCCGTACCTTATCCCCGGATTTTGCGAGTTATTTTTTTATTGGAAAAGTAAATTGATACTCTTCGGAGCTGGATTGAGCGTGAAAATTAAGTATTTATCTACCAATTTCTTGGTTCTTTGAGTATCAAATAAAAGTTGGTTCAAATTCTTAGCTTAGGAAACATAGGCCTAATAGTTATTTAGATTTTTGTGTATATGGGTGATTATAATTCAATTAGTCTGGATTCTTTATTGTTTATAAGTATATTACCACTTTATCTTCGTCTTAATGAGCTCAACAGTCCACTGCTGGACATGGCTTAATTGGTCTGCTAGGTATAGTAATAGATACGAGTCCCTACAGCTATTGTATTTTAGATACATGACTAATTACAGGGAAGGTACCGAACGAATTTCTCTTCCAAAAACCCTACTTTCATAGTTAACACACACACACACACACAAATCACGTCTCTATCCTCGCGGGGTAGGCAGAGCATTAACGGCCATCTAATTGCGGTTGTTCGTTATCGCCACGTCTTACAAATATTTGAAGATCATTTCAGATAAGTTCTGTATTGCTATAGTGACATTTTGTCAACCTATCGCCTAAAATTGCGATACACATGAAGCCCTTAAGTCCCTTAGTCGCCTTCTACGACACCGACGGGAAAGAAATGGGATGATGCTATTCTAAGCCGACATCACATGGCCTCTACACGTGAAACCTCTACAAAAATCATCAGATCGAGCAATTTTCGACAGGTTGTATTTTTTTCAGCGATTTTTTTTGTCGGTCGTTTGGTATTTCTAGTCACATTTCATAGGTCGATGAACTAAAAAAGGTTCCAAGATACATCAGTCTAACAAACTAATTTGATTTCCACAAAATATCACAAACTCAATTTTCTGCTAAAACCTTCATACAGCAAAGACAGAAAGAAAATGGCTAAATTGCAATATTCTCTGATGGAAAAATTATATTGGAAATGCATGTAGCATACAATAAGTAGGTAGGTACTTGAATTTAAGAAAAGAAAATTTCGTTGTATGTTTGCAATATTAAGATGTCTGTCTGTACATACCAATTATTATAGAGATACTTGCTTAGGAAAATTACTACAAAATGCCTTATTTAAAAATATTCCGTATACTGGGTAATTTTTTTGTCAGTATACAAATTTTGTAGGGTGTTTCTGTTCATGATTCTGAACAACTTTTACTTGGGGCCACCTGCGAAATCGCAAAAAGTAGGGTTTTCCATAGAAAAGTTCATAATTACTCAAAGTCAAAGTCAAAGTCAAATTATTTATTCAAAGTAGTAAATTTTACATTTCGCTTTTTGATGGTCAAATATTAACAATTTTAACAATAACAATTTTATGAACCTAGTGTAAACGCGGCTCAGGTGGACTAAAAACTTAAAACTAGCCCCTAAAGCACTGCCTCGGGGCTGGCCAAGCTAACCAAACAACATGTAACGTTAGGTGGTAAATAAAATAACATCGAGTTCATGCCAAGAGAAAATGTTGTGTTACATGCGTATGGTTAGCCGGACCCCCTGGACAGTAAACCACCCAGAAACCTACCCAGAAGTGCTCCTATTCTAAAAATACAATTTGTCAGGCCCTAGGCTATCCTAGCTAAATTTCTAAATATGAAACAAAAATATATTAATAGCCAAAAGCGGCTACGTTAATAAGATAAAATATATATCATATACAGTAGATAATTCTATCTGTGTCGTCATATAAAGTCTACTTTGTACATTTGTAACTACTCCCATGGAGATTTATCTTGCATATAATCTGATATTTCATAATAGCCTTTCTTATACAATTTTTCTTTTATCACTCGCTTAAATTTATTTAGTGGTAAATCTTGGATATCTTTAGGAATCTTGTTATAAAAGCGTATACAATTGCCTTTAAAAGATTTGTTTACTTTACTAAGCCTGCTTATATGCGCAGCAAGTTTATCCTTATTTCTAGTGTTAAAATTGTGTTTATCACAACTCGGCAAAAATGTATAGAATACCCAATATTTTTGCGATTTCACAGTTGGTCCCATAGTAAAAGTTATTCAGAATCATGAAACACCCTACAAAGTTTGCTCACTGACTCTAAATAACCTTGTAGTAAAGTTGTTTTAAAAGTCCATACAATTTGTAAGATAAACTAGTTTAAGTTGATACCTTATTGGGGGTTGATGTGCTAATAATCCTATCATAATATTCACCCATAATTAAACAAAAACGTGATCTCGCATTAAGGGAGGTGGTGCGGCAAAACTAGGGCCATTTCCCGAAAAAAAAACAATACCATTAGCCGGAATGCTTTTTTAAATATCATTATTGTGTTTTGATAGGCGAGCAGTCATAGGCTGATGTGCTAATATCTAAACTGGTGTGTGTGTAACAGTTCATTGAATTTTATTTTCACATTATTCAAAAGTTCATTTATCCATTATTTAAGCCAACAAAAGGAGTTTTCATAGTGTCATACTATTGATTTGGCTACTTTTGATTTTAAATTACTGCAAATATTTCATGATGCTTTTAGAATCTAATTCCACTTCATATAATTTTACGCAAGAAGACAATGTTTTTTTTTGACAATTGGCGCTAGTGTTGTGATACCACTCGGCTTATATATAAACACGGGAGTTTAATACAATGATCCCTACATACACACTGACACAATAAAAAGCTTAATAGAATCTAATCTTTTAATCTTATCACAATTATGTATATTAAAAAAAATATGAGTTCATTATAACAAACAACTGTCTTGATTTTCAAAACACAAAGGTTAAGAATCTGTGGAAATAGCATCACCCCAGTTTTAACAGTGGGTGACATAAAGAACGACTAAGGGAATAACAGGGAACGATCAGCATCGTTCCTTGTGAATGCAGCATGCACTGCACTCACCAATCTGTGTGCCAAGCGTGAATGTAAAAAAAACATATTAAGGTGATGTTTTCGTGACTCAAAAAGTTACTCTCTCTCTCTCTTACTTTTCGTGTGGGATACCGAGTCGTCCAATAACCCAAAAACAAAGTTACTATGAAAAATAATTGTCGCACACCAATAGTCACATTTCCAAATAATATTAGTATGTATACACCGTGTGATGCTGGCTTAGAATAGCATCACCACAATTTTTTTCCGTGAATGACTTAAGAGGTGACTAAGGGACTCGAGGGTTTCATGTACATTTCAACTTAAGGCGTCAGGCTTACAACCTTTCGCTACAGCGATACACGTAAGAAAGATGGTTCCGTGTTTCAGATGGCACGTTAAACCGTAGGTCCCGGTTGCTGTCTATGATTACTTAGACGACCATGTCAGAAGCCTGGTACTTGTAGAAGGCGGTTGAAAAATTCAGACACTAGGGTACTTTGAGTCGTTAGACGACCCGGTGTTCCACACGAAAAGAGAGAGCGATTTACGAATCATATGAAAGGGCCCTTAGTACTTGTCAAAGGTGGCGATATCGACCACATGTTAACGCTCTGCCTACCCTGCTAGGGATAAAGGCGTGGTATGTGTATGTATACCACTTGAAAACTCACGAAAGATATTCAAATAACTGCAAAAGCAATAAGGAGACGCTCAAAGTTTGTTTTCTCCGCATTTCTCGCGGAGTTGGGAGAAATGGTTTCTATTTCCAAGTTATTCGTAGCAGCGTAGCGCTCGGCTACGAATACGCTACGGCGTAGCAGCTCGTAGCTGGGATATAAGAATTTAGAGCAAAATCTCTTGTACGGTTTACTCAACTAACGAATAACATGAAAAAAAAGCTTTTGTTCTATACAGACATACACAAATCACGCCTTTATCGCTTGCGGGGTAGGCAGAGCGTTAACAATCGTAAAATTACGGTCGTTATCGCCACGTCTGACAAGTAATGGGCCCTTTTCGATGATACATGTATCACTGAAGTAAAAGTTGTCAGCTTGTCGCCTAAAATTGTTATACGCATGAAACCCTTGAGTACCTTAGTCGCCTCTTACACCCGCGGGAAAGAATAGTGTAATAATCATAGAATATGTGAAACTTGGAAACTTTCCTCCTACTGTTAAGAAAATATATGAATGACATCTGCTTTCTCACCAAACAAATATAATCCTTAAAGCCTACGAAATAAAGTTGAAATGGAAATGACACGAGTTGATAAAACACATCATCAACATACATAACACATGCGATTATTTGATTGGACATCGGATATTATGCAATTTGTATGTAAATATGATATTACAATAATGGTGAAATATAGACGAGAAAATTCCGTGTGATGCCGGTTTAGAATAGCATTACCCCCAATTCTACATGGGGTCGTAAAAGCCTACAAGTGAAAGCTGGGAAAGGGCAGCGGCGTTCCTTGTGAATGAAAATTTTGCACTGCGCTCGCCGATTCGCCTGCTAAGTGCACTGAGTATTCTTACGCAAATGGCAATACTTTCTAATGAGGGAGGTTCACATCAAATAAATGGACTATCCATAAGAAAGAAGGTTCCGTGTTTCGGAGGGCGCGTTAAGCCGTAGGTCGCTGTTGCTGTCTATGAGAACTTAGACGGCGATTGTAACTAATAGTAAGTGGTTGAAAATCTGTGATACCAGGGTTCATCGGATCGTTAGAATATTCATATTCAGTGTCCTACACGAAAAGAGAGAATGGATTTATGAGTCTCTTAATGTCACGAGAATTAGAAAAGTCTGTCTATTTGAATAGATACCACAATTTTAGTCCGGTTTCATGAAATGCGTCCTGAATAGTAAATCATTTGTCCTAAAGTCACGTAAAATTTAAATTCATTTAAAAACAAGGTTCATTCTAACTAAATAGTACCATGTTTCCTAATTAAGGGCTAGACTAGGATGGTACGTGAGCAAATATATGTAATATATAAATAATTATGTGTATCTATTTGAGGGATCAACTAACAATGGACACTCCTAGTAATTGTATGGAAAACTAGTTAAAGTTGAACCTTTAAGCGGGTAGGTTCGTATGAACACACGATTCAAAACTATATTGGGGTATTTTTGACGGGAAGATTAAGCCCAGCTGCCGAAGTGGTACGTAATATTAGAGACACTGTAATTTGATTGGTTTCATACATTGGCGGTGGTGGCGTAAGTTACATGCTGTGTGGTCAGCCTGGCCAGGCAGTGCCTTTGCTTTATATTTTTTTATCCCACTCGTACCTCGTTTATACTAGCAATGTAAAAGTGTTATCTACTTGGAAATAAACGTTTGAAATCTAAAAAAAAAAGGTTTCAGGAGTGAAAAACTAATCTAGTTTTTGTAGACAGAACGTAGTGTCCAAAAGAACATTTTCAACAACCATAAGTACTTTACTAAACTAGGCACTTAAAAGGACGCACTTGAAAAAGCTCTCTACGATAATATAACTCGTTTTTCTGAATACACTATACAAATAAAACAGCGAAACCGAGGATTCGAGTCCGTGGAACCCCATTATAACCCGGATGTTAACCGGAAAAGCTCCTCCTTCAGAGCCATTCCGAAAAGTCCGTCCCAAATGATTCAATCCCGGTTTGCCACAGTCCCGATTCGTCATTAAAAATTTGATACATATGAACCCGGCCTGGGAGAAGATGGCGAGACGATATGAGGCCTTTCCCCAAAACTGGCATTTAGAGGCCCAAGACTGAGCCGGGTGACGTGAAAGGAGGCATTTGCCCAGCAGTGGGACAACGAACAGGCCACTTTAAAAAAAAAACAATCCGGCTTATCCGTTGTAATGTTGAAAATAATTAAGGATTACTAGAGACCCGACCAACGGTTGCACCCGCTGCTAATTGGTTTCCCGAGGGAATAAGATGTTTTTCTAGCATGTTTGAAACCTTTTAAGACACTCAATTTATTTTAAAAAAGTATGCGTTGTTATGTATTTTTTTTTTGCCCCGGTTCGTCACAGCTTTTATATTTTGCTTAGTAGTTTCATTTGTATACTTTAAAAGCCTGAGGTAGATAGTGGTGAACCGGGACTAAGATATTTAAAAATAATAGCTCTGTGACGTACCGGGACATGTTTTTAAGAGACAAACAGGACTCTTTTTCCGGAACGTCTATCCCTAAACAATGAAGGGTTCAAGAGATAAAAAGTCTATGGGTATTTCTTGAAGAGTTACCTATACAGGGAGTTTCTGAAAAAATATACATACATACATACATATATCACGCCTTTATCCCTTGCGGGGTAGGCAGAGCGTTAACGGCCGTAAGAATACGGTCGCTATCGCCACGTCTGACATTTGTGAGGATTGTTTTCCAAAGTTGTTTCAGAAAACATGTGTATCACTATAGTGACAGGTTGTCAGCCTGTCGCCTAAAAATTGTAATACACCAATACCCTCGAGTCCCTTAGTCGCCTCTTACGACACCCGCGGGTAGGATATGGGGTGATGCTATTCTAAGCCGGCATCACACGGCACTGAAAAAATATGTTTCTTTTAAATCAAGTCTATAAACAAAAACTAAAATGGACCAATATTTGGCCAAACTGATAGTCTTCAGGAGGTCTAGCGTGAAGACTTTCATGATCGATTTACATACATAAATCACGCCTGTATCCCTTGCAGAGTAGGGAGAGCATTAACGGCCGTTAAAACAGCAATTTACGCCACGTCCGACAAAAGTTTGAGAGTAAGGTAAAATCGAGGGTAGGGTAAAAGTTAGAGTCTTTAGAAATATGTGTACCAGCAAAGTGACAGGTTATCAGCCGGTCGCCTAAAATTGCAATACACATCAAGCTTTAAATCCCTTAGTCACTTCTTACGACACCCACAGGAAAGATATGGGGTGATGCTATTCTAAGACGGCATCACGCGGTCACATGATCGATTTATAAGCTCCAAAATCCTGCTTTAGACCTCTCATAAACCTAGACCATTGTCGGTTCAAGTATCCAATAGAACGTGAACGTGACTGTACAGGTGTACTACTAACATACATATATCACACCTTTATCCCTTGCGTGGTGGGCAGAGCATTAACGGCCGTAAGAATACGGTCGCTATCGTCTGTCATTTTTAAGAATTGTTTTCCAAGGTTGTTCCAGAAAACATGTGTATCACTATAGTGACAGGTTGTCAGCTTGTCGCCTAAAAATTGTAATACACCAATACCCTCGAGTCCCTAAGTCGCCTCTTACGACACCCGCGGGAAGGATGTGGGGTGATGCTATTCTAAACCGGCATCACACGGGACCTAAACCGGCATCACACGGGACGGGACAGGTGTACTAAAACAGATTATTATGATTCAAAAGGTCTACCCAAATTATATCTGACGGCTGATTATTTATGTACAAAAGAAACAGGCATAATTATTTCGCTGATCCCAAATGAATTCGGATAAAAGCAGATATGAACATTATGCTTTCTGTGTTATTAAAAACAAATCACACCTGAGGTAGAAAATTTACGCCTTTATTTCTTTTGTATACGGGATGTAGGGATGCATGAGATATCGAAATTAGAAGATTGAAGGGTTAAAACGGCATATACGTATGTTCTTAGGGGAAAGTAGTTGAGTTTCACGGTCAGGTCAGTGTGCGCCCTATCATGTGGTGTAGAGGTTAACACGTCTGACCCGAAGTCAGAGTTAGACGTGTGTTCGAATCCCATCGTTGGCGTGAATTTTTCCGCTTCATTTTAACTTTGTGACAAAAGTTAATATCAACATCTAGTGTTTGATTAAATACACATACACATACATACATATATCACGCCCTTATCCCTTGCGGGGTAGGCAAAGCGTTAACGGCCCTAAGAGTACAGTCGCTATCGCCACGACTGCCAAGTTTGAGGATTGTTTTCCAAGGTTGTTTCAGAAAACATGTGTATCACTATAGTGACAAGTTGTCAGCCTGTCGCCTAAAAATTGTAATACACCAATACTCTCGAGTCCCTTAGTGTCTGATTAAAGCACCAAGTATTCCAAATTACTATCGTGCACATTTTTACAAAATAGTAAACATTCCCGTATATTCTGTTTACCTATTAGCGTGTAATAAAACAAATTGGCATCCGGTCTAGGTCTGTAAATGGTTCCTTATCGAAATGTTCATCCAATTGGTCCCTTATCCCTTGTCCTTAATTAGGTAGGTAAGGCCTACATACCAAACAAATCTAACTTAAGGGTACTAGCCGAAACTCAATAAAACGATAAGATCGAAACTAGACTAGTTCCGATTGTACGCCTTGTTTTATAGTATTTTGAAGACGAAAGAAAAACAACAAGTAAGAACTCTTGATTTTAAAAAACAATCTTGGTACGTAATGAATAGTTATTATTGGGTCATTGGCCGACTCAGTATCCCAGAGAGATTATTATAGTAAATCAAGTTACGACCTCAAAAGTTAATTCCATTTCATTTCATTTAAAAACCACAAATATAATAGCCGTAACAGGCAGGTCAAAAGTTTTAGATTTGAGATACTATTTTTGTCATGTCATACAAGCATGAGAAAGATGGTAATTATCTTAAAAATCGTATGAAAACTGAAATTTATTTAAAAAGCAGCGAAATATTTTGAAGAGCAAATGAAAACTAAAGTTGCGCTGATTTTATCGGACCGGTCTGACGTAAGGAGTTGTATAAAACAGCATCGTAGTGCAGCTGTCACAAACAATTATTTTCTACACACACACACATATCACGCCTTTATCCCTTGCGGGGTAGGCAGAGCAATAACGGCCGTTAAAATACGGTCGCTATTGCCACGTCTGACATTTTTGAGGGTTGTTTTCCAAGGTTGTTTCAGAAAACATGTGTATTACTATAATGACAGGTTGTCAGCCTGTCGCCTAAAAATTGTAATACACCAATACTCTCGAGTCCCTTAGTGTCTGATTAAAGCACCAAGTATTCCAAATTACTATCGTGCACATTTTTACAAAATAGTAAACATTCCCGTATATTCTGTTTACCTATTAGCGTGTAATAAAACAAATTGGCATCCGGTCTAGGTCTGTAAATGGTTCCTTATCGAAATGTTCATCCAATTGGTCCCTTATCCCTTGTCCTTAATTAGGTAGGTAAGGCCTACATACCAAACAAATCTAACTTAAGGGTACTAGCCGAAACTCAATAAAACGATAAGATCGAAACTAGACTAGTTCCGATTGTACGCCTTGTTTTATAGTATTTGGAAGACGAAAGAAAAACAACAAGTAAGAACTCTTGATTTTAAAAAACAATCTTGGTACGTAATGAATAGTTATTATTGGGTCATTGGCCGACTCAGTATCCCAGAGAGATTATTATAGTAAATCAAGTTACGACCTCAAAAGTTAATTCCATTTCATTTCATTTAAAAACCACAAATATAATAGCCGTAACAGGCAGGTCAAAAGTTTTAGATTTGAGATACTATTTTTGTCATGTCATACAAGCATGAGAAAGATGGTAATTATCTTAAAAATCGTATGAAAACTGAAATTTATTTAAAAAGCAGCGAAATATTTTGAAGAGCAAATGAAAACTAAAGTTGCGCTGATTTTATCGGACCGGTCTGACGTAAGGAGTTGTATAAAACAGCATCGTAGTGCAGCTGTCACAAACAATTATTTTCTACACACACACACATATCACGCCTTTATCCCTTGCGGGGTAGGCAGAGCAATAACGGCCGTTAAAATACGGTCGCTATTGCCACGTCTGACATTTTAAGGGTTGTTTTCCAAGGTTGTTTCAGAAAACATGTGTATTACTATAATGACAGGTTGTCAGCCTGTCGCCTAAAAAATGCAATACACCAATACTCTCGAGTCCCTTAGTCGCCTCTTACGACACCCGCGGGAAGGATGTGGGGTGATGCTATTCTAAGCCGGCATCACACGGCACGGCAATTATTTTCTGCCTGATTTATAAATACTTAGGCACGATAATATTTTGATACGATCAGTCTATACGGATATCATTAAAACAAAGGATATGGCTTATCCTATTACCACTTATTACCATATCCTACCGTTAGCTGCCTATAGAAAGACAAAAGCCCCAATTTCCAGGGTCCGACGCGAGCCCGATCCATTATTTGATGACCTTACAACCAAACATACAGGAATGTACGTGTCCAATTAATTTTCAATTGGGTTTACGCAGAGGTAAGACCTGTTATCACGAAGACTGGGCTTAGAAATACCAGCATTTCATGAAACTACCAATTTATAATAGTTTTTCTTAGTATTTCAATGGAAACCAGTATAGGTAAGTTAATCCTTTAATTTCTCTTTTCGTGTGGGACACCGAGTCGTCCAGCGACCCGATGAACCCTAGTGTCAGAATTTTTCGGCCGCCTTCTACAAGTAGCAAGCTTCTGACATGGTTGTGTAATGACTGCCGTCTAAGTGATCATAGACAGCAACTGGGACCTACGGCTTAACGTGCCATCCGAAAGACGGAACCATCTTACTTACGGACGGACAATCAGGTGGTTCAGCCCGCAATGTCCTAACCAGACTGGGAACAAATTCACAAAGTGATAAATATCAACTTTGTGAGTGACTCACTGAGAGCCGAACCCAAATCCTTTAATTAGCTGGCGACAGTACGATATTTTAAGTCCATCTGCTGTCAAGGGGTTTGAAAATTAGGCTCATATTTCTGTGTGGTACAGTATTCGAATCTCCCCACTGTCTCTCTCTCTCTCTTTTTGTGTGGGTCACCGAGCCGTCCAACGACCGACTCGTACGTATAAGTGGGAGATGACATCTTCTGGTTAAGCTCACATCATCATCTCTCATCTCAAATTTAAAGAAAATAATGGATAATCTGACAAGCCCTGTCTATGCGCAGGAAAGTTCGAGAAGGAAATAAGATGACCGTTCACTCAAATATTGACTTTCTAAATTCTTGTTACTGTCTTATTGCAGAGAAATGAAGTCGTGTCTACGTACAGATATACAATCACTGAGTATACGCAGGTGTGGGTGGAGATTTCTGGAGTTGTCGAGAAGGTTCGTGAGAATTGTTATTCCAACCGAATGTTGCGAAAGTTAGCCGATTCTGGATTAACGTGTACTTTTGCAATTAAATCGATGTTTGTGAGAACCAAGTTTATGTGGTTTCATTTGAAAACCTAGATAATCTACTAGAACAGCCAGAAAAGTCCACTGGACATGGGCCTCCTGATCATATTCGGGGATATGCAATACACATCAATACACAAATATTTCCTTTTGCCTTTATCGTCGCTACCGCCTAATTAGGTCCATCCCTAGATACCTTACTTGCCTTAATAAATATTAAACAAACGTCTTGTTCATATAGATGCCTAGAACTACTAGTTTGAATAAATACTAGCATTCCGGTCTTGGTGTTTTTCCTTATGATGCCGGCTTAGAATAGCATCACCCTACTTCTACCCGTGGGTATCGTAAAACGCAACTAAAGGGTGAATCTAACGATGGGCAGCAGTGTTTCCTGTGAAAATCTACATCGCCTTGTACTGCGCTCGCCACTCCACCTGCGAAGCGTAGCCCAATAGGGGGAGGCCTATGTCCAGAAGTGGACTTTTGTGACTGTTGTAGAAGTTCCACCGACAACGGGTAGTACGTGTATGCCGTGTGATGCCGGCTTAGAATAGCATCACCCCATTTCTTTCCCGTGGGTGTCGTTAAAGCCGACTAAGGGACTTGAGGCTTTCATATGTATTGCAATTTTAGGCGACAAGCTGACAACTTGTCACTACAGTGATACACGACTTGTCTGAAACGACCCTCAAACATTTGTCAGACGTGGCTATCACGACCGTAATATCTGGTCGTTAGCGCTCTGCCTGCACCAGGGATAAAGGTGTCATTTATTGTGTGTGTGTGTGTGTGTGTGTGTAGTAATTCCGGTAACACATGAATCCACTCAAATGAATCCTAAGTCGAATTATCTTCCCGTTTTCCTGTTCCTCTCATTACAATTCGAAATAATAATACCTTCGTCCCAGGTAAGTTAAGGGTGCTCTGGTCCCCCATTCGTTACCCGGGGGTCCCGCATTTCCCATTGTGGGTCCTTGGCGGGACAAGTTGGCTTTAAGTGTGCCTAGTCCCGGAGCCGTCATTAACAAAATGAGTTACAATATCAAATGTCATGGGAGTATGCAACATTGCGAATGTTAGAATCATACAATTTGACAGCTGTCAAATCAGGCTTGTTTTAATAAAACCATTACCGAAAGAACATTATCTCGTAAGTTGGACGACTCGGTGTCCCACACGAAAATAAGAAGATCACGTAGTGTAAACTAAAAAAGATCAGAATTACACTAAAACATTTGTAGATATTGATTTATGTGATTTTGACTGCAAGTGACGAATTCACCAATTACAATATAACTTAAAGAAAGGTAAGGTCTAGGGTATTTTTACGAGCCTTCATGAAGAAAATAATGAATTTAAAAGCCGAAAGAAGTATGCAAGTATCGTAATAAGAGGAATTCTCTGCCTACACCTCCGTAAAGTAGGCATGATTTATGTATGTATAACATTTATTTCGTGTAATTTATCCTAAAATGGGATATATCCTAAACTCATTCAAACTAAACCAAAGATTTTATAAGATGAAAAACTACGCGGCTGGTCTCCAGACTATGCCTCAAGGAAAGGGCACGACGATATGATTTACTACACGTATGTATAAATACGACCCATTTTCACTCGAGCGCACTTGACGTTTTGACAAGTACGATAAGTGAGCCCAAGTAAGGAGCAAATTATTAGCGTTGCTTGAAATGTTTGACGAAAATATTTTTGTAAAATGTTCAAACAATGTTCTTTAAATATCAAAGAGTTGAATAGCCGAAAGAATACTTATTTCGCGTTTCACCTGATTTAAATTCTCCGAAAACTTTTCTATAAAGATAAGATCCAATTCTTGTTTATGTGGATGTTTATTTAACGGCTTTCGTCGTATTTCTTCCACTTTTTACCCGACTGCCTACCCGTTAAAACCCGTTATAATGTCTTATAGTTTTAGCTAAGCTTCTGTTGACTGACATTTAGGGTCCCATGGTTTTTGATTTTAATTGTTACTTATGTTCGATGAATTATGTTCAAAGGCAAAGATAATGCATACTTCATTCGCTTCCATAGGATCACAACCAACGTAATTGTCAGTACGCACCCGTACGTGCGTGTACGAAGCATTGAGCTCAAGTTACGCTGGTCGCGATAGTTGAGCTAGAGAATAACTGACCGGTGTCATCCATGTGCACCTCGATGTCGGAGCTGTTGATGGTGAACTCGTCGGTGTGTCGAGGGTCCCTCACGCGCTCCTGCAGGCTCGAGGAGAAGTTCGCTCTGAACACCAGCACCGCTCGGGACTTGCCCCTGACCGCTTCGCGCAGCGCTGCCTCTTTCGTTGGGTAGTATATCTGGGGAAAAATATTTCATTACATTACATCACATAAAATTACATTATATAACAGACAATAACATAACATAACATTACAATTACACTACAATATATTACATTACACTACATTACATTACATTACATTAATTTAATAGAATGTTACGTTATGTTATGTTATGTCATGTCATGTCATGTCATGTCATGTCATGTCATGTCATGTCATGTCCTTTTCTCAAAGTGCTTTGTCATGACATGACATGACATGACATGACATAACATAACGTTACATTCTATTAAATTACGTTTTATTTTGCCGTGTGATGCCGGCATAGAATAGCATTACCCCAATTCTTCCCGCGGGTGTTGTAAGAGGCAACTAAGGGACTCGAGGGTTTTATATGTACGTATATTACCACGTATTACAACCTTAGGCGACAGGCTGACAACCTGTCACTACAGTGATACACGAATCATCTGAAGGGGCCCTCATTATTTGTCAGACGTGGCGATAGCGACCGTAATTTTGCGATCGTTAACGCTCTGCCTACCCCACAAGGGGTAAAGGCGTGATTTATGTATGCATGTACGTACATTTTATTTTAATTATCTAAAAGTCTCACAGTAATTAAATTAAATTTCACATTGATATTGATGTTTGCCGATAGAACAGATTACACTTCTTTCTAGTTTAAGTTAGGTTATTTTTTTGAGCTATTTAATTATTCATCTCTGGGGAAAAAGAGGAGGAGGACACTTCAGACTCATAAAAATTGTAAAATCTATTTATTTATTACTTAACCCAACTCAACTAAGACTCTGCCAAAACAAGCTATGCGAAGAACGAGGTCACTACCTTTTCTCAAAGTGCTTCGTCGTTTTTTGAACACCCATAAAACTTTGGTTCCCGATGTACTATATATATATATATATATATATATAGAGTCTAGAGTAATCAAATATTCGGGATGTATGTGAATGTAGGTCATGATGTGAGAAATCCTAGCATTTAGATACCTCACTTCATATACAAGCTGTATGTTATTGGATTTTCGGAAAATAAATAGCAACATACACACGTAAGGCTTAGCTTGCTTCGCTCGAATGCTTTGGCTTGATCTTGTACACATATGCAAAGCTTAGATTATTCCCACATCTATGTTACAACGCACGAAACTGCGTTAATAAAGGGCATCCGTAACGCAAGCGTCTGTCAGATCAAAGGAAATTTCAAGTCTCCATTACTAAAAACCGGTGTTGATGCAGGAATAACGCCGAAACTTGCGTTGGCATGTATTTGCACCAGTGTCCGTCAAGTGTGGGATTCGTCTTATCCAGAAGCCTCGAAAACCCATACTAAAAACCGACATTGATGCAGGAATAACGCAGAAACTTGCGTTGGCATGTATTTGCACCAGCGTCCGTCAAGTGTGGGATTCGCCTTATCCAGAAGCCTCGAAAATGCATTTGCATCCCCTCACTGCAATATAAGCTGTTGCGGTATGTTTGTTTGATCCCAACAGAATTTCGAGATATTGCCGTGTATCGCGCTTAGAATAGCATAACCCCACTGCTTTCCCGAGGATGCCGCAAAAGACGACTAAGGGACGGGATTTCATGTGTATTAAAATATTTAAGCGACAGGCTGACAATTCTACAGGTTTTTATAAATCAATACATTGACTTTGTAGAGTGTTTCTACTCATGACTCTTAACAGTTTTTACCATCGAGCCACTTGCAAAACTAAAAAACAGATTGGGTGTTTTATGGGAAAATCCATATATGTACTCGGCAAAATGTATGAATTTTATTATCCAATATTTTTTTTTTTGCGGTTTCGCAGGCGGTCCAATAGTACGTAAATGTTGTTCAGAATCATGAGTAGAAACATCCTACAAGGTGAGTACTACTGCTGACGTATTTTTGCAAAAGAAAATATAACTTATTCGCTTGTATAGAGTCGCACATAGGGTAACTTGACCTCAATGCTCTATATACGCACTGACGTGTACTGACAGTCCGATCAGTTCTTTCCAGAGTGAGTATCGCCCCATGGGCGTCATTGGGCTGGTTGTTTGGACAACCAGTCAACTATTTCCGGGTGAGCCCTAGCTCCCCACCATGCCGACCGGCGTAGATTTGATGGCCCCGGGGCCAAAGAACTGATAGTTGCTGGTCTAGATAGTTGATAGTTAAATCGCGGATTCAATGAGATGACTGCGACAGTGACACTATGAAAGCGAATAAAAGTTTTTTTTTGTGAAACGGCGCGGCGCTATTTCTTTAGAACCAATCGCCTAAATTGAATGGAAATCTTCAGGCATTGTAGTAAATTGTTATTATTTATTGTGCCCATTAACGTTTATCTCAAGAACCGTTTCACGGAGTTTCGCTTCAGTGAATCCTTTACAAATCTAAATAATTGGCTAGACCTTAAAACAATGGCCTCGATGGCCTGAATACTGAATATCTACTTTCTTCTATAATTTACATAACAATTTCAAAATACAAAACACAGTGTTTACGAATCATTAAATTTGGAGGTACGGTCGTGCCGCCGCCAAAACGAACCAGGTGATGCGCAAGGGCACTACAAGTACAATACCAACATGCGGAATGTTTTGTCGTTTTTTGAACTCTCAAAACTTTACGATAGCAAAACGGCTGAATTATTATGTCTACGTTTTGAGTGACATGTACGTTTTTGTGATTTAACGGCTTAGTTAAATTGGAGCGTATAGCGTGGCTCTATTTGAATTCTAATACTTTTAACATAGAGCAAGCCATTATGCTACGTTTTGGCTTCATTTTACATGATAATGTTTTTGGAAATATGCTTTACAGTTCTATACAAGGATATTTGTGATTACTTCCCCTAATAATTATGATAAAGGTTGTTTCCGCTTTGGTTAGATCTTTAAAGGAAGAAAAAAAAGAAGAAAGAGACGACGTTTTTGGGACGGTGGCTTAAAAGCGGTCGCTACATAACCTAGAGACTCTAGAAATCACCAAAGAGGCTTAAAACTTAAAACTTTTGGGTCTTCAGTCGATTAATTATTCCCAACGACACAAAAATGATAAAAGCCATTATCCAAAAAATAATTCCATTTGCTTTTAATACAAAAACAACAGACAAAAGTCTGGGATCAGTGCGTGTTGCCAGTGATGACTTACGGAGTTGAGACGTGGCCGCTAACAATGGGCCTCATAAGAAGGCTCAAGGTCACTCAAAGGGCAATGGAAAGGGCTATGCTCGGAGTTTCTCTCCGCGATCGAATCAGAAATGAGGAAATCCGGAGAAGAACCAAAGTCACCGACATAGCTCGAAGGATTGCGCAACTTAAGTGGCAGTGGGCGGGGCATATTGCTCGTAGGACCGATGGCCGCTGGGGCCGGAAAGTTCTCGAGTGGCGGCCACGGACCGGTAGACGCAGCGTAGGTAGGCCTCCCACAAGGTGGACCGACGATCTGGTGAAGGTCGCGGGAAGCCGCTGGATGCGGGTGGCGCTGGACCGATCATCGTGGAGATCCTTGGGGGAGGCCTATGTCCTGCAGTGGACGTCTATCGGCTGAGACGACGACGACGACAAAAACAACATCAATACAACTCTTAACCCAAATTAAAACCAAACAACACATCTAAATTTTCCCATTTAGCACCGACGCCCCACTCAAAGTGAAATCGTCCATTGTACTCGCAAAATATGACTTTAATAAACATTGCGTGGATGGGGTTAGTGTTTAAACATACTATGCCGAAAATACGCGACCGAAGTTACGCGTACAATGTTATTTTGAAATACGGATACAATATGCCGAAAATACGACGCGTTACAGACGAACTTAGGTCAGGCGTAAGTGAACCAAGCACCCGAAGTTGCACAGGCAAGTGGAGGTTCCTGTCTGCAAGGACCACAAGGGAAACGTTGCGACTCATAGCGCTGGAGCAGGTAGGAAAAAAAGTTGCTATTTACCTAAATTTGACAGATTTCTGTGGCGTATTCGGTATTTATACCTAAGCGTTGGACGCCCTCCGGCCAGATAGACCGACGACTTAAAGAGAGCGGCTGGTAGCGACTGGATGGCGAAAGCGGGAATAGTGCCTTGTGGCGTACCCTGGGTGAATTCTACGTTCAGCAGTGAACTGCGCTATACGATATATATTGATGACTTATAGTGTGGGATATCAGTCGAATACGTCGTAACACAAAATAAGCCGCCGAATCTCGGTCGCGTAAGGTTGGCATAGTGTGTTTCAGACACTTAGGTTCTAATACTCTAATGTTTATGCGACTACCCACAACGAGAGCGAAATTAACTTGTGAATTGTTTTGGGAAGATATAAATAAGAGAGGTGTTCCAATTCCAAGGAAGGAAATGGAGTTGAGAGATATATTTCCTATATATTGAGAATTGAGGATGGGTTGGTTATTATAAGGAACAAACTCTCTTGCAACTAGGTCGAAATATGAAGACATATTTTAGTCCTATTCTATACATACATATATCACGCCTTTATCCCTTGCGTGGTAGGCAGAGCGTCAACGGCCGTAAGAGTACGGTCGCTATCGCCACGTCTGAAATTTTTGAGGATTGTTTTCCAAGGTCGTTCCAGAAAACATGTGTATCACTATAGTGACAGGTTGTCAGCCTGTCGCCTAAAAATTGTAATACACCAATACTCTCGAGTCCCTTAGTCGCCTCTCACGACACCCGCGGGAAGGATGTGGGGTGATGCTATTCTAAGCCGGCATCACACGGCATATTCTATACCTACACAAAACTACTGATCTGTTTCAAAAGCTACGCGTGTAGCTATAGTCAGTATTCTTTGTACATACATACATACATACATGTATCACGCCTTTATCCCTAACGGGGTAGGCAGAGCGCTGACGGCCGCAAAAATACGGTCGCTGTCGCCACGTCTGACAAATATAGAGGGCCGTTTGAGATAATTTTGTGTATCACTATAGTGACAGATTGTCAGCCTGTCGCCTAAAAGTTGTAATACACTTTAAAGCCTCAAGTCCCTCAGTCGCCTCTTACGACACCCACAGGTAGGAAATGGGGTGATGCTATTCTAAGCCGGCATCACACGGTATTCTTTGTTACTACGAGTATTTAAAAGAAATCTAACTAAGCATTCGCACTTATCTTCTGTTTTCTCGAGAAAAGATGTTCCATAAGATCTATAATTTAGTGGTCGCTATGGTCAAAATTGATTAAACAGATCTTTGAAAGTTCATTCCATCTGACAGACGCATGCGTTACGGATGCGCTAAAATTACGCAGCGTCGTGCGTTACATGTGGGAACTATCTTATGCAGCGCCATTTTCATAGTACATATGCAGCATGTGGAACAAATGGAATATCTTGGAACAAATGGAATATCTTTATGGTGAGTCGTGTCTTCTTTATACCACAATATATACGTAGTAATCTTCGCAGCAATAGATCTCAAAGGCGCACGGAAAATACATTTTTGATCGTAATATTTTCTGATAACACGAAGATAAATCTTACTTCAAGTAAAAATAGCTCTTTATTTTCTAGATAGATTAAGTTATGGCCCTAAGCGCAACTCGCCGGGCTAACGGCCAATAAATAACTTATTTTAATCGCCCAAATGTCAACTGACCCGAAAAGCCTCTGATTAGGTTTTCCAAGCAGTAGTGCGTGGAGGTAAATAATGGGCTCAATTCTGAGGGTTTTTTTTAAATACATACATATATAACGCCTATATATCTTGCAGAGTGGGCACAGCATTAACGGTAGTAGCTATCGCCACGTCAAAAAAATGTGAATGACGGTATGATATTTAAAAATACTGTAAATTTTTAGTTTGCTACCTCGTGAAAATAAGTAAGTTGGTAGAAAAGATAGATATGTTCAGGATTTGACCCTCAATCAAACATGCCAAAGTCACGTGACTACTAAACTTCCAGGTTTAGCAAATTACGTGGTACGTGACAATCGAGTCCAAAAAGCAATAACTTTGTTCGTATTAGTAATTTCGTTACTTCAAACATACGACGCTGGAATGCCTAATTTGTTGTAAAGACTGTGTAGGCATAGGCTTTTCATGAAAGGGACAATATCTCAAGTTTTTGTAGTAAGGTAAATACAAAAATTGCCACCGTAAAAACTACTACCTCGTTAGAATACCTAAGTAGCATTCCCTAAAGCTATTCTTTAGATAGATAGAGCTAGGTACTGCTGCAAAAAATAAGTTTAATTTTATGCCTATTCTTTATCTTATAACGACAAAATACCTGCTCTTTTTCTTATAAACGTAAGTAGATTACGTATGCGTGCATAGGTCAACATAAGATTTGTTTTAAATTGCTTTGTGACTCTTGTTAAATACACATATACAAATTACGCCTATATCCCTGGCGGGGTAGGCACGTCTGGCATATGTTTGAGGGTCGTTTCAGATAAGTCGTGTATCACTATAGTGGCAAGTTGTCAGCCTCTCGCCTAAAATTGCAATATACATGAAACCCTCAAATCCCTTAGTCGGCTTCTACGACACCTACGGGAAAGAAATGGGGTGATGCTATTCTAAGCCGGCATCACACAGCAACTCTTGTTTAAGCCTTTGAACGCCACGCGGCCCACCGTGTGGTCCAAATAAGTACCATCCATATTTGCGTGGCGCTCAAACTGAAAATTAGTTTTCCTATATATGAAAAACGGTCCAATGTGTGTACCTTACTACCCTCGAAGTTCAAAACCTATAATGAGACATAGTATTTACTCACCAAATTATTCTGCCGTTTGGACTACGACTGGATGGCGAAAACGGGAGTTAGTGCCTTGTGGCGTACACTGGGGGATGCCTATGTCTAACTTCAGACTTCTATAGACTAATTTCAAACTATGCAACACATTGGATAACGTCTGAGTCCGATGGTAAGAGACACAAGATGAATTACGCTACCTAATAATACTTATATTCCTACTAATACTTATTTAAGCAAATCTGCTGAACCGATTTTCATGAAATTTGGTACACATAAAAAAGATAATTTGGATTAACACATAGGATAGTTGTTATTCCGAAAAAGGTTCCTGATGATGCTACAGGATTAAAACCGATACCTACGCGGGTGGATCCGCGGGCGCCCATTAGTAGTAAACAATACTTAGTATTCTTTGATAATACTCACCAAATTATTCTGCCGCTTAGACAAGAAGTCCAAATACTCGCAACTGAACAGCGTCAAGTTCCACTCATACGTCGACGAGTCTTGCGGGCAGATGTCGTTATAGTGGCAGGGTCCAGTGGAGTTAGGGCCGAGTTCGTGGTTGACCACAGCTATGGGCAGGCCCACTGGGTAGTGCCCGATGGCCAGACAGAAGAAGATCATCTGGGAGATCGGTAGACCCAGGATGAATACCATCAGGCTGGAAAGAGGAGAGTGTAAATTAATGTAAGAAAAAAGGAAACGATTTCTCAATTGGAACCAACAACCAGCCACGTTTATCCTTGCATATTCTATGGCCTGACAAACTAATGATTTAAAGACGGTTTTTTACTGTTTTTGGGAATTACCGATATGTACCGGGTAGATTCAATCCGATCCGTTTTTACCAGAACAACTCCTTAATCCTGTGTCGCCCTAATTGGGATAATTGTTTGAATAACCATACAAGTATCTCCGGATGAGCCCGCGCTCCCTATCAAGCCGTCTAAAAACAATAGTGACCATCATAAATAAAATATGACTGGTAGCGACTGAATAGCGCAAACAGGAGATCGTGCCTTATGGCATACCCTTCTGGGGAAGGAATATGTCTATCAGTGCACTGCTTTCAGTGACGTGTTGACTATAAGTAACTGTGATTGGTTTGACTTGAGTTTCGATGCTTGTCCCATGGTAGAAGTTATGCTTCCAAAAGTAATAAAATAGTCACAGAATGATTTATGTAATCATGTTTCTGGGGACTATGACTCGTGGGGACGCGCTGAAAGATCTTATTTGTTTTTAGGGTTTTGTATTAATTATGTATAGGTATAATTTTTTGTATGTAACCGAATGTAATTATAAAAAATACTAAAGTGTTTCGGCCACATATTAAGTCACATGCAGATTTCGGACCTAGATAAACTTTTGTTCAACACAGATATTCAGGTATTTGTCATCTTGCAACACTTTGACTGTCTGAATTAATGTCAGAATTCAAAGTCTGAATTCGTAAGACAGGTCCCGTGTAACTAAACATTTTGCTAACAAAACCTATATCAGTTCAACCAGCTGTAAACTCTCGAATTCCTTACACCACTACCCCAGAAACAAACATAGGTACCAAACAACCTATATCATAGTAAGTAATTAATTGACTTTGGAACTACGCTTTCAAACCGAGAGTTTCCCGGTTGTCAGCAAAGTACAAACCCAGTGGACTTAGTTGGAATTTCATTATATAATCCTAATAGCCTCTCGCCCCGCAGATTTACTCGACTTCGATTCGCTTAAGCGAGGTATAATTTCAGCTGAGAAAAAGATACCAAGATTCAAAGAAAAATAGTTTTGAAAAATGTAGAGTTATTTCGCAATAAACACGTTCTCTCCAAAGAAAATTTCACGTAAAACAGTACTCACACTTTTTAACGCTTTTTTTCACTTGGCATAAAACACATGATTAATGTTTAATACTGATTTTATTACATGTTCGTCGCGCGCCTGGTTGTGTGGGGCGCAAGTCTTCATGCAAAACTTTGGGCAAATCTCACGAAATATTTGATAAGTAAATCAAAGTAGGTAGGTGCATGCATAGGAAACAAACAGAATGATGTATAACGCAGTACTATAGTCAATTTGGACATCTAACTGACGGATCCTTTAATTTTGCGGCCTCCAATTTAAAACAAAATTAATAAGGCTTGGAGCACTGAGCAGATGGCAACCACCAAAATTAGCCTCAACAGTGTTTGAAAGAAATGATTGAGGGTTCGAAGGTCACATCGGTAATTTGGTGAATTAATGAGAACGGGAACTTTCTGATGTTGGTCTTGGAATTGTAAAAGAATTGCTTTCTTTGCGTTTCTTTGTTGTTTTAATTACAATCACGCGAAATTACCGTAATAATGAAATCGGAAATCGTTTTATCAAAAGTAAATGTCATTGGCAAATTATTAAATGGCGCTGAAGTAAGCCAATTTTGGCAGCTGTAAAACCCATAGGTACATACTAGAAGACCTGTCAACAAAGGAAAATAGATCTTATGCCATAACATTAGCAGTAGTTTGAGAGTTGCCTAATAATATATGGGGTTATTCATGGTTATTCGAGCGGCGATACTACTACTATAGCTACAGCCACACAAGTACACTGCTGGATATGGGCCTCTGGAATTTGAATGGAATTTGCCATGCTCACCACGCCTGGTAAGCAGATTGGCGAGCGCAGTACAAGGTATTGTATTCGTAGGGACGCTGCTGCCCACTCCCTGGATTCGTTTTACAACAACTACAGGTAGAAATGGAGTGATGCTACTCTACTCCAACAATACACGACATGCCCTTGGATCAGGGGTGTAGGTCTAGGTATAGGTAGGGTAGGCCTTGAACATCGTCGTAAAGTAGCATGCATGTCGGTATTCTATAGGATACATTTCGGAGAGTGTGCTCAATCACTCCACGACCTGATACCCCCTTCCCCATTCCATCTCCGGCGATCGAGGCGCCGACTGGGGTTCCACCCTTATGTTGTAAATATACCCCTAATCCGCACTAAGCGTTTCGCTTCAACTTTTATCATGCGTACGGCTAAAGAGTGGAATTCCCTGCCAGCGGATCTTTTTCCGGAACAATATAACTTGGGCCTTTTTAAGGCAAGAGTGAATAGGCATTATCTAGGCAAGCATGTACCATCTTCGTCTGCATCTCCACTTACCACCAGGTGAGATGGCAGACAAATGCGGGCCTATTACATTTAAAAAAAAAAAAAAAAAAGGTATTTATCATATTGACGGATCATCAACTCTGTATTAAAGCTTTAAAAATATTAAAACAAAATGGAGCATGCAAAATAAACCTAGATTCTGAAATGCATCATCTGCACGCAAACAACTGGGGCACGTTTTCACGGACCATTTGCGTGGTAGTTTATCATAGCGCGGTCGAATATACGTGGACGATATTATGAACGGTTCGGAAGTATTATATTCCGATAGTAGCTGGTGTTATTGTTGAAATGACAGCTTAATATTGGGGCGTGTTGCTTTGTATTTCAATAAACAAAGATTTATGGGAGAATGCCTTCTCAACTATACCTATAAAGTGGGAATTCGATAAATTTCCGTGAGGAACTTAGAGTTGCCGTGTGATGCCGGCTTAGAATGGCACCACCCTATTTCCCGTGTTGGCGACAACGACCGTAATTTTGAGGTCGTTGACATTCTGCCTGTCTAGCCAGGGATATAGGCGTGATAATATGTGTGTAGGAGCTAAGAGCGGAGGCCATTTCCAAGATTATCAGGTTTTTTTTACAAGTTACATTAAATCTTAACATAATATTTACTATGATATAGGTAGGTATGCATGTATATTATTTTATTAGTCACAGAATCAAAGGAAATAGGTATGTCCTTGTTGAGAAATACTTGTAATTAACTAGGCAACATTTATTACTACGCTAATTGCTAACAAGGTTGCACATGATAAATCCATTCCTTATTGTCCATATTGTTAAGATTCTTGAGAAAATTAGCACAGTAATTAATAAAGGAACATATTCCTATAACGTCAGGATTGTTAGAACTTTTTTGTTTTATATTATGTTATTTGCACTGCTTTCGCCATAAACCCAATCACCCATCGGTTTTCCAGATTACAAGATTGCTCTTGTGAAAAGACAAAAAGTTCTCAGTTGTTGAATACGTGAAATGACGAGCTTACTTTGTTCGCAAAACGCATAGCCTTTGTTTAGAAGTGAAAAATTAAGCTCGCCTCGCTCGGTATATATTGGTAATATCACAGTATATCATCACCTCTGTCACTTACTTTAATTAACGTGAAAATGTTGGGCGATTGACCACTCATCATAAAATTTAAAATGTTTCCTTATGTAATTAAAGAGATTATTTATATCTTATCATACCTAAAGTTCCTAAACAAGCTGAAGAAGTTCTTCCACACAAGCGCCTTCATGTGATGCCACTGCATCGGCTTGATCCTCTCCAGGCAACTCCTGGGGGGCGTCTCTTCGGGAGGCAGGGCTTCCACCGGCGCCTTCAGCTCTGGGGTCACCACCACGGGCACTCGCCCTTTGCTGGACATTGACACGTTGTCTCCAAATTCTCCGGAGATCTCGCCGATTTCGGCCTCGGCTAGGTCGATGGCAGCTGGGTCCTGATGGTGGATAGGTGTTGGGTTAGTGAGAGAGAGGTATTGGAATCACCACGCAATTCACAAGAAACAAAAGGCGCCTAGGCTGCCCCAGCTTATAAAAAGATACTCTTTAGGCTGCCCCATCTATTCAAAAATTTATAACGCTGCTACTTGTAGAGGCGGTTGAAAAATTCGTACACTAGGGTTCTTTGAGTCCTTGGACGAGTCAGACAGTCAGCCCCACATGAAGAGAGAGATAACACAATAAAAACTACACCTAACCCAAGATTATTACAGTATTTTGTATTAGTAGAAAACGTTTTAGTGTAGTTACAGGCCATGACATGTCTCCAAGCGTAGCATTTTGGGCGTTTTTCTGCCGGTTGGGCAGATGGCTTGAAGAAGTCAGTTGGCAGTCACTGGATGAATGGAGAAAATGAATGATGATGAAAACTGGAGATCTTGCCCACGATGTACCATGAGGAAAGGTTATATCCGGCAGTAGCTACATAAGGTGTCAAAACATTAGCTGCAAATATTTTAAAGGGTGAATCAGCCCATTAAACTGAACAACCTTCTCCTAGAAACATAGGTCGAAATATGAAAAAAAAATTGATGCTCACATACAAAATGTAGCAGCAGAGCGAGTCCACTGTATGGGAGGTCCAAATTTTTTTTCTTAATTCGACTTGTTTCTTGGGGAAAGTTGTTCAGTTTCATGGGCTGGTTAACCCTTTCAAATATTTGCAGCTAATTCTTTTACACCCTGTAGACTGATTTGATGATGACTTACAGGAATCGCTGGCAGTTCCACCTTCTCCATGAGATCGGCGAGGATGCTGGAGCGCCTCCTCTTGCCCATGTTCTGAAGGACTGACAGCTTCAAAAATACGTCTTCCAGACTGTCGGCCTGGTAGCGGTTGATTAGCTCTGTTGGTGACTCCTCGGCGAGGAAGCGGCCTCCACGCATCAGACCAATCTGCAAGATAATATAAATGTTGTTTTAATTAAGTTAGGTACTTATAGGCTCTACAAGCAGCTGTTTTTTTTGCTAGAACAAGTAGGTGTAATTTGCTATATTGTTCACTGTGTGCGTCATTAGGGTCTTATTTACGAGTCACAACAGTACATTTGAATGTGTTTACCTAGGATTCGGCCCAGGTTAGCCTTCGGATTGCAGAGGTCAGATGGCAGTCGCTCTGTGTAAAAACTTGGTTTCACGTCAAATCTCCTAGGTTATGTAGCCGACCCCGACAGAGAGCGCGATAAGACAAGGAAAAAGAACAGTGTAACCATTGTCGATGTACAATTGTTGGAAGGTTTTGGCAAAGGTCATCAAAATCATGAGTAACTAAAATACTTTTCATGTTTACGAGGATTGGTTGGGCTGATAGCAATACTTGTCTGAACTAGGTGACGCTGTTGTCATTTATTCAGATTGAGGGATTATCTGTCAAGTTCAGTGCACAATAAAATATTCACTTATGGGAAATCGCTGCTGAGCTTATACATCATTCGCACTAGCGCCATGTTCTAAGAACAGTTTAAAAAATTCTCATTACAGTAACTCAGCCAAAAACATGAGTTCTTCGAGATTTTTCAACGAAAAAACGTGACCCGATTTCTATTATTTAAACTGGAAAAATGCACCCAATTATTTCGATGAAAACAAACTTTCAGATATTTAATATCGGTAAAAGTAGGCATAGCGACTAGCGACCCAATTCCGACGATAAGCGCCCTTATAACTTTTAATAAGGGTCAATTGTCGGTATTTCTAAACAAACCTTCCATTTTAATTTCATTTTTTATAACTATAATTTATACTTGTATTTTATTTTACTACTATAACTAAAATGAAGGCTAGAAGATTATCGATACCTTTATCGATAAATGCACATGTAGGTAGGTACACACTACACACACATACATTATACAGGGTGACTGGAAAATTGATGCATTCCTTTCAAGGGATGAACCAGCTCATGAAACTGAACAACTTTCCCCATGGAACATAGGTCGACATATGAAAAAAAAATGTGGTCCTCCCATACAAAATGACTTAGTCGGTCGGTAATTTTGTATGGGTGGGCCAAATTTTTTTTTATTTTTCGACCTATGTTCCATGGGGAAAGTTGTTCAGTTTCATGAGCTGGTTCATCCCTTGAAAGGAATGCATCAATTTTCCAGTCTCCCTGTATGTGTATGCACCAACATAGTATCTATAAAATGAGGTAGTTTTTACGTATCTGTCTGTCTTTCATGGACACTGTTCAATCTGCTGTTGCTAATTTAAAAAAACTACATCAAAATTTGTGGCGTGGTTTAGTTGGAGTAGCGGTGTCTTTAACATTTAGAAAAATGCAAAAAGCGAAATTGCTTTATACTTTATAGGTACTGATAAATGATAGATTAATGATGATTCGAGTACAATACCTCTTTTTCAATTATATGATTGTTAACGCTCTATGTACCTCGCAAGGAATAAAGGCGTGATTTGTGTATGTAATACCTTTTTATTCCAATCACGCTTCGATGTCGAAAAGTCTTTTTCCAACAAAGCATTCTTTAGCATATCACGTAGGTAGCAAGCGAAACACAATCATACTACATACATGCATATACGTATATCCATATTATTAACATACGAATTGGTTATCTTTATATAATCAATGCCAACTGCACTGTTTTCTTGGTAAATACCTTAGTAATGTTCTATTAGAACTTAAAAAGGACAATAATAATTCTGATGAATCTTAACAAGTTTCCAAAATAGGATTAGAAAAATTAATTGTTAACTTTAAAAAATGCATCGCTGCAGTCTGGTGAATGCAGAATAGGGATTCAACCCATTACAAAAATATTTCCAGGAGCTCAATTTCTGACACGTAGTATTTAGAGATGCCGTGTGATGCCGGCTTAGAATAGCATCACCCCACCTCCTTCCCGCGGGTGTCGTATGAGGCGACTAAGGGACTCGAGAGTATTGGTGTATTACAATTTTTAGGCGAAAGGCTGACAACCTGTCACTATAGTGATACACATGTTTTCTGAAACAACCTTGGAAAACAATCCTCAAAAATGTCAGACGTGGCAATAGCGACCGTATTTTAACGGCCGTTATTGCTCTGCCTACCCCGCAAGGGATAAAGGCGTGATATGTGTATGTATGTGTATGTAGTATTTAGATTCTGTACACGAATGCAACGACTGGTCTGATCACTCGTATCGTATCATGACTTCTACAACTCCTCTTTCAAAATAGACCATTGAATGAGTGCCTCCAAAGGGGGTCTAGAGTGCGAGAGTTGGTAACGTAAGATGTTTCTTCGGAAACATGTCAAGAGTCCCTAGGTAATAAACATACTAAAACCCCCGGACACTAGGAGGAGCCCCGGAGTGGGGGGAGGGGGGGAAAGGGTCCATTTTTTCATTTTTCGCTTAAATCTTAAAAACGGTACATGTTAGAGAAAAACGTTCAAGGAAAAGTTGAAAGGCCATAAAATTATCTACAAGTTATACCTAAGTCACTTTTTCCTATATCCTACCGTTTCTGAGTTACACGCATTAAAAAATGATTTTGGCTCAAACAATTTTCCCATACTACATACCCATGTTTATCACAACCATCGATCATAAAATATTTCTTTCTTCCATAAGACTCAAATGTGCAACTTGTGACCGGTACTGATAGATTGCTCTTGATTAGGTCTATCATTGGTAAAATAAACACACTCCTCCATGGAAGCCTTTAGGAGGAATCGATTGTCAAAATATTATATTAGGGTAGTTTTAGTTACTGAACTTGAACTATTTATTTTTTTCTTCCAAAAAAATTCAAAAGTGCAACTTGTGACCAGTACCGATAGATTGCTCATAATTAGGTCTATCATTGATAAAAATACTAGATTCCACCATGGAGGCGTTTAGGGGAAATTGAACTTTATAAGGGTAATTACGATACCTGAACATTTTATTTTTTTTCTTCCAAAAAGCTCAAAAGTGCAACTTGTGACCGGTACTGATAGATTGCTCTTAATTGTGTCTATCATTGGTAAAAAAATCACATTCCTCCATGGAAGCCTTTAGGAGGAATTGATTGTCAAAATATTATGTTTTCGAGCTACATCCCATGAAAGGTGAAAAATTCTAACTCTTTTTATTTTACCAACTTAGGGTGCCCGCAGAAGACCTTTTTTTTCTCCATTTTTGTTGTAGATTGTAAGAAATGACGATGATGGTGATGATGATTATGATGATGATGATGATGATGATGACTACTTTTTCATACTTTTCCATCCAAAAAATAAATAGTTCAAGTTCAGTAACTCAAACTACCTTAATATAATATTTTGACAATCGATTCCTCGTAAAGGCTTCCATGGAGGAATGTGTTTTTTTACCAATTATAGACCTAATTAAGAGCAATCTATCAGTACCGGTCACAAGTTACACTTTTGAGCTTTTTGGAAGAAAATAAATAAAAAGGTCAAGTTGCGTAACTACCCTAATATAATATTTTGACAATCAATTCCTCCTAAAGGCTTCCATGGAGGAATGTGTTTTTTTTACCAATGATAGACACAATTAAGAGCAATCTATCAGTACCGGTCACAAGTTGCACTTTTGAGCTTTTTGGGAGAGAAAAAATAATATGTTCAGGTATCGTAATTACCCTTATAAAGTTCAATTTCCCCTAAACGCCTCCATGGTGGAATCTAGTATTTTTATCAATGATAGGCCTAATTATGAGCAATCTATCGGTACTGGTCACAAGTTGCACTTTTGAATTTTTTTGGAAGAAAAAAATAAATAGTTCAAGTTCAGTAACTAAAACTACCCTAATATAATATTTTGACAATCGATTCCTCCTAAAGGCTTCCATGGAGGAGTGTGTTTATTTTACCAATGATAGACCTAATCAAGAGCAATCTATCAGTACCGGTCACAAGTTGCACATTTGAGTCTTATGGAAGAAAGAAATATTTTATGATCGATTGTTGTGATAAACATGGGTATGTAGTATGGGAAAATTGTTTGAGCCAAAATCATTTTTTAATGCGTGTAACTCAGAAACGGTAGGATATAGGAAAAAGTGACTTAGGTATAACTTGTAGATAATTTTATGGCCTTTCAACTTTTCCTTGAACGTTTTTCTCTAACATGTACCGTTTTTAAGATTTAAGCGAAAAATGAAAAAATGGACCCTTTCCCCCCCTCCCCCCACTCCGGGGCTCCTCCTAGTGTCCGGGGGTTTTAGTATGTTTATTACCTAGGGACTCTTGACATGTTTCCGAAGAAACATCTTACGTTACCAACTCTCGCACTCTAGAACTTTTTATTCAATGGACTAAAATGTTTGGGGTTGAAATCGCGAAACTTTAGATGAAAAAATAGAGATCCTGACCAGAATACTCCATAGTCTTATCATTATCGTCATTGTCATGTTATTTGTCACCCTAAAGTCATTACCTACTGCCTCCATGCCATGATGATGTGATGATGGATGGACAGACAGACTTCTTGAATGAAGAATAGAAGATGAACAGTTTACACCACATTACCGGATAGTTTCAAGAGGACGCCCCTGGATCCTGTAGATAACACTATCACCCTACAGGAGCCACCACCCGGCGCAGCTGCTGCACTGGAATCTCTTCTCGCTGACGCTGGCAGAATTACCCTAGATAGGGTAGAAGTCCATATTTTTAAATAATAAATAAATGAATGGATACTCACCGTAGTAGCCTGTTTGGTCTCGTCGATGTAGTGAGTGGTGATGATCACCGTGGTGCGACCGCCTTTCGTGATGTCCACCAGGTGATCCCAGATACTGCAAGAAAAAACGTGGTAGAGATATTTAAACTTTTTAAAGTTAGTGTACGGACTTTCGAGGTCATTCTTCTAGGTTAGGTAGCCGACCCCGATAGAGAACGGGATAAGGCAAGAAGAATGATGACGGAGATTAAGATTTGAGATTTGAATGCTCGCACAGTCGACGTTTGTCAGACATTATTCAGACAATTTGATCGATCTGGTTTTTGTCAAACATTGTGTGTGGGATTTTTTACAGTAGCTTTGAATTACTTTTAATATGACGCCAGAATTGATAGCAATACAAAAAATTTAAAAGTAACAGAAAATTATGAATAAAATCACAATATATCCACTAAAAAAGCAATTGCAAACATTTTTCACCTCCAAAATTGCCATCGCAAAAACTTCAATTTCTTTGCATGTTAATTTTCGATTGGAGTTTACACGCGAAGATTAATTTTACGCTCCAATAGTCCTAAATATATCGAGGTATTAGAAAAAACCCTTTGGGACACGAGACCCCTCAGTCACATGTTATAATGGAATATTGATCGAGTGAGGTCAAATCCGTGACCTCAAGAATAACGACCCTCGGGACCATGGCGAATTTCGAAGGCCACTTAGTTTGGATGGCAATAATACTTAAAAGCTAAAAACTTTTGACAATAACTTCTAAGATTTGAAAGTTTCAATTCAAGTTATCCAAATAAGACGACCGATGTGGCGCAGTGGTAGTGCGACTGCCTTTGACGCAGACGGTCCCGGGTTCGATTCTCGGTGGGTCACTCACAAAGTTGATATTTATCACTTTGTGAATATGTTCCCAGTCTGGTTAGGACATTGCGGGCTGAACCACCTGATTGTCCGTAAGTAAGATGGTTCCGTGTTTCGGATAGCACGTTAAGCCGTAGGTCCCGGTTGCTGTCTATGATCACTTAGACGGCGGCCGTTACACAACCATGTCAGAAGCCTGCTGCTTGTAGAAGGCGATTGAAGAATTCTGACACTAGGGTTCATCGGGTCGTTGAACGACTTGGTATCCCACACGAAAAGAAGATCCAAATAAGTTTTTGGACAAAGGACAAAAGTGGGCGCTCCCATTAAGCGTCACGTCACGTTACTATTTTCTCTTCTCTTTTCGTGTGGGACACCGAGTCGTCCAACGACCCGATAAACCCTGGTGTCAGAAATTTTTAACCGCCTTCTACAAGTAGTAGGCTTCGGACATGGTTGTGTAACGACCGCCGTCTAAGTGATCAGATCATAGACAGCAGCCGGGACCTACAGCTTGAGGTGTCATCCGAAACACGGAACCATCTTACTTATGTTTACTATGTTACTATTATTTATTCTGTGACGTAACTTACAGGAAAGTTATCATAGTAACAAATTCACATAGCAGTTTGTTGCCGATCGTAACAAGGAAGCTTAGAATTTTATTGCATATTTCAGAAGGGATTTCGTATTATTATAATTCCTAAAAGCTTTTTAATGAGTTAGTATGCGCTAACTGTGTAGTTCAGAAATCTCTAAAAAACTTTTTAACGAGCGAGTATATAGTTCATAAACAAAAAAAATTTTAGAAAAACAAGATGCAGAAAATAGAGCAAATTTTCGGACTGGGAAATGTTAGATTTCAGACTGGGCGACAAAGTTTTTCGCCTTTTATGACATAAAAGTGTCATAAAAGGCGCCTAAAGACTATGTCCAGGGAATTAGGCGAGGAACACACTTGACGTATGACGGAGCACAAAAATATCGCAGAGGCCTGTCAGATCCATACTAGAAACGTCACTCCCCATACTAGAAACGTCACTCCCCATACTAAAACCGCACTCGACGGACGACACTGCTATAGCGCTGCGTCGACAGCTGTTGAGCGGTTTTAGTATGGGGATTGACATTTCTAGTACAGATCTGACAGACCGCTGCGATATTTTTGCGCTCCGTCGTGCGTCGCCGCTGCTGCCACCCTGCTGCCCGCAAAACGCCAAGGCTGATGAAGATGGTGGTTCTTACCCTTGTCTCAAGACCGGGTCCACTCCCACGGTTGGCTCGTCGAGGATCAGCAGCTCAGGCTCGTGCAGGAGCGCTGCAGCCAGTGACACCCTCCTCATTTGACCTCCTGACAGGTTTTTCACTTGTCTGGAACCAAAGGAAAAGGTGATTATCCTATTAATATTAAAAAGGCGAGTTTGTATGTTTTTTACTCCTTCACGCAAAAACAACTAAACCGATTTTCATGAAATTTGGCACACATGTAGGGTAACTTGGATTAACACATAGGATAGTTGTTATCCTGAAAAATGATCCTGTGGGATGCTACGGGATTAAAACCGACTGCCATGCGGGCGGAGCAGCGGGCGCCCACTAGTTTAATATATTTTTCACCGGCGGCCCGCCCAGGAGCCGAAGTCGTTTCCGTTATTTCTCGATTGCATGCCAGTTGGATGATTTTGATAGTTTGGTAGTCTGCTAACAGTTTGAAGTATAGAAAATCATAGTGACAATGGAATGACAGTTGATTTTCGGTGGCGTTACAATGACAAAAAATAGCAGACTTGGGACCCGCCTGCTGCAAATCGTTTTCCCGAGGGAGCAAGACATTTTTTCGGCATGTATTATACGTAATATAAATCTTCCCCTTTGATCACTTTACTTATAAAAACAATTGCATCAAAATCCGTTGTGTAGTTTTATAGATCTAACCATACATACATAGGAACAGACGCGGGAAGACACTTTGCTTTGACGGTAAATGACAGGACATCTCGCAAATTCTTATTATTTCTGTTATTTTTTCAACTGGAATCACTGAAATGTGAAGCTGGTAACCCTCACCTGTCAAGCCATTCTCTCCTCTCAATTTTACGCACAGGGTATAAACCTTTTTGCGCCCAAGGCCATTTCAGTGTCAAAGAAATAGGAAATCTTTGAGCTGTCATTTGCGTCCTAGAGTGACGTTTAATGACAGATATTCTTCCAATATCAAAGCAATAACTTGTGTGTCCTGGGGTACTTTCATCCCTTCTAAAGTAAAGATATGATTTATTCAAAAAAATTGATGATGATCTAAAAACATCCCTTTATTTAAGGGATCATACATCACAAACACAATAGGACGACTACACAATGAAACGATGTGCACAGCCAGATAATTATTAAAAAATAAAAAGCCTACTGCGGTATATAGGGTGACCGGTAAATTGATGCATTCCTTTCAAGTGATGAACCAGCTCATGAAACTGAACAACTTTCCCCATGGAACATAGGTCGAAATATGAAAAAAAAATTTGGTCCTCCCATACAAATTTACTTAGTCGGTCGGTAATTTTGTATGGGTGAGCCAAATTTTTTTTTCATTTTTCGACCTATGTTCCATGGGGAAAGTTGTTCAGTGTCATGAGCTGGTTAATCCCTTGAAAGGAATGCATCAATTTACCGGTGCACGTTGCAACGCCCTTTGCAGAATTATTGTACCGTACATACATACATACTTATGTCACGCCTTTATCCCTTGCGAGGTAGGCAGAGCGTTAACGGCCGTAAGAATACGGTTGCTATCGCCATGTCTGACATTTTTGAGTATTGTTTTCCAAGGTTGTTTCAGAAAACATGTGTATTACTATAGTGACAGGTTGTCAGCTTGTCGCCTAAAAATTGTAATACACCAATACTCTCGAGTCCCTTAGTCGCCTCTTACGACCCCCGCGGGAAGGATGTGGAGTGATGCTATTCTAAGCCGGCATCACACGGCATAAAATTGTACGATACTTGTATATCACATATGTAACACGTATTTTAGACATGTGTACAATAATGCAATAAAGAAATTGAAATTGGTATTTTAGCTATATATTGCGTTTAAAAGTCGCCGTTTTGAGTAAGTGGCGTCACTCTCACTGCTAGGATGATCTTAGCAATATGTGAGTAAAACATATTAAGTTTTTGTTACATAGTTAATACTAACAAAAAAGGGTAAAAAATTCACGCCACCGATGGGATTCGAACCCACGTCTATTGACATGTCGTGTCAAATATGAATAAGTAAAATGTGCAACACAGTTTTTTCAAGATCATGGCCGAATAGGTCAGCATCCACCTAGACTTTTAAGAATGTAAGCCGTAATTTTTTTTCCTTACACACATTGCATAAGTAAATAAATTTTATTGAAAAATCCCTTCAGGCAGTCGGGTAAAAACCACCATGTTTGTTTACGAAATAAAAAAGATTGTACTACGTACCAACCTGGACAGCGAAAAATGGGTCTATTTCTTAGAAAATTCTGCTCAATCATTCATCTTTCCCTCAGATCTTTCCACATCACAAGCTTAACACGAGTAATTCATTATTTTGCTATAAAAGCAGATGTTTAGTTCCGTTTTCCTGTTTCCGTTTGATTTTCGCTAGAAATGAGATTATTTGATATTCCTTAGCTTTTAGAATATATGTACAAATCGCTACTTGCAGGGCAGTCAGACCGTTAATTTAGCGGTCGTAAAAATACGATAGCCGTAAATTAGAGGATAGTTTCAGGAATATTGTGTATCACTATAGCGACAGGTTGTCAGGGTGTAAATTGTAATATTTGAGCCCCTTAGTCGCTTCTTACGACACGCACGGGAAATTAATGGAATGATGCTATCCTAAGCTGGCATTACACAGCGAAAAAAAGAAAAAAGTAAAAGTCCCCTCTATTTTCGTTCTTTGCGTCAAATATTACCCGATTGTCTCAAAAGGAGGATGTTATTAACTTCATAATATTAAGCAATGTATCATAAAAATCGCTATGATAATACTATTACTTTTTAAGAAAACGTACGTCATACAAATACTTTATGGAAAAACTTTTTTATATTGCGTTATCCCATAAGCTTTCTCGTGTCATTCAGAAGATTAAATGATGTAAAACGATGATGACGTTAGAAAATTATTACGAATCTCACATTTCACGTCCGTTGCAAAAGAGATAGTTATAGGGGTTGCAATTACCATAATAAGTGAAACAAAGAAAGATGCTAACACAAGTTTTTGCGTAGCTCCAGCGTTAACGCCGGGTTATAGTATGGGTTCATTGGGTCGTTGGACGACTCGATGACCCACACGAAGAGAAGTATGGGGTATTAAAAATTCTTGCATCATTACGGATGCGATTAAATGTGCTGCAACGGACGTAAGATGTGTTTTCTACCTTAAAAAAGACCTGTGATGAAATATAATAAAAATAAATCTTTTTTATCCGGTATAAAAGTACGACAACCTCTTAAGTTGAGATGTTTTCGTATTATACCTGCAGCATTGAAGGTAGCAAATGTAGTGTAAAGCGTGAAGTGGTGGAGATATTCGATTAAATGTGAATGAAAGGAATGATGAATGGATTTTTTATAAATAACTCACTACAACCACCTACATTATAGCAAAGTTTTATGCAGTTCACACTGTTGTCGCAGATTTATCCCATGATGGAGGGTTATGTTTTTTGAGATTATAAAGGTATGTACGTATATTTATTATAGTGATCTGTGTGTATGGAGGACGAGGTATTTTTTTTTACTACTTCGTAAACAGCTAGGCGGATTTTGAAATCGACTCAGCAGTGCGACTATAATACTACACTAATGACACTATATTTATTAAAATTTCATAGGTAGGCAGTCGGGTATTTTTTTTTATTTGAAAGCCATTAATCATCTTTATTATTTCAGCATATAGCAGTCCACTGCTGGACGTAGGGTGGGCCACAAGGCACGATCGATTCAGTCGCTACCACGCTCAAGCTTGAAATATCTGTTAGTACTTATTTATTGACATAGGCCCAATTTGCATTTCTAATTTTAGCGAGTACAACTCAACTTGCATTTCATAGTACAGTTTGTTCAATTAAAAGGATATTCGGCTAGTTTCAGTTCGTTAAAAAACAAATTCGGAGTAACGTACTGTCGACGCATAACGGCTTAAAATAAATAAATCGACAAAACTTACGTTCGGCAGGACAATGATCGAAAATAAATATTTCGCACTAAATCCTTTCGAATGTGTGTATTCGAACTTCGATTCCGGACCCGTAAACCGCACTCAGCTCTGAGATCGATCTCAGAGTTGATGTCTCTGATAAATCTGTCACTCCACAACTTAATCAGAAACAACGGAAGACACCAATCACCCTACCGGAATAAATTTCAATCTCAACGCGACTGGATCAGGGCATGGGGTCATAATGACCCCGCAACCCGCTTGTGGGGTCGAAATGACCCCCCACCTGTCTGCTTGATGAAGCTGAATGTTGTTTATTGGTAACCCGGTCAGGTAGATCGGTTTATTTCAAACATAGACTGTGAAAACATAGACTCTGATACATACTTGTCTGAAATAAACCTCAAATGTTTGCCAGGTGGGTACTAATTGTTCTCTGCTTACGCTGTAAGGAATACCTATGGGCGTGATGTTTGTTTGTAAAATTCAGGACCCTTTCAGATAATTTGTGTATCACTGTAGCGATAGGTAGTCAGCCTGTCGCCTTCAGTTGTAATACACATGAAACCCTTGAATTGCCACTGACGACAGCCACGGGAAAAAATGCAGTGTTGCTAGCTATCCTTAAAATCCATTCACATATCTAAAACCGGCATCACATGGAGTATTCTAAGCATTACACGGGATAGAACATTACAGGGGTTCATCGGGTCGTTGGACGATTCGGTGTCCCACACGAAAAGCAGACGGGATAGAACAAACGCCCCCCAAATACATAGGTCCTGCAGTGCACTATTGGGATTTTAATGACGTGTCTAAGCGTTTAAAGCCCTCATTACACGGGGTAGACCAAACGCCCCTCAAATAGGTCCAGCAGTGCTTCCCATATAGTTTCAGTAGTAGACTATTGGGATTTTTGATGACGTGTCTAAGCGTTAGACAGTCTGCGTTGTGTCTTGTAATTCGACCAATGAAATTTATTGAGGGTAACCTCACATTAATTTTTCAGCTACCTACTTACTTATCTATATGTACTGTTTATAACATTTTTTTAAGATACCACTATCTGCTGCAGCGTATCACCTGTTTACCGTGTGATGCCGGCTTAGAATAGCATCAACTCATTTCTTTCCCGCTGGTGTCGTAAGAAGCTATTAATGGACTCGAAAGTTTCATTATGTATTACAATTTTTAGGCGACAGGCTGACGATCTGTCACTATAGTAATACACTAATTATCTGGCGTAGCTCTCAATATTTGTCGGACGCGGCGGTGGTGACAGTATTTTTACGGCCGTGCGCTCTGCATACTACATACATACATACATATATCACGCCTTTATCCCTTGCGGGGTAGGCAGAGCGTTAACAGTTGTAAGAATACGGCCGCTATCGCCATGTCTGACATTTTTGAGAATTGTTTTCCAAGGATGTTTGAGAAAACATGTGTATCACTATAGTGACAGGTTGTCAGCCTGTCGCCTAAAAATTGTAATACACCAATACTCTCGAGTCCCTTAGTCGCCTCTTACGACACCCACGGGAAGGATGTGGGTTATGCAAGAGATAAAGGCGTGATATGTGTATATCAACCCATGTCATATAGTAAAAGTGCCAAAAGGCCGCTTCACTATTCCTATGTAATCTACTGTACCTTCAATCTTGATCAACTGATTTTCGGTAATTGAATTTTCATCACATCATACGGCACATAAAACAAAATTCACTAAAGTAAAAAAAGTTAAATAAGTCGAATTTTAGGTCCCACATTATGGCACCGCTAGGTTCAAAATAGGGTTGTACTTTTAAGTATTCTGACGCTCGTTAAGTAATCCTACAATGACTAAACTCCTACATAGCTCCCAAATAAAGGCCTTTACCCATCCTCGTGTACCTACAATTGGATTTCCGGAACTGATCTCCGCTTGATATGGGTCGGAGAGGGTCAGAGTGGCTGAGAGCTTCACAAGGGCTTTCCTGTTCAACAATCCAGTTTTTTTATTCGAGGTCGCTTTATATGAACTCTAGTGTTTCTAATTTTGGATTTCGGTTGTCTAGTGGGGTTTAACAAGCATGCCTATTTATTAAATATAGTCCAGCAAAAAGAGTAGGAATTGAATAGAAGTGAACTAAAAACGTTGTATAAAAATTATTACCTTATTGAAGCGTTATCTGTCAGATTTGACAGATCACGAAAAAAGTGGCACCCTCGTTTTTAGTCTACTCTTTCGCTGTAGCCGATTGCAATAAATTTAAAAGTTATTTTACGTTTCAGATCCGCCATTTTGAATTTTAATATTAATTGAAATGTTAATACAGCCAGTGATGGTCGCGCTGTTAAAACGGTTAAACAACACCTCAATAAGTCAAATCTGGTAAACAACTGTCTTAACCTGTATAAAGAATTAACGACAACTAAAATTCATAGAAATCACATCAGTTGGCCATAGACGACAATACCAATAGATCGTCCACATACACAAATACTCTCAAAAAACATAAGCCTTTGAGGCAGTCGGGTAGAAAACTTTGAATCCACTGTCGTTCGTCATTCATACTCGTACTTATACCAGAGGATTATTATAACCATTTCAATATACCAGATTAAATTTTATTTATCCCAAAGAATTAGGTAAGTAGGTCAATGTGCTGTTAATATCACCACTTCTCATACGACGACCGATGTGGCGCAGTGGTAGCGCGACTGCCTTTGACGCAGAAGGTCCCGAGTTCGATTCTCGGTGGGTCACTCACAAAGTTGATATTTATCTCTTTGTGAATTTGTTCCCAGTCTGGTTAGGACATTGCAGGCTGAACCACCCGATTGTCCGTAAGTAAGATGGCTCCGTGTTTCGGATGGCACGTTAAGCCGTAGGTCCCGGTTGCTGTCTATAATTACTTAGACTGCGGTCGTTACACAACCATGTCAGAAGCCTGCTACTTATAGAAGGCGGTTGAAAAATTCTGACACTAGGGATCATCGGGTCGTTGGGCGATTCGGTGTCCCACACGAAAAGAGAAAGAGACTTCTCATAAGCATGTAGCAGTCCACTGCCGGACCTAGACTACTCCAGGGAAATTTCGCCATCTAGTTGCTACCAATCATAACATCGGTAAGGCGAGCAACACACTTGACGCACGACGGAGAGCAAAAATATCGCAGCGGTCTGTCAGATCCATACTAGAAACGTCACTCCCCATACTAAAACCGCACTCGACGGATGCCACTGCGATAGCGCTGCGTCAACAGCGGTTGGGCGGTTTTAGTATGAGGATTGACATTTCTAATATGGATCTGACAGTCCGCTGCGACATTTTTGCGCGTCGTTGTGCGTCAAATGTGTTCCTTGCCTAAGTACATCTAGCCTGTAAAACCTAGACGAGAAATAAAGCGTGATTCTAACTCATGAGTCTTCCGTTTACCCCTGAACTTTTCTATGTATTGACTAGATTGCTGAAATCAAAGTTCGCTCATGTGAAATTATTGGTTTCTATTCTACATTTCCTGGTCTATACTAGAGAATGTAGACTCTATAGTCTCATTCCGTTCCAAAGATGCTTATGACTCCCACTTGAAGCTCGATTTCGACTTGGCGCGTCGCCAAAATATCCCGTTGGATATGAGAAAATGGCGCCTGCATTGCGCGTTACACTGCAAACTGAATACTATGCAGTATTTTGGAATAATTTATGCGCGTAATTTAACTAAAGTGCTTTTTCAGTATAGTAGAATATACAGAGTCTATGCCACTAAAGAGGCGGTCCCCCAGACGCCGTGCTGTTTACTTAGTGTTTGTATAATAGCATCACTCAATTTCTTCCCGCGGGTGTTGTAAAAGGCAACTAAGGAACTCAAGGGTTTCATATGTATTACAATTTTAGGCTACAGGCTGACAACCTGTCACTATAGTGATACACGTAATTATCTTAAAAGGCGCTCAATATTTGCCAGACGTGGCGATAACGACCGTAATTTTACGATCGTTAACGCTCTGCCTACCCTGCTAGGGACAAAGGCGTGATTTATGTATGTATGTATACTTTGTGCGTCCGGACATCTGCGGTTAATATTTTCACCAGAAAACAAAACGTGGGAGTGAGATGGCCACACCTGACGTGGAACGATGGACGTTGGAGTTTGTTCTCAAGCAAAAGCCACGCATCGGTAAGTACAGGGTTTTAAGGACAGCGTCCCAAATACTGAAAGGGTGCAAGCAGACCATGAAACTGAACAACTTTCCTCTAGGAACATATGTCAGGAAACGATAAAAAAATTTCGACCTCCCATACAAAATGGCGATCAGCTAACTGCACTTCGTATGGGAAACCAAAATTATTTTGACCATTCCTGACATATGTTCCTAGGGGAAAGTTGTTCAGTTTCATGGTCTGCTTGCACCCTATCAGTATTCGGGACGCTGTCCCTAACACCCCGTATATTCGCCCTGCTGCGGAGACTACTTATGGTGATGTATATTGTCTTATTTATCACACACCATCAAATCAGCCTGTAGTAGGCCTTCCTCCTGAGGCCGTACCCTGGTACGCCACAAGGGACGATCTCTCGCTTTCCCCATACAGTTGCTACCAGCCACTCTCTTTAAATCATCGATTTATCCAGCCTGTTCAAGTCTCTCTCTCTCTCTCTCTCTCTCTCTCTCTCTCTCTATCTCTCTCTCTCTCTCTCTCTCTCTCTCTCTCTATCACTCTCTCGTTCGCTCTCTCTCTCTCTCTATTCATGTGGGACACCGAGTCGTCCAACGACCCAAGTTTGGGCAATTACCTGGTAGGGTTGGGCAGCATCAGCAGCTGGATGAGGAACTCTGCTCGTTCGTCAACCTCTGCTGTGGTCATGCCGGCGATCCAGCCGAAGTAGATCATGGTTTCCCTGATCGAGAACTCTCCGAACAGGGCGATTTCCTGGGAAAGATGAACGAAAGGTGATCATTGGGAAATTAATCTGTTAGTTTAGTTTCTAGTAGGTGGCGCTCGTGCTAATACACTGACCTCAATAAACCCCCTTTTCAAAGTCTATGGATGTAAAAGTTCGGCAGTGATTCCCATTTACAGGGGTATTTTAGTTTTTATAGCGCACTGAACTTGACAAATTATCTCTCAATCTGAACGAACGTCAACAACGCTACTTAAGGGGCTGAGTAGAGCTAAAAGCTACTTTTATAAGTGATTTCTACCCTAGATAAAATGCAGAAAAACTGACGAAAAAAAAAGGTAATACTCTTCAGGATATTTGCTGTAGTGTTATTGTTTCCAAAACATGATATTAGTAATTTAGCTTGATAGAAAAACATCGTAAAGTTACCTCTAAAAATCTATTATATCGCAAACTGTATGAACAAAACCCACGCAATAATTAAGTGTTTATTATCAGAATGAGCGCCTTACAATACTCTATCGACATATTGTTTTTGATTTTCAAATTACTTATTTTTGACCGAGTTATCATTGAAAATACGAAAATATCATTGAATCGGCAAGATTCCGTCCCGTTCGCACGCGCGCAGTTTGACATTTGTCAGAAAGGGACCGGTTTTTAGCTCTACTCAGCCCCTTAACAGTTGCTGTCAGTCCAAAAATCCTTATTGCCCTTGAGTCATGTTTAAAGTAAGACTTTGGAAGATGATGATCATTACTGGATTATTCATATCAAGAAAAGAAGATTTTTTGAAGATTGGCTCAAAAGGGCATGATCTCAGATCCGTAAAAGGCAATAGAAAAAAAACCTCGTGTCATGTCATTTCATCAAGTTTTTTATTTTATAACACTTGCTGTCAAAAAGCTTTGACAACAAAAGTTTTGACAACATTGCATAACACCATTGAATTTTATTCACGACTGGATCGAACTGGTCTTTGTGCGCTATTTTAGCGAGACAGTCTGTCATCTGCGTTGTTTGACAGTTTGCGTCAGTCATCCGTTTATTTGGAACCTACAAGAAATGACATTTTCAATACGCATCGGACAGACGGATGCGTTATAGATGCGCTAAAATAGCGCACAACGGAGAGTTAGTGAGAACCACTTATAAGTTCAGTCGCTTTGTATGGAATATGACAGCACGCGCAATAAATCTTCTTTAACCATCATAATATTCATATTCACACAATCCAGCATGAACCTTAGACTGGTTATTCATACTCTTTGTAAGAAAAACCAGTAGAGCTGGATCCCTGAAAGTAGTAGGTTGATATTCTAGTACCTAACTACGTTCATGCAGATGTGTTTTTCCATACTCAGGTGTCTTTTTTATTACATTCTTTACAAACTATACCTTTACAGCATGACAAAGGCTTTGAAATTTAATCATACATATCCAAAATCACTAGACTTTTTCATTCTAAAACAAAGAAAACCTCGCACTCCACAACCTACGCTTCAAATAAATCTTGGGTCACGAAAATTTTGAGGCAGAATAAGATTTATACCTAACGATTCATCTAAGTTTAGATATCCATTTAATCTAAGGTTCTTACACTTAACGCACACCGGAGTGCTATTTTGACGCATGCGTCTGTCAGATGCAAGGAAGTTACTTTCCCATACTAAAATCTGGAATTGACGCAGCTTTAACGCATGAACCTGTGTCAACAGATGCGTCTTTCAAACAATAAAAATTCATCCATTGGTGATGCGTCAACGTCAGTTTTTAGTATGGGGGAATTTGAAATTCCCTTACATCTAACAGACGCAAGCGTTACGGATGCGTTAAAAATGCGCAACGTCGTGAGTTAGATGTGGGAATCGCCTTAGACTGAACTTTTAGTTCGAATACGAGTAGAAATTCAAGATTTGAACTAATGATTTTTGAATAACCTAAAAACCTAGGTAACGAAGCGATCAAACTAATCATTTAAAAGTTTCTCGTTTGGAACATAATTTATTAAAAAACGTATCATAAAGCTAATTACGGACTAGGCAGATTATTATTATTTTGAGCCTGACATATCCCACTGCAGGGCAACTAAATACTTTTTTTTTATCAAGACACGTTTTTTTTTAATCGGTAACTTTGTATGGTGTTCCTATTCATGATTCTGAACAAAGTTTATAATGGGGCCACCTGCGAAATCGCAAAAAAAAAAATGGCATTCCATAGAAAAATTCATACCTACTCGGCAAAAATGTATGGAACCATGAGTAGACACACCCAACAAAGATTGTGTACTGACTAAAATACATACATACATACATACAAATATCACGCCTTTATCCCTTGCGCGGTAGGCAGAGCGATAACGGCCGTAAGAATACGGTCGCTATCGCCACGTCTGATATTTTTTGAGGATTGTTTTCCATGGTAGTTTCAGAAAACATGTGTATCACTGTAGTGACAGGTTGTCAGCCTGTCCCCTAAAATATAAACCGTGATACCTTTACCTCCATTATTAAATCAATTATAAATAACCCTGTCCCGTCTACATTTTGTGAACTCCAGCATGATAATAATGCCATGACAAGGCTTCCTGATTTTCCAACTATTTTTCAAGTGAAATCCAATGATTTCAAAATAAATACAAGGTCTTTTTCTTAGTCACGGATGACGTCAAACAGTGACATTCTTTTTCTGAAAACCCGACTTTGACCTGACCTTGGACAAATTACATTAACATATTGATGTGATATCGTAGGTTTCTACGAACATGTCAAACAACCTTACATTAGTGTTGTGCCACTAACTTCATCGATAAATAATTTTATCGAACAGTCGATACTGAATTGATTTCTGTCACTCTATTAATCTGCCTATTAATGATCTGCTAGAAGAAAGCTGCGAAAGTCAATGCGGTGATTTATTTATTTAACAATTTGTTGTACACAAATGAATACATTATCATAGTATGTTGTGAAATTCATTAATTAATTATTATTTCACTATCTTAGGGGATGCCCATGTCCAGTAGTAGACTTTTGTGACTGTTATATTAGTAGCATTTTCTACAACAATGACTGGACAAAGTCACTACAGTCTTAGGAAGAGCAAAAGCATGTCATTTTTTCATTTATTTAAAAAATCTATTGCGGGTAGTTTGGGTTCAATTTATGATGGAAAAATTCCTTCAATAGCCTTTTTAGGTTTAAATCACGTTAAATAAGAGTGTTTAACGTATCGATAATATCCGAAGGCAAATTCATCGACAATTGTACAACTCTACTTATTTCACTGTGTATTGTGTTGTCATACGGGAAAACCTATTTATAATTAATTTTTAATTCATACAAATAACTAGGCCGGAACTAGTTATTCATGTTTATTTTCAATCACGCCTGATTATTTATCAAGGGTAGGCAGAAGCGTCGTCGAAATCGCTTCAAAACACTATGCAAGATTGTTTTAACGTTCTCAGTAGCCTTATGCCAAGGTTCATTGCCGTGTGATGCCGGCTTAGAATAGCATCACCCCACATCCTTTCCGCGGGTGTCGTAAGAGGCGACTAAGGGACTCGAGAGTATTGGTGCATTACATTTTTTTGGTGACAACCTGTCACTATAGTGATTCAAATGTTTTCTGAAACAACCTTGGAAAACAACCCTCAAAAATGTCCGACGTGGCGATAGCGGCCGTATTCTTATGGCCATTAACGCTCTGACTATCCCGCAAGGGATAAAGGCGTAATATATGTCATTGGGTCGTTTGTCATCTCTGTGTCCCAAGGGAAAGAAGAGGGTCATACCTAGACTGAAATGAGTAATTTTGCTAATCTTGTTAGATCTTAGCGAGTAAAGTTAAGAAATTGGGACAATAAATTTGCTTTTAGACGAAATTACACAGCGGGTTCACACACGTGCCGCTAGCCGCTGCGGCGGATTAGTATTGCGGCTGCCTGCGACGCCAGAGGTTCCAGGTTCGATTTTCGATGGGGAACTCTGAAAAACTATTTTTTTTTCGTGTGGTACACCGAGTCATTCAACGACACTAGGGAGTGTCAGAATTTTTCAACCACCTTCTACAAGTAGCAGGCTTCTGACATGGTTATGTAACGACTGCCGTCTAAGTGATCATAGACAGCAACCGGGACCTATCTTACTTACGGACAATCGGGTGGTTCAGCCCGCAATGTCCTAACCAGACTGGGAACGAATTCACAAAGTTATAAATATCAACTTTGTGAGTTGACCCACCGAGAATCGAACCCGGAACCTTCTGCGTCAAAGGCAGTCGCACTACCGCTGCGCCACATCGGTCGTCGGTTCAAAACTATGATAAATAGAATTTTATCAGTTTGAGATTTTGTTTCCGGTCTTGTATAGACATTGCTGGCTGAACCGATTGAAATTGATTGTCCGAAAAAAGATAGCTCCGAGCTTTAGAGTGCACGCCGTCGGTTCCAGTTGCTGTCGAAAGAATGACGTCATTTGCCGTGTGATGCCGGCTTAGAATAGCATCACCCCACATCCTTCCCGTGGGTGTCGTAAGAGGCGACTAAGGGACTCGAGAGTATTAGTGTATTACAATTTTTAGGCGACAGGCTGACAACCTGTCACTATAGTGATACACATGTTTTCTGAAACAACCATGGAAAACCATCCTCAAAAATGTCAGACGTGGCGATGGCGACCGTATTTTTACGGCTGTTAACGCTCTGCCTACCCCGTAAGGGATAAAGGCGTGATATATGTACGTATGTATGTAACTTTGTAAGCAAAAATTGTTGTAGACAGCGCCTGTATTCTTTTTGTCGTCTAAAGACAACTGTGTGATGCCGATTAAAAGAAAAACATTTCCCCATTTCTTACCTGCGGGTGTGGTAAGAGTTGACTACGGGACTCTAGGGTTTCATGTGTATTGTAACTTTAGGCTAACAACCTGTTTGCGAAAGAGCTCTCTACATTTGTCAGACGTGCCGATAATGTCCTTATCATTGCGCTCTTTGGGTTGACGCTTTGCCTACTCCGTAAGGGATAAAGGCGTGATATGTGTATATAGTAAAGAAGAGGCGTTTTCTGCCATATTGCCATCCATTATTGAACTAAACGACACCTGGCGATAACAATTGGCCATTACATGGATGACCTTTTGTTCGCTTGCCCTTTCGTTTCCGTAAACATTTCTGTTTGGACTCCTCACAAGCTGTTTATCGCGGTTAAGTATCTACGTTTCCTGTGCCTACACTATTGGTTTTATTAGTGAAGAGGCAAGCATGAGGAAGTAAGTCAAACTCCACGTGATATAAAAAGAAAAACACAGCAATCTATGCGATGACGGCTTAGAAGAAGGCCTTTGACGATAACATATAACACGTAACATATGATATGTCACGTAATCACCACGCCACAGTCTCTTTAATACCTATAAATGTCAGCATCTAGTATAACTAGATGTGCACGGAAAGGGTGCATTGAGAGGTGCATGAAACTTAGCAACTGTCCCCTAGAAATACACTGGCCTTATACGTCCGTGTCAGACGATTCAAACAGTGTCTGAGGCAAGAGCACAGACACTGCGTTGCTTGGGACGCAATTATGGAAAACGTTACCTAGGACCAGCTATTCTTATAAAAACATTGTTTGCTAAGCCAGGTCGGCTGCAGGAGTCTTCCGCACGATAGACCTCTGTCACACGCGCCTGACGGAGACCCTGTTCCAGGTTTAATGTGGAGTTGAACTTTTCCAGGACCGGTCTTGTGTCTGGTTGATCCCTTGGTCGCCTCTTATGGCCCCTACGGGAAGAGAGGGGGTAGTGCTCTTCTACTCTGCCAACACTACATGGCTTAGAAATATATTTCAGGAAACATGACAATATTTTTGACTTCTCATAGTAAATATCTACCTGTAAGGCTATTAAACTATACTTTTTATTAAATGAAGAAGCAATAAATGTTGATCGTATAATATAAGTAACTCGATATGCTATTCATAGTACTTAGGAAGCAAATTGCATGATATAAAAATTGCATATTTCCATGCAACGTCTCATAAATCTACTATACAATGGTAGAAACTTTGTATGCCATGATATATTTCATCTCGGACAAAGCGTATAATAATGAATGCTTAGAAAACAATTCGTTTTATTATTATTGTCGTTTGGCTTTAACAATGAAATTGGTTGAATATTGTAGTACTGCATTGAATTGGCTATTTTCAACGGTTACCATTCAACAATAAGTAAAAAAGTAGAAAAACCCTTTTAAAGGGTAACGGTTTTATGTTGCAGATAAATGTACTAAATGCTAAAAAAGAATAGAATAGTGGAATCAGTCATGGGTACCAATATGGGAATATTGTTTAATCTAAATTTCCTTACATGTGACAGACGCATGCGTTACGGATGCGGTATAATACGCAGCGTGGGGCGTAAGATGTGGGACAGTAAGAACCTTCAACAGAAATATCGTATACACGTACAATAAAACTCATGTTACAGTACATTATTTTTTAAACATAGGATCATAATATTAAAAAAAGACACCTTTACAAATTCTGCTAATTTAAAAGCACCTCAGTAGTGTCTTGATAGCGTGTTAGTTGGATGGTTACATAATATACGACATCATCTCCATGCATGAGTGAACATGCATCTATCATTTGGCATCAATGTCACAGCAAACTTGCAATTTATTTCTTGCATGCTTGCATGTCAGAGGTTAGGTTCGTATAGTCTTTTTATCTCACGAGTACGCATTACCCATACTTGTGTGTGTGTGTTGTCTCTCTCTCTTTTCGTTGGACGACTCGGTGTCTAAAACAAAAGGAGAGAGAGATAGCGCACACAATTGTGGCTGGCGCATACTCGTGACATAAAAGGTCTATAAATAGGTAGTTCCCTCACACATTGCACATCTTGATCACATCAGCGTGTAAAAAATAACTGCAATTCTACCTGCAATTATTTAAAACGGAGAGCCAGTTCATGAAACTGAATGACTTTTCCCAAGGAACATAAGTCGCAATATGAAAAAAAAATTGGGCTTCATACAAATTGTACATATTGGTCAGCTACTTAGAGGGTTGGCTGTTATATTTTGTATGGGACTTCTCGTGGGAAATTCAAATTATTTTTTTCATATTCAGCCTAGTTCCTTGGGAGCGGTATCTCGTAAACTCTAGCCCAGGGGTCGGCAAGAAATTTTAGGTGTAGTCCGGATACTATAGGAAAATTTCAACATAAAAATTAAACGTGTGATGAGACTAATGAAAAACTAGCCTCGAGTGCTAACCAAATAGGTGGAAATACCATCGTTTTCGAGCGAAGCGAGCTCGGCCTTTCAGACTAAACTCTTTACGCGTGTGCAACGCGTGGATACGTTTTAAAAGGAACTTGGTATACAGTATATTACAATATTTGGCGGTCCACGGTTCAAACTTTCGCGGTCCGCCTGTTGCTAGCCTATTAAATTCATAATTCATATTTCAATTATTCGTTTCGTTTTATCCTCATTTTCGGTACCTATCTGCCAGTCACTTGTATTAGTATCCCTAGTTTCGGCCTAAATAAATAGAAAAGATATAATAAGCTTATTCTTTGTTATAATAGTCTATTTATCCAGGCTAGGCTTTAGAGGTTCCTTGCGGGAAATGGCTCAATTGTCCCAAAAACAATTAACCGGCCGTAAAACACAGAGCAGTGATATACATAACACAACTGCCCCAATTTATACGCTTGTAGTGTTGTGATATTTTATCGATAATTTAAAATCATTTGATATTTTCGTTTACTCTTGACCCTTATTACCAGCGTGTCACGAAAGAGCAAAAATGCGGTAGGTATTCTTTTGTTAACTAAGTATAACGAGTATTTGAACGCACCGCAGCGTTCAAGCAAGTTCCAAAAGTTCCTTTCGTCCATGTTTTCAAATTTCATACACCCATGCAAGACTTAAAATTTCATTTATACTGAGTTAGAAGATGCAAGATGTTTGATGATGTCTTTACAATTTCTAGTACTTTATATCCCTCGGGAGCCTCCCTAGTTTTATTATATCCATCCAAAAGTCAATGCCGTAGAAATCCATGTGATTACAGACTTTCAGTATCAAAGACCATTCCAAAGTCTTTACTAAGAAATCGCTCATTACTGTTGTAATTACGAGTAAAATACGGAAAGGAATATGCGGAAGACATAGGTATTAGTTGATTAAGAACGATCTGTTCCATAGTCCTCAGGTAGGTAGGGTTCTAATTATTAGTGAATAAGAAAATGTTTTGTTGCTAAGAAAAAAGACGCAAGAAGTTAGATTCGGTCGAAGTAAATAACTACAAATAGAGCTACAGAATAATTAAGTATAACTAAACATCACTTCAAAGACAAAGCACGGAGGTAAGTTGTATTAGCTAGTTATTTTGATTTAATGACAAAAAAAATATCGACAATAATATCGATAAAACTTGACATCACCATTTACGCAAAGCGCAGCGTTAAGCGGTAGAGCCATTTGGGTAAAACCGCGATAGTGCGCGCACATTTGTCTCTTAAACTGTTGGTTGCTTAATTTATACGGCCAGATATACTCCAGGTAATGGTGGCGAAAGAAACGCAATGCGAAAAATACTCTGTGAGTAATGATACTTTACCTAAGTAGGTATCTCATGCTTCGAAAATAAGTGCACATATTAACAAAGGACCTCCTCTTTATGTTCAATTTACATTGAGGTTTTGAAACTATGCAATTTGATTTTGTCAGTCACAAATTGCTTTTGGAGAAACTTGAGCTGTATGGTATTCGAGGTACAGCTTGTGACTTAATAAAAAGTTATTTGTCTGACAGGTCTCAGTGTGTTGTAGTGAACAATTTTAACGAGGGCTCAGAGTATGTAGAGTATAAATCAGAATTTAAAAATAACGACGTAGGCGTTCCTCAAGGGAGTATCTTAGGCCCGCTTTTATTTATACTATATATAAATGACCTGCCAGCCGTAACATCTCATCAGTGCATTATGTTCGCGGATGACTTGTCGATAGTCATTTCAGATAAGCCAAACGTAAATTATAATACAGAAATAAATGAGACAGTAAAAAAAATAATAGAGTGGATGGAATGTAACAATCTACGGGTAAACCTGACCAAAACCACATTCCAACAATTTTACAATAAAAATAGAACACCCCTTAAAATATGTGTTTCATATAACAATAACGTAATAGAAGAGTCCTCTGTCACAAAGTTTCTGGGTATAACGCTTGATTCACGTCTCACATGGAAGGACCAAGTCGATATGTTGTGCAAAAGAATCAATAGATTTACATATGCTCTTTTTCGACTAAAGAAGATTTCCGATCTGAAAACAGCCTTGACCGCATATCATGGGTACGTTTGCTCAGCTCTAAGATACGGGTTAGTGATGTGGGGTTACTCGGTTGACATAGAGAGAGTCTTCGTCATACAAAGGAAGTGTGTAAGATCTATGTGTGGTCTTGGTCCAAGAGACTCTTGTAGACAACATTTTGTTAATTTAAAAATAATGACGCTACCGGCAATGTATGTGTTCGAAATATGTATGTTTGTAAGGTGTAATCTAAATTTGTTTAAAGTAAAAAAAATCAGTTATTCCACGAGATACCCTAACCGACTTGTAGTACATCAGCACTCCACAACTTGTTTTGCAAGAAATAGTTTTAACATGTGTGTTAAAATATTTAATTGTCTCCCTGAACATATAAAAAATCTTTGTAAAAAGCAGTTCAAATCAAAATTGTATAAAATATGTACAGACAATTGTTTTTATAGTGTAGACGAATTTATTAATTTTATGACTAAAATGGAATGATATTTTAATTTTATTTTTATACTAATTTATTGACATGTTTATTAATTTTTAAATTTATATTATTATCATTGATTTTTTTTTGTATATTTTTTAGATACTGGACATAAATATTGTAAATTCAATTTAAAATTTGCATGCCAGCTGCTGGCGCAACATGCATGATCTCTCTTAACTATACCATCTGTTTATATGTACCATGTTTGCTTGCAAATAAAATTTCTTATTTCTTATTTCTTATTCAAAACACGGTTTTGAATTTAGAACTGTCTCGAATGTCTCGATAGTTTTATTTTTTATTTGACATGATATCCCAAAAAGTCCAAAATAATCGCAACATTTCAAATATAGAACTGGCCAGTATTCGAATTGTTTCGTTTAAAAAAGAGAATCGAATGAAAAATAAAACGGAAGGAATTATATTTTTGATCTGTACTTTTATAGCAAACAGGTTTGTAGTTCGTTTGTCGATTTTGCTCAATATTACGACAACAAAAGTAAAAATTATGAATATTTAGGTCATTTACTTCTTTAATATGCATGTTTATTCTATATCCACAGAAAATATATTCTGTGTTGCATTTGCTTCGACACAACCGGAAAAAGGTCCAGGATCTTACAAAAACAATGCTGGCAACTTAAGGAAATGAAAGTAACTTCTTGTGTGAAATGTCAGTCCACATTAATGATCGACTACCTACATCCTCCTTTGAATTCCGAAGTCAAGGAAAAGAGGAGGCCTTCATAAAGTTGAAAGAAAAAGTACCAAGTACCATCCCTTCATTTCCAATGAGTAAGGTAAGAAATATTTCCATATACTCTCCTTAGGATGATTGTCTATTTTATTATCTAAGGATAAAAAGGATAAAAAGATCTAAATAAAACCTACTTTTAAAGCTTAAAATAAAGGTTGATGCCTGTGGTGTCCATCAGTTTTAGGCAAATGCTATATGACATATGGTCTATTTTACTTTGTTCACTTGTGACAAATGTTGAGGGCCGTTTCAGAAATCGTGTACTTATCATTGTCAGTTGCCACTATAGTGACAGGTTGTCAGCCTGTCGGCAAAATTTTAAAAATTATGACATGGGATGTTATTCTAAGCTGGCTTATTCACACGGCATTCCAGATATATTATTTTTATGCATTCGGTACAACCTAAGTACGGTAAATCGGTTAATCATAAAAATTGCAAAACCATGAATATACACTCATGAAGCAACACAAAAATAGTTATTTTGGGTTGAATGTATCATAAATGACTAGGGGCAAGGTTGATTGTTTACCAAAAATCACATATAATTTAGGCAATTTAAATACACTGACCGAACTAAAAATAACCTCGGAATGACAAACACAAAACTTGTTTTACAAGATTACATTCTTTTTGGTTTAAAAATAGGTACTTATCCACTATTTATTGCCACGTACTACCGACTTACCATTTATACCGATGTGGCGCAGTGGTAGTGCGACTGCCTGTGACGTAGAAGGTTCTGAGTTCGATTCTCGGTGGGTCACTCACAAAGTTGATACTTGTCACTTTGTGAATTTGTTTCCAGTCTGGTTAGGACATTGCGAGCTGAACCACCCGATTGTCCGTTAGTAAGATGGTTCCGTGTTTCGGATGGCACGTTAAGCCGTAGGTGCCGGTTGCTGTCTATGATCACTTAGACGGCGGTCGTTACACAACCATGTCAGAAGCCTGCTACTAGTAGAAGGCGGTTGAAAAATTCTAACACTAGGATTCATCGGGTCGTTGGACGACTCGTTGTCCCACACAAAAAGAAAGAAAGACCATTTATATGCTGCGAGTGTCGTAGGTTAGGTTAACATAAGAAACCAAGGGTTAAAAGTTTTATTTATAACAATTTTAGGCGACAGACTGATAATCTGTCACTTATATCTTTTTTTAGTAGCAGAGAGTTGGAGGCCAAGTGGTAAGCACACCGGTATTAGAATAAGTGAGACCCGAGTTCGATCCCCGTCATGTACCGATGGGTTTTTACTCACGTACATTTACCGATTGCTCTTACGGTGAAGGTAAATCAAGGCGTGATATGTGTCTGCTATGTACCTAATGTAGTAAACTTTCGTCACATAACCACCTTTTTCTACGAAACCCTGACAGTTTAATGCAAATGACTCTTACGAGCAGAGGTGTTGACAAATTCTTTGGAAATAATGACAATGACTCACGTTTTTAGTGTTACTTGTACGATGACTGCGCGTTTAGAGAAATATTCCAAGGCAGGCTTAAAAGGAGTTTGAAAATGTCTTTATAGTGATGATCTCTCCGACCGATTTCGGCCATGGCGACCAATTTGACTCCCTAATCAGATCGGCGCTGATGCGCCCGGAGATGGCTATTGTAGCCAATTTTGGCAGTAAACTCCCGTGCACAGTGTGGACACGTGAGTTTGCCATTTACATAATTATAGTTAATGGCGACGGGTGGATGGGCCTTCAGCTCATCGCGCTTAGCGTCGAGGTCTGCTTTACGCTGTTTCTCAAACTCGTCTTTATAGTACCAACTTCTTGAAACAGATAGGGTATAAAAGCTTTCAAATTTTGATATCCTTGTAAGCTCCATGCCTAAGACGCGCTTTTGATGAAGGAAGATGTTTTTGAACACGTGTCAAATGTTTGCGTCTCTTTGGTATCTGCCTATATTTTTCTGCATATTGATGCGATGAGCCGTTTGATGCCGGCTTAGAATAGCATCACCCCAAATCTGAACCTGGATGTCGAATAAACGACTAGGACTAATTATCCAGGAAATGAGGGGCAGCTGTAACTGTTTCCCTGTGAATTAAACATCTTGCACTGTGCTCGCCAATCCGCCTGCCAAGCATGGTGAAATCGGCAATACCCACCAATAGGGAGAGGCCTTTCAGTGTCCAGCAGTGGACTGTAGTGACTTGTTAATGTAGTTTGATGCGATACGATAAAACGCCAGTATTCACTTTATGAAGGCAAGTTTTTCTCGAAAGATCGATACAGCCATACTTAATCATTTTTTTATTTATGAGGCAATATCTACCTACAGCTAATAATGTAATTTTATGAGTAATTCTCATAACCCATTATCAAACTCATTTATTTCTAAGTTAATTAAGTCTACCTTGATTACCATTAAAATCCATTAGCTCTAACAATAGACGATCAAAACAAGCAAATATCTGACATAAATCACGTAGACATCCAAATGACAATGTCACTTTTTGACCGACTTTGTAAAAAGGAGTATATAGGACGAGTGCATACGAGAAGATATATCTCGAACAGATAGAGATACGATCCCGAATTGGCAAAAATATTGTTTGTCTCTCTATCAAAATATATGATATTATAATCGGGATGTCAGATAGATAGATAGATAGATAAACTCTTTATTGCTTACAACAAACACAATATTAAAACACAAAACGGCACAATATACTATAACTAAAAGTAAGCAAAGGCGGCCTTATCGCTTGTAGCGATCTCTTCCAGGCAACCTCTACCTTTACACAGACAGCTTAACAATTTGCAAGTAGTTGCAGAAGCAAAAATAAAGTTAAATTTTACAACAATTACAATTAATACCTAATTAATATATCAATATATCTATAAGCATACATGCATATGTATATATATATATATATATATACTTATATATACTTAAATAAATATATATAAATACACAAGCTACAGGAAAATTAAATAACAACTGATTTTAAAAGGAGATAATTATGCAATTTTGATTAAAAAATTGACAGAGATTTAGAGTGACAATGCAATGTCACTCAGCAATGTTTGTCAGCAATGTAAGTGTTTTTTAGAATACGTTTTTTACTAGGTTGGCTCCTCCAAAGTGTTCAAAATATGTTATAGCAGTCCCTTTGTCTATTTATACAATATCTTGCGCTGTGCTCATCAATCTACCTGCCAAGCGTGATGAGTATGGCACTACCCCCCAATTAGGAGCAGGCCATGTCCAGCAGTGGACTGTTGTGGCTGCAGAAGTAGTAGAAATGTACCTAAATGTGGGTAGGTATATTTTGTAAGCTCATCCTTGTTTATTCTAAAAACTTCTAGATCGATATTCAATAAAAGTTAATAATTGTGTAGGTAATTTAGAAGTCGGAACAATCGTTGTCAAAATCATGTCAGATGTTGTTTACAAGATTGAGTAGGTAAACCTTTTATACGTTTCTCAAAAAAGTCGGTTTCTTTTTTCGCTAAATTGCGATTTTTTTAAATCCATCTTTGATATTTTTGGGGTCATTTAATCGCTGAACTGCTCTTATTTCGAAACATGGTATATCGTCTTACTTGACCTTCTCGGCCATTGATGCGTTCACATCACATGGCGCAATCTTCTATTCATATAGAACACCGAGTCGTCCAACGACCCGATGAACTCTAGTGTCAAATTTGTCATTGGCGGCGCATTAATGACACACAAAAGTATGGAATGATAGAGATACGTTAACTTGATAAAAATAGAAAAGGCAATCAGGGTCAATCAGGTTAACCTCACGGCGTGTTACATTGTTCATTTTGACGTGTGTACAGATTTTAAACGTCATAAGGTTGAAAAAACAAAGAAGGCAAATTTCTTATTATCTATATTATGCAAGGTGTAAAAATAATATTATCAACAAATATTTTAAAGGTTGAATCAGAAACTGAACAATTTGCCTCAAGGAATATACTTAGGCCGAATAATAAAAATAATAAGTTCGGACTCTCCAACAACAAATTGTTATAGTCGGCGTCTAGGACGTATTTTTTTAAATTTTTGACCTATTTTCCTTAGGTAAAGTTTTTCAGTTTCGTAGACTGGTTCACCCTTTATAACATTTGCAGTTGTTTTTTTACACCTGTGTACGCACGCGTTACGCAATATACGTTATTCTTTATGATACTCATTGAACAGGCTTGCCGTGTGATGCCGGCTTAGAATAGCATCACCCCACATCCTTCCCGTGGGTGTCGTAAGAGGCGACTAAGGGACTCGAGAGTATTGGTGTATTACAATTTTTAGGCGACAGGCTGACAACCTGTCACTATAGTGATACACAATCATGTTTTCCGAAACAACCTTAGAAAACAATACTCAAAAATGTCAGACGTGGCGATAGCGACCGTATTCTTACGGCTGTTAACGCTCTGCCTACCCCGCAAGGGATAAAGGCGTGATATATGTATGTATGTATTGAACAGGCTTACCTGAGGCATGTACCCAATCCTGGGTCCAGGCACGCCGCTGCCTGGGCTGCCGGGTCTACCACCCAGCACCCAGATCTCTCCAGCATTCAGCCGTCTTCTGCCAACTATGCAGGAGAGCAGCGTGGTCTTCCCGCACCCTGAGGCTCCGAGAAGACCGTATCTGAGGAGAAAGCAGATGGTTTTAAATTATGTTCAGTAACCTATGTCCTTTTTTAATATCTTACTGCCTGTGTCAAATTTCATGAAGATTGGTTAAGTAGTTTGACCGTGATAATGTAGCAGACATATTACAGTGCAGCAAAAAAGAGAAAAATTAAATAAAACGGAACTAAACATTTTTTATGAAAAATTGTTGCCATATTTAAGCGTTATCTGTCAGACTTGACAGATTGCGAATAAACTGGCGCCCTCATTTTTTGTCTACTCTTTTTAGCTGGACTGTACTTCCGCATTTATAATATCAAACTATGGCCGTCGTGTGATGCCGGCTTATAGCAGCATCACCCCATCATTTCCATCGGGTGTCGTAGAGGCGACTAAGGGACTTGAGGGTTTCAAGTGTTTTACAACGTTAGGCGACAGGCTGACAACCTGTTACTGCAGTGATACACGAACCATCTAAAAGGGCCCTCAATATTTGTCAGGTGGCGATAAGTCTGCCTACCCCGCAAAGGATAAAGGCGTTATATATGTATGTATATAGTACGGATTGATTAATAGACTCCATAAACTATACATTCATCAGACCACAAGATGGATAATTAAACTATGGAACCATCATATACAGGAAATAGTTAAAATATACTTCATTTGTGATTAAGGAAACGTACATCCTGGAATAATACTCAACTAAGTAAATAAATGTTTATAAATCTTCTAAGTAACGATTGTTGAATGGAAACTTATAATCATTCCGGAAATATAGTACGGATACTATGACACATAAGCAAAGTCCTTTCTGAGTATTGTTCAACGTCTGTTCAGCATTTACGTCCTGACGTCATCTTCTTGACGTATTGTACATGGAATCGACGAAAGACCCAATAAACCGTTTTCAAAGACAATCCCAGGGGAATAAACTTCCGACACGGTTAGTCGTTAAAAAAAATAATTACAAAGTAATTAATCGAAAAAAAGTATCAACTCTGGTGATCCCCCAAGAACCGAACCAAGGACCTCCGGATTCAGGCACCAGTCTCAAACCACTAAACCACTGAGGCTGAAGCTGTTGACGTCACAAATTTATAATACACAAGGTGCTAACCCCAAGTTCAAACCTATTTATAAATCCTATATTATATAATAATCTTCAAAGTGAACAAGAAGTCTGACCTTTGACATTATTTACACATACATACATACCTACTTAAAGTATCACACGTTTACACTTTGCGGGGAATGTAGAGCTTAACAGCCGTAAACGACATCGCCGTTATCTCTTCGTCTCTGACAAATATTGAGGGCACTTTCAGATGATTTATTTATCACTGTAGTGTACAGACAGATGGTCAGCCTGCCGCCTAAAATTGTAATACAAATGTAAGCCACGAATGTCGTACTTGCCTCTTACGACACTCGTGGGAAAGAAATGGGATGATGCTAGTATAGACTAGTATCTCACGATACATACTAGACTACTTCAACAATAACGTTCAAAGTCCAGGTTATATGACTGGGTAAGTAAGTACCAAAACTTAAAAGTAAAATATCGTACATGGACTCAGTAGACGTAAAATAGTTTATATTTTTTGCCGATAGCACCTACTCACCTATAGCGCTGCAAACTTGTATGTACTACGAAACTAGTTTCTGGGGAAATCCCAGACCCAAACAACATAGCAGAATTAATAATAGTACCTACTACACGACAAGATGAAACTACAATAACAAAGATAAGTTGTAAAGCGATGTATAATTAAAACTGTAAAAAAACTTTTTAATATTGATTGATTGTATGACTGATTCTACTAATAATAGACTGAAGAGCTAAATGACATGCTCAAATGATTAAGGTTGGAATTCCCATGAATTTATGTAATTCTTAGCGATTAAAGTAATTCAGTCGGAATTGATATGTCATATTTTCAAAGTCCCGAAATTGTGGCAATGCAAGTAAATAACTGATAACTGTGAATTACGCGGCTGATTTTGTAGTAACTAGTTTGAAAATGAAATTGTAGGTAACTAATTTTAGATGAATTAAAAATAGTGTTGTGACCAAGTTAATGATTCAAAAAGCTCATGAGTGAATCAAATTCTCTCGACTATCTAGTGCATAATAATTAGTGCGCCGAACTGCTTATATCGGGTTCGAATTTTAGTCGAACTTTGTACATACTTACGTTTCATACATTCCATAAAACTGAGTGTTCGGACCAACTAAACAACAGAGGCTTACAGAAAGAAAATGGTCAAAAAACTAGAAGAAAAAAGAGGAAATTTAAAAAACATGAAAAAAGTAAAGAAATCAACTTACATGGCACCTTTAGGAACTGTCATGTTCAATCCATCCAAAATAACATTAGGATTTTTCGCGGGCCCATATCTCTTATGCGCCCGTCTCACACACACGGCCTGCTGCTTTCTCGAAGACACTGTGCTCTTCTGTGACCTGAACTGCCGGTTCCTCCTGGCCTGGAGTTCTGTCTCTATGATGCTGACTCCTGGAGACCTGGGTGGGGATTCTGGACGGACATCCTCCATGGATATCGTCGCGCCTTCGTTGTCGTAGGCCGGCATTTTTCTGTGGAAGAAGGTTTAGGGTTAGTTTTGTTTGTGATAATGTTTTGGTTACAATCATTGTATAAGGAAATTTTTTTTTTAATGAATACTCTAAATTGGCTGGAAACACAAGTTCAATCTAAATAAGTGGGGATATAACTCGTCATTTATTAATGCTTCATAATTGTGTATTTTGGTTAATATTTTACTGAATTCATCGTTTTACAAAATACGTATCTACATAATAAGGTTCAGCATAGTGTTTAGCGCTCTAACAATAAATAAGTAGATAATGGAGTAAGTTCACGCAAAAATACTGATATGGTAGTCCCATCCATACAATGTAAATATTTTAAGCAAATATCTTACACAATGGAAAAAAAAATACCGAAAAGGTGTCAAGTGGCGTATAGTTAGTTCATTTTAATATAGTGGATTGACCCTTGAAATACATTTTTTTTTTAACACTAACAAAAGCCCACTTCCATACGAAATGTCCTGGGTCAGTTTGTTTGTATTGGAGAGCTAAGCGTTTTTGTTCATATTTCGACCTATGGACCAAGGAACATCCTAAGGGAAAGGTGGTTCAGTTTCGAGTACGGGGTTCATTAGTTAAAATATTTGTTGTTGATATTTTACACCTTGTATTCCTAGCACAAAAATATCTACTGCAGTAAAAAGTTTGTGACTTTGTGAGGTTGAAAGTGACGTTGTCTCAGTACCATGTCTCAGCTGAACAAGTATCTTGTTTTGAAGCCTCTCGTACAACAAAGAAAATATCTTTAGGCGTCTTTTTTCCGCCTTCATTAAAAGTAGCTTTCCACAAACTAAAGGTGAATCACACGCACCGGATAGTATTACGGTTCGCAGCTACCATGAAAATGGCAATCTTTGATGCCTCGGGATCTGCCAAAATATCCGGCGTTTTTTATAGGAGTTCGTTAAGAAACCGGCATCAAAGAACCACTATAGTCTTTTTATCTCACGAGTGCGCGTTGGCCATGCTTGTGTGTGTTCTCTCTCTCTTTTCGTTGGATGACTTGGTGTCTAAAGCGAAAGGAGAGAGAGATAGCGCACACAAGTGTGACTGGCACGCACTCGTGACATAAAAGATCTATACCACTATAGACACAAAAGTCTACCGCTGGACATAGGCTTCCTCCTATCAGGGTGTTGCCATACTCACCACGGTGTTGCCCACAGGTAAAATTGAGGCTATTCTACGCCAACATCACCCGGCAACCAACGAAAAAAGCAGGGAGCCTGTGATAACCGCCAAAGGCTTCCACAGATAAAAATAAAGACTACGAAAGGCTTTCAGAAGCATCCTTTGCTTCGTCATAAAAATAAAAATAAAACCGCTTGAGATGCTCTAAGTTAAGCTTGATGTTTTAAGCTTGAAGTTTAGCTTGAAGTAGAGTTTCATATTACCTACTCCCACGCTGTGGGAAGATCAAAGGAAAGGAATAGAAAGCCACTGTGCTTTTATGAAGTAGACAAAATGTTAGAGAAAAAAATATTGCAATTCTCAAAGGAACCTTTAAATGCTTAGTAACTACCAACCTAAAAATGAAAAACATTTTTGCATGTTTAGGTCAATATCGCTAGGTGGAAATTTCTAGGTGATTTTTTTTTTTGTATAAACTGGTTCGTGGCTCTTGAAAGAAACTACAGTAGGTAGTTTTCTTGTCTCCTTTATAAAATGATTTAGGTAGGTGTTTGTGGTGATTATGACTTGTAGTAAAGAGTAAGCTAGATGAGATAATATTAGTTTTTTGAACAATCCAGGAATCACCTAGAATATTTTCCGCCATTGTTTTCCGCCCATTCAAAACTCAAATCGAACTTTCAACCGTCAGGTCAGTGACCTTGATCGATGACTCCTTAATGTGAATTCGTGTATAGAACGCGTGCGCATTTGGATTTGAATCTCGAACGCGAAAACCGGTTTAGTATATAATATATATTATTGCTGACGCAGGTATTTTGACGTAAAGTCTGGTTCGTGCAAAGTGTGACGCAGTTGAAAAATTATGATTATTATGGACAAAAAAATACAGTTTATGGAAATTTTATAATTATAGGTAGTGAGGCTTTTCACACATTTTCCGCCCACCAGTGTGATAAAACTAGAGCTAAGCCTGGTTAAGTTAACACACTAGAAAAGTTGAACGGCATGAAATACCATAACTCTTATGGAAAATATTTTATGCTTTGATTACAAATTGGAACTAGGTATTTCTATCTTTTTTATTAGTAAAAAGATGCTTCTACCATTTGGACTACTGCGGCTCAACCGTTACCAGTGAAATTATGCAAGCGTATCTTAGCCGATGACGCATGGCTCAGCTCCATCTACTTCAGTAATGACAAATTTGCGACAACAGTAATGATTGACTATATTATTAGGAATATAAAAAGTACCATGCCGTGTGATGCCGGCTTAGAATAGCATCACCGGTGTCGTAAGAGGCGACTAAGGGACTCGAGAGTATTGGTGTATTACAATTTTTAGGCGACAGGCTGACAACCTGTCACTATAGTAATACACGTGTTTTCTGAAACAACCTTGGAAAACAATCCTCAAAAATGTCAGACGTGGCAATAGCGACCGTATTTTAACGGCTGTAATTGCTCTGCCTACCCCGCAAGGGATAAAGGCGTGATATGTGTGTGTGTGTGTGTATAAAAAGTACCAACGTGAACATAATAAACAATGAACAATACTTAGTTATTAATGGCTATTTTAAAAATACAAGATATAAGGAAATAACTCATAATACTACACACACCAAATCTACTAGTTTACCTTGGATTACGTACAAATCCATAAAATAAACATTACAGAAGTTTTTGCTTACAACCATTAGTTTTTTGCTATCATCTTGGAGAACCTCTAGTCGAGTGATTAGTTGAAGTAGCAAAAACTTTATTTTGTTTTGTTTACTGTAACCCTTCTTACTGAGAACTTCTAAGTAGATACATCTCCATACCAGGTTGGTAGGTACCTCTATTTATATCAAAATTGCAACAAAAATCAATGATGAAAAAGTATAGATATTTTTCCCCAGAGTAAAACTCCTAAAATAATTTACGCTAGCGGCAAGTCCCTAGGTAAGTACTTTGTCTTTTCGAGTGGGAGTCGTCCAACGACCCGACAGTAGGTACTCAACTCCACATCGACTTGCCCCTTTAAGGGATCAATATTATCCGGAGTTTTTAGAGTTTATTAGTGAAACCTGTATAAGTTATTATTTACTTCGTGTTATTATAGTTTTTTATTTACCTTTTTCGTGGAACAACTTCTATTGGATGTGTCTCCAAAACTGGGTTATATCGCACCCTTAGTGGTTCCTCTATGGTCACAGAAGTAGGCTGTTAAAAAAAACAAGCATATCCTTGAAATAAAAACTACACTTGATCACTGACTTGACATTGGCATAAGCGATCTCCACCGCCAAAACAAAAAAAGAAAGAAACTTCACCGTACCATGTTTAAAATAACAATAAATTCGAAATTCAAACTCTATTTAAAAATAACAATAACGGTTGGTCTTCTCTACACCAAAAGGAATACTAAACTACAAGATAGGTAGGCCTCAATCGATACAAAATTAATATATAATCGAGTTCTAATAGCTTATGATTTGAAACGGGTTATTTGAAGATGTTTTTATTGAATTTTAGGAATTCAAGGCTGTACATATTTTATAGTAGGAAATAGGCTGTATTAAAAATGTAAGGTGTAAAAATATTAGCTGCAAATATTTTATGGGGTGAATCAGCGCATGAAGCTGAACAACTTTCCCCATGAAACATAGGTCGAAACATGAGAATTTTTTTTTGATATCCTATACAATCTCTTCATTTCGTAAGTCGGCTAAAACGCAAAGGTGAAGTTATTATTGTAAGCATAGGTAAACTATCCAATTGTCTCATAAATGTCTCGTAAATAACATAAAAATTACTTTTTATTACTTCTTCGTTCTTACTTAGTACGTAATGATAATTTTTAAGAAAATTGTTCAGGAAAATAATAAAAAAATAAGAAAAATTTTATTATTATGCACATAAGGTAGGTAGTACTATACAGCTCATTTAAAATTTAAAGGATAGCCTTATACAATTATTGAAAAGAATCACTTTAACTTAATCTCTTTATCAGCCAGCAGCACAACGAATAAAAATGTGAAGTGCAACTTATACTAGTTTTTCGTGCAATTATTAAGAAGAACCATTATAAATTGATCTCTTAAATTACTCTCTAGGTGTGGACTCTTATATTGGTTTATCCTTGACCAAAGCATGAATCACGGCGTAAATATTTACTTTTTAAACCAAAAAAATGTCTCTCGTTGTCAAACCATTGCAATACTGGACGAGTCAGTTTTATTCGTCATATAAGGTGTAAATATTTACATAGATACATATATCACGCCTTTATTCCTTGTGAGGTAGGCAGAGCGTTAGCGGCCGTAAGAATACCGGTCGCTATCGCCACGACTGACATTTTGGAGGATTGTTTTCCAAGGTAGTTTCAGAAAACATGTGCATCACTATAGTGACAGGTTGTCAGCCTGTCGCCTAAAAAATTGTAATACACCAATACTCTCGAGTCCCTTAAACGCCTTTTACGACACCCGTGGCAAGAATGTGGGGTGATGCTATTCTAAGCTGGCATATATGGCAATAAAAATAAACGGTGCAAATATTTTAAGGGGTTAACCAGTTCATGAGACTGAACTCCCTTAAAATATTTGCAGCTACTATTTTTACCCCATTTTTATTGCTATCTACCTAGATATAGGAAGGTATATAGGCAATTCGCTTGTCATTTTCAGTAAGACGCTACCGAACCGCCAGTAACCCGATCCGATAAAAGCCGTCCCATAAAACTCCCATTGACAGTAAAATAAGTGCATTAGCGAAACAAATTGCGTTAAGGTTATCCCGCTAAAAACTTACATACATATATCACGCCTTTATCCCTTACAGGGCAGGCTGAGCGTTAGCGACCGTAAAAATACCAGACAGATTTCTGCCCTACACATACGTCAATGTCGGTTTCTAGTATAGGGAATGAGTATTTGTAGTAGGGATCTGATAGACGCATGCGCTACGGATGCGTTATTTTAGCGCTGCGTCTTACGTTGTGTGGTGAGAACTACCTATTACTACAAAACACAGAAATCGACTTAGTTACTTAACTATTACCTTCCGAAGCAGTTAAGCATAAAGCAACTAAGTGATGTTTAAGTTAAGGCCGTGTGAAGTTAGCATTGAATAATTAAGATTTGAATAAGCAACTAGGTAAGCAACTTAATGAATAACCACGCTCTTTAAGTAATATAGACAGTGCTAAGGCGGATCGCACACTTAATGCACGACGGAGCGCTAAAACATCGGTCTGTCAGATTCATACTAGAAACGTCAGTGTCCATACTAAAGCCGCACTCGACGGACGACGTTGCGCTAGCGTTGCGTTATTATTCATGAACTATGTGTGGTGCATTTGTGGGTTATCTATTAGCTACATGGTATAGTAGTTATAGGGTTCTTAACTACAATTATGTCTAGGTTCAATTCTCCTGTCTATGAGTAGGTACCTAGTGTCTAGTGGTAGGTATGTTTTATAAAATTGATTAATCTTACAACAAAAAACCTAAATAATTAAACCTTTTTTATTGGCAAAGATTTTAGCTCACAATTAAAAAAAGTTTTACATCAATAGATTTCTGGCAATTCGTAGGTAGGATTTAATTAAAAAAAAAACATAATGATATGCAAATTTTAGTGTTGTAAAACTCTATTGACGTGCGAAGTGCAATAAAATTAATTTTAACACACTAATGTTAAAATAAATCTTAATATTAATAACATATATGTCTGGCATTTGATGGGTGACTGATGTTTAATTTTATTGATTTATAGATATCTTGTAATCATCAGCTTCTATTAGTATACCTAGGTACTCTATCTCTATTTAATAAGTTTTGAGACGAAAAAGAAAGAGAGTTACGAATAAGTACCATGTAAAAACTGTTTTGAATCTTTTAAATAAAATAAAAGTATACATTGTATAGTTTTCCCTAAGTGGTCGCACAGACGAGCGACATTTCGCCAACCGCAGCTCGTGACTGTCCCCGACAGCAGCATCATCATTTGCGACCGATGAGGCGTAGTGTTAGTGCGACTGCCTTTGACGGAGAAGGTCCCGGGTTCGATTCTCGGTCGGTCACTCACAAAGTTGATATCTATCACTTTGTGAATTTGTTCCTAGTCTGGTTAGGACATTGCTGGCTGAACCACCCGATTGTCCGTAAATAAGATGGTTCCGTGTTTCGGATGGTACGTTGAGCCGTAGGTGCCGGTTGCTGTCTATGATCACTTAGACGGCGGTCGTTACACAACCATGTCAGAAGCCTGCTACTTGTAGAAGGCGGTTGAAAAATTCTGACACTAGGGTTCATTAGGTCGTTGGACAAATCGGTGTTCCACACGAAAAGAGAAGAGCATCATATCCAGCGCGTAAATAATATAGGTCAGTGGCTTTAACCCTTAAATTGGGACCGTTATTTACCTTTTATCACCTTAACCCTTCACTTCATAAAATGTTACGTATATTGTTATGGAGACGACACCTGGATCATTGTTGTACCCCTTTACGGATAAATAACACTGACACTTTATACAGAGGTGGTAAACCTTTTAGGGAAACGTCGTTTTAATATGATAAATTATAAAAAACTTAAGATCCAAATCTAGGATCTTAATTTAAGATCCATTTTGGGTCACTGAGCCAGAGAAGTTAGTTTGTTATAAAAACTAGTAGGCCGCCCAGCGGCTACGCCCGCTGCAACTCATTTTCCCGTTGGAATAAGATGTTTTCCTGGCTTATATTATACATAAAAAGCCTCTTGAATCACGTTATCAATTAAAAAAACCTGCATTAAAATCTGTTGAGTAGTTTTAAAGATTTAAGCAAATATACATACAGACAGACGCAAAAAGCGTCTTTGCTTTATACTATGTAGTGATGAGTCCTTTATCAGTTGCCGTGTGATGCCGGCTTAGAATAGCTTCACTCCATTTCTTCCCGCGAGTGTTGTAAAAGGCAACTAAGGGACTCGAGGGTTTCATGTGTATTACAATTTCAGGTGACAGGCTGACAACCTATCACTACAGTGATACACGAATCATCTGAAAGTGCCAGATACTTGTCAGACGTGGCGACAATGACCGTAATTATACGATCGTTACCGTCCTGCCTACTCCGCAAGGGTTAAAGTCGTGATGTGTGTATGTGTGTGTATTATAAATAGGTGGAAAACCCTTCAGGGAAATGTCACTATAAAGATGATAAATTATGTAAAAGAAGTCCTTTATAAATTGTACGGGTCAAGAAAGGGACGTGTCAAAAAACATCGCATAACCTAATTGCTGACATTTGTAAAGCGAAATTACAAGAAAAAATGCTGTTCCTTACATTTAAGTGGTTCTTACACTTAACGTGCAACGGAGCGCTATTTTAGCGCATCCATAACGCAAGAGTCTATCAAATGCAAGATCAAATTTCACTTAAAACCGACGCATAACATGAACCTCCGTGAACGAATGCGTCTGTCAGAGAACGAAATTTCATCCGTTGGTATCCGTCAACGTCAGTTTTTGGTTTGGGGAATTTGAAGTTTCTTTGCATTTGACAGTCGCATGCGTTACGGTTGCTTTAAAAGCGCGCAGCATTATAGTTAATTTTTTTTTTTTCGTTACCTAGGTACTAAAAGTATGTACTTATCATATAAGGGTGTAAAAAAAATGCTGCAAATATTTAAAGGGCTGAAGCCGAAATGCGCTGGATGCGGGTGGCGCTGGACCGATCATCGTGGAGATCCTTGGGGGAGGCCTATGTCCTGCAGTAATAATAATAATAATATATCATTTATTTCAGATTCATAATCCATATAATTTGTTAGTAGCAATTAAAATAAAATAATATGTTAGTAAAAATAATAATAATAATAATTAAAAGCCACCTGTCTCCAAAACGATGGGGGAGTCTATTTTGAGGCACGTGATCCCGGCACTGTATGCGTCGTGATCCAGTGCCTCAAAATAGGCCCATCTGTCCGCTCAGCTATGGTAAGCAGGTGGCTGTTGGCGCCGCCCCGCACCCGCATTCAGTGGACGTCTATCGGCTGAGACGACGACGACGACGAAGCCGAAATATAAAAAAAATTTGGCTCCCCCATAAATTGACTTACCTAGTCGGCGGGTACATTTTATATGGGAGATCCAAATATTTCGACCTATGTTCCTTAGGGAATGTTGTTCAGTTTTATGGGCTGATTCACCTCTTAAAATATTTGCAGCTAATATTTTTACACCTTATAGATGCCTAAAATCACCAGTTTAAATAAATATCCGCGTACCGGTTATAAAATTGCGTAGGCAAATACCATTATTTTTTAGTAGGAATGTGTTCAATTTTGACAGGTGTCAATTTGGATCGAGTAAGAGAAGAGAACGAAAAAGAGTTGTCTTAATTTGGAGAATAAATCTTATTTTACTTGGTGTCAGTCGCTTGAACATTGGGATTTCATTCAACCCGATAGTCAAATCCTTAGGGGATTCGAGGCTTTTATAAAAGAAATTCGTGAATTTGTTAGCAATTTCCAATTTGCAAGGTTTCTGGATAAATATCCAGAAAAAATCTTTGTACAGGGATTACAGGCTGTCAGAAAAAGTATTAACTTCCTTTCAAGGGATGAACTAGCCCGTGAAACTGTACAACTTTCCCAAGGAACATAGGTCGAATTAAGAAAAAGAGTTTTGGACTTCACATGCAACCGGCTTTAGTCCGGTACATTTTGTATGAGAGGAACAAAAAATGTTTTCATATTTCGACTTATGTTCCTTTGGAAAAATTCTTCAGTTACGTGGACTGGCTCATCCCTTAAAATAATTGCATTTTTCTTCCTAAAACGGTTTTCATTTTTAAAAATATATATTTTTATGGTTCACTACCCCTGGATTTTAACTAAATCTCTATCTTCAAACACAAAACAGATAAGTTATTTGGGCGTCGCATCCACTTAATAGCTAATAGCAACAGAAACTTTTGGGGTTTAGGTAAGTAAGTATAAGTAAGTTTGTTATTAGAGTATCCGGATAAACACCTTGAGTTTGCAACTGGGCCATTTTTTGTGGCACCATGCTATGCCACCACCAGAGTCCACTGCTGGACATAGGCCTCCCCCTATTGGGCGTATTTACCATAGGTACTCACCACGCTTGGCAGGCCAGTAAATGGACGAGCGCAGTGCAACGCATACATACATATAACACGCCTTTATCCCTTACGGGGTTGGCAGAGCGTTGACGGACGTAAAAATACTGTCGCTATCGCCTCGTCTGACAAACATAGAGGGCCGCTTGAGACAATTTCTGTGTCACTATAGTGACAGATTGTCAACTTGTCGCCTAAAAGCTGCAATATACCCGAAACACTCAAGTCTCTCAGTCGCCTCTTACGACACCCACGGGTAGGAAATGGGGTGATGCTATTCTAAGCCGGCATCACACGTACAAGGCAATCTATATAATAAGTTTCTCAATCATCGTCATCATCTCGTCAGCGTAAAGCAGTCCATTGCTGGATATAGGCCTCCCCCAGGGTACGCCACAATGAACGATCTCCCGCTTTCGCCATCCAGTCGCTACCAGCCGCTCTCTAAGTCAGCGGTCTATCTGGCCGGAGTTCGGAGTTTCTCAATGGGTACCCAAAATACCTTTAAAGTTACTTAAAAAACCAACAAATGCAATTCTTTGTTAGTTAAGTACCGAAGTTACCATTATTGTATAATTTATTACTTCATGTTCATGCACTGAATAGCACCGATGTTTGCAATATGAGATGGCCAGGGGTCAATTCTGGCGTATTAAGGCTTAAAACAAAAGAAAAATCCATAGAAGTGAGTTTAGAGCCACGACCAGCGTAACTGTCAGTACGCGCCTGTACGTATACGTGCGTGTATGTGTATGGAGCATTGAGATCAAGTTACGCTGGTCGCTACACTATCTAAGCAAGTAAGCTATCAGTAAAAGTTTTAGTTCCATCGATGGTTCTCGCACTTAACTCCATTGTGCGCTATTTTAGCGCGTCCGTAAGGCATTCATCTGTCAGATGCATGATAAAAACGTCATTGCTCGCAGCATGTCGTGCTTTTTTTGACAGACGGATCCGTTGCGCAAGTTTGTGTCGGACGAAATTCAGACACTACATTGAGTCGTTAGACGACCCGGTGTTCCACACGAAAAGAGAGAGAGATGCGGCAGGCAAAAGGACAATGACGTTTTTTAGTATGCATCTGACAAACGGATGCGCTAAAATAGCGCACATTGGAGCGTTATTTGTGAAAACCACCTTACCTGCAAACTCGACCGATATCCGATATTTCGATACAACGTGGACCACGATCATGAACACGGAAAGTTTGAAGGCAGTATGACTTCGAAAGTTTAAAATTGTTGTTTGGTAAATTCAATCTTCTCTGGACAGAAGGTATAATCAAAGAACGAATATCTATAGTCTGTAAAACATAGGATGATCCCTGTGACGTTTGTGACCTTGGAGCAGGCTATGACTTATGGTCCAATTTCCTATTAAACAAAGCTACTTACTTAACCAGTACGTGTAGTAAGCTAGTTACTAGCTGTATAGCAATATCTATACAAAAACACAATTTAAAATTGTTTATCGTGAATAAAAAAAAGGTCGCACTTACTACTTTGTATGTTTTATCAAACTTAGATCTCCTGTCGTATTTCCTTTGTTAATTGAAGAAAACAAATATAGGTAGGCACCATAATGACTTAGCTAAGGTAAATGACTCACAAAATCGAGGCTAGCGTAAAATTGTAAAGTAGGTGAATAGTTAGAATTAATTATACATTTCATATCATTCCGAAATCTTTTGAGGTCGAGGTGTGGAAACGAAGGTTAAGATCATTTTTAGATCCAATCGCGGTATGCTAAGTAGTAAAATATAAATCCTTGCAATAAATTTTAGATATTTGCAATACCAGCTTTAGCAATGCTTGCAGTGTACAATCTAAAACATGATAAGGGTGACAAAATTCTAATAAAAAGACAGCTTTCTACCGCAAGGGATAAAGGCGTGATATATGTAAGTATGTATGTATTTCTAGCAAAATCAAATTTCGTACGCTACCTACGGTATCTCGTCAGTTTGATATTGGATCTCTAACGAATTTGACAACGTCATTTCGACAATATTGCTAAAATTTTGAAGAATTGTAGGTAGAATCCATTGAGCTGCTGTCTACAGGAAAGAGAGCGCTAAAATAAAAAAGTAAAAAAATATATAAATCGGTTATTCTATCATTCACATATCACGCCTATAACCCTTGCAGGGTAGGCAGAGCGTTAACGTAGAGTCCGTAACAATACGGTTGCTATCGCCACGTCTGACATTTTTGAGGATTGTTTACCAAGGCAGTTTCAGAAAACATGTGTAACACTCGTAACACTATAGTGACAGGTTGTCAGCCTGTCGCCTAAAAATTGTAATACACTAATACTCTCGAGTCCCTTAGTCGCCTCTTACGATACCCGCGGGAAGGATGTGGGGTGATGCTATTCTAAGACGACAACAGTCCATAAAACTGAACAACTTTCGCAAACATCATACGTCGAAATAAAAAAATAATTAGATCTCCCATAAAACCAACTCGGCTGATTTATTTTTTCGAGCATCAAAGGAAAAACAATGTAAAACTAATTAGAATAGTAGTAAAGGCGTGACCAACTTTTCACTTAGGATAAGACTTACACAAACAACAACAGAAATTAATAACTATAATCTCTAAGGTAATAAATCGCAAAATTCGTTCAACAAACGGACAAACGCTGTAAAATATTACTGCTAAAGAGCCATAGTAAATCATGCCTTCTTATCTGTGGAATTAATATGCAAATGACTTCGTAAATTCTCGTGAAATTTGGGCGGAAGTAAACAATCTACCGGAAGAGCTTGTTTGTTTAGTATTTCTTATTTTAACCCCTTCAGAAGTAGTGTTTGGCCGTGTGATCTCGGCTTAGAATAGCATCACCCCATTTCTTACCCGTGGGTGTCGTAAGAGGCGACTGAGGGACTTGAGGGTTTCAGGTGTATTACAACTTTTAGGCGACAGGCTGACAACCTGTTACTATAGTGATACATATGTTTTCTGAAACAACCTTGGAAAACAATCCTCAAAAATGTCAGACGTGGCAATAGTGGCCGTATCCTTACGGCCGTTAACGCTCTGCCTACCCCGCAAGGGATAAAGGCGTGATATATGTATGTATGTATGTTATGTTAAAGCGTGTTACTGGCACGTGGGCATTTTCATAGCCGCAACAGTCCACTGCTGGACATGGGCCTCCCCCTATTGGGGGTTATTGCCATATATCGGCAGGCGGATTGGCGAGCGCAGTGCATAATGATGCCCATTCCCAGGATAATATTTAAAGAATATAATAAAACTACTTCATGTTTTTTTTTATCTAGCCGTGTGATGCCGGCTTAGAATAGCATCAGGGTATCTCTTTCCCGTGGGTATCGTAAAAGTCGACTAAGGGACTCGAGGGTTTCATGTGTATTGCAATTTTAGGCGACAGGCTGACAACCTCTCACTATAGTGATATACATTTAAATTACCCTCAAATATTTGTCAGACGTGGCGATCGCGAACGTAATATTACGGTCGCTAGCGCTCTGCTTACCCCGCCAGGGATAAAGGCGTGATTTGTGTGTGTGTGTACAATAAAATATGTTTTTCATATTTCGACTTATGTTTCTTCAGAGTTGTTCAGCTTTATAGACTGGTTTACCCCTTAAAATATTTGCATTTGATTGTTTTACATCCTGAATGGATTTGTATAGCTTTTAATTCCTAATAATCCTATTTGTTTAAAATAGGATGACGCTATTCTAAGCCAGCACCAGACGGCAAGATAAAAAAATCATAAAGTAGCTTGAATTAGGTATACAGGTATTAGCAATAACCTTGTTTAAGCTAACCGGACTAGTCAGCCTTAACATCGCCGGCTTAGCGCGCCGGAAATGCCTTATTTGGATACCCTTACCATTTGTTGTGGTCAGTTAAATAATATTTGAACTAGTATATTTATTAAAGTTAGATGGGACCCAGGATTCTGGCTATGGTAACCTTCGGGTTGCAGAGGTTTGATGGAAGTCTCTCTGTGTGAACCAGCCCATAAAACTGAACCACTTTCCTCAAGGAACATAGGTCGAGATATGTAAAAAAAAATTACTTCCCATACAAAATTACCAACCGACCAAGTCAATTTGTATGGGAGGTCAAAAAAAAACCTATTTCGACCTACGTTTCTTGGAAGAAGTTGTTCAGTTTTATGGGCTGATTCGCCCCTTAAAATATTTGCAGCTAATATTTTTACACTTAAATGTATTCGTAAGTGCTAACGATAAACACAAGAATACGCACCACGTACGGTTGTCATTTGCCAAATACGTCAAACTGTTAAATAACGCAATTTTGTGCGGCACGAGAACCAATAGTAGCCTGTCACATACATCTAATCTAGATACGATCTAGTGAATTCGATCCAATGGCGCGTTAGGCTAGATTAATATCAACATTAAACATGTCCAAATTGATTGGTACATTCGTAATTTGTATCCATAACTCACTATATAACTACATACTAGATACAATATATATGAATAGGTAATTGTGCTATGAAGTCAAGTCGGTTATTAATGAGCTATTCAGTGGTGTAAATTCAGTAATTTCTTTTAACTTTATATAGCACTGTCACTTTCCGTAAAAAATATTTAGAACTATAGGTAAATATCGTAGTCACTCACGTTTAAAAATATCTATGGTTTCTTTGACATGTATTGTCATTTAGTCGTCATCTTTTTAATTGTTACCTATAACCAGAAATTCATCTTTGTATCGGTATCTACCCATAGTTAGTAAAAATGTTTCTTTTTTCGATGAATACTGGTATCATTCATTGTAAAGTGTAAAAATATTAGCTGCAAATATTTGAAGAGGTGAATCAGCCCATTAAACTGAACAATTTTTCCCAAGAAACATAGTTCGAAATATGAGAAAGTTTTTTGGACCTCCCATACAAATTGACTTGGTCGGTTGGTAATTTTGTATGGGACGTCCAGTTTTTTTTTCATATTTTGACCTAATGTTCCCTGGGGGAAGTAGTTCAATTTCATGGGCTGGTTCACCTCCTAAAATATTTGCAGCAATTCTTTTTCTAACCCTGTATACATGTTGGTGTTTACAATGGTGCTCGTAGCCGTATCTACGAGTAGTAATTACTCAGGCGTATATGAAATCTGATACATCGTCTATATATTCTGCCTTGCAGTTGCACCCGCTGCTAAGGCGGATCGCACGATAAGCGCACGACGGATTGCTAAAACATCGCAATACTAGATATGTCAATCCCCAAGGTAAAACCGCTCAACCGCTGTCGACTCGACGCAGCGCTAGCGCAGCGTCGGCCGTCGAGTGCGGTTTTAGTATGGGGAATGACGTTTCTAGTTTAGATCTGACAGAGCGCTGCAATATTTTAACGCTCTGTTGTGCGTTACATGTGCGATCCGCTGAGTCGTTTTCCCGTAGGAATAAAACGTATTTCCGATCCAACATGTATATTACATATAAAACTTTTCATTTCACTTGAACCACAAAAATGCATCAAAATCTATTGCAGTTTATAAGTTCACGGCGTACATGACAGAAAGACAGATATAAAAAGAACTATATATTACTATATATTTTGATAAAATTTACTTATACAAATGCCGTGTACTTATGCCGTGTGATGCTGGCTTAGAATAGCATCACCCCACATCCTTCCCGGGGGTGTCGTAAGAGGCGACTAAGGGACTGGAGAGTATTAGTGTATTACAATTTTTAAGCGACAGGCTGACAACCTGTCACTATAGTGATACACATGTTTTCTGAAACAATCTTGGAAAATAATCCTCAAAAATGTCAGACGTGGCGATAGCGACCGCATTCTTATGGCTGTTAACGCTCTGCCTACCCTGCAAGGGATAAAGGCGTGATATATGTATGTACTTAAACAAAGATAGGTCTATCTTACTAGATCTGACCTTCATAGAAATTTACCACGTGTTCGCAATTAGACGATTACTATAAACAATGAAAGAAAAATAGCTTTTATTGAATAATCACAATTGTAAATAATTGAAAGTAAACAACATCTGCCGTGTGGTGCGGACTTAGAATAGCATCACCCCACTTCGGATTCTTCGGGTCGTTGGACGACTTGGTGTACCACACGAAAAAAGAGAGAGAGAGAGAGAGGGAGAGAGAGAATAGCACCATCCCATTTTATCCCATTTCTGCACGTGGGTGTCGTAAGAGGGGAGAGAGAGAGAATAGCATCATCCCATTTCTGCACGTGGGTGTCGTAAGAGGCGACTAAGGAATGAAACCAGGGAATGGGTAACAGCGTTCCCTGTGAATCTTATCTACAATATCAATATCATGTGTATGGCAATACTCAAGCCATGTCGTGCAGTGGACTGTTGTGACTGGCGGATCGCATACTTAACGCAGGACAGAGCGCTAAAATATTGCAGCGGTCTGTCAGATCTAAACTAGAAACGTCATTCCCCATACTAAAACCACACTCGACGGACGACGCTGCGATAGTGCTGCGTCGACAACGGTCGAGCGGTTTCAGTATATCGGTTCTAGTATGGGTCTGACAGACCGCTGCGATGTTTTAGCGCTCCGTCATGCCTTGAGTGTGCGATCCACCGTAGAAGGAGAAACGACATCTGTTCTTATTCAAGTGCCTAGATGAATAGACAATATCTAATGGATTACATTTCATCTCGGTGCATCTTTATCATAAATGCAGTTTTGCATGTTCAATGCACTCGAAGGTCATAACATTGTATTGTCTGCAAATCATTGGTAAGAATCATCGAGCTAAGTTTCCGTGTTAAGCAACCTTTTGTTTATCATCACATTACCATATGATGCCGGCTTAGAATAGCATCATCCCATTTCTTTCCCGTGGGAGAGGCGATGGACTCTAGGGTTTTCTGTGCATTACGACTGTATCGGTCTTCAAATATTATTTGTCAGATATACTGTATTTTTATGGCCGTTAAGACTCTACCTGCCCCGCAAGGGATAAAGGCGTGATTGTGTTGCATGAATAATATCAGTCTATAGTAGCCCAAGCCCACTGCTGGCCTTAAGAACAAAAACTTGCTTTAGAAATAAACAGTACCTGTTGTAAGTACGATTTTATTAATATTCTGTATTTCTATTTTTACTGTAAGTAGAACTAATTGTTAAAAACACAAAAATCATGAAGAATCTGGCCTAGGTGTTGTAGAAATCTGACACAAGGGTTAGTCGGGATGTTGGGCGACTCGGTGTCACACTTCACGAAAAGATGATCCTAATAGTTCTCCACTAGGGAATTCGTTTACTCCACTTTTGTTTATCAATCAGTTTCGTTTCAGAGAGCACGTTGCAGATATCAGGTGTCAGGACTCATCTGCATATTTGGGCATCCTTCGCCGATAAATCTACCCTTAAGTTATGGCACGCATTTATGTAGGTACTCAATTTGAAATTCGGTAAACTATATGCAAATGTGTTTGATCCAAACTTCTGTTAGTACTGTGGAACTTGCGTGCTACCGCAAACCAATAAAAGATGATCTTGCGACTTGAAATATTTTATTACGGGAAAAGAAACCCTTCTAGGGTTTTCTCTAACTTTCGTAAGTCCGCTGTAACTTCACATGTGCTATACTGAGCACTACATTAAAATCATTAATTACTAACTATACCATGATTTTTATCCAGATAGACTAAACTGACAGCTAAGAATGCACTTTTTGTTTTAAAATGTTGTCATCATAAGTCTAGTGTTGTGATTTGACTCATTTATTTTATTCATTGAACTGTTATGATATGAATTCTGGATGTAGTTATTTTTAAATAAATATGCATTATAAATACTTGACTTTCGGTCACGTAAATATTATACGTTACTTTACGTTTATACGACGAGGAAACTTAACTATGGTTCATCTGCTCTTCAAACTCCAGGCGTCTACAAAGTGAATTGTAGCTGTGGTAGCTCATACATTGGTCAGACCAAACGAACCATAGTCGACCGCATAAAGGAACATATCAGAGCTGTAAAAAACAATTAACCTAATTTATTTTCAAAAAGATTCAATCATAATCTTTGAATCATATAACTTGATCATTCAGGGCACAACACTATTTTTTTATTATTTTTAAATACAATAACGTGGCAACCCACCAAATGTCAATTTAGTCTATCTGGATAAAAATCATGGTATAATCACATACAGGACTCACTCACACACTCATCACTGGATTCTTATCACTTGGATGTTGTATCTTTTGATCCTCGTTGCTCGCTGATTTTATTGTGACTGGGTCAAAAAGTCAGAAAAATGTGTGACGACATTCCAATTTCCAATTTGAGATTATTCGTGAAAGGACAGGTGGTTTATGAAGGATGTGGACGCAGAGGTTCTACTCTGCTACAGTACACTAAAATACAGGTGTACTATTTATAATTTACCTTCGCGGATTTCCAACAACTTCCGACTCTCACTGGGTATAGTTATATATAGGTACACAAGAAAATAGCTAATTAATTTCTCATGCAAACTGACCTTGACACCGGTGCAACGCATAAATCTGCGTCAACGGATGCAAAACCGTCCTTAAAAACTGTTAATTACTTATTTTACCAACGTTTCAACAACATAATTCATTCACAAAAAAATTGAGTAGGAAGCTGTGACACCGTTATGGAAGGCTTGCTGACAATGAACTTTTATATTCGGTGTGAGAGATGGACGCGGCCTTGACACCGATTGTATATACGTAATCAGTTAGCGCGGGTAAGTAAGAAAGAATGAGTGGTTCCGTCATCGCTTTTTTGTTATTTTTACTGTAATTGTGTCATTTTGTGCCGTGTGATGCCGGCTTAGAATAGCATCACCCCACATCCTTCCCGCGGGTGTCGTACGAGGCGACTAAGGGACTCGAGAGTATTGGTGTATCACAATTTTTAGGCGACAAGCTGACAACCTGTCACTATAGTGATACACATGTTTTCTGAAACAACCTTGGAAAACAATCCTCAAAAATGTCAGACGTGGCGATGGCGACCGTATTCTTGCGGCTGTTAACGCTCTGCCTACCCCGCAAGGGATAAAGGCGTGATATATATATGTATGTATGTTTGTAGTGGTAATGATGGTAATGGGTGGTAAAGCCATACTATCGTTGGCTTTACACGTATGAAAATTGCAAAACACAGATCTAGTAGGGTACCAAGTATTTTTGGAACGATTAAATTTGTAACTAAGTAGTTTTTTGTAAGAAGACAATAAAATTCTATTCGTATAAAAACGCTGGATTTTGCTTAAGTTCTTGGTTATTTAAGTAAAACTTAACATATCTCATAGATAAATTTATTTTTCCAATTTTAATTTTATAATTGTTTAATTTTTGATAATTTGAAAAGGAAAAAGTGTAGTAATATAATATCACATAATGTCCTTGTACTTATTTATATGAATTTCATATGCCATCTACATTAAATACTACTTTTACAGGCACTTCTACTACATTAGATAATGAAGTATAAATAATTGTAAAAAAAGAAAAATATATATCCATAAAAATATAGAGTAACACAGAAAATACCGTAAGGTAATGAAAGGTTTTAATGACTCCACTAAATATTCAAGAACATAAACAACGGAACCCTAAAGAAAACGTATAATCTGCATAATTAGCTACTGCAACTTGTCAATTTATGCTGACCATACTGCAAGTGAGTACCGTCAGCAAAAAAGGCTGATAATTATCACGCAATAGCCCTGATCTCAACTTTTGTTTGCTATCCCTTAAAATCATTTCTACCTGAGAGTGTCATAAGAGGCGTTCTAATTGTTGAATTCAGGAAACGGGCAGCTGCGTTCCCTGTGTATATCTACAATATCTTGCACTGCGCTCGCCTATCCGCCTGCTAAGCGAGCTGAGTATGGCAATACCCCCCAATTGGGGAGGCTTACGTCTAGCAGTTGAATTTAGTGACTATAGAAGTAGTACTACATAGTATGCCAAATCGAGAGGCACGCTAGAATGAGTTCTGTTGAATGACTGCCAAGATTCCCAAATTATACTAAAATATTTTTATTTTTATTTATCGTGTTTCGGGACACTGATTTGTCCAACGATCCAATGAACCCTAGTGTCAGAATTTTTCAACCGCCGTCTACAAGTAGCAGGCTTTTGACATGGTTGTGTAACGACCACCGTTAGTATTCATAGACAGCAACCGGGGCCAACGGCTTGACGAGCCTTCCAAAACACGGAACCATCTTTCTTATGGATAATCGGGTGTTTAAGCCCGTTATTTTCAACCCAGAATGGGAACAAATTCACAAAGTGATAAATATCAACTTTGTGAGTGACCCACCGAGAATCGAACCCGGGACCGTCTGCGTCAAAGGCAGTCGCACTACCACTGCGCCACATCGGTCGTCAAACTTCTATAGTTATAGGTATATTCTGTGGTTATAGGTAAACAAGGAAGTTTGGTAGTTATGTTAATACGCCCACAGGTCAAACTTGGAGAACATAATAATATATATAGGTAGTATACATGGTTTTAGGAAAATTACCAACTTCCTTGCAAGGGATGGACCAGCCCATGAAACTGAACACCTTCTCCTAAGGAACATAGTTCGAAATATGGTAAAAAATTGAATCTTCCATACAGAAGTGTATACCACTGACCGAGTTTTATGATTAGGTATGTACATAATTAAACCTAGCGAAACCAGTCAAATAATTAATTACATGTAGAGCACAGAATAATAATTAATAATAGAATCTACTACAAAATCTAAGGTAAAAATACAGATGAAGAAATATAGCGCTAATGGGAGCTCTTCTATACCGTCTAGGCTCGTAAGTCGGCGGAGTTTCCTCAAAAATGTGCTCTCCGTCACCGGTGATCCGCGCCAGGTCAGAGTTGGACTTTGGAAGGAGAGGGTTCCCACTTCATTCGTTGAAGCATCTGAAAACCTACCCCCCGGTCATGACTTGACATGGCCGACTTGGAAATCTTTAAACAGATTGCGGACCCAGGTCGGCCGCTGCAAAGACAATCTGACTCGGTGGGGCTACATCGATAGCTCCAGTAATATATGCGAATGCGGTGTAACTTCTCAGACCATGGAACATCTCCTGTCCTGCTCCGCGTGCCCCGATACCTGTACGCTTGATGACCTCATGAAGGCCACAGAAAATGCTGTCCGGGTGGCTGAATTTTGGGCACATAAAATCTAAATTTGCCATCGACACGATAAGAAGAAGAAGATAGCGCTAATTGCGTTGATATAAATCTATAGTTAATTAAACAAAAAACTAATTCCTTAATTCACTATAACTAGGTATCTCATATTTAAATCAGTTACTTACCTAACCATTAGACGACCGATGTGGCGCAGTGGTAGCGCGACTGCCTTTGACGCAGAAGGTCCCAAGTTCGATTCTCGGTGGGTCACTCACAAAGTTGATATTTATCTCTTTGTGAATTTGTTCCCAGTCTGGTTAGGACATTGCGGGCTGAACCACCCGATTGTCCGTAAGTAAGATGGTTCCGTGTTTCGGATGGCATGTTAAGCCGTAGGTCCCGGTTGCTGTCTATAATTACTTAGACGGCGGTCGTTACACAACCATGTCAGAAGCCTGCTACTTGTAGAAGGCGGTTGAAAAATTTTGACACTAGGGTTCATCAGGTCGTTGGAAGATTCGGTGTCCCACACGAAAAAGAAAGAAACCTAACTATGGAATTATGACTAAATACAGAATGTAGGCTCCAAATTATTACACAGGGTTTTAGGATAAGTAAGGTACTAAGTTTCTTTTAAAATGTAATTTTGCCCTTGAAACTGAACAACTTTCCCCAAGGAACAAAAAATATTAAAAAAAATACCTCCCATAAAGAAATGTAGGTAGCGGCTGACCGAAACAGGTTGTATATGAGATCATTTTTTTTTTCATATTTCGACCTATGTTCCTTGGGGAAAAGTCTACTTTCATAAGCTGGTTCATCCCTTGAAAAAAATGTAGTACTTTTAAAATATGTAAGTAGGTACAAATAAAAAAAAGGAATGCATATAATATATGGCACTGTCATTTAATATTACCTACAATTTTCATAATTAGACTTTTGGAGGACATTTTACCAAAATAACATAATTAACCAAAACATAAACCTCTTCATATTGCCGACTTTAAAAGAGAGGATTACGAATAATGCATCTTTGTATAAAATTCTCGAAATTTTTAAGTAAAATATTGACTACCGAATGCTTTTTACCGTGTGGTGCCGGCTTAGAACAGCATCACCCCATATCTTTCTAATAGGTGTTGTAAAGGCAAATGAGAATATGACAGGTATGGCGATAGTGACCGTAATCCGTATTTTTACCACTGTCAAAGGTCTTCCAGCCCAAGTATGGGGTAAAGGCGTGATATGTATGTATGACATAGAATATTCTAAGTAAGAAATTTTATAAAGCACAATTCATAATCTATTTTTAAATTTTTAAAAGTCGGTTATATTTTTTACTAAATAACAACTCTTTTAAAATTAAGTAATTACTCAACCATCATGATTTACCCGACCGCAAACATGTAGAGCGTGCTGAGCGGTTTGACATTGACATACTATAGCCGAATCCAAGATGGACTTTCAGAAAAAAACTGGTTTTTGCACAAGCTGTCAAAAATGTCGTTATCTTGTCAATGGAAATCTCATTACTTCTTATACATAGTATGAAATAAAGTTAGTTTTAGCATCTCTATCTGTTTGTATTTCGCCGTGTGAAGCCGGCTTAGAATAGCATCACCCCACATCTTTCCCGCGGGTGTCGTAAGAGGCGACTAAGGGACTCGAGAGTATTGGTGTATTACAATTTTTAGGCGACAGGCTGACAACCTGTCACTATAGTGATACACATGTTTTCTGTAACAACCTTGGAAAACAATCCACAAAAAATGTCAGACGTAGCGATAGCGACGGTATTCTTATAGCCGTTACCGCTCTGCCTACCCTGCAAGGGATAAAGGCGTGATATGTGTATGTATGTATGTATCTGTCTGTAAAAGACACCGCTAAATTGTTCTATACCGCGCAACGGATTTTGATGGGATTACTTACAGAATAGAGCGATTTAATAATAAGTTTCTTTTGTTTAAATACCGGCCCGCCTAGCGCTTGCACGCGCTTCTAAGCATTTTCCCAAGGGAAGAAAACATTTTCCCGGCATTGTATGTATGGCATTGTACACATATACATTCCTCTGTTATACACATATACATTTCTCTTGAATTGCTCTATCTATTAAAAAACTGCATCATAATCCGTTTTTATATACGACATAAGAACAGACGCGAAAAGCGACTTTGCTTTATACTATGTAGTGATATGTGCTGGGAGAACAGGAATGTTGTATTCCCACTGGAAAAAGATTACCAGTGGGTGCAACCGTAGGACAAGCCGCTAGTTTATCATATAAACAGTTGTTGTTGTTTACTTTTTGCCACAAATCAAGGATCTGACCTCAGAGTATGCTAATGTCCAATGGTTATAAATTCTAATTTAGCTACCAATATGCTTGGTTCCAACCTTGAGAATATAACGTTTGGTTATAGTATAATATACTATATACCTAACGAGTAAGGTTATCTGTAATTTTGTTATGTGATGCCAGTTCAGAACAACATCAGTCTATTTGTACCCGTGGGTGTCGTAAAAGGCGGCTAGGGGATAGATATTTCATTGGTATTTCTAGCAAAATATCTACGGCGAACCGCAAACTTGACGCACGGCGGAGCGCTAAAATATCGCAGCGGTCTGTCAGATCTATACTAGGAACGTCACTCCCCATACTAAAACCGCTCTCGACGGATGAAACTGTGATAGCGCTGCGTCGACAGCTGTTGAGCGGTTTTAGTGTGGGGATTGACATTTCTAGTATGGATCTGACAGACCACTGCGATATTTTTGCGCTCCGTCGTGCGTCAAGTGTGCGATCCACCTGCAAGATCGCTCTGTAGAAGTAGTAGTAGTAATAATTGAATATGCTGCTAAAAGTAGGTGGTTACTTCAAGTAAACGAAAGAGATGAAAACTGATTGATATTCTCTTTCTCTCTCTCTCTCTCTTTGTGTGGGACACGTGTTTCATAGCTTCGAGTAACATTTCAAAATCAGATTAACAGAATATCAGCTATTTGAAAAACATACCAACACGTACTTACTACTTGACTTCAATGCTAAACGTGAGTAAGCTGCAGTACGAGTTCAAACCACTGCATTAGCAAAACTCATTCAAGGTATCTACTTACACTGGTTATACTTTGAAACTGTATTTAAAACCAGTGCCAGTAGATACTTAATATGGGTTTATTTGTTGGCAATAAAACCTATACGAGTAGTAACCCGCCGTTTGTATGTAATGGGAAATATTCTAGCGAATGTTTCTATGGAAAAAATCATTTTTGGTTTTCTAGGGAAAAGTAAAATTTCTCTTAATTTTAATTATTTTGTTCCAAAATAGAAATTAATGCAGGCATGCCCTTAGTAGTCCTTAGTTTCATACTTAAAAAAATAATTTACTTGGGAAGAAGACAGCGAAATACGTTCGTATCTTCTTTTTCGTGTGGGACAAATTGCATACGTTCGTATGAAAATGCTCCACTAGGGCATCCAAGGTTTTCAAGAGGCTCAAGTCTTGTTGTTGTTGATCGGATGATTTAAAAAAGTAGGCAATATTAATACCTTAATGGTAGGTACACTTCTTTAAAATAAAGGCCTAGGTCATGGAAAACCAGCTATCGTATTGGGGATAAGTAATATTATAGACCATCTGACCACTTTGGTTGTTTTTGTTTGAAGCAATCATAAAAACATTTTGGGGAGTGATAAAATATGTAAGATACCACCAACTTGCCTATTTATTTTAAGTATCTTTTAAATTAAATTTTATACATACATAAATCACGCCTCTCTCCCGTTGGGTCTAATTTTCTTCCAAATTTTATACAATAAGGATTCTTTTGGCTAATAAAGCCACCCTTGTCCAAACTAGGTGGCGCTATTGCATGAAGGATTATCTGTCAAGTTCAGTAGGTACCTACACAATAAAAAGCTATTAGGTACTCATATTTATTTGAATTTTAATGCGATCAGTAAACAAACTAAAAAACATTTCATTTATGGATCTGACAGATCGCTCCGTTATTTTAGAGCTGCGTTGTGCGTTAAGTGCGAAAGAAGCCTTACTCTAATTTTTCCCAACTGTTAAGTACTGTGGAGTCATTCATAATTAAGTTTTTGATTTATAAACACTAACGAGAGAGCATATAAATTATTTTCAGCAGTACCTATTCATTGTACTTAGTTAATTAATTACCTAGAGAGAACTATATTTAGCTTTCTGTGCGTCGGTGGCCAAGTGGTTAGGTAACCTGTCTTGCAATCGTGAGACTCGAGTTTGATCCCACCAATGGTTTTTACTCACGTTCATTTACCGACTGCTCTTACGGTGTAGGAAAAACATCGTGATGAACCCCACATTCAAATAAAATTTGAATTCAGATGCTTTTTGAATGTGACTTAACCTAGGGTTAGGTTAGGTTAGGTTAGGGCCAGGTTAGCCTTCGGGTTGCAGAGGTCAGATTGCAGTCGCTCAGTGTAATTACTTGGTTCCACGTCAAATCCCCTAGGTTAGGTAGCCGACCCCGACAGAGAACGGGATAAGGCAAGGAGAATGATAAGAGAACGCATAAACATACACACTTACGTGTTTAAGTTACCGTAGGTACGTGCTGTTGCATGAATTAAGAGAATAATGCAAAATTTGTGTTTCATTAAGTTAAACTGCCGTATGATGCCGGCTTAGATAAACATCACTCCAGTTCTAACCGTATGTGGAATTTAATTCGACTAAGATATAAATTCATCTAAGGAATGAGTAGCAGCGTACCCTGCTATCTTGCACATTCCTCGCCAATTCGTCCACCAATAGGCAAAAGACATTGCTCTACCTCACCACGCTTAGGCGGATTGGCGAGCACAGGGAACTGCTGCTTATTCACAAGCTAGACGAATTTATTTATTTGTCGAGTTTACGGCACAGATCGACCAGAAACTTAACTTTTCGGGTTGAAATGGGACAGCCCACGATCAAAAGATTTTTAATAATGGAATATAAAGACAAGTATATAAAAAAAAAGATAATATAGGTATTACAAAATTCCTGTAATAATAGTATTAAACAATACTCAGATGTGCATACATACATACATACATATATCACGCCTTTATCCCTTGAGGGGTAGGCAGAGCGCCAACGGCCGTGAGAATACGTTCGCTATCGCCGCGTCTGACATTTTTTAAGGATTGTTTTCCAAGGTTGTTTCAGAAAACATGTGTATCACTATAGTGACAGGTTGTCAGCCTGTCGCCTAAAAATTGTAAGATTTGTAAATTTTAAATTGTAAAAATTGAAAATTGTAAGGATGTGGGGTGATGTTATTCTAAGCCGGCATCACACGGCATCACATCAGACGTAAAATTATATAAATATGTGTTATTTAAATATGTGTGACTAAAATAACTTGGTTTAACTTGGCATTGACGAGGTGCTAATAGAACCTCGGTTCAAATTAACGTCGAGAATACGTAGATGGCCATAACTATTGTTATAACTTTGATGAGTTCAATAATAGTTTCGTAATGGAATATATTATTTATATTCACTTCTAAATTGTTTAATATTTACTTTAATAAGTTATATAGATCCGAAATATCTGAATCAATAAAGTTTATAAGCCATTTTTACCTATTATTATTACTAGCGGCACGCTCAGACGGGACGGGAATAAGACGTTTTTTCTGCTTGTATTTTTACATTTACAGCAATCCGCTTGAATAATTTTATCTTTACAAAAATCGCATCAAAATCCGCTGGATATTCAAAAGGATAGCAAATGCTAGCAGCATGATAGCAAAGCGAAAAAATCGTCGTAATTTTATACTATGTATAAAAAATATTGAATTTTATAACTTGTTGGATGTTATTTTAGAATTCTAACAAAAAAACAAGGAACTCTACAACTAGCAATAAATACTTTAACGTCAGTAATGACAGCCACTTTGAGATTAGCTGTTTTTTGTCTGTTTATAACCTGTTTATCAAAACTTAATGGTACAGAAATAATAATCTATGTGGAAAAATTTAAATAAATGTAAGTACCTACTACACCTTGCCTATTCGTAAAATATGAAATTAATTGTTAATGTCAGAATTTCATGGAATCGGAAATGTTATATTATGATATGTATCAGAACATGCGTGGATATAATATCACGTACGACAACATGCGCGGAAAAAAAATGTCATATTCAAACGAAATTTTAGCAAATGAACTGAACGCAGGTGGATTAGACAACGATTGTAAAACTGTAGTTCCCACATACAAACACGCGTCTGTCAGATGCAAGTCGGTTTTGCGATTCCACATAGGTACCTACTAAAAACCGACGTTGACGCGGAAGCAATGGATAAACTTACGTTGTGTCACTGACGCAGGTATGTGCGTTGGCGATGCTCTTGCGTCAACGTCGCTTTTAATATAACTTTCCAACTTCTAGGATATATTCTACGTAGGCATTCATTAAATACCTACGTAAGCACGTAGGTAAGCAAGCAGGGTGATTAAAAAAGACGACAATAACGTAATTGTTTCCTCATACCCAAACCACTTCGCTTTCTTTTCACAATGGACTGTAGATATCTCAACACTTGTAGGTAATGAGTTCTCTCACATTTCGATACAAGGGCATTTTAACCTACGTCACAATCAGGACTATACACGGCTAGTATACTTATCCTGCTGACAGGGCCTAATACGACATACACTGCTGTTTATTTTCAGTATACAAGGTGCAAAAAAATTAGCTGTAAATACTTTGAAGGGTGAAGCAGCCCATGAAACTTAACAACTTTCTCTAAGAAACAATAGGTCGAAATATAAAAACAAATTTGGACCATACATACTAATTGACTTTGTCTGCTGGTAAGTCTAGGTACATTTTCAAGAAAACGGGACCTGCGGCTTAAAGTATCCTCCAAAACATGGAACCATCTTTCTAGCGGACAATCAGATCGTTCAGCCTGCAATGTTCTAACAAGATTGGGAACAAATTCACAAAGTGATAAATATAAACTTTGTGAGTAGAACCTTCTGCGTTGCAGGGAGTCGCACTACCACTGCACCACATCGGTCTTCTTCTCACGTCACTGTTAGCTTCCTAACGTAGTAATGAGGGTCTTATAAAACAAGCAATGTATTCCAAATCATGCCCTCTCAGTAGGACAGTGTAATACCCATTTTAAGCCGTGCAAAAATTATCTGAATGGATGCATGACGTCAATGAAACCAGTTTTTTAACCTGTGTCTGCCTTATTGGAATCAACTTGAATAAGTTACTTGGTAGATATACTAAGGTATAATGGAAAAATAAGTTTATGAGGTGATTTGTGGTCGATAGTCATCTAGGGCTTGCGTTTTATAAGGCATCATGAATATACCTGAATCATCAGCTATATCAATAGTCAATTGGGTTATAGGTTTTAATTCGATACATAGAACAGGCTACTTCAAACTAAGCTTTGTACTTGATAGCTTGCTGTCAGCAACTACCAATGTATAGCATAATAATGTCAACATTTAGCGTAAATCGCCGGCGCTTGAATAAGATTTTTTAGTACCTTATTGTTTAGAGAGACCAGTCATCCGGCTATATTTTATGACGAAAACTGTGTACCTACTTTCGAACCTCGACACTGGCAGAATTGTCCCTGTAGACAGAAGCTATTTACTAAAAATTATTCCAATTTGAAGCTACTTGTTTGGTAGCTGTAAAAATTATAAGATAATTTTTTCTTGGTTGACATGCATTTGAGTACGAATTTGACAGCTGCCAAAATCAGCTTATTCGATCAGCGATACTACGCTGACGCACGCACATGTCTGCAAACAGTACTGGAAATACCCAATATTAACTGTTTTCATGTAATAAATAGTAGTTTATTGGCAAAAAATTCCTAATGACATATTTCTTACATACAAAAATCGTTGACTGGACTTTTTACAAGTGAGTTTAGCCCCCTAGGAGAAGAACCATACAATAAACAATAATTACAATTGCATTCTCTTAAGAAGGTATAATATCCTTATTCCTAGTAAAGTAAAGTATTTAACTTTTTACCACGGATTATCCAGCGACTTTGTTGCTAAGAAAAGTTTAATACTTGCAATCTGTAATACAGGTCAACTTAGTAATGTAAGGCAGATAGTAATTGTAATTAGCTCTTAAGGTGAAGCCGCACTATAACTGCACTGCAACAGCGGAGCGGCGCGGCAACTGCAGCGGAGTGTATCCATATTTGCAGAGATTTATACGCTGAAAATTATCAGCTTCTGGCTGATTCCATAAGTAAGCGAATCGATCAAAGTCTCCCAGAATACGATAATTTTACTTTTTGAATCTGCTAAACTTCTGATAATTCTCTGCAAAATATGATTTGCTGCAGTTGCCGCGTCGCGCCGCGCCTTTAAGGCCAGAGCACACCGGCCTGGGTAATGCAGCTCGTATGCGCGCACGAAATACGCGGCGTAATCACGCATCGCAACTTGCAATATATGGGATTATATGAGGGATTATATTGCCTAGTGCAGGAAAGCTGTGTGCCGTCTCTCATACAATCTCATATTTTACAAGTTACGCGCTCGATTACGCCGTATACGTGCACGCACACGAGTTGCATACGCAGGCCGATGTGCCCTTTAGTTCTAAAGACATTGGAGTTAGAATCGTGTTAGTGGAAGTATACCTACAAAAGCCTAAAGACTACTTGTTGTCAACTATTACAAGGTAATTTAATAGAAATACCTGGCCCTGCTAATTACACCTTGTTGTAGTATTTCTAATTACATCATTATAGAAAATGAATGACTCCTCAATCGAGCACAATATAGGGAAAACCTTTCTTACTCATTCTATTCGACCTTTCTTTTGTTATCGATTTCATGGCTAATATTATTTTAATTTCAATAATCTGAACAACATCTAAGTAGCTAAATACAACTGTTATTTGAATATTATCAGATATTTTCATGATATTTCAGAAAATTCACAAATTTCTACTACTCAATTTAGTTTCATTCAATATTTCTGGTAACAATTGACTTTTGATTCTGACAGCTCCAATGTCAAACTTCCCGCCAATTTGTCAGTAGACGTACTTTTTAACCCCATGAAACTTGATTTTGGCGAAATCATAATGAAAACATCATAAAACTAGAAATAAAATTGAAGATTTTAACAGCTCCTATCAAACTTCCCGCCAAAAAGTAGGAATGTTTTGTACCCGAGAAGTATGTTTTCAAACATTGCATTTTCGTAGAACGTCTCATTCGAATACGGTTTAGATTCAGAACCACCATGCTTGTATGGGATTTTATCAGGTAGGTATTAGTAGAAATTCATGAAATCCAACCATAATCGATAATTTTCTATGGCCTAGAAATCTCTTCTTCTATCAAAAATTTGGGATTCAAACGCAGAACTGTTGACGTAAAAATTGGCACGAAAAGTTTGTAATTGGAACGACACTTTTTGTGCGGCCAGTAACGAACGAGTTTGAAAATCGTTTTGTGGCCAATACAGCACGTTTCATACTTTTTTAGTTCAGCCAATCAAAAACAGCTGAAACTTGTTTTTAGGTTTTCGCATATTTAATTTTCCTGGATTTATTACAGTTCTTACTGCTAGGTTCGCGATTTTATAATATTCTGGCGACACAGCTTTACGCAAATAAATATTTATTTTATTTATTAAACGTCCGGAGACCTTATGAAAGACCTTGCCAAATATTTTTCGAGCGACCGGTTTTTATAATCTGTAATCGCGCGCAACCGGCCAGCTACGCAGTGTTGATCAAAAATTTAGTTTTTTAAACATTGCTCAATAGAATATTAGATTGTTTTTATACAAATGATTGGTTGATAAATATTTGTACTGTATGCAATCATTGTTTGAACTCTACATTGTCTATATTCTATATCAAGATATCCCGCCCTAGCAATATTATATTTGACACATTATTATGTCAAACATTTTTTTTATTGTGAACATTTCCAAAATGTAAGCTCTCGTCTTACGTCAAATAATAAAATATAATAAACTTACCAAAATATATAATTTCCCTTCACGAAACAAAAATCACAAACACCAAAAAGTTGTCATATGTAAATTATTTCTCAAAACAATGGCACAACACAACAGCACAGTTTTTTCTTTTTTGTTAAAACAAATAAAGCACTCGAAGTTTGAATTTCGCGCCAACCGGTAACGGCGCGAGCGTTCGGAGACGTGCGCGCGGTAACACTGAACTTGAGATGATCTTGTAAGCGCTTGCGCAGCGCAGTGGAGCCTGCTAGCCTTCGAAATCCTGATGAAGTGGTACTACTGGATTTGCTTTTTATTATGGACGTGGCTGGCTGGCTACAATACCACAGAGCCCTAAGTCTGCTAAATGAAAATCGGTTCAGTTGGATGTCGATTGGATCTCAGTTGGATGATTTTGGTAGTTTCGTAGTCTGCTAACTGTTTGAAATATAGAAAAATCACAATGGCAATGGAATGACAGTTGAGTTTCGATGGCGTTACAATGACAAAAAATAGCAGACTTGGGGCCCAGAAAAGACACAAAGATGACCAAAGTTCGATGTTTAAAGAAGAAATTCGACGCCTTATAATGAGAGGTATCTGAATCACCCATTTTGAGATTTTGTGAAGCTTTCAAGTGATTCACGGAAATGGAGGAGATTTCGGATACCCGGCACTACAAGGAATTCGAATTTTGTCCTTGGACGTCATTCTTTACACACCCTGTAAACACAAGTACAAAACGTACAAATAGGTTATGCATATGGCGAGGAATACACTTGACGCACGACGGAGCGCGAAAATATCGCAGCGGTCTATCAAAACCATACTAAAACCGACGGATGACACTGCGATAGCGCTTTTTTTTTTTTTTTTTTTTTTTTTTTGGTGTTGGACTATACGTTTACGGCCCCGGGGCCATCAAAACTACGCCTGTCGGCTTGGTGGGGAGCACGTGCTCACCCGGAAATATTTTATTGGTTGTTCAAACAACCAGCCCAATCACGCCCTTGGGGCGAGACTGGGCTTAGGAGTTGTTCTGGGAAGAACTGATCGGACTGAATCTACCCGGTACATGCCGGTAATTGCCAAAGTGGGCGTAAATGAGGGACCTCCGCGACCCCGCCGGCGGGGACGTCGGTTGCTTGAAGAGCTTGTGGAGTGTGATCTACTCGTAATGGCTGCAGTGGCGGCTTGGGTGATTTTGTCATCATCATCCGAAAGGACGTGTCTGGGACGGCGTTTGAAACGCGAGGTTGGATAGGGGTAGTAGTTGGACGCGGCAACTATTAGGGGACTGCGATAGCGCTGCGTCAACAGCGGTTGAGCGGTTTTAGTATGGGGATTGACATTTTTAGTATGGATCTGACAGACCGCTGCGATATTTTTGCGCTCTGTCGTGAGTCAAGTGTATTTCTCGCTATCAGAAAATTACAACCATCTATTGAGATTGAGATAGTGTCTCAATAGTAGGTAGGTACACATATTTTATGGCAATAGTAAACTACCTAAATTAAAGCCATAAGACTCCAAGTTGTAATAGCCATGAATAAGAGCCACTTACAGTAGCTATTAAAATTTATCTGTTTTCAGTTCAATAAGGAAGGAAACTGAGGAACTAATGGCGCCACTTTCGACTGTGCCTTTTTTCTGTGATTGGTCAAAAACGTGTCAATGTCAAAGTTCAGTTACTTCTTGTTGGTGCGTTTAGACACAGTCGCGCCTGCTGCCATCTGCAATAAGCTTTGAGTTTTTCTCCCCATTACGGAATTACTGATTGCTTGAATATGACATAAAAAAAATCAGTGAGAATTACTGATTGCTTGAATTTGACATCGACAAAATTTAGTGAACTTTGTCATATCTGTTACAATACAATATTACGATTAAACCATATTTTTTTACTGAACTCTTATGAATAAGATAAAAACTTGCTCGTGAAAATATTTTCAGTAGTTGCAACAATAAGAAAATTAATTAAGCAAGTAATTAACTTGATACTAAGTAGTTTTCAAGCAATATATTAGCTGTGTTTGTTTCTTTAGAAAATAGAAACACAAAAACTTTTTAAGTACCACATAATTCATAGTTAATTTTGTGTTCATAATTTTACCAAGAGAAGTTTATTTGCGATTTTCTTTGCCACTTTTGTACTGTATGATTTTTGTAACTGATGAATCTAGCTACCAACTTCGGTTTTCGGGCTTCGGTTCATTTTGAATTTCAAATGCTTTTTATGGTTAACAAAACTAATTTCAAATTTTCAGATAAATACACACACACACGCATATCATAACTTAATTCCTTGCGGGGTAGGCAGAGCTATAAAAATACGGTCGCTATGGCCAAAGTTGACATATATTGAGGGCCGTTTCAAATAATTCGTGTATAGTTTAGGAAATATAATTTGTGCCGATTTTCCTTGACGTTTTTTAGTCGAATTGGTCACACGGAAATTTTTGAGATAAATTGTAAAAAAGCGTTGAGGAAACATAAATCGCTGGTCATTTTCGACTTGTAGTCGAGTTATAAGTGACATTGTAACAAATGGTAGCACCGCGGAGCATAGTAAAATGTACGTTGAGCATACGTGCCATCAAGATATTAATAAGCATATTAGTGCGAGCGGCTTATGACGTTATGTATAATAACAGCACATTTCTTGGGTTATTCCCTTACGTTTTGTGCGTGTCTGTGAAAATTCTTAAAATAGCTTTTCTCGTTATGAATGAGTCAGCGAAATGCCGCGTAAACTTTGTGGCAGGAGGGTTTGGAAAAATTATCGATTTATTGTCGTCTCTTGCTGATGCTTTTTGCGTTTCTCTGTATGTCTGTCTTTCTGTCTATCTATCTGGACACTGCTAAGGCGGATCGCACACTTAACGCACGACGGAGCGCTAAAACATCGCAGCGGTCTGTTAGATCCAAACTAGAAATGTCAATCTCATACTAAAACCGCTCAACCGCTGTCGACGCAGCGCTATCGCAGCTGTCATCCGTCGAGTGCGGTTTTAGTATGGGCAGTGACGTTTCTAGTATGGATATGACAGACCGCTGCGATATTTTAGCGTTCCGACGTGCATCAAGTGTGCGATCCGGCTTATGCCAACTCCTTCTAAACCACGCGACGGATTTTGATGTATTTTTTATTGATAGAGTGATTCAAGAGGCAACTGCCGGGAAAACGTTTTATTCCCACGGGAAAACGACAAGCAGCGGGTGTAACCAGAGTGTTCTGTAACTAAAAGCATGTTGTATAAATAATTTTGTCATAGTAAGTAAGTAAAAACTCTTTATTACACACAAATCACTCAAATCAGTCAATCAATCAGTTTACAAAGAATTCTAAAACTAAAAGTGCGCAAAGGTGGTCTTATCGCTAAGAGCGATCTCTTCCAGATAAACTTTAGGCAGAGGAGAACTGTGAAGAAAACAGAGCAGTGCATCGGTATAAGCGATTATAAAAATTATGTTCCATAATTGTAATTTTATAATGTATAAATATGTTATGAATATATCACATGCCGTGTGATGCCGGCTTAGAATAGCATCACCCCACATCCTTCCCGCGAGTGTCGTAAGAGGCGACTAAGGGACTCGAGAGTATTAGTGTATTACAATTTTTAGGCGACAGGCTGACAACCTGTCACTATAGTAATACGTATGTTTTCTGAAACAACCTTGGAAAACAATCCTCAAAAATGTCAGACGTGGCAATAGCGACCGTATTTTAACGGCCGTTATTGCTCTGCCTACCCCGCAAAGGACAAGGCGTGATATGTGTATAAATATGTTGTAGAACCGTTACTACTAGCTCTACTAGCTTCTTATTTAAATATTTTGTTATCACAATAGTTTTATACGTTTTTAGTAAACACACCATTCTCGTACACCAAGCATGTTTTTTTTTTTACTAAAATTGCTTAAACCTGTCAGTCAAAAAGCATTGGCCACAACTAAATGTAGTAAACTAAGGAACCTCACTGCCCAGTGGACCGACGTGGCTATTTAGTAGACTAGTGACGAAACCGCCATCTTGGGAAATACGAATGCTCAACAATAATTTTATGGTTAAAATCAAACTACATTTTATGTGCCTGCCTATAAACTGATTCTGTGCACCTATTAATGTCATAAATAATATATATATTTTTTAATAAGTATAAAATAAAGGAATGCATTTTCAGTTTTTTTTATGGAAATAGTAAATGGTTAATATTTATATACAAACACCAAAACAGGGTAATACTTTTGTATGAAAATCCTACAGAAGGAGATTCTCTGGACAGCCACAGCAGTTCACTGCTGGACATGCGCCCCCCCTCCCCCAATTAGAGGGTATTGCCATACTCACCACGCTTTGGAAGCGGGTTGGCTCGCAGAGCAAGATGTTGTATTTACAGGGAACGCTGTCGCCCAGGAAACGCTAACAGTTTTTGAATATCTTATTTTCATTTACAAGACCATCATGTATAGAAAAAGCCACAGAATGATAGTACGTGCGTAAAGTCTAGTTTGTGTGTTGGACGTGTCGTAATGGTCATTTGGTTTATTAATCGATGTGTTTCATGAATTCACACGTTCCTAAGAGATTTGTAATGTGTCATTGCGAATAACATTCACTATTTATTTAATTAATCTATGCAGTTGCAGCTCTTAAAAATTTTACCATTTTTTATGTCACGTTTGACATTTTGATTTTTGACAAAATTGCGGCTTTTCAAGTTGTCATTGTTTGACGGCGATCACAAACAGAAATAGTCCGGCAACAAAGTATTTCAAGTGAAATAAGGCGGATCACTTAATGCACAACGGAGCGCTAAAACATCGCAGCGGTCTGGAAGATCCATACTAGAAATATCAATCCCCATACGAAAGCCGCTCAACCGCTGTCGACGCAGCACTACTATCGCGTCGAGTGCGGTTTTAGCATGAGATTTTAATGGAGTAAAAAAAACAAATGTTCCTGTCAACTTGAAAAAGAGTATTATATGACGTTAAAAGCCACAGGGCATCGATGCAAAGAAAAATAAGCTATAACGATCCACGCTTATGTGCGTCATCACTCATCAAGCTATGTAGCAATTCTTGTTTTTAAAAGAAATATGCTAAAAAAACTACTTTATGACTGAACGCACGTCATGAATTCGTGATTTTGACGTAAGGAAGTTATGAATTTTTATTGGTTGACAAAAAGCAAAATTTGGCGGTTGATTCATCGAGATGTGGTACAAACTATCATCAGCTCATCAACTTCCCTATCGTAAATCGTGCAGAAGAGATCAGTGGAGACAGCTCGTTTCGGAGGCCAAGATCCTCTTTGGGTTGCTGAAAGTGGAGTTAGTTAGTTCATCTAGCTTGGCCGAAACTGAGCAAAGCTTGTACTTTCTTTTTTCATGGAGTCGTCGAACGACCTATTGAACCTTCGTGTCAAAATGCTTCTACTATGGGAGCTAGATAGCTGACTAGACTAAACACAATTGTTTGAAAATTTACTTAACAAATATTTGTGTCCCGTAGTAGGGATCAAACCCACGACATAGAAGGCACTATCCGCTACGCCATCGAGACACTCATAATGATGATGATGATGATGGAAAAAAGAGGAAGTGTGTTGATTACTGTATGCGTTTGCAGTTCACATAATTGCTTTAAATATAGCATCGACACATAGACAGGTGTAAGGTCAAGATCGTTTTTGTTATGTAACTCTTATGTGTTTGTTGGTGATGTAAGTAATAGATACCAATCACGCCTATATCTCTAGCGGGATAGGCAGAGCGTAAGCGACTGCAATATCGCGATCGTTATCGCCACGTATGACAAATGTTTGAGGGTCGTTTCAGATAAGTCGTATATCACTATAGTGACAGGTTGTCTTGTTTGATGTAAGTAATACAGGTTAAATATACGTCTACAAACTTATCATAGTGTGAAAAGTGACCATCATTCTCCTTGCTTTATCCCGTGCTTTGGTACGGATTTGACGTGGAACCAAGTTTTTACCCACAGCGAGTGTCATCTGACCTCTGCAATCCGTAGGCTTACCTAGCCTGAGTTCTATGACTCAAATTTAATTTGAATGTGGGTTTCATCATGACGTTTATCGTTCACCGTAAGAGCAGCGGCAAACGTACGTGAGTAAAAACACATCGGTAGGTACGTGGACGGGATCGAACTCGGGACTCACAGTTGTAAGATAAGTGTAAAATTACGGTCGTTATCACCACGTCTGACAATTTTTGAGGGTCGTTCATATAAGTCGTGTATACTATAGTGACAGGTTTTCAGCTAGTTGCCTAAAATTGCAATACACATGAAACCCTCGAACTTATATACAAGAACAGAACCACGAAAATCAGAGAATATTGCAAATTTTCTAAAATCCATCTTCGTCTCTTAAAATTTACGTATGTATTAATACTTTAATAGGTATTACAACTTCCTGACGATTTGTTAGGTATCTACTTACATGATTTAAACGTCTGTAAGTTAGTTTGTCACCCTGCCCCCTATTGTTAAGATGCGAATGTTCTTGACACCTCACCTTTTACGAGGCAGTAAACCATTTGTATATTTTTACCCGACTGCTGCACGATGAGGAGGTAAACTGAGTATAAAATATAGGAAATTGTGGTCATGGTTGTTTCTTGGAGATAACGTGAGAAACATTGGAGGAGGAACATTGGGAATCGAGAAAATTCGCCTAATACTCAATCAGTCTGCTGAAGGCTGTCAAAAAACCTGTTTTGCTTTTCCTTATTGTTTCCAAGTACCTATCATACTCGGAAAAATTCATCATCGGAAAACAAGGGTTATATTTAATTAAGTACAAATATCATCAAAATTTCGGCTCCACACACCCACCTCTGTTAGTTTCCAGGTGAACTAAAGAAAATAATATTTTATCAATAGGAATATGTTTTACTACTGTAATTGTGATTGGCCTGCTTTTTCCTTGTCACACGCGGCATAAAATCTGTCGCGGACCTTCTGCCGTCAAAGGACAAACCTCTAGGGATTCGTGTACACACTTTACGATACCCTGCCTTAAGCCTGTAAGAGTATTATTATTATTGAACAGGCCATATTTGACAGCTATCAAAGTCATGTTAATGACCTTATGTCATAGGGTCTCTTTTTGTTGGTTGACAATTTGTCATGTATTTTAGTATGAGTTTGACAGTTGTCATATTAGCCTATTCGAACGACCATACTTTAATTTTGTAAAATAGAGTCGGGTTTAATTTTTTTAATTAAAATTTTTTACTTTACAAGTAGAGGAAGCATGTTTTTCTTATTTCCTTTAGTCCTTGTTGTCGTGTCGCTGATGATGATTTAAGTCAGGTAAATATTTATTTAAATAATGTATATTGAAGAACTATAGAAAAATACTACAAAGGTAGAAAGTAAAATAAAGGAAATGAGACAATTTATAAACTTTTCAACTGGGTTGCGGGCATCTTAAGAACTATGGGGCATAACCACGGCGCCGTGGTACAACATTATACGTACATACATACTACATATCATCTGCCGTGCGATGCGTTGCGTCGTGCGTTGGACCTGCATCGCGAGCGGTTTTAGTATGGAAAGTGACGTTTCTAGTATGGATGACAGGCGCATACGTTAGCGCAGCGTTGTTTTAGCACTGAAGTGTGATTGAGGCCGTGCTGCTCTCATTGGGTACTTAACGTACTGACCTAAACACTCAAAACACTCATATCATAAGTCAATAAAACAATATTGAAATCATACATGCTAAAGATAATTTACAGAATGTTTTTTAAATAAACGTCACACTAGTTAGGTACAGATTACAAATAGGCAAGTACATTATTTTGCTAAACGTGGCTACTTTTAGCATATTTCGGAACGAACTTTTTTTGCGATTGGTGCAAAGTACGTAATAGTAGAGAGATAAAGAGACCTTGAAAACACATCTCCCAGGAATTTTCCGAATAACTTGATTACCTTCGTCGGTAGCTAATATTTTACGTGATTTCCATTGACAATCCCTTCTGGGATAAACGTGTTTTTCTCGATGTTAGAATAGAAATATTTTAAGCTAGAAAAAAATAGATGGGAATGAAATGTATTCCGTTTTATCTTTTATCCACTACCAGCGGCCTGCCCCAGCGGCTGCGCCCGCTGCAACTCATTTTCCCGTAGGAATAAGGATTTTTTTCGGCAAGTATTATACATAAAAACCTTCCTCTTGAATCACTATATCTATTAAAAAAACTTCCATCAAAATCAGTGGTGTAGTTTTAAAGATTTGAGCAAACATACATGCAGACAGACGCGAAAAGCGACTTTGCTTTATATTATGTGGTGATGCTCACATCTATTCTTTTGCAGTTGTCTTCGATAAATCAGACAAATTACATCAACTACATTTCAGACACACATATTTCTGCTAAGGGCTGAGTTGACCAAAGTACTACAGTTGAGATTAGCATTTTTAGGACAATCTAGTACATTTCTATTCGAGTCTGTGTGAAATATTTATGAAATTGGTAAAAATAAGGTTATAAAGGTGTCCATAAGTTTCAAGGCCACACACTACCACGTACACAGTGTTTAAATAACACATAGGGTCTGAAAACCTTCAATTTGTAGTCCATTTCTATATGAAGCATTGTACTAATTTCATAAAACTTTGTTTTCTAGTCTCTTTCAATCACTCAGCGAGGTATGGGGAGAGCTATACGGGGTGAAAAAAAAATTTAAAGGGGTGAATCAGCCCATGGAACTGAACAATTTTCCCCAAGGAACATAAGTCGGATTTGGTCAAATTCGCGGGTTATTGCTGGATGCAGGTCACTTCTAATCGGACGAGGTGGAAGTCTTTAAGGGAGGCGCATGTTCAGTATTGTTCAGCAGTGGGCGCATTTTGGCTGAAATTATGATGATGATATTTTAACACTAATCAGTTCTGGTTAGGTGGATCCCACTTTTGAAATCCATTTTTAGCGCATCAATAACATTTGTCAAATGTCAGACGTGGCGATAGCGACCGTATTCTTACGGCCGTTAACGCTCTGCCTACCCCGCAAGGGATAAAGGCGTGATATATGTGTGTGTGTGTATAACATTTGTTTTTGTCAGACTTCAAGCAAAAAAAATGTTAACGCTTGAACAACGCAAGCTTGAGATTTGCAAATTGGCTTGCTTCTGACAGACGCACGTGTAACGGATGCGGCAAAAAATTCAACAACCGACGTCAAGCGTGAGAACCGCTTTAGTTGATAGGAATAAAATAAATAAAATAAAATAAAATGAATGTACCAAAGTAGGTACATTAATACCTATCAGAGTTAAACACTGGTTTAGTTCACTTTCCTTACCTAATTTAGACCCTAGAACACTCTGAAAATGGTTCTTTAAAGTGTTTAGAATTATCCGAGAATCATCAGATTAGTAGCGCCTGGACAAGCTGTATGAGCAAACATTCTGTTAAATAGAAAAAAAATGATAGGCACGCATAATTTTTCATCAGGAGTGGAAAACTACTTCGCTGAGTGTTGAGGAAAATTTTCAAACTATCTTGAAGGAACATAACCTTAACCTTCTCCCACAAAGTCCACTGCTGGACATGATCCTATAGGGGGTATTGCCATACTCACTTTTTGCCATTGCCATACATACAGACTTAGGGTGATGCTATTCTCAGTCAGCACCGCATATGGCTAGTTGGCTTGATGGACGATATTTGGGCAACATGAACGTGCTCATGAATCTGTGCAGCGTACAAATGAGCATTAAGCTGGGTGGCCACACGCGCAATATGCTGCCTCTAGTGATGGGAAGAGATGTATCGATTAAAAATTACCTCTCTCTCTCTTTTTTCGTGTGGGACACCGAGTCGTCCAACGAACAGATGAATCCTAGTGTCAGAATTTTTCTACGTAACGTAGGCAGGCTTCTGTCATGGTTGTGTAACGACCGCCGTCTTAGTGATCATAGACAGCAACCGGGACCTACGGCTTATCTACCTATCACAACGTCTAATCAGCCCGTAGCTGTCCTCTGCTGCTGAACGTAGGCAGTCTCAGGGAATGAAATGAACATAGCTACTAAAATACTAACTATAGCTTTTCGTTTCATAAGGCAAAATCACCAATTTTCGCCATCTTGTCACTACCAAACAGCCAAATCCATCTAGGCGGATGATATCCAACGATACGCTTGTGGAAGCGTGGACTCTACTCGAGAACCTGTTTACTTAACTGTATTATAAGAAACCGAACGCAACTTCAATGGGCATGATGTCTGACAGGTCAAATGAGCTACTTTTTGGAACGATATTTTGTATGAAAATACGAAGAGAAAACGTCATGTCTTTCTAATTTGGCTGGCGTCAGTATCTGTTTAATAATTCAACTTTTGAATTTTTTGAAAAACTATAAATGTAGTATGTAGTATTTTTAGACAATAGTTTTAAGCGTACCTTTATATTTTATTGGGTGAAAATTTGAAAACGGTTCTTCAGGTCCCTTTCCTGGCAAATTTGAAACTTTAGTTTTATGGTTATTTTATCATTGCATAATAATAAAGGCCTATTGAAAAGGTTATTTACGAAAAAACACTTAAATCGAACCACAGGTTTCGTCAAAATTCAATTTTGAAATTTGAGGTGCCAGTCAACGGGACATTTTGCGCCAGTCAAGGGACAAAGTAACTATTTTAACAAAATATATGAATAAAAGCTGTTCATCTTTTGCTTTTAACTAAGTAGAATAGAAGTAAAAGTTGCCGCAGCCTACCAGACTGACGCCCTGAAGCCTCAGTCTGGTTAAGACACGACGCACCTAGTCACAGACAATTTGCTCGTGCTTGAAACACGACACAGCCAGCCCGACATACGAAATGAAATAGCCACAGTGTTCGACAACCACAGTTGACAGGCGGGCGTATGTGATCTGTCGACCTCTGGAAGAAGGTTGTTCGTAAACAGCCGAAACGTAGACTCAATTCTCCACCAAAACAATAGTAACGTAAGTCGTTTAAACTTAGGCCATAGGACATTATGACCTGAGAATTAACTGCGTTGAGCCACTTAAGACATTTTGCGAATTGTACATTCTGCTACTGTAAAGACGAAGATAACCTTAAAGTTGACGCAATCAGCCTGAGACATGCATGACTCAGATAGCCTTAGACATCACTAGGCAAGCAACCTGACACACGACGATGTATACATGAGACACGACGCAATCAGCTTAAGAGACATTGCAAGACTAAACTCAGTCTCTAAAACTGTCTGCATTGTATCTCAGCGTGGGTGCGTTATGTCTCAGGTTGGTTGCGACGTCTCTTAAGCTGATTGCATTGTATGTCGTAGTCTTTTTAGCTCAGTACATCGTGTCTCAGGCTGATTACGTCGTCTCTAAGGTGACTGCGTCGTGTGTCAGGTTAGTTATGTTACGTCTCAGTCTGATTGCATCAATCTGAGACATAACGCAGCAATCCTGAGATACAACGCAGTCAGCTTAAGTGACGTCGAAATCAGCCTGACATAACGCAGCTACCTTGAGATACAACACACTCAGCTAAAGAGACGTTGCAACTGACCTAAAACATAACGTAGCCATCTTGAGATACAATACAATCAGCTGAAGGGACGTCGCAATCAACCTCAGACATAACGCAGTCAACCTGAGATACAACACAGTAGGTCAAGAGACGTCGCAGTCAGCTTTAGAGATGTCGAAGTTACCCTTAGTGAGACATAATGCAGCCGCCCTGAGATACAACGCAGTCTGCTTAAGAGACGCCAAAATCAGCCTGACATAGCGCAGCTACCCTGCGATACAACGCAGTTACTTAAGAGACTTCGCACTATGACCCTGAGTGAGATAAAAAGCAGCCGACCTGAGATACAACGCAGTAAGCTGAAGAGACGTCGCAATCATCCTGAGACATGACGCAGCCACCCTGAGATACAACGCAGTCAGCTTAAGAGACGTAGCAAAGAGCCTGAGTGAGACATGACGCAGCCACCCTTATATACATCGCAGTCAGCTTAAGAGACGTCGCAGTCAGTTCAAGAGACGTCGAAATCAGTCTAAACGAGCCGTAACGCAGCCGCTCTGATATACAACGCAGTAGCTTAAGAGACGTCGTCGCAATCAGTCTGAGACATTACGCAACCACCCTGAGATACTACGCAGTCAGCTTAAGATCGTCGCAATTAACCTGAAACCTAACGCAGAGATCCTGAGATACAACGCAGTCATCTTAAGATACGTCGCAATGTGCCTGAGTGAGACGTATTGCAGCCAACCTGAGATACAACACACTTAGCTTAAGAGACATCGCAGTCAGCCTAAGATAAAACACAACCACCCTGAAATACACCGCAGTCAGCTTAAGATACGTCGAAATTAACCTGAGACTTAACGCAGCCTCCCTTAGATACAACGCAGTCACACCTAGAGACATAAAGCAAGTGTTTTTAAACTATGTTATCTGCACGAAAAACAATGCTGTTCACCTCCTGGAAACCCTTAATCTAACTTACAGTACCCATGAGGAGACATGAGATGGTGCTATTCTACTCTGCAGGCACACCTTTACACAAAAAAAATGCAAAAACAATCATTAAAATAACATTAGTCACTTGACTGGCATAAAATGTCCCTTGACTGGGAAAAATGCCAGTCAAATGAAGCCAGTCAAGGGACAATTTTCTATGTTTTTAGTGATTTATTGGTAAATGCTAGAATTTAATCAAAATTTGTAAACGAATCTTAAATCTCGCTTTATTATGCGACATTATTTGTTTAGAACAAATCCTCTGTAATAACTCTTTCACGAAGAAAACATGTACAGGAAAGGGACCTGGCGCAGGTGCAAAAATAGGACCTAAAAATTTAACAACTCCTATATCATTCTAGAAGTGCCAAGGAGTTATATGCTCCCTCTCTAGAGATGAAGAAGCAATCCTGGCAGAAGGCAGAAACAAGACTCAGCTCACAGTTCTATTAGTTTCAGCGATTCAGTCGTTTTAGACCACACATTCAGAAAACACAGAAACGTGTGACCAACACAAACTGTCATTTTTATCGGTGTACGCAGTTAAATATTGCCCAATTAATGATTTTCTATAAATCTACATGATATAAGGATTATTATGATGGGTGAAAAGTTATATGATGTCCAGCAAGATAAAACTTTACACGTGTTTGAATTTCGCAACAGCTGAGTGTGACACGCGAAGAACGCGTATTTTGCCCCCGATTTTAGGTTTCAGATTAAGTTTTAGTTAAACAAATTTCATAATTTGTAGATGGAGTTTTAGTTTCTGAATAGTCAATTTAACATTATTTCGTGTGAAAGTTAGTAAAAACCTGTAAGTATTATACTTTTGAAGAAATTAACGTGTGACCGTAATTTTTACCTTCTCCAGGAATCACCCATTTATGACCCAGTCATATCGCAAATTATAGAGACACTATTTTAAAATGAATCAAACTGGGGAACTAAAATGTCGAATCTAATATGCCATTTCGATCATTGGTTGAAAATGTGTTAATTTCAAAGTTCAATTACTGTGCCGTGCAATGCCGGCTTAGAATAGCATCACCCCACATCCTTCCCGCGGGTGTCGTAAGAGGCGACTAAGGTACTCGAGAGTTGTATAATATTGGTGTATTACAATTTTTAGGCGACAGGCTGACAACCTGTCACTATAGTGATACACATGTTTTCTGAAACAACCTTGGAAAACAATCCTCAAAAATGTCAGATGTGGCGATAGCGACCGTATTCTTACGGCTGTTAACGCTCTGCCTACCCCGCAAGGGATAAAGGCGTGATATATGTATGTATGTATGTATGTTTTACTCCTTTATGTTCTTTTTTTAGAATGATGCCTTTACCTGTAGCATTTTCCATAAATTTCCTGTTGTTTACACATGTGTTTTGAATTTTATCGATATATCTAGGTTTAGGACATCACTATTAGCTTCAGTATCAAATTAATCCAGCTTGTAGCACAGTTAGCGCTGCAACGCAGACTAAACACAATTTTGAGTCTAGAAACATGGACCACTGAAATTATCTGAATTCATGACGAAAATAATTTACACACACACACACACTCATATAATAATAATAATACCAAAGAATACCAACATAATAATAATAAATAAATCCTTTTATTTCAGGCAACAAGGCCCATATAAAATAAAATAATACAATATGACTTAAAACTAACACAAATACCATAAATAGACTACAATTACGTGACTACAATACTATATCGGCACTTTTCGCGACGGCGACTCACGTTGCACGGGGGGTCGATAGCGCCTGAATACGACACCCTGTGGCCAGAAATCTTCTCGCAGGAACCCCCACACATGTTTCTGGGGAACCGACAGAACAAAAGACTTAAAATTGGTAGAAATTTTAGAGTCTAGCTGTCGGATTTCCACCATCAATCCAGCGGGGATCCGTAGAAGATCCCGATGAAGATTGCACATCTGTTGCACGTGCTGCTTGACGTCCCCCGCTGTCGTATTGCAGTCCAAGCGGGACACATACAGCTGTGCGATGGGTTCGGCAGCCTTGAGAGTTGTTGAGGCTGCAGTTACTGTGCCGCGTTTATTACGGTTGCGACGAAGTAGACGGTTCCTGGATTCTGCCAGGGTGAAACCTTCCTCGTCTACAATCGCTTTAGACACGACGTTGTCTTTAGCCGTCTGTATTATATATCACGCCTATATTCTTGGGGGGGTAGGCAGAGCGTTACCGACCGTAAAATTACGGTCTTTAACGCCACGTCTAAGAACATTTTCAATTCAATTCATTCATTTATTTTGCTTTCATGTACAAAAATTTGTCAGGTGATATTAACATTTTGATAGTATGGTACATGAGCCCCGTCAGGGCATTGCAATTAGAACGGATCGTGTGATAGTATTTAATCCTACTTTACTAAATAATATCTTTAATAACTCAATTTCAAATTATATGTATTTGATTAATTTATTATATTTTACTTTTATCATTTATATAATCTTTGACTGTATAATATCCTTTTTCGAACAGGAATTTTTTTAATTTATTATTGAAAGATATTGGTTTTGTGTCTGCTATTATATCTTTCGGTAACGCATTAAATATAGTTATTGCTCGGTAGTAGGGGCTGCATTTGAAAATTTCCATTTTTGGTGCTGGAAGTTTTAATTTGTCTTTATGTCTGGCTCTAGTACAGAATTTGAATTTCGTGATATTCTTTCTCACAAATAAAGCAGACTCGAGAATATATATTGATGGTAAGGTTAGAATTTTGTTTTTAGTGAAGTACGGTTTGCAACTGGTAAGCGGATGTAGATTATATATAATGCGTACACACTTTTTCTGTTGAATAAAAATATCATCTGAGTCTGTACTGTCTCCCCATAAGAGAATACCGTACCGCATCCAGGAATATGCATACGCGTAATAGGCTGTTAAAGCAGATTCGATTTGAGTGTTCTGTTTTATAACCGAGAGTGCGTAAATAAACTGTGATAGTTTGGTTTTTATTTTTTCCACATGACTTTTCCAATTTAGGTGTGTGTCTATGTTTATTCCTAGTAGAGTACATTCATTAACTTCTTGGATGTTTAATGAGCTGGATATTTTGTCAAGATTTAGTGGACGTTTTTGAAATGGTCTAAATTGAATGAGCTTTGTTTTTGTATTATTTATTTCCAGACTGTGATCAGATAGCCAAGTTTTGATTTTATGAAAAGTTTCTTCGATTTGGTTTAGACTCTCCGCGTTTTTTTGAGTTTTAAACAGTAATGATACATCATCTGCAAACAAAACAGAGAGAGTGTCAACAGATTCTGGTAAATCGTTGATATATGCTAAGAAAAGTATACAACCTAAGACACTGCCTTGCGGAATCGACCAGTTTGTGGTCACTACATTAGAGTGCACCTTTCTTATCTCTCCAGTTTGTTCATCGAAGTAGTCTATTTCTACAATCTGTCGTCTATCCGCGAGATACGATTTGAACCAGTTTTGCACTTTTCCGCGAATGCCCAGACCATTCAATTTATTTAGAAGAACTGTATGTTGGACTTTGTCATAAGCTTTGGACATATCCAGTAAGATGCCCACTCCATACGCTTTGTCTCTAATGATATCGAACGCTTCTTGTATGTATTCGTATACAGCATGGGTTGTAGATCGGTTCGTTCGAAAACCATGTTGGTTGTTGCTGAGTAAGTTATATTTTTCCAAGTAATTAAAGACGCGTTTTGCCATGATTTTTTCTATAACTTTCGATGTTGTCGGGAGTAGAGCTATTGTTCTATACTGGGATATATCGTCGGGTTTACCACCTTTTTTTAATATTGGACAAATTTTGGCAATTTTAAGCTTCTCGGGAAAAATTTCTTCTTCAAAAGATTGGTTGGTTAAGGTTCGAAGAGGTGTAATTAATTCATCAGAGCATAACTTTAAAAGGACCGAGGGAATTTCGTCTACACCATGACTATATTTGTTTGGTAAGTCACGAAGAGCCATTTTAACTTCACTTTCAGTGACTGCCCCTAGATACATTGATGTTACAGCTGTGTTTGGCCTTGTTGATGTCGGTGCATTCGAAATTTTATTTGGCAGATTTCCTACTGAAGCGATGTATTTATTCAGTTCATTTGTATTTGTTATCGGATTTTCTGAGATTCCGTCTGGTAAATTTAATTTTAAATTTTTGGTTTTGTTTTTCTTTCGTTTTCCTTTAACATCATCTATAATGTTCCACATGGATTTGGTTTTGTTTTTAGCTTTTCTTAGTATTTTCGTGTTTTTTAGTTTTTTTGACGCTTTTATCAGTTTTTTTAGTGTTTTTCGATATATTTTATAATGTTTTTTTAAAATTTTACTCTTTGTTTGGTTTATGAGTACTTTAAATAGCCTTTTATGGACACACGATTTTTTCAGGCCTTTCGTTAGCCATGTCTGTTTTCTTTTGTCTTTTAGTTTAATCCGTTTTTTTGGTATCGTTTTATCCAATACATTTTGAAGCGTTCCTTCAAAAGCATTGTAGTTAGCATTTATATTATTTTGGTTACTTAGTATTTCACTCCAGCATACTTTTTGTAGTTCAGCTTTGAATAGACTCATATTTATATCATTGAAACATCTTAAATAGGCAAACTGTTGTTTCAACGGTTCAGTGTTTATTTTATCAAAAGTATAACGTAGGCATTTATGGTCTGATATTCCAATGTCGTCTACTAGAAAGTTGAAGTTTTTAGAGTTTGTGAATAGCAAATCTATGCATGAAGAAGTATTGTTTGTGACTCTCGTTACCGTATTTACTATTTGGTGCAAGTTGCATTCTAGCAAAAGGTTTTTTAGTTTATTATATTTATGCAAGTCCGCGGCTTTTGTTTTGTTGTGGATATTAAAATCTCCTCCTACTATTATGTGTCGTTTAAAACATATTGGTTTAATTTTATTTACTAATCTATGTATGAAGTTAAAAAAGGTATCTATCTCACGATCCGATCTGTACAGACTTATGATTAATAAATTTTGCTTAGGTATTTCTACAGCACAACATTCAACAACGAATTCCATTGATAGCGCAGCAAAATCATTTCTTTCTTGATAGGATGTGTTGTCAGGCAGCAGAATGGCTACACCTCCATGGATATGGTCACGGCGATTAAAAGACGCGGCAATTTTGTATCCGTCTATCTGAAAAAGATCTTTTTGTTTCTCCAGGACCCACGTTTCCGACAGACACACTGCATCAGTTTGATCTTCTGATAGGTAACTTTCTAATATATCAGTTTTGTTTCTGAGGCTTTGCATATTTTGGTAAAGTATTGAGAATTTATTTTCGAAAGGGATGAGTCACATTTGGATCTGGTTGGTTAGTCTCATTTAATATGCTTGATTCGTCGTTAATTATTTGCTCATGTAGAATTTCATGCTTCTCCTGCGTTGGTTGGTAGTTTTTTGTCTGGTCTTGATCTTGATCTTGTTTAGTGTCAACGTATATTTTTCCTTCTATAAACAATTTGTTGTTACGAATTACCGCGTGTTTTCCTTTTTTTCGCTCTGATTTTAGTATTTGTATTAGTCTATTTCTTTCTTTAATACCATTTTCATCAAGGTGTTCGGCTAGCGCAAGTCCTGAATTTCGCAATAATTTGCTATTTTGGATCACATACTTGACCATTCTCTTACTCAAAAGTTCTATAACAATTGGTCTTTTTATGGCTTTTCTGTAACCTTTAGCTCCGATGCGGGATATTTCTTCTATATATCCCGATAGGTCCACGTTTAGCAAACTTTGGAATATATGTATGATGCGGTCGTGTAGCTCATATTCGTTTTCTCCATAATACTCTTCCAAGCCGTAAAGGACGATCTTCTTTTTATAATCACTGGTGTTGGTAGGTATAAAAGGCTTGTTTGTATTATTTAAGTCTTTTATTTGTTGTTGAAGGGACTGGTTTTTCTTTTCGAGTTTTCGTATTTGTTCCGTGATGTGTTCAATTTTGTTGTTTAGGATCTGCTGTTCGTTTTTGTATTTTTCTTCACTGTTTTTTGTTTCTTTTTCCAGTTTTTTTATGGCGTAATTGAATTCTTTTCGGATTGTTAGATTCATATCTTCTAGTTTTTGAAGTAAGTATATTGTGTTAGTTCGTAGTTTTTGATCAAAAAGTGCCCCTCTCTGCTCGAGGGTAATTCTAGGTGAAATTCCTAAGCTAACATCGTTGTGATTTGGAGAAGACGACTCGTTTAGGAAGGCTGTATTCCCTAGAACAGATCTGTCGTTTAACGCATGTTCGTCTATCGACATATTTGTGTCATCGGGAATTGATTGGGTCTTGGTTGTTTCTCGACTTGGTTTTGCGATAGATGCGCTCGAAGATGGGCGTATCGGAGTAGAGTCGTCATAGTTTCTTAATCTTCGCTTGGTTATGCCTAAGCAATCAGGACACTTCCAGTGTAACTCTAGTTCGTCTTTTTGAGCATTATATTCTCCTTCACCAATTCCCACGCATATAAAATGATATTGCCCCGCACAGCCACCTCCGCTGCATTTCAGCAGTTCCGCGACATTGATGTGGCTATTGCACGCGCTACAGGTTCGCATTGTAATATTTGTGTGATATTCTTATAATATGTAATTCTATTTTTCGCGCGCCCTCTGTGTTTCGTTTGGGGTAGTACAGAGACGTGCTAGTAGAACTGCGTGCAATGGATCTCAGCACAAAAATCTCAGCATTCGACTGTGTATCCGAATGTTACTAACGTCAGTTTGACATTTCAAGTTAACCTTTCTCCAATCAGCTGTTGTTTTGAAAGTCGAGGTGAAGTGCTTTGCTGTGTTTTTTGAAATATCAATTCAAAATTTGTATTTAACTGTAAAATTTCCACTTACTTTCGTACTAGTGAAGATGTTTTCCGTAGAATTTTGCAGTGAAAACACTCCAGTCGGTGGTTTCAGTGTTCCACTTTTAGGTTATCCTCAATTTGTAAGTATTGGTGCATTTTATCCTTTAAAATCTTAATTTAAACAATCAACAGGTTCTTTACGATAGGAATTTACGTTCCGTTCTTCCGCGTTCATTTGCGGTCATGTATCACTATAGTGACAGGTTGTCAGCTCAACGCCTAAAATTGATTGCAGTTTTGCATGTGTGTTGACACATGAAACCTTGAGTCCTTTGACAATAATTTATCTACTTAATTGTTGTATATGGCATTTTTGTGTAATGCCGCCTTAGAATAGCTTCACCCTATAGCTGGGCGTAGGGAAGGCCTGTGTCCAGCAGTGGACTTTTCTCTGGGGATAAAGGCGTGGTAAGCGTGAGTGTACAATTTTCTTTCAGAAGCAGAAGAAGAGAAACTGAACAACTTCTACCAAGAAACATATAGGTCGAAATACAGGGTGTCAAAAAAATTGCTGCGAATATTTTAAGGGTTGAACCAGCCCATGAAACTGAACAACTTTCCCCAAGAAACATAGGTTGAAATATGACAAAAATTTTTGACTACTAAAAAAACTACATACTGACCAAGTCAATTTGTATGGGAGTTTGACTTGGTAGGTGCAAATTGACTTGGTAGATAATTTTTAAGATAATTTTGTATGGGAGGATCCAAATATTTTTTCATAATTCGACTTACGTCCCTTAGGGAAAGTTGTTCAGTTTCATAGGATGGTTCGCCCCTTAAAATATTTTCAGCTATTTTTTTTACTTTCTGTATGAAATGCATATACACGAGTATGTCAACGCCAAGTACCGAAAGTCATCATCTTTGGCCTCATACGTCTGTGGTGTCTGAGGCACGATCCGCGCGCGTGACAATAGCCCGTATTTGACAGCTGTCAAAGCCATACTCGTGGACATGTCAACAAAGAAAAACAGACCTAATGGCATAGCCTAATAGGCCATAGCTTAACATGATTTTGGCAGCTGTCAAATATGGCTTATTCGAACGGCCATTCTTTAAGTTTCCATCTAAAGTTACTTCCAATAACATTGTTACTGAGGTTGAGAATTAACTTAGTACTTTGACTTACTAACTTAACAAAGTGAAGAAAATTTGCATTCTTAAGTGGCTGGTAGTTAAAGTTATGAAGGCTTCTAAGGTAAGAACGTGTCAAACCGACGACCGATGTGGCGCAGTGGTTGTGCGACTGCCTGTGACGCAGAAGGTTCCGTGTTCGATTCTCGGTGGGACACTCACGAAGTTGGTATTTGTCTCTTTGTGAATTTGTTCCCAGTCTGGTTAGGACATTGCGGGCTGAACCACCCGATTGTCCGTAAGTAAGATGGTTCCGTGTTTCGGATGGCACGTTAAGCCGTAGGTCACGGTTGCTGTCTATGGTCACTTAGAGGGCAGTCGTTATACAACCATGTCAGAAGCCTGCTACTTGTAGAAGGCGGTTGAAAAATTCTGACACTAGGGTTCATCGGGTCGTTGGACGACTCGGTGTCCCACACGAAAAGAAGAAGAGAAGTGAGTTTTTAAAATGAAGTTTTTAGGCCGTATCAAGCAGATACGGTACATACAGAGTTATTTTATAGTACACACACTTTGTAGGATATTTTATTAATGATTCTGAACAACTTTTACTATGGGAACACTTGCGAAATCGTAAAAAGTATTGGATGTTCCAAACATAATTGCTGAATGGGTATAATTTTTGCTATGAAACATCCAATATTCTTTTGCAATTTCGCAGTTGGCAAGTTGTTCAGATTCATGAGTAGAAACACTCTACATAGTGTGTGAACTGAATAAAAAGTAACCCTGTCTAAGATTCATAAACTCTTTCGACATAAAACCGCATCCGACAAAACAACGGAAAATCACACGGTGTGTCTGAAAACCACCTAAATATACTCGTCCTCTTTCTTATTTTTCGAGTGGGACACCGAGTCATCCAACGGTCTGATTAACCTTGGTGTCAGAGTTTTTCAACCGCTTACTACCTAGTAGCAGGCCTCTGACGAGGTTGAGTAACGATCGCCATCTAAATTATCATAGACAGCTACTGGGACCTACGGCTGAACATGCCCTCCGAAACACGGATCCATCTTACTTACGGACAATCGGGTGGTTCAGCCCGCAATGACCAGACTGGGAACAAATTCACAAAGAGACAAATATCAACTTTGTGAATGACCCACCGAGAATCGAACCCGGAACCTTCTGCGTCAAAGGCAGTCGCACTACCACTGCGCCACATCGGTCGTCGCCTTTCGTCGTCACTCACTTCTCTGCCTTTTCTACACTACTTTCTCCACAGGGACATACAGGCATGACAGAACTCACACTGAGAAAATCTGAAGTTAACCGAGGACCTTTTTGGCTTGTTTAACGGAATTTTATTTAGCATCAGTCACGTCTTAGCTGAAAACTCACAAGGGTGTATGATTAAAAACGAACACGTCAACTTTGTTAAATTGTGTTAGTCAGATACAGCACTGTATTTATTCGTTTTTTAATAAAATAGTTAATATTCGCAACCAAATTTGACTTGATATATTCAAATACCTTATTCAGTAGTTTTAGCAAGCTATTACTGTGATCTGAAATAAGTGTATGAAAGATTGAAGACAAATATGCATAATATTTAAAAATGAATAAGTTAATTTGTCACAAATAAACTAAATTGTCATTTAAAATGTAGCATACTTCTGTTTCTCACTATAGTTTAATTGTAGATATGTAGTGTAATTAAAATTGACCGATCAATCGATAAATGCAACAAAATTACTTGATAACTAATAGATAAGTGTATTTTTTTAAACCAAACCAAATTGTTTGTAGTTTTTAACATATCATGTTTATTTAATACATGATGTGAAGTTTGTTTATGTTCAAATAAAAAAAGTTAACTACCAATAGCAAACATACATTTTAAATTTTAACTAAGTGTCTATTTAAATTATCAATTTCTAACTAAGCCTCGGCAAATTAGCAAAGTAACTCGGTTACGTTTAATCGTGTTGTAGGAACATGTTGAGACTTGTCACCCGCGAGCTTCGCACTCGCCGCTCGGTCGGACAGTCAGTCGGTCAGTTCGTTTTCCGCAGTTGCCCGGACCGAGTTCTAAGGAGTGCAGTGTGTATAACGTGTGTATTTTGCTGTGGAATTATTCAGCAATATTTATGGACGAAGAGGTGCAAAACCTCCTCACTGCGTGGAAGTTGGAGGAGTACATTGAAAAGTTCAAAGGTAAGTGATTTTTTAAATTCTATTTCCTCCTCCTTGTTGGATGCATGCACGTTGGATGAGGCTTTCTCATTCAGGGGTAGATTGCATACTCGCCACGCTTGGCAGGCGGGTTGGCGAGCGCAATGATCTGTAAAATTCATATAAAGGGCTATCCACACATTTCCGATTTCCCGTCCCTGACGGGACCCGGCAGGGACGGGGAAATAATCGGTTGCATACAATTCGTACGAACTTGCTCACACATGTCCGTGTCAGGGCGATCCGGATAGCCAGTGTCCTGGTGCCCTTAGCCCGGACGGCCCGGAGCCCTGAAGGCCCTGACCCGGACATGTGTGGATAGCCCTTTAAACGCTGCAGTTTAGTCCCTTAGTCGCCTTTTACGACTTTCTAGGAAGAGATTGTTGGGTGCTAGTATTCTAAGCCGCCAGTGCTAACTCTATTTGCTTTAGTTATATGTGGCATTCAGAAAAATCTAGAAATAAGCAGGTCGTCTAGTAGGTAGGACATAGGTACAGGGTGTAAAAATATTAGTCGGACATACTTTAAGGGGTGAACCAGCCCATGAAACTGAACAACTTTTCCCAAGGAACATAGGTCGAAATATGAAAAAAATAGACCTCCGATACAAAAAGTGTCAGCTGACCACGCTGACCAAGTCATCTTGTATGGGAGGACCAATTTTTTTTCAAATATTTTGACCTATGTTCCTTGGGGAAAGTTATTCAGTTTCATGGACTGGTTCACCCCTTGAAGTATGTCTGAATAATATTTTTATACCTTGTATATTTCTTTACATACAATACATGAATCAAAGAACTTATTTTTTCATTACAGATAATGCGATCACATCGGATGGATCTTATCGGATGGAAGACAATATATAGTTTTAAGGAGTGTTTTATAATTATTTTAAATAAATATAATAATAACAATATTAAAGTAATTTCATTTCTTTACATTTTATTTTAGTGTCATACAACCAAACAAAAGCACGGTACACCGCCGCACTGTGGACTGAAAATTGGCTTTCATTGACATTTACATTTGATTTTTTAAGTGTGTTTATTTTGCTTGGATGTTCTTTGGGAGACTAAGTTTATTATTAAAACATGAAAATTGCTGAATAGAAGTGAAAAACTTAGTCTCCCGAAGCACATCCAAGCAAAAAAATCACACCTAAAGAAATCAAATGAAAATGTCTATGAAAGCCGATTTTCAGCCCACAGTGCGGCGGTGTACCGTGCTTTTGTTTGGTTGTCCCAGCAACGTAAATTTGCTGTTGTTACCGTTTAATAGAATCAAGTAGGTTAGTTAACTACAACCAAGTGAAGACGGCAGTGGCTACCCTGCTGAATTTGTTGTTGATACTGAGTAAATTGTCTATTAGCAGCGAAGTAAGTATGCAAAATACACTGGTTTAATTGATTGTTGCTAACAACATTAATTATTTAAAGAGACGTAGTAAATCAGTCACAGCTGCAATGTAAATCGGCTATGACAATAAAGTTAATTAAGTGGGGATACCTATCATATAGGTTATATTTAACTATTAAAGGTAGTAAAGTCTGATGAGAAGACCTGCTATAGTTAACTATGCCATTTGGCTATAAATGAATGAGGTTATATATGGACTTCCTTAAACTTAACTCGGTTACTTGTTTAGTTACTACAAACATAGGATTCTACCTATAAACAAACAAAAAGGGTTAGATATTGGTCAAAAATTTAACAAAACTAGGTGGTTGGTTTTATGGAAGTATTTTAGCCATTTTCGCTTATTTGTTTTTAGCAGTAAGCTTTGCAAGCACTATAATAACAGTGTCGCTTTGTTACTTACAACAATAAATTATTTAGTTTTTAACAAGCCGTTTTCTCAGTGCAATGCGGGTTAACGCATTCCGTTAAAAATAACATGGTTCTGTGAAAAAACGCAACCTAATGAAATAATTTTGACCTTTGTACGCAATTTCCGGCCAACCCCCCGGGACGACTCGGGGAAATTGCCACAGTCGCAACTCAGAGCAAAAACTTTTTTAGAGGGAATGGTACATGATTAGAGTGAAGCCATAAAAAATTCGTCTTAAACCAGATCTCAAAGTTATCATATTTGTTTTTACTTTTAGAACTTCCGTCGATAGAATTTGAAATAACCTTATAATGTTATATTTCATAACAATTAACTTGACCACAGTAAATTTTTATGAAAATAGATAAATTTTGGCTATTTGACATGATTCTAATCCATAGGCACAAGTCATCCCACGGATACAGTTTCCAATACTGTGTACGGCGCACCTGTAATAAGGCTACATTTAGTATATATAGAAGAGTGAGAAGGTCCAAAATAGGGAAAAAAAGATGCATTAAAAAGTGAAGATTAAAAAGCTAGTTAACAATTTAAAACTTATGTTCTAGGCATTAATTGTTTAGGTCGTATCATAGATATTCTTGAGCCGAGTTTTCTAGGCTTCACACTGATTGTCCTTTGGGATCCTTTTGCTAATATTTCTCTGCTCTACGGCGCACACTGACATACATTCATTTCGCGTTACGCAGCAAAAATAACACGAAAAAAACATTATTCAATTATTCTGAGTGTAACCGTTAGATTACGTCCTTTGGGATATGGCATGTTTATTTTAAATTTTATTCAAGCACAATACTCATGATCGTCTCATAAAAATGATCGTAATTTTTTACTTTAATCGTTGACGGCCGATGTGACGCAATGGTAGTGTGACTGGCTGTGACGCAGAAGATTCCGTGTTCGATTCTCGGTGGGTCACTCACAAAGTTGATATTTATCACTTTGTGATTTTGGTCCCAGTATGGTTAGGATTGCAGGGTGAACCACCCGACTGTCAGTAAGAAAGATGGTTCCGTGTTTCGTATGGCTCGTTAAGCCGTAGTTCCGGTTGCTGTCTATGATGATTACATAGACGGCGGTCCTTTCACAATCATGTCAGAAGACTGCTACTTGTAAAAGAGTGTTTAAAAATTCTGACACTAGGGTTCACTGGGCCGTTGGACGACTCAGTGTCACACGAAAAGAGAAGAGACAAAAATAAACTGTCCTAAGGATCTCTAAAAAGTATTCTGCTTCTGACTTTGTCAGGAAACTTTTGAAAGACTTCGTAGAAAACTAAGTTATTTTTTTACCTGGTTTCTTCACTTTTTTTTCGATTAAGGCGCATTGAAAATCTTTCTTAAGGCGGTTGTCAGACGTACTACTCGACCAAGCGTTTTTGAATCTTCTGGAACAAAATGTCAAACGGATAGACGGATTGGAAAGAAGTTCACTACCAATTTGAGTGGCGTTTCTCCACCGTCTTTCCATCTATCCGGTAAAAGACAGACAGTAAAATGGCGTCATGGTAGAGTTCAAAGAGTACCTCATATATGCATAGTTTTTGTACGTCTTTCACTTCGGTCCGTTACAATCCAAATTTCGGTTTGGAAAATTACTTTGTTACTCGTAATAATGATTTGCCAGATCCACGTTTTGGTGAAAGGAATTTACGAAATCTCGTACATAATTCGGATATGGTGATACGAGTCGCAGCGTATTTTTATGAAAACATCCGTAGCTTTGCTTTTTTAATTTCCGCATTCGGAAGTCTGCTTCTAATAGGCTGATGACTTTCAGGTCAAGTAAGCTACTTTTTAAAACGTTTTTTTTTTTATGAAAATACGAAGAAATGACATCATATCTCAATCTATGGCACACCTTATTAGGTGTCCTCTTTTGTCCGTCTCTTGCAGCAGGGAGGAGCTGATCCAAGCAACGGAGAACGCCATTACGGTCGCCAAATACTGGCAATCAAAAATATAATGATCTATCTACACGACGAAGAAGAAGATCTCTTTAGTTTGGATGGCGTCAAACCTCTTTCTTTTATATTATTTTTCTGTTTATTAATTCATACTTTGAATATTTCGAAAAACTATAAAATGGAGTCTGTAGTATTTTTGGACAATAGTTTTAAACGTATAACTTTTGTATTTTATTAAAGACCCACTCGTCTAGCAAATTGAGATTGTACGCGTATCAAATTAACGTTAAATAGTTCTACTGATTATCCATTTACACATACCTACCCTAATGAGTTCACGAAAACACTTTTCGGGTAACAGTAAGTGCGATACGAGTAATAGTAAACCAATCGTTGGTTTCCGCCCACGATTTCAGAAGTAATTTTTTAGTCAGTTCACAAACTTTGCAGGGTGTTTCTACTTATGATTCTGAACAACTTTAACTATGAAGCCACCTGCAAAATCACAAAAAAAATTGGGTGCTCCATACATTTTTGCCGAGTAGGTATAAACTTTTCTATAGAACACCCAAATTTTATTTAGTGATTTCGCAGGTGGCCCTAAAGTAAAAGTTATTCAGATTCATGAGCAGAGATAGCCTAAAAAAATATCCCTGTATGTGACAGAAGACTTTGGAAAGTAGGAATAGGATCCATCTCCTCCTGCGACCCTTATGATAGCACTTGTCAAACTTCCTAGACTTTACCTACTTGTGTTCAGAAACGCTGAAACTGAAGAATACTTATGTAAGTTATACTATCTCAGTATTATTTGCTCAATGAAGGCTGCTTTCACACTTATTTTTTCTACATTCATGACTGAAATATCCAATTATTCATAACTAAAAAAATCTATTTCTTAACGCACGACGGAGCGCTTAAACTTCACAGCAGTCTCTCAGATCCATACTAGCAATGTCAATCCCCATACTAAAACTGCTCAACCGCTGTCGACGCAGCGCTATCGCAGAGCGTCGACCGTCGAGTGAGATTTTAGTATGGGGAGTGACGTTTCTAGTATGGATCTGACAGACCGTTGCGATATTTTAGCGCTCCGTCGTGCGTTAAGTGTGCGATCCGCCAAAAGGAGATGGCAAAGCTGGTCTTACTCCTCTGCCAGAGTTCACTGCCCATTTGCCCAGCTCGTTATATGAAACTGACATGACACTGTTGCCATTTTGTATTTACCTCCCCTTCCGCAAAAAGTGGCAGAAAAATTTGTTCTACAATTGACTGTTTACCACCTCCATAGGGTGAATGCTCTAAAGACTTAGCCGATGCATAAAAAACTTTACTTACCACTTAAGTGTCTATGTAACTATAGTTACACTGATTTTATTGATAAAATAATAAAAACTATTGCTCAACGATGACTCTACTAAATTTTTGAGCTAGTTTCGAAGGTTTTGGATAAAGTGCAAGATAATAAAACGTGAAAGCAGTGGCGGCAGTCAAGATTACTTGCAAGTGTGAATAGACCCTTATCTTGTTTGTCAATGAATCAGGATTTGCAACATGGTGGAAACATATTTTTATTACCCGACTGCCTTAGAAAGAGGACGGTTATGTTTTACGGGAGTTTGTATTTTTCCTATTGAGATTGTATTTATCCTGCTGAGTTGGTTTGTTTGTTACTCCTTCACGCAAAAACTGCTAAACCAATTTATACGATTTGGCACACAGATAGGGATAAGTTAGATCAACACAAGGGATAGTTATTACCCCAAAAAATATCCTTTAAATTGCTACGGGATTCAACCCGACTTCCACGAGGGAGGAGTACATCTTATTCCTTTGTTATGTCTACAATTGTACACACCCGAATATAGCTGCTGAAAAGTCCAAAATATAAAATGAGCAACACAAATTAATATATAAATAAAACGACAATACATTTTTCTGTCTGGCTGAACAATTCCACATTCACAATTTCACATCCATTTTTCATAGCGTTTCGGTTTGTGGGTGCAGATAAAAACACAGATCTACGTTCGTAGAGAATAGTCTCATTCAGAAGTAGATCTCTATGTAGGTCATATGTAGGTAGATAGTATAAAAATAAATGCTATTCTGAACTGAACTCTGAAATAATTACTTTTAACCGGGAAAATATCACTACATACGATAAAAACGAAGTCGTGTCCCTGTGTCTCTCATCATTCTCTTTGCCTTATCCCGTACTGTCGTGGTCGGCTACCTAACCTAGAGAATGTGACGTGGAACCTAGTTTTTACACAGAGCGACTGCCATCTGACCTCTGCAACCCGAAGGCTAACCTGACCCGGATCCTAGGTTAAGTCACATTCAAATAACATCTGAATTCAAATTTTATTTGAATGTGGGCTTCATCACGATTTTCCTTCACTATAAGAGCAATCGGTAAATGTACGCTAGTAAAAACACATATTGATACATGGCGGGGATCAAACTCGTGTCTCACGCTTGTAAGACCGGTGTCATAATCACTTGGCCACCGACGCTCACTAAGACTATATTTATGTATGTATGTTTTAATGTTTTTTTCATAAATAAAATGATTCAAGAGGAAGAGATTTATAGAGGTAGGTACAATACTTGCCGGAAAAATAACTTATGCCCACGCAAGCAAAGCAAGCAAATTCTATGACATAGGGTCCATTTTCCTTTGTTTACTATTTATTCTACAGACTATAGTTACAGCGGGCGCACTATGTGCTACTAGTAATTTCACATTCTAGTATATCATAACTAGTCTGGCTTGGACATTCATAAAATGTTCTTTCCATTTCGTATTTTATATCTGTGTAGGTACACGATGCGGGTATTTGTTGATAGATTCAAAGGAATTTTCATATTTATATCACAACGGCTGAAAAGCATATAAAATTGAAACGTACCCTTTTCAGGCAAGTTGTTATCTGAAAAATAAAGCCTACTCTAATGGAAAGTACTTTCTTTCAAATATGGGGTGTAAGTTAGTCGAACCTGGAACCTTTGTGTCATAATCAGTCACTCTACCACTGCCCAACATATCGCCCAAAATGCGGCAACTAAAGTATGGCCGTTCGAATAGGCCATATTTCACATACATACATACATATATCACGCTTTTGTCCCTTGCTGGGTAGGCAGAGCGTTAATGACCGTAAGAATACGGTCGCTATCGCCACGTCTGACATTTTTGAGGATTGGTTTCCAAGGTTGTTTCAGGAAACATGTGTATCACTATAGTGACAGGTTGTCAGCCTGTCGCCAAAAAGTTGTAATATACCAATATCCTCGAGTCCCTAAGTCGTCGCTTACGACACCCGCGGGAAGGATGTGGGGTGATGCTATCCTAAGCCGGCATTACACGGCCATATTTGACAGCTGTCAAAATCATGTTCATGCTATTACATAAGGTCTATTTTTCTTTGTTGACATGTCCTTCAGTTTGGGTTTGACAGATGTCAAATATGGCCTAGGTGTTCGCACGGCCATACTTTAGGTACTTATACAAATCTTAGTAGGTAGGTACCTACTAATTTAATAGACGGCCTACGGCTTATAACATGATTTTCTAAAGAAACGACCCCGAAAAGGCAACATTATTGTTGATATCCCGCTCAATGTGATAATTATATGTAGTATTTTGATAAAGAGATAAACAATAATGTTGCCGATTTAGGCTTGTTTCTATTTTACGAGATATGACAAGAATAATGCTGATTTTTACCCCAAAACTTATTTATATCAAATCTTATGTTACACATTATGCAAATTATGTGTACACAACTCCAGTACGCACAGACACACACGCACAAATCATGCCTATATCCCTGGCGGGGTAGGCAGAGCGTTAACGACCGTAAAATTACGGTCTTTATCGCCACGTCTGACAATATTTGAGCCTGTTGTCAGCCTGTCGCCTAAAATTGCAATACACATGAAACCCTCGAGTCCGTTAGTCAGCTTCTACGAAACCCACGGGAAATAAATGGGATGATGCTATTCTAAGACGGCATCACCCGACACGGCACGGCAACTCCAGTATGACTAATAAAATCCAGATACTTTGTCATTGATGTATACTAATTCAAAGTTTTTCTAAGTTGATTGGTGTAGTTATATACTGATTCTAAGACATGGGCGCTCTAAATTTATTTTTTTGTTTTCATTGTGAATACGCCAGTGTTGAGTCACCCATTCAGAACGAAAATTAAAACTGTAGACGTGCTGAAGCTTTGCTGATATTTCCTGCATTTATTGGGCGAGCGCCAATTTTATACTGATTCAATAGAAATTGCTAGTTCTGTCCAACTTTTGTTTTCCACGATTGTTCTGTTCGATTCAAAGTTCTCTTTAGTATTCAGTGGTGGGCGTTTATTCGTCGTCGTCGTCGTCGTCGTCTCAGCCGATAGACGTCCACTGCAGGACATAGGCCTCCCCCAAGGATCTCCACGATGATCGGTCCAGCGCCACCCGCATCCAGCGGGCGTTTATTAACCATAGTTATTAACCGACCGATGTGGCGCAGTAGTGCGACTGCCTTAGACGCAGAAGGTTACGGGTTCGATTCTCGGTGAGCCACTCACAAAGTATTTATCACTTTGTATATTTGTTCCCAGTCTCGTTAGGACATTGCGGGCTGAACCACCCGCTGGTCCGTAAGTAAGATGGTTCCGTGTTTCGGATGGCACCGTGTTCCGTGTTGCTGTCTATGATCACTTAGACGGCGGTCGTTACACAACCATGTCAGAAGCCTGCTACTTGTAGAAAGAAGGCGGTCGAAAAATTCTGACACTTGAGTTCATCAGGTCGTTGGACGACTTGGTGTCCCACACGAAAAGCGAAGAGAAGAGAGAGTTATTAACTGTGTCTGTAGACCAGGGCCCCGATTCTGTTATGTTTTCGCTATTGTAGTGCTAGCGACATTCAACTGCCATTCTGTTGTCACTGTCAGCAAAATACGGAACGACCAAAACCATCCAACGCTATCGACTCATAAGTGAAACAATTTTTCACTTAGCCTTAGCAGATCTACTGAAGTTTCCGGGTATATCAATTAAATGACACAAAGAACACAATCTACATACATATATCACGCTTTTATTTCTTGCGTAGTAGGCAGAGCGTTAACGGCCGTAAGAATACGGTTACTATTGCCACGTCTGACATTTTTGAGAATTGTTTTCCAAGGTTGTTTCAGAAAACATGTATATTACTATAGTGACAGGTTGTCAGCCTTTCGCCTAAAATTGTAATACACCAATACTCTCGAGTCCCTTAGTCGCCTCTTATGACACCCACGGGAAGGATGTGGGCTGATGCTATTCTAAGCCGGCATCACACGGCTATACACTCTAGATGTAAATAATTAAAATTATGCGATTTGGCATCATGATAGCGGTCTCAGTTACATTCATTTTTACAAAGTAGGTATACGATTGTTTAATTTCATTCTTTTGTCTAACTGCCTCGGAATCAAGAGATAGCTGTAGAAGTAACTTTACTATGTTGTCGAATTATTTGCTTTTTACCTTTCACGTGTGTAAGATTGATAAGATTGAAAAGAAAAAACTTTTGGCCCTCCCGCACCCATACGAGCTAATATGATACCATTATTTATAACTTACGTACTTGCTTGATGAGTTTAATTAAATGCAAAGTTTTACTATTTTAATTATATTCGTCGTCTTCTGTTTCTCGAGTAATTGACAATGAGAATATCAAGCACTTCAATTAATTATATAAAGAAGGTTTATTTAACTTTTTGTGACATCAATTAATTTAGCTAATGTTTCTTGTAGTAATTGTTTTGCAAAATGTCATAATAACTAGATTGTTTTCTTCTATAATGGAGATGCTCAGAAATGCAGGGTGTAATAAAATTAGCTGTAAATATTTAAAGGGGTGAACCAACCCAAGAAAATGAACAACTTTCACCAAGGAACATAGGCGAAAATATGAAAAAAAGTTTTGCCCCGATACAAAAGTACCGACCGACTGAGTTAATTTGTTTGGAAGGCTCAAAAATTTTTCTTATATTTCGAACTATGTTTCGTGGGGAAAGTTTTTCAGTTTCATGGACTGGTTACATTCTCCTTGCCTTATCCCGCTCTCTGTCGGGGTCGGCTACCTAACCTAGGGGATTTGACGTGGAACCAAGTTTTTACACAGAGCGACTGCCATCTGACTTCTGCAACCCGAAGGCTAACCTGTCTTAAATCCTAGGTTAAGTCACATTTAATTGTCATCTGAATTCAAATTTTATTTAAATGTGGGTTTCATCACGATGTCTTTCCTTCACCGTAAGAGCAGTCGGTAAATGTACATGAGTAGGTAAAAACACATTGGTACATGGCGGGGATCGAACTCGGGTCTCACGAATTGTAAGACCGGTGTCCTAACCACTAGGCCACCGACGCTCTCATGGACTGGTTCACCCCTTAAAAAAATTGCAGCGAATATTTCACACCGCGTTACTCGCAGGTGATAGCTGAAAATCAGCGATTTGCCTTCAAAGCAAATATTGACGCTGAGCTATGGCCTTTTGCATTGCTGCGGCACACATGCGTGCCCTGGTCAGGGCCCTGTCGTATATGGTAGTTTGTGTAGATTGTTTTAATTATTGTTTTGTAAATTTTTATTTTGGTCTTGATTTAAATGTTTATGTGTGTGTGTGACTGTGGCAAGAAATAAACTTTTTATCTATCTATCTATCTATCTATTTTTACACCTTACATATCATTGTTATCCCTTATGTGTTGTATAACAGTTTAGTCTCTTGTATTTTATATCTTTTTATTAAAACAGATTGGCTATTCAAGTCTTTCCAACCGACATAAACAAAATATGACTCACAACCATTACCACCTTCATTATCACCTTCATAACCACTTTATTATTTAGGTACTTACACAAACAGGCGGTGATTCATATAATATATTAATCACTATCACAGATTATTCAATCGCAACATAATAATTATCATCATCATTGGCCTCACACGTCTGTGACAGACGATTTAATCAGTGTCTGAGGCAAGACTTTTCGTGGCTATATAAGCCAATGCGGGAGCGGCATGACTTTCCGCACGCTCTACAAGTGAAGGTGGTATTATAGACTGGAACATGCATGTTTAGGTGTCGTTTTTGCCTTTTGTTGGCGAGACCAGAGAACCAGGCGTCGTCGTGAGACTTACGCCCATCATATACACGCTTTCGCCATTCGTCCCTATCCTCAGCAAGCTTCTCCCAGCTTTGATGGTCGATGTCAAACGCAGCCATATCCCGCTTGGCGCAATCTTTGAAACGCAGCATGGGTCTTCCAACCCCTCTTTTGGCGTTAGCTACGGCACCAAGCAGGACACGCCGCGGTAGACGCGAAGGTTCCATTCGGTGCACATGCCCTAGCCACCGCAAGCGTCTCTGCTTGAGCAGGGCGGTAAAGCTAGGCAGCTGTGCAATTTCTAGAACTCGCACGTTTGTGACTCTGTCCTGCCAGGTTATATGCAAGATGTTTCTTACGCAGCGCATATGAAACGAGTTAAGTCGACGCTCTTGTTTTGCATACGATATCCAGGTATCAGCTCCGTACAAGAGTATGCTTAAAACGCAAGTTTGGTAAACAATAATCTTGGTTTTAGTGGTTAGATGTTTATTGTTCCATACTCTTGTACTCAGCTTACCAAACATGGTTGCCGCTTTGCCGATACGCGTATTGATCTCAACATCAAGTGTGAGATTGTTCGACACAGTCGACCCCAAGTAGCAAAACTTATCGACAATGTCCAAGGGAACGCCACCGAGCATTATATGTGGAGCTTCTGCGCCTTGAGCTAGCACTACTGTTTTTTTGGCATTAATGGACATGGAGAACAGAGAACACGCGTGGGAAAACTTATCGATAATGTTTTGAACCTCACTTTGAGAATTTGAAACGAAGGCTGCATCGTCAGCAAACAGAAGGCTATCGACAAATAAGTCATCGCGGTTACGCTTAGACTTTAGAAGCGAGATATTGTATAGCTTCCCGGATACCCTGTTGGTCATCGCCGAAAGCAACTTTGAAAAGCAATGAAAAGAAAATACCAAACAGGGTAGGAGCTAACACGCAGCCTTGGCGAACACCTCTACGCATTTCGAACGGCTCAGATGTATTGCCGTTAAAAACAACAGAACCTTTCATGTCCTCGTGGAAGGATTTAATGAGACTCAGGAGTTTTGGAGGGCACCCGATATTTAAAAGTGCAGTATAAAGTCCCTCTCTGCTAACGGTGTCGAAGGCTTTGTTAAGGTCTACGAACGCCACAAACAGAGGTGTTTTCTGCTCTCTACACTTTTCTTGCAGTTGGCGAAGTGTAAATATCATATCTGTCGTGGAACGTTGGGCGCGGAACCCACATTGCGATTCGGGATATACACGATCAGCAAGTTTCTGGAGTCTTAGCAAGACTAACCGAGCAAATAATTTACCTACTATACTTAAAAGAGATATTCCACGGTAACAGTTACAGTCACCGCGGTCACCTTTGCCTTTGTATAGGGTAACGATGTTAGCATCGCGCATATCCTGTGGTATATATCCCGCTTCCCAACATTTACATAACAGATTGTGCAGAATAGGTAATATGCACTTGAGCCTGATAAGTTCGGCGTGGGTACCGTCGTTTCCAGGAGATTTTCCAATCTTAAGCTGCTTAACAGCCTTATGGTATTCCCTTATGGTAGGAAAATCATCTAACTCAGACCAGGTAGCTAGTTTCGGCATGCAATTTGCAGCTTCTGGCATTATATTTACTGGTTCTGAGTAGAGACCGATATAATGTTCTACCCATCGTTCGAGTTGACGTTGAGCATCTGTTATAACAGTGCCGTCCGCTTCTTTAAGGGGGGCTGTTTTTTGAGGCAAAGGACCAAGGGCCTTTTTAATGCCAGCGTAGACACCACCAAAGTTTCCCACATCAGCGCACGATTGAATGCTTTTACAAAGTTCGGTCCAGTATGCATTAGCGAAGTACCGTGATGTGCGTTGTAAAGCTGACTTTGCGTCCGCTAGATCAATACGTGACTTTTCAGATGGGTTAAGGCGATGTCTTAGCGCAGCTTGTCGTTTGGACTCGAGCAGGGGTGTAATGTGCTCGAAATTTTCGGCGAACCAATCCTGGTTTTTGACTTCCTGATAACCGAAAGCCGTACCAGCTACTTCTGTTAGTAGCTTTTTGACTTTGCCCCATTCTTCCTCGATATTAGCGTCTACATCCCAGGTGGCAACTTCGTCCCGCACCAGCTCCTCAAACTTTCGGATCAACTCATCGTCTCTGGTTTTGGGAAGATCAAGCTTCTTCTTACCGGGTAATTTGGATGAATGGATCTTTTTGTGAGCTATAGCAACATGTGAAGCCACCAAGGAGTGATCTGTGTCACAATCAGCGCTATGAAAGGTTCGCGTGTGAAGAGTCTCGCGGAGATTTTTCTTTTTGGTCAGGATAAGGTCCAGTTGATGCCAGTGGCCAGAACGCGGATGTTTCCAGGACACTTTGCGAGTTGCTTTGCCTTTGAAGTAGGTATTGGTAACACACAGTAGGTGTTTAGAGCATAACTCTAATAAACGCTGTCCGTTTTCGTTTAACTTCCCTATACCATGGTTACCTATACAGTCTGGCCAAGCAACGTTGTCCTGTCCGACCCTAGCGTTAAAATCGCCCAGAACGTATAAGCGGTCAGATGACTTTATGCCGCGTAAAGTCTGGTCGAGCTGGTCATAGAATTGTGTTTTAGCTTCATCAGTTGAGGATAATGTTGGTGCGTAAGCAGATATTATTGTTACGTATCCATGATTCGTATTTAATCGCAGCAACATAATGCGTTCCGAGATGCCGCATGGAGCCTCTATAGATGTTAAGAGGTCGTTGCGGATAGCAAAGCCAACACCATGTTCGCGCACAGCGCTGCTGTCCTTTCCTTTCCAATAAAATGTATAGTGTGTCTCACGCAAGGAACCCTCGTCAGGGAGTCTGGTCTCTTGTAAGGCACAAACAGCAATGTTCAATCTGTTTAGTTCGGCGTCGATAACGGCAGTTTTGCGCAGATCTTGTGCGTCAATAGAAGAGCCTCCACAGGTGTCAGGGAGGCCTGTCCTCATAGTACGGACATTCCATGTTGCAAATCGCATGGATAAGCGGAATGGGTTTGTGTTGTTTTTTTGCCTTGCAGTCGCAGGTGTACAATTTAACGGCGCCGATTGTCCAGTTGAGGCTGGTGCTCTCTACACCCTAAAAGAGCAAACCAGCACCGGGGCGGAACAGTACCTTATTGGTTGGGGGCTGCCCAACTTGGAGCGGGCGGTAACTGATCAGTGGGTCTACGATGGACCCTCCCACTGACGGAAGCGACCCCTGGCGCCTGCACTTACGCCCATATGTGCAGACTTATAACCGGTCACTGCCACTTCCCATGTTGGTATCCGCATGACGCGGGTGAAGTTTCCTCTCCACAGACACTGCGTTGCCTGGGACGCAGTTATGGAAAGCGCAGGGTTGCCCAGGACCTGCGCCACCCTCTCGGCCTCCCTGGCTGATTCCACAGGAACGACGAGTCGATACGTGCGGAGCCAGGTCGGCTGCAGGAGTCTGCTGCACGATAGACCTCTGTCACTCGCGCCTGACGGAGACCCCGTTCCGGGTTTGATATGGAGTTGTCCTTCTCCAGGACTCTGGTCTGCTCGGGTCGGGTTTCTCCCTCGGTCGCTTCTTACGACCCCCACGGGAGGAGATGGGGAGGTGCTATTCTACTCTGCCGGCACCACACGAACATAATAATTATACTTATTAAAATAATATATCAGTTATCACGCATCGTATCGGATTTTCCCGGAAATGTATATAGAATAATCTTTTCGTTTCATAAGATTTAGGTTCATTCACAAAACTATTTAATACCTATATCGTTTTAAGCGTTTGTGATCACACATAATGACATAATAAAACTGCCACCACTTTTTTTTATCAAAGTAGAGATAATGACTCGATTTTTTAAAGAAAGGATCCCGAAAGGGCAGCATTATTGTGGACATCCCGCTATCATTCATCATATACATTTTAATAGAAAGACAAACAATAGTGTTGCCAATTCGGGATGCTTTCTTTAAAAAATCGTGCTATAACATAATTTATCCTTACTTTGACAACATGGTCTGTATTTCAATGAAAGTCATCCCCTTAGTTTCGGGCACAAAAGTAGCCGTAAACACGAACCCTACAGCACAAAACACGGAGTAGAACCAGAAGGTTCCGTAGCTTCCAAAGGATTCTATCATGAACTCGAAGACGGTGGATACGGTGAAACCCACTATCCAGGCTGTGGTAATGACGATTGTGGATCCCAAACTCCTCACGTTGGCGGTATACAGCTCTCCTAAAAACACGCCGGGGATCAAGTTGAAACCTGGAAATGATCCATTCATGAAGACAAGTAGGTCAAATGAGCTACTTTTTAAAACGATATTTTGTATAAAATTACGAAGAGATAATTCTGAAACGGAAAAAATCATATATATTATAGTTTATTAATTAAATTTTTAAATATTTCGAAAAACTATAAAATGAAGTCTGTATTATTTTTGGATAACAATTTTAATCTTAATACTTTCGTATGTAAAAAAACAGACCAAGTTTTGGATATGATTCACTGTAATATGGTTTGGTTTTGTTCTCTTCAATGTCTAAGGTTCGTATTTATAAATCGCACTCAACTTTGACATCGATCTCAAGAGCGATGTTGACATACAACAGCGATGGTGGCATACTAACAGAATCCCAAAGTTGCAATCAAGATCGATCTCAGAGTTGAGTGCGGTTTATAAATACGAGCCTCAAAGACCATGATAGGTACAGAGGTTTGATACAGTTCTGAATTTTTTTTTAAATAAATAATAATAATGTTGCCAATTCGGGATGCTTTCTTATTTTTTTTTAAAGTATGAGTGTTACGATTTTCAACTTTTTTGTTTTCGTGCGTCGAAAATCAAAGTTACGTTATGAAGGTTCAAAAATGGCATATTGGTTTCCAGAAAAGCTTACAAATATGACATAAGTCTCACTTACCTGCATCAAAAGCCATGAAAAACGAGATGAGCAGTGTGATCGGTAGCCATCTAAACGATTCAACTACAGGGTGCTCCTGTTCGTCCAAAAAGAAATATGTCCCAAGCAATGCCTGTAAAAAATGTGGGATTTAAAGAGGATAAAAAGGACGAGCATGGTGAAAATACTCGTACAGTCACTGAAATAAGTCAAAATTTTCTACATAATTCAATTTTGCACATTGTTGCCTGCAAGAGTGACCATAAGTGTGGTGTGAAAAGCGCTTTAATCTACGCTTCTAGACTGAACCGTGGGTACAGATATGAACAGAAAGTAGACCTACAACTGACTACCTCTCTCTTTCTGCATTTTCGTGTAAAACCTAGTGACATAGTTTTTCAACCGCCTACTACTAAGAGCAGGCCTCTGACATGGTATTACTTATAGGTACCAATAGAACCTTCGATTGCAGTTGGCGAAGGCACTGTTTCAATCAATTTTCCATCGTGGGTACCACGACCTTCCGTAATGAGGATTACGCTTGCTACTTTAAGGGTAGTACCATTAGAAGTACCTATAGTTTGTGGCGGCCCGCATGCGCTTCACATACAAGTCCTGAAACGCGGTATCAAAGTATTTCCGCCGATCGCTATCTATACAGCCTCCAAACATGTCCGGTTGGACGAGTCGGTCCTCCGGTTACAACACCCGACCAGGTGGGTAGCTACCCTTTTCTCCGTCGTCACTCGGCATGATGGCCTCAACATCTCCATCACTCCTCCTAAAGTTAGTATTCTTTTCCATTACGTGTTCTTACGAAACTGATGGCACAAATCGCTGTAGAAACCAACAGAAGGATCTTCCGTCCCGCTCTCTCAACGCAAAGAGGTGCTATGAAACAGGAGATCATTTGGAAGCTGCCGAGCACGATCGATGACACCTCAGGTTCTAAAGATGAACCAGCTAGCTCGAAAATCGAGGTGGCGAAGAAAGTAAGCACCATCACTCCACTGAGCATTTGCAGGAGAGCTGAAATCATCAATGGAGAGTTGGTGAACAAGTGAACAACGTTAAAAACCACAACATGTAAGGGGTACTGAAGATTTTGCAAGCGCTACTGGATCCGAATTATGCCTCTGTACATCGTCATCATCCATACATACATAAATCACGCTTCTTTCCCGTTGGAGTTTCTTTAGAAACACTATTTCCTTTCCACTACGATCCTGGCATACGCTTCTTCTACATTCATCAGGGTTTTCATGCACGTTCGTCCTTTTAAGGTTGTTCTCATTGTTTTTAATAAAGAATACGTACTGAGTACCATCGTGATGATGAAGGCTTTCCTATTGTTTTTGGTCCGAAAGAGTTCTTTCCAGTTACCACCGTCCTGCTCTGACTTCTCTCGCCTCTCGGCTTGTACGACCACGTCAAATTCTTCGCTACGACCCACTTCCATTAACACCCTTTTGGCTTCCTCGTCTCTCCCTAAAAGTAACATACAAGGTTTAGGAGCAAAAATCTTCCTAAAATGTGGATGGATTTTAAAAAGACAACATTACGTACGAAACAGGTGTAAATAAGGATTTGAATGCTCACAGCTGAGAGAGATAAATAGAAAAATGATATCTACATACTGTGGTTAATTTGTGAATATTACATGTAGGTACATGCAGGGCCCCTATGCAAAAGTATTTTTTTCCTCTGTGGGATAAAAGAAGGCAAAAAAAAACATAACTATAAATAGTAAAGGCAAGCAGATGAGTAATGTTTTTAACGTTGGTAAAAAAAAGATGAATGGTACCTTTCATAATGTAGAAGGTAGGTGTTTCGGGCACGAAAAAGATGCCAATGACGTGAATAACTGAGATTACCACTCCTATGTAGTTGGTCACCGGGTAGGGAGTATAAGGCCCTGCGGAGTAGACCACCAGGATTCCTATGGTTGAGAATATGCCTGGTCCAGTTAGGAGTACTCCTCTGATAGGGGTTGATCTGAAATTCGAAAAGGTTGTTTGTCGTGTGGAAAGTGTTGATAGAAGTATAATCGGACATGACCTTAAAAAATTGAAGAGTACGAAAACAAAGAGAAAGAGAAAGAGAGAGAGAGAGAGTAGTGTGGAACGCTAGTATATTATAACTAAAAGTCTGTGTGGAACAAAAAGACAAATGATGCTAAACATGCCAACTCGATTAAAATTAAAATATTCACTGTCAAGCATTTTACTTACATATTCCCCTGTTTTTTATATACATTGCAAACACTGACCTCAATAATCTCTCTATGGATATCCACCCAGACCAAAGACATTAAGTTAACGCACGCGGAACAGGCTACGCAAATAAAGACAATAATAGTATACCAGACTTATGTTTTCATAAAAGAAAATAACAAATTGAAAAATCAATCAATTTATTATTTTCATTTATAGCACTGTGAGTGTTTCTGTCTAATCAGACTTATATTTTGCCTCTAGTGCCTACAGAAAAAATGCAAAATCATACTTACGCAATTTCCCCTAGATACACCAAAGTTATGATGAAGTTGATGCCAAGACCAAGACCTGTTAACACTCTTCCGGTTAAGACCATGGCTATGTTTGTGGAGACGGCCAGGAGTACTAAGGAGAGGGTCGTTATTATTCCCGCGACGATCAAACATGGCTTCCGACCCTTTGCATTTGCGAGATAACCGGCGACGTATGCTCCTGCGAAGCAAAAAGATATCGATACTGTTCTACCAGTATGTGAAATCGAATTCAAGTCAATATAAAAATAATAATAGGTACTAGTAATGCCTTACTTGCATTCCTACTAATCAGCTTGTCTATCGGGACAGTTTATGCACCCTGACTAAAAAATCATCACATCACATCAGCCCATAGCAGTCCACTGTTAGAAAAAGGCCTCCCCCAGGGTACGCCATAATGAACGATCTCCCGCTTTCGCCATCCAGTTGCGACCAGACGCTCGCTTTAAGTCGTCGGTCCACCTGACCGGAGGCCGTTCAACAGTACACTTGCCGAAGCATAATCTCCACTCGAGAACCCGCTTACTTCATCGGCCATCGGTTTCACGACAGATGTCACCAGCCCACTGCCACTTCAGCTTGCTACACATTTAAACTATATCTGTTACTTTGGTCTTTTTGCGGATAGTCTCATTACGGACTCTATCCATCAGCGAGATCCCATAGACTCTTCCATACTCTCTGACTGAGAGTACGATCAGAGTCTCCGTTGGGCCAGTTTTACTGTCAGCTTCCACTGGAATAAGAAATACTTACCCACAATAGCACCAAGGTAAACAACAGATCCTATAAGTGAAGCCTGTCCTGACCCTATCTCCAAAGGTTCTGGAAAGGGCGTCTGCTCAGGGTCCTCCAGTTTCGGCACCATGGGTGATGACCAGCCTAGACCAAAGCCTACCAGCATCGGGCCTAGGTACACTGAAAAACAAAAATAGATCTGTACAAGGTGTTTGTATTGTGTTTAAGTGTTTGAGTGGCCCCTGTTTAAGTGGCCCAATGAAAAAATCTAGGTTCTACAAGCTACAAATTTGGAATATTGTTTTCTAATATTCGAAAATAAAATCAGACACTCCATACAATCTGCTCTATCTGATAATTTTTCTTCAAATATCAATTTTCCAGATTGGGTTAGCTAAAACGGTGTCCAGAATCTAAATTTTTTCTTTGCACCACTTATAGAGGGACACCCTGTATACACAGAAAATAACTGTATTGCGTGTGATTTAGAGCATATGTTCCTGTTCCGTCTACACTAACTTATCAGACTAATTGCTTGATTGCTATTACCTTTGATATAGGTGCTTACTAACGTCAGATGTTATCATGTATGACTTTTGGACCCCTCTCGCCCCTGCCTTCTTGCTACTTGTCTTACGTGCAATACACATATACGATCTCTTAATTATTGAGTTTTAATGAAGAATCTCCTGAAAACCTTACTTCTATTCATGGTCCTTCGAGCCGGATATTGTGGATCAGCTGATAATTGCTAAGAAGAAATATTGAAGTGATAAATAAGGATTTTAGGAGTGACCTCTACGGGTGTCAAGGTTGTGGCAAGGACTCAAGGATTTTTGCCCAAATTAAGGACTTTATTTATGTAAATCCTCATTAATCTTGTGTAGTTATCACCCAACACTCTAATTAAGGTATAAGTATTGTGTTAATTGGCCTTTTTTAAAGGTTAGTACCTATTTGTATTTTCTTTATTCTATGTACAACTTAAAATTACCGTTGCAGTGAGATTTAGGTTTTATTTTCTTAATAAATTGGTTATGTATACTCTTTGTAGTATTTCTAGCTAAATTCAGCTAATTTAATTAACCGCTTATTAGTTAAACCTAACTAAATTGTAATTTTTTACACTCACTTTTTGCCTAGGTATTTTTCAATTTATTGTTGTAAAATAATACACTTGAAGGTCTTACTTATTTTTATATTGTAATTAAAGCAATATTCATTGTGTACAAATTATATTTTACCTTTAACTACCTTTAATTTCACAGCAATTAGTGCAAATTCAGAGCTGTTAACTTACTTGCATAACTTCCCTTGCATTGTTATTAGTCAGGCTATTTTGTAAAATTCCAGGTTGACTTTCACCTCCTATCAATATGGTTTATGAAGAGGACACCAAAGATGATGAGAAAAATGTGGAAAAAGAGTTAAACCGTTCCAGAGGAACCTTAAAATTACGTTTAACAAATTTTTCCAAATTTTTAGATGGGCTAAACCGTGATTCATTGTCCACTACTGAGGTAAGAGAGTTACAGCTGCGTTTAGAAAAAACTGAAATTTTAATTGACCAATTTGAGGGAGTTCAATCGCAATTAGAGTCCGTTTCTGAAGATCTGGAATGCCTTAATGAGGAGCGCGTGGATTTCGAGAATAGGTACTACAAGTTAGTTTCTACAGCAAAGGAAATAATATCTTCATATCGTAAATGCGAAGATGATTCTAATTCTGATGCCAGTAGTGCTCATACTGTAAAGTCCTTCAGACAAAAAAGAAGCATCAGAATGCCGACAATACAATTGCCTAAATTCTCAGGTTCATATGAAAATTGGCTGGAGTTTAGAGATACTTTTACCAGTCTCATCCACAAAAACGCTGATTATGACGAAATAAGCAAATTTCATTATTTACGGGCTTCCCTAGAAGGCACTGCCGCTGAGGTAATTAAAAAGGTAGACTTCTGTGCAAGAAATTACTCCATTGCGTGGAAATTATTATTGGACCGCTTTGATAACGTTCGATTGTTAACTCAAAATCATGTAGCCGCATTATTCAATCTTAAATCTATTACAAAAGAAACTTCATCTTCCCTAAAAAACATGATAGATCAGTTTAATAAAAACTTACGTGCTCTGCTAGCGTTAGGCGAGCCGACGGAAAACTGGGACACACTTCTTATTTACCTAGCAACACAAAAACTCGATCCGATCACTTTCCATAAATGGGAAGAACACAAAAGTCAGTTAAATAGGGAAACTAAAATCACTCTAGAGATTTTCATGACTTTTATAAGACAGCGCGCAGATTTTCTAGAAACATTAGAGTTATCAGACGTAAAATCACTTTATACTCAGTCACACTCACACAAAACACAGTCACAGGCTAGATCAAAAGTTTTTGTTGCGTTACAAAATAACTCGCTTATGAATGCTAGTTCATCTAGTACGAGTTCTACCGCAAAGTCTTGTCCTATGTGCAAAAATAATCAACACAGTTTGAGCACTTGTCCTGCGTTTTTAGCACTGAGCGTCGAAGAACGTATCAAATTACTGCCGAATTTTAAAATTTGTTATTGTTGTTTACAATCTTCTTCTCACTATGCTAACCGATGCAACAAGAACAAAGCGGGTTGCAAGCGATGTAGGCGTCGGCACCACATCGTAATTTGTACTGAGCCTATTGAAATTGCATCGGAAAATCAAGGTCGGCTTCCTTCCGCTCCCGCGCAGCCTTCCCGCGCCCGCACCCCGCCGCATTCCCATAGTGATCAGAACAACATAACTTTGTCGGCTAATATTCCTATGTCCGATCTCGTACACAATGAGGGACTTTTAGCTACCGCATTAGTTAAAGTATACGATTCCAATAATTGCGAGCATATCGCACGCGTTGCGCTTGATTCCGCAAGTACTTCGTGCATTTTATCTGAAAGGATGTACAACATACTTAACTTGCCATACACTCCGATTAATAAGACGGTGATAGGTATAAACAATGTTACCTCTCAGATTAATAAAATGTGCCTCGTACCTATGCGCTCTGTTAATGGTAATTACTCGGCAAAAATGCAATGTTTTGTTTTGCCCTCTCTCACTGATGACGTGCCATCTAGTCTTATAGACTTATCGGGTATTAACATGCCGACTGATATTTGTTTAGCCGATCCCAACTTTTTCACGCCGGCACCTATAGATCTACTGATCGGTGCACAATATTTTTGGGATATTGCGTTTGCTCAGGCACAACAAATCAGTCTTGGCGTGGGAAATCCCATTCTTCGTGAAACCCATCTCGGGTGGATCGCTGTCAGCCCAACCCCTACGGGCATAGGTACCTCGGATTTCTCTATTAAGTGTAATTTCACTAAAGTCGATGATATTCAAGCGCAACTATCGCGTTTTTGGCAACTTGAGGAAGTTAGCCCCAAATCATCCACCTATTCGAGTGAGGAAAAGATGTGTGAACAACATTTTATTAAAAACACGACCCGACTTGACGATGGTAGTTTTTGTGTGAAAATTCCATTGAAGGAAGACCCCCTTATCTTGGGTGATTCTAGTCTGAGAGCCAAACGCTGTTTTAATTCGACAGAGCGTCGTCTTACTGGTACATTTGGACAATTATACCGAGACTTTATGGCTGAATATGAAAGTTTAGGCCATATGTCGGAGCTGACTCAGCAACAAATAGATTTGATTGCTTATTTTATACCGCATCTCGGTGTGCTACGGGAAAGTAGTATCACTACTAAATTACGTGTGGTATTTAATTGCAGCGCCCGTACTACTTCCGGTATCTCATTAAACGATATCCAAATGGTTGGACCAACGGTGCAAGACGATCTTTTATCGATCCTTACGAGATTTCGGTTTTATAAATATGTCCTTTCTGCAGACGTCGAGAAAATGTATAGAACTATAGTTGTTCATCCTTCTGATCGACATCTCCAGCAGATATATTGGCGTCCAGACCCCTCAGAAACTGTGAAAATATTTCAACTTAACACCGTGACTTATGGTATGGCCAGCGCACCGTTCCTGGCTACACGGTGTCTCAAACAGTTGGGTGTGGATTGCAAGGATAAGGACTTATCTGAAATCATCATACACGACTTTTACGTCGATGACTTGCTGACAGGATGTGACGAATTAGATGAAGCCAAGAGTATTCGTGACCGTTTATGTACCGAGCTGAGCTCGGCACGTATGAATTTACGTAAATGGAAGTCGAACGAGGTGCAGCTGGTATCGGAGTCCTCACAACCTTCTGTTGATTTAAATATTGGTGGTAACGAACCTAGTAAAGTTCTCGGCTTAGGCTGGGTAACCAATTCAGACGAACTTTGTTTTCCGATTGGCACTAATATTGCCACGAAAAACACAAAACGAGACATGCTGTCTGTAATATCTCAGATATTTGACCCACTAGGACTTTTGTCTCCGTGTATTATTCGTCTGAAAATTCTAATGCAAAGACTTTGGTTGCTCAAGCTATCATGGGACGATCAGTTACCAGCAGATATTGTACAGGAATGGTGTGATGTGATCTCTAATCTGCCCCGTCTAAATGATTTGCGTATTCCTCGGATCGTGGTTTGCGATTCATATTGCAATTTAGAATTTCACATTTTTACTGATTCGTCCGAGAGAGCGTATGGCGCGTGCCTATATGTACTCAGTTCAAATGAAAACGGCGAGATTGCCGTGCGTCTATTGATGGCTAAAAGCCGCGTAGCGCCTTTAAAACCGGTTACTTTACCGCGTCTTGAACTGTGTGCTGCTCTGACAGGCGCTCGACTTTATGATAGGGCGCTCAAGTCTCTTCGCATTCCTGTCAAGCGAGCTACATTTTGGTCAGATTCCACAATCGTTCTAGGGTGGTTGAAGATGCTACCTAGTAGATTGCAAACGTTCGTCCGCAATCGGGTGGGAGAGATCATGGAAACGACTGCCGATTGTCAATGGAGACACGTACCTACTCAGGAAAATCCTGCTGACCTAGTGTCCCGGGGCGTGCCTATTGACTCCATGCAATCACAGTCGCTTTACTGGTCTGGTCCAGATTTCTTACACCGAGGTGAAGCTTCATGGCCTCCTAACATAGTCGCCGAAACGAGTCTGCCTGAAGTGCGCAATGAAGTAGTAGTGTCTTTACTTACTAAAACTGACCCACCATTACAGACTTTTATTGATTTTGATCGGTTCTCCAATCTCTTAAGGCTTAAACGTGCTGTTGCTTACATGCTACGTTTCGTTGCAAGTTGCAGGAAACAACCACATGCAACTCCTTTTTTGAGTGAGATTGAACTGCGTAAAGCCTTGAACTTGATTATCTTAACTTCACAACGCGAATCCTTCCCAGAGTACGCCTTGCTAGAACAGAAACAAAGTTTACCCAAAAAGAGTCCTTTGTTAAAGTTCAATCCCTTTCTAGATGAGGATGGTATAATGCGCGTTTATGGACGTCTGACAAATTCAGACTATCCCTTTAATAAAAAACACCCTATCTTGATACAGTCCACACATAAATTTACAAAATTACTCTTCCGCCATGAGCATTTCAGATTGTTACACGCGGGACCTCAGTTGTTGTTGTACACGATCCGCGAAACTTTTTGGCCCATTGGTGGTCGCTTATTAGCAAAAGCTTGTTTTCGTCAATGCGTCAAATGCACTCGTATCAAGGGCAATATCGTTGCTCCTTTGATGGGTAATCTACCCAAAGAGCGCATAGTACCTGGAGTCTTCCAGACTGTTGGTTGTGATTATGCGGGACCTATGACTTGTGCCAGTCGCCAAGGCCGTGGATGTAGAATGGTAAAAGTATTTATCGCCATATTCATCTGTTTCAGTACCAAGGCTATACATTTAGAATTGGTCGGCGATCTGACCAGTCAGACGTTCTTGCTTGCTCTCGAAAGATTCACGAACCGTAGAGGAAAACCAACCGATATGTACTCCGATAACGGTACCTCATTTGTGGGCGCGTCGAATGAGCTTTCTCAATTTTTGAAGGCGAGCTGTAACTCTTTATCCGAGGGGGCGGCCAATGAAGGAATCAATTTCCACTTTATTCCTGCGTACAGCCCGCACTTTGGTGGTCTCTGGGAGGCTGGTGTTAAGTCGACCAAGTACCATTTGCAGAGAGTGTTGGGAAATTGTAGACTAACTTACGAGGAATTTAATACAACCTTAGTGAAGATTGAAGGCATCCTCAACTCAAGGCCACTTACGCCACTGTCGTCGAATCCAGAGGACTTGACACCCCTCACTCCCGGACACTTCCTTATCGGCCGACCTATCACTGCTCTGCCTACTAAGGACCTTCAGGACCGCTCCTATGATCAGTTGACCCGTTTCCAGAGGATTGAACAGCTCAAACAACACTTCTGGAGGCGTTGGAGTGCTGAATACATTTCCGAGCTGCAGCTGAGGACGAAGTGGAGGACTTCCAACGAACCTCTGCAGCTGAATACTCTCGTCCTTCTTAAAGAGGAAAACCTGCCTCCTCTGAAGTGGAAGATGGGGCGAATCGTGGCGCTTATTCCTGGTTCAGATGGAATCAGTCGAGTAGCCGATGTGAAAACCGCTACCGGCATCGTACGAAGGTCGTTTGCGAAGATATGTCCGCTGCCTGTCGCTGCTGATGATGATGCTGCTGGAGCTGGAGTATCTGGTTGAAACCTGACGTTTTCAACGTCGGGGGGCATGTTCCTGTTCCGTCTACACTAACTTATCAGACTAATTGCTTGATTGCTATTACCTTTGATATAGGTGCTTACTAACGTCAGATGTTATCATGTATGACTTTTGGACCCCTCTCGCCCCTGCCTTCTTGCTACTTGTCTTACGTGCAATACACATATACGATCTCTTAATTATTGAGTTTTAATGAAGAATCTCCTGAAAACCTTACTTCTATTCAGCATAGTGATTTGAATTTTGGACATTAAGAAAAACAAACAATGATACCTAGTAATAGTAGCGTCTGTGTTGAAATTATTTCAGGTAATTATTTTATCTCTTGTGAAAAAACTTTTTTAAAAGGTAAACTCGCACTTATCCACATATCTACCTAATTTTATGGTAAAATGAGGAGAAAAATTATGTGTAGTTAAGAAATGAGAAGACATCCATTTTCAACTCATGTTTTAACAGATCTGGCTCGTTTCTTTTTATATATTTAAGTAATTTAATTTTCATTCCCTTCGCTACCTTGGGATTCAAACTTAGCACTCGCAGCAAATATTTTGCTCTCTTGTTTTGAAAGCAACTATTGTGTTGTAGATAGTCTATTTTAAGCGACCCATTTAGCACTACCACGCTACCCATCTGCCGCGCTTGAATCACTCATGACCCACAGAACAGAAAATTCAAGCGCGCCAACCACACATAAATGACATATTTGCTCTGTGCAACGGACAATATTCCGGTTCGTGACATTTACCGCACGAACGACAACCTGCGGCAGTGGTAATTTGATGCGGTGACTCGTGCGATGAATGAAATTTAGTAAATTTAGTTTTTTTTTGGATTTTATAATTTATAAGCTCCTTTAATCAAAAAACTAATGCGGTGAACCATCGCCATTTTTGAGTTGCTTGGAGCACAACCAATTTCAAAGATTTTTTTTTTTTACAATTCATTGTACACGTTCTAAAAATCATTTAACTATAAGTAGACAAGCAGTTTAGTAAAGTCCAGAAAAAAAAGGTTAAACTTGCTTACCTATAAAAGCAATAGCAAACTGCTTTTTCATATATATACGTAATTCCATTTTGAATCGTCTCATATATACTCGTAACTCCATTTTAATCGTCCAATTTAAACTTTTAACAAATAAATATCACAGATACGGTGCTCAAAATATCACACAACTTTTTTTAAAAATGAATTTTAAATAAATATGTTCACATAATTTAAATATTGTTGTTACTCAAACATGGAATCATTAATGAACTACAAGGAGAAACGATAGGTAATTAATTACTTTTATCTTATTTAGTCTTAAATTGATAGCAATCTAAATTAATTGATCTAGAAATCTGCGAAAGGGTAAAGCTCGGGCGAAATGATCGAATTACCTGAAAAATAATCTTTCTAACGCATAAGGTCCCGTTCGCAAAATGTCTCTTTTCGCTTTCGCAAAATGTCCGCTTCTCATAAAGTGGTGCTTTGTTTCTTTTTAGCAATTTGATTGACACATTCAAAAAATTGGACCACATTGACACAAAATTCATTCTAAAACTATTATATCTATCTAAAGCCACAAATATTTTAAAGGCCCTAAGAAAATAGGGCGAAGTATTAATAAAGTTTTTGGACACACAATGACAGTAATAAAATGACAGCATAGAGCTGGTTTTTCCACTCTCCAATCAGTAGGTAACTCTACGATCTCCATTATTTTCGAATGAACCAATTTAGTCTGAACTATCAGATATTAATGTTTGTGTTTTTATCACAAAGATAAAAACAAGAAAAAACCGATAATGTGTTTCCAATTGCATCATCTGCGTATGGCAATATTGTCGAGTTTTTATGTTTGTTGTTATTTTATTACACTGATGATGATGATGATGATGATGATGATGATGATGATAATGATGATGATGATAATGATGATGATGATGATGATGATGATGATGATGATGATGATGATGATAATGATAATAATGATGATGATAATGATGATGATAATGCTGATGATGATGCTGATGACGATGATGATGATAATGATGGTGACGATGATGATTTCGCCGACCGATTTCGGCCATGGCGACCACTTTGACTCCTAATGCGCCCGGAGATGGCTATTGTAGCCAATTTTGGCAGTAAACTCCCGTGCACAGTATGGACACGTGAGTTTGCCATTTACACATTTATAATTAATGGCGACGGGTGGACGGGCCTTCAGCTCATTGCGCTTAGCCTCGTGTTATTACACTATCTTAAAGGTGAACGCATACTTATCCGTGACTAACAAACCGAATGCACCAGAAGAACTGAACGAATCAATCGCGCCGATAGAATAGTTTTTATTACCTATCCTTTACACCTTTATTTTTGTTGGGTAATAACGTAAATTATAAGTGAAACTGCCTCTATTAAGCCAGTATTACTCATTTCTGTATTGATAAACGGCCGTGTGAACCGGCTTAGAATAGAATCACCCCACATCCTTCCCATGGGTGTCGTATGAGGCGACTAAAGGACTCGAGAGTATTGGTGTATTACAATTTTTAGGCGACAGGCTGACAACCTGTCACTATAGTGATACACTTGTTTTCAGAAACATTCTTGGAAAACAATTCTCAAAAATGTCAGACGCGGTTAACGCTTTGCCTGGATATGCCTGGGATAAAGGCGTGTTATATGTATGCATTTGAAAATAAAGGAGGATTGCTCTGTTGCACTCAACTGTCAGAATATAAGCTACTACTGCACTCACCTCAATAAACTCTCTATGGTCGCTACTACTGCTATTAGTAGAAACAAAAAAGTAAATAGAATGATTCGGATACCTTTGTCATTGGACGTTAGACAACTTGGTGTCCTACGCATGGGACATGAAATCATGGTCATGAAATATTGTTTCCTTGTTCTTAATAAAAATAATAGTACTGGCTTGTTAAATTTTCCAGAAAAGTCTCTTAACAAAAAAAAGCAATACGCACAAGCTCGGTCAACCAGGTACATTTCCATTACCAGGAATCCATTTCCCGCATACAGTTGCTATGTGGTAGGAACTGACCGAGGCTGTAAAGGCAACGTTGCGTCACTGGAAATCAGTTTTGAATTTCGAATCCCAATCTTGTTTACCGTGTTTACCTGCCAGATGCCGTCCGGACTATTGTTCCGATTTCAGTTTTAGCCAATCAAAGGCCGTCCTAAATACGCTTCCAGTTTTCCGTAACATTACGTAAAGCGCCCTCTGTAATGATGAATAGGGACTATCTAGGGCCACAGATCACTTTTATATTTGTTCTGAAGTATACGTCAGTGCCACGTTATTTTAAGAAAATATAGAGACGGCGCGCAACGGGTTACTGGGTGTTACTAAGATGGTATTTATTACCTATAATGCTATGTCTTTGATCGGAGCGTTAGTATGAATAAAATAATCATACCTAACTCCTGAACCGCGCCATCTATATTTACTTTTATACCACGCAATGACATCAAAAGATACAAAATGCTTTATAAAGAAGGGTATCGGTATGTTACGGAATTGTGCAGTTACCCAGTTATTCAACTTTTAAAGTTAGCTGAAAAATCGTCCGAAAAAGTCATTCTTTTTTTGGCTTCTGCAAACAAACAATTCAGCCAGTGTATGCTGAAAAGTAAAATCACAGTAAAATTAATAAAGAATAAGGTCACAGAGCAGACACAATAGATTATGGTAGAAAAATAAAACTGATTGAATGCTCACCTATGTGACAAAAGAATAAATAAAAACCAACCCATCGATTTTTTTTTCAATACATAAACAGTGGAATAACTTGAAAACTACAAAAAACTTCACGGAATGTACAAGGTCATTTCTGTGGTAGTAGAGTTGGCATCACATACCAACGAAGGCATTTCATCGAATCTACGACCCTCGGCGTGACGACAGGGGCTTTATCCGCTACGCCACCCGGCCAGGCAACTAAAGGGTCAAATTTGCGGTAGATACACACCCGACAGCTAGATTTACGAGCGTTTTTCCTCCAAAATGGCTGATTTATTGCTGTGAAATGCGTTTTTTATGGCTCAGCTTTAGGTTTTTCATCGTCCTGTTCTAAGCGTTATCTTTAATTTTGTTGCTGATGGGTAGGTACAAATAGATTTTTCCTAAATCCTTCTTTCTCCGAAATCTAGTCGAGGCGTCGAAAGTTTGGTGGTAGAGCAGTGGGACGGTACCCTATGCGTCCCGGGTTCGATCCCCGGCAGACGCTTGAATTTTTTTCAATTTCTTATTTTTCATATAAAAACAAACTTAAGCTGGCACATCGGTGGCCAAGTGGTTAGGACACTTGTTTTACAATCGTGAGACCCAAGTTCGATCACCGCCAAGTACCAATGTGTTTTTACTCACGTACATTTACCGACTGCTCGAAGGAAGAACATCGTGATAAAACCCACATTCAAATAAAATTTGAAAATGACTTAACCTAGGATTTGGGCCAGTTATCCTTCGGGTTGCAGAGGTCAGATGGCAGTCACTCTGTGTAAAAACTTGGTTCCACGTCAAATCACCTTGGTTAGGTAGCCGACCCCGACAGAGAACGGGATAAGGCAAGGAGAATGAAGAATCTTAAGTCTTACCGCACTCGGACTTCTTGAAATTTTGCTTGAAACATTTATGTTTTATCCATAAGTACGCATTAGGTTGCACTTAACTCCCATCGCACACAAGTCTACTATACGTATAATACCTACTACTACGTATATAAATTCATGCCCATTTCACCAGTTGAATATTTCATGCAAAAAAAGTTGTATTCATTTCGTATTTTAGTTCAGATAGAGCACACCTGGCTCCAGTACTTGTTCTAAAAGTGATGGGTACGGTTTTTTTTAACTCATTTTATACTACACCTGCATAGAAACTGATATATTGCTTTATGAAACGTAAAAAAGAACAAGAGCCATTGTTCACGTTTATACAAATTTATAAATCACTTTCCTCTCCGGGGGAGAAAAGATGATCTCTCCCACCGATTTCGGCCATGGCGACCACTTCGACTCCTAATTAGATCGACGCTGATGCGCCCGGAGATGGCTATTGTAGCCAATTTTGGCAATCAACTCGCGTGCACAGTGTGGACACGTGAGTTTGCCATTTGGGCATTTCTACAGACACGCCGTTTTTTTTGTCCTGGTCCAGAAATCGTGTTAAACATATAAACTAAAATCTCAAAAAAATAACACATAATCCTTAATGTATGTTCTACTTGGAGAGCATAATTATTATGACTAATTTAATATTACTTTCTTCTGAAAAATATACCGAATTGAAAAAAAAGCACCAAATTTACCTGATTTAGGCCTGTCCCTTTGGCGGAATTGAAACTAAATTGGTCCATAATTCGATAATTTCCGGTATTTATAATAATGTTCCTATGTTCACATGTATATAGATATATGACAAAGGCTTATTTATTACCAAGATGTCTATAATGTTTTATTTTGTACCACTTACGTTACTTTAAATATTTGTCCCGAGCTTATGACTAAATTCGGTATCACTCACAAACTCTTACGCACATCTGTAAACACGCGTGATATGCACACCATTATTCGATTCACATAAACTGCCAGTTGCGTCCGAGTAGGCGAGTGCAGTGAATCTGAGACATGCTGCCGGAATTTACCATTTTCAAAGGTAAGAAATTTTGCTTCGTCTTTGGTGCAGGGTAATTTCTCAACTCCGGATCATGAATATTTTTGAAACTATAAGAGCTAAAAGGTTGTTACTTTGTGTAATTTGTGCCTCGATAGTATACCAATACGTAGGTAAAATTGGATTTGCACAAAGTTTTACTGTGAGAGAGAAATTTCAAAGAAACCAGCTTTTTCTCAACTCCGAGAATCTGAACTCCGTGTGCATTTGTTCATGGAGTTGAGAATTTTATTCACGGAGTTGAAGTTTTTTATAAAACTGTGATTAGAATGATGTCGTGTGGTACCGGCGTAGAATAGCATCACTCCAATTCTACCTGTAGGTGTCGTAAGAGGCGGCTAAAAGTTAATCATCAAGAAAATAGCTGGCAGCGTTCGCTGTGAATGCAACATCGTATTTGATGCTCGCCAATCTACCTACCATGCGTGGAAAACATGGCAATACCTCCCCAATAAGGGAAGCTCATGTCCAGCTGTGAACTGTTGTGGCTGTAAAGGTGTATTTTTGGAAAATAACGTAACACCTACTTACTGCTAGTGTGTTGAAGCAAAGCAGTCGTAGTATAAACTATGCCACTGGTTTTGACAATATTTCATGACATTTAGATTTGCCGAGTGATGCCAGCTAAATTAACATTTTATTTTCGATTTTCTGAAATTTCGAAAAATTTTCTTTTTAACAGCATGATCCAATTGTTCGGATATTTCTCGTACTCCTCATTGTTCCTCAGCACCAGACTCCTCCGGATGGTCAAGTCCTATTTCATTAAAATTAACAGGGTACGCTTAAATCGTCCATTAGCCAAAGACTCAGATCTAAAATGACCAAAAATTGTGACGTGTGATGCCGGCTTAGAATAGAATCGCCCCACATCCTTCCCGCAGGTGTCGTAAGAGGCGACTATGGGACTCGAGAGTGTTGGTGTATTACAATTTTTAGGCGACAGGCTGACAACCTGTCACTATAGTGATACACATGTTTTCTAAACAACCTTCGAAAACAATCCTCAAAAATGTCAGACGTGGCGATGGCGACCGTATTCTTACGGCCGTTAACGCTCTGCCTACCCCGCAAGGGATAAAGGCGTGATATATGTATGTATGTATGTAAAAATTTTGACAGTAGTACTGATGAAAGCAATCCACGAAAACCAAATCAGAAATCATTTTTACGCACAACTGTCTTCAAAAATACAAATACAGAATTAACGAAGAATTTAAACTTTTACACCATCGGCTGATATTTAATACAGTAACACTTTAAAAATTCTCAACTCCGTAAACAAATTTTTAAACTCCGTGAACAGTCAATATTCAAATTCGATTATTTCAGAATCTGCAAGTGGAAATGGGGAGAAATTCGTCTTATGTTGTTTATTCATTTAAAAAACAATAAATCACTTTGAATGAGTGCATGAAAATCTTAAAACAAACGTGCATTCTCAACTCCGTGAACACATTTCTCAACTCCGTGAACACTCGAAATTAAAATTTAATTATTTCAGGATCTACTGAAGCAAATGATGGCAAATAAGCATCAATATGTTTCTATTCTTTTTTCCTAATTTTCCAGTATTATAAAGTCAATAAAATGTTAAAAATAAAATTGCACACGGAGGTGATAAAAATTTACTCCTGCCGTAGAAATGCCCATTTACATAATTATAGTCAATGGCGACGAGTGGACGGGGGAGAAATGATGGAACTGTCAAAGTTACATAAAATGGAACGTGAATCTAATATTTATGCAGGCAAAATGGAAGACTTAGCTGAATGCTCATTGCCCTTGCTTCGTATTGTAAAAAAAATAGCTTTGGATTTTTCGTGTATTTTTTTTAGGTTTACCTACTTTGCCGTGTGATGCCGGCATAGAATAGCATCACCCTAATTATTCCCGCGGGTGTTGTAAGAGGCAACTAAGGGACTCGAGGGTTTCATGTGTATTACCACGTTTTACAACTTTAGGCGACAGGCTGACAACCTGTCACTACAGTGATACACGAATCATCTGAAGGGGCCCTCAATACTTGTCAGACGTGGTGATAACTACCGTAATTTTACGTTTGTTAACGCTCTGCCTACCCCGCAAGGGATATAGGGGATGTGTGTGTGTGTTGAACTATTCATGCTTTTATTAGATACGTCGTCGTGGACATCACTATTATTCATTCGAAATCTGTGTGTTTGTATTCAATGTTTTAACGTAAAATTCTGTAGCTTTTTTTTTTTATTTCTACGCAGCATACTTTTGAATCCAGGGTGGGATTAAAAGTGCTTTTGTATGAATATTTTTTTCATGTTTTGCCGTAGATAAAAATAGCTCGTCTACATTTGTAGATAAAAATGTCTACGGTCGTTCCCAGTGGGTTAGGTTATATTAAACAAAGAAAAAATATTGTGTGTTCTAGAGATAAAACTGAACAACTTTTGTCTGAACCGAATTGTCGAAATACGAAAAATTTTTGGACCTCCCGTACTAAGTGACTTGGTCGGAAGGTATCTACATTTTGTATGGGAGGTCCAATTTTTTACAAATTTTGACACATAAATTCAGACAAAAGTTGTTCAGTTTAATGTCTAGAACGTGTGTTCCCTTAAAATATATTTGCTTGATTTAATTCAACCTTGTACAAGTAATTCAGTCCGCTTCCATTTTTTATGCACTGAATTTGACAGGTGACCTCAGTCCAAAAAAAGGTCAACATTCTAATAAGTATCTATGTTTCCTCGTTAGCAATAGTAGGTAATAATAATTATTATTATCATTTTCTTGCCCCGGCAATAACCGTTATTATGATCGTAATAAACAGAGAACAAATGATTATTTGCCCTTGTTTTCGTATTAATGCTACAGTTAAGTCATAGATTTTGGGATTCTCGAAATGCCTAGGCCTTTCGAGAATGTGTTAGTTAATTCATGCCGCCTTACTCGTACTAGCAGCAACAATATCTCCTTACCCCTTAAAGATACCAACATACACTGGTTTCTCATACAATTTATATGAAAATTGTTCCTCTTAAACGTGTTATCTATTTTGGTTTTCTTATACGGTTCCTTGGGTCATTGGACGACTAGGTGACCCAAAAAAAAGAACACGGTACCATATAAAACTTCTCTTTCAAACCAATTGAAAAAGGAAAAAAGTATTTGAACATACATTCCCCAATAAAGAACCACCCCATTTGTATCTACAAATTCCGAGATAGCTTCATTGTCTGTGAAAGTAGTATCTTGCACTGCGCTCGCTAACCCGCTTGCCAAGCGTGATGTGGCGAGTATGACAATATAGGGAAGAATGTATTATCAAATAGCTTTAGACTGTTGTGGTTGTTCATGATAATAGTGATACAGAGAATACGTTTCTTAAATACGAGGTGATGTATGAACTAAACGACTTTCCCCTAGGAGCGTATGTAACAAGATTCAAGATTTGACTGTCCCGATGGCGTAGCGGATAGTATGCCTGCCTTCTCCGCCGAGGGTCGTGGGTTCGATCCCCACCGGACACAAATATTAGTTAAGTCAATTTTCAAATATTTGTGTTGAGTCTGGGTGTTTTCTATGTATAATATGTATTTATTTACAAAAAAAAAGTATATATGTATTAGTATCAGCTATCTAGTTCCCATAGTACAAGCTTTGCTTAGTTTGGGGCTAGATGGCGCTGTGTGAATTGTCCAGGATATTTATTTATTTATTTTATTTCAATCGTTTATTTCCAAGTAGATTCACAACGAATACTTTTAGAATGTCAGTAAGCTACAATACAGTACTGTCCCGGAATACAACTTTATGTTCCTATTAGAAACGCAGCAACAGTAGAATAAAAAATAAACAAAAATAAAGACACTAAAATAAGATTCGACATTCCATATACAATCGGCTGAACGCCTTTCGCAAAGAAATTCAAAGACCTTAATATAGGATTGTTTGCTCAACTTAGAGATAAACTACTCGTATCATTTATTACAATGCCGAAATCTGCAATGTGACGGCAACATTAATTTTTGGGTAAATAATTCAGACAGCGTTTAGGGCAATTTCGACGCTTTTATACTATTTTGTACCACAATAATGCTTTCTCCATTTATATTATGGTGAAACCCTTTTTCTGCTACATTAAAATCATAATTCTGATCAATTTGTTAGATACTTATTTTAGGAAAGATAATAAAGAAGAAAATAAAAAAAGTTCTCAACGAATTGAGAATCTCCGCCATTTTTTTCGCCGGATAAAATTTCTAAAACCAAAAGGTAGGTACATGGTAGGTACATTCCACAGGAGTCGCAATAAAAATAAATAAATACACACACATACATACACACACAAATCACGCCTGGATCCCTAGCAGGGCAGGCAGAGCGTTACCGACCGTAAAATTACGGTCGTTATCGCCACGTCTGACAAATGTTTCAGGGTCGTTTCAGATAAATCGTGTATCACTATAGTGACAGGTTACCAGCCTGTCGCCTAAATTTGCAATACACATGAAACCCTCGAGTCCTGTAATCGTTTTCTACGACACCCAGAAATGTGGTGATGCTATTCTAAGCCGGCATCACACGGAAAATACCTACACCTATAGATTTACCCAATAATTATGTTTAGTAAGTAGAATGAAGCCAGAAATAATCGCAGGAGACCTCGAAGGTATCTTCCTGCTCCAAATAAATATCTACTTAGAGTATCAAATACACACTAGGCAGGATACAGGGTGTTAGAAAATGTTGCTGCGTGTAAAAATGGCCCGTGAAACTGAACGAATGTCCCCAAGGAATATAACTACGAAGTACGAAAAACAATGGACGTTTCGCACGTCAAATAGCGTCATTAGCCAACCGAGTAATTTTAAATGTGTCGATAGCTTGAATCATGTTGCTAAGAAAAGCTTGTTCATTTTTACAAGCTGGTTCCCCACCCCTGAAAAGGAATTCAATACTTTTTTCTTCCATATGCTCGAAAATGGCACTATTATTTCAAAAAATAAATACGTAATAAATGGAATCATTTAAGTCATCAGGTTGGCAGAGACACTCAAACACGACAATAATGAAATTCCATACATACATTTCAATCCTGGCTCCTGCAGGCTGATTGTCTAACTCTGATCGGTATCGCAATCATCTTGAAGCTGATTGCGATGGCATCGCGATCGGCTTGATTGCGAGGAATTGTCTAACAGTTTTCGTCGTTATCGGTTTGGGAATGAATGAAACTAGACTTGTGATAGTCATTCTTCTTGCGTTTCGTTTCTACAAGTTTGGCCCAGTAAAACTAATATTTTATTTTTTATTTTTTTCTATAAATGGCTTTTATAATTACATATTTAATGTTCCTTATTATAAAAATCATATATGAAATTTTTGAATTGCATATTTGTTGTATTCCACACAAATAATTGTTTTTATAAATATGGAACATCAAAACGCATTGGCGTATTGTTGCCAACTTAGTTAATTTTCCACCAAATCTGGGAGCTTAGGCTTCCCTTTTAGCGTACAAATATTGATTTCAGTGATTAGTGGACTTGTTTAGTGAAATGTATTATGGTTTGGCTTATGGTGAGTTTCATTATTTTTGTTACAATATGTGTAATATTAATGTTATTTCTCCAAAAAATGTGAGGGCAAAACATTTGAATAAAAAATTGGTGATTTTTATCTACGAAAATATTTTTTATATTTTTGTGTAGAGAGGCTTATTACAATTTTTTTTTGTTTTGGGCAATTTTTGCCTAGGATACATCTAGGCCGAGATATAGACCCTTGAAGTTTTGGGCCTAGAACTTTGAGGGCCTGTATCTCGGCCTAGATGCGCCTTAGTGCTAAATTGCTGAGGACAAAAGGTGTCTATATTAGGCCTTTTTATATTTTTGTCGAATAGAGGGGCCTAGGCTTAATATAAACACTTTTTGTCCTTGGCAGTTTGGCCTAACACGCACCTAAGCCGAGATATTTCTCCTTAAAAGTTCTAGGCCATAAACTTCAAGGGTCTATATCTCGGCTTAGGTGCGTACTAGCCTAAAGTTGCTAGTTACAAAAAGTGTTTGTCTTAGCACTCTCTATACGATAAACTAAAAAAAAAGATTTTAAACTAAAAGAAACATATTTTTGGCCAAAATGTTACTAAGTAAATTATGACAAAAAAAAAAGTATGTTTTCCCAAGACGATTCATAGGGCCCCCACGTATATACTTTACCAATTGCCCCTTACCGCCCCGAAAAGTATACTCTAACCATCGCTTGTGGTGGGCAGCTTGATTCTTCGTTGGCAACACTGGATGTCTGTTTCGTTTATTATGGCACGGGGTATTGTATTTGTTTTTATACTAAAAAACGCCTTTGTAATTGTAATTCCATGAAGAAGTAAATACACAAGTGGAAATAATGTTGATATTATGACGATACAACAACTATTTCATCATCGTGAAATCGTGTGATTGAAAACAATGCCAGCGAGGAAATTAGTATCAGAGCGCAAATGATGCGATTTAGCATTTTACGACACGACAACTTTATATAGAACATTATTGAAGAGAAAGTAGAAGGAAGTAGAGGAACACTCCGACCTAAAAGCACTTACTTCACCCAAAAAGAGAAAAAGTCAATGTTGTGTTGTGTTGTGTTGTATCAAATGTGTTATGTAAAATCTCTGGCGGAGAGAAGGAAAGAATGGAAATTACTTCACTGACAAGAGTCCAGAGGAAGTGTGTGTTAAAGGTACTTATTTTTCTGTGTTTTGCCATAAATCTTATATGGTGTGGTTCTGCCCGCTGCTGTAACTAATTTTCCTGTGGGAGTTTATTGTTTTTATACATATAAACTTGCCTTTTGAGTAACTCTATTTATTAAAAAACTGCATTGACATCCGTTGTGTAGTTAGATTACATGCTTAAAGACAGAGTGAAAAGCAACTTTGCTGTTTACTATGGCATGATTTTATAAAAAACCCTTAGTGTATTTCATTTTCAATAATGTTGTTTTTTTTTAAATTGCAGGCCTCTTAAATTGCCCCAGAAGAGTGGAGATGAATATTACACGGCAGACAGAAAAATGTTCTTGTGGCATGCCATGCTACAGGATGATTTTTAAAACCGCAAGCGGAGCCGCGGGCACCCGCTAGTATTTAATAGTCCCAGACATTTATTCCCATCTGCCATGCTCCCATCATTATTGTACTAGTAGAATAAGCCTAAGCCTCCTAAGTGATGGCAGACATTGCAATCTGCCTCGGTGGTGGCCAATTGCAATGTGTGCCACCGCAAGGGCAGCCGTGATGGTGGTAGATGGAAACAAAGGTAGCACTTTGGTGAAATTATTAATGAAGTTATGTAAAGGATTGTAATGATAGGAAATAAAATCTACATAGATGGTAATAATTTTCTTTAATATTATTTTTTATTAAATTTAAATTGTTAAATTTCATTAATATTGTTGGGGCATATATTATGGCATAGATTTATACATAAAAGGTTCCATGTTATCTAATAAATGGTCTTGCTGTCTGTCTTTCTGATTTTTTAATGTGTTCAGCTCACTTTTGCCAATCATCTGCATTGATGGATTCAAATGTTTGTTCTAGCTTTGCATCCATATCTCGAATATTGCATTTCACATTTACACTCCCTACTTTCATTTTATTTCACATTGGAGTCATCATCCAATCCCTGTGGGTATATCCAGAGTCACCTGCAAAATAGAATACTTACATTAAAACTTCCTAAGTATGACTGATGCTACAAAAAATTTTAGTAATAAGAATGTGTGTATGTGATGAATGGTCTTGCTTACACTTATCATCTATCCATTATCATCGGCAAGCCCCCTCCCTCTATCAGATTTCACCGCGCAATTTTAAAGCACATCATGTGCGTCATTGTGCCATGGTTCTTATTTATTGAGTGGTAATGTTTACGGTTGTAGTCAGCCTCTTCATACCCTGCTGGGCGAATGATGGCGACATTGATGCAGTCAATAGTCCAGGAAATCCGATCTTCTGAATGAATCTATAACAAAATATAAATTTTAGTTAGTAAACCAACTATTAGCTCAAATGAGAATATCAACGCATCTGCCATATTATTTTAATCTTATTTAAATACACAGCTCAATTTCCTGTGTGCACGCTAGCAAAGCCGCGGAAAACAGTAAGTTAGTCATAAATTAGACTGATCCAATGAGGTACTTACTTGCTTTTGTCTCCGGACGTACACGGAGCGCTGTGCTGTTGGCAGGGGAGGTATTAAGTCCTCGCAGAGGACTTGAAACTTCGACCCTCGCAGCCGAAAATGACTTGTAAATAGCCGTGTCAAAGGTCCTGTGTCCAGCCCTTAAAATCGCTAGTTCACTCTCAGCTGCCGTAGAAGGCACTGCTCTTTAGTAACCGCAAGCATAATAGCTTCTGCCCTAACTTCTAACTTGAAAAATTAGAGAATAATTTGATTTATACTTTGATTACGGTAACTACAAGGCTGTCGGTTTCAAATGACATTAGCCAATTGGTATCGACTTCGTTTTTAGCTGTCATCGGCGATAGACAATACGAATTAACGTCAAATGACCCAGTTTCATTCGTTCGATTGGTTTCAAGTTTGATCGTTATCGTCTTCAAATTGCCAAGCCGATCGATCGCCTTCAAGTGTCAAAAATTACACAAAATGGCGGCCCGATTGGCTTGAACTGTCAAAATGAAGGCGAAAACGATTACGATCAGAGTTAGACAATCAGCCCGCTGGTCCAAAAAAGGTTCTATGGTACTTACACAATGAAGTTTGAAGACTGAATGTGATTCTCCCGCGTATTTTCGTTGTTAACTCCAACGCATGCTGCTTGCATATTTTAAAATGTATATTTGTGATGTTCAAATCAAATCCTTCCTTGCATTATACTAACCTCAGCAAAAATTACAATTTCCAGTCGTTCACTTAGTTCACACAATATTACTAGACCATAAATTGGTCTATTTTTGGCTGCTGCCTTAATGGACTATTGTAACACCCTGTATATTGTATTTATTTACTTTTTGCCTGCTCAACTACCCAACACGCCGGATCGGATGGCAGCACATTTGCTCACTTGTCAAACTTGTTTTTCCCTTGTAGCCTTATACGGTATATACTTATGGGACATACAACGACACTTAGTCATCTACACTATACTATATTCTACTTTTACAGCCTCAAAAGTCCTCTGCTGGTCATCGGTTTCCCCTAATTGGGGGTATTGCCATACTCACCACGCTTGGCAGGCGGATTGGTGAGCGCAGTGTAAGATTTTATTTATTGTAGACATTCACAAATAACGTTGCTGCCTGTTCCCTGGATTCATCGCCTAGTCGCTTTTTACGACACCCGCGGTTAGAAATAGGATGATGCTATTCTAAGCCGGCACCTCACGGGAAACTGAGTCATAGTGCAATACTAATAGGGATCTCCTGTTAATGCTCTGCCCACGTAATCCATTGGGAAGTTTTCTATCTGTCTGCATCTGACAGATCACGAGCTAGTTTATGACGTCATACCAGGTGGCGTTGCATTAGGTTGAAATTTTGTCATAACGAGTTATATTGATACTCAACTAGAAAAAATAAATTGAAGAAACTTTTTCAGTTATGCTAATCGCTTTCTATATACACTTGAAAATGGGCTAGAAAAGTTTCCATTATTGCGCCGAATTTCGACGGCGTAATTTCAGCTTAGTATGTTTACACAGGTAGAAAACGAAAACCAAAAAGATTTCGACCTCATTTGCGAATGATTCATAGGTACCAAATTTTTTTTCATGGATGTCATATCCATGTCAAAACATAAAGTCGATTGTCAGAGAGTGTGACAAACAAGTGACGAATGCAGAGGAGATTTTTGTTTGAAATTTCACGAGTCTACATTCTGCGATATCTTGGTGATTTATACATTTTAGTTCAGCTTTTATCTAAAGTTGTTTAAATAACTATTAGCTCTTATTCAGTGGTGTGTGTTTTTGCGTCAGTATTTTGGTGGCAATTTTTTGAGCAGTCAATTTTCTAACAATGTCAAAAGTACGTCCAAAATCAGCAAAAATCACCCTTCCCAATCGGGTAACCTACCATGCCGCTCTCAAAGCTGAAGCGGCAGATACTGAATTATCAACAGAAGTTGATTACGAAGCAGCAAAGAGAGAGTTCGACCTAGAACTAGCTTGGTGCATTGAACGATTAGAACTATTTGTTGAAAAAAATAAAAACACTGAAACTCCCATAGATGATACGGAACAGGCTCTGTTGGTACTTAAAAGTGAAACCCAACCACTTATTTTCAAAAGAGTACTCATGAGATCATACTGTGGAGATTATACAAGAAAAATGAAGACTGCTGCTAAGAAAGCTCTAGCTAAAACTAATAAAACGAAAGTATCGATTCCAATTAAAAATAAAACTTCGATATTGCGACAAGCCGCTATCGACTTGACTAAACATGACGCCAAAAAACTTTCTCGTCGTACAAAACCAGTTCCGACTAGTGCATCTCAAGGCAGAACGACGACTGCAACTAGTTCAAAGTCGTGGACAACAGTTTCTAGAGGATTGACAACCGCAAGTACTTCTAGAACAAGCAGTGCTTGTTCAATTATGACGGAAGAGGCATTTAATAATATAAAGTTTCTTGACGATCGTGGAGACACAAAAAAATAAATTACAAAGAAGAACGTAACTAGTTATATCTCAAGTTATGCAGGGTGTAAAAATATTAGCCGCAACTATTTTAACAGGTGAATCAGCCCATGAAACTGAACAACTTTCCCTAAGGAACATAGGTCGAAATATGAAAATAATTTTGGACCTCCCATACAAAATTACCAACCGACCAAATCAATTCATATAAGAGATTCATAATACATATTTTCTCATACTTCGACCTGTTTCTTGGAGAAAGTTATTCAGTCCGAGGTAAAGGACTCGAGATCTCGTCGGATCATCAGTTATCGTTTTATGCTCAATATGTTTAAAAATATTTCTTTTTGCTTCAAAAATAAATTCATGTTGTTACTTTTTGGAAGCTACATCCTTTTATTTGCTATCAAATAAAACTACCTTCTGCCATAACATGCACACACACACACAAGTCACGCCTATATCCCTGGCGTGGTAGGCAGAGCGTTAACAACCGTAATATTACGGTTTGACAAAAAATATTATAAATGCGAAAGTGTGTATGTTTGTTTGTTACTCCTTCACGCCAAAATTGCTTTACCGATTTTCTTTAAATTTGGCACTCAGGTAATCTTCTTTTCGTGTGGGACACCGAGTCGTCCAACGACCCGATGAACCCTAGTGTCAGAATTGTTCAACCGCCTACTACAAGTAGCAGGCTTCTGACGTGGTTGTGTAACGACCGCCGTCTAAGTAATTATAGACAGCAACCGGGACCTACGGCTTAACGTGCCATCCGAAACACGGAACCATCTTACTTACGGACAATCGAGTGGTTCAGCCCGCAATGTCCTAACAGGTAATGCAATGTCGCAACTCAGGTAATTATAATTAGGATTAACACTTAAGACAGTTGTTAAAAAATTCCTGTGGGATGCTACGGGATTAAAGCCGATTTACACGCGGGCGGAGCCGCGGGCGCTCATTAGTCTTAATATTTTGTTTAAACTGAAAATCAGGTTGCAGGATTTGGCTTACTTTTATGACCAGCAGCCTGATTAAGGCCAATGCTTATTGGAAATGCTAATTACTCACGTACATTTTATCGAATGCTCATACGGTGAAGGAAACACATCGTGATAAAACCGAAATAAAAAAAAAACTGGTGACATTTGAGTGTGACTTAACCTAGGATTCCGGCCAGGATAGCCTTCGGATTGCAGAGGTAAAATTTCAGTCGCTCTGTGTAAAATTTTTATTCGTCATCAAGTCCCCTATAGGTAGCCGACCCAGACAGAGAACGGGATAAGGCAAGGAAAATCCCTTGGGAGCAAAATGTGCAGAACGCAAAATGAACAAATCGCAAAATAAGCAAATTGAAAAATGAGCAATTCGCAAAATGAGCAAATCGCAAAATTCGCAATTCGTAAAATGAGCAATTCGAAAAATTCTGATGACATGGCTTCTGACATAGTCAGTCCATGTGTCCTTGCAGACGAAGTGGCCTACATACATCATTGTTCAATATGCCGGTGACAAGTTCACGCCTCCTTATATACATGCCGGCGTAACAGGCAAGGTCTTTAGGATATTAGTTACGTTATATTTATTTGATACTTTGTACTATTGCCAGCATGTTGACTGGAAAGTCAAACAAAACTATGATCCTGTATCTAATACCGTTAAACGATCAAGAATTGTATATTTTCGGGATCTCGGAAACGGCTCCTACGATCTTTTTGGAATTTTGTATATAGAAGAATTTGGGGGCGAGATATTAGCCAGGTTTTCAAAATACGTTTTTGGGGGCGATAAATCCGAGTTAGGCTCGGTCAACCAGGTACGTTTAACTCAATTTTGTAAGATTTTCATGTATTAAAACGAAAAATAGCGAAAATTGCTGGGTAGCACCTTGCTAGCACCTTGTAATTTCACCTTTCAGCAGTATTATCAAAACAATAACTTAAAAAACACAAGATTGTTTGGACCATAGTTGCAAGTCTTGGGCCATAGTTGTATGGTTTCATGTAGGGTACCTAAAGAATCCACATAGAAACCAAATCCTTACATTGAAATGGATACTAAAATAAAGTATGGACTGGTTACCTCGTCGTGTGGCCACACGGAGGTGCTGTTGATTAGATTGGTAAAAAATATAGGTTACGTCCACGTTACGTTAGTGTCAAAACAAGAGAATACCTACACTTATTTTTCTAGAAATTATGTAGTTACATCCTGGCCAAAAAGTGTTTGGAACGATATGAAATGGAACTAAAAATATTGCCAATGTTAGTAATTCAATAGAATTATCTGGTAACACTGTTTTTGTTTGTGGATGTTTAAAAAGTTAAAACAAGCTTGTCTGTGATTACCTGCCGGCCGACATGACCGTGTATTTTATGTAAACCGTAGATCGCCTAAAATAAAATAAAGACGAGTGCTGTTAAGTTAAACCTGGTTGTTTCCATTAGAAAGTCCTAACAGGTTATGGGCCCAGCGCTCATAATTCTGTTTTAGGTGAAGATCACGAAGTTGCGCTAGCGGAGGTGCGGTGGTAGCACAAGCTGCGTCGTGTTTTCTTTTATTGTTCGGCGGCTGTTTTTCGAGCATCGGCGGTGTCTGAAGGAGGTCGTGGGGAGTGCTCTGGTGGCAATCACGACATCAGACTACAGAGGAGGAGTGTAGTGACCCAATGTTGGAGTCAGATTCTAGTACCTACCATGGCGGGGTCATCATCCTCTGTATTCAAGCTGGAGGGCCAGCGTAACTGGAGTGTGTGGAAGTTCCAAATTACGGTAACGCTGAAGGGAGACGAGTTGTTTTCTGTGTTTGATGGACCGCCTGAGAAGCCAGTGACTGGAGATGGGAAAGCAGCCTGGCTAAAGAAAGATATCAAGGCGCAAAGCGTCATTGTATCAAGGTTGAGTGAGGAAGCGATGATTCACGTTCTGACGTGTGAGACAGCCGGCGGAATGTGGAGGAAGCTTCATAGTGTTTTTGAAGCATAATTGGCTACTAACACACTTATGTTGCAACAGAGATTCTTGCAGAGTAAGTTTGAAGGAGGGGAGCTCTCAGTCTACTTGGCCAAAGTGCAGGAAATGGCAAGCCAGTTAAAGCAAGCATGAGAAACTGTGTCTGATAAGTTCTTAATGACAAAAGTATTGATGTCACTGCCAGAGCAGTACAGTCATTTCGTCACAGCGTGGGAATCTGTTGACACGGACAAACAAAACTTTAATGACATGGTGGCACTTGTAGAAGAAGAGAGGGTCAAGACAAAGAAGTCTGAGTGCCTGAGTGAAAACATGGCAATGTATGGCAATGGTTTTATGAGGCGGTGCAATAAATGTAATGCACCTGGACACCTAGCCAAGGACTGCCGCAGTGGCTTTGAAAAACGAAAGTGTTTCTCTTGTGGAAAAGCAGGGCATCTTAAAAGTCAGTGCTGGAAACCTGTTCAGCTTCATAATAAACAAAAAAAAAATAACAACTATGCCTTCTTTGTAAGTGCTATGGTAAGCTCACTGTGTGAAAGTGACAGTTGGTTTATGGACAGTGGTGCTACAGAGCATATGACACGAGAAAGAAATCTGTTGATAGACTACAAGGATCTGCCACTGCTACGGGCTATTGTTTTAAGTTATTTGGCTGTCCAGTAATGTGGTGTTCTAGAAAACAAAATTCTGTGGCGATCTCATCTACAGAGGCTGAATTTGTAGCTATAAGTGTAGGGGTTGTGGAGGCTTGTTGGCTGAAAAAGTTATTGTCCGACTTTAATTTGAGTCTTAATATTAAAAGTGTTGTGTTGTATGAGGACAACCAGTCACCCATCAAGGTTGCAGTGCATCCCGAGTCGAATAAGAGGCTTAAACATATTAGTATTAGGCACCATTTTATAAGGGACAAAATTGTGAATGGTACTATTGTTTTGAAATATGTACCTACAGGGGAACAGTTAGGTGATATGTTCACGAAACCTTTAGGCAAGCAATTGTTTTTGAAATTTAGAGATATGTTGTTTAATTGAATTAGAGTCCAGTTTGTTTTTTTTTTTTTGTTAAAAGTAGAGTCATTATCAGTTGGGTTATTCTCAGTGTTAAGTAGGGTCGTTCTCAGACTAGAGTTACTTATGTTTTTAGTGTTCATGCTTCAAATTGTAAAGTTTAATTTGAGATTAAATAATGTACGTATAGTTGTGAGTTTAATTCTATTGGGGATGTTAGTAATTCAATAGAATTATCTGGTAACACTGTTTTTGTTTGTGGATGTTTAAAAAGTTAAAACAAGCTTGTCTGTGATTACCTGCCGGCCGACATGACCGTGTATTTTATGTAAACCGTAGATCGCCTAAAATAGAATAAAGACGAGTGCTGTTAAGTTAAACCTGGTTGTTTCCATTAGAAAGTCCTAACAGCCATACTTACGCGTGATCTGTCAGATTTGACAGATCGTGAAGAAAGTGGCGCCCTCATTTTTTCTCTACACGCCAAACTGTATGTGAAGTACGCAAATATGGGCCTATATTCTTACTTGCCACTTCAAGTGCTGTATTTGAGTTTGTCATAAAACATCATTTTTAAGGTGAGTCCACTATTGAAACTGGAAAACTTGCGCCAAAAACTTCGTAAAAGCCAAAAGGTGTCTATGTTTTTTGGGGAAACACCTTATCTGCAAATATTTTAAGGCGTGAACCAGCCCATGAAACAGAAAAACTTTCCCCAATTGAGTCGTACATTTTGTATGGGAGGCCCAATTTTTTTTTCATATTTCCACATTTGTTACTTGGGGAAAGTTGTTCAGTTTCATTGATTGGTTCACCTTTTTTAAAATATTTGCAGCAATTTTTTTACACCATGTATTTCCAGCCAGTGGGAGACCATCACCTGTGTATGACTTAACTTGTGGCTTCAGCCTATCAAGTTTTAAGACCAGCGATTTCTATGCTGCAGCCTTAAAGGTGTAAGGGCTACGTGCTACGAATTTGCTACGAGGTTACGAAACGTAGCAATCGGTTACAGTTGTTAAGACGATCGATATGGCGCTACTGTAGGTGACTGCCCGCTACGCAAAGGTTCCGGGTTTGATTCTCGGTGGGGCATACACAGTGAGTTTATTTAATGCTAAGCGGTTGGTAGTCCGTAAAGAAACATGGTTTCGTGCTTTGTAGAGCATGTTTTATAAGGCACGGTGCCATAAAAACAGGCGGTGAGTATGGCTCTCATGATGTTGGAACGAAAGATCATGCCTTGTGTCGAGTCGTACCCTGGGAGAGGCATTCGTCCACGAGTATAAGGTGTAAAAATATTAGCTGCAAATATTTTAAGGTGCGAAACTGAAAAGCTTTCCCCAAGAACATAGGTTGAAATATGAAAAAAAATTTTGGACCTCCTATACAAATAGATAGATAGATAGATAAATGCTTTATTCATATTCCTGCATCACACACATTTAACATTTGTAAGGAAATATAAAATTATAAAATTAAAATACATTTTAGTTCATCCCACACAAACATGTGTGCTGCAGTGATGTGAAAGGGCTAAAGCTCAGTGTATTTAGCCAGGAGGCAACACTGGTTTTCAGCCGTCGCCCGCGAGTTAAAGCGGGAAACAAAACCGAGCAGAAAATAAATGTTTGTAATCGGGTAGTGTAAAAATAAACTCCCGATACATAGAAAAAAAAAAAGAATTAATAAAAAAGAAATAATACCCAGAACAGTGTGTGCATTTTACAGTAAGTGTTGTGTGCCTACTCAAGTATCTTTTAGCTTTTTAAACTGTGACGGTTATTGTAGTGCAGTGTATTTTCGCCATTCCAGACAACCATCCGGAATCTGCAGTTTGGTAACATTTAACAAATGTTTTTTATAGTGATTTTTAAATGAACCCTTGTAGCAAATACTTCTTATTGGCGGTGGAATGTCGTTCCAGCACTTGGTTGCCTGAAACCGAAAACTACCCTCGAAAGCGACAGTCCGATGCAAATGACCAGCAAGGGGAGCACGTGTACTTCTAGCAAGATACCTATCATAGAAAGGTGAAAACTTAAGTTTACTGCGCAAGTATTCGGGTATCCCAAATTGCATGACGTCAAACATAAGACTCGCTAGATGAAGCTGTCTACGGGACTTCATATTTAGCATACCAGCCTCATTCAGATATGGAGAAATATGGCTGCGTGGTGGTACTTTATAGCAGAACCGACAACATGCATTTTGAACTCGTTGCAGGAGGCGTTTTGATTTTTCTAATAGTCTTGGCCCGAAGACTATGTCGCCATAGTTAAGTCTCGATAAAACCAGTGATTCGCATAAAGTCATTCGAACTTTTTCACTAAGAAGATCACGGACTTTGTACAGTACTTTCAGTCGGTACATGCTATTTTTTACGAGATTCAAAACATGTGATTCAAATCTAAGGTTACTGTCAAATAATATGCCTAAATTTCTGGTTTCATCTACACGCTCCACAATTTGCCCATTAATGTTTACAATCAGATTCAGACGCATCATCTTAGAAACCTGTGTTTTGGTACCAGTAAACATATATTTTGATTTTGCTGGGTTCAGATGTAACGAATTTCTACGTGACCAGTCAGCTATTCTCTCCAAATCGTCATTCAGCTTATTTAGGGCGTTGGGCATGTTATTGGGAGTATCAGATATGTACAACTGAATATCATCAGCATAACAGTGATACCTACAATGCTCAATTACAGTCACCAAATCAGCGCAATAAATTATAAACAGTAGTGGTCCCAAAATCGAGCCCTGGGGTACACCGCGCGTAATTGGTTTGGGAGCCGAAATTACAGGAGTGTTGCTATTATCATTATTTGCAAGCTTGACAGACTGTACACGATGACTAAGATAACTCTCGAACCATTTAACCGAAAGATCATCACAACCGTAATACCTAAGCTTAGATAATAGTAAAGGGATACTGATGCTATCAAAGGCACGCGAGTAGTCAAGCAAAGTCAAGATTGATCCCCGACCCCCATCCTGTTCAGCAAGTAAATTATCGACAACATCCAGCAAAGCTGTACATGTACCACGGCCCTTTCTAAAACCTGACTGGTGTAATGGTAGAATATTACTATCTTCAGCGTATTTATTTAATTGACAAAACACAGCCTTTTCCAGGATCTTAGATAAAAATGGCAGTATACTTATGGGTCTTAGGTCTTTCAGGTCTGTGGGATTATTAATTTTAGGAAGTGGGGTTACTAGCGCCTCTTTCCACTGAACAGGAACTGTCCCGGTAAGGATAGAAGCATTAATTATGTCAGTGATAACTGCAAGAGTCCGTGGAAGGGTCAAAATGACCATATCCCTAGTAATGCCGTCACTTCCGGATGAATTTGAAGTAATCGCAAGTATATATTTATATAAATCGTTTTCAGAAATCGGTTTTAAAGAAAAAATAGAATTTCCAAATCTTTGTGAGCAGAAAAATGACAAAAGTGATGAAGGAACATCGCTTATGTATGGTATTGAAAGGAAATGGTCGTTGATTTTATCTGGGTCGCTAAAACAATCGGGCAGCTTGTCGTTTTGAGAGGGATCCACCAATATTTTTGATTTTATATTTTTCCAGAATGTATTTCCGTCACAGGTCTGAGAATTTATAAAGTGATTAAAATAGGCACGTTTTTCATTAAAAATACTAGTCGCTAAAAGTGTTTTGAGATCCTTCCATGCCTTCTTGTCAGTGTCAGCCTTGGTTTCATGATATTTCTGGTGAGCCTCGTTACGCAAATCAGACATATACCTAATATTATCAGTGATCCAGGGCAACGTGAGTTCATATTTTAATTTAATGGATTTAATTGGAGCGTGTCTATCAAATAATGCAACTATCATGTAATTTAAGCTAGACACCTTCTCTTCGACTGTTGGCAACGAAAGGATAGACTCCCAATCCAAATCATTCAAGTCGCTATTAAAAGCATCTAGATCTATTGTTTTAATTGGCCGATAAGTAATGCACTTGGCAGGGAACTTAGCTTTTTTAATTAACAAGGTTACATTGATCATTGCATGCCCGACATCACCCCTAATATTCGATACGGTTACTTCCCGAACTGGAGCATTTGTACAAACAACGTCTATTAAAGTAGGTTCTGTGTTACTCGTGAAATGAGTCACCTCAGTGACAACTTGCTGTAGATCCATGTAAGTCAAGAACTGTTGAAACTTGATCGACGCACTACTTACTTTATCCTTCATCATGTTTATATTGAAATCACCGAGTAAAACCATGTGATCAAAACTTGAAAAATATGTAACTGAGTCTGTGATTGCATCTATAAATTTATCCACATTAACCCAATGAGGCCTATACGCTGTTCCAATTATCACCCGTTGCCCGTTTACCTTCTTTTCTAACCCACATTTGTTCGATGTCCGCCATTGGATACGTTTCGTAACGAACCCGTATATTACGTTTTATATAGAAACCTACACCCCCTCCCCGCCCCTCCTTCATGTGCAGCGGCCTAGGAGTACATCGCAGTCTATAATTAGGCACGGACGGGGCGCATGCGAGTCGTTCAGAATCTAACCAACTTTCATTAATCGACACGATATCCGAATTAAACTTAGTCATGGCAATAATAAAGTTATCATGGCCTGTATTCAAGGAACCGGCATTATAGTGTCCCAACTGTAGATATTTACAATTGTCCGTCATGTTAAGATTTTAAAGAAAAAGTTAGCTGCAGAACGCAAGCAATAAAAGCAATCCTGTGAATTGAAACAGACTTTACAGCCGGCAAGTACTTGGAATATTGGCACAATAACGTGGTAAGTGAATATGTATATACGTAAAGTTTTAAAATATACCATAATATTGTGATATAATGATATAGTGTTGGTGCGATACGTAATAGTGTTGAAATCACAGTAGAAATGGTTTTTAAGTGATTGTAATGCATGCATGTATGTGTGTTTTATTTTGATCCGTTGTAGATGTTCTCGGGTCGGCTTACTAAATTCATACATCACGGCAGCACAAAACAAAACAACACAATATGATAAACCCACAAAAGTAAGCAGCAACATACGCGCCAAACAAAAATAGGTAACGACAAACATTTTGGTACCTACCAGAATATTATTTACAAACGGTTTCAAATTGCTGACAAAGAAAACAGTGAAGCTATTGTTTATTATTATTACATTATAAAACATTGATTTCAGGCGGTCGAGAGCTGGCACGAAGGGAAATACAGCCATTATTACAGTTAAGCCAAAAAGATAAATAAAAAAGTAAAACATTGCGGCAACATTATTCACATCATTTCGTGTGGGACAACGAGTCGGCGAACGTCCCAGCATAGCGACATAACAGGTAATTAGTTTTAAGAGTGGTGTGACTAAAAGTAGATAAGAACACAGTCGCACAAGAACATGTATGTTTACCATAGTATTATAAGTATTATTATTATATGTACAACCGGGTTGCGGTACGTAGATCTTGGATTTATGTGAATTGGCATAACTGTGTAATGTTTTCCTTTGTTTCAGAAGCTCAAACTCTGTTGGATCCAAAAACACGTTGTAGATCAGCTTCCACACGGATACGATGGCGAGGGGCATCACGACCAGCATGTTGGCGTGCGTAGATCCTACCATCCCTGGTCCATACAAAGCGCCATCCATGTTGGTCTTCGAGGTCGCGAGCACTGCGGAACAGCAGACGGTTAGCCCGCGTGAGTCGCTCGTTCTGTTAGAAACGACGAGGTGGACCCGGGAGATCGGTGCCTTCTGTAGTGGCACCCCGGCGCACTCTGGCCGCCTGCAACAGCTGGTCACGAAGAGCGCGACGCGCTAATTTCACAACAATGGGTCGCGGACGCCTTGCCGGCCCCACGTCCACCAGTTCCCGGCGACCGACGCGCGACGCGTGCACGATGTCATTTTCGGTTAGATCTACACCTATCTTCTTTGCAAGTTCCATTGTAATATGCTGCAAATTTTCATTGTTTTGCTCAGGTATGCAACTCAGTTCTACATCATTTAGTAAAAGCTCTTGGTCTCTAGCGTTTAACTCAGCCTTAAGGTCCTCCACCGTCTCCAGCATATTATTGCTGTCCGGTTTTTCCGCTGCATCCATCTCCAACATACGTTGCTCAATCACTTCAATACGACTAGTTAGAAGATCAAGTCTGTCCTCGCATGCCACCACTCTAGATGCTAATCTAGAGAATGATTCGTTTAGCTCAGAGAGTTGGGAACGTGATGCATGCATCTCTCTCTTAAATTCACTCCTAAACAGGTTCAATGTGGTGGTTAAATCCTGAATTGTAGCTTTAGCATCTAGTTTAGGATTTTCAAGTTCATACTGATCAATCGGTGTTTGGCTAGAAGAGCCTCCCCTGCGCATATTTATATTAGCAGAACCGTCTCGAAACGGGGCAGTAGAAGTCGGAGTTGCTGGTGTATCATCACTCCTCGCCACGTACCTACCTGAGACGCAGGAGACGCATCTCCAACTTTTCTTGTGTTCAGGAGTCATCGTATTAAAGAAGCGCTTCTCTGACACATTAGCGCAATTCAAGTCGTAATATTCCTGGCAATCATAACAGTGCAGGTATAATCTACCATCAATAATACCATTACATCCCGCACACTTTAATTGTTGATCGGCTGAGTTCATATTGAAGTAGGTATGTTTTGACGTGTAGGTAGACAGAAGATCGAGAAATGACGACGCTCAGCTGTGTCCGCGAGACAGGAATATACGCAGCGATGAGTGCGCAAAAGAGACGGCAGTATACAGACGTTTGGAAGTCAACGGTTATTCGGTAGTAGGTGTGATATCACAATAAATGCACTTATTTTGATATAATCCGAAATGTTTTTAATTTAACTTTTTCACAGCCACTTAGGATATTTTGTAGGCTTTATTTTCATATACGATAAGGCACTAAAGATTTACTTTTTACACTAATTAAGATAAAATAAACAGAGAGGTTCGTTATAGTGCAGTGTTACGCTCGGATCGCAACCGCTCTCTCTCTCACTCAAATAGATTTGGTCGGTCGGTAATTTTGTATGGAAGGACAATTTTTTTTCATATTTCGACCAATGTTCCTTGGTGAAAGTTTTTCAGTTTCATGAGCAAAATTGTTTACACCGTATGTGATGTGATTTAGTCCTGGGTCTCTGTGTACCAGTTCTTCGAGAACGTGTCAAGCTCGTCGCGCCCCCTACGACGACAGGGTCAACCATGGCGACTGTTTGTGATGTTATTGGTGGTTCGTACAAATCCAAGTAGTCATAATAATGCTCTAAGTACAATCCCAAAAGCGAGAGATATATCATCTGATAAATTATTGGTTTTCACGTTCACACGTTGAGAAACTTCTAAACTGATAAACATGAAAGAAATAACGGGAAAAATTACTTTCTTATTTACTAAACTAATGAGTAATGACACTTCCCCTATCCTTGACAATCCCCTAACTCTTTGACCTGTATAAATCTTCGACAAGTAGGCCATTGGAATAAACGGGCGATTCTCGGAAAGGCTTCGGAAGAGATAGGTATCGTAATTCCCTTGATTGTCACTTTCACTGTGTGTTGCCAAGTTCAACGAATAAACAAGAACGGCCGATTTTCGCAAAACAACTTAACCCTACAAGGTCAAAAAGAAACAAGGAAGGAAAAGTCTGGCGGCTGCACCCGCTGTAACTAATTTTTCAGAGTATATAAGATGATTCCCCGGCAAGTAGGTATTATTAATTTTATTAACCTTTCTCTTGAATCACTTTATCTATTTAAAAAGATTTTGAAAATCCGTTGTACACTTTTAAAAATTGCAGCATGTAGGTATACATAACTAGAGACATAGGGACAGACGCGAAAGGCGACTTTGCTTTTCACTTTAATACAGGATGTAAGAGACAGTGTAACGAAAACTTTGCAGGCGTGATTAGACCATGAAACTGAACAACTTTTTCTATGGAAGCTCTGTTGATAAACATAAAAAAAATTTTGACCTTCCATACAAAATTCCGATCAGCTGACTGACTTTGTATGGAAACTCGAAAACAATTTTTCGTTTCCCAAAGAAAAAGTTGTTGAGTTTCATAGTCTGATCACGCTCGCAAAGTTTTCGTTACACCGTCTCTTACACCCCGTATAGTGTGATGTGATATTTATTTATAAAAATTTGTTTATTTTGTTAATTGTATAACTAATTATTCTATTGAATCTAATATTTTTTTCAAAAATTGACCAGTGTCTTTTCGAGAAACATTTGAGTTTAAAAAAAAAATACTTTACAAGATGGCAACACAGCTACACCGTTCAAGAGCCATTGTTTTGTGATCAAGAGTGCTATCAGACGTAGTAGGAGTTACTTACTCGAGGGGCCAATCTTAACTGGTTGTTGTACATTATGGAATGGAAGATTCGTTCATTTGAACTGTTGGAGATTGTACCTACTTTGCTTATCTTTTTTACATTACATTTACATGCATACATATATCACGCCTTTATCCCTTACGGGGTAGGCAGAGCGTTAACAGCCGTAAACATACGATCCCTGTCGCCACGTACGACATTACATTTAAGTCTTTATCCCTTTAACATTATTTTACATATCTCATGCTCTGAAAGTAAGTCATTACTGACAAAAAACACGACCTGTAAGTTCAACTTACAGGCGAGGTTTTAAAACTAAGCCTGTAAGTAATTTTAAATATGGAACTAGAAAAAGAACCAATAGAATCGCGGCAATTAAAAAGTTAAAATCAATTTCTTCTTATTTTTAATAGGAGTTGCGTCCAATTGGTTGTATACGATTTTAAATTTCGAACTGGCCGCTACGAATTGTGTTGCTTGAACGCAGGAATTATATTTTTAATCTGTACTTTTATAACCTCAATAAATGAGTTTGTCGAATTATTACTCAATATTACTATAGCAAAAGTAAAAATGCCTAATATCTCTACGATCCGGAAAATGTCTACTTCATGTTAGGATACTTTTCTTTCATATTAATTCAATATTTTTCAATCATAGAAAAAAAAGTTTCGTGGTGCAATTTGAATACCAGACGATACAATCATCATTTATGGATCGTTTTTTTGTATTTATCGCTTTATTTTACTCACTTTTTATTCGATATGTAAAGCAGTATACGTACCACGGATGTAACATCAATAACAACCTCGGAAAGGTACCGCCCTCGCTCCGCTCGGGCGTTAAAAAACCTCGGTTGTTATTGATAGCTTACATACCTCAGTACGTAATCTACTATTACAATTGTGTTGGAAATTAAATTACAAACCAAGATATGTACTAGATAGGTTGTAGGTAATACTTATCAAATAAAAAAATGATTCAGATGATACTTGAATGTGACTTAAACTAAGATTCGGGCCAAGTTAGCCTTTGGGTTGCAGGAATCAGATGGCAATCGCTCTGTGTAAAATCTTGGTTCCAAGTCAAATCCCCTAGGTAAGGTAGCCGCCCCGACAGAGAACGGGATAAGACAGGGAGAATGATGACGACTTTTTAAAATAAAAATAGTAAGGAACATAATTACAAGCCACAAAAGTCCACTGCTGGTCATGAGCTCCTTCTAGTGAAAGCTCATCACGCTTGGCAGGCGTTGGCGAGGGCAAGCTGTTGCATTCACAGGGAATGCTACAGTCCATTGTCCATTCCCTATAAATGGATATGCCCCTGGGGGACACAACACCAACATATCAAATTAATCGTTTTCTCATTTCGTGTGGGACACCAAGTCGTCCAACGACCCGATGAACCCTAGTGTCAGAATTTTTCTACCGCCTTCTCCAAGAAGTAGGCTTCTGACATTTAATTGACGCAATGAATCGCTTTGATAGATAGTTCTCAGTTCTCACTTCAAAAAAAAAAAAAACAAAATCAATGCATCACCTACACATAATAAACACAAGTGAAATTAAGTCGTGCTTCGGTGGGCACTTACTTTATATACAACTTCATAAATTCCAGCAAAGTTACAACATGCCATACTGTATTCGTATTCCCTGGGAAAGCGGAACAACTTTTAGAGAAAAAAGTTTCTTGAGGGAGAGAAATAGCCAAAGAAAAGAAACAAGTGGAATGTCCAGAAGTTTTTGCCCACCCTTGTCAACAACCGGGCTTATAACGTATGTCCACGAAATAAGCGAATAGGTGCATAATAGGAACTTTTGAGCAATTTTTGATGAAATGAAAATAAGATTATCAAGAGAAGGCCATCGGATCCTGTAGGTGACACTATCAATCACCCTACGGGAGCCACCCCCAATGCAGCAGCGATGCAAACTCTACTTACTGACACTGGCGAAATCACAATGAAAATTCCATTAAAAAAGACACTTTATGCGGACTAGGAATTGTTTATACAAATACTGAAGACACGGACTGAAGACAAATTAATATAAAATTACAAGGAATGGACAAAAACACTGAAGACAATATACGTGAAGAATAAACATACTAAAGACGTATAAATTAATAAAAATCTATCTATCTATACATATAATAAGTCAGTAACAAGTCAGTGTTCAGTGACCCTATATAGTTTTGAGAAAACACAACGATAGCGCGTTTTAAAAGACGTGTGGCGACATCTATGAATGAGTTTTGTACGATGTTTGTGTGTTTGTTTGTGTATATGCGGAAGCATCACGCGAAAACGACCGAACGGATTTTGAATCAAATTGTACCAAAATGTCAAGTAATTCACCGACCAGGTTATAGGCTAAAAAAAAACATACCCCTAAAAGGGGGGTTGGCTGCTACACATAAAATAAGTTTGTAGGTCATGTGAATTTCATAGTGGCGCGTAGTAAAAGGATGTGTATGGGCTAATTGGACCTGAGATTGATTTCAAATTTCGAACTGGCCAGCACGTATTGTGTCGCTTTGAATAAGCGCACAGGAAGAAAAAAAAACATGAGGCCGTATTTATATTTTTAATCTGTATTTTTATAACCTCAACAAATGAGTTTGTCGAATTATTGCTCATGATTACGACAAGGAAACTAAAATCTATGAATATGTCGACGACTACAAAAATATCTCTTTAATATTGGAATAATTTTCACTTTTAATAATTCAATAATTATTACCCTCGAAAACAAAAGTTCCGTGGTGCAAGACGTGCAAGTTGCGTGGCTAGACGATACAAACTTCCTAAAGGAATCGTTTTCTTTGTGCGTAATCTACGCGGGAAAATTGCAATAACTTTTTTGTTTTTAAATTTTCTCGCTAATTTGGTTAAGGCTATTTAGCCAATGTTTGTCTGGTACATGCAGTATGTTATGGTTTTGCCGACAATACAGCTACATTATTTTCAGGGTGCGACAACTTTTTTCTGAAATATTCTTTGGAAATACTAATAAAAATTGGACTTCCCACACAAAGTGACTCAATCGGCTGGTACATTTTATATAGAAGATACATTTTTCCATTTTTCTGTAAAATTTTCCTGACGAAAGTTATATTTTATACGTTTGTGCCAGACGATCAAATCAGTATCTGAGATAAGACTTTTCGTGGCTATAGGTATAAGCCGATTTTCCACAGACACTGCTTTGTCTGGAGTGTAATTTTGGAAAACGCAGGGTTGCTCAAGACCTGCGCCACTCTCTCGGGCTCCCTGACTGACACCACAGGAACTGCGAGTCGATACGTGCGGAGCCAAATTGACTGCAGGATAGACCTCTGTCACACGCGTCTAACAAAGACTCCGTTCCGGGTTTAAATGTAGATTCTGTTGTCCTTCTCCAGGGCCGCCGGTCTTGGTCAGGTTTCTCCCTCGGTTGATTCTTACGACTCCCACGGGAAGGGAGGTGCTATTCTACTTTGCCGGCAGCACACGACCTTAATTAAATAGCCTTAGGTACTTAATTAAACGTAACCCTAGCCGCGGCTCCGCCCGTGTGGAAATCGGTCATGGCATCACACAGGAACATTTTTTCGCGAAGAAAACTTTCCTATGCGTTAATCCAAGTTACCTCCTTTATGTCTGTGTTCAATTTCATGAATATCAGTTAAACAGTTTATGCGTGAAGGAGTAACAAACAAACATATAAACTTTTGTATTTACATTATTAGTAGGAAGTAGGATAGGATAGGATTAGTAGTATGATTACTTGCTTTTGTTTTTATTTATTCATACTCATGAACTCGTTCTTCAGTCTTCCATTACAATGTCAAGAAATGTGGCATCAGTCTACTTCACGGAATTAATACTCTTGGAAGTAAATATTGCACGGTTTTAAAAAATCTGCTAAAAATGGCATAAGAGGCGGAAAGTTGAAGATATAGGGAAGAGAACTGGAAAGCTAAAAAATCTTAGCAGGGAAAGACGACTTCAAGAAACTGAACCTTTAGGGATTCTAAAAGACTAAACACTATAAACCAACCACCGTTTTCTTACTCTTTCTTGCATGTGGAAATTGAAATTTTACGATTTAACAGTTTTTTAAATTACTTACATATAGTCTGAGAAACCAAGTTTTCTGGTACCTACCTACCAACAATTTAATATTGGCTAATATTATTTTATGGTTCTTAGAGGCATATGTTTAGCAGTGGTCGTCCTATATATAGCTGATAAATGATGAAAGATATATTATGGCGAAACGAAGTTCGCGGGCACCAGCTAGTACTAAATAAGACACTAAGACTGAAGACTACGCTGTATGGTCTTAGCACCTTTGCCTGTCCAATGGACAAAAACAAAAAAAAAAATTCGCTGTTGTGGCTATTGTAGAGGTGGGTCGGTACGCATTTTTGCAATATCGAAACGGAACAAGTTATCCATACTCGATAAAGGGTTTTGAAACTATTTATTATTATAACCATGTATTGGAGATACTAGAAGCGGTATCGATATATATACGTACTTCTGTCGTTTCGCGCGCATCGAATGAACTGAGTTGACCGATTGTTGACGTACCGAGCCGGTATCGTCGATAAATAGTTTCGCCCGATAAATAGTTTTTGGAATGCTAAATACCGTAATGTTGGTATTGAACCAATACATAGTTTTGAAAACTATAACGCCCACCTCTAGCCTATTGTAAATTAAAACCGCTATAGTCGTGGCCTTAAACTACTAAGGGGTTCCCAGTAGACTACGCAATCCATCTCAAAGTCTCGTCTGTCAATTTTACTGTCTAGTTTATTGTTTACCCAGGTTTTCACTCCTTTTTTTAACAGACTTCAAAATACAGGATGTAAAAAAAAACTGCAAATATTTTAAGCAGTGAACCAGGCCAAGAAACTGATCACCTTTCCCCATGAAAAAAAATTGGATCTCCTTCCTATACAAAATTATCAAACCGCCAAGTCAATTTGTATGGGAGTTCCAAAAATTATCCTCACATTTCGACCTATGATTCTTGGAAAAAGTTGTCCAGTTTCATGGGCTGATTCACGCCTTAAAATATTTGCAGCTAATATTTTTAGAGGTTATCTTGAAAAAGATTGTTAAAAAACAGATGCCATTTCAAAATAAGTAAGTCACATAAAAAAAACCATTAACTAGCCAGCTAAGACACTATTCATTCAGTTTCAGTGGCAAACGTTTTTGCTAACTAAATCTCACATCTTAATCATTTTCTTCAAGTGTGAGTACGTACTTACCGTTATTTCAAACTAAAAGCTTCTTTTTATCGCACTAGCGCGTATGTAGGAAGGATCTTATAGCAGCACCTCGACTTGTATATTAAATATTTAACAGCGGATTTTAGGCTGCGGTCTCGGGTTTTGCGGGCAGCGTTTTTTCTAGGGAGAGCGTGGTTGCCCGCTCCCGCGCCGCTGTCTCCGAGAACCAGTCCATTTGAATGTATGCAAAAGATCCTGCCGCTGCCGTTGCTGCTGCTGGCCCGCTGCCCGCAGAACGCGAGACCGGGGGCCTTATGTTAAGTGTATTCAAATGGACTAATATGTTCAACACGCCATTTTTTATTTTCTATGGGTACCTAGTCCGCTCGGTTGCGAGAACGGTCTGACACCGTCACTACCGCCACGCCAAGGCCGTCCCACTCCATTTCGTGTACGCGGCTTAACTGGCTATTCTTAATAACTATATTGATCACCAGTATATGCTGACCCTTGAATTGACAGCTAGTAGTGCTGCTGATAGTACAATTCCATCGCTTAAAAGATACATTTGTCCTTGTTGCGGAAGCAACATCAGCAATTCCTACACGTTTGTCACGTAGAGAGCTAGCTACAGATATCACCTCTCTACGTGATTTACGTCATTGTAATATTAGTATATAAGCTATATTTTAAGATCAATAAATGTGCAAAAACCATGGAGTGATCGTCTCAATAACTCTCTCCCCACGGGTACCATTCTTATCGCTAAACAGTTCACTTGCGACAAAAGATCCTCTAGTTTTTAAATTTTGTGTTACATATGCCCATGTTTGGTATCGCTGTATTCTTCGTGATGCCCTGAATCAGGAACCGGAGTCGTCAAGAAATGGACTTTGGTACACTGAGTGTCCGTTGCGTAGCCGGTGGGACATTATGAGACCAGTAGTCTTAACCGACTACGCAATGTACTAAGAATTTTTCCTGTAGAATTGTGACCCGTCATAACATAGGGCACTGGTGTTAATTTGATTTGAGACTAATTTTCGCCTAATTTCCTCCTTGATGAACACTAATTAACTCTGTAATCTAGTAATTTGGTGTTTCGGCACTCGACATGGCAATTTTCGGTTCGATTCCGGTGGGGGAGGATGATGGCTAACTTTAATTATTGTATCTAGAATACTAATAAATACGAAACTAGTTTTAATAAAGATGGTTCCGTTTTTTTTTTTTATATGTAATAGGCCGCATTTGTCTGCCATCTCACCTGGTGGTAAGTAGAGATGCAGACGAAGATGGTACATGCTTGCCTAGATAATGCCTATTCACTCTTGCCTTAAAAAGGCCCAAGTTATATTGTTCCGGAAAAAGATCCGCCGGCAGGGAATTCCACTCTTTAGCCGTACGCATGATAAAAGTTGAAGCGAAACGCTTAGTGCGGATCAGAGGTATATCTACAACATAAGGGTGGAACCCCAGTCGGCGCCTCGATCCCCGGAGATGGAATGGGGAAGGGGGTATCAGGTCGTGGAGTGATTGAGCACACTCTCCGAAATGTATCCTATAGAATACCGACATGCATGCTACTTTACGACGGTGCTCAAGGCTCTGCAACTTAGTCTCAACCAGTGCTTCGTCTGCTATGAGCTTCTTGGCGCGTTTTTCAATGGAGTCTAAGGCGGCCAGTTGGTATTTGGCAGATCCATCCCAAAGGTGGCAGCAATACTCTATGCAAGATCGAACTTGAGCTTGATATAGTTGTAGAAGCTGTTCTGGTGCAAAGTAGCGCCTAACCTTTGAGAGGATACCAAGCTTTTTTGCTGCAGTCGTGGCCAAAGATTCTATGTAGCGTCCAAAGTTCAGGTCTGACGTAAGAGTCATGCCGAAAAAATCAAGGTGGTCAGAAATCGGTATGGATACATCTCGGAAAGTCGGAGTAAGTGTGAAGGGACTCCGTGTTTCGGAGGGCACCTTAAGCCGTAGGTCCCGGTTGCAGTCTATGATAACTTAGACGGCGATCCTTACCCAGTCATGTCAGAGGCGTACTGCTAGTAGTAAGTAGTGGAATACTCTGACACGAGTTTCACTGGGTCGTCGGACGCCTCGGTGTCCCACGCGAAAAGAGATAGAGAGAGGAATTCGCAAACATACAGACAGTATTTTAACTTTATGTTAGAAAGTTAATACAAACAAAACAAGCAAGTGGACAGTATTTTAATCATGTTTGTAGTTTCCAAGTCCCAAAATATACACAGAGGGTAATGAATGATAATCATTGTACGGGTTTTTATGTCAACGAACGACCCCTTAGATAGAATACACATTTATTATTGAAGCGGCTTTAGGTCTTTAATCTCTACACAGAGAGCATTGACATAGACAATTTTCGGTTATTCCGAGAGGGTTATCATGTCAACAAACGACCCCATCAAAGAAAATAAATTAACAGATCAAAGTAACAGAAACACCCAATCATTACGGCTTTTCTCTTGCGGTGTAGGCAGATCTATAACAGATGTATGTTGTCACGTTCAACCAATATTTGAGGATCGTTAACGCTCTGCCTACCACGCAAGGGATAAAGACGTGATTTGTGTATGTGCATTGACAAACTGGAGTTTCTGACTACCTGAGCCTATCAAAGCTGAAATTCGGAAATTTAAATTGTAATAAAATTTCCTATTTCTGCCTCCTAACCTATAATAGAGTATCTGTCCTACGCCAGCTAGTGAAATAATAAGATTAGGCTCTTAGAAGCATGAAAGGGGTAATTTTCGGAGTTGTTGCCCAAAGTAAATTTAAATTGTTTATTATGGTATTTTTGGCAGCTGTAAATAGAGTAATGCTGTGTGCATTTTATACAATCGCGTGAAACCGCGTCAGTACCTCGTAATCCGGTTACCTGCAAAGTCGCTTTTTGCTTCTGTATGTACATACATATGCTTAAATCTTTAAAATTACACAACGGATTTTGATGCAGCTTTTTTAATAGATAGAGTGATTCATCGCTTACGGATACGTCTGTCAAATCCATTCCGAAGAACTAGTCTTTGCGTCATAGCAGCTGGGCGCTTTTTCTTTATCGTGCGCGTGGTTTTTAAGATTTCAATAGTTTATTTTCGAGTAGATTCACAATGAATGCTTTTAGAATGTCATAAAGTTACAATACATTTACTGTCCCTGCATAAACAAATTAGTCATTGAGGAAAACAGAAAATTGACAGATAAAATTTTCTCTTTTTTTAACAGTTTTATGTTCCTAGTCGAAACGTGGCATAAAAAAATAATAAATAATAGCACTGCCTTGGACGACTCCAAGGCAGTGCCTTTATTTATTATTTTTTGATAGAATGAGGAGGTCCTATTTTAAACAGACACTGTACGGCAAACTAATTTTCCTTTGGTTCTAAATATCGGTAGAAGGTCGCTTCCTACAGTGCTGTATTTGGAAGCTTTGGCAAAGTTTTGCTATAACGACAACTTGGGAGTTTAAACTGGAAGTGAACTAATACGTCCTACACACTCACCTCCGATGTCTAGCGGTATCACTGCTAGTCTTCGATACGGAGGTCCCAGGTTTGACTCCAGGTCAATTGGTATTGGGGAAATTGATATTATTACTTTGTGAAGTTGTTCCCGCGTTGTGTTACGCGGACGGTCCGCGTGCGTCCGCGCCGACTATCCGTGCGACGCAGAGCAAGGCCTATAGTACTTATCCTTACGTTAAATCATTTCAGTAGGTTATACCAGCACCAAATTTTTGGATGTTGTTAAACATGTAATTCTACGTAAAAACGCGTCCTCCGCCCATCGCTACAGTGAATTGAGCCGGAGATATGACGTCATCTTTTTTTAGTATGGAAATAAAAAAAAAAATTGTTCTGAAACCCATCGTGCGTGGTATCATTTTAAAGAGCGTTTTGAGTTGATTCTAAAAATATATCACATCATTACTTTATAGTCACAAATTCTAAATAAAAATAAAATAAAAAATCAAAACATACCTAGTTTGGGCTACTCCAGATACGACACTGTCCAATATTTTTTTTAAATAAATACTTCAAATGATACATTATATCCTCATATAGAACCCCCAGGAACCGATTTGGAAAATACTTACATTTACTATTTTCTTTTTAATTTTTCATAATTGCAAAGTGAGGTATTAAAACGATCACAAACGATAAGTTATTTTCGATACACTAAGAGGAAAAAGGAATGTGAGATGCAAGACAAGCTCATTCTCATTCCTATCTGAGGAGGAGAGGAGGAGGGGTTCCCCCCTCACAATAAACTGAAAAGTTACTGCCTAATACGTTACGCTAAACTCTTATCAGGCTGGGTAGATAGGTTCGTAGGATGTAGGACGCCTCGTCCCCCACCTTCCTCGTCAGATAGGGATGGGGTACAATCTATGTTTAGGACGGAAAATAAAGGTTGTTTTACGCATTTGATACTTATAAATATTATTATTATTAATCATTTTCTCTTGAGCATGATCCCTCGCAAGCACACAATAGAGTGCAGTTTAAATAGTTTTTTACACATCTACATCTCGTGCATCGCTCTTTACATTTACACGCTAAAAGCTCCTTGCAGATGTTGCTGGCGTCAGCGATAGTTTTCCACACAGGCGTATACTGCAGCAGCCCGTTCGCGCTCTTTTTACTCTCCCAACCCCAGTTGCAAGGGTCCATTCGATTTGGGTGATGGTTGAGACAATTTGTCCAAATATTTGTCTGTAAAATGGCTCGTTTAAGGTGTTGCAGCAGTGCATCTTGCGTGGGAGGTATGTTTTCTATAGATCGGTTCCTTTTGGTAAAAAGCACTCTCCTTGTAGTATTTACCCTGGAAGAGTCACTGGTTGGATGGTACATTAGCACTACAAATTTTTCGAGCAAGTCAAATTCCTCACTCGTTACCACTGGTTCCCCTCCACGCGAGTATGATTCAAAGGCTGCGTCCACTTCTCGAAATAGCAACCACGTTTTCCATGCACTTTTCTTTCCAATTCCACAAAAGGATGACACCGTATCGCAGCCGGTAAAAGCGTGGAAAAATGGCATCAAATTTGCCATTTCATTGGAAAGAATAGAGCAGAAATCATGGACGGGCAGGTGTTTTAAATTTTTCCCCGTACCATATTCTAACCACAGTTTTTGTAAGTCAGGAATCTTTGAAAAAGCAAAGATGGCTATAATGAGCACATCAGAATCAACCGTTTTAATGATCACATTACTGTGATTATTTTGTGCAGCGTCAGCGGCGTGCAATAATAATCTGGCATCTGCTTCTTCATGCGATGAAGATGACATTTGCACCATTCCTGATGAAATCACTTTTTCTTGAGAGGTACAAATCACTACTTTTCCGTGGTCAACTGGAATTTAAACCAGTTTCTTTGCTATCATTGTGAACAGTTGTTGTTTGTTCTTATCATTGGCTAAGAACTTTTTGAAATCTCTAGTCACTTTAACTGTGTCACTCACAGCTACCGGGTTTCCTGTACCTCTCAACTCTCGCGTGTGTGCCTTCAGACTTCCTTCAATCGGGCTGCTGCAGTATACGCCTGTGTAGAAAACTATCGCTGACGCCAGCAACATCTGCAAGGAGCTTTTAGCGTGTAAATGTAAAGAGCGATGCACGAGATGTAGATGTGTAAAAAACTATTTAAACTGCACTCTATTGTGTGCTTGCGAGGGATCATGCTCAAGAGAAAATGATTAATAATAATAATATTTATAAGTATCAAATGCGTAAAACAACCTTTATTTTCCGTCCTAAACATAGATTGTACCCCATCCCTATCTGACGAGGAAGGTGGGGGACGAGGCGTCCTACATCCTACGAACCTATCTACCCAGCCTGATAAGAGTTTAGCGTAACGTATTAGGCAGTAACTTTTCAGTTTATTGTGAGGGGGGAACCCCTCCTCCTCTCCTCCTCAGATAGGAATGAGAATGAGCTTGTCTTGCATCTCACATTCCTTTTTCCTCTTAGTGTATCGAAAATAACTTATCGTTTGTGATCGTTTTAATACCTCACTTTGCAATTATGAAAAATTAAAAAGAAAATAGTAAATGTAAGTATTTTCCAAATCGGTTCCTGGGGGTTCTATATGAGGATATAATGTATCATTTGAAGTATTTATTTAAAAAAAATATTGGACAGTGTCGTATCTGGAGTAGCCCAAACTAGGTATGTTTTGATTTTTTATTTTATTTTTATTTAGAATTTGTGACTATAAAGTAATGATGTGATATATTTTTAGAATCAACTCAAAACGCTCTTTAAAATGATACCACGCACGATGGGTTTCAGAACAATTTTTTTTTTTATTTCCATACTAAAAAAAGATGACGTCATATCTCCGGCTCAATTCACTGTAGCGATGGGCGGAGGACGCGTTTTTACGTAGAATTACATGTTTAACAACATCCAAAAATTTGGTGCTGGTATGATTAACTGAAATGTTCTGGTCGATTTAAAACCTTATGAATAGTACTACTAAGGCGAAGAACACACTTGACGCACGACGGAGCGCAAAAATATCGCAGCGGTCTGTCAGGTCCATACTAGAAATGTCAATCCCCGGACTAAAACCGCTGAACCGCTGTTGACGAAGCGCTATCGCAGTGTCATCCGTCCAGGCAGCGCTAGTACAAACCGGACTACAGTACAGACAGGGGACTGTCTGTGCTGTAGTCGGGTTGGAACATTAAATTATGCTACAAAGGCGACTACAACACAGACATCATCGATGCCAAGTTAACGATTGTAATTGTTATTAAACGATTACCTAATGATGTTTTAATGATAAATTAAAGTTTAATGATATTATAATTATGAATAACCAATCATAATGAACAGTTAATGAAATGATTAATGATAATTTTAATGATTAATCACACTTAAGTGATTAATGAAATTTTAATGAGAAATGATGTTTTTAATGATTAATGAAATTTTAATTATAAATTCAAAAGCCACTCAAGCTCAAACATAGGTTTGTTAGGTACAACCTATCCTAACCTGGCGTCGTCGCCAGGTTAGGTTAGGTTAGGTTAGAACTGCGTCCACAACGCACGAGCCGAGCGAGCGGAGCGAGCGTGCCCCGGCAGGGGCCGGCGATGTGCCAGAACCGACACAGGGCATTTCAAAACTAATGTAATTGCGAAGAGGCTGGTATGAGTGCTCTGTGTTGTAGTCGGGTTTGTACGTCCGAACTCTGTACCAACCAGACTACAACACAGAGTATGGATGTCTGTGTTGTAGTCGGGTTTGTATTTACGCGTCCAGGCATAGCCAGGCATGATAATTTAAAAAGAAATACGGCTCCGTGCTTCAGAAGGCGCGTTAAGCTATCGGTTTCGGTTACTGTCTATGATTATGTATTTACATAACAAAGTCAGACGCCTACTACTAAATAAGTTGAAAAGCTCCGACACCCTATATCAGGTCGTTGGACGACTCGGTGTCCTACATGAAAAGAAGATGACCCAATGTGTGCCAAATTGCCTCTATCGGTAAGCTAAGTGTATAAGCCATCAGACTTCCAAAGCGACGAGCAAAGTTTAAATTCAGACGAAATGGAAAAACTTTCCCTTTCTTAGAAAACTGAGCGAGAGAGACACAGTTCACTTAATGGTCTGGAAATCGGCGAGAAAATCGAACCAAAGGAAATGTTGTTTGTAAATAAAATTTGCAAAACAACATTGAAATAGCATGTAAAATATTGTGCCGGCTTAGAATAGCATCACCCCATTTCTTCCCCGCGGGTGACGTAAGAGGCGACTAAAGGGTCTCGTGGGTTTCTTGTGTATTACATCTTTAGGTGACAGGCTGACAACCTCTCACTACAGTTATAGACGAATCATCTGAAAGGGCACTCAATATTTGTCAGACGTGGCGATAGCGGCTGTTAACGCTTTGCCTACTCCTACTACAACTTTGGTTTTTCAGAGCATACAGAAAGAATTAACGAAATTATATGAGATTATTCTACCTGTGTGGACATACATTTGTAACTACTCCCATGGAGATTTATCTCGCATATAATCTGATATTTAATAATAGCCTTTTTATAGAATTTTTGTTTTATTACTCGCTTAAATTTAGTTAATGGTGATTTAACTTGTACCATGAAATCATGCCGTAATGATGATCTTTGTCGAATAAAGGAGATACAGGGTGTAAAAAATATTTTTTTTACGCCTCGACCGATGTTCCTTGGGGAAAGTTGTTCAGTTTCATGGGCTGGTTCACCCCTTATAATATTTGCAGCAATTTTTTTTACACCCTGTATTTTTCTATTTCCAGGTTTTTGTTGACCACCTTCGTTACGTGAAACTACCGTTTGTCAATCACGAGGATTGAATAAAAATATATGAGTACTATTTGTATCATATGCTACTAAAGGATCCTCAGCTATTTTGGACACGTGGCGCGCAGAGAACCGGACAACTCGATGGGTGAAAACGAGAAGGTCGTAACCCGTAAAAAGGTCGTAACCAACTAAGGGCACGCCTCTGATCAGCTGATTTTTCTCTATCGAACGGTCCGGGTCTCGTTGCTCTACGACAACATTTTTTTTCTAATTTGGGTTGCATTATGAAAAGTTTTCAGAATTTTTTTGTCGTAAGCCGGTCAAAAACCAGTGTTTTTAAGGCTTTTTGATTTACGCCAAATCAATGTTAGGTATTACCAATCTAGGTCTAGTTACACCCTTCTGGTGGTATGAAAATTTTACCATACTTTTATTTACGCCGTTCATTGTTGTTGACAGTTGATCGCTTACCTGATACTGATGAGGAAGATTAGATAGAATAGATATAAAATATACTGACATTTGATCTCGTTTTTAGGTTAGGTAGTAGTTAGTTGAATGACTTGGCAATCGCACTGACTGTATTAATTTTAATATGTATTACACGTTAACCTTCTGTTCTAGTGCGATGGCTAAGTCATTCAATTTATTGTAAACATTAAAAGACATTGAAAATATCGATATGGTCACTATAAAATAATGCTTATTAACTAATTACGTAATTAATTAAGATAGATCTCTTAAGTGGGGAATGAACAAATCGATAGCCGACTTGGTTTCAAATGGATCTCATACCTTTTTACGGTTGAACAGCTCAGTTAGTCCATTGAATAAAAAGTTCTAGAGTGCGTGAGTTAGTAACGTAAGATGTTTCTTCGGAAACATGTCAAGAGTCCTTAGGTAATAAACATACTAAAACCCCGGGACACTAGGAGGAGCCCCGGAGTGGGGGTCAATTTTTTCATTTTTCGCTTAAGTCTCAAAAACGGTCCATGTTAGAGAAAAACGTTCAAGGAAAAGTTGAAAGGTCATAAAATTATCTACAAGTTATACCTAAATCACTTTTTCCTATATCCTACCGTTTCTGCGTTATACGCATTAAAAAATGATTTTGGCTCAAACAATTTCCCCATACTACATACCCATGTTTATCACATCAATCGATCAAAAAATATTTCTTTCTTCCATAAAACTCAAATGTGCAACTTGTGACCGGTACTAATAGATTGCTCTTGATTAGGTCTATCATTGGTAAAATAAACACATTCCTCCATGGAATCCTTTAGGAGGAATCGATTGTCAAAATATTATATTAGGGTAGTTTTAGTTACTGAACTTGAACTATTTATTTTTTTCTTCCAAAAAAACTCAAAAGTGCAACTTGTGACCGGTACCGATAGATTGCTCATAATTAGGTCTATCATTGATAAAAATACTAGATTCCACCATGGAGGCGTTTAGGGGAAATTTAATTTTATAAGGGTAGTTACGATACCTGAACATTTTATTTTTCTTCTTCCAAAAAGCTCAAAAGTGCAGCTTGTGACCGGTACTGATAGATTGCTCTTGATTATGTCTATCATTGGTAAAAAAAACACATTCCTCCATGGAAGCCTTTAGGAGGAATTGATTGTCAAAATTTCAAGTTCAGAAACTCAAACTACCCTAATATAATATTTTGACAATCGATTCCTCCTAAAGGCTTCCATAGAGGAATGCGTTTTTTTTTACCAATTATAAAACTAATTAAGAGCAATCTATCAGTACCGGTCACAAGTTGCACTTTTGAGCTTTTTGGAAGAAAATAAAATAAAATGGTTAAGTTGCGTAACTACCCTAATATAATATTTTGACAATCAATTCCTCCTAAAGGCTTCCATGGAGGAATGTGTTTATTTTACCAATGATAGACCTAATCAAGAGCAATCTATCAGTACCAGTCACAAGTTGCACTTTTGAGCTTTTTGGAAGAAAATAAAATAAAATGTTCAGGTATCGTAACTACCCTTATAAAATCCAATTTCCCTTAAACGCCTCCATGGTGGAATCTAGTATTTTTATCAATGATAGACCTAATTATGAGCAATCTATCGGTACCGGTCACAAGTTGCACTTTTGAGTTTTTTTGGAAGAAAAAAATAAATACTTTAAGTTCAGTAACTGAAACTACCCTAATATAATATTTTGACAATCGATTCCTCCTAAAGGCTTCCATGGAGGAATGTGTTTATTTTACCAATGATAGACCTAATCAAGAGCAATCTATTAGTACCGGTCACAAGTTGCACATTTGAGTTTTATGGAAGAAAGAAATATTTTTTGATCGATTGATGTGATAAACATGGGTATGTAGTATGGGGAAATTGTTTGAGCCAAAATCATTTTTTAATGCGTGCAACGCAGAAACGGTAGGATATAGGAAAAAGTGATTCAGGTATAACTTGTAGATAATTTTATGGCCTTTCAACTTTTCTTTGAACGTTTTTCTCTAACATGGACCGTTTTTGAGATTTAAGCGAAAAATGAAAAAATTTACCCTGACTCCCCCCACTCCGGGGCTCCTCCTAGTGTCCCGGGGTTTTAGTATGTTTATTACCTAGGGACTCTTGACATGTTTCCGAAGAAACATCTTACGTTACTAACTCACGCACTCTAGACCCCCTTTGGAGGTACTCATTCAATGGACTAAGTAGCGAGACTTGGATTTTTTTTATATTAATGTTTTGGAGGGGATAAAAGATATTACTTTTAAATACATAAATCGTAGTTTTATTTATAATACTTAATTATGCAACCATTCCTATGCAACTATACTTAACACTTGGACGACTTTGTCTAGGTTTCATTACTATTTAGAGATAAGCAACAATTCTATCAGAACTTATTACAGAATATTTCGGAATGGTTCTTGTTTACGACAAATGTATAGCAAAAGTAATTATCTTTCTCACACTTACGTCCTCTAAGTCATGTATGTACTTTTCAGCCATCTTAGATACATCGTATAAAAAGTCTGTAAATGGATAGCTTATTCCGACTGCATACAAATGTGCGAACCATTTACGACCTTTTGTCGGTCAGTTAATTGAAAATATTAGGGCGTAAGTAGTACAAAAACATACTTATCGTCACTTTAGATTAAAAATTATGTTTTCAAATAAAAGGTATTATTATAACAAAAACATGTTCTAAAAATCAGCTCTAAATTACGCATACTTTTTGAGTTATGAATTTTTTTGTGATTTTTTTTTCGTTTTTTGGCTCTGGTGTAAAGTTGGCTATTTTTGGTTACGACCTTTTCGTTTTCACCCATCGAACTATGAAAATTTTGGTCATATTTGGGAAAGTAGAAGGAAAACGCTCACGTGGTCGATCTCCATCAAGATGGGTGGATCAAGTAAAACAACTAGTCGGAGCCCCTGTAACTGATGCCCTAAGAAAAGCCGAGAACAGAGAGAAATGGAGAACCTTGACTTCGAAAGTGCTTGAAGAACTTTGTGGACACGACCTTTAGCAATGAAGAAAGCGACTCAGAAGAATTTGTATCATATCAGAGAGGAGATGATATGGTCCCCACCAGCACATATCATCAAAGCGGGAAAGGGGCGTGCTCGGTAAATATTGTTTATTTAACTTCCTTTTAGGCTTCTTTTACACTCAAGGTTCAACGCAGCGCCAAGATTAGGTCGAAGTATGAAAAAAAATTACCTCCCATACAAAATTATCAACTGACCAAGTCAATTTGTATGGGAGGTCCAAAAAATTTTCTCGCATTTCGAACTATGTTCCTTGGGCAAAGTTGTTCAGTTTCTTGGGCTGGTTCGCTCCTCACAAAAATATTTAGGTATGACACATTCATATGGATAGCCTGATAAGAAGTTGTAAACATTTTATGTACGTCTGTTATTAGTGTCTACATGCATTAGATATGGTTTGGTTTTCGTTGTTTTTTTTTTTTACTATACTTTAATTTGCCGTGTGATGCCGGCTCAGAATAGCCTCACCCCAATTCTACCTATGGGTATCGTAAAAACGAGGAAAGGATACAACTTACTCTTATCCAGAAAATGGGCAAATTAAAACAAATTGCCTTTAAAAACGTAATTTTTCATACAAACTTTGAATCCACTATTTACCCCTTTCAAATTTATAAATTTCTGAAACACGTGCTAAATTATTTATAATTTTCATTATAAATCGGCTTAAAGATTACGAACTTTCATACAAATGTTAAATCCTTTTAAACCCCTTTAGGGGTTGAAATTCTAAAAATCCGTTCTTAGTGAATGTTTTTATGGTAAAATGAACTTACTGCCAAAAATTCATATTCTAGCTGTAATAGTTTAGCCTCTGCGTTGATGAATTAGTGAGTCAGTCGGTGAATGAATGAGTGAGGACATTTGTTTTTATGAGTATGATAAAGAATCAGCAAAAAAAATAAAAATTCATAAATTATTGAAGACAATGCGATATATATTTGCGAAGGAATGTATGAAACGATAAAACGAAAAAATAAAACACAAATTCCTACAGTGCAGTTCATTAAAATTATCATAAAAATACCAAAATACTTTTATTCTTACATACCAAACTCATCGCAGTAAGTATAACTAGAGCGAGTTTCATTGGTAGTTAATAGTTACTGTTAGCATTCCTATTACTTAAACAGGGGAAATGATATATCCAGTTAGGGGCATATTCTTGCTGCTGCTTGCAAGCGCTTGCGTCTACTGTCGTCATGTTGATGTTGACGGTAAGATTTTTTTATATAGTATTAGCCTATAATGTCCCACTACTGGGCAAAGGCCACTTTTTCTTTCCAGACTTTACGGTAAATCACTGGTCAATGTCGGTTTGCGACCAGTGGGAGTCGTTTTTTTTTAATATTTCGAAAAATGGTTGTTTAGTTTGTGGGCTGATTCACCCCTTAAAATATTTCCAACTTTTTTTTACACCCTATATTAACAGATTTTTTATGTAATGTTACACGTTTTACAGAAAGAAATAATTTCGGTATATTTGGAGGAACTCCGATCTACATCACACAGGTGCCATTTATGGCGATGTTTAGAACTTGGAACGATACATGGTATTGTGGTGCAACCATCGTGGATCCACAGTTTTTAGTGACAGCTGGACATTGCGTGGGGTCCGTAAAAGAGTAAGGCAACATTTTTTCAATAGTTCAACGATTTTTTTTCAACAGATTTTTCAAGCTTTTTCAAGTTTTTTCAAGTTGACTTTTAAAATGGTTACATATCAGATAATCTAAACTCATCCCATCAAATTTTAAAAGAACTGTGTACGAAATAACAAATTTTAATATAGGAATGGTCATTTGATCAAATAACTAAAAACTGAAATACCAACATTTAATTTGTCTTATTTACTATAGGCCACTAAACAATTTCCGTTCTGTGAAGCAGAATTTAATTTTATTAAACTGCATCACCTGCCAATTATTACCCCACTTTCTAAATTCATGAGTGGATTGGTAATACTACAGTGATAGGCATTTGACGGGATGCAACGCAGCAATTTGACAGAATCAGGAATTCGGGCAAACGGTAAAATTGTTGACTTAATTTTACCATAGTCCTGGACAAATTCTGGAATTCGACCATGTTCCTAGAACTTTGGCCAAAATACTGGTACCGCTCAAGAATATCTATGGGAAAACGAAGTTGAATGGATATTTTTTACGCAGTCAAAAGTGATAAAGATAACGACATTTTATTCACAAGTATACACGGTACATTAAGGATCTTAAGTAGGTAATAAATTACATTACATTAATTCGCACATGCGTGATGCGCCAGTATTTGGCATGTAAAATTACAGCAGTGATAGTTTTACGCTTATTAAAATAACAATTTATTGGGATTTACCACACTCACAATAGTGCAATTACAATGTCCAAAAATAACGTCATTAGTCATTATATCTTAGAGATAACAGCAATATTCAAAGTATATGGGATGTAAGGGACGGTGTAACGAAAACTTTGCAGGCTTGATCAGACCATGAACCTGAACAACTTTTACTACGGGGGAACATGTGATGAACAATATGTTGGGAAACGAAAAAACGTTTTCAAGTTCCCGTATAAAGTCACTCAGCAGATCGAGAATTTTGTATGGAAGGATGAAAAATTTATTTCGTTTTCTTCATATAAAAAGTTGGTCAGTTTCATGGTCTGAGCACGCCAGCAAAGTTTTCGTTACACCGTCCCTTACATCCCATATACTTTGAATATTGCTGTTATCTCTAAGATATAATGACTAATGACGTTATTTTTGGACATTGTAATTGCACTATTGTGAGTGTGGTAAATCCCAATAAATTGTTATTTTAAATAGGTACTTAATAAATTACATTACTTGAATTCGCACATGCGTGATGCGCCAGTATTTGGCATGCAAAATTACAGCAGTGATAGTGACATGCTTATTAAAATAACAATTTATTGAGATTTACCGTACTCACAATGGTGCAATTAGAATGTCCAAAAATAAAGTCATTAAACATTAAATCTTGGAAATAACAGCAATATTCAAAGTATATGGGGTGTAAGGGACGGTGTAACGAAAACTTTGCAGGCGTGATCAGACCATGAAACTAAACAACTTTTTCTATGTTCGCTATGTTGGGAAAAGAAAAACTGTTTTCAAGTTCCCATACAGTCACTCATGTACCTCGGTACATGACCTTCCGACCCGACCCGACCTGACCGAGGTACATGTGAAGCTATTTTCTCGGTGCGTCAACTACAAGAAAAAAGTAGAGAACAAGGTCGCCAGTTGTACCTCTGCTTTGTTGATTTAGAGAAAGCATTCGACAGTGTGCCTCGCGAAGCTCTCTGGATGGTGCTAGGAAAGTTAGGGTGCACAGAAAAGTATGTGCGACTCCTAAGACTCCTGCATGACGACATGCAGTGCTGCGTCTCTGTAGACGGTGAACAGTCTGATTTCTTCCCCGTCACCTGTGGGGTGAAACAAGGGTGTGTTCTAGCGCCCACACTGTTCGCCTTGTACTTTGCAGTTGTAGTCAAAGAAGTCCTAAATACTGTTTCCCAAGGAGTCCGCATCCGTTTCCGCACAGATGGCAGTCTTTTTAACCTGGCTAGACTTAAGGCGCGCACTAAAGTCTCGTATGCATTGATTACTGAGATCATGTATGCTGATGACTTGTGCTTTCTTGCAGAATCCCCAGACGGCCTGCAACAGCTAATGTCCGTTTTTCACCAAGCATGCTGTAAATTTGGCCTGAAGATCAGTGTCAAAAAGACGGAAGTGATGTCCTTAGACTCGCATGGTCGCGAGACACTGGCGATTATGCTTGGTGAGGATATGCTGAAACAGGTTGATAAGTTTCGTTATCTGGGGAACACTATAACATCTAAGTGTAACCTTGATGCTGAGATCAACAGCAGAATCAGTGCTGCAGCTGCAGCATTTGGGAAGTTGTGTTCCAAGGTTTTCTGCTCGCACGACCTAAAGCTAGCCACAAAAATCTCTGTATATATGGCGATTGTGCTGCCAAACCTTCTATACTCCTCCGAGAGTTGGTGTGTGTATCGTCACCACATACGCACTCTGGATCGCTTCCACCTAAAATGCCTTCGCACCATCATGAAGATCAGATGGTCCGACCGAGTGCGCAATACCGAAGTTCTGAGACGAGTCAATGTTGGTGGCATTGAGGCCTATCTAATGCGTCGTCAGCTACGGTGGTGCGGTCATGTATCCCGGATGTCGGAGACGAGAGTGGCGAAGCGCATCTTTTATTCTGAGCTAGAGGAGGGCAAGCGAAAGCATGGCGGACAACTCCTCAGATATAAAGATGTTCAGAAACGACACATGAAAAGATGCAACATTGAGCCCACTCAATGGGAGGGTCTGGCAGCACAGCGTCCCGAATGGCGCGGGATGGTTAAGAGGCAAGTCCGCGAGTTTGAGGAACAGCGTAAAGCAGACCTCGACGCTAAGCGCGATGAGCTGAAGGCCCGTCCACCCGTCGCCATTAACTATAATTATGTAAATGGCAAACTCACGTGTCCACTCTGTGCACGGGAGTTTTCTGCCAAAATTGGCTACAATAGCCATCTCCGGGCGCACCAGCGCCGATCTGATTAGGAGTCAAAGTGGTCGCCATGGCCGAAATCGGTCGGAGAGATCATCATCACAGTCACTCAGCAGATCGGGAATTTTGTATGGAAGGATGAAAAATTTATTTCGTTTCCTCCATATAAAAAGTTGTTCAGTTTCATGGTCTGAGCACGCCAGCAAAGTTTTCGTTACCCTGTATAATAATAACTCATGTTCATGTCAGAAAAAATATAAATATAAAAAAAAAAAAACAATGTCATGCAAGTATTTTTTCGTTCAGAAATTCATTTATGTCACTTTTTTAATTAAAATATTTTTAATTTGTGATCAACAAATATGAAAACCCTGTTTTTACCCATTTTATTATTATGGTGTGATGCGTGTATTATCACGCCATTATCCTTCTCGTAGGTGTCGTAAGAGGCGCCTTAGGGACTCAAGGGTTTACCTTCGTACGTACTATTTTGGATTTGCTGTTTTTTTTTTTACATTTTGAGTAGTTTACTAATAAACCATTTGATATAACAAAATTTGACAAGGAATGATTTTGGTTATTCAAATTTATAGCAATAAATTTTTGGTCATTCGTCCACTTGACTAATATTTACATTACTATAACGTTGCCGTGTGATGCCGGCTTAGAATAGCATCACCCCATTTCCCGTGGTTTTCGTAAGAGGCGACTGAGGGACTCGAGGGTTTTAAGTATATTGCAATTTTAGGCGACAGGCTGACAACTTGTCACTATAGTGATACACGAATTATCTGCAACGACCCTCAAATACTGTCAGACGTGGCGATAACGACCGTAATTTTGCGAACCTTATCGCTCTGCCTACCCCGTAAGGGATAAAGGCGTGATATGTGTGTGTGTGTGTGTGCTATAACGATAGTTTTCTAAAAAAATGAACTTTGTTATTTCGTTCATAGTTATTTCGAAAAGGTCGATGGATTTTGAATTCCTGATATGTAAACAGGTACAAATATGAAAACCCAATTTCTACACGCCAAATAAACTGTTAGATGGTGCGATGCGCCTGAGATCTTAAGACCTACCCTAGCAACAAATAACTTGTAAACTCACACGCATGTGTTGATGGTGACATCGCTAAATAATTTTTAATACATTTTATGCATTCTTATGTATTGAAGCAATTTCCGGGTCACTGTTGGCACTGACAAAGCTCAAACAGGTGGAAAGGACTTCAAAGTTGAAAAAATTATTCCTCATCCCAAATTTCGTAACGGTGAAGATGGCTTGACACATGATATTGCTGTTATCAAACTGAAAGAAAAACTCGTATTTAATGAAAAAATAAACAAAATTAAAATGGCTGATTTGAGCATGACTCTTAAAGACGGGGACATGATGCAGGCCATTGGATTTGGTTTAACTGAGAATAATGTAAGTTTACATATCTCATGCTCTAACAATAGGTCATTACTGTTCAAAAACCCGCTCTGTAAGTTCAACTTACGTGTCAGGTTTTGAGACGAATTAGCCTGTAAGTAATTTTGAATATGGAATTGATGAAACTGTCACTAAACCTATCATAGTATAGCAAATCGGAGAAGGAGATTTTTTATTTATTATCTGTATTTTTATAAGCTCAATAAATAAGTTTGTCGAATTAATACTCAATATTACGATAACAAAAGTAAAAACTACTAATTTTCTTACAATTAATATTTTCTTTTAAATTTATTTCCATATTTTTTAATCATAGGAAAAAAATGTATTGGTGCAATTTGAATACCAGACGATACAATAATCGTTTATGGATCGTTTTGTTGTATATATTGCTTTATTTTACTCACTTATCATCCGATGTGTGAAGCAGTATACGTACCGCAGATGTAACATCAATAGCATCCTCGGAAAGATACCGCCCTCGCTCCGCCTAGGCGTTAAAAAACCGCGGTTGAGATTGATAGGTTACATACCAAGATACGTAATCTACTATAAATGATTTTCAACAGTCTTACATACATACATACATACATACATATATCACGCCTTTATCCCTTGCGGGGTAGGCAGAGCGTAAACGGCCGTAAAAATACGGCCACTATCGCCACGTTTGACATTTTTGAGGATTGTTTTCCAAGGTTGTTTCAGAAAACATGTGTATCACTATAGTGACAGGTTGTCTGCCTGTCGCCTAAAAATTGTAATACACCAATACCCTCGAGTCCCTTAGTCGCCTCTTACGACACCCACGGGAAGGAAGTGGGGTGATGCTATTCTAAGCCAGCATCACACGGCATCAGTCTTACAGTCTTACATAATTAATCTATTTACTCACTTAAACATTACATTACATAGATATGTTATTCCATTATTTACATTCATTTACTAATAATTTAATGGATTAACTTCGTATGCCGAACGCTTGTATAAGCACCTACGAGTCATCCAAAGAACCAAAAGTTGTAAGGTACTTTTTTGGTGACAAGACCAATTAAGTTCGATTACTTCAACCTTTACTATACGTATTTATACACGAACTGTTGTTACCAGCATGATTTTTCTGAGCCTTTTTTGTAAGGGAGTCCGGTCTCAGAACCAGAACTACCACAGGCAAGAGATGTCATGCGCGCTCCTTCGTAGCGAGCGACACAAATAAAATTTTTGCTCTGTGAGGGCTACAGAAAAATATGTCAATGTTTTTGTATGTTTCCAGATATATTCTAACCAACTTCTTTCCGTGAAACTACCGTTTGTCAATACGAAGACATGTAAAAAGATGTATGAAAATTACGACTCTCATGTCAAAGACGAGATGCTATGCGCCGGCGGGGAAAAGGGAAAAGGGTCTTGCTATGTAAATATTTTTTTCTTGATTTATATTTTACAATTTCATATTATTGCTAGGTCCCTTTTCTTTGGAAATTTAATTCTATCTAATACCTTTGAACGAGGTAATACAGGTAAATATACAATTCGGGCTCGTTAAAACTACTAAAAATAGGAAAACTACTACTCTTCGAACGAACCAGCCTATAAAACTGAATAACATTCACCAAGGAACAAAGGTCGACAATATGAAAAAAATAATTGGGCCTCCCATACAAAACTACCGACTGAGTCAGGTTGTATGTGAGGTTTTTTTTTCTATTGTGACCTATGTTCCTAGTGGAAATTATTTCAGTTTGATGAGCTGAAAAAAAATGTATTTTCCTAACATTTTGTATAATTTATACACCGTATTTCGGAAGAATTGCATTAAATTGGAGACGTCATTTATAGCATCCTGGCTTAGTGCTCGCATCATCCACCTTATTTGGTTTCAGTGCTTGCTTCGCTCGCACTTGGCCACAATTTTCACTTCTTGACCTTCTGTCTCATAATACTATGAGAAAAGAAACTTTGAAGATTTACGTTTTGGTATAGTGAAATTGGAATCACTTGAAATGGTTGTCAATACAAAATGTTTGGTTTTAAAAATTTGATAAGAATTTTTCTGGAAAACGGTTCTTCTGTAAAATGTAGTTGCGGTACATTAAAATTTTAAAGCAATATATCTCGAAGAGAAGAATTCTAGGAACCATTTGGATTATGATTCGAGAAGTAAGCATTCGGATCTAAGATAATATGTATTTTTTCAGGGGGACAGTGGAAGTCCTTTATTATACAAAGGATATTTTTACGGGGTGACTTCATGGGGCAATCCTTGTGCAAAAAAGGATTACCCGAGCGTATATACTTCAGTACCCTTTATGAAAGCTTTCATTGAGGATGTTATCAAGAAAAATAGTTAGGAATTGCTTCTAGAATACTTAAATAAAGTTTATTGAACCACTTTTGTTTATTCAATTATCTTAACAGCTATATAAGGTGTAAAAATATTGGCTGCAATTATTTTAAGGGGTGAATCAGCTCATGAAAATGAACAACTTTCCCCAAGAAACATAAGTCGAAATAACATTTAAAAAATTGACTCGGTCCATTCGTTAATTTCTATAGAGAGGCCAAAAATTTTTTTTATAATTCGTTCTATGTTTCTTGGGGAAAGTTGTTCAGTTTCATGGGATGGTTTACCTCTTAAAATATTCGCAGCTATTTTTTTTACATCCTGTACAGTTTATCCGCTTAAAAAGAGAAGGAAAGCATTAAGCATTAAGCGTTTCGCTTCAACTTTTATCATGCGTACGGCTAAAGAGTGGAATTCCCTGCCGGCGGATCTTTTTCCGGAACAATATAGCTTGTGCCTTTTTAAGGCAAGAGTGAATAGGCATTATCTAGGCAAGCATGTACCATCTTCGTCTGCCTCCACTTACCACCAGGTGAGATAGCAGAAAAATCCGGGCCTATTACATTTAAAAAAAAAGGGAAGAAAACGCTGTCTCTGTCACTCAATACGAGAATGAAAAAAAAACAATGTTAAGGTCAATATAATTTTGTAATGCTTGTTCGACCAGAAGCTGCAAATATCCAAGGACAATTTCCTGAATCGCGACCGTATATGATTTCTCGTATTTTGTATTCAGTTTTGGCCAACATCAAACAGATTGAGTGAAACTTGGCAATAAATATTCACTAGTAACAATATAATTATGGCGGGTGACAGGAAGAATCCAGGTGGTGTCGGGAAAAGGGTAGCTACCCGCCTGGCCGGGTGTTGTGGCCAGGGGACCGACAGATCCACCTGGATTGGATTAGAAGTTGTATATATGCGATGCGCGGTGAACACTTCGATACCGCGTTTCAGGCCCATTGTTCTGTCACGTGGCGCCATCTCTCTGATATGTCGAGAACTCCTGCTGCGTCTTGTATACTTGTGAACCACTTGAGTGAGCTTCATTTTGTAGCCACCAGAGGTCGCTACATAATCGTGGTCGGCCTAGGAGAAGATGGCAAGACGATATTGAGGCCGTTCTCCAGAACTGGCAAGGCCCACGACCAAGACGGGTGGCGTGAAAGAGGAGAAGCCTTTGCCCTGCAGTGGGACATCAAACATGCTAATTAAAAAACAATATAAAATCATAAGGTATACAGAACACCTTAGTAAATCAGGTCCCGACCTGTCCTCAGTTCTATAGGGATGTAACATTTACTATAGTTGCTGTTTTATATATACGCGTATTTCTCAAATGAATATAAAAATAGCCTTTTAGTTGTACTATTTTTACTACTTAATCGGTACATAATGAAAACTCCAGATTGGGCTGCTATAAAGTCCAACAATCTTAGACAGTTTGTCTTGTATTGAGCTAAACAACTTTATTCAAGGACCAAAATGTCAAAATATAATAAAATTAGCTAGAGCTAGCTTTTAACCCACGACTTTGCCCGCGTACTATTATGAATCAAAAATAAATTGTGTATTGCTTTGTTTGATGTTTGGCATTTACGTATAAATATTATAGATCTCATCCTCTTTTCTACTTTTAGGAAATATTGGAAAAGGCTAAAACAGTATTTTGATATATGTTAGTTCAAAGAAAGAATATGGAGAAGGCTATAAGCCATTCCAACTAGCTCTCCCTCTCGCTCCTCTCGCTTTCTATGTCACTCTCCCTACCGCTCTCGCTCTCCCTCCCACTCTCGTTCCCGCTCTCGCTCTCGTTTTGCTTTCGCTTTCGCTATACCAAGCTCATTCTCTCCTCCCCCTCTCTCAGTCCAGTTCCCCTCTTTTTTCTTTTCCGTCTCATGTCCCTCGCCAACATAAATCATTTTAAACTTGCACGTAAGTTGAAACAAATAATATCAAATATAACTAGTTTAAAATAATAAAAAGTTTCATACTAACTTTCAACTCATATTTTACCCCTTTAGGGGTAGAATTTCGAAAAATCATATCTTTGTGAATGCTAACCTTGCTTACAGAATACGCATATAGGTTTCAAGATTTAAGCCCCAAGTATTTGCCGTTTGTGATAGATAAGTCATAACTTTTATCCCCTTTTTACCTCTTTAGGGGTTGAAAATTGAAAAACGTCACTAAAATTCTTCCTTTATGCAAAGTTTGAAGTAATTATAATATCAAAGGAATAAAAATATTTTATACAAACTTTCATCCCCTGTTTTACTGAATGTTTAGCTGAATTTCGAAAAATCCTTTCTTAACAGATGCCTGCATAATAATAGTTATCTGCATGCCTAATTACAACCTAATTCGTTCAGTAGTTAAGGCTGTGCGTTGATAGATCAGTCAGTCACATTTGCGTTTTATATATTTCGATTTGACCTCCCATATACAAAGAAAGCAGCTGTCTATGTGTCAATATTTATTTATATTTTGAACTACGAACCTTATGGGATCGCTTGGTGTTGCCAGGTGTAAGTATTAACGGATTTTTTAAAAACATTTGAGGTACATACATACACATATCACGCCTTTAACCCTTGCGGGTTAGGCGTTGACGGCCGTAAGAATACGGTCGCTATCGCCACGTCTGTCATTTTTGAGGATTGTTGTTCTCGAAGGTTGTTTCAGAAAACATGTGTATCACTATAGTGACAGGTTGTCAGCCTGTCGCCTAAAAATGTAATACACCAATACTCTAGAGTCCCTTAGTCGCTACATTTGAGGTCACGTTCCTAAACTCTGTTAGTGCTGAAGCGTGACCATTTTATTCTGGATTACGCGATCGGGAGTCAGGCTGAATTATGGTACATATTTATATAAATGACGTTTTCGATATACTGTATACTTTCTAACTTACAATAATAAATAATAGCCGTGTGATGCCGGCTTAGAATAGCATCACCTCACATCCTTCCCGCGGGTGTCGTAAGAGGCGACTAAGGGACTCGAGGGTATTGGTGTATTGCAGTTTTTAGGCGACAGGCTGACAACCTGTCACTATAGTGATACACATGTTTTCTGAAACAACCTTGGAAAACAATCCTCACAAATGTCAGACGTGGCGATAGCGACCGTATTCTTACGGCCGTTAACGCTCTGCCTACCCCGCAAGGGATAAAGGCGTGATATATGTATGTATGTATGTATAAAACGGATAGGTTGCTTTGTTAGATCACACACAGAAAGGAACCCAATATGAGTTTGTAAGATTGATACTCGAAGGCAAATTTCCTGGCAAAAGCACGAATGGCCGGCCAAAGAGAAAATAGACAGATGAAATCCGAGTTTGGACAGAATTTCGTTACTACTAGTTTTTTTTTTTATTATTATTAATAGGCCCGCATTTGTCTGCCATCTCACCTGGTGGTAAGTGGAGATGCAGACGAAGATGGTACATGCTTGCCTAGATAATGCCTATTCACTCTTGCCTTAAAAAGGCCCAAGTTATATTGTTCCGGAAAAAGATCCGCCGGCAGGGAATTCCACTCTTTAGCCGTACGCATGATAAAAGTTGAAGCGAAATGCTTAGTGCGGATCAGAGGTATATCTACAACATAAGGGTGGAACCCCAGTCGGCGCCTCGATCCCCGGAGATGGAATGGGGAAGGGGGTATCAGGTCGTGGAGTGATTGAGCACACTCTCCGAAATGTATCCTATAGAATACCGACATGCATGCTACTTTACGACGTTGAAATGAGCGGCGCAAGACCACGAGGAGGGTTACTTCATGCTGACCCCCAAACTTCAATTTGAAGATAGCACCCTATGATAATGATAGAAAGGTAGAAATATGTAGTCTACTGCATCAAATGTACAACCTCGTGGTTTCAAAGGTTGTTGATTGCTTGATAATTGTTTAGTGACAATGATCACTACTAAACTAAATCAACATTCGGGTTCTAATTCCATCGGTGGCGTGAATTTTTCCACTTGTTTCGTTTGTATTTCGTACGCCGTGTGATGTCGGCTTAGAATAGCATCCCCCAATTTTTTTCGTGATATTTAACTACTGCGATAATAAAAGATGGCGATAAAATGAAAACCCCCTCCCTTTTGTTGTCGGTAGGTAAAAAAAAACTTTCCACCTATTACTGGTTAAGCTTGTCAGGTAGAAATAGCTACCTAGCTATAAGACTGCATACATTGTACCCCTTGTTTTCTTTCTGAAATGTACATTTAAAAAAAAACATTTGGGTTTCACCACGATGTTTTTCCTGCACCGTAAGAGCAGTCGGTAAATATACGTGAGAGAAAACTCTTTGGTACACGGCCGGGATCGAACTCGGGTTTCACAATTGTAAGACCGGTGTCCTAACCGCTTGGCTACCGGCGGAACCCTGAAAACTAAAGCTCCTTATTTCGCTTTCAAATACTGACTGTCAAAGTTAATGTAACCTGTCACTCTTATGTCAAACAGCATTCCATCTTACCTTAAACATGCCTTAAACTAAGCATAGTACTTTAAAGTTTAAATAATGTCAAGAAAATATCTAAAGTTGAGACAGTCTTAGAATAGAGTGATGTATTCAGTGAATCCTCTGGGATGGCAGATCTCGTGAGTAAACTTCTGAAAAATGGTTTTAAAGTGTCACATGAAGTTTCTTCTGTTTATTTTTTGAAACATTATATAGAATAGGACGTTTCTCACATAATGTAAGTGATTCAGTCACACCTTGTGCGCAGAAATTTGTATCTGTAGGTAGAAACCATTAACGCGATTATTTCACATCATCATCATTCTCCTTGCCTTATCCCGTTCTCTGTCGGGGTCGGTCGGCTACCTAACCTTTTGACATGGAACCAAGTTTTTACACAGTGCGACTGCCATCTGACCTCTGCAACCCGGAGGCTAACCTGACCCGAATCCTAAGTTAAGTCACATTCAAATATCATCAGAATTCAAATTTTATTTAAATGTGGGTTTCCGATCTGAATTAAAGAATGTTTTAATCCGATAATTGTACATGAAAATTAATAATACACTGTTTGCTTCACGATTGCCGTGTGATGCCGGCTTAGAACAGCATCACTTTATATGTACTCGTGAGTGTCGTAAAGCACCAAATTATAAAGTTATTACTTTTTAGTTATGCCGTGTGATGCCTAGAATAAGCATCACACCATTATTGCCACAAATCATTTGAAAGAGCCCTCAATATTTGTCAGACGTGGCAATTGCGTCCTTGTTTTCACGATCGTTAGCGTTTCTGGCTACCCCGCAAGGGATAAAGGCGTGATATGTGTATGTGTGTCTCTGTATGTATGCATACTTTGAATAGGTTCGTTTTTACTAAAGGAGCGTCTGGATGCGGAGAGGAACGGAGCGGATTTTTTCGACGCATGATCGTGCCGTGTGATGCCGGCTTAGAATAGCATCACCCCGTATCCTTCCCGCGGTGATCGTAAGAGGCGACTAAGGGACTCGAGGGTATTGGTGTATTACAATTTTTAGGCGACAGGCTGACAACCTGTCACTATAGTGATACACATGTTTTCTGAAACATCCTTGGAAAACAATCCTCAGAAAGGTCAAAAGTGGCGATAGCCACCGTATTCTTTAAGCCGTGGACGCTCTGCCTACCCCGCAAGGGATAAAGGCGTGATAAATTTATGTATGTGTATGTATGATCATATCTGTGTTCGGATTTGTGCTATAAATTGTGATAGAAATTGATACACCAGGGGATGCGGTCGGTTTGCGGTAGGTATATGACCCATCATACATACATATATCACGCCTTTATACCTTGCGGGGTAGGCAGAGCGTTAACGACCGCCAAAATACGGTCGGTATCGCAACGTCTGACAAATATTGAGGTCCGGTTAAGATAATTTGTGTATCACTATAGTGACAGGTTGTCAGCCTGTTGCCTAAAAAGTTGTAATATACATGAATCCCTCAAGTCCCTTAGTCACCCCTTACGATACCCACGGGGAAAAAATGAGGAAATGCTATTCTAAGCCAGCATCATATGACCAATCATGAACCGAAATTTCCGCTCTTCCTCTATTGGGCAATTTGTGTACGGCTGGGCGCCACTGCGTACGTATATATAGGTACTTCAATATAGACACACCCTAAGGTATTACTTATGTGAGGATTAAGGCTTTATCAATGATCATTATTCTTTGTCAACAGAGACATACATAATCTGTTACCAAAAAACTGAGTCATTCGTCTACTAACATCTAACGAGGACAAATTAATCTTTTGAGCGATAGAATCGTACTATCAGCAGCACTACTAGCTGTCAATTCTAGGGATCAGCATATACTGGTGATCAATATAGTTATTAAGAATAGCCAGTTAAGCCGCGTACACAAAATGGAGTGGGACGGCCTTGGCGTGGCGGTAGTGACGGCGTCAGACCGTTCCCGCAACCGAGCGGAATAGGTACCTATAGAAAATAAAAGATGGCGTGTTGAACATATTAGTCCATTTGAATACACTTAACATAAGGCCCCGGTATCGCGTTCTGCGGGCAGCGGGGCGGCAGCAGCAACGGCAGCGGCAGGATCTTATGCATTCTTGATCTATGATTATTCAAATGGACTGGTTCTCGGATACAACGGCGCGGGAGCGGGCAACCGCGCTCTCCCTAGAAAAAACGTCGACCGCGCCGCCGCCGCTGCCGCCCCGCTGCCCGCAAAACCCGAGACCGCAGCCTAATATCCGCCGTTAAATATTTAATATAAAATTAAGTCGAGGTGCTGCTACTAGCTCCTTCCTACACGCGTTAGTGCGATAAAAACAAGCTTTTAGTTTGAAATAACGGTAAGTACCTACCCACACTTGAAGAAAATGATAAAGATGTGAGATTTAGTTAACAAAAACGTTTGACACTGAAACTGAATGAATAGTGCATTAGCCAATAGTTTTTTTTTAATGTGACTTAGTTATTTTGAAAAGGCATCTGTTTTTTTAGATAATACAAGATAACCTCTAAAAATATTAGCTGCAAATATTTTAAGGCGTGAATCAGCCTATGAAACTTAACAATTTTTACCACGAATCATAGATCGAAATGTGAAAAATTTTATGGATCTCCCATACAGATGGACTTGGCGGGTCATTTTGTATAGGCCATTTTTTTTCTTGGGGAAATTTGATCAGTTTCTTGGCCTGGTTCACTGCTTAAAATATTTGCAGTTTTTTTTGCATCCTGTATCTTGAAGTCTGTTAAAAAATGGAGTGAAAACCTGGGTAAACAATAAACTAGACAGTAAAATTGACAGACGGGACTTACAGAGGGACATGACGAAATGAGATGGGTTGTGTAGTCTACTGGGAACCCCTTGGTAGTTTAAGGCCACGACTATAGCGGATTTAATTTACAACAGCCGCAACCAAAAAAGGGCGATAAGTCTTTGCTGAAGAACTACAGACCCATCACGCTTCTGAGCCATGTTTACAAGCTGTTCTCAAGAGTCATAACGAATCGTCTCGCACGCAGGCTCGACGACTTCCAGCCTCCCGAACAAGCCGGCTTCCGAAAAGGCTTTAGCACCGTGGATCACATTCATACGCTGAGGCAAGTTATACAGAAGACTGAAGAGTATAACCAACCACTCTGCCTCGCGTTTGTGGACTACGAAAAAGCCTTCGATTCGATCGAAACATGGGCCGTACTTCAGTCTCTTCAGCGGTGCCAAGCTGACTATCGGTATATCGAAGTGTTGAAGTCCTTGTACGAAAGCGCCACCATGTCATGAGATGTAATATCACCGAAACTGTTCACAGCAGCACTGGAAGACGTCTTCAAGCTTTTGGACTGGAGAGGACTTGGCATCAACATCAACGGCGAGTATCTGACTCACCTTCGTTTTGCCGACGATATCGTGGTCATGGCGGAAACCCTGGAGGACCTCGGTACAATGCTCGATGACCTCAATAGAGCCTCCCAACAAGTGGGTCTAAAAATGAACAAGGACAAGACCAAGGTTATGTCAAACTCTCTTGTTGCACCCATTACTCTGACAGTTGGGGGCTCTACTCTGGAAGTTGTCGACGAGTATGTCTACCTGGGACAAATAGTCCAGCTGGGTAGGTCCAACTTTCAGAAAGAGGTCAATCGTCGAATCCAACTCGGCTGGGCAGCGTTCGGGAAGCTACGTAACATCTTCTCTTCTCAACAACTACCGCAGTGCCTCAAGACAAAAGTCTGGGATCAGTGCGTGTTGCCAGTGATGACTTACGGAGTTGAGACGTGGCCGCTAACAATGGGCCTCATAAGAAGGCTCAAGGTCACTCAAAGGGCAATGGAAAGGGCTATGCTCGGAGTTTCTCTCCGCGATCGAATCAGAAATGAGGAAATCCGGAGAAGAACCAAAGCCACCGACATAGCTCGAAGGATTGCGCAACTTAAGTGGCAGTGGGCGGGGCATATTGCTCGTAGGACCGATGGCCGCTGGGGCCGGAAAGTTCTCGAGTGGCGGCCACGGACCGGTAGACGCAGCGTAGGTAGGCCTCCCACAAGGTGGACCGACGATCTGGTGAAGGTCGCGGGAAGCCGCTGGATGCGGGTGGCGCTGGACCGATCATCGTGGAGATCCTTGGGGGAGGCCTATGTCCTGCAGTGGACGTCTATCGGCTGAGACGACGACGACGAGCCGCAACCAAGGAACATAATACTAACCTAGGGCCACAACAGCGAATTCAATTCATTTTTTTTGTCCATTGGACAGGCAAAGGTGTTAAAACCATACAGCTTAGTCTTCAGTCTTATTGTCTTATTTAGTATTTTTATTAATTTATACATCTTTAGTACCTATGTTTATTGTTCATGTATATTGTCTTCAGTGTTTTTGTCCATTCCTTGTAATTTTATATTAATTTTTCTTCAGTCCGTGATTGCCGGTGAGGCAATGAGTCCGGAGGGTTTTTTAAGCGGATAAACTGTACAGGGTGTAAAAAAATAGCTGCAAATATTTTAAGAGGTAAACCAGCTCATGAAACTGAACAACTTTCCCCAAGGCACATAGGACGTATAATGAAAAATAAATTTTGGGCCTCCCAATAGAAATTTACCAATGAACCGAGTCAATTTGTATGGTCCAAAATTTTTAAAAATATTATTTCGACCTAACTATGTTTCTTGGAGAAAGTAGTTCATTTTCATGGCCTGATTCACCCCTTAAAATATGTGCAGCTAATATTTTTACACCTTATATAGCTGTTAAGATAATTAAATAAACAAAAGTGGTTCAATAAACTTTATTTACCTATTCTAGAAGCAATTCCTAACTATTTTTCTTGATAACATCCTCAATAAAATCTTTCATAAAGGGTATTGAAGTAAATACGGTCGGGTAGCCCTTTTTTGCACAAGGATTGGCCCATGAAGTCACCCCGTAAAAATATTCTTTGTAAAATATAGGACTTCCACTGTCTCCCTGAAAAAAAGACACATTATCTTAGATCCGAATGCTTACTTCTCGAATCATAATCCAATTGGTTCCTAGAATTTCTTCCCTACCATATATATTTAGTTTCATAATTTTATGATACCGCAACAACATTTTACAGAAGAATCATTTCCCAGAAAAATTCTTATCAGATTTTCAAAACCAAATGATTTGTATTGACAACCAAGTGATTCCAATTTCACTATACCAAAATTTTAATCTTCAAAGTTTCTTTTCGCACAATATTATCAGACAGAAGGTTGAGAAGTAAATAATGAGTGGCAAGTACGAGCAAAGCATGCACTGAAACCAAATAGGGCGGGTGCGAGCCAGGATGCTATAAATCGAAATACAGTGTACGAGTATAACATACATAGAAAGTAAAGAAAAGTGCTATTTCTTTCCAAAAGTGAAACAACTCATGAAACTGAACTAATTTTCACTAGGAACATAGGTCGCAGTATGAAAAAAACCTTGTATACAACTCGACTTTTGACGAGCCAGTTGTTTTGTATGGGAGGTCCAATATTTTTTTTATATTTCGACCTTTGTTTTAGAAAAAAGTTATTCAGTTTTATAGGCTGGTTCATTCCTTGAAAGGAGAGTAGTCGTTTTTCAATTTCTAGTTGTCAAAAGAGCAAGAATTGTATATATACCTGTATTACCTAGATGAAAGGTATTAGATAGATAACGGAAATAAACTCATTTCCAAAGAAAAGGGAATTAGCAATAATATGAAATTGTAAAGTATAAATCAAGAAAAAAATATTTACACAGCAAGACCCTTTCCCCTCTTCCCCGCCGGCGCATAGCATCTCGTCTTTGACATGAGAGTCGTAATTTTCATACATTTTTTTACATGTCTTCGTATTGACAAACGGTAGTTTCACGGAAAGAAGTTGGTTAGAAGGTTTCTGGAAACATACAAAAACATTGAGGTATTTTTCTGTAGCCCTCACAGAGCAAATTTTTTTTTGTGTCGCTCGCTATGACGGAGCGCGCATGACATATCTTGTCTGTGGTAGTTCTGGTTCTGAGACCGGACTCCTTTACAAAGAAGGTTCAGAAAATAGCATGGTGGTAACGTTAATTCGTGTATAAATAAATACATATAGTTCAGATCAAAGTAATGGACTCCAAAAGTACCTAACATATTTTGGTTCTTTGGATTACTCGTAAGTGTTTTTACACAATAAAATAACACTAAATATTTATCTCATTATAGAAATATCCACGAGGTAGTAACTTCGAATACTTGGTCTTTTAATACATACATACATATATGCATACATATATCGCGTCTTTGTACCTTGCGGGGTAGGCAGAGCATTTTGACTGTAACAATACGGTCGTTATCGCCACGTTTGGCAAATGGAGGGCTATCACTATAGTAACAGGTTGTCAGCTTGCGGCATGAAAATTGTAATACACATCAAACCCTCGAGTCCCTTAGTCGCCTCTTACGACACCCGAGGGAATGAAACGGTATGATGCTATTCTAAGCCTGCATCACACAACAAGGTATTTTAATCAAACACTATATATTGATATCAACTTTTTGTTAGAATGCTAATACAAACGAAACAACCGGAAAAAAATCACGCCACCGATGGGACTCGAACTCACATCCTTTGACTGTCCGGGACAGATGATGTATTAACCGTTTCAGCACGGTGGTCGGCTCTAACCCAGGCGGCAAAATTGTGATCCACTTGTGACGTTCATAATATTTTTTCCTTACTTGACTACTTACGAGTAGCATCAGCGCCACCTATGAGTTTGTAGTAGGACTACATAGCTACTCAACTGACAACATTACGTCTGTACAAGTTGACGAGAGATGGAGCTTTTTCCGATTTGTGAATCTTTACTTTTTTTTAGAAATATCCACAAGATAGTAATATCTCGAATACTTGGTGTTTCAAACAAACATTAGATATTGATATTAACTTTTTGTTAGAAAGCTAGTAACGAAACAAGTGGATCACAATTTCGCCGCCTGGATTAAAGCCGACCGTGGTGTAACGGTTAACACATCTGACCCAGCTAGCCAGAAGATGTGGGTTCGAGTCCCATCGATGGCGTTAATTTTTCCGCTTGATTCGTTTGTATCAGCTTTCTAACAAAAAGTTCATATCAATAACAACTGTTTGTAAGTATTCGAAATAACTATCTTGTGGATATTTCTACAAAATAGTAAACATTCACAAATCTGTAAAAGCTCCATCTCTCGTAAACTTATACAGACGTTAATTTGTCATTTGAGTGACTATGTAGTCCTACTACAAAGTCATAGGTGGCACTGATGCTACTCGTAAGTAGTCAAGTAAGGAAAAAATATATGAACGAAGTAGGTGGATCACAATTTTGCCGCCTGGGTTAGAGCCGACCATGGTTTAATGGTTAACACATCTGACCCGGCTAGTCAGAAGATGTGGGTTCGAGTCCCATCGGTGGCGTGAATTTTTTCCGCTTGTTTCGTTTGTATTAGCTTTCTAACAAAAAGTTTATAAAACACTACTTAAAGAAGGCGCAAGCGTTCGGCGTACATAATTAATCCATTTATTATAAGGAAATGAATGTAAATAATATGTCTATGTATGTAATGTTTATGTGAGTAAATTGATTTATTATGTAAGACTGTTAAAAATCTTTTAACTTACTACATTCTCAGTTTGACCAAATCCAATGGTCTGCATCATTTCCCCGTCATTAAGAGCCATGCTCAAATCAGTCATTTTTATTTTTATTATTTTTTAATTAAATACGAGTTTTTCTTTCAGTTTGATAACAGCAATATAATGTGCTAAGCCATCTTCAGCTTCGCGAAATTTGGGATGTCAAATACAAATCGAATGAAAATTGAGTAAAATAACGTTTTAAATACAACAAAACGGTCCATAAACGATGATCGTATCGTCTGGTTGTCAAATTGCACCACTAAAATTTTAGTTCTATGATTAAAAATATTGAATTAAATATGAAAGAAAATAGTATTAATATAAAGTAGAAAATTTGGTATTCGTAAAGAAATTAGTAGTTTTTACTTTTGTTATCGGAGTATTGAGTATAAATTCGACCAAGAGGTTATAAAAGTACAGATTACAAATATAAATCCTCCTTCTTCGATAATTGCTATGCTATGATTGGTTTAGTGACAGTTCCATATTCAAAATCACTCACAGGCTTAGAGCGTTTCTCCACTTATCCGATCCGGCTGTACGTTGAACTTACAGAGCGGGTTTTTGGTCAGTAATGACCTATTTTTAGAGCATGAGATATGTAAACTTACATCATTCTCAGTTAAACCAAAACCAATGGCCTGCATCATGTCCCCGTCATTAAGAGTCATGCTCAAATCGGCTATTTTTATTTTGTTTATTTTTTCATTAAATACGAGTTTTTCTTTCAGTTTGATAACAGCAATATCATATGTTACTCCATCTTCAAGGACACGAAATTTGGGATGAAGAATAAATTTTTCAACTTTTATGTCCTTTCCACCTGTTTGAGCTTTGTCAGTGCCAACAGTGACACGGAAACTGCTTAAATACATAAGAATGCATTAAAGGTATAAAAAAATATTAAGCAATCTCACCATCAACACATGCGTGTTAGTTTACAAGTTATTTGTTGCTAGGGTAGGTCTTAAGATCTCAGGCGCATCGCGCCATTTAACTGTTTATTTGGCGAGTAGAAACAAGGTTTTTATATTTGTACCAGTCTACATATCAGAAATCAAAATCCATCGACCTTTTTAAAATAACTATGAATGAAATAACAAAGTTCATAAGACTAAATATTTATTTAGAAAACTATCAATATAATAATGTAAATATTAGGTTAAAGGACGAATGACCAAAAATGTATAGCTATAAATTTGAAGTACCAAAAGCATTCTTTGTCAAATTCTGTTATATCAAATGGTGGTAAACGACTCAAAATATTAAAAACATATCAGCAAATCCAAAATAGTACGTACGAAGTAGAAGGTAAACCCTTGAGTCCCTAAGGCGCCTCTTACGACACCAACTACGAGAAGGATATGGCGTGATAATATACGAAGCCGGCATCACACCATAATTATAATATTCCATAGTAGATATCAACATACATAGGTAATATTTTTCTGATCACAAATTAAAAATGTGTGATGGGTACATTCGCAACAGTGATGGGTACATTCGCAACAGGTACGCTGCGGGGCGGGATTTTTGATTAGTTTTAGTCTTAGGTTTTAGATTTTAGTTTTGTAAATATTTATATTTTTTTTTTTTTGTTTTATTTAGATTTTAATTGTTCATGTATATATCCTTTAATGTTAATATTTTGTTTCAACTAGTTTTAATAATTAAAAATATTTTAATTTAAAAAAGGTTAGTCAGCAGATACTAGAATTATTACTTATATTTTCATCATTATCATTCTCCTTGCCTGAACCTATCCAATTGTTACCATAAACAATACATGAGTGATAGTTTACAAGTTATCTGTCGCCTGAGTAGGTCTAAGATTAAGATCTCAGGCGTATCGCGCCGTCTAACTGCTTATTTGGCAAGTAAAAATAGGGTTTTTATATTTGATGATCACAAATTAAAAATATTTTAACTAAAAAAAGTTAAGTAAGCAGAAACTATAACTATTACTTATAGTTACATCATCATCATTCTCCTTGCCTGATCCCATACTATTTTTTTTAACCCACTATACAAATTGAGTTGGCTGGCTGGCTGGTATATTTGATAAGGGAGATCCAATTTTTTTCATATGTCGACCTATGCTCCCAAGGGGAAAGTTGTTCAGTTTCATAGAATGTTGAATATCAAAATATTTGCAGTTGATTTGTTTACATCCTGTATTAATACAAAAAGACATAATGACACTCAATGACTCAATTAAAACGTCTGCTAGTCTAGAAATGCTATAGTGACATAGATGAATTTCTGAACGATAAATACTTGCATGACATTGATTTTTTTTTTTATTATTTATTTATATTTTTTTCTGACATGGACATGAATTATTATTAAACAGGGTGTAAGGAACGGTGTAACGAAAACTTTGCTGGCGTGCTCAGACCATGAAACTGAACAACTTTTTATATGAAGGAAACGAAATAAATTTTTCATCCTTCCATACAAAATTCCCAATCTGCTGAGTGACTTTATATGGGAACTTGAAAACGTTTTTTCGTTTCCCAACATAGCCCCCGTAGTAAAAGTTGTTCAGTTTCATGGTCTGATCACGCCTGCAAAGTTTTCATTACACCGTCCCTTACAACCCATATACTTTGAATATTGCTGTTATCTCCAAGATATAATGACTAATGACGTTATTTTTGGACATTGTCATTGCACTATTGTGAGTGTGGTAAATCCCAATAAATTGTTATTTTAATAAGCGTAAAGCTATCACTGCTGTAATTTTACATGCCAAATACTGGCGCATCACGCATGTGCGAATTAATGTAATGTAATTTATTACCTACTTAAGATATATAATGTACCGTGTATGCTTGTGAATAAAATGTCTTTATCTTTATCACTTTTGACTGCGTAAAAAATATCCATTCAACTTCATTTTGCCATCTTGAGTGGTACCAGTATTTTGGCCAAAGTTCTAGGAACATAGTCGAATTCCAAGATTTGTCCAGGACTATGGTAAAATGAAGTCAAACATTGTGCCGTTTGCCCGAATTCCTGATTCTGTCATATTACTGCGATACATCCCGTCAAATGCCTATCATACCAATCCACTTATGAATTTAGAAAGTGGGGTAAAAATTGGCAGGTGATGCAGTTTCATAAAATTAAATACTGTTTCATTGAACGGAAAATATGTGGTGGCCTATAGTAAATAAGACAAATTAAATGTTGGTATTTCAGTTTTTGGTCATTTGATCAATAGACCATTCCTATATAAAAAATAATTATTTCGTACACTGTTCTTTTAAAATTTGATGTGTTGAGTTTTGATTATCTGATATGTAACCATTTTAATAGTCAAATGTGAAAAATATACCAAATGTTGAACTGTTGAAAAATTTTTGTCTTACTCTTTTACGAGCCCCACGCAATGTCCAGCTGTCACTAAAAACTGTTCATCCACGATGGTTGCACCACACCACCATGTAAGGTTCCAAGTTCTTAACATCGCCATAAATGGCACCTCTGTGATGTCGATCGGAGTTCCTCCATATATACCGAAATTATTATTTTTTTCTGTAAAACGTGTAACATTACATAAAAAATCTTTTAATATAAGGTGTAAAAAAATTAGCTACAAATATTTTAAGGGGTGAATCAGCCCACGAAACTAAACAACTTTTTTCAAGGAACGTAGGTCGAAATATTTAAAAAAAACTGGACCTTCTGTAGAGTTGACTCGCTCGGCTGCTACATTCTGTATGGGAGGTCCAAAAATTTCTTTCATATTTCGACCTATGTTTTTTGGGGAAAGTTTTTTAGTTTCATGGACTGGTTCACCCCTTCAAATATTTGCAGCTTATATTTTTACACACTGTATAGTCGGCGAAACCAAGTTTTTGGGTACCTACCTACCAACAATTTAATATAAGCTTATAATATATTATTTTATGGTTCTTAGAGTCTATGGGGGAGGCCCATGTTTATCAGTGAGCTTCCTTTATATAGCTTATATGATGGATGATATATGGCGAAACGAAGTTCGCGGGCACCAGCTAGTTGAGTAATAATTCGACAAACTCATTTATTGAGGCTATAAAAATACAGATTAAAAATATAATTCTAATATAATTCTAAAAATTATATTAGAATTATATTTTTTTTAAATTATTTTTATTATTTTATTAATTATTATTAAAAATATAATTCTAATATAATTCTAAAAAAAATAAAAAAATATATTTATTATTATTAATAATAATAAATATTTTTTTTTATTTTTTTATTAAAGTTTTAAGAATGTACCCGGATATGGGCCAAAACACCATGGCTCTTGTCTCACAAGCACGCCGCCGGCGCAAAGGGAGACCGAGGAAAAGATGGCGGGATGAGCTGGTCGACTCCGGCCCTCACTGGTCGCAAACCGACATTGACTAGTGATTTAGCGTAAAGTCTGGAAAGAAAGAGTAGCCTTTGCCCAGCAGTGGGACATTATAGGCTAATATTACAAATATTAATAATAAACTTACCGTTAACATCAATATGACGACAGTAGACGCAAGCGTTTGCAAGTAGCAGCAAGAATATGCCCCTAATTGGATACATCATTTCCCCTGTAATAGGAATACTAACCGTAACTATTAACTACCAATGAAACTCGCTCTAATTATACTTACTGCGATGAGTTTGGTACGTAAGAATAAAAGTATTTTGGTATTTTATGATAATTTTTATGTACTGTACTGTAGGAATTTGTGTTTTATTTTTTCGTTTTAACGTTTCAGACATTCCTTCGCAGACATATATCGCATTATCTTCAATCATTTATGAATTTATTTATTTTTTGCTGATTTTCTTTACTCATTAAAACAAATGTCCTCACTCATTCATTCACTGACTGACTCACTGATTCATCAACGCAGAGGCTAAACTACTACAGCTAGAAACATGTATTTTCGGCAGTAGGTTCATATTACCACTAAATCATTCACTAAGAACGGATTTTCAGAATTTCATCCTCTAAAGGTGTAAAAAGGGATTTTAATATTTGTATGAAAGTTCTAAATATTTAAGCCGATTTAAATTGAAAAATAAAAATCATTTAGCACGTGTTTCAGCAATTTATAAAATTTAACCAATAAGGGGGTAAAAAGTGGATACAAAGTTTGTATGAAAAATAAATTTGTTTAAATTTTCTCTATCTCTGGATACGAGTAAATTGTATCCTTTTGTCGTTTTTACGACACTCACAGGCAGGATCGGGGTGATGCTACTCTGAGCCGGCATCACAACGGCAAATTAAAGTACAGTAATAAAAAACACCGAAAACCAAACCATATCTAAAGCATGCAGATATAAATAATTGACGTACGTAAAATGTTAAAAACTGACTTCTTTAACAAGCTATCTATGTGAATGCCTCATACCTATAGTAGATTACGTGCTTAGGTATGTAACCTATCAATAACAACCGAGGTTTTTGCGAGGGCGGTAACTTTCCGAGGTTGTTATTGGTGTTACATCCGTGGTACGTATACTGCTTTACATATCGAATGAAAAGTGAGTAAAATAAAGCGATAAATACAAAAAAAAACGATCCATAAATGATGATCGTATCGTCTGGTATTCAAATTGCACCACTAAACTTTTTTTTCTATGACTGAAAAATACCTATTGAATTAATATGAAAGAAAAGTATCTTAACATAAAGTAGACATTTTTTTGGTCGTAGGGATATTAGGTAGTCATTTTTACTTTTGTTATTGTAATATTGAGTAATAATCGACAAACTCACCTACTGAGGTTATAAAAATACAGATTAAAAATATAATTCCTGCGTTCAAGCAACATAATTCGAAGCGGCCAGTTCGAAATTTAAAATCGTATACAACTAATTGGATGCAACTCCTATTAAAAATAAGAAGAAATTGATTTTAACTTTTTAATTGTCGCGATTCTATTGGTTCTTATTTCTAAAAGTTATCGTCCGATCTCACTGCTTTGCCATACATTCAAAATTTTCGAGAGAATGCTCTTGAATCGCCTTTCTCCAATACTGGAAAGGTCTCTAACTCCCGACCAAGCCGGCTTCCGTCCAGGAAAATCGTGTACCAGTCAAACCTTAAATCTCGTTCAGCATATTGAAGATGGTTTCGAGACTCAAAAAGTTACCGGCGTTGTATTTGTTGACCTCACAGCTGCGTATGACACAGTCAACATCAGAAGACTATTGCTAAAGGTGCAACATATGACAAACGACTTGGGTTTCGTTAACATTCTAAGAGAGATACTGAACAACAGGGGATTCCAAGTACACCTAAACAACAGCAAAAATAGGTGGCGCTGCCAGAAGAACGGACTCCCGCAGGGATGTGTATTGGCTCCAGCACTATTTAATGTATACACAAACGATCAACCCACAACGCGGAACACCAATCACTTTCTCTACACAAGACAAGGTTTTTTATCGCGAACTTTTATTATCACAGAGCGTAATATATACATACACACAAATATCACGCTTTCATCCCTCGCGGGGTAGGCAGAGCGTTAACGATCGTATTTATGCCATTGTATAATAGTACGGAACCCTATGTGCGAGTCCGACTCAAACTGGCCGATGTATATATTAGGTTGAAGGAGCGACATTTACGTTGCATCTCTGTTCCTCTTGTAATGGTTATTGCAATATACCTTCCTTTCTATTTTGCACCAGTAGCGTCCATCAAATGTGGAATTCGCCTGTGGAATTCAATCATTTTGGAAGTTAAGTTTGTTACGAGTATCTGCTTTTAATTATGCAAACAAGTTAATCAATATATTAAAACCCTCGAAAATATTTGCTTAACAGTCTTGATGATAAGCTATTTCATTTATTTTACAACTTTATCGTTATTTAGGTAATTAAATAAACTTTTAAGCCAATAAATAGCACGCACACCGGACGGTTTTGCGGATCGGATTGTGACGGTCATGATCCGATCTTGGAAGATAACATGACAACATTACGATGACCTGTCTGCATAGTATAGTCCTGGGAAGCTGACGGGTGGGCGTATATGACTGTCAACCTGCGGAAGAAAGATGTTCGTAAACAACCGAAATGCCTTTGTAGAAATTGCCCACAATAGTCATGTTTTTAACACAAAAAATTCACGCTTTCGATGGGATTCGAACCTTCAATTTTTGAGTTAGTTTAGTAGTGAGCATGTCAGTAAATAGTCATCAAGCAATCAACAACCTTTGAAACCGTGAAGTCGTACCTACATTTGATGTACAGTTCTACATACTTCTACGTTTCTATCAGTTTCATTAACAATAGTGTTAAATGTAATAGTGAGAAAGTATACAATATATCGAATACGTCATTTATATAAATCTGTACCATTATTCAGCCTGACCCTCGAGCGCGTAATCCAGAAAAATTTGGTCAAGTTTCAGCACTAACAGATTTTAGGAACGCGACTTCAAATATTTTTTAGAAAATCCGTTAATACTTACACCTGGCAACACCAAACGATCCCTTAAGCAACGTTATTCGAAATATAAATACATATTGACACATAGACAGCTGCTTTCTTTGTATATGGGAGGTCAAATCTAAATATATAAAACGCAAAGGTGGCTGACTGATCTATCAACGCACAGTCTTTACTACTGAACGAATTAGGTTGTAATTTGGCATGCAGATTTTAAGTATTATTATGATAGCTATTATGATGCAGGCATCCGTTAAGAAAGGATCTTTTGAAATTCAGCCAAACATTCAGTAAATCAGGGGATGAAAGTTTGTATAAAACTTTTTATTCCTTTGATATTATATTTACTTCAAACTTTGCATAAGGGAAGAATTTTAGAAATCATTAGTGATGTTTTTTAATTTTCTACCCCTAAAGAGGTAAAAACGGGATAAAAGTGAAGACTTATCGCAAACGGCAACCACTTTGGGCTTAAATCTTGCAAGAGTATTCTGTTAGCAAGGTTAGGTTTTCGTTAAATTTCGTTATATTATATAACTAATTATATAATTTAACGAAATTCTACCCCTAAAATGATAAAACAGGGGTTAAAAGTTAAAATGGAACTTCTTATTGCTTTGATATTATTTATTTCAACTTACGTGCAAGTTCAAAACGATTTATGACGGCGAGGGACATGAGACGAAAAGGAAAAAAGAGAATAACTGGAGCAAAAGAGGGGGAGGAGAGGATGAGCTCGGTATAGCGAAGGCGAAGGCAAAACGAGAGTGAGAGCGGGAACGAGAGTGGGAGGGAGATCGAGATCAGGAGGGAGAGCGAGAGGAAGAGTGACAGAGAAAGCGAGAGGACCAAGAGGAAGAGCTAGTTGGAATGGCTAATAGCCTCCTCCATAATACTTTCTTTAAACTAACATATACCTAAATAACGTGTTTCAGCCATTTCAAATATTTCCTAAAAACTGGTAAAAAAGAGGATATTTATACGTAAGTGCCAAAAATCAAACAAAGCAAAACACAATTTATTTTTGATTTATAAGAGTACGCGGACAAAGTCGCGGGTTATAGCTACTTTATTATATTTTAACATTTTGGTCCTTGAATAAAACTGTTTAGCTCAATACAAGACGAACTATTAAGAACGTTGGCTGTTATAACCCAGTCTGTTGCAGCCCAGTCTGAGTTTTCATTATGTACCAGTTAAGTAGTAAAAAGAGTACAACTAAAAGGCTTTTATTATATTCATTTGAGAAATACGAGTATATATAAAACAGAAACTATAATAAATGTTACAGCCCTATAGAACTGAAGACTGGTCGGGACCTGATTTACTGAGGTGTTCTGTATACCTTATGATTTTATATTGTTTTTTTAAATTAGAGTGTTCAATATCCCACTACGGGGTAAAGGCCTCCCCTCTTTCACGTCACCCGTCTTGGTCGTGGGCCTTGCCAGTACTGGAGAAAGGCCTCAATATCGTCTTGCCATCTTCTCCTAGGCCGACCACGATTATAAGCGACGACAATTATATTGTTAATAGTGAATATTTATTGCCAACTTTTACTCAATCTGTTTGATGTTGGCCAAAACTGAATACAAGAAATCATATACGGTCGGGATTCAGGAAATTGTCCTTGGATATTTGCAGCTTTTGGTAGAACACGCATTACAAAATTACTTTGACCTGAAAATTGATTTTTTTTCATTCTCGTACTGAGTAACAAAGAAAGCATTTTCCTTTCTTCTCCTTTTTTAAGCGGATAAACTATACAGGATGAAAAAAAATTGTTGCAAATATTTAAAGGGGTGAACCAGCCCATGAAACTGAACCACTTTCCCCAAGGACCAAAGGTCGAATAATGAAAAAAATTGTTAGGCCTCCCATAGAATATTACCAATGGACCGAGTCAATTTGCATGGGTGGGCCAAAATTTTTTACCATATTATTTCGACCTATGTTTCTTGGGAAAAGTTGACCACTTTCATGGGCTGGTTCACCCCTTAAAATATTGGCAGCTAATATTTTTACACCTTATATAGCTGTTAAGATAATTGAATAAACAAAAGTGGTTCAATCAACTTTATTTAGCTTTTCTTGAAGCAATTCCTAACTATTTTTCTGGATGACATCTTCAATAAAATCTTTCATAAAGGGTGCTGAAGTAAATACGGTCGGGTAGCCCTTTTTTGCACAAGGATTGGTCCATGAAGTCACCCCGTAAAAATATCCATTGTAAAATATAGGGCTTCCACTGTCCCCCTGAAAAAAAAACACATTATCTTAGATGCGAATGCTTACTTCTCGAACCATAATCCAAAACGGTTCCTTGAATTCTTCTCTTCCAGATATAAGGTGTAAAAATATTAGCTGCATATATTTTAAACGATCAATGAGCCCATGAAACTTAGAAACTTTTCCCAACAAACATAGGTTGAAATATGAGAAAAATGTTTGTACCTCCCATACAAATTGAATTCGGTCGGTAATTTTGTATTGGAGGTCCAAATTTTTTTTTATATATTTCGACCTATGTTTCTTGGGGAAAGTTGTTCAGCTTCATGGGCTGGTTCTTCCCTTAAAATATTTTCAGCTACGCCCTGTTTATTTATTTACATAATTTTATGATACCACAACTACATTTTACAGAAGAATAATTTTACACAAAAATTCTTATCAAATTTCTAAAACAAAACAATTTCTATTGACAACCGTTTCAATTAGTTATTCCAATTTGTGAATGTTTTACTATTGTTGTAAAAATATCCACAAGAAAGTAATTTCGAATACTTGGTGTTTTAATCAAAAACTAGTTATTGATATTAACTTTTTGTTAGAAACGAAACAAGCGTTAAAAAATCACGCCACCGATGGGACTCGAACCCACATCTTCTGACTAGCCGGGTCAGATATGGTAACCGTTACACCACGGAATTTCACTATACCAAAACTTTAATCTTCAAAGTTTCTTTTCTCATAGTATTATTAGACAGAAGGTCGAGAAGTGAGCATTGTAGGCAAGTGCGAGCGAAGCAAGCACTGAATCCAAATAGGGCGGGTGCGAGCACTTAGCCAGGATGCTATAAATGCATTTTTGTCCGAAATACGGTGTATAATATACATATAGAGTAACGATGGTCAAGTGGATAGGACACCGGTCTTACAATCGTGAGACCCAAGTTCGATCCCCGTCATGTACCAATGTGTTTTTACTCACGTACATTTGCCGACTGTACTTACGGTGAAGGAAAAACATCGTGATGAAACCCACATTCAAATAAAATTTGAAATTAGATGATATTTGAATGTGACTTAACCTATGATTCGGGCAAGGTTAGCCTTCGGGTTGCAGAGGTCAGATGGCAGTCGCTCTGTGTAAATACTTGGTTCCATGTCAACTCCCTTAGGTTAGGTAGCCGACCCCGACAGAAAACGGGATAAGGCAAGGAAGAACTGAAATATATATATATATATATATATATATATATATATATATATATATATATATATATATATCATCATTGGCCTCACACGTCTGTGACAGACGATTTAATCAGTGTCTGAGGCAAGACTTTTCGTGGCTATATAAGCCAATGCGGGAGCGGCATGACTTTCCGCAGGCTCTACAAGTGAAGGTGGTATTATAGACTGGAACATGCAAGTTTAGGTGTCGTTTTTGCCTTTTGTTGGCGAGACCAGAGAACCAGGCGTCGTCGTGAGACTTACGCCCATCATACACACGCTTTCGCCATTCGTCCCTATCCTCAGCAAGCTTCTCCCAGCTTTGATGGTCGATGTCGAACGCAGCCATATCCCGCTTGGCGCAATCTTTGAAACGTAGCATGGGTCTTCCAACCCCTCTTTTGGCGTTAGCTACGGCACCAAGCAGGACACGCCGTGGTAGACGCGAAGGTTCCATTCGGTGCACATGCCCTAGCCACCGCAAGCGTCTCTGCTTGAGCAGGGCGGTAAAGCTAGGCAGCTGTGCAATTTCTAGAACTCGCTCGTTTGTGACTCTGTCCTGCCAGGTTATATGCAAGATGTTTCTTACGCAGCGCATATGAAACGAGTTAAGTCGACGCTCTTGTTTTGCATACGATGTCCAGGTATCAGCTCCGTACAAGAGTATGCTTAAAACGCAAGTTTGGTAAACAATAATCTTGGTTTTAGTGGTCAGATGTTTATTGTTCCATACTCTTGGTAAGCTGAGTAGCTTACCAAACATGGTTGCCGCTTTGCCGATACGCGTATTGATCTCAACATCAAGCGTGAGATTGTTCGACACAGTCGACCCCAAGTAGCAAAACTTGTCGACAATGTCCAAGGGAACGCCACCGAGCAGTATATGTGGGGCTTCTGCGCCTTGAGTTAGCACTACTGTTTTTTTGGCATTAATGGCCATGGAGAATAGAGAACACGCGTGGGAAAACTTATCGATAATGTTTTGAAGCTCACTTTGAGAATTTGAAACGAAGGCTGCATCGTCAGTAAACAGAAGGCTATCGACAAATAAGTCATCGCGGTTGCGCTTAGACTTTAGAAGCGAGATATTGTATAGCTTCCCGTCAGCCCTTGTGTGCAGGTGGATACCCTGTTGGTCATCGCCGAAAGCAACTTTGAAAAGCAATGAAAAGAAAATACCAAACAGGGTAGGAGCTAACACGCAGCCTTGGCGAACACCTCTACGCATTTTGAACGGCTCAGATGTATTGCCGTTAAAAACAACAGAACCTTTCATGTCCTCGTGGAAGGATTTAATGAGACTCAGGAGTTTTGGAGGGCACCCGATATTTAAAAGTGCAGTATAAAGTCCCTCTCTGCTAACGGTGTCGAAGGCTTTGTTAAGGTCTACGAACGCCACAAACAGAGGTGTTTTCTGCTCTCTACACTTTTCTTGCATGTGGCGAAGTGTAAAGATCATATCTGTCGTGGAACGTTGGGCGCGGAACCCACATTGCGATTCGGGATATACACGATCAGCAAGTTTCTGGAGTCTTAGCAAGACTAACCGAGCAAATAATTTACCTACTATACTTAAAAGGGATATTCCACGGTAACAGTTACAGTCACCGCGGTCACCTTTGCCTTTGTATAGGGTAACGATGTTAGCATCACGCATATCCTGTGGTATATATCCCGCTTCCCAACATTTACATAACAGATTGTGCAGAATAGGTAATATGCACTTGAGCCTGATAAGTTCAGCGTGGGTACCGTCGTTTCCAGGAGATTTTCCAATCTTAAGCTGCTTAACAGCCTTGTGGTATTCCCTTATGGTAGGAAGATCATCTAACTCTGACCAGGTGGCTAGTTTCGGCATGCAATTTGCAGCTTCTGGCATTATATTTACTGGTTCTGAGTAGAGACCGATATAATGTTCTACCCATCGTTCGAGTTGGCGTTGAGCATCTGTTATAACAGTGCCGTCCGCTTCTTTAAGGGGGGCTGTTTTTTTAGGCAAAGGACCAAGGGCCTTTTTAATGCCAGCGTATACACCACCAAAGTTTCCCACATCAGCGCACGATTGAATGCTTTTACAAAGTTCGGTCCAGTATGCATTAGCGAAGTACCGTGATGTGCGTTGTAAAGTTGACTTTGCGTCCGCTAGATCAATACGTGACTTTTCAGATGGGTTAAGGCGATGTCTTAGCGCAGCTTGTCGTTTGGACTCGAGCAGGGGTGTAATGTGTTCGAAATTTTCGGCGAACCAATCCTGGTTTTTGACTTCCTGATAACCGAAAGCCGTACCAGCTACTTCTGTTAGTAGCTTTTTGACTTTGCCCCATTCTTCCTCGATATTAGCGTCTACATCCCAGGTGGCAACTTCGTCCCGCACCAGCTCCTCAAACTTTCGGACCAACTCATCGTCTCTGGTTTTGGGAAGATCAAGCTTCTTCTTACCGGGCAATTTTTGATGAATGGATCTTTTTGTGAGCTATAGCAACATGTGAAGCCACCAAGGAGTGATCTGTGTCACAATCAGCGCTATGAAAGGTTCGCGTGTGCAGAGTCTCGCGGAGATTTTTCTTTTTGGTCAGGATAAGGTCCAGTTGATGCCAGTGGCCAGAACGCGGATGTTTCCAGGACACTTTGCGAGTTGCTTTGCCTTTGAAGTAGGTATTGGTAACACACAGTAGGTGTTTAGAGCATAACTCTAATAAACGCTGTCCGTTTTCGTTTAACTTCCCTATACCATGGTTACCTATACAATCTGGCCAAGCAACGTTGTCCTGTCCGACCCTAGCGTTAAAATCGCCCAGAACGTATAAGCGATCAGATGACTTTATGCCGCGTAAGGTCTGGTCGAGCTGGTCATAGAACTGTGTTTTAGCTTCATCAGTTGAGGATAATGTTGGTGCGTAAGCAGATATTATTGTTACGTATCCATGATTCGTATTTAATCGCAGCAACACAATGCGTTCCGAGATGCCGCATGGAGCCTCTATAGATGTTAAGAGGTCGTTGCGGATAGCAAAACCAACACCATGTTCGCGCACAGCGCTGCTGTCCTTTCCTTTCCAATAAAATGTATAGTGTGTCTCACGCAAGGAACCCTCGTCAGGGAGTCTGGTCTCTTGTAAGGCACAAACAGCAATGTTCAATCTGTTTAGTTCGGCGTCGATAACGGCAGTTTTGCGCAGATCTTGTGCGTCAATAGAAGAGCCTCCACAGGTGTCAGGGAGGCCTGTCCTCATAGTACGGACATTCCATGTTGCAAATCGCATGGATAATATAGAGTGTTAGGAAAAGTGTTATTTCTTTCAAAAAGTGAAACAACTCTTGAAACTGAACCAATTTCCACTAAGAACACAGGTCGCACTATAAAAAAAAAACCTCACATACATACATACATATATCACGCCTTTATCCCTTGCGGGGTAGGCAGAGCGTAAACAGCCGTAAGAATACGGTCGCTATCGCCACGTCTGACATTTTTGAGGATTGTTTTCCAAGGTTTTATCAGAAAACATGTGTTTCACTATAGTGACAGGTTGTCAGCCTGTCGCCCAAAATTGCAATACACATGAAACCCTCTAGTCCCTTAGTCGGTTTCTACGACACCCACGGGAAAGAAATGGGGTGATGCTATTCTAAGCCGGCATCACACGGCACCTCACATACAACCTGACTCAGCCGGTTGTTTTGTATAGGAGGCTCAATTATTTTTTTCATAATATGTCGACCTCTGTTCCTTGGAGAAAGTTATTCAGTTTTATAGGTTGGTTTCCTTGCAAGGAGAGTAGTAGCTTTCCTATTTCTAGTAGTTTTAACGAGCCAGAATTGTATATTTACCTGTTTTGCCTCGCTTAAAGGATAGATAACGGAAAAAACTCATTTCCAAAGAAAAGGGACTTAGCAATATTATGAAATTGTAAAGTATAAATCAAGAAAAAAATATTTACATGGCAAGACCCTTTCCCCTCTTCCCCGCCGGCGCATATCATCTCTTCTTTGACATGATAGGTGAAATTTTCATATATTTTTTTACATGTCTCCCTATTGACAAACGGTAGTTTCACGGAAAGAAGTTGGTTAGAAAGTTCCTGGAATCAACAAAAACATTGACGTATTTTTCCATAGCCCTCACAGAGCAAATATTATATTTATATCGCTCGCTACGACGCGCATGACATCTCTTGACTGTGATAGTTCTGGTTCTGGACTTCTTTGCTGGTAACGATAACTCGTGTACAAATACATAAAGTAAAGATTAAGGTAATCAACCTTAATTGGACTTGTCTCCAAAAGTACCTTACATCTTTTGTAGTCGTAGGTAACTCATGAACGATTGGCTTAAAAGAACTAAGTCCCCTCTTACAACTCACTCGTTCAGTAGTTCATCTGACATAGCTTTAGTTCACAACTCACCGGCTCACTTCGCGAGCCGTGAATTTGGCGCGAACGGCCGGCGCAGCGGCGGCGCGCGCGTTCGCGAGCGCCCAATCGGCTCGCGGCTCGCGCCGCACGGCGCACACAACCGCACAACACACACTTGCGTAAGATAGAGACAAAGAAATCGAATTCCGTAGGAAAGAGTGGGAACGCTATGTTTTTCGAAGTCTTGGCTATCTAAATCACGCGTCTGTCCGTCGGGTATGGATACAAGAAGCAAAAAGTAGCGTAAAATGTAAGACAATAGGGTACATTTTTGTTTGATAAATCGAGATAGTTTTGCACCATTTTGTTTTACAATTAAGCACATTTATTACATACATACATATATCACGCCTTTATCCCGCGCGGGGCAAGCAGGGCGTTGATGGCTGTAAGAATACGGTCACTATGGCCACGTCTGACACTTTTGAGGATTGTTTTCCAAGGTTGTTTCAGAAAACATGTGTATCACTATAGTGACAGGTTGTCAGCCTGTCGCCTAAAAATTGTAATACACCAATACTCTCGAGTCCCTTAGTCGCCTCTTACAACACCCGCGGGAAGGATGTGGGGTGATGCTATTTATTCTAAGCCGGCATCACACGGCAAATTAAGAATTCACATATTATTACTTCTTTAAATCCTTCCTTACATTTAAGTACATTAAATTGATGCACGAACTAAGTTTCCAACAAAAAGGCTATAAAGACGCGAACTACAACACTTTACAACACGACGTAAACAATTCAATAACACTTTAGTTCGTTTGAACTAAACTCCGTAGCCGCTCGCACGGCTCATCGATCGCTCATGAGCCGTAGGACGCGCAGGAGCCGTAATGGAGAAGTGAACTAACTGAACTACTGAACTAAGTGAGTGATTCAACTCCGCAGACGCAAAAGATTCAAATCGCTCTGCTCATATAAGTGAGTGATTTTTCCCATGTCTAATCTTTTGGTTCTTTGGATTACTCGTAGGTGTTTTTACACAATAATACCACACTACTAGAAAAGGCGCAAGCGTTCGACGAACATAATTAATCCATTTACTACTAGTAAATGAATGTTAATAATGTAATTATGTATGTAATGTTTAAATGAGTAAATGGATTAATTATGTAAGACAGTTAAAAATCTTTTATAGTATCTAGGTATGTAACCTATCAATCGCAACCGCGGTTTTTTAACGCCTAGGCGGAGCGAGGGCGGTATCTTTTCGAGGTTGCTATTGATGTTACATCCGCGGTACGTGTACTGCTTCACATATCGAATGATAAGTGAGTAAAACAAAGCTAAAAATACAACAAAACGATAAACGATGATTGTATCGTCTGATTGTCAAATTGCACCACTAAACTTTTTTTTTCTATAAATAAAAATATTGAATTAAATATGAAAGAAAATCATTCTAACATAAAGAAGATTTTTTTGTAATCGTAAAGAAATGTGTAGTTTTCACTTTTTTTATCGGAATATTGAGTATAAATTTGACCAAGATATTTATTGAGGTTATAAAAGTACAGATTACAAATATAAATCCTCCTTCTTCGATATTTGCTATCCTATGATTGGTTTAGTGACAGTTCCATATTCAAAATTACTTACAGGCTTAGTCTAAAAACCTAACCTGTAAGTTGAACTTACAGAGCGGGTTTTTGGTCAGTTGTGAGCTATTTTAAGAGCATGAGATATGTAAACTTACATTATTCTCAGTTGTACCAAATCCAATGGCCTGCATCATATCCCCGTCATTAAGAGTCATGTTCGAATCAGCCATTTTTATTTTGTTTATTTTTTCATTAAATACGAGTTTTTCTTTCAGTTTGATAACAGCAATATCATATGTTATGCCGTCTTTATCTTCACTATATTTGGGATGAATAATAAATTTTTCAAGTTTGAAGTCCTTTCCGCCTGTTTTAGCTTTGTCAGTGCCAACAGTGACACGGTAATCGCTTAAATACATAAAAATGCATAAAAGGTATAAAAAAATATTTAGCAATCATGCGTGTTAATTTACAAGTTCTTTGTTGCTAGGGTAGGTCTAAGATTAAGATTTTAGGCGCACCACGCCACCTAACTGTTTAATTGGCGAGTAGAAACAACGTTTTCATATTTTTTACCAGTCTACATATCAAAAATTCAAAGTCCATCGACGTTTTTAAAAAAAACTGTGAATGAAATAACAAAGTTCATAAGACTATATATTTATTTAGAAAACTTTTGTCATAATAATGTAAGTAATAGTCAAATGGACGAATGGCCAAAAATTTATGGCTATAAATTTGAAGTACCGAAAGCATTCCTTGTTATTTTTTTTTATATTAAATGGTTTATTAGAAAACTACTCAAAATGTTAAAAACAAATCAGCAAATCCCAATTAGTGCGTACGAAGGTAATTGAATCACTTAATTCTTAGACCCACGATTTGTTTAGTGATTTTGGTCAAAAACAATGTCATTATAATCAATGTTATTTTATTACACACATACGCATATCACGCCTTTATCCTTTGCGGGGAAGGCAGAGCGTTAACGGCCGTAAAAATACAATCGCTATGGCCACGTCTGACTAATATTGAGGGCCCTTTTAGATGATTCGCGTATTATTGTAGTGACAGGTTATCAGCCTGTCGCCTAAAGTTGTAGTACACATGAAACCCTCGAGTCCCTAAGGCGCCTCTTGTTGTAAAAATTTGTTCGTTTCCCAACATAGCCCCCAAAGAAAAAGTTGATCAGATTCATGGTCTGATCACGCCTGCAAAGTTTTCTTTGCACCGTCCCTTACACCCCATATACTTTGAATATTGCTTTTATCTCCAAGATATAATGATAAATCCCAATAAATTATTATTGTAATAAGCGTGACACTAGCACTACTATAATTTTGCATGCCAAATACTGGCGCATCACGCGCATGTTCGAATTAATGTAATGTAATTTATTACCTACCTAAGATATAATAATGTACCGTGTGTGTATGCTTGTGAATAAAATGTCTTTATCTTAATCACTTTTGACTGCGAAAAAAATTTCCATTGAACTTCATTGTATTCTTGTGTGGTACCAGTATTTTGGGCAAAGTTCTAGGAACATGGTCGAATTCCAGGATTTGTCCAGGACTATGGTAAAATGAAGTCAACCATTGTGCCGTTTGCCCGAATTCCTGGTTCTGTCATATTACTGCGATACATCCCGTCAAATGTCTATCAATGTAATATTACCAATCCACTCATGCATTTAGAAAGTGGGGTAAAAATTGGCAGGTGATGCAGTTTCATAAAATTAAATACTGTTTCATAGAACGGAAATTATTTAGTGGCCTATAGAAAATAAGACAAATTAAATGTTGGTATTTCAGTTTTTGGTCATTTGACGAAATGACCATTTCTATATAAAAATTTGTTATTTCATACACAGTCCTTTTAAAATTTTTCGGTTAAGTTTAGATTGTCTGATATGTAACCATTTTAAAAGTCAAATGTGAAAAATAAATAAATGTTGATTTGTTGAAAAAATGTTGTCTTACTCTTCTACGCCATCCACGCAATGTCCAGCTGTCACTACAAACTGTTCATCCACGATGGTTGCACCACACCACCATGTATCATTCCAATATCTTAACAACGCCATAAATGGCACCTCTGTGATGTCGATCGGAGTTCCTCCATATATACCGAAATTATTTTTTTCTGTAAAACGTGTAACATTACATATAAGATCTGTTAATACAAAGTGTTAAAAATAGTTGCAAATATTAAGGGGTGAATCAGCCAATGAAACTGAACAACTTGCCCCAAGGAACGTAGGTCGAAATATTAAAAAAACTTTAGGACCTTCTGTAGAGTTGACTCGCTCGGCTCTGCTACATTCTGTATGGGATGTCCAAAAATTTCTTTCATATTTCGTCCTATGTTTTTTGGGGAAAGTTGTTCAGTTTCATAGACTGATTCACCGCTTTAAATATTTGCAGCTAATATTTTTACACCTTATATAATAATAATATTTTTTTTTTAATTAAAGTTATAAGAATGCACCCGAATATGGGCCAAAACACCATGGCTCTTGTCTCATAAGCACGCCGCCGGCGCAAAGGGAGACCGAGGAAAAGATGGCGAGAAGAACTGGTCGACTTCGACCCTCACTGGTCGCAAACCGCCATCGACTGGTGATTTAGTGTAAAGTCTGGGAAAAAAAAGTAGCCTTTGCCCAGCAGTGGGACATTATAGGCTAATATTATAAAAAAAAAGCTTACCATCAACATCAACATGACGACAGTAGACGCAAGCGCTTGCAAGCAGCAGCAGCAAGAATATGCCCCTAAGTGGACACATCATTTCCCCTGTTTAAGTAATAGGAATACTAACACTAACTATTAACTACCAATGAAACTCGCTCTAGTTATACTTACTGCGATGAGTTTGGTATGTAAGAATAAAAGTATTTTGGTATTTTTATGATAATTTTAATGCACTGTACTGTAGGAATTTGTGTTTTTTATTTTTTCGTTTTATCATTTCATACATTCCTTTGCAGATATATACCCTGTTATGTTCAATTATTTATGAATGTATAGTTTTGTAGATATCATTTAACTATACTTATAAAAACAAATGTCCTTACTCATTCATTCGCTGACTGACTCACTGATTCATCAATGCAGAGGCTAAACTACTACAGCTAGAAATATGAATTTTAAGCATTAGGTTCATTTTACCATAAAATCATTCACTAAGAACGGATGTTTAGAATTTCAACCCCTAAGGGGGTTTAAGAGGATTTAAGATTTGTATGAAAGTTCGTAATTTTTAAGCCGATTTATATTGAAAATTAAAAATAATTTAGCACGTGTAACAATTATAAATTTATACATTTTAAAGGGGTAAAAAGTGGATTCAAAGTTTGTATGAAATAAACTTTTTTTAAAGTCAGTTTGTTTTAATTTGCCCATTCTCTGGATAAATTATGTCCTTTCGTCGTTTTTATGATACCCACAGGCAGGATCGAGGTGATGCTATTCTAAGCCGGCATCACAACGGCAAATTAAAGTACAGTAATAAAAAAAACAACAAAAACCAAACCATATCTAATGAATGCAGACACTGATAACAGACGTACATAAAATGTTTACAACTTCTTATCAGGCTATCCATTTGAATGTTTCATACCTGAATATTTTTGAGAAGACATGGTAAGGAGTGAACCAGCCCAAGAAACTGGACAACTTTGCCCAATGAACATAGTTCGAAATGCGAGAATTTTTGTTTGGACCTCTCATACAAATTGACTTGGTCAGTCGATAATTTTGTATAGAAGGTCATTTTTTTCATATTTCGACCTAATCTTGGCGCTGCTTTGGACGTTGAGTGTAAAATAAGCCTAAAATGAAGTTAAATAAACAATATTTACCGATCACGCCCCTTTCCCGCTTTCCCCACCAGCTCATATCATCTCCTCTCTGATATGATACAAATAGTTCTCATATATTTTATTCATTCCTCGTGATTGACAAACGGTAGTTTCACGGAACGAAAGCGGTCAATAAAACCTGGAAATCGAAAAATACAGGGTGTAAAAAAATTGCTGCAAATATTTTAAAGGGTGAACCAGCCCATTAGACTGAACAACTTTCCCCAAGGAACATCGGTTGAGGAGAAAAAAAAATTTACACCCTGTGTGTCCTTTATTCGACACTTTATTAATTTACTTACTTATTTTGTTACTTTAGTTATACTTAACCCCATAACCCCAATTCTTTCCCGTGTGTATCTTAATTTTAGGCGACAGGCTGACAACCTGTCACTATAGTGATACACGACTTATCTAAAACTACCCTCAAACATTGTCAGACGTGGCAATAAAGACCGTAATTTTACGGTCGTTAACGCTCTGCCTACCCCGACTGGGATATAGTATTATACATACTCATATCATTAAGTCCTTCTGTATGCTCTGAAAAACAAAAGTTGTACGCTTGCGGAGTAGGCAGAGCGTTAACAGCCATAAAGATACAGCCGCTATCGCCACATCTGACAAATATCGAGTACCCTTTCAGATGATTCGTCTATAACTGCTGTGAGAAGTTGTCAGCCTTTCACCTAAAGTTGTAATACACAAGAAACCCACGAGTCCCTTTAGTCGCCTCTTACGTCGCCCGCGGGGAAGAAATGGGGTGATGCTATTCTAAGCCAATATTTTACATGCTATTTCAATGATGTTTCCAAATTTTATTTACAAACATAATTTCCTTTGGTTCGATTTTCTCGCCATTTCCAGACCATTAAGTGAACTGTGTCTCTCTCACTCAGTTTTCTAAGAAAGGGAAAGTTTTTCCATTTCGTCTGAATTTAAAGTTTGCTCGTCGCTTTGGAAGTCTGATGGCTTATACCCTTAGCTTACCGATAGAGGCAATTTGGCACACATTGGGTCATCTTCTTTTCGTGACACCGAGTCGTCCAACGACCCGATATAGGGTGGCAGCTTTTTAACTTATTTAGTAGTAGGCGTCTGAGTTTGTTATGTAACAATACATAATCATAGACAGTAACCGACAACGATAGCTTAACGCGCCTTCTGAAGCACGGAACCTTCTTTCTTTTTAAATTCAGCCTGCTATGCCTTAAGCCTTTTACTGCATCGCCCGGACCGTCGGCGTGACACAACGGATGCCCTTAAACAAACCAGAAACAACTTCACAGATAAGACCACTGGTGACCGGAGAGCTGGCAGCCTCCTCGGCCTACCATTCAAAGAGGAAACGCTGCAAGCGTTTTGGGTACCATGTCTCATGTCATGAGGGCCATGGATGACTTTTCCCTAGTTTAAGTTAGTTTAAGTTTTTTTATGTAAGTTGTTAGGTTAATTTTTAATTATTTAGATAATTGTAAATGACAGTGGTAGTACATTATAAATTCTATAAGTATGCCATTATAAACTTCACAAAATAATAATATCAATTGACCTGGAGTCGAACCTGAGACCTCCGTATCGTAGACCAGCAGAGATACCGCTAGACCACGAAGGTGAGTGTGTAGGACGTATTAGTTCACTCCCAGTTTAAGCTTCCAAGTTGTCGTTATAGCAAAACTTTGCCAAAGCTTTCAAATACAGCACTGTAGGAAGCGACCTTCTACCGATATTTAGAACCGAGGGAAAACTAGTTCGCCGTACAGTGTCTGTTTAAAATAGCATCAGCCCGTTTAGCCACCCACACGATAAGGAAAAAGTTATTGCAGCTGCTTGACGACGCTGATTGACGACCGACGTGGCGCAGTGGTAGTGCGACTGCCTTTGACGCAGAAGGTCTCGGGTTCGATTCTCGGTGGGATCACTCACAAAGTTGATATTTATCACTTTGTGAATTTGTTCCCAGTCTGGTTAGGACATTGCGGGCTGAACCACCCGATTGTCCGTAAGTAAGATGGTTCCGTGTTTCGGATGGCACGTTAAGCCGTAGGTCCCGGTTGCTGTCTATGATCACTTAGATGGCGGTCGTAACACAACCATGTCAGAAGCCTGCTACTTGTAGAAGGCGGTTGAAAAATTGTTGTTGGACGACTCGGTGACCCAGACGAAAAGAGAGATTGCAGCTGCTAGATGTAAAAACTACTTAGTTCTTCAGAAGCGTACAGAAAAAGAATCCTCCCTCGTATCAAGAAACAACGTAGGTAAAATTTAACGTAGGTTTCACTGTACACTCGTGTGATGCCGGCTTAGGAAAGCATCAGCTCATTTTTTCCCCGTGGCTGCCTGCCTGTCATTAAAGTGATACACGACTTATCTGAAACGCTGTCAGACACTGTCAGACGTGGCGATAACCACCGTAATTTTACGGTCTGCCTATCCCGCGAGGGATAAAGACGTGATTTTTGTATGTATGTATGTATGTACTATGTCTATAGGACAGTCTGGGTGTTTTTATGTACAAATACGTATTGATATACAAAAAAAGTAATAGCAGTATCAACTATCTAGTAATCATAGTACCAGTTGTGCTTGAGTTGGGGCTAGATGGCGCTGTGTGAATTGTCCAGGATATTCTTATTTTAGGCCTCTTTCACGTCCATTTCTGACGTCCGTCAAACCGACGTTAAAATAACGCTGAGCCAACGAAGTGATAGCGCACGGCGCACAAAAGTCAGGCAAAATAACGCTAACGGAAGGGTCGTCAAGCAACGCAGCGGTTGTGCGTTGGGATATCCGTAGAGAGCAGTTTTTGTTTTTGTATGGGGAGTGACGTTTCTAGTATGGGTTTAGCGCAGCGTTATTTGTGCGCTGCGTTGGACGTTGAGTGCGAAAGAAGCCTTAGTATGGAGGACCAGTTTTCAATTAGATTCCTGAGATTGGTAACACGAACTGCTGCCTATAATAGTTCCTTGGGTGAGCCAATCCTGGTTATTGTCGATCCAATTTCTATGATTAATGCTAACACCAGCTGTATAGTTACCCGCAAACAATCTGCAGCCATCTTAGTTCCAGGATATTAATTGGAAACAGATTAAATGCTTTTTATACAATATTGTAGCGGAGGTTTGTAGAAGGTAGTTCAAAATATCTGACACTGGGGTTCATTGAATCGTTGGAGAGAAAGTCCAGCGACTCCGCCCGCTCTGTAACTCGTATTTCCGTAGGGACAAGTTGTTTTTCCGGCAAGCATCTCTATCTATTAAAAAAGCTGCATCAAAATCCGTTGTGTAGTTTTAAAGATTTAAGCATATGTACATACAGATGCAAAAAGAGACTTTGCGGGTAACTTACACACACGTCGTAACGGATTACGAGGTTCTGACGCGGTTTCACGCGATTTTATAAAATGCACACAGCATTACCATGACTCTATTTACAGCTGCCAAAAATACCATAATAAACAATTTAAATTTAGTTTTGGCAACAATATTGAAAATTACCCCTTTCATGCTTCTAAAAGCCTAATCTTATTATTTCACTAGCTGCGTAGGACAGATACTCTATTATAGGTTAGGAGGTAGAAATAGGAAAAATGTTTACGATTTAAATTGCCGAGTTTCAGCTTTGATGGGCTCAGGCAGCCAGAAACTCCGGTTTGTCATTGCACATACACAAATCATGTCTTTATCCCTTGCGGGGTAGGCAGAGCGTTCAGGATCGTAAAATTACGGTTGTTATCGCCACATCTGAGTATTGAGGGCCCCTTCAGATGATTCGTTGTCAATGTTTTGTAATAAAAATGACAATCTGCCTATATGAAGTGTACCATAGAATTTGATGTGTACAAGCAAACGGCCTAAAACTGAACAACTGTCCTCCATAAATCAATATAAACGGAAAAGAAAACCTTTTTCCAAAGAGGAGATAAACAAGTAAAGGGTGGAACCCAACGGCCAACTTTCCCGAAAATGCTAAGCTCAACAGGTGCAACGTAAAAAAGTCCTCCCACAATAATTTGCCCTGTCATTTGGTTTTTTTTTCATATGTGAGGTTAATTTTTTCATACTTTGGGAAAGGTCTTAAAAAGTTTTTTTTTTTACTTTATTTTCTTGGGGAAAGTTGTTTGTTTGTTTTCGAGAAAAAATGGTCGCCATTGTATAATACTTTTCTGTCTTGTCAAATTGTACGCCCTTTACCGTACCGAGCGCCAAGACTATTATAGCTTATTTTATTATTCAAATGGTGTTGCCCGCCTGCAAGTTATTTCAAAATATTAATATTCTGAATAAAGCCCATCAAAGTGTCTAAGCAAAGAAACTACGTAGAGTAAATTAAATTTTAAATTTTGTTTACGCCTGATTTCGGGTGTATGAACCCAGTAGGTTGTTGCAACCGATGGGTTCGGAACGGAAGGCTCTGGAGTGGTCACGCATCGGAAAGTGCAACGTGGGACGGCTACCTAACGTCACCTCAATTCAAACTGTGACTGTCGTAAAGGGCAACTGCAGGATGAATCCCCGGAATGGGCAGCAGCGTTCCCTGTGAATATTTACAACACTTTGCACTGCGCTCGCCAATCCGCCTGCCAAGCGTGGTGAGTACAATACGTCCTGATTGGGGGAAGCCCATGTCCAGTAGTGGACGGTTTTGGCTGTAGTGGTAGTACTAGGTGCTATACCTGTTCATTTACTGGCTTAGAATAGCATCACCCTATTAATTTTTCTTGGAAATGGTTATAGACGGACCTGAAATATTGGTTGAACGCGGCAACATACATCTGTTATAAATCTGCCTACACCGCAAGTAAAAAACCGTGATGATTGTATGTTTGTGTTACTTTGATCTGTTAATTTATTTTCTTTGATGGGGTCGTTCGTTGACATGATAACCCTCTCGGAATAACCGAAGATTGTCTATGTCAATGCTCTATGTGTAGAGATTAAAGCCCTAAAGCAACTTTAATAATAAATGTGTATTCTATCTAAGGGGTCGTTCGTTGACATAAAAACCCGTACAAAGAACAATCTTTGACAATGACAACATTGCCCTCTGTGTATATTTTGGGGATTTGGAAACTACAATTATGATTAAAATGCTGTCCACTTGCTTGTTTTGTTTGTATTAACTTTCTAACAAAAAGTTAAAATACTGTCTGTATGTTTGAGAATTCCTCTCTCTATCTCTTTTCGTGTGGGACACCGAGGCGTCCGACGACCCAGTGAAACTAGTGTCATAATAACACTGCCTACTACTAGCAGTAGGCCTATGGAATGATTGAGTAACGATCGCCGTCTAAGTAATCATAAACAGCAACCGGAACCTACGGCTTAACATGCCCTTCGAAACGCGGAACAATCTGTATTAACACTAGTTTCTTATTTATTCGATTTCTAGATACAATAATCAAAGTTAGCCATCGTCCTCCCCCACCGGAATCGAAGCGAAAATTGCCATGTCGAGTGCCGAAACACCAAATTACTAGATTACAGAGTTAATTAGTGTTCATCAAGGAGGAAATTAGGCGAAATTAGTCTCTAATCAAATTAGCACCAGCGCCCTATTTTATTAAGGGTTACAAGTCTACAAGTAAAATTCTTAGTACAATGCGTAGTCGGTTAAGGCTACTGGTCTCATAATTTCCCACCGGCTACGCAAGGTACACTCAGTGTACCAAAGTCCATTTCTTGACGACTCCGGTTCCTGATTCAGGGCATCACGACGAATCCACCGATACCAAACATGGGCATATGTAACACAAAACTCAAACACTAGAGGATCTTTTGTCTCAAGTGAACTGTACTGTATCATACGGTTCTCATGTTATGAAAATGTAGATGGGTATATCAGGGCCATGGATGAATATCACTTGGCAAAACTATGGTATGTTAGGTAACATAATGCAATCTTTAAACATCATTCTCTTTGCCTTCCTTTCTCTGTCGGGGTCGGCTACCTAACGTAGGGGATTTGACGTGGAACCAAGTTTTTAAAAAGAGCGACTGCCATCTGACCTCTGCAACCCGAATGCTAACCTGGCCCAAGTCCTAGGTTAAGTCACATACAAATATCATCTGAATTCAAATTGTATTTGAATGTGGGTTCCATCACGATATTTTCCTTTATCGTAAGGGCAGTCGGTAAATGTATGTGAGTAAAAACACATTAGTGCATGGCGGGGATCGAACTCGGGTCTCACGATTGTAAGATCGGTGTCCTAACCACCGACGCTCTGTTTAAATATAGGTAAGTCATATCCCAAAAAAATACTTCAAGAATATAGCGCTCCTTCATTTTACGTTACAAACTTTTGACCTTGAGAATTATGGTTTATTTACTCCGATCAACTTATTTTCTTCGAACAGAACTCGTCTTTTAATTAAAAGAAGTCAAATATAAGTGCGGCAGCAAGATACACGTGTTGGTACGCCAGGAACACAAGCCTACCCCTTAAGAGGTCGACTTACACTGGTTCTACATACTGTACATAAAAAAAAATCCAATATAGCTTGATCTCTTAAAGGAGTAGGTTGATGTACTCTTTCGAGACCAACAAACCCATAATTATGCCGCGATCATTTTCTTCAGCCTACTAATTAATTTCAATCAGGGCTGCCATCTTAAAGATTAATTACAGACGACTTGAAAGCCACAAATAACAGTCTAAAGTCATTTCTTAAGGACATTTTCGGGGAAAATCTTTTCGGGGTGATGGGGCGCAAATTTTACAGCGTTTTTTTATTAGTAAGTATATGAAATTGATTTCGACGGTCAGAATAAGCATTTTCACAATATCGAAAACTCTGCCGGCAAATAAAAACTTTGGATATTTTAATTGGCCAATGAAAAATAATCATTAAAAAAAGCTTTCTAAAAGAAAGTACGTATATTTCTAAAACGGTGAACACAGACCTGTCAAAGACCTTAGGGCTAAATACACCCGTAAAATAAGTGCCTTTTTTATTAATCGTTGCAACTTTTTATTACAGCCCTTTTCATAATAGTTGCGTTATTCTTAAATTAATACTTAAACATGTTTCTTTATTATAAGTTCTGTACTGTAATTTTTTTATACTGTCATTTCTTCTTCATTAACTATGTACTCGGCAACATTGTTGCGTTGTCTTAGAACAATACTACTGCAAGGATGATTTGTTTTGGTATTGTCTTCATTTGATTGAGTATTCTTATTTCTATTAATTTTATGAGGCAAGGCGTATTTTAACTTTTGCCAAAACCAAGGGTCCTCCCATTTCAAATACGTATTGTTCGATACAAAGTTACTTAAATCAGGCGCCATTTCTTCATTATTTAAATTTTCCAACAGTATTATAATGATTCTCATTCTACCCTCTTTCAGGGCCAAGGCGAACGACATTCTAAATTCGAACATTCCCCAAACGGACTCCAAATAGTTTTTTGACAAGATGATGATGGTGCGCTTTGATTTTAGAATGGAGGTTTGTATTTGGGCTGGGATCCATTCTCCTACTGACCAATCGCGGTAGTGCAAGCAGAGTTTAAACTCCGGTTCAAGTCCTGGTATGAGCTGATCGTTGACAATTTCGAAGTCTTGATGGCTGAAAGAGATGAAAGCGTCGTACTCTCGATCGTGATCTAAATCTGTTTCGGTCACGCAGCAAAGACACCAGCCGTGAGTATATAGAAACATCTGAAAATATAAATTGAAATTAACTGTCATGGAAAGCTTTTCACGAAATCTATGAATACCGTCACGTCAACAACTATACAATAATTATATAAGTGATAGTTGTGTGAAAAATTACATAAAAATTACAGACAACAGTTAGTTAGTTACCAGTCTTTGAAACAAAATTTTTAAATAGCTGTGTTATTTAATAGAGATGGCCTACTTATATGATGTGACTCATACTTCTTAAGGAAAGTATTTTAATCATGAAGCCATATAGGCTTTGCACTAGGGTGCACATTACCAGATATGCCATGTATAATATAATTTTACATTAAACACAATATATGGTTTAGGATTAATTGGTAGTAATGAATTGTTGGAAGTATGATAGATAGATATACAACAAACCTTGATATCCCGTCCATACATTCGACAAATAATATACGTGAGCACAAGAAGAGATAACAAAGTACCTCCAGAAACCATTGGAATGAGCGGAAGAAGTGAGCACAAGTCATCAGAATCAACTTCACTTATAGACAGTGCCTCACCTGCACAAGTCAAGTTGTCGTAATCATCCACCTGTAAAGTTAAAGGTGAAAAAGAATGTCAGAGTTGCAATGAAGCAAGAAAACAAAACATATATGAATGAAAAAGATTTAATCTAAATCAGATGAGGAAATTAGTGCAAAAATGAAATGAGAAACAACATTTTATTGGCTTATGATGACTGTCAATATTGTTGAACACCATTAACCTGTTAATTATTTTTTCTCCCCAAACGCGAAAATATAAAAAGAATCAAAATGCACTTTAGAGATGTAAACGGCCTCAACAAAGTTTACCTGAAAATGATGCATTTGTAGCTGTTTTATAAAATGTTTGTTATTGCAACTGCAGAGGATTGGATTTCCGTGTAACAGTAGATGGCGGGAATGATTAAACATAACCTCAGCAACGTCTTCATCAACCCGAGAAATACTGTTCCTTCGTAGGTCTAAAAACTGCAACACAATCAATATGCTTAGTCAATACTTAGTCATATAAACATAACGTACATTTCTATTGGACAAACTTCAGAATGTATTTACCTTCAGTGTTGGCGGCAGATCATCTTTTCGGATCACATCTATCTCGTTATCAGCTGCATATATAATACTAAATCTTTTTCCCGTGGGTAGCTTGTCAATATCCGTGTTGTTGCATATTGCTACTACGGTTTCATCTTTCCACGATTCACGAAAGGTACAACCCTCATCTTCAGTCTTTATACATTCAAGAGCGTTTTGGGGTTTGTTAATCAATTCTGTTCGATCATCATCATTACATTTTGCACCTATTGCGAATGTGATTTTTTCCTGAAGTGCTCTGGCATACCACGCATGGTTACAATCACAATCTAGTAAAGAATCCATGTGAATAGTAAAATTTCTGTTTGCTGATGCATTCTGAACAAAGTTTTCATAATCTTTTCGATCAAATACAATTGTATGCAATGGGTTATTTAGCAGATCCGCTACGTAGTGTGAATTTGAACTTGGTAGACTGCTTAACTGAAAGAAATCCAAAAAATTTAGTTACTACTATAAATTATTAATTTCAACTCTGAGATTGTTCTCAAGAGTGATTTTTAAAAATGTCAGTCATTACTCACAGAATCTCAAAGTCACATTCAAGATCGATCTCAGAGTTGAGCGCGGTTTATAAATACGGGCGTTAGATACTTACATGCACTTCGCCGATATTGTTATTTGTAAGATCTATATATTCCAAGTCATCGAGTATGTATTGGCTCAAACATTTTATTTCTGGGAAATCTGTATAAGCATATGACAGTCGCTTTATAGAAAATCTGGAAATACCTTAAAAAAAATCAAGAAGTAAGTAAAATAATATCCTATTCTTCTAAGATTTTCATTTGGTATAGGATGTAAATTTTTACTTGTAAGCAAGCATGATACACAAAACTGGTGTTTAAAGTTTAAATTTTTTGTGATTTATTTATTTATCAAAATATGTCCGTATCAATTCTATTCGAAGCTACAGATACAGGTATTTTTTATTTTATTACCATCTTCATCACAAGTCCCTTTTCGTGGCTCTAGATGATTATTAGCTATTGATATATACTTCATTTTATGTGTGGTAGCTGTCACTTCAGCAACAAAAAGCACAGAGAATCCATCAAGATGAAGTTCATTATATGACAGATCCAGTGACTCTAAATCCTTCAGTGACTGCAACCATACCGTATCATCACTGAAATTTAAATTTATAAAAAGTTTTATTAATATGTTAAAGTGTATCTATTAACCAGGTGTAACCTGAAAAATAAAGTTTTGATTCAAGGTTTTTTGAAAGAGTACCTATACCCGGTGAGGTGTTTTAAAATTGGTTATTCAAGCTTGTATCTAGATCTGGGAGAATCTTACGTATTACTGTGCTTAATACAGTAAGAAATAATGAGTTTTGGGGGCCAGAGGCCAGGGTCTTCCTAAAAGACAGTTGGTTTGGCCGCATAGTCCGGTCTGTCAGCATCCTGGGGACTTTGCCCCGATGCGTTGTGTTCGAGGGAATTCTAAGTTTTTAAATATAATTAAAGAAGAAGGCATTCATCTTAAAATATATACTTACTATCCTATATTATTCAAGTAGTTGTGAGATAAATCTAAATGCTTCAATGATGTAGCTTTTTCCAACAATCCAACTGGAAATTGGGTTAAGTCACATCTTATCATCGTCAAGTTTAATATATTTTGAATTTGAGCTCCTTCCAAAGCTAAACTCAAAGTTATTTCCGAAATTCGATCCATTTTCAAGATATGCAGACTAGTACAGTTGGTCAACCAATTTTTAGATCCACGAGGGATTTCCCAGTAGATTAAATGTAGCTCTTCCATACGTTCACATCTTCCAAAATCGCCAAGTGACATTGCATTTCTTAGAACTACAGTTTTGACATTCACATGTTCGGACAAAGGTGGGAATGCTATTTTGTCAACGACTAAAGTTTTCAAAGTATCTAAAGGTTCCATGAAGTCGTCCAAAAACTTTATGTTTAACGGAAAACCGTCATTATATAACTGCAACTCTTCAATTTCTAAATTATTGAAATGTTGTTTTGTTAGCACCAGTGGTTCGTTTTGGAAATTTAGATGTAGTTTTTTTATAGCACTGATGTTGACATTGTAGGATCCCAGAACTTCATTATACGATTTTTTTGGAGGCAAACACCAAATTATTACGACAGTTTTTACTGAAAGGGTTTGGTTGAATTCATTGAAATCCATGTTTAAATTTTGTGTACACATGAGCTGCATGCTATCACGAAAAATTGTTACCAAGTTGCCTGAAATGTAAAAAAATTAAGGAAAGACTTTTAAATAAGCCATACTATTGAAAGATTAGCCAACTATAGAGCAATCAAAAACCAGGTTTCTCAATGAATTATCATTAAACTCAGTTCCTGGTTTATACATTTTACACTAACTTTCTTTTCTATTCGCCAAAATATAACTAAAAACTTAAAAAAAAATAAGATTCCGATTGGCAACATTATTGTTTGTCTCTACAATCAAATGAGCGATCGAGCAAGATATCGAGAATGATGTTGCCCTTTCGGGATCCTTTGTTTAAAAATCAAGTTCAAGTTATTAATCACTTACCATTTCGAGTGACATATGAGAAATTTTCGAAAATTCCTTTAGTGTCTGAGTAAACCACGAAAAGGAACACCAAAAGTAAAAACAAAAAACCACAATTCTTCATCTTTAGGAGTTTTTACACTTAATTTATTTATTTGCTTCACAAAACACGACTATAACACGACATTTTTTTCTTATAACTGATACATTGTGTTCATCTTTATGGTTTTACATTTTACTTCCTTATGAGTCGCATATTGCCCTACAAAAATTACCAATTTTGAGGAAGAGTACGCATAAAATTAAGTTGTGTGCCTAATGTATGTACCTGTACAAAACGCAGTTGGAGCTGGGTATCCTATACCACAGATTCAAAATTTCTAACCTATAGTAGCATACACGCACCTAACCTAAAAATAATACGGCTTTTTCGTTCCTCTGACATCTCTTTAGCAGAAAATCTTTGATGTCAAATGTTGAAATACACTTTCTGCACTGACCTCTATAATATCTACTTTCTGCAACAGAATTTATTTTGACATATACCTATATACGATATTTTCAAAGATGCACAAGGTATATTTTGTTGTGGTTTTCCTTGTTTTGACCTCATGAGGAAAAGGAAGTGAGCAAAATATTGCACATTACAGAAATCCCGATCTAGGACAAGTATAAAAATATAACCTGACTTACCGAACAGCTCTGGCGCATTTTAAAAGCAAACAGGAGCAGTTTTTTTCAATTATATTGATATAAGTCTATTGGTGAAAGCGGCCAGTTTCGTTAGCCAAAAATGACATTTTACTCTTTGAAATAGTTTTAAGCATACATTATATAGGTCTGTATTAAAACTGATTTATACCCGAAATATTATTTTTCGTCAAATATTGCACGGGGTATAAGGGACAGCCCTCTGAATATTGCCAGGACGCATATTGACTATAAAACTTAGTGTGCTACTCCCTAGCCGGACCACTATTTAGTACTCACTTACTATTATTGTAAACACATGCTACCTTATGTCTATACCTTTATCTCATTAGCATAAAATAAATAGTACCTCCAAGATTAATTAGCTAAAAATCATTGTTTGTGGTTCTGCCACGGAGTACTGCTCTACAGCCGGACCACCATCACATCCCCGAAATTTCTTTATGAAGCCGATTTATTGATTTGCTGAATAATTGTAAGTACCGAAAGTCTCTGCCTTTGTATTAAAAATTTTAAATTTACTACTAAAGTTTGGGCTCCGATTCCGTTATTCTTAATTAGCATCAGAGCTAAGAAAACAGCTAATACGAAGAGTATAATTACTGTGGATTTATTTGTATGAACATATTTACGCAGAAACTTTGTTTTGAACATTTTATGTCGCTGCAGAGCACGCCTCCCCAGCCGGACCACTTGTATTATCTAATAACATCCAAATTTGAGAAAACTTTTAAATTGTTTCATCTATATCTTGAGGTAGACTTTCGGTACAATTATTCAGCAAATCAAAAAATCGGCTTCATAAAGAAGTTTCGGAGATGTGATGGTGGTCCGGCTGTTGAGCAGTACTCCGTGGCAGAACCACAAACAATGATTTTTAGCTAATTAATCTTGGCGGTACTATTTATTTTATGCTAATGAGATAAAGGTACATAAGGTAGCATGTGTTTACAATAATAGTAAGTGAGTACTAAATAGTGGTCCGGCTAGGGAGTAGCACACTAAAACTTATCAGTTTTTCCTTAGAAATATACGTATATGTCAGAAAATGACAAAAAAACAGCTGACTTCGAAAGTCAATCAGTATCTTTTACTTTTCCTGAACTATTTTCTTATGGGAAGCTGTTCAGTTTTATGATCTGTATGCACCCAATCAAGAAAGACCAAGACGTACACTCTTCACTTAAATAAATGAAAAGGCCCGCATAGGTCGTATTAAGAGCTCAAAATATTGGCAGGACACAGACAAGACTGAAATTAACTCTACCGACAAATGCATGGCTCTTAAGTTTAATGATGATGCAATCAGTATTCGAAAAGCTGTCCCTTACACCCTGTATTATGATTTACGTACCAAAAACACTCCCAAATGACATCTAATTTAGACCCCAGGACCTGTTAAATGTGATCACAAGCTCTCATACAGCTGGAGCACGTGACAAATAGCTGCTATTTCTGTTTTTTAGCATGCCATAGACGTGTAAGGGCATTTTCGGAGTAAAGGTCAGGAGAAAATAACATCAACCGACCGGAATGGTTACAATACTTAGATGTTGAAAACCGAAGATACGTGAAAAGAGTAAAACTGCCTTCTTAGGCGCATCGCACACTTAACGCACGACGGACCGCTAAAATATCGCAGCGGTCTGTCAGATCCATAGTAGAAGCATCACTCTCCATACTAAAACCACACTCGACGGACGATGCTGCGATAGCGCTGAGTCAACAGCGAGCATTTTTAGTATGGATCTGACAGAACGCTGCGGTATTTGAGCGTTCTGTCGTGCGTTAAGTGTGCGATCCACCATACTTACAACTGGTGTAAATCTGCGAGGAATCGGTCTCATGGGTGTCTTACGACAAATTCAGTGTCAGTTTAGTTTCCAATGGTCAGTTTCTTGTAACTATCGCTAAGCTTTACGTTTTATTACAAAGAAGTTGGACATGGTATAAGTCGTTTGACAACGTCAAAACTGTCTTAACACTCCTCTAACTTTTTTGTATCTACACCAGTAGCTCAATTGTTGTCCTTCGTATTTTCTTTATTCGTATTTACTTTTCGTATTACGGGACTCTTTCACCAGTTTAACGTAAAAAAATCAACTATACGAGGTAGAAAAGTTTGTTTTGATTTTTGGCAAAATCCGAATTTTGAATTTTTTTTCTCAAATAATTGTTATGTATTTATTTGTATACAATTCTATGTTATATCCACTAAAAATACAATTTACGTTAGCGCTAGATTATGCTGTGTGGTTGTGGTTTCTTACTTTTCTTCTCTGTTTATGGATAGGTATTTGGTCAATATTTTAAGTATTCAAGTGGACGTTATTATATGTGAGTATTTTTCATATTAGATTATTAATCGCATAACTCATGTCACATGCCATATCTTTTTCATATCTTCTCTCCTAAAATAGCTGAGCAAGGCAGTGTCCGTTAGAACCGTCGATCCAGGACTGGAATAGATTTTAGAGAGAAAATCGATCTTGAAGTCCAATTTTACTCGGAATGGAATTATTTTTAGTTTCCTCTTCATTTTTCGATGTACACGTATTTTTGTGATATACGTTTTTTTCTGAAACAGCTTTGAAATATTAGTCAGACGTGGCGATATCGATAGTGTTTTTACGCCCAATAAAGCTCTACTTAACCCATAAGAGATAAAGGCGTGATATGTCTGTATACAGGATGCTAGGAAAAGTACTGAGAAGGGATGAACCGGCCCTTGAAACTGAACAACTTTTGTCTAAGGAGCATAGGTTGAAATATGGAAAAAATTGTTGGCCCTCACATACAAACTGACTTAAAGGGCTGGTACATTTTGTATGGGAGGTCCAAAATTATTTTTCATATTTCGACCTATGTTCTTTGGGAAAAGTTTTTCAGTGTCATGGGCTGGTTCAACCCTTGAAAGGAAATCAGTACTTTTCCTAACTATACAGGGTGTATACGGATTTGTGGCTTGCATTTGTTGGCATGTAAAGAGGGATTGGGTCGGAATTTACAACACTACTTCCTTAGGTATAGAATATTTTCCCGCAGGCGCCGTAAAAGTAGACTCAGGTGAGTATTGAAAAAGTGACTAAGGTGAGAAAGTCAGGATTGTATCTTGTGAATGTAGTGTTATTCTCGAAAATCTGTTTGCATACATCACAGTTACATACATACACACATCACGACTTGCAGAGTATGCAATTCATTTTATTGTGTTTTAAATCTGCTCTGTGGTACCCATGTGATACCAATAATATATATTTTAATATGACTATTAAGTACCTACCTATTGTTTTTAAAATTTTTTTTGGGCCGCTGGAGAATCTCGGTCAAGTACTTTTTTATCTCTTCCATATTAAAAAAAGCCATCATCCTTCCCGTTTTCGTAACTGGGTTTTCTACGACTTTGCAAATTTTGAGAGCGGTAAATGTCAGATTCACCCTCCGAAAACGACAGGGGTACGGCTGGAATACGAATGACGTATACTTTCATATTTTTACCCGACTTAGCAAAGCTACGAGGTTTTGAGTCTCATTTCTGATAAACCTTGTATCATTATAGGTAGTTATAGAAATACGGTTCCGTGTTTCTGATGGCACGTTAAGCTGTAGGTCCCGGTTGCTGTATGCGATAACTTAGACAGCGGTTGTTACACAACCATGTCAGAAGCCTGCTACTTGTAGAAGGTGGTTGAAAAATTCTGACACTAGGGCTCATTGAGTCGTTGGACGACTCGATGTCCCATACAAGAAGAGAGAGAGAGAGAGAGAGAGAGAGACTATAGGTAGTAAGTGACAGATGGTTAGCTTCGAGTCCTTTAGTTGCCTTTTACGACACCACGGGAAAGAAATGGGGTGATCCTATTCTGAGCCGGCATCATACGGCATATTTTGGACGATATCAGCATAATAATGTATCAATGCAAAATATTTTCGGTAACTCCCCTATTAGGTATTTTTTTCGAAATCAGGGTGCAGTTTAAATTTTTTGTTTTACTTTTGTATAATTTCTTCAGTATCACGTTCTCAACACGTACGTTGCTTACGTATTAATGTCGTAGGTCTATTACGTAATATTGTTTTGTTTGGTACATAAATTATGTTGTTTGTTAGTTATTATAATAAAAGTGTATCGAGATACACTTGTGTGCCGTGTGATGCCGGCTTAGAGTGCCGTGTGATGCCGGCTTAGAATAGCATCACCCCATATCCTTCCCGCGGGTGTCGTAAGAGGCGACTAAGGGTCTCGAGAGTGTTGGTGTATTACAATTTTTAGGCGACGGGCTGACAACCTCTCACTATAGTGACACACATTTTTCTGAAACAACCTTGGAAAACAATCCTCAAAAATGTCAGTGGTGGCGATGGTGGCCGTATTTTTGCGGCTGTTAACGCTCTGCCTACCCCGCAAGGGATAAAGGCGTGATATATGTAATGTATATATCGAGATATTCGTTTTACAAAGTGTTCAAAATTCGTTCATGATGTTTCTTATTCTATGGAAGGTCTTATGGACGTATATCAAGTAACTAGTATAGTGATACACGACTTATCTGAAACGACCGTCAAACATTTGTCAGACGTAGCGATAAATTATACTGTCGTTAACGCTCTACGTACCTCGTGACGTATATAGGCGTGATTTGTGTGAGTGTATAAAGTAACTATACCTACCTAATAACTTCATGGATGTGAAAGGAGTCATTCCACTCTTGGACTAAATATGAACTTACTTTCAAAATATAAATGTATTTAATTCATACTCCCAAATCGCATGCGATGACGCGCCGATACAGATGGCTGACTTATCACTTTAGGCACATAATACTAGTACTAGTGATATTCTCGCTGTATGCCGACATGCTACACTGTGACGACTCTTAAAAAATTTCATACATCTTATCGCAAAAAGCGGACTTTATTCAAATGTAGAAACAGGATATCGCATCAGGGGTACATTGTTCAAAAAAATATTATATAAGGGTTTTATATCTGTCAGTCCATACAATAGAAATTATTTTTTACCGTATATTCGAGTCTAAATTATTTACTTTTCTATTTCTTCTTTTGAACCTTCGGATTTTACATGTCTATAGTTTGTAAAATTTCGCTTGATACCTGTGACGTTTGAAACAAATTTTGGAAGTTTGGAACAAATGTTAAGACTTGTGGTCTTGTGGTCCATTTTCCTAGTAAACAAATGCTGTGACATAAGGTGCATGTTCCTGGTAAACAAAGGAAAATGGACCTTATGTCAAAGCATTTGTTTAAAGGTCACAAACGTCAAAGATATCAAGCTAAATTTTACAAACTATAGTTGCAGCCAGAATAGAAAGCGGCAACCACAAAGTATAGGTTGTTTGTTTTGTGCGAGTGGCAAGAATGAGCTTTCTGTATTCGTAAGTACTACTATATAGTACCTGAAAGGGTGATGTCTTGTATATACTACAAAGGGTGTTAATCGCTACAAGACGGTAATTAACTTGAAAAAGGTTCCGACGACCCCACGGATAAAAAAGATTTATACGATGTCCTCTAAAGAAAATAATAATTGCAGAAACAAAATAACTTTTGGCCAGAAAGAGTAGAAATTGAATAGAATGGAACTAAAAATTTGATTTGAGAAATTGTTGCCATAGTGAAGAATTTTCTGTCAGATTTGACAGATCGCGAAAAAAATGGTGCCCTCATTTTTTATTATCGCAATGCATTTTGTTACACATTGACGGAAACTGTCATTTCAACTGTTCGGAGGAAATCTCAAAGCTTATTGCAGATGACGCCAGGAAAGTGAGACTGTGCATGCCTAGCTAAACCCACCATGAATAAAGATGTCACATTTTTGACCAATCACACATCAAAGTATTGCAAGTGTCACCATTTAGTTCACAATTGACTGTACTCGCCATCATGAAGTGGCAGTGGAGCCTTGCCAAGCCTTCCAGCCAGATTGACGACCGATAGCTTAAAAATAGCGACTGGTAACAACTTGATGGTGACAACGAGATATCGTGCTTTGCGGTTTAGGTACCCTGGGAGAAGCATAAGCCCAGCAGTGGACTGCTAAAGGCTGCTTCTACAGTAGAACTCATGAGGCAGAGAGGCAAATAGTTCTTCATGGAACTTGGGAGACGTCTATGTGACAGCGGATTTGACCCCCTCTCTGATGGTTCAATGGTCCAATGATACAGCGCGGCAACCATGCGGCAACGCAGCGAACGTGATGGGCACTTTCGAGCCCTGTACGCTTCGGGGTGGGCTATTTGAATAATTTATTTATTAGGTTTTGAGTTTTAGTTTCATGTTCATTGTGTATTTTTTTTTATCAGTTAAAAAAAATTTTGTTGTTAAAACGCCAAAGCTATGCTGTATACTGTTCCGTAAATGTTGAGCATTGTATAAACTTGTTTACTTTACCGACGTGTAAATGCGTTTGGTGTGAACGTGACTTTTGTCCAAATTACACTGTGTTGATTTAAATTTGCCTTTCTGTCCAGGATCTCAATTTCTGGAACATCGTAATTCAGTTCCGTGCACGGAAGTCCGCAAAGACTAGTCTAACCACACGTATTCCAACTCTTATACTGGATTATTTAATATAATTATATTAGGGTATCTATAGTATGTGAGAATGGATAAGTATAGCAGAAAATGTGATACGAGCACAATACATAACAGATTTCCGTATGCGAAAATTCAAAAATAGAGTCCTAGGGTGAATGTTCCCATGAGAATGAACCCTTGATTCTTGCCAGTTCACGTTTTTTTATAAATTGCCGGCATTTGACCTGATTCCTTTGTAACCTTCGGTTTACTAATGGTGTTTTTGTTAGATTTTACATTGTCATTGTGAAAATAACCCCTTGAGTGCTGGCAGTTTTTAGGATTTCGTGCCCGAAGGGTTAAAACGGGAGCCTATTTAAGAACTCACTGTCTTTCTGTTCGTATTAACAAGCTAAATAAAATGCCTAAATAGTAAAAAAGGCTCTTTTTATACAACTAAATAATGTACGAGTATTGTGTAGCTTTTTTTGATTTTTATGGAAAACGCCTAAATAAATACTTATAAATATAAATACTTGCGAGCGTTACAAAATTTTCATTGTTCTTTCTTTCTTTTCTTTTATTTTTTTCTTTCTTTCACCGAGTACTCCAACGACCTAATTTCAGAATTTTTCAACCATCTTCTACTAGTAGCAGGCTTCTGACATGATTGTGTAACGGCCACCGTCTAAGTAATCATAGACAGCAACCGGGACCTACGGTTTAAGGTTCATCTGGCTGGTTTCGTGGCAATGCTTTTATTTTTAACGAGTTTTTTCTCTACTTATTATAAAAAATGCACTTACATATTTATGTGTTCAGTCAGTCACTTTTCATTTTTTATTTTTTATGACCGCATCAGTTTTAATGTTAAAAACATTGGAAGCTAGAATTTTGGTGTGAAATTTTCCAAGGTTGCAACCGACAATAAATCATCCAGATAGAGCAAAGCGATGAAAAACGGCCCGTGGGCATTGAAAAAACAATTTCGTTAGTTTTTATTGATGCGAAATCAAAACCTACTTTTTGGTATTGGTCCGGGTAAACATGTCTTATATACTATAGGTATATTAGTTTCTTCTAATTTAACTTCACCAGTCACAAATTCAGATTATACCAATAGATACTGTAGAATATTTAGTCCGGAAAAAAAATAAGCATCACTCAAGACGAGCATATTACACATGTTTTCTGAAACAACATTGGAAAACAATACTCAAAAATGACAAACGTGGCGATAGCGACCGCGTTCTTACGGCTGTTAACGCTCTGCCTACCCCGCAAGGGATAAAGGCGTGATATATGTATGTAATAAAGTCGAGCTACGCGAAACGCGAGTGCACTACCTACCTTTACTCGGAGGGCTTCGTGGTTTATTAGAACCCCCATAATTTTAGTATCCGATGTGCTAGAGTAAGAAAATTCTCGGGATTAATTGTCCATAGTAATTTTATCAAATATACAAAGTGTAAATTTCGTAGCTATAATACTTTCGATTTTATTGATATAAACTAAGATGTAGTTTGTGAAATTTGCGTGGATGGATTTAGAGCGTGTATATTGACAAGCTAGGCTCTATTTGAGATCCGATGTATATTTATCTCGTATAAATGCTCATGTTGGCCATACTTACTTGAAAATGTTTTTAGTGGAATTAATGTTACCCAAAAGCTTTTGTTATACATGTTTTACACCTTTAACAAAGGGCAGATCAAGAATGTCATTCATTAAACGGTATAACGGTAGACAATAAATATTAGACGTTAAAACACCTCCATCAAAATGTCAGACTTCTTTTTTCGTTCATTCATTATGTTCATTTGTAACTTTAATTTGATATTTTTTTCAAAGAAAAAGCGGTTCTTTTGTTAAACTTGTAGACATTTTCTAAAAATTATTATAAATACGAAATGTTTTGATGTAAGTTATCTGTGATGATAGTAATTTGACTTTAATGCTTAATTACTTTGATATCTAGTACCAGATGCTTTTTTAAGAAAAAAGATAAAGAGAATCTTGAGAATCGAAAAACAAATAACACGTATTCACATACAGGGTGTAAAAAAATATCTGCAAATATTTTAAGTGGTGAACCAGCCCATGAAACTAAACAGCTTTCCCCAGGGAACATAAGTCGAAATATAAAAAAAAATTGGAATTCCCATACAAAATTACCAACCGACCAAGTCGATTTGCATTGGACGTCCAAAAAATATTTCTTACCTTTCGACCTATGTTTCGTGGGGGAATTTGTTCAGTTTCATCGGCTGGTTCACCCCTTAAAATATTTGCAACAATTTTTTTACACCCTGTATACTTTTAAAAGTTTTAATGGCTTTACTCTGCTTATTATTAGGAATCTTTTCTTCTCCATTTTGCTATTTTAAGTTTTATATCACATTATTCTTCTACATACGTACGTACACCAACGTATTACACAAGCATTCTCATGCATAAATCATACAACGTATCACGTTTTAGCCATGTCCCTGAACTTGCCCGGGATGAACCTGACAGGTGCCATCCGTGTCTCGTTATTCGAAAAATACAACACATCTACTTACCAATTTTTTGCGAAATGCGAGTAGCTTAAAGGCGTTGGTCTCGGTTGCTGTTTATGATTGATTACTTAGACGGCGGTCGTTACACATCCGTGGCAGAAGCCTGCTGCTTCAAATAAGGTGGTTAAAGATATCTGACATCAGGGTTCAACGGGTCGTAAGACAACTCAGTGTTCCACATGAAAAGAACGAGCAAACGGTTTTGCGTCCCATACATGGAACCAGTCAATGAATGTCAAATCAACTAACAATTTTCCGGAAATCAGCACATTATGTTTCCACTTGAATAGAGCTTATCAGATTTCACAGATCTGTGACATTTTCGCTAGATTAATGACAGAAAGTGGCGTCAGCAAGATGGGTTAAATAAAACTGATGAGATGACTAATCATGTCAATAATGATGTCTTCGTCAAAATCTTTCCTACAGCTTCCGGAAGCTAATCTTCCGGCTAAACTCAGAACACATGAAATTTTGAAAGAGAACTTTGATCAATGGAGCATTTGAATCGCCTGCACCTGTAAACGTGAGGACCTGAATTAGGCGTCAAAGATAGCCGTGACCGTCACCAAATTCTATCCAAATATAATAACTGCAAGTCCGAAGTCCATTTAAATGATGACAATGAAGAAGGTTAGGGCTACATTAGCATTACATCGTTTCTACTAGTGGGTGTTATAAAACCATCGAAGAGGGAATAAATTCGTCTAAGTAATCATCAAAATAAACGAATCCACAGAAAATAATAATAATACTTTATTATAGACCTAATTCTGTTTACTACCACTACACTAAATTATATTTTTTTGTTTAGCCAGCCTTAAGTCTATTTCTATGAGTTTTTCAAGGCTTCATTGCACTTATTCGTAGGGCTGTCTCAGCAATATCCTCTCTGAGGTCTGATCGCTTGCAAAATGTTTCCGACAGTTGCGACAGCCAATCACATCAGCCGGCTGTCATGGAGGCATTGACAATCACTCGTTCAGCCTAATGATGCTGACTGACCGAAACTTGATTTGATTTTGAATTTGGAACAGTGGGTAGCTTTTTTTGTAAAAGGTTTGTAAGAAATAGGTGTAGGTTAAATGAATCAACAAACAAGAAGAATTAACTTGAAAAGAAAGGGTCTCATTTGTAGCTTTGGACTCTATCACACTTCAGAGCAAAAATAGCGTTGCGCTAACGTATGTGCCTGTCAGATCCATTCTATAAATGTCAATCCGCATACTAAAACCGCTCTCGATGCACAACCCAGCGCTAGCGCAGCGTTATGCGTTGGACCTACGTCGAGAGCGGTTTTTATATGGGGAAATACGTTTTTAGTATGGAAAATACGTTAAGCGTTAAGAAATACGTTAGCGCAGCGTTATTTTTGCGCTAAAGTGTGAGTAAGACCGTTGTATTAGCCGTTTGTTGATAGAGGTAAAAAACGTGTCCCGTGTCCAGCGGTGGACAGTTGTGACGACGTGCTATTTACGAAGACAGATTTATCTACAGAAAAAAATATAAATAAAAGCCAATTCCTCCTGAACGAACGCATTAAGGAGAATAAACGACTTTTTGTTGTGAACAAATGTAAAGAAACTTCGAGAAACAATCTCGAAAGTGTAAACCGGAGATTTGGAAACTTGCAGATTTGTGTTATTATGATAAATGGAAGTCGGCTTTGTTTGATGCAAAAACAACTTAAGGGCGGGACGCAAAAACCCGACTATCGATATATTATCGATATCGACATTCGCCTTCTTTGAATGTGACTTAACCTAGGATTCAGGCCAGGTTAGCCTTCGGGTTGCAGAGGTCAGATGGCAGTCGTTCTGACGACGTCGTTCACCCGACAGAGAACGGGTTAAGGCAAGGAGAATGATGATCGACATACCTCTTCTTTGAGAGGAAATACGTTAAATTGGACAAACTTATTAGGGTATTTTGCTAGCTATTACGAAAATAATGAAAAATGAGGAAAAATCTACTTCCTTTTTTTTATTAATAATTTTTTATATGATAAATTACTCAAAATTCGATACCCACCGTTTCGGTCGCTAGAGGACACCAAGAAGAAGAAGAAGGCCTATGTCCAGCAGTGAACTGTTGTGTCTGTAGTAATAAGTAGTAGATAAAAAAAAACCAAAGCCATTTCTAGCCCCGGCCGCGGACCCTACCAACCCCGCAAGAAATAAAGTGACACCGTGGCGTTCCGGTATACGCTAATCTCTTAAATCTGACAGATCTTGAAACTTTCTGAAAATGGGGACTCAGCAGGATAAGCATAGGCCGCGATTCGAGAAGACAGTTTAATGTCAAATTCTTCTATATCATACATACACACATCACGCCTTTATCTCTCGTGGGGTAGGCAGAGCGTTTACGACCATTAAATTACAGTCAATATCGCCACATCTGACAACTATGTGAGGGTCGTCTATTTAAAAAATGTTAACGTGTTTTTTTTCCATTTCTAGTCAATTTATATGCTGCCTAATTGTCACAGCATTTTGCGTTCAATAATAAGACACATAACTTAGATGTCACCTATATTTTTCTGAACCAATGGTAAATAATTCTGCGCTATTATCTTTCAGTTAATTCAGAGTATCGTTTTTTTTTAAAATCACGACCATAAACTACAGAAATCCATCAAACAATCGAGGGTAAACCTAAACTGGCCAACCCACAGACCAGAGATGTCATGCGCGCGCAGCCCCTCACAAATGTCATTTTAGCCCTGTGGTCCAACCAAACTTGACCCAAGATTTATCACGTTTTGATCCTCGTGAAGGAAGTGTTTAGTTTGAGGAAAACCACTGAGTGATTTACCCTAAACATTCGATTAAGTTTCAGGACACATCTATGGCAAACTCCGCAACTTCTAGCGGTTTTTGAGTGTCCCGTCAGACAGAAGTGCTGTGATGTGAAGCTCACAACTGCTTAGAAAATTAAACAGTCGATGTAAGTATTATGCGCCCCGCTTATGTCCAAATGTCCAACAACCTGAACTTGGCTGTAACTAAATTCAAACACAAGTGGGGCATGATTTAGCGGGGTTTGATTGTTCGTATTATAATAGCATAGTTGGTAAATAACTGCAGAACGGCGGTGCGGCGTCTAGTGTGCTGTGCTGCTACATGCAGTTTCATGCAACTTCTTTCATCATATACCTACTGCAAAATCGACAGCAGAAATGACATCAGATGGATCCAGGGAATAGACAGGAGCGTTTTCTGTGAACGCAACATTCAATCACCTGCCAAGCGTGGTGAGTCCATACTCATGGACATGGGCCTCCTCCTACTGGGGATATTGTGTCCAGGAGTAGACTGTTGTTCATGTCATTAAGATCTTTAGATCACCGTTGGAGTCAAGGCAGGCTTTAGGCGGCCGAAAGTTGCGCGACGCATATTCCATAGGTACGGACCGACACTTGGGCAAGTCACGCTTTTACCGTAAAGTAAATATTTAGTAGCCAAAGTAAACATCTTCATTGAGAAAATGGCTGATGTTCGGAAGATATATTTTTAGCTACTTTATCCCCAACTCTCCTTTTTATTGAGAGAGAGAGAGAGAATAAATTGACATTGCATTTGGGTTGCTAATTTTTTTGAAAATCTTAAGTAGTGATGTGCCATTCATCTGTGAATTTCACTGCATTATTAAAAAAACTATTACCTCGATCTATGAAAAATCACTGCTTAGCTTTTACATCATTTTCACGAGTGCTATCTACTAGGAACTAAAAGAAAGAGATAAAAAATCCAGTTACGATAATAACACTGACCGGTACTGGCACATCATTAGTTAGGTTTAAAAAAAAATGGCGACCGAAAATGACATTTTACTCTCGCTCAATAAAAAACTAAGTTTTTGTAAGCAAAGATCTTGTTAATACGGTGATTGACCAATATTTTCCCGACTTTGGTTTTCATGTTTTGTTTCGGAAAGAGGTCTGCTTGTGAAAACAAAAATCAAAAACAACATTTTAAGAATATTTTTTATTTTGTTTTTTTACAAGAACAGCTACTAAACCAAACAAAAAATGATAGATTTTTTATTGTTTGAATTACATAAAACAAGTCTGCGTGTTTATTCCTTCATGTAATTGAAAAAAAAATCTGTGAGATAATGCAGATAGCATCACCACATAGTCTTACACAAAATTTTATTACAAAATTTCGTTGTTGTTATATCACCTGCATGTACGGGGTGTAAAGAAAGAAAAAACTTTAAAAATTAATGCCTGAAAAAAAAACTTAGCCTTCACAGAAAAAGTTTGGTACATATACCACACGCGGTATTTCAGTCGCGGAATTTCACATAACTGTTGATTTATTGATTTCAACTGAAATATAATTTATTTTCTACAAAATATCTACCTATTTTTATCTTACTCTGTACTTTACAATTCCATTTCTTTACCCTATAAACCTATATTATACGGTGTAAAAACTGGCTGAAAATATTTCTACGGGTTGACTATAACCAGCCCAAATCAGCCCACCATGAATAAAAACATAAGTAGATACTGTTACAAAAACTCATTTTTTGACCACTAAGTATTATGACACCTGAACTTTAAAAAAATAACGACGTATTTAAGCATGATTGTTGCTCGTTTGGTTCAGTACATGAAATATTTTCAGATTTTTTACATTCCGTATCACCTACAGTATTTAAGACTAGAATAATAACGACTATAGAAGTCTCTATAATGCCAAAGTCCCTATTCCAGCATCAAAATGCTTAAGCACAAGTAAAATTCTGACACTTGGGTTCATCGGGTCGTTGGACGACTCGGTGACCCACACGAAAAGAGAAGAATAAAACTTCAGGGCCTTACCACAAAAAAGTTACACACGTAATGGTTCTTTAGCACAAAACTATGACTCATGTGGCGTTACCTCGCTCGCGGAACGAGGCACAATCGGCCTCCGCAAACCTTGCAGCGTAAATCTAGCAAACGTATCAAATTAATATTTTCTTTTGAAAAAATGCAACCATTTCATCAGTATTTTTATGACGTTGTTTGTCACGGTCAACTACCGTCAGCAAAACGACTTTGCATACAGCCTATTTATTTAAGAGTCTAAACTGACAATATTAACGTTTAGTTCTTCTACATTTCTTTATAGTTAACCTCCAGAACGCCAATCTGAAATCAGGCGAATAGAAAGCATAGATAAACGGATTGATAGCAGAGTTGAACCAACCGAGCCAGGTTAGGATGTACATCAACACTGGATTCACGTAATTATGGGGGATGAAAGGAGTTAATAAGTAGTACAGGAAGAACGGTAACCAGCAAGCTACAAATCCACCAACGACTAGACTTAACGTTTGGGCCGTTTTCGTTTCCCGTCTCAACGATGAAACACGATTATTCTCCATGTTATGTTCTTTGACAGAATGCGTGCGATGTCTCCCTGTGCTTTTGTATTTGAAGTTTGCCTTGAAAGTGACTTCGTTGTAGAATCTGGACTCTTTCTCCTTGATCTTCAACTGTTTGGCCCGTTTCTTCTCCGCGCGGAAGCAGCAAGGGCACTTGGGGTCGCTTTGGATGGAGCATTCGCTGTGCTGGGTTGATGCCTTCGAGGTCTGCTTGGAGACGTTCTGGCGGAGTGACGTCTTGTCAGAGCCGGAGTCCGATTCGGTCCTTATGCATGACAGTTTTGCCCTCTGCAACGAAATAAAAACAACATTCAAAATGTGAATTCAGCAAATACTTCGCCAAGTTTGCAAGGTACTGTCTTTTTATCTCACGAGCCATATTTGTGTGTGTTATCTCTTTCTCTTTTCGTTGAACGACTCGGTGTCTAAAACGAAAAGAGAGAGATATACCACACAAGTATGGCTACACCGCACTCGTGACATAAAAGGTCTGTAGTAGGTTCTGCTTGCTTATTGGGAACTAAGTTAATTCTTTTATGTAAGAAAAAAACGAGCATAAAATTGTTTTTGGCGTGGGAGCCCCCTTAGATTTTTATTTTCAGTATTTGTTCTAGCGCCTATAGAAATACAACATCTGTGAATTTTTTTATTCTCTATAGACACCGGTAATAGACAGACATAGAGACAGATAGACAAACAGAATAACTGCCAGACGGAATAGACAATGAAGTTTTAGTTATTGAGTCCCATGCTAACCAAGTACCTACCTACGGAGTAAAAAAAACGGATAAAAATTAAGTGCCAAAGCCAGATCTGAATAATTTAATTGTCTGTGGTTTTAACAATTAATTAAAAATCAACAGTTGCCTAATTTACCTCGACAGCTGTGACTAAGTTAAGTAATATATTGATCAAATTAAATAAGTTTCAATGGAAAACTTAGCTTCAGCCACTTATTGAAAACTAATCAAATTAATTACCTATGCGAATGACAGAAGTTACCGAAAGGTTAATAGATATTGGGTGTTATAAAAGCAAACTTCTATTTTTAATCAATACATAGCATAAAATGAAGTAGCTTTTCGCGCTTTTCTGTCTGTCTGTCTTGGACACAGCTGTTTGATCCTAAACCACGCAACAGATTTTGATGCGGTTTTTTGAAAGATCGAGTGACTCAATAAGTTCCCACGGGAAAACGATTAGCAGTCGGTACGTGTCGCTACTTCAATTTCAAACAAAACTGAACCCGGCACCGTCGAGTACCGTACCACTGCCTGCCCTACCAACTATGCTACCGTAGTCAAAACTTCCGTCTAACCCCCCGGCTGCAAACAGATAAGGCCTCCACACTGTTGCGTTACGGATGCGCTATTTTAGCGCTGCATTGTGCGTTAAAAGTGAAAAAGGCTTTACATTACAAGAGGGATCGGTAACTTTGCAGGTGACTGTACCGATTAAACAAAATTTTCTTAACACCCTGTATAATTTATGAATACCTTCTGTTAGAAACTTGAGTTTCAAGATATTCATTGGATTCAATAAAAACTTTAAAGTAACACTTTATTTTGATGCCAAATTTCATAGCTGGGCCCCAAGTCTGCTATTTTTTGTCATTGTAACGCCATCGAAACTCAACTGTCATTGAACTGCCATTGTGATTTTTCTATACTATAAACTGTTAGCAGAATACGAAATCACCAAAATGATACAACTGAGATCCAATTGACATCCAAATGAAACGGTTTTCATTTAGCAGACTTAGGGCCCTGGAATATAAAAAAATTGCGGTAGGCTTAATTCGGTTAGCTATTCTAAGGAGTTTTTATTCAAAGCACTTTAAAAGAGTCCATTATTTTTATTTGAGGTTGTTTTATGCAAAGAAACTTTTGCTAAAGTTTTGTTATGGTTAGCAGATTTTTGATAAGTTTATAGATTTTTGTTTGAAGCACAATGAATAATAATAACTTAGAATATTTTTACAAATGTACCATGGCTGATCATGCTGAATAGTTTTGCTATTAGAGCCACTTTATATGTTTATTTATGTTTCATTTATTATAGCCTGGTTGGACACAGAATTTTAGAAATAATAACTACTGATAACAATTTTTTGTAACTGGTAACAATAGGTACATCCTATTATAACACGTGGTTTGAAAAACTGATGTTTTTTTTTCATATCAGATGTCATTTTCCGTTGGTATCTTGAAGAGAGCGGCTGATAGCGACTGGATGGCGAAAGCGGGAGATCGTGCCTTGTGGCGTACCCTGGGGGAGGTCTACGTCCAGTAGGGGACTGCTATAGGCTTATGCAATGATGATTCCGTTCCGGTGACCACAGCCCAGCAGTTCTGCTGCAAGGACGCAGGAGCGAGGAGTACCTGCGGTTGCCCTTGGGCTGGTTTCAGAGCGGCGCGTCTCAGCAGCGCTGTGAAACGACATTCAGACGCGCGCGCTTCGTTGTGGTCTACGGTCGAGTGCAGAAAATCATTATGCCAGCAAACGTAATCACGATATTAGCTATATACGTTATATGGAAAAGAGTGCAACAACGACGTCTTAAAAGATTGCAAGTCGACGCTACTGGCAATCGAAGGAGATCCGACCGCGGCGCGGCCGAGACGCGGCCCAAGACGCGTCACTATGATACGCTACATACAATCTAGTGTAATGCGAGGCGCGCGCGGCTGGGCAGCGCTGCCGAGACGCGTCGCTCTGAAACCAGCCTTGGTTATGCCACCGTAAAAGTTATACTGCTCACTCACTTGAGTAGAGAAACAAGATAGCCTTAGGGTAGTGACACCGCCAGTCGTACAGAGTCAAACACTGGTGTTATGATGATTCTTAAAAAAAAACTTCATCATCATTACATTAGCCTATAGCAGTTCACTGCTGGACATATGCCTCCCCCAGGGTACGCCACAATGAACGATCTCCTGTTTTCTTCACTGGCCCATTGCTATTGAAAAACACTTACTTTGCTGCATTTGGTGGAGGTGGTGGCCAGCTGCTGATGCCTCCTGGCCACCACACAGGATATCCTCGCGTAGACGTACACCATGACGGCCATCGGGAGGAAGAACGAGCCCATGGCCGAGAAGACCACGTAGCCAGGGTTCTGGTTGTATCTGCAGACGCCGCCTTGGTTGTGGTCCGGCTCGTACCTGTTGAAGGAAGAATTTTTTAATACTTCGATGTGACATCTTGAGGTTATTATTATGGAATTCGCTTGTGGACTGGGTCTTTAAAAAAATATAAGTTGTTCGCTTAAAACTATTGCCCAGAAATACTACATACTCCCTTGATACTTTTTTTTAAATACGTATTTAAAGTTTGAATTAATAAACAGAAAAATAATATAAAAGTAAAAGCTTTGACGCCATCGAAACTAGACATAACGTCATTTATTCGTATTTTCATACCAAGTATCGTTTTGACTTGCCAGTTATCATACCTATTGATATAGTAGAGGTACGTAACAAAAACCCTTTGAGACTCGTGGGTATCGCAAGCGAAGCGAACCGGAACGGGACGTAAGAACGTGTCACTCAAACTATTTGAAAAAAACCTTTGAAATTCCGTATTGCGAGCGGAGCGACCACATACAGAGTGTAAAAAAAATTGCTGCAAATATTTAAAGAGGTGAACCAGCCCATGAAACTAAACAACTTTCCCCAAGGAACAAAGGTCGAATAATGAAACAATTCTTTTTTCATATTTCGACCTATGTGGAAAGTTGTTCATTTTCATGGGCTGATTTACCCCTTAAAATGTTTGCAGCAATTTTTTTTACACCTTATAGGTTATTGAGTAACGAAAACCCGAGGAAAATACGAATACGAATCTCAAGCTAATTGAGCAAATAGTTGAGTAACATAAACCCTAGGGAAATACAAATCACAAGCGAATTGAGCATATTGTTGAGTAATGTAAACCCCATTCATATGTTTACGTATTGTAAGTAAAAACAGTATACCTACCTACAATACAAATATGTTAGTAACTGCCTAACTAATTAGGTAAATTGATAAAGTAATAAGAGTGCTAGGTAGGTTACTAAGAATTTGCGAATGAAATCACTATCTTTTGGGACATCAAACAAACAAACATCCCACGAATTCACTGGCAGAACTTAGGTAAATTACTAACCAAAATCGACAGTTGATTCACTCTGAAGGAGTCGTATTCCCTGTTTCTTAGTTTTGTTAGAAGTTCGAGGAAGTTTCTGAATCAGAAGTAAAATGTTGTTTTCTTACTGGCTACGATTCTGTCGGACATTACTTTTGCTTTGTTGCTATAAAGTGCCTACAAAGATTTTAGTACGTATGTTCTTTTTCATCGCGTCTATGGCTCAAATATGTAATTTAATCCCAGAATTTTGCGACGGTCACCGCTTTCTCTGACGCCACATTCAAGTCCTCCTGGTTGCAGATGATAACAACATACACACATACATTCATAACTAGCGGCCCACCCAGCGGCTGCGACTGCTGTACCGTGGGAATAAGATGTTTTCTCGATAAGTATTATACGTATGAACCTTTCTTTTGAATCACTCTATCTCTCTCTAAGAGAGAGGGTCTATCTCTTTAAAAAAACTGCTTCAAATTCGATAGTCTAGTTTTAAAAATTTAAGCATAAACACATGATAAATAAATACAGAGTGCGAAAAGCGATTTTGTGTAGTGAAGTGATGATGAAAACTAGAATCAGCAGCGCCCCTAATTAATTACTGAAGTCTCTATCTCTTTTGTAGGGTATTGAGTCGTCCAAGGGCCCGAATAACCCTTGTGTCAGAGTTTTCAACCGCCTGTCATTGGCTGACTACCTGCCACTGTAGTTATACACGATTTAACTAAAACGACCCTCAAGTTTGTCAGAAGTGGCAATATTGTCCGTATATTTAGGACCTTGATCGCACTTCCTGTTCCGGAAGGGATAAAGATATGATATTAACTTGTATGTACTTAGCTGAAATTAGTTTTTACTATGAACAAGTACCTATTTATAGGCTAATCTGTCACATATAAGTGATTTGGAAAACATACAGACAGCAACACTTTACTGTTGACATTAAAACATAACAAAAAAATTGGTGAACTTTATCGTTTTTATCTAAAGAAATAACAACCAGAATCAAGTCCACTGTCGACTTTGAGATGAAAACTTAACTAATTTGGAGCAAGCTTGAACTAAGCTAAGCTATACATTTTAACTGAGCTGTAGAGATTGTCAGAACTCAGATTTAGGGGCTTAGTATACATACCTACAGGAAATAAAAAAATATTTACTCTAAATATTTTAAGGAGTTAACCTGTTCATGAAACTAAACAACTTTCCCCAAGGAACATAGGTCGAAATATGTAAAATTTTTGGACCTCTCATGTATCAGCCGACCAATTCAATTTGTATGACGGGTCAATTTTTTTTCATATTTCGACGAATGCTCCTTGGGGAAAGTTGTTCAGTTTCAAGGGCTGATTCTCCCGGCCAATATTTTTACACTTTATGCAGGGCGTGAAGCTTTAAAACTTTTGATATACTTAAGATCTGATACTTTTCCATTCGTTTATGCTTTCTTTGCGGCATAATATTTTTATGGGATACTCTTCTCTTTTTGTATGGGTCACCGAGTCGTCCAACGACCCAGTGAACCCTAGTATAAGATACTTATATGTAAGAAAGTACCTGTAGTAAGCTGTAATACATCCATAAGCTACATTACATCCATTTTACGCCAAAGGGGCTATTACTCACTCCATTTACCATTTTTATCCTAAGACTTATATATACCCTTGACTTGATATATCAATTCTCATATCAATCATATTACGAAGATCGTTTCCGGACTTTCTCAAAGTGTAACAAGAGAGGAAAAAATATAATAAAAAAAAATTAAAAGCTATATAGCTCGTTCTTATTTAAACAGTTTTTATGACCCCCCCCCTCCATTTCTTTCCCGCGGATGTTGTAAGACTTCTTTAGGGACTGGTGAGTTTTAGGTGTATTGTAATGTTTAGATTTGTCGCTTTAGCGATAGACTGACAACCTGTCACTAGAGTAGCTGTTAATACTCTACCTACCGCGGAAGGCATAAAGACGTCATATTTATGTGATCATGGAAATAGTATAATATATTTTTATCTGAAAGGGCCTTCAATACTTGTCAGACGTGGCGATAACGACCGGAATTTCACGCTCTGCCTACCCCGCAAGGGATAAAGGCGTGATTTGTGTATTGTGTTTTATCTACCATCTGGTATGAAATAATAAAAAAGGTGAGAACTCTCAAATAAAAAATTTCCCGATACAAAAAAAAATTGTCCAATGTATGATAAAAAGTAAAAAAATGTATATGTAAGGGTGTAAAAATATTATCTGCAAATATTATAAGTGAAAAAATTGCTCGGAACAGGTCGTCCTATATTTGGATTTTATACTTAGTGAAGCGAATACACAAAATAAAAATATAGCCTTAAATGTTTGCTTAGTCACATTATGAGAACCACTGTAATTTTCAGTTTACAGAAGCGAAAGCGGAAGTCGTTAATCATTGTCACTGAAGATTCTTTATAGGAAATATATCTTTTTTTTTTGTTTTATAACCGATTTTCACTGAACGAAGGCCTGAACGGTGAAGATTTGACTTTTATCATAGAGAAAAATGACATTCGGTAGCGCGGCTGTGTAACTTTAAAGCCTGTCCCACACAGACGCGGCCTGCGGTGGCGGTGGCGGTGGCGGTCAGTTGTATGATATGAGAGTTCTAAGAATGACACAGACTCATGCGGCCTGGACTCTCATATCATCCAACTGACCGCCACCGCCACCGTCACCGCAGGCCACGTCTGTGTGGGACAGGCTTTATGAAGTGACTTTGTCTTTGCCATGTCAATGGATTATTTTCCACTAGCGGCCCGCCCAGTGGATGCGCCTACTGTAACTTATTTTCCCGTGGGAAAAGGTTGTTTCCTGGCAAGTATTATACATTTTCTTCCTCTTGAATCACTCCATCTATTTAAAAACTGCATCAAAATCTGTTGTAATTGTATGTATAGTTTTAAAGATGTAAGCATACGTATACAGACAGAGGTGATAAGCGACTTTTTATACTAGTATGTACTAAATAGTAATAGTTTTAGTCACAGGTTTTAGTAAATAGGTTGCCCAAGCAATGCAAAAATTTTTCCTAAAACAGCATACGTCAAAAGCATATGAAAAAAATGGCTTCGTCGACAGGTAATTTTATAACGGAGGATGGGAGGTCCAAAAAAAGATTCTTTGTATTTCGACAGGTTTACTTTTAAAAATATTTGCAGTTGATTTTTTAACACCGTGTATTATTAATCCTACTTACTTATAAATAGCCATTACCGGCAGCGGCTTTGGTCATTTTGGATAATGGTTAAAACTTTATGAATTATTCAGAGCTTAAACCGGGGATAATAGTAGGAATCACAATAAATCTAGGCTTTGGATAAAACGTTTTAAATAATAAGCGGGATAATTCGTCCACTCGCCAACGTGAAATGGAATAAAATCAAACGTTAGCGTTTTGGGAAGTATTGTCATTAGTAATATGGTGAAATAAAGTGTGGGTTCTTTCTCATTTTTGAACTTATCTCAATACATACTACTTATGTCAATATATACACCTACAGATATCACATGCCTCACACATACCCTTTTGCCCTCCAAAGGGGGCATATAATTATCTTGAGTGCCCCATATACGTTTGCCCCATAGGGGCTTACAATACACCTGTCCCCTAGCTAGGGGTTTACACATATTTTGAGTGCCCCATATACATCTGCCCGCTAGGGGCTTCGATATATCTTCAGTGCCCCATATACATCTGCGCCTAGGGGCTTACACACCTCTTGAGGGCCCCAAATACATCTGCCCGCTAGGAGCTTCGACATATCGCGAGTGCCCCATACACATCTGTCCCCTAGGGGCTTACACATATCTTGATTGCCCCATATAGATCTGCCCCCTAGGGGCTTACATATATCTTGAGTGGCCCATATGAATATGCCCCCTAGGGGCTTACACATATCTTAAGTGCCCCATATACATCTGCTCCTAAGGGCTTTCACATCTGAGCGTGCCTTGCAAACCTCTGCCCTCAAGAGCCTTACACACCTCTCTTATACTCCACATACCTCTGCCCACCAGGAGCTTAAACACATCTTACAGTACCAAACATTCATCTTTCCCAATGGCTCACAGAACCAGACGATAATAAGAACACTCACCATCCAAACATAGGCGGGCAAGTGATCGCCATAGCGGAGATCCACACGAAGAATATCATGGTGAGTGCCAATTTCTTCGACCTTCGCCTCCTGGAGTAGGTCAGGGGCCTGGTGACGGCCAGGTAGCGGTCGATGCTGATGGCACAGAGGGACAGGATGGAAGCAGTGCAGAGGAGGATGTCCAAACTGATCCAGATGTCGCAGAGGATCCAGCCAAGCTCCCATTTGCCTGTGAAGAAGGGAAGTTGTTATTCGGAGAAGTAGAACGTGAATGCCCAGTGTCTGCTTTTCGTCCTGTTTTAATATACATTGACTGTAGCTCTTCCCGTTGGAATAAAAACGGGGTTCAAATTTCTATTCTGTAGATAATCCTAATTAAGATTAAATTAAAAATTGATCCTGGTAATTTTATCTTAATAAAATTAGGAATAATTATTCCCGGCAATTATATCCTAATTTTATTAAGATAACATTACCAGGATTAGCTACACAATAAAGCCAAATTCGGAGTTTACTAAATTATGAGGGACATAGATTGAGGACCCTTTCAGATGATTCGTGTATCATTGTTTGTAGTGACAGGTGGTCAGCCAGTCGCCTAAAGCTGCAATACACATGAAACCCTCGAGTCCCATGGCATCCGCAAAAAAAAACCGGTGCCTCAATTTGTTCTTAGCCGTATGTCCCAAGTTTGACCTGATTCCCAGAAAGAGAAACATTTCTAATTTAAGTTATCTCTGCAAAATAAGTAATTAAAACTCTCAAGTCATTGTGAAATAAAAAGAAAATTAAGTATTAGTCGTGATTTTAACTTACTGTCTAACGTGTCTATAAAAGACTAGTATATAATAAGTCTAGTAGCTATTGCCCGCGGCTTTGCTCGCGTTAAGTCAGTAAATGTTGTCTTAAAAATACCTATGGTTTTCTGGTATACGTGAAACAGATCGCTTCAATGATCACGAATTTCCATACAAAAGTTTAACGCCCTTTTTACCCCTTTAGGGGTATTATACAGGTCATAGAGCAAGAATGTCATTTAACAACCTGTTGTCTGTGATATAGGTAGATGTCAAAGACTATTTTCATGTTTATAAAAGACTAGCTGGTACCCGCGACTTCGTTTCGCTGACTTAGTATTTTAGATGATAAAATAACCTTGTTTCCTTCACTAACGTCCTAAATTATACATGCTAATCTGGGCTCCTATTAGTGCTCCTTGTGGACTACGTCAGGAACACCAAACCTTATAAGTCTATATGCCAGCAGAAACTACCCATCAAGCAGAACAACTTTTGCTTTCGTGCCATATCTTTATCTCGTATAGTTTAGGTGGGCTCCTGGTTGTGCACCTGGAGGTCTACATCAGGTACTCCAAACCTTCAAAGTCTATACGCCACCAGAAGCTACCCATCCAGTTGAACATTTTTTGCTGGTGCCATGTCTGTATCTCCTATAATTTAGGCGGGCTCCTGGTGGTGTACCTGGTGGTCTACTGAAGGTACTTTAGACCCTCGAGTGGTGAAAAAAAGTAGCCTATGTCCGTTCTCGGTATCTTACTAATCTCTGTGTGAAATTTCATGATGATCGGTTCAGTGGTTTGGCCGTGAAAGCGTAGCAGACAGACAGAGTTACTTTCGAATTTATAATATTAGTATGGATATGCCGTGTGATGCCGTCTTAGAATAGCATCACCCCACATCCTTCCCGCGGGTGTCGTAAGAGGCGACTAGGGTATTGGTGTATTATAATTTTTAGGCGACAGGCTGGCAACCTTTCACTATAGTGATACACATGTTTTCTGAAACAATCTTGGAAAACAATCCTCAAAAATGTCAGACGCGGCGATAGCGACCGTATTCTTGCGGCCGTTGGCGCTCTGCCTACCCCGCAGGGGATAAAGGCGTGATATGTGTATGTATGTATAAAAGATGTCATGCATGCGCAGCGCAAATATCATTTTTGCTCTGTGGTTTGAAAAAAGATTTTCAATTCGCCCAATGTTTTCTCAAAGAATCTCTACTCAGATTTCATAACTGATTTATATGATTAAGTAAGTTTTATCTTACAAAAGAAGCTTTTAAAAAATGATTGATGGTACCTAATAATAGTCTTTTGACTCGCTTTCTGCGTGGGATAGATGGTTGAATTAATCTATAGTATCTTTTTTATATAGAACTATTGGCCTGCCCAGCGACTGCGCCCGCTTTCTCGTGGGAATAAGATGTTTTACATACATGAGTCACGCTTCTTTCCCGCTGGGGTAGGCAGAGACTATTTCCTTCCACTTGCTACGATCCTAGCATACTTTTTTCGCTTCTTCTACATTCATCAGTTTTACCGGCAAGTATTATACATAAAAATCTTTTTCTTGAATCATTTTATCTATTAAAAACTTTCATCAAAATATGTTAAGATTTTAGCATCATACATACATACAGAGATGCTTTTTGCACTGAATTACCGTTGACTGGGCATTGATCGGCTTTTTTGTTTTTGCAAGCGTTTTTTTGGAAAACGAAATTGATTTATCGCCGTCTAGCCAAATTTCATAAGAATTGTTTTAGGCCTTTTGCTCATTATTAGTGTCTTTGTAACGACTTCCGGTGAAAAAACATCGGGACGAAACCTACATTCAAATACAATTTGTATTCAGGTAATATTTGAATGTGACTTAACCTAGGATTTGGGCTGGTTAGCCTTCGGGTTGCACAGGTCAGATGGCAGTCGCTGTGTGTAAAAACTTTGTTCCACGTCAAATCCCCTAGGTTAGGTAGCCGACCCCGACAGAGAAAGGGATATGACAAGGAGAATGATAATTTTCATGATTCGTTTTTTGTTGGTAAAATTTACCGCCTCCAAAACCCGTTAACCAAAAAACGTCTGCCTAGGCACCGAGGTACATAGGCACGATTATCTGTAGTAAGCTTAAACAGCAGGACGAAAATTAATATGTAGCTACGTTTAGGAGAAAATGTAGGTGCTACAAAAGCACTTTAAACATTAACCGGGGGTCATTTTAGTTTAGTGCTAATTAGTTCTAGCCTAAAGACAATGTAGAATATTCTACACTAAACAGCTATTAAACACGTGGCTATAAAGAGATCAACTTATGATGGTTATTTTGAGTAACTGTATAAAAACCAGGGTAAAATGATCCCTTGATAGATAATGAATGTGTTCTTATATAGTGTTCTACTAGACATTTTTTTTTTTTTCATTTTTTGGCAACGGCACTACCAGCGATACTACCAGTAGTGTCGTTTACAATTAACGGCACTGAAACGACACTACCGTTAGGAATCAAATATTTTTGATTTTCATACAAACTCTTTGGAAACCCAGCAGTGATCCTTTAAGTTCAATTATTAAGTTTTTGTTCCTATTTGCCCCAAAAGTTTTCATATTTAGTTCTATATTAGACATTTTATTCTATATTATAACACTTAGATGAATGATAATGTAAGCCGTTATTGAAAAAATCTAGATATTTTCGAGATTTTGCAAAATTGTCTTGATAAACTTTTTTTGTCCTAATAATTGCCTAATAAACCTTACTTCAGCCTGATAGAGAAGCGATAAAGTACATAAGTAGAGTAAGCTTTTAGGCGACTTGCACACACACCGGACAACAACGCGGTTCGTGACAGTCTGTCAAATGACAACCTGTGATAACTTCAATTTGATGCGGTGACATGAACCATAATATTCGGTGTTTAGCAAACTCCCGGATCCGGTAAATCATCGGAAAGTTATGCGGTACGTGCACTGACATGAAATCAGCTGTGGTCTGGTTGTTGCTACAATATTGGTAGCACTCATTGAAAATCGCAATTTTTTTCGTTGGTAGTCAAGTAAATCAAATACCAAAGTACCCGGAACTAAATAATTTAGTTCCGAAGTTGCCACTGTTGCGCTGGCAGTCAAGAAAAGCAAATACGAAAGAACGCAGTACTGTCGTCAGTAGCGCTTCAATTAGGGCCGCAAAACTAGCTGTCATTTGTATGAGACAACCTATCCAATGCGTAGATAACTTCATATCAATGGGTACGTGTGAAAACAGTCTTAGGTCGTCTGTAAATCTCTAGTGCTTCCAACTCAGCTTTATTTGAACAAGAGCCAAGAGGCAATAAAGACTTTAATATTATTTATTGATTTAAAGCACTTTCTTAGATAATAACGCAAAAAAATAAAAAATGTGTTCTTAATATAGATAATGGTTTTGGGTGCGAATTTAAGGTTTGTGTTGAAATCAATTATAATAATATAGTTAAAACACACTGAGCGCTTTTTATTATTCAACTTTTTTTTCAAATTCATCAAAACTCCGTAGCGCCGGTCGGCTTGGTGGGGAGCAGGGGCTCACCCGGAAATTTTTGTATGGTTCTTCAAACAACCAGCCTAGTTACACTCTTGGGGCGAGACTGGGCTTAGGAGTTGTACTGAATCATGGGGTCTCATTCTTTACTAAAGTAAATAATTTCAGGAAAAAATCAATAGATGGCGATACGGGTAGCGAATGTAACTTAAAGAGTCTGAAATAAAGGCAAATTACAAAAACAAACTATTGGAAAATTATAAATACATTATTTAAGATGTTTGAGACGGAAAAGACGCGAAATTATTCAAATTTTTGCAATACTTTTCAATACAAATGACGTCAATACGAAGTATCCAATAAATAAGCAAGATGTCGCTAGCAACGCACGCGCTAAGTCGACATATCCAATAGCCCCTGCCCAAATAGCCATCTTAGGGCAATCGAACTCCCTCTATAACATTAGGTATCTGTACTACTTCTGTATTATCTGTGCCAATGCATGCCGGTTGACACAAAAAAGGACACAATGATGGAAACCGTACGCTGCTGTCAGTGTCCTGGATGAACTTATCCCAAAGCTCTTTTTACGACACCCACGGATAGAGTTAGGGTGATTCTACTCTAAGCCGGTATCATACGGCTATGCAATATTTAGCAAGAGGCTCATGTCCATCCACCAGTTGTGGCTTCTATGAGGCAATACGCTAATAACTGAGCCATAGTATAGTATGGTAGGGGATCCTATGGCGGGTGACAGGAGGAATCCAGGTGGTGTCGGGAAAAGGGTAGCTACCCGCCTGGCCGGGTGTTGTGGCCAGGGGACCGACGGGTCCACCTGGATTGGATTAGAAGTTGTATATATGCGTTGCGCGGTGAACACTTTGATACCGCGTTTTAGGCCCATTGTTCTGTCACGTGGCGCCATCTCTCCGATATGTTGAGAACTCCTGTTGCGTCTTGTATGCATGTGAACCACTTGAGTGAGCTTCATGTTGTAGCCACCAGAGGTCGCTACAGTACTCCCCCTCAAGACCGGAGGTCGATACCGTAAGCGAGCGTAGTGGAGCTGATGACGTCATTGTAGCGTGATGATGCAGTCTGGCTTGGCGATGCAGTGTAGGTTCCAAATGTCCACGGTGAGTCGGGATGATGATGGAAGACCAATGAAGCTGCCGTCCTGGTTCCAATGTCCACGGTGAGTCGGGATGATGAGGAAGACCAGTGAAGCCGCCGGTGCTGTGACTGTGGTAGTTGCTGATGACGAAGTAGTTGGCTCCATGCTGTAGTGGTTGATGCGTGGTTGAAGGCTGCGAAGTCCATTGTAGGGGTCACCAATATAGCGGGTGACCGGAGGCATCCAGGTGATGTCGGGAAAAGGGTAGCTACCCGCCTGGCCGGGTGTTGTGGCCAGGGGACCGACGTCGGGGTCACCAATATGGCGGGTGACAGGAGGAATCCAGGTGGTGTCGGGAAAAGGGTAGCTACCCGCCTGGCCGGGTGTTGTGGCCAGGGGACCGACGGGTCCACCTGGATTGGATTAGAAGTTGTATATATGCGTTGCGCGGTGAACACTTTGATACCGCGTTTTAGGCCCATTGTTCTGTCACGTGGCGCCATCTCTCCGATATGTTGAGAACTCCTGTTGCGTCTTGTATGCATGTGAACCACTTGAGTGAGCTTCATGTTGTAGCCACCAGAGGTCGCTACAATCCCACCATACAAAGACCTTCATCGAACTGTTTAATGATAGAAATGTACTTTTTATGTAAGAAAACATGCTAATAAATATCATCATCATCTGCCTAACCCACAAGGGATAAAAGCGTGATTTATGTATGTATGTATCATTTCAGACTTAAGACGTCTACTGCTGAAACTAGGCCTCCCTACAGATTTCCACCTTGTCCGATTAGAAGCGGCCTGCATCCAGCATTTCCCCGCGGACTTGACCAGATCGTCTGTCCATCTCGCGGGGGCCGTCCTACGCTGCGCCTGCCGGTACGTGGTTTCCACTTGAGTAGTCTCACTTAGTAGTCATTCCCAAAACGTAGGTCTTGTTTCTTTTAACACGTCTTCAACAACTGCAATTTTCATTTTCAGAATACTGAGTAAATTATACATACATTCATATATCACGCTTCTATCCCTTGCGGGGTAGGCAGAGCTCTAACGGTCGTAAAAATACGGTCGCTATCGCCACGTCCGACAAATATTGAGAGCGATTTCAGATAATTCATGTATGTCTATAGTACCAGGTTGTTAGCCTGTCGCATATAGTTGTGATACACATAAAACCATCGAGTCTCTTAGTCGCATTTCACGACACCCGGGAAAGAAGTGGAGTGATACTATTCTAAGCCGGCAACACACGGCATATAGTAAGTTATACATAAAATTATAATGAGAAACAACACTCAATCTATTGAGGATTCCAAAAATTACAATATATTCTGAACCTTAGGGTGGAAGCCGACCGTAATATTGACAGCACTTCTGAGAAGAGAACCCAAAAGATACGGGGGTTTCCACACGTACCGCATTGGTTTTCGGTGTTTTTCTGGGTCCGGTTTTGTAACGAATTTACGAAACAGGAATATCAATGCATGGCATACGTCGCCGCATCAAATTGTGTATGTCAAAAGCTATCACTTGCATGGTACATACATACATACATGCACATGTCACGCCTTTATCCCTTGCGAGGTAGGCAGAGTATTAACGAACGTAAAAATGCGTTTGCCATCGCCACCTCAGACTTTTGAAGGCCATTTCAGATGACAGGTTGTCAGCCTGTCGCCTAAAGTTGTACCTAATACACATTAAACTCTCGAGTAAAGTCACCTCTTATGACACCCACGGGTAAGAAATAAGAAGATGCTATTCTAAGCCGGCATCACACGGTGTTGTATGGTAGCTGTTACAAATCGTAATATCTACTGGCGTGTGTGCGACACTCTTGTGGATGTTTTATGTATTTCTCCAAAATCAGCATATTAGTAACAGATACCAACACTTTCGGAGAAAAGGTACCAAACTTAGATTTTCGACGAAATCTAACGACCGTATAGACCGCACACTACAGCATCGCTACTATAAGAAGCCATATTCGGCAGCTGTCAAAATCGTGTTAGTGCTTTGACATAAAGTATTTTTTTGTGATCGTGTGCGGTATTGCAAGCTGTCAAAATTGACTTATTCGAGCGACGATATTCAAATAATTGCGGCTTTTTAGCCCGTTCGACAGTCGAAGTTCCTAATCGAGAAAAAACGCTGTTAATTCGACACTTGCAAAATCACTATAAAGGCGCCATAAAATATAAATTGCAATGAAGAAATCCGTAAAACATCTAAATGGAAAGTCCATCTTATTAAACACTAATAAAGATTACTAACTAAAGACTAGGCTAAACAATGAAAAAACTAAACAGTAAACAGTAATTTTGAATAGACGTAGATTCAACTTTCCAATTAAGTGAATGATTTATTACTTTATCTTATTTTACCACAGATGGCTTTATCTAAATTAAGTTTTTCTTTTCATGTATGAATTCACTAGTTTCCCGGGTCATTAAAATATAACAGCTGTACGCTTAAAACTGTTGTCCAAAAATACTACGGACTTCATTCATAATTTTTCGAAATATTCGAAGTTTGAATTAATAAACAGAAAAATAACATAAAAGTAAGTGTTTTGACGCCATCCAAATACTTACGGCGGCGTGCCGTCATACTTCTAGTTCTTCAAACAAAATACCGTTTTAGGTCGTTTTAAAAAGTAGCTCATTTGACCTGTCAGGAAACAAGTCTAATCAATCAATCAAAAAAGTCTAGTAAGCCTTGTTGACAAACATTTTCACTTCAAGAATCAGGAACAGGCATCTCTTTAATATGCTGAGCATTGAAGTAGAAATATACTAACGTACTAGAACAGACGGCGCAAACAAAAGTCTGATCATCAAGCGCGGGGGTGCGGGGCACGAGGGGGGGGGGGGGGGATATGCATAGATTATTGATGAACCGAACATAGGTTTCACAGATAATAAGTTTGCTGAAAAGAATATTCGGCCAAATAATTCGACAGAAATTGATCCATATAAAACAATTGAAAGCCCTAAGTGCCGTGTGATGCCGGCTTAGAATAGCATCACCCCATTTCTTCCCGCGGGTGTTGTAAAAGGCAACTAAGGGACTCGAGAGTTTCATGTGTATTAGAATTTTAGGCGACTGGCTGACAACCTGTCACTGATACACGAATTATTTGCAAGGGCCCTCAATGCTTGTCAGACGTGGCGATAACGACCGTAATTTTACGATCGTTAACGCTCTGCCTACCCCGCAAGGGATTAAGGCGTGATTTGTGTGTGTGTATGTGTGAAAGCCCGACTTGTTTGAGGATTCACACAGCACCTCTGGGCATTTCTACAGAGACGCCGTTTTTTTTGTCCTGGTCCAGAAATCGTGTTAAACATATAAACAAAAATCTCAAAAAAATTACACATAATCCTTAATGTATGTTCTATTTGGAGAGCATAATTATTATGACTAATTTAATAATACTTTCTTCTAAAAAAAATACCGAAATGAAAAAAAACACCAAATTTACCTGATTTAGGCCTGTCCCTTTGGCGGAATTGAATCTAAATTGGTCCATAATTCGAAAATTTCCGGAATTTATAATAATGTTCCTATGTTCACATGTATATAGATGTATGACAAAGGTTTATTTATTACCAAGATGGCTATAATGTTTTATTTTGTACCACTTATGTCACTTTAAATATTTGTCCCGAGCTTATGACTTAATTCGGTATCACTCACAAACTCTTACGCACATCTGTAAATACGCGCGATTTGCACATCTTTATCCGATTCACATAAACTGCCAGTTGCGTCCGAGTAGGCGAGTGCAGTGAACCTGTGACATGCTGCCGGGATTTACCATTTTCAAAGATAAGAAATTTTACTTCGTCTTTGGTGCAGGGTAATTTCTCAACTCCGGATCATAAATATTTTTGAAACTATAAGAGCTAAAAGGTTGTTACTTTGTGTAATTTGTGCCTCGATAGTATACCAATACGTAGGTAAAATTGAATTTGCACAAAGTTATACTGTGAGAGAGAAATTTCAAAGAAACCAGCTTTTTCTCAACTCCGGGAATCTGAACTCCGTGTGCATTTGTTCACGGAGTTGAGAATTTTGTTCACGGAGTTGAGGTTTTTTATAAAACTGTGATTAGAATGATGTCGTGTGGTACCGGCGTAGAATAGCATCACTCCAATTCTACCTGTAGGTGTCGTAAGAGGCGACTAAGAAACTAGCTCGAGAGATGATTAACGACGATTAACTCTTGTAATTTCTAAACTCCGTGAACAGTCAAAATTCAAATTCGATTATTTCAGAATCTGCAAGAGGAAATGGGGAGAAATTTATCTTATTTTGTTTATTCATTTAAAAAACAATAAATCACTTTGAATGAGTGCATGAAAACCTTAAAACAAACGTGCACTCTCAACTCCGTGAACACTCGAAATTAAAATTGAATTATTTCAGAATCTACTGAAGCAAATGATGGCAAATAAAATTAAATATATTTCTATTTTTTTTTTCCTATTTTTTCAGTATAATAAAGTCAATAAAATGTTAAGAGTAAAATTGCACACGGAGGTGAGAAAAATTTACTCCTGCCGTAGAAATGCTCCTCTCCATTTGTTACCCCTCTAACTTTTTACATTAGAAACATAAACCGAAAATTCGTAGTAAATATAGATCTATGCAGCGCTGTCATAATATGTCATAGTGAGGTTGTAACGAATTAGTGATCTCAAACGAATGGAACACCTTTAAGATAGGTGGTGTTTTCTCTTTACGTAGTAATATATCTCAATGATGCTGAGTGGTTCTTTATCGAAAACCTAATAATAACAACTTCCTACTCAAAGCATAACTCGTAGTTACATACTTTCGTTTCTTAGGGTCGAAGGGTACTTATTAATCTACTTTAGGGTTGTAAATAAGACCCTTTTATACAAATCCTTTCAACATTGTGCGAGTTTTTTTCAATAACTTCGGATGAATTTGTTTGGGGAAGTTTCTACTTTGGTGAGAAAGTGGAAAATACAGTTTGTAAGGCATTCGAAGGGAGAGGACTTTTACTATCATGTTCTCACGTTATTAGGTCCGCTGAAAGTCGTACGTGGGAAGTCAAGGGTCGAACGATTGAAAAACTTGGGTATTGGTACAATCGCTATGATTTCGTACACACATATATATCGCAGGGGTTTAGTCAAAGACGTTACATTATAATTTCTCTAGTGAAATTTTAATTATTGTCAATAACGACAGATTTGTATAATTTCACGTGCTTATTTCAGTGATATTGTAATTTCACTAAACCGTAAAAGTGATATTATAATAAATTTAGGTTAATTGTGAGTTATGTTTGTGGAGGGAGTCCCGCGTGATCTGATTGGCCAATAGAGTTTATCAGTCGCCATTTGCTCTGTTGGTAATGAAAGCGGACTAAACAGCGATCGGTCTGATGAACGGCTTTCTCAAACCAGTGCTATTGTCAATATGTCAATATATCATCTGCCTTACAATTTCACTGTATCGGTCTAGTGACATTATAATTTCACTGAAACTAGCCCGTTAAATTGTGAGTAATGCAAACAATTTACAATAAATCTGTGTGATTATAATGGCACTAGTAAAATTTCAATATCACGGCTTTTTTAATATCCCTGCAACATATACACTGATGCACGCACACTGGCGAGCGCCCTTTACGTCGGAGTAAGAGGATTTAGGATGTCGAAGTACAGATATCGGAGTACCGTTGTCAAAGCTCAGCTTCCTGGTCATACCTATACCTATTGAGCACGCCTATACCTTGCGTGGTTGGCAGAGCGTAAAAGACCGTAAAAATACGATCGCTAACGCCACGTCTGACAATATATTGAGGGCCCTTTGCGGTGATTCGTGTATCACTATAGTAACGCCTAAAAGTGTTAATATACGTAAGATACTAGAGTCCCTTAGTTGCCTTTTACGAAACTCATAGGAAGATATGGAATGATGCTGTTCTAAACCGGCATCACTCAGTATAACTTCAGATAGCACTAATTTTATGACGAAATAGGAAAAAAAGAATTTGGAACTCTCATACAATATTACCGATCAATCAAGACAATGAGTATGGGAAGTCCAAAAATTTATCTCATATTTCGACCTATGTTTCTTAGGAAAGTTGTTCAGTTTTATGGGCTAATTCTCACGCTCTGCCTACCCCGTAAGGGATAAAGGCGTGATTTATGTATGTATGTTCTCACTTTAAAATATTTGTAGCTAATATTTTTACACCTTATATATGTAAGTACAGTCGAAATCATAGACAATTCGTTCTTGTGTCCGTTTTCGCGCGCATAACACTTACATTGATAATTCGAGTGCCTAACTTGACGTCAGTTTGACTGTACATGAGACACGAAAAGATAGGTACGATAGGTATAACAATTCGTGCGGAAAATCTTTGTCGTCGTATTCAATGAATTCGAAAATCTGTGACTTAATCTTACGCAAAATATTGACTGTTTAGCCGGTAAGCCGCATCGCAGAATCTTCAATAGTATTGAAGACAGGAATAATCTTAGATTTGATTCAATATGTACATACGAAATATATGTTACTGTAAAAGCCCGAACTGTGGTAAATCCTAAGATTTTCCGGTAAAACCTAAGATTTACTAACTCTCAATGGGTAATGTCCGAACAGTTTTTTTATTTCGAACTTTTACCACCATTAACTAGGCAAATCTTAGGATTTACCTCAAGGGCATGGTAAATGTTGATAAAGACAATTTTTTCCTCTTATAATTTAGTATATTATTATGGTTGGTTGTAGTTGTTTGGTTGGTTGGTTATATTATTATATTATAATTGCATTTAGACATCAAAAACGCAAACAGAAATGAAATTTACGTGCGCGTTCAAACGTGTCAAACAAACGACTGTCAGCCTGACGAAACTTCATATTAAAAAAAAAAACTCAAAGAGTTCACGCTAAAATGTATGGCGTCGTTTATTGTCTCTTTCCTTTTATCCTGCTTCTTTGTCTAGCGCTGTCAGACTGTCACACCACTAAACAATATGGCGGTTCTTGTCAAATTTGTTGATATCGCAGCATGATTAATTAAAAGTTTTCAGTGAATAACGTGAAATATTGGTGACGAAACTTTAACATTTACAAATAATTTACATTGTGGTAATAAATTAATTACGATTGCATCTCAAGATGCACTATAAAAAGTGTGAAATTTGTGGATTGAAAGCCGGTCGACAATCGGGAGAAAAGCGAGTATTTTTGGCTCAGTTCCCATTATTTGAAAGGCGGTAAGTTATTTTGGTTATCATTTTATCAATTCTAAGTGATTTCGAAAGACTTTCTGTCATTTATTTTACGTATTTTATATCTGGGCTATCCTTGCAAATTTACCATAGAGATGGGTTAGGGTTGTATCGATAAAATAATCGATAGTTTATTTACGGGTCAGAGTATACTTTTCCAATAAGGCCTTTTTTATAACAATGCATTTGACAACTGCAAAACCTCATTTCTTCTAATTGTGTTCTGTTGTCTTCTGAAAAAATTTGATGGTTTTAACTTTTTGAATAAAATAAAAACTCACATTCTTCTTCATCTTAGGTCCAATAAAAAAAATGATTCATGCGAATTTGCGAACCCCTTAGAGTTTTTAATTGTATTTTATGCACTATAATGCATTTTTTTTTGTGTTGTACACTTTCTAATAATGTACTATACTGTTTCAGATGCAGACAATGGGTAAAATTGACTGGTGAAGAAGATTTGGCATATGTGCCTATAGAAAAGTCACATTCTTTGAAGTATTTATGTGGAAATCATTTTACCAAAAAAGACTTCAATAGGAAGTTATCTAGGTTAAAACCTTCAGCTAAACCAAACTGTTTAGCGGACGTGATCTGGGCTGATCTACACAAGCAATCTTATTCGAGAGCAAAACCCAAGAAATGCAGTTTACATGGTTAAGGTACTACTGCTACTTGCTGAATTGAATAAAACTGAGTTTAATCGAAAACCGCGAAAAAACGACGTAGGTGTAGTGAGGTACTAGCCTGAGTAATGAACTTCCTTATTTGCAGTTGCAGAGTAGCCAACATTTCTGATCAGAAGACCACATACAGCAACTAAATAGACTATTGCACAAATCAACATTTACCAATAACAGCAAGTAGCTGACATGACATGTCTTTATCAACATTTACCTTGCCTTTAAGGTAAATCCTAAGATTTACCTAGTGAATGGTGGTAAAAGTTCGAAATAAAAAAACTGTTTGGACTTTTACCATTGAGAGTTGGTAAATCTTAGGTTTTACCGGAAAATCTTAGAATTTACCACAGTTCGGGCTTTTACAGTAACATATACATACACGCACGATAGAAGATGCGTCCGTACAACTTGACTACCCAAAGAGAAAAATTTACTTATCCTACATTTTTCTCTTTTTTACAGTGACTAATACTTGACTACCAAAAAGATAAATGTAAAATTTACTACTTTGAATAAATAATTTGAGTCTTGAGTTCTAGTTATAACGTTTAAACCTCATTAACTTTGTTTATTTCAGAACCTATATTGCCGCACTCTGCCTTCTGGTATCGGCAGAGTAGAATAGCACCACCCCCTCTCTTCCCGTGGTAGTCGTAATAGGCAACCGAGGGATTAATCTGGTCTTGCTTCAGACACTGATGAAATCGTCTATCACAAACGTACGAAGGCAACGGTTGTCCCACTGCAGGTTTTTTCCACAGTGTTTTCCTTGATTTAACTCTAGACAAAAAGAACTTTCTTGTAGCATATTCGGTAGAGACTTTGGATGTGAGCGCTTAGCAATCACAGCTGACGGGCGGGCGTGTGTGAGCTGTCGAAACGTTGAGGGCAAACTCGCTACCAAATATGCAACAAGTTAGTTGAGAAAGTTTCGGTGTAATGTTGGCTTAGAATAGCATCACCCCATTGCTTCCCGCGGGTGTTGTAAAAAGCAACTCAGGGACTCGAGGGTTTCATGTGTATTACAATTTTAGGCGACAGGCTGACAACCTCCCACTACAGTGATACTCGTACACAAATCATCTGAAAGGGCCCTCAATACTTGTCAGACGTGGCGATAACGACCGTATGTTTACGATCGTTAACGCTCTGCCTACCCCGCATGGGATAAGTATTTATGTATGTATGTAGTTGAGAAAATCTTCATAACGAGTTATACTTGTCTGTAATAAACTTACCACTAATATGAACAGCAATGGCCGGCGGCATCACAAATATGCCCACCAGCAAGTCCGCAGCAGCCAAGCTCGTCACAAAACAATTGGTGACCGTCCTCAACCTCTTCGTGGTCAAAACTGCTGATATTATCAACGTATTCCCTATCACTGTCACCACTATTAACAAGAACAACATTATCACTATACTTATTTCGAACGAATCGTAATCATCACTTGCACAGTTTCCACTATTGTTTGTGCTGTTTTGACATATAGATACTACACTTGGTATGGCTTCTAGTTCTAAATGGTAGATGTTTTTCGTTGAATTGTATGTGGTGGAGTTTTCTTCTGCGTCGCTTTCTATGAAGGTCTGTGTCGGGATTTCTGTTGAGTTCCATCTTATGTCTGTCAAGTCTGCCTCTGGTATGGAGATCATTTATAACTTTATCTGTTTTAACGCCATTGTCTGAAACAATAGATTTATATTTTTCATTAGTTTTGAGCGTTTGTTACGTACTTAAAATAGTTCTTTGACCTTCACCTGCGTTAGCATTTTTTAAATTATGTCATATCTGAACAATTTTATATTCCGCGTTGATTCCGCTATCAAAATTACAAAATCCATACATACATATATCACACCTTTATCCCTTGTGGGGTAGGCAGAGCATTAACGGCTGTAAGGATACGGATTTTAAGGATTGTTTTCCAAGGTTGTTTCAGGAAACATGTGTATAACTATCACTATAATAGAAGTACCCTGAACCGACGAACGTGCATGAAAAGACTAATGAATGTAGAAGAAGCGAAAGAAATATGCCAGGATCGTGGCAAGTGGAAGGGAATAGAGTCTGCCTACCCCAACGGGAAAGAGTCGCGATTTATGTACGTATGTATGTACCATCACTATGTGTATCACAAATCCCAAAAATACTATATATATTTTAATACGAGCACGTAAGTATTGTTTAAGAAATATAATTTGGGCAGATTCACCTTGACGTTTCATCGTTGAATCGGCTTAAATTGTGTTTCTTAAACTATACCAATTTTAACTTTTTGTTAGAAAGCTAATACAAACGAAACAAGCGGAAAAAATTTCACGCCACCGATGGGACTCGAACCCACATCTTCTGACTAGCCGGGTCAGATGTGTTAACCTTTACACCACGGTGGGCTCTAACCCAGGCGGCGAAATTGTGAACCACTTGTTTCGTTCATATATATATATATATATTTTTATCTATGATGGGCTTACTCTTGACCCCAATCTTACCTTAGAGCAGAGATGGGATCTACGGTTCAGCGAGCTTGCCCAGAAGATGCCTATTCACTCTAGACTTAAAGAGATTCAGGTTATATGCACTCGGAAATACAGACGCAGGCAGGGAATTCCATTCTTTAGCCGTGCGCATAATGAAAGATGTTTTGAAGCGCTTAGTGCGTAATGTGGGTATTTCAACTAAGAACGGATGATAGCCGGCCGTGCGTGTAAATGCTTCGTGCAAACAGACCCCCACAGGATCAGTCTTCCTCGATGCAGCGAAAGCTTTCGACAAGGTCTGGCACAACGGGCTGATATACAAGCTATACCAGCTCGGTGTGCCTGATCGTCTCGTACTTCTAGTGCGAAACATTCTGTCGAACCGCAGTTTTCGCTATAAAGTTGAAGGCACTCTGTCGTCCCCTCACCACATACAGGCAGGAGTACCTCAGGGCTCCGTCTTGTCCCCGCTTCTTTTCACGCTGTACACCAGCGACATCCCAAAATCACCTGGGTCTCAGCTTGCAATGTTCGCTGATGATACCGCCATTTACGCATCCAACCGTAACCATGCCAAGTTAGTCGACACTCTCCAGAGCGCGCTAGACTCCCTCGGGAGCTGGTTCTTCAAATGGAGAATCGAGGTCAACCCTGAAAAAAGTGCAGCAGTGCACTTTCGTAGGGGCTCTAACCGGCTTGACGTCCCCGCTGTCAAGCTCTTCGGCCGACCCATCCCCTGGGTAAAAGAGACAAAATACCTAGGAGTCACCCTCGACTCCAGGTTTAACTTCTGTAGTCACATAAAACGGTCCGCAACCGCGCGGCGTTCGTTTTGGGCAGATTACATTCGATGTTGAACAAACGGAGCCGACTCTCCCTTAGGAATAAGGTGAGAATCTACACTACCTGCGTAAGGCCAATCATGACCTACGCTAGCGTAGTCTTTGCTCACACATTTAAGTCGCATCTCAATATGCTGCAAGTCATCCAAAACCGATTCATGCGCAGGGCAACAGGGGCTCCCCTGTACCTGCGGAACGCCAACCTCCACATCGACTTAGGTCTCCCTACCATTAAAGATTACATGAGACAAGCGTCCCGTCGCTTCTTCGACAACGCTCCCCATCATAAAAATCCCCTAATAGTTGCCGCGTCCAACTACTACCCCTATCCAACCTCGCGTTCCAAACGCCGTCCCAGACACGTCCTTTCGGATGATGATGACAAAATCACCAAAGCCGCCACTGCAGCCATTACGAGTAGATCACACTCCACCAGCTCTTCAAGCAACCGACGTCCCCGCCGGCGGGGTCGCGGAGGTCCCTCATTTACTTACGCCTCATTTTGGCAATTACCGGCACGTACCGGGTAGATTCAGTTCGATCAGTTCTTCCCAGAACAGCTCCTAAGCCCAGTCTCGCCCCAAGGGCGTGATTGGGCTGGTTGTTTGAACAACCAATCAAATATTTCCGGGAGAGCACGTGCTCCCCACCAAGCCGACAGGCGTAGTTTTGATGGCCCCGGGCGCGAAAACGTAGAGTCCAACACAAAAAAAAAAAAAAACGGTCGTGCGTCTGGATGTCCGATGGAAGAAAGGAGACGGTGGTATGAGGTCGTGCAGCTCACGCGCACACTCTCCGAAGTGCAATCTGTAGAAGACCGATAGGCAAGCAACCTTGCGGCGGTGAGCCAGGCTGCGAAGCTTGGTCGCCACCAGTTTTTTATCGCCTATTAATCTCTTGGCTCTGCGTTCCACCGAATCCAGTGCAGCAAGTTGGTATTTCGCCGAGCCATCCCAAAGGTGACAGCAGTACTCCATGCAAGATCGCACTTGAGCTTTATAAAGAGTTAGAAGCTGTTCAGGCGTGAAGTACCGCTTGACTTTATTCAGGACGCCCAACTTTCTAGCTGCAATTTGAGCCTTGGACTCGATGGTGGTGCCGAAGTTGAGGTCAGAGGACAGCTCCATGCCAAGGAGTTGAAGAGTGTTGGTCACTGGAACAGATATACCCCGAAAAGTAGGAGAAAAGGTGAAAGGACTCCTTTTTGCGGAGAAAAGACACGCCTGCGTTTTTAAAGCATTGAAGCTGACGAGATTGTCATCGCCCCACTGAGAGACGTTACTTAACGTCAGGTTCGTACGCTCAATCATAGCCTTTCTCAATCTTTGGATTTCATCACCACTGGCTCCTGCACCGGACAGATATTTCTCGGCGACAGTACTGTCATCTGCGTACCCAACAATTCCTGAAGATAGAAGGTCATTGATGTGCAGCAGGAAAAGCGTCGCGGAGAGTACAGACCCCTGAGGAACTCCGGCGTCAATAGCCTTGAGGTCAGGGGAGCAGCCGTCTATGACCACTCGGATCGACCGTTCACTCAGGAAGTCAGCCACCCAGATTCAAGATTCAAGATTCAATCGTTTATTTCCAAGTAGATTCACAATGAATACTTTTAGAATGTCAGAGAGTTACAATACAATAATGTCACTGAATTAATGAATGAGTCATTGTAAACAATAACAATTTTAAGTTCCTAATAGAATCGCGGACGAGTGGGATAAAAATAAATAAATAAAAAATAATAATACAGGCACTGCCTCGGGGCTGGCCAGGCTGACCACACATCATGTAACTTACATCACCACCATCAATTAATGAAATCAGTTAAATTAAAGACAAAATATTTAAAAAATGCTTGTTACATGCTAATCAGCCGGACCCCCTGAACAGGAAAACCACCCAAAAACCTGCTCAGAAGTGTTCCTAATCTCAATTTACAATTTGTACCTATAGAATAGGCCCTAAGCTACCCTAGCTAAGTTTTATAATTATATATTTATTATTAGCCCAAAAGACGGCTACGCTAAAATAAAATAAAAGTATTACAGTAGATAATTCTAACTGTTTCGTCTTCCTTACTAATTATGCCAATTGTAAATTCCATGCACGTCCCGATCTGGTATTAAAAATGACTGCATGTTTCTTGTGCTGCGCTGGAATTTCAGAGGACCATGCCTCCTTGTCATTAACATAATCATCTAACTTATAATAAGCTTTATAACATAATGTTCTCTTAATAATAGATTTAAATTTACTTTCAGATAAACTTAATACGTATATTTATCGGTATTTTGTTATAGTATCGTATACTTAAACCTTCAAATGAAGTCTTTACTTTAGCTAGTCTATACGTGGGTTGATCTAATTTATTTTTACTCCTTATATTACGATTATGTCTTTCATGATTTCTTGTGAACTTATGAATATTCTTTCTGACATACATGATATTTTCATAAATATATTGACACGGCACAGTCATAATATTAATTTCCTTAAACAGTTCTCTGAGAGAATCACGACTGCCAAGTTTATAAATTGCTCTAATGGCCCTTTTTTGAAGAATAAATATTGTTTCAATATCAGCGGCGCGGCCCCACAGCAAAATTCCATAGGACATAATGCTGTGAAAATAACTAAAGTAAACAAGTCGTGCAGTTGCAACATCTGTGATTTCTCTAATTTTACGTACCGCATAGGCAGCTGAGCTTAATCTACCCGATAAAGATGTAATATGACGGCCCCATTGGAGCTTTGAGTCAAGAGTAATCCCTAAGAAAACTGTGCTGGTACTAAACTCCAATTTTTCATTATTAAGTGTAACATAGTTATTCAAAGAATGTACTACATTTGGCAAAGTGAATAATACACATTTAGTTTTTTTCGCATTTAGAACTAAATTGTTTGCAGTAAACCAAGTATGAATTTGCCCAAGAGTGTGATTTACTTCGTCATAATTATGCGCTCGTCTATCAACCTTAAATATAAGGGATGTGTCATCAGCAAATAAAACAATTTTGGACAAATTCTCTACCATGTAAGGCAAATCATTAATGTAAATTAAAAATAAAAATGGACCTAATATAGAACCTTGCGGTACACCAGTTTCAACACTAGATCTCTGTGATTTGGTGCCGTTTACTTGTACCTTTTGCGTTCTATTATCTAAATACGAATTCAGAAATTTCAGAGCTGCGTTTCGAATACCGTAGTGTTCTAATTTTACCAATAAAGTTTCATGATCTACGCAATCAAATGCCTTGGAAAGATCACAAAAAACACCAATGGCGTCCTTTGATTCTTCCCAAGCGTTAAATACATGTTTGACCAGAGCAACACCAGCATCTGTGGTACTACGTCCCTTTGTAAAACCGAATTGCTGGTTGTGTAACAAGTTGTTGCTATTAAAATGGGACAGCATTTGATTGAGTATGATCTTTTCAAAGACTTTGCTGAGTACTGGCAGAATAGATACAGGCCTATAATTACTGGGATCTTGTTTGTCGCCAGCTTTAAACAGCGGAACTACCTTGCTATCTTTCATTAAATCGGGAAAGATGCCATGTTCAATACATTCATTGAAAATATCTGCCAAGTATGGTGCCAATATATCAATCATTGACTTACAAACTTTAACTGACATTCCCCATAGATCTTCGGTGCTCTTAACTTTAATGTCTTTAAAAGTTTTTAAAATACACTGGGGACTCACAGGAGTAAATTTAAATTCTGAATTGCAAGCATCTACATTTTGTTTAAGCAAGGAAGATGAAATTGAAGGTGAAGAATCTAATGCCTCAGTCGTTTTTAGTGGTATATTTGTGAAGAATGTTTCAAATTCCTGCGCTACATCGGAATTTGCACTAGTTATTTACTAGAAAAGTTATTTTTGCGTGGCTTAGTTTTACCTGTTTCGCTATTAATAACTTTCCAGACAGCTTTTATTTTATTGTCTGAAGACTTTATCTTATTTGTAATAAAATTGGCTTTAGCAATTAAACAAGCTGTCTTAAAGATTTTAGAATATTTTTTTACCAGCTCATTAAAACTTTCATAATTAGTGATGTTTCTAAGCTCATACAGTTCAAAAAGCCTATCTCTGCTAATCCTAAGACCTTTGGTAGCCCAATCACTAAACTTAAATTTCGTACTAATTTCTTTTGTATCTATTTTAAAAATTAATTCAAATTCATCGCTCACTAAATTAAAGAAGTCTTGGTATACATTATTTGGATTTTCAAAGTTATAATTATAAACTGGCAGTTTTTCCATTAAAACGTTTCGGTATTTTTCCAACCTATTACCAGTGATGCGCCTAGTTTCTATCTTAATTGTTTTAATATCATTTTTGAACGGGAATATTACGCATTGACCTCTGTGGTCAGATTGAAGAGAGTTTACAATACATTTTTTTACAGGCTCACAAACCAGCTACAGAAGCCAGTGGGGATGCCGTACGCTGGAAGCTTGCTCAACAAACTCGCATGCCACACCCTATCGAAGGCCTTTAAAATGTCCAGCGACACTGCTATTGCTTCGCCGTGGTTTTCAATGGCCTCGCCCCAGCAAAGCGTAACGTACACTAAAAGATCCCCCGTGGAACGCCCTCGGCGTTATTATATATTTTTTCCTGATTTGACTACTTAGGAGCAGCATCAGCGCCACCTTATATCAATACCAATTTTTTATCATTCATATATTCGGGTTTGCTATTAAAAACCTTTCAGGTATAGATATTTCATATTTTTTCCCACTGCGAGTATTTCTGAATAAATCATCTGCAGTTCTTTCCATATTTAGAAAAAATCCAATTTATTGAGATCGGCTCTTTTTGATTGAGTTTGGATCCAGCATAATTAATTCCGACCACTGTACCGTGCCAAATTAATATCAGCTCAAAGAGACCGGTAGAATTGAGTCCAACCATATTTTTTCATGTTGGTAGTTTTAGCATTTTTATACTGGGATATTTCGGGATATTTATAAGGATGTAAGAAAATTAACTGCAAATCCAGTCCAAATAAAACTGAACAACTTTCCTCAAGGTACATGGGTCGATATAAAAAAAAATTTGACCTAACGACCTAACTATTGGACAGAACTTCAGGTTTAGCTGCTACATTTGTTATGGGAAGTCCAAGATTTTTTTTATCGACCTTACTATGTTAATCGGGGAAAATTGCTCATTTTCATGGACTGGTAAAATATTTGCAGCAATATTTTTACGCCCTATAAAGATTGTCTTACTTGTTTCAAACAAAGTTTCGTTGTAAAAATTTCCGCTTGAGACTTTTGCGTCCGGGATATGGCATAATGACAGGCAGGTCAAATTTTAAAACGGTATTTCGTATAAAAATATGAATTGATGACGTCATGTCTCTCTAGTTGCAATAGCATCAGAACACTTTTATTGTATGTTATTTTTCTGTGTATTAATTGAGACTTTGAATATTTCGAAAAACTATAAACAGAGTATTATGGAAGGGAATACCAACTCTGCCATAGTTTTAAGAGTCGCTTAATTAATAAATTTATTTTGAGTTTGAGTTCGAGAATATAATATTTTTGGACCATAGTTTTCAGCGTACAAATTTTGTATATTAATGACCCAGTCATCTAGCGAATTCCCACTCAGCTTTTTGCCTACTTACCATATAAAATATTAAAATATTAAGGTATGTTATTTTCTGTGAAACCTTGGAAAACTATTTACCTATTCATGAATTATTAATGCAATACCTGTCAGTTAACATAAATATTATAGTCAGTTTTAGGAATATTAAACAGACAAATATGACCCAAGCCCTATTATAATAGATCTAGTTAAAGTTTTGGTATTCTAAAGACAAATATTGTTAAAACTTACTTGATTGGTATATAGAACATAATATTATGAAATTTTCATAGATATGTACCTGCTATGAAATACAAATACCTCTTCTTCTATCGTGTGGGAGACAGAGTCGTTGAAGGACCCGATAACAGTACTATTTCAAAGTGTAAAAAAAACAACTACAAATATTTTAAAGGGTGAACCAGTCCAAGTAACTAAACCCTACTAACACTACCCAGGAAATATAATGAAAAAAATTTCCATATAAACTGACTCGGTTGGCACATTTTTTATAAGCGAACAATTTTTTTTTTATTGAACACTGAATTTGACAGATATTTCATCTATATGAAAAAGCGCCAACTGCACTATCCTGTTTGGACTAGTTCATTCAATAAAATTAATTCGTCGGTAAGAACCCGTTAAATTATTTACTATGAATAGTGTAAACAACCGCGATAGTTTAAAAGGAGAATGCTCATACATGATTGTTGCACAAAACCCGGAAAATTAATTTAAAAAAATTGAATAACTACGTTTACCTATTTTAACAAAAAAAAAAATACTGAGGCGTAAACCTTTTCTACACTGCTTACCGAAAATAACTTATTTAAAACTATATACACTAAAGAGCGCAGAACATCAGCACTTTTGTCTCTTTCGATGCCCAACTTTGACACTCAATAACTCCAGAACTAGTATGTTGCATAAAAATTCCCTATGCTAAAATGTTAAGCAATATTTAATCTCTATTATTATATAACTTTGGTTTTGATGCGATTCCTGCAAGTGTGACGCAAGACTGATGAAAAACAGGACGAGCATCCAAACAAAAGTTGTCATGATCCTTTAGCAGTTATACAAAACTGACAGAAAACTAGACGCTTATAAAATAACGTAGATATTAAAAACACCGCAAAACGGTATGTACTTACTCATTCTAACCGTAAATTTCAATAACATACTTTAGCGGTAATATAATGCCTTTTACAATAATGGCTTATTTTATCACACCCATTGACACACGAGAAGTCGTAAAGCCCGATCATGATTTTTTTTATGGACTGCGAAAAAATAATAAATATTACGGAGGTTATCTTTAGCTGTGAACAGTTGCGGAATACGCAGGATGTTGGTGCAATTTAAACTCGGATTTAAGTTTATTGACCCCATTGATTTGACCCATCATAAAAATTTACATGAATTGATTGTCACGTCATGATTTGTGTCAGATCATGATCAGCAAATGGGAATTTTTAATCTCTTCGTTTAGTTACAAATAGTAGTAGATGGCGCTTGTGAGAATGATGGAAAAGCTCAACACTTTTTTTTTATGCACTGAACTTAACAGGTGGTCCCTCAATCTGGAAATCTAATAGTGCCATCTTGTTCAGATTAGTGTTGCTATTAACCCAAAAAATCTTCATTAGGCAGAATGAATGGCATTTTCACCAACTTAAACAACTATTTTTTTTAACTACTGTAGGTCTACATAATATATTATTTTGTTTACTATAGTATCTTGTAAATTGTACTGCAAAATAAATAGGTAGATACATATATTGAATTTGAATAAGTTATGACCTAGTCAGGTTTGCTCAGTCAATAGTGAATTATTAAATAGACTATGTAGGTTTGTATCAATGGGCCTAAGTAATAGATTTCGAAGGGCAGTAGATATCTTGCTGACAAAAGGCATAGTTTGGCCGGCAATACGACTCTATTCGACTGCTATACAGTATGTTGGGGACAGCGTCCCGAATACTGATAGGGTGCAAGCAGACAATAAAACTGAACAACTTTCCCCTAGCAACATAGGTCAGGAAACGACAAAAAAATTTCGACCTCCTATACAAAATTCCGATCAGCCGCCTGCATTTACTATGGGAAACCAAAAATTTATTGACGTTCCTAGGGGAAAGTTGTTCAGTTTCATGGTCTGCTTGCACCCTCTAAGTATTCGGAACGCTGTCCCTTACACCCGTATTATTATGGCGGATCGCATATTAATGCACGACGAAGCGCTAAAATATCGCAGCGGTCTGTCAGGTCCATACTAGAAATGTCAATCACCTTACTAAAACAGCTCAACCGCCGTCAACGCAGCGCTATCGCAGTGTCGTCCGAGAGTGGTCTTAGTATGGGGAGTGACGTTTTTAGTATGGATCTGACAGACCGCTGCGATATTTTTGCGCTCCGTCGTGCGTCAAGTCCCGTTATAAAAGTAATTTAAGTTCGGAATATACCCGTTTCGATGCACTAAAACTTTTTTGTAATTAAGACCAATAAAACTAAAATGTTGTTTTTATTATTTATAACACCTTGCAAGACTGAGCGAGAAACTAATGGATTTTTCGCCCTACATCATTAAGTGCAAGACCCTAGACTAAGTACTTAAAGGTAGCTATTCATGTAGGTGTGTCTTGCGCTATTACTTAAGAATAGTTGTTCTTCTCTCTCCCTCTTTTTGTGTGGGACACCGAATCGTCCAACGACCCAGTGAACCTTAGTGTCAGAATTTTCCAACCGCCTTCTACAAGTAGCAGGCTTCTGACATGGTTGTGTAACGACCGCCGTCTAAGGAATCATAGACAGCAACCGGGACTTACGGCTTAACGTGCCATCCGAAACGGTCCAGCCCGCAATGTCCTAACCAGACTGGGAACAAATTCACAAAGTGATAAATATCAACTTCATGAGTGACCCACCAAGAATCGAACCCGGTACCTTCTGCGTCATAGGCAGTCGCACTACCATTGCGCCACGTCGGTCGTCAATCGGTGTGATGCCGGTTTAGATCACCCCATATCAACCCATGGGTGTCGTAAATGGTGACTTAAGGGATGAACCCAGGGAATGGACAGTAGCATTCCCTGCGAATATTTCCAACACCTTGCACTGCGCTCGCCAGTCCGCCTACCAAGCGTGGTGAGTATGGCAAATACCCACAATAAGGAGAGGCTCATGTCCAGCAGTGGACTTTTGGGCTTCAGTCTCGTTAAATGCCTTTAATATGTGTCAGCCACAGCGATAGCGACCGTATTTCTCTGCCTACCCCGCAAGGTACAAGATGATGCGATGATGTATTTTCCGCTTGGGTTGGAAAAAAGGTAATACATGAACATCAAAAAAAGTGTTCATACATTTTTCAAAAATATTAACTGCAAATACTTTAAGAAGTGAATAGTTCGAAATATGAGAAAATTTTTGGGACTTCGCATACAAATTGACTCAGTCGGTCAGTACTTTTGTATGGGTCGCCAAATTTTTTTTCATATATCCACCTATGTTCCTTGGTGAAAGTTTTTCATTTTCATGGGCTGGTTCACCTCTTTAAATATTTGCAGCAATTTTTTTTACACCCTCTATATGTATTTTATTGATATATTGGTTTGGTCGACACGTAACACTTAAAAAAAACTTATTTCACACTTAAAAGAAAAGACGACACTAGCAACGGTGGTGGACCTTGTGACCATGTTACCCCAAGATCGCCCGGTATCAATACTCAGACCTTTTGCCCTCAATTAGTAAAGACCAGCGCGTGACACATTGACAGATCTGCAGACCGTACTTACAAGGGTTGCGGTAGGACAGGATTAATTTGCGGACGGTACTAAGAACCCAGGAATAATTATGTCATGAAGTTGATAGGAAACTTTGAAATTGTCTTTGCCTTTAGATTTTTTTTATAGTTACATTTCTAGTTGCGTAAAGGGGACTAAAGAACGAAGCCAGGGAGGGAATGAACAAAAGCGTTCCCTGTGTCAACTTGTACTGTTGCAAGACTTTCGCGTACCTAGACGTGGTAATTAGATATTTTAAATATCTACCATGACGAAGTAAATAAAATATAGGGTTATCAACGTTAAAAGTACAAATATTGTAATGGATATACCACTACTCTACTACTCATAAATATGAAGAAATTTCGTTAGGCACATTTTACCGAGAAATGAAAAACAAATTGGACAAAATGTAACAGGCAATGAGCTGACCGAGTTACTATGTGTGGGAGGTCTTGTTTTAGACAAAAGTTGTTCAGTTCTCACACCCATAAAATACTTTAAAAGCATTTACGCATATGTCTATCGTTCACATAGTGGAGATACGGAGACAACCAAACTTTTTCAACACCTTAGTGAAGCTGCTGATGAGGCTCTGCAAAGATACCCGTCGGCGCAGCTAGTCATCCTGGGGGATTTTAATGCCCACTACAAAGAGTGGTTATTCCCATTCCAGGAGACCGATCATGCTGGGCGAGAAGCGCGCAAATTTGCACTTTCTCTAAATCTCTCCCAGCTTGTCAGCTGTGCGACTAGGGTTCCAGATGTGGAGTCACATACAGCCAACTGCTTAGACCTTCTGCTGACTACCGATCCAGACCGATGCTCAGTGTCAGTTGTTGCTCCACTAGGCTCATCTGACCACTGTCTGGTGAAATCCGTATCCGTATATTCCCCACCCGATCAGGGCCCTTGTGGTAAGAGACGGGTGGTGTGGCGATACAAGTCAGCAGATTGGGATGAAATGCGCCACTTCTTTGCTTCGTATCCTTGGAAGGCCTGCTTTTCTACAGGAGAATCGTCGAGCTGCGCAGTTGCTATAACGGAAGTTTTGCGTCAAGGTATGGAGTATTTTATACCGTACTCCGACATTCCTATCGGTAGCAAAGCTCGCCTATGGTTCAATGCAGACTGTAACCGCGCAGAAGCGTCTAAACAGACTGCTTTCCTAGCCTGGGCGGATGCTCGACTGCGCAAAGCTCCGAATACTCGAGACCTGAAGAAAGCCTATAAAGGCCTCTAAATTAAGCAAGAAGGAGTTACGCAGAACACGCTTCAGGCACATCAGTAGCGTAGGCGCTAAGCTTGCCTCATATCCAGCTGGAAGTAAGGCATTCTGGTCTCTTGCAAAGGCAGTTGAGACCAATTTCTGTCAGCCTACTTTACCGCCGCTGCAGAAACCTGACGGTTCACTTGCCCTCACTGCAGAGGAAAAAGCGAATCTCTTTGCCTACCTCTTTGCAGAAAACTCGCGTCTTGACGCCGCAGGTACTATTCCACCAACTTTACCTCGAGTAGACTGCTCTATGCCGGCCGTCTGTATACACCAAAAAGAGATACTTAAAGTCCTGCGAAATCTAGATGTTAACAAAGCAAGCGGCCCTGACGGTATCCCTGCAATTGTTCTGCGAAACTGTGCGCCTGAGTTGTCTCCGATATTAACACGTCTGTTCCGACTGTCACTAGAGACTGGCGTGGTTCCCGAATCGTGGAAGCTTGCAAACGTGCAATCTGTGCCCAAAAAAGGAAGCCGAGCTGACCCTGCAAATTATAGGCCCATATCGGTCACCTCCATACTCTGCAAGACTATGGAACGTGTACTAAATAACAGACTCCTGGGCTACCTCGAGGACAACGATCTTCTGAGCGATCACCAATACGGATTTCGTCCTGGGCGATCCACAGGTGATCTCCTCGTGCATGCCAACCACCTATGGAGCGAGGCTATCGAGAGACATGGCGAAGCCCTCGCTGTGTCTTTAGATATCTCAAAGGCATTTGACAGGGTCTGGCACGCAAGCCTTATTAGCAAGCTGCCCGCCTACGGACTACCTGCTGATCTTTGCAACTGGATCTCTGACTTCCTGAGGGGACGGTCGATACGAGTGGTCCTAGAGGGCCGCTCCTCGGACCAACAGGCCATAGATGCTGGAGTCCCTCAAGGATCAGTTCTGTCTGCAACACTATTTCTGCTGCATATCAACGACATGTTGACGCCCGACACCTTTGGGTACGCCGATGATAGCACGGTTGTTGACAAATACCTGTCCAGTGCAAGGGCCAGCAGTGAAACCACCCAGTCTTGTCGAGAGTCCATAGTCCAACATCTGAACTCTTCACTCAAGGCAATATCCGAGTGGGGTGATGCCAATTTAGTGAAGTTTAATGCAACAAAGACACAGGCTTGTCTATTTTCGACTAAACGGAGTCCCTTCACACTTACTCCGACTTTCCGAGATGTATCCATACCGATTTCTGACCACCTTGATCTTCTTGGCATGACTCTTACGTCAGACCTGAACTTTGGACGCTACATAGAATCTTTGGCCACGACTGCAGCAAAAAGCTTGGTATCCTCTCAAAGGTTAGGCGCTACTTTGCACCAGAACAGCTTCTACAACTATATCAAGCTCAAGTTCGATCTTGCATGGAGTATTGCTGCCACCTTTGGGATGGATCTGCCAAATACCAACTGGCCGCCTTAGACTCCATTGAAAAACGCGCCAAGAAGCTCATAGCAGACGAAGCACTGGATGAGACTAAAATGCAGAGCCTTGAGCACCGTCGTAAAGTAGCATGCATGTCGGTATTCTATAGGATACATTTCGGAGAGTGTGCTCAATCACTCCACGACCTGATACCCCCTTCCCCATTCCATCTCCGGGGATCGAGGCGCCGACTGGGGTTCCACCCTTATGTTGTAGATATACCTCTGATCCGCACTAAACGTTTCGCTTCAACTTTTATCATGCGTACGGCTAAAGAGTGGAATTCCCTGCCGGCGGATCTTTTTCCGCAACAATATAACTTGGGCCTTTTTAAGGCAAGAGTGAATAGGCATTATCTAGGCAAGCATGTACCATCTTCGTCTGCATCTCCACTTACCACCAGGTGAGATGGCAGACAAATGCAGGCCTATTACATATTTAAAAAAAAAAATTAAAAAAAAAATCTTATTCTATGACACACACACACACTAACAATCTAATACACGCTAAGAGTATTTCATTATGTGATATACTTAATCAGGCTGAGCTTAATAAAGCTAAATTAAAACTGATAGTAAAGGTCAGAAGTAAATGAAGAAATAATGAAAATGAATGTATCTAAGTAAATAAATGGTTACCTACATATAGTGCAGGCGGCAGCCGGAGAGTGGATTGAAAAATGTGTGGACCGGATTCGGAAAATATTGTGTGAAAGTTAATTTTTTTGCATATTGCGAATAAAAAAACTTATCGAAAGTTTTTCAGTTTTATGAGAAGTAAGGCCCTTAGGTACTGCAAAAAAAAATGGGCGGGCCAAAAAATTTATCATATTTTGATCTATGTTCCTTGGGGAAAGTTGTTTAGTTTCATGGACTGATTCACTCTTTAAAAAAAATTTTGACACCTTATAATATATAGGGTTACCTACATAAAAATAATAGGCATAAACCTCCATCAGGGTTCAACATCCAGTCTCTTACTGTCAGCCATAATAGATCCATTAAGAACGAGGATGGTTAATTTACTATTGACTAAGACTGTAATAATGGTACTTACGATAATAAACCACTTTCTCCAAGAAACACAGGCACAGGAAAGATAAAAAAACATTATGATCCTCCATACAAAGTAGCCCATCATTTCGTTCAAAACTTGAAATCCAATCGTTTGAATACTTTATATTTGCTCAACAGCTTTATAATAGGTACGTTTCCTCACGTACTCAAACCAAGAAAACGTGAATACGGCTTTTCATACGATATTCTTTTGAAAGCCTTTTGAAAAGGCCTGAGCAAATTCATCACTTGAAAATCTTGAGATATCACTCAGTTGTATTGGTGAAGATATTGAGAAATGGTTCGAATGAAAGGTTAAGATTGCTACCGCTACCTGCTAGGTACAATAGGTTACTTCCAGTCGAGATATATTAGAATATTTTACGAAATCTCTGTTTTAAAATCACCGAAGGATAGTATGGAAAATACGGAAAACGGTTCAACAACACACTAATAGATGCGTTTCAACGCAACGCCAACAATACAGGGTGTAAAAAAAATTGCTGCAAATATTTAGAATAGAAACTGAAAACTGAAAAAACCTCCCATACAAATTCTACAAAGTTAATTTGTATGGGACGTCCAAATTTTTCCTATGTTTCTTTGGGAAAGTAGTTCAGGTTCATGGGCTGATTCACCCCTTAAAATATTTACAATATTACACAGCTAATATTTTTACTCCTTATATAATCACTTGACAACTTTGTGTTTGTATGACATGAGATATCTCTACTCTGGAGAAACCACTCTAGTTTATAAGTGACCGATACCGAAAAAAACTCATGACGGACTGGTGATAAGAAACAACTGTTCCCAAGGATAGGTCAAAAAACAAAAAAGAACCTCCGATACTAACCAAGTCAATTTGTAAGTTAGGTCCACATTTTTGTATTCATATTTCGACCTTGTTCTTTGCAGAAAATTGGTCCCGATCTGAATTTTCGTTATTGGTCAGTTCATCTTACTTTTCTGTCCTTGCAACGATTCACTCAGCCAGCAAACTTAATTTATTTGGTGATTTTCTTCTTCGTTACCTCGAATATTTGAAACAATAAAAATCTGTTCGTCTAACCGTAAAATTTTATTATCAACCACAAATTGCGTGGCAAGAGAAAAATTGATAAATAGCGTTCAACGGCTCAACTAAGGTCAAGCGCAAAAAGGGTTCTTAATAGACTGGTCTATTTTTATTTTTATAGCTACCATAAACTTTGGTTGCGCCTTTTATTGGACTAATATCAAGATATTACAGTAGACAGATAAGGTTTATGGTCAGGTGCTACTTTTATCCAAACTTAACCGAAAAAACTTGATATTATCAAAGAATATTAATTTGACTGTCCCGATGGCGTAGCGGATAGTACACCTGCCTTCTACGCCGAGGGTCGTGGGTTCGATCCCCACCGGACACAAATATTTGTTAAGTCAATTTTCAAATATTTGTGTCGAGTCTTGGTATTTTTTATGTATAATATGTATTTATTTACAAAAGAAGTATATAAGTATTAGTAGGTATCAGCTATCTAGTTCCCATAGTACAAGCTTTGCTTAGTTTGGGACAAGGTGGCGCTGTGTGAATTGTCCAGGATATTTATTATTATTATTATTTATTAATACTGACTATAGTGACCTAGCTGATGATATCTTACATTTATTTTTTGTTTTAATTCCATTAAACCATTGGTTCTTTTGCATCTGAATCAGTTTTGAGCTCGCATTCAAAACATTTCAAACACTTTGTAAAGCCAAAACGGCCAAATGCCATACTGGCATACTGGCATAATGTCAAGTTGAAAAATTTCCATGGTGGGTGGAAATAAAATTTATGTGCATTTTTTTCTTATATTTTGGATCACCGAGTCAACGAACGATCCAATGAGCTCTTGTTTCTCAGAGTTTCATTAGACAGGTAATCATCACATCACTACATATTAAAAGGCCAAGTCGCTTTTTGCGTCTGTATGTATGCTTAAATCTTTAAAACTACACAACGGATTTTAATGCAAGTTTTTTTAATAGTTAGAGTTATTCAAGAGGAAGGCTTTTATGTATAAAACTTGCGAGGAAAACATGTTATTCCCACGGGAAAAATAGGGGCCGGCCGCTAGTTGAAAATAAATTGAGAACTTGATCTATAGTCTGTAAGTTTAGGTACTTATCTTTTTGTAAACAAACTTTGTATGAAAGTGACACTTCTGAACTGTTCGTTTCATACAGAATTTGTTTACAAAAAGATAAGTACCTAAACTAACAGACTATAGGGCCTTTATTTTGCGCGCAAACCCTAGGCCTAAGTAAATGGGTCATTATACTTAATACCCTTTCTTGCTTGGCGTTGTCGGTTAATTTAACGAGCAGCCCACTCGTTGTTCACAATAGACGTTAACGAGTTAAGACCAACGAGTTATAACGACGCTTAGATCCAAAAACATGTTAAAATGACGCCGCTGATGCCGGCTTAGAATAGCATCACCACACATCCTTCCCGCGGGTGTCGTAAGAGGCGACTAAGGGACTCGAGAGTAATTGGTGTATTACAATTTTTAGCCGACAGGTTAACAAACTGTCACTATAGTGATACACATGTTTTCAACCAACAACAAAACAACCTTGGAAAACAATCCTCAAAAATGTCAGATGTGACGATAGCGATAGCGTAGTTTTACGGCCGTTAACGCTCTGCTTGCCCCGCAAGGGATAAAGGCGTGATATATGTAAATGTATATGAAATGAAGCAAAGTAAAAATAAACATGCCCAAAAGATGCACTTGAAATTTAACAAAAGGTTGTGGAGGATTGTATGATTGGGGTAGCGCAGCGTCGTCCGTCGAGTGCGGTTTTAGTATGTAGTGTGACGTTTCGAGTATGGATCTGACAGACCGCTGCGATATTTTAGCGCTCCGTCGTGCGTTAAGTGTGCGATCTGCCTTAGAAGGGCTGCCCCTATCACCCTGTATGGATAGAATAGACACAGACGTACCTATCAGACACGGATCTCATGAGTATCTTGCGCCAACTCTTGTCGGATTTGTGTTAATGCTAAGGCGGATCGCAGTCGACGGACGACACTGCGATATCGCGGCGATGACAGCGGTTGAGCGGTTTTAGTATGGGGATTGACATTTCTAATATGGATCTGACAGGCCCCTGCGATATTTTTTAGCTCCGTCGTGCGTCAAGTGTACGAACCGCCTAAGCTACTTTCACCCATGGCAGTGTGACTCTTAATTACCCAGATTTTAGCGTCACTTTGTCCGAAGAGAGGGCTACATCTACTTTATTCTCTGTCGCAGTGACAACCGCAGTTTCTGCTTCGCAAAACTCCAGACGGGCCCCGTAAGCTTTGTATTTTTTACGACGTTGTTACTACCAGTTTCAAATACCGTTTTTTTGGTTGACGAAATAAGGGAAGTTTTATTTCAGGCAGTAGGTATCAGTACTAAAATGTGTAAGTAAATAAAATATTTTTTAAACATGCTGTAAAAAAATAGCTGCAAATATTTTAAAGGGTAGGTCAGCCCATGCAACTGAACAACTTTCCTTAAGGAACATAGGTCGGATATGAAAAAAAATGTGTACCAGTACAAAATTACCAATCGACCAAGTCAATTTGTAAATCATAAATCATAAATCATAAATCATTTATTTCTGTGAGACATATGTTACAATAGATGGTACATACAATTTAAGGATCAATATGCTCTGCCTGATGGCGTACAGATTTATACTTAAAAATTAATCATTATAATTACATTACGATTAAATCTATACCATGTCAAATAAATAGAATTAATTAATGTCAAATAGATTAAGGTAAACAGGTTATTATTATTTTACAAATCATAAAATTACAAATTATACAATTAAAATTACAGCTATACATGTCAAAATCAATTCATTATTTACCAATCCTACTTCTCTAATTAAATTTTTTATCTAGAAACTCTTTCACTGAATAGAATGTCATTTCATTTAGGAAGTTAAATAATTTGCGCTTAAAAGAAAAAATGTCTGGAGAGTCACGTATGTTTTTTGGCAATCCGTTGTATACTTTAGGGGCCATAACCAGTACACTTTTTTGACATAGTGACGTTTTACAGCCTATTTGCTGGACCTTATCGCAACGTCGAACTCTGAGCATTTTTGTATGGCATGTCCAAAAAAAATCTCATATTTCGACCTCTATTTTTTTGTGGAAAGTTGTTCAGTTTCATATGATTGACTCCTTAAAATATTTGCAGCTATTATTTTTATACCTTATCTGGGTAATATACATTGCATTTTTTTTCCTTTGATAGTAAAATTACGGTCGTTATCGCCACTGTCACAAAGAGGGGCGTATTGCTTAAAATTGTTATACACATGAAGCTCTCAAGCCCCTGGGTAGCTGAGACAGTATTCTTTGTCCTGGGTATTGCGCTCAGATAGGTAAATAAAAAAATCTAATTCTAAAATATTAAATAGATTTTGTTCATTTATCTCACAAAAACGTGCCTAATCTAATAATAATACCTTTGTATTTTTTTTTTCATTTTCCGTGTGATGCCGGCTTAGAATAGCATCACCCCACATCCTTCCCGTGGGCGTCGTAAGAAGCGACTAAGGGACTCGGGAGTAGTGGTGTATTACAATTTTTAGGCAAAAGGCTGGCAACCTGTCACTATAGTGATACACATGTTTTCTGAAACCACCTTGGAAAACAATCCTCAAAAATGTCAGATGTGGTGATAGCGTCCGTATTCTTACGGCTGTTAACGCTCTGCCTACCCCGCAAGGGATAAAGGCGTGATATATGTATGTATGTATTTTTTACGACACCTACGGGTAGAATTAGGGCGACACTGTTTTCAGTTTGGTTGGTTTCCGTATGGTTTTTTTTTTACTGACTAAAAAATAACCCTGTATAAATAATAACAAGATTATAACTGAAATGCATGTAACAGTGCGTTTGTTTCAGATAAACAATGCATCACTATAGTGACAGGGTGTCAGTCTGTCGCATAAAATTACAATACACATGAACTTTCGAGTGCCTTAATCGCCTCTTACGACACCCACGAGAAAGAAATGGGGCGATGTTACACTGAGCCGGCATCACACGGCAAAAAATAACACTGTATTATATGACGTGCGGGATGTTGCCACGAGATTTTAACCCAAATGTATGTAACACGTGCGCAAACTTCTGAAACAGAAACTCTAACAACAATATGTCCAGACACGTGCAAATCCAAGAGGCCGGATTGCCACACATAAAAACGTGTCCTCACTCGGATCTGGCACTGTTTTGTCAACTTGCTCCTTTCACCGACCGGCGCGATCCGCCACCTCGCTCTGTGTAACTCCCGCGTTGAGCTTACTGCAGCGATTGGTCGCCTGTGCATTTGGTAAACTTCAGCTATAGTGTACCTTTAAGTACAAAATATCACCTCGCAGGTGGCTAATCGCTGATGTAGGCTAGACGCGCAAGTAAGCACAGAACAAGTTGGCAAATTGCGCAAGTCGGCGAAAGGAGCAAGTTATCTTACCACGCATTTTTTTTTTTACTTTAGATAGTGCATTCGTCTACTTGGTATCTGATCTGATGGTAAGTGACGATGCAGACGATGATGGAACATGCTTGCCTAGATAATGCCTTGGAAATTGAGATACAATGAATAATTAGTTCGCTGAATACCTACCGAAAGAACACCGCCGAACTTGAGTCGGCGGAATATTGAGTTGTCAGTGTGTTTTTTTTGCACGAATGTAGAAAATCAATTCGCCACAAAATGTATTGTTGGGATAAAAAAAATTATGACGGTTCGGGACTGTGGCAAGTCGGGCCTAACTCAAATCCAATTCTCATTTAGGTATTAGCTTAGACTGGATTCACAAAGCTACTCATGCTATACAGGATGTAAGAAACGGTGTATCGAAATTCTGAACAATTTTTCTAAGGGGGAGTTCCCATGCCGTGTGATGCCGGTTCAGAATAGCATCACCCCACATCCTTCCCGCGGGTGTCGTAAGAGACGACCAAGGGACTCGAGACTATTGGTGCATTACAATTTTTGGGCGACGGGCTGACAACCTGTCACTATAGTAATACACACGTTTTCTGAAACAACCTTGGAAACCAATCCTCAAAAATGTCAGACGTGGCGATAGTGGTTGTATTCTTACGGCCACTATCGCTCTGCCTACCCCGCAAGGGAAAAAGGCGTGATATATGTATGTATGTAGAGGAGTTCCCATAGAAATTCAGTTGGCTGATCGGGAATTTTGTATGGGAGGTCGTGTTTTTGCCGTTTTCTTACATAATATAATCCTAGGAGAAAGTTGTTCAGTTTCATGGCTTATATACAAAATACAACCTATCAGTATGCAAATATGGCAGTTCCTTAAACAAGTGCTTATACCCTGTATGTATCACACTCTACAAACTTGGGTCGTTCTACAAGACTGGATTTATATTTAACGACCCAGTAACTAACTTGCAATTGTAAATTCAGCCTGGGGACATTTTAAGCCAGCTCCGGAGACAGTTGCAGCTTACAAAGAAGATAAATGGCTTAAAATGTTGGTGTTTACGAACCCACATCACGCCTTTAACCCTTGCGGGGTAGGCACAGCGTCAACGGCCGCAAAATACGCGTTGTTATCGCCACGTCCGGCAAATATTGAGGTCTGATTCAGATAAAATAAATTAGTCTAATAACTACTCTATATATAACTAAAATTTGTAATACAAATGAAACTCTTGAGGCCCTTAGTCGCTGAAATGGAAATGGGGTGAAGCTATTTTAAGCCGGCATCACATGGCAACTAACTTGCAATAGTAAATTCAGCCTGGGGACATTTTAAGCCATCTTCAGAGACAGTTTACAAGATAAATGGCATTTAATGTGGGTGTTTATTTGGTAAAGTGGGTATAACTGTGCTTTTTTAGAGATAGCACATTGACATTTTGGGTTGCCCATTGGTAAATTGGGTCATTTTGGGTTAGGATACAATTTTTTATCCTTTTATTATATTCTAATATTATGTTTTTCTTTTGTGCAATAAAGTATGTATTGTATTGTTGCCATTTTTTTGCAAATCTTAAATAGTTATGTGCCAGTACCGATAACTGTTGTTTTTGAGATGGGTTTTTTAAATCTATTTTTTTAGATCCTAGAAGATGATGCTTGTAAGAATGATATAAAAGCTCAGCAGTAAATCTACTACAAAAGCGTTCTAAACTAGGTTCATATTTTTTACATCTTTGTTCATACTTACAAGTGACCTTCATAAAAAAGGAAGAAGAGATAATTATTTAAAAACTATGGTCGGTTACTAAGGTTAACCAAACTTTATTTTACAAAGTTACAAACTTAAGTCTTATTTTACCCGTTTTAAGTACAGGAACAAGGCTGGAACTGAGAATGTAGGCTTTAAATAAATTATATGCTTTGGTTCAAAAGCGGGCCAAGTTTTAACGCGAACTTTGTATTACCAAAGCACTCTTTACCTTTGTAATGAAAGGGGAAGAAAGAAAGAATTTCATAGAATACCTTTACTATTTCAAATAGTTGTAGTCGGCCTTTCGCTATGCTCGCTACAAAAGAGTGGAATTTAATTTTAGTTTCTATTTAAAATGGTTCGCAGACGTACCACACAATAGTCGTTTTGCTAATCCGCAAGCAAAGCTAGTTGACTAGCTATAATACTAAAGTTATGCAGTACGTGAGTTATGACAGACTCAGATCTCGACGGTCCCTACGTACAATCGCGTAACTGACACTTAAGTCATTTGCCTTTTTTCTTTGATTTCGCCTCAGTTTATCATAAGGGTATTGTTAGTAAAGATAGCAAGTTTCAATATAGCCTGATTCTACTCGAAATCGACTCCCCGTAACTGCAAAATTTACACAATTCCAACGTAAAACGACGGTAGTGGTAGTTAAAAACCCACGTGACAACACATCTTCCGACGTAAAATACCAGTAGTTACGCTACGTTACTTTACGCCTTTACGTCTATCTCGTATCTGGCACTTACGGAGTAAAACCATTTCTTTTAATATTCTCTATACTGTTGATTTTATGAAGGTTAAAGCTGTTCTCAAACAACAAGTTACTTTTCTTTTTACAATTCCTAATCGTATACATTTGTAAAACGTAAAATACGAGGTAAAAACCTATTTATAATTATGATACGTGTGCACTAACTCCAACGTAAAATCTCTTAAATGACAGTTACGATTTTTGGTGGCTTAAAATTTAATCGCATAAAATTTTAAGTACCACATAAGCTTTCTACAGCTTAATTTTTTTGTGCCGTAAAACTACGGATGTGCTTATTTTTATAGAAATAATTATTATTTTAAATTTTTTATCCATTATTCTAATAAATGACGACCAAATACATCTATGTTCAAATTTTCAAAGCTTTATCTATAAAATGACTTGAAATATACTCATTCGAAACTGTAAAACGCTCTCCTGTAAAATTTGAAAATTTCACTTGCGTCATTGTACGTAGGGACTGTCGATCTTAAGGTTTCGATTTTCTTGTGATTGTTGCCAACAAGCTGGACAAAAATGATGATGTACGTTCATTTAATGTTACTGCACCTAGAAAAGTAATCATTGTTGCTGAAAAACGCAACAGTCTTAGAAAAATCTTAACCTTCAATTTTGGATTGTCCAATTTATTCATGGGTGACGCGAGGAGACTCTGTACACAATATTAAGTATAATGTACATACTTTATTGTAAGTTGTAAACTATTGTTCAATATTACTGCATTCATAGCTTTTTGAAATATGCAAAGTTTATTTATAATACAAAAGTAAGTGCTTTGACGCCATCTAAATAACGCAATATGACGACGTCATATTTTCATACAAAATATACATAGTTTTAGATCGCTTTCAAAGTAGCATATTTCATTAATAGCATGTAACAGCTGTACGCGGTGTATCGTGTGTGTGTGATATCCCGTGTTTTTATGCAGTTTCATACAATTCCTTTCGCCAACAAAACCGGTGCGACGAAAACCGCAAAATTGTGTGGCACGTATGCGAACCACACGAGCATAACTCAAAAGTAACTGACGGGTTGTCCCAACGGATTTTCCATTGCTTTTTTTTAGTATTCTGCAATCCTGAAAATATGGGTGGTGGTTAAATTGTAGTTTTAAATAATAGAAAATACTTTGTATTACGATTTTGTATCCCAACAAGGACCTATTTTCTTTCTTCAACTAAAAGTTACGGCAAGGGAAACACCATCATCATAACTCAAAATCAAATGTTTTTACAATGTCAAGGCCAATTACAATAATTTTAACTGGATTAATGGATTAGTCATTGTAAAATTGAGAAAATTTTCATTGTTAACATAATATTATGTTGCTACAATATTCCAAAGCAATAAAAATAACAAAAATCAGTATTTCTCGTGTAAGTATTGATGTAAGCTTTACGGGTTTTAGAACACAATGATCTGATAAATAAAGGAAACTTTACAATTTCCCAGAAAACTCATAAAATATCTGCCGTTCCTAGAGTTCTAAATACATTATGTTACCCTTCTCTGGTTCGACCTTGTTCTTCCTGGACCTCAAAATATCTGAATCTAAATAAAATACGTTCTATTCGCTGCTTTGACGAGGTCGTTCACTCACTTAACGCACAACGCAGCGCTATCATAGCGCTGCGTAACGCATGTGCCTGTAGATCCATGCTAAAAACGTCAATCCTAAAACTTCAGTTGACGCAAGTCCAACGTACAACGCTGCGCTAGCTAGTTGGGTCTGCATCAACAACGGTTTTAGGGAATGACGTTTCTATTATGGATCTGACAGACGCATGCGTTATTTTAGCGTTGTGCATTAAGTAAGAGAACGGCCGTTCCCCTTTCACTCTCTCCCCTCGATTACAATGACTGTTATTTTCCCAAACGAATCTCTGCGAGAAGTGCAAACTATAGAAAATTCATAAAGAAACGAGAAAGTTCCTTCAATCCTTTGTTTAGCAGCGGAGAACGAATCATCCGAATCTTTCAAGCGGATCACGGAAAGTTGGCAATACCGAGTTGAGTTGTTGGCTAAAAGGTTCCGTAGGTGTGAAGTCAAACAGGGAGAACATAGCCATTCACTTATGACTGAGACTGAATAGGAATCCAGCTCAGCATTTATGCTTTAGCTTAAAGCTGCAGCACTGATTTTCAGCTGTTTGAACAATTAGGCTGCGCTACCCGGTTAACATACACATTTTACATAATTTTCATGAACGCCAGCTACTAGGAACTAAACAAACAGATTAAAATTTCCCTGTTTCAAGGGTAGCTAATTTGACGTGACACTGGCTGAATTGCTGTCTGCAGGTCCAAAAATTTAAGGAAGAAGGGGTTTTAAAATAAAGGCCTTGTGCGGGACTTGCCCCGAAAAAGTTAAATGATGTTCATCTTTGTTTTTTATATATATAAAAGATATATAAAAGTAGTAAATACACGCGTTCTATACCTAAACGGCTGCACTATTTCTCGCCATTTAGAGACAGAGAACAAGCAAGAAAAACGATTATGTCGTTTTTGTACTCATCATCATTATCTCTGTTTTGTTGTAACCTTTCTGTGTAATGAAGTATTTCCTTATCATTATAATATCGTGTGGGAATCATGTCTACGTACGACACAGTCAAATCTATATGCTTATGAGTGCTCTCAGTAAATGAGTGAAGCAGTATTTTTGTTTTTTTTTTTTTTTGCAAATGAAACCCAGATCAATTTATGCCCCCGAGACTCCCACTTACAAAGCATTTCAGTACATCTTGCAACGTCTTAACTAATGTGACCAAACTAATAAATTGTGGTCCATTTGTCCTACTGAGAATCAAACCACAGATTAGTAAAGAACCCCAAAATGGGCTGAAAACGGTCCCAAATTTATACAATTCAGTTTTCCGTTTCTACGTGTTACAAAATACGAAATGAGAGCCCTGAGGGACGGGTTTGACTTCCAAGTCTCTTTGTTCTCAGCCAAAAGGGTTTTATGGAACTTATTTTTTTATTCGACAGTCGGTGTGTTCCCGTTGTCCCTAAGATCATTATCATTTTCCTTGCCTTCTCTCGTTCTCTGTCGGGGTCAGCTACCTAACCTAGAGGATTTGACGTGGAACTAAGTTTCCACACAGAGCGACTGTCATCTGACCTCTGCAACCCGAAGGCTAATCTGGCCAGAATCCTAGGTTAAGAGTGTTCCCGTTGTAACCAAGATCCTTGTCCCCAAAAAAAGTGGGGCAAAGTTTGGTAGGCTCGGGCAAGGTGCATGCTAAGACATTGCCCAACCCTCACTGACACAACTTACCACACCTGTAACAGCCCTGCCTTGTCACACCTTGCCCCAGGCTGCCAAATCTTGCTCCAATTTTTTTGGGGTCTAGGATCTTGGGGACAATCAAATAAAATTTGAATTGAGATGATATTTGAATGATATGATATTTGACTTAACCTAGGATTTGGGCCAGGTTAGCCTTCGGTTTGCAGAGGTCAGATGGCAGTCGCTCTATATAAAAACATGATTCCACTTTGAATCCCCTAGGTTAGGTAGCCGACCCCGACAGAGAACGGGATAAGGCAAGGAAAATAACGATGGCGATTGCACACTTGACGAACGACAGAGCGCAAAAATATCGCAGCAGTCTGTCAGATCCATACTAGAAACGTCACTCCCCATACTAAAACTTCTCAGCCGCTTTATCGCAGTGTCGTCCGTCGAGTGTGCGATCCGCCTATCTTGAGGACAACGAGAATAAACCTAGCAGTCGACGTTGTAAGCGGTCAGGGAATAGAACGATCGGATTTCAATTGGCGTACGTGTTTCAGAAGGTTTTTGGAGTAAACTCCGTGTGTTGCCAGCTTAGACCTCTTTCTTTCGTGCGGATGTCGGATCGCACACTTGACGCACGACGGAGCGCTAAAACATCGCAGCGGTCTGTCATATCTATACTCGATTTGTCAATCCTCATACTAAAACCAGTCGACCGCTGTCGACGCAGCGTTATCGCAGTGTCATTCATAGAATGCGGTTTTAGTATGGAAAGTGACGTTACTAGTATGGATCTGATAGACTGCTGCGATATTTTAGCAGTCCGTCGTGCGTTAAGTGTGCGATCCGCCTTAGACCTCTTTCTTTCGTGCGGATGTCGTTAGAGACGATTAAGGGACTCGAGGGTTTCTTGTGTATTACACGCTGCGTACGGAACGATTTTGAAGCAGACGTGTTGTTCTTTCTCACGCAAACTTTATTCGAAATTAGTGTCAAAATTTACCGGGTAATAGTTTGTTTTAATTTTTTATTTTACCATCAGTTCTATGTACATTCGAAATGTACTAACAAATTTTAATGCAATTTTTTTATAAGCAGAATAATTTAATATGAAGGTCTCTCTCTCTCTTTTCGCGTGGGACACCGAGTCGTCCAACGACCCGAACAAGGAAGGAAGGAAGGTTTATATGTCTAATACTCGCCGGGAAATTAACTTATTTCCACGGAAAAATGAGAATGAGAGTGAATGAAAAGGCGGGCCGGTACTAAAATAAGCAAAACTTACAAGCTATTTCAAGAATCAATCTAGGCAAACGGGGAAACAGAAGCTATAATATGTCTAGATCTAGATTTCCAGCTCAATGGTGACACTAACAAGCTGCTTAACTCCCTAGACAGATATCTAGTTTTAACTAGATTTATCTTGTTACACGATTATCGATATCGATATTGACCTGACAAAGTCCTATAATTCGATGGAGCCAGCTGCACGCATCAAAAAACATGACTCATGCGGCGTTACCTCGCTCTGAGGCGTTCCATTTAAGGCTTGAAACGAGAACGCGGAACGAGCGACAACGTCGCACTAATCGGCCTCCGCGTTCGGCAGAGTACACTATAAGGTGTAAAAATATTAGATGCAAATACTTTTAAGGGTGAAACTGAACAACTTTCCCCATTAAACAGGTCGATATGTTACGGGCAATTTGATAAGTCCGGGCGCTATTAATACTGACCGGTCAGTATTAATAGTGCCCGACCTAATTGGGCAATGTGATTAAAACAGCACGTTTAATTACTTTTCCCGGTCAGTATGAATAGTTCCCACCCTTCCTTGGGCAAAGTAATAAAAATAAAGAATTGTAATGTTATTTTTTATTAAATGAAGTTAAACTTACATTATTTTAATGAAATTAATCTTACATAATATTCATTAAAGTAATCGATAAATTTGTGCATGGGAATTAAAAAAAAAACAAATAGTTATAAATGAAGTTAATCTTACATTATTTAAATGAAATTAAACTTACATACTTTTCATTCAAGTTATCGATAAATTTGAACATGGGAACTAAAAAAACAAATGGTTATAAATGTAATAAAATCAGTAGTTACCTACTATTTTTGATAAAAAATATTAGGTACTTCAATAGTTTGAAAATTAGTAGACTAAGAAAAATTAAGAAAAAAATGTTGTTAAGTTTATAATTATTTATTCTTGCAAGATGTGCTTTTGTGACATTTTGAATTGCAGAGAATGTTTGATTTCTTGCATTTACAGCGTTATGAATTGCAGTCACCACTACAGTTACAATACTGGTCCAAGTGATAAATTCAAGCTTACTCTAAAGACTGATTTATTACATGGACCGCGGGCACTCGGGCACTATTAATAATGGCCGGTCCAAGTGATTACTTAATCACTTTGCCCGTCGTTTTTGGGCACTATTAATAATGACCGGTCAGTATTAATAGTGCCCGATTAATCACGATGCCCGTAACAGATATATGAGAAAATTTTTTGGGCCTCTCATACAAATTGACTTGGTTGTTCGCTTATTTTCTATGAGTGGTCCAAATTTTTTTTTCATATTCAACCTATGTTCCTTAGGAAAAGTTGCTCAGTTTGATGGGCTGCTTCATCCCTTAAAATATTTACAGGAAATTTTTTTACACTCTGTAAACAAACAAAATTAAAATTTTCTTTTGAAAAATGTAACCATTCCATCAGTATTTTCTTATGACGTTATCACATTAAACTGTCTTCAGTAAACTGACTTTACTGACAATCAATTACACTTAAAAATACTATACAAATTTAAAGTGGCAGTGCTACTTTGACAGTTCTGTAGAATTTATTCAAATACCTGAATAATTCACAAGTATTTTATAAATTCAATTGTCCCCCGCCATTGGCGAACCGTTGAAAAGTTTACCTCTCCTGAGAACAACCCATTGGCTATTACCATTTTAAATGATGCCGACTTTAAAGTTTTCATTTTGCACACCCCTAGTGGATTGGGCTACTAAATTAAATATCACTTAAAAGTTAGCAAAGCACTACGGGACGAAGTCCTTCTCAAGTTGGGAGTATCAACTCTCTAACTATTTTTGTAGGTACCTAACGGGAAACACATACATCACGTCTTTATCCCTTACGGGGACGGCAGAGCGTTATCGGCTGTATAATTTTAGGGCTGTTTCAGAAATATCGTGTATCAATATAATGACAGGTTGTCAGTTTGTCATAACGGTGTCACCTAAGTTGTAATAACGGTAGAATATGTTTTGAATTGGCTTTGAAATTTTTAAGTTAATGGGAATTTTTCTAGCACGACTTATCTGAAACGACCCTCAACTCAAACATTTGTCAGACGTAGCGATAACGTTCGTTCATTCGTATCAGCTTTTACTGGCTTTCATATAGATATTTAATAATAATAATAATAACCCCCCCAGGGGAGTAAACCTTGTCGTGGTGGGGGGGCTTAAGGAGAGGCGGCACTATAAGTAAGTCTGACCATCTAGACCTAATACCCAAATGGATGCACTACATAAAAATACCAAATAACACCTCAGGTACAACCCTCTCCGAACTAATTTACTCCCAACCTTTCAAACCCTCATGGAGCAACAACGAACTAGAAAATATAATCTTCGGCCGCTGCCCGGGGGTCGCCGGGGCGCATCTGGAGCCGGTGCTGGATGCCTCAGTTCACGGGACACCGGTGACGAGGAGTTGAGCAGGCGGGCTCCCGTCACACAAAATGTTACAGCCGGACGTCGAGAGTTGAGCAGGCGGGCTCACGATGAAGATGTTACAGCCGGATCTTCAGGCGATGATGCCATATCATTATTTTCTTCCATCCCCTCGACTCGCCGCTCATATATGACAAGGCGGACATCCACCTTGTCATCCTCAAGCACGCTCGGTGATGTTGTGCAAGGAGTCAACGCTGACTTGGGACTTGCACCCACTCCGAGTGTATCTACAACGCGCAAGCGATGGACACCAGAGATGAATAAGTTCATACTACGCACCTACTTGCAACTCACTGCACTTAACAGGGACACTAAAACATATCTTGAACCATTACACCTGAAATTTACCGAAAAATACCCGGACATGCAAGCAAGTCGTCAACGTGTAGGAGACCAACGCAGAGCTATTTTACGAAATAAACTGCTACCACAAACTATAATAGACGAAATCTATAATGAAGTCAGACAAGAATTAGACAACCTGGAAAGAAGTATCGCTACTCAACAAATACATACAGAAACACACACACTTACACCTCTTTCAAACACCGCACAAACATCTACATCACAAGGTACCACACGAATGAGATAGACAACTGAACAGAATGAAACGATAGTGCGAGAATACTACAAATTGACACAGCTAGAAACTAACAGAACCACATATAGAAAACCACTACACGAAGCCTTTATTGCGGCCTACCCGTCAATGTCACATGTGACTGAACAACGAGTCTCTGATCAGAGAAGAGCAATCATAAATAATAAGTATATTGACAACGATAGGCTTAATACAATAAAACAGCAAGTTGCAGAAGAGCTTTCAATAACGGACTACTGTAATAATGACGCAAACAACCACATCACAGAATCACAGGAACACCAGGAACTAACAACCCGTAATGACACTGAAGCTCTGTTCCTAAATAGTATTGAACTAAACCTCCCCGAAGAACCCTTGCCTGACCACTCAAGTCCTAAGAGAGACCCTCAAATAGATGAAACTTTTGAAAATACATTCCAACACTTCAGAGACACAGACCCGACAAATAGACCATATATACCTAAACAAAAATCATCGAAAAAGTTTGCATCTATAGTAGACTACATAAACAGGATAACACTCCCAGAAAATCTAAATTTGGACACAGATTTCAGTACCTTACATACAACAATATACTGTGCAGCATGGACAGCTGCTAAAATCAACGGAGCAAAGATATCCCTCGAATCTACGGATCGATCCCGTCCAGCTCAAAGAGAGCACAAACCAAGCTGGCAGAGACGAATAGAACGAAGACTTGAAGACTTACGAAAGAACATAGGCAGACTTACACACTATATTAACGGAAGTAGGAGTAGATATCTAGAAAGACAAGTTAAAATTATAATTGACCGCTACAAAATTCATTCTGTACACGAAGAACCTAACACACAACTGACACACACATTGGACACTCTTAAACAGAAACTAGCCGTAACAACTGGACGGCTTCGTAGATACAAAGCATGCACACTACGAAAGCAGCAGAACAATCAGTTTAGAAATAACGAAAGACAATTTTACCGTAACTTAAGACAGACAACCAGAAACACACAAGAGACTACCGACCCTAACAATACCGACGACATACCAGACCCGCAAAATTTACAAACATTCTGGGCTGGAATATGGGAACGACCTGTTCAACATAACGATGCGGCCGAATGGATTAGAACAGGAATTGCAAACCACACCAATACCACCGAAATGCAATTTGAACACATTCCAATCGATACTTTCCAGAAAGTCCTCCGTAATCTCCACAACTGGAAAGCGCCGGGGTCGGATAACATACATAGCTTTTGGTATAAAAAGTTCACTAGTGTACAAGGCTTTATACATAACCATCTTAATAATTTCATAGAGAACCCAGCCTTATTACCCGCCTTCATTACTACTGGAACAACCATGATGATACAAAAAGACAGAAATGACCCTACAAACCCTGCTAAATTCCGACCCATAACTTGCTTACAAACTATTTACAAAATACTTACTGCCTGTATATCTGAACTGATTTATACTCACGTAGATGAGAATAACATCTTAGCTGAACAACAAAAAGGATGCCGAAAGTTCAGCCAAGGCTGTAAAGAACAGCTCATCATCGACTCGGTTATCCTAAAACAAGTTCAAAAATCGAAATCAGACCTAAACAGCATGTACATTGACTACCGGAAAGCTTACGACTCTGTTCCTCACTCCTGGTTGGTAAAAATTCTCGACATTTATAAAATACACCCAAAAATTGTTAACCTTTTAAAAGTCACAATGAAAAACTGGTCCACAAGATTAAAAGTTACTACACTTACAAATTCAATAACTACTGAGCCGATTCGAATACAAAGAGGTATATTTCAGGGCGATGCACTAAGCCCATTATGGTTTTGTCTCGCCTTGAATCCTCTTTCCAATATTTTAAACTCAACAACATTAGGATACCCGTTAGAATATAGAGAAAGTGACCAACAGACTGACCGACAAAATTTAAGTCACCTGCTTTACATGGATGACATAAAATTATATGCCAAGAATGAAGAACAGCTGTACCAACTAGCCCACCTAACAGAACAATTCTCGTGTGATATCAAGATGGAGTTTGGCCTAGACAAATGTAAAATTAACTCAATCAAAACGGGAAAACCTTATAGACATAACTACACATTAGAAACAGGAGAACAGATAGACCCACTTGACGAACAGGAGACATACAAATACTTAGGATATAACCAATCATTACAGATACAATATAAAGAAACGAAAGAAAAACTGAAACAAACATTCCGCCATCGACTAAACTCCATACTGAAAACACAACTACACTCTCGTAACACAATTAAAGCTATCAACACATACGCAGTCCCTGTACTGACTTATTCTTTTGGCGTTATAAACTGGACAAAATCTGACTTGAAGGCTTTGCAACGGACAATAAATACTACTTTAACTAAATTCCGTAAACACCATCCCAGATCATGCCTTCAAAGATTGACACTCCCAAGAAAACAAGGCGGTAGAGGTCTCATTGACATTTTGAATCTTCACAATAGACAAGTAATTACACTTAGAAAGTACTTTTTTAGCAAAACAGAAACGTCCACCCTTCATAAAGCCGTAGTACAAAACGACCTCAAAGCAACGCCCTTGAACCTACAAGACACCAACCCACAAACGAACGAAAAACTGACAGACGACAAAACCAATCTCGCTGAATGGGCCGGAAAGTCTCTTCACGGGAGACATTACCATGACTTGAGCCAACCTAATGTCGACAAGGATGCGTCGAACGCATGGCTCAATCGTGGCGACCTGTTCCCAGAGACTGAGGGATTCATGATGGCAATACAAGACCAAGTAATAGAGACAAAAAACTATCAGAAATACATAACTAAAACCTTAGCGTCAGATATATGCAGGAAATGCAATAGTAGCCCAGAAACCATACAGCACATCACAGGTGCATGTAAATCCATAGCCCAAACTGATTACAAATATAGACACGACCAAGTAGCATAGTATCATACACCAAAAACTTGCTCACCAAAATAACTTTATCCCATCTATCCAGCCATACTACAAATACACCCCGCAAACTGTTCTAGAAAATCCTACAACTAAACTCTACTATGACCGAGCTATCTTGACTGACCGGACAATCCACTACAACCGACCTGACATAACACTTATTGACAAAACTAACAAAACCGGATACTTAATTGATATTGCAGTCCCTAACACGCACAACCTGCAAAGCACAATAGCTGAGAAGCTGACAAAATACGTGGAACTCAAAGATGAAATCACCAGAATATGGCGCCTCCAGAAAGTAACAATAGTCCCGATAGTGGTTTCATCAACTGGAGTCATACCAAAGCAGCTTCATCAGTCTCTCAAGACTCTCAACCTCTCAGCAAACACCTACAATCTGATGCAAAAAGCAGTTATCTTGAATACATGTCGCATAGTAAGAAAATTTTTGCACAATGAACAAGTCCACTCGCCGTTGTCAATGTTAACACACAAAACACACAATCTGACATTCAAATCACCTCGAAATCCACAGAAAGCAACTTGACAACTACAAGACCGGACGCACAAAGCACACCGACAATCACACGACCTAACACACAAAGCAACTTGACCAGCTCACGACCTGTCACACAAAATACACCGACAATCACACGACCTAACACACAAAATAACTTGATAAACACACAACCTGACACACAAAACACGCGGACAATCACGCAAACTGACACACAAAATAATATTCCAAATTCTGATATGTACTTGGCCTAGGCCCGTACATACCAGTCTACCGGTACAAACCGAGGAAAACAAAATGTAACTAAAAATAATAATAATAATAAATATCCTGGACAATTAATGTAACCAGAATATCCTGATCCCTTGAAAATGTTAGTCTAGCCGTTGTTAATAGTACCTAAGCCTGTGCCTAAATCTGTGCAAAAAAGTTCTATTATACTTTTAACTTAGTTTACAAAGGCTTTGTAAAAGGGAACAAGCAAAAGTTTGACGTTAACCAATTAGCGGACCTAAGTAAAGTTGTATCCAAAACGGGGTCCCGTTCTCGGTTACGTAACACGTGTTTTGTTTTGCGAACTGTACCTAAAGTTTTTTTTAGAGGAATAAATTGACACCTTGAGAGCAGTGGCCCGGGTTCGTCTCCCGGTCGACGCTTGTCAATTTCTCGATTTCTTATTTTCATTTTCTTTTTTTTTAATTAGCCTGTTCAGCGTCCCACTGCATTTTGTATGAGAATAATATAGCACTGTGAGTCCTGTAAATCTTAATAATTTACACCTTGGGTTGCCATTTGTTTTTTAAATCTTAAATTTCGATGTGCCAATCATTTTGTTAAGTTCAGGTTCATCAGGTCGTTGGACGACTTAGTGTCCCACACGAAAAGAAGAAGAAGAAGAAGGGCATAATAAAAAATTATAATTACGCCGATCTATGAAAAATCGCTGCTAAGCTTTTATATCATTCGCACGAGGAAACTGTCCGTATTTATAAATCGAACTCAACTCTGAGATCAATCTCAAGAGCGGTTTTGACAAAATGTCAGTTAATATTAACAGTATCTCAAAGTCGAACCCAAGATCAATCTCAGAGTTAAACGTGCGGTTTATAAATGCGGGCCTAAATAATTTTGACAAAATTGCGTGTAATACCTACTCAGGCTATAATCAATCAAATTATACCAATTTGATATATCCGGAATGATCCGTATGAATACAAATTATTATGATAATTTTATAAATTACATTATGTCAATACAGGTAGGTATACTCATAATAAGTACCTTAATTTGTTTACTACTCTTATCAATAATGGTTGGAACGTGTAAAAATAATGAGGATTGTTTGGGCTGATAGATAGCAACACTTATCCGAATCAGGTGGCGCTACTTCAGATTGAGGGATCATCTGTAAAGTTTAGGTAACAATAAAAAGACTTTTGTCCCCGTTTACTCGGATTTTAAGGCATTCACAGTGCTTTCTTACCTATTTTCATATGTATTCTTCAATTTCTTATTTTGTTCTATGGCAAATTGCTGCTGAGCTTTTCCATCATCCGTACCCAGCGCCACCTAGTAACTAACTAAGCGAACAAAACAAGAAATTTCCATTACGCATCCAATATAAAACGACTTTATATAAGTAGCTACGCTAGCGTTCCATAATGTTCGGATAACAGTTTCGGAGGCAGTACCAGTTAAAAATTGATTGCGCTAAAATCACAATAGTTCGGGAAAGTTGTTCAGTTTCATGAGCTGGCTCATCCCTTGAAAGGAACTCAGTACTTTTCCTAACTAAAATCGTAAATCGCGTGTGAGAACCCCCCAAGTTTCTACGTCTACGAAAACATTCACACCAAAACACCTCCGATCAAATGAATCATATTTATTCATGAAGTGTCAATAGTGGTACCTACATGTACTTGTAAGAGTCACGCCATCCATCACATAATGGAATATGGAAATAGTGTTTAGAATAGAAAGCAATGTTTGGGTTATGAGGGAGTATGAAACATGTTTAGACGATTTTCACACTTTACATACGTTGGTGCAAAAGAGATTGCATCTACCAATAACAGATATGCTTAATTTCTCTAAAACGAGAATAATTCAATTTAAACCAAGGCAAAAAAAACCTCTGGATATTAACTTTCAATTCCAAAACAATACCATAGAATGCTCTGAATCTTATTCCTTATTGGGGATAAATATTGACTGCAATATAGATTGGAAAGACCACATCGAAAAGATATGCTCCAAGTTGTCAAGGTTTACATATGCTCTATATGAGTTAAAGAAAATTACTGACATCCCAACAGCCCTCATTGCATACTACGCTTATGCACACTCATGGCTCCATTATGGGATTGTTTTATGGGGAAATAGCCCTAATGTAATAGACTTGTTTCTACTGCAAAAAAGGTGTGTGCGAATAATTGCAAATATAGATTCCCAGACATCAAGCAGACCACATTTCAAACAGCACAAGATATTGACAGTAACATCTCTGTACATACTTGAGGTAAGCCTCTTTGTGAGAAAAAATTCCCATTTATTTCCAACTTACTCCCGTCCCCCTAATTTAAGACCTCATACTAGATTGGCACTTCCCCAGACAAAAATGAAAATGATTAGTCACGGTCCTTTTGCAATGGCGGCTAAAATATATAACAGTCTTCCCAAAAACATACACGAGGAATGTAACATAAATAAATTTAAAAATACTTTGAAGGAACATCTCGTAGAAAAATGCTACTATACGCTGCAGGAGTTTTTTCTAGACAAGTAATTTATTTATAGATAATTATTGATATGATGTGTGATTTAACTTTAATTTTGTATAATTGATTGACTTATTTTATTATTTATTATTCTTTCTTCTATGAGGTAATATTATATGATGTTATTTAATAATTTGAAATTCCAATTGTAGTTCGAACGTTTTACTCACGTAGTTTTAAGATTATTGTTGTGCCCTACAGGGTCCACATGAGATGCATTTTAATTTATAACATCTTTTTTTACCGTGTGGTTTAACAATAAACACTTTGAACTTTGAACTTTGATATAGAGGCCAACGCAAGATTTTGCGTTGCTCCTGCGTCAACGTCGGTTTTTGGCTTAACTATGGGTTCTTACTGCGATCTTAGAATGGGTAGATGACATGGGTAGATGACAACAATAATGACAAGAGGAAAAAATAAGCAAACCCATAGACGCACGCATGCCATTACGGATACTCTAAAAATGTGCATTGACGGACGTTAGTCGGGTATCCCGCTTCACTAAGCTTTTCTATACTATATTATATTACTACGAAATATAAATTATTTATATGGTCAGCTCAGGACATTGTATTATTTGTCGATGGAATGTTTGCCATTGCCACCCTTAGTCCACTACGTAAGTCATCAGATAAAGAAACAATCTGTAAATGGCGGCGGTTACCCAAGTGTGAGGGAGAAAGCATGACTGGTATATGTAAAGGCATCAGTGGGAGAGAGAAAGCATGACAATCAGCCGCCATTTACAGATCTTTAATTTAATCGTTTATATGGACATGTAAATTTTTTTCACTGGCCTAAAAGGCTTCGCATAAATTGAGATTATGAGGTGTCTATATATTCATCTCAACATTGCATGTGACACTGACTAGAATTTTTCATAAATTAAAATGGCGGATTGCGGATGGCGGACGCAAAATTTTGAAATTACCGCAGTCAAAATTTGGTTTTTCATTAATATTCGACCGCTCTCATCCCGCAGACATAAGATTGACTTTGGCTTGTTTGAATATCTAACTGGACGTGACTTTGACTACATGCATTAGTAGGGAATGAAGTAAATGCCGTGAATGCATGTTTTCGTCTAATCGCAAATTCGTAAACGCAGCAGCTGATGTTGGCATCAAAGAACCTCTTTTGAATTTTAAATATGGAACCTGTTTTCGTATTCTATATCTTGGTTTGAAGGCGGAAAAAAGTAAAAAGAACTTATACCAGTGGAATGCATTTCAAATAAAATCCTCGGGTGCAGGCATTATGCATTAAAAAATCCACCAAAAAAGTTCAACAGAAAAATGCAGCAAATATTTGGAGCTCTGACGTGATGACGTGAGAGCAGGATGGAAATATGAAATTCTCGTAAGTGTGACAAGGGTAGATAGATTGTCAAGAAATTGTCAAGAACAGTCATTTGTTTTGACAGCAAATGTTTACTGCACTTTTTCTGTTTAACTTTTTGGTTGCAGTTTTTTTGACTCGCAATGCGTGCACCCGAACCTTCTTTTAGTTTGTGAATAAAATAAGTTCAATGTCGCGGATGTCACGTATATATTTGACAGTTTCTAATTTTAGTGTGTTTCACTGGAAGAAATATCATAAAAACCAAGTTAAATCGCGCCTAGGACACAAAGAACACACATATGTCTCTGCATAATTTTAGATGCTTACAGTTTTGTCTATTTGTGTCTGCATTTGCAGACACACAGGCCACCGCCCCGCTCTATTTCGTATACGCACCCTTATAAAAACAAAATTAGGCCCAAACTCGCTGGTAACTTCTCTTGTAAGAACCGGCAAAGAAAAAGATTTATGCAGTATCCATTCAGGCTGAAAAGTAAGATGGAAAACAGTTACAAACTTCCCGCAGATGGTTCTTACGCAAAAGTTTAAAAGAAATGTGTAAGTACCTCAGAGCATGATATTTTCAGAGGTAACACTTCGTGGAATGAGACGCGGAAGTCTTTGATCACATGAAAGCGATTATAATTATGAAAAACATTTAAATGCACAAATTCTCTAAACGTTGCCGTGCGGTACCAGCTTATAATACGACCGATGTGGCGCAGTGGTAGTGCGACTGCTTTTGACGCAAAAGGTTCTGGGTTCGATTCTCGATGGGTGACTCACAAAGTTGATATTTATTACTTTGTGAATTTGTACCCAGTCTGGTTAGGACATTGCGGGCTGAGCCACCCGTGGTTCCGTGTTTCGGACGGCACGTTAAGCCGTAGGTCCCGGTTGCTGTCTATGATCACTTAGACGGCGGTCGTTACACAACCATGTCAGAAGCCTGCTACTTGTAGTAGGCGGTTGAACAATTCTGACACGAAAAGAAGAAGATGAGAAGAAGTTTATAATAAGCGTAAGACACGCGTGCTCCACGTTGAGTCTGGATTTGTCTTAAAAGTAGGTATTAGTAATTGCGCTTCCCCTTGATTTTTTTTCTAGTATATCCGCACTGGGATAAAGTCAACAGCTGTCACTGTGAATACTACATTGCTTGCTCTGCACTCGCAAATCTGCTAGTCAAGCCTGGTGAGTCTGGTAAACACCCGTCAATTAGAAGTCAACCCGTCAGTTAGGACGAGTTTTTCATTACTTCTGTTCTATTCAGTGCAATCCCTTCCAAACATTCCTTTGCTCTGATGTAGGTACCTACAGAGTGAATGTGAGTGTTAAATGATGGATATGATTTCAAGAACGAGAAAAATCGAGAGCTAATACAGGATGTAAAAAAACTCACTGCAAATATTTGAACAAATGATTTTCTCCATGAAAGTGAAGTTACATGAAACAAAACATGAAAAAATGTACCAGCCAAAGAAAAAGTCACAAAAGACATTTAGAACCAGTCGGGAATTGAACCAGGAACCTTAGTGCAGCACATTACAACTACACAGACGTAGGTAAAAAAATCTTTGAAATTAAAATAATAATTTCCGTGAGATTCCATTCTGTTGAATAACTTTTTTGCAGCTTTTTTAATAATACCGTAGAGGTGCAACATCAGCGATACTAGCGCTGCTCAGAGAAATACGTTGAATGGCTTTCAAAAATCTAATTAATCTGCGACTTCTCGATACTAAAAATATTGCTTTTTTTCTTTATAAAATTAAACATATTGTTACGAAACTATAGGCAGTTGAAATCACGTGTGACTTCACACTTATATACGATTTTTGTATAGCAGTGACGTCAAATCTCCCAGGTGATATTCATTATCTTTAATATTAACAGATTTTTTAAAACAAAAAATACGTGCCCAGTATTTTCATATTTTTTATACTGTCGTGTACCAATTGGTCACTGCCTAAACACACAATGGATCGGAAATACAGATAATGAAGTAACGACAAACGACCACTAAGATTATTGGAAATCTATCAAACACTGTTAAAACTGTACTTTAGTATGCTAATAATACTTAAAGTAACGACTTTTAGCAACATCGGCTAATATAGTTCATAGTTACCAAATTTTATCCATTTATTAGTCTGAAATAAACTTTTTAGTCAGTCATTGTTATTAATTGACATTTCGTTTTTCGAATGACCAGCGCGTACTAGGCTTTTTTTAATATTTCGACGCGCCACTAGTATGACGTTAAACTTTAAAAAAAGATTAATGAAATCAACAGTGCGTGACTGAAGCATATGGTGTGACAAGATCCAATAGGCTGGAATTATTTTATTTTATCTCAACGCGTGACGGCAGATGGCAACACTTTTCACGCGAGTATAATAAAAATAGTCAATTGGCATGTCTTATTATTATTAAATTTATATTTGGTACAAAAGGGACGCAATTTCTATAGATATTGCATAAAAGGTGACATGGGACGACAACCTGTCAATTTATATAAAAAAGTAACAGGCACACCTAGCACATTATGGCAGTAGCCAAAAATAGACCAAATTCAGTGGCTTATGCAACGAAACTACAGGCTACAATTCAACAGGTGAAATTCTATGTACATTGCGTAGCCGATGGGACATTATAAAAACAGGATTTTTGTCCCGCTACGCAATGTACATCGAGTGTCACCTGTAGAATTGTATGTAGCCTGAAGTTTCGAAAAACGAGGCACTGGTCGAATAATATTGGAAGAATGAGATGAAGACGAGAAATCCCAAAGTGAACGAAAACAGAAATCGTAATTTTGGCTTAGGCTAGTATAATGATTTTCTTCCATTTGCGAGGAAACATCACAAATACACACTTTAATCGTGATAAATTTTAAAATACGCAAGCACTAGTTATATTCAATTTAATCATTAAAGAAAAAGAATACGCGGGAAAACCACATTCAGCATCCAAAAACTTCAAACATATTGTGTACTATAAAGTACCTAACTATACGAAGTGTGAAGTTTGAGAACCTTTTTGTGGGACAGGACCGAAAAGTAGTATGGAATTTCATTATTGTCGTTTTTTCTCTGTGGGACACCGTGTCGTCCAACGACCCAATGAACCCTAGTATCAGAATTGATCAACCGCTTTCTACAAGTAGCAGGCTTTTGACATGATTGTGTAACGACCGCCGTCTAAATGATCATAGACAGCAACCGGGAACTACGGCTTAACGTGTCATCTGAAACACGGAACCATCTTACTTACGGAAAATCGGTTGGTTCAGCCCACAATGTCCCAGCCAGACTGGGAACAAATTCACAAAGTGATAAATATTAACTTTTGTGAGTGACCCACCGAGAATCGAACCCGGAACCTTCTGCGTCGCAATACCACTGCGCCACATCGGTTGTCGTACGTAATTACACGTCCATTTTAAGCTTGTTTTAGTGTAAATGCAATTTCTGTAACAAAATACTGCCTCAGCGAAAACTGAGACCCTTTCCAGTAAAATTAATTAGCTTGGAAGCGAACCGGTTTTTTTTAAGTGCTTAGGCGAGGACAGCTTAAAAAAATACGGAACATTAAACAAACGAAATGTGCTAAAATCGGCTTAGAATACGAGTGAAGTTGCGTTGTACAAAATTGTTTTACAAAATATGAGCAATTTTCTTTACTCATACAAAACGAACAATGCTTTTTTTCCTATATTATAATGTTTTTTTGGAAAAAAGCTAAATAATAGGGCCGTGACCTTAGTAGGCCTTAATGTAATAAAAAAATTGTTATAACTCTAGAGGCATTACTTGGTAAAAAAACAGCGGAATACGTTTGTATGAAAACCCGACACTAGGGAACGCTCTGAGCCATATCTATGAAGTTTAGTGATTCTTATGTATAGGAAATCGCTGCCGAGCTTTTAAAACAACAGCTTTAATTCGTAGCCAGCGCCACCTACTGGGAACTAAACAACAAGATTAAGGTATGTCAGGCTGATACATAAAAGAGGAAAAGTACATAAATGAATGAATAACATAGCACTGTGAGTGCAGTAAATCCCAATAAAGTGGTAAACTTATTTTAATTGGCAACATTATTATTTGTTTCTCTATCTCTTCTGTCTTTTCGTATGGGACACCGAGTCGTCCAACGACCCAATGAACTCTAATGTCAGAATTTTTCAACCGCCTTCTACAAGTAGCAGGCTTCTGACATGGTTGTGTAACGACCGCCGACTAAGTAATCATAGAGCGCAACCGGGACCTACGGCTTAACGTGCCACCCGAAACACGGAACCATCTTTCTTACGGACAATCGGGTGGTTCAACCCGCAATGTCCTAACCAGACTGGGAACAAATTCACAAAGTGATAAATATCGACTTTGTGAATGACCCACCGAGAATCGAACCCGGAACCTTCTGCGTCAAAGGCAGTCGCAGTGCCACTGCGCCACATCGGTTGTTTCTCTATCGAAATATATGTCATATGAGCGGGATGTCAACAATAATGTTGCCCTTTCGCGATCCTTTCTTTAAAAAATCGTGTTATATTGACGTTACGAATTGTCTGATCTGTGTGTGATGAAAACCCAACGGCCCGTGTAATCTTGTAAACCAAAAAACTCAATCGGTCTTCTGAAACTCGGTTTACTGACAGTTGAACGTGATAACGTAAGAAATTACTGATGAAATGGTTGCATTTTTCATACATACATACATATATCATGCCTTGATCACTTATGGTTAGGCACAGCGTTCACGACCGTAAATATACAGTCGCTATCGCCACGTCTGGCAAATCTTTGAGGGTTGATTGAGAAAAATTATATATCATTATAGTGACAGGTTGTCAGCCTGTCACCTAAAATTGAAACACATGGAACCCTAGAGGCATTTTTCAAAAGAAAATTTTAATTTGATAAATTTGATAGATATACGCTGCCGAACGCGGAGGCCGATTGTGCCTCTTTGTCGCTCGTTCCGCGCTCTCACTTGCACTTCAAGCCTTAAACGGAACGCCTCAGAGCGAGGTAGCGCCGCATGAGTCATATTTTTTGGTACGTGCAGCCGGCTCCATCGAATGACATCGTCACGTCAAAAAATATCCTACTAATATTATAAATCTGAAATTTTGTATCTTTATTTGTTTGTTTTTTTGTTACTCCTTCACGCTAAAACTACTGATCCGATTTTCGTGAAATTTGGCACACAGATAGAGTAACACATAGGGTTGTTTTCATCCCGAAAAAATGTTCCTGTGGGATGCTACGAGATTAAACCCGACTTCCACGCCAGTTTTTTTCATAAGGATGAAAAAGAGTATTTTTTTTTTTTTTTTTTTATGTTGGACTATACGTTTACGGCCCCGGGGCCATCAAAACTACGCCTGTCGGCTTGGTGGGGAGCACGTGCTCACCCGGAAATATTTTATTGGTTGTTCAAACAACCAGCCCAATCACGCCCTTGGGGCGAGACTGGACTTAGGAGTTGTTCTGGGAAGAACTGATCGGACTGAACTGGGAAGAACTGATCGGACTGATGAAAAAGAGTAGCAAAATATTCTCTCCAGACTTGTTTTTTAAACCTACGCGGGTTAGGGGGATGGAAATGAATAGGCATATTATCTAGGCCTTTCCGAATAGCCTATTCATGAGTAAATCCCAGTCATCGTTCAATGTCTGACAGCTGGTAGTCTAGACTAGATATGACCGGGTAAATACATGTGTAAATAAGGGATTTTATGGAGCTCCCTTAGGCGATAAACATACGGACGACGCTGCAATAGCGCTGCGTCGACAGCGGTTGAGCGGGTTTCATATGCGGATTGACGTTTCTAGTATGGATCTGACAGACCGCTGCGATATTTTAGCGCTCCGTCGTGCGTTAAGAGTGTGACCCGCCATACGGCATCTATTTTATTTGTCAAAAACCTCATCATTCGCAGCATGGCATTGCCTCATCAAGTTTGTTTTATTTATAATATATTAAATAATATCCTGGACAATTTACACAGCGCCATCTAGCCCCAAACTAAGCAAAGCTTGTACTATGGGAACTAGATAGCTGATACTAATACATTATATACTTTTTTGTAAATAAATACATATTATACATAGAAAATAACCAAATATTTGAAAATTGCCTAAACAAATATTTGTGTCCGGTGGGGATCGAACCCACGACCCTCGGCGTAGAAGGCAAGCATACTATCCGCTACGCCATCGGGACAGTAATTTTGTTGTTAAGTCATAATACACATACATACATACATACATACACAAATCATGCCTTTATTCCTGGCGAGGTAGGCAGAGCGTTAGCGACTGCAAAATTACGGTCGTTATCGCCATTTCTGACCAACATTTAAGGGTCGTATTAGTTAAGTCGTATATCACTATACAGGTTGTCAGTCTGTCGTCTAAAATTGCAATACACATGAAAGTCATAATACTACATACACACACATCACGCCCTTATCCCTTGCGGGGTAGGCAGAGCGATAACGGTCATAATACTATACAGCAAATTTATAGTTATCACAACTTAGTGTGATAAATTTAAAAAAAGTTTAGTTAATATCCGTATCCGAAACTAACCGAACTTTCGGATAATCGGAAATATTTTTATGGTACTTATACGGAAGGATTTTACAAAATTTCATTAGGTATAATATCTATCTATACATATAATAAAGCTCAAGAGGACCGAAAGTCTGTACATACAAGATATCCAAAAAAAAAATTGTTTCGTGATACTTAATATTGATAACAAAACACGTTTCTGCAATTTTTTAAATTTTTGTCTGTTTGGATGTTTAGATGTTTAGATGTTTGTGTGTTTGTTTGTGGATATGCGGAAGCATCACGCGAAAACGACCGAGCGGATTTTGATGCAATTTGTACCAAAATGTCAAGTAAATCACCGACCAGGATATAGGCTAAAAAAAAACATACCCCTAAAAGGGGGGTTGGCTGCTACGCATAAAATAAGTTTGTAGATCACGTAAATTTCATAGTGCCGCGTAGTAAAAAGATGTGTATGGGCTTATTGGACCCGAGATTGATTTCAAATTTCGAACTGGCCAGCACGAACTGTGTCACTTTGAATAAGCGCGCAGAAAGAAAAATAACAAGAGGCCGTATTTATTATTTTTAATCTATATCAGGGCGCTCAATCATAGTACTGTGATTTGGGGAACACTTTCGGAATACGATGCGAAATTACGAAGCGTTGTTCTTACTATATCTCACAGATGGCGTGGCAGTTTACAAATTCTATGTTGCCAATTTATCAATCGACCCATTTTCCATGGGGAAAGTTGTTTAGTTTCATGAGTACTTTTAGATATAGGCTCGGTATAAGTACCTATATAGCTGCATACATGTTATATATAGCTATAGATGTATTTATATATATTATGTAGTTAGTTCCTACTAAGTGCTTGAGAGGGCGCTACTTACGCATTGCCAGTTTTGGCAGCTGAGATAGGTCTCTATACCCCTATATATATTAAAGTACTTTGTGATCTATATTTTTATAACCTCAATAAATGAGAAAAGTAAAATCTACGAATATGTCTACGACTACAAAAATATCTCTTTAATATTGGAATAATTTTAACTTTTAATAATTCAATATTTTTTACACTCGAAAACAAAAGTTCCGTGGTACAAGACGTGTAAGTTGCGTACCAGACGATACAATCTTTATTTATGGATCGTTTTCTTGGTGCGTAATCTACTATTTACCGCGGGAAAATTGCAATAGCTACAAAGCAAAAGTTTGTGTGAAGGGATACCTATCCTTATTTTTGCCGCTCCAACCATGGTTAAAATGACTCAGCGGAAATGGATCTGCTTATGATGTAAGTCGGCCAGCGAAGTACCACAATTTTTTGTTTTTAATTTTTCTTGCTCATTTTGTTAAGGCTATTCTTTATATCTACGTTACTAGCCAATGTTGTTCTGTTACATACTGTTATTATATGTTTAGCCGACAAATTGTAATACACCAATACCGTCGAGTCCCTTAGTCGCCTCTTACGACACCCGCGGGAAGGATGTGGGGTGATGCTATTCTAAGCCGGCATCACACATCATCTGTGCCCAATTTCATGAAAATCAGTTCAGCAATTTTTGCGTGAAGGAGTAACAAACAAACAAATCTTTTGTATTAATATATTAGTAGGAAGTAGGATAGGATAGGATTTGTAGTGGGATTACTTGGTTTTTAATAAGCTTATGTTTTATTTATTCACACTCATGAACTCGGTCTTTATTCATCCATCACAATGTTAAGAAATGTGGCATCAGTCTACTTCACGGAATTGATACCTTTGGATGTAAACGCACGATTTTAAAAAAATTGCTAAAATGAACTGGAAAGCGAGGATTTGGAACAGGGAGTGACTAATCTGTAACCTGATTCAGCAAATTCAACCTACAGGAATCAAAAAGACCAAACATATATAAAAGAATCACCGTTTTCTTACTCTTTTTTGCATGTGGAAATTTGTAAATTTAGGATTTAACAGTTTTTTTAAATTACATATAAAGTGTAAAAAAATTAGCTGCAAATATTTTAAGGGGTGAATCAGCCCATGAATCTGAACAACTTTCCCCAAGGAATACATAGGTCGAAATATGAAAAAAACATTTGGGCCTCCCATACAGTTGACTTGCTCGGCTGCTACATTTTGTATGGGAGGTCCAAAAATTTTTTCCATATTTCAACCTATGTTACTTGGGGAAAGTTGTACAGTTTCATGGACTGATTCACCCATTTAAATATTTGCAGCTAATATTTTTACACACTGTATAGTCGGCGAAACCAAGTTTTTGGGTACCTATCTACCAACAATTTAATATAAGCTTATAATATATTATTTTATGGTTCTTAGAGTCTACGGGGGAGGCCCATGTTTATCAGTGAGCTTCCTTTATATAGCTTATATGATGGATGATATATGGCGAAACGAAGTTCGCGGGCACCAGCTAGTTCCAAATAAGAGAACACGTGCTCATTTCAGGCAAACAGTTTTCTGTTTAAAAACCAAGGTTCATCAGGTCGTTGGGCGACTTGCTGTCCCACACGAAAAGAAAGAGAGATTTCAAATTGTAATACAATTCTATTCAGGGTGTAAGAGACGATGTAACGAAAACTTTGCAGGCGTGACCAGACCATGAAACTGAACAAATTTTCCAATGGGGGCTATGTTGGGAAACGATAAAAAAAATTCCACCTTCCATACAAAATTCCCGATCAGCTGCGTGATTTTTGTATGGGAACTCGATAATTTTTTTTCGTTTCCCATCATGGCCCGTACAAAAAGTTGTTCAGTTTCATGGTCTGGTCACACCTGAAGTTTTCGTTACACTATCTCTTACATCCTGTATATCTTTTTGCTAGTAGAATAAGCACGGACCAAATGGTGTTAGAAACCCTTACCCTTTTCAACAAAGCGAACTTATTTTTTCCTGTCAGATAGTTTACACGTTATTACCTTAAGACCCAAAATATACCATTGAGGTTTGATAACAATGAATCGCCGAAAATATTACCGTAATAAATGGGTGGCCATTTGTCAATACGAGAGGCTGAGAGCCGATTTGTTATTGGATACGATTCTATAAGTCCACAGAGGAAGGAAAATATTCAGAGGAAACCCGGCGCAGAACGAAGTCTAAATATGCTATTGTAGTATTTAATGCTCTGTGTTTGTCATTGCTTGTGATTACTTTCTTGATGTTGAAAGTTTTTTTATGTATTATTTAACAACGCAATCATCTTTGACGTTTGTCGATTGCTAGCCGCACGATCTTACTGTACACATTTTCATTACAAAAACAAATCTATCGCGATAGTTTGAATATTAACAATTTACCTGCACTGCACCCCAACGTTTCAGATGCACAATCTGTTACGAGCAATTTATCAAAATGTTTTGACGTAGCCGCGAGGACCTTTAGTTTCTTTGAATAATACTTCTTATACTTGTTACATGCTTTTAATTGTGTGAGTGAATCACATAATTAAATGCATAGAAACACAAAGAACAAGGATAATATAGTTGTTATTAACCTGCATGCAGAATACCTAAAAGCGTGTTCAGGTATTTGTATTTATTTGCTATTTTTGCAAACGCAGCACTGTGACGAATTTTTTCATAGCTTCATCTTAGTTGTTCCTCTGATCCTCTCTGAATGATTTTCTTGGTCTGAATACAAACCAGCATCTTAAGCCACATCTGGAAATAGCCGTCACTTTCAGCTCGGTATTGAATAATGACAAGAGATTTATCGTGTCAAAATTGCATTAATTTAGTGTTACCAACTGGTTAGCTGAGGCTGCTCAGTTTTTACGTGATAATAGATGGCGTTGTTATGAAGAAAACTTACGAGTTTTATAGTTGGAGATGTTTCCAAAATCCCGATTATAAGTAACAATACAACAATGACAAAACATGATATTAGAACAATTTACTACTTAGTAAAAGTATAAAACTATCGAATTTGTTGTTTCCTCGGTGTTTTATAAAAGTATTATTTTCCTATAACCATTTGGCCAAAAATGTGACTTTTTATACCATTTTTTCAAAATAACTGTCACAAATTGAAAATAAGGTATAAATATAAATTATGCTCACGTGTAAACTATGAAATATCATTGTATCGAGTCGAGACAGACGTATCAATTTGCGCCCAGCGTCTTCTATACAGGACAATGAAATTTTTATTTCAATACACATGTACTATGGGCCGCATCTTGAGTTGTCAATATAAAGGCATGCCTGAGCGTAACTAGCGCCTTTTTATCACAAAAAAAAATCATACCATGAAAGCAGTAAAAAAACATTTAGTTGGTAAAATTTAGTTTGATACCTGTGACGTTTGTGACATTGGAACAAATGCTACGACAAAAGGTCCATTTTCTTAGTAAAATATCTACTTTTGATAATTCTATATTTTTACATTTTTTACGTATACTTAGGACCCTAATGATTTTAATCTTCGAAAAGTCTACTTCTGTCAGACAGAACTACATACGCAGAAGCTTATTCACAAAATTTTGTATTGGTATAGTTATGTCATAAAGTGCTAAAAGTGGCTATTCTCTTGCCATAAATAATTTCTATTTTCATTATTCTTAATCCTTTAATCCAATTAATTTTAATCCATATTTACTAATAGGAAGGTAATCAGTACTTCCAATCTGACGGAAGCGGATTTTTGATAAATTGAGTTCTCATTGCAAGAGGTTCTATTTATCTCAACCTATACTGGCAAAACCAATAACTGTACTAATGGCCAGTATAAATTGACCCATAGCAACTCGAAGTGTTACTACATTTACTTAGGTACTCGTAATTTCACTCCGTAACTCCATAGCGCTCCTCTACGGCGTAGCAATTCGCTACGAATGTGCATAGGGCAGTAAAACGTTCTTATCCTTACGACTAGAGACGGGCTGAATGTATAGGCCGAATATTTTTTTATGTTCGGTATTCGGCATATTTAATACATTTGGCAAACATACGTATTCGGTCGAAAGTTCGGTGAATTTTCGAAAAATAAAAACGTAATGTAGAAATATATTTTGTTGATTATGGTTATGTCCGGATCAGGAATAAGGCAGCTTTTTTTGCAGCTTCTTTTATAAAATACGAACGGCATCGGGCGGATAGGTCCGGGTCTAGCGCTAATCTCCAAGCTTTGCGAAGAGTAGTAGTAACACCTACCAGTTTTATATAGATCAATTCCTGCCGAATAATTAGAAATCTTAAATCTATTCGATTACATCTTAGGAGAAGGCGCTGCTTGTGCGATAATAAAAAACTCAGCATAGGTAGGAAGGAGTATGTTTTGAATCATTGTACACGGAACTTGAAAGAACATCCCTCAATATAAAGCAGTAACAGCGCCACCTAGTACGCTCTAGTATAACTGTTAATCCCAAAATCCCTCATTAGACTGAATATTTTGGTTCGACATACTGAATATTTTTATTCGGACAACGATTCGCATAAACTATTCGGCCCATCTCTACTTTCGGTATTATAGGTGTCATGGCGGATAAAGTCTGGAGGTGTAAATACTAGAATACATTGTCTGTTTGTATTATTGAATGGAAAATATTGTGTTCGTGATAAAAGTGCTGTATTGTTTCGACTACTCTTACGGTGAAGGAAAAACATCGTCATGAAAACCATATTCAAATAACTTCTTAATTCAGATGATGTTTGAATGTGACTTAATCTAGGATTCGGGGCAAATTTGACTTCGGGTTGCAGAGGTCAGTTGGTAGTCGCTCTGTGTAAAAACTTGGTTCCACGTCAACAAATCCCCTAGTTTAGGTAGCCGACCCAACCTTACAAAGAAACGGGATAAAGCAAGGAGAATGATGATTGTACATTTAATAGTATTTCACCTGCATTCAGCAGTAACAACCTGTCACTATAGTGATACACATGTTTTCTGAAACAACCTTGGAAAACAATCCTCATAAATGTCAGACGTGGCTATAGCGACCGTATTCTTACGGACGTTAACGCTCTGCCTACCCCGCAAGGGATAAAGGCGTGATATATGTATGTATGTATTCAGCAGTAAAGTTTTGTGACAGAGTTTTAATTTAACAGAAGCATGACGGAAAACCCCTTACGTCACATGGAAATCCGAAACTTTTCATGTCTTTAGGGAATTTTCTTTTTTATTATTATACTAGTCGCTGGATAGATGGCGCTGTGCTTGGTATGTTACCGCAAAGAGCGGAACGTAATATTTAGTTTTTGTTTTTTTTTTTTAACTTGGACTCGGACTCATTTGGAACGAAAGTGTCAGTGCATGTACAATCTACACAAAAATCAAGTAACATAGTCGGTTCAACGCCATCTATCGAGTTCTTGGAATACAAGTTTTTTAATTCTCTAAAAGAAAACCTCCTATTACGCTTTTTACTTCACACCTGTCTTGATGTTTTCATTTGTAAGGTTTGATCGGGAACTTACCTAAACCGTGCCCAACTCGAAGTTTACATTTACTTTTGATTCAGTCACGTTTCAAATAACGTTCGTATATCGTAGATACTCACGTGTAGAACGTGACCTCGTATACAGGATGCCCTTTTATTAATGGATCAACCAGTAAGGCGGATCGCACACTTAACGCACGACGGAGCGCTAAAATATCGCAGCTTTCTATCAGATCTACTAGAAACGTAACTTCCCATACTAAAACCACACTCGTAGGACGACCCTGCGCTAACGCTGCGTCGACAGCGGTTGAGCGGTTTTGGTATGGGATTTGACATTTCTAGTATGGATCTGATAGACCGCTGCGATGTTTTAGCGTTCCGCTGTGCGTTAAATATGGAAAAAGCCTACTGCGGGACCAGCAAGTGATAAGCTTCTTCTTTTCGTGTGGGACACCGAGTCGTCCAACGACCCGATGAACCCTAGTGTCAGAATTGTTCAACCGCCTACTACAAGTAGCAGGCTTCTGACGTGGTTGTGTAACGACCGCCGTCTAAGTGATCATAGACAGCAACCGGGACCTACGGCTTAACGTGCCATCCGAAACACGGAACCATCTTACTTACGGACAATCGGGTGGTTCAGCCCGCAATGTCCTAACCAGACTGGGAACAAACTCACAAAGTGATAAATATCAACTTTGTGGGTGACCCACCGAGAATCGAACCCGGAACCTTCTGCGTCAAAGGCAGTCGCACTACCACTGCGCCACATCGGTCGTCATAAAGTGATAAGCAACAACATTATTTAGTAAAATTTCTTTAATTATGAAAATATTTTTTTGGATCGGCCATACAAATTCACTTTGTCAGTAATAGGTACATTCTTGGGCGATCTATGTTCTTTTATCGTATTTTCAAAATAAAACTTAGACGTGACTACGTATACATGGTGTCCTGTTATTAGTGGACCAACTAGTAACTGCGGGACAAGTGATGAGCCACAACATTTCTTAGTAAAAGGGCTTTGCGGAAAATGTATGGAGCATTGGTGTCTTTTTTAATGCCAATTATTGATGGTCAACGAACGCCATTTTGATAGATGTGTAGAGTACTTCCATACAAACAATATTTTGTATGACAGCTCAGCTGTCTAGTGTAACCATTACGAGATTATAGTATAACCATTAGTTGTAACGTTTTGAAGCGAAAACTCGTAATGGTTACACTTCACAGCTGAGCTGTCATACAAAATATTGTTTGTATAGAAGTACTCTACACAGCTAATAGGGTGGTTCTCGTTGACAGTTTAAAAAAAGAAGTTTTTCATATAAAACTGTCGTAATGTTTTGAAGCGTATATCTCGTAATGGTTACACTTCACAGCTGAGCTGTCATACAAAATATTGTTTGTATGGAGGTACTCTACACATCTATCAAAACGGCGTTCGTTGGCAATTAAAAAAAATGGATTTTTTGAAAGGTACCAATTTTACTCATAGGGTTCATCTGGTCGTTGGACGACTCGGTGTCCCACACGAAAAGAGAGAGAGAGAGAGTAAAATTTCTTTTCAGGGTGTGGTTACTTAATCTTTTTAACTTCAACAGTCACAACAGCCCAATGCTGGACATGAGCCTCCCCCGATTAGAGGGTATTTGCCATGTTCACCACAGTTGGCAGAATGGTGATCGCATTGTTGCATTCACAGGGAACGTTGCTGCCCATTCCCTGGGTGAATCGATTCCTAAGTTACTTCTGACGACACAAGATTGGAGTGATGCTATTCTAAGCCGGCATCACATCACACGGCACTCTCTTTTTTCTTGTAAATTGTTTAGTACGACGCCTGAACTGAACAACGTGGCCAATGTAATGCACTTTCGCGGTGCATTGTGTTGCATTTTGGCACAACACCAAATGCATTCAACAGGATGGTAAAGAGGCGCATAAATTTTGTGCATCTTATATTGCTTTGCACAAAATAAATGTTCTTAGGATGAAGTGGATCCATTACATTAGTGGAAGAACAAAAATTATTACCTACTCTTAAAAAAATATAAACAAACACACACACTTTATTCTGCACAGATTTTTTATATTATGATGCATACATAAATCTATACACACATACATAATCACGCCTTCATCCCTTGCGGGGTAGGCAGAGCGTTAACAGCCGTAACAATACGGTCGCTATCGCCACGTCTGACATTTTTGAGGATTGTTTTCCAAGGTTGTTTCAGAAAACATGTGTATCTTCACTATAGTGACAGGTTGTCAGCCTGTCGCCTAAACATTGCAATACACCAACACTCTCGAGTCCCTTAGTCGCCTCTTACGACACCCGCGGGAAGGATGTGGGGTGATGCTATTCTAAGCCGGCATCACACGGTTAAATCTATGAATACACAAAAGCGTTCATAGTCCCATTTCACAGCTGAGTTGTCAAATCCGGCTTATTAAGATTGCAGTAGTAGCGTTACTACTGTCAATCTCCATAGTCTTTTCCCACAGAACAAAAATGTCATTTGTATCGCTCTGCACGCGCATTAAATCTCTGGTCTGTGTCTTTCAAGAATTTTTCTTCTTTTCCATAGGTATTTTCTCTTAAACGCATATACAAAACGTATACAGGGTGACTGGTAAATTGATGCATTCCTTTCAAGGGATGAACCAGCTCATGAAACTGAACAACTTTCTCCATGGAACATAGGTCGAAATATGAAAAAAAATTTTGGCCCTCCCATTCAAATTGACTTAGTCGGTCGGTAATTTTGTATGGGTGGGCCAAATTTTTTTTTTTTCATTTTCGACCTATGTTCCATGCGGAAAGTTGTTCAGTTTCATGAGCTGCTTCATCACTTGAAAGGAATGCATCAATTTACCGGTCACCCTATATACATCTTACGTGAGACAAAAGTGTCAGAAATAGCCTAATAAAAGAAAACTTAATTGTCAAATTAGCAAGTGGTTTGGTTTGACTGAATTGGCTGTATTGATTGACTAAATTGTATAGTCTGACAGTTTTGTTTTGGCTTCCAGACGTATTGAATTCCGGCTTTCACTTAAATTCAATATCTGCCTAGTTACTGAGTTCAACATGAACATTATATAACTTAATTTTGCCTTCTGTAGTTATATAATAGTGTCGATTCCATAACACACCTTAGCTAAAAATAGCGCGCGCATTTGAATAAGCTTAGACAAAGAGAGGTGATGCAAATAAAAATGTCAGTAAAAATAAAGTGACGATTAGACAGATGGAGTCTCTTTCTCTTTTCGTGCTGGACTCCGAATCGTTCAACGACCCAAACAGAAGGTGACTGGACACAAAATAACATGTTTAAAGTGGAAGCCGTAGCTATTTACTAATTATTATTACCCACCAATTATTATTATTACGACAGGCTGACAACCTGTCACTACAGTGATACACGAATCATCTGAAGGGGCCCAATGATCTGATCAATACCTGTCAGACGTGGCGATAACGACCTTAATTTTACGATCGTTAACGCTCTGCCTACTCCGCATGGGATAAAGGCGTGATTTATGTATGTATGTATGTATTATTGACTACAATCCCTTTCCAAACCTGTTTACCAGAAAGTGATAGAGTTATTTTTAGTTAAGATATTATTACCGAATTAACACTTATTTGTTAAGGTTGGATTCTGTCGCATTTAGGATTTGCCGGAATTTATTCTGCCTTAGCAACAGCGTAAGTAATACATACATTCATACATATAGCACGCCTTTATCCCTTGCAGGGTAGGAAGAGCGTTAACGGCCGTAAGAATACAGTAGCTATCGCCACGTCTGACATTTTTAAGGATTGTTTTCCAAGGTTGTTTCAGAAAACATGTGTATTACTATCGTGACAGGTCGTCAGCCTGTCGCCTAAAATTATAATTCACCAATACCCTCGAGTCCCTTAGTCGCCACTTACGACACTCGCAGGAAGGATGTGGGGTGATGCTATTCTAAGCCGGCATCAACAAACAACTTTCCCCAAGAAAATAGGTAAAAATATGGAAAAAAATATTGGACCTCCCCTCCCATACAGGTTGACTAGTTTGGCTGCTAATTTTGTATATTATATAAATTTTTTTTTCATATTTCGACTTATGTTTCTTGGGGGAAGTTGTTTAGTTTCATTGGCTGATTCACACCTTAAAATATTTGCAACTAATATTTTTACACCTTATACTAGCCCTAAAATGCCTTTTTCAGGTCTCCTTCACTTGGAGAGGCCTCGACTTCGTATTGTCCTTCCAATATTACTAGGGGATCGTCTACAATGCCTCTGACAGCGTCTGGCTGAGTTTTGGTCCAAATTAATTTAATTCTCACGCCACGGATCATCGACACGTTCTTTCTTTGTTTTCGTGTGAACACCGAGTCATCCAACGACCCAATAAACCTTAGTGTCAATTTTTTTTTACCACTTTCTACAAGTAGCAGGCTTCTGACATGGTTGTGTAACGACCGCCGTCTAACTACTCATAGACAACAACCTGACCCTACGGCTTAACGTGTCATCCGAAACACGGAACCGTATTTCTTACGGACAATCGGGTAGTTCAGCCCGCAATGTCCTAACCAGACACGACACATAAATAGGTCACTTTTTGGCTATTGCTATAATGTACTATTCTATCAGCATAGAACTCTGCAATCGTTAATTAATCGTCTCTTTCATATCTTTGAAAACATGTTTTTAAATTTCCCTTATCAAGTTTTGAACTTCACTTTCGTGCGTGATGGCGCACTTTTCTTTAATGAAAATCTTTTTTTCTTTGACAGTCAAGTGAGGTTGCGTTTCTGTCAAATCCGACATGTTCTTTCACTCGATGAAAAAGTTATGACAAGGCAAAATTAATGAAATTCGGTAGATCATCAAAACATTGCTGAACTTGGGCGAAAAGCTCGTATATCTAGCTAATTTGCTAGATGACTGGGTCATTAATAAAATACAAAAGTTGTACGCCTAAAACAATTGTCCAATAATCTACATATTTTATTATTAGTTTTTTGAAATATTCAAAGTTTGAATTATTAAACAGATAAATAATATGTCAAATCACGTACTTGTAGATTTGACTCCATCGAAACTAGAGAGACAAAACATCATCTATTCGTGTTTTATCGTTTTAAAAGTAGTTCATTCGACCGGCAAGTCATCATGCCTATTTACACGTAGGTTATTATTATGCCGTGTGATGCCGGCTTAGAATAGCATCACCCCAAATCCTTCCCACGGGTGTCGTAAGAGGCGACTAAGGGACTCGAGGGATTATTGGTGTATTACAATTTTTAGGCGACGTCCTAATCCTGTCACGATAGTGATACACAAGTTTTCTGGAACAACCTTAGAAATCAATCCTCAAAAATGTCAGACGTGGCGATAGCGACCGTATTCTTATGGTCGTTTACGCTGTGCCTACCCCGCAAGGGATAAAGGCGTGATATATGTATGTATGTATGTAAGTTATTATTATCACGTTGATGATTTATCTAAATTGAAAATAAATTATGTCTTTGTTCTTTGCCCCGTTTCCGGTTCTGTTTCTATTTTAGAAACTATGATGTCAAATCAAAAACAGTGATTGGACCGTCGAGGTTACCCTGAATTAGTAAGATGCAATTTATAATATATTTAAAATAATGATAGAAAATTTAAATGAATCGCGCCAGTTGGCGAAAGGAGCAAAATGGCTTACCGCGCATACTCCAAATAGATGACGGAAAATTAATATAAACTTTTCGCGGTCACACATAATGACAAAATATTAAAACCCAGGTTCCTACCGCGATACCCAATTTTGTTTGAATTCTCCCAAAAAGTTGGAGAATTATCGGTAAGTACCTAAATGTGTGTATTTAAATTATAGTATTTTATTTAGATTTATTTGCTTGAACATGGCAAAAGTGTATGGTAAACCCTGTCTTAATATTTTAGTCATAGTAGTAGAAAGTTGTACTTACTCATTAAGAAGTAACTCATTAGAAGAGTATCGAAAAAAGAAAATATTTATTTAACTATTATACATGCTAAAATTTTCCGCTCTTTATTATAATTACTTTATTAGAATTTTCCAAATAAAGTAAAATAAAATAAAATAGTTTGTGTGTTAAAATTAGTTGTACAAAACAAAATATTCTTCTACTTTTTTATTAAAAAGCTAATAAGTTTTTTCCACAATCGAAATTTAAAAACACATATTGAAGTGCCGCGTTTCTACTAGGAACATAAAATTGTTATAAAAAAGAGAAAATTGTGTCTGACAATTTTCTCTTTTTTACAATGACTAATTTATTTTTAGCGACAGTATTGTATTGTAAATTTTTGACTTTCTGAAAGAATTCGTTGTGAATCTACTTGGAAATAAACGATTGAAATTTGAAATTTGTTATTTTCAACGCCATTTGTATTTGTCGAAATATTTGTTTGTTTAATCCCAAATTAACTATATAAAATAAAACGCACTTACCAAAACTTTTACGCAAACAAATTAAAAAACACTTCAAAAAGTTTTCACTTAAAAAGTTTTTTCTCACAAATATCTCACGAAACTCGCACAAAAGAATTGAATCGACTCACACTGGCTGGCGACAACTTTTGGAAGAAGAAAGAAAACTTTCGCGCAAATTTGAATTTGGAATGCCGCGAGCTTTTTCCGAGGGCGGAGCGACGTCTACCCTTCTCGAAGGTCGAACGGATACTAAAGGTGCGATGCGGTGAGAGGTTGCGTTGCGATTCTGTGAGGGTTAAATCTGATAAGTTCGCGTAGGTTTCATCGTGGGTTTATGCAGTAGTGTGGGAACAAAGTTGATGAACGACCCGATGAACCTTGGTGTCAGAGTTTAGGTAGATAATTGTGTGGTTTCAGTCTTTTTCAGATATGTTAGCATGATAGAAAATGATTACTTAGGTACACAATTTGACACGAGCATTCTAATGCCTAATTATTTTCAGTTACTACTTTATATACAGAATATTACAACAGCAAAAGAAATGTGGGATAAATTGTGAACAGTGTACGAACACAAATCTGATGCGTCGTTGCATCTAAAGTCTAACCTACACATCAATATCATAAAAAAGAAACAAGTGCGATTTCAATGAGGATTTTTGGAACAACACTTGTTCGAGCTAGGTGGCGCTACTTCAGATTGAAGGATCATCTGTCAAGTTCAGTGCAAAATAAAAATACTATTAATTCTATTTATTGGGATTTCAATGCGTTCACAGTGCTTTATTATTCTCATAAATAAAACAATACATTTCTTACCTTCATTTATTACCCCTAGGGAAATTGCTGCTGCGCTTTTCCAGAATTCGCAACCACCGCCTCCTACTAGGAACTAAAAGGAAAGAATAAAAATTTCCAATTTCAATTTCACCCTTAGACTTGTACACAAAGGTCTTAAAACCATACAGCCTTGTCTATTCTATTTCTTGGTTATGGCGTTTTCATTATGATTTCGCCAGTCTCGAAGTGAAGTAATGAAAATGTGGCATTACGCCGAGGGAGAGTCCACAACACAGGAGACCCTAGTCTTACGACTAGGGGCTGTGATGCGCAAAAATGTGTAGTAACAGAAACTTGATAGTATAATTTTCTGCACCACGTGGTGGCCGCTCGTCACTATTACACAATGTGGAATATATGCGTTAATTACAATTTCCTATTTACTGATTACATTCAGAATAGTTTATTGCTTAAAACACTATCAGAATTATGCACCAAACACTCAAATAAACAAGAAATATTAAATTATAATCAATACCCAACCGCCATGATGAAATAGCGGCGAACGACGTACAGCCTTGTCTTTAGGTTGTAGTACGTAGTAACGATTTCAAGTCGCGTACCGGGTGACATATTGTTTTTTTTTTTTTGCTCATAGCTGGCACAGGAATGAAATAGGCGCCAAATTAGTTCCATTTTTTTCTGAAGAAGAAAACTGCATGAAGGGCATGACTGGGTTGTTTTTCCTATAAATGATGCAATGAGGTATTTTTTCTGTCTCTTTTCGTTCGGGACACCGAGTCGTCCAATGACCTGATGAACAGTTTATATTGCAACTAACCTTGAATCGAATTCACTCCGAGCGAACGACGACGCTGGCACCAGTTTAGATAAATAGTCAAATTAAAAATAGAATAGAGTAAAAAAGTATCACCCCACATCCTTCCCACGGGTGTCGTAAGAGGCGACTAAGGGACTCGAGAGTATTGGTGTATTACAATTTTTAGGCGACAGGATGACAATCTGTTACTATAGTGATACACATGTTTTCTGAAACTACCTTGAAAAACAATTCTCAAAAATGTCAAACGTGGCGATAGCGACCTTATTCTTACGGCCGTTAACGCTCTGCCTACCCCGCAAGGGATAAAGGCGTGATATGTATGTATGTAAAAAATATATTTATGTATATTATATATATATTAAATTTCCTCCATCTTTACCAGCGATTTTTCTTTCATTGAATATGCATTAGTTTTCTTACACATTCCGTTCCATTTCCCTGTTCAAGTCTCCTCGGTTTTACTAATGGCACTCAAAATTATAATTTCCAAGCACATATGCTAATAAAACCAAATGAAAGCGAGGAGCAACGGGTCGTTGCCAGTTTCAGCTAATAAATAAGTTATAGTTGAAAATGAGCGAAGAAAATTTGCACTTTGCTCCTTGCACTGTGCTCACTAATCCGCCACATGCAAATATCATCTGATTTCAAATTTTATTTGAATATGGGTTTTATCACGATGTTTTTCCTTCACCGTAAGAGCAGTCGGTAAATGTACGTGAGTAAAAACACATTGGTACATGGCGGGGATCGAACTTGGGTCTCACGATTGTAAGACCGGTGTCCTAACCACTTGGCCACCGACGCTGAGTATCCTACTAATATATAGTATACAGGGTGTTAGGGACAGCAGCGTCCCGAATACTGATAGGGTGCAAGCAGACCATGAAACTGAACAACTTTCCCCTTGGAACATATGTCAGGAAACGACAACCCCCCATACAAGTCGACTTGGTCGGTTGGTAATTTTGTATGGGAGGTCAGCTTTTTTTTTTCACATTTCGACTAATGTTCCTTGGGGAAAGTTGTTCAGTTTCATGGGCTGGTTCACCCCTTAAAATCTTTGCAGGATTTTTTTTTTCATTCTGGACGTCCACACCGCGCTTTTTACTCTGGAACATTAGTTATTTACAGTCATGTCAAGTCTAAAAAATTTAAACGAGTAACTCTGTATCAGTAAAAATGAGCAATGGAACTTTGCACTTTTTATTGATTTTGAGGGTTCCGAACGCCTTTTAATGACTAAAGCGCAGTACCCAAATTGTCAAATCGGGACCGGGATCAGAATTCCATAGAATTAGTGATAGATCTGCCAACATGAGCTTGTTAAAAGATCATCAAACTACTTATTTTGTTTAAGTGTGCAAGCAACTTTATAGTAAAAAATCGCTGAATATGGTATCGTATTTAGCTATGAAACTTTACAACGAAAGTAAAAGTCGTTAACGAAAATCTAAAAGATGATAATTTCTGGTAAAACAGTTTCATTATTTTAGGCGGAACGCACACTTAACGCAAAACGGAGCGCTAAAATAACGCATCTGTAACGCAGCGGTCTGTCAGATCAATAGTAGAAACGTAAACCCCAGTCAATACTAAAACCGCTGACGACGGATGCGATACGGCTGCATTATTTTGACGCAAGGGATAGAGGCGTGATTTGTGTGTGTGTGTGTGTGTGTGTGTGTATGCTACTGCCCATATTGCCTTTATTCATCACTTTTTACGACACCCACGGGTACAAATGGGGCGATGCTATTCTAAGCCGGCATTAGATCGCGTATTCCCGTCTAATTATGATGCACCTAGGAAGAGCCCTTTTAAAATGTGCCATCATAATTTTACTTGAAGTAATTTGGACCCGCAAGTATTTCGCAACATTTGTGACTCCTCTAAGTAAGGGAATCACTTAGGGCAGTGATTCTAAAAGTTTCCATAGTCCATTTTCATTTGAGAGTATATAGCATGCCGTGTGTTGCCGGCCTAGAATAGCATCACCCCACGTCCTTCCCCCGGGTGTCGTAAGAGGCGATTAAGGGATTCCAGAGTATTGGTGAATTACAATTTTTAGGCGACAGGCTGACATCCTGTCACGATAGTGATACACATGTTTTCAGAAACAACCTTGGAAAACAATCCTCAAAAATGTCAGACGTGGCAATAGCGACCGTATTTTAACGGCCGTTATTGCTCTGCCTACCCCGCAAGGGATAAAGGCGTGATATGTGTGTGTGTGAGATTCATCCATATAGCTATATTAGTATATTAAAAGATATGGGCCAAAATTTACCAAACAAATACAAAGAAAAAATGCGGTTCAATTTAATTGAATTTTATTGAGATTTACCGCACTCACAGTACTATATTGTTCTCATAAATGAAAATAAGAAAACGAACAATTTACAAGATCGTACAAATTGATTGTTTCCCGGTCGACGCTTGTCATATTTTCGATTTATTATTTTCATTGAATTCAATTTCAAACCAAAAGTATGAACAAACATACATACATACATATATCACGCCTTTATCCCTTGCGGGGTAGGCAGAGCGATAGTGGCCGTAAGAATATAGCCACTATCGCCACGTCTGACATTTTGAGGATTGTTTTCCAAGGTTGTTTCAGAAAACATGAGTATTACTATAGTGACAGGTTGTCAGCCTGTCGCCTAAAAATTGCAATACACCAATACTCTCGAGTCCCTTAGTCGTCTCTTACTACACCCGCGGGAAGGATGTGGGGTGATGCTATTCTAAGCCGGCATCACACGGCAAAAGTATGAACAAAAAAGCATAGAATAGGACGTTTCTATTTCTTCTAAACCTTATAGCAAAGGCCAGTTTCTTCCCTAAAATTGCAATATACCTACATTAACATAATCTTACAACACCAACCTAAAAGATATGGGGTGATGCTATTTTAAGCCGGCATGACCAGCATCAATCACACTTTGGATGCAACTGACCTCTATATTATCTCCGTAGTGAGGAGGGGCGTAAATCCAACAAAATTACTTTCGCGACCTTGCCTCTGAATGAGATAAAATTGTTTAAAAATACTAATGTCTTGGGCCTTGAGGCGACACGCTTTTCTTAGATTATTTTCATTATTTACTTTGCTGAAAATTTTATGAAAAAGCTGATTATTTTCCTTTGTGACATTTTTGTCATGGTTTGTAGGTTAGTAGGGGTAAATAAGCACAATTTCTTGTTTGGCGTTTTTATTGTGATTGCGCCAGTGTCAGTAAGTAGTTATTGGTGGCTCCTGTAGGGCGATGATAGTGCCATCTTCAGCATCCAAGGGCGTCCACTTTATACCTTTCGAAAATGTTGTGTTTAACTTCCATTATTTCTTAATTTATGCTGCATATTTTTATTATTTATTTAATAAACTTTGTGCACTAATTGTGTACATGGGCAGACTTAATGCCAACGGCATTATCTACCGGTCTACCTTAGGGCATGTGGAGATTTACGGCAAGTACAAAATGAAAATTATTTACAAATTAAAGAAATATTAAATCATAATCCTATAAATGTAAAATTCAATGGTTGCATTGAGGATCTCTAACGATTAAAACACTATCGAAAATAACCACTTGGGACTTAAATAAATATAAAATATAAAAAATTGAAAAGACGTCCATCATTGACAGATGAAAAAATGGTTCATTGTTTCGGATGGCACGGATATGATTACTTAGACGGCGATCGTTACCCAACCATGTCCCTGCTGCTTGAAAAATTCTAACACTAGGGTTCATTGGCTCGTTGCACTACTCGGTGTCTCACATGAAAAAGAGATTGTCCATGCATGACAAACAGACAGACAGAGTATCGCAAAAAAAGGCATTATTTCAAAGTACGTATTGACATGATGAAAAAATGTGGTACAAAAAAACTAGAACCTAGACTATTAAGGACCCTGTACTCGATATCCGTGAAAAAAATTCATTGAATGATTTCCCAAGGCCCCTTTCCGGCACGTCTGCATAAAAAATGGAGTCTGTAGGGAAACACGACGCGTGGCCTATTATATGTGTTGGCGCGTTGAGGACTAACCATTTACAGGGTCTACTAAAAAACCTTATTATTTAGGCGCACACTTGACGCACGACGAAGCGCAAAAATATCGCAGCGGTCTGTCAGATCCATACTAAAAACGTTACTCCGACTAAGGATGACAACAGCGGTTGAGCGGTTTTAGTATGGGTATTGACATTTCTAGTATAGATGTGACATACCGCTGCGATGTTTTAGGGCTCCGTCGTGCGTCAAGTGTGCGATCCGCCTAGTCGACTTTGCTCGTGTGTCTCCTTCTGTCTGTTAGTCTGTTTCTCTTTCTGGCTGTTCGTTTGTAAATTCTTCGAAATTACAGTAAGTATACTTCTTATTAGCGAAATAAAGACATTTTCGTTTTTATGATTTGACAAAACACGAAATTTTATAAAAATTCCTATTATTCTATTGCTATTCCGAATTTGGGAGATTTTCATTAAGATTTACCTCATTTTACACACTATTGCACGATATCAGACATTTATTCCAAAATAATCACACTTTTCAAACAATGTGATTCGTAACACTTGATTTTAAGGTTCCGTGGTTATTAACACTAAAACTATAAGACATTATTACGGGTTTTAACTCACGGTAGGGATATATCGAGCACCCAATATTTCGGCGATGTTGCAATCGCCATGATCACGGGTAAACTGGAGCGGCTGCGGGTGACGGTTACGAATTTGTGTAAAAATAAGTTTGTGTCTAAACCTGCAATAAAATCATGCGATACCGTTAGTGTGTGTTGTCGAGATGACTTTCGAGTGAGTACCGATAGTGACCAAAGTGTTCCGAAAAAACGCAGAAGAATGAGGGTAGACAGATATGTTTGCCCTTAGCCGTCACCCGCAGCCGCTCCAGTTTATCCATACTTACTTTAGATTAGAGTAAACATAAGCCACCCAACACCAAGCCGTCCAACTTTTCTAAAAATAACTATATCGGAAAAGAAAGCTGGCGGAATAGAATCTACTTGGCATTTAGCAGTATGGCCATACTACCTTTGTCTTTCCCGTACGGAAACAAATGAATAGATTTGGAAAAATTGTCAATTGGGTAGCCGCTTGATAAAAGATCAATAAAAGAAAAGTGTACAGAGTCAAATAACGTGAAATAATGTGGAAACAGTGTGATAATCGTAACTAATAGTAAAGAGGATATCATACAAGATCATTTTATACAAGATCAAGTTGAACAATTCCATCGTTTTCCTAACAAAATCTGCGCAAAATAGGGCAATTCCTGACACTTTCCCGTCAAATATACATATAAGGTGTGAAAATATTGGCTGCAAATATTTTAAGAGGTGAACCAGTCCATGCAACTGAACAACTTTCCCCAAGAAACATAGGTCAAAATATGAAAGAAATTTTTAGACCTCCCATACAAAATCTAGCAGCCGAGCGAGTCAACTGTTTGGGAGGTTCGATCTTCGACCTATGTTCCTTGGGCAAAGTTGTTCAGTTTCATGGGCTGATTCACTCCTTAAAATATTTGCGGCTAATTTTTTTACACCCTGTATATCGCATAAAAAATATCCGTAGGTTTTCAACCATCCAGGTTGAGTTGTAAGTGGATTTTTCAGGTGGAGTGGTAAGGGGTATTTTCAGGTCCCGCCGCGGCGTAGTTTCAAAATCCTTTTTCTAACTTTTTGCATCATGTAGGAAGTTTTTAATTTTAAACCAGGCTGGCAACACGGGCTGGCATATACTATGGCCTTAGCCTGACCAGGAAAAACAGCCAGTTTACTGATGATAGTTGAACATGATAACATCATAATCACTGATGAAATGGTTGCATTTTTCAATAAAAAAAATTATTTTATTTATTTGATAGCGTATTTGATAGATACATTAATATAATCTTCTTCTTAGCGTGTCGATGGCAGACACTACACCGTCGCAGCCCAGAACTTGGCCACATTGACAGCGCTGGCAGACGCTGCCATAAGATCGTCCTTTGTGCACATTAATATAGTAAGGCTCTGTTTATCTGTTTGTTTGTTGCAGGATATACGCTGCCGAACGTGGAAGCTGATTGAGCCTTTGCACTTCAAGGTAACGCCTCAGCGGTAACGCCCCGCATGGATCATGTTTTTAGTGCGTGCAGCCGGCCATGCCAAAAAAATTGACATAACCTGAAAGTATTTTCGAAAACTATCTCCATAGATACAGTAAAAAGAAGTTAGACACTCGTACAAAGCGCGTCTAACTTTTTTGTGGTAAAATCTCTATGAGGATACGAGCTAATACACTATCACAACAGCCACAACAGTCCATTGCTGGACATAAGCCTACCCCGTTTGGGGGTATTGCCATACTCACCACGCTTGGCAGGCGGATGGACAAGCGCAGTAAAAGGTGTTGATTTATCCCTTACTCGCCCTTTACGACACCCACTGTTCGAAATGTGGTGATGCTATTCTAAACCGGCACCACACGGCTAATGTAGAAGCAGGGGAACCTTTTTATATACATAGACAGGGTGTTAAAGTAAATGCGTGCCATAGCTTCAGGGCAGTTCCAGTATCGATAAAGGAACCCAAAAAAAATATTTAAAAAATTCTTGAAACAATTTTTTTTAATACAACAACCTTGGAAAACAAACCTCAAAAATGTCAGACGTGGCAACAGCGACCGTATTCTTACGGCTGTTAACGCTCTGCCTACCCCGCAAGAGATAAAGGCGTGATATATGCATGTATGTATGTATGTATGTAAATATAGAGCGTGTTAAAGTAAATGCCTGCCATAAATTTAAAAAAAAAATGTTTTTAAAGAATTTTTTAAATATTTTTTTGGGTTCCTTTATCGATACTGGAATTGCCCTGAAGCTATTGCACGCATTTACTTTAACACCCTGTATACATACATAAATCGCGCCTTTGTCCCTTGCGGGGTAGGCAGAGCGTTAACGGCCGTAATAATACAGCCGCTCTCGCCACGTCTGACAAATATAATACCTATTTCATATATTAATTTCACTTAAGGTCAATTCCATTACCTCAAAAAGATCCATATATTAAATAACATACACCCTCTTAAGTAGGCAAGTACCACCCAAAGATTAATTATGAAGATATTTTAATGAGTTTTGTTGCAAAGTTCAATATTTTCTTATACCACATATAAGATTGTTTTCATAAACCTTTTAAGATCAACATTCTTCAAGGTAATTACGGCTATTTATGTAGTAGTACAATGTTATACATACATACATAGGTACGTACAATGTTATACCTACCATAAACCTATACCTATGTCAAATAGGTAACTGCGTAAATACTTCGGCGGTTCCCACTTCTAACGCACGACGCTGCGCATTTTTAACACATCCATATCTATTCGTTTGTCAGATGCAAGGAAATTTCAAATTCTCTCCTTAAGTCAACATTGACGCATGAACTTGCGGTGACGGATGCAGAAACATGGTAAAAACATTTTATTGCACATTCAAAACACAAAGCACATGTTTTGTTATAAATAAAATAAAATAAACACATAACAGAAAAACTTAAATGTGCAAAGGCGGCCTTTTCGCTGAAAGCAATCTCTACCAGGCAACCTTTGGATGAAGGAGAAATAAGACAGAAAAGAGTAATGCATAAATAAAGTTTAGATTAGATCGGCATTTTGTTTTGAAAGAGTTAGTTTTGTGTAAAATACCAACTTCATACTATACAGGGTGTAAGGGACGGTGTAACGAAAACTTTGCAGGCGTGATCAGACCATGAAACTGAACATCATTTTCTATGGGGACTATGTTGGTAAACGTGAAAATTTACTCATCCTCCCATACATTTTCCAAACAGCTGAGTGACTTTGTATGGGAACTCGAAAAATTTTTTTCGTTTCTCAACATAGCCGCCATAGAAAATGTTGTTCAGTTTGATGGTCTGATCACGCCTGCAAAGTATTCGTTACACCGTCCCTTACACCCCGTATATACTACCAATATTAATATGTAGGTATGATGTATTGATATCCATATTATCTTCATGTAGGGATAGGACAAAAGGTTCTGAAAAACGTGATCATGGGCGGGCCCTACAATCGGAAAATGTCCTTGACAGAGTACTAACATCAAACGAAAATTGTTCTCACGTTAGGCCCTTGTCAAAAGGACTGAGGGCCCTTCGAATCACTCCACCATATCTTGTCAGCTTTACGTGTAGGCATACGACCGACGACGACGAGTTTTTTCCCCGGAAAACGTAATCTTATTTAAAAAAAAAATATTGTTGACGCGCAACGGGATACTGGGTATTACCATCTATGATATTTTATCTCTTTGATCGGAGCGTCATCGTTCATAGTTCATAGCTCCTAGTCGGCGCCATCTATATTTATTTTACATATCTCATGCTCTGAAAGTAGGTCATTACTGACAAAAAACACGACCTGTAAGTTCAACTTACAGGCGAGGTTTTAAAACTAAGCCTGTAAGTAATTTTAAATATGGAACTAGAAAAAGAACCAATAGAATCGCGGCAATTAAAAAGTTAAAATCAATTTCTTCTTCTTTTTAATAGGAGTTGCATCCAATTAGTTGTATACGATTTTAAATTCCGAACAGGCCGCCACGATTTGTGTTGCTTGAACGCAGGAATTATATTTTTAATCTGTATTTTTATAACCTCAATAAATGAGTTTGTCGAATTATTACTCAATATTACAATGACAAAAGTAAAAATGACTAATATCCCTACGATCAGAAAAATGTCTACTTTATGTTAGGATACTTTTCTTTCATATTAATTCAATATTTTTCAATCATAAAAAAAAGTTTAGTGGTGCAATTTGAATAGCAGACGATACAATCATCATTTATGGATCGTTTTTTTGTATTTATCGCTTTACGTAGTCGGTCCCAAAGTTCTGTCACTGGCATATTATTTTTGAATTTAGAACACGGATTTGGAAAAGTTTTATTGCATTCCGTTTTTGAATGTTTAACAATTATTTTAAAACAATAAAATAATCATTTGGCGCGATTTTTCACGATGGAGTGGACTTTGAAAGAAAACCGAATAGCAGTTTTGGCGTTGCATCGCTGTGGGCACTCGCCGAGTACCATTTTCAAGTTGCTCAAAAAATTGAAAATAACGCTTAGGTTTGGGTATCGTACTATAACTAGGTACACTGAAGTCTCTAGTGTTGAGGACAAGAAAAGAACTGGCCGGCCTCGCTCCGCCAGAACACCAGCAGTGATCAAAGCGATCAAGGAGCGCATACGAAGAAATCCTGTCCGAAAACAGAAACTTATGGCTTTGCAGATGAAGGTTAGTAGAAAAACAGTCAAAAAGGTTTTAAACGAAGACCTTAAGCTGCGAGCATACAAAAAAAAGAGTGGGCACTTACTTAATGCCCGTTTAAAAGAAATTAGACTCAAAAGATCTCGGGTGTTGTTAAAACGGTACGCGAAAAACCGGCACCGCGATATACTTTTTACAGACGAAAAAATTTTTGATATAGAAGAAAAGTATAATAAACAAAACGATAGAGTGTACGCTACCAGCTCTGAAGAAGCAGGAAACAAAGTTCCGCGGGTGCAACATGGGCATCATCCCTCTTCAGTCATGGTCTGGTTAGGAGTCTCCTACTATGGGCCAACTGAGGTTCATTTTTGCGAAAAGGGGGTCAAAACCAGCGCAAAAGTGTACCAAGAGACGGTTTTGGATCGGTACGTCAAAGACCTGCCCAACACACTATTTTCAGGACATCACTTTGTATTCCAGCAGGATTCTGCGCCCGCTCACAAAGCCAGGACCACTCAAGCCTGGTTTGAACGTCAAAACATTGAGTTTATAAGACACGAAGATTGGCCTTCCTCCAGTCCGGACCTTAATCCTCTGGACTATAAAATTTGGCAGGTCTTAGAGAGCAAGGTCTGTGCTAAGCCCCATAAAAATTTGGAGAGTCTGAAGTCAGCCATAGTCAAAGCAGTCGCTGAAATCGACATGGATATGGTGCGTGCTGCGATAGACGACTGGCCGCCCCGGTTGAAGGCCGTTGTTAAAAGCAAGGGAGGTCATTTCGAATAGTTTTATGTTATTTTGATTCTTCGATGATTGTATTTTTAATTGATATATAAATTTTTAAAAACGGATTGGTACTTTTTATTTTATCAGTATTTTCATATATGACAGAACTTTGGGACCGACTACGTATTTTACTCTCTTTTTTTTATTCGATATGTAAAGCAGTATACGTACCACGGATGTAACATCAATAACAACCTCGGAAAGGTACCGCCCTCGCTCCGCTCGGGCGTTAAAAAACCTCGGTTGTTATTGATAGCTTACATACCTCAGTACGTAATCTACTATTTATACTACTACTACATAGAAAGTGCCATATTGCCATTGTGATTTTTCTATACTTGAAACTGCTAGCAGACTACGATATGACCGAAATCATCCAACTGAGATCCAATCGACATCCATTTGCAACGATTTTCATTTAGCACACTTAGGGCCCTGAAAAGTCGTTCGTGTGTAGGCACGCCTTTCCAGACCCCTCAATGTTAGTGTTATGTAAGTGCTCTCTAGAACTTTATTGATGAAATTCCAATGTTACCAAAACTATTTTTCTTTTTCTTGTAGGACGTTGAGTCGTCCAACGACCAGATGAGCCCTGGTGTCAGAGTTTTCTGTTGCTAATCTTTCAGTCTCTTGATGACCATAGATATAACATGACTTAGGTATCTAACCACTATCCATTTCTAAACCTATTTGATGGAAAGTGACAGCACTATTTTTAGTTACTAAGATAAATTACCGAATTGATACATACACACTCATATCACGCCCTTATCCCTTGCGGTGTTGGCAGAGCGTCAACGGCCATAAAAATATAGTCGCTATCGCAATGTCTGGCAAAGATTGAGGGCTCTTTTTTCTCTGATTCGTGTATCACTGCTGTTACAGGTTGTCAGTCTGTCACCTAAAGTGTAATTAATACACATGGAACCCTCGAGTCCCTTAGTCGTTTCTTACGACACCCACGGGAATGAAAAGGAGTGATGCTATTCTAAGCCAGTATCACACGGCGAATTCATACCTTTGTTTATTTTTACCTAACTACATTTCGTATTACGATTGCCTACATTGTAACGCCATCTATCTGCGGTGTTTGAACCTCCTCCTATGCAGATGGCAAGGTAAAAATGAAATAGAACCTCTTTCTGTGCCACCTTCGCCTTCACTGCTGGGCTTGTAAGTTTCACAAAGAACCAAGAGATGGCGCTGAAATGAATAAAAAACATATTTGGATTTCACATCAACCTGGCTTAATCGGTTGGCTGGTACATTTTGTATGGGAGGTCCAAAATCATTCGGGAGATCCAATCCTTTTTTACATATTTCGACCAATGTTTCTTGGGGAAAGTCGTTCAGTTTTATGGGCTGGTTCATCCCTTTGAAGCAAGTTAAGTACTCTTCCTAACTCCCTGTATAAGTATGTTAGTCGTCTTACACGTTATATTGTGAAATTTAAATAAGATAAACTAAAAAAACTTCCAAAATATGTTGTAAACGTGATACGGTCACCAGATGACCGCCAGACCAACTTCAACAAATTATATAATTAATTTTGCAATCATCTTTGCAAACCATACTTCCGTAACACACCACAGCACAGACAAATCAGTAGGTAACTTTCAGTTTTTATTATTTGCTAGGTACCTGGTAGTGACTACCTAAGCTTTATGCCCTATAAAATGTTATCAATCTACAAGTCTACCGGTAAAAAAAAAAAACAATTAAAATTCAAAATTTTAATCTAGTTTTGACTTTTAGACCTACCGTGTGCTTTACGACTTTTTATCACAGGACACTTTTAGTTTGTATTTATATGCTTAGTCGATTGCGTTATGTTTCAAGTCTTGCCGCGAACAAAAAAAAAGTATAGTGCGTAACTTGTTTAATAGTGGGAACAATGGTTAACCAACCGGCTACGCAATGTACATCGAATTTTGCCTTTAGACTTGTAGCCTGTAGTTTCATAATATAGGGCACTATTCATACACAATTTATGACATTATCTTGACAAAAATATCGGGAAACAGCTGACACTAAAACGCGTTGATGTCTTTTGTATGACAAATTATTAATTTGTACTATAGCAGTTTTTTGAGTACCCAACTGAAATCAGCTATTTCCTTTATTTTTATTTTGAGCCAGACATGTCCCACTGCAGGGCAAAGGCCTTCCTCTCTTTCCTCCACTTTTCCCTATCCTGGGCCGCCTCCATCCAGTTATTGGCGTATGTATGTAGCTCTTCTTTCCACCTTTTTCTGGGACGACCACGTGCCCGTTTTGCGTTTTGCGAATTCACCTATTGTTTAATTAAAAACACTTTATTGCACTTTAAAACACTTTATTGAAAATACAAACACATAAGGCGTGAAAAGGTTTATTTACAAATTATTATAGAATCAAACTTTTTTTCTTCTTATTCCTTATTTATTAATATTCCCTTTTTATTTCGATGCATTGCAATCAGTTCCTCACTACTGTATTACAGTTAGTCTGTGACTCCATAGAATACACATACTTGACATTTTTTTTACTATATTAATTTTTTCCCAACCTGTAATGTTACTCGTAACTAATATAATAAGACAAATTACTCTATTAGACCTGGCCACAAAAAATCTACACGCGCTTTCAACGCGTGTTATAAAAGTATCTTTGTTACTCTAGTAAAAACCCGTTTTTGTTTTTAAGTTTTTCGTATTTAAGTAGAATATTGTACCGGTTTAATGATAACCACATGTACGTATAAAAATTTACGCTCCCATGTGTATGAACGGGGTGATGCTAATCTAAATCGGCATCTTATGGCCTTTACACAGATCACACATTATGAAAACTACTTATCACAGTATACACACACACACAAATCACGCCTTTATCCCTTACGGGGTGGCAGAGCGTTAACGGCCGTAATAATACGGTCGCTATCGCCACGTCTGACATTTTTGAGGATTGTTTTGCGAGGTTGCATCAGAAAACATGTGTATCACTATAGTGACAGGTTGTCAGCCTGTCGCCTAAAAATTGTAATACACCAATACTCTCGAGTCCCTTAGTCGCCTCTTACGACACCCGCGGGAAGGATATGGGGAGATGCTATTCTAAGCCGGCATCACACGGCATATCACAGTATCGCCGCTCGAATAAACCAATTTTGGCAGCTGTCAAATCCACACCCGAAGAGACGTAATAATAACATTGACGTGATTTTGACAGCTGCCATTCGAGCAGTGCTACTCTGCCAGTCTCAATTCCGATTGAATAAAAACTAAGCCAATAATTAGAACAATGATAATGACTTCGGATCATGATAAGTAGGTACAAATACTATAGGTACAGGATGTTAAAACAATGCGGTAGTTTCAAAGATGAAAGATGTAAAAAAAATATGTTAATAGGAATTGAATAGATGAACCAGCCTACGAAACTGCACAACTTTCCCCAAGGAAAAATATAAAATAAGCAATTATTGTTCCTTCTATCTTTCCAATCCTCCCATACAGATTGGCTCAGTCAGCTGGTATATTTTGTTTATGAGGTCTAAATTTATTTATCATAATTTTGACCTACTCGTGGCGATAACGAGCGCAATTCTACTATCGTTATTGCTCTGCCTACCTCGCAAGGGACAAAGGCGTGATTTGTGTGTGTGTGTGTGTGTGTGTGTGTTGACCTACGCCTTCATGAAACGCTGTCATATTACTTAGGCTGGTTCATCCCTTAAAATATTTGCAGCAAAAAGCTTTTATTTATTGTATTTTACGTATACATACATACATACATACATATATCACGCCTTTATCCCTTGCGGGGTAGGCAGAGCGTTAACAGCCGTAAGAATACGGTCGCTATCGCCACGTCTGACATTTTTGAGTATTGTTTTCTAAGGTTGTTTCGAAAAACTTGTGTATCACTATAGTGACAGGTTGTCAGCCTGTCGCCCAAAAATTGTAATACACCAATACTCTCGAGTCCCTTAGTCGCCTCTTACGACACCCACGGGAAGGATGTGGGGTGATGCTATTCTAAGCCGGCATCACACGGCATTTTACGTATAAAACCTGCCATTTTGAATTCAATCTATATGCCGTGTGATGCTGGGTTAGAATAGCATCACCCCACATCCTTCCCGCGTGTGTCGTAAGAGGCGACTAAGGGACTCGAGAATACTGGTGTATAACAATTTTTAGGCGACAGGCTGACAACCTGTCAATATAGCGATACACATGTTTTCTAAAACAACCTTGGAAAACAATTCTCAAAATGTCAGACGTGGCGACAGTGACTGTATTCTTAGGGCCGTTAAGGCTCTGCCTACCCCACAAAGGATAAAGGCGTGAATATGTATGTATGTAAAAATTCATGTTATTTTAATAGGATACCTAGCCATTGTCATTTGAGCAGCTGAGACGAATCTAACGACACCTCATAATGTCAACATCCGCTTATCCGTAACCACTTAGAAAAAAGCAAAAGAAAATCATTTGTTTTTAAAAATGGCGCCCTGGGTTGCCTAATTTTCAAAAGTAAGTATTCTTTTTTATTACCAAACTTTGATAAGCAAAACTTTTTCTCTATTTAAACTAAAAGTTTTGCAGTTTTTTCTAACACCCTGTATAGACATAGACTGTATAAAATATAGAGCTTCTACACCGGTGAAAGGTAACTGACGATTCGTGACGTCACAACGGGCGTACACCATAGATGCAATGGTACGTTAGAATCGTTAATGAGAATAGGTAATTGAATAGAATGTATAAAATAGTTTGATTTTCTTTTTGTGACAAAAACTGTTGAGGTTTAAAAAAGTATATTACTCTTTTCCTTTTATTAGACAGTTATTCACAAATCCGCTACTTGGTTATGTTTATTGGCGGATCGCACTCTTAACATACAACGGAACGGCTAAAACGTCGCAGCGGTCTATCAGATCCATACTAGAAATGTCAATCCCCATACTAAAACGGCTTCTTCTTCTTCAGAAAGAAGAAAGAATGCCCATACTAAAGCGGCTGACGCAGGCCGATCTGATTAGGAGTCGAAGTGGTCGCCATGGCCGGATTCGGTCGGAGAGATCATCATCATCATCGCAGTGTCGTCCGTCGAGTGCGGTTTTAGGATGAAAAGTGACGTTTCTATTTCTAGTATGGATATGACAGACCGCTGCAATGTTTTAGCGCTGCGTCGTGCGTTAAATGTGCGATTCGCCTTTTTGGAATTAGATAGTTTTATTGAACATTTCTACCAAATGTCTTTCAATGTAAAGCTCTATTCAAAATGCAACGATATTACGACTCGGGATAACTTTCGCCGCAATTTAAACTTATATTTGTAAGATCAAGCTCAGGTGGCCTAGCGCTTGTATCAGACATCAGGGTGGGCAGAGTGGGTGCAGGAAATGAGAAATCGGGTTGCAATCACAACTTTTATTTTCTTAGCGGTAAAGTACAAGAGGAGATAGCACTTTCACTAGCAACGGTAAGGCTGGTTTCAGAGCGGCGCGTCTCAGTAGCGCTGCCCAGGCGCGCGCGGCTCGGGCGCGCGCCTGGGCAGCGCGTTCGCTGTGAAACGACATTCAGACGCGCTTGTGGTTGTGGTTCGTTGTGGTGTACGGTCGAGTGCAGAGAATCATTATGCCAGCAAACGTAATCACTATATTAGCTATATACGTTATAAGGAAAAGAGTGCAACAACGACGTCCTAAAAGATTGCAAGTCGACGCTACTGGCAATCAAAGGAGATCCGACCGCGGCGCGGCCGAGACGCGGCCCAAGACGCGTCACTATGAAACGCTACATACAATCTAGTGTAATGCGAGGCGCGCGCGGCTGGGCAGCGCTGCCGAGACGCGTCGCTCTGAAACCAGCCTAAGTATACGCGATGACGGTTTCTTGACCGTGTGCACGAGACGACTGCTCAACGTAGAATGTGGAATGCCGTCGCGTGGAGGCCTCAGCCCCGCCAAGACTCCGCCGTAGCGCGCGATCTCGGTGGCAAAGCTTCTGATTGGTTAGCCGTTGTTTCTTGAAGAATCAGGCCACCGTAGATGGCGCGCCTGCGCACCTTTCCGCCGCTAGCGGAAGAGTCAGCATGATGTCCGTGTTCATGACTTTGCCTGTCTCCGACACGGCCATCCTGCTGCGACCACGTCCTCGTGGTTACTCTGTAACAATAGAGAACACAGCACAGTATCGTTCGGCTATTCTGACCTTATTCAAGGGGTTTTCGACGCACAAGATAAAGCTCTACAAAGAAAATAAAACTTTAATTCTCAAATATTTACAACTCTACAATAGAATTAATTGAGCTCTGAAATAAAACTTGCAATTTGCAGATTTACATTTTCAAAAAGTTATTTTAGTGCTCTAAAATAATAATTACAGTGCTCTACATCTAAACTATTTACAAGGGAGTTTAGTTTACTCGAGAAAATCCCAGAGACAAAATTCAATTCGGTATTTACAACAATTAACTTGAATTACGTCCTATTCTGGTTAATCACACTAATCATACATACGCACGTCCAGTCCAGGAGCGTGCCAAGCCACACATGGACTCCACGGTCTGTGATAGACCCGACCTCCTTCTAGTCCTACCCGCGGGCCGCGTACCCACGGACTACTGTTAAGTAGACACCGACTTCCAACGAGCTACGACTACGGAATAGGCACTAGCATGGTCAAACAAAACAAAATGAACTCCATTAACCAGACAGGACTACTTAACCAACTGTAAGTTTTACATACCTACTCACACCACTATTCTAATACAACCTGTGTCTCTGGCATTTTCCGCAATCTATCATGTGCGTACTTGTAACGACGTTTACAATTTAATGCTTTCAAAAGATATCGATCCCCGTCTAAAACCTCTACTATTTGAAATGGTCCTTTGAACTTAGGATCTAATTTTGTTTGATTTCGCTCTTCGTTCTCTAACAAAACAAACTCGCCGACCGAAAACTTGTTTAGTTTTACCTTGTTTCTATCAAACTGCTGTTTGTTATACTGTGCACATTTTTCAATGTTTTTGGACGCTTCCGTTCTCATTTCTGAAATATCAACTGGTGTCTCTACATCATCTGCCATCAAATCTAATGGACGCGCTACCTTGCCTATTAAAAGTTCGAGAGGACTGGCTTGTGTTGTGCGGTTTTTCGTACAATTTAGCGCTAGCTGTACCTCACCTAAGGCATCTTGCCACGATTTGTCATTACCTAGCTCAACCGCGGTAAGCATGGACTTAAGAACCGACATTACCCTCTCTACTTGTCCGTTAGCTCGTGATGACCCTGTTGCTATAAGATGGAGCTCTATATTTTTACTCTCACAAAACTCCCTAAACTCTTTGCTTGCAAAATTCCGACCCTGGTCCGCTATAATGCGAGCTGGTGCGCCAAATAGAGCAACACCATTTTTGACAGCCTGAATGCTACTTACTGTATCAAGTTTGTTAGTATGAGAAAGTAAAACATACTTCGTGAATGCATCGATTAAGACAAAAGCGTACTCTTTTGTGTCGTTTTTGCCGCTGAGCTTACCCGTGACATCGATATGGATGGTGTGCCATGCTGTTGACACCTTAGGTATTGGATGTAGCTCTGCTTGCACTTTTCCCGAGTGCGCCTTGGCTACCTTGCACGTCACGCAATTATCGACAAACTTACGTACGAAGCGAGACATACCTTCAAACCAGTAGTAGTCATACAACTTGTCGAGTGTTTTCTCCCAACCAAGATGTATGAGCGACTCGTGCACGTTGTTTACAACTGACCACTGCATAGCACGTGGCACAATAGGAATACACTTAGTCCTACCGTTGCGCTGAACTTTCCTATGAAGCAAACCTTTTCGTACCTCGTAAGTTTTAGCAACGTCGTCTGTAAGCTTGCCTTCATTTAGATCGGTTTTAATTTTCTGAATATCTTCATCCCGCTGTTGCTCCGCAAGCATTCAATTGTCAGAGAGCTGGGTGACATCAACACGCTTCTGCTCTACTCTAACTGTAGAGTCTTTTGTAGCTGGCAGAGGGTTGCGAGATAGAAAATCAGCATGAGACATACTTACCAGGTCGGTAGATCACATCAAACTCGAATGATTGCAAGAAAGCCCACCATCTGTGAACTCTCGGAGCTAAGTCTATCTTTGTACAGGCCGACTTCAGCGAATTGCAGTCCGTAACAACGGTGAACTTTCGTCCGTGTAGGTATTGCCGGAAGTGCTTGATAGAGTTGACTACAGCAAGTGTCTCCAGTTCGTACGAATGATATCGTGACTCGGCTGGAGACGTACGCTTGCTGTAGTAACCTACTACACGGCGCTTGTTGTCAACTACTTGAATTAAAATTCCACCATACCCTTCACTGCTGGCATCCGTGTGAAGCTCGACTGGATACTGCGTATCGAAGATCATGAGGACAGGTTCGCTGGTAAGTATTGTGATTACCTTTTGTCTTATTTCCTCGTGCTTTGGTGTCCAGTTGAATGCAGTTTTGCCGGATGTAAGCCTATGAAGTGGGCTCATAAGGCTGGCGAAGTTAGGTACAAACTGGCGAAAGTAAGACGCTAGACCTATGAATTGTCGAAGCTGTGACACGGACTGAGGTGGTGGAAGCGATGACAAGGCTTCAATTTTACGCTTGTTAGGTTTTACCTCACCGGCTTCGACTTCGTATCCTAGGAACTCGACACGAGTTTTCAAAAAGGAACATTTTTTAAGATTTAGTGAGAATCCTGCCTGTGTGAGTCTTTCTAGTACAACTTTGAGCCTTTCTAAACCCTCTTCTACACTACTAGACATAATTAACACGTCATCAACATACACAACGACGTATGTGTGAACTAAATCACGTAAAGCCTTTACAATCGCCCGTTGGAACACAGATACAGCGTTACGTAAGCCAAAGGGCATCGTTAGGAACTCATATTGTCCATCGGGCGTTATAAAAGCTGTACGCTCGATCGACTGTTCACTGACGGGAATTAGATGAAAACCACTCGCGCAATCTAATTTTGTGAAATATTTTGCACCATGCAGTCGTGTAATCTGGTCGGATATTAAAGGTAACGGATACCTATCGGGGACGGTATTCCTATTTAACTCCCTATAATCTATGCACATTCGATCAGAACCATCACGTTTTTTCACTAGGAGGGCTGGACTGGCAAACGGTGAAAAACTAGGCCTAATTATGTTAGCCGCTAGAAGTTCATCGACCCTATTACGTAACACTTTACGCTCTTCCTCCGAAAATCTGTACGGGGATCTCTGTACAATACGGTTCGGATCAATTAATCTAATTTCGAGCTCACCGGTAGTAACACGCGTCGTAGGCATACCTGATATGAAATAATTCGAATACTGATTCATAATATCGAAAATTTTTACTTTCTCATCAGGAGAAACGTCCGTATCGATTTTCGACAAATCTAGCTGAGAGTTAACTACTTCGAGGGTATCCACGCATTTTCGTCGTACTAAATGGAATTCCGTATTCGTCATGTACATTCCAAAGCCTAGACGAAAAATTTCGCGACCTATCTGAATATCGCTACGCAAACACTCGTTAGGCAAAACATGAAACAAGATTTCAACCGTGTAATTATCAATTTCAACCTCGCACAATATTTGTTCTGTGCAGAAAACGCTAGACGAACCTAATCCTGTCAATTGGACAACGTTATGCGAACGTTTCCCACTAAATTTAGATGCAAATTTTTCTTTAATTAACGAACATTCGGCACCAGAATCTAAATGACACGTAAAGGACTGACCTTTATGGATTAGGGTTCCGCACGCTGGTGGGTCCACCGTGCATAGGTCGACTCGGCGTTGGACTTGCGCCGCTGGCTGCGTGGCCGCTCCCGCTCCGCCTGCGCTGCCACCGCCGCCACCGCTGCTGCCGCCGCCGCGTTGACAGCGACTTGCGATGTGGCCTGCAGCTCCACATTTGTAGCAGACGACGGTCCTCGCCTGGGATTGCTGGCTTGACGACGATGATACGGAAGTGTTGATGGATGTTGATGAAGATTGCTTTGGTTTTGGATGTTGATCTTTTCCCTTGGCGCGACATTCATAATGTCGGTGTCCGGCCCGCCCACAGTGGTAGCACCTTATGTTAGTAGGCACATTTTTGGGACGCTTCACATCGGTAGATTCAATTTGAGTGGAATCTGATTTTCTTTTAAACGAGAACGCCTGCAGTTCTTGTTGCAATTGATGACGCGATGTTATGTCGGTCGTAAATGCCAGGCGCTGTAATCTTCGATCATGGTGAGCGATGTGAGCAAGCACCATGGAGACGGCGATCTGCTCTTTTGTGACGTCTTTCCATTGGTTCATCAGTAGAGAAATAAGACGACTAGCATATGCCGCTAGGGGTTCGTTTTCACTAGGTTTGCCACTGATTAGGTTTATGAGGGTACCTGTGTTCGTCTGGGTAGTGATGAATCGGGCAGTAAAAAGTTGCTTGAAATCCAACCATGTCATGCCATTGTAAGCAACTTGTGATAACCATGTCGAAGCAGAGTTCTTGAGCGCCTTGCTGAGCGCGATGACAAGTTTGCTGCCTTCCAGTGGGTGATCGGCAAGGCAGAGTTCGGCCGTCACGCACCACGATCTTGCGTCCGCCTCTGGATCATCGGGTGAAAATTCGGGTAGACTGAAGCTTGAGTTACGAATGTCAGTGGATGGTTTTAGCACCTCGATCAATGCACGCATCTGTTGATTTTGTATCTCGAGAAATTGCAGCCATTCTGGATTACTGGCCACCGACGACGTAGAATTTTCGGGCGCCGATGACGACGAAGAGTTACCGGGCGCCGGCGTATCTTCACGCAATTTCTCATTTTCCCGCTCGAATCCAACTTCTGATGTAAGATCAAGCTCAGGTGGCCTAGCGCTTGTATCAGACATCAGGGTGGGCAGAGTGGGTGCAGGAAATGAGAAATCGGGTTGCAATCACAACTTTTATTTTCTTAGCGGTAAAGTACAAGAGGAGATAGCACTTTCACTAGCAACGGTAAGTATACGCGATGACGGTTTCTTGACCGTGTGCACGAGACGACTGCTCAACGTAGAATGTGGAATGCCGTCGCGTGGAGGCCTCAGCCCCGCCAAGACTCCGCCGTAGCGCGCGATCTCGGTGGCAAAGCTTCTGATTGGTTAGCCGTTGTTTCTTGAAGAATCAGGCCACCGTAGATGGCGCGCCTGCGCACCTTTCCGCCGCTAGCGGAAGAGTCAGCATGATGTCCGTGTTCATGACTTTGCCTGTCTCCGACATATTTATTATGTTTTATCCTTGTTTCTGAAAATTCTTCTTTGAAGTTCAATCTTACCAATAAAAAAAATCCATTTAGATCATCCAAAAGAGCACCAAATCTTTTTATTTGGAGATACTTGAGTTGAGTGTATAATAAGACCTCACAACTTAAATTTATTATTGACGTCAGATATTTTCATTAGAACCCGTGTATATAAAAATACGTGTGCTCTGTTTAAGCATTCTGCTTGGGTCTCAGGTGCTAAGCAAATGTTTAATGAGCACTTATCATTAAAATCAGTAAATAATAAAATGACGTATCTAAATCTTCATAGCTCTGAGGTGGGAGAGAGCGATCCGCCGACCACCGATATCTGGCAGTCTAGAATCAAGGCCCGGTCGCACGCGACGCGAGACGCTGTGAAAAAGAAAAACGTTCGAAATTCAAATCCGCGAACGCGCCATTTTCTGCCGGCTAGTTTTACTTTTTATTTTATTTTTAAAAGGTCTTTTATTGGTGAACATTTTTGAGTGTTATTTAAATATTGTTGTGAAGTGATTTTTCGCTGTTCTTAGTCTTACAACAAAAGTAAAAGGAGGTGAAACGCTGCTTGTTTGAGATTTTGGTGAGTAGTTCGTATTGTCACACTGTTCTCATTTTTGTGGTTCTTTTATTTATCAAATAAGTATGAAGCATGTAGGTATTTTAATTTCTTAGCTTGAAAATCGACGGTCGCTTTGTAACATCGGCTTTTTTCTAATGGTAAGCTTGTGCGTCCCCTTTCTAACTTTAACGGCTTATCTCTTGGCTTTAGATGAGTCCTAGCTCAAAATTTGTTTAGGACAAAAAGTGTTTGTAAAATTTCCTTTTGTACACAAGATAACTATAAAAACAATTATTTTAGAAAAAGTTTTTTCTCCTGAAAGTGGACTCCAACCAAGGTCCTATGCAGATAAAAAGGTACAATTTCTTTCGTACCAATAAGTTAATTAATGTCCAATTTCTTTATTTTTATTTCTTTTTATCAATCTAGGTACTATTGGTTTCTTTCATATCTCTCTATTAATGTCCAATTTCTTTATTTTTATTTATCTTCATCAATCTACTATTCTTTCATCTGGTTTCCTCAAAATCAGAGGTGCAAAAACCTTGCCCAATCAGCGAGAGATTTCAAAACATGACTCCGTTCATTTTGGCCATCTTACGAAGTCGTAGGTTCCGACTTTCATAATATTATTCAACAATTTGGCAAAACTCGTAATACAGTGTCAAATGTTAAGAAAATTCGGGTAATTAATTCATTTACGTTTGACAATTCGGGTACTTACTTCATTTATATAATACACTATCTAATGGGCTTCGCCCGCGTGGAAGTCGGTTTTAATCCCGTAGCATCCCACAGGATATTTTTTTCGGAATAACAACTATCTTATGTGTTAATCCAAGTAACCCTCTATCTATGTGCTAAATTTCATAAAAATAGGTTCTGTAGTTTTAGCGTGAAGGAGTAACAAACAAACAAACTTACACATTTATAATATTACTAGCCCGCGACTTCGTTCGCGTGGACTTCAGGTTTGTCCCGTCTTCGTATAAGCTATAGCCTATGTGTTATTCTGATGTTTAAGCTATATTGTGGTAAAGTTTCATGCAAATCCATTCAGTAGTTTTTACGTGAAAGAGAACCAAACATCCATACATCCATACTTACAAACTTTCGCCTTTGTAATAGTAGTAGGAAGTAGTAGGATAATAAGATTTTGAAACTCCTGAAAGTTTCTGAATATACGAAGTATGGCCCACAAGTATTTTTACAGCCATTGAAGCTCTGCCCACCCTGTAAGGGATGAATCCATGAATGTACGTACCGCTTTCGCTGTCATTTTGTCTGTGCCTTGTAGAATAATAATTAGATTTATTTAATTTATTAATGCCGGTACGAAAGTGCAAAGGTGTGATTTTTTTAACATACCTACATACATAAACCCCGATATTATGCCGTGTGATGCCGGCATCGCCCCAATTCTTTCCGCGGGTTGTAAGAGGCAACTAAGGGACTCGAGGGTCTCATGTGTATTAGCACGTACGTATTACAACTTTAGGCGACAGGCTGAAAACCTGTCACTACAGTGATACACGAATCATCTGAAGAGGCCCTCAATTCTTGTCAGACGTGGCGATAACGAACGCAATTTTACGATCGCTAACGCTCTGCATACCCCGTAAGGGATAAAGGCGTAATTTGTGTATGTATGTAGTTATAAATTATGATTGTTTGAAGTTATGATACATTCCTACTCTCAGTTTCATATTGCATGCGATGCGAAATGTCACCTCATAATTTGATACAAATTGAACTGACTCGTATCTTATAACGTCATACGATATCCGTATCTGCAGATGCTATAAATACATAGATCACGCCTTTTATCTTGTACGGGGTAGGCAGAACGTCAAAGGGTGTAAAAAAATACGAACGTTGTCGCCAATTCTGACAAATATTTCAGGGCCGTTGCAGAAATATTGTATGTACATCACTTTAATGACAGATTGTCAGCAATGACAGGTTTTCATCACAGACTGCCTGCTATTACTATGGTAACATAAGCCTCCCCCAATTAGAGGGTGTTAGCTTTCCGTCCCGAGTTTTCACCCGCTGCCAATATTCCAGTAGGAGTGAGACATTTTCCCGCGGTAAAAAGGAATATTCACCGGGAACACTGCTGCCCTTTCCTGATATCATGCTTTTGCCGTCTTTTACGCCACCCAAAAGTAAAAATAGAGTGATACTATACTATTGTAAACTATTGAGCGTTGGTGACCAAGTGGTTTGGACACCGGTCTTACAATCGTGAGACCCGAGCTCGATCCCTGTCATGTACCAATTTGCTTTTACTTACGTACATTTACCGACTGCTCTTACGGTGAACGAAAAAAATGGTGATGAAAACCACATTGAAATCAGACGAATTTGAATGTGACTTAACCTAGGATTCGGGCCAGGTCAGCCTTCGGGTTGCAGAGGTCAGATGGCAGTCGTTTTGTGTAAAAACTTCATTCCACGTCAAATCCCCGAGGTTAGGTAGCCTTCCCCGACGGGATAAGGCAAGGAGAATGATGATGGCTATTGTTAGATGGCATCACACGGTCGCTAGACTGGGTATCAATAATTATATTCAAAACATGGATGTCTGGTTATAATGTAATCTAGCATCAGACAAATATTTCGAAAAGGTTTACTTTACATACCTATTGTATAATGTATGTCGGTCACGCACGTCACACAGCAGATAAGTTTTGTCGCTATGCATTTGCTTTATTTTTGGTCTCCTTGCCTAGTACGACTACTGTTTTTCGTTAGAACCTATTGTGTAAAAGGTATCAACACACACCAGAAGTCAAAATCCGATCCGCAAATATTTCAACCGATTTTCCAGCTACCGCCTGCACTAATATTGAGTTTGACAGAAGTGAGAAAATGGCGTAGATAGCGAGAAAAAGAAGCGACCTATACTCAGCACAGTGGGTAAATGGGGTCTTGTTCCTCTTTAAGTGGTCTAAAGAAAATACGATATTCTGGACACCCTTAAACAATATTCCAGGTGGGTATCTGGAATATTGTTCTGGAATTGGTAGATAAGGATGTCCAGAATCTAATTTTGCCTTTCCCGTACGGAGATAAATGAAACAAGTCACAGCTTGTAGAACTTTCAATCGTGTAGCGTCTATCATCTGCAACAAAATGCAATCAAGAACCAAGAACTAACCTAACTAAATCTGTTTTTTTCATGAAGGAATCCCATAAAACTAAGATGATGATGTTAACTTTACTTACGTAACAAGACAAGGAATTTAATTGTCTTCAGCAAAAAAATAATAGCTCAGAAAGAATGGCAGTAAAAAATAATTACAGGCTGTAGTTTTTACAATAAAATTGAATTGAAACCTGAAATTATTACCTACTTGCTAATTGCTACATATATAATAGCCACCTAAGAAAATGAAATAGATCATTGAAAACGTACCTACTCATAATAATATCGTATTTAATAAGAACACGTTTTATAATTTATTTATTTATCGACGACTTATCGTATTTAATTAGCCTTGTGATGCCGGCTTAGAATAGCATCAAGTTTCTTTGCCGTGGGTGTCGTAGAAGCCGACTATGGGACTCGAGGGTTTCATTTGTATTGCAATTTTAGGCGACAGGCTGACAAATTGTCTCTACAGTGATACATGACTTATCTGAAACGACCCTCAAATATTGTCAGACGTGGCGATAACGGTCAGGCTAGATTCCTGACAGGTCAAATGAGCAACTTTTTAAAACGATCTAAAACGGTATTTTGTATGAAAAACTGGAAGTATGACGTCACGTCGTAAGTATTTGGATGGCGTTACACCACTTACTTTTATATTATTTTTCTGTTAATTAATTCAAACTTTAAATATTTCGAAAAATTATGAACGAAATCCGTAGTATTTTTAGATAGTAGTTTTACATGTACAAACTTTATATTTTATTAATGACCCAGGAAACGGAAAAGGATTATGTAGATATGCAAAGAAACGCACCGTCATGAGTTAGATGTAGGAACCGCCTTAAAAACACCTTAAAACGTTTTGATTTATATACCTACCCCAATCATCATTGACCTCATATGCCTGTGACAGACGATTAAATCAGTGGCGTGGCGGAGTTTAGATACCTATCCCATCATCATTCTCCTTTGTCTGTCGGGGTCGGCTACCTAACCTAGGGGATTTGACGTGGAACCAAGTTTTTACTCAGAGTGACTGCCATCTGACCTCTGCAACCCGAAGGCTAACCTGGCCCGAATCCTAGGTTAAGTCACATTCAGATATCATCTGAATTTAAAGTTTATTTGTATGTGGGTTTCATCACGATGTTTTTCCTTCACCGTAAGAGCAGTCAGTTGGTGTATTACAATTTTTAGGCGACAGGCTGACAACCTGTCACTATAGTGATACACATGTTTTCCGAAACAACCTTAGAAAACAATACTCAAAAATGTCAGACGTGGCGATAGCGACCGTATTCTTACGGCTGTTAACGCTCTGCCTACCCCGCAAGGGATAAAGGCGTGATATGTATGTATGTAAGAGCAGTCGGTAAATAGCAGTCGGTAAATGTACGTGATTAAAAACATACTGGTACATGGCGGGGATCGAACTCGGGTCTCACGATTGTAAGACAGGTGTCCTAACCACTTGGCCACCGATGCTCACTTACGATACCCTTAGATACCTATCCCAATGGAGATCAATAAACCCACTATCAAATCGCTAAGCCATAATAAGTGTTGCAAACAGTCTAGTTATTTCACACTGCGTACCACCATGCATACATATCCGCAGTTTAGTATAATAGTATGGACAAGGGCAAATTGCGAAGCGGACGACCAAATCATACATCAGTTCCTTTTAAGGTAGACACAGCTTCAAAAAAGTGGGCCCGAAATGACTACTATCAAAAAAACATCAGTTAGGAGCCTACCAGTTAATATATTAAAATAGAATGATGAAAAATTGTGTTTATGTTTAAGAAATGTAGGTTTACAGGACTTACGTTGTTATGTTTTTGATAGATAGAGCATTGGACGTCTACATTATGAGATATACTTGTTCTCTCTCTCTCTCCCTCTCTCTCCCTCTCTCTCCCTCTCTATGTTCGTGTGGGACACTGAGTCGTCCTACGAGACAATAAACAGAATAGTGCCTTAAAAGTTAGTTTAGATTATTTTGTAATAGATGTCGCTGGGACGCTGAATAGGCTACTAAAAAAAAAAAGATGTCGCTGTTCGTTTTTAAAACGCGCTCTCAGAGCAAAACTTCTTTTCACTGTGAAGTCACTGGCAAAAGACAGCTATTTATCGTTGCTACACATCCACCGAACTGACAGTTAGAAGGCTGGCGTGCATACATAATATCCGCTATTTAGCGTTGTTGTCAAGGGCGCTACACATCGCGTGCCTCTTTGGTGATTTCATCCCTGTGAGGTCTAGAGATGAAAAACTATTCCAAATAGAACGAAGCAGGCTGGAACATTTCAGCCAAATACAAAATAGATAAAAAAATGCCTATTCTTTAAGTCGAAATAAAAAAAAACATATTACTGCGTCGGTGGCCAAGTGGTTAAGACCGGTGTTACAATCGTGAGATCCGAGTTCGATCCCTGCAATGTACCAATGTGTTTTTACTCACGTACATTTACCAACTGCTCTTAGAGTGAAGGAAAAGCATAGTGATGAAACCCACATTCAAATAAAGTTTGAATCCTGATGATAAGTATTTGAATGTGACTTAACCTGGGATTCGGGCCAGATTAGTCTTCGGATTGCAGAGGTCAGATGCTGTGTAAACACTTGGTTCCATATCAAATCTCCTAGCTTAAGTACCCGACTCCGACAGAGAAACAAGAAAAGGCAAGGAGAATGATGAAAAATGATCGCTCAAAAAGAAAATTAGGGAACACGTTTGTACGAAGACGCTCCAAGAAGATCGGTATTGAACCAGACTGGGTTTGGCGATAGTATAACCAAAATTCTATTGTGGTGGCGAGTCGTGAAGTCAAGGGTACATTGCGTGGCAAGCCTGTACGTGCGTAGAATTTTTACAGTCCAAGGTTAATTTCTCTACTAGTATAATGGCAGAACGGTTGACCGTTTGCTTTTTAAAAGAAGCCGTTAGATGGCTCCATTTTTCACCAAGATTTCAAGCAAAACCTAGGAGTTGTCGATTGATTTATTATGACATCAAAAATTACAATTTGACAGACAGTTGTTGAAGCAAATATTTAAATTAAAAGATCGATGTCTGGTATTTTCCACACCGGTCTGTGTCGACCATAAATCGATGTTTTGATAGAATCGTATCTTCAACATCCTTTATTGACGTTTATGTTGATGACTTGATGTACATAGAGCTTACACTAACCATTGGACAGCTCATCTGGGCATGTAATGCCTAATTGCTCCAAAATTTTAGATTCTCTCACAACACATGGGTTGGCTGGAAGAGATCTCTCATTTAAAGACAAGCTCGCCTTTCTTTGTATTAATTTTCCATACTATTTATGCAATAAAGAATATTTATGTATGTATGTGGGATGATATGAAACGAAGATAATATGAAAGATGAAACGAATGGACTGTGAGTATTTTTGAACTGAAGACTGAAGTAAGATGAATTTATGAACGATGATGTTAGAACGGAAGAGCTAAATTATTGAGTAAACGAGTGTGAAAGACCGAGCGGATGGATAACTTTTCAATGCGGATCGGGTGAAGGAAAGACGCGGTTCTCCGGTGCAAAATTCTGTTTAATTTTAATTACGGTGCAAATAAACGTGCAAAGTTACCCAAAGACTTTAGTTAAGTGCCCCGATCCCATATGTATGTAGTTACCTATCTATTATTCAGTCTCATAATATTTTGGATAGTACTGTATGACAACAAGCGCAGAAAATGTTTGATGTAATTTTCAAACAATTCTGAATTCCCTCACTGACCCTGCCGGTATGTTTCATTCCAACGCTAAGGCGAATCGCACACCTGACGTCCCTTATTTATTTATTTTATTAAGTACAGAGTTGCAACGCAATATGCCAAAATAACCACTCAGTAGGTAGATAATTATAACTAATTTACATCACATAAGTAGTGGTTCTTGGCGCAAAAAAGATAGATATATTGCAACTACCGTAATAAGTGTAACAGAGGCAAATGCAAACGCAAGTTTTTACGTTGCTGCTGCATCAACGTCTGTTTTAGTACGGGGAAATCAAAATTTCCTTGCACCTGACAGACGCGTGCGTTACAGACGCGCAGCAACGAACGTTAAATGTCTTCCATTTAACGGTAAGAGAAGGTTCTAGATCTAATTACACACAATGTGTATCACTCATTGATTCTCAATCACGTTTCTTTGCACAATAGTTCGCTACGAGCCAAATTAGCGCCATAACGATGGGTAGTGCAGTCAATGACTCTATTGCTATTTCGTATAGGAAGGTTGCTATTATAATATGCTATTACATAATGTGTTATGTAACTGAAGATTTTTGTAATTTGAAAGATAATTAGAAGGAAGCTGAATATGATGTTAAGCCATAGAAGGCAAGTGTGAAATATTAATCATCAATATGATGTACATAGTATAAAATGAAGTCACTTTTTGCGTTTCACTGTCATGGACTCCGCTACTACGCGACAAATTTTGATGCAGATTTTTTAAAATAGTGAGTAGAGTGATTCAAGACGATGGTTTACATATATAACATGCCGGTAAAAGGCGGTCTGATAGAGGTAGATAAAAGGATGTTGAAGATTACCCTGTCAAAATGTAGGTAAACCTACTTAAAAACACAGACTGTTTTGCTCTCATAAACAATACAAATCTTAAAGGTAACAAGAACCAAACAAACACTAACACTTAGGCACCTATTATACTGATGAACGTAGTAAAAACTGCTTTAGAATTTGACATAAAGAGGGCCATTACATACAAGAACACAACACAAACAAGCTTTAGTTGAATAGGGGTGTGAGAAAAAAACCAGTACTTGGTACAAAATAGCAAGTAATAGGTACAACAACTATGTACATTGATATTCGAATGTAAAGGTGCAAAAAATACTATGCAACTGATTTGTTTGCCCAATTGAACATCTATCTTTAGTTCTTATTTGCACATACATACATATATCACACATACATATATTACGGGGTGAGCAGAGCGTTAATGGCCATAAAAATACGGTCGCTATCGCCACGTCTGATAAAGGGCTGTTGAGATAATTTGTGGATCGCTATAGTGATAGGTAGTCAGCCTGTCGCCTAAAAGTTGTAATACACCTGAAACCCTCAAGTCCCTCAGTCGCCTCTTACGACACCCACGGGTAGGGAATGGGGTGATGCTATTCTAAGCCGGCATCACACGGAAATCACATCATATTTGCATTGGGTACGATAAGGAGTTTCCTGGTGATGCCAGCTTAGAACATCACCCCAATTCTACCCGTTGGTGTAGTAAAATGCTAATGGACCAATACAGGGAATGGCCCTAAGCGTTCTCTTGTAAATATCTACAACGCCTTGCACTGCGCTCGACAATTCGCCTGCCTAGCGTGGTATGGCAATACCTCCCAATTTGATACTTGAGAGGGTAATTAATTAAATACGAAAGTTATATTGGGAATACTATTGTCCAAAAATGCTGCTAACTCCATTTGTCGTTTTTTAAAATTATAACTATAACTTTTTTATATATTAAACTTATAACCTTTTTTAAAAGAGAACATCCTCCATTTTTTTATCGGTTAATATGCCTAAAACTGAAAACCGCATCAAAATCGGTCCATCCAAACGCGAGATAATCGCGGACAAACGTACATACTGTCCCGATGGCGTAGCGGATAGTATGCCTGCCTTCTACGCCGAGGGTCGTGGGTTCGATCCCCATCGGACACAAATATTTGTTAAGGAAATTTTCAAGTATTTGTGTTGAGTCTGGGTGTTTTTCTATGTATAATATGTATTTATTTACAAAAAAAAAGTATATATGTATTAGTATCAGCTGTCTAGTTCCCATAGTACAAGCTTTGCTTAGTTTGGGGCTAGATGGCGCTGTGTGAATTGTCCACGATATTTATTATTTATTTATTATTTATTATACATTCAGGTCAAACTCAGAACCTCATTTTTTTATGAAGTCGGTTAATTAATTAATTTCGTACAAAATTGCGTTTTTTTACCTGTCATTCAAGTAGACACTTAGAGGAGGCTCACGTCCAGCAGTCGACTCTTGTGGCTGTAATAATATTAGTAGTAGCTAGTCTTTGGATAGAGCTTAAGATAGACCGATTGCTGATCTAGCTACCTAGATTTTTTCTAGATGTATTTTTTATGCATACATGGATGAACTCACAGCGCATGCGCAAATATGTGCATACATTGATTATTCTGCACGTTATTTGCTATGTATGCATCATACTTGGCTATTTACGTTTCTATGTCAGTTATGGAATTATACTACAGAGCAAAATACATTTGCGTCTCGCTATCTCTTGTCTGTGAATTAGGGGCCACAGATCACTTAAATATTCAAATAAATTTTGAAATCATATGATATTTGAATGTGACTTAACCTAGGATTCAGGCCAGATTAGCCTTTGGGTTGCAGAGGTCAGGTGGCAGTCGCTTTGTGTAAAAACTTGATTTTACGTCAAATCCCCTAGGTTAGGTAGCCGACCCCGACAGAACGGGATAAGGCAAGCAGAATGAGATCACTTAAATATTTGTTCTGAAGTATACGTCAAGTGCCACGTTATTTTAAGAAAATATAGATGGCGCGCAACGGGTTATTGGTTATAGGGTACCTGCAACTATAATGTTATCTCTTTGATCGGACCGTTAGTATGAAAAAAAAGTTTATATCTAGCTCCACCTATATTCACTAATATACTACTCCTATAAAGAAAGTGCCATATTATACTCAGCACTCGGATTTTAGTTAGTTCTAGAACTAAGATGAAGTCTACTTCATTCGCTTACATAGTGTCACGACCAGCTACGCGCCCGTACGTGCGTGTATAGAGCATTGAAGTCAAGTTACGCTGGTCGCGACACTATCTAAACTAATGAGCTACCTATTTAAATACTGTTGTAAAAAAGAAGTCAAGGAGATAAAAAAAGACGCAGAAGAAGGTCGTATGTAACCTGCCTATTTAAGGGCTCAATCAATTCTGGTTTTTAATACAGGTTTTAAGAATATCCAGCATAAGTTGATACACTTGCAAAAAGGGTAGGGGTACCTAACAGTTATGTATGAATAATCTTTATTTTTGACTCTCCTAGCTGAAAACATCTGATTTGCCGAGTGGGTAAAAAAACAGTTATTTGTCCACGTACATTGAAAAGTGATTTAAATACATAAACGCACATTATGACACTGAGTCGACGAACGACCCGATTCCCTTCTCTTTTCGTGTGGGACATCGAGTTATCCAACGACCTGATGAACCCCATTTTTTTATCAACAACACGATGACCATTCACCAATAATGAATTCAAAGTATGCGTGTTATCATGAATTCTAAAATTAAAGTACGCATGTGCGTGCACGTGTCTATTTAGACAAAGAATTAGTTTCATATCAAAGGATATAAAAGGTTGAAAAAAATATTTTATAGAATACTATCCTCCAAAATGAAGTGCCATACAGTCTTGTTGTTCGTCACGCTGTGTTTAGCGCAAGTAAGTAAAATATAAACAAAAAAAGAATTTTAAAAAATATTATTTAATTTGATGAATCTGTACCAATCTAATTTTATTTTTGTCTCTAGTAGTTCGATGTAAGCACCGAACAATTTATACTAAATCTAAAGTTATTTCATCCCACAACTTTGTGTTTTAAACCTGAAATCAAAGATATTTAAGACAACCAACAACTCCATGGCAAGACTGATCTATCACGCATTTATCATTAAATAATTCACTCCCGAAAAGTCTTTTATATAGTGAATAAACCATATTCGTTTTGGCCCCGGGGCCAACTACGCCTGTTGGCTTGGGGGGGAGCGCGTGGTCACTCGGAAATAATTGATTGGTTATTCAAACAACCAGCCCCATCCCGGCCTTTGGGCGAGACTGGGCTTAGGAGTTGTTCTGGGAAGAACGGATCGGACTTTTTGCCAAACGAGTGATGCCCTAAATATCAATTATATTCCTTCCAGTGCGTCTTAAACAATGCAGCCTCCATCAGAATCATCAGCCAGCAGCCCAGCACATGCTCTTGCAGCTGCCCAACCAGTACATCCACCAGTTCTACTGGTAACTTAAGCTGGAACACCGGCTGCAACAGTGGAACCTCCAACTGCATCATCTGTGATGGTTCTGGATGTAGAAACTGTAATCTCAGCTCAGGCAACAACTGCAACCAATGTAGTGCCGTTTCCAGCTGTAGCGGTACCACCCAAAGTAGCTGCAGCAGTACCACCCAATGTGGTTGCATCCAAGGCCTTCCAACTATCAACATCTCTGTCACAGCACCGTCTTCTGGGACAACTAGTTCTGGTACAACTGCTGATGATACACCCACAACTTCGACAACTGATTCGACGACTAGTGACACAGCATCGACAACTGACACAACAACTAGTGATACACCTTCTACAACTAGTGATACACAGACAGTAACCCCAGATTCGTCCACAACGGACCCTGACTCTCCCGCTTCATCAAACGCCGAAGACAGCAGCTCTTCATCCAGCGCAGACAATGGCACAGCCGACTCCTCCTCAACTGGGGGCACTGATAGTACCGCCACGGATTCAGAAGGTGACACATCTAGTGGAAACAGTAGCTCGTCATCAGATGCGTCAGCTACAGGCGACAACCCTGAGACTGCAACTGATCAGTCGTCGTCATCCACCTCCGTTGCTTAGGAGTTCAAACTAGCACCGCCTCAAAAGTAGATTGTTTTTGAGGTTTTAAAATTAGACATTTCTGGAAGGTGGCATAATAAGGCTGACAATTGTACCAATATGTCCTTTCTTTATTTTTCTGTCGTGCAACAAAGTATATTTGATTTGAGGAATACCCCTCAGCATACTTATTTATGGAGTGCCATGAAATAACATTTCTGGAAACGCCGACCTTTTTTTACTTTTTAATAGGTAGATAGGGAGATTTGTTTTTATTCTTGGCGTATGTTCATAGAGAAAAGTTGTTCAGTTTCTTGGTATGCATGCACTTTCATGTCTGTTTTTAAAGAACTATTCCTTACAACCTATATTCTGAAGTGCAAGCTGCAAGCGAAAATGTTATACTAGTGTTTTTTTCCATATTAAAATTGAACAAAAACCGAAACCTATGTCACTATGTTTGGTAAGTCAATAACGGGAAGAATAACTCAAAGCTTATTGCAGATGGCAGCAGGCGCGACTGTGCCTAAACGCACCAATAAGAAGTAACTGTACTTTCACATTGATACATTTCTGACCAATCACAGAAAGAAGCACATTCGAGAGTGGCGCCATTAGTTCCTCAGGTTCCTACCATAATACATGTTCAAATTCATGGTAATATGACCAGCATAATGGTTTTCTAACAATCTCCGCTTTCTTCGACCCACAAGGCCTACAACGTAATATAGGTAATATACATCTATGACATAACATCACTCAATCCATCCACAACATATAACCTAGGAAGTAAGTTCACTTTTCTTTCTATACGGAAAGAGGAAACCCAACATCATGATCATTATATACATTGTAAAATGTAAATATACATAATGTAGGACCTATTTGTAGTAAAACCTATTTATTTAGAACCTTTTTATACAAACATTGAATAAAACATTTCATATTTGATGTCATTTTATGATGAATTCATGTCATGTATAAGACCAGACCTTATACCTTAATGGGATAAGTCCGCCTTTGTGCCTTCACATTATATTCTCTATTTAAGTGTTTTTTGTAATTTCCTGCTTGGTACAATAAAGTTATTACATACATACATATACATACCAGAATTTCAACAAAATTATGCTATTTATTTATCCTGGCGCTATTGCAACTACTGCTGGTCGTTTTCCCGTGGGAATAACACGTTTCCCGGCATGAACTATACATAAACCTTCCTCTTGAATCACTCTACCTTTAAACAAAACGCATCAAAATCCGTTTCGTGGTTTAGACGGAGTTACCAGTGTCCATGACAGACAAAGAAACGCAAAAAGCAACATTGTGTTTTACTAGGTATCTATTGATTTGTTAGCCATCCAAAACTATTCGGTCCCATAACCACAGGCTTAACTAAACTTGTTTCCAAATCACCAAACTCAAAAACTTGTATTTTTTTTTCCCAAAAAGCCATGTTTAGTTCATTCACCTGACTCATCATCATTCTCCTTGCCTTATCACGTTCTCTGTCGGGGTCGGCTACCTAACCTACGGGATTTGACGTGGAACCAAGTTTTTACACAGAGCGACTGCCATCTGACCTCTGCAACCCGAAGGCTAACCTGGCCCGAATCCTAGGTTAAGTCACATTCAAATATCATTTTATTTGAATGTGGGTTTCATCACGATGTTTTTCCTTCACCGTAAGAGCAGTCGGTAAATGTACGTGAGTAAAAACACATTGGTGCATGGCGGGGATCGAACTCGGGTCTCACGATTGTAAGACCGGTGTCCTATCCACTTGGCCACCGACGCTCAACTATCTTGGTCATCGACTTCATTCACCTGACTATATATAATTATAACAGTACTTTGTGACATCCTGGTTACAAAATAAAAGTATATTTGTTTTTATTTTACCGTGTGATGCCGGCTTCGAAAAGCAGCACTCCATTTCTTCCCCGTGGGTGTCGTAAAAGGCTTTTAGGCGACAAGCTGACAACCTGTCACTATAGTGATACACAAAATTATCTTAACCAGCCCGCAATATTTGTCAGACGTGGTGATAGCGACCGCATTTTTGCGGTTGTTAACGCTCTGCCTACCCCGCAAGGGGTAAAGGCGTGATATATGTATGTATGTTGATTTTATTTTCAAGACTTTATATATCTCGTACGTGTGTTAGGTACGTGGTTGACAAGGACTCAGTACTTAACTATTGTCGTTGCAAATTAAATAAGTAATGAAAAGTTAATATTTGTTTTTAAACGTATGAGAAATAATAAAATTGTTATTGACGGAAGCTACGTAAGAATGAGGTATTTACTTATTTATAACTAAGTACAATTTAAATTTTCCGTGTATACGGGCTTAGAATAGCATCACCCTAATTTCTTTTCCGCGGGTGTAGTAAGAGGCGACTTCAATCAATCTGTAAAAAACCGCATCAAATTTTTTTGCATGGCTTACCTACCTATTGATACGTCAGGACTGTTTTTAAAAGTTAAATGATAAACTAAGCTAAGCCAAGCGCTATACTCGTACTACTCGTAAGTATTCAAGTCATTGGGCCGTTGGACGACTCTGTGTCCCACACGAAAAGAGAGAGTAGTCAAGGGACAAAAAAATATATGAACGAAGTAAGTGGATCATAATTTTGTCACTGGAACCAGAGCCAACCGTGGTGTAGTGGTTAACACGTCTGACCCGGCAAGTCAGAAAGACGTGGGTTCGAATCTCATCGCTGGCGTGAATTTTTCCACTTGTTTCGTTTGTATTGACTTTGTAACAAAAAGGTAATAGTTATATGATAAGTTGTCATATTTCATTTAAATGGAAAAAAAAAATGGAAAACTACTCAGCCGATTTCGAGGTAGGTAGAAAGGAATCAAAACTATAAGAATATGACAATCTGACCTTGAAGAATAAAGTTGATAACGAGACGATTATAAAACTGGATATTTCTTTATGTAACGCACCTGACATTAATACTGGTTAAGCAACTATATCTGCGGTCAGAACTATTATAATGCTTAGACACCTACAAACACACACACCCTTGCGGGGCAGGCAGGGCATTTCTACTTCTACGGCCGGGTCGTTGGACGACATGTTGAAAGTTGAAGAAGTCATAAGTTGTGTTTCACTATTCTTGATGATTCCACTCTCTTTTCATGTGGGACACCGTGTCGTCCAACGACCCAACGAACTCTAGTGTCAGAATTTTTCAAGCGCCTTCTACAAGTAGCAGGCTTCTGGCATGGTTGTGTAACGGTCGCCGTCTAAGTAATCAACAATCATAGACAGCAACCGGGACCTACGGCTTAACGTGTCATCCGAAACACGGGACCAACTTTCTTACCGACTTTCTTTCTTGGGACGACCCCATCTCACTTAGCTTCGACAAGTTATAGTTGCATCACGAAACGATCCCATTTGCCTAGACGGGTCATTCACTCAACTTCTCACGCATATTTACCAACAAAATTTTTGTGTCCTGTGGGGATCAAACCAACGACCCACAGCGTAGACATAAACATTTTTTCTTTCTTTCTTAGAAGGCAGGGATACTATCCACTACGACATCGGGAGATCAAGATTGCCATATTGTCAAGTTCTACCTTTGACAAGTTATAGTTGCATCATTTCTTGATGTCATTTGACTAGACGGGTCATTCACTCAACTTCTCACGCCTATACAGGGTGTAAAGGACGGTGTATGGAATACTTTGCAGGCGTGCTCAGACCATCAAAATGATAAACTTTTTATATGGGGGCTACCTTGGTAATCGTGAAACTTTTTTCGACCTCCCTGTAATTCCCGATCAGCTGCATAATTTTTTCGTTTCCCATCATAGCCCCTATAGGAAAAGTTGTTTAGTTTCATGGTCTGATCACTCCTGCAAAGTTTTCGTTAGCCGAGGAACACACTTGACGTACCACGGGGCGCAAAAATATCGCAGCGGTCTGTCAGATCCATACTAGAAATGTCAATCCCATACTAAAACCGCTCAATCTCTGTTGACGCAGCGCTATCGCAGTTTCATACGTCAAGTGTGGTTTTAGTATAGGGAGTGATGTTTCTAGTATGGATCTGACAGACCGCAGCGATATTTTTCCGTCGTGCGTCAAGTGTGTTCCTCGTCTTATAGTTGCATCACGATACGATGTCATTTGACTAGACGGGTCGTTCACTCAACTTCTCACGCCTATAACACATATAACCTGCTGATTAATATTTGAATGTGGCAACTGAATTTGCATTGCAACCTTGTAATACTAGCGAGACACGGCGTCTGCTCACCACCTGTGTACCATACTTTCACTAATACTTACGACGACCGATGTGGCGCAGTGGTAGTGCGACTGCCTCTGACGCAGAAGGTTCCGGGTTCGATTCTCGGTGGGTCACTCACAAAGTTGATATTTATCACTTTGTGAATTTGTTCCCAGTCTGGTTAGGACATTGCGGGCTGAACCACCCGATTGTCCGTAAGTAAGATGGTTCCGTGTTTCGGATGACACGTTAAGCCGTAGGTCCCGGTTGCTGTCTATGATCACTTAGACGGCGGTCGTTACACAACCATGTCAGAAGCCTGCTACTTGTAGTAGGCGGTTCAAAAATTCTGACACTAGGGTTCATCGGGTCGTTGGACGACTCGGTGTCCCACACGAAAAAGAAGAAGACTAATACTTAGCCCCTTCCATTGGAATTCTCTTTCATTGGATTCTGCCGACAGTGTTCTAACTACCTGAGACACTGCCGTGTGATGCCGGCTTAGAATAGCATCACCCCTAGTGGGGTTGTAAAAGTGACTACTATTTTGACGACCGATGTGGCGCAGTGGTAGTGCGACAGTGGGTTTATCGGGTCGTTGGACGAATCGGTGTGCCACACGAAAAGAGAAAAGAGACTAATACTTCGCCCCTTCCATTGGAATTCTCTTTTGATTGGATTCTGTCGACAGTGTTCTAACTGTGCCGCGTGGTGCCGGATTAGAATAGCATCGCCCCTATCCTGTGGGGTAAAGTGACTAGGAGATATTCGTCCAGCATTCCCTGTTAATAACTACAATGGCATTCTATAGTAGGGGAAGTGCTATGTACAGCAATGGCCTGATGTACTATCGCCACGCATATATACACACAAATCACGCTTTTGTCCCTCGCGGCGTAGGCAGAGCTGTAAAATATGGTCATTATCAACACGACTGAAAGTTTTTGAGAGTTGTTTAAGGTAGTATAGTGTACGAGTATCACTATACATAGGTACATACACATATATATGTCGGCGAAGACCACTGGCTGAATAGCAACTCCTCGGCGGTATGGCCATTGCCTTTCCCGTACGGAAAACAAATGAAAGTAGATTTGTAAGAACTGTCAAAGAAGTAGCTGCTTTATAAAATTGTATTGAGTCGAATAACGGGAAATAGTGTGGAAACAGTGTGATAATCCTAACTAATTGTTAAAAGGAGACAATACAAGATCATAATTGAACAATTCCGTCGTTTTCCTAACAAAATCCCCGCAAAATACGGCGAATCCTGACTGGACGTCCACATATATATTATATATCACGCCTTTATCCCTTGCGGGGTAGGCAGAGCGTTAACAGCCGTAAGAATACGGTCGCTATCGCCACGTCTGACATATTTGAGGATTGTTTTCCAGGGTTGTTTCAGAAAACATGTGTATCACTATAGTGACAGGTTGTCAGCCTGTCACCTAAAAATTGTAATACACCAATACTCTCAAGTCCCTTAGTCGCCTCTTACGACACCCACGGGAAGGTTGTGGGGTGATGCTATTCTAAGCCGGCATCACACGGCGAATCACTATACTGTAACATTATCACTATCACCACGTCTGACAGCTTGTCACAGTCTTGAAGGTCGAGTCGGAACAATCGTGTATCACTATTGTGACAGGTTGTTAGTCTATCACCTAAAATTGTAATACACATGAAGACCTCGATGCCTCTTACTTCCCTTTTACGACACTCGCGGGAAAGAAATGGGGTGATGCTATTCTATGCCAGCATCAACACGGCGAGATAAAGCCTAAAGCACTTTATAAAGCTGTATTTAGATATGCTGGAACTGGAATCACATTACAAATTAACCTTTCGGTTTCGTAGTGGGTGAATGACAGTTCAGTGTGTCAACGGGTTAAGATCTCACACGTAACACCGCGTAATGCAGTTAGGGTTGCCACTTGAATTGGCAGGTGTTTAAATAGGGCAAGTGGGCGGCTGGTAGCGACTAGATTGCGGAAGCGGGAGATCGTTCATTGTAGCGTACCTATGTTCAGCAGTGGACTGTGATGTATGAAATAGTGCAAGAAAGTGACAAGTAGGGCCTGTCAGATAAAAAGTACCTATATGCATATCGATATACAAATACATGAATAATCCCATACATCACAATATAACGTAACACAACACAACACAACATAATATATAAAAAAAACACAGTATTGAGCACACAAAAAAGTCACAAAATACTTAGAAACTTAGAAAGGACAAAACTCAAATTGTACATTAAAAAAATATCAGCGGGACTTCCCTCATAGAATCCAAGTTTAAAGGTGCTTTCAACATACACCCACTTTTTGCAAATAACTTATTCATATGTGACATACCTAATGTAAATTGTATTTAAATAATAAATATAAGTAATGAATTCTAATTAGGTGTATTACCGAATCAACATCAACGTAAGTCATTTAAACTTACATAGTAAGTAATGAAATAAATTTACTTGTCAGAAAAAAAGAACTATAACAAACATTAACTGTGACAACCCTACAAACAGAGTGAAAGATTGTAGGTCAGTCAACCGGTTCGACAGATGATATTTCGACAATGACTGTCGAATTGAGGCCTTTCAACTTGTCGATGACAATGCTAGATTGTTGTACAATGGGTTAAAAAAATACTGTGTCAGGTTTAGAATACTATTTTTTCAGTTTGGCCTTCTTCTTTTGATGCGGGACACAGAGTCGTCCAACGACCCGATGAACTCTTATTTCAGTTATAGTTTCTTAAACTAAAACGTTCCATGTGATACCGACTTGAAATGGCATCACACCAATTCCACCCGCAAAGTATAGTAATATCCTCGATAGGGGGAGGCCCATGTCCAGCAGTGGGCTGTTGTGGCTGTTAAGGTTAAAAAAAAACAATAAGAGTAAGTAGCACATCAACGTACACTTAGACAATGCTGGTATACAAGATTTTTTTATCTACTATACAAAATTGATTTATTAGTGTATGTAGGTATATGTACATATTATGCACAATCCCGTTTGACTCTGCATACTTTTTCTGTCAACAAAAGGTTGCCTGGTAGAAATTGCTACATAAGCAATAAGGCCGCTTATATTGTACCGAATTTTCTTCTATTGTACTTTTCTGTGTTATGTGTTTCGTACAAATAAAGCATTTGTATTGTATTGTATTGACGATCAGCTGACTGTTACCAATATACATTTACAGTTTCATGGTCTAATCATGCTTGCAAAATCTACGGAACATACACCGTCCATACGGTAAAAAATGTGGTCTCAGGCAACAACTTTTAAGAAAATATTTGCAGATTTTAAGTTGTTTATTCAACACCCACGGTATTGCAACAAAAATTTTATGGCCCTCGCTGCAATCGACGTATACATAATACGATATAACAACGCGTAGGTCAAGGATAAGTTCTTTAAAAAAAAAGCTGACTGATTATCCCTCAATCTAAAAGAAATACAGGTTGTAATAATATTAGCCGCAAATATTTTAAGGGGTAAATATGCCGTGTGATGCCGGCTTAGAATAGCATCACCCCACATCCTTCCCGTGGGTGTCGTAAGAGGCGACTAAGGGACTCGAGAGTATTGGTGTATTACAATTTTTAGGCGACAGGCTGACAACCTGTCACTATAGTGATACACATGTTTTCCGAAACAACCTTAGAAAACAATACTCAAAAATGTCAGACGTGGCGATAGCGACCGTATTCTTACGGCTGTTAACGCTCTGCCTACCCCGCAAGGGATAAAGGCGTGATATATGTATGTATGTATGTATGTAAATCAGCCCATGAAGCTGAACAACTTTCCGCAAGAAACATAGGTCGAAACATGAAAAAATATTGTGACCTCCCAAAATTACCGACCGACCAAGTCAATTTGTATGGGAGGTCCAACATTTTTTCTTGTTATATAACAGCGTCACCTAGGTCAGACATGAGATGCTATCAGCCAAAAAATCCTATGAGCTTCAGCATCAGATGTATGTGTCAAGTTAAAAAGGAATGTCACGTCATGATCATCATAGTGGTAATGTTTGGAAGCGTATATCTCGTAATAGTTACACTTGACAGTTGAGCTGTCATATAAATTATGGATTGTATGGAAGTACTCTACACATCTAACAAGGTATGACGATCGTTGGCAATAAAAAAAAACAATTTTTGAAGGCACCATTTTTACGGATAGTCCTTTAAGACAAAATGCATCCTAAGGTGTGGTGCCGGTTTAGAATAGCATCACCCCACATCCTTCCCGCGGGTGTCGTAAGAGGCGACTAAGGGACTCGGGAGTATTGGTGTATTACAATTTTTAGGCGACAGGCTGACAACCTGTCACTATAGTGATACACATGTTTTCTGAAACAACCTTGGAAAACAATACTCGACAATGTCAGACGAGGCGATAGCTACCGTACCTATTCTTACGGCCGTTAACGCTCTGCCTACTCCGCAAGGGATAAAGGCGTGATATATGTATATGCATCCTAAGGGCTCTTGCACACTATAGTTGCCGAGTGTGCCCGTGGCTTTAGGATGCACCTGTCTTTGTTTGCCAGTCGTGTTTTGAAGTATGATATTATATGTTATTTACTGGTTTTGTAGTATTATAATATTATCTGTGACCTAGACGTGCGCATACGCACGGTGCAGTACTTAGGCGGTTCTCACACGCACCGTGTCAATTTCTGGTGTTTTGTTCGTATTCCGTGCTTCGGATGGCACGTTAAGCCGTCGGTCCCAGTTGCTGTCGATAATTACTTAGATTACACGACCATGTCAGAGGCTTGCTACTAATAGTAGCCGGTTGAAAAAAATCTTGACACCAGGGTTTATCGGGTCGGTGAACGACTGTGTCCCACTCGAGAAGGAGAAACCTTATCCGCTTTTATTCACGAAAGGAATTTACGACACTCCCAAAACTGGCACACGTCAGCGCATCCAGTCGTGAGGGTTTATCAGGTCGTTGGACGAATCGGTGACCCACACTAAAAGGAGCCTTGTTCAATTTCTGCACGAAAGATTTTTACTACACCAAAACCGGATACCATGGCACACGTCAACGCAGCCAGCTCTGACTGTGACTGTCATAAGTTGTCATTTGTACGCTGTCACAAACCGCCATATCTTCCGGTGCGTCTGCAATCCATCTTGCCTACAATTTCTGCTGCGCGCGCATCTTACCGTTATTCAAAATTGAGGGCAACGTGCCAACCACCGGCCGACGGCCATTATCGTAAAGAAATAAGGATGAGTTTTGACAACTGTCAGTTTTGAATAGTATAGTTTGAATAGGTCGTTTAGTGAATGTATGAAGTTGGATTTTAACATACGTACATAAATCACGCCTCTTTCCCGCTGGGGTAGGCAGAGACTATTTCCTTCCACTTGCTACGATCCTGGCATACTTCTTTCGGTCGGTCGTCGGTTTAGGGTACTTCTGACCTGACCTTTCTTTAAAACGTTCCCGATTTGATCCAGGTAGATTGGAGTATAATGCGAGGTAAAAGTATTTTATCTTCAATCGTTTCAACGGGTCTGACAGTGAGGCCCCCAAACCCACACGCCCCCGTCTAAGAGGCCCTTCAAAAAAATGCACTAGTGGGAGTACTGTTAAAGTCAAAAGTGTTATTCGAAATCATACCGAGACTACTATCTATCTACACTGGTCTACACACAATAGTTGTTGTAGATATAATATTAGAATGGAACAGGTGTTATTTATAAATAAAAAATTGTAAAATTACAACATTCATCGTTCTTTATTTCTTTCTTCATTATTGGCTTAAAATCACTGTAGGTAATAATGGTCGACCTATACGATGTCAACAAATTAGCTGCAAATATTTTAGGCGGTGAATCAGCCCATGAAGCTGAACAACTTTCCCCGAGGAACATAGGTCTAAATATGAAAAAAACATTTTGGACTTAATTGACAAACTGTAGCAGCCGAGCGAGTCAACTGTATGTGAGGTCTAAAATTTCTTTTCATTCTTGTGTTTCTTAGGGAAAGTTGTTTAGTTTCATGGACATGATATGACATGACATGATCCACAAGAAAGTAATTTCGAATACGTGTTTTAATCAAACACTAAATATTAATATTAACTTTCTGCTACAAAGTTCTGGCGAGAAACCACACAAGACCGAAACAATTGGCTTAGCGGAAGCCAAGACTCACTTTGGATCGTCGAGCCGGCGAATTAAGTAAGTAAGTCGTAAAGTTGATTCGAACCCACGTCTTTCGACTTGGCGTTTGACGTTTGACTGAAATCTCGTAAATTTTTTATAACAGATTTTGACACAACTTTCTAACTTTGAAATTACCGAAATCGGATATATTGTTACTTTTTCATTAATAAATAAGCTTGATTACTTGGACCGATAACTTATAGAGAGCGGCTGGTAGCGACTGGACGGCTCGTTCATTCGTTCATTGCGGCGTACCCTATGCCTATGTCCAGCAGTGGACTGCTAAAGGCTTTATGGCTAGCTTAAATAAGTGTTCATCCGTCATCTTATTTAGGTACATACATACCTATTAATTACCTAACCTAATTATAGTCAATGATGGTATTTTCATTACATAACCTGCCAGGTCGCGTGCAAATATTTGGATCGGAGAAATAATTATAGGTTTTGACCAGTTATTTAGTAAATAATGAAATACTATAACGTAATATACATTTATTTTTATATTAGAACATACGAGTCGATTGATGGATACTATAAAACTAGAAGGGAATATTACAAAATTACAAAACAGGCACAAGGACGGATAAATAGGTACTTGTAGGTACTTAAGTACCAATTGGTAATGAGAGAACTCTATGTAATGATATTGAATGAGGTAGTATCCATATCTACCTATATCTATACTAACTTAGGGTCATTATCATTAAGTTCATGAAATACTTGTGTGGTCAATGTGTTTTTTTTTCATACGGAATATCTTAAATTAAATGCATTTCCTCCGGAACACTTGGATAATACTATTTCCAGTGCCTTGCACTGCAACTTGCGCTTGTCAATCCACATGGCACCTGGCAAACGCCTCCCGATAGAAGTAATGTCCAGCAGTGGACAGTTGTGGCCGTAGAACCGTGACCTACTTGCCCTTTTCCACGAGTCCATTGGCCAACGCAATTCGGTTGCAAATATCATCGAACGGAATGCCTTTGTGATGTAACCAATCAAATGTGTCCAGCGAAGTACAGTCGGTGACAAAAGTACCTACCTACATAGCTTAGCGGTGATAGGTCTACTACCTAGGTCTACTACCTATCACCGCTAAGCTATGTAGGTAGGTACTTTTGTCACCGACTGTACTTCGCTGGACACATTTTTGATTGGTTACATCACAAAGGCATTCCGTTCGATGATTCGCGAGCAAAGTAAAAAAGTTTACAGGGATTGTCATTATACAGAATTTAAAAAAAAAACCTACAAATATCTTAACGGGTGATTTAGCCCATGAAACTGAACAAGTTTTCCAAAGGAATATAAGTCAGAATATGGAAAATTTTGGATTTTTTTTTAGTTTCATGGGCTGATTCAGCCCTTAAAATATTTGCAGCTATTGCTCCAATTGAAACTATTGCCTCTGTAGTATTATATACTTCAAACTGACGATTTAAGCAATTAAAACCATTTAACTCGGACGCTATCGTATCGAGAAACAACTGAGACATTTTTAAAATAGCAGAATTTAGGCCCAGAAGGTTCATTCACACCATTAAAGTCAATCACTGTAGTCATTATAACCATTGTACGATCAAATCAAAATGAGTTTCTTAAAAAATCAAATCAAAATATGATATACTTTGGGTTTCTTTATCTTTCATATTCTATGGAAACACATTTTTTTTGTAGGTAGTCATTTTGTAAGAAAACATAGCCAAAAAAATTAAGTTTTATAAAAATTTAAAGGTCAATAGAACAATAATGATTGTAGTTCTCTTATAGCGAACTTTTATTTGACAGTTATGGGACTGGTTTTTAATACGATTAACGCTAATAGAAATAAGAGACACACCTGCTTCAAAATTTAAGATTTGGTTTTCCCCCAGTAGCTTTTTCTATAGATTTGACATTGCTTGGCAAGATAAAAATCTTACACGTGCTACAGCTATGAACCTCTAAAAAACCAGAATGTTCGAATATCACCGAAGTTGCAAAATTTTGAGTTGGTTTTTTTTTAGTATTAGGTGTAGATATCCATAGTATTTATTTCCAACTTTTTAAGCATACATGGCGACCGATATGGCGCAGTGGTAGTGCAACTGCCTCTGTGGCAGAAGGTTCCGGGTTCGATTCTCGGTGGGTCGTTCACAAAGTTGATATTTATCACTTTGTGAATTTGTTCCCAGTCTGGTTAGGACATTGCGGGCTGAACCACCCGATTGTCCGTAAGTAAGATGGTTCCGTGTTTCGGATGGCACGCTAAGCCGTAGGTCCCGGTTGCTGTCTATGATCACTTAGACGGCGATCGTTAATAAACATGTCAGAAGCCTGCTACTTCTAGAAGGCGGTTGTAAAATTCTGACATTAGGGTTCATCGGGTCGTTGTACGACTCGGTGTCCCACACGAAAAGAAAGAAGAAGCATACACATTGTTTCTTGGACTTACAAAGATTCAACGAAGGACCCGAAGTATTTTAGTCCTTACGTACTACTAGAAATCTTGCGATATGTTCTACTAATCCAGAAGTTGGATAGTAGCGTTCCGTATAAATTACTAGTACAATAATATGTTCTTACCTTGCACTGCGCACGGCAATCCGCCGGCCAAGCGATATAAGTAGCGAGCAGTGTCCATCAGTGCATTCGTTACGACTGTTGATATTGTTGTATTCCACTTGGCAACACACAGAAAGACCGGCATCACATACATACATACATACATATATCACGCCTTTATCCCTTGCGGGGCAGGCAGAGCGCCAACGGCCGTAAGAATACGGTCGCTATCACCACGTCTGACATTTTTGAGGACACGCATCTGGCATCACGACACGCGGCAAGCATCACACAGCAAACCTACAAACCAAAAAAAATCGTAGGAATACGAATCCACAGGACGTAATAAAATTCACTGCAAATAATTTAACGGGTGAAGTAGCACATAAAACTGAACAACTTTCCCTAAAAAACATAGGTAGAAATACGAAAAAATTACCTTCCATACAAAACGCACAAGCCGACCGAGCCCGTTTGTACGGGAGGTCTAAATTATTTTTCTCATTTCGCCCTTTATTTCTCGGGATGTTTAGTTTCATGGGTTGGTTGACCTCTTAGAATATTCGCAGCAATTTTTCTTTACGCCTTTTATAAGATGTAGATCAACATTGCGCAAAATCATACCAAGACTCCAAAAACTCCTTGATCTTCAAGTCACCTGCTTAAATATTAGATCAACTTTTGATGGCAAACATCAAATAAAGCCATTGACAAGGTTTACTTGATCAAAGATGTTTGCTTTGTCGTATTACTTAGAACACGTGAACTTGAAAGGACATGAATGACATGTATGTATTTTTAATCAACTTCAAAAAATGGAAAATATTCTCAGCTGGTCGGAATCTTATTTTTTAAAAGAACTTTCTTTATTATAATAATATCACGCTGTGCGTTACTTCCCTAGATCCTACTTTTTAGAATAGACTACGTTTTTTTTTTGCTTCGTATTATGTTTTTTTTTCGTACGTCTTAGCTTCTATTTCAACCAAAGTTCATATTTGTTCTTTACTTTTGTTGTGAATTAGAAAATCAAATAAAGTATTCACTGTCAGAGGTCACTAAAAATATTTTTTTGTATAATTAGCATCGATTATTATCGAAAGGATATCAAAATCCATTAAGCAAATATTTGTGTAGCTATTAATGCACGGATATATGGACTATAAATAAATCGTTTGTACCTACCTACTATTGGTAGTTCTCACACTTGACGCGCAACGAAGCGCTATTTTATCGCTTTCCTAAACGCATGTTTCTCTCAGATATAAAGAAATGACACCCATACTAAAACGTCTGTCAAAGAACTCAAGTTCGCCCAAACCAGAAGAAATTAATATCAATATCTAGTGTTTGATTAAAACACCAAGTATTCGAAATTACTATCTTTTGGATATTTCTACTAAATAGTAAAGTAAATCATTCAAGTTCACCCATCGGTGCTGGCTGCGTCAGTTTTTCTTATGGGTAATTTGATTTGCCGTGTGATGCCGGCTTAGAATAGCATCACCCCACATCCTACCTGTGGGTGTCGTAAGAGGCGACTAAGGGACTCGAGACTCGAGAGTATTGGTGTATTACAATTTTTAGGCGACAGGCTGACAACCTGTCACTATAGTGATACACATGATTTCTGAAACAACCATGGAAAACAATCCTCAAAACTGTCAGACGTGGCAATAGCAACCGTATTTTTACGGCTGTTAACGCTCTGCCTACCCCGCAAGGGATAAAGGCGTGATATATGTATGTATGTATGTATGTAATTTGAAATTTCTTTACTTCTGACAGACGCTTGCTTTACAGATGCATTACAAATGCGCAGCGTCGTGCGTTAGATGTAGGATTCGCGAGGTTAAAAATACTTAGCACAGTCTCTTCTAATAATATTTGAATAGCAGCCTCGGCAGCAGGAGAATAGGTAATTATTATGCAAAGGTAGGTAATGTAGTCACGTGCTTTTTGGTCACGTTTTTTATAACTTTTGTGATCATCTGTACTTTCGGCAAAGCCTATGTCATGAATGAAACCAGTGATCTAAGCACGTTAACAAAATACAACAAATACAACTATGTCAGAAGCCTGCTACTTGTAGAAGGCGGTTGAAAAATTCTGACTCTAAGGCCACTGGGTTGTTGGACGACTCGGTATCCCACACGAAAAAAAATAGCTGAAAATCGCAACAGTCTCAAAAATCGCAACCTTAAATTTTAGGTTGTTCACTCGTTGTTCATGAGTAACGCGGAGAGACTTTACCTAGAGATATTTTTTTACATAGTAATTTAACATTACATTTATGTTCCTTGGGAAAAATTGTGTTGAAATCTGGTAGGTACATAAGTTTCGCTATTGATCATAATTATTAATACCTTCATGCTACGTAGTTTCATACAATAAAGGGGTAAAAATATTAGCTCCAAATATTTGAAGGGGCGAACCAGTCCATGAAACTGAATAACTTTCCCTAAGAAACATAGGTCGAAATATGAAAAAAATTGCGATCCAAAAATTTATTTTCTGCGATTTTTTTGCGATTATTTTTTTTCATAAAATGTTTTCATATTTCGACCTATGTTGTCCAGTTTCATGGGCTGGTTCACCCCTTCAAATATTTGCAGCTAATTTTTTTCACACCATGTATAAACAACATAGTAGGTACGTTACGTTTTAGTACTAGGATTATTTTGTGACTACCTACAAGTTGGTGCATCATTAATCAAAATTAAGGTCAGACAATAGTAATAATGAGTATACAATAGCGAATCGGTAGTATAGATACTATTGCAGACTTTCGGTTAGATAATGGACTTGATTTCACACAACCGTTAATCAAATCGTTAACCAAAATGACGGTAGAATTGCGCTTTAAGAATTTGCGAAAGTACAGATGATTCAGTTTCACTTCTATTCAGCCTACCGCAGTCACAGATAATATAATACTACTAAAGTAGTGCAGATACCTAACGTCATAGAGGGAGTTCGATTGACTATTTGGGCAGGCTATTTGATATGTTGACTTAGCGCGTGCGTTGCTTATTATACATCTAGCTTATTTATTAGACACTACGTATTGACGTCCTTTGTATTGAAAAATATTGCAAAAATGTAAATAATTTCGCGTGTTTTCCGCCTCAAAACATCTTAAATAATGTATTTATAATTTTCCAACACTTTGTTTTTGTAAATTTGCTTTTATTCCAGTCTCTTAAGTTAAATTCGCTACCCGTATAGCCATCTATTGATTTATTACGGGACTAATTTCAAAAAAAAGCATTTTGAAAAAACACTTAAATAAACTAATAGAATGTGTAGGCACAAAGGCGGACTTATCCCTTTAAGGGATCTCTACCAGTCAACCTTTGAGAAATCCAGTGGACATGGTGTGCGCAGGTGAACTATGGTACAAATCGAAGACGCGGTACTAATAATATATATAACACCTATATGTAGATAAAATGACAAGTATTAAATCAACAATAATAAGAGTAAATACCAATAATAAATATTTAATAATACATAGTAAACAAATAATTAAATACGTAACATATATAATATAAATATATGTAGTATACCTAAATAAATACAAGCCCTATAAATTGTCATTATTGCATCAAAACCCCAGAGTTTTCTCAAATTAGTCTTGAAAGCGACGATGTTTGTACTTTTCCGAGTTAGTTGTTTGTATAGCCATACAAATATTCCAGGTAAGCTCTAGCTCTCCACCAGACAATACCGCCTAGTTTTGATGGCCCCGAGACAGTAAACTAATGCCCAACCGCGGTAACATTATAATTTCTAAGCGCCGACCTCTCCAAGGTCTTGCTATAATCTGACGTAACCATAGTTTTGCAAATATCGTATCTGGGACGGTGTGACCGGTGTTGGGCTGATTGTCTAATTCTCGTCGTCACCGTCATCGGCTTCATGCCGACACCGATTGATGACAAACCGCTCTAGTCATCATCATTCTCCTTGCCTTATCCCGTTTCTCTGTCGGGGTCGGCTACCTAACCTAGGAGATTTGACTTGGAACCAGGTTTTTGCACAGAGCGACTGCCAACCACTAAAACTCGGAAATCGAACTAAAAACACTTTATTACCGCGGAAGACTCTTTACAATGAAAAACGACAAACTTCTCGTTGCACAGAAAATTTCACAAGACAAACTCTCTGTTAGCAGAGCTACCAACCTCAACAACAGAAACTAGGTTCGGATACACATATCGGTTGGTGACAGGTATCGTGGGTCCGTTTGCATGATATTTTACACAGCCAAATTAACCATGAAACCGAAAAATTTTCCTGAAAGTCAAAATATCTTGGTTTTTTTACGCCTCAACCGATGGCGCTGTTAGTCTAAAACGAGTGAAAGACGTTTTTGAAAAATGATTTATCGCCCTCAAAAACCCTTACATGCGAAATTTCGTAAAAATCGTTGGAGCCGTTACCAAATTATTGCCCGTTTAATGATATTAGATACATAGATAGATACAAGTTTAAGTCTACTTTGCATATCTTGTTCTCTTCCTCTTGTGTTTAAACACGTGAGCCCTACACCATATTTTAATCACTGCCTACTACCATTTTAATAAGCTGAATACGTAATTGAGGATCTAAGAATCTAAGAAAGGTGTATTCAGACTGACAACTAGTTATTTGCTATTATCACTTCCTTTAGAAGCTGATAATCTATAATTTTACTAAGTTTGTAAGTACGGTCAACTTTTTTGTTGTTTTTGTATCTCATACACGGGCTAGTAAAAAAAAACTGTTTTATTTTAATTGGTTTTAGTACGGGATATAAGCCCCTTCTTTATACTTTGATATAAGGGACGGTATAATCAAATGTAGCGAAAACTTTGCAGGCGTGATCAGACCAGGAAACTGAAAAACTTTTTCTATGGAGGCTATGTTGGTAAACGTTAAATTTTTTAGAGCTCCCATACAAAGTCAGTCAGCTGATCGGTAATTTGTAAGGAAGGTCGAAAAAAAATTCACATTCACCAACATAGCCCCCATAGAAAAAGTTGTTCCGTTTCATGGTCTGATAACGCATGTAAAGTTTTTGTTACACCACCGTCCTTTACACCCTGTATAGATGTCCACAAAAATCATTATATTAAAACGCTCTTCTAATAAAAAAGCTAAAGTAGGAAGTGATTATGGCTCGTAAAGAAATGTTATAAATTTTAATAGTTTTTCTTATTACTTGATAGATGTAATAAACTTGGGTTAATGTAATAAATATCCGTAGTATAATAAACAGAACCCTGTAGGTACTATCAATAGCACAGATACCTAAAGGGACGAAATTATTCTAGTTTATATTTTGCCGTGTGATTCCGACTTAGAACAGCATCACCCCGTGGGTGTCGTAAGAGGCGACTGAGGGACTTGAGGGTTTCAGGTGTATTACAACTTTTAGGCGACAGGCTGACAACCTGTCACTATAGTGATACACAAATTATCTCAAACGTCCCTCTATATTTGTCAGACGTGGCGATATGTATCGTATTTTTGCCGTTGGCGCTCTGCCTACCTCGTAAGGGATAAAGGCGTGATTTATGTGTGTATGTATGTTTATTTTTCACATTTTTGTTACCTATGCTTTTCGGATTTTTTGATGCCTGTCCCTAATTTTTTTTTTTATCTTTGTCCACAGAGCCACAATGAGCCAGCAGTGACGTCACTAGAAAACAAAGATGGCGGCGCGGGAGGCCGCCGTGGTGGTGGTGGGGGCCTGCAAAGCTTATGGCAGGAGAGAAAAGCCCGACTACAAGCCGGTGTTGGATCACCTCAATCTGACAGTTGAAAGGGGAATCATGTAAGCAGATTTTATATTTATATATCGATCACAGTATTAACTAAATTGATCTAACTAACCCAACCAACTCGACCTATACGAACAACTTTTACCCCTTGGTATAGCTTGGCCATAAAATGGAACTAAAAAAATTGTATGAAAAATTGTTGCCATAGTTAAGCGTTATCTGTCAGATTTGACAGATCGCGAAGAAAGTGGCGCCCTCACGTTTTATCAATTTTTTGTGGATACTATATCTATGCTGGACTTTTCCATCATTCGCACCAGCGCCATATAATACGAACTAAACGATGTCATCATTAAATTCTTTTACTGACATTGACACTTGACAAAGACCTTTAAAATGCCATAAACATGAAAATATTTAATATTTTTACTTACCTTGGAACATTGTTTTAGTGCTACTACTTATTTATATCATTTTTATTTCACGTTGAATCACCTAATAGACAGATATCCAACCGTTTACGTAAGTAAAAAATACCATTACTGGCATTGCTGCAATAATTCATACATTTTATTTGGTAGATTACGTGGTTATATATCATTTTATGTAAACAAATTGCACTGACGGCACAGACATCAGACAGATAGCATATTTCGTAAGCCGAATCGAAAAAACCTCTCCGTCTGTAAAGTAGGAAATTAGATTATTAATTAGAAAATACTAAAATATTATGACCCTCGTCCTAACTCCTAAAGGAAAGTGAAAGAAGTGAAGAAAAGTCATACGAAAGTAGCGGCCGCGACGCGAATGACAACTTTTCTGTGTGGTGTAAAGACTATGATAAAAAAAAAAATTATTTTACTTTTTGATACAACCGTCTCAAATTAAAAACTCCTTTCACTAGTCTATTTTGAATTGCCCGAACTGTACGAAATTTAATTCTAAGGGTACATAATACAGATATGCCTTGAAGTTTTTACTTGGAGTTTTTACATTTGTACAAATTTTCATGGGTTGCTTCACGGTGCAGCCTTTGAAATATTTTCAGCAATTTTATATACTTATTCGCTTACATAATGTCACAACTAGCGTAACTGCCAGTACGCGCCCGTACGTGCGTTTATCGAGCATTGGGGTCAATTTACGCTGGTCGTAACCTTCGCGACACTATCTTAGCGAATAAGTTATACGTTATGACATTTCCTTCTTTCCACAGTTACGGTCTCCTTGGCGCGTCAGGATGTGGCAAGACAACCTTACTCTCCTGCATCGTGGGTCGCCGGAAACTGGACAGCGGCAACATCTGGGTGCTGGGTGGGAAACCGGGAGAAAAGGGCAGCGGCGTGCCAGGACCTAGGGTCGGATATATGCCTCAGGTAGGATGGTTCTAGAGTGGAAATATCTGGGTGGTAGGCCGAAAAAGAAAGACAGAGGTGTAATTGGACCTAAGGTCGGCTACATGCCTCAGGTAGATGGTTGTAGAGTGGAAATATCTGGGTGGCAGATCTGGCGTGAATGGTAGCGGCGTACCAGGATCTAGGGTCGGCTACATGCCCCAGGTCGGATCGGAGAGAGTGGCATCTGGGTGTTGGAAGACACTGCAAATATACTGGGACTTCTAAAATTACACTTGCACTTTGCACTTGTTTAAAAACTCAGACACCAGGTTTCATCGGGTCGTAGAGTGTTCCACACGCAAGAAGAAGAAGATGACGTAATAACTAATAATCATATTTTATTCTTCTCCAGGATATAGCCCTGGTTGGAGAGTTCACTGTACGTGATGCTGTCTACTACTTCGGGCGGGTGTACGGCATGAAGACGCAGAAACTGGTGGAACGCTTCGAATTCCTCAGGTTAGTTGGCATTTTTAGTAGTAAACTGTCAAATGTCATCATCATTTATTTACGAGTAAGGGTATTGCCCTTGTCGGTGCCAGCTTTCTCTGTCCTCTGCCTTCTCCTTGACTTCTCTGTACGGCGTGACCATTAGATCAAAATGTATGTGTGTTGTAATTTCATGCAATAATCCTTATTCGAGATATAGGTTTATCCTAGTTAACACACACACACACACACACACATACAAACCACGCCTTTATCCCTTGCGGGGTAGGCAGAGCATTAACGATCGCAAAATTACGTTCGTTATCGCCACGTCTGAAGTATTAAGGACTTAGTTCAGGCACATGATATACTAACCTTAATAATGTTCTAATTTAGTACAAATGTAATTTGTGTAGTAAGCCAGCCAATTGCTGACTCGAAGATCGCGCAGGTCAGCCTCTAGCACGTACCTGGGGCTACGTTTCCAGCGGTACCTGGGGCACCCCAATGGCGGGAAGTCTTTAATAAATCATTTATTATTATTATTTATTTATTATTTTATCTATCTACATGTCTATCTATCTTCCTCAGCACCTTGCTGGAGCTGCCCAGCGCTGGGCGGTTCGTGAAGAACCTGTCTGGTGGGCAGCAGAGGCGGGTGTCGCTGGCGGCCGCGCTGGTGCACGAGCCTGAGCTGCTGATCCTGGATGAGCCCACTGTTGGGCTGGACCCGGTCCTGAGAGAACGGTAAGTCAAAGTCAAAATCAGGGGTGGAATTGTAGGGATGAATTGGAGTGGTGTCGTCGGTTGATGGTATTTATTAAAATGAAAAAAAAATGCTTTTAAAAGCACGATTTTCTCTTTTCCATGACAATCTTATGATCCTAGTATAAACGCAACACAGGTGAGATAAAAAATAAAAATAAAGACACTACGTCGGGGCGGGTAAGCAGAGATGGGCGCGCAAGACATCTATAAGGTGAAAAATATTAGCTGCAAATATTTTAAAGGGTGAATCAGCCCATGAAACTGAAAAACTTTCCCCAAAAAACATAGGTTGAAGTATGAGAAAAAATTTTGGATCTCCCATACAAATTGTCTTACTTGATCGGTCGGTAATTTAGTATGGAAAATAACTTTGAAATTACCGCAGCCGCGTATTTATCTTTTAATAATTAATGCTTGTTTTGTAATCAAGAATACAACTAACCTTGATTTCCTGGCAAAAACAATTAATGTGTAGTAAACTACCAGCGCCCAGCATACATTTTGAGGCCAACTTACGTAAACTTGACCCTATAAATGGAAGAAAATATTTACTTATCCTAAATGACGTGGCAAAATAAATACGTACTATACGAAGATAATGTTTTATTACTACTTCACCTTCAAAATTTTGTGATTTTAAGAGCTCTCCTGCTCGTCTGTAATTATGAACCACCAAAAATATTTTCATGTAAAAAGTAGCCAAAACAAAAGCATAATTTACGTCTGATATGAAATAGATATCTGGAGCTCTATTTCTGAATTGAGCGAAATTCCTTGAACGAAAATCTGTCGTCTACGATTTCATTACGCATACACCTATTTTTGCGGATTTTTGAAATAGTAGAAAGCTGTATTGCCATTTTATTAAAAAATCGTAAACGTTTCCGTTTTACGCAAAAATGTAAGGCACCTACCCACTGACATTCCTAACAAATTTGATTGATTTAAATACCGGTAATCTCCGACAGTGAAGCGAAACCTTATTTTAAAAGTAAATGTTGTCTATGGTCTAATGCTTATTTGTCACTTTGAGTTTGACAATCAGCTGTTTTGGCAAATAGTAGAAAATGAAAAAGAGTGGGTTGATCACTCTTTTTCGATATCCGTCGACGATTTCAATTCAAAAATGGCGATTTTAGGATTTCGCTTACGAAAAAGCGCTTTCGTAGTACGCAATCAAAAACGTACAATTCAGAAATTGAGCCCCAGATCTCAAGTAGAACCACAAACAATAGGTATATAATTATACTATAGTAAAGCTATGATTCTCTATCTACTAGCTCAACTGAACCAAATTTCATAAACTCCAATACATTTCAGTCAAAATCATGCCTTCACTGTAGTCTATTTTACAAGAAAATGTGGCGCAATGGTAGTGCGACTGATTGCGGCGCAAAAGTTCCAGGTTAGATTTTTGGTGACAGTCTTTCACTACAGTCAGTTCTTAGACTGTGCAGGTTCAACCATTTGTCCAAAAAAATGGTTGCGTGCTTTGGAGGGCATTCAAGCCGTCGGTTCCGGTTGTGTCTGTCTATGATTACTTACACAACCACGTCAGAGGCTTACTACTTGGTAATTGAAGGACTCTGACAACAGTCTTTATTAGGTCGTTGGACGAGACATCACACGAAAAGAAAGACCAGTGCCACGTATTTCGAAATTACAAGCTACAAGTCTACAAGTGAAATTCGAAATGCATTGCGTAGCGAGCCGGAAATCCTAGTTTTATAATTTCCCACCCGCTACGCAATGTACATCGAATTTTAGCTGTAGACTTGTAGCCTACAGTTTCGTTGCATGGCGCACAGACGTTTTTAGTTACCAACCTTGAAAGTAATCTCAATATCTGATACGTAGCCTCTTAGTCAATAGACGGAAGGGCAAAACGCTTACGTTTGCAAATCGGCTTCAATGTCTCGGCCATTGTTTTGTAAACGCGCTGACGTTTTTCCACGCAACTCGTATAATCTGAGCTGTTTCGCAATGTACCTATTGTTTTGATCTGCATTTGTGACGTTTGATATCAGGCGCATGCGAAGCGGAACGAGTCACTTCATAGTATAAAGTAATGTCGCTTTTCGTGCCTGTGTGTATGTATGTTTGCTTAGATCTTTAAAACTGCACAACGAATTTTGATGCAGTTTTTTTGAATGATTCAAGAGGAAGGTTTTTATGCATAATACTTTCAGGAAAATCATCTAATTCCCACGGGAAAATGCGTTACAGCGGGCGCAGCGGCTGGGCGGCCCGCTAGTAGATTCCTTTAGAGTAGATTCCTTGATCACTGATATCTTTTTCACAGTGTGAGCCATATACTCTCGTCTTGGCGACATTTTACGATAATAATATTGCTAAGTACTTACTTAATATCGTTTTCTTGTTTTCTTTTTGTTGCAACATTCAAATACAGCTGATTCAAGTAGGTACTTATTATTTCAAGTTATCTAGATTTGAAAGCAGGCCATTATTAGTTTTTTTGCCTGTCTTTATCTGTGTGTACCGCCTCTACAGTATTCGAAAAAAAACTCGAAAGGAGGTCAAGGTGCTCATGAAACTGAACAACTTTCCCCAAACAAAAGCAACATAACTGATGACACAAGTATGGGAGGTCCTAAAAATTTGTATTTATTTTTCAACTACTAAGGCAGTATAGATGGGCGACTCGAGATTCTGTTGCTAGTAGATAAACTACTACAAAAAACAGCGCAGACGCCTATTTTGATTTGACTGTAACCTATTAGGTTTTTCTTAGTTTGCAAAAATTAATAACTATACCTATTAAAATACGTTTTAAATCTAAGGTTAATCTGCAAAAACGAAGGATCTGACAGAACGCTGCGATATTTTAGCGGTCCGTCGTGCGTTAAGTGGGCGATCCACCTTAAACCTAAAAGTGATAGAAAAAATTTGCCTAATGAGTTGACAGTTCTGAATCACCAATCACCAGAGGGAGTAATCAATAGTGCTATTCACAAGAATTTTAGACGTTAATATGGCGGCAGTAGTGCATACACAGGTACTCTTTTAACAGGTTCCGTTTTACGTTATATCCGTAACTAATAAATTAAGCACCGTTAAAAAATAAATTAATTGCGATTTTTTTATCCAAAATAAACTGGTTGCTAATTATTATAATGATGGTCATTCACGTTAGTAAACAAAAATCAAGATTAAATAAATAACAATTCACAAAAAACAAAATAAAAAATAATTTATTACTTCAGACTTTCCGTATAAAGAAACGCTGTTCCAGATAAGCTTAGCGCCCTCTACATGACACTTGAGAATAATTATAGTTTATAAAATTTAGTTTGATACCTGTGACGTTTGTGACCTTGGAGCAAATGCATAGAGCAAATGCTATGACATTTTCCTTTGTTTACTATGAAAATGGACCTTACGTCATAGTATTTGTTCCAAGGTCACTAACGTCACAGGTATCAAGCTAAATTTTTGAAACTATAGAAAAGGAAGTGTAATGGTATAATCCATCAACTAACATAAAAATACTGCATGTACATTCAGGAACTGTATAGTAATTAATGCGAATTACACGTTAGATTATAGATCACCTTGATATTTGCGAATAAATAATTTGAAACTAAACTTGCTAAACTCCGTGTTTTAGCCAAAACTTGCTAAGATTTCCTACTACACATAAACGCAAAATAGGCAAACATATTTTTTATTTGGAAGACCTACTCTAAACATTACTTAAATACGTATTAGGTTGAATAAAACACAATTTTATCTAAGTCGTATCAAATAGTGTAATCTTTATCTTTTTGGTATAATACCAAAAAGTGACCTTCATGATAGTTACTGAATCTAAAACTCGATTAGTCAAATAATGGCTAAAACCGGTTTTAAATCGCCGGTTCGGCGATTATGAACACCTTAATTTATTTAAATTGCATCCACTAGTCCAAATTTATGGTTAAGAATAATTAAGATTGTAGAAAAAATTTGCAAAAAGTATGTATACAAATGGTATCAGTATTTTTGATATAAAAGCTAGAGAATTCTAGTACTAAACATGCAATATAGAGATAACAATATTTTCATATTTTTTTTCTCATACTTACACACTTATTATTTATTCCCTTTGCGCATCTGAAAAGAAAATTGTTTTTATTTCCATAACTATTTGTATTGTTCGAGAGTTCGTGAGGTCTCTTTATCTCTTCTTACTGGTTCTTTTGAGGCATGCGTGGAGCCCAAGCCAATACAGAAGCCTTTCTTTCAAATCACTACATAATATATTTCTGTATGTATGTATGTATGCTTAATCTTTAAGACTACACAACAAAGTTTGATGCAGTTTTTTAATACATAGAGTGATTCAGTGATTCAACAGAAAGGTATATATATATAATAGGTACTTGCCGTGAAAACATTTTATTACCATGCGAAAATGGGCGGGCTGCTCGTACCATAATAATCCAATATTGTAACTTGTAGTAGGCGGTTGAAAAACCCTCACACAACAGGTTTCATCAGGTGGTTGGACGCCTCGGAGACCCACACGAAAAAGAAAAAACGAGAAGGGTGCACCGTGCAGTACTTATCCCTGCTCTGTTGTTATAATAAAGTTTTTCCTTTATTTCAGAATCTGGGAGTTCCTGTCGGAAATAGCGAGAGGAGGCACGACGGTCATCATCACCACACATTACATCGATGAGACGAAACAGGCACACAAGGTAAATGATGATGTATGATCCCTTAACTCCTCGTGGAGCTATGTTCCAACAAATTTCCTCCAGATATTTCTATTTTGGGTTTTTGCTTTAGCTTCTGCCCAAGTCGTTCCGGCAGATTTTAACTCGGACAGGATAGATCTTCTCCAGGTTATTGCAGGCCGGCCTTGCTTTCTACGGCCAGTTGTAGAGTTCCAGTCCAGCGCTATTTTTGATATATTGTCTTTCGATCTCCTTAAGCAGTTACCTATCCAACTCGTCCGTCGAAAATTTCGTCGTTGATAGGTTTTTGCGACGACACAAGGTACATACTACTCTATAATCACAGCAGTCCACTGCAGGACATGGGTCTCCCCTTATTTGGGCCTTTGCTCCCATGTGTTCCACAGGGGAGTATTTGCATCATTTTAGGCCGTCTCGTCAGATGCAACATTCTCTTTGCCTTATCCCGTTCTCTGTCGGGGTCGGCTACCTAACCTAGGGGATTTGACGTGGAACCAAGTTTTTATTCCGAGCTACTGCTATCTGATCTCTGCAACCCGGAGGCTAAACTGGCCGGAATCCCATTAAAAGGTTAAGTCACATTAAAATATCATCTGATTCTCTAGCTCAGTTTGTCCTTGAACGACTCTGTGTCCCACAAAAAAGAAGAAGAACCGAAATTCATTAACCTGGTGCCCCCACGCAAAACGATGAAATCTTTTTTGTAACATGTTTCTTGTAAAGTACCTACCTAGGTAGGTATGTCATCAATATCTTTTTTTTAAAGGAACATTCCTATCAAACCATTTAGCAAAACCCATCTTAGTAGGTAATATAAAATATGTTTACTATCTTTTGGCGGTCAAACAGCTGTCAATAACTAACGTTCCGGATCATTCACTTGCATTTTTGTGTGTTTCCGCGCTGTTTCGAACCAATGGGTGGGTCTTCGTCGGGCGGAGTCGTGCGTGCCTATAAACACATCAAAAAAAGTTTGTGATCATTTGGAAAAGTGGTAATATTTTTTATTGTGAAAGAATAAAACTCAATCACTTTTTATTTTTTGATTCCTTATTTAAAAATATGAAATTTAAATGTAAACATTTTCGTAATTCAAATGTTTTTGTCATATAAAAAGACTATCAACCCCTGCTTGCTACCATTCAGAAATCTGACTTAGTCGCAAATTACGATATTTTCAATTTATTCACAACAAGTATTAACAGAAGTTTTACGAGCCAGAATTCTAACTTTAAGTGGATAAGGCTATTCCACGAGGGAAATATCACGCAGAGTTAATGTATCCCAAGCCTGCGTGGTGACCACGTTGCAGAGGTATCGGGGCATGGAAGACTTGCTCGGAAGACTTAGCTGACCGACCTCGCAGTGGTCGCCCAACTGTGTTTACTGCAATTCAGAAGCGCTATATCAGATTACTGGCTGCCCGTGACCCAACATTGAACGCTACTAAAATAAAAGCAGAACTGCGAGCTGCCACCGGTCGCGAAGTTAGCACCCAAACAATTATAAATTGCTTACACCAAGCTGGATTACGAGCAAGGAGATCCTGGCGAGCACCTTTGAACTCACAGCAACGGAAACGGCGCAGATTGCGATGGGCTAGGCTCCGTCAAAATGAAGAAATTGAGGACGAAAGCATTTGGCAGAACTGCCTCTTCGTTGACGAAACGCAGATTAGTACGCATCCAGATAACCGACGTGTCCGTGTCTGGAGAAGACCAGGCGACTCTGAAAGGCAGAGAACTGCCACTGGAACCGTTCAGCAAGGGCGGGAAATCGGTGTCCTTTTGGGCCGGTATAATGATTGGGGCTAGTACGCCCTTAATTCCGTATCAAGGCACCATGACTGGAGCTATTTATAAAATGATTGCAATCGATGGATATGTCAGACCATTCCGCATCAACCACGGGCGCCAATTCATAATGGTAGATGATAATGCGCCCGTACATCGAAACGGACGTGATGCTGCTCTCCAGCAATACGACATCACGCGGTTAGACTGGCCTGCCCGCTCACCTGACTTAAACCCGATCGAGCATGCGTGGGACGCTCTTAAGCGATCTGTTTGGAATCGTCAGCCACCTCCTCAAACAGTGGCAGAAATCAGGGCAGCTGCTATTGAAAAGTGGGACAGGTTACCACAAGAAATGCTGGATAACTTAATTCTTAGCATGCCCAGAAGGGTTTCCGCATGTGTGCGAGCCAGAGGAGGAGTCATTTTATACAAACTATTAATCTTTTCGTAATAAATTTTGTTTATTTTTTCCTTAATTAAATTTTTTCATTACATCAAATTTCAGCTAAAATTACATTTCTTAACTTTTGTTTTAAAAAAAAATAATGAATAATGTTTTTTTTAATTTACTAAGTGCATTTTCATTATAAAAACATAAAATATAAACACTTTCTATAAATAATTTATATTTCATAAAATACACCTGCTTTTGCTACTGATCACAAACTTTTTTTGATGTGTGTACGTCCACGCCGCGCTTTCGACTACTGCGCCTCACTCAGCGCTCGCTCAAACAGCTTGCTTTAAAATGATTCTATCGTGCACAGTTTGCTAGCTTAACTTATAATACATACTAGTTACCTATACACATAGGTAGGTTACTTTTTACCGCGAGAAAATCCGCTATTCCCACGAAAAAAAACGAAAAACCGCAGAGCGGAAATCTAATTTTCATTACATCAATAGGTACATGAGCAAAACGAAATATTGAGAAATAAAAAAACTGTTGTTAGGAATAATAATAACTTCTGAAAGACCTTGATAGATTAAATTGTCTTAGAACATGCAACGCTATGTCTCATTTACCATTGCATTACGATTAAAATAGGGTTCCGTAAGTGATTTGATAAAGCGACCGCCTGCGCCGCAAAAGGTTCCGGGTTCGATTCCCGTTAGGGCAGAAAGTTGAAATTTGGCGTTTTTTGAATTTGTCTCTGGTCTGGTTAGGACATTGTAGGCTGAAAGATGGTTCAGTGTTTCGGAGGGCACGTCAAGTCCCGGGTGCTGTCTATGGTGACTTAGATGGTGGTCGTTACTTAATCATGTTGCAAAAACTGACCTGACACCAGCAGGGTTCATCGGGTCGTTGAACGCAACGCAACGGTCAGATACACAAAAAAGGTTCTAGCTTACATGTATGTACTCAGTTATAAAAGTTATACCTAACTAGCGACCCGCCCAACAGCAAACTTTTTTACCGTGGGAATAAGATGTTTTCCTGGCAAGTATTGTACATAAAAACCTTCCTCTTGAATCACTCTATCTATTCAAAAAACTACATCAAAATCCGTTGTGTAGCTTTGAAGATTTAAGCATACATACTGACAGACGCGAAAAGCGACTTTGCTTTATACTATGTAGTGATAAGATAAATGATACCGGACTGTGTTCTCTATTCCAATGACTAACTTGGCTAGGTTTTTCCCTAGGATGTTGATCAGTTTGCGGTTACTCAGTCCGAACTAGATGTCGCAAGATCTAGATGGAATATGATTGAGACTGAATTGATTACAATATTCTTATAGTGGGAACCACATTGTAAATGTGCGTAAACTAGGTATTATTACTATTACCATGACCTATGTGGCGCAGTGATAGTGCGACTGCCTTTAACGCAGAAGGTTCCGGGGTCGATTCTCGGTGGGTCAGTCACAAAATTCATATTTAGGTATCTATTTGTGATCCTAGTATGGTTTAGATATTGCACGCTGAACCACCCGATTGTCCGTTAGAAAGATGGTCCCGTGTTTCGGATGGCACGTTAAGCCATGGGTCCCGGTTGCTGTCTATGATCACTTAGACGGCGGTCGTTACACAACCATGTCAGAAGCTCTGAAAAATTCTGACAATGAACCCTCATTGGGTCGTTGGATGACTCGGTGTCCCTCTCGGAAAGAGAGAGAGATATATATTATTACCAACTCACTACTTTACCACTGCTCACCCAGCTATTGCACCCGTTACGCTACTCAGTATTTTCCCGAGGGAATAAGACCTTTTTGTATAATTACCATTGTTTCGAAATATGCAAAAATTGGACCTCCCATACAATATGTACTACTAGGCGACCGAGTCTCTTTGTGTGGGGGGCCTATTTTTATGTTTCGATAAAATGTTTCAGATGAGAGTTGTTCACTTTTATGAGTAGAATACTTATGGAATATATCGTTATATAAAAAAAAAGAGAATTAGCGGTGTTCATTTCAGACAGACAGAAAAACACAAAAAAGGACTTAATTTAATATTTTTTTATAATGTTGACATTGAAATTGATAATTATATTTATGATAAGAAAAACTTACCTACACACGACTTGTCTGAAACGACCCTCAAACATTTTTCAGACGTGGCGATCACGACCGTAATATTACGGTCGTTAACGTTCTGCCTATCCCACCAGAGATAATGGCGTGATTTGTGTGTGTGTGTGTGCGTGTGTGTAAAACTTTCATAGACGTCGCCAGATTTTTTTTCCGTATATCTTCTTTTTCGTATTGTTACTTTACATAATTATACTGCTTTGTGGAAACGATAGTAACTCATAATAACGTTAATTAACGTTAATGATAACAAAAAAGCTATGTTGACACTTAACATTTAATTATAACTAAAAAATACACTCGTGTATACGTTTACAATTTTACAAGATGTCATAAAGATATTTTTATTACTTTAACCTGTCACGCCTAGCGGTTGCATTCGTTGCTGATCGTTTTCCCGTGGAAATAGGACTTTTTCCCGGCTTCTAGTATACATATTTACCTTCCTCTTGAATCACTCTATCTATAAAAAAAACTGCAGCGAAATACGTTGGGTAGTTTTAAAGATCTAAGTGTACGTACATACATACAAAGTTTGTATACAAACATACATATGTACATACGTACAGAACACAGACTCGAAGAGCGACTGTGCCTTATATAGATAGGTACTACGTGGAAGTCGCTTTAACCCCTGTCCTATATATTAATCCAAGTTACCCTCTAGGCCTCTATCTATGCCAAAATTTATGAAAATCGGTTCAGTAATTTTTAGCGTGAAGGAGTAACAAACAGACAAACATACAAACTTTGGCATCCATAGTATTAATAGGATGTACCTAGTGATATGTTAGAAAAACATCAATAAAGAGTGGTAGAGCAGGAAATACATACATACATACATATATCACGCCTTTATCCCTTGCGGGGTAGGCAGAGCGTTAACAGCCGTAAGAATACGGTCACTATCGTCACGTCTGACACTTTTGAGGACTGTTTTCCAAGGTTGTTTCAGAAAACATGTGTATCACTATAGTAACAGGTTGTCAGCCTGTCGCCTAAAAATTGTAATACACCAATGTGGGGTGATGCTATTCTAAACCGGCATCACACGGCAAAGCAGGAAATAACTCTACCAATAGGTATCTATTTCATGGGTACTGACTAGGTTCTGAATTTCCTTCGACGACATACAATTAGGTACAAACCCTACCTATTACTGGCCATTCATACATGACCAACCATGAGTGACGTTGCATACCTTTCATTGTCGTTAACAAGGCAATACTTCCTTGATATAATGTTAAGGTACACTACGTATGTCAGATGTGAAATCATGAAAAAAAATCGTTTTGTAAAAAAAATGCAGGGTAATTCACCCGTTGTATGCCGGCTCAGAATAACATCACCCCACATCCTTCCCGCGGGTGTCGTAAGAGGCGACTAAGGGACTCGAGGGTATTGGTGAATTACAATTTTTAGGCGACAGGCTGACAACCTGTCACTATAGTGATACACATGTTTTCTGGAACAACCTTGAAAAACAATCCTCAAAAATGTCAGACGTGGCTATAGCGACCGTATTCTTACGGCCGGTAACGCTCTGCCTACCCCGCAAGGGATAAAGGCGTGATATATGTATGTATGTATGTCCATATAAGCCTAAGGACGTAGCGTAGCACGCCCCCCCCGCGAGATTGACATTTTTTTTGTGTTGGTCTATTTAATTTTAGCCCCGGGGCTATCAAATCTACGGCTATCGGCTTAGTGGGGAGCACGTGCTCACCCGGAAATATTTGATTGGTTGTTCAAACAACCAGCCCAATCACGCCCTTGGGGCGGGACTGGGCTTAGGAGAGATTGACAGACAATCTGTGCCCCATACGATCAAAATACACAAAACAAGACGTCTACAGGTGAAATTCGTCCTATATTGCGTAGCCGATTGGATATTATAACACCAGGATTTTGGACCCGCTACGTAATGTACATCGAATTTCACCTGTACACTGTAGCCTGTAGTTTCGAAAAACGGGGCACTGGGCAAGTCCTAGGGGAAATGCTGGATGCATTCTGCCTTTATGGGCGGTCTATGTTGTTCAGCAGTGGACGGCCTATAGCTGTTATGATGATGATGAACCACACTATCTATTTTAAAAAATCACATTTAGTTCTGTTATGCAGTTTCCAGAGCTAAGCATAAGTACTTAAATAGGTACTTACTCATAACCTTTTTTCTACTTCCAGATCAGTCTACTTCGCGACGGGCAACTCCTGGCCGAGGACTCGCCCGAGGAGATCCTGAGGAAGTTCGACTGTGATACTCTGGAAGACGCCTTCCTGAAGATGGCCATGAGGCAGCACCAGATGCCCGGCAGGATACCTTGTGAGTTTTTAGTTCTTCTACAGTTCTTTGGCAAGTTCGTGCGTGACCGTCTCTAGGGGTGACAGACGCTTTAGAAGACAGACATACATACATACATTCATACACACATATATCACGCCTTTATCCCTTGCGGGGTAGGCAGAGCGTTTACGGCCGTAAGGATACAGTTGCTATCGCAACGTCTGACGTTTTTGAGGATTGTTTTCCAAGGTAGTAGACAGACCACTTGTGGTATTCATAATATTTGATAATTTTACGCATAAATGCACTGCCTTGTGATGCCGGCTTAGAATAGCATCACCCCACATCCTTCCCGCGGGTGTCGTAAGTGGCGACTAAGGGACTCGAGAGTATTGGTGTATTACAATTTTCAGGCGACGGGCTGACAACCTCTCACTATAGTGATACACATGTTTTCTGGAACAACCTTAGAAAACAATCCTCAAAAATGTCAGACGTGGCGATAGCGACCGTATTCTTACGGCCGTTAACGCTCTGTCTACCCCACAAATAAAGGGATAAAGGCGTGATATATGTATGTATGTATGTATTTACCATTGTTTTTTCGGTTTCCAGCACTAACTGGCTCTCCAGACGTGATCCCCGAGAGCCGGCTCCCAGACGTGAACAGCCGGTACCAGTCCAGCGAGTCCTTCAACGTCGTCACCAGCAGCACAGATGTAAGTTTACTGATATCAATCTTATCTTATCTAGCCATTTGGATCCCACTGCTGGGCAAAGGCCTCCCTCCCTTTTTTCCACTGATCTCGATCCTGTGCCTCCTCATGCCAATTCTTAGAAAACCCGTCCAGTTCGTCTCGCCATCTGCGTCTGGGCCGCCCGCAACGACGCCTGTCGGTTCTTGGCTTCCAGTTGGTGGTGGTATAAGCATATAAATTGTTTGTGATATCATTAATTAACATTAAATTTATGCAACTTATTTATACACTGTGCCGCGATGCCAGCTTAGAATAGCATCATCCCATTGCTTTCCCGCTGGTGACGCAAGAGGCGACTGAAGGACTCGTGGGTTTTAAGTGTATTGCAATTTTAGGCGACAGGCTAACAAAATTTCACTATAATGATACACGACTTATCTGTCTGTACCGACCCGCAAATGTTGTCAGACGTGGCGATAATTTTACGGTCGTCAACGCTCTGTTTACCCCGCGAGGGATAAGGCGTGATTTATGTATGTATGTATGTAGGTATTTATCCACCGTGTTTCGGAGGAAATGACAACTTTCCCTATGGAACCAGTGCTTAAACATAGAAAAAAATTGGACCAGTCATACAAAATTCATGATCACATGACTAGCTTTGTATGGGAGGTCCGTTTTCCAGCACTAGTCCAATGTTGAAACTAGGAACTAGGTAAGTTGTTCAGTATGGTACTGTAAACAACACCTTCAATTTAAGGCATTTTCTCCGAAACTCGGTGTATAAGTGGGTGTATAATAGAAGTTTAAAACGAAAAATCTATACAGAGTGTTAGGGACAGCGTCCCGCATACCGATAGGGTGCAAGCAGACCATTAAACTAAACAACTTTCCCCTAGAAACATATGTCAGGAAACGACAAAAAATTTCGACCTCCCATACAAAATCGCGATCAGCTGACTGTATTTACTACATTATGGGAAACCAAAAACTTTTATGACGTTTCCTGACATGTATTTAGGGGAAAGTTGTTCAGTTTCATGGTCTGCTTGCACCCTATCAGTATTCGGGACGCTGTCCCTTACACCCCGTATGTAGTTGCCATAAAATAAATGAGAAAACTAACCAAACAACACAGGAGGTACTGGTGACATTTTTTTTTCTTGGCATTTTAATAATATTTTTTTAAATATACGTATTGATTTCTCCATAATTGATTACTATTTTCACATCCCTTTTACCTATAAGTACCTACAGAAACAAAATTTCACAGTTCAGTTAAAATTTTACTTTCTCATTCATGGCATGAATATCAAAAACTTTTTTCTTTACTATTTCAGGTTTTAACCAAAAATGAAGATTCAAAAGAAAAAAGGTCGAGTCGAGCGAAGTCGCGGTATAAAGCAGTATTTATAAAGAGCTTACAACAATTCTCTAGACATCCAGGGTAAGTATCTGTTTTATATTCCGTTTGAGGGTTAAACACATCTGCGCATATTTATCCGAATTGAGCCTAGAATTTGTTGGTAGATTTTATACTAATACTATTTAGCCGGAGTTAATGTCTAAATCCGCCCTAAGCTTATAAAAAGTGTTGTCGACACTAGTGATGTGAGTAGCGATAAAAAATCAATTGTTGAGGGCCTTACCACGAAAAAGTTAGACGCGAGTCCAGTTTTTAAAAAACACAAAAAGAAACGCTAGACATGCGTTCAACTCGTATCTAACTTTTATGTGTTAAGGCCTTGGATAAGGCGCAAAGTTTGACCTCCCATACAAAATTAACGAAATAATTTTTGTATTTAAAAAAAAATACAATGAAACGATGACGATCTCGACGTATACCTTTAGGAGTGGTTGACGTGGTATTAGACCGCAAGGAGTGGAAGATTGCGGAGGAGGCCTTTGCCCAGCAGTGGGATCAAGTACAAACAAACAAATAAAAGATATTTATTTATACACCACAAAATGCTTTCTGCAAAAAAATTGGTACTATTCGTGATTTTTTGTGAAGGGCTGATGCTTAAACTAAGTTTAGTAAACTAGTAATATAGGTCCCTTATATAGGACCCTTCCCCTTAATCATACAAATTTTTATATTTGAAAACATTTGGTAAAAAATAAAAAATAGTAAAATTTAATAGTAACTGAAAAGTGTGTGTTTGTAAACCAGGCTAATTAATAAAATAGTAGTAAAAAAGAAATGTTAGACACACGTCTAATTCCTGTCTAACCTTGTGTCTAACGTGGTAAGATCCTTTGTTTTGTTTAAAGTGTTTTATTAAGGTCCTCTATTTGTTTCAGGGGCCTGATATTCTCCATCCTGTTCCCAATAATCCAGACGGTGGCGTTCTTCGCGGCAGTGGGGCACGACCCCAGACAACTCGAGCTGGGCGTCGTCAACGAGGAAGCAGCTTTCTCACCATGTCAGTATTCAATTATAGTACTACCTACAATTAGATTCGGACTCTCTCTTCTACTTTTTGTGATCGAACGCGAGAAACCCGAAAAAAAATATGTTGTGCTATTCTTTACGTAGTAGGTAATATTTAATATTTATTGTACAGCAATATACAACAAAATATATATTTATTTATAAATAAAAAATAGTAATATAAGTAATAATATCAGCTATTTAGTTCCTATAGTACAAGCTTTGCTTAGTTTGGGGCTAGATGGCGCTGTGTGAATTGTCCAAGATATTTATTATTTATTTATATATTGAAAAAAACAAAATAAATTGCAACCTTAAGTTTTCAAATGTGCATGAGTTTCGTACCGAACTACCGATTGTACCTACTTTAAATATGATTTTTTATATTTTTTTCTTCATGTACCAACCAAACGAATCTGAAATATGTAGACAATCTTTTAGGGTACTATTACACCGATCATCCTGTTATTCTTTTCTTCTTTTTCCTCTTTTTCTATTCTTTTCCTTGTATTAGGCAAAATAGAAGCAATAATTTTCGCACTTTTCCAGTGGGTTTAGATATATGCAGCAACAGCAGTCTTCAAGTGATCACGATGGAGGAAGGACAGGACTTTTGTTCAGCTTACATGCTGAGCTGCTGGTTTCTGGAGGAAATGGAGAAACACAACATACAACAGGTAACCCCCTGGGCTTCTAATCTCTTAATTTTTAATCTGTACCTGGTTAACCGAGCATTGCTCGCCTTTTTTTGTCGTTCAGAGTGATTTTTGGAAAATAAAACCTAGCTAGATCGATTCATCAATCCCGAATGCCCCTACTTACGAATTTTCATGAAAATCGTAGGAGCCGGTCATCCCAATTATACAGTACAGGGTTGTTATCTATTCAGTACACAAACTTTGTAGGGTGTTTCTACTCATGATTCTGAACAACTTGAATAAAATTTCAATGAAATCGCAAATAAATTTTGGTGTTCCATATATTTTTTCTGAGTAAGTATTAATTTTTCTATGAAGCACCTACTTATATTACGATTTCGCAGGTAAATGATGTTCAGAATTTATGAGTAGAGAAACACCCTACAAAATCTTTGATATATTGCTCTACACTGGATCTATCCAACTTTAAAGTTAAGATTAAGTTCATATATCTGTATGTTCTAATTCATTTCTATTATTTTCTGTATCTCCAGGCTCGATACAACACAACAGAGGAAGCGAAGAGGAAGATTGAAAGGGGTCAGCTGTTCGGCGCCATACACTTCAACTACAACTTCAGCGATTCACTCACAGAGAGGGTCCGGGAGGGCCAAGTGGACGATGACGTCATAGAGGGCAGCAGTATTAGCATCTGGCTCGATATGACCAGTAAGTTAAACATAATAACCAACAAATACACAGAAAGACAGATAAACATACAGGCAGAAGGACAGACAGACGAGAGGATGGACAAACAGACTAACAAACATACATACAGACGAACAGACAGACATACAGACAGACGAACATACAAACAGAGAAACAGATAGACAGACTTGACGTAATGATAAGGAGTTGTTCTGCGCTTATACACTTTAACTACAACTTCAGCGATTCACTCACGGAGAGGGTCCGGGAGGGCCACGTGGACGATGACGTCATAGAGGGCTGCAGTATTAGCATCTGGCTTGGTATGACCAGTAAGTTAAACAGATACACAGAAAGACAGACATACATACAGACAAACAGATAGTCAGACAGACAGGCAGAAGGACAGACAGACGAATGGATGGACAGACAGACAGACTAACAGACATACATACAGACGAACAGACAGACAGACATACAGACAGACATACAGACAGACATACAGACAGACATACAGACAGACATACAGACAGACATACAGACAGACATACAGACAGACATACAGACAGACATACAGACAGACATACAGACAGACATACAGACAGACATACAGACAGACGAACAAACATACATACATACATACATACATACATATATCACGCCTTTATCCCTTGCGGGCGTGCTTGCGGGGTAGGCAGAGCGATAGTGGCCGTAAGAATACAGCCACTATCGCCACGTCTGACATTTTTGAGGATTGTTTTCCAAGGTTGTTTCAGAAAACATGTGTATTACTATAGTGACAGGTTGTCAGCATGTCGCCTAAAAATTGTAATACACCAATACTCTCGAGTCCCTTAGTCGCCTCTTACGACACCCACGGGAAAGATGTGGGGTGATGCTATTCTAAGCCGGCATCACACGGCACGAACAAACAAGCAGAGAAATAGACAGACAGTTACTCGGCGCTACACACTTTAACTACAACTTTAGCGATTCACTCATAGAGAAGGTTCGGGAGGGCCACGTGGACGATGACGTCATAGAGGGCAGCAGTATTAGCATCTGGCTCGATTTGACCAGTAAGTTAAACAGATAGACACAGATACGCAAAACGCAGACAAACAGATAGACAGACATACAGACAAACAGATGGAGGGACGGGCAGACAGACTACAAGATAGACAGTCAGACAGACAGACAGACGGAGGGACGGGCAGCCACACAGACAGACAGACATTCTGAGAAGATCACGTGGACGATGATGACGTCGTAAATTCTAAAAAAAAAGTAAAAAAAGTCTTGTTAACTACACTCATCATCATCTTTGATAATCTAGATAGTTAGTTTACACACTTTCTAGAATTGTTCTGCAAGTACCAACCCTTTCAGTATTCGGAGACCTGTGCCTTACACCATGTATATTTTTACTTTCAGATCATCAGATTTCCTACTACATCAAAAGACAGCTGCATAAAACTTACGAAACATTCACAAGACGCGTAATGAAGGCTTGCAATCGTCATGAAAACATGGTTCAGGTATTTTAACCAAATTATTATTCCTAATTCATATGTATAATAATAATTTATATATATTATTAATTCATTCATATCATAATCATATAATAAAGAATATTACAACATTCTCAGAGCACACAACACTGGACCAAGGAGCACTTATAAATAAATTATAATTATTTTGTATATAATTTTAATTATTTATCATATTATGATATTATTGTATAATAAAGTTTCAGTGACTGCCCGTATGTGTACTATATACATCATTGAAGGTAAACATTAATTATCTAAACTAATGAAATATACAATGACAAAGGAAAGGAAAAGGTACAATTTTCACATTTTCTATTTTGCAGTTTCAATTATTATTTTCTTTGCCTTCTTACTTATTTACAACTTTGAAGCCAAATATTTCCTACAATCACTTCACAATTATTGTTTTTCGCCGTACTTATCTAAAAAAAATACAAAAAATAAAAATATATATATATATATATATATATATATACAGGGTGTAACGGAAAGGGGGTATCAAGCCGAAGTGAAAATAAACTATACCTTTCGTAGATCAGTTATGCAAAATTTCAATCCAATATACCCAACTTTGTAACACATTGAAAAAAAAATCCAGCATACGATTTTAAGGTATTTGCATGTAAACAAATGTGGCACAACACTGTTGAGGTCACTGATCTTTATTTCATTCCCATAGCACTATCACTAGCACCGCCCATTACACTTTCTACGCGTCCTGGGCGCCTGGTACCTGACGCGGCGCTCGCACTTTATTCGCATTAAAGCACTGCGCGGGAGGCGCGGGGAAGCGCGGGGAAGCGCGGGTCGCGGGCCGCGGCGGCATCTTCAAAGGTGTCGGCGCGGCGGCGGCGGCGGCGCACAAAGCGACCTGCGGCGGCGCGTGGCTATGTCACACGCGGCAGATAGCAGGAATCAGCTCCTGCGTCCTGGTCCTGCGAAGTGATAAGGGTGCTGTCCAGATTCGTGGAACATTCTCGACACTTGTATGTGGTTCGCAGCCCCCAACACCTCGGCACCACGTTGCGTGCTGGTCCGCGGGTTGTCTTCGAAGTGCTCCAGTACGGCTTCTTCAAAATTCGGATCTCGGGTCGTAGTGCGGCCAGACGCAGTTGTCGCGTGAAACGAACCCGTCGAATACAGACGATTCACCATGCGCCTGAAGCACCGCAATAAAGGCAGATGCCTTGCTTCAGCAGCTCGTCTTCCTTCAAAGAATCGCTCACGAGAGAGCTCCCGTGCTGCACTCAAGTTGCCGTGAGTGGCACCGACGCACAGAATCATCTCATAATATTCTGCATTACTCAAAGACGTCACGCACGACACAGATTATTTTAACTTTACAATTAGGTACACTAGTTTACGCCGCAGCAGATGAACTAAAGAAACTTAAGGACCTAGGTGTTGCCAGAACGGTCTAGACGATTTAAAAAAATAGTTTGTCATTTTCACCTATTTTATTTCACATATTTTTTTACCTATTTAATATTAACCGTATTACAACGGCCGCAAACGCTCTGACTACCCCGCAAGGTCGTGATATGTGTATGTGTATGTATGGTAATTTTTATCGAAATTCACATACCTAAACACCACTAAGTACATACGCCACACAAAATTTTTGTTCTGCCATATGTCACAGAATTAGACAACAAATATGAACAAAAAAAATTACGCATTTTGCTCCAATACTAAAGTACTGGCAACTCATTTGGTCCTGCCTACCAGCCCCCACCAATTATTCCCGAAAGAAAGTGACCGCAGGGATTCCCGCTCCCGGTAGGGTTGTCACATTTACTGATACTTGCAAAATAAATCAAAAGTTACGTGATTCATTTTAGAATAACCTTTAATGATTATTAATATGTCAGTCTCTCTCTTCGTGTGGGACACCAAGTCGTCCAACAACCCAATAAACTCTAGTGTCAGAATTTTTCAACTGCCTTCTACAAGTAGCAGACTTCTAACGTGGTGGTTGTGTAAGGACTGCCGTCTAAGTAATCATAGATAGCAACCGAGACCTACACGGTTTAGGCCCAAAACTCGCTCACGCGCGAGCGGCGAATTCGACAAACCGCGGCGCGGGCACGTGCCTGTTTACCCGTACGTACACGATGACACCCTTGCCATATTACAGCTACTATGCGCCTTATAAATTCGGACTGATAATAAAGGGGGGGCTGTCAAACCGCCGCCCGGGAATCCGCGTAAGGGAGCGTTTAGCCTTAACTTGCCATCCAAAACACGGACCCATCTTTCTTACGGAAAATCGAGTGGTTCTAATCGCAATGTCCTAAACTGAGAACAAATTCACAAAGTGATAATTGAACCGATATATATATAAAATATATATATATATTTTTATTTTTTGTATTAATCTTCATCTTTTTTCAAGGTGTTTTTTCGCAACGTCAGTAATTTTAATTTGGGAGCGTTGGGTTAATAGTAAATAATTGTTAAACATTATTTTACTTGATTCCTGCGGATACTGGATAATGACGATACTTTATCTCCAATAACGATATTTCTACTGTCAATATTTTCTAATGTTCCCTACTGATACAGGGTGTTAGGACAAGTACTGAGTTCCTTTAAAGGGATGAACCGCCCCATGAAACTGAACAACTTTATCCAAGGAACATAGGTCGAAATATGGAAAAAAAAATGTACCTAGGAGGACAAAATGTACCAGCCGATCGAGTCAGTTTGTGATTATGTGAGGTCCAAGAAATAGTTCTTTGGTTCAACCTATGTTCCTTTGAGAAAGTTGTCCTGTTTCATTTGCTGATTCATCCCTTGAAATAAACTTAGTACTTTCCTAACACCCTGTATCCTTCTTGGGCAGATTCCAGTGCACTTCCAAGAGCCGATCTATGGGGAGAGCGAATCTCAGATGGTCAACTTCATGGCTCCTGGCGTCATGATGACGTAAGTTTGAATCATCAATCATTTTATCATCATCAACTGTCATAAGTTACCTACCATGGTAAGACAGCATCTCTACTACTTTCAAGTCTTTTTGACGGGTATGTTTAAAAATAGATTTTGAACTACAGTTCATATGATTGGAGATAATGATGGAGTAAAGCGACCATACGTTCTGAGGACCATACAAATATGCCAACAAAATGATTGATGACTGCACGACAAATGATGTCGCTGTTAGTTTTATAAAACACTTTTGTGGTTGTGAGTTCGAATCTCACTTCTGACACACATGTATGACTTCATAAAACTTTAATATTATAACACCAGGCCTGCGGCCATGATGGAATAATACCTGAAAGAAACCAAAGCACATAAAAATGTCATATTGCATTGTCGAGTTGAGCCTTCAAACGACAAGGTCTAGCATCCCGTTCCAAGTTATTGAACTATCAACCCGAGTTAGAAAATCGTTTACGATGATTTAATTCATATTCCTCATCATCACAGTACTCTAATCAACCCCCGTTCCCAATTCCAGGATAATCTTCTTCCTGCCAGCCATAGTGACGTCCAACTTGATGATAGCCGACCGGCTGGAGGGCGTGTGGGAGCGCAGCGCCGTCGCCGGGGTCAAGCCCAAGGAAATGCTATACGTGCACATCTCCTTGCAGACTGCTGTTATTTTCCTGCAGGTACTCAAAAATCTATACTTGGTGAGACAGTAAAATCCGTCCAAAGCAGAATCTGTCCAAAATAGAATCTGTACAAAGCAGAATCTGTCCAAGTAGAATCTGTCCTAAGCAGAATTGACAGAAGGAAGACGATTATTAGTGGATGTAACCTGGACATACGCACATATTTGAGGGTCGTTTCAGATAAGTCGTGTATCACTATAGTGACAAGTTGTCCTCCTGTCGCCTAAAATTGCAATACACATGAAACCCACAAGTCTAACCCTTAGTCGGCTTCTACGACACCCACGAAAGAAATGCGATGATGCTATTCTTTCACTTATCACATTACGAACTTTCTTTTAGTTTACTTTGTATACGGCTGTTATTCGTCCATTCTTTTTGCGCAATCATTAGTACCTATATTTTAGTCAAGTCCATTTAGTTAATTAAGGTATATTTAGTTAATCAAATACCTTATCTTACAGACCCTTGAAATGCTGGCGCTGGCTTTCGGCTGCTACGGTCTTCCATCACGAGGGTCGGTCGCCACCAGCGGGCTGCTTCTCTTCCTCCAGGGTCTCAGCGGGATGTGCTACGGATTCCTCCTCTCCATCTGGTGCAGCAGCTATACGCTCTCGTTCTTCGTGTCTACTGGCAGTTTCTACCCTATGATTCTGTTGTGCGGTAAGTCATCATTCGCCTTGCCTTATTCCGTTCGAACTCGAGTCTCACGATTGTAAGACCACTTGGACACTCCTTCTATTGTACGATAAGTCATCATTCGCCTTATCACATTCTCTGTCGGGGTCGGCTACCTAACCTAGGGGATTTGACGTGGTACCAAGAACGACTGCCATCTGACCTTTGCAACCCGAAGGCTAACCGTAAGAGCAGAGTAAATGTACGTGAGTAAACACATTGGTACATAGCGGGGATCGAACTTGGGTCTCACGATTGTAAGACTGGTGTCCTAGCCACTTGGCCACCGACGCTCCTTCCTTTCTATCCCCCTCCTTCTATTGTAGGGTAAGTGTCTGATACAAGATTAGTTCAGTCTTCGTACCTGCTTTGCTTTCGCCTGCTACGGTCTTCCATCACGAGGGTCGGTCGCCACCAGCGGGCTGCTTCTGTTCCTCCAGGGTCTCAGCGGGATGTGCTACGGATTCCTCCTCTCCATCTGGTGCAGCAGCTATACGCTCTCCTTCTTCGTATCTACTTGCAGTTTCTACCGTATGATTCTGTTGTGCGGTACGTGTAACACATCACGTCTTTATTTCTTGCTTACTTATATCTTTTATTTTTGTTCATCATCACATCGCTCTCTTTGAGTTATATGTCCATCTGGCCGGAGGTCGTCCTTTTTGGTAACAAAACTTTATTATCATATAATATAATATATGCCATTAGTAACACGGGTTACATTACGAAAACTTATAAAGGTGAGTATTTTCGTAGGAGCTTAATGTCTCCTGTTATACTCGGTTGTATAACTGATCTATCAAATCTGACAGCTAAACTTTGTGTACCTTTGCAACATGGTGGAGATGATGGGATTAATCACACACACACAAACACACACACACACACACACACACGCTCATACACACACACACACAAATCACGACCTTATTCCTGGCGTAATATTACGGTCGTGATCGCCACGTCTGACAAATGTTTGAGGGTCTTTTCAGACATAATCACACAGACCAATAATATCTTATTTCCTTTTCTAGGTATCCTCTGGCCTCTAGAAGCGATGTCAGACGGCCTCCGCTACATTGCCCTCACTCTTCCCTTCACCATTCCTTCGAAATCCCTTCGAGATATCATGGAGAAGGGCTACTCCATAGCTGACCCTTCGGTCTACCAAGGGTTCTTGGTGACCATTGCGTGGATCGTCATCACCCTGGCGATGTGTCTTCTGAAGTTGAGGTTGAATAAGTCGTAGATTGTAACGCGTTGGCGAGTGTGATAGAAAGATTTATACGCCATCTAGTGGTAAATTATGTACTGAAATAAGGTAGTACGTTTATGTTTGCAGAGATGAGGTTAGAAAGAGAACTTTTTTATCTGTCTGTATCAGATCTAGAGCTATTTTATAATGTCATACTAGATGGCGTTGCATCAGGTTGAAATTCACAGTTTGAGTCATATATTCAATTACACAAAATACATTTTCTTGGAAAGAAACTTTTTTTCAGGTTAGTTCAGCGCCATCTATGTATACTTGAAAAACGGGAGAGGAAACTAGAAAATTTCCCATTGGATCAACAATATTTTTTAATTCTATTTTCTTAAGTTTTTACAACTGGCCTCGATATTTACAAGTGTTTTTGCCACAGAAAAAAAATCGTGTTAGTGTGGAAGCCTTTGAAAAAAACTCAGCTCAAGAAAAAAACGCACATCATTTTTGATGATTATTATCCGTACAGATAAAGAAACGATCTGTAAATGGCGGCGGTTACTTAAGTGTGAGGAAGAAAGCATGAACGCCTGGTATATGAAAGAGGCTCATTGGGAGAGAGAAAGCATGACAAACGGCCGCCATTTACAGATCGTTTTCTTCTTCTGTACGGTTTCTACCTACACTATTAATTTTATCTATGGTAATTAAAATGAAGTCAAATAATTTTGTAATATTTTTTGGGCTCTGAGAGAGCTCATTGGGTAGCCTGTAAATAGCATGAATAATTATAATTTTATTGTCTCTCTAGGGTGTTTTTTAAATTTAGGGTTAATAAGTTTGTATTAGGATTTTATTACAATGATGATTTTTTTTAAATTTTGAAATAGAAGTATTTTAGGTATTTTATTAAATTGACGAAAACCTTATGAATTATAATCATTTTTGTAATTATTATTATAAATAAGTAATGTTGGTTGGTTATTTCAACTTTTTAGGGTTCGATTCTGGGGTACCAATGACACAGTTAAATTGTCTTTTTCATTTAAATAAAATTTAAAAGGACAGGAGTTCATTTTATCTACAATTTCGCGATATTATTATAATCATTGCCAATCATGTTATTTTTTATTTATGCATATAAAGTTACGTTATGAGAATAGTACAAATTACGTCAAATTCTGCATTTAAATTGGGAAAGTTTTTGTTCTGTTTATTTCTTTAAAAGCTGTATAAGATGACAGGTATATTTAGAATTTAACTTTAGATCGTGCCGTGGTTAATAGAATTGGTTCCAATTTCTTAACCTGGGTTATTTACAGTCAATATACATACAGTATTCAGTTGAATAATTTTAAAAACAATTATGTATAGTATTTTATCTTTACAAGTTAATGTATACACTGTGCAATGGTGGGGATAGGACCACTTTTCTTATGTACATTAGTCTCGATTCTGCGGTATCGTCTAAAATAGCATTGTATGTAAATGTCACTGTAGGTAATCTTGGGCATTTGACGAGTCAAATATTAAAACGGCGATTAAAATCTCCTGCTATCCTTGTCTAAGCGTATAATTGCGAAATTTAGGCGGTAACTCCGAATCGAGATTGTTTTATTTACCAAAGACACAAAGTCGACCATAAAATAACCTGGGTAAGGCAATTTTTTAATAATATATAATGAGCTAATGGTGACATTTTGCCGTAATATAAGGGTCCTTGTGATACACATTGTTGTGATTTGTGGGTATTTATGAAATAAACAATTAGTATAATTTTGTCTTTTATTCTTTATTTTATTTAATTTTGGCAGTACTGTAATGTAAATATCTATTACGTACAATATAACATACTAGCTGCCCGCCCCGCGGTTTCACCCGCGACTTAGTGAAACTTGTAATAAATAAAGTAATACCTATTGGTAAAAAATGAGATTCACCAAGCAAATAAAATAAATAAAAGAATTTAAATAAAAACGTCGGTACGTTTGAGGTTTGTTAGATGTTGACGATGGCTTGGAAAATAAAACAGGTCAAAAATAATTAATTACACTTCCACAACAGATGAAATTATCGGACCTTGGTAAACGTTTCCTATTATTTTTATATTCCGTCGATGCTCGCTGCTGGTTTCATTTCCAAAACCGATGTTTGCTTTCTCTTTTTCCCTAAGGGGAGCAAGCCCCCGTAAGCCCCCCATGTTGGCGCTAGGTAAGCTTCCGTTAGCCCCCGTGTCGCCAGTTGCAGCTGATTTCGGTTTTCAATCAAATGTTAGCTTTCTTTTTTTCTCTGAAGGGGGCAAGCCCCCATCTATCCCCCGTGTCGGTGTTATGCAAGCTTCTGTGAATCCCCGTGTCGCTAATTGCAGCTGGTGTCGATTTGCAACCAGATGTTAACTATTTTTTTTGCTCTGAAGGGGGCAAGCCCCCTCCCCTCAACCCCCCGTGTCGGCGCTGGGTAAGCTTCATTAAACCCCCGTGTCGCCGGTCGCAGCTAAATAAATCTGCAAACATGAGACAGGCAAATTTTCGGCGGACAACGTTAGAAAAATCCGCCCATAAACCATAAAATAACTTTATTCTTGTTCAGAATACATTTTCGTCCAGTATTATATTTATATTTATTTTGTCATTATGTTGTTGTCAAAATATTACGTGTATCAATTTTGGATTGATCGTGTAAAAATATCTTAACTTGCATGTCATATTTATATGCACAATGTTTTAATATACTTGTAAAATGCATTAAATCGACATCTTGTTCAAACATATTATATATGGAGTATGTATTGTGGCGCTGGTTGTCAAAATATTACGTGTATAAATTTTTGATGATCTTGTTAAAACATCTTAACTGGGATGTCATATTTATATGTAAAATGTTTTAATCCAACATCTTGTTCAAACATATTTTATATGGTTTTGACTTAAACTTCAATCTTCGTGCAGCTACTCAATTGAGTAAGTCAAATGTCTCAAGCAACAGATGTCGCTGTTAAAAAAATTGTTTCCTAAAGGTCGCGAATTGGCTCAGTGGCGCCGCCATTTCAAAAATATAAGAAAATGCGTGTTCCCGTGGTAATGAAACATTTTACCGCGGTAAAGAGTAGCCTATATCCTATTCTGGGCATTTTTTTACTGTCGTACAAAGTATCATTTGAATCTATTCAGTCGTTTTAGCGCCAAGTTCTAACAAACACACACGCAAACATCCGGCTTTATAATAATATATGAAAAGAACTGTTGTTTAGCCCTGAAAAGAACTCTTGGTTAGCCCTGAGAAGAACTGTTGGTGAGCCCTGAAAATAACTATTGTATAGCTCTGAGAAGGACTGTTGTTTAGCTCTGAGAAGAACTTTTGCGTAGGTGTAGTTTTAAGAACAAAATAAAAAAAAAACTCATGAAAATGAACATGGGATGTTCACGTTATTTTATACGTCATTTAATTCTACAAGAAAATACGAGAAAAACTGTATTTTTACTTTTTCTCTATCCCGAAAAATGACTGAGATATTCAAGATCAAAGTGCGTGATTCCGGCCGAAGATTTTTAAAAACGCGGGCGAGCGCCCGCCAGCCGATGACGTCACGGTTGTCGTCATTCGGCAGTCGCGCTCGCGTACGCACGGCATCGCGCAGTAAAAATAAAATATTTAATATAAAATGAGGAAAAAACATTGTATCGTGCCGCAATGTTTCAACTCCACGGTTAAAACACCAGATAAACTCTTTTTTAATGTGCCTCTGGAACCAAAAATCAGAAAAAAATGGATGACACCCACCTACGAGGTTGTGTTGTATTGTAGTTGTAGGTATGAGATATGAACCTACTAGCACTAAACGTAGCAGCTGACGCACTGAACCGAGACACATACCTACCTGTTTAAGAGTAGGTACTAGCTACTTGTTCATTCTGATACCTACTTACTTACCTAGGGCTCCTATTCGTAAGTAGCTATCTCTTTGGGTACTTATACCTAAGTTAGTGGCCATGGTACTGGCGGGTGCGTGTGTGTAAAAGAGGCGCGTACCTTCTTCAGCCACCTCTTATACCTACATTAAGGCACATACCTACCTACTCCATGGCCCATGCACACATACCTATCTACTGTTGCTGGCGGCTGCCTGTAGGTACGTGAGTAAACAGGAATATTTGCGTGGAGTAGGTAGGTAGGTACCTATGCGGCTTCCCAGCGTCACTTCATTCCTGGCATTCGATTGTGATTGCAATGTGACTGTCACAAGTCACAACCGGTATGTTGCTTGGCGGCTATAACAGCTGGCTAAAGTAGGTATGGTATGCTGCATACCGTATGCGTCTGCTTTACGCACAGGCACTCGTCAGTACCATGACGAGTAGGTAAAGTAGGTAGGTGCCCACTGTCCACATAATAAGTACCTTCGACAAGGAGGTCCATCCATAAGTAGAAAGACAGGTACTTCAGTTCAGGGTAGTCACGAACTCGCGCGAGAACTGTTGCTTACACAGTAGGAGTAGGTATTTTTTATCATCGCTCATAGTACCTATCTATAGGCATAGGTATAAAATTCAAAATACACTTTGATTGAGCTGCGATAACGCTACAAACCGTATTCTCTACGTACGTAAAAAGATCTATTAGGTACCTACATACCTTTTCATCTTTAACCCTCGAATTTCGGCAGCGGTAAAATCCTGATTCTGCATAAAATATTGGGCCAGCATCAGGGTATCCACTTTCGGAAGGTTATCAGACTGGCCTTTTAGGAAACCTTCTTCCATTTCACTTGATAACTACACACTGCACTTGACTCGGTAATACAATAACAAGCAAAAAAGAAACGAAATAAGCGGCGCGCTCTGTTGCGGTCGCGAGCTCTGGACAATCGTGACGTCACGGCAAAAGCGCGCGCTATTTCGGAAATTTAAAATGGGACCAAAACTTCTCGCTGTCATAACTTCGGAAATACTGCATGTTTTCAAGTGAAACAAAAACTAATGTAATGTACTTGATCTATTCTTTAATTAAAAGGGTATTTGGAAGTAATATTTTAACCCTGTGCCGTCGTTCATTATTAGACTTCGCTGCGTAGGGAGCCGACCTCGCGTTTGAGCCGCGCGGGTACCTTACTCATAGATCTAAACACCCCTCTCCGCACCCCGCACGCGCACCCTGGCCTTGGTGACGCCCACTTCGCAACGGGCCGTGCAGCAGAAATCGTAATATTTTAATTTCACCACAACTTCAAAACAAAACGTCCAATTTTAATCATTCGAAGACCAAATATTATCAACACAAACTGTACTTATTGATGAAATATTAATTTTGATAATGATTAATAGCATGAGTAAAATAAACGCGTTTAAATGTAGTCCAAAAAAAATCAATATTTTTAAATAAAAATGTGGTTGTTGTGCCTCACTCGAGATAGATAGGTATAGCGTGTCGCGGACTTTTTTGTAGATATTTATAAGATCTACAATTAATTATAACATTTTATGGTTCTATATTTTGTAGTTTAGGCAGCGTACGCAAAATACGTAACTTCTTTGGTTGATTTTTTTCACTTTGTGTCCGAAAAATCCAAATATCTTACGGAACCCTATTTTTTTCCAAAATAAAATATAGTCTATGTTACTCGTGGATAATGTAGCTTTCGAATGGTGAAAGAATTTTTAAAATTGGTCTAGTAGATTTTGAGCCTATTCATTACAACCAAACAAACAAACAAAGTTTTCCTCTTTATAATAGGTAGGTTAGTGTAGGTTAGTGTAGATAAATATGGACGTCGAGTGCCTATACTATTAAGTACCTACTTTGTTTTTTTGAAACTTGGACTCGGACTCATCTGGAACGAAACTCAGTGCGTGCCAGAGTGGTGCCAGACTGTCAGTCAGTGTTGCAATGTTTTTTTGTAGTCTTTGGAATCTAGTAACATAGTCAGTTCAACACCATCTATCGAGCTCTTGGAATACCTATAAGATTATTTTAATTCTCAAAAAGAAAACCTCCTATTACAAAGCGTAGGTGTATTGTAGGTGTGTTGTAGGTGTACGTAAGTGTATTTACTTCCGATGTAGTGCAGTTCCGTGCAGCGCCGCACCACGCGGCTTCGATGCAGTCAGTGCGGCTTCACCTTAACTAGGTAGGCATAAATGTTTGTACTCTTACCAGTCGATATGTAACAGCCAAGCCAGCCAGTCGCGCTTAAGTCTGACCTTGTTTTGTCTCGACGAACGAAGTGAATTATTTTATTGACGAGCGAATAGTTGGCGAATAAAGCAAGTTGGCTTACCGCGTATACACCACAATTTATTTCAAGAAAAAGAATTTGTGTTAGTTTTTAAAATAAAATTCACTTTCATACTTCTTTCGATTGTAAGAAATTCCTTTGGAAAAGTACCTGTTGTACTATTTTACTTTAATGATCTGTATTATATACCGTGTTTCGGAGGAACTGCGATAAATTGGAAACGTTATTAAGGGTATCGTACTGAACATGAACAACTTTCCCAATAAGGAAAACGGAAAAAAATCGACCTCTCCTACAAAATTCATGATTTTCTGACTAGGGGAGACAGAATTTTTTTCAACGACCCGATGGACCCTAGTGTCAGAATTTTTCAACCGCCTTCTACAAGTAGCAGGCTTCTGACATGGTTGTGTAACGACCGCCGTCTAAGTGATCATAGACAGCAACCGGGACCTACGGCTTAACGTGCCATCCGAAACACGGAACCATCTTACTTACGGACAATCGGGTGGTTCAGCCCGCAATGTCCTAACCAGACACTAGGGTCCATCGGGTCGTTGGACGACTCGGTGTCCTACACGAAAAGAAGAAGAATTTTTTTACTCGTTTTCCAGCAGGTCCCTAAGGGAAAGTTGTTCAGCACGATGCTCTACTAACGTCTCCAATTGAGAGCATTTCCTTTGAAACACAATGCATATTATCTTGTCTGGGTACAATAAATTGTAAAATAAATAAAATTAAAAAGAAGAGAGTACGTCATTTACTGTGAAAACTTGTGTAGAAAAGTTTCAGTTGATTTACTGAACTATTGACACAAAATATGGTGTTTTTGAATATCCAACAAAACTATGGTGAGTTGTTTACATAATTTGTTTGTTAGTTATTCATTGCCGTGTGATGCTGGCTTAGAATAGCATCACCCCGTATTTTTCACACAGTTTTCAGAAATGACCAAACTATTGTCGGACGTGGCATAAATGCCAATTTTTACAGCCGTTTATGCTCTGCCTACCCCGCAAGAGATACATGCGAAATAAATGAATGAATTCATAGTAATATGTGTATAAAGGTTGATACCGAAAGGCTGACTCACCTGAAAACCGTAAGACTGTCCTAAAAGGGTCCAGGGGTCATTGGGTCGTTGGACGACTCGATATCCCACACGAAGAAAGAAGACGTCCCAAAAAATCCGTCGGTCTTTTCTCCATTCCTCTTTTCCAGTGAGTTAGAAAGTAACAGATGATAACGGTTCAGATCAGGAAAACCGGAAATGTTAATAATTTTTCTTTAACCAAATTGAAATATTTGAAAATAATTATTATATATTTAATGAGGAAGAAAAGGGTACAAAATAAAACATGAAATATTAAATAACTAAAAAACTGTTCAAGACTGTCCCGATGGCGTAGCGGATAGTACCCCTGTCCTCTACGCCGGCGGTCGTGGGTTCGATCGCCACCGGACACAAATATTTGTTGAGTCAATTTTCAAATATTTGTGTCGAGTTTGGGTGTTTTCTATTAATAATATGTATTTAGTAACAAAAAAGTATATAAGTGTTACAATCAGCTATCTAGTTCCCATAGTACATACTTGGCTTAGTTTGGGCCTAGATGGAGCTGTGTGAATTGCATACATACATATATCACGCCTTTATCCCTTTCGGGGTAGGCAGAGCGTTAACGGCCGAAAGAATACGGTCGCTATCGCCACGGCTGTCATTTTTAGGATTGTTTTTCAAGGTTGCTTCAGAAAACATGTGTATCACTATAGTGACAGGTTGCCAGCCTGTCGCCTAAAAATTGTAATACACCAATACCCTCGTGTCCCTTAGTCGCCTATTACGACACCCGCGGGAAGGAAGTGGGATGATGCTATTCTAAGCCGGCATCACACGGCTAAATTGAACGGCACGTGTGAATTGTCCAGGATAAATTATTTTTAGTCTGAAATCAGGCCGAACAACGCAAAATTAAAGGTAACTGCGTTTTTTTCCTATCGAGGCAATTTTATCAACTCGTGTTTTGAGCCCATATACCTACCAAAGCCCATACCTAAACATACGGTATTTAAAACTATTTATGATAAAGAACCGAAAAGAAAGAAAGAATTTAACGTATATTGAAGTGTTTGTATAGAGTAAAAAATAAACCCGAATAGAAATTGATTGGAAATTGCAGCAATGTTTTTTTCTGGTGTTCTCTCGACTGGAAAGACCTATCTTCTACGACCTAGATATTCTATCAAGTTTGCCGTCTCTTTGACGCCACCGATGGTTTTCCAGGTTCAATCAAAACTCATCTTTAAATACCTCTTTTACGGTTTAAAATTCTATGCCTTGACTGAACTTTCCTAAGTCTATGTAGGTCTATCTAGTGGATGGGAATCATTGACCTGTAACCAGCTCTGGACTTGATGCTGCTACAAAATCCTATAAATTATTAATTTTGTACACGTTATCTGCCTTACCTTATATCTTCCCGCTACCCTAGGTCTGCTGGAAGAGATTTCTTTTTAGAAATAAGTTGACCTGTTGTGTATTGTTTTTATATTGTGCCCTTTGTCTTTTACTGTGTACAATAAACGGTTAAATAAATAAATAAATTGGTGGCACTCATTGAAAATTGCCATTGTGGCGCTGGCAGGAAAGGAAAGCAAATACGAAAGTACGCTGAACTAAATTGACAGTCGCCATTGTGGCGCTGGCAGTCTAGGAAAGCCATAGGAAAGCAAATACGAAAATACGGGGAACTAACGTAGGTGGCGCTTCAATAATTAAGTCTGCAAAACTAGCTGTCATTTGTATAGGACGGCCTATCCAGTGCGTAGATATTTTCATACCAATGATGGGAATACAAAAGAGGGAATTAAACTATCCTGCCGATAGGGCCAGAATTGACATACATTGCTGGTTATATTAGGGCCCAAATACAAAAAACTGAATAGAACCAGAAATGTATACCGAATTCGGAGGCAGGGTAGGGTAATAGGCTTTTAAAGCTGAGAACCTTAAGCCATTGGGATTGAGTTCATATTTATTGTCAACTTGTTCCAAAGCGAAAGCTCTGACGCCATACAGTCGCCCATACTTGGCACTTTGATCTGAACCGACCTCGGTATTTGTATTGATATTAAATAGGTGTACGTAACTTATTTATTATGCAGGGCATTAGAAAAAGGGATGAACCAGCCCATGAAACTGAATAACTATTTGAAAAACAATTTTGGTCTTCACGCCTGCGCCGTCTCTTACACCCTGTATGCTTTAACCGCGTGACGCAACGCACGGCCTTACAGTTTTGGCGGATTTTTCTCCGTTCGTAGGTACCGTACGTAGAGCTGCTTGCCACAGATAACTTAAAGTCATACTTTTAATGGGCCACTTTTTTTTTGTTCGTTAATTTCCTAATAGGTGGCGCCCAGGGATGAGGGAAATGCTTAGTATGGATTTCCCATAAGTAGGGGTAATGAAATTGCGTTAAAAATTGTATTTTATTTTAATATTTTGTAGACATATGTTTTAATTTAGGATAATCAACTCATAATTTATAAAACTGCTTACTTTCCGTACCTCATATCGAAAATATACGCCAGTAAACTTACTTTTGAAGGACTTGCGATTTAGAAAGCGGCAACATTATTGTTTATGGTATTCATGCATGATGGTGCAAGTTGTTATTATTAAGGTTATTATCTGTCCTTCTCCTTCCTGTCTGTCTTCAGTTCAGTCATCGCTTGTCCGCCCATCAGTCGAGATCGCTTTTACGTACTGCTGTAAGCCTGACAACGTTGACTACCTACCGAGAACTCATCATTACCTATTGAATAACTTTAGGAAGAAAGTTACCAAACAAAACCACAACACAACAAAGTTTTTGTTTTGACGTCACGGGCGTCTCGGCTCATAGATAATACCGTAGTTTTTTTTTGTCAATTGACAGCTTTTCCTCAGTTTAGGAGCGCCATCTAGTTCCACCCAAGGAAGCTACCAGTCCAAAAAATCCTCATTAGACGGAGCCAGCTGACAGTAGCTAATGTCACTTTGCAAAATAATGTTGCCATATTTAAAGTAAACGTGATGAGTTCAGGTCTCGTTCAATGAATCATGTCGCAAATTTCAAACTACCCAATTACTATATTGCTATGATTTATTTATACATCTAGATTTTCAACTACCTGCGCCCCATGCAACAAAACTACAGGTGAAATTGGATGTACATTGCGTAGCAGGTCTAAAATCCTGGTTTTGTAATGTCCCACCGGCTACGCAAAGTATTAAAAATTTAAATTAGGAACTTAAAATTGTTATTGTTTACAATGACTCATTCATTTATTCAGTGACAGTATTGTATTGTAACTCTCTGGCATTCTAAAAGTATTCATTGTGAATCTACTTGGAAATAAACGACTGAATCTTGAAAAAATCTCGTATTTCACCTGTAGAATTGTAACCTGTAGTTTCGTTGCATGGGGCACTGATGTAGTTTTAACTAACAATGGTATTCAGTATAGACGTAGATACAATAGGAACATAATAGTCGAAAACTCGTTGGTATGTACAAAGCACGACAAAATTTCGGACCCCGTATATTGACAGTTCGGTACCCAGATAAGGAATTTTCTTTTATTTTATTTTATATTTAATACTCTTGTCGCTAGATAGATGGTGGTGTGCTTGGTATGGTACCGCAAAAGACGGAACGTAATAATTATTATTTGTTTTTTTTTTCAACTTGGACTGGGACTCATTTGGAACGAAAGTGTCAGTGCATACCAGACTGACTGTCAGTCAGTGTTGCAATGTTTTTTTTTTTACTTTTGGCTTTGGAATCTACACTGGAATCTAGTAACATAGTCAGTTTAACGCCATCTATCGGATTCTTGGAGAATACTAGTTTTATGTTATTTTTTTACTCTCAAAAAGAAAACTTATTATTAATGACTTTATAGACAATCAAGGCAATTTTATTCACTCAGGAGTTTTTTGCATCATTCACTTTGTCACAACACTATTTTTAATTCGTCAAAAACTGACAACACTTTAAACGTCAGCCAGCCCCGTCTAATTAAAAATATGACTTTAGAATATTTTGTTGTAGATAATGGGAGTTAGAACCAGCAAATTGTTGAAGGCGAAGAAACTCAGAGCCAGCCTTGTAGTTTGCATGATGATCCTTTTCCTGCACTTCTTTATAAGGTACTAAACAGATGCACTTAGAGTTCATAATTCGGTTGTGGACAGGGTCATTAATAAAATAAAAAAAATTAAGGCTTCAGTCATATTTTTTCATAATATTCAAAGTTTAAATTAACAAACAAGCCGTGTGATGCCGGCTTAGATGCCGTGTGATGCTGGCTTAGAATAGCATCACCCCACATCCTTCCCGCGGGTGTCGTAAGAGGCGACTAAGGGACTCGAGAGTGTTGGTGTATTACAATTTTTAGGCGACAGGCTGACAATCGGTCACTATAGTGATACACGTTTTCTGAAACAACCTTAGAAAACAATCCTCTAAAATGTCAGACGTGGCGATAGTGGCCGTATTCTTACGGCCGTTAACGCTCTGCCTAACCCGCAAGGGATAAAGGCGTGTTATATGTATGTATGTAAATTAACAAACAGGAAAATTACATAAAAAGAAGTGTTCTAACGCCATTCTAAATAGCAATTAATGAAGTCATACAAAATACCGTTTTAGATCGTTTTAAAAAGTTGCTCATTGGACCTACCAGTCCACATCCCTATTAAAATGTATTAGTCTGGTAGACGTGTGATGTCACAGACCAGAATGCGCATGCTGTCATATTTTTCAGCAGTGGATAAAAACGTCTCAGACAAACTCACTTTGCAAACCGTCACTTCCAGAAATACATACATACATAATCACACCTTTATCGCTCGCGTGGTAGGCTATATGGAACACTCTGGAAACCCTCACATAGACAAAGACCGGTATTTTTTTTTGTTTAGTTTTGTATACGTAGTCCGAATCCTGCTAGTATATTCTAAGTCATTTATCCACTTCAAAATTGAATGAGTATTCAAAGTTTATGCAAAGTTTCATCGTTTTCCTTGCCTTATCCCGTTCTCTGTCGGGGTCGGCTACCTAACCTATGGGATTTGACGTGGAACCAAGTTTTTACGCAGAGTGACTGCCATCTGACTTCTGCAACCCGAAGGCTAACATGGCCCGAATCCTGGTTTAAGTCACATTCATATATATATATCATGTGCAATTAAAATTTTATTTGAATGTAGGTTTCATCACGATGTTTTTCCTTCACCGTAAGAGCAGTCGGTAAATGTACGTGAGTATAAACACATTGGTACATGGTGGGGATCGAACTCTGGTCTCGCGATTGTAAGACCGGCGTCCATGCCGGCGTCCAAACCACTTGGCCACCAACGCTCACATATAACACAATCGTACAAAAAGCTAGGAACTTTGAAATTTTTGTACTTTATGCGAAATCCAGCCAATAAATCATATTTTATATTGCCAGAAATACCGGACTATGATATCTAGAGCGCTATTTTGAATTTCCGCATGCGAAAGTCTGTCATTGATTGTGATTTTATTAAACTGTACAGGGTGTAAGGGACAGCATCGACCTCACATACAAAATCGCTATCATCAAACTGCATTTACTATGGGAAACCAAGAATTTTTTGCCGTTTCCTGATATATGTTCTTAGGGGAAAGTTCTTCAGTTTCATGGTCTGCTTACACCCCGTATACTCGAATCTATTCACATCTCTCTATCCAGACAATAATAATTATTGAACTCATATTGAATAAGGTGAAGTCCTGTCCTTGTAATGCTGGGACAAATTCATATTCATATTCATACGCACGACGAAGCGCAAAAATATCCCAGCGGTCTGTCAAATCCATACTAGAAACGTCACTCCCAATACTAAAACCGCACTCGACGGATAACACTACTATGATAGCGCTGCGTCGACGGCGTTGAGCGGTTTAAGTATGGGGATTGACATTTCTCGTATGGATCTGACAGACCGCTGCGATATTTTTGCGCTCCGTCGTCCGTCAAGTGTGCGATCCGCCTTTATATTGTCCTACTGGCATGTGACGTCAGAGGTTTATCGATTTATGAATGTCACGTAATTATTTGCATTTATTTAAGTCACGCTTGCTTGCACAATAAAATTGTCATTAAAAATTCCTTCATTGCATAATGCATATTATCATAGTAGTAGTCATATATATCGTATTATATTATTTATATAAGTAGGTAATATTCCTATTATATTTGTTTTATAATCTATTATAGGTATATCGTAGTATGTTGTACACGTCAACTTCCTCACTTTATGCCATCTCACTACCCTAGGTCTGCTGGAAGAGATTTCTTTTTAGAAATAAGCTGACCTGTTGTGTATTGTTTTCAATGTTCTGTCCTTTGTGTTCTATAGTGTACAATAAACGGTTAAATAAATAAATAATAGTTTTAAAGATTTCAACAAATATACACACATAAATACGTGCAGACCAGAAAAGCGACTTTGCTTAAATACTATGGCGGATAGCACACTTGACGCACGACGGTGCGCTAAGATATCGCAGCGATCTGTCAGATCCATACTAGAAACCTCACTCCCCATACTAAAACCGCACTAGATGGACGAAACTGCGATAGCGCTGCGTCAACAGCGGTTGACACTTCTCGTATGGATCTAACAGACCGCTGCGATGTTTTAGCGCTCCATCGTGCGTCAAGTGTGCGATCCGCCAACGTAGTGATGATTTTGCTTACGCTACTTGTAGTTACGCACACGTACGCGCGTGTCAATACGCATTATAGCCTCTTGAATGAAGCGCTCAAAAGATGGTCTACCTAGAGTGATTGGGATTAATTGTAAAATGGATTTTTTTACTATCCATATTAACACTCCATATTACAACGAATAAAAAATCTTACTCTACCGCCCACGCACTCTAGAACTATTCAATAGGCTATTAAGCCCTGGGCCACAAGTCTGCTATTTTTTTGTCATTGTAACGCCATCGAAACTTAACTGTCATTCCATTGCCTTTGAGATTTTCTATACATACTTCGAACTGTTAGCAGACTACGAAACTAATGAAATCATCCAACTGAGATCCAATCGACATCCAACTGAAAGAGTTTTGTTTTGTTAAACCCTTTTAAGTATGGCTCACCTGCTTCTGTGAGATAAAACATTTGTACCTACCTACAACAAATAAGTCAATTTAAAATCACCAATTTGACATAATGATAGAACGAAAACTACGACTAACTCTTATCACTTATCAGTAAAGGCGTAGATTTCCTTCCAATTTATTTACTGAGACTAAAAATAAATGTTTCCATGCTTACATAGCCGAGAATCGCAAGAGGATATTTCCTGCTATTACAACATCACAAAAAATGAACTTCCCTCATTTGATAATGAAGAAATTGGTAAGGATAAAAATGTATTGTATGTAAGTATTGTAAGAATGCGTGCAGCCGGCTCCACTGAATTTATAAGACGTTTTCACGTCAAAAAGTACCTAATAAAAATTTGAAATACGCCTCTTATACTATACACATTTAAACTTTTCTTTGCACATACTACTCTCTAGATATAGATAGTTCTACTAATAATATTCTATTCTGTGCTACAGATTATGAGTTAATGGAATTAACCACAGAAAAAAGAAATGTGAGCCAAAGTATAGAAAAGCGAAGACACATATTCTTCCACGAGACATCATGTCGAGGTGACCTCACTCCTAGACAGGTTAGTACAAAGTCAAATACTTACTTACGCTAGCCGATGTGACGCAGAGGTAGTTCGACTGCCTTTGACGCAGGAGGTTCCGGGTTTGATTCTTGGTGGGTCACTCATAAAGTTGATATTTATCACTTTGTGAATTTGTTCCCAGTCTGATTAGGATATTGCGGGCTGAACCACCCGATTGTCCATAAGCAAGATGGTTCCGTGTTTCGAATGATGGCACGTTAAGCCGTAGGTCCCGGTTGCTATGATTACTTAAACGGCGGTCGTTACACGACCATGTCAGAAGCCTGCTTCTTGTAGAAGGCGATTGAAAAATTCAGACACTAAGGTTCATTGGGTTGTTAGAGGATTTGGTGTCCCACACGAAAAGAGAAAGACTACGCTGGCTCAGCGACCCGAAGTGGATATTGATCTCAGATACAACTGCACGCCCCTCTTCCCTGTTCTGCGCAGTTGGCTTCCAATCAGGCTTTTGGAGTGAGTGCAGGTCCTTCAGAACTTCGTTAGTCCAGCGGTATCTACCTAGGCCGTTCGACGCCGGCTGACCCAAGTAGGTATGCCTTCTTGACCGCGCGATCCTTTTCCATCCGCTCTACGTGGCCAAGCCAGCGCAGTCTAGCGGCTTTACACTCCCCGATTATGTTGGGCTTCCGGACTTCTATCTCCCTGTTTTTTTCTGGTTCTTAAGGTTCCAACATTGTCACTTATTTTTATAACAACAGATTTTCAATGTTCAAAAAAGTTTTAAGTAGACAAAATTATAGCATAAGGCAGTATCGTTTTAAACCCTGCAAAACAAGGCCACTAGAAGGTTTCTTGTTAAGGCTTTTTTAATACTATTCAAGTTTCAGGCATGCACAATAGAATCTGCAGCCAGAGCTCATCCAAACTGGACCATCTACGTACTATTCTCTGCACCAATCACGACGGAATATGCTAATAGCAAAGATAGTGTTATTTCTCGAATAGCCTTCCCAAATGTCAAGCTCAGGAGGATACATATAAGTGAATATGTGAAAGGAACACTTGCTGAGGGTATAGTGGCTGATGGATGGTTGGATAGGTTCGTATTCCTTTAGATTTTACTTTATTGTATAGTCCAAAAGTTTAGCCAACTGAAGTGACAAAAAGGACTGGTGAGCTGGTCACATTGTCGTAGAACCAATGGCCGGTGGAGTAAGCGGGTTCTCGAGTGGAGGCCGAGCCTTGGCAAGCGTACCGGTGGCTGTTGGACGCCCTCCGACCAGATGGATGATGGACCGTTCACTTAAGAACAGCGGCTGGTAACTACCGACTGGATGGCGAAAGCAGGAGATCGTTCATTGTGACGTACCCTGGGGTCGTCTACTGAACTAGGGGCTTTGACGTGGAACCAAGTTTTTACACAGAGCGACTGCCATCTGACCTCTGCAACCCGAAGGCTAACCTGGCCCAAATCCGGTTAAGTCACAAAATATTATCTGAATTCAAATTTTATTTGAACGTGAGTAAAAACACATTGGTACATGGCATGGATCGAACTCGAGTCTCACGATTGTAAGACCGGTGTTCTAACTTGGCCACCGACGCATTCCACGAACATTATTTTATAACATATAGGTTCCTAGTATAAACGAAACTCACTCACGCATCAGATACATCATCTGCAAAGCCTTTATGAATGCATTACAGATCGAAATACCGCATCAGCCACGCGTCTGACGTCCTCCGTTTCACAACCTTGTACAAGCACCCTGGGGTCTACCTGGATCTGGACATCATAGTGGTTAGTTACCTATCTTAGAGAAGCTTTGAGATCTTTGAAGCCAAACTGAACAAATTTCCCTAAACACAAAACTCAAGCCACAAAAAAAAATTGTAAAGTAACTTGAGGTTGACTAGTTTTGTTTTGTTCCCAGTCTGGTTAGGACATTGCGGGCTGAACCACCCGATTGTTGTAAATAAGATGGTTCCGTGATTTGGATGGCACGTTAAGCCGTAGGTCCTGGTTGCTGTCTATGCTCACTTAGACGGCGGTCGTTACATAACCATGTCAGAGGCCTGCTGCTTGTAGAAGGTGGTTGAAAAATTCTGACACTAGGGTTCATTGATCAGTAGGAGGACGAAGAAGAAGAACTCTTATAGCTTTCAGCGATCTCCAACTTTCTTTTTCAGCTTCTCTATTGAGTCGTTTCTTTTTTCCAGGTGAAACCGCTGGACAGTCTCGCGAGGAACTTTGCCATACCGGAGAGTAAGCTGATGGTAGCCGTGGGCGCCCTGGGCCTGGCGGAAGATGAGCTCGGGCGTAGCTTTGCGCATGCGCTGCTTGAGTATGACATATCCATTCATAGTTACCGCGTCCAACTACTTCCCCTATCCAACCTCGCGTCTTAAACGCCGTCCCAGACACGTCCTTTCTGATGATGATGATAGCGTCACCCAAGCCGCCACTGCAGCCATTGCGAGTAGATCACACTCCGCAAGCTCCTCAAGCAACCGACGTCCCCGCCAGCGGGGTCGCGGAGGTCCCTCATTTTGTTATAATATTTAGTTTTGGACCTCCCATACAAAATTACCGACCGTCCAAGTCAATTTCTATGGAAGGTTCAAAAATATTCTCATATTTCGACCTATGTTTCTTAGGGAAAGTTGTTCAGTTTCACGGGCTGATTCACCCCTTGAAATATTAGCAGCTAATATTTTTACACCCTGTATAAAGGCGATCCCCTTTAAAAAAGTTAATAACATTGAACAGCTAAGTCTTGTCTTACCTATAGTTACTTGTCGGAACACCAGATGGGACAATTCACACACATTGCTTTAAATCGATATCTCAAGGCAATATTAGTAAAAGCTAATTAATAGTACTTACTTAATAACTCGTGTCAGCAGGTCAGTAGACGTAGGTACCTACCTATTTCTTGAAAGTAGAATTCCAAAAATATAATGGACGGCTCCTTCCGCTGTAACTTATTTTCCCGTGGGAATTAGTGTTTTTCCCAGCAAGTATTATACTTAAAAACCGTCCTCTTGACTCACTCTATCACTTTTCTGTAAACTATGTAGCTTTTTTTGTGATAGGTAGATAAAATTTTAATAAAAACAATGACGTTGGAAAACAAATTAAAACAATACATGTGGAAGTGGTGTGTAAGTAAATCGTACCTAGTAAGTAGGTTACTTGAGTAGATTAAGTTAGAGCGAATCGAAACTGGGTAGAGTCGAATCGAAACTATAGGGGGTGTAAGGAACGGTGTAACGAAAACTTTGCAGGCATAACCAGCCCATCAAACTGAACAACTTTTACTATAGTGTTGGGAAACGAATAAAAAATTTCAATTTCTCATACAAAGGCCGTCAGCTGATCGGGAATGTTTTTATGGGAGGTTGAAAATTTTTTCTCGTTTACCAACATAGGACCCATAGAAAAAGTTGTTCAGTTTCATGGTCTGATCAAGATAAATTCAAGAAGGCGGATTTTAATCGTCAAATATTACTTTAAACTTAACGCAGTCGGGTTTTTACTAAGCTCATCTACTTTATCTTTAAAAGAACGAGTATAACTTATGATGTTTTAAACGACTAACGAGGCCTAATCCTCTACCAAATCAACAACAACCATATAAGTAGTTATCCACCTTGACACTGGCAGAATTGTCCCTGTAGACAGAAGCCATACCCTAAAAAAAATTGAATTAAGTAGAAGTTACAGTTTGGCAAAAAAGAGTAAAGAAAAAATGAGGGCGCCACTTTATTCGCAATCTGCCAAATCTGACATATAACGCGTAAGTATGGCAACAATTTTTCATACGAAATTTTTAGTTCCATTTTACTCCGTTCCAAACCCTTTTTTGCCAGACTGTACTTACTTTAAACTTACATAATGAGCTCATCTATTGATTGTTTTTATTTTTCAGAGAACTGAGCGCGACCTTCGACGGCGACCTGTTCGGCAACAACGGGCCTGGAGTCATCACCAGGGTGCTGCGGAGCTGGTGTGGCACTGAGGAGGTGCCGCATATGAGCAAAGACATTTGCCAGGGTAAGCGCTTGATGTCTTACTAATATGGCGCTTTCTATGTAGGAGCAGTAAGAGAATATAGATGGCGCGGTTTAGGAGCTAGGTATTAACTTTTTAGTGCATACTGGCGATCCGATCAAAGAGATTATCATTACAGTAATTCCGAGTAATAGGCAGTTTTCTTTTAGAGAATTTAAAACTAGTATTCCAAGAACTCGATAAATGGCGTTGAACTGACTATGCTACTAGATTCCAGTGTAAATTCCATAGCCAAAAGATTAAATAAAAAACATTGCTTTCTTTTTTGTTTTCGTGTGGGACACCGAGTCGTTTAACGACTCGATGAACCCTAGTGTCAGAATTTTTCAACCGCCTTCTACAAGTAGCAGGCTTCTGACATGGTTGTGTAACGACCGCCGCTAAGTGATCATAGACAGCAACCGGGATCTACGGCTTAACGTGCCATCCGAAACACGGAACCATCTTACTTACGGACAATCGGGTGGTTCAGCCCGCAATGTCCTAACCAGACTAGGATCAAATTCACAAAGAGATAAATATCAACTTTGTGAGTGACCCACCGAGAATCGAACCCGGAACCTTCTGCGTTAAAGGCAGTCGCACTACCACTGCGCCACATCGGTCGTCAGCAAAAACATTGCAACACTGTATGACAGTCTGGCTTGCACTGACACTTTGGTTCCAAATGAGTCCGAGTCCATATTAGGTACGTTTCGTTCTTTGCGGTGACATACCAAGCACAGCGCCATCTATCCAGCGACTAGAATATTATAAAAAAAAAAAGAAAAAAATTGAACCAAAAACATTTTGTAAAGTAGGTAATTTCACTGACTAGCGTATTTCACTTGCAACTTTTTATTTTACTTTACGGCAGTATTATCAAAATAATACAGGAGTGTTGGGACCATACATACATCACGCCTTTATCCCTTGCGGGGTAGGCAGAGCGTTAACAGCCGTAAGAATATGGTCTTTATCGTCACGTTTGACATTTCTGAGGATTGTTTTCCTAGGTTGTTTCAGAAAACATGTGTATCACTAGACATAGTGTTTGGACCATTGTTGTACAAACTTGGACCATAGTTGTATTGTAGTACCTCACTGTTCCAGGTATCTCAATCTACCGGCCAACCTACGCCTACCCCGTCGTCTGGGAGCAAGCTAGGCAATACTTCGACGTCGGCAAGCTTTCTCCGAGGCAGACGAAATTCGCCTACATGTACCACGTCTGGGGCAAAGTCAGCAGCGACTTGGTCATCCATCCGGAGAGCCCCTTCCACCAGCTCGCGAAAACGTACTGTCCGACAGTGTATAGAGATTTTAGACGAGAGTTGGGATGGAGATAATCTTTTGTCACAAGCTTTAAAGAATGTTGGTGCTGACATTTAAATTAAATACGTAAATAACTAAATTTATATTATTACAGGGTGTATAAAAAAACATTCGTTTGAGACCACTGCTCTACCACTGAGCTAACGACGCATAGTTTAACTTTCTACCTTTTTTCTCTTGGTACTTGATCTGTACTTAATGTCCCACCCATTTAGATGGCAATATATAATCGAATCTAGAATATTTATTTATTATCACCAAGTGCTTGTTCATGTAAGAAAGATAATGCGTCTTATGACAAAAAAGTGTGTGTTTAAAAATATATATTTTTAAAGTGATTGTAGATGCAAGAAAGATGTTAACCTGTGTTAATGCCTGTGTTATTACAAAAAAGTTGCATCATCATTTGGCAACATCAGACCTTGATAAAATTTAAACAGTGTCTAAACGGCGTGTCTAACTTTCTTGTAATAACACGGCAGTAAAGTTTAGGGAATAATACTATACTTTTTACAAAATAAACGCATGAAAATCAGATATAAAAATTTATTATAGGAAATATTTTGGATTCAACAATCTAGCCCCGTCTCTGCGGCCGCGCCTCATTCTCGACTCTAATGGCACATTTCCATACAAAATTATCAATCGTCACAGCTCTTAACGTCATTTGAGCAAAACGTCCCTATCGCAAAAAGTCGTCTTCGCAAAATGTCTTTCTCAAGGTCCATAAGCGGCTTCTTACGGCACCAGCAAGAGAGAAATAATGGTCTGATGCTATTTTAAGCCAGCATCACATACCACTCCTTGCATAGTTAGTTTTCAAACGGTTGTTTACAAAACCACTGATGGACAATGGGGATTAACAAAACTACAATTTTGAGATAGGACGTTTTGCGAAAATGACATTATGAGCTTAGACGCAAAAATACAACTTTCCGATTATAATCCGACTTATCATAGGAACAAATTTGAGCCCGCGTCATAATTAATACTGCTCTCACCTAAAACATACAAGCTCCAAAATAACAAAGAATGTTCAGTATAAGTACCGAGATCAAAATACAGTGTTATTTTTTTGTCAGTCCCTACACAAATATTGTAGGGTGTTTCTACTCTATGGTTCTGAACAATTTTAACTATGGGCGAGTTCAATAGAAAAATTAAAAACCTACTCGGCAAAAATGTATGGAACACCGAATTTTTTTCGATTTCGCAGGTGGCACCATAGCAAAAGTTGTTCAAAATCATTCGAGTAGAAACACCTTACAATATTTGTGTTCTGACTAAAAAAATATCCAGTAGATATAAGCATTTTATGCCAAAGATATTTGAGATCTTATTGACCTAAATTACGCGAATAGGTATTCAACTTAATTTCCACTGAGTGGAATTTGAGAACAGAATTACTAAAAAAATATATATATTTAAGTAACTTCCAAAAGGCACATTCTTTGCTATTTTGTTACAAATCTTGTACTTGGGTCGCAAATCTTAAAGAAACTTCAGGCGACTTTGTAGTAGGAATATAAAAAATACTGTAACAATTTCAATATTGACATGATTATGAGAGAGATAGATAGCCTGTCAACTTTCCTTTTCGCTCAAAGCGTGATATCGAGTCGAGACGCGACCAGTGTCCTATGTTATAAACATACAAGTAACAAGTTTAGAGATTCAATTCGATGAACATTGCGCAGCCGATTAGTTATCTTGACACAAGGAATACTAAGCGCCACTCAATTTACTATTAGTAGCACTTCAAGTTACCCATTCAAGGTATTTACTTTACTGGTTTTTCATACATTTGCTATGTGAATAACAAGCAAAAGTTGAACCCATATAGGAATTAGTGAGCTGCTAAACAGTACTGAGAATTTAGTCTGTAAACTTGTAGCCTGTAGTTTCATAGTATGGGGCCCAGCAGCCACCGACAGAACAATTCGTTGTAACTTGTAAACCGCGCCACCTATCGGACCAAACTCGTACCATCACAAACAACTTTTGTCCAAAAAACCCACTAACTGACCGCAAACAGCGATTATCACAAGCAAACTCTGTTGATCCCTCGATGCAGGAAAGAAAAAACCTGATTTTTTTAAACTTTTTTTTTTGTTTCACTGTTCTGCGATTCCACAGTTTTTGCCTAACTATAAACTAGACTTAAATTAACGTCACGCATCGCGCTCTCACTCGCACAATCAGTCCATCTCGCTCGCACTCGATGTCTTTGCATTTACACTAGAGTTCACGATATTTTTACATTGATATATCGAATCAGGGGTAGTCAATTCCTCTTGGGGCGTGGGCGTCGTCAAGGCTGAGTTCAGGTTATACTGGTGATCATATAAAATACAAAAACGGGCTAGTAACTTGATCTATACTCTATTTATGTAAAGATGCTAGTATGCTTGTATAGGGCGTTCTCAAGCGCGTTTTTAAATGTAAGTAAAAAAGACAAATGACATTCAATGTGTGTCACAGTACAAAATGACACTCGTGTTAATTCGTCAATTTCTATTAACTTGTAGCGCTGTCACATTCCATCCAATAGGTTTGGAAAAGGATAGAAGACATGCTAGACATGTCGTGTTTATGGTTTCTTTGCCATTTCTAGTCATTTAGTCACCATCTATTAAACGCCTTACTTTGACAGATAACACGCTTTTTGTGTCAAGTTAAAAGACAATTTTAGTCACGATAATTTCGTAATTTTCTAAACCTACTCAAAGTGACGGCGTTGTTTCAAGTTAAGAGAAATTACTGAATTGATACTATTAATACTCTAGCTTGTTTCTGTAAAAATATTTAAGGCAGATCAAGTCACTCTGGTCACTGAATACACGTACTATTAACCGACCAGCCTAACCTGACCTATTCTTGCCGAAACTCACGCCTTCACGCTTCCGAAGCAAATTATAGCTGCGAAGGCTTTTTATAATAATTATCACACATTTAATTTATCACTTACTACCTATCGGCCAATAATATAGGTTGTAATAATATTACCTGCAAATATTTTTAGGGGTGAACCAGCCCGTGAAACTGAGCAACTTTTCCCAAGAAACAAAAGTCTAAATATGTTAAAAATATTGCACCCTCCATGCAAATTGACTTGGTCGACTGTTGCCTGGTACATTGTGTACGGGAAGGTGCATTTTTTTTTCTTATTTCGACCTATGTTTCTAGGGGAACGTTGTTCAGTATCATGGACTGGTTCACCCATTAAAATATTTGCAGTTGTTTTTATACATCCCGTATAGCAGATAGCTATCTAGCCCGTTCAAGGAATTGACTGACCCCTTAGTCAAAACACACCGCGATCCAACAATGCAAAATAAGGATTTTTTGAAATCCACGCAGTTGACATTTTGCAGATTGAGGGAATATCTGTCAAGTTCAGTGACACATCGCTAATGAGCTTAGATAACCTTTCATTCGCAGCCAACGCCACCTACTAAGAACTAAACGAACAGATTAAAAATTTCCCTTTGCATGCCACTCGCTACATCCCTTTTTAAAGCATTTTTGTCGCGTCGCGGTGTGAACTGACCTTTACAAAGAAAAAAAGACTAAAACTTAACACATCCTATATAAATCGACCAACATAAAAAAATGGAGACAACAGAACATAAGGTCCTGAAAGGTAAAATGATTTGTAAGATAAGTTCTGGCAAACAAGTTCATAACTACACTCCTCATCAAAAAATCCGGGACAATGGAGTCATTTCTATCTGTCTGTATCTGACAGCGAGCTAGTTTATGATGTCATATCAGATTGCGTTGCGTTATGGTTGTGTTAGGTTGAAATTTTAACATATGAGTTATATTGAAGCCGAAGACCTGGTTCAGTGGCGTGCTTTAGGAGAGGCCTATGTCCAGCAGTGGACTACAATAGGCTGTTAATGATGATGATGATGAATAATGAGTTATATTGATACTCAACTAAACAAAACACATTTCCTTGGAAATAAACTTTTTCAGTTTAGCTGAGCGCCATCTATGTACACTTGAAAAATGGCTAGACAATTTCCCATTGAATTTAGGTAGAACATTGTCATTGGAAAGCTCATAAAACTAAGTATGAAACTGACCTGTTTCTAAATAAATACACTTATTTTTCTGATCATCCATATGAAACATAAACTTGCAAGGTGTCCCGGATTGATGTGAGGTGTACTTCACACGAATGGAGCTTACACAATGGAAGTGCGTGAATGCAGCCCGGTGCGGACTCAAGTTAGAAACAAAACTGTCTCGATACTGACCACACACTTGCTTGGATAATTCTTAGCTATTCCAAACGCTTTATTGCGATTTACTGTGGGCCCGAGTTCGATTCCCGGTCGACGCTGTAAATTTTTCAATTTCTTGTTTATTCCAAACATGAGCAAAAGGAACAAGACTAACTGAATTTCTTGTTTTCTTTATTTTTTAATTAAATTGTAACTCGCGCAGATAAAGAAGGGATCCCGAAATGGCAACATTCTTGTTGACATCCCGTCTTATGACATAATATGATAGAGAGACAAACAATAATGTTTTGACGCAGACCAATTGGCCTTTTTCAGGACTCAAACGCCTTTTTTAAGAAAACAAATAACAGATGTAGTTATCCATTTTCTGAGAAAAATAGCTAAGAATTAGCCAAAGAAATGGTCCGTCGGAATCGAAAACAACATCTCACTCTTAAATACACATACTTAGTACATTATTGCGTTAAATGGAACGTACTTAAATTAATCCTAAATTTAATATGTATTGTTTTATAGCTCTGTTACTGTAGCACAATGTAGCAACGATATAATTTATTATTTATTTGCTGTACAATATTAACGTGATGTTTGATATTCTATCGAATAATGCGTTATAAAAACAGCGGATAAAATTGTATTTTTGAAATCAGGATTCTCTTTTAGGTTTTTTTACAAGTGCAAATTATTACAAGTGAGCAATCTACTCGGAAACTGAACATTTCTTGTTAACTTTCAGTAGAAGTATGAAAAACGTACTTATTCAAATTAGACATTCAAAAATAACCGATAGATTTTAAATGAGTCTCAATAAGTTCGAAATTCTTTTGTTTTAAGAGCCCTTGAAAGATTTTGCACTTACATTTAAAAAAACCTTCAAATAAACAATTTCTGGCTATTTTGTTCCAACGTGTTCCTAACTAAAGCACACACAGAGCGGTTCCAAATAACTGAACAAAAAAACGGGGGATACCATCAAAAACTTCATTTCAAATACCATTGAACATAATTTGTTTATCAAGCTTTACACAAAGTACAAAATATATAACAATCTGTACATTACTTGTCGTGACAAAATATTTTCTATATTTATAACATTGTTCAGGCCTTCATTCGATCGCATTATTTACAATTTTTTTGAGTATACTCTGTTGATCGCAACCGAAACAAGTCTAGTGGTTTGAGCGTTGGTATCAAGATTCGGAGGTCTCAACTTCGATTCTCGCGGAGGGACACACAAACTTGATACATATTGTTTGAGATTGCTCTCAGTTTGGTCATAAAATTGCATGCTGAACATACATCGGAAAGCACGTTAAGCAGTCAGTCCAAGCTAGGTTTTTCGCAACTCATTTAAAAATTTAATTCTGAATTTCAGACCCTAAAGGGATAGAATTGATAAATATAGAAATACAGATATTAATGACTGTTTTGGTTGAGATCTGACAGAGCAAACTCACTACTTAATTTCTGATACTGTTAAGCTTCCTTACATACGATACAATAAACAAAAATCACAAAGAAGTATGTTTCCGTAAGTATTCTATGCCCAAATTCACGATGTTTCTTACTTCATACCTTGACGACTTCAAATTGATATGACCGAGTCCTCAATATATTAGTCAGCGCTTTAATCGATTATATTTGAAAAAATACGTTTTAATCACATGAGATAAAGAAAAGATCTGCAAATGGCAGCGGTTACCTAAGTGTGAGGAAGAAAGCATGAACGCCGGGTATATGTAAGAGCCTCAGTGGGAGAGAGAAAGCATAACAATCGACCGCCATTTTAAACGACACACACTTATCCGCACCGTACAAACCGCATTTTAGAACTCTTTATATGAAATCCTATGAAACCTCGCACATTTGCCGGATTCGACCGATTCGGTTGGGACAAATGTGCGAGGTTTCATAGAATTTCATATAAAGAATTCCAAAATTCGTTCGTTCGATGCAGATAGATAAGTGTGCGTTCACCTTTACAGATCCTTTCTTTAAACAGACGGATTGTAGCGTTCTGGTAATCTGTGTAGTCGATAGGTATCTCACAACAGGGCGACTCTACCCGACTCAGAAGGTTTTCAAAACCGATGGTTACGCTTGCCAATTCATAAGAACGATCACATGGATAAAAATAAGTATAATAATAATAAATAGTTAACAAAAAGTACATAAGTGTAACACACGGGGTTCAAACCGTCGTGCGCGAAGACCATTTTTTACGTATGTTTAGTGTACTGCCGATTTTTGTATCAGAGAATTTTGTATGCCAAAATTGAAACGATGTTACAGATCGGGTTAGGAAAACGTGATGTTATTAAACCCTAGGTCAGATCGTTATACGGATATACTTTGAAAAGATTTTTAAGGCCTATTTTTGATTTAATAACAAACAAACAAACACACGTCTAAGTTTTAAACAAAACAAATAGTTTTGATTAAAACTTAGACGCGTGTTGAACGCCTGTCTAGAATTTTTTGTATGAAGATATTTTATAAACAAAGTTGTAGCAAAACCCCAAGTTTCTGATACAAAAACCGACAGTAAATAGCAGTGGAATTGTAAACAATTTTGATATTCATAAAACCTTTGGAAAAAGTTTATTAATATCAACATTGTTGGATTTTGTCACTTCAAATTTTAAGAACCTATAGAATCGAATCAAAAGCACTAAGGTTTTTTAAAGGCTAACTAAAGATTAAAAGGTGTTTTAAAGTGACTAAATCCACGACCTAATCTGATATCATTTTAATCTCATTTCCATAAAGGTCAAGCTTCACCTTATTTTAACATGTTTTCATTAAACAATAAATACTTAATTTACGCTTAGAACCTTAAGTATGAAAAGCGTATAAACTATCGAGTTAACGGACTGATATACAACCGACCGAGCGGTTAGACTGTCGAAGTGTATGAGCGTTCTTGCATTACAGTCGTTATGTTATTCAGGTCGACTTGACGTTTGCTAGCTGGAGCTTACAATAAGTTTTTTTTATCGATCTGAACGAGGGTTTTATAAACTGTGGTTTTAGCTATAACATTATTGTGTAAACGGAATCGTTTAGATTGTCGTTTGCGGATAACGGTAAATATGAATTCCGTTAAAGGTAATTACAGCTCCGTTTAGGGTAATTAAAGCTCCCTTTATGGTAATTATAGCTTAATTTCGGGTAATTACAGCAAAATTTCAGACAATTACAACTCCGTTCATAGTAATTACAGCTCAATTTCGGGTAATTACATCTCCGTTTACAGTAATTATAGTTGAATTTTGGGTAATTACAGCTCAATTTCGGGTAATTACAGCTCCGGTTAAGGTAATTATAGCTCAATTTCAGGTAATTATAGCTCCGTTTAAGGTAATTACAGCTCAATATCGGGTAATTACAGCTCCTTTTATGGTAATTACAGCTCCGTTTAAGGTAATAACAGCTCCGTTTCCGACCTTGATAACTCCGTTGCCTCGTAACATAGCTCCGTATACGTACGCGCGGGCGGCGGGTGCGGGGGGGGCGGGGCGGTGTGGGGGGCGGCGGGGGGGCGGCGGGGGGGGCGCCGCTAGAACTTGTCCTGGAAGAGGAAGAGGTTGTTGGTGGCGGCGACGGCGATGACGGGCTCGAGCGGGTGCCACGCCGTGTGGAGGATCTTCTTGTTGAAGTCCAGGCAGTCTACGCTTATCTCGTCCTGAAGAGGGAATGGAATAAATTAGTTTTCTTTTCTATATGAGGTGTAAAAATATTAGCTGCAAATATTTTAAGGAGTGAATCAGCCGTGGCTATAGCGACCGTTTTTACGGCTGTTAACGCTCTGCCTACCCCGTAAGGTATAGAGGCGTGATATGTGTGGATGTGTGTATGTATGGGAATCAGCCTATGAAACTCAACAACTTATCAAGAAACATAGGTTGAAATATAAGAAAATTTTTTGGACCTCCCTTAATTCAGTTGGTTGATTGGTCATTTTGTATGGTAGGCCCAAATTTTTTTTTCACATATTTCGACCTATGTTCCTTGGGGAAAGTTGTTCAATTTCATGGGCTGATTCACCCCTTAAAATATTTGCATCCGATTTTTTTATACCCTTGATTTAGGAGCTTGGCTCTTGTCGGTGGAGCAAATGCCATTCAGTTCGGTTCTCTGCAAGCGTCTTCACATTTTGATACGACACGACGTTGACCTTTGTCTTTCACTTGTTCAAAATATTTACGTTGCAGTCTACGTCGACCTCTTTTCCCTTCTACCTTTCCTTCTATTATGGTCCTCAGTAAATCGTCAAATGCCCTTAAAGTTTTTACAAAACTACTAAGAATAATAACATTACAATATGCAGCATTTATTTTGCATTATATATATATTTAATATAAACTATTGTTACAATTGTAATGCGGCCTAGCATTAAGGCCGCCTTGTTGTACTGTTTCCTTTGTTTGTGTTTTCTACATGTTGTTCAATTTTGTGCAATAAATAATCTTGTTATGTTATATTATGTTACAGATCGGTGGAAAAAAGGAGGGAGGCCTTTACCCTGCAGTGGGATCCCGATGGCTAGATAAGACAAGATATTATGTTAAGAAATAAAAAAATTGTATCGTCAATAGATACGTACCTTCTTCCTCTTGGCGGTGGCGGCGACGCGGCGCGCGCGCAGCGGCTGGCGAGGCCGCGCGGCCGCCTCGCGCGACGCCTCCAGGGTCAGCTCGCTGCGTCTACCGCCCGCAGTACCGCGCTCGAACAATCTACAATATACACAAAAGGTCTTCTATCAAAACATATATTTAGGCACTGTCAGGATTCGGCATATTTTGCGGGGATTTTGTTAGAAAAACGACGGTCTCTTCACATTTGTTACGGTATTAATTATCACATTATTTCATGATTTACGCTACTCCATTCACAATTCGTCAAGCTCTGACTGGTCCATTTGTTTTCCGTACGGCAAAGGTAGTAAGCTATAATGCCGAGGAGTTTCTATTCTTCCAGTTGTCTTTATATACGATATAGTTTGGCTTTTAAGGATGATAGAAGGTTTAATTTAAGATAAGTGTAAGTGAAGGTTTAATTTAAGATTTTCATTATCTATCCCAAACCCCATCGGTTTCGGTTTTCATGAATATTTACCTGAAGAAGCCGTTGTAGGATCCTGTCATGAGGCGCTGGTCGTCCCCGGACCAGCAGCACTCGAACTTGTCAAAGATGCAGTCGTTCTCGTAGAGGCTGCAGTGTGACAGCTTGTCAGTTACCTGAAGAAGCCGTTGTAGGATCCTGTCATGAGGCGCTGGTCGTCCCCGGACCAGCAGCACTCGAACTTGTCAAAGATGCAGTCGTTCTCGTAGAGGCTGCAGTGTGACAGCTTGTCAGTTACCTGAAGAAGCCGTTGTAGGATCCTGTCATGAGGCGCTGGTCGTCCCCGGACCAGCAGCACTCGAACTTGTCAAAGATGCAGTCGTTCTCGTAGAGGCTGCAGTGTGACAGCTTGTCAGTTACCTGAAGAAGCCGTTGTAGGATCCTGTCATGAGGCGCTGGTCGTCCCCGGACCAGCAGCACTCGAACTTGTCAAAGATGCAGTCGTTCTCGTAGAGGCTGCAGTGTGACAGCTTGTCAGTTACCTGAAGAAGCCGTTGTAGGATCCTGTCATGAGGCGCTGGTCGTCCCCGGACCAGCAGCACTCGAACTTGTCAAAGAAGCAGTCGTTCTCGTAGAGGCTGCAGTGTGACAGCTTGTCAGTTACCTGAAGAAGCCGTTGTAGGATCCTGTCATGAGGCGCTGGTCGTCCCCGGACCAGCAGCACTCGAACTTGTCAAAGATGCAGTCGTTCTCGTAGAGGCTGCAGTGTGACAGCTTGTCAGTTACCTGAAGAAGCCGTTGTAGGATCCTGTCATGAGGCGCTGGTCGTCCCCGGACCAGCAGCACTCGAACTTGTCAAAGATGCAGTCGTTCTCGTAGAGGCTGCAGTGTGACAGCTTGTCAGTTACCTGAAGAAGCCGTTGTAGGATCCTGTCATGAGGCGCTGGTCGTCCCCGGACCAGCAGCACTCGAACTTGTCAAAGATGCAGTCGTTCTCGTAGAGGCTGCAGTGTGACAGCTTGTCAGTTACCTGAAGAAGCCGTTGTAGGATCCTGTCATGAGGCGCTGGTCGTCCCCGGACCAGCAGCACTCGAACTTGTCAAAGATGCAGTCGTTCTCGTAGAGGCTGCACAGCTTGGCGCGCAGGTACTCGTGCACCGGGTACTGCTCCACCGGCGCCGACTCCATGCGCAGGTCCCACACCTTCAGCCCGAGATAGTCGCGAGACATCATGTATCTGAAACAAAATTAAAAGGAATGATTTAAAAAAATATGTTCTTTCTCTGTTTACGTGTGAGACACCGAGTCATCCAACGACCCGATAAACCCTAGTATCAGAATTTTTCAAGACGTAAAACAGGAGCCTCAATTCTGCAATTTGGAAGGAAAATCTTTCTGCCTTCTTCCACACTTTTATTCAAGCTTGCAACTTAGTTTTACGCATTTCTGAAATAGTAGAAAGCTGTCTTCTTTTTTCTTAGCCTTATTTCATCATCTGGGTCGGCCCTCCTTGTCTGTCTCTTTCATTATTCCCTCTTGCGCAGTTTCGATGTATAACTACTTTTTCAAAATATCATAAAATTTTTCGTTCTACTCAGATATATTTCACTACCATCATTACTGGCAAAATTATCTTATTCACTGTACCTTCTTACTGTGTTTAGTCGCTGTGATGATTTTCCAATTTATTTGAAATTATTACTGACAACCTGTCACTATGGTGGCTCCTACCTGCCCGAGTTGGAGAGCTTCACGTCGGAGATGGAGCTGATGATCTCGGAGAAGAAGGACCTGGCGTGAGGGTCTTCGGGCTCCTCGAACAGTTTGGCGTGACGGTCGCACAGCGCCGCTGCGCGCATGTCGCATAGCCTTATTGTACCTGGAATATATCAAACAAAATGTTATGATAATTGAAAAAAATGGCCTAATGCGAGCCAGGACCCCGCACGTAGAATCCGTAATACAACAACAGCCACATAAGTCCACTGCTGGACACGCGCCTCCTCCATTTGGGGGTATATGCCATATTGCCATACTCACTAAGCTTGGCAGGCAGATTGGCGAGCGCAGTAACAGATATACCTAGGTGGTTTCCGTAATTTAAAAACTACCGCGGTTATTTACACTATTCATAGTTATAATTTAAACGGGTTCTTATCAACCATTTCACTCATCCATACATGAATAAAAACTCCATAACAGTTACGCTCATTGTATGGAAGCCCCCTTAATTAGTATATAATTTTTTTTAACACGGCATATGCATACAAAATGAGAATTTAGACATTAAAAAGTCGGCCAAGCGCGAGTCGAACTTAGCACGAAAGTCTGTATGATTATATATAAAAATTTGTTACGTTTATCGATTTTGTCTAGTTGCTGTTAAAATTCGCTAGATGACTGGGTCATTACAACCTTGTGACAGACAGACAAATAAACAAACAGCGTATCTAGTAATCGGATTACGGTTTTTTACCCTACCGGGTAACCCAGAACCCAAAAAATTTGAATCTTTGGAATGAATCAACACATGCACAATTTGTCAAATCATATTTTTGTTTATCAACTTACCCTTACTACTAGAATATACAAAGAGATTGCATTCAGTCGGGTGGAACTCCGCTGCGGTTATAACCTGAAAATAATAAAAAACAACGCTATTTGGCTGACAAATTACCACTTCTTTTTTTCTGAAGATTTAAAGAACGAATATGTCTGTGTGTTTAAATAAATAATAATAATAAATAAATGGTAGAATATTCTGGAACTTAGGCAAAATTTTGTTGGCGGGCTTGATGTCGACGATGTTGAAGCTCTGGTCGGTGATCTCGAGGTGCCACAGGTTGACGCGCTATTGCTGAGGGTTCATCGGGTCGTGAGGGCCTACCTCGGTGAGCTCCTCCATGTTGGCGGGCTTGATGTCGACGATGTTGAAGCTCTGGTCGGTGATCTCGAGGTGCCACAGGTTGACGCGCTATTGCTGAGGGTTCATCGGGTCGTGAGGGCCTACCTCGGTGAGCTCCTCCATGTTGGCGGGCTTGATGTCGACGATGTTGAAGCTCTGGTCGGTGATCTCGAGGTGCCACAGGTTGACGCGCTATTGCTGAGGGTTCATCGGGTCGTGAGGGCCTACCTCGGTGAGCTCCTCCATGTTGGCGGGCTTGATGTCGACGATGTTGAAGCTCTGGTCGGTGATCTCGAGGTGCCACAGGTTGACGCGCTATTGCTGAGGGTTCATCGGGTCGTGAGGGCCTACCTCGGTGAGCTCCTCCATGTTGGCGGGCTTGATGTCGACGATGTTGAAGCTCTGGTCGGTGATCTCGAGGTGCCACAGGTTGACGCGCTATTGCTGAGGGTTCATCGGGTCGTGAGGGCCTACCTCGGTGAGCTCCTCCATGTTGGCGGGCTTGATGTCGACGATGTTGAAGCTCTGGTCGGTGATCTCGAGGTGCCACAGGTTGACGCGCAGGTCGTCCGCGGAGAGGTACGTCTCCTGGTCGGAGTTCAGCGAGATCGAGTTTATGTGGTACGTGTGCGCGTTTGCGAATATCCGTCTGGAAATATACGAAATATTGTTATTGAAACACGAAAATGATATAATATGACATTCATCAAAAAGTCAAACGGGGTAGGCAGGGCGTTTACGATTGAAAAACTGGTTTTTTATCAATTGCCACGTCTGACACAAAAGGTGTAAAAGAAAAATATGCGAAAATATTTTTTGATAGGTTGAACCAGTCCATTTGTCAATAATCTTTGAACGTCACCACGTCTCGTCTCGTCCCTACCTTATTTAAATGGGGAACCAAGTTGTTTTTCTTATTGCAATTAATGTTTTACATCCTGTACTTGAGGGCCCTTCCAGTAAAATCGTGTATGACTATGGTGTCAGGTTGTTAGACTGCCAAATTAAGTTAATTAAAAAATATTAAGTCTGTCTCTGCACGGACTCTATAACCATAGCTAGAGAACTGTCAAATCAGGCTTCATAATTTGATAGATACCATACAAAAAAAAAAAACAAGTATCAATCCAGCTTGGTGAAAAAGCTGCTTTGTAATAAATATTCCCTTATCAATAATACATACAAAGCTCTTATTATAAAGTGGAAATCAGTAGCAATCACTGATACATTGACTAATAAAGCACAGAAAAGCGTATGATAAGATAAGGAAAGTTCCATATTGAAAGGCACTTGAGTAAATTGGATAAAAAAGCGCTACCGTTTTTCTAGCAGTATTGCGAAAACAGATAGGCATGGGTGTCGATTCGATAATATCTTTTAACTAATAGCACTGTCACTTTTGTTTAACTTGCTTTCAAAAGAATAGGTAATAAATAGCTATCATAGACTATTCTAGTCATGTCATATATAAAAACGTCTATTTTGATGGCTACTCCCTTTGATTTGTGAATGTTTACTATTTTGTAGAAATGTTCGCAAGATAGTTATTTCGAAAACTTGGTGTTTTAACTTGTTTCGTTTGTATTAACTTGTAACAAAAAGTTAACAACAAACTTAAATAGGAAATTGTAATATATGCATATTATTTGGCATTGTGTAATAGTGACGAGCGGTCACCACGTGGTACAGAGATTTTACCATCAAGTTTTTGTTGCTATATAATTTTGCGCATCACAGCCACTAGTCGTCAGACTGGGATCACTGTGTTGTGGACTCTCCCTCGATACCAATCGATATTTTGGCAGACAATACTTGATTGGCCGCGACAAGAAGAAATTAGTACATCTAAATGTAGGTATGATAAAGCCAATGTCCATGTTAGTTATGTCTGTTGAAATGAGTCCATATGCCAAATGCCAATGCTAGCGAGGAACAAGAGTTATATAAGGTGTAAAAATATTAGCTGCAAATACTTGAAAGGATGAATCAGCACATGAAACTGAACAACTTTCCCCAAGGAACATGGGTCGAAATTTCAGAATTTTTTTGGACCTCCCATATAAAACTACCGACCGACCATGCCAATTTGTAAGGGAGAAAAATTTTCTCATATTTTCCTTGGGGAAAGTTTTTAAGTTTCATGGACTGATTCACATCATAAAATATTTGCAGCTAATATTTTTACCCCTGTAGAAGTATTGTATACCTGGGCGAGGCTTCCACCATCAGCTCTGCGGCGCGCACGGTGGGCACGCGCAGCTGCGTGATGCGCGCCGGGTCCCGCGCGCGCCCGCCCTCCTCGCGCGTGTTGTACCCGCACACGCGCTTGTCACGCTCTGACACCTGTGGAGGAAACACATTCTCATTGACTAGCCTGATGCCTCGCGAGACAATTCAATTCATTTATTATCTATCATAAAAAGGTAACAAAGTTCTGTTTACAATCGGTACTATGCTAATTAAGTAGTAGTTAAATGTGTCCGAAATAAGGCATGCAAACAGATTAACAGCGGACCCTGCACTAAGTACAGCCAATCTTCGTATAGTCCTGAAGATATTTCTACCGAGGTCAATTACCGACTGAACTCGCTCGGTTTGTTATTTTTACGCGTCAATAGATGGCGTAGTTAGTTAAAAACAACTCCCAAAAAACGAATCAAAAAAGTTTTTTGCGAATGAAACCCATCAACGTTCTTTCATAAGTTTTTTCGTAATATTGCTCATTTAAAGATATTAGACATCTGTGTATAAATGCGTAATGAATAAATCATAATTTCACATAATGGAAACAAAGCAGACTTGACGTCTCTTTTCATTTGTTTATTCATGAAAGAGGCAGGAATACCTAATGTGAATCGCCCGTGTCAGTTGAAAGATCAGATGTTAGAAGCAAATCAGCAGCCACTTTATATGCGGTACTGGCTACTGCTACCAATTAAACCAATTCACAACGTGTGACATAATACAACACAACATAGCCCTGTTCTCCTTGACAAAATGATGTGTGGGATTTCCTTAGAATAAGTAAGTACAATAGGGGTACACAGATACGAGGTACCCCTTTACGATGCACATAAATACATACACATATCACGCCTTTATCTCTTGCAGGAAAGGCAGAGCGTCAACGACCGCAAAAATACGGCCGTCATAGCCACCTCTGGGAAGTATTAAGCGCCCTTTAAAGATGATTCTAGTATCACTATATGACAGGTGGTCAGCCTGTCGCCTAAAGTAACAGTGTAGGCTCTTGAAAACATATCTAATTTCGCTACTAATGAGTTTTCCTTTAAAATAAGACATTTTCCAGGCATTTATTATCCACGAAATAAACCTTCTTATCTATTGCAAAAACCGCATCAAAACACGTTGCGTGGTTTACGCGAAGTTTGCAGTGTTTATGACAGACTCACACACAGAGTAACGCATAGAGCCGAAAACTCCGGTGGGGACAGACGCTAAAATAGACTTTGTTTAAAACTATGTATTGATATTGATGATGATATTTACTTTTCCGTTAAAATAAGACATTTTCCAGGCATTTATTATCCACGAAATAAACCTTCTTATCTATTGCAAAAACCGCATCAAAACACGTTGCGTGGTTTACGCGAAGTTTGCGGTGTTTATGACAGACTCACACACAGAGTAACGCATAGAGCCGAGAACTCCGGTGGGGACAGACGCTAAAATAGACTTTGTTTAAAACTATGTAGTGATACTGATGATGATATTAACATATGGCAGCTCCTTTCAAGGGAGGTATTGTAGTTATGCCATTGTGATATGCAGCATAACTTATGCCCGATATGACGTATCATTTAGTTTAATTGTTATATGTAAATGCAAGATGACACGCAATTGAGATTTAGGCGACAAAAGGCAAATTCTCAAAATGGCACACGAGTCTTAAAATGGCTAATTATTGTAAAGGCAAATTAGTATAATGGCAAATTATTATAATGGCAAATTAGTAAAATGGCAAATTATTGTAATGGCAAATTAGAAAAATGGCAGATTATCAAAATGGCAAAATATCAAAATGGCAAATTAGCAAAATGGCACATCAACAAAAAAAAACAGACATCTTTATCTGTGATTAGAAAATTACAACGTGTTCGCAATTTGTTTTGTTACAATGGTACACTATTTTTTTGTTCAATTATTGGTCTAGAATATCTGAGTTTCACGTATCATATTCTCATTATGTTGAGGAATATTCATCGTGTTTATACTGTGATTTTTGCAAAAATGGTTATAAAAATACTAAAAAAACTCTACTTCCAATATTTAAAAAAATATGTCACTTTTGTTTTGTATTACGTGTTGCTACATCATAATTATTGTGATTATTCTTATTGGTATAAGATTAAAATAGTTCAAAATTTAACGTAAATCAACGTATTACAAATTTATGTAAAAGGACCCTTTTTGTTTTATTTATTATTCTTATCTAAACTTAATTAGCCATCTGGATCCTACTGCTGGGCAAAGGCCTCCCTCCCCTTCTTATTTATTATTATATTGTTATTATTTAATTTGAATTTAGTAATAGTTATTTTTTTTAAATAAACGTCCATATTTTCTTTTAAGTGTCACCATGAATGAATTTGGTTGAAATCTGTTTTTTTTGTTGATGTGCCATTTTGCTAATTTGCCATTTTGATATTTTGCCATTTTGATAATCTGCCATTTTTCTAATTTGCCATTACAATAATTTGCCATTTTACTAATTTGCCATTATAATAATTTGCCATTATACTAATTTGCCTTTACAATAATTAGCCATTTTAAGACTCGTGTGCCATTTTGAGAATTTGCCTTTTGTCGCCTAAATCGCAATTGATGGTCACCATTTGTTTGGTAATGCCATACAAAGTTATTTGCATTATCAGATCAGGCATTGTTTGTATGTGTATTTTTTTTTTCCTGTTTTTTTAAAGTAGAAAACGCTATTGACTGGTGAGACCTTTATTTAGAACTTATCGGGTTATTGTTAGATCCAAAAAACTAATAGATTGCAACAGAAACATGTCACTAGTTGTTTTAGGAAAGAAAAGCATTGTGAAGGGATCAACATGTGTCAGTTTAAGGGTTAATTATAACCATGAAGCAGAAATTCAAGGATTAATTTTACCCTGAAAAATCAAGGTGTAAGAGACATCTTACCTTCCATAATTGAAGTCTTGTCGTTAGTGGATAGTAAGAAATGGGCTTAATTCTTCCGCTTAAGCCATCTAATTTTGTTAAATTTCACCTCAATTTCAAGCGACAGTCAAGGGGTTAATTTTAACCGTGAACTCTCAAAAGTATATGTATATCTTACCTTCCATAATTTAATAGTCTTGTCGTTAGTGGATAGTAGAAAATGGGCTTGATTCTTCCGCTTAAGCCATCTAATTTTGTTGATTTTCTCCTCGATTTCCAGCGACTTGAGATAATCGAACTCCGGTTCGTGGGATTGGAACGTTGAGTATACGTTGTATTCGCCCTTTTTTGGATTGCATTGTTTAGACGCTGGGTCTCTCTGTAACAAATGAAATTAAAATTATATTTATTAGGTATATGGTTGTTTATTAATGTAAAATCTAATATGGATGACAGGGTAATAAATAATCAAATCCATTTAGCCCGTAATGTAGATTATCGGAAAATATTAGACACGTAAATAATACCAAAGATAATGAGTATCGAAGTTCAGGAGGGGTGGTCCTGACGTCACTGCTATGTAAAAAATATACATAGGCGTGACGTCACGCGCGATTTCAACTGTCTATAAATTCGTAATAATTTGTTTACATGAAAAAAGTACTTATGAATTTTTTTATAGTCTAATAGTGCGATGAGCTGAACGCATATTTAAAGACGTGGAAAAAGAGGAAAGAGGCCTTTGCCCTTTGGGACATCACAGGCTCATTATCATAATAATAAAAGTCGGACTAACCGCGGGCTAATTAGATTACTTCGGTTATAGCCTATTCGTCGATAGCAAAACCACATAGCAAAAGACCCTCTACTTTGACTTGTTCTCATAATAACACCTTGTATGTATACTGCTATACAAGCTTCGGTGATTTATTAAACAGACAAAGAGAAAGTAGTTTAACCTGTTGGACACTCGAGCGAGGAGATAATGAAAATAATTGTTCTTAAAAGACTACCTTGTAAAGGTTAAGTTTTCTTGTTGAACTTTAGCATAAAAATCGTATGTTATTAGTTCATTGTTGTTATGAGAGAATTTCACAATTGTGTATAGCAGATGAACCAAACTGAGAACAACATATTTTTGTCTGCGATGGAACCCATGTCATGAGTATCGCGGCCCAGGGCAGAAATCAATTGACAAATCAGGCGATTCAATTAATCTATGTCTAAGTAAAACACATCAATAAATAAAGGACATGAACTGACAACCAACGGTGTGTGAGGCGCAGTGGTAGTGCGACTGCCTATGGCGCAAAGGTTTCGGGTTCGATTCCCGGTGGGGCAGTAACAAGATTGATATTTATCACTTCTGTATTTGGTTCCAGTTGGGTTAGGACATTCCTGGCTGAACCACCTGATAGTCCAAAAAGAAAGATGGTTCCGTGCTTCGAAGGCCATGCTAAATTGTCGGCTACGTACGGTTGCTGTCTATGACAATTAAGACGGTTGTCGTTACCCAACCATGTCCAAAACCTACTTGTAGTAGTAGGCGGTTAAAAAGCTCTTCACACCAGAAAAAGTTGTTCAGTTTCATTGGCGAGTTCAACCTTGAAAATTTTTCAGTAACAATTTTAAGATCCTGTATTTCAAGGTTGGATATAACGCGATACGAAATAACTATATTAAGAATTCGTTAGCGTGTTCAGTTTGATAAATAAATTCCATTTCGTTATTGTGGATTTGTGACAGAAAGTTTTTATCGGTTTCGTACGAAAATAATATTTAAGCGAACCGTCGGCGATACACACATAGATATATCACGCCTTTATACCTTGCGGAGTAGGCAGAGCGTTGATGAGCGAAGCGAGAGCTAAAAATGTAGAACCGAATTTTTACCTTCTACTAGCGTGTGGACATCATATCAACAAATAACCCGCACTACCACTGCGACGACCGATGTGGCGCAGTGGTAGTGCGACTGCCTTTGACGCAGAAGGTTCCGGGTTCGATTCTCGGTGGGTCACTCACAAAGTTGATATTTATCACTTTGTGAATTTGTTCCCAGTCTGGTTAGGACATTGCGGGCTGAACCACCCGATTGTCCGTAAGTAAGATGGTTCCGTGTTTCGGATGGCACGTTAAGCCGTAGGTCCCGGCTGCTGTCTATAATTACTTAGACGGCGGTCGTTACACAACCATGTCAGAAGCCTGCTACTTGTAGAAGGCGGTTGAAAAATTCTGACACTAGGGTTCATCGGGCTGTTGGACGACTCGGTGTCCCACACGAAAAAGAAGACCCGATGAAACATACTACTACAATAGCCACAACAGTCCACTGCTGGACATAGGCGTCCCCCAACAGGAGGTACTGCAATACACCGCTTGGCAGGCGGATTGGCGAATACAGAGCAAGGTGTTGTAGATATTCACAGGGAACGCCACTGCGCATTATCTGTATTCATCCCTTAGTGGCCTTTTACGACAGCCCACACCCAACCCAAGCCAACGGCAGAAATGGGGTGATGCTATTCTAAGCCGGCATCATACGCAAAGTGATAGTGATTCAGATTGTCTGAAGTGACCCTGAATATTCAGACGTGATGAGGCGTGACGAAAGACGTTACGGCCGTTGACTCATCTCTTTCAAGATTCACACATTCTCATAATTCATAACGCTCTGAAAAGAATTCTTATATCCTCTTGGCCTTCTAGCCATTATGACCGTAATACGCTATATTAGCAAAATTCACGTAATAATTCGGTCAGAAACCTTAGTACGATTTCGTACATGGATACTTCATTCGCTCACATAGTGCCGCGACCAGAGTAACTGTCAGTACGCGCCTGTACGTGCGTGTATCGAGCCTTGAGGTCAAGTTACGCTGGTCGCGACCCTATCTATACGAATAACCTATACGCCCACTCCGCCTAGGCTATGCTTCAATGTCCTTCTTTTACTTGTTGTGTGGAATATCGTGTCGGCAAGTGACCCGGAAAAACCTGGTGTCAGGGTTTTAAATAGCAAGGGATACAGGCGTGTTATATGTATGTAAAAATACGGTCGCTATCGCCAATACTTCTACAGCCACAACAGTTCACTGCTTGACATCCCCTATCAGGAAATATTGCCATGCTCACCATTCTTGGCAGGTGGATTTGGCAACATGTTGCATTCACAGGAAACGCTGCTGCCTTGTTCCATGGATTAATCCCTTAGTCCCCTTTTACGATACTGGCGGGTAGATGCCGGCGTCACACGGCGTGACGTAGGCCTCGCCCAGGGTACGTCACAATCACAAAGCACGAACTCGTGCTTTCGCCGTCCAGTCGCTACCAGCCGCTCTCTTGGTCCATCTGGTAGTAGGGCGTCCAACAGTAAGTTCGCTTCTCGTATATATCTCGAGAACCCGCTTACTCCACCGTCCGTCGGTTCTACGACAGATGTGACCAGCCCACTGCCACTTCATCTTGCTACACTTCCAGTCTGTAACTTTGGTCTTTTAGATAAACAATCACTTGGAATATGACCGTGGTTTCCACTCGAGAACCCGCCTACTCCACCGTTCATCGATTCTCCGACAGATTTTACCAGCCCACTGCCATTTCACCTTGCTACACTCTAAGACTATGTAACTTTGGTCTTTTAGATAATACTCACTTGAAATATAACCAAGGTTTCTACTCGAGAACCCGCTTACTCCACCGTCCATCGATTCTACAACAGATGTGACCAGCCCACTGCCACTTCGGCTTGCTACACTTCAAGTCTGTACCTTTGGTCTTTTAAATAACACTCACTTGAAATATAACCACCCTGCCACCTTTGTCTCCGGTGGCGAGAAGCTCTCCATCATGGTTGAACTCTACGCAGGAGATCAGATCAGCCTCGGTCACATCGTCTTCCAGAGTGCCCTTCACCTGGCTGAAACACCATGTCGTCTCCCCACCATTGCCTGGAATACCACCCATAGGTTATGAATAGACTGTCATTGACGAAAACAAGGAGTTTTTCTATGTGACACAATTTCATTTTTCATAAATATCAATAACATGGGACCCCATACGAAAATGGAAAAGGAATACTTGAATCATTAACGGCATAATTACATTATACACAGGGTGTTAGGGACAGCTGATGGGGCGCATTCAACCCATGAAACTGAACAACTTTTCCCTAGTAATGTATGTAAGGAAATGTAAAAAAAAATGTATAGGAGACTGAAATTTCTTGTCGTTTCCTGACATGTTCCTAGGGGAAAGTTGTTTAGTTTCATGGTCTGTATTGGGAGGGCTGTCCTTTACAGCCGGTCGATGAAATACCGTACATTTTTGCATAGAAAATCTCTTTTACAGACAGTTAATATATTGTACCTACTCGTACATTCAACTAAGTTAAACTGCTTAGCACTGTCAAGTAATTAAGACCTGGGAATTGAACCCAGGATGTTCTAAAAATACAAATTTTACGGAACATGTTTAAAAAATATGTCACAGAATATATCTGATTGAAAACGGAAGAAATCACATGCGAAATATTAACTATAATGATCGAATTATAGTGCATGCTAGGTGCGTGTGTTCAAAAATAAATAAAAACAAAATAAAAAAGAACTTCCGCTTTCAACCAACACAGCTATTTAAAAAATGTATGACATTTTAGCAAGACAAAGGAGAAGCCTTTACCCAGCAGTGGGACATTTGTTCGTCGCCCAAACAATGCTTTTTAAATGTTTGAAAATGTTACATGAGGAGCAAGCTTAGAGTGCAACCATGGTCTGCAAAAAAAACACCCAATAATCAATTTATTTTTCAAAATTTGTCTTGGAATGTATTTGCAAATTTAAGCGATAGGCTGACAACCTGTCACTATAATGATACATAGTCTTCTGAAACGACGCTAAATAAATTTAAATAATAAAATTTTTAAGGACATCCATACACTATGTATGGACCGTATTTACGACTATTTCATGGATTTTTAGGTTGACAATTATTTTGTACCATGACAACAAAAAAAAAACTGGCCATAACAAACATATTACCTGCATATTTCGGTATTTTCCTACTCAATCAAGCAACTTTTAAATATTTGCTTTATATGAAAATACAGGTATATTCCATTAGTAGCCTGTATAAAAAAGGCATCAAATTACACTTTTCTGTTTTTTTATTAAGTTTACCAATTCTAACAGAAAATTGTTTTTTAATAAATTACAATATGCTGGCCATGAGTAACATAGACACTATTTAACTATACATATTCTGAATAACATCCAATTAGAGTAGTAAAATTTCGGACAATAATTTTAAGCAAACATGTTTTGTATTTTATCAGGAAAACACCCAACTTTTATATAAAATTTCCATGACTGCACCCTTCACAACTATAACAGTGGTATGCCAATAAAGCCTGTGATTCGGTATGCGTTTACTAATACAAAATGAACCCACTACCAAGCTCGGGATTATCCTCATCAACGGGCTGCACTGATGACCTATTCTGCTCTGGAAAAAACAATGTTAATATTTCAACTGACGCTCTTTTGAGTCGTCCAACAACCCAATGAATCCTAGTGTCAGAATTTTTCAACCGCCTTGTACAAGAAGCAGGCTTCTGCCATGGTTGTGTAACGAACGCCGTCTATCATAGACAGCAAACGAGCCCTACTGCTTAACGCGCTATCCACAGCACGGAACTATCTTTCTTACGGACAATCGGGTGGTTCAGCCTGCAATGGTTTAAACAGACTAGGAACAAATTCACAAGTGATAGATCTTTGTGAGTGACCCACCGAGAATCGAACCCAGAACCTTATGCGTTACAGGCCTTCGTTATTCCCTTAGTCGCCTCTTTAGACACCCGCGGGAAAGAAATGGGGTGATGCTATTTATTCACTTCACAGTAATACATTCCTTACAACAATATTTGACAAGACAAAGCTAAAATAGGAAAGAATTTAATATTACAAATAAAAAAATTAAAGCTATGACACAACAAGAATTTAAATTGTTAATCACAAAGGTAAGAAGAGTAAATGCAATGTAATGTAGTCTAAGCGAAACTAACAAAAAAAATATTTTAAAAAAACGCAACGGTCTTTAGTGTCTATAAACAATAAACATGCCAAAAAGCAGAATGAAAATACATATATCACGCCTTTATCCCTTGCGGGGTAGCCAGAACGATAACAGCCAAAGAAATATGGTACCACCACGCCTGATAAATATTTGGGTCAGATGATTTGTGTATCATAAAATCATAACACAACATATTATTGATCCCACCAAAATATTTTCATGTAAAAATTGCCAATATGAGCACTACACAAGGGACAAAAAGATATCAGATCTCAAATAGACCCTGGCTTCTCAACCTACATGCCCTAAGTACACTGTCTCAAACTTCATAAACTCTCAGTAATATGGTATGGCTTCGCTGTTTCGGCAGATAACTGCCTAATTAAACTATAACAAACCAACCAAAAATTTAAATTTATATTTTATGTTTCAAATCCACCATGTTGAACTTATAAAACTTTAATATAGCCATACATACTGCTTAAACGAATCTAAAGACGTCTAAAAATTTAAAAGTTACTTTACTTCAGTTACAGTTGCAGACTTGAGTAAAAAATATTCATTTACTAGCACAAATGAAAAAATTAATACATACAATCACAGATAGTGTTCCAATGCAGCCGACAAGAATTATGCCTCCAGTTAGTATAGTGGTCATGATTCCTGACTCTATGATTGGCAAACCAAGGACTGTCCTTTTTTTTAATCATCTCTAGTTCACTTCACATGCTAAATATACGGGTGTAAAAAAAATTGCTGCAAATATTTTAAGAGGTGAGCCAGACCATGAAACTTAACAACTTTTCCCATAGTCAAAACATAGGTCAGAATATGAAAAAAAAAAATGGATGTCCCATACAAAATTACCAACCAATCACATCAATTTGTATGGGAGGTCCAAAAAAATTTCTCATATTACCTATGTTTCTTGGGCAAAATAGTTCAGATTCAGGGGCATTTTTACAGGTAATATTTTTACACCTTATATAGAACGAAACACAGACAACCGCAACAAAGTCTAACCAACAAATGCCTTAGAAAATGATGTTTGTGAACCAGTTTTAGTGAAACAATGAATTGAAATGCAATCCATTTGTATGGGAGAGCTATGTAAAGTTATACCCCTCTTTTATCCCTTTGTGGGGCGGGTAAAACAATGATGGTTGAAACAAAGGACTGTAACCAGACGTTAAATTCAAGTGTTGCACAGTGCAAAGACATTTTACTATGTATCAAAAACACGCCTAAGCATCAATCATATCATAAGATATAATAACATAAATAAAAGAAATGCATTTTGCGATTCTCTGTTATAGACACCGGTAACTCTTTCTAAACCACGCGGCGGATTGGGAGTCGGTTTTTTAAATAGATATAGTGATTTCTGCCAAAATTGGCTACAATGGCCATCTCCGGGCGCATCAGCGCCGATCTGATTAGGAGTCGAAGTGGTCGTCATGGCCGAAATCAGTCGGAGAGATCATCATCAGGTACATGACAGAATGGCGTCCTAGGACAGTAAAACGTTCAATTAGCAGACCACCTGTGCCTCGTTTCTCGAAACTACAGGCTACAATTCTACAGGTGAAATTCGATGTACATTGCGTAGCCGGGTCAAAAGTCCTGGTTTTGTAATGTCCACCAGTTACGCAATGTACATCGAATTTCACCTGTAGAATTGTAGCCTGTAGTGTCGTTGCGTAGGCCACTGCCAGATGGTCAAACGACATTGTAACCGTAATGGGAGAGTACTGGATGAGGGCGGCGAAAGACCGTAAAAACTGGCGTGAAAAAGAAGAGGCCTATGCCCAACAGTGAGATGATGTGGGCTTTTGATGATGAAGATACAACAGCCAAACTAAGAAGATTAGATTAACTATGATCCAGTTGGACATTGTACAAATGTTTTTTCTCCATACCTAGTTAGATCATCTTTCTAGAGAGATTGTCCTGGTCGTGGTTGGTATCATTTGAGTTGTATCTCAATTCCAGAGAAGTGTGGTGATAGTGATAACTTAGATCATTCATATACCTAGGCCATTTGGTAATTTTCTATTTAATTATAAATCCTTGACCTAAAAAAATCTTATCTACATATTGTTGTTTGTTGTTGTCTAGCCTTGTTTTATTTTAATTGTATGTGGGTTGTGGTATACAGGATGTAAAAAAACTAGCTGCAATTATTTTAAGGGGTGTGTGTGATTGCCAATGAAACTAAACAATTTTCCCCATGTAAAATAATAGCTAAGATTCTATAGCCTCCATAGTTCGGTTCTAATCAGGCCTATGAGACAAATCACTGATATTATTATAAGGAAACTTGTCATTCTTGATTTGGTTTTGGCATTTGACCAAGTGTAGCTTAGTGCGCTAGGATAGGAATACTAAGCTATATTATGACCTTGTTTCCTAGGCCCATAGCAATGAGTTTTTATATTCAAGTAAATAAGATGTGATGTTTATTAACTCTATATCACAGCATTACTAAGGATGAACAAGATTTCTTATCCATTTGATGAAATGTAAACACAATATGGCTTATCAGTGAGAATGCTGGTTTTAAATGCTATATAACGTCGCGTGATGTCGGCGTAGAATAGCATCACCCCATTTATTTCCTGCGGGTGTCGTAAGAGGCGACTAAGGGACTCGGGGATTTTATGTGTATTACAACCTTAGAATTACTTGTATATCTACTGATTATAATATACAGGCTGACAACCTATCACTATGGTGATACACAATTCATATGAAACGAACGACCCTCAATATTTGTCAAACGTGGCGATTGCGACTGTATTTTTACGTCCGTTATCGCTCTGCCTACCCCGGAAGGGATAAAGGCGTGATAAATATAAAATTCTATTACCTAGTCAAAACTCAAATTCACATTAATTGAGAAGTTCAGCCTTTCCAAGGAGCATAAGTAGTCAAAATATGGACCTCCCATACAAAATGAATGACCCTAACTTATCCATCACATTATTACTTTGGTATGGATAGTAATCTATAGGAAGGGAGATGCATACAAATTTACTGTTCTGTATTATCAGTTTTATAGGTCAAGTGCATTACAATAAATTATCTTAATTGATATTATTCATATAACTTACTGATAATACTACAATAAACTTTGTTGTGTTGTAAAACATATTTTGTAAACAGATTTATAAACTGTATTGTTTGTATACTAAAACCAAAATAAAAAATTACTCAAGAAACATTTAATATCAATAGGTATTATCTATCTACAGTCAATAATTTTGCATATTTATCACATTAGTAGGTATGTGTATTGCCAAGTGTTTATACCTACTCTGTATGATAAAAAAAATACATATACATGATTATTATTATTACCAATTGAATAAATGAATTGTCATGGTGCAGCCAAAGTTGTAACATTCGAAGAGAATTTTGTTGATTATTCCCAAAGGATAATAATAAAAATAATAAACTTGTTTTCCCATGTGAATAGAGGTTTTCCTAGCAAGTATTATACAGATAATCTATTAAAAAAACCTTCATCAAAATCCATTGTGTAGTTCTAAGGGTGCATACATAAATACAAGTAGTTTTGCTTAGTTTGGGGCTAGATGGCACTCTGTGCATTGTCCAGGATATTTACTTATATATGGGGACAGATATGAAAAGCAACTTTGCTTCATTCATAGTTTGTAGAGATGATTGTAATTTTTTTTGTGCAATAAAGTGATTTATATACTACAATAATCTGTCAACATTAAAATATTCAGTTAATGGTTAGAGTATGAGGGAAAACAACTTAGAACCAGATTCTTCAAAACTGGTAACAAATCAAAAGTATAATTTACTTCTAAACCATATTTTTGGTGTAGGTAAGGATAAGGAAAATGGTAAAAAAAAATTGTTTATCTGTCTGATCTCAGTGTACAAACATCGTTAAACTCACAAACAACCTGCTCAAAAGATTTTGATACCGCTGTGTTATGGTTGTTTTTGATGAAGATACAGATAAAAATCATGTCCTTGTGGGGTAGGTAGAGTGTCGGTGGCCAAGTGGCTAGGCCACCGGTCTCATAATTGTGAGACCCGAGATAGATCCCCGCCATATACCAATGTGTTTTTACTCACATACATTTACCAACTGCTCTTATGGTGAAGGAAAATATTGTGATGTAAAATAAAAATTGAATTCAGATGATATTTGAATGTGACAGGCTAGCGTTCAGATGGCAGTCGGTCCCCTATGTTAGGTAGCAGACCCTGACAGCTAATGGGATAAGGCAAAGAGAATGATAATGTGGGGTAGGTAGAGAAGTAGGGGGTTAATGTTGCTGAAGGTTGCTTGTATCTGAAACAGCATATCAATCAGAATAGAAGAAGAAGAGTAACAAATAGTCCATCTATCAACTAAATAAAAACAACCATTATTCGGAGGGTCTTGTGATTACCGCAGGAAAAAAAGGTATCTTTATTTATTTTTACTTCACTGAATAGCATCACTCAATCTTACCATGTGGTGCCAGCTTAGAATAGTGAGTATCACAAATGCCATCCTAATGGTATGTTCTAGATGATAGATTGTTAAGCTGAAAAGGCAATAAATAATATTTTTATTTATTTATTTATTCTATGCAGCATTGGACTGTTGTGGCTGTTATAGTCTATTCTAAGTCCGCACCATAAGGCATTTATATTTACGACACATTTTTTTAATCACTCCTTTTACACTGAATTGAAAGTAAACAATTTATACTGATAAACACTGATGTATACTATCACTACTTGTATAAAACAAAGTAGCTTTCCGCGTCTTTAGGTATGCTCAAATCTTTAAAACTTCACAACGGATTTTGATGCTGTTTTGTTTATAAATAGAGTGATTCAATAGGAAGCTTTATGTGTATAATACTTGCCAGTAAAACCACAAATTCCCACGGGAAAATGAGTTAGAACGAGTGGAGGGCTAGTACAGTACTAAAGTAAGATACAGATGAGTACTAAATTGTGTTAGTATGATTTTATAAAAGCCATGGTATTATACTCAAAACATGACAAACTCAACACTATATCTAGACTAGTACTTTAGTTAGATACATTTTACATATCTAAACATTCAAAACATAAAAACTTGAGTGTTACATGCCATGGAACCACAAATTTTAACTTCTAAATGGTTGGTATAAACCTTTAGGGTACCCAGCAAAGGCTACCTTGATCTGGACCATATACATAGCTAATCAAGATCAAAACGGAGGTAAACAAGGTCCTTATGTCTCATTATTACTCAATACAACATCTATTCAAGTCAATGGGAGAGAGGGGGAGGTGTAACGCAAAAAACTGTACAGCTGCATAACCTCTTTTCAAATAACGAAAATGTCTCAATGAATTTATCACTTCTGTACATATTTCGAGTGATTTTAATCACAGGAATAGCTAATATTGGTAGTCAATAACAATAAAAGCGGGAATATTCTGCTACGTCAGTGTTTGACGACCTTAACAATCAACAATTTGCAATCATCTGATTTACACAAACAATGATAGTCAGGTACCAGGGTTATATTTATCATGTTACCGTCTGGTTACACTCCCGAGACCGTTGCGAAATCCTTCTAATCACTACAGTATGAGCGTAACAACAAAATTAACGGGCAAACAACGGGCAAAAGGTTAAAATGATCGGCGTAAGTACGAATAACCAAACACTACACTCCAAAGCCATAATCACAGGTCAACACCAACTAAAAACACACTAAACACAACAACATTGCATTTACCATCTGAGTTTGAACGATAAAACATCTTCAATTTATTGCGATTCCCAAATCCGATTTCGCCCTTGACTATCGGGCGCTAAAAGTCACCACTTACCGGCCATGACAAAGCCCAGCACAAAAAGTATAAGAAGTTCGATAGTTTTAGTACACAATCACTTAAATCTTTTGCTAAAACATCACACAGATTTGCCGATTAAAACGGATTAAAATCATTTCAATATTACATCGGTAAAAAGCAATGGCGCTGAGAAAATACACAACAAATTACTGCTACTGCAGAATTCAGTGTTGCCATACTAAACTTTAAAAATTTAACAGATTCTACTTGGCTTGACAGTCTGTAGAGTATGCAAAATACGCATGCTTTGCTGGCTGATTGTGATTCTTCCCTTAGATGAATCGCTGGCCCTCTATAAATCTTCTAAGATCAAACCAATACATACTAACAACTTTAAGTACGGTGCCAAAGCAAAGTATCAGCTATACAAGTATTAAATAAACACTTAGAAAGACTAAGACTATAGGTAGTAGTTTCGACTTGCTTTTTGTCCTTCACATACAGACACATATATAATGCATCTAGCCCTTGCGTGCAGGATAGAGCATAAATGACCGCAAAAAATGGTCGTTATCGCCACTACATTACATTAGATTCTCTATTAAAGACGGTAATTTTAGAAAACTGTTTCTGTCGAAAGTCACTCAAGCAAGACCATTAAGTTGGCATTGGCAGCCACGCTATACCTATGTCAAGCATTTGCGTACGATATTGTACCAGAGTCAAGTCAATTTTATTACTTTGTAGGATTATTTTTGTTTTGTTGCATTTTGAAACAGTCTGTCATCTACTGACGGAATTGCAAATAATAACGGTCATCATTGAAACTTTTGAACGATGAACCCAAGTTTCAGAGTTTTTTTAACCTTCTACTAATTAAATTGACTGACATGGTCGTGTAATGTTTTGTCTTTATTAAATTTGCAGAAATTCTACAAAATGGCAACACCTCTTACGAAATGTCAAATTCGGACGTTTGTACTGTCATGTGAAAAGCGCGCATTTCACAGTGTTTGTGCTGCCATCTAGGAACAACTATTTTCAACTGTTGATGCCGTAACCTGTTTACCGACTTTGGTTTGTTGTCGTCTTTTTATTACGTATTTTAACTTTAAAGTGCTCATAGATGGCCTAAGCAGTATAAGAGCGGATTTAATTAATTTTAATAAAAATATTACGTTAATTTACTTTTTATCCTCGTTCTGAGTTCTATAGAAACATATAGGACTATATGATTTTGGTTTTGGATGAGGTACTGGGAATATCCGTTTCCGGCTGTTCCGTGCAATGTCAGTAATCTTGAATATCTTGAATTTGTCAAAGTCTGTCTTTCAAACTTTTCGTAGTAGGTTTTTATTTTATTGGAAGAAATAATAATAATAAAACTCTGGAAGATGGGAAAGGACAAAGACAAAAAAGAGGAAGCACACGAGCCTACGCCTGAAGAATACGCTACCGAGAAGGTCAATGTTAAGATGTTTGACTCGGTAAGTATGAATCCTGCCTGTAGTACCTTCAGCAGTGGTTCCCAAACTTATAGTTGAATGGTCCCCACTCCCCGCCCATTCTCCGCCCCATGTAAAATTATTTGTTGAATTTTATACTATGCAATGCTTACCCCGCAAATTGTATAGGCGTGATCTTGGGCTTATACAGCTTGAGGCTTGAAACTTAAACCTCCGTTAGTCGTGACGTGAGTCTAATTATATATGTACATATATAACATATATAATATAAGATTTCAGAAAATATATTTTTGCTCCATATTTTGTCAGTATTTATCTGGCCACGCTCTGCCTACCCTGGAAAGTATGAAGGCGTGATATATGCTCATTAACTTTGGGCATTGGGCGCTCCTTATGGATTGTTTTTAATTTTCATAGGCTATATCAGCGACCGTATTCTTACGGCCGTTGACGCTCTGCCTACCCCGTAAGGGATAAAGGCGTGTTAATGTGTATGTATGTATGTACCTACAGTGACTTCAAATCTTCAATGCAGGTTATTTAGTACAAATAATGAGAAGAAAGAGGTGATTGAACTGTTGCTTTGAATTATTAACTCTTCACATTTGCATTTACTCTCGCTTTTGATATTTGCGTTGCCTTTTTACTTTGATGCAAGTTCATTTTTTCTTTTACTCAAGTTTATTGAACTAAGCGTTTGCTCTTCATATCTTTATGCTAGATAATGTTTTAGTGATATTAAAGTGGATTAAATTAACGGCTCTGACATCGCAGAACAAACTATGCAGATGGAAGGTAGTTTGTACTTTAGGTACCTACTTTTTATGTTATCTTGGTGTCACGAGTGGTGAGACACATTTTACGATCTTTATATTACTAGCGTAATATTTTTGTAATCCCTAAGTGTGTAAACACACCATGCCGAACCTACGCCGCCGAAGTTCGGCGCAATTACGCTAGCAATGTTATTTGAATGAAGGATGACACACTGAGCCGAATTTACGTCGCGTTACAGCGTACAGCCGAACATCAGTCGGGCGTATATTCGGCGGCGATTCGGCGATACGGCAACACATTATACGCGACCGAAGTTCGGTTCGATTGGCGATGAAGCAATTGACGGGCAATTGCTATTACTGTAAAATAGTTCATTTTTCGGGTTTCGCACCTCTAAAATAATAAAAACAGTCTGTCCGACAGTGTAGGTGACACGACACGACGCCACGACAGCGCTCGAAACACTAAAATATACACCCGAAGTTGCGCAGCTGAACTTATGCCGCGTAAGTTCGGCGCTAATGGTGTGTCATATCCGCTGAATACGTCGGAACGTAAAATCAGCCGCCGAACCTCGGCCGCGTAACTTCGGCATAGTGTGTTGAGACACTTACATAGATCACGTTTTAGTCCGATGAGTACCAACGTAGGTACTGCTATATCCTATATCGTTTGATGTACTGAGTCGGCGAATGACCCTAAAACTCTGATGTCCAAGTTTTGAAATGGCCTCCACCGTGCTCCAAGTCACTAGCCAAAAACATTATGACATCCTATCTAAGGAGTAAAAAGAACTATTAGCTGCAAATATATAGGAAGTGAAACAGCCTATGAAACTAAACAACTTTCCACGAGGGTCATAGGTCAAAATATGAAAAAATAATTTGGACCTCTCATACAAAAGTACCACAACACCTGCCAACAAAGTCAGTTTGTATGAGGAGTCCAAACATATTTTTCATAATTCGATCGAACTATGTCCCTAGGTAAAAGTTGTTCAGTTTCATGGATTGGTCACCCTTAAAATATTTGCAGCTATTTTTTACACCGTATAGTGGGTAAATAAAATCATATAAATAGGTACTTAGTACTTTCCCCTAGGTTAGGTAGAGTTCCGACCCCGACAGAGAATTGGGATGAGGCAAGGAGGATGATGATGACTTAACTAGTACTTTTTTGAGCTTACCATCCTTTTTGTTCCCATGGTCGAAAATGACGCTCAGCTTCTGCAGACTATTCTGTCGGGCTTCTGCGAAGAGCCTCCTTTTATTCTTCGGCGATGACTGGGTGGCTAAAGGCGAGACTACCATGGTGGTGGTCGTAGCCATTGTCACTCACCACCATGCCGCGGGTGACCTATAAACAACAATCTATATTCAGATCATGTATTAAAAACAATAGGAATACAATACAACGATAATCTGTCATATGACATGTAATGGGTAACGCAGCAGACGATTTAAAAGTATTATCTTTTCAAGAAACGATTATAGTCGATTATACATAAGTAGGTATGTAAGTGTTATTAGGTCTTAAAGTTGCCGCTTTTGGACGGCTAGTAATATGTTGGAAAAGACACCTCTCTAGATAAAATAATTTACGAAGTCTAAAAATTTACTTATTTCAAATTCAGTCATTATATCGTGGTGACAATGTAAAACAAACAGCTCACGATCTTAGCGACTTTTGTACATAGTGAAACTGAATGCGAAAGACATGTTATGTATTGCTGTTTAAGAAAAATTTACCCAAAAGAAAATATGTTTCCTTCCTTGCTTGTAAATTATAATAAGTAAATGTTTGTGACCCAGTTGTTAAGGTTCGTGTCCAAAGAATTATTATAGTAATGATAATATTGATAATAAAACAGTACAATACTTAAACGAACAAAAAGCTAATATTTTCTTTTCTATTCACATAACTTACGTCCGCCGAGTAAGTGGTGATATTAAGATAAATTATAGTGGATTTTCCATCTACGAATACCTATAAATGTTTAAAATTTAAACCTTGAATAATGAGGCTGTCATTATTATTTATTAAAATAAATAAAATACCGCAAAAATATATTTGAAGAAGTAAAATAGACATTACAAGTATTTTTAGGTACAAAACTTTAATCACTTAAATATTCTTGTTGCCATTTAGAGACTAAAAGTGGTGTCATACGCTGCTACCTGTTTTCCGAATTAAGATATTTTCCCATCGTAAAAACCATCAGAGCTCTGGAATAAATAGATAAGACCTTTGCCCTCTAGAGGAAAATAGAAAACTTGGGGTCCTCGATGTCACATTTTTCATAACTTCAAGATCACTAGCCATTTTTATAGTACTTTATTTTAATTCAAATTAATTAAGGCCACTTTATAACAACTTTTTCTATTCTTGACTCAAACTCAGAACCTAACCAAAAATATAAAATGTAATCAAGTATCTATTAGGTGTAATTAAATATTCTTCAGACAGCTGTATTTAAATATTCTTAAATCTTTGCTTTGAGAGATCTCTTCAATAGCCTCGTTAATAATAAATACTAAGATTTATATAGTATTTATAGAACTGTATTTAATTTTCATTCCTTTTTCAATTATTAAAACTAGCTGGGACTTAGACATGACCACAAATTATTTATTAAATAAAGTTACGAAGCAACACTACAAAGGAATCCAAAAATTCATTGATATTTTCAAAAGCATTGCACAATCTTTTTTATTCTAAACCCCCCTTGGTTAAGGCTGAGACCACAGGTTGAGGTCTTGTGGTGTTTTACATGCCTGACAGGTTGATCGGTCAAATGAGCTACTTTTTAAATATATCTACGATATTTTGTATGAAAACTATGGCGCCATAGTGAACTATTTTTTGGATGGTGGCAAAACACTTACTTTCATATAATTTTTCTGTTTACTAATTCACACTTTCAATATTTTGAAAAACTTCGAATGAAGTCTGTAATATTTTGAGACAATAGTTTTACGCGTATAACTTTTTTTGGGGCTAGATGGCGCTGTGTGAATTGTACATACATACACATATCACGCCTTTATCCCTTACGGGGTAGGCAGAGCGTTAACGGCCGCAAGAATACAGTCGCTATCGCCACGTCTGACATTTTTGAGGATTGTTTTCCAAGGTTGTTTCAGAAAACATATGTATCACTATAGTGACAGGTTGTCAGCCTGTCGCCTAAAAATTGTAATACACTAATACTCTCGAGTCCCTTAGTCGCCTCTTACGACACCTGCAGGAAAGAAATGGGGTGATGCTATTCTAAGCCAGCATCACACGGCTTACGTTTAAGTAATTACGTTATGTTATTAATTATGGCATGTGGGTAGTCGCAGATGGTATGACAGGATGTGAGACGGGAGACGGGTAATTTAGAACATGTCATTCAAAAGCGCTATAATTACATTATTCCCTAGCTATCTAATTAACAAGGTAATGCATCGTATTTGATAGGTACCTACTATTTGTACCTCCCATACAAAAAGACTCAGTTTTTCAACATTTTTGTTTGGGACATCCACATTTTATTTTTCCTTTTTAGGTCTATGTATGTTTCTTGGGGAAATTGTTTAATTTTACGACTAGAAATCAACTTAAAAATATTTACACTAACGTAAAAAAACGACCTTACAATTTATAAAATCTTATTATCTAAGTAAGTTGTAATTTTACCTTTAGGGGGTCGTATTAAGGGGCCTAAGACCCCCCTCCCTTCTTCCCTCACACTGCTCGAAGAGCCTACAATCGATTCTAGCACATCGATACATGCGATTTCGTGTATATGTTTGATATCTCTACCTACACGTTCAAAAGTTTGGTACGCAGATATGGAGCTCTAGATAACCTGGAATAACAAATAGTCTATGGGTCGTATTTAAAAATCGCACTCAACTCTGAGATCAATCTCAAGAGCGGTTTTGACAAATGTCAGTCAATACTAACAGCATTTCAAAGTCACACTCAAGATCAATCTCAGAGTTGAGAGCGGTTTATAAATACGGGCTTATGAGTCGTCTGTAAGTGAAACTGAGCTGCGGGGCGAAAATCTAGCGTTTAAAAAAACATGTTGGCTACACTATGGGGGCAATTAAACCCAATATACGTATATACAATTACCTACCAACGTACGGGATCCCCCTAAACAAGGTCCATGGCCTGATAATTACTGTCTTAACGATTACCAGCTCAGACTGATTATTGGCGACTTGCTGCAGATGATATTAATGTCAATTTTTTAGTAAGAATAAAATGAATCGGCTCAGTTTCTGATCTCTTTTGGTACTAGTTTCAAATGCATTATTGAGTTTGACTATGAGGTCATCCGACAAATTGAGAACCTCTTCCTACTTTTGTAGCTGGTTGAAAATACTTTTGGCTAGATAACGCCATGAACATGGTACTCATTAAGTCATATTAAGGCATACAGACGAAGATATATTAGGTGTAAAAATTTTAAACGCAACATTCTCCAAGAAACAGGTCGAAATATGAGAAAAATCTTAGGACCTCCCATACACACCAAACCAGGTCGGTCGGTAATTTTGTATGGGGTCCAATTTTTTTTCCATACTTCGACCTATGTTCCTGGGGAATGTTATTCAGGGCTGGATCACCCCTTAAAATATTTGCAGCTATTGTTTTACACCGTACTGTGAAAGGTAATACAAGTTAAGAGTTAATAAAAAATAACCATGTGTATTCCTTTTTAGAGCTCCAACGACCAGCTGACGAGGGAACGAGGGCGTTGCCTTGAGAGTATGTATTGAATTGATATTTACTTAAGACATTTAGGTAAAAGCCATACCATGGTTTGTAGGCAGGCAACTAATCCATTTGAGGTTTGACGTAGATACTAGTCGCTGTAGTGTAAAAGGTAAAGAAGCTTGTTGTGTTATTGTTTTGGCCCAATAGAAGTTTAAAAAGTTTTTGAGTGGTCTTAACAATTTTTGTCTAGGTTATTGAAATAGTAGTTTATTCGGACATTTTTTAATTATAGTGTTTTCGGTATTTTTTTTTATTGTAGGTCCATTACCATACGTGCATTAAAATTGAATCATATTCTACCTATCTATTGGTCGTTTCAAAACATTTAGGCGATTATGAGTTAACGTCCGCTTACTAGGGCCATAAATAATAATTCTTGTTGTCGTGTAGGACAATAATTTAAAATGATCCGTAACATGTATTAATTGTACGAGAGGTGACGAATACAAAACATTATTAGGCCGTTGACTCTGCTTTCGTAAAAGACCCAAAGTGATGACGCTTTCCGCATTTTTTTTTGTTACAACCTGCCTGTTTTGTGTTTTAAGCGCCTTTTAAAAAGGAGGTTATAGTACCCAAACATGTGTGTAACAGTTTCAGATACGAGTATCATAATTTTTTGTATGTTACTTCCTAAAGACTTCTGAACATGCGAACAAAATCGGAGAAGTGTATGTTTGATCTATCAAGGCTCTCAACAACTTTGTTATTGATAACGTTTTTTTTACTGGTCCAGGAATTGTCTAACTTCGAAATCACTAACTCCTTAAAATATTTGCAGCTCATATTTTTACACCTTATAATATTTACAAATACATGCTATTAAATCATTTCAAAGTCGGCGTACTTCATGCTAAATCACAACCTGTTTGGTTACAACCTGTTTTCCATCTTGTCAGAGAGCTGTGACGTCAAGAAGTACTTGCTCGAGCTGCGTGAGTGCACCAAGCGGGTCAGGAGGAAGATCAAGTACACCGCCGAGACTTGCCACCAGGAGACTGTGGACCTGATGGAGTCGCTTGACAGATGTGTTCACGACAAGGCTTTCCATAAGATGGTTTGAGTTTGGCATACCAAAAATGGATGTTTTGTAGGTAGGTAAATATGAATAGGTTGATTTTAAAACTGCTTTAAGATAGAGTCAGCGCTACCAAAGAGGTTATTAACCAAAAAGAGATATTACATCTAAATAATTATATTCTTTTCGTTTTACTATTTTTTCGCGGGATCCCTCTTAAAACTAGAATTTACAAATATAATTTCGATTGTTACTACGCCAATGTGTTGCAATAAAGCATATTTATAAACAAGTCTTTAACTTTGGTTATTATTATACTTACTTATAAATAATTAAGTCTGTGTTTTCGGAATCATAGTTTTTTAATTATCCTTACAATAAAACAAATATATCTTTTTTAAAATTAAATTAGTAATTGGTAAATGATTGACTATTATAAAATCATATAATATTATTATTTAAATTCTAACTTTATTTACTTACAGACAAGTCTATTATTTCAATCACATCGGCTTTTATTTTTTGTTTACCACCACTTAGTTTCACGGGCGAGACAAGAAAATGCCTTTGATAAATATTTATCAAGCCGCGAGAGTTTGCAAATCTTTGAAATTGCTTTTGCTGATTGTTTACTGATCGAAGCAGTGACCTTATACCGATACTACGACGCTTTTACCAAATATTAATACTAAGTAATTAATATGGCTACCTTATCCTTGTTGTTTTTTAAAAGTTGTGTGCCGATTTGAGACTTTGAGTCGTCGAATTTGTACTTTGATTTGAACTTTCGATAAAATACAGGGTGTAAGGGACGGTGTGACGATAACTTTGCAGGCGTGATCAGACCATGAAACTGAACAACTTTTTCTATGGGGGCTATGTTGGTACACGTGAAATTTTTTTCGATCTCCCATACAAAATTCCCGATCAGCTGACTGACTTTGTATGGGCACTCGAAAAATTTTTTTTTCTCTTCCCACCATAGTAAAAGTTGTTCAGTTTCATGGTCTGATCACGCCTCCTGCAAAGTTCTCGTTACACCGTCCCGTACACCCTGTATAGTGAACCATGATTTTCTTCAAGACGCCTATGTTCTCAATACTAAACATAGTTGCCTTCAAATGTTAACTTAACAAAATAGCAGTTCGTTTGATATAAAATGTTTGCTAGCCATGGGATCTTAGTCCATGAGGTTTGGACATTAAAATTTAAGTAAGTACCTAGATGTCCACATTATTATTTGTATCTCTTTTATACTTAATACAGGACATGAGCGAAATGGCAACAATAATATTTCCCTTGCTCTTTCTTCGCCTTTTTAAATGTGCCTCTTTTTTCATCGGGCATCCTTTTGTTCGTTTTTTACATTACAGTACACTTTACCTTATATTAAACCACAATCATCACTGTAAAATTAATACAGTAACGTATTACGTATAATTCTTTTTCATATCGTTTATTATGAAGATTTCCTACGACCCCCACACTTTCCTTGTTAAGTACGACCCTGTGTACCTCAGTCTTTCAGGTCAAGGTACAACTGAAATTCGGACCCCCGCCATTTCATGAGTACAGCCCTGGCTCAGTCTTTCAGGACACGCACATACCTACTGAAATTTGGACCCCCCGCCACATTGTGCCTGAGTACGGCCCTGTGTATCTAATTCTCTTGGGCACACACTGAAATCGGATATTCTAATGTCGTCTTTCAGGACACGCACATACCTACAGAAATTTGGACCCCCCGCCATATTGTACTGAGTACGGCCCTGTATATCTAAGCCTTTTGGCACACACTGAAATCGGATATTCTAATGTCCTCGGCTGATAAGGGTCAAATCCTCAGATCAGACTATCGCACATAATTGTCAACTATTTGAGAAACTCGATACAGATATAATAATATTTGTGTAGCTAGAAATTTTACTATACAGGGTGTTAGAAAAAGTACTAACTTTCTTGCAAGGGATGAACCAGACCAGGAATCTGAACAACTTTCACCAAGGATTTGGTCCTCCCACACAAAATGCACTAGCCGACCAAGCCAATTTGTATGAACCTCCAATTTTTTTTTCCATTTCGACCTATGTTCCTTTGGGTTGCAAAGGTCAGATGGCAGACGCTATGTGTAAAAACTTGGTTCCACGTCAAATCGCCTAGGTTAGGTAGAAAACCCCGACAGAGAACGGGATAAGGCAAGGAGAATGATGATGATGATTTAAATTTTACACCTTATACATATAAACCTTTCTCTTGAATCACTTTATAAAAAAAACTGGATCAAAATCCGTTGTGTAGTTTTAAAGTTCTAAACGAACATACAGACTTGGTTTAATACTATGAAGTGATGATAATTATGATCTTGCTTGGTTCAAAACCATCGCAAAAAACTTGAAAATTAATTAAATTGTAGAGTTTGAACAACAACCAACATATTATGTTAGTTTATATAAAAAAAAACTGGTTTTGCTTCACTGTCATATTAAATTAATTTATATCAATTAAAACCTGGTGTTGCCAGCTCGTAAATCAAATAATTTGGGAAAATTAAATGTGATTCATCATTTTGCTTACCTATTCGTATTTTTTAGGTAACCTACAATATAGGAAAGACTTAAAAAGAAACATTTATTTCTTCTGAAGTCAGTTGAGTTAAGCTCTGGCGAAGACGCGCGAAATTTCTAGATGACTATCTAGTCCCCATTATTTAAAAATTCATGACTCTGATTAATACGTATTGAATACGTAATATATTGAACCCCCAGTGGTCGGGATTGTGCTCAATCCACATACATATATCACGCCTTTATACCTTACGGAGTAGGCAGAGCGTTAACGTCCTGACGTCAGTGCTATGTAAAAAAAGGCGTAATTTTTTTTTAGCTAAAAGTCGCACTAACTACATTTTATGGTTAAATTTGCTAGATAAACTAAACATGTTAGTTACAAACATTTTTCTAATAAATATCGTTTGCATTTCACCCGCGTAAGCCACTTTTTTGCAGATTTTTCTCCTTCCTTTGTCAATCAGAATCCATACTTCTGTCCTTTATTTATAAGCCGATTTTCTTTAGGCCTTTTCTTTGCTTTTATCGTATTAGTATTACCTATACTCGAAGAAGGTTCGAAACATTGTCCATTATTGTTATTTGCTTAGTAAGGGAATCAATCGACTTACAAAAAAGTTAAGTAAGTAAATAAGTAAAAACACTTTATTGCACATTCAAATCACAAACACATACCTAATAGGAAAACACTAAAAAAGCGCAAAGGCGGCCTTATCGCCGAAAGCGATCTCTACCAGACAACCTTTAAGTTACTCCTACAAAAGATTAAAGATTCTACCTAACACATAATACTTAGGTACACCACCACCGCGAGTAAGTCTGCCTATGAGACTGAACAACTTTCCCTAATGTCATACTTCGAAATAAGGACTTCCCAGATCTAGGAGTTCGTCAGAGTACCTACAGGTCAAAAATTTACATAGACACAGGTGTAAAAAAATAAACTGGGTCCACGGGACTGAACAACTTTTTCTAAGAAACATAGGTCGATGTATAAAATCATTTTTTAGACCTAGGATACAAAATGTCAGCTGACCAAGTCAATTTTTATGGGGCTCTAATTTAAAAAAAAAAACGTATTTTGACCTATCCTCTTTAAGGAAGCTTCAGGTTTCAAGCTTATTTATACCTCTAGTAAACACTTTCGATATACTCGTATTAAAAAAAAATGTTCTATCTAGTTGCTCGTAAAGAAAATGTGGCATAAAATTTAGGACGTAAAAAGTATGTAGGTACTAAAATTCGGTCATTAATATAAGCATTAATTACCTACTATGATTTATTGTTTTTAAATCGCTTCTCGTAAGGCTACGTGACATTGGACATGCTCTGTCCAATTGCTAATTTATTAAAGCTAATGAATTAATTAATACCCATCAAATCAATATTGAATTTGAATGACTAATCGTTTATTGATTTCCTTATAAATCATGGGAAAATACTTCAAATTCTCAAATGACAGCCTATCAAACTATCCATTTAACATAAATATAAACATACGCCTTTATCCCACGCGGGGTAGACAGTGCGTCAACGGCTGCAAAAATACGGCCGCTATCGCCATTTCCACACAAATATTGAGGGAACTTTCAAATAATTCGTGAATCACTGTAGTGATAGGTTTTAAGCATGTCGCCTAAAATACACATAAAACCCTCGAGTCCCTTAGTCGCCTCTTACGACACCCGCGGGAAAGAATTGGGGTGATGCTATTCTAAGCCGGCAAAACTATCCATTTAAGATTTCATTTATGGAAAAGCTGGTGGAATAAAGATGGTTCGCGCTTCGGAGAGCACTTGGGTTGGATCCTTCCGTTTGCTGTTGATGGATACTTTGATACGTCAGAGGCCTACTAGTTGTCTAAATGGGCTTAAACCTGCCACCAGGGGTCGTACGGTCGATCAACGACTCTTCAAAAATTGGTCCTAAACATACCTTACTCATGAAATCTTGTAATTACTAATTAGCTATACGTTTATAATGTTGTATTTAACTACTATTGTAATGTAAGCTGTAAGTTTTCCAAAGAAACCAAAAATCCAACTAAATTAATAAAAAAATAATAGGAACCTACCAGACCACTGCTGGACACGAGTCTCTAGGGTCTCACTACGTTTGTCAGACGGTTTGGCAAGCGTAGCGCAACTTGGTGAACGCTGTTGCCCATTCCCTCATTATCTTTGCTGTCCCTTCGTCGCTTTTTACGACACCCACGGGTAAAACGTGTTGGTAAAACCTGATGATATGGATTTTACAAGGAGCCCCGCGCGTAGTCTGCCTAATTTCTGGATGTACACATTTTTTATACGTTTTCCTCATAATTTTGCTTACATATCCATTATAATTCCATTAGCAGGTGACACGAGGCCAAGCATGCATCGTGGACCGTGTCATGTCATCATGAGATGACTGACTTGTGATCATGTGATTCATGCCGTCTTAGAAATTGCACTCATGATTAACTGCTTCAGTGCTGGGGGAGGTAAATTAAACTGTATAGATTTGCCTACCCCGCAAGGGATAAAGGCGTGATATATGTATGAAATAGGGTTGTGGACTGGCGGCAGGTCAAATGAGCTTCTTTTTTAAAGGATCTAAAACGGTAGTTTGGATGGCGTCAGAACACTTACTTTTATGTAATATTTCTGTTTATTAATTCAACTATAAATATTATAAAAAAAATTATGAAGTCAGTAGTAATTTTGGCCAATAGTGTAAGCGTACAACTTTTATGTTTTAAAAGTGAAATCTCAACCAAGATATCCCAAATATGTTAAGGGGTCAACTAGTCCATGAAACTGAACAACTTGCATGAAAAAAAATCTGGACCTCCCGTTCAAAATGTACCAGCCGACCAAGTCTATTTATATGGAGGCGGAAGTCCAAAAATCATTTTTATATTTCGACCTACGTTTCTTGGGGAAAGTTGTTCAGTTTCATGTTATCACCGGAGCACCCTTTAAACATTTGCAGTTAATTTTTGTACATACTTATAGGCATCGTAAGCAATATTATTCAATGCCTACTTACCTATTTATCAAATCGTATGGCAACGAACGTGTTAAAGAGCGACAAGGTCTAGTCTACAAGGAAGTTGTTGGTCCCTTAGACCTTGTGCAGGCTCGTGTGAAATAACAGTTATACAACTAGAATGTACCCTTATTAAAACTTGTAGGTCTCTAGAAAAATGTGTATTGACTTGTGTAGAAGCCGTGAGATAAAGGAATGGGTCTGTAAACGGCGGTCGATTGTCATGCTTTCTCTCTCCCACTGAGGCTCTGACATACACCAGGCGTTCATGCTTTCTCCCTCACTCATAGAAACCGCCGCTATGTACAGATCTTTCCACCATTTACAGGTCCTTATTCTTTACTGCCGTGTGATGCCGGCTTAGAATAGCATCACCCCACATCCTTCCCGCGGGTGTCGTAAGAGGCGACTAAGGAATTTGAGGGTATTGGTGTATTACAATTTTTAGGCGAGAGGCTGACAACCTGTCAAAAATGTTAGACGTGACGATAGCGACCGTATTGTTACGGCCGTTAACGCTCTGCCTACCCCGCAAGGGATAAAGGTATGATATATGTATGTATGTATTCTTTACTCTACTTCTGTAATCTATTAGACATTAAGGGCTCCCACGATTTTCACGAAATTATACAGGGTGTAAAGGACAGCCCTCCGAATACCGATAGGGTGCATGCAGACCATGAAACTGAACAACTTTTCCCTGGGACTGGGAACATAATGTCAGGAAAAGACAAAAATTTTGTTTTCCCATACTAAATCGCGATCAGCTGACTGCATTTACTAAGGGAAATCAAATCATTTTTGACGTTTTTGGGAGTTTGTTCAGTTTCACGGACTGAAGGCACCCCATCAGTATTTGGAGCGCTGTTCGTTACACCCTGTATGTAAGTGGGGTCTTAGGATTACCTGTTAAGAGTACCTACCTATCCTTAATCCGAAGTTTTATAGACATTGGTATTTATTATAGGTAATAAAGCGATTATAGGCGGTAACATTGATAATCCTACTAATATTATAAATGCGAAAGTTTGTATGTTTGTTTGTTTCTTCTTCAGTTAGTGAACCGATTTTCATGAAATTTTGCACGTAGATAGAGGGTAACTTATATTAACACATAGGACAGTTATTATCCCGAAAAATGTTCGTATGGGATGCGCGGGCGGAGCCTATTGACAGATAATTATTAGGCGGTAACGCAGAATCGAGACTAGTAGACTAAAAAAGAAATCTGTTAACTAAACCTTGTTTACATCAAGTATCCATATTCATATTTCCCTAGTCAGCCCGTCACGCACCCAACTCGGCTGATGGAAACCGCAATTAACCGATTATTGTAAAAAACCGGAAGTTATCGGTTAGAACCAGTTGAAACCGGTTCAGGCTACCCAGCAAATTGCCCGTGAAGATAGAGATCTATAAGGGACTTATTTAGAGAAGTAAACAAACATTCATATCCAATAATTAAAATATTAAACCCCGACTCCGATAATTTCAAGTATATTTTACGTCTAAAATCCGCCATTTTGTATATATTACATTTTAATAGCTATGTCTATACGCACATACCCCACATTCCATCATATCCTTTAGTCATTTGAGCTGTAGGTACTTAGACCGTAAAAAAACATTTATTTACTGCCTTCCCATGTAGAAAATAGTTTACTATTATAATATCATGTTTCAGTATTTCCAAATTGTTATTCTCTACAATAGCATCACCTAAACTCTAAAGGTAAACTAGCTATGTTACACGTTTTAGTTAAAACGCTTTTTTGCCTTTCTAATATCAGGATTTCAGATAGGTAGATACATTTTCTGATAGGTAGTCCGCAGTCATCTGCTATTTTAAATACTTGTATCACAACAAGTTCCAAACTTCACACATATTTCTGACTATCAAAACATCGAGTAAAAGAAATTTAAAAACATGTTGTTAGAGTCGTTTTAGACTTTCGTGCACGTACCCTAAACAACAATTTCAGAAATTGAGCTCCAGAGGACACACATCACATACAGTCGAAAAACATAACCCTCCTTATAAGTGTTATGAGGCAGTCGGGTAAAAACAGGGTCGTTGACTATTGTCGTGTGTGTGTTGACCTTGAATAAGTAGGTTTTTTGGAGCGTAGGTACTTTATACCTACTAGCTTTATCACTGACCTATTGTGTCTATTTACATAGGAAATATAGGGTGTCCCTCTTTAAGTGGTCCAAAGAAAAAATCTAAATTCCGGACACCCTTAGCCACCAATCTCGAATATTGTTTATTTAAAATTCGGAAAAAAAAATTTGGACACACCATACAAAATGCTCTATCAGTCAGCATTGTAACTATAGGAGGTCCAATTTTTTTTCTAAGGGTGTCCAGAATCTAGACAATTATAAAACCAGGATTTTTAACAATTACCAAAGTATACCAAATTTCACCTGTAGACTTGTAGCCCGTAGTCTACATTTGACCTAGGCCAAAGGCCTAGACTTTAGCCTAGACCTAGACTATAAACTAGAAAGAAACCTCAGTAAAAACATCATTGTTACTGTTTCATACATAACTACTCCACCTTTTATTCATTATTGACAATGACAGGTCGCAACGCATCACTGAACGTCCGAATTGAACGAAACGATAGTCATGTCAATCATGTGTCTGACTTTTTGACACTAAGGGTCAGTTCAGACAGAACGGAAAAATCCTCGCGGAATTTTCTAGTTCCATTAAAATTACAATCGTATTGACAATAATTAAAGTATAATATTGTATGAATATCGGCGCAGCCTCCAAGCGTCGCCCGGCGCATGCTCGCGACTCGGTCGCGCGCGTCGTCGCGCCCGCTCGGGAAGGCTCGAGGATGCCCGACACCGCGCGGGCACCTCTCGACTTGCTCGCGTATCGCCGCCCGCGCTCTCAGTGTTGCTTAGCTTGTCTTGTATTATTGAAGGGGATTTTTCTACAACATATTTACCAGCATTTCAAAATTTTCATAATCCATTTTATAATAGTCATAAAATAGTATTCCTCGGTACTTTAAATTAGCACAAAGAGTGTGATATTCCCCAAAGGTACACCGTTCTTGCCATACGTCGTCTGCCCAGATGCTTCTTTGGACTTTTTTCCTCTTCTTTGTTTCATTTATAATATGTTCTTCTTCCTCCTCTGCCAAAAGCGCAATAACAACCATATCCCAGTCGACCATTTTCACGATCACGGCAACACTAGTGATTTTGTTCGCGTCGGCTCGCGATGGCGCGCGCGTCCTCGCGCGGGCCCGTGCCTTCTCTCGATGTCGCGCCGTCTCGAAGAACATCTTTGCTCTCGGTGTGAATTGCGGCTAGAGGGTGCTCGAGCCCGCGCGAGGATTTTTCCGTTCTGTCTGAACTGACCCTAACGGGTCCATTTACTGTCATTCTGGAGCTGAATTTCTGAGGGTGTGATTTATAAAATCGAGCACGGTAGTCCGAAACGATTGGTCTGGCCATATAACCATTCTTTTCTACTACTCAAATTTCGTAAAACCTAGGATGTTTTTGTAAGGGTACGTATGAATAGATTTATATAGATATGATTGTGTTGCACACAAGCACATCCAGTAACAGAATTTCGCATACGAAAAATCAAAAATGCGCTCCAGGCTGCGCACGCGTCGGTAAACAAAAACAATGCGCCACTCCTTGATGTTTACAGGATGTACTACCCAGAGATTGGAACGGATTCAAGTCGTTTCATAATCATGCTCATGACAGTGTTGCAGTAATTTAAATAAGAACTCAGCAAAACATTCTTCAGGACAAATCGCTGGATACAAATCAATAAAATACAAAAGTTGTACAAAAATACTACGGACTTCAAACATAATTATTCAAAGTTTGAATTATTAATAAACAGAAAAATTACATAAAGTGCTCTGACGCCATCCAAAATAGCAATGTATGACGTCATACGTTCCATTAGTTTGTATTTTCACGCAAAATACCATGTTAAAAAATAGCTCATTGGACTTGCCAGTCGACATCCCTATTCAAGTGTTTTCCCCCAAAATATGAAGTATGAAAAAATATCGGATTTATGTATGTGATGTCCGTCCATAATTTTTTCTATACTTAATACTGAACAATTTTCATCACCTTACATAACTTTTGACATCCAAGTATCTACATTTTTAGATTACTATTCATATTATTATTACTGTGTAAAGAACAAGATTGAGAATCTCACAACAACCAAGCCCTTCAAGGAAAAGTCTAGGATTATGGCGATTGAATTTTATTATGCCTAGATGTCTAGACAGTGACCTTATACAGATGTCGATCTGATCTAATTATTGCTTAGATCTTTATTTGATCTAATAATAGATAATTATATCCTGCGATTACCTTTATCGTATTCCATAAAAGTAATCTAAGATTTATTCGCCATTTAATATGATGTTTGTATTGTATATGTCGCAGGTTTTCTATAAAATATCAAAAGCCTAGTTTCATTGTCGATCACCCGCAGATTTATATAGGTAGGTACTCAAAAACCTGACAGTTGATCAAAAACCTGGTCTATTTTATATCTATGTTAAAGTTCTTGTCAAAAACATAGAAACACAAAGTTAATATCAATCTATAGTCTGTAAGTTTAGGTACTTATATTTCTGTAAACAAACTTTGTACGAAAGTGACACTTCTGAACTGTCAGTTTCATACAAAGTTTGTTTACTAAAAGATAGGCACCTAAACTTACAGACTATAGTGTTTGATTAAAACGTATACTGGATATTTCTACAAAATAGTAAAACATTAATTTAAGATTTATAATAAAATTGAGTTTGAGTGTTGGCATCTGCCGGTGTTGCGCTTTTCTAACATAGTGACGATTCTTCTTTATATTAGACGGTAACTTCGAATCGAGACTATACAGCGTTATTTTTTAATCAGTACAGAAACTTTGTTGGGTGTTTGACTCTTGATTCTGGACAACTTTTACTATCACTCATGTCGGAAATCTGCTGAAATATATACTGTTTATTAGCGAGAAAGACACCATACATGAAAAACACAAAGTCCTCGTTGTGTCCTGCTGTTTTAAGGGCTGACAAACTCAACAACTAAAACTAAGTTCGGATACAATGCTAAAAAGGTATTATGTATATCAGAGAGATTCGGATACTATGATATCGGTTAGTGACACCAGTGGCCTTTGCAACGAAACTAAGGCTACAATTCTACAGGTGAAATTCGATGTACATTGCGTAGCCAGTGGGACGTAATAAAACCAGGATTTTTGGCCCGCTACGCAATGTACATCGAATTTCACTTGTAGAATTGTAGCCTGTAGTTTCGAAAAACAAGACACAGTATTTTACTTTCTTAGGAAATAAGATATCTATGGCGTAGCCTGGAGTGTGACACAGAACAAACAGACTTGATGGATCGAACGGAAAACAACCATTATAACTTGCATATTATTATTACAAGGTTAGAGAAAAGAGATTGCTGTGTTTTATGTACTTTTTGTGCTATATACGTACCTAAAAAAAGTAAAATAGTTTGGAAATTCCTTATAAAATAAATTCGTACGAATATGCACGTGAAATCCAACGTAAACAACTTGTTTTTCATACTATTTATATATATCTTGAGATAGATATTCATAAGAATCACAAGTTACTACCGCGTGATGCCGGCTTAGAATAGCATCACCTCAAAAAGCGACTAATAAACCCAACTGGAGAATGGGCAACAGCGTTTCTTGGGTGAATGCAATCTTTCATTACCTGCGCTCGCCAATCCGCCTGCCAGCGAGTACGGCCTGCTTGGTGAGTAGCTCATATCCAGCCACTCTAGTTGTTTTGTTTGAAAATGTCTTTATTTTACAATATAACAGTTATTACATTGTAAAAACTACCTAGTGTACGATTCATCCTAGGTGTTTGATTTTGATTTTCGTTTAATTCCAAGTACCTAGATTCGCAACGAATGCATTTAGAAAGCCAGGAATTACAATATAATGCTGTCACAAAATAAATTAATTAGTCATTGTGAAAAAAGAGATAGTTGTGTCTGACAATTTAACAATTAACAACAATTAAAATATATCAATTTTATGTTCCTAGTAGAAACGCGGCACGAGTGGGATAAAAAATAATAAGGCACTGCCTCGTCGGGGCCGGCCAGGCTGACCGCACAGCATGTAACTTACTTATGCTATAGACATAAGGTACCTACAATTTTAAGACTATAGTCACATAATCAAACTTTGATAATAACAATAAGTACGATTCCCATTGAGACTCCTTATTAACAAAAGTAACATTTGCAGTTACCAATTTGTTCATTTTGGGAGCTCACAATTTTTACATGAATAATTATTATCCTGTCACTGTTGTGTGGCATAAATGTGTGAAATATGACAATTTGCGCAGAAAATCTGATGTCATATTAAACAATCCGTATATCCACAACTGAGCGAAACGCAGGTGTATTCGGACGCTAATAACTAATGCAAACTCGCATAGGACTTGTGTGTGATACACATTAAACTGTTTTTGCTCGCCACCGTGGTACAACAATAAACAAACAAGCATAAATTTGACGGCGAACCATTAGCGCCGTCAATGTTCAATAAAAACACATCTTGGCGAGAGTGAAGATCAAATGTCACTCTGACAGAACGTCACCAGCGGCGGCCATGTTGTTCATCACTTTTTGAACGGGACGGTCGTTGCATCGACGGATTGTCTACGCCATTCGATTATATCCGTATTAATCAGTGCCAATTACGTTTATAAGTTGATGTTAATTGTTGAAGGCTAATTATAATTCGATTATCTGTGGATCTCGTCATATATTTCCTTTAAAAGACCTCGCTCAATACCCACGCCAGGATGACAGGGCCTGATGATGACCCTCCTCCCATGAATCCTCTTACATCAGAAGTGGGATGTAAAGAGCAGTCAACCGAGATAAACCGGCCGTCAGATGATAGTGCACATTTGATTTTAAAAAGTATGGAGGGTATGTTATCTCGAATTTTGACATCACAGCAGTCTACATCGACTTCGAGTGCGACAAATTTATTGAAATTTGATCCTGACGACCATGATGCCGACATAGAAGGCTGGTGTCGCGTCGCAGAAATGATTATTGTGCAAAAGAAAGTACAAGGAGTAGATCTGTTACTCGCACTCACGAATGCCTTGAAAGGGCGAGCGGCAGCTTGCCTTACTAAAGTGAATTTAGACCAGCTTGAGTGGAGTTCAGTGAAGGAATTTCTCATTGCCAGATTTGCGAGACCTAGACTTGTGCAAGACCATTTTGATGAGATTTTAAGGTTCCAAATTGGACCAAAAGAGACTGCAAGTGAAGCAGCTTTGCGATTATGGGTCATGATTGAAAGAATACCCAAAATTGAGATGCCAGAAGAAATTATCACCGGTTTCGTGATATCCGTTTTGTGTAGTAAGGATGGCTTAATCAGACGGGAGTTGAATTCCAACCATATCACTACAAAGACACAATTATTCCGTGTTTTACGTGGAATTTCCCTAAAGCGAAGAGCGGAAGGCTACGATGCAAACGATGTGGATACGAAGCGACCGCGCGTCAACGATTCAAAGTTCCCTGGAAGATGTCACTCGTGTGGGAACGTGGGTCATAAAATGGCGGAGTGCAGAAAGCGCCGCGAAGATGCCACTGGAACCAAACTGGGAGAGACACAAGCAATAAGATTCGATGATAAGAAGTACTCCATGTCCTGCTTCACGTGTGGCAAGCCTGGCCACACCTCCAACATCTGCCCGGAGAAGAAGAACAGTGAACCTCTAAGGGAAAAAGTCAACGTTTGTGAACACAGCGGTTCACTAGGTATCCTGACGTCGTCATCTGGTGAGAAAATATCATTCCTTTTTGATAACGGTTCATCTTGCTCATTAGTCAGAGAGAGCGTTGCCAAAAATCTATCGGGTACCAAGTTCAGGGACCTTGTGCATTTGACAGGTATAGGGGGAGGGCTACTCGAATGTCATTCACAAATTTATTGTGATGTAAAAATTGACGACATTCCTAGGACCTTATTATTTCATATCGTCCCTGACACCGCGATCTCAGCACCTGCTTTGGTTGGTAGGGATCTTCTTAAACAAGGGGTGCGGGCGGAAGTAGATGACGATGCCGTATCATTTCGTCGGCGCGTTAACGTGTGTGAGCTAGGAGGGAATATTGATTTGGGACAAATAGACACGGATTTGACAGGGAAAGATAGGGAGGAACTTATTCGTATTTTGAATAAACATGCTGGCAGTTTCGTTGTTGGTACACCTACTAAGCGCGTAAAAACTGGTCAAATGGAAATTAAGTTGATTGACCCTTCCAAAATAGTGCAAAGAAGACCGTATAGATTAGCTCCTTCTGAAAAAGAAGTTGTAAGGGAAAAGGTTCAGGAATTACTGGATGCTGGGGTCATCCGCGAAAGTTCGTCTCCGTTCGCGAGCCCAATTTTGCTTGTAAAAAAGAAGGACAACACTGATCGCATGTGTGTTGACTATCGCGAGTTAAATGCTAACACACAACCTGAACATTATCCCTTACCACTTATAGAGGATCAAATCGATCAGCTTGCGGGGGCTCATTTCTTCTCATCGCTGGATATGGCCGCTGGTTTCCACCAGATTTTTATTCATCCCGAGTCTGTGGAAAAGACGGCCTTCGTTACTCCCGAGGGGCAGTTCGAGTATCTCGCAATGCCCTTCGGACTTCGTAACGCACCTTCAGTCTATCAAAGGTGTATCAACACTGCACTTAAGGGATTGAATGAGAAGCCCTTAGTCTATATGGATGACATTCTATGTTATTCCGCGGATATACAAGAGGGTCTAAAGCGCTTAGATGAGGTACTTGAGGCGCTATCAAAAGCGGGTTTTTCGATTAACCTTCGAAAATGCACTTTCATGAAACGACAGGTCAATTACTTAGGTTACGCTATACAGGCAGGACAGATAGGACCTAATTCACAAAAAATACAAGCTTTGGCCGAGACTTCTCCGCCCAATAGTGCCACGCAAGTGCGACAATTCCTTGGCCTTGCGTCGTACTTTAGGAAATTTATACCGGACTTTACACGTATCGTGGGCCCATTGTACCCCTTGACAAAGCTGAAAGGTGCTATAAAGTGGACTGACCGATTTGAAGAGATTCGTCAAAAAATTATTGGGATTTTGACATCAAAGCCAGTCCTAACCATTTTTGATTCTAAATTACCGGTAGAGCTTCACTGTGACGCGAGTTCGGACGGCTATGGTGCTATTCTCATTCAGAAGAAGGACAACATGCCGCATGTAGTGGCCTATTACAGCCACCGTACGACCGAGGTAGAGTCTCGCTACCACTCTTACGAGCTTGAGACATTGGCAGTCGTACGGGCGGTCGAGCACTTTCGCCACTACTTGTACGGCCGTAAATTTACAGTTCATACAGACTGCAATTCATTGAAAGCATCGAAGTCGAAGGCTGACTTAACGCCGCGTGTCCATAGATGGTGGGCGATTTTACAGGCCTACGACTTCGATATCATATACCGAGAGGGCCGTTGTATGGAGCACGCAGATTACCTGTCGAGGAATCTCGCGACAGAAAATCCAAACACGTCTGTTCAACAAGATGATGTTACAAAGGTTGACGATCCTAATAAAACGAAGGTGGTCAATTATGTTGAACTGCACGAAGGTTGGCTGTCAGCTGAGCAAAAACGAGATAAAGAAATTCAAGATCTCATTTCTAAATGTGTCAGCAATAACCTTCCAGAAACCGTGGCTCAAACGTACGATGTCAGAAATGGCATCCTTTATCGTAAAGTTTCCCGCAACAAAAAGACACTTTGGCTCCCTATTGTCCCTCGATCTCTAATCTGGACGCTTATTAGCCACGTTCACTCTGAAATTCAACATTTAGGTAGTGAAAAGACACTCGACAAACTATACGAACAATATTGGTTCCCAGAAATGTCCAAGAGTGTCCGCCGATTCGTGGACTCTTGTATTGTGTGTAAAGCGTCTAAAGGGCAATCTGGAGCTCAAGCAGTTCGCCTGCACTCGATACCGAAAGTGTCAACTCCTTGGCACACTATTCACATAGACTTTTCGGGGAAACTGAGCGGGAAGAGTGACCAAAAAGAGTATTGCTCGGTTATAATAGACGGTTTTACGAAGTACGTGCTCTTGGAACACACAACGTCCGTAGATGCTGCTAGCGCAGTTACTGCATTAAAGAAAGCAGTTTATTTATTTGGAGCACCAAAACGTGTAGTGGCGGACCAAGGTCGTTGCTACAGTAGTTCGGAGTTTAAGCGCTTTTGTGCCGAACACAACATTGAGTTGCACTTTATAGCAACTGGCTCAAGCCGAGCCAACGGTCAGGTGGAGAGAGTGATGCGAACGCTCAAAAGCCTGCTCACCATTATAGAGAATGACCCTAACAAAACATGGCGAGATGAGTTGGGGAATGTGCAGCTTGCTCTAAATAGCACAAGGTCTACTGTGACAAAGTATACACCAACTGAATTGATGTTTGGTGTTCAAGCACAGTCATTGGGCTTGGCTAAGATATCAGTGGCGTCGTCGCCAACACCCCGCTTAGATTTAAGCTCTATTCGTGACGATGCTTCACAGAATATAAAAAACGCTGCAAGATCTGACACTGAACGATTTAATCGCGGGCGAGCAAACATAATACCATTTTCCCAAGGAGATTACGTATTCATTAAAAGTTCTGAGCGCAATCAGACCAAGTTAGACCGAAAATTCAGAGGGCCATTTGTAATATCTCGCGTTCTTGAAAATGACAGATACGAACTGCGTAGTGTCGATGGTTGCAACCGAATTTTAAAGTACGCTCATGATAGTCTGCGATTAGTACCACGGGGACATGAAGGTTTAGTCCAAATTGCATCAAGCATAATTAATGATGAAGAAGAGATAACCGTGACGGCACCAGAAATTGACAGGATCAATCATGATAATGACGACACAATGTCTATTTGTAGTTTTGACACGATGACAGCTGGCACTCTTAGTCTAACAGGAACCAGTATGACAGACACAGCTAACTCAGACACGCTCTCAGCTGAATCCGAGGATGAAAATCCTGTCATGACATTTGAGATAAACGCAGATGTTCATGTTGATGGAGAGTAAGTAATTTCTGTTCAAAATTGCTTTATTTGTGAAAGTGCTTAGCTCTCATGTTAATTGCGGTAGAATGGTAGTGTCGGTTTGACAAGGTCTGGGTTCATAACGTTGTGGTGTAGTGTATCCCGGTTCTTGATAGCTGTCAAGTTCGAAAGGGGTCACTTATCTGGTGTCAGGATGAAAGGAAGGTGTCATCCGGTCTGCAATACAATGATAGCCAGTCGTAGGGGTACACCTTATCCGGTCCTTTGAGGTTGGTCGAAAGGATGGTGTCGTCCGGTTCTTGATACTTTTCAAGTTCGAAGGGACACACTTATCCGGTCCAACGGGGTCAGGTCGAAAGGGCGGTGTCATCCGGTCTGTCAGTGGTGGATAGTCGAAGGGATACACTAGTCCGGTCCTGCGCCCTAGAGACAAGGTCGAAAGGGTAGTGTCATCCGGTCTGTCTTACTGACAGTCGAAAGGGTACACTCATCCGGTCCTTGTAGAGTTTTGGGTTAATGGTTGAAGGGATATCTGTATTTACCACATGAAAGCTATTAAAGTTTATGATTATGATTATGATATTGGTGTAGGCATCCAATCATCCGGTCCATTGACATAAGTGTTGAGTTATTGTCATTGTTGTAACATTAAACGTTGGTGATGTCAGGATAGACGAGCTTTGGTTGTGTTATTGTAACCGTGTATTTATTTCTCTGTTTTACAGGATGTGAGAAAAAAAAACGAGAAAGAAGAGCGCCCGAGGACGGGCTTATGTCAGTCCGGCCGTGACGGCGAACCATTAGCGCCGTCAATGTTCAATAAAAACACATCTTGGCGAGAGTGAAGATCAAATGTCACTCTGACAGAACGTCACCAGCGGCGGCCATGTTGTTCATCACTTTTTGAACGGGACGGTCGTTGCATCGACGGATTGTCTACGCCATTCGATTATATCCGTATTAATCAGTGCCAATTACGTTTATAAGTTGATGTTAATTGTTGAAGGCTAATTATAATTCGATTATCTGTGGATCTCGTCATATATTTCCTTTAAAAGACCTCGCTCAATACCCACGCCAGGATGACAGGGCCTGATGATGACCCTCCTCCCATGAATCCTCTTACAAATTAATATAAACAAACATAAACCCGACTGCGATGATTTCCAAATATTAATATAAGGTGTAAAAATATTAACTGCGAATATTTTAAGGGGTGAATCAGCCCATGAAAGTGAATAATTTTCTCCAAGAAACATAGGTCGAAATATGAAGAAATACTGCCCATTCAAATTGACTTGGTGGGTTGGTAATTTTTTACGAGTACCCCAGAATTTTTTTTTCATGTTTCGACTTATTGTATGTTCCTTGGGAAAAGTTGTCCAGTTTCATGGGCTGGTTTACTCCTTAAAACATTTGCACATTTTTTTTTATATCCCGTATTCAGCCATTTTAATTTTTGAATGCATGACATTTTAATATAACTAGTGTCACTGACGAATCTAGAACACACCTAAAAGTTATATCAAAATTCTGCTTTCCGTTTGGGCTGTAGCCCCTAGCCCGTGACAAATAATTTACCCACTTACCCACTAACATACATACTCTCGCAAACATAACCTCTCTTCTGGGGCAGTCGGGTAACAAACAAACAAAACAAACAAGCCGACCTCTGTCAAGGCAACCCGCCAACGACCTCGGTTGTACCAACGTGCTGATTGTACTAAGTACGGTCGACAACACCTCGAGTTAACCATTAAAGGGTCAGGTTAGACGGGTACTTCTTAGTAAATGTAGTATGAAAAACTAGCCGGCTTTTACGACAACCACGGGAAAGAAATGGGGTGATGCTATTCTAAGCCGGCACCACACGGCATAGGGACTCGAGGGTTTTATGTGCATAGCAATTTTAGGCGACAGGCTGACAACCTGTCGCTCTAGACGACCCTCAAACATTTGAAACGACCCTCAAACATCTGGAACAACCCTCAAACATTTTTCAGACGTGGCGATACCGACCGTAATTTTACGGTCGCTAACGCTCTGCCTACCCCGTCAGGGATGTAGACGTGATTTGTGTGTGTGTTACAACTAGTATTGATTGATCCCTTACTTAAATTATAACCGGGTTATGCCGGCTTAGAATAGCATCAACCCATTTTTTTTCCTGGGGTGTCGTAAAAGGCGACTAATAGGCTAATAGCTAATATACTCTAGTTTTTGCAGTGTATTACAATATCAGGCATCAGGCTGACATCCTGTCACTGTTAGCTTATATAGCGATAACCACCGTATTTTTATGGCTGTTGATGACCTGCCTACCTTGCAAGTCACAAAGGCATGATGCGTGTATATAAAATCCAAGTGTAGAACTGACTAGATAAAGCAAGCAGTATTGCCATAAAAAAGGTTTATTAGTTCCATTTTCATTTCATCGTAGTTATCTTAGAAGAATCTACTCTCGCAAAATTTTGAAAAGGACTTCATAAAAAAAAGAAAACAGTATGGCACATTTTGTAGTTATGGCTTTTTTTCACAGAGTAAACAATCACTGACTATTATAAGATTGCGAATTCCAATGAAAATTATCAAAGACGTTCAAATATGCTCATCAATTTTGATAATGACAAAAAATTACGATGATGTCATATTCACAATGTACCATTTATTATAGTCAAAGAGCCTTGATTCCACGACGCTTAAATTTTATATAAATTAAACTTTGTGACAAAATCTTAAAGTAGCAAGATGTCAAAAGCGTGGCTGTTTTACTAACAGGGCAAATCCCAATTGGCAAAATGTCAGTTGTAGAGATTCTTACAATTAACTTTCATCGTATTCAGTCTCTAAACCATACCATGATACCATACCATGTAGTTTATATAAGTCTACTTAATATATATATATATATATATATATATGTAAGAGTCTTCTAGTACCCCACAGGTAATATCTTCATTAATTGACTTCAGGAGTGTGTAAATCGATGGTGAGATAATAATGAGACTTTGATTCCCTGGTCACACTTTATTGTTATAAACAACTGTACGTGGTCGGTGTTTTACATTATCTTTTTGTTCTAGTAAGTAACAGGGCTTCGCCTTATATTAACTTATACTGCCTGTCTATACAGACTAGCAGAGCAACGTTCCGTTTGACGTATGATCCGAGGAGTACAAACTAGAGTAGTCATCTCCTCGACGTCTGCGGATCGAATGATGATGCTCGAGCCACGCGCTCGGCCTTTTTTATAGAACGATCAAAACAACCCCGCCAGTCCCCACTGCCGGGCCGGGTGGCGGCAGGTAGGATACGTCATGCCACCTGCACGTGGTTTCGTTTACATACTCTTTGTTCTTATTTCTAATTAAATTCGGTACAATTGTGATTAAATAATTAAATTAGAATTATTTAGATTAATTAACAATAATAAATTACAAGAATGAAATTATCAAATGAACATTAAAGCAAGAAATGAGAATAAAACGTTTAAAAATTGTTGAGATCCTCGCTGCGCTATCACGACCATCCTGACGAGCAGCTCGTGCTCGAGCTAGCGAACTCCAAAATCTAAAAAAGAAACATAAATTGATCAAGCAATTTGAATAACGACATTGAATCAGTAGCCGCCTCATTTTTTATTTTCATGGCTATCACGGTCTATTTTTGTATGACTCAAAACTTTTTAGTAGATATTAATGGGGACTCTGTGCTTTTTTTTTTTTTTCGTTTAGTTCCTAGCAGATGGCGCTCGGAGTGAATTATAAAATTTCTCATAGATAGGGGTAATCATCTTGACAATTCCTCAATTTGAAATAGCGCCACCTGGTTCAGACAAGAGTTGCTATTAGCCCAAAAATGAAGTAAATGAAGTTAAATAATTCTGCGTCTTTCTAATGTGGTCATTAACATTTCGTTCGGTCATTCTGAAAACAATAAATGCTCATGTGATACCTAATATAAAAAAAATTAAGACTTGTAAAAAAAAAAATACGTTCATATCAAATCTTTTAAATATTTACTGTAAATAGGGTGTTTGTTATGTAAACGGTAAACAAGTAGTAAAGAATAAATAAAGTTTGTACATGGTACAGGTACTTATGTGAATTAATCAAAGTATTTAATTTCAAAGTGTTTCATTGTACTAATAAAAATATTTAGTCATATCATAAGTCAGATCTTCATCAATGCTTAGGTAAAATTTTCGTATGACGTTTCAGCTCTTTTAGCTACTTTAGTGGCTATTACTGCTCATTTGGTGGTTAAACCGAGCTGTTACTGCTCTTTTGGAAGCTATTTCTGTTCTCTTGGCGTCTATTACTGCTCTTTTGGTGGCTATTAATGCTCTTTTGGTGGATACAACTGCGCTGTTACTGCTCTTTTGGTGGCTACTACTGCTCTTTTGGAGGCTATTACTGCTCTCTTGGTGGCTATTACTGCTCTTTTGGTGGCTATTACTGCTCTTTTGGTGGCTATTATTGCTTTATTTGGTGGCTATTACGGCTCTTTTGGTGGCTATTACTGCTCTTTTTGGTGGCTATTACTGCTCTTTTGGTGGCTATTACTGCCCAATTCTGTCATATGACACCATACACAGAATTTTGTTCATTTCATTTCTCCTAGCTGGCAAGTTATTCCACAAAAACCTTTTTTTTTTAATTTTCATTCTTTCTTAATTTTTCTTGCAAATAGAATGTTAGACACTGTCCATTACTTAATATCTGTCTTTATTAATATTTTTGGTACTTATGTGTATTGCTTGTTTTATGCGTTCTTAAATCCTTATTTTAACTTTTGCTTTTTATATCTTACTATTTTATATCATAATTGAATATAATAGACACTGAAATTGCAAATGTGTAAGAGATAATTGTCCCTTATAATGTCTTTCATATTTGGAAAAATATTTTCCCAGAAAATCGTAAGACAACAAACATTGCTTTATAATATTTTTCTTCTTGCATTAATGGCATAATATAGCCCAGAAACAAAGTGTTTTATGATGGCACAGTTATTAAAATACTTAGTTTGAGCGACTAACGCCATAATGTTATAAAGTTACTACACAGTGTTAAGGATTACATTTTCTAATTCTTAGTAGCTTGTTATTTTATATTACCTAATGGTATACTATTATTATTATTTTTATGTTATCCGATTGCAAGAAAACAATTTTGTTTCAAAATTTGCATCTGAGATCTACCCGAATAGGGACATCTGGAACCAGATAATTTAATTGTGCAATGTGCATTGTTTAATAGACAATTCAATAAATTTAATTTAAAATACTGTGACATGAAATAATGAAGCTCCAAGAAAATAATTTGTAATCTTCGTAGTAAGATGGTTCATGGACTTCATAGAAGGTTTTCCATGTGAGAGAAGTAGAAGATTGTCTACGTGTAGTGTAGCACATAAAATGTTTAATACTATTTAATAAAGTAGTGAGTGTGATTCATTAATTTCAACTTAAGAAACTTTATAGAACTGAAACTGTTATTGATAAATTTTCCTTTTAATTTATTCAACAAGGAGAATTGTTTCCGGTAGTAGTTTAGTGCAAAAATAGAATGGAGATAATTTGTGGATTGTATCAAGAGGATGCCATCGGTTCCTGTAGATGGCACTATTACACTACTGGAGCCACGACAGGAGCACTGGAATCTGTATTTACTGACACTGACAGAATTACCCCAAATGGGTAGAACTCAAATAATGCATGAAATTAATTGGCATTTGCGAAAGAATATTACGGAATATTTTCTTTTTGCATATAAAAAGTAGTGGTAAAGTAGAAGAAAAAAAATCTAATATTTGAGAGTATTTCGATACAAAAGTATTTTAAGGTAAATAAATGATTCGGGGTTTCACATGGGTTTTTTCTTAACTACCGCTACCAATAATAGTGACGCTGTAACTTTTTAGACGCAAGGTTTCACGAAAGTACGCAGGCGTTTTTGTTTTTATCTTAAACAGTGGTCAAACCATTTATCATGAAGGTCATTTAATTTACGTGGTCTAGGCCAACAATGTAGTAGGACAAAAGTATTCATTGATAAATTATTTAATTTCTAATTGGACACTAATTTATCAATAGTAATGTTATTTTATGTAGAAAAGCGCAAATTGTTCCTTTACTGTCTAATTTTTTTTTTCGATTTTCAATTAAGTTTTTTAGGGGTTTGAAACCTGAAGAAACATGCCTAGTATAATGGAACAAACTCACAGAATTTTCAGCGGTATCCTCATTTCTTATCCTTTAGTTATTTTGTATGGTCTGATGTCTGCAACACAGGGGTAAAAAGTCCACGTTGAAATGCTTTGCCATGTTGCTACCGTATCACAAGCGTAGGCCAGAAGTTCATCTGAAATTAATATTAAAACTGGTGAACACGCTAACCTGATGCAATTAATCACAATAAGTTGCCACTAACATGGAACAAACTCACCGGCTTAGTTTTCATCCGTCATATTTGAGAACTCAAGCTCAATCTCGTGCCGTTCCTTTTTCCTGTAGGTGCTGGTCCAACAATTATATTGTCAAGGATATTGGCCAGAGATCATGGCGTTTAGATCTTCGTTTCTGCACTTCTGATGTAAGAGTCTTCTAGTACCCCACAGGTAATATCTTCATTAATTGACTTCAGGAGTGTGTAAATCGATGGTGAGATAATAATGAGACTTTGATTCCCTGGTCACACTTTATTGTTATAAACAACTGTACGTGGTCGGTGTTTTACATTATCTTTTTGTTCTAGTAAGTAACAGGGCTTCGCCTTATATTAACTTATACTGCCTGTCTATACAGACTAGCAGAGCAACGTTCCGTTTGACGTATGATCCGAGGAGTACAAACTAGAGTAGTCATCTCCTCGACGTCTGCGGATCGAATGATGATGCTCGAGCCACGCGCTCGGCCTTTTTTATAGAACGATCAAAACAACCCCGCCAGTCCCCACTGCCGGGCCGGGTGGCGGCAGGTAGGATACGTCATGCCACCTGCACGTGGTTTCGTTTACATACTCTTTGTTCTTATTTCTAATTAAATTCGGTACAATTGTGATTAAATAATTAAATTAGAATTATTTAGATTAATTAACAATAATAAATTACAAGAATGAAATTATCAATTGAACATTAAAGCAAGAAATGAGAATAAAACGTTTAAAAATTGTTGAGATCCTCGCTGCGCTATATATATAGGTAGTAAGTTGATGTTTAGATTACATGTAATTTCTTTTATTGCCTTTTTGCCCCAAAAATTTTTTGATTCTCTTACAACACATGGGTTGGCTGGAAGAGATCTCTCATTAAGAGATAGGCTCACTGGCTCAATTTGTACCAATTTTCTGTATTAATCTTATGCAATACTGGCAGGAAAAGATATTATAGTTCGGCCATTGACACGAAGAAGAAGAAGATGCAATATTGTATTGTATTCGTTTTATCAATTATGATTATGTTGGTTATCTGTTTATCTGAGATACAAGAATTCTAATTCTTAGTTCAGGAAAAAGTTTAGCCTCATAATTGTTGTATAAGTTTATCTCTTTTTTATTAAGTTTATTCACTAAAAAGATTATCTTATCTTATACCCAGAGTAGGTAATTAGGTATAGTAAAGCTGACGTCCTGTTGGACACTCAAACTGCCAATGTAAGTATAATATACAGAGTTTAAAAAAAATTGCTGTAAATATTTTAAAGGGTGAACCAGCTCATGAAATTGAACAACTTTCCCCAAGGACCATAGGCCGAAATATAAAAAAAAAATTGGACCTCCCATAGAAAATTAATTACGGACCGACCAAGTCAATTGGTATGGGAGGTCCAAAAAAAATTTTCATATTTCGACCTATGTTGCTTGGGGAAAGTTGTTCAGTTTCATGGGCAGATACACCCTAATATTTTTACACCTCAAATAATGTAAGTAATTATGCGCGCGGCATAAGAACGGCTCAAAGTTCAAATCAAACTATCTATAAATCTAACCCATCTGAGCTTGACTGTACCTACCTACATCATAGGATTCATATTTTACTTCGCGTCACTAATAACCACTACTGCTACGACTATTGTCTTAAGTTTATAGACTCTGTAGCATATTTCTTAAAGTGAGTTTTTACTGCCAATAAAAATATTATATGATGACACAGTCATGGGTTTTTTATTACCTCCACTCTACTTCTTGTGAAATGACATAGAAAATAGAGAGAAGAGAGCAAATTGAATTGATAGTTATTTTATTATTGTTACATAGTCTATGTAAAAACTCGAGAGTTTCATAAACAAGATGGTTCCGTGTTTCCGAGGGCACGTTAAGCCGTAAGTCCGGTTGTTGTCTTTGATTATTTAGACGGCGGTTGAAAAATTCTGACACTAGGGCCCTAAGTCTGCTAAATGACGTTTCAGTTGGATGTCGATTGGATCTCAGTTGAATGATTTCGGTCATTTCATAGTCTACTAACAGTTTATAGTATAGAAAAATCACAATGGCAATTGAATGACAGTTGAGTTTCGATGGCGTTACAATAAAAAATTTGGGGCCATTTGCTCGTTGGACGACTCGGTGTGTTACGTACAGTATGCAGATTAATAATGTAGATATTCGCCTTATATTTTCGATAAATTCTCGCCTAATTGGTATTGACGTACGCAGGTACTTAGCTAACAATCGTGCACAGGACACGTCGCTCGTACGGCCGTCATTTCGACAATTGCACTCACGTTTTACACACGTGACGGGTAAATTGCGGATCGAACTACTCCAGCGCTTCTCAGACTGTTAGGTCTTGGACATTTTGGCAATTACCGGCACATACCGGTTAGATTCAGTGCGATCCGTTCTTCCCAGAACAACTCCTAGGCCCGGTCTCGCCTCAAGGGCGTGATTGGGCTGGTTGTATCAACAACCTATTAGTTATTCCGTGTGAGCCCTCGCTCCCCACCAAGCCGTCCGGCGTAGTTTTGATGGCCCCGGGGCCGAAAACATATAGACCCACACAAAAAATATATATTAGGTCTTGGAAGACAGCAGCGGGGGGCGTGACAGTTACGGAGAAGCAATGCTGGCTTCGCGCCACTGCTATTGAGGACACTTTAATAAACATCGAATGCCAGACGTAAACACACCGCAGCGAAGTCACCACTTCTGCATGTCATCCAGCCCAAGAGGCTTCTAAGAAGGTGACTGGAAGAGGTCATTTCGAACTGCACAACTATAAGACCGAACTTAGGCTCAGCGGTGCCAAGAATGTACGTTGTTGAACGTAAGTAAGTAAGTAAAAACACTTTATTGCGCAAAAAGCAATAACATAATACAGGACATATTAAAAAAAAATAATGCGCAAAGGCGGCCCTATCGCTAAGAGCGATCTCTTACAGGCAACCTAACTGAGCTGTAACTACGTACCGTTAATTGTTTTGGCGCTAGCATAAACGTAATCAAAGATGCTAGAGATAATCTAATCCCCTCAAAAACATTAATATATAAAGAAAATCCAAGTCTCGCTACTGAGCTGTTCAACCGTAAAAAGGTATGAGATCCATTTGAAACCAAGTCGGCTATCGATTTGTTCATTCCCCACTTAAGAGATCTATCTTAATTAATTACGTAATTAGTTAATAAGCATTATTTTATAGTGACCATATCAATATTTTCAATGTATTTTAATGTTTACACGTTAACCTTCTGTTCTAGTGCGATGGCTAAGTCATTCAATTTATTGTAAACATTAAAATACATTGAAAATATTGATATGGTCACTATAAAATAATGCTTATTAACTAATTACGTAATTAATTAAGATAGATCTCTTAAGTGGGGAATGAACAAATCGATAGCCGACTTGGTTTCAAATGGATCTCATACCTTTTTACGGTTGAACAGCTTAGTAGCGAGACTTGGATTTTTTTTTAATATTAATGTTTTTGAGGGGATGTCATTTCTTTTTGTAGGTAGTCTTCCTTTTTTTTCTTTTGCGGCTCTATTTCTTGAGCCTCAGCCACGGTTTTTCTCATAGCCCACTCTCTATGTGGTTTTCTCGGAATCTTTGTAGTAATGATTTTTGTCAAGTCTGGACGGTAAATGCTTCTTAGTCTATTGTATTCACAAATTGCGGATTCTTGCGCTTTAATACTTCCAAAGTCTATGTTTATAAAATGTAAGCGGCCCAGACTTGTTACTCTTGATAGTGTTACATAAGCTTGACCAGATGTAAATACAGCTGAACCTATATCCATCAGCGCATTATTCAGACTGAGGCCTTGACTTTTATGTATATACGTAGTTATAGCATAGGCTATACATATTGGAAACTGTTCGGGAAGTTTTAGAAACTAACAGCGACATCTGTGATTATTTTGCTGGACCAAAACAAAGTATTTTAGGAGCGACAGCAAAATATAACTTGGTAAACAGTACATTTCTATGGAATTACAAAGTTATTCATGCTATCGGTTTATCTACAAAACTGCATTGAAATTGCTAGATTTTTAAGTTTTTCCTTGATTTATACACTAAACCCAAATTAAATTCTAAATTAGAAGTCTCTATGTCTGCTAGAAGTGCCTTAGAATTTTGATGATCGGTCAGTGAGTGAGTGAGTGAGTCAGTCAGTCAGTCAGTGACAAAATTAAGAACTTTGACTAGCTATAATTCCTAAACCACTGGTTCAAAGTGAACGAAATTTGAAATATACCGTATCTACAGGGCTTTTGATTGATTCCTGAAGTTTCAAGTGTTTTGTTTAATCCACAAGAAAGTTATAAGGTGTTGAAAATGGCCTGAACCGCTTCGAGAAAAGGATGGTACGGCTGTGCCGCTTTCTAGCTCGACTTGGCGGGGGCACTGCCGTGCCCCCAGATTATTTGTGCGTATCATAAAAATACGAGTCGTCATTTAATTACCTTTTAAAATGTATTTATTAACTTGCTTACACTTATTTGAAGTTCAATTAAGTGATTTTCATTATTTAGAAGAAATACCTAATTAGTGCCGCTTGACCCCTCGGCCTTAGTCAATAAAGTATTGAGAACCACTGAAGTAAATTACACTACTTATGAAACGCCGTATAATATAGTTTGTGATGGATCTGTATTAGTTCTTGTTTTGTTCTTTATCTACGTCTACGAAGTGCCTACCTATGTAAGAGTCGGAAAAAAAACAGGTACATATCACGCCTTTATCCCTTGCTTGGGTAGGCAGAGCGTTAACTATCGTAAAATTACGGTCGCTATCGCCACGTCTGACAAGTATTGAGGGTCCTTTCAGATGATTCGTGTATCACTGTAGTGACAGGTTGTCAGCCTGTCGCCTAAAAACGTAATACACATGAAACCCTCGAGTCCCTGAGTTGCCCTATAACCCTCCTTCTTTTTAGGCAGTCGGTTAAAAACAAACCTTGGTAGTTAGGTAGTAGGTAAGTCATTGACTCAGCACTTAGAATTATCACCATAAAATGCGCAACAGGTACTCGGGTCTCGTGATCGTGATCAGGTAGCAGTTAGGTAGGTTTTGACTCATGTTTTAGTTACAAAGGTAAATGTAAACAATACATGATCACAAGACTATGTAAAACTTACGTCTTTTTTTGTAGGTGTCATGGTCGTCTGCAATAGACGGATTAATGCCAATGATGATGATGATGTGATGATTAAGCAACTAAAGTAAACAGTAATACATATTGATTAGTTTGTCACAAAAAGAACTCGTCCGTATTTGACAGCTGTCAAACCGTATGGGTTAAAGATTTAGAAAATAGACCTTATGTCATAGCATTAACATGTGACAGCTGTCAAATACCTATTCGAACGGCCATACTATTGTTCTATGTCTACCGTCCAGCGCCCGCTGCTAATCGTTTTGTAACATAATTATAACCCTTACTCTTGAATCACTTTGTCTAAAAACTGCATCAAAATCAGTTGTGTACTTTTAAAGATCTAAGCCATAGGTACTTATCTTTTTTATTTACTTACTTTATTTTATTTCATAAACTTAGACTAATAGACTAGCCAAACATGATAAATCTAGATCACAGTTTGTTATTAAGAAAGATCTATATCTTTTAAACTACTCGTACTTTTATTAAAACAGAGACTGATTTATTTCTACTATTTAGTGATTTACCTACTCTACCTATCAGAGTATCAGTTTTCTTTAAAAAGTAGATAGAAGCCCTCAATAGCAATTTAATACCTACGTCTGTATCCTAAATAAGGGTCACTTTATCCCTAATACTACTCTATATTCTGAGTTTTAGCTCGGTCTCTCTGAACCTCACTTTTGCGTGTCCCTAGACGTCCCTATTTCCCTAATAAACCTAGGTCACCCTAGCCTATCGGGTTACCAGTAATCTCTTTCGAAATAGGATAAGTCTAATCACAAAATAAATGTTAACCACATTTTAGTGAAGCCTTAGGAAAGGACTACAACCAATCAGAGGAAAACCAATTACGGTTGTCCTTCTTTCTATACAAGGTCTTGATTGGTGGGACACTGAGTCGACGTACGACCAGATGAATGCTGTGTCAGTTTTAAACTACTTGGGTACAATTACCCTTGTACCGTACAAGAGTAATAACAGCGATTGGAACCGGAGAATACACGTGCCTTCCGATGCAGAAAACTCTTATAACGAAAATTTGGTAAAACCAAACTAGGAACAATGTCATCCATCAATCACTACATGAGACAAAATAAAGCAAATTCACTTTCCGCGTCGAAATTATGTTTAGATCTTTAAAAGTACACAACGGAATTCAACGAATTTAATTTTTTAATAGATAGAGTGATTAAAGAGAAAGGGTTATATGTATAATTTAGGGCGGGAAAATTTATAGTTCCCATAGGAAAACAATTAACAGCGGGTGCAACCAGGCGGCGGTATAAGTAAAACACTTATACCTGATTTTTTAAAGAAATGATCCCGAAAGGGCAACATTATTATTGACATCATGCTGCTCGCTCATATGTCATATATTTTGATATAAACAATAATGTTGCCAATTCCTTTCTTCAAAAAATCATAATTGCACATTCAAAACACCAACACATAATCGGAAATCTACCTAACCTCCATTATCCATTTTAGTGTGTCCCCAAGTGTCCCTTTGACCCGGTGTAGTCAAGTTCAAGAGCAAACTCATCATAAGGTATTAAAAAAAAAAACAGAATTTGTTTACGGAAACAGTTTGATGATCTCTGATCAACAAGTGACCGCCCAGTCTGTGAGCCCACCCACAGATCATCAAAGCATTTAGTTTCGAGTTGCTACCTCATCATTCTCCTTGCCTTATCCCGTTCTCTGTCGGGGTCGGCTACCTAACCTATGGGATTTGACGTGGAACCAAGTTTTTACACATTCTTCAAGAGTACTTACAAAATTTTGTATACAAACAGCTTCGTCGTATATACTATACAGGGTGTAAAAAAATTAGCTGCAAATATTTTAAGGGGTGAACTAGCCCATGAAACTGTTCTACTTACCCCAAGGAACATAGGTCGAAATAAGAAAAAAAATTGACTTCGCATACAAAAAAAAGTCATATTTCGACCTATGTTGCTTGGGGAAAGTTGTTTAGTTTCATGGGCTGATTCACCCCTTAAAATATTTGCAGCTAATATTTTTACACCCTGTATAGTAGCATTTTCTCTAGTAACTACTAGTATCCGCATAAAAGCAACACGTGCTTCTTGCACTATACGGCTACAAGTAAGTTTGTTAGCTAGAGTAAGATGTCACACCATTTTCTAAATGGGAAAACTTATGGAGCTCAATTTCTGAAATATTCGTTTACGGTTCCGTGCACGAAAGTCCAAAACGACTGGTCTAAACACACGTTTTTAAAATTATTTTATTTGATGTTTTTTAAAGTATAATGGTATGTGGAAATCGATAAGTAAAGTAGAACGTGAGATAAGAAGAATAAGTGGCAGATTTTCTCGTGAAACGAAAACTAACTTTTCAGTAATTGAGCTCTCGATCTTGATTCAGATAGGACGCCTAAAACTTAGCTAACAAAAAAAGTACCTAACAAGTATAATTAAAATTTCTTCTGATCCCACACTGTAACGACTAAAAAACGTTTAAAAATGGTAAGTTAAGTATTCGTACGTAAGAGCTAGTATTCTTAGAGTAGCTATAGCTGGTATTTTCCAGCTAAGTATATGCCTCAAGCACCCCACAATCTCCTTATCAACAACAATTTTGGTACATTACCAAAACCGCGACTCGAAAGTTCTATCACTTCGACCCTTTAATAACGTGAAACAATACCCTAAAAGGCCGTAAATTTAATTAAAATAGCGTTACACAAGTTGTTGTTATACGACACGAGATCCAAATATCTGGGTCGAGCGAGTTAGACCTTAAATTTGGTGGAAATATGGACTTAGACGTGGTAGAAAGGAAAAACTGATGTAGAGATTGCGTTAAGAAAGATTCCATAGACAACTTTAGTGAAAAAATATACTATCAGCTACCCTTTTTTTAGAGTTAGCATCCTAGTATTATATTACAGCCGCGTAATGCCGGCTTAGAATAGCATCACCCCTTTCTTTCCCATGGGCGTCGTAAAAACCGACAAAAGGACTCGAGGGTTTCATGTGTATTGCAATTTTAGGCGACAGGCTGACAACCTGTCACTACAGTGATAATCGAATCATCTGTAAGGGCCCTCAATTCTTGTCCGACATGGCGATAACGACGGTAATGTTGCGATCATTAACGCTCTACCTACCCCACAAGGGATAAAGGCATGATTGGTGTGTGTATTAAACTTAAAAAGAAGGAACAATTCTAAGATAGTGGTTTAGGTGGTATCGTGGAATCGAGACTTTTGTTCAATAAATATACACATGGAAAAATCTTCCTTATTTATCATTCAGCCAAAGTTATTATGTAGGTAGGTAGGTACTTACCTACCACAACCTGCCCAATGTAGGTAATTTACGCCTCCAGTAATTTGCTCTATCATATCACTTAGAGTCCTAATAATGTGCAATTCTATGGTTTTAAAGAAATAGTTACCCAGTAACTAATCCACGATCTATCTTCAAACGTTAGCTAAGAATTAATTACGGTTCTTTGCTGTGCTCTAAGTACGTTGATAAAAAGAAAATCACATGTTGCGTAAACAGCATTGTTCCTAACGAAGCGTTACAATTAACTACAGTGTTATGCGATTAGACAGATTCTACTTACCACAAAAACAAAATAAAATCACAGTTTTTACCACAAATCCCACTGTTTTTCCGGCCAGTCACCAAAAACCGTGCAGTTTATAAAGAAAAACAAACAATCACCAATCACACACAACAATTTCCAAATTCAAATGTCACTCTACAAATTCGCGGGTTTTTTCCTCTTTTCTAACAATCAGCTGTTCTCACATTTTTTGTTCACTGAACTTTGTCCAAGGCAATCATCCATTCAGCCTACTGTAACTTTTTGGCAATTTTTTAGGAACGAAACGGTCGAAACAACGCGCGTTATCACGGCGAGGGCCAAGCCGCGAATGCGTTGTAAACATTGGCAGGAAAACGTGGTTATCAAGCTCAGGCTATTGAACGGAAACTGCGCACTATCGCGCCATCTAGTTAGATGCTAGATTACTATTGGATAACCTGTCTTGTCCCAGACTCTTATAGGACTTGTATAGTATGCAGCTCGCTCAGTTCTTGGGATAGGTCACAAAATCATACATGATGCTAGGCAGGCGTTCAACGCGCGCGGGTCTAACTAGGACAGTCGTCGTACACTGAGACTGAACGTAGGAATATTCCTTAGGTAGCGAGGTAGACCGAGCTAGACGACCTTTTTATGACCTGTGTCGAGGTTACGGCGATTTACCGTTTCGTGTTTGTCACCGGTATAAAAAAAACTTCATAGATTGCAATTCCGAACAATTTAATTCAATCATATTTTTATCCTTACTATTTAAGGTGTAAAAATATTAGCTGCAAAGGGGTGAATTAGCCCATGAAACTGAACAACTTTCCCCAAGAAACATAGGTCGAAATATAAAAATAATATGAACCTCCCATACAAAAAGTAGCAGCCGACCGAGTCAACTGTATGGGAGGTCCAAAAATTTTTTCATATATCGACGTATGTTTCTTAGGGAAAGTTGTTCAGTTTCATGGGCTGATTCAGCCCTTAAAATATTTGCAGCAATTTTTTTTTACTACTTATATAACAACTTATACTTAATACAGTAACAAGTAACTAACTAGATAAAATTAATTAATTAGTGAGTAATACTTACCTATGTTCTATTGCGAAATTTTGGAGTCTGGTACAGCATCAGTTCTGAAAGCGCCTGATGCACTCTCTCCAGCCTAGGCCAAAATAACAATTTCCAAAAAATATCATACATTTATTGCTTAAAATCTACACTACATTAACAAAATACCCTCATAAATATTACCAAATTAGATCAGGCTGCATTTTAAGCATCAGCAGGACATTACTTAGACATTACTTTCACAAAAAGTAGCTTAATAGATATCTAATAGATTTTACTAGTTTATATTAATATGTTAACTAGGTTAAGGCTTACATGTGTGGCTAGACTGTAAATGTAAGTTTTGAAATAAATAAATGATAAATGGTTTCAGAGCGACGCGTCTCGGCAGCGCTGCCCAGCCGCGCGCGCCTCGCATTACACTAGATTGTATGTAGCGTTTCATAGTGACGCGTCTTGGGCCGCGTCTCGGCCGCGCCGCGGTCGGATCTCCTTCGATTGCCAGTAGCGTCGACTTGCAATCTTTTAAGACGTCGTTGTTGCACTCTTTTCCATATAACGTATATACCTAATATAGTGATTACGTTTGCTGGCATAATGATTCTCTGCACTCGACCGTACACCACAACGAAGCGCGCGCGTCTGAATGTCGTTTCACAGCGAACGCGCTGCCCAGGCGCGCGCCCGAGCAACGCGCGCCTGGGCAGCGCTGCTGAGACGCGCCGCTCTGAAACCAGCCTTATTCAGCAGGTTGAACACATGTCATCAAGGTGTGTTCTTGGAGTCTGATTCAGCATCAGTTCTGAAAGGGCCTGATGCATTCATCAGCATAGGCCAATATAACAATTTCCAAAAAATATCAACCATTTATTGCTTAAAATCTACATTTCACCCAATCAATTCGTATTGAATATTACTGAGCAAATTGATCATATTAAGATGCGTTCTTGGAGTCTGGTTGCACATGAGCTCTGATAACGCCTGATGCAGCCTCCAGCATAGGCCAAACAAAATAACCAAATCAAAAAACTATCAAAAATTTATTGCTTAAAATCTACATCAAATCGTACTGAATATTATTGAGCAATTTCATCATATTAAGATGCGTTCTTAGAGTCTGGTTGTGCATGAGCTCTGATAAGGCCTGGTGCAGCCTCCAGCCGCCGGACGCCTTGGCTTCGCGGTGCGTGGTGCTGTCGAGGTGCCGCTGGAGTGAGGAGTCAGGGCATACCGTGTTGCAGTAGCCGCAGTGGAAGATTTCTGGACGGACCTGAATTATATTATTATTTGAGCTAATTGGATCTTTTTTGACTAACAGCAAATTGTGCATATGCGAATTGGAGGGAATCCTGCCGTTTTGTAGACTTTTCATATTGTTTTTGTTAAAAAAATATAATACTTGGTCTTATATAAGTTATTTGAAAATCTAAAACAAAAACTTACTAAAGTTTTGTAAGGCGATAACTATTATAATTCAAATATTCACACATTACGCGTTATAACGATTTTATGAGGTAATTTTGCGTTTTTCTTGGGATTAATATACCTAATGTTTATTTTGAATAGTTTTATGCATATTTTCATGAATAAAAATCACTTCTTCTATTTTTCGTGTGAGACACCGAGTCGTCCAATGACCCAATGGACTCTAGTGTCCTGAATTTTTCAACCACCTTCTTCTACAAGCAGCAGGCTTCTGACATGGTTGTGCAACGACCGCTGTCTAAGTAGTCAGACAGCAACTGTGCCATCAAAAATCACTATAAAGTCGCTTTTAGCGTGAAATTACGAGTGGTTTTTCGCTTGGCAATGCAATGAGTAGTTTTATTGTTTTGCCAATAACTGCCAATATTTTATGAACCATGTTATTTGGGGAAAGTTGTTTATTTCCATGGGCTAGTTCACCCCTTGAAATATTTGCAGCAATATTTCCATAAATCACCTTTTTCCCTTCATACTCACCTCTCTGATGAACTCTGTCTCCATAGACGTCAGGATTTCAGTTTCAACCATCGCTCTTTGGTGACTTATTGATCCTTTATGATCGTCCAGCTGACCGACACTCAGGTTCACATCACACGGTTCACACTTCAGCCTATCTCTATGGGTGATCATAAAAAAACTCATCACGTTTATACAGTATCGCTCGTTGATTATTATATCTTTGACCATCCCGTTTTCTACACCAGCTAATAGTTTGATGAAGTCCTTCATGGGTGTTTTGACAATGCCAGGTGTTTTGACGTTCAGTCCGATCTTGAATTTTGCCAGTCTGTTCTTGTGGTGTTGCCCGCTGACGTGCTCCTTCATGTTTTTGGTTGAAGCCGGTATCCAGGTGTCACACACTCGGCAATATACCTGGAATTGTACACAAATATAATATATGTATTGACAATAGCATAAAATAAAGGCACCTTTTTATTTCCTTGTGCGTCTGCGCCGCTAAACCACACAACGGATTTGGATGCGGTTTTTTAAATAAGTAAAATTGTTATAGGAATGGCGAGCATAGTGGAAATTGTTATTTACCGGAAACGCTGCTGCCAATAGGCTTGTTTCCTGACAGGTCAAATGAGCTACTTTTTAAAACGATCTAAAACGGTATTTTGTTTGAAGACCTAGAAGTATGACGTCACGCCGTAAGTATTTGGATAGCGTCAAATACTTACTTTTATATTATTTTTCTGCTTATTAATTCAAACTTTGAATATTTCCAAAAATGATGAATGAAGTCCGTAGTATTTTTGGACAATAGTTTTAAGCGTATAACTGGTATATTTTTTTAATGGCCCAGGAAACTAGCGAATTCCCCGGATCCATCATCTGTTAGTTACGTTCTACGACACCCACGAGTAGAAACGGGGTGATGTGCATAGTCGGGATCCCATTATTCATTTAAATTAAAAACATGTTACCTTGCCCCCGCGCCGGCGGTACGCCAAATCGTTAGCTTTTGCGAACTTTTCTATCTCCTCCTCGGTTTCCTTGTTAGACGCCACTGAACTGGCTCGGCTGCAAGTTTCCTCCTCAACGCGCTGTGGTCTTTTATCCTCACTCTTCTGACCAGTTGATTCTACTTTCTTTTTTGCTTCCTCTGTTTTAGTTGGTTTTGGTGGTTGAGATTTTTTATCCTCATTTTTCTCAGATTGTACCGTTTTTTTGTCCTCTACTTTGGTCGGTTTTTCTATTTCTTTCTTAGAGACTGGAGCCTTCTTGTGCTGATCGATATGAGCCTCAATAGCTTTGCAGTTAAAGTCGAGAATTGTCGAGCACTTTTTGCACAAAGCCTTGTTACTCAGAAAGTCGATGTTGACATCGTTTTGCTGGAAATGTAGGACGGAATCGAGGATTTTCGATTTGTTCTCCTGTTCTTGCTTTTGTTGCGGTGTCAATTCATCAACTTTTTCCACTTTAGACTTTTTGACTTGTTCAGTTTTATTCATTTTCTGCAATCGTTCTTTGTGCAGTTTAAGCATAGTCTGGTGGTGTCGTCCGTTGACATGGTTGTATATGACTACAGTATCCATGGTCCAGTCGCAGAGCAAGCACCATTTTTTACCGTTCTCATCATGAGTTATGTAGTCTTTCGCGTCCAGAGCTTTGCAGATCTGTTCGTCGAGATCTATGGTGCCAGTAGAAAGGTTTGGTCGTTCAGAATTCTTTGCTTCTGTAGAAGATTCAGTTTTCTTCGTAACTTCAATAGGTGCTGCTGGTTTCTTTGGAATGGTCTCTTCTTTCTTGACTGGTGTATCAATTTTAGATTTTTCTGGTTTAACTTCAGGTTGCTTAGTATCAAATTTAAAAGCAAAGGGTGTAGATTTCTTTACTTCAGAAGTGGGAATTGGTTTTTCTATAACTTGTGGAGTAACCTTAGGCGTCGTATCTTGTGGGATAGGCTTGGGTATTGGCTCCAAGGGTTTTTCAGGTTTCACATTAGTGTTTAAATTGGTGGCTGCCTGTGCACACTGCTGGTACAATTTCAGGTGTTCAGATTCTTGAAAATGAGTCCTGATGGTGTTCAGACCTACCACCGTGTTGCATGTCAGGCATTGGAAGGAACTATCATCAATCTGTAATTGATAACATAATATGTGTAAAACGTATGCAAATTATCTACGTAATAAGTCTAAGGTAGGTATTGAAACATTGGGAAATAGCAGTTTATGCTCTAGATAGGAGTTTTGTTTTACCAGAAAAAATACTAACTTGTAAATCAAGTAAGCAGAAGAATGATTCATTTTATATATAATTGTTATTTGTAATATGGTCTTTAGTGAGTTTGGTTCTCACTGATGCACTTAGTCATATAGTACTTTTTCATGTTTATTGTAACAAACAGATTAGATAGCGAGTAGTTAGTTATCAAAGCTATTAATTATTTCCACCAAACTCATTAGGTAAGTGGTTAAATTATCAAATGTAATAAACATTTGAAAAATATACTGACCATTATGTGAGGAACTACCACTTCCTTTGGTTGAAGGCTCAAGCCCAGACCAATCGTCGTAGTTCTACACAATAATAAGTCACACTTGTAGGTTTAATAATACAATGTACTGACCATTCTATAAATATTATTATCAGCACCAAACTCCACTTTGTTTTGTACCAGGTTCAGGATATGGGTGGTTTCAGTCTTATGTAGGCATTCGTTGTCAAACTCTGTATTACAGATAGCACATGTATCGTCTATGAGACCGTTCCAGGCTTTCTCGTTTATCAAAATGTCCTGGAAAGAAAAGAATACATTTAAAAAAATATTGTAGAGGTAGGATTGTATGTATTTGTTGGTATGTGTGTGAAGGATAATGTTAATTCACTGAGGGTTTATTTTTGAGTAGATAATTTTAGTGTGGTGCCGTTTATTTAGAATATCATCCCCATGATCACACCATATCTACCTATGGGTGTCGTAAAAACCGATTATGAGATTAATCAGGGGATTGGCAGCAGCATCCAACACCTAGCAGTGAGTCTGCCAATTGGCCTGCCAAGTTTGTCGAACACACCCCCATTAGAGGGAGACCCAAGTTCACACATACACACACACAAATTACGCCCATATCCCTGGCGGGGTAGGCAGAGCGTTAACGTCCGTAACCATTATGGTCGTTATCACCACGTCTGACAAATATTTGAGGGTCGTTTCAGATAAGTTGTGTATCACTATAGTGACAGGTAGTCGGCTAAAATGTCGCCACTGGAAAGAATGACGGGGTGATGCTATTCTATGTCGGCATGACGCGGCATCCCATATTCAGCAGTAAACTTTTGTAGCTATTATATTAGTAATAGGAATATTTTTTATCTGTAACCTGAAATGCAATGTTGTTGCCAATGCGCCTCAGTAGTTGGGCTCCTTTGTTAGAAATGTGCTTCTCTTCAATGACATGCAAGCCGACTTTTGCTGCCGTAGCAAGGAGGACATTGCAGAATTCACAGAAGTAGCCTTTTTTGACCTGGAAATAGGAGTGGGTTTCTTGTATCATAGATATTTTGTAGTGGTATTCAGACTGGTGATTCTAGGCATGTAGTTAGTAAAACTATTAGGTTTTTCTATAGAACAGCTCTTTTTTTCAAGGTATTGCAGATTACCCCATTACAATAGTTATTCATATAGATGCATAGAATCAATCACCAGTTTGAAGAAATGACCAAGTTCCAGCAACACACTGTACATACACTGAAGTATGAACATTCCTGAAGCTACTTTTTAAAATGCTCTAAAACAGTATTTTCCAAGAGTATTTTGTATGAAAAACTGTAATTATACTTCGCATTTCGTCCTCGAGATTAGTATATTATTTACACATGTAGTATCGCATAGGTGCCACCACTCTGCACTGTATTTGAGGGTATTTTATGTTTTTTTTTTTTTTTTTTTTGTGGGTACTCCTTCATACGACTTCTACCACCACTCTCTCGCCCGTCATTCGCAGTTCAGTGCTCAACCACTCCACTCGTGTTCTCGCTCGTGTTCTCTCACTGCAGAAAAAATAAAATAAAATGTCGGAACCTCAAGATCCGGAATCGTCTAAGGCGACTAAACGGAAATCTGAAAGTTTGGAAGATAATCTTGCTCGTCTCGTGAAAAAAGTTAAAAAATTGGAGAAGAAAATTCGTGCCCGTAATGACGGTTCTCCTCCTGCTGATCAAGGTATGTACTGAATTTTATTTAAAAAGTGAAAGTGTCTCTCAAGTGAATTTCGAATTTCGTATTTTTCCTATGCAATCGAAATATCCGCTGGGGGTATTTCACCGCATATTTACTGTTTGCGCGCAATCCGCTGGGGGTTGCGCCTACCTGATATTTTTAGATAACGTCCGATATCTAAAACACACGTCATATATATGACATGTAATAACTTTTGACACGTACGGTGCAGTGTTTACTGCATAAGAAATACCGTCACGTTGTTGCGCTAAAAACTTTATCAAAAGTAACGGAAAAAACGTTATTTTGATGCATACCTACCGTTATTTTATATTCGTGTTGCACTTTTCAGTGCCGCCTGATCAGAACCAAGAAGGAGATCAACCTGACGAGCCCGGGCCACCGGAGCAAGATGAGTCAGCGGCGCCGGACGAGCCAGCTGCGTCCGCGTCTGGTAGCCCCGGTTTTGGGTCAGAATCACCAGACGACGATATTATCGAGGACGAAGAACCTGTTTCAGGCGACTCGCACCAGCCTCTCACGTCTGAAAACCCTACTGATCAGACAAGTAGCGATCAGCATCCTAACTTACCTTTACCCGACGAAGTCGCTAAAGACGGGGTAGGTAAACCCACCGATGTGCCTATGGAGCTAGACCAGGATGTCTTAGCTATTTTAGGAGATGACCCCTCTTTAACCGTTAAATACGGTCCAGATATCCGTAAAGAACTTGCTTCTAGACTTCAGCATATCGCAACCGAAGGATTGTCAAAAGACAGTCGCAAAGAGCTTATTAATAAATACCCGTTGCCGGCTAACTGTCTCCACGTGGGTGCACCCACAATAAACCCTGAACTAAAAGCAGCCCTTACTGAAGCTGTTGTTAAACGCGATAAGGGAATTGAAACGAAGCAAAAAGAAATGGCAAGCGCCATATCATGCGTATCTGAGGTCATTACTTACCATCTTAATTCAAAAGAAAAGAATAACCAGATTTTACAGAAACTGATGGATGTCGGTCGTATACTTTGTGACATTCAACATGGAGATTCCGTAACAAGACGCAATTTCGTATTGTTTTCTGTAAAAAGTGACATGCAAGAGCATTTAAAAAACACAAAAATTGACACATCTCTCTTTGGAGAACAGCTATCGGAGACACTAAAATCTGCTAAAGCAGTAAATAAATCAGGCGCAGAATTAAAGATAGATTCCTCCAAGAATAATCCCAAAAAAGCTAAACCACCTGTGTCACAAAATTTAAACCGCAAAGCGGCTCCTCCGCGCAGGCAGGTGGGAGCGGCAGTACAGGCACCTCGGAACCCGCCTGCACCTCCAGCTCCTCGTGCGCAGCTCCAGCTGCCGCAGCACCCGGCGCCAGCATACAGGACGTCATCGACTCAGCCTCCGCCTCCTCCACGCCGGCGCTATTAGATCCAGTTAAGTACGCAGGTCGCCTATCATATTTTTATGAACAATGGTCAATGATTACGCAAGATCCAATAATCCTTTCATGGATTCGAGGATATGAAATTGAGTTGTCTACACCGGTTGAACAAACATCGCCTCCAGCAATGCGTATTTATTCACACTCTGAAATTACTCAATTTCAAGAGGAAATAAATAAGCTTCTTGAAATAGGCGCCATTTCAGAATGCAATCCTTGTCAGGGTCAATTTGTGTCAAGTATATTTTTGATACCAAAACCGAACGGCAAAAAACGATTCATACTAAATTTGAAAAAATTAAATAAATTTATTCAAACTAGCCATTTTAAATTAGAAGATTTGCGTACTGCACTTAAATTGGTTACACAAAATTGCCAAATGGCTACCCTGGACCTCAAAGATGCCTACTTTTTGATAAAAGTTCACCCCAAGTCAAGAAAATTATTACGTTTCTCATTTAATCGAAAATTGTATGAATTTAATGTCTTGCCGTTCGGTTTAAATACGGCGCCTTATATATTTACAAAAATAATGAAGCCGGTCACTCGATTACTACGATCTGCCGGTTTTTTATCAACCTTGTACCTGGACGACTGGCTTTTATTAGGTCAAAATCGTGAACAATGTTTGACAAACGTAAAGATGACACAAGAACTATTAACCTCTCTTGGCTTCATAATCAATAAAGAGAAAAGTGTTCTTGCACCGTCTACATCATGCAAGTTTTTGGGAATGGTATTAAATTCTAACAAGCTTCAAGTCACTTTACCCGCGGAAAAAAGAAATCGCATAAAAGAAGAACTTGAAAACTTTGAGAAAATAAAGCGCTGTAAGATTAGAAAATTCGCACAATTAGTAGGTCTTCTTATCTCAGCATGCCCGGCTATTGAATACGGTTGGTTGTACACCAAAGAAATGGAACGATGTAAATATTTAAATTTAATCAAAAATAACGATAACTATGATAGTTACATGAATATACCCGATTCCCTACTTCCTGACGTTCATTGGTGGCTAAATTCAATTGACCACAGTACTCATCGTATAAAAACTGATGAGTACCAAATTGAAATATACTCAGATGCCTCAACTTCTGGGTGGGGCGCAGCATGCGGTATTGAAACTGCTAGCGGACAATGGTCTAACAATGAACGTCAGTATCATATTAACTACCTGGAACTTTTGGCGGCTTTTATTGCAATTAAAATTTTTGCTAAAGACTTGCACGACTGCCAAATTCTTCTTCGACTTGATAATGCGACTGCAATATCATATGTCAACAGAATGGGAGGTATTCAGTTCCCCCATCTCACATACGTTGCAAAACAGATCTGGCAGTGGTGTGAAGTTCGTAGGCTCTTTATATTCGCATCTTATATAAGATCCAAAGATAACACGGTTGCCGACGCTGAGTCCCGTAGAAACCACCCTGATATAGAATGGGAACTTGCTAATCACGCATTTGAAAAACTTGTTTCTAGTTTTGGTCATCCCGATATAGATTTATTTGCAAGTCGTATTAATAAAAAATGCAATAGATATATATCGTGGCACTCAGATCCCGATGCTGAATCTATAGATTCGTTCACTGTATCTTGGTCAACATTCTTCTTTTATGCGTTTCCCCCATTTTCAATGATTCTGAAATCTTTAAGAAAAATAATTTCAGAAAAAGCTGAGGGAATAATGGTTGTTCCTTTGTGGCCGACACAACCATGGTTCCCTCTATTTTCGGCTCTTCTGACGTCAGAAAGCATTACTTTTCCACCTACCCAAAATGTCCTCATCTCTCATTGCAGTTCGTCGAACCGCCAGATACACACCTCCCTTACCCTGGTGGCAGGTGTCTTATCCGGGAAGCGCTATGCAGACGCTGCTTACCACCGTCTTCCCTAAACATTATGTTGGCCTCACTGTCAGATAACTCAATCAAACAATACGATGTATGTTTAAAGAAATGGTGGTTCTTTTGTCATTCAAAAAATATTGATGTCTACAGTGTTTCTGTACCCACAGTAATTTATTTTTTAACTGAGCTCTTTGAGGCTGGTTCACAATACGGGACACTCAATTCATGTAGATCCGCCCTTTCTTTACTTCTAGGTCCAAACATTTCTAATGACGATCGGATACAAAGGTTTTTTAAAGGAGTTTTCCGGTTACGACCGCCTTTCCCAAAATATAACACAACTTGGGACACTAACACTGTTTTAGATTGCTTAGAAACCTGGTACCCTAATGTAAACCTTTCTTTGGTCCAATTAACAAAGAAAACTTTAACACTTCTCGCTCTTACAACAGCACACAGAATACAGACATTTTCGAAAATAAACATTAAAAACATAGAAGTGAAAATCGGAAATCAGATCATTATCAAAATTCCAGATCTTATTAAAACCTCGCGACCAGGTTCTAAGCAGCCCATTTTTCATCTGCCTTTCTTTAAAGAAAAAATATCTATTTGTCCTGCCCAGTGTCTTAGGGACTATTTAGACAGAACTGTAGCCTTTCGTAGATCCGATAACCTATTCATAGGCATTAAAAAACCTCATAAGGCTGTGGGTACACAAACCCTCAGCAGATGGATCAAGTGTACACTGAGTGAGTGTGGTATTGACACCACTCTTTTCTCCGCACACAGCACACGACATGCGGCTACGTCACAAGCTCGCTCGCTCGGTGTAAACATTGATGCTATACGAAATACCGCTGGTTGGAGCGGCAATTCAACTACCTTTGCTAGATTTTACAATCGAACCATCATGTCTAATAATGATTCATCTTTAGCTAGAGCTATATTGAATAATAATATTAATAATGATTAAGAAGTAACTGTTATTATTAATAGTAAGATTAATAAAATCATACATGTTACTTAATTCATTTTCATTAATAAAAAACATGATTTTTTGTAAACAAAATGGTTTATATTGAACAATTTTCCGCATACACTCTCAAAGTCTACATGTGTAAATAATATACTAATCTCGAGGACGAAATGCGAAGTATAATTAATGATTAAACGAACTTACCAAAAGTGAAGTTCTATCATAATTATATGAGCATTTCGTCCGAAGAGATTAGTATGGCAACCCTCCCTTATCCCAACCCCTAGATAATAATACGGGAAAATTGTTATCAGTAAATCTTCAACTAAATGACGGGCGAGAGAGTGGTGGTAGAAGTCGTATGAAGGAGTACCCACAAAAAAAAAAAAAAAAAAAAACATAAAATACCCTCAAATACAGTGCAGAGTGGTGGCACCTATGCGATACTACATGTGTAAATAATATACTAATCTCTTCGGACGAAATGCTCATATAATTATGATAGAACTTCACTTTTGGTAAGTTCGTTTAATCATTAAGTATGATGTCATATTGTAAGTATTTGGATGGCGTTAAAACACTTACATTTATAAGATTCCTCTGTTAATTAATTAAAATTTTGAATATTTTGAAAGATTATGAATGAAGTCCATAGTGTTTTCGGAGAATAGTTTTAAGCCAAATTTTTTTCCAGGAAACTAGCAAATTCACTCACCTTTCTGACACAGTCATCTTTATGCTTCTCCAGATATGCTGTAGATTCCAAGTTTTTGGAGTGAATTGGCTTAGCGATGTGACCGTTGATGTCATCCTCACTGCGGAGGTGGCTCTCGCAAACCAGACAGTACGAGTCTATGTAGCCCGTAATTATGGCATTATGGTGATATTTTGAAAACATTTTTGTCTGTAAATATACCTGAAAGTTATACTTATGCATGTAAGACAGAATATCTTTGTTCAAAGCATTACAAGTTATTACAAGTAGCTAAGTTTGATGATGCAGAACTGAAACTAGATATTCTGAGCTGACTGTAACTTCTGGTAATGGTAGGGGTATCCACATGCCCTAAGGTAGACTGGTAGATAATGCCATCGGCATTATGTCCCACCAAGTTAAATATAAATAAAGAAATAAATAAGGTATGAAAAAGTGTACTTCACGAAATCATGTTTTGGTATTGCGTGGGTAGGTAATAAAGAAAAAGTACAAATTATAAATACTTAGTTCTTCAAGTAAAGGTAACTTTTCGGGGCGGTGAACATTCCAATGATTTGTACAATGATGAACAAATAAATTGATGTACTACTTACACAAACAAAAACTAAGATTTTGGCTCTAGAAGTAACTTATAACGTGCGTAACAAACTAAAGTATTTTATAACTTACCCCACAGCGTCTTCAACTCGTTACAAAGAGAAACTGGTCGAACCAACCACCAGTCTGCCAGCACACTACAATATCTAATTGCCAAACGCCGTTAATTTCTTAATCACTTTGTTTATCAAGAAAAATAAATACGGAATCAGCAAAAAAGAAACGGACACGACGAGAAATCCCCATTCAAAAAGTTGATAAAGTGCGCTTTTTTTGGTACACTAAAAAGCAAAAGTGCAGAGAGGATTGTATCTGTCATCAGTGTTACTAATGTAATGATCGTAAAACGTAAAAAGTTCAAGCGAGTTAAATTCGAGATGAGTATTTCTTTTTTGTTAGATAAATAACAGAAATTAGCAGGTTTGAAAGCAATTCTATCTGATTCTCGCCTGGCAGATTATCATAGGTTACATTAAGCCCATATTCTGCCAGAATCTGATTGATTATTTTGCTTTTTAATGGTTAGACGCGCTTTTTTCCGCAATTCGACGTCTACTTGCGCCTATTTTCGCGCCTGAAGATCTGATAAAAACTACTTCACTGCAAAGTTAGTGCCGGTTTTACTTCGTCACATAGGCCATTGACAAAATAATCTGTTTTTCTGATTACAATCATCAAAAACTTCCTCAAACAAGTTGTACTAAGGATAAAAATTGATTTTGGCTGTAGTGAAGATCTAGCTCCATTTAACTTAGTTTTCCTTGTCCACCAAAAATGTTTAAATTTAAAAAATGACTCTTGAAATGTAAACATGAAATTAGGAATGATCATTTATTACAGAACACAATCCACTGCACTTACATTAACTTAAATACAAAATCTTTGAAGATTCTTAGACAAATACTTCTTATTCCCAATACATATTTCTGTAATAGTTAGGTCTGAAATAATGAAATCAAATGTGCATATCTTCTTAACACTTAAAATAAAATGGTATCTTCTTCATTCTTCTTAAAGTACATTTACTTCCCGGCTGCTGTAGCAAGGGGATTCCTTAGGACTAGGATCACAGAGTCACCACGGAGAAACATTTTAGAGATGAACTTGTCTTTATTGACTGCTTTACCCTGAAAACAAACACGATCTTATTCGTTTTATGTGAAAAATGTGGTGAGATGTCGAGTTTCACATGGTACCACTGCAAAGTGGCAACAATAACCTCAAAACATATCATACATGTTAAAATTGCATCTATTTTCGCTATAGTAGTTAAAATTATGATTACCTTTTTCCCTTTCCCGGTCCTCGGAACTTCAGTCCACATTTCCTTGACATTTTCGAGAACCATGTTGCAATGCCGGTCGAAGGCTTTGATACGGCCTAGAAGCTTCTTGTTGTTTCTGCAGTTGATAAGAACTTGGGTGTTATTTTTTACTGACTGCGTGAGGACCGAGAGAGGGCCCGTACTGAATTCCTCCTCCTCAATCTTGGCGATTTCCTCAAGAGTCATCTCAGAGCGTGGCTTGGAAGTAGTCGCCCTAAAAATGATCACCACAACGTTATTTATTGTAGCAAATAGGTAATAAGATGTTTTTAGTTTTGAGTATCAGATGTTATACTTACATTTTATAGTAGTTTTCTATGAAAATGTATCAAAATACACAATAAAATCGGCGAAAAATATCCACAGACGCACAAAAACGCGCACGGTACCAAAGACAATGCCACAGATAAGTAAGAATTTGACAGTTAAAAACGTAGGTATCATTCTCGTAATGATTTACATACCAATGGAACTTATTCCAATACATTACTGATTTTTCCACTGGCTCTATGGTTTTCATTATCTAGGATTGGCCGCGGGAATCTATGGCGGGGAATTTCAAACTTCTTCGGTTTTTGTTCAGCATGAACTAGCAGGCCTCATTACCTACTATGCCTTGCTAGTTTCTTTAACGGTTGTACACGTCATGTACAACATTCCAAAACTTTGATATTTTGCACACCCATTCTTTTATTTCATAAATCTTTACATTCAGAGTAAATACATAAATAAAACACGTGTAATAAATATTAAAGTCAAGTTTTATTTCAATGACCAGCAGAACAAGTCAAATTTCACTTCACTTAAATTTTCTAAAGCTTTACATAAAACTAACTTATGTGCATTGTTTATTTAATTAAAATAATATTTTTGTAACGTTTCACAGTCTTGCTATAAAATATAAGCTAATATTAAAGATCATATCTATATACCATCATCCCACAATACCATCCAAAATTTTTTTAATGCTCTTTTTTGAAAGTGTTTTCATTTTTTATAGTGCAAAAATAATTTAAAGTTGTTATCTTTTTTGCTTTGTATTGAATTATTTCTGAAGTCTTTAAAAAAATAAATTTTAAATAATTATTCTGATTGACAGCATTTTGTAAACTCGTTAGTTATATATTATAAAACTGTGAAACGACGAATCGTTTTCTTTGGTTGTATTTACAATTTATTTATTACTTACTGTACCTACTACGCAATTATTTCACTCACATTCTCTATAATGCATCTATTTATTATTTATATCACAAACAATTTTATGACTTTCAAACTTAAGTTTAATATTATGAACGCACGACAGTTAAAAGTGGTGTTACTGTTAAAATTTAGAGAACAATTCCAGAAAACAATACATTTAAAATCAGTCTTTTAGAAAATATATCGTTCATTTTAAGACTGTTTGTTATCTAGCACACAAAATATTACATTTGATTCATTGTGACATCTTATAAGCACCTTTTTTGTACCAATCTATGGCAGTGAGTACTATGGACGAACTATGAATATCTGATAAAATTATTGCTTAATTATTATGAACTGACATTTATTATTTTTCTAACACTCATTTCATCTATTTATAAAAATATTTCGCAAGCTGTTGACCTCGATTCTGGTGTACGTATTTAGCTCTTCCTGTCACTTTCTTAAATGAAAATGAAAACGGTTATAGAAACTCTACACTTGCAACTGTCATTTACTACTATCTCTCCGCTTATTTATGTAAGAAAAGAGTATTTTTTGGGTTATAGGATTGACGGATTACCAAGTTTAGTTCAGTGTCCAATAAAAATCTTTTACCCCTTTTTAATGGGATTTCAATAAATATAAAAAAATAAATTAAAAAAAAATGGGATTTCAATGCTTTCAGTACTTCATTATTCACATAAATAAAAATAAGATTGTTTAAATTTCATAATTTTATTTATGACCCCCTATCTATGGCAAATTGCACCATATAATTCGCTCCGAGCGCCGTCTACTATGAACTAGACGAACAAAAAAATATTCCTATTGAAGTGACAGGAATAGCAAAGAAATTGCCCTACAGAATCGAGGTCCTTGTAAAGAAGTTCTGCTTGATTAGCACCAATCTGCGGATACGGAATATACAGAAAATATAAATAATGAGATTACAGTTTTCTATTCTATTTTATATTACGGAGCTATTTTATAAGTTTTTTTATCGATACGACTGCTTGGAGCATAAATAGTACGACTGCTACAATAAAATAAAAAAAAACAGCTGACTTGCTATTTTACAATAATATCATCATGCCTATTTTCGATATTAACCTCTTTTGTCAAAATTCCAAGTCAGCTCATTTTCACACATATACTGCACGAACATTAATAAAAAATATCGCGAACTAATAATATAGCACCGTAATATACCGAAATCCATGGGAAATATATGACAAGTATAATTTAGAGAAAAAAACTAGTCACAAACAAATATTATACGTAAATGCATCTTATCATAAATATCCTTTTCTTTCATTATCATCATATACTTCCTTATGGTTATAGTTAGATATATTACTTATTAAAATTTGTATCAGCACTCATTGTAATTCCATATCTATAATCAATAATATACAAACGCACAAACATTACTTTAGAGTCTTCATATAAAAATACAACTTAAACTTATGTATGTACGTACTTATAATAAAATAAGACACTTCTTATTTTGATCAACTGAAAGGACACTGAGTGAGACTTTTTTATTATTAAATTTTCACTCGTATAAGCTATCGCTTTTAATCTCCAAACAGATACGGTATTTAATCAAAAATATATACAAGAGATCTTCGCAATTCATGTATTACCTACTCGATACCTACTCATAGTGTCTTTAGGTACAAGCAGAAAGTAGATAGTCTACACTCATCAATATTATTTTAATATATATCTTCAAGTTTTCACTCTGGCTTGAAAATGAACACTAAAATTATATGGAATTGAAAGCAAATTTTTAAACGGTCGAAATTTCAAACTGTTGAAATAATTGTCTCACGTACAATCAAATCACTAGGAAACCAATCATGAATAAAAAAACATGAGCAACTGTATCACTATTTTGTGTTATAATTTATAAGACTTATTTACTAATCAGAATATAAAATGTGTTGCTCTTTTTTATTCAAAAACCAGTTTTTATACAAATTTACTCAATGCAAAAAATACTGGATTATCATTAAAATTATTTCCAATGTCGACAGTTTTAATATATATTGTTGATGCCTTAAGTAGGTATTGATTTAATTTTAATGAGTCTATATTATGTAAGAGTTGCCAGCTTGTTTGTATATTCTACGGTTGCCACAAATATAAAATTCGACTAGACAATAATTGTATCTCATTCATTTCTTACTATTACATGAAAATATTTCTCCTCTCCACTAAAAGCTGCCTTTATTTCGCGAGTAAATATAAAAATAATCTCACAGTCGCGGTAAATAAATGGGACTTCATTTTAAGCCCTCGATTTGAAAATGGTTACTATCCAAAAATAACTATTACAGGTCATTTTTTCGCTGTGGTAACCTCTTTTCCTAGAGACTTTCTATTTTCGAATTTCTGTTGAAGGCTGGCAACGTTAGACGGTTTTGCAGATAGTTTCGTTGCGTTTGGTTTCGCGGTTGACTCGGTCCTTTGGACGACGCCGGTCGGTTTCGGGACCACTTTTGGTTTGTTTTTATTGAGGTTGTCGGCAATGGCTTTTACATTGCTGTCCACTTTAGAGTTGGTGCGGTTCACGGGCGGATTTTTGTCGGTAGTTTTGTTTAGATTTGATGAGGAATTAACTGGTTTTAAAGTCGGTTTGACCGTTGGTTTTTTGTCGACTGCAGGGGCCGGCCGCAATGGCGGTCTATTGTCGTTTGGTTTCGCTGTTAAACTAGGCTTAGTAGCTACTTTTGGTGTGTCATTGTTTACTTTGTTATTGTTGATGACGTCGGGCGGTTTAGTGTTTTTTATTTCAGCTACCGCACAGCTCGAAACTAAATCGGGACTGTTTGCTATCTTAGACGTGAGGTTCACATTTTTTGGAGTTTTCGGTGATTGTTGCATACTTTTGAAGGAACTTGTTTTTAGTCCCGGTGGGGTGACTTGTCTATTTATACCCGGCGGGGTGACTTGTCTATTGAGTCCCGGCGGGGTGACTTGTCTATTAAGACCTGGTGGGGTAACTTGTCTACTAAATGTAGGTATTTTAGTATTCGCTTTGATTGCGGGCGGTGTTTTTTCTTCTTTATCTTGTGTATCTTTCATAAACGTCGGAACATTGACGGCGGAAGGATGTAGGTATCCACTGCTGGTAGTAGAGGCGGTAGATTTTGCACCAGAATTGCTGTAAACGCTCTCTCCCGCTCTGTAATGGTCGTTAGCATATGTGCTATCTCTGTTGCTCTCGTTAGCATTCGCATCTGCTTTTTCCTTGCTTTTCTTTTTTCTAGCGAGCGTCGATGCGGAGTAAATAGAGTCGAAGTTTCGGTTTTGTATCTCCGATACTATTTCTCCCAATAAACCCATACTTTCAGTACTTCCAGAGTTAGAAGGTATAGGTTTAGGAGTGTTGTATCCTTCGGGTGGAGATTGAGGTATGGTTTTTAACGGCGGGGGAACGCCTGGTAGTAATTTAGCGTGTCGTTCGGGGCTTTCTTCGATGATGGCGTAAATATTATCGCCGCATTCTTCGTCGATGTGCGCTAACGGCGCTTGTTTTTCCTCAATGCAATCGACGTAGTCTGTGTGTTTGATGTCTTGAGGTTTGGGGTTTTGGTAGACGGGAGTTTCGTTGGGTAGAGGAGGTGGGGGGGCTGTAGGGCGCCCGACTATGGACAAAGGTCTTGGTACTCCAGGGGCTTGCCTCATGGAGCCGAAACTTTGTATCGCTGGTTTCTGGCTCGCGGGCGCCCTCATACTTTGAGCTCTATTGACGAACGATTTAGGGTCGTCACCGTCTTCGGAGTCAGACACGACTGGTACCGAACTCGCTGGTATTGATATTTCTTTTTGTAATATAGGATTGGATATCTGAAGATTCCGCAGCGCAACTTTATCGCCGTTTTTTTGCATTCTTATTTGATGGTTCGGATTCTTTGGAAGCGAGTGGCTTCTCTCCACCGGATTGCGTTCTTTTTCTTTAGGTTTGTCTTGTTTTAAAAAAGACGCGATTCTGTTTAGAGATATTCCTTCTTTGACCTTTTTTGGTTCTTCTGGTAAGGGCTTTTGCGGGACGCTGGAAGAATGCATGCTTAAAGGTCTTTTTGGTAACTCTGGTTCTTTTGGTAAGGACGGTGCTGGTCTCACTGGGCCTAAGGTTTTAGACCCTTGTAAGGGGGAGATGAGTTCTTTGGCTGTGCATGTCGAGGCTTCGAGAATGGGGCTTGAAATGACAGGTCTTGGCGGTGGGTTAGGGTTACTGACTGGGGGTACGTTTTCGGTCTTTTCCGTTTGCATTAACGCTTTGATTCTGTCTTGAACTGTGCTGTTGTTCCTTTTCACAGATGGACTACTTTTAGGGCTGGATTTAGTAGTGTTTGGAACTACGGGTAGCGGCGGGGCTGATCTCAGGACTGGCTTTAAGACACCCTGGTTGATAATACTCTGACTGTTACTGCTGCTTCTATGAACAGGAGTAATCTTGGCGCTTTTCGTCTCCGGTTTTACCTTGTCATTGCTGATTACCGCTATCGATTCTTCCTGCTGAACCTTTTCCACTGGAGTTAGAGAGAAACCTTTGAAATGACCGAAGAAGTTGGCTGTAGGGTTTAAGTTACCGTTGGGGCTTCTATCGGAGTCGCTTCGTAGTAAACTTGAGGACATGTCGTCGGGGTTGGAGAGTGTGTGGACGTGGACGGGTTGGAGAGTGCTTTGGTTGGCGGTTTGGAAGTTGGCCGCGAATTTGGTCGCGCTGCGGGACAGACGTCTTGGTAGGGACGCTTTCTTTGGCGATGGAGCCCTGTAAGGAGATTATTATGGATTAATACGCTGTCTACGTTTGATGAAATAATAAGCAATAGGTAATAATAAATTAATGCATATTTCGGTGTTTTAGGAGGATTTAAAAAAATATCATATCTGTTTCCAAAACCAAAATAATACTAAAAGATATATTTTCCGATAGCATCAGTATTTTTTAACCTATAAAAAACTAAATGTATAGTATAGAGGAAAGAACATAGGACATGCAAAAAAGAATACCCATACATGCACCTACCGTTAAACCCTTTTGCCATACATGCACAATACATGACCCATGTATCTATGGTTAGTTTAGTACTAGGGTTGATGAGAAAGCGGAAGAGGATGTGACAAGCTCAAACTTCGAGCATGCGGATGAGGATGAGGATTGCTTAGTTTGGGGCTAGATGGCGCTGTATGAATTGTCCAGAATATTTATTTATTTATTTATGAGGAAGAGGAAGAAGAGGAAGCGGTCGAAAGAGATGGATCGAAAAAAGCTATGAAAAAGAATACTTTTGTTCACACTGTTTACAATAAACAATGATGATTTACGGATACGGAAGCGGAAGGGGAATTTTAAACATTTTTTGTGTGGATGAGAGACTTCGAAAATTGCGGAACTTCCGCATGATGAGGACGCAGAAGAGGAATCCTCATGAACACTAGTAGGTAAGTGATACATGCACATGCGATGTTAGTAGAAGAATCAAACCCAAAACCACTCACCAAGATCCGTTACACCCGCAAACCTGTCTGTGCAAAATGTTGCCAGTTTTCCCACAGAAAAATAATCACAAAATGAAAATCAATAATCTGAATTCAAATACTTAAAATAAAATTTTATTGAAAAACTGGCAACATGTAATAGTGTAAAAATAAAAGGTGAAAATAAAGGTGTCCCACACTACGAATACAAATAGTTTCACATAAATAATATCCCCAGCATTTTTTCATACCTTTTACCCGTTAATTCTAACCGAAGTCTAGAAATCTTTAATCATAAACTCCAAAAAATTCTGTCACTTTTAACCAACCAAAACCCATAATTTCAAATTATTTATTTAAAGCCCCGCCATATCATGTGTAATCTAATGTGTATTTTGACAGCAAAACTACAACAGTCATCCAGTCATGACAACCAAGGAAGTACTTTCACAACATTTACTGTCATGATTGGGTGACCATTCCCTCCACAGAATAAGGCCATATCTATAGAAGTATACTATAGTCGTATTGTGCTTATAGTTGTCGTACTCTTTGCTTATAAACTTCACGTGTGCTAGATAGAAACTCAATTAGTTTTTATTATTTTCATTCAGATCAAGGCAAAATGAACAATGAAATGACAACTGAAATGTCAAGATTTCTTTAATACCCATCCGTTGTAATACGACTAAAGTCAAAGTTGCTCGTATGATTACGATTGTCTTGTCCCAATTGACACTTGCGAAAACTGGCGTGGATTAACATGGTTTCTGTAGTATTAACTTTTTGTTACAGAGCTATAGTCTGTAAGTCTAGGTACTTATCTTTTTGTAAACAAACTTTGTATGAAACTGACAGTTCAGAAGTGTCACTTTCATACAAAGTTTGTTTATAAAAAGATAAGTACCTAAACTTACAGACTATAATTCCAGCGAAACAAGTGGCAAAAAATCACGCCACCGATGATTCGAACCCACGTCCTCTGACTTGCCGGGTCACCCTAGGTGGCATAATTGTGATCCACTTGTCTCATTAATATAGTTTCTAATAGCTTCTATAGCTACGTCCTTATTCTGTGGTTCCCACCATCCAAGGCAGTTGGATTTAACATGGACACACCTCAATGTACTCTATTTGTAGAGAGTAGTGTGGAACGGGAAGAAAACTCTGCAAACCACACACAAACAATTTAATATGCAATATACAAAAGAAATCAGATTATACTACTGATAAATAAAGTAATGTAAATATAAGGTGTAAAAATTGCTGCTAATATTTAAAGGAGTGAACTGGTTCATGAAACTGAACAACTTTCTCCAAGGAGTATTAGTCGAAACACGATAAAATTTTAGGGTTCCAAACAAGTTATTACAATACTTACGATCTATTTTTTTATTCCATAGGTCGACTATACTGTCTTTAAAAAGTTGTTCAGTTTCATGTGCTAAGCCTTCCCTTGAAACATTTGCAGCAATTTTTTTATTCCATGTATGAAATGATTTTTATAAACATAATACATTTAGTAGCCAGAAAGAACAATAGTTTAGAAAAGAAAGAAAGAACACAACAAAACAGTATGTACCGTCACAAAATTCATGAATGTTGATTGACCACATAGAGAACTATTATTGCTCATTCACTTAGATAGTGTCACGACCAGCGTAACTTGACCTGCACGCTCGGTACCACGTATACGGGCGCGTACTGACGGTTATGCTGGTCACGGTACTATATAAGAGAATGAAGTAAACTTTTTTGATAAAATGATCTGATACCAGAGTTTATCGGGCCATTGGATTTCTCTGTGTCCCACACGAAAAGAGGAAAAAGATTCAATCATTAGAAAATTCACAAAAATATTTAAGACAGCTTACTATCAAGTGTAAATAAATTAGTAGTCAAAAACATTCTGAATTTAATAACAGTACTTTATTTTAAATGCATCACCACAACTATACAAACTACTTACTAAAATGAGAAATTGTTAATAATTACTACAAGTAAATACAACAAAAACTAAGCTAAATAATTTATGCGAACATTTCGAATTAAGCAATACTTTGATAAATCTTTGGTGACAAATGTTAAAGCTTATATCTTGAACGATCTGTAAACAGCGGTCGATTCTCATGCTTTCTCTCTCCCACTGAGGCTCTTACATATACCAGGCGTACATGCTTTCTCCCTCACACTTAGGTAACCGCCGCCATTTGCAGATCCTTTCTTCATGTGATGTGAATATACTTATATCAATTTTTAAGCAGAAAGTTAAAAAAAAAAAGTTTTAAACAGAGAGAAAGAGAGAGAAATATGACATATAGCTCGCCCAGAAAGAGTCGAAATTAAATAAAATTTATCAAAATAAATTGTATAAAAATTGTTTGTAATGTGTTATCTGTCAGTTTTGACAGACCGCGAAGTAAGTGGCGCCCTCATACTTTATCTACTCTTTATGGTCCAGCTATAATTAAAAAGCACTATTTTTAGCCAAATTAGTACTTTATTTTCTAACACCGATAACTTTTTCTAGGTCTTTAGCAATCTGTTTATTAGTGGTAGACGCTAGACCTTGATTTACTATAACCACTTTAGATCTATTCTCCTTAGGTAATGCCATATTTGGTTTCGGACTCGGTTTGGGTTTCAAAGTCGGTTTTAGCTCATTTTTAGTCAAAACTATCCTTGTATTTTCGTAAATATTAGGCGTTAGCGGCGTTTTAGCTAAATCAGTTCTATTATTAGTCATGACTATGTCATCTTTAGTTATTTTCCTGTCAAACTTCAGAGGTTTCTTTTGATGTTTATCTGTTAGATGTAGAACGTTAAATTGCGATGGTTTTTCGACATTTTCTTTTTTGTCATCAATTTCGCAAACTGTATCATAATAAGGGCTCTCCTCTCTGTCCGTTCTGTTAGCGCTTTTGAATGTTAAAATACTACGCAAAGTTGAAGTACCGGGAAACTTAGTGAAGAAACTAGAATATTTAGTCGTGCCAGAAAGACTGCTGTTGTTTTTAGTCGTGCCAGAATTACTAGAGCTATTTTCAGTCGTGCCAGAAAGACTGTTGTTGTTTTTAGTGTTGCCAGAAATGTCAGAATTGTTCTTAGTGCAGTTGAGGAAGTCTACGTACGATTTCCTCGGCTTGTGCCTCCAGAAGACGAGGTTATGTCTGGTGTAGTACAGCAACAGGAGGATCAGCAGGATGGACGGCAGGATCCCGAGGAAGATCACGTACATAGCCACCATGAATTTGTGTTGGACTGAAACAAATTAAAAATTAAATACAGGATGTAAAAAAATCTGCCGCAAATATTTTAAGGAGTGAATCAGTCCGTGAAACTGAACAACTTTCCCCTAGAAACATAGGTCAAAATATGAGAAAATTTTTGGATCTTACCTATAAACCATACCAATTGACTAGGGCGGTCGGTGATTTTGTGTGGGTTCATATTTTTTTTTCATATTTCGACCTATGTTCATTGGATAAAGTTGTTCAGTTTCATGGACTGGTTCGCCCCTTAAAATTTTTGCAACTAATATGTTTACACCTTGCAATGCAACTTTGCCGTGTGAAACTTAGAATAGCAACACCCTACATCCTTCCCGCGGGTGTCGTAAGAGGCGACTAAGGGACTCAAGAGTATTGGTGTATTACAATTTTAAGTGACAAGCTGACAACTTGTCACTGTAATGATACACACGTTTTCTGAAACAACCTTGGAAAACAATTCTCAAAAAATATCAGAAGTGGCGATAGCGACCGTATTCTTACGGCCGCTTCAGCTTTGCCTACTTCTCAAGGGATTAAGGCGTGATACATGTATGTATGTATGTTTACACTTTGTGTACTTGAATCTTGAAAATCCCTTGAAAATCTTGTTAGGTAGCCAACCCCGACAGAGAGCGGGATAAGGCGAGGATGATGATGAGGTGCCTTACCGGTGGGGTCGGTGGCTGGGCCCGAGTCCAGCGAGCCGCCGGCGCCGGGCAACGCGCAGTCTGGTGGGGCGAAGCCCGGGAGGCAGTGGCAGTGACCTAAAACACATTAGTATTCATTTAAACATACTGCATATAGATACACAGACAAACATACTGGCATACAGGGTGTATAAATATTAGCTGCAAATATTTCAGTCTTAACATGGACTTTCCCTAAGAAACATAGGTCGAAATATGAAAAAAAGTTTGTACCTCCCATACAAAATTACCAGCCGACCAAGTCAATTTGTATGGGAGGATCAAAAAAAAATCCCAATTTTGTACCTATGTTTCTTGGGGAAAGTTGTTGAGTTTCATGGGCTGAATCACCCTTTAAAATATTTGCAGCTAATATTTTTACACCTTATATAAATACAGTATCTAAAATAATCATGGACAGACAAATAAGACTAGATTGACTGATGAACGTGCATAAACAACTAATCTAGCACGTACGCACGTACTAATTGACAGACATACTGAAAGTCAGCTATATAATCATACAGGCAGACAGACATAAAAACAGACAAACAGTCTATCAGACAGACAGACAATAGGAATGTGGACTAGCAGGTCAAATGAGCTACTTTTTAAAACAATCTAAAACAGTATTTTGTATGAAAATAGGACGTCATAACACTTACTTTTATATATTTTTCTGTTTATCAATTCAAACTTGGAATGTATTGTAAATTTATGATGAATTCTGTAGACAATAGTTGTAAGTGTACAACTTTTATATTTTATTAAGGACCCAGTCTACAACCGAATTAACAGACACAGATAAAAAGGGAAATGCACGTATTATAAAAATGTAAATGTCTGCCGTGTGATGCCGGCTTAGAATAGCATCACCCCACATCCTTCCCGTGGGTGTCGTAAGAGGCGACTAAGGGACTCGAGAGTATTGGTGTATTGCAATTTTTAGGCGACAGACTGACAACCTGTCACTATGGTGATACACATGTTTTCTGAAACATGCTTGGAAAACAGTCCTCAAAAATGTCAGACGTGGCGATAGCGACCCTATTCTTACGGCTGTTAACGCTCTTTCTATCCCGCAAGGGATGAGGGCGTGATATATGTATGTATGTAGAAAAGTTGTTCAATTTCATGGTCTGAGCACGCCTGCTAAGTTTTCGTTACACCGTCCCTTACACCCTGGGTAAGATTAACTTTGGGTTTGATTGAGGCGTAGAAGTGTGACGCAAGACTGATGAAAAACAGGACGAGCATCCAAACAAAAGTTGGCATGATCTTTTACCTTCAGAGTTACACACGCCGTTGCCGCTGCAGTCGGACGGGCAGACGGACGTGTCTTTCGCCGCGAAGTGAGCTCTCACCGCCTCTACTGGCACGCAGCGCTGCTTCAAGCACATCTGAAGGGAGAAAACAACATAATTACAATATTTCGCGAGTCGTCCAACGACCCAATGAACCCTAGTGTCAGAATTTTTCAAACGCCTTCTACAAGTAGGCTTCTGAGATGGTTGTGTAACGACCTACGGCTTAACGTGCCATCAGAAACACGGAACCATCTTTCTTACGGATAATCAGGTGGTTCAGCCCGCAATGTCCTAACCAGACTGGGAAATTTTTTTCCTGACGGAGACCCCGTTCCGGGTTCAAATATGGAGTTGTCCTTCTCCATGACCCTGGTTTGCTTGGGTCAGGTTTTACAGGCTACTCTTCTTTGAACATAAGAATGCTTGAGTGGATTTCACTATGGATAACAATGTATGTTTTTGCTTGAATTTTTTCCTTGTAAATTTGAGTTGTTTCTTTTTGTACAAACTATTTAACTACATATATAGTAGTACAAGACTGTACTTATGAGTTGTGATTGAAATGTAACGTTTACCTTATTCTCCCCGCACTTGGCTCCGTCGGGGACCAAACCGGGATCCACGTCACTCAGTCCCAGGTCTACGATGGCTGTGCGGCACGGTATTATTGTACCTGGAAGGGGCGAAGAATTATCCCTTTTAGTACGGTCTGGCAAACTTTGCACTAGATTATCGGTCAAATAACTAATGAAAAATACAGATATTTACAGATTAATATTCACAATCATATAACGGTGAATGAACTTTAAAACTAACACGATCAAGTGAACGACAGTAAAGAGAAGTAAGTGTTCAGCCAAAAGGTCCAGGCTAGAAAATTTTACAAAAAAAACATCTGTCAAATCAGTCTCGAATGAACAAACTACATGGTGTAAAGAAATTAGTTACATATATTTTAAGGGGTGAATCAGCCCATGAAACTGAACAACTTTCCCCAAGAAACATAGTTCGAAATATGAAAAAAGATTTTGGGTCTCCCATACAAAATGTAGCAGCTGAGCGAGTCAACTGTATGGGAGGTCCAAATTGTTTTTTTCATATTTCGACCTACGTTCCTTGGGGAAAGTTGTCAGTTTCATTTGCTGTTTCACCCTATAAAATATTTGTAGCTAATATGTTTACACCCTGCATAGAACACTTTGCGGCGGTTCAGACGTTTGAGGTTTCGACTCTCTCTCTTTTCGTGTGGGACACCGAGTCGTCCAACGACCCGATAAACTCTATTGTCAGAATTTGGAGGTTTCGAACTGACCGTTGTTGTTGATGAATATGGCTGAGAGCTGCGCCACGGAGTCCATGCCGAACTCGAGTATCTCGTTGAGGTGTCTGCAGTGCAGCATGCCGCACAGCGCGTCCTCTTCGTGGCACGGCGTGAACGTCGAGTGCACGCGGTCGTAGCCGCAGTTGCCGTCCCTGGTGGAAACATAGGGTCAGATCAAATCATACTATCGATAAAAAAATTAAAAAATATATTCTGGGAATTCGCTAGTTTCCTGGGTCATTAAAAAAATATAACAGTTGTACGCTTAAACCTATTGTCCAAAAATACTACGGACTTCATTCATAATTTTTCGAAATATTCAAACTTTGAAATAATAAACAGACGCATAATATAAAAGTAAGTGTTTTGACGCCATCCAAATACTTACGGCGTGACGTTATACTTCTAGATCTTCAAACAAAATACCGTTTTAGATCGTTTTAAACAGTAGCTCATTTGACCTGTCAGGAAACAAGCCTATTGCCTGTACATTTTGTATGGGAAGTCCAAAACATTTAATTCATATTTCGACCTATGTTCATTGAGGAAAGTTGTTTAGTTTCATGGGCTGATTAACACCTTAAAATATTTGCAGCTAATATTTTCACACCTTTTATTAAGACATGTTTTTTAATCATACTCTTGACTGAAATTTTTTAGGCAACCTACATCAAACATAAACATAAATCACGCCTCTATCCCTTACGGGGTCGGCAGAGCGTAAACAGCCTTAAAACGGTCATTTACGCCACGTCCGACAAAAGTTCGATGGTAATTATAGAAAACTGTGTATATAGTGTCAGGTTGTCAGCCTGTCGCCTAAAATTGCAATACACATCCAAGCCTCCTATCCATTAGTCGCTTTTTACGACGCCCACGGGGTAGATATGGGGTGATGTTATTCTAAGCCGGCATCACACGGCAAACCTATACTCAATTATATTGATTGATGGACTTACTTGTTTCCCCGGATGTTGTTCCTGTAGTAGCACTTGTTGTGCGAGGTGTCCCCCGTGGTGCCCCACAGCAGCCGGCACTGGTCGGCGTGCGAGCGACACGAGCCCGACACGCAGAACGCCTGCGGATCAATGACAGCTTGTCAATTAAAATAATTTTAAGACGTATGTTTTGAGATTTTCGCGGTTGTCCACAACACTTAAATTATTAGTATTAACGGGATTATCACCACGTTTATGTTTGTTTTTAACTCGATATTTCGAAGCGGTTACACGCTAAATGGTCACGAGTAGACTGTTTTGGCGAATGTTGTCATCTTGCTAAGGGCAAACATATCTGTCTACCCTCTTTCTGATACCTCGACTGGGATCCGATTAATAATTTAATTTCAAGACATTTTCAGGTTTCATAAATGAATATAAAAAAATAAAAATTGACAAGCATCGAAAGGGAATCGAACGCGGGCACATAGGGTACCGTCCCACTGCTCTACCTTTGAGCAATCGACGCACCGGTCGACCTTCGTCAATTTCTCAATCTCTGACGCTTGCGACGAATTTTTTTTATGAGAATAATGTAGCACTGTGAGTGCATTCAATCCTAGCAAATTGAGGGCAATGCTATGACAATCTATTATTCTTTGTTTATACGTCTTTTGGTATGGGTGTGACAGCTGTCAAATATGGCCTATTCGAGTATTCCGTACTGACTAAAAAATAATCCTTTATGAATGATTAACCTTTGATGAATGAATAACCATGTATGAAGGAATAACTGTGTATGAATGTATAACCCTGTATGAATGTATAACCCTGTATGAATGTATAACCCTGTATGAATGTATAACCCTGTATGAATGTATAACCCTGTATGAATGTATAACCCTGTATGAATGTATAACCCTGTATGAATGTATAACCCTGTATGTAATGATGATACCTCGTTCCCCGGTTTCCCGCACGGCAGGGAGTCCATCTTGAAGACGTCCTTGGGACAGAACTCGGAGTAGCCGGTGCAGTACTCCGGCAGGTCGCACTCCTTGTCCGCGGACCGACACACCGTGCCCGGGGACTTCGGCCGGCATGTCTGTAAGCACAATACAAAAACAATGGTAATAATTAGCTAGACGACTGGGTCCTTAATAAAATACAAAAGTACCGTTAAAACTATTGTCCAAAAAATCTAATTCGCGTTCTGTCAAATCTGACAGATAATGCTGAACTATGGCAACAATTTTTGATACAAAAATTTTAGTTCCATTTTATTTAATTTCTACTTTTTCTGGCTAAGCTGTACATTAGCGGCCGTTATCGCTCTGCCTACTCCACAAGGGATAAAGGCGTGATATGTGTATGTATGTATGTATAAAGCTTTGTTTCCCTCTGGATTGCTCATTTATTGTTTCTTCCCTCAAGATCACAGCAAAATACTGGCCAATTGAACTTTAACGTTGAAAAAAACCTACACACCGCTATTATGTTTGTTTTATAGCTTACTTCAAGATCGCTATCTATACAAGGTGTAACTTTAAATGCGCAAAACCTCAGACACCGTCTATCAGCCCATGAAACTGAACAACTTTCCCCAAGAAACATAGGTCGAAATGTGAGAAAATTATTTCTACCTCCCATACAAATTGACTTGGTCGGTCGGTAATTTTGTATGGGAGGCCAAATTTTTTTAAATATTTTGAACTTATGTTTCTTGGGAAAGTTGTTCAGTTTCATGAACTGATTGAGGGTGTCTGAGGTTTTGCTTATTTAAAGTTACACCTTGTATAGTAACGAAATACTAGTTTATTATAGCTTACTTCAAGATCGCAGCATTCTCCGGAGGCGCAAGTGGCGTTTCGTCTCAGCATGCACGTCTGCGGGTGGCAGCAAGCGTGGCAAGCGTTGCGCTCGCGCTTGTCGGCGAGCAGCCCGCAGTCGCACTGCTCGCCGGGCTCGACGAAGCCGTTGCCGCAGGTTGGCGAGTCGAAAAGGCGGGTCGGCTTGTTTCTGGCAAACGTACGATACAATGGTAGAAACCATGGAAGAAGTATACAGAGTTAAATTTTTTATACAAATTCAGTCAGCTGATCGGGAATTTTATATGGGATGTCACAAAAAAAATCACGTTTCCCAACACAGCCCCCATAGGAAAAGTTGTTCCGTTTCATGGTCAGATCACGCCTGCAAAGTTTTCGTTACACCGTCTTTTACACCCTGTATACACCTGCTTTGCAGATTAGGGCGCCTAAACAATTCGTTTGTGGACTGAGTCATTAATTAAATATAAAAGTTGTACGCTTAAAGCCTTTATCCAAAAATACTGCGGACTTCATTGATAATTTTTCAAAATATTGAAAGTTTAAAATTAACAAACAGAAAAATTACATAAAAGTAAGTGTTTTGACGCCATCCAAAATAGCAACTAATGACGTCATACATTACTATTTTCATACAAAATACCGTTTTAGATCGCTTTATTTCATTATCATTTGACCTGCCACCTGCCAGTCCAAAACCCTATTGTGAAATACATTGTTATTTCACAGAAAATTCAAGACCTACCCTACTCTCACAAAATATTGGAATAGCTGATAATTTGGCGCAATTTAAAAAATTGTTAAAATTATTAACATTATTGGTGCCAATTGGTGCGTAGATTAACCCTGCAAAGCTTACGGACTAAAAACGTCATGTCCAGCATTAATGTAATTACATTTTAATAGGATGTTATTCAATACCTGAGACAGTAGTCCATGCCACGTTCGAACGCCAAGGCGAGTGACTTCAAGCTGCAAGAACTCCAATGCACTGGCACGACGGACGTGCTTGAAGGGGACATTATGCATTTCTCGTCCGGACACTTGCATTCGCCCTCTATGTCGTGTTCCATACCTAAAATAAAACATACATACATACATACACAAATCACGCCTTTATCCCTAGCGGGGTAGGCAGAGCGCTAACGATCGCAAAATTACGGTCGTTATCGCCACGTCTGACAAGTATTGAGGGCTTTTTTAGATGATTCGTGTATCGCTGTAGTAACAGGTTGTCAGCCTGTCGCCTAAAATTGTGATACACATGAAACCCTCGAGTCCCTTAGTTGCCTTTTACGACACCCGCGGGAAGAAATGGGGTAAAATAAAAACAATAAATAATAAAAGTTGTACGCTTACTTACAACTATTGTCTAAAAATATTACTGACTTGATTCACAATATTTTTTAAAAGGGCCGAATAGAAAAATGACAAAAAGTGGAATGTCAAAGTGGAAAAATGTCATTGTAGCAAAATATTAAAATTATTTAATTGGGAGCTCAGGCTCACCCGGAAATTACTAGATCATTGGATCGGCCAGACAGCGCCCTTGACATAATGAACAAAAGGCTAAATCCTCGCCACCGTAAAAGCTACCTTACCTTCTTGTACATTTTGCGAATTGCTCATTTTGCGTGTAGTGCTCATTTTGCGATTTGCTTATTTTGCGAATTGCTCATTTTGGGGTTTGCACATTTTGCGTGTTGTGCCCTTTTTGCGTTCTGTACATTTTGCTCCAAAGGTTAGCCTTCGGGTTGCAGAGTTCAACTGTCAGTTTCATATAACGTGCTGGGCAAATGGGCAGTGAATTCTGGCAGAGGGGTAAGCCCGGCTAAGCCTTAAAGGCTAAAACAGGGAATGAGACTGTGGCACTTGAAGGTGCCACAAAACAACAAAAACACTGGTTGACTCTTCTAAACTTCTTTATTAATGTAGGAAAGAACCCTCCGTGAGAGTTTTCTTGATATATAGTTATGACACGAAGACGGGGATGATTTTCACTTCAGTATTATGTGATCTTATTTACAACAAATCATACAATCGTAAGCATTATTTATTCGGCACTTACATTCATGTTCGAGGATTTAGTATAGACTGAGTCAAAAGAAAATACGTCTGACGACATTCCAATTTCGTAGTTTGAATTGGTGAAAGGAGGGGTGACTTGGAAAGGATGCCGACGCAGAGTTTTTACTCTGCCATGACTCTGCTACAAGACTATTTGAAAAGACTATTTGTATGGTCAGCCTGGCCGGCCCCGAGGCAGTGCCTTTTTTATCCCACTCGTGCCGCGTTTCTAGTAGGAACATAAAATTGTTATAAAAAAGAGAAAACTGTGTCTGAAAATTTTCTCTTTTTTACAATGACTAATTTATTTTTTAGTCACAGTATTGTATTGTAAATTCCTGACGTTCTGAAAGCATTCGTGGTGAATCTACTTGGAAATAAACGATGGAAATTTGAAAATTTGAAGTTTGAACTTACCGAAGTTGTGCCCCATCTCGTGCGCGATGGTGGTGGCCACGAGGCCGATCACAGAGGAATGATTGGTGGAGACGCCCCCTGAGAACTCGTACGTGCATATCGGCCCTTTCAGCGCTTTGCCCACCACGCCATCTTTGAACTTTTGACGGCTGGAATTAAATATAAAGTATCTTCATGATCTCTCCGACCGATTTCGGCCATGGCGACCACTTCGACTCCTAATCAGATCGGCGCTGATGCGCCCGGAGATGGCTAATGCAGCCAATTTTGGCAGTAAACTCTCGTGCACAGTGTGGACACGTGGACAGTCTTACTAATATTATAAATACGAAAGATTGTATATTATTTACTCATTCACGCAAAAATTACTGAACCGATTTTCATGAAATTTGGCACACAGATAGGGGGTAACTTGGATTAACGCAAATGACAGTTCCTAAACTAAAAAAAAATTCCAGTGGGACGCTACGGGATTAAAACCGACTTCCACGCGGGTAGAGCCGCGGGCGTCCACTAGTAAGATAGATAAAGAAGAAGCGTAACAATGAGTACGATGTTGGTACAAAAAATAATTTCTTTAAATCAACTATATTCTTCTATACCGCCTTGTTGCCTAGATAGAGATATTGCTACTGTAGAAATAAGGCCGTCAACTGTACTAATCTGTTCTTTTGCTTCTTTGTTTATGGTTTTTTGTGCAAAGTATATTTCGATTTTGATTAATAATTATTATTATTTTTGTCTTTGTTAAGTATAAATTTTTAATTATCTAAATTTTTAACTTAGTAGACCAAAACATGGTCATCCATAATTCTAATTAAATAAAGACTAAAATAATGTCTTTGTCTTGTCTTGAGCACATACTCTTTTTTATTAAATTATCTACATCAATCTCAGACGCTTAAAAAATCGCGCTTTTTCTCATACTATACAAAACTCGCTTACGAAGTTTAACAAACTTACGTGAGCAGCTGTGCGTTGTCATTTCGAATGTGCTGCAGCAGCTGCGTTTTGCGGTACCGCAGGAAATGTGTGAGAGTGCTATCGCCGTCCTCCTCTAACGGTATTTCGTCCTGCTCGCTCCACACCATCACGCCCACTAGCGCTATGAAGATGTTTAGCGGAGCGTACACCTGAAAGTAAAAATATTTCTATAAACAGTTTTTCTTCCGTGTGATGCCGACTTAGAATAGCATCACCCCACATCCTACCCGCGGGTGTCGTAAGAGGCGACTAAGGGACTCGAGAGTATTGGTGTATTACAATTTTTAGGCGACAGGCTGACAACCTGTCACTATAGTGATACACATGTTTTCTGAAACAACCTTGGAAAACAATCCTCAAAAATGCCAGACGTCGCGATAGTGGCCATATTCTTACGGCCATTAAAGCTCTGCATACCCCGCAAGGGATAAACGCGTGATAGAAAGTTGTTCAGTTTCATGGCTGGTTTACCCCTTAAAATATTTGCAGCTAATATTTTTACACCCTGTTTTAGCGACGTCCTTCATCTAGCTATGCACTGTCTGTATGTCTCCATTGGCGAGGAACTCCCCGTGGTCAGCTACCAATATCATCCACGTAACGAGACTTTGGTATGTCAGTAAGAACGTTGGAAGATGTTTCGTATGCGGTGCGCCCCAACCATGCAGTGAGGCGTCTGTCTCTAGAGAGCAGTTACTTACCGAGTTGATGATATTAGCGACGTCCTTCATCTGGCTATGCACGGTCTGTATGTCTCCATTGGCGAGGAACTCCCCGTGGTCAGCTACCAACACCAGCTCCACGTAGCGAGATTGAGCGTTGGAATTGTAAGGTCCGCGGACTTCAGTGTCTTCGAATGTCTCGCGTTTGTGCTGAAAATAAAAAGACAATAATAAGTACCTTAAATAATGCCGTGTGATGCCGGCTTAGAATAGCATCACCCCATTTCTTTCCCGAGGGTGTCGTAAGAGGCGACTAAGGGACTCGAGGGCAGTCGCTCTGTGCGAAAACTTGGTTCCACTAATCCCCTAGGTTAGGAAGCCGACCCCGATAGAGAAACGGGAGAAGGCAAGGAGGATGAGAATGAGTGAAATTGAGACGACCGTTTTTATGGCCGTTGACGCATAGCACGCTGAGAGATAAGGGCGTGGTTTCTTTATGTAGGAACTGTAGGATCCTTACCCGTGCTCCTCTATTTTTCTTCATATCCTGCTCCAGCAAATGTTTCTTTAGCAGCAGCGGGTCATAGTTTGTGTTGTTAGTCACGCCGCCGCCGTAGCCACACTTGTAGTGAGTGTTGAGGTCAGAATGGTCGTAAATGTAATGGGCGGAGTTTATTTCGTTGCCTGGAAAAGAAATATAGTCAGGTTAGGGTAAAAGGCATAACAACAGAATAGTAATAAATAATTCCTAGAAACATAAAGGTACCTACACTCTACCATTTTCAGAAATGGAAATTTTTAAACTTTGTCATATTTTCAAATTGTCATTTTTCTTCTTTGATTTAGGACGTTATTAAGCTTAGTCATTTTTCATTTTAGACATTAGTCGCATAATTCACCCACGAGTTTCATTTCCTTCTAAATAACCCTGAGTATTGGCGTATTTAAGTAACTTAGACTTTCTTTCGACAGGCTAGATGTATTTCATCTTCTTGCCGTCGTATATGACCCATCGCACTCATTCGCAAGTCGAAACAGCGACCCACATTCCACAAGCTTCATTTCCTTTTGAATAACCCTGAGTATTGACAGTATTTAAATAACTTGGGACTTACTTTCAGCAGGTTCAATATATTTCATCTTCTTGCCGTCGTATATGACCCCTCTGACTCCGTGGCAGGTAGACACAGCAACCCAGGAGTTTGGTTTGCTTCTGACTGACCCTGAGTATTGGCAGATGTCTAGCTCCTGAAATATTAAAGAAATTACCAAGTTAGTAGTGTGTGCGAAGAAAGAAGAGTGTGTTTGTAGGTGTGTACAGTACCTACATAAAATATAACGTAGGATAATTTAAAATAATGTATTAGAATATAACTACGTATGAGCCTAATACACATACACAAATCACGCCTTTATCCCTTGCGGGGTAGGCAGAGCGTTAACGATCGTAAAATTACTGTCGATATCGCCACGTCTGACAAGTATTGAAGGCCCTTTCAGATGATTCGTGTATCACTATAGTGACAGGTTGTCAGCCTGTCGCCTAAAGTTTTAGTACACATAAAACCCTTGAGTCCCTTAGTTGTACCCTTACATCACCTCCGGGAAGAAATGGGGTGATGCTATTCTAAGCCGGCATCACACGGCAATACATGAGCCTGAATAATACAAGCAAATTCTTTTTTACCTCTTTCGTAGGCCTGTGCTGCACCGTCTTCCCATCCTTCTGGTAAGTAATGACATGGTCTCCGGAGACCAGCTCCTGGTTGAGAGTCAGGTCGAGGACATGCTCTTCGCCGTCTATGCTGACCCGCATCGTCACCTCCGGATGGTGAAGACCTTCCTGGAATTGTAATAATATTTTTCTTGGTTAATATTCTGTCTGTCAGAACCGTAAGGATGCGTGAGCGTGAGCCAGCTTAGTTACAAAATAGGTATGAAAGTAATATTTGTAAGATAATAAAAAGAGGACGACCGCGAGACGGAGATCCTTTCTCAGCAGTGGAATCTAGTAAGCTTCTCTTATTTCTTTTCCGAGTGGGGCACCGAGTCGTCCAACGACCCGATATACCCTGGTGTTAGTTTTTCAACGAGAAGTAGTAGTAGTCGCCTACTACTCTTAGAAGGCCTCTGACATAGTTGAGTAACGATCGCCGTCTAACTTATCATAGACAGCAACCGGGACCTACGGCTTAACGTGCCCTCCGAAACACGGAACCGTCTTTCTTACGGATAATCAGGTGATACAGCCTGCAATGTCTTAACCAGAAGGAACATACTCACAAAGGGATAAATATCAGTTGCGTGAGTGTCCCACTGAGAATCGAATCCGGAACCTTTGCGTGGCAGGCCGTCGTACTACCACTTCATACGCCACATCGTATCGTAAGCTTATTACATAATAATAAAGAACTAAGGCCAACCTTATGTCGTGTTGTAGATATTTCTCGTCTCGTTCTCGCATGATGAACGACGGGTTGTACTATACTGTGTCGACTGAAGTCTGTTGCGGGGCCTCCTGTAACAAAGCAAATAATAATCTTAGTATTGAAGGAAAGATTAAGGGAAGACGAGGAAGAGGGCGACCTAGACGAGCTTATATGGACCAAATCAAGGAGAAGATATGCGTCATGTCGGAAGTAAAGGAAAAGGCTCAAGTGAGAGCAGATTGGACATTACTCCACCGACAAGAGCGAGGCTTAATTAATGATGATGACGAAGGAACATTTGTCTACAGCCACAAGAGTCCCCCGTATCGGGGGGATATTGCCATACTCTCCACGCTTGGCAAGCCGACTACAAAGCAGTGAAATATGTTGCATTTAGGCTGGTTAAGTAAAAAAGCTGAAGATATTTATGGTGAAATTTTGAAAGTAACTAAAGTCTCTTTCTCGCTTTTCGTGTGGGGCAGCGAGTCGTCCAAAGACGCAATGAAACCAATAATGAAAGCTCACTAGTGTTCTCGGTGGTAAGGAATAACTTTCGCTAAGAAACATCCTCCTATGGAACGCTTCTATATCGAGACAATATAGTAAAAAAGTATATAGGTCAGCCAGCAGTCAAATAACAGCCTTTCTATTACGTATATCTCTTCAATTTGACAACAAAGTAAATAAATTGTCATTATTTATTTTGTAATATTACACCTAGTAAAACCCATATAAGGAAAAATAATTGCAAGAAAATATAAAAGACAATGCAAGTAATAAATAGGTAACTATAACTTTTACACAAGCAAAAGTTCATTAGCGTATATTATGCATTTTTCCTGTCAACATAATGAGTCAGAGTGCAAAACTGCATTTTATGCAAACAGGAAATGTTTTGTTCAGTTGCACATTAGTCATTGTTAATTTTCATCATATTGCAAATATGTTCTAAGTAAGACATTTTTATTAGTAAAGTTTCGAACGTGTTTTCCGGGCGTGTTTATTTTCTATTTAATACTAGATAATATCACGTCTGCAAAAGTTTGTATAATTATGTATACCTCACACTGTAAAATAACTTTAAAATACACACTTTAAAATAAAGATCAAAGTTTTTATGTAGGCATATACGTATATAAGGTAAAATGTCACGTTCGTAAAATACCAACGAGTTAACCAGAAATATTCTTCACACGAAACCGGTTACGTAGCATTGGTTTCATAGGCGGCCGAAGGGTCGATGAATGAGCCAATAAACCATGTTGAAAGAGTTTTTCAACTTTTTCATCGCCTAACGATCACCTAATTACCCGACTGCCTTAGGAGGGGCCAGGAGGGTTATGTTTTTCTGGAGTAGGATGTATGTATGTGGTATGATAAGGATCAGTAAATTATTTTTAGGCGACAGACTGACAACCTGTCACTACAGTAATGCAAGAATCATCTGAAAGGACCCTTAATACTTGTCAGACGTGGTGATAACGAGCGTAATTTTACGATCGTTATTGCTCTGCCTACCTCGCAAGGGATAAAGGCGTGATTTGTGTATGTATGTAAACTATTTTTTCATTAATACAAAATGGTGTACTTTAATTTTGTTTCATTATAACATTTTTTTTACTTCCTAAAACAAGTAAGTAAACAGGTGGCTGAATTCTGGGCATGCAAAATTTGACGACATCGCCATTGACTCGCAAAGAAGAAGTAAGTAACAAGTATTTAGGTAAGTTAGTCTTCATGTAGCGAGAGACAATCTCAATATTTTCTATTCGAGTTCGCTCTTTTACTCAGCACTGGTTTCCAGACTGACCTACTACATACACAATACTTCACTGCACTATTCTCAAAAAAATTAAGCAATAAATTCATAAACGTCATCACAAACCGAGCTGTACAAACATACGATGTTTATCTCTGTCTACTATACAATTAGCTAACTAGATAGGGGCAAGGATTAACCATATAAAGATGCAATTAGACTATTATCACGACATTATGGTATTACCGTCGACCAAGCGTGGGAGTTTGATTAATGGTGTTTTATGTGATGATGATGATATTGTAAACTTAATTTTGTAACTATCGCGTTTGATCTAGTAGAAAAGAGAAAACTAGCCCATAGAACTGATCAATTTTCCATAAGGACTTAAGATAGTATCTCAAATCATCTGAAAGGATCTTCAATATTTGTCAGACGTGGCGATAGCGATCGTATTTTTAAGGCCGTCGACGCTCTGCCTGCCCCACAAAGGATTGAGGCGTGAATGTGTATGTGTGTGTGTGTGTGTGTGTGTGTGTGTGTGTGTGTGAACCAGCTCCAGAGACTGAACCAATTTCCCTAGACTAAAAGGTGGCCTGTGTCCTCTCAGATAAAAAATCTGGCTCTGACACACTTTGTACGGGATACCAAAAGCACTTTCCAAACTGCTATAAATCACAACAATCATGAATGCTGGTATTAGATTTCTCGTAAGTCTCGCTAATGGCGTGTCGAATTAGTCTGTTTATAAAGTGCCGAAATAGCCATCAATATGGGCCATACGAGTACCGGGTATAAGCGTCTTTCTTTGCCTCGGCGTGTGGTACGCAATCGCGCGCGGCGCCCGAAATACAATACTTACGGGTTTAACTGTGTCATGTTGTATAAACAGATTTGGTGTTCAGCGAATCAAACAATTTAAATCTATTGAGACTTATAAACAATTCTCCCAGTTGCGTAAATGGCGTCATAAATTTTAAAAACAGTATAGCAAAATCGATCGGCACAGGCACGCAAACACAGCCTAGCAAACAAAGCCAAAAGTAGAATTAATTATAAGTGGACATTGATTGATCGACAAAATCGAATTACGATAGAAGATTGTCAGTAAACATTGCAACGTACACCTGTCTTACATATCAAAGTCGTTGAGCCTAATCGTAAGCTCTAAACGGTCTACTTGCTTCTTGCTCAAGATTGTACCTACAGAACTGGTAAAGTTATATAAATTATAAATAATTTGGTCCCTACTTCTTGCTTACGATATTGTACCTAGCAGCAGAACTACGATTTACGGAGCCAGAGTTCAGCATAAAGTGGTTTTTATGAAGCTGTATTAAAAATTACCAGTATAATTCGGTCCCATAATAGGTTGCTGCGTTGCTATAAAGGGGCCTATAAAGGTTTTACCAACCACTTTCGCTGTTTTGGCACGTGCCGCGACAAAAAAAGTCTCTTATAAAATCTAATAAAAAGTAATGACAGGTTTTCTTTTGGGTATCACTATGAGAGATCAGGTATTTTTTATCATGATTTCGTAATCGATCTACACCCGGTACGGAATGTTGATTTTTATTTTTTACTAGACCCTAAGGTTCCGGGCTCGTTTCTCACTGGGTCACTCACAAAACAAAGTTAATATTTATCACTTGATGAATTCGTTCCCAGTCTGGTTAGGACATTGCGGGCTGAACCTCGATTGTCCGTAAGTAAGATAGTTCTGTGTTTCCAATGTCATATTAAGCCGTAGGTCTCGGCTGCTGTCTGTGATTACTTAAAGGGCGGTCGTTACACAACCCCGTCAGAAGCCTGCTACTTGTAAAAGGCGGTTAAAAATTCTGACACTAGCCTTCATTGGGTCGTTGAACGACTCGGTGCCCCACACGAAAAGAAGACCAGGCGTTTACACTCGCACAGATTTGACTCCACAGTTTTCCTAGAAATCCTGCAGCGATCAACTTGTTATTTTCAGCAATCACCACGAATGTCCAAACAAGCATTACTCTGTCAAGACCAGTGTTTAAAAGTGAGACATTGCACCATCTATCAAGAGTGATCCCACGCTGGATGACACCGCTTATTTTGATGGACTAATCAACTCGCTCCAAGAGTTGGGTACAAGAGACAGGAAAATGTCATGCATGAGGATAAGAACTAACATAATTATTAAAATTTAAAATACGCCATTTTGAATTTATGAGTTTTTATACAGGGTTTAAGAGACGGCGTAATGAGCGTAATCAGACTATGAAACTGAACAACATTTTCTATGGCGGCTATGTTGGAAAACGAAAAAAAAATTTCAACCTCTCAAATAAAATTCCCGATAATCTGATTAACTTTGTAAGGGAACTCGATAAACATTTTTCGTTTCCCACCATAGCCCCCATAGTAAAAGTTGTTCAGTTTCATGGTCTGGTCACGCCTGGAAAGTTTTTGTTACACCGTCTCCTACACCCTGTACATAAAGCCAATGTCACTCACGGTCACGCTGCTGAGACGAATCTAACGACTCATCTCAACATTCGCCAAAGGCTCTAAATAGTATCGAAAAACACAACCTTCCCATTTAACCAAAAGTCAAAACAACATCGATCGCCGCAAACTGTTTACTTTTTGGAATATATTTAAGTTACACTACACTCTCAGATGATAAATAGATACATTGAGGATGTTCTCAAATCATTATAATTTGTGGATAGATAGTTTTCACGGTTTTTGTACGTTAACTTCCTCTTCTGTCAAATCTATAAGAATATAGGTCAGATCAAGCTAGTATAAGAGCGTGGAAAGTGTATTGTTAACGCTTTTCAATTTCTTTCTCTTAGTTCTTACATTGATAGCGCAATAAGTTTCACAATAACAATGATCTTGTTACTTAGCAATATCAATAATGTGCAAAATGTGAGTAGTAACGATTTAAGAGAAAATTGGCTTTTTGCTAGCACATACCTAGAAAGAATATGAAGGTTTGATAGCACTTATTAGATACTCTTACGCGATGGTAGCAAATGTGGTCGATAAATTTAATTATTTTAGCACCTACTCGTAATTTGAAAAACAAAACCGAACTAACTCTACCATAAAACTACAGAGGAGATTTCTCGATTTCCCTTATCAATTTCGGACTCTCCTTATGAGATTCAAACCCTTCAGAAACTAGATCAGACCGAAGCGGTGATTACTCACGATGCACTTGTAGTAATACTTGTGGAGTGCTAAGTACAGATGCCATGGGATAATCAGGAGGTCAGACAGATGACAGATGGAGTACTGCACATGTCGGCATGAGACACACTCCAGACAAGTCCTGAGATACACGAGTTGGCCTTGAGCCGGCTAAGCATGGGAAAGAAAGTAAACGAGTACAAAAATGATATAAAAACGACTGTCATGAAATTTGCCACACATACATATATATACAAATCACGCGTTTATCGCTCGTGGGGTAGGCAGAGCGCGAAAGTTACGGTTGTTATCGCCACGTGTGACACATGTTTGAGGGGTAGCTTCAGATAAATCGTCATTTTACTCGCTTTATCTTGCCTAAATTTAAACAAACAAAACTTAACCCTTTTTCATATTAAAGGTGTACTAAACAAAGAATCGCAGAAACAAAGAAAAATTACCCATATACCGGAAATATTATAGACGTCACTTAGTCAACTAAGTACATATCAAACCACTTAGCAAAACCTAACCAGTCTTGGTAAGCATAGCCATATTCACCCTGCTTCTAACTACTAATGAACAGAAATAGAACTCCATATCGTCGTCGTCGTCGTCTCAGCCGATAGACGTCCACTGCAGGACATAGGCCTCCCCCAAGGATCTCCACGATGATCGGTCCAGCGCCACCCGCATCCAGCGGCTTCCCGCGACCTTCACCAGATCGTCGGTCCACCTTGTGGGAGGCCTACCTACGCTGCGTCTACCGGTCCGTGGCCGCCACTCGAGAACTTTCCGGCCCCAGCGGCCATCGGTCCTACGAGCAATATGCCCCGCCCACTGCCACTTAAGTTGCGCAATCCTTCGAGCTATGTCGGTGACTTTGGTTCTTCTCCGGATTTCCTCATTTCTGATTCGATCGCGGAGAGAAACTCCGAGCATAGCCCTTTCCATTGCCCTTTGAGTGACCTTGAGCCTTCTTATGAGGCCCATTGTTAGCGGCCACGTCTCAACTCCGTAAGTCATCACTGGCAACACGCACTGATCCCAGACTTTTGTCTTGAGGCACTGCGGTAGTTGTTGAGAAGAGAAGATGTTACGTAGCTTCCCGAACGCTGCCCAGCCGAGTTGGATTCGACGATTGACCTCTTTCTGAAAGTTGGACCTACCCAGCTGGACTATTTGTCCCAGGTAGACATACTCGTCGACAACTTCCAGAGTAGAGCCCCCAACTGTCAGAGTAATGGGTGCAACAAGAGAGTTTGACATAACCTTGGTCTTGTCCATGTTCATTTTTAGACCCACTTGTTGGGAGGCTCTATTGAGGTCATCGAGCATTGTACCGAGGTCCTCCAGGGTTTCCGCCATGACCACGATATCGTCGGCAAAACGAAGGTGAGTCAGATACTCGCCGTTGATGTTGATGCCAAGTCCTCTCCAGTCCAAAAGCTTGAAGACGTCTTCCAGTGCTGCTGTGAACAGTTTCGGTGATATTACATCTCCCTGTCTCACTCCTCGCTGCAACTGGATAGGTTTCGAGTCCTGGTCCTGAAGTCGAACTGACATGGTGGCGCTTTCGTACAAGGACTTCAACACTTCGATATACCGATAGTCAGCTTGGCACCGCTGAAGAGACTGAAGTACGGCCCATGTTTCGATCGAATCGAAGGCTTTTTCGTAGTCCACAAACGCGAGGCAGAGTGGTTGGTTATACTCTTCAGTCTTCTGTATAACTTGCCTCAGCGTATGAATGTGATCCACGGTGCTAAAGCCTTTTCGGAAGCCGGCTTGTTCGGGAGGCTGGAAGTCGTCGAGCCTGCGTGCGAGACGATTCGTTATGACTCTTGAGAACAGCTTGTAGACATGGCTCAGAAGCGTGATGGGTCTGTAGTTCTTCAGCAAAGACTTATCGCCCTTTTTGAAGAACAGCATCACCACGCCTCTGTGCCATGCCTGTGGCGTTTTGCCCTCGAGTATGACAGAGTTAAACAATTTCTGCAGTGCTTTAAGTATCGGTTTACCACCGGCTTTCAGAAGCTCTGCCGTAACTCCATCATCACCCGGCGCCTTGCTGTTTTTTAGCTGTTTCAGAGCCATACTAATCTCGTACAAGCTGACGTCCGGGATGTCTTCTGTGTAGTGCCGGGTTAATCGAGCTCTTGGATCTGCGACCCGATTATTGACAGGTGTGCATGTTGTCGCGTATAACTGTCCGTAGAACTTCTCGACCTCTTCCAATAGCTCGGGCTTGGACGATACGATTCTGCCATCGTCGGTCATTAGCTTCGCTAGTTGGCTCTGGCCTATCGACAGATCTCTAGCAAACACCTTGGAGCCTTTGTTGCGCTCAATTGCCTCTTTAATACGGTCAGTATTAAATTGGCGTATGTCGCGGGTCAAAGACTTAGAGATCTGCCTATTGAGCTGCCGATATTGGGAAGTATCCTCCGACGACTGCAGAATCATCTCGCGTCGTTCCTCCATGAGCCTCGAAGTATGGTCTGAGATTTTTTTGGTTCTGTTCGTACGATTGGGTTTGAAGAACTTAGAGCCAACCGTAAGGACAGTTTCCACGACCCTGTCGTTATAGTCGTCCACGTCGATACACTCACCCAGGCAATCGAAGCGGTTTTGCAGGTGGAGCTGAAAGCTCTCAGGGTTTTGGATTTGGGCAGGTGCTGGTCGGAGCGTAGACTTCATCAGACGTGATCTCTCGGCTTTTACATTAAGATTCAACGTGCCTCTTACCATTCGGTGATCGCTACCCGTTTTGAACGAATTGATCACAGAGACATCGTTGAATATCCGTTTTTTGTCTGTCATGATGAAGTCTATCTCATTTTTGGTAACACCGTCGGGGCTCTTCCAGGTCCATTTTCGATGCGGCCGTTTCCTGAAGAACGAGTTCATCATAAAGAGTCCCTCCTTCTCCATGAAGTCGACCAGCATTTGACCTCGGCTGTTCCTCACCCCAATACCAAATGGCCCAACTCTCAGTTCGTCACCGCAACGATTGCCCAGCTTAGCGTTGAAATCCCCCATGACCACCGTGTAATGAGTCCTGGAGGTATGTATGGCTTTGGATATGTCCTCATACATTGCCTCCACGTCCTCGTCGGGGTACTTCGAAGTTGGGGCGTATGCCTGTATGACCTTCAGCGAATAACGTTTAGTTATTCTGAGTATAAGGAATGCCACCCTATTTGAAATACTCCCGACCTGTACTACGTTGTTCACGAGGGACTTGTGGACGATGAACCCGACACCACCTTGGGACAGATGGTCGCCCTCCCGGAAGTAGAGCAGGTTACCTGACTTCAGGGCTATCGTGTCCTCCCCCTCTCTTCGGACTTCGGACAGTCCCACTATGTCCCACCGTAACCTGCTCAGCTCTTCCTCGAGTTCCACTAACTTCTCTTCCGTCCGCAGTGTGCACGCGTTATATGTTGCCAGGGCCAAGGTCGTTCGGCGAGGGATCCACGCCGCCCGGGGATTCTTAGCACCCCTGGTCTCGGAGCCGGGTCGATTTTCGCCTGAATCTGCCCGGCCACCGGGGCCGCCGGGCACTTGGGGCCGATTTCTGTTTGTAGAATCCATAAGGGGGGTACGGGCCGTCACCCACCACGCTGGCCCAGTGCGGGTTGGTGGGGATTTGGTTGCCAGAGCCTCGTTAGTAGTCCAGCAGGGTGCACCGCGAGCAGGAGAGGTTGGCTTGGGGCCCGAGAGATGTAATTTGGGCCCCCTTACACCCCTGAACTCCATATAGACTTTCTATATTTGTGCTTGTGACTACAAGGGAACTTGTTTTGTAAAAAGTTGGAGACAAAGTGATTACATATTATAACTATTCATAGTTGTGATTTTAACGGGTTCTTACCGACGAATTTATTTTAGTTTTAAGTTCCCGATGCCGTGTGATGTCGGCTTAGAATAGCATCACCCCACATCCTTCCCGCGGGTGTCCTAAGATGTGACTACGGGACTCGAGAGTATTGGTGTATTACAATTTTTAGGCGACAAGCTGACAACCTGTCACTATAGTGATACACATGTTTTCTGAAACAACCTTGGAAAGCAATCCTCAAAAATGTCAGATGTGGCGATAGCGACTTTATTCTTATGGCCGTTAACGCTCTGCCTACCTCGCAAGGGATAAAGGCGTGATATATGTATGTATGTAAGTTCCCGATATTTCGACGCTGTTTCAACCGTCATGATCACAGGTAAACTGGAGTATCTGCGGGTAGCTGCTAGGGGCAGACATATCTGTCTACCCTCATTCTTCTTCGTTTTTGTGGAGCACAACCGTCACTATTGGAACTCATTCGAAAATCGGTTTACCCGTGAAACAGCGTCGAAATATCGGGAATTCAAAACAAAATAAATTCGTTGGTAAGAACCCATTAAAATCATAAAGAACCTATGAATAGTGTAGGGTAAACAACCGCGATAGTTTAAAACTTAGTAATATAGTTTGTTCATACCTTTGGAATAAAACTAAGATCTATAGTTTATTCATAGGGTCTGACACCGACGATATCATGAGACGAATCTGTAAATGACTGGACGAACCCCTTGTGGTTTTTAAAGCGCCTAGCTAGATAACTAACTAGTAAGTTTCTTTTTTTTTCGTATTAGACACAGAGTCATCCAACGACCCGATGAGCCCTGGTGCCAGACCAGTAGGCTATTGACGTATGCAGCCGCGATGTATAAAACGCTAGCTAAATGTCTATTGTTCATAATAGTCTTTAATTGATGCGTATGCACGTTCAAAAGCCATTTCATCTATTCATAAAAGTATTATTTATTACCTCTCTGTATAGAAAATATTATAATGCACATGCGCTATAAATTACTCATAAATTAACATAGCCGCAGATACATACATACATACACAAATCACACTTTTATCTCTAGCGGGGTAGGAAGAGTGTTAACAATCGTAAAATTACGGTCGTTATCGCCATAAAATAAATATCCTGGAAAATTCACACAGCGCCATCTAGCCCTAAACTAAGCAAAGCTTGTACTATGGGAACTATATAGCTGATATTAATTACTACTTATAAATATATTTTTTGTAAATAAACATACATACATACATACATACACATATCACGCCTTTATCCCTTGCAGTAGGGGTAGGCAGAGCGTTAACGTCCGTAAGAATACGGTCGCTATCGCCACGTATGATATTTTTGAGGATTGTTTTCCAAGGTTGTTTCAGAAATCATTGTGTATCACTATAGTGACAGGTTGTCAGCCTGTCGCCTAAAAATTGTAATACACCAATACCCTCAAGTCCCTTAGTCGCCTCTTACGACACCCGCGGGAAGGATGTGGGGTGATACTATTCTAAGCCGGCATCACACGGCTTTTGTAAATAAATACATAATTATTCCACAAATCTTTCAAAAATCTACACAGTAGGTACATTATTATACGTGTATCATAAAATCTATCAAAATAGTTACGTATAAAATATACGGGTTGAAATGAAATCCTTCTCGTATCGTGTCGGGCAAAACACATGTAAGCTTGTAAATAAACAGTTAAATGCAAGTAAAACGCACCGACGGACATATGTCAAGTGACACGATAAGATAACTGAAGCTTAACCTGTCACTCCGCACGAGAGAAATTGACAGGGGGAATGTCGAGATCGCGGTGTCGACAGGTTAGGGAAATGTCACTCTAATGTTGTAACTGGTCGATTAAACCAGTGAATAAGTTGTAATTTATGTTGGAAACTGCGTCCATATGGTGCAAATCTCAGAAGCATCGGTAGGTACGTACATTTTTTATGAGCTAGAAGACCTAGCAGGGCATTTGATAAGTCTTTCAATTTAAACTCGATCTGTCGTAAGGTTTCTTCCTTACTTTTAAGTAACGATAGAGCTTCAGAGCTGAATTTGAAACAAAAATACTTTCCTTTTTTGTACTTTTCTACTTATTTATTTACAATATTTTATTTAAGATTTTGACCCTCCTCAGTTTTATATTTTCAATCTACTTCTGTCATGTCAACGAACGGCTGTGTAAATCGCATCACACTAGACGCTGGTTAACACGTTTAGGTGTTTGAAAGTCGCCGTAACTGCACATTGCATACGCCGCCTGCATTTGACAATACAATCGCATGCGCCGATGCGTGACCCCTCGAACGAAAGAGCGCCCAAACGCATCCACTTCCTGCACTATAATACGTGTCGTGCGATATATTTGAGGCAAAATATTCTCAAGCATCACCCCATTTCTTTCGCGTGGGTGTCGTAGAAACCCGAGGAATCGAGGGTTTCATGTGTATTGCAATTTTAGGCGACAGGCACCTGTCCCTATAGTAATGCACGGCTCATCTGAAACGACCCTCAAATATTTGTCAGAAGTGGTGATACCGAACGTGATTTTACGGTTTTTGACGCTCTGCCTACCCCGCCTGGGATATAGGCGTGATATGTGTGTTTGTGTGTGTGTGTATAATATTCATACAACGATCAGATTCAAGGCGGATTCCACAGAAAAATAACGTAGGCAAACGTGTCTGCTGTGTTAGGCTACAAAGCTGCGGTTATTGATCTCTGGTCTGTGATCAAGACAAGACTAGATATACCTAGTCAAGCCAAGAGTAACTATCATTAGTCTCGCTAGATCATTGTCCTTACTGTTATCGAAAAGCCCGCTACCCCACAAACCCACTTAAAAACTCTTTGTCCGCCGAATTTCCGTTCCGAAATCGACATCCTTCGTGCATACAGAGTGCAGTTACTCGTTGACATTATAATTGTACATTATAATGAGATGCGCCGGCGCATGACGATTGCATAGGGTTGTCAAGTATAAGTCCTCCTATCTGTAAGCAGTCCCGGTCAAATTAGTGGAAGGTTTCAATTGCGTACTTCCAATGCATCAGCTCTTACAAAGAAAGATGTTTCAAGTATTCTGCACCAACGGCTATGTACTTAACCTGGGACCTTCGTTTGTATGGTAAGAATCGGCCACATCGGTCGCCTAGCTCAGACTTTGCTCCCAGACCTTCGGGTCAGCTAATTGTGTTGCTCTAGTCATTAAGGACACCTCATAGGCGTTATCGTTATTACGCGCGCTTTGTAATGTATGGGACTATAGTCTGTAAGTTTAGGTACTTATCTTTTTGTAAACAAACTTTGTACGAAAGTGTCACTTCTGAACTGTCAGTTTCATACAAAGTTTGTTTAAAAAAAGATAAGTACCTAAACTTAGGCTGCCCCCACATTGGGCGTTGGCCGAGCGTATGCGTTTCCTGAGCGTACTGCCGGCGTCGGCGCGGCGCGGACGTCGCGTCAGCGCACCGTCTGCGGGGCGCGGGCTTCGCGTTATACAGCGCCGCGCGGGCGCTGCGTGAACGCCGCGCAGACGCCGCGCTTACGTCGCGTTCCACAGGCGTTCGGCCGCCCGTGTCCCCCGCGCACATTCCCCCCCGCGCCCGCTAGCATCTCAGTTGCGGCCGAACGCCCGTGGAACGCGACGTAAGCGCGGCGTTCACGCAGCGCCCGCGCGGCGCTGGACAACGCTGAGCCTGCGCCCCGCAGACGGTGTGCTGACGCGACGTTCGCGCCGCGCCGACGCCGGCAGTACGCTCAGGAAACGCGTACGCTCGGCCAACGCCCAATGTGGGGGCAGCCTAACAGACTATATATGCGAGACGGCACACTGCTTACTCCTCTCCTGCCCTATGCAACGCAAGCGGTGTGATCTCTCATACAGCCCCATACATTACAATCCGTACGCGAGTGATTCTGTGTTCGCATACAAGCTGCATACACTTAAGTGTTTCTAAGTCAATCGTTATTTGAATTTGCCAACCCTATATTCACACCTATTGTTGGCGCCCAAATCCCATTGCATTGGGGTTCAGTGTGGAGCGTGGACCCTGACTCACGACCTGCAGCCAACCCTGACGGGGGGTCAGCGGATGTGAAAAATAATGGCCAAAACGTGTCATAAAAAAGTTTTAACTGTCTAACGCAAATTTAAAAAATCTTTATGTTTTGATTTCCAAGTAGATTCACAAAGAATACTTTTAGAATGTCACACACATTATTATCATTAGATAACGCTTAATTCTCGACTGGGTACTGAGGCTTACGGGGTAGGCAGAGCGCCGTACAATACGGTCGTTATTGCCACATCTGAAAAATACTTGAAGGTCGTTTCACACATATTGTGTACTACCTATAGAAACAGATTGTCAGCCTATGGTTTAAAATTGTCATACACATGAAATCCTCGAGTACTTTAGTCATCTCTTACGACACCCCTAGGAAAGATATAGAGTGATGCTTTTCAATCCCGGCACCACAAGGCAAATTAATTCAATGCAATGACCTCATTATGGAACCTGAATTAGGCACTTGACATACCTACATGGCATTTCCCCTTCAGTTAGTTAGTATGAAGAACAAAATAAACAAACATTGAAGATAAAACAAACAAAACAAGAATCATTTCCTTTAATAAACAACTCGCACACAGATGAGAGTAATATTTGTTGTGATATGAAATATAGAGGATATTTCTATTCATACCACAAAAACTCTTGAACCAAAATATGTTCAGCTTCCTATGCTATAAGGGTTTTAGAAATGACATAGCCAACCTGACTAGAGCGTCGGTGGCCAAGTGGTTAGGACACCCGTCTTACAATCGTGAGACCAGAGTTCGACCCCCGCCATGTACCAATGTGTTTATACTCACGTACATTTACCGACTGCTCTTACGTTACGGTGAAGGAAAAACATCATGCATGATGAAACCCACATTAAAAAATTCAGATATTCGTGACTTAACATAGGATTCGGGCCAGGTTAGCCTTCGTTAGGTCAGATGGCAGTCGCTCTGTGTAAAAACTTGGTTCCACGTCAAATCCCCTAGGTTAAGTAGCCGACGCCGACAGAGAACGGGATAAGGCAAGGAGAATGATGGTAGCCAGCCTGACTATCTCTCTAATGGCAGTACAAAGCTAAACTAAGCGACTACACATCAACACAAGCAATTTTAGCTTGCGTTAGGTCAGGGTTATTTTGTAAATATTATTAATATTACTTGGCGGATACTAGTGGGTATTACACTGATGTGATGTGATTTCAATCAGCATTATGTCTGGCACGTGGTCTGGCAGGTAAGATGAGATACTTTTTAAAACGATATTTTGTATGAAAATGACGTCATATGGCTCGATAGTGTGAAGTGTCAGTTGGACGATTTTGGCCTTCGAGTTTCGGATCTTCATCGGATTGTAGGTAGACTCCGCGTCCCACTCACAATAAATAAAGAATTCGAATAGTCAATAAATAAAGGAATCAGCCCCCCCTGTCTAAGCTACATGGGAATATTTTAAAACTGTAAAAGTAACAGTAGCATTTGTCCAAAAGTAGTTGGAATTGAGCCAAGCCAGTGAGGGTAATAATTCTATCAGAATCACAATCTAATTTAAGTTTTTTTATATTCTTTGGATTTGTGTCCTAAACTAAAGGTTTAAGTACATTTAATTCTTCTATCGTGTGAAACAGCGAGTTGACGAACGACCCAACCGGAACATTAGTACCATTAGTCAAAAAAATTAAGGCACAACAGGCGAAGTTACTAGATTTTTTTTAGTTTTTACAGTATTCGTTTTATTGGCCTGATGGTTTACATTTAAAACATATTCAAGATAAAGTCGCACGAACCGACTATGTTAAATAGTCAAGATAGAAACTATTTTAAACAATTAGCTTCCAGATCACATAAAAACGTGGAGCTCATTTAGAGGTACGTGAAACAAAGTCACCTACTAACTAAGAAAACGGATATCTCAATCTAAGCATGCTGGCTAGAGGCTGAACGTGATTCGTTTCCATAAACGCATCCCTGAAAAAAGTAAATTTAAATATCGAACGCGGCGCGTTGACTTTTTACTTTTTTATTTCTTTTTTTTAACTGGCTGACGCACGGTCTGTGAACTTCCTTCCATTGTGAGAACCGTTTTGGATCGCGCTCATCCTTAGCACCAACGAATACTGTTATGATGTTGTTATGTTTTGAATTAAGAATCGTATTACGATTTGAAATAGCTACGTCTATTTTTCTACATAAATGTTTTATAAATACGCTCTGCCTGCCCTGCTAGGGATACAGGCGTGATATGTATGTGTATATAAATATAGATACATTTTGTAAGCATTTCGCTCCTATAGGTACTTCAGTTATATGATTTGTGCGGTAGTATTATGGTGCGCATTTCTTTTGCGGTCTTAGTTATTAATTTCAAAGAAATTAAATTTCCATGAAATTAGCCTTTTTGATTTCATAGAAAACCCACAAGTTGAACTCCGTCTATCTAGCCTGTGGCTTTCCTGTTCATTCTATAGTAGGTAAATACACAATATATAAATCATCTTTTTCCTATCCAAATATACAAATGGTAAATATGAGTATTTGATAACATTTCACGACCTTTTTTGGCTTAAAGGACCACAGATAGCGGGGAATAATACATGCGGAAAAATTTACAGAAACTGAAAAAATGTTGCAGGTACGGGGCGAAAATCTAGTACCTACCTATAGCACACCTATAGTATAAAATAGAGCTGGCACTTTCCGTCAAATAGGCTTAAAAAAGGATAGGAGATATCTTAGTTATTTCATGTATTAAAATGTCTATGTTTGCCGTGTGATGCCGGCTTAGAATAGCATCATCCCATTTCTTTCCTGTGGGTGTCGTATGAGGCGACTAAGGGACTCGAGGGTTTCGTGTATTACATATTTAGGCGACAGACTGACATCCTGTCACTACAGTGATACACGACTTGTCTGTAGCGACCCTCAAACATTTTGTCAGACGTGGCGATAACGCTCTGCCTACCCCGCCAGGGATATAGGCGTGATTTGTGTGTGTGTGTGTTAAAATGTCTACAATTTCTTCATCATTCTGTAATCTGTAATTTACTCGCCATCTTTTCCAAACGTATTATAAAGGACAGCACGATTATAATTTAGGAAAATTGCCGAATTCAAACCAGAATAACTGTATATTTGTATAATGTAAACATTTACCTACGAAAACGTTTTCATTACCAAATACTAGACCAGTTGCATAATATCCAGAGGCATATTCATGTTTTTGTAAAACCGGCACAGTCGAGTAAGGCGCCAAGGTGAACCGGTGTCCATACTTACTTTCTCTCTTTATTGCAGAATGAAATTGCCTATACTGTGGCTGGATACATTTCTTAAGGAGTTTATACGTCACTTCGATTAAGTTGTGCCCTTCAAGTGTCCTGTTAAGCTTGTTGCTTGTGAAATAAAATTTGCCGTGTGGTGCCGGCTTTGCCGTGTGATGCCGGCTCAGAATAGCATCACCCCACATCCTGCCCGCAGGTGTCGTAAGAGGCGACGAAGGGTCTCGAGCGAGAGTATTAGTGTTGTATTACAATTTTTAGGCGACAGGCTGACAACCTGTCACTATAGAAATACACATGTTTTCTGAAACAACCTTGGAAAACATATACATATATATATCACGCCTTTATCCCCTGCGGGGTAGGCAGAGCGTTAACGACCGTGAGAATACGGTCGCTATCGCCACGTCTGACATTTTAGAGGATTTTTTTCCAAGGTAGTTTCAGAAAACATGTGTATCACTATAGTGACAGGTTGTCAGCCTGTCGCCTAAAAATTGCAATACACCAATACTCTCGAGTCCCTTAGTCGCCTCTTACGCCACCCGCGGGAAGGATGTGGGGTGATGCTATTCTAAGCCGGCATCACACGGCAAACCAATCCTCAAAAACAAACCTCAAAAACAAACCTCAAAAATGTCAGACGTGGCGATAGCGACCGTATTCTAACTGCTGTTAACGCTCTGCCTACCCCGCAAGGGATAAAGGCGTGATATATGTATGTATGTATGTATAAAATTTCATTGTTTTTGCTAGGGTTCATTGGGTCGTTGGACGACTCGGTATCGCACACGAAAAGGAAGAGAGAGATTGTTTTGCCAGCTATTCTCACTTTAGATAAAGAAACGATCTGTGAATGGCGATGGTTACCTAAGTGTGAGGGAGAAAGCACAACCGCCTGGTATATGTAAGAGCATTAGTGGGTGAGAGAAAGCACGACAATCAGTATATTTTTTATATGTCAATTTCATGATCAGATTATATCCTTATAAAGAATGTAATTAATTATTCAAGTAAGGAACTTTCTCGTACTTTTACGGACCTGTTAAGAAATAATACTTGCTTTTGCGATTGCGACCCTGAAGTTACTTGAAGTCAGTCTTCTTCTTCTTCTTTTCGTGTGGGACACCGAGTCGTCCAACGACCCGATGAACCCTAGTGTCAGAATTTTTCAACCGCCTTCTACAAGTAGCAGGCTTCTGACATGGTTGTGTAACGATCGCCGTCTAAGTGATCATAGACAGCAACCGGGACCTACGGCTTAACGTGCCATCCGAAACACGGAACCATCTTGCTTACGGACAATCGGGTGGTTCAACCCGCAATGTCCCAACCAGACTGGGAACAAATTCACAAAGTGATACATATCAACTTTGTGAGTGACCCACCGAGAATCGAACCCGGGACCTTCTGCGTCAAAGGCAGTCGCACTACCACTGCGCCACATCGGTCATTTTGTATCATCCACCCATACAAAATCACAATCAGCTGACTGTCTTTACATAACAAAAATTCTTTATTGCACTAAATTAATAATAAGCAGTTGAAAACACGAACAACAGAAACAGTACAAAAAGACGGCCTTAATGTTAAGTAGCATTCTCTACCAGGCAACTTGGATGAAAGCGAAAGTGCGACAATGGAAGCGGAATAGTGCAAATATTATGTAATATTAGGTATATATATATATACGACAATATACATACATAATACATACAAAATTTTACCTACTAATACATAGATAGTGTTCTATAGCAAAAGGTTTTTTCTTTGAGGCAGTGCCTTTATATATATTTTTTATCCCACTCACTCGTGCCGCGTTTATACTAGGAACATAAAATTGTTATAAAAAATAATAAATTGTCAGACACAACTTTTTTTTTGAGCCAAATTTTTATTGTAGATTCCTGACATTCTGAAAACTTTTGTTGTGAATTTACTTGGAAATGGAAAAAATTTAAATTTGCTATTTCATTTGCTATTATTTTTAAGGAAAATTGTTCAGTTTCTGGACGTGAAAGAGCCTTATCAGTGCTGTTCCTTACACCCTGTATATCTGGCGAGGCAAAGAGCCCAAGGCTATGCTGTTTTCTGCAGCAGGCGAGCGTGAAATCCTGAACAATCAGAGACTGCCAGGTCAAGATAACGGAACCGGGTTACAGAGTTTGTATACGCAGTTGTCACTACCTGGCCTACATGTGTACATCACGCTTGTATTCCTTGCGGGGAAGGCAGACCATAAAGGCCTTAAACACAGCCATTTACGCCACATCGAGCAGAGGGACATTGCTGAAAACTGTGTATCACCATAGTGACAGGTTGCCAGCCTGTCTCCTAAAATTGCAATACACATCAAGCCTCAAATCTGTTGACACCCAAGGGAAAGATATGGGGTGATGCATCACACAATCACGCGGCAACTCTTTCTTCTGTAATATTGAGGCATATAAAAAATATGCCGTGTGATGCCGGCTTAGAATAGCATCACCCCACATCCTTCCCACGGGTATCGCAAGAGGCGACTAAGGGACTCGAGAGTATTGGTGTATTACAATTTTTAGGCGACAGGCTGACAACCTGTCACTATAGTCATACACATGTTTCTGAAACTACTTGGAAAACAATTCTCAAAAATGTCAGACGTGGCGATAGCGACAGTATTCTTACGGCTGTTAACGCTCTGCCTACCCTGCTAGGGATAAAGGCGTGATGTAGGTATGTATGTATGTAAAAAATATTCTCGCAATTGCGGCCTTTGGCAAAGTAAACCATAACTACCGCTTCTGGCCAGATGGACCGATGACTTCAAAAGGCGGCGGTTGGTAGCGACTAAATGGCTAGAACGGGAGATAGTTCCTTAGTTATGGCGTGCCCTAGGGGAAGCACTGGATTACTACAGACTTGTGTGAAGTGCAAAATAAGGCTTTAGCAGCAAAACAACTATTTTATAAATGTTTTCCGCCATAGGCTGTGCATTCCTGGGTATCGTTTTGCCCTATCTGCTTGGTCGTGTTGGACTAATATAAAGGTGAAGTATAGGAATACCTTCAACTAAGTCAATGCGAATGTAACTTAACCTAGGGCCAGGTTAACCTTCGGGTTGCAGAGGTCAGATGGCAGTCTCTGTATGTAAAAACTTAGTTCCACGAATAATCCGCTAGGTTAGATAGCCGACCCCGACCCGACAGAGAAACGTGATAAGGCAAGGAGAATGATGATGATACAACGCGTTCATACGCAAGCTTTAGCGAATAATGTAGAACATTACGTTTTTTTTAATAAATTGTAAACTTTATAATGATAAAAAAAAAAACGTTGCCATGCGGTGAAACTCAAGCGCCAGCTACAGCGCCGCGCACCCCGCGCCCGCCTAGCGACGCTATATAAGCTCGCGCCCGCCGAAGACGAAAACAGTTCAAAGCCACCGAAACAGTAGCCAGCGAGGGCTGCTCCCGCGACACCAGCGCGTAAACTGGGTTCCGCCGAAGCTCCCGAGTATTACCGTCTATCCGTATATTTTATTGTAACGATCGTCTACATCCTGATTTTCATAAGTGGTTCCAGTCTCTAGCAGAGATCCAGGTTAGTGGTAGAGTACGGCTTCCTTGCTTATCGCGTTACGTGTAATTTGTATTGTAAACTCCAGGACATAATATTTACCAGTTATTTTACCGCCTAGTGTGCAATTAGGAAGGTGGTTTCCCCGCCAAACCAAAGCCGTCGGTATCGGGCCGTGCCTGATTACTGGTTTGTTGCATGCCTTGCGGGAAAGGACATATTTTACACGAACAAGAAGAAGAGGAACTATTTCATTTGCCTAGGATAAGCCACTGCTTTAGCAAGTCGATTATTTGAATATTAGGTCATTATGTACCGGCTTTCGTCTCAGCTGATGCGCATGTGTGTTTAATACAAGAGGGCTTCCCCGTTTAACCAATCCATCTTAATCAATGTTTGCATGCTAACGGGAAGGAGATACCATGTAATCTTACACGAGAAGGAAGAGGAAGAGTGGTAGTATTAAATCCAATCACGCAAGGAAACCCGTGCCTACCATTTTATTTCTATACGCACTTCAATTTTATACTTATTGTCGCGCTTATATTACCGCTGTGCTTTCCCCCTGCTCGCTATTTTAGTTTAAGTATCTTTACCGAATAAAGTGTTATTTTTGTGTCATATAAAACTGTCGTACATTTTTCCGTGCCCACCAACCTACACAGAGCTAGAACCCACAAACCCCAGACCCTGAGGTCAGAGTTCTCAACTCATTTAAATGTCAATGACAGAGGCTGCCTTCGACGGCTGACCACATCATTACAACGTTCTGAACAAAGGTTAGGTCAGAAGTACCCTAAACCGACGAACGTGCATGAAAAGACTGATGAATGTAGAAGAAGCGAAAGAAGTATGCCAGGATCGTAGCAAGTGGAAGGAAATAGTCTCTGCCTACCCTAACGCGAAAGAAGCGTGATTAAAAACACACTGAAATTATAAAACTCACAAACTTCCTTTACAGTATCAACAAACAAAGCACAAGTTCAACACGAGTCAATGACATAAAAAAACTCATTGTTTGAAAACATTATCTTTTTTACACGCGCTTTTATCAACAAAATTACTCAATATTAATTACACACTTGTTGAATAAGACACATACATATCTAGCCTTTATCCCTTGCGGGGTAGGCAGAGCGATAACGGCCGTAAAAATTTGGAGGAGCACTTCGCCTAAAGAGGGATCTAAGAAAAAGCACACCATACTCAACTCAAGATAACTAATATTGTAGGTAATAAAAAAAAATTATAATATCAAATTATTAATATCAAGTACGTAGGTTGGATTCCCAATGGAAATAATTATCTTGATAAGCCTACTAACAGTAAGCTATCTTACAATATTTATGTAAACAAGCTATACGTTGTACAAATATTGACATTTTTAAGATTTATGAATGAAGGGGAACAGATTACATACATTCATCTCCATTTTTACTATATAGATAACTGAACCACACACGAAGTTCAAACTAGGTAGTCTTATTTATATTTTTCTATATCCGTCAATGAAACAAATCCCATACAAAAAGAGAGAGAGAGAGAGAGAATGAAACAAACAACACTATTGTCTACATAAACTGTTATTATAAGTACAAACTTTATTTAATTGTTGAAATATTTAGCTTCAGATATTGATTTTTAGTCCTAACCTTAATTCTATTGCATTAAAAGCTGTAGCAGTCCACTGCTAGACCAGGACTTCCCCCTATCAGCGAATATTGCCATACTCCGCTTACAACTCATGTGGATAGGCGAGCGCAGTGCAAGGTGAACTGAACCTTACTAAAATTCAATTTTACGGGCACCTGCAGTTCCGCAGTGACATGTACCAATGAGTGAGTGAGTCAGGATGCGCGTGGGCACACTATCGCGCCATTTCGACACTAACGCCAGCGATAGTGCCTATAACAGTTAATTTATTTACCTATTAACGGTTGCACCCGCTGTCACTCATTTTCCTGTGGTAAGAAGTTGTTTTCCCGGCAAATATTATACATATATTTTTTTTTCGAGTGGGACACCGAATCGTCCAACGACACGATGGACCCTAGTGTCAGAATTTTTCAACCGCCTTCTAGATGTAGCAGGCTTCTGACATGGTTGTGTAACGATCGCTGTCTAAGTGATCATAGACCGCAACCGGGACCTACGGCCTAACGTGCCATCCGAAGCACGGAACCATCTACTATTTACTTAAGGACAATCGGGTGGTTCAGCCCGCAATGTCCTAACCAGACTGGGAACAAATTGACAAAGTGATAAATATCAACTTTGTGAGTGACCGACCGAGAATCGAACCCGGAACCTTCTGCGTCAAAGGCAGTCGCACTACCATTGCGCCACATCGGTCGTCAATTATACATATTATCTTGAAATATTAAATGCGCGTCTGTCCCTATGTATGCAATTATATACCCATCATGTTTGTATGTACGCTTAGTTCCATAAAACTTCAAAACGGATTTTGATGCAGTTTTTTTTAAGGGCAGAGTGATTAAAGAGAAACGTTTATAAGTATAAATACTTACCGGGAAAGCAAATTATTCCCACGGGAAATTAGTTACTGGGTTACCGCTAGTAAATTATAAACCTGAATTACCTATTAGTATTTTCATTAGTTATAGTAATTTCGAGTCTCGTATTATCAAATGTAAAATCGACAGACGAATATTGATCACTAACTAAGATTAAGTATGAGTAGGTGTTCATCACTGAATCATTCATAAACTGCGGCTATTGTACATTCCAAGAATTGCACTTAAGAATCGCACATAAATATCCTACACAGATGATTAATAGTAAACACAGAAACACGTGTATATCGTATCCGGTGACCACAACTGTTTTCTTCATTAACTCTATGACTAGAACAATTTTGCGCGTGCTAAAAAGTATTTTCAAACAAAAAAAAATTCCTCATTCCCAGGGACCCGAAAACCTACCTACATAGTCAGGCAAAAGTCTGGGCCTGAACCATAAGCATAGAGCCAACTGAAGCAAAAATTTATACATTACTTAAATGAAGAGGGCGGCTGGTAGCGACTGGATCGCGAAAGCGGGAGATCATTTATTGTGGCGTACCCTGGGGGAGGCTGCTATAGGCTGATTTGATGATGACGTGATGATGTACTTAAATACATAAAAGAATGGAAATTTTTTCATCAATATCTAAAGAAAATTTACGTCTCTTTCAAAATGTGTCACTTTGTATCCCATAGAGGAAGGAAAGGGCCTTTTCGTTTCACGTTTCTGGTCCACGAACAGAATTCAGTCTAAAAGGTAACTGATGTCCGTTAATTCTTTCTAATAAATCGTTTTGTTTCCAATCTCGAACTATGTCAAACGCATAATCATATCCGATAACTCGGCACGTGCTTCATTCTTCCACAACAATGGAGTTATGTAGTTGAAGTGTGACTGATCTTAGATAACTTGAACAGATGCCATGAGTCATACCAGGTGAGAATCTGAGTCAGATTTCCCGCGATTCGAGAGGATTTCTCAGACTCGCAGACGGAGGTGATTTGTTTATAATGATGTTGTTTGCCGTGCGGTGTGATCTTAGAACACAACACTTTTGTAAATAAATTGTTTATACGAATATTACTCACTCGTCATGTTTACTTCTGCGACGTTTCGAACCAATCGGAGGTACTTCGTGTGTGTTTCTGCTACTTTATCGCGCTGTTTTTTCTATTATCTATATATACAATTCACCCCATTTCTGTCCTTAAGGGTCGTAATAGACGACCAAAAGACAAATCCAAGGAATTGGCCGCAATGTTCTGTGTAAAAACAAAACCTCCCTCTGGACTAGCCACTCTGCCTGTTTTCCTAATATTTTAGGTTATTTAAGCTATAGAACATAGGTATAGGTACACAAAATCACAAGACAATATTGACCTAAATCGCACGAAGGGACTACGAAGTCAATCATTCAATAAATGTCAGCACTGTAGGGCGTAGTGCCTAGGGAGACTGACCTTTCTTATCGTGTGCTAGCGGAAGGGACCGTCGTTATACTATCTGGAAATAGCTCGTGCTTATAAAACAGCATGAAAGTTTATGTATATTGTTTGATAACTTTGATACGAAAACGTGCACAGTTTAAGGCCTCTTTCACGCTTAACGCACAACGCAGCGGCCTGTCAGATCCATGCTGGAAATGTCAATCCCCATACTAAAACCGCTCAACCACTGTAGACGTCAAAATAACGTAGCTGCGACGACAGCGGTTGAGCGGTTTTAGTATGGGATTGAAGTTTCTAGTATAGATCTGAAAGACTAGGATGCGTTATTTTAGCGCTGCACTCTGCGTTAAGTGTGAAAAAGGTCTTAAAACAAATATGATAATAGAATGTCGCCTACTTCAGTAGTACAGTACGGTCTACTTTACCAGGTCCAAAATAAAACAAGCGCATTGGAAATATTATGAAAAACAGAATAAGTATTTATTATAACAGCTAAACTAAACAAAATTTGCTCTTGCTCAAAAGCAGCAGAAACAATCCAATTGTGTAATTAAATCTATATGAGATGCGATGCCAGCTTAGAATATCGCCACTTCATCACGGGATTAAGAGAAAAATCCAAGCCGCCTGCCAAGCATAGTACGACAAACAAAAACCTCCGAATAGAGACCTAAGTCCAGCAGTGGACTATAGCTGTTGATGACGTCAGATCTGTTTTCCAAAAAGAAACACAACCAGACATTCATTGAACAGATGTTTCATCAATCTACGTAGTGTTGTGTCTGGGTACGTCACACCAAATGGGATTAATGTGATCTTAACACTTGCTTAATCAAACACATGCCACGTAGTAACTACTGTACATATCCGTTGCAATTATTATGGCGAACTGGCCTATACATCAGCTGACTAAGCGCATCAAAGAAATCTCAACCATAACCTGAAAGACATACGATATAATTTACAAAATCCTTTAAATGCACTTAGCACGTTTTTCATTTGAAGGATGTTACCGCACGACACGACAAACTTATTAATGTAGTTCATTTAAAAACCGACAGGAACAAATTGTAAGAACAAGTAACAATTATAGACTGCAAAACCAATTTGCTATCTATACAACAACTATATATTTGCAGTTGCAAAACTACCGCGCGGAAGCTTTTGGTAATATCTTTAGGAGAATCGACAGCAATAACAAAGTTGTATCGAAAGTGAGTCATCGTAAGTTCTTGACCTCATGATAGCATCCGCAGGCTGCACAGCATGCTGGTATCTTCACTGGGCTAGATTCTATGATGCATGCTGAAACGTGTGCCCTGGATTTTAGTATTCTAGATACGTTTGCTCTGTATTTCAGTCAGTAGAGATGCATGTAGACTATAGGACATAGTAAGGTAGAGTTTAACAAAGTAGGTTTTTCGAGTTTTATGGTTTATTTTATTTACAGCCTTTTCACATCTTCTTCATTACATTACATTAACTGTCTTGTATGTTTCTACCAATACATTTTTTTCTAAGGACCTTACCATTACCAACTGCTTTAGTTAAGTATTTACTCAATACAAGCAGATGCTACCTATTGCTTGTTCTTTATGTTATTTTGATACAGTGTTCATCATTAAAATTCCCACCAGCGTAAAAAACAATCAGGTAGGAGACTAAGGAATTAATGGCGCCACTCTCGATCTCGACTGTGCGTTTTTTCCCTCCGGACGACTTTGACACTTTCTTAAGCTTGGCCCTTTTTAAACTTGGCACTTTCCTACTTTGACACTTTCTTAAGCTTGGCCCTTTTTAAACTTGGCACTTTCCTAACTCGTCTCATTCCTTATCTTGAATCTTTCCTAGCTCGTCTCTTTCCTTATCTTGAATCTTTCCTAACTCGTCTCTTTTTTAACTCGCCATTTTCTTAACATTAAAAAAGATGTATGTCCTGCAGTGGACGTCAAAAGACGCTGATGATGATACAAAATAATAAATAAAATTATAAGGGTTCCGTTTTTTACCATTTTGGCTATGGAACCCTACAAATTGTGTGCTAGAAAACTAACTACGAAGTCCGGATAGGTACTGGCTACTTGAGCGATTAGATTAAAACCTACTTGAATAGTAATCTCAAGACTTCTGTAGTTAATTTATACCTGAGAACGACGATTAGTCGCAGAATGTCCCATTCGCGAAACGTTTTTTCCACGCGGGAAAAAAAATCTCCCGTTCGCAATATGTCCGGGGACATTCTGCGACTTATCGGAGAACGATCTGTTTTCGTTTCAATGCGAATTAGACAATTAGAAATACCGAGTTAAAAAGGGACGAGTTAGGAGAGTACCAAGTTAAGAAAATGGCGAACCTGAGTAAGAAAAATGGCGAGTTAAAAAAGAGACGAGTTACGAAAGTGCCAAGTTTAAAAAGGGCCAAGCTTAAGAAAGTGTCAGAGTCGTCCGGAGGGCGTTTTTTCTGTGATTCGTCAAAAATGTGTCAATGTCAAAGTTTAGTTACTTCTTATTTGGTGCGTTTAGACACAGTCGCGCCTGCTGTCATCTGCAATAAGCTTTGAGTTTTCCTCCCTCTAAAGTATTGCAAACTAACCAATTATTTACAATCATGATTACTAACATAAATTACGAACTACAAAACCAGAGACTTTTACGATACACTAAGGAAATTAGCTGTTCTGTGGGAAAACCATTGAACCTCAACAAAAGTCCAGAACTATCACAATCAGATCGTTATCTTGGAATCGATTCAGTGACTTTAACCAATTCAATCGAAACGATAATCGATTTATGTCCCGTTACTAACCAGGAAATCGAACGAATTGTTTGTAGAGAGATATACCTTCTTAAGGACAGTTGAATAACTTTGCAAATTCAGACTGTTTTATAGACGATTTTTTTTTATCCATGTAGTGTCTTAGCAAGACAGATTACGTATGGTAGAGTCACGATAAATCCAGTCCATTCAGAAGCCTTACAATAACAGTATAGCTCATTCGCTTGGATAGTGTCGCGACCAACGTAACTTGACCTCATTGCTCCATACAAGTACGTACGTGCGCGTACTGACAGTTACGCTGGTTGTGAGACTGGTTTTAGTCGCACAGTATGCCGACTTTCTGCACTTTGACAAGTAAGGAATGAAGTATAATAATTGAATCTTTGATCAGCAGCACCGCAAATTATATATATACATTATGGGGTATACATCAAACATACTCGTACTATTAACAGTCCAAAAAAGTCCACTGCTGGCCTAAAATAGCGTATAAAATGACTCCTACAAGTTGATTGCGCTTGCTAATGTGGGAAACGCTTACAATATCCCGTTACATGGGTCACATGCCATTTTATCGTGTTCAGACGAATAGCAACGAGAATCGATTACTGATTCGATTGCATTCAATCGATTACACTGAATAGAATCAATTTTAAACTATGGAAGTGGGCGAGGATCGTTACATATTTCAATACCAATAATTTGGTTATTGATTAAACTCTTTATTGTACAGGATGAAAACATACAGTTACACAGAAACTTAAATACAAAGGCGAGCTTATCTCTACAAGAGATTTCTTCCATGTTCTTCTGTCATGTGGGACACCTAGTTGAGGTAACGACCGATGTGGCGCAGAAGGTTCCAGTGACATTATTCATAACCATCTATAGTATTTGGAAAAATGACCTCACGACCTGTGGAAAGACAAGCATCACCGTTTCTGTAACCACTCGACCACAGATGTAGTTAGCAGGTTCCATTGAACTAACTTTCCGGTGGTTTCATTGAGCTAATAATCACTACAGACGGTCTGGACAGCTGTCAGATACATGCTAATGCTATGTCAAAGGGACTATATCCTTTGTTGACAACATGGTAATGCTACGACAGAAGTACCATTTCTCTGTTAACACCTTTGTCATAGTCTGTAAAATATAGGATCCCTGTGACGTTTGCGACCTTGGAGAAAATGCTATGACATAAGGTCCATTTTCCTTTGTTTACTTAAAGAATTAACCTTATGACATAACATTTGCCCCAAGGTCACAAACGTCACAGAGATCATCCTTTATTTTACCGACTATAAAATGGATCTCACAGCTGTCACATGGGGCTTATTAACGTAGCCTCACTGTAGAGAGTGCGGTAAAAATTACATACATTGCAGGTGGCAGCTGTAAGCATAGACAATAAGCAGTAATGCGTCTTACGTGTGGCTTTCCGCTTTTCCGACTACTTTCTCTATTGTAATCGCCATGTGCGCAATACTGTGGCATTATGAGATGAATAGTGATTATATGGTAAGGTAAGGAAAGAAATTGAACAAATACATGTACTATTCCCCACGACAATCAGAATATTTAAAAAGAAAAAATTAAGTAGGTTAACACTGCGGGGGTTCAAATTGTCAATAGGTACACGTGCTCATACAAAACATATTTTTGCAATAAAATCTATTTTACCAATGACAGTAATGTTATACTTACTTATCTCTTCAGGCTAAAGATATCTCGGAAAAATTTAAGCAAATCTCTTGCTATGACATCATGTGAGAACACATTATATGGCCCAAACAAATATTGACCTGACCTGACATGGACCAGAATCCCAGACTCTTTGTACAAGCACAACTGTCTCTCAACTCCACATTTTTTTTTCTTCCATTCATTCTTAGTTGTGAACCAGGTTTAAAAATGACCTTCTTTCACTTGGTATTTACAAATATATAAACTATCTTCTACTTCTACAGCCACAACAATCCAGTACTGGACATTGGCCTCCCCCAATTGGGGGTATTGCCTTACTCACGGCAACAAAAAGTTGTGAGGTTTCAAATACCCACGAGAATGTGCCATCAGTTTTGGTCAATGTAGAGAAGCTTTAATTATAATATAAATGCCGTATAGTGCCGGCTTAGAATAGCATCACCCCAATTGTGCCCGTGGATGTCGCAAAAACGAGTAACCAATTACTTTGGTGGACACTTTAAAGAAGTGACCAATGGTCAATATGGTCATGTGACAAGGCCACTTCATCGTAGATTTAATAACACACTAACCAACACCAATTCTACGCAACAAACGAACAATCAAACCAATGGTACAATACAGCTAATATTTCACGCCATGAACGAATGATGAGAATACAAAATGAAGACGTTTTAGGGGACATGTGGGTAGGGACAGAGTAATCTGTTACTATTGTTGTGTTATGATGACAATTGATTTACTGGGAATGGACACAAGTAGGGTAGCGTAGGGAAGGAAAACCTCCTAATCATAGTCTACCATTTGTATCTTTTGATAAAGTTTTCGTGTTTTGACTCAAAATATTAATAAGAAAAAAACTAAAGTTTACTGATATTTTGATTCAGCGGATTTCGATTGTGTTAAACAAATAAGGAATTTTATAATGAAGGAGTTCGCAACATATTTTCTACAATTTTCTAAACGCGTTAAAGACAGTTATAAATCGTTAGAAATACAAACCTACGAGTCAGAAATAAAGCTCATTATGGCAAACGACCATTTGGTGAAACACTAGTAGAAACATTTCCACTACAGACCACATAAAATCCTGTTTTTATGTTTCCTGTCTTTTTTTATTACTCTACTGCTAAACGTTTATGTTTATAATCTGATTATTATATCACGCCACTACTATACGGAAATAGCATTAGTTTACTACCCTTGTATAAGTTTACTTTAACTACTACATGGAACAGCGATCGTCGTAAAAGGATTCTCTCTTTTCGCGTAGGATACCGAGTCTACGAATGATTCGATGTAAATAAAACAAGATCACTTATCTAACTTATCACCTAAAAAGAAAAGAATAAAAAAAGATAAAAAAACTCTCTATCTCTATTCTAGAAGATTACAAACCATTTCAAAATAGTTATAGGAATACAGAAAGTTACCTACCGCAGAAAAATCTGTACCTCCCCTAATTTGACCTCAACTTCGTAGGTTAACTAATTGGTCCTTCGTCATACTAATAGAGATACATAATTCTGTCAAAGAAGAGTGGCTTAACTAACCACTGGCGATACGTAAAACGTTCTTCTACTAAAACTCGTTTTCAATGTTATGGGTGAATGGATTATTGTATCAGATTCCTGATAATGAAAAGTAAGCCTCCGAGATTCGAACCCACGATTTTCTGCGTACCCGCTGGCGGCAACTACGAAATCAACACAAGAGGGACCTGACACGTACGGGTGAATTCCAAGTGGAAAGGTACGTAAGCCACCCTTTTTAGCAGTATGGGGCCATCTTCAGACACGTGGGTTGAGAAAGTGTACCCAGTAGCGTCCTTTTAAAGCACACCGTTTCTACCAGACAGCTTCAGGTTTGGTGAGTATGTATGTAAGTAGACAAGAGTATTCATTCTTTTGGGTGGGCTGCAGCCTAAAATGCTAGGCTGAAGTTGCCATATTATGGGTCAATAATAAGGTGTCGCTAAAGCCTTGATCACACGGCAAGTAGAGTGGGCAAGTCAGTGCACTCACGTCACGGTTTTCATACAAACTCTCGGCCGAGTACACTCGCCACTTACTCGGCACTCTACGCGCTTGGTGTGATCAAGGTATAAATTCGTACATACATACACACACACTTATACAAATCCCGCCTTTATCGATTGCGGGGTAGGCAGAGCGTTAACGATCGTAAAATTACGGTCGTTATCGCCACGTCTGACAATTATTGAGGGCCCTTTCAGATGGTTCGTGTATCACTATAGTGACAGGTGTCTAAAGTTGTAATACGTGGTAATACTCATGAAACCCTCGAGTCCCTTAGTTGCCTCTTACAACACCCGCGGGAAGAAGGGGTGGCGCTGTTCTATGCCGGCATTACTCGGCATAAATTCGTATATGTATTAAATAGTGAAAAAGTTAGCAGCCCTAGGCTAAACCAAAAGTAGTATCTTTTATCATGACAGACTTCGTGCCCAACTACTCAAATACGTACTGAAAATTACTCTCATGAAATGAATAAAACGAACTCAGAATGGAAAGAAATAGCGATACAGATATTTGAAAGCAAAAGTAATTTCCAACGGACAGCGCAATCACTTTTCTTATTGTTAGATATGTTTTGTGCTTTTTAGTTAGACGCTTTCAAAATTAGATTAGCCTTTTGTGTTTTTTTTATCGAACACTTATCTAAAAGAGAAAGTGTTACGCTGGTGAATTGGTGAACTATTTAGATACAGTAATCACGCTTTTATTTCTTTAAGATTAGGCAGAGCATCAACGGCTTCAAAAAACTGTGTTTGCCATGTTTGGTAAATATAAAGTGTAAAAATATTAGCTGCAAATAGTTTAAGGGGTGAATAAGCCCATGAAACTGAACAGCGTTCACCAAGAAACATAGGTAGAAATATAAAATTTTTTTTGGACCTCCTACACAAATTGAGTTGGTAATTTTGTATGGGAGGTCCAAACTTTTTTTAAGTATATTATGACCTATGTGACTTGGGTAAAGTTGTTTCGTTTCATGGGCTGATTCACGCCTTAAACTATTTGCAGCTAATATTTTTACACTTTATATTAGGGGCAACATATAAATGTATCGAGTCCTTCATTCGCCCCTTACGATGCCCACGGAAAAGAAGTAGGGTGATGCTATTCTAAGCCTGTGATACCGGCAAATTGCCGTGTAGAGTTTAGATGTTTCTGGAGTTTTCTAGAGTACACTTGCACAGTCCAGCATATTCTGAGTCACGTTCACGTTTCTCCAACGTGAGGTGAAACAGAAACACTAATATTTCCATAAAGCTCTGCCGTGCATCACGATGTTATTGTTATACAGAGTCTACATACATAACTATATAACTCCCAAAGAGGATCTTGGCCTCCGACACGAGCTCTCTCCACTGATCTCTGTACTGCGCGATCTCCTGCCAATTGCTGACACAATGATCGCGCAGGTCAGTCTCTACCACGTCTCTCCAGCGGTACCTGGGACGCCCCACTGGACGCCGTCCTGCAGAACGACCCACGCACGCTCTTTTTGTTCCCCGATCCTCTCCCATCCTCTATACGACGGTAAGCTCTGGTCTCGCCGATTATATTAGGCTGGGGCACTAGGTCACGATGACCCTTAGACACGAGGTATTGACAGAGAAAATAAAATAAACTAAAAACATTCTGTTACCCGTTTTACTACTACACTGTATTTAACATTTAAACAAAACAGCACGCTTACAAGGTTGCAAAGCAAAATATTTTGCACTCAGCTTTTAATAACTAATAACATATAAAATGGGCTATTGTTTATAAAACGTGAAGAAAAACGTGTGAAATAAAAGCGGGGAATACCGTACCGCGACTTTTTAAAGTTAAATATTGATTATAAAACAAACCAGTACTTTCAAAATGATTCGTAGACAGACTGTTTCGACTTGTCCATATAGTTGCCTACATTGTACTTCTTCTACCTCCTAGCCAACCATTCAACGCTTTTGGTGTGGCCTCCTTTATCCTCATCATATTTGGGGTCTTCCTACAGGGCGTTTTTCTAACAGGGCATGCCTATTCCCACTTAAGTTTCTCTCTATTGCTCCTTGGGCTACTTGCAGTTTACCTACATTGTACATACTTCAGAAATCTCCTGCTTAGGCAGTCGGGTAAAAACAAACTCTGGATTGGTAGGTAACTAGTTCAATACTTCAGAGATACTTCATTCGTAAGCTAACCAGCGATCAATCACAATCCATGACCCTTCGACCTAGTTCCAAGCTATCGAGACAATCAGACCCTTTATTGCTCGGTACATCTCAAACCTTCACACCTCAATCTAGCCCTACACTCCAAATAAAGTGTTGATTTGAAACTACAAACATTAGTTTGCGGGTGGCGAAAAGAGTCTACATGTTAAACACATATGTATGTACATACATACATACATCACGCCTTTATCCGGGGTAGGCAGAGCGTTAACGGCCGTAAAAATGCGGCCGCTATCGCCACGTCTGACAAATATTGAGGGCTCTTTCAGATGATCCGTGTATCCCTGTAGTGACAGGTTGTCAGCCTGTCGCCTAAAATTGTAATACACATAAAACCCTCGAGTCCCTTAGTCGGCTTCTACGACACCCACGGGAAAGAAATGGGGTGATGCTATTCTAAGCCGGCAGCACACATGTTTTAGTGGTTGAACCAGTCCATAAACTGGAACTCTGCAGAAAAGGAGAGGGAGAGAGAGGAAGGTCGTTTTTATTTTTTAATGTTTCATTTGTTTTGTCTATATTTTTGCCTATATCCTTTGGGGAAATTTGTTTAGTTTTATGGACTGGTCCACCCTTTGAAATATTTGCAGCAATTTTTTTACCATTTTAATACGTATTTGAGGCATTGACAGCGACAGCGGCGCCACTCGCAACTGCAAGTATAAGTTTGTAGAAGGTAACGACTAGGGCACACTGCAGAGGAAACGGCAATTCGAGGTAATGGGATAATGTCAGCCCGCAGCTCATTGCCTCAGATCTAGAAATGTAGGTAGGTGCAGAAGAGGTTGACGGACTTGTGAAAGTTACGCAAGAAATCGAGTCTAGAAGTAGAAAAAGTATACTATACTATACGGGCTGTAAAAAAATTTGCTGGAAATATTTTAAGGGGTGTATCAACCTGTGAAACTCAACATTTGGACCTCCCATACAAAACTACCGACCGTCAATTTGTATGGGAGGTCCTAAAAATTTTCTCATTTTTCTACTTATGTTCCTAGGGGAAAGTTGTTCAGTTTCATGGGCTGGTTCACCCCTTACAATATTTGCAGCTACTTTTTAACACCCGGTACTATAACAGCCACAATAAAGTCCACAGTTGAACATGGGCCTCTCCCTTGTATTTGGGGGTGGGGGTATTTGCCATACTCACCACGAAGTATAGCTTTAAAATATCAATGATAAAGTAAACAAGCTTTGTTTCGATATTCGCTAAAATAACAAAGCAACTTTATACGAATCACAACAACGCTCACGAATTTGCAAAAACAAAAAACTTTGACATTGTATAGTTTTTGACATATTCTCACCCAATCACAGTGAAGTGGCATTGTCAAGAGTCATTTAATTCCTAGTTTTCGTCCTAATTAACCCCGTAGATCTCGAAATCTAGATCTCGAACCACAGAAAACCAGTTGCATACAAACTATGAATGAATAAGATACTGATCTATAAACCCACGGATCGTCGCAAATTGTGCAAGATGCACGTAACTGCATTTTGCAACTGCAGCTGATATGATAACTAGGTCATACTCTTATTTATAGTTTATTGATGATTAATGGTCGGTTCTATCGACAAAGTAAAAAAAAGTTACGAGCGCGGGCTGAGAACCTTTCACTATAATGGACACACGATTTCTGAAACAGTCCTCAAGTACTTGTCAGACACGCTCTGTCTACCCCGAGAGGGATAAAGGCGTGATTTATGTATGTAGGAATGTAGTATGTGTAAGTCACTACTATTTATTTATACAGCCACAACAGTCCACTGCTGCAGTCCACGGATATAATAGGTCTCCCCCGATTTGGGGGTGTATAAGCTACCGAAACAAAAAAAAAGTTATTGTATCAAATGACCTCGCATAGAATGAATTAATAAACAAAAACGCAGAGCAGATAAAGGCGTAGTTGCATAAGAGTGCATGTTGCAACTACAAGTGTTAAATAGGTGATAGTTGTGTTTGTTAAACATTAACAGTCATTATCACTACGTTGAGTTTGTTTGAGTGCTAATGAGAGGACTTTCGTTTTTTTATCGTTTTTACTGTGTGCTAATTATCTAGTTATTTTACTTTAGATTGAAAATTAAGGTGCGAATTGGCAGTGGGCGATACGACACAGCAGCAAACGCATAGAGTGTGGCACTTTTTCAAACTGGTGATTCTATATTGAAAATAGTTAATGAAATTAGATTAATGTAACATAGCTAACGCGCACTCGTGAGATAAAAACACTGTAACACTATAATGTCGGTTTGACACTATTGGAAACTTTACCGGGTACCTATTGGGAGTTCTAATTTATTACATAAACCGGTTTACTTAAAAATATGTCCCTCGGTTCCACGCAGGTACAGTCACGTTGAAAAGTGTATATAGAGGACCACCACAAATGGTTCAAAATATTTTTTTATTCTTAAGGTATACATTGATGTTTTATAGTTTTACAAATAGAGTTTCACTAGCTGCATAGGCAACAAAAGAAAAAAATTATTAAAGTCACGTGGGACTCTATATGCACTTTCTATCCTTACTGTACCTCTGTGATACCTTTAGCAGCTTCCGTTAGCGCAGGAAACGTGAATGTAGTACGCTGGTAATTTGTCGTACTACCGGCCAGCGGTCATTGAGACCATTACCATTGCCTTTGTCTTCAAGGCACTTACTGTTATTTTGGGTCACTTAAGAGGCAGGCAGGCAGTGTCATTTCGGTTATTTCTTGTAAATTATATTAGCGTTACTTTTTCCGGCAAATATGTTTAGAAAAGGATGTCATATTCCGTCAAATAGGTCTAAACCATAATTTTTATCCAGATAGACTAAACTGACAGGTAAGAATGCCCTTTTTGTTTTAAAATGTTGTCATCATAAGTCTAGTGTTGTGGTTTGACTCATTTATTTTATTAATTGAACTGTTGTGAGATGAATTCTGGATGTAGTTATTTTTAAATAAATTTGTATAATAAATACTTGACTTTCGGTCACGTAAAATAGTATACGTTACTTTACGTTTATACGCAAACTTATCGTTTAGTTTAAAGAAATCAACAATGAATAATATTGTAAGTAATTTAAAATGTAATGTTGAATAAATTGGCATTGGTGGTTGTACGAATAGTCCTTGCGCTTTTAAATCCAATTTCTGTTATCTTTTCTTGTTGCGTTGTGTTGCACTCTTTTCTGCGACTTCTTTCTACTGGCCGGTTGGTGTGGACCTTGACAGACAAACGAGACTGACAGTGACTTGACTTGACCAAGAGGACGATCGACGGACGGAAACTGACCAATTTATCATACGTAGATTTTATTAAAATATATTTTATTGAGTGAAATAATATCGTTTTAGTCCTTAATACGTTGTTTTGTTTGTTTTTCCTGGTTTTCGTTTGCTGTTTTTGTTAAACAACATGGAGGAAACTGAGCCCAGCACCTCGGGTGCCATAACAGAAAAAGGAGAAAAACTGCTCATCTGAGTGCAACTGAAAAGACAATAGTGCAAAATGCATTTAAATACGTATTCAGTGAAAAAGAAAAGCAGTTGGATATACAATTATTATTATTATTAATTTAGCCTACACTGTCCCACTGCTGGGCAAAGGCCTCCCCTCTCTCTTTCCAGGCTTTCCGGTCTGCGGCTGTTTCCGACCAGTTGGGATCATAATCAACCAGGTCATCCCGCCAGCGTTTTCTAGGTCTCCCTCTACGGCGACGTTCTTCAGGGATAAACTCGGTGGCTAGTTTGGCCCACTTTTCCGGGTGCATACGGCACATACGGCTCGGATATACAATTAGGTGAAAAAAATGTAAATGGGTAGGTAGGTCATATACAAGACTGTAACACTAACCCATATGGTAAACAAACTGTACAACTTACTTTGCTGCTGTGTTGAACCTGGTAAATAAATTCTAATCCTCTGACGATAACAACAAAAACGTATTGTTGTCAGGTCAGACAGGAAATAAATGTGAAGTTGGTTTGTTACAAACAAAGTAGTATGTTTGTCTTTAAGGCCAATTCATTAATGGAAATTTAAATTAAACTAATTTATTTTCAAAAAGGTTCAATCATAATCTTTGAATCATATAACTTGATCATTCAGAGCACAACACTATTTTTTATTATTTTTAAATACAGTAACGTGGCAACCCACCAAATGTCAATTTAGTCTATCTGGACAAAAAATATGGTATAGAAGAGAGTAATGTCATGTTAATAATACCTTTGGTTTATTTACCATTTAGTCGCTATAATTTTAATCATCGCTTTATTTTGACACATAATGCCCATTTTTTGTCAAATTATTTCTAAACTTATTTGACGGAAAGTGACAGCGCTGTTTTAAGAAAAATTACTTCAATTATTCCTGTAACGTAACATACTTTTGACAACGGATGATGTGGCCTAGAAGTTAAGCTAAAAAGCATTAAAATACCGCAAATATAATAAAAGTCAGAACTTCAGCGTGGTGTCAAACTTCACGGTCAAGGCACACTATTGTTGTAAAGAAAGAAACAAACGAAAGTAGGTGAGGTTGAGAAACAAAAACGGCATTTTATTCAATAAACATTAGAAATAATCTTATTATTATTGCATACATACGTACATATACATACATATATAAGGTCTTATTTTATTAAGTACAAATATTTTAAGGGTAAGTTCATAAATATAATTAAAGATGTTTTATGTAAAAAACAAAAAAATGTATACGCTAGTTTTTATTTTTCATTTTTCAAACAAATTAAATCTAATTTATAAGTAGCATCCTATGTATGATCCCATTGATAAAATTTCCCACCTCTTACAATCCATTCCATTCATAAAATGTGATATCAAATATTATGACAGTAAAATCGTAGTAAAATAGTCCACGTGGACTACGCAAGGACTGTACACAACCAGTCGTTATTTTTTTTTTTTTTTTTGGTGAAAATGTAACTGGCGTTTATTTTGAAAACTAGCGTGTTGTTTCTTTTTGTTTTTACATAAAACATTTTAAATAATATTTCATACATGCCTTTAAAATATTTGTACTAATAAAATGGGACCTTATATAAAGATCATGAATTTTGTATGAGAGGTCGAAATTGTTTAACCGTTTTCCAGCACTGGTCCCATAGGGAAAGTTATTCAGTATGGTCCCTAAATAACGTCTCCAATTTAATGCATTTCCTCCAAAACACGGTGTATACCGTCTACGTCCTTATTGTGTGACTTTACCATGTGCCGTTCATCGACTCATCGCCCCACACGATATAAATATGAACACAGCAAGAAGATAAAAGTCAGTGGGCATGCATAAACTTCACGGTCAAGACTCACGGTGAAAACAAGTCGGGGTGAAACGAAAGTAGGTGAAGTTGGAAATTGAAATCGATTCATCGTATAAAACCTGAAAGATATAGGTAAGTCGTAATTTAGTAAATTTTAAAGCGGCTTTACAGCAGAACAATAGAAAACTAAGATTACCAGCATGAAATAAATTATTTGATACTCTTTATATGAAGATATTAACTCGTTAGACAGCAGTTATAGACAGTCATAATTCTCCTTGCCTTATCCCGTTTCTCTGTCGGGGTCGGCTACCTAACCTAGGGGATTTCAGGTGGAACTAAGTTTTAACACAGAACGACTGCCATCTGACCTCTGCAACCCGAAGGCTAACCTGGACCGGATCCTAGGTTAAGTCACATTCAAATATCATCTAAATTTAAATTTTATTTGAATGTGGGTTTCATCACGATGTTTTACCTTCACTGTAAGAGCAGTCGGTAAATGTACGTGAGTAAAACACATTGGTGCATGGCGGAGATCGACCTCAGGTCTCACGATTCTAAGGCCGGTGTCCTAACCACTTGAACATCGACGCTCTTTACACTCACAGATATGTCAGCCATAATGGCGGTACCTAATAAGTAACTAATGTTAATTTTAACCCAAAACCGATACTTCGAAACCAGGAAACACGGCGTGTTATATTTACGAGAGTCGTTCCAGTGTTGCCAGTTTAAACAGGAAACAGACTATCAGGGATACGGAGACCGGATGTTGGGAAAGCGGGCAATTTTTCGTTACATAATTCGTTTCTGGATGTTTTTAAACGGAGTGTATGGCTCACTCGCTTAGATAGTGTCGCGACCGGCATAACTTGACCATAATGCTTCATACACGCACGTACGGGCGCGTACTGACAGTTACGCTGGTCGTGACACTATGTAAGCGAATGAAGTTTATGCTGGCTACTGTACGAACGCTTTGCTTTAAACTAGAGGATTTAAAAAGTTATTTTGACAGTTGCAAATCTAAACTAAACAGTAGAGAGTAAGAAAGTATGACGCAATTCATGGAAGCTCAGAAATATAATTATTATGGAATTCATGGCTCTAGCTAGAGCCTTGTATGCATGCAAGGAATACATTAAAATTAATGTTCCAACGATTTCAACAATAAACTTGATATTTCATTCCAGAAATACTCAAGATACACCAAAATAAAAGAAATAAATAAAATCACGTTAAGCAAATTATAGACATAATGGACAAACTATTCATTAGGAACGCTTACTTTAAATCTAGGTCTACATTTCGTGTCCTAAGTTCAAATTTGATCTAGCTTACAAAAATATAAGCTTAGCACGCAAACTTAAGATTAACAGCTTCTAGGTCAAGAGGACTGATATTGTCTAAAGGTGGTTATTACCAAATCAGCAAGCACCTTGCGTTTAAAAAAAAACCGGTTCCGGTATATTTTTGAATTTAGAACACCGGTAGAGTCGCACGCGCATCTGCCGCTATGCGCTGGATGGGATGACAAGAGCGTGTTGTTTTTGCGCCTATACTTCATTCGCTTACATAGTGTCACGGCCAGCGTAACTGTCAGTATGCGCCCGTACGTGCGTGTATGGTGCATTGAGGTCAAGTTACGCTGGTCGCGCCACTATCTAAGCGAATGAGCTATACATATGCGTTTTGCTTTTTTTGGAGCCATTTGGGTCTCTTCACACCTTGCGGTTTTCTGAGCGGTCCCTAATGAACTGTCAGTTACGTTTTGGAGATTTTATTTGGCTTAATTAAGACAACTTTAGTAGAGCCATTTTGGTTATCTTTTGAACCCAAGATTTTTAAGGAGAGAAAATTTATTTGCTTCCATAACATAGTCTTACTTATTTTTTTTACTTTTTTTAAATTTATCCAAATCCACGATAGGTTGGCTGGAAGAGATCTCTTATAGAGATAAGCTCGCTTTTGTTCTTAAGTTTCTCTGTAACTGTATGTTTTAATGGTATACAACAAAAAGTTTAAAAATAAAATCAAAACTTTGAAATGTAGGCAACTTATGCAAAAGTTTGCAAAACCAAAGGATTTTGACAGCTATTACAATCTAGAACAGTAGAACGCCTACTTATAGCGGTTATAGTATATTAATGATATAACAATACGATTTTACAATGTCGTATTTGCATTTATTGGTCATAAAATGAAGTCTAAATAAGTTTTGTAATCGTCAAGTCTCAAACTGCTATATCTAGACGATTCTTACACCAACATTAAAACTTACTTTCGCTATGTGGTCTTGAAAATATGAAGAACATAATAACTTACCTGCAAAAGATAAAAAACATAATTAGTTAAGTAGGAACTCGAGGGTTTCATGTGTATTACAACTTTACTATAGTAAGTAAGACGACCGATGTGGCGCAGTGGTAGTGAGACTGCCTTTGGCGCAGACGGTCCCGGGTTCGATTCTCGGTGGGTCACTCACAAAGTTGATATTTATCACTTTGTGAATTTGTTTCCAGTCTGGTTAGGACATTGCGGGCTGAACCACCCGATTGTCCGTAAGTAAGATGGTTCCGTGTTTCGGATAGCACGTTAAGCCGTAGGTCCCGGTTGCTGTCTATGATCACTTAGACGGCGGTCGTTACACAACCATGTCAGAAGCCTGCTACTTGTAGAAGGCGGTTGAAAAATTCTGACACTAGGGTTCATCGGGTCGTTGAACGACTTGGTATCCCACACGAAAAGAAGACTATAGTAAGTAATACACGAATCAACTGAACGGGCCCTCAATTTTTGTCAGACGTAGCGATAGCGACCGTATTTTATACGGCTTCAACAGTCATCAAGTAGGTACCAACTTATTTATAAACTTCGTTCCACATAAATTCGATCTTTTAATAACAGGTGCAGTATATCATCGCAAAAACCATCTCAGAAGACAGGTGTACAAAATCATGCTTCCATAAAAACGCACCCAGCCACACATCGTAGAGTTCGCGCCGCGAAAGAAGTCCCACGAAAAAAGTTTCAATGACTCTTAATTTGATGTCCATAAGGATAATTTTGTTTCGCGACGTGGACTCTACAAACTAAACAGTCCGCCATGTGCCAAAGTTGAACGCATTGTAACTGGCGCACCGTTGTATTACAATACCGTGCCGACACGATTTGGCATACATTGGTCGGTTAGCAGGCGCCATTGTAATAAATACATCGTGTAAAAATCGATTGCAAATATTGTAACTGGTGTAGTCGAAGAAACTAGAAGACTTTTCAAGGTACGCAGGTTGAAACATTATAAAAACTTTTGGCCCTCCCATTCGAACTGAACGCGTTCGGACAAGACATTTTGTACGGGAACTCCAAATCGTGTTTATCTCTCTCGACTTAAGTTCTTTGAGGTAATTTTTCACTTTTATAGACTGTTTTACATACGTACGTCCGGGGTAGGTAGAGCATAAACGGGCGTAAAAAAGGGCCATTTACGCCACGTCCGATAAAAAATTGAGGATAATTTTTGAAAATTGTGTATGAACATAGGGACAGGTTGTCAAAATTGCAATACACATCAATGACACCCAAGGGAAAGATATGGGGTGATGCTATTCTAAACCAGCATTACACGACGTAGACTGTTTTATCCCTGAAAATTGCAGTTTTTTAACATCTTATGCTTTAATAACCAGTAATGTACGTCAAATCAGGCCCTGTCAGCAGGCTACTGTAATACCGACTACAGTTAAATTTAACTCGCACCTGTGAACGAGTAAACTATAAACAGCGACCATATGCGTGTCATCAAATATGGGATGTGGAGTAGAAAATTAAATATTTTTGTTAGCCAGAAAAGGTATAAAAATGCAATAAAACAAATGTTTCTTATAAGCATCTGTGGTACGTAACAATAATAATAATAAAATAGTTTATTTCTCTCACACAATAAAAGTACATAAAAAGACACTTCGGAAAATAAACTGCAGGTGAGAGACTGGTGTCTGTTATAAGCGTGAGCCTGTGTTACAGATCACCAGGCTCCCCCCCTCGGATCTATTACAACTTTATGTTATGGTGCGCATACTATTTTATCAACAGAAAATATAAAAACAAAAAGAAAATTAAACAGATACAAAAAAAAACAAAAAAATGATTATGTGAGTGGGTGTGATGTGATGTGAGTATGGTGTATGTGTTTGAGTGTGTGTTTGTGAGTGTATGAATGAGTGTGTGTGAATTGGGTCGGAGTTTATAACTTAAATGATTAAAGTAATGTTTTAAGTGTTAGTGTGTGTTGTGTAATAATAGGAACCTACTATTAAACTGAAATAGAAAAAAGGTTTTCTGTCGCGTCGTAGTCCAAAGACAGGAGCCAGGTTTTTACTGTTTTTTTACTTTCGTAAGTATTTAGAGGGTAAATTTCAATATAACGACTAGCTAAATTATACAGCCGGGGTCCGACAATATAACATTGTCGCGAGGCCAGGGTAGTTCGATGGCGTTCTATGTCGCAAATACGATCCTTTCTACGAATAGAAGACCAGAAGTTGTGGTCATATGTCAGAGAAGTATGAGTTCTGAGTAAAGCTTCAGATACGAAAAGCTGGCGGACCGTGAGAACCTTGGAATAAAGTACACTCAGAAATGAAAACAGTCTTTTTCTTCTTCTTTTCGCGTCAATGGAAAATATCCCCGGACTACCTACATTCTTTGAGCCCAGGAAGTAGCTACGTCGATAGCCTTTTGATTGGCACTATAGAAAATAGTACAAAGATATTCAAAGTTAAGTAAGTAAGATCTTTTCGATCGATTACAGCGAAAGGGTCGCCTTTGCTTGTATTATGGTATTTGTCTTTTGTTCCTGTATCATGTTATGTTTTAATGTGAGCGTATAAAGTGTTTCTGTCTGTCTGTCTGTATCTCTCTGTCTAAACTGCACTGTGCTTATGACATATTTTAGTCTGGTGGCTATGGGTAGCTCTCTAGGCGTTGTAAAAAATAAAGACTCTAAATAAATTCAATCTGCACTATTTTTTGAGTCGGTTAAATGTGCTATTAACTAGAAACTGTCATAATGAATTAATTAATACTAGCACCGTGTCAGGAAATGTCACTAATCATAACGATTTATTTCGCACGCGCTGTTCAAACCATACAAGTTGTCTCAACGTCAATAATTTTTAAGAAAGAATGTGCATTGGACAAAAATTTTCCGCTTCACTAATCATTATGATTGTCACTTTAGATCCTGCACTTCGATAAAAACAATCAGGCGTGTGTTACATTGTCGGAAGTCTGTAAGGTCTTAACCATTACAGAGAATTTAATTTACCCTTGAAACACAACATAAGGAATCTGCAAATACAGCTTGTAGAAGGCGGTTGAAAAATTCTGACACTGCGGTTCATCGGATAGTTGGACGACTCAGTGTCCCAGAGAGTTGCCTGCTTGTGGGACACCGAGTCATAGAACAACACTATGAACCGTGGTCTCTGAGAAACTGAAGATTTGACGTGCCCGTCTAAAACACGAAAAATCTGCACTCTACCGGGATCAATCTCACGAAGTATTATAATATTTTTCCATAGAATGGAACCAGGGCCCTCGGGATACTGAGATTAAAGGCATACCACTAAACCACGGGGGGCAGGCTAGTCGACGATAAAGGTGAGTCATAAAAATCTTTATTCCTTTTTAGATCAAAAGAGCATCTCTGTCGACGTAACGATAGTAATTTTGAATTTTACGCCTTGTCTGACCAATAAAAAGGTAGATATAGGGTTATCCATCTTGAGATCCTGACAGAACCTTAATTAGGTACCTTTATCAAAATCTACGTCTTAAAACGATTCACCTATAAAAACTATTTTAGATTCAGTAAGATATGCTGTGATTCTGCCTACATAGCATTCTTTGAGGCAATATTGATACCCACGCCTGGTATACAAGGTTTATGCTTTTGTCTTTCTACTTACAACTCAATGAAGAAGCAAACTAAGAAACAAATGATGCTATTATCGACTGTGCCTTTATTTTCTGTGGTTGATGGAAAATGCCTCAATTACAAAGTTCAGTTACTTCTTCTTGGTGAGTTTAGGAACAGTAGCTCCTGCTGCCATCTGCAATAAGCTTTAAGTTTGCCTGCACATTGATTTACTAACAGCATTCGATATATTTTTCCTCAGGTATGCCACTTACATGAGACAAGACCTCGTCTTTCCTATTGGAAAAGGTACAAAAACAAAACAGGACCAACAAGATAGATGGAGGCACTTTTTTGTTCTCCAACTGCAGTTGGCAACACGACGTGCGCAGACGCACTACGCAGGTTTAAATTTAGAACGGGTTCGATCCCATTCTAACAACTTGACGGTTGACGCGTTTGAATTTAGAATTGTCTTCGTCCCTTTGCCGTTTCGAAATGTCGGTGCGTTCTTTAGTTCGGCAACAGTGACATATGGTTCTGATGTTAGCTCTTGTGGAACTTAAGAGTGACAGATGTGTAGAACGGTAGTTCTTGCGTCTTCGGCACGAATTCCTGGTCACATTAAGCAGGTTTAACGGTAATTTGTCCGCACATAAATGGTAACTGCTGGTGGCAGTAATTTTCTGTGCAATATTATTGTGTAACTATATTGTAGTTTTCTGTTTGGGTTAGTTAATTACGTTTCGATCTTAAGTAGACGATTATCAGTCTAGTGTTTAAACCTAGGTATGCCTTTGGAACGACTACCATCCTAAAAACATAGAGCAACGGGGATAAACGGCTTAAAATGCCCTCGAGCCAAAACGCGAGATGGGCTATTACGTTTACTTATTTTTTTTAGTTCTGAGACATTTCTTTTCAAGTTATTTTTTACGACGAGAAAATAGTTAGGAGCCTGTTTTAAACTACAACACAGAACGTAGTATTCCATATTATATTTGCAAATGAATAATGATTGTATGCAATTGACAATTACACGTTAGCAAGTAGCAGTGCACTGGTCTAGTAAATTACAAGGACAGAGATTATTATCTCACATTCACTATTGGTGCAGTTTTTTAAGTGGTTTTACTAAGTATGCTCTAGTCAAGAGGTTTTGACGGAAATCCTATTGCAATAGCTAATAAGCAAGCAGAAGTAAGACTAGTTTCGAAGGCAGCGAAGCATATCACTGACTTAATACCTGCCCACAGACTTGCTTGCTTTTCGTGTGGGACCCCGAGTCGTCTAACCACTCAATGAAGCCCAAAATTTTTCATCCGCCAACCACAAGCAGCAGGCTTGTGTAGCGACTGCCGTCTGAGTAATCATTAACAGCAACCGGGGCCTACGACTTTACGTGTCATCCGAAACTCGGAACCATCTTTCTTACGGAAAATCGAGTGGTTCAGCCCGCAATGTCCCAGACTGGGAACAAATACACAAAGTGATAAATATTAACTTTGTCTGATCTACCGAGAATCGAACCCAGAACCTTCTGCGTCACAGGCAGTCGCACTACCATTGCGCCACATCGGTCGCCGTAATTGTACTTGTAATTGGTCTTACCTAAAATGTTGACGTAAAACTTTGGCATTTACGAAGACCCAGTGCTTTATAATGTCCAACTGAAGTTAGGGTTAGTAAGTACTAAATTATACAAGGTTTACATGCCCTTCAATTTAAACTGTATCCTTACAGGAGCCCTTCAAACTTTCCTATTTAAAAGTTGCCCTCAGTGTAGCCCCTTGTCATACATAGGTTAGTTATCCCTAACACCTTCATTGCATATATTATGCACAAATGAAGTTAGGTACGTACCCATTTAGTACCATAAAGTATTTAGTAATTTTATGGGACTAAATAACTAAAACACAAAATTCATAGTGCTGACTGATGGAGAGAGACATTTACTGACTGCTCTTACGGTGAAGGAAAAATATCGTGATGAAACTCACATTTCAATGTAACTTAACCTAGGATTCGGGCCAGGCAGTTGCTCTTGGCAGTTGTTCTGTGTAAAAACTTGGTTCCATGTAAAGTTCCATACGTAGGTAGCCCACCCCGACAGAGAACGGGATAAGGCAAGGATAATGAGGAAATGATGTGTGGCATGTAAGGTGAAAGTTTTACATCGGTACAGAAGATCAAATCAAACCACTCTCTTCTTGTGGGTTGACTGAGTTATAAAAAGTCGTCGAACACCCCGGTGAACCCTGGTGACATAGCTTTTTAAGCCAGTTTTTTTTATACTACTCAATATATTTTAGAGAGATACATGTAGGTAAGTAAACTTATGAGTACGTACAGTAAAATTACTGCGCGAACATATACTTAGAATTAAACTGGACCATGTCAAAAACCACAAACACAACGGTATGAAAAGGTCAATAACACAAATTCTTGCAAATAATGCACTGCCGCGTTACGACGATTTTTTATTGTCATAATCGCTTCATGACTCATCATAACATGACCACATCAGGTCATCACCTTGACTAGTGTAGTGATAATAGCAAAATAACAAGCGTTTTTAAGATTTTGTGGTTTTCCCACAATTTGTAGATTATTTGATATTTTCATTATAAGGTTAGTAACATCTTTTGAGAATGCCATTACCTTAGAAGTTCAAAACCATACACAGGTTTTTAGACGTTGTCTACTTCATGACCAGGTCTATTTCCATAACCAGCCAATTTATTATTACTACGCAGTCAAATTAGAATCTAAGAAGACAATTATTTATAATGTAAATGCGCGGATGTTTACCTCAACGTTATTAATACGTAATTAATATAATAATTAATTTGTAAATAGTACGGAAATCTAAGTAGACCACTTTAGGCCAAACGTGAAATCAATTTTACTGTCCTACAGCGCTTGAGCCGAAATGAACGGGCGGTTGCCGCTTATATTTTTACTAGTAAGATTGGTTTTCTTGGTATTTTCCTTACTCATCTAAACAAACATGATGCTGGTAAGACTAGACTGTCACAAATAGACAATGACGGCATTTGAATATTATTAAGTAGTAATATTAATTCAAAATAGAAATCAGGAAAAGACCTAACATGACCTAACTAAAGTAACGTATCATTCTTTATGTCACAGGATATTTTATATCATTCGTCTTACTAAGTACCAAGCATGCTATTTAATTAGCCTCATTTAAGGATTCAAACTACACTTTTAGGAGGAAAATTACAGGAAATATTAAGGAAACATCTATCTACAAGTTCAAGTTCAATTAAATTCGCTAAATAGTTTGTTTTGACATTGGCTACTCATCTGTTATGGTTTATGGTTATGTAGGTAATGTATTCGTAACGTGATAATGATCCCTCAATGAAAACCTGTTTGTTAGATAATGTTTGGAATGTTCAGCCCACACACTAAATATCAGATGGTTGTTAGAAAATAATAAGCATACTTTCCATTTCAAATAATATGTATCTAGAAAAAAGTTGATCTAAGGATGTCGAAAGAGGTGTGCCAGGCAGGATCGTAGCAAGTGGGAGCGTATCCATGCCTACCCTTCCGGGAAAGAGACGTGAGTATATTATGTATCTAGAAAAAATTGATGTGACTAGCCCTAATCCTTAAAGCAATAAAGATAGGTCCTGCAATATTCGGTAAATTTTCTGGACTTCTTCAAGATATCATCATCAAAACCTGATTGTTTCACAATACTCGTACTATAGTGACTATAAGAGTACTTGGGGCACACAATCTTGCGGTATACATGTTAATTGTTTGACAGGCTATTTATCTGTCTTCAGGACTTTGTGTTCAACAGTGGCCTCCGAGTAGTAGAAAAAGGAGTGTTTTAAATGCATTCAATTATTACTATTCCTTATTTATCAGTAAAGATTTCTATTGCAGCTTTGTTCTTCAGCTACTTTGTACTCTATTAGGTAAGACTACTTCTTTATTAGAACTAAACATAACATGTTGCCGTCTGGCAGTGTGGGCGTTTGTTTATCATGTCTGCAAGCGAGGTGTTCCTCGGTTCACGTTTGTATCTACACATTATGGTTTCGTGCCTCGGAGGGTATGTTAAGCCGTTGCAGTTTATGAAAGCTTACCATCGGTCGTAGTCACAAGTCACAACCATGGTACTCTTGCCGAGGATAATATCAATTATTTAGAATAACCTATGTGCGCTTATTCTGTAAATATACGCACAGCGTGGCGTCGAGGTAAAACTAATTAACATAAAAAATTGCTATACAGAATTACGTATCATTTTGCACGTATCTCTTATGCGTATCTATCGACCTAGAGTTACATTGTTTTTAACTGTTTTTTTTTTCATTTGCAATTTGCCATGCTTTGATGGTCACATCAAGGGAATCTCAAAATCATTTCGTGATTTATACTTTACTAGAATATAAAAATAAGTGTATTAATTACTAAGATGTTAAATAAAATGTATTTACCGTAGATGACCTTTGTATGACGCATCATTAGTTGACATTTAGTTAAACATTTAAACTGATGACATCGTTATTTCGAAAAGATTCTTACATATCTACGTATACATATAATCGCGCCTCTTTTCGGGAGGGGTAGGCAGCGACTACATACTGTACGACATACCTCTATCGCTTCCTCAACATTCATCAGCCTTATTTCATACATGCTCGTCGTTTTGGGATACTTTTGACCTGCCCTTTCTTTAGAAGTTTCTTACAATGATCTGTATTTTTAAAATAAATCATTAAACAATTATAATGCCGTGTGATGCCGGCTTAGAATAGCATCACCCCACATCCTTCCCGCGGGTGTCGTAAGAGGCGACTAAGGGACTCGAGAGTGTTGGTGTATTACAATTTTGAGGCGACAGGCTGACAACCTGTCACTATAGTGATACACGTTTTCTGAAACAACCTTAGAAAACAATCCTCTAAAATGTCAGACGTGGCGATAGTGGCCGTATTCTTACGGCCGTTAACGCTCTGCCTACCCCGCAAGGGATAAAGGCGTGTTATATGTATGTATGTATGTATGTAACAATTATAATGGTATCGTATTTAATACACTTTGCTTCGACGCTGTGAATCGATATTGGATGATTTTCTCAGCAAGCACAGACGATGATTCAATTTTCAAATAAGGAGCTCAAACAGTCCCAAACACGGTCAAAGTATTAACCATTAAATAACTTTTGACAACACATGTATTGCTTGCTTTACCATGGAAAATGTACGTGTGTACGAATTACCTTGTATTTAACCAGTAATTTCGTGTCTTCATAAAAGGAACGTCATAATTTTGTTAGTCATCCTCTCAACGAGCCATGATGGATTCGATACAATTCGGTAAAAGTATTGGTTTCTTTGCCGGGGGTAAACGACAGCTTTATTCGAATACTGAAAGCGTGGATTTAGATCTTAAAACTGAAATACTTTCCCCTATCAACATTATTTCAGGAAACGTTAAACAAACATTGACTGGCCAATTGTAAATTTATGGAAAATCGATATTTTTTGTCGTTTCCTGACAAATGTTCCTAGAGGACAGTTGTTCTGTTTCATAGTCTGAATGTCTATTAGTATTTAGAGGGCTATCCCTTACATCTTGTATTTACTTGTGTCTTAAAAAATATTTTCTGATCGCTACATAGTATAAAGCAAAGTCGCTTTTCGCGTCTGTCTGTATGTATGTTTCCTTAAATCTTTAAAACTACACAACGGATTTTACGCAGGTTTTTTTAATAGATAGAGTGATTCAAGAGGAAGGTTGTTATGTATAATACTTGCGGGGAAAAGTCCTTATTACCACTGGAAAATGAGTTGCAGCGGGCGCAGCCGTTGAGGCAGGCCGCTAGTAGTGAATAAACCCGTGAATGAAAATTGCGTGTTGCCATTAAATTTTTAATTTGTTTTTCTTGGCGAAACTTTTGCTTTCATTCCATGGTTTATGGTTTAGCAATAGCAAAGAGCAACGAACGGTGAAGTATTACAATATCACGATGGTCAGGTCACCATCAAACCTGATGATTCAGCTGGCTGCCTGCCAATGGGGTTTCGCAATCTTCCGGTAGTTACAAGATGTTGATATGATATGATTACTACAGATTATTGATGAATAATAGGAAGACTTCAAATTTACGGTTAATATTTTAATATTTCAGGAACTGTCTATTTTTGCGATGACAGTCTTCTTAACAAAGATATATTAATTCCTATTGCAGTTTCTACAAAAGCGATCTAAAGTTTAGGTAGCTAGTTTCTAATGTGCGATCTTTTATTTTGTGATTGTGGCTGTGGTTACGACATGAGATATTGTTTTTTTTTACTAAAGTTATGCCCGGGTTTGTCTTCTATCTGACGTCGGTCGATTTATCTCTGATCTACACTAGACGTAGGGCAAGAGTAAAATAAACTATCTGTCACCGGTGGTGGAAAACTCCATATTTCTATGGAAAACCGGAAAGTCGCTAGCACGGAGGAGAGTAACCAGTGGAGAACGCGTCGGTACGATTTTGTTCAAAACCAAGCTCACTGGTTTTTGCGGGGGGAGAGGTAATTATCGCTAGACGCAATTGGCTTTCGCAATGACCGCATATTTTGTAGAGATGGGAAAAATAAATATGCAAAATTATATCGATATTTTATATCACCGTTTAATAAGTTTACTCATATTATGTGTAAGAAAATTTATTGAAACATGTGCATGCTAATATTAATATAGCGATATATGTATAAAAAAAAAATAAGTTCCTACTTACATTGTAATTTTAGGGTATGTATTGAAATAATTGTACCGAATTGGAAACGACCTGTTACGATCATTTTGGATGGTAGGGCTGGTTGGCGAGACGATGCTGGTCAGCGGACAGACAGACGGACATGACAAGATGATATATTGACATACCTATTGATAATTTGTTCTGATTTCATAATAAATGAAATAGTTACAAATTGACTCGAGAGTGTTGGTGTATTTTTAGGCGATAGGCTGACAACCTGTCACTATAGTGATGTGATACACATATTTTCTGAAACAACCTTAGAAAACAAACATCAAAAATGTCATACGCGGCGATAGTGGCCGTATTCTTACCATTGGCCATTAACGCTCTGCCTACCCCGCAAGGGATAAAGGCGTGATATATGTATGTATGTATGTTACAAATTGATATTCGACTAGCGCAAGATCTTTTATTTATAATAATGAAACACGAAATTTTGGCGCGGGGGGAATGCGTCCGCGCCGCTCCATATACCCCGAATGCATTCATTCATATAATATACATTGTAGGTAAGTTGTTAAGTACGTACATTAACATAATTCTTTTATGACGATCCCAGAATTATCGATAAAATCATTCTATACTTCTGAGAACAGTGGTATAGCACTAATACGAAGAAAGAGCCAGCCTACGTATGGACACACCCGTGCGTTAGAAAGGGATAGCAATGAAAGACATCAACGGGAGCGCATCAGAAATTATAAATATGGAATAATTTTTCATTAAAATGAAATTTGGAAAGAATCAAGCATAAAAATGTTTACCTATAAAATGTTATCCCGTCTTTTGCGGAACTTGATGTTGTACTACACTTTCCACAACATTTCACTGCACAGGAAGGCATTCTTGTTTACGTTTATACGCCAAAAAACGAAGCGCGGAACGTCCGTTCTTTCGCACAGTCTCAACCCGACTAATCAAAATTTTGATGCGTCTGCTTTATAAAGCATACATCAAGTGAGTGCGGTCGCCCCCGCATGCGTTCTCCACTGGTTACTGTCCTCCGTGGTCGCTAGTAAAAGAAAGATGTGAGATGAGATGTGATGTTCTATTGGCAACCCTAAACTTTAATAATCTTGTATGATGCGCGTGCGCTGATGCGATGAATCGTGTTCGTATTTACAGCTTCCGAATTTCGTGTGAATGAACGTCTGGTGACCTGAGTGTTTATCTACCAGTTTGAAAACGAAGTAATGTTTCGAGTTTTCCTTAGTTGAATTGATATGTTGACGACCCAAGATCAGCTGATGCTATTTCTATGTAGACACAAACATATTTACTATGGAATTCTGTGCAGGAGGATTTTAGGAAAATATCCACTCATTGTGTGATACTTTCAGTTAATATGGGTACAAAAGTATAAACTATGTAGGTGTGTTATGAATGTTTATATTTATGTATTAACGCCTTAGCGTAACAGCCTGGAACAGGACATTAATAAATAGTCGAAAAAAACAAGTAAATGAATAAACAAAAGTTTAGTACCCTACAATGATAACATGGAAACCCACCTATTTTAAACATCAAGTTGCTAAAAGGGTGCTACCGGTAGTATGTTTTTACAATGTTTATTTGTCAGTAAACCTGCTTTCAATTGTAGTTAACATTTTGAGATGGCTCTTAGCGACATTTAACTTAATGACAGTTGGCAGATATAGGTTACGTACTCAGGTGAGTCAGGTTAGGCTAATAATGTACTTGGTTTCAAACCAGCAATGACTTTGGTAGAGTGTACTGCTATTTATACTGTGGTAGAGTTTAGCTACAGCCACAGCCTACAATAAGACATATACCATCTTACTTAATAGGCCATTTAAATGTTTCGTCCTATCCCTCCCAGGATGACCCCTTCAACGCCAAAAGCCATCCATGTAGTGTAGACATGTTTTCAAGACACAAACTATAAAAAAACTCGCAAGTTGAAGTCGCAAGACACTCGCGAGACCGATTATTTGCAGATTCGCATTAGTAGTCCATCTGGACTATACCTATCCTAAAAGGTTGTAGTGTGAACACTTCCATGCCTGATGATCCGAAATGAAGGTGAAACAACTTGGACCTTTCGTCTTCAGTGCTCCGGCTTTCACCAGTTCGGCTTAAATGCTGAATAAGTTATAAAAAAACTGCCTTGATCTGACTAAAAGAAAGCCGAAGAACGTTTTAGAGCTGACCTAGGTGTAAAAATGACCGAAGTGCTAAAACCACCTATCAAGCAGGGCATGACAGCAAAGGTTTGGCATGTTGTCATACAATATGGCAGCAGTTATGAAAGTGACCATGCCAAACATAAATCTTAGCCCTAATGCGATGCGACAGACGGACACGCCAAAATGCTGAATTACCAATTAGCTAATTGGGCTCTGGATTGTTTTCAAGCCTCTGAACCAATCTACATAATGAGTGTTTTTGCGAGACAGACTGCTAGACATGGTATAGGAACTAGAGCATAATATATCAGTAGGTGATGTGGGGCCGAAACGAGTACAAAATCTAATTTACATTAAAAAAAAAAAATATATAAAACTCGACACTTAAATCACTCCACTATAAATAAATATGCTCGAAAAGGCATCAATTTTTAAGTTTTTTTTTAGTTTGATATGAGGGATCGACCTTTTCTAATTATTCTCTCATATCAAATAGCTGCTGATAGGACTATTAAACGCCCTATAATAGAAAATGCGATCCCAATAAATCTAAAAGATAAGGCTAGACACCACTTATTGTTCAGGAGTGTTAGTCTATTATCGTAAATATCAGTCAAAACATCGCGTGTTCAAGTTGTCGGTCGTAAATTTTGTGTCTAGGGACCGATTTCTATAATTCACTAAAAAATTATCAGGTTACGTACGTCCAATAATGCAAAACTGTAATAACATTTGAACTTAGGCCGTAGGTCCCGGTTGCTGTCTATGATCACTTAGACGGCGGCCGTTACATAACCATGTCAGAAGCCTGCTACTCGTAGAAGGCGGTTGAAAAATTCTGACACTAGGGTTCATCGGGTCGTTGGACGACTTTGTGTCCCACACGAAAAGAAGAAGAAGAACTTAGGTTTCGCGCATCTCAACAAAAAATGTACTGGCTGACGCTGATAGAATACTTTTCGTAAATATTCCAAAACATTAAGTCACATTTAGTCCAATCGACCAGAATGTCCTGATTTTTGAAACCTAACATCCGCAAGCGAAATGAAAAATTCCGTGACACCGGCCAATTGTTATAAATAAATAAGTAAATAAATTTTTATTTGGAACACCGACAGTTTATACAAATTAGGCTTATACATTTATAATGTGCTTACTAATAAACCAATTATAAGTATTCACATATGAGTATTACATGCGATCAAAGAAAAGTTTACAAATAACGTGTTTATCGTCATTCCTAGCAGGAAGGTTATACTTTTACTTACTGGGAGGGAAACTCAATTTCATTGAGTTTTTAGGTGCTAAAATGTTTTAATAATATCTATGCGTATGAGGATAAGGGTGTTATTCGGAAAGTGAGCAATAGTACACTTAAAAGGACCGCACCTTCGCAATCTCATCACACCCTGTATAATTCCATCAACCTTTAGTTAACACTCAGAATCAATTATCTAATGGAAACGCAGGGGCTAGGTCTTTTTTAGTCGTCTAGATTGACACTTGACCTGACTTTGCCGTCATTTAGGGCCTGGCTTTTATGGTTTGCCTAATTTGTTGCCAAAGTGCTAATTTATTTGTAACTTGAGGCGGTTGCATCCGCTACTAATTGTTTTTCCGGTGGGAATCTGGGAATATGACGTTTCCCATTACACGTTTAAAACTTCCTTTTGAATCACTTTATTATTTTTTCCCTTTAATATTAAGCTGCCTTTAATATTATTTATTTACAGGTATAAACCAGCCAGATGGACCGATAACTTAAATAGAGCGGCTGGTAGCGACAAGATGGTGAAAGCGGGAGATCGTTCATTGTGGCGTATCCTGGAGGAGGCCTATGTCCAGTAGTGGACTGCTATAAACTGATGTGATGTGAAAGGAGAAAAGCTAACGACTGATGTTCACATTTAAGTCTTCTCTCGTCATCATTCATCAAAGCTGTTTTAAAAATTAAAAATTTCAAATTCTGATTGATAACCTCCTTTTTGATGTCTATCGGCCTACAGTTCAAATTCAATCATTCAAACCCTATCCATTTACGTATACTAAACTAATAGGTAAAATAAACCACGCTTGTCATGCCTATCTTGACGATCTATTTCTATTGTAAAGTCGGAGCAATTGATATCCGCATACGGAATTCTAGATCGCGATAAAACCAAGTTTATGGTTCACAAATCACTCCAAGTCGATCCATAATGTTATACTGTTATTTCTCAATCCACTTTAGTTTGAAAATGGTGGTAAACGGAGTCTGGTTAAAATATACGGTGTAGGAATATTGCCTGCCAATATTCAAAGCGGTGAATCAGCACACAAAACAACTTTCCCCATGAAACGTAGCCAGAAATGTGAAAAAAAAAATGTGGACCTGCACACAAATTGACTTGGTCGGCTGGTACATTTGATATGGGAGGAACAAAAATCTTATCGGATTTCGACCTATGTTCCTTGCGGAAAGTTGTTCAGTTTCATTGACTGATTCACCCTTTTTGCTTATTTTGAAGGAATTATAGTGCCTGGGAGGTTTTGTTACGGGACCTTTGTTACCTGTATACGTAAATAACTTAGTACACAACTTCTTATAAGTCATGCGGGCAGCATAAAGCACTTTCTCCCCTCGGTTTTGCCTCAGGATAACGGAACAACATGCGGCTTGCAGAGCGAATATTTTTTACAAGTCTTCCTTAAAAGGGTACAATGTTTTAAACGATACAATGTGAAGCGATACTGATTCCTAAAATATTATATTCTACTTGTTGGGAGTTATTTGGTGAATAGTCAAATACTTATATGTTGTGTCATGATATATTAGTATGGGAAGTCCATTGGGAACTTAAATTTTTTCCCTTCATATATCCACCTGTTTGCCTTCAAAGAAGTTGTCCAGTGTCAAATGTAGAAATCTAATATATGCACACAATTAAACGTTACTATTTAAACCTTTACTTTATATACAAAATAAAAAGAAAACTGAAGGCAAATTCCTGATGAAAGGAAATCAGTCAGCTACAAAGTACGTTGACACAGGTCATGGTTTCAATTGGAGCTCAACTCAGCAAAACTACTTAACCAATTGTGATGCAAACGATACTTGGATCAAGTACAATCAGGGAATTATAGTTGGCATTTACGTTGATCTCTTTTCTTGGGACGTTGAGTAGTCGAACGACCTGAAGAGCTTATTTATTTAAGAATTTATTGTACACAAGAAATTTTACAGGACAAAACATAAATAAAATGGACAATCAGGTACTGCTTATCTCTAAAAAAGTACCTTTTTACAGCAGACCTAGCGGAGAGAAATGGCATTTGGCGAAAGCCGGATGAGACGTGCACAGTATCTATAAGAATTACTAGTATATATGGTCAAAATTATGATATAATTAATGTTTAGTTGTTTTTTATCCGATTGTCTTAAAAGGAAAGTTATATTTTAAAAGAGTATGTACGTAAGCTGAGCTACCGAGGCTCAAACGTTGCCTGCTAATTATGCAAATGTATCTAGGCCAAAAACGCGAGGCAATTTTAATGTTAACAAATTTTTATTTTATATACTTAAATAATATTTCTAGTCACTGTCTTTGTCGGCGTACTCTCTTTTTAGGCTTCCTGGTAGACCAGCGCTACGCAGTAGGTAAATACTACTGGTGTAACATACGCTGAACGAAGTGCCTTTTCAGTGTCCTCATTAACAAAACGGACTACCTACAAGTCTTGTATCTTCTAAGTGTACTATTTACCTATTAATGTTCTGCTATAGACTTGATACTAAAATGTCAATACAAACTGTTGGTTCCCACGCTTAATTATGACGTATCTAAACTAAAACGGTCACTCAATAAAGTTTTTTTTATTCATATTTTTAAGAACGGTCTAAAGTCCTGGCCATCTAACCTAGCTTTAGCTTGACTGTAACTTTCGTGATTCGTGAAGAGGTATTTGTAAAAAAGATTGACGAAACAATTTCAATCCATCAACGGATTGAGTTCATCCATCACTTTGGTACGATCATTTAGCATTCGTTTCACCTTTCAAAATAATAAAAAATGATGAGATTAGATCTCGTACATACAAACACATTACCAGTCAACACATAACTGCATTAAAAAATATACCGTGTTTTCTACTAGGACTTTAAAATTGTTATTAAAAAGTGAAAAATGTTTTACAATTTTCTCTTTTGACAATGACTGATCCATTTATCTAGAGACAATATTGTACGAGACATTTTATAAGTATTTTATATGAATCTACTTGGAAATAAAAACATTTTGATTTATTTTTATTCAACGATATTTTTCGCAACGATTCTGTGCTAACCTTTCACCGTATTCAAGGTAAACTGGCTAGTGATAACCTAGTTTATTTATATGATTAATATCATTAAGTTATTATTTATGCATAAACAAAATAGGTATTTATTTTAAGTTTAGTTTTAGGTATGGGGACACCGAGTCGAACGACTCGAAGAACTCTGGTTTTTCAACCGCCTACTACTACTAGTAGGCCTCTGACATGTTCGTCTGGGTTACCATACACAGCAACCCGGACGGCTTAACGAGCCCTCCGGGTGTTAACCTGTAAACTTGTAAAGTTATTTAATAAACTGAAATTGAAATTAATAAACAAACTCCGTAAATACTACTGCAATAGCATTTTTTAATTCGTATCTAATTTTTGGCGTATTTCTAGTTTGAATTTGGGAGGTCTATGTCCAGCAGTGGACTCTAGAGGCTATTGATGACGAAAATGATAAACTAGGTAAGTACCTACATAAAAGTTAGTGCCAAGAAAACAGTCGCGTTTGTTTCAGCGTCAGAAAGCAATTTATCGTCACATTCATGTTTATGACAAGTCGATTAAATTTACGACAGACACGCCCACAGCCTACTTGTTGTAAAAAAAATGTAGAGCGGTAACTGACCCTATTACCGACCGTATTTAAGCGTGAATGAACTCATTTTTTTTTTCAATTTCGACCTTCATTATGGTTAATGTCTGTGAATTTTTTGCTAAATTGAGTTGGGTGAAAACATGCCAAGTAAAAGCCGTTGTTGTTTTCTCTAGTGTTGTATAGGTCATCGAGTTGTTGAACGACCTAATAAACGTTGATGTCAAAGGTTTTAAACTGCCTGTAATGAACCTTAATGTAAGAGATTTTTAACCGATCGATTAGAGCTCTAACGTATTTATGTAAGAAACGGTGCAATCATGATCATTATTTCCGGGTGAGCCCTAAGTGTAGATTTTATTGTAGAGCCCATAAAACATATGATCATGATCATAGTCACCAGCCGGCAGCGATGGCTTATCGTGCTTTTTGATGCACAGAAGAGCATGGTTCTTTACTAAAGGATTGATTCTTGCTAAGGTCAAGACTCGTTGCGTAGAGACAGATTTCCTTGGTAAGATAAGAGAGATGTTTTGTAGAGAGCGGATGGTAGTGCTTGTATGGCAAATACGTAAGATCGAGCCTTATGGCGTGCCTTGGGAGAAGCCTACGTCCAGCAGTAGAGTCCGATAGGTAAATGCAATGTTAATGACAAGACACCTCCCTTGGTAGAGTAAAAAAAGTGATTGTCTTTAAAGTCGGTTTACTGACGATACTTGAACGTGACAACATCGTAAGAAAATAGTCATGGAATGGTTGCATTAAAAAAAATGTTGTACCTCTTTGTAGCTCTTTCCACGCTCTCGCTAGCACTTCATGCCGTAAATATTACGCTTCAGAGCGAGGTAACGCCGCATGAGTCATGACTTTTGGCGCGTGCAACCGGCTCCATCGAATTATAAGACAAATAGAAGGACTCATCTGTTTACAACGGAGAAGACCTCGGGACAGAAGACACTCATTTCATGTGTGTATACTAATCTTGATAATCTCATTTTCCTTCATCAAGACGGCGCCGGTGACATCATAAGGATTCAGTACACGATTCAGTATGATCAATGTCTGGGTACTTAAGTATAAATAAATCGAAATATCACAGACTAGCGACACATTTTGCTCTGTGCGAAATATGAAAGAAAATTGTTAGTCCTCCCATATTATTTTTATTGGACGGCCAGAATTTTTGCTTGGGGAAAATTGTTCAGTTTTATGGACTAAGCCCTTATTTTACTGTCTGTATAGTCCATTACGTACAAAAGTTGTTTTCTTTCCAGAGCAACGTTCCAATGTCTTCAAGTTTAGGTACTTAGGGCCGACTAGCTGTGTATACTTTATTCGCTTACATAGTGTCACGACCAGTTTAACTGTCAGTGGGCGCCCGTACGTGCATAGAGCATTGAGGTCAAGTTACGCTGGTCGCGACAATAAGTGAATAAGCTATAAAACCCTCTGCACTCTATTTCTATTCAGAGTTTTAGTCCTCAGGCAACTAGATCACAGGCTTATAGACTAGTCATACCTGACAGATCAGGAACTAAAACAAGTACTTTTCCAATAATCTAGATCTAGCCAACTAGACTAATTTGAATGTACTTCATTCGCTCAGATAGCGTCACGGCTAGCGTAACTTGACCTCAATGCTCCATACACGCACGTACGGGCGCGTACTGACAGTTACGCTGGTCGTGGCACTATGTAAGCAAATGAAGTATAACTAGATTTATCTGACTTCAAACAGGCTCTCTATACGACAATTTCCACTTAGAAAATGATAGATAAGTAATCTTAAAGGTATAAGCTTTCATGTTTTAACAGAGACATAAAGAAAACGTGTGTGTTGAGAGAAATAGCGGGGCCAATCGCGCTAATGTTGAACGATAATACCAAAACCAAACCGCAGCCAAAAACGCTACGTTACGCACTTTTCGTATCGCGCTAATTGTTTGAGCGGAAACGTTTCGACTTTTCTTTGGAAGTTACGTTGATATAGCGAACGTTCGAACTTTTGGTGTGCATCGGTATCGCGCAAATTTTTGACAGCGTATTTAATCACAACCGTTACGTTGGGAACGTCTCAAACGCTGTCAAATGAACGTTTTTGTAAAAGTTCCTCTCGAGCAGCTTTTTCTGACACGTTTGACGATCGTTGTTGGATTTTATTACGGTTTCAACCCAAAAAAGGAAGGAAATCATGAAAATTTGCTGTGGGGCTCTATCTCCACACCATTGAAAGTGTCCATGAGGTAGATGTGACCAAGAAGAAGCCTTGACCCGCCGTTCGACCTATGGGTACATGATGTTAGGAAAAGTACTGACTTCCTTTTAAAGGATGAACCAGCCCATGAAATTGAACAACTATCCCCAAGAGACGTAGGTAATATGAAAATAAATTTTGGACCTCACATACAAACTGACTCAGTCGGTTAGTACATACATTTAGTATGAGAAATCCAAAAAAAATCGATCTGTTCCTAGGGCAAAGTTGTTCAGTTTCAAGGGCTGGTTCATACCTTGTAAGGAAGTTAGTACTTTTCCTGACACCTTGTATTTTTAGGGTAAACTTGTTTAGTCAATGAGACTGGTTCACACCTTAAAATATTTGCAGATGATTTATTTCATCCGTATTATATGCATGAACTTATAGTAGTAGAATCACCTCAAGTGATGAACTATTTCCAATGGTCATGGGGGCGACCATCGGTAACAGTGACCATCCTGGTGGTCGACAAGGGGGGTGACAAGTGGGAACTAAGGCTGTCTAGCTGAGGGTGCAGTGAAATACTTTGTAAATAAAAGAAACATATATTGCACCTACTATATTTATTTAATTTTTCTTATTAAACTTATAGGCTAAGCTCTTAGGGCTCCATATCAGATGATGATACCTGAAACAAAATAAATAATAGTGTAGGTACCCCAAGTACATATGAGATATTTTCTTGCAGTTAGAAGTCGCCTATTTCTGATCATATTCCATCTCTTAGTTTACCATATTATTTTACATATTTGTCAAAGTAAAATTAAAAAAACACTAGATTGCAATATATTTTGCTAAATAGAAATATCAAATAGATGTACCTAGACACATGTCATTCATGATTAGCATGTTCAGCCATACCATACGCCATGGTAGCTGTCTATGACAGCTTAGACGGTGGTTGTTATGATAACATGTCAGATGCCTGCAACTTGTAGTAGGTGAGTGAAAAACTAACTCACTGCTGATTGATTCATTGGGGCATTGGACAACCCGGTGTCCTACTAGAAAAGAAGAAGGAAGACTTACTTTGTGTTGAGCTTGAGTTTGGATTCTTGACGCTGTATGTGATTTCTACTGCCGCTGATGCTGCCGTGTATGATCTAGCATTGAAGCGAGGGATGGATGGATGGCTTCATTTGAGCTAAAACAGTAAATTAATAATCTTGAAACAAAATCAATGTGTAAGTTTATTTTATTTATATGTATGAACAAACAAGCAGATGGATGAATAGATGCTGTCATCTCTGATGTTGAGTGGTGCACTAGTAGTGCAACTGTAATGCTTGGTACAGATTTAATTCTAGGTGGGACATTCACTAAGTTGCTTTTTACTACTCCCATGGGTCGAATGGTAGTGATGTTATTCTAAGCCGGCATAGAATATTATGTACCTGTAAAACGGATCTTGGGTGATGTATGGAAGGCGCCCAATGTCTGTTTGTATAATATAAATCCAGTGCAGAGTGACTTTTGTCACGGGGCCACCTTGCTTTTCATGACATTCCACATCTGAAAAGTAATATACTAGTAAATATATGCACATACACTGATGCAGTAGGTATAAAATTAAGTTACTTTCCACATGTCTCAGTCTGTCTGTTATGGACAATGCCAACTCCTAAACTACATCACAACACAACTAAATAATGGCTTACGATGTGTTTTTTTATTAACAGCAGCTAGGTTAGGTTTTCATTAGTATGCTAACCTTGGTCCACTCTTTGAGCTGCCTGGTTGGGCCCTCACAATTGAGTCTGTTGGCGCGATTGGCCCATAAGTAGTTCGAAAGAGCCCGCGCCTTGAAAGGTAGGTATACTCTGACCCGCCTTTTGAGCGGAGTCTGCCGAGCGCCAGCGCCAGCAAAGCAAATAATCCCTCGAGCAGCTTCAGCTGCCGCACGCTCGTCGTCTTTCTTAGGTCCATAGTCTCTATAAAAACACAAATCGTAAATAACACAGTTTCAACTATGGAACCATATTGATAGCGTCTAAATGGTAAATTAACTTTGTATATGTAGATATTCTATTAGGTACTTACAGAAAAGTCACGTCGACTGGGTGTCCCACGAAATTTTAGCTTAGTTTTAGTTCTTAACTAAAATAATTTCAAAAATCTACGAAAAACCACGGCGGTTGTATAAACAATAAACAACAACCTGACATTTTTACTTTTAAAATAGTGCTGCCCACTACGCGAAATGCACAATCGAGCATCGATTATAAAAAGATTATCTAGTATTTTGAAATACTCATTGCAAACTCTAAACGGTTGTGGTTTGGTTTCGATTGGCTAACGTCAACGATTTATACGTTCAGAAAATTTACCGCGATAGCTTTTTTGACATTAACCAAATCCAAACCAAAACTAAATCGAAGCTAAATCGTCAACGTTACGTTGGAATGGTAAAATAGCGCGATTGGCCCCCAGGTAATAAATGCAATAGAGTCTTTTGAAAGGCCAACGATTTACTGTTTTCACTGTTGTGTGATGCCGGCTTAGAATATAATCACACCATTCCTTTCAATTAAATATTCTTTACTCAATAAAATTAATAACTAATACATAAACTTATACGAAAACAGCCAGTTGTAGTAAGAACCGTCTAAGGAACTTGAGGGTTTCATATGTATTACAATTTTAGGCGACAGGCTGATATGCTTCCATTATAGTGCTACACAACTTTTCTATAACGGCCCTCGAACGTTATGTCAAAGGTGGCCCGTATTTTGCGTCCGTTGACGCACTACCTACCACGTATGGGATAAAGACGTGATAGTTATGCGGTTTGAACTTAGTTTCAGGATTAGACAGTCCCCGGATTGATTTTCGTGGACAAACTCGAAAAAGGGAAAAGTCAAAAGACTTTAAATGTCAAAAGGGAAATAGGTTTTATTCAGTTATGTGTGATAGTAATGTAATAAAATAAGTAAGTACGTAACCCCACCTACCGTTCATACTATTAATATCTACGTCCCTGTGGCGCCACCTCAGGTCATACAATCATACAAGTGAATGACCTACGTTTTATGATTGTTTCCACCAATGGCATACAGCGAATTCGGGCCAATAAAACTGTTTAGCACTTATCACCTAGTATATTTTATTGGGTTGGAATGTTGACAACTAATATAAATGTGTTTCAGACCGACATTATAGGTTATTTCTATTGAAGCCTGGGTAGTGAAATGTGGTTGATATGGACTATTATGCGATGCCGGTTTAGAATAGCATTACCCCATTTTTACCCGAGGGTTACAAAAGTCGACTAAGGGATGAGATCACCCCATTTATACCCGTGGGTTGTAAGAGGCGACTAAAAGATGAGCAGCAGCGTCCTCTGTGAATATCTTGCACTGTGCTCGCCAATCCGTGTGCCAAGCGTGGTGAGTATATATAAATACCCTCCCAATTTGCGGGAGGCCCATATCCAGCAGTAGACTGCTGTGGCTGTAGAAGTAGTGGCATGTTATAGCAATGAAACGAAATTGCGTTTAGTAACGGAAGTTCGTTTCATCTTTCCGCTCACAATACTGTTATAATATACGATCTTTATCAACCGCTGGTTCCTTTATTTGAGCTATAATTCTGTCAGTCATAGTTGTAGATAACGCGGCACATGTTGCTTGCAGTGTGTGAAATCACGGTGCAACGCTCCCTGACTCGAGATAAGGATTCAGAAGTAGCATCGTTACAATCAGGGGTAGAGCACACCACCTGATGCAGCTCGTATGCGTGTACCGCGCGTATATATTTATAAGATTTTCATTACGATTAATAAAAACATCATTTTACTCACTAATGCACTATATCAGCGATTTATTCCAACACTTTACAAAAATGTGATTCGTACGAAACGAAACATAAACGTGCAAGGTGTCCCGGTTTTTTTGATGAGAAGTGTATTTATTAGCTGGAAAAATTTTAAGGGTTGAATCAGCCCATAAAACAGAATAACTTTTCCCAAGAAACATAGGTCGAAATATTAGATTTTTTTTTTCAACAAATTGAATTGGTCAGTTGGTAATTTCGTAACGGAGGTCCAACGTTTTTAAGTTCCTATTGGAAAGTTGTTCAGTCTCATGGGTTGGTGTGACCCTTAAAATATTTGTAACAATTTATTTTTACACCCTGTATAAATTGTATGTTTGGAATACCATTGGCACAGGATCAGGACATTACCATGCAGTGATAGGCCCGTCAGGATGTGCTATTCAATTGTCCAGCAGCATTGGCATGCTGACTTCCGTTGACTTTACTCATATGTTCATACTAAACTTTTTTATCATGCAAATAAATAGTATTTACAGTATTTATTACGTTTGCCATTATGTTAAGATGGCAGAAGATACTCCCAAACTATATTAATTTAAACTTTTTTAAGCTCCAGCGATTATTTTCACGCATTTTTATAGTATCCGTATTGCCGTGTGATGCCGGCTTAGAATAGCATCACCCCATATCCTTCCCGCGGGTGTCGTATGAGGCGATTAAGGGACTCGATGGTATTGGTGTATTACAATTTTTATGCGACAGGCTGACAACCTGTCACTATAGTGATATACACATGTATGTATGTAAATAAGTAGTAACTACAGTATTTATTTATGTAGATACGTTTGCCATTATGTTAAGCTGGCAGAAGATACTCCCAAACTACAGTCATTTAAACTTTTTTTAAGCTCTCGCGATTATTTTCACACATTTTTATAGTATGGTATTTTGTATGGTGGTGGTTTTATGGTATTTTGGTGGGTTTATGGTATAATTCGTTTATATTACCTTCAAAAATATCGCAAGTGACCCGGGTTTAACCATAACAATGTATGAAGACATCAGCCACATCAACATTACTATGTATGAGATACTTATTCAATTCAATTCAGTTCAGTTTTATGCGAATAACATTACGGGGAAACCCAAGTTCAATTTAACAATAATTTATAACAGCTAATTATTATTTATATTATAATAATAATCTTTCTAAATCAAATACCTATAAATAATTAAAGTTATATTAAATGTTTAGTTCCAATAATATCATTTCCGTATTTGGATACACACGAGGAATTAGCGTATTTAGCCAGCAATTTTTCCCGTTTGGTAATATTATTAATAGTTTACGTACATACACATACATACACATATCACGCCTTTATCCCTTGCGGGGGCAGAGCGTTAACGGCCGTAAGGATACGGTCGCTATCGCCACGTCTGACATTTTTGAGAATTGTTTTCCAAGGTTGTTTCAGAAAACATGTGTATTACTATAGTGACAGGTTGTCAGCCTGTCGCCTAAAAATTGTAATACACCAATACTCTCGAGTCCCTTAGTCGCCTCTTACGACACCCACGGGAAGGATGTGGGGTGATGCTATTCTAAGCCGACATCACACGGCAAATTAATAGTTGGTTGGGATAATAAAATTCGATGAGACTGGGAAGTTTTAAATACTACCAGCAAATTAAAAAATATATATTAATCAATCTTACTCAACTTTGAGATCGATCTTGAGAGCGATTTTGACAAATGCCAGCAGTACCACAGATTACATAATAGCAGTACAAACGCCATCTTAAAATCGCACTCAAGATCGATCTCAGAGTTGAGTGCAAATTGTCAATACGGGCTTAGGACTAAGAATTATGCATATGCTTAGTTTAGATTATTTTAAAAAATCGTAATCAAGACAAAACACCCATTAGGCACAACTTCCAAAAGATTTGATTTGAATATCGAACGCTCGCTGCGTTTGAATTTAGAATACATCCGTTTGGGTCGCGTTCGCTGACGTCACACGTGCGTGTAAGCAAGGAGCAGCCCCTTTTATTATGTTTTCTTTTTAATTTTTATAGTGACAGGCTGGCGCTAGTTTTATGAGCGAGACGCGGTGAACGACGCGTATAAAAACGGGGTTGTTTGAAAGCTTTCTGTATTATACTGTCAATATTGTTTGTTTTTACTTGTTCTTTGTTTTCTTGCTGATTAGGCGCTATGAACGTAAAGTTCGAAAGAAAAAATATTGGATAAACGTACCAATTTTTATAATCAACATAGTCTAAAGCAAAGTCGCTTTTCGCGTCTGTATGTATGTATATATGCTTAAATCTTTACAACTACCTAACGGGTTTTGATGCAGGTTTTTTTAATAGGTAGAGTGGTTCAGGAGGAAGGTATTTATGTATAATACTTGCCGGGAAAACATCTTATTCCCACGGGAAAATGAGTCGCAGCGGGCGCAGCCGCTGGGCGGGCCGCTAGTTTAAGCCCAAAGCGTAGTTAGATATGTATTTATAACTACCTACTTAAAACTTGAGAAAGATGTCTTTTCCTTGTGAGAGGTCACTGACCTTGCTTCACATTTATAACATAATCGTAACAACAAACCCCATCTGTTTATAATTGCTACATTGTTCCGAACTTGACACTTTCGTTCCACAAACTTGCCTCTACAAATGTACCGTAAAAGATACACTATTTCAGCTCCCATAGGACGTAGGACGTGACGTCACCAGAGGAAGTACGTCCCGAGTGGAAGTCATCATTCCCAAACCAGTAATAACCAGATAACTTGGCCCCTACTGGTATACCAACTAGTCGTAAACAAGGCTCTATGTTTGTGGGTCTTATTATGTCTGAAATAAGAACTAATGGAATCAAATGTGTTAAGTTTGAAGTGAGATTGTAGAACTCTTGGTTTTACACTATCTTAGATCTTACGTTGACTACAATAAGAACGAAATATGTTAAGCTTTAAGTTCAAGGGAACTTGGAGAGTTAAATACAGCTGGAAGCTTTTTGTTTCGTTTTTTTTTTCAGTAAGAGACTTACAAAGAATTTGATGTTTGTTTTAGTATGGAGTGTGATTGTGTTTCATAAGCGCCTAGACGACGCCGATTGTAATATTTCTAATTCAAAGATATATTCAAAAATAGAATCATCACTCAAAGGCCGTTGAGAATCGTTGACGGAATTTAAAATTCGAATCACGATCGGCGAATAAAATACTGGCTGTGACCGTTTAGCTATAAAACTTGGTGACTAATAATTTCGACCGCCTATCAAGTTCTTTCTTTCTGACGTGTGGGATCTAATGTTGGATATCGAGTCGTCGAGCGACCCGCTGAACCCAGATCACAAGTTATTAGCATCAAATGAATTGTCTCACCATATTACTTCTCTTTTATTTATGTACATAATAGTTATATTATTACGAATCATCTGACGTTAGACGTGGCGATAGCAGTTTTTACGGCTGTTAACGCTCTGTTTATCTCACAAGGGATAGAGGCGTGATATTTGTTTGTAGTATGTATGTAAAATTTATAAAAAGCTACATTCTGGTAGATGATGAACAATTTTTAGGTAAAGGTCAAAGTTGCACACGCTTTTGTTAAACGTGAGAAAATACGATGCGTATCATAAGATAGGTAAGCCACCTATATGAACATGTGGCTAAATACTTTATTACACATAAGGTACCAAGGAAATTCAGATAGACGGAGATTTAGAGGAATAAGGCCCACCCACGTAAGCTGTTTCAAAGGTTGTCTGGTAGAGATCGCTTTCAGCGTTAAATCCGCCATTGCGCATTGAATTTGCAATAATAGTATTTTGTCTTACTGTCTCCTTACTGCCTTAAAATAAATTATTGCTGTAAAACAAAAAATGTTGTATCTACTACAGCCGGCAATAATTAAAACAATGTACACTTTGATTTTCTTTTTTATGCAATTATTTAATTTGAAGAGGGTCAATGCCTCACTATAACGTGTTTTAGAACCAAGAATCCGTCTAACTGGTCCTGTTCTTTATTAGGCTCGCCGCACGCGTCAGATTTTTGATAAGCACTTCCCCTTACGAAGGTTGTGACTTGTGGCTGTATGCAAAGGATTTCCTGTGTCATGCATATTTACGATCGTTGCGGTAGGCGGGAGGTCTTTGCCTAAATCGTGTGTACTAAGTATAGCATTTAGGAAAAATTTACACCTTCCAAAATGGCAACATTATTGTTGAAATGCGAATGTGGTGTAACTCCTCAGACCATGGAACATCTTCTGTCCTGCTCCGCGTGCCCCAATACCTGCACGCTTGATGAGCTCATGAAGGCTATAGAAAATGCTGTCCGGGTGGCTGATTTTGGGCACATAAAATCTAAATTTGCCATCGACACGATAAGAAGAAGAATTTTTGAAATCCCGCTTATATTATCCTACCAATATTACAAATCCGCTATGTAACAATGTGATGAAAAACATCGTGATGAAACCCACATTCAAATAAAATTTGGATTCCGATGATATTTGACTTAACCTAGAATTCGGGCCAGGTTCGCCTTCGAGCTGCAGAGGTCAGATGGCAGTCGCTCTTTGTAAAAGCTTGTTTCCACGTCAAATCCCCTAGTTTATTGAACCGACCCTGACAGGGATATTGCAAAGTAAAAAATTATAAATGCGAAAGTTTGTATGAGTGTTTGTTTGTTACTCCTTCACGCTAAAACTAGTGAACTGATTTTCATGAAATTTGGCACACAGATAGAGTGTAATTCGTATTAACACATAGGACTGTTGTTATCCCGTAAAAATGTTCCTGTGGAAAGCCACGGGATTAAAACCGACTTCCACGCGGGGGAAACCACTAGTGTATTATTATTTTCACTATAAGTACTTAGTGCGAGGGTCACCGCCATACAATCTAACGGATGTCCGCCGACATAAAATTTTAGCCAACTGGTATCGCAACAGCGCGATAATTACTGACGCTACGTCTGTCGACGCTTCTCATCATCAGAACACACTAATATATTTTTATATAGACATTAAGTCTCGTCTCACTGCTGGACAAAGGCTTCCAGTCTTACGCGCCACCCTTTAGGCTTGGACTTTCGAACGGAGAAAGGTTTCTATTTCGTCGCTAAAAAACTGTCGTAAAATGCTGAAGGAGTACTGTATCTATTCTAAAAACTTTTTTAAAGTTAGAAAGCTACGTTATTTCTGAATAACATAGGCTGCTTTTAACAGTGGGAATATTCTTTTCCCCACAGGAAAGCGGGTGAAACAGCTGGGCGTGTCTCTAGTGTCATATAAGGTCTAGAACTCTGTAATCGGTTAGAGAATTATTAGTGGATGAATAGCACTTTATTTTGATCTACTGAGATATAAAAGATCAGAGGTCTATCTACAATTAGCATTTCAAATTGAGTATGCATATTCTAGAGTAAGTATATACTAATCTAATAATTGTGTTATTATTTTGTTAATATTCTAAGGAAATAAATTGCATGTGTCTGGCATTGTATGCCTGTTTTAATTAAAGTTTCTCAAATTTATATAATTTTCGTATTTGTAGAGTGGTCTATTATTCATATCACAGAGATAAAGCCGTTCTAATTTCTTAGAATAGTTTCTTTGGCTTGGCTTGTGAAGTAATTTTTTATTCAGCAGGTAAACCAATTTTGAATACTAAAGTTATGCCATAGTATTTCTAATCATCATCATCATTAGCCTTAGTCCATCATTTGCAGTATTTCCAATGTAAAATAATACCTAATTAAATGATTTATCAATACAAAAAGCAAACCAATGAATCAATAACCTCATAAAACAAAGATATGAGTCACAAGTTAAATACTTGTTATTCAAGTAATGTGTATCTTGCACAAGTGCATCTTTAATTGTGTACAGGGTGTAAAAAAATTAGCTGCAAATATGTTAAGGGGTGAACCAGCCCATGAAACAAAACCACTTTCCCCAAGGAACATAGGTCGAAATATTTAAAAAAATTTTGGACCGCCCACACAAAATGTAATGGCCGACTAAGTAAACTTGTATGGGTGGGCATAATTTTTTTTCATATTTCTGCCTATGTTCCTTGGGGAAAGTTGTTAAGTTGTATGGGCTGGGTCAGCCCTTAAAATATTTGCAGCTAATATTTTTACACCTTATATAGCCCTGTGGTTCCACCTGTTGCCTACAGTCGGTTTTCCCATGGGAATGAGATTTCTTCCTGTAGTAAAGTAATGTAGTTGGTCCTGTACTTACCAGATAATTGATTATTTAAACTAGGAAAACAAAGCTCTCTCTTTATTGATATAGTTTGTTAAAATAAGATAGAGAAATGGTTAGGGAAACTAGTTTATATCTAATATACTAAATTAAATAACTATATAAAAAATATAGGTTTTTAATATTTTACTCAAGTATATTTAGATTTAATCTTATTTTATTATAGCCTTTACAAATGTAATGATGGTACCTACTGTAATTTATGAGCGATACACTTATTGATTTATAGCATTTGAGATAAGACAAGGAAGTCGAGAAACTCGAGTTATTACTGCCTGGTTGACCGAGCATTGCTAGGCTTTTCTGCCCTTCAGAGTTTTGGAAAATAAATCCTAGTCTGATCGATTTATCGTCTTTACATTACCCTATGCATGGATTTAGAGAAAAATTGTTGCAGCCATTTAAAGCAAGAAACTTGAAAACCGTATTAAAACAAAAAACATAAGAGATATGTAAGTACTGTAAGTATGTTTATGAATCAAAAAGCAATGAAAGGCTGTGGAGGCAGGAGCAGGAATGTCATAGGTAAAGTCTGTGGTGCAGATTATCCTGTTATTTAAGTACACAGTCTTTATATGTGCTTGTGCATAATTTTGTGGCTTCTTGTGATGCACTTTTAATCATTATAAGTTTTTGTTAGACCTATATAGCACAAGTACTATATATAATAATTGGAGTGCATCAATATCAATACACCTGTGAACCAAACATTCTAATAACCTTCCTTGCAATACAATTTTTTGGACTATTTCTGTGCAAAAGACGGCATTATCAGATAAGGTCTTGTAGCACATAAACAGGAATACGAATAATGATTGTGAATATTGAAAATAGTTAGATAGTTCTTCTCATTGGTTTCACGTTAGCTCTTTAATTTTGTTTCGCGCAAAAACTTGCAATCAAAATGACAATAACTTTGAAATAAACTTTTCAATATATGTTCCTATGAACGTTGTAACAGGATTATAAGGTTCAACTTACTTATTTCTTGGGCTTGAGCGTCGTCCTTTGTCAGGGCTAATAAAATTAGGAAACACACAACGTACGAACTCAACGCACCAGCACTACACCACCGATACATTTTACCACTAAATACAGTCGGCGACATCGCAAACACTAATATATTTCGCTTATAAACTACGAAACAATCATGTTTCGTCTAAAAATAAAGTTTTATCTGCTAATAAAGGCACTGCACATTATTTTAGTTTTGATCGCGCACGAACAACCTTCCTCAACACAAACAAAAAACAAACTGATTGAATGAATGAAATGAAAATGAAGTAAATTGTAACGAACGAATAAACGAATGTGACAAAACAGACCGATGTGAAGCGAGCGCCGCGGCATTAATGCTTTCATTCATTGACTGTGAGTTCATGCAGCGGCATCTATTGTGTGAAAAGTTTATCAAAAGTATTGAGAATCATCAAAAGATGGCGCTTCATTGCTCTAGCATGGCTAAAAAGCTTGCTTCCATTCCAGTGAACTGCATAAAGAAAAAGAAACCAACGGACATCTTTGTTTTTGGTTGGGAGATTCCGTTTTCCATTCTGTTGTTTGTTTTATCGTATTAATTTTCTGTGTTTAGTATTCCCCTGTTTTATCTGTTGGTTTTGTTGCTTGCGTCCATTCAGTAGCTTCAGTTCAGGATAGATGAACCATTAAGCAAGACGTATATACTGTGCGGTAAGTTTATAATACTCAACCGTTATTTTTTTTTCAACTTTCATCTCCAGAAGTTACGATAATAAGAGCGCACTCTGCAATAAGTAATTCGCCCACTCATACCTCAGAATATACAATTGCTGGCCCGGCACACCCCTAAAGTTTTCGTTACCTTTCAGACAATGTCGTCGAAGTTGCAGCAGCACGCGATCCTGACGGGTTGTGTGGACTGCTTCTGCCTGGTCTGCGAGAGCCACCTCCGCAGCCAGGATGACGGCAACAGCCACATAGAGAAACCAGTACACTTGAAGAACCTGCAGGCTTGTCCTTACTTGGAGAAGTTTAGTCATGATCATATTCGAAAGGTAAAAATTTTATTCCACACTTTTGTTAAAAACTTCCTGCTTGATCAGATCATACATGTAAACTACAAATAATACCTTAGTTGAATGAAGTACATGGCAACCAATTGTCATGTTTTCTTTATTCCACCGAGGCAAGGCAATACTACAGTGTTGGTAAACATGATTTTTTTTTCGACCTCCTATACAAAATTCCCAATCAGCTGACTGACTTTGTATGGGAAATAGAAAAAATAGCCCCCACAGTAAAAATTGGGTCAGAGTATACTTTTCAGTTTCATGGTCTGATCATGCCTGCAAAGTTTTCGTTACACCATCCCTTACACCCTGTATGTATACCAAGCCTTAATGCTTTTTCCCTTTTTCTTAGGTAACTGCCACCATTTACAGAAGCTTATTTATTAGCTTGGAATATATTTATTGAGAAAGTTGGTTTGTTGGACATATTCTTCTCAAACTTACAACTTGTGATTGTCTCCGAAAAGTTCAATTCAAATTATGTTTACACATTGATTACCATAATTTTCCATAATTACCATAATTAATGTGTATTTGATTAGGGCTATTTGAGATAGTTTACTCTGTTAATGTTGTTTAGATAAGGATATGATGGGATGGGACTTTGGTAAGTACAATATGATGATATGCTGTATCCTTTTAGGTCAAAAAAGGGTACTTCTGTGAGTTCTGCAATCTCCTGCTGCCAACTGCTGCAAAAACTGGTCTCCATGTGGCAGATCCAAGACACATTGACAATAAGGGTGCCCAACTTATAAAACGCATCGGTAACAATGTTGTAGTGCTCGGAAACATCCTCATAACTGAACAAGCTTGGAACGGACTGATATCAGACATCTGTGCTGTCTGTAACATGGAATTCACCAATCTAAAGCTTCATGTGGCTGATCAGAAACATTTGTTGAATTTGATCCAAAAGAGGGTTGAGTATGATGGAACTACAGTTTATAGAAAGGTAGGTATAAAAATAGCTCTGGTATTATGTTGATGTTTAACCATAGAAAACATAATTCTTGTAAATAAGGGCCCCTCTTTTATTGTTTTTGATATACTTATTGCCTTGTGGTTTTCAGATTGATGACACATCCTTCCACTGTCTGATCTGCAATGAGATTTTTGCTCTCAGCACAGTTATATCACATTGCAAAGATGAGACGCATGAAAACAATTTTGATGAATGTCAACAAAATTATCAAGATACTTTTGAAAACAATAAGGTACCTGATACTGCAACTGGAATTCAGAATTATAATAATAATAATAATCCAAAAGCAGAAATTAAATCTGAGAAAGCAAAAAAGGTCCAGAATGATAAAGATTGTCTGAAAGCAGAAGTTAAATCTGAAAAGGAAAATAAGTTTCAGAATGGTAATGATTGTTCGAAAGCCAATAGTTCTGGATTTCAAAATGGTATAGATGATCAATTCAAACCACAAGATGATAAAAAGAAAAGCTATGAACCAAAGACCAAAAAGAGCAAAAAAATGCTTAATTGCAATGAGTTCGAATTTGGTATTAATATTGGTGTCATGGCTGATGAATCTGATGAAGATTCTAATGCAGACAACCAAGGTGGTCCCACCAATGGATATAATTTTGATCAACAAAGAACAGTACCAATGGATACCCTAATAAAAAAACTTGCCAAAGATTTGACTTCACAATCAAACAAAAACATGAGAGTCAAGAACAGAGTAGAGAAACTCCTTGAAAGCGCTAATGAGTTTGAGAGAAACGGTGTAAGCATCAACTTTGAAAGAGACTCCGCTTTTTGTAAGAAATGTTTCAAAAATGTTGATCTTGACATCGATGAAATTAAACACCACATTGCTGAACACAAAAATAGTACAAAGAAGGATGCTACTGCAAATACTGCTCACACTTTGAATGATAAGTGTAGCAAGACAGTGTTGAACAAGCTAGGCAATAAGGAAGCTGAAGATATCAAAAAACCTACTGTCAATGTTGACCAAAACCATAACCTTTACAAAGAAAAAGTTCAAGACTCATCACAGGAAGAAGTAATAAAAATAGATATTAGAAAAACGAAAGATACTTTTGAAGAAAGTGATGCTAGTAATAATAATGCTTTAGTAAGATTTGTGCCTGGACGTGGAACTATGCCAGAACCAGAAAAACCCAAAGAAACTCCACAACCAACTGCAGAAAAAATTGATAACATCACTGATCCAGCAACTTTCGCTAAAGTCCACAATTTAACCTACAACAAAGGCAACAGCAACGTTTTCTGTCGCACTTGCAACAAAAAGATACCAGCTGCAATCAAAAACATGCAAGAGCATATAAAAGGCATGTCACATAAAACCCAAGTTGCAAGAGCAGCCCAGATGGAACGAATTGAAAAAGAAAAGGTGGAACGTATGGGGAAATTTGTATCAACAAAACCAATGGAAAGATTTATCTTCCAAACAAGCACTGTGATGTCCGTGTTTGGAGTTGACGATGTGATTCTGAACGACAAGTATTGCATCAATAGGAACAGCTACTACATGATTACTACCGGCAATCGTATGCGGTGCCAAGTGTGCGAGGTGAATCTTCTAGAAGAGGATGTGGAGAGCCATGTGGAGACTGCCCGGCATGAGATGGCGATGGAAGACACTCCTGTAGTCACCAGCCTGCCCACAGAATTTGTAAGAGAGGTAATTATTGCAACCACAGAACTAGAAAACTTTTTATTTTCTTATTTAGTGGCAAACATGCAATCGATCTCTAGACCATAAGCAGTTTTTTTAGTTAATCATGGCAGGTAGGCGCGCCTTCTCAATGGTAGGCCACCTTTAATTTGGTGCTTCTGATTTGCTTTGGTCAGTCTCCGGGCGCATCAGCGCCGATCTGATTAGGAGTTGAAGTGGTCGCCATCGCCGAAATCGGTCGGAGAGATCATCATCATCAAGAGTCTTGTTTCCAGAGGGGCGCTGAGACACTGAGAAAGCTTATTTTGGTGGTAACTAGAAAACTAATTTTGTGATTGCAACTTTTCTGTAGCTTCTTTCTACCAATCGGCTGATTGGTAGACCCTGACATGATCTTGACAGACATAAACTTATATTATATAAATATATTATAATGTATGGCTGTGAGGCTTGGACACTAACACTTAAAGAAGAGAATAGTATTAGTCGCTGAACGAAAGGTCCTCCGAAAGATTCTGGGCCCTACCAAGGGTAATGATGGCAGATGGCGGCTAAGGAAAAATACCGAAGTTGAGGATCTAGTGGTTCAACCTAACATACTCGGAGAGACGAAAGCTCACCGACTTCACTGGCTTGGCCATTTAGAAAGAATGGGTGAGGATCGGGGCGTCAAAAGAGCGTACAATGGTCGGCCGACAGGCCGTCGTCCTGTCGGGCGCCCCAGGTACCGCTGGGAAGATATGGTGGAAGCTGACCTGGGCCATCTCCAAGTCAATAATTGGGTGGAGGTGGCGCAGGACATGGAGGAAGCTCGTTTCGGAGGCCAAGATCCATTTCGGGTCACTGAGCCAGAGAAGTTAGTTAGTTATATAAATATATTAGGAAGAGTGATAGATGATGAGGCCAGTAGGCTGAGTGACGACGCGACAGAAGAGAGAAAAGGGTAGCTACCCGCCTGGTCGGGTGTTGTGACCAGGGAACCAACTGGTCCAATCGGACATAGAGGTTGTATACATAAATATAGCGATCGGTGCAAACACTTCGGTACCGCGTTTCAGGACTTGTATGTGAAGCGCCTGCGCGCCGCCACAATATAATAATTTATATATATATATATATCAAATTGATAATGGTGGAATGAATCTCTGTAAAAAAATAGCATAAACCATTTCAGGTGCGGCCAGGCCTATACCACTGCGGCTACTGCAACCTGATCCTCGGTCCATGGCAAGACGTGGGCATCCACCTGCAGTGCGCCGAACACGAGCGGAGCAAGCGCCAGAACAACGAGCGCAGGGACCAGCATTTGCCAGGGATCCTGGCGGGCCGGGAAGCCAGGCAGGATAACATGATCAAACTCGCCTTGATGCAGCAGTTTGGAATGAACCCGTTCAACTTCTTTTGATGTTTTTAGATTACTATTATTGCGCAAGATGTTACGTTGTAGGTTCTATATAGCGGCCATCCTTGTATTATTCATAGTTATGATTTTAACAGGTTCTTACCGAAGAACTTTTTTTGAGTTGTCTATATTTCGATGTTTTTGCAAGCGTCATGATCACGAGTAAACTGGAGTACTGCGAGTGCCTGCTTGAGACAAACATATCTGTCAACTAATAAGATACTACACTTTACCTGTGATCGAAATATAGGCAACTCAAAACAAAATAATTTCGTCGGTAAGAACCCTTTAAAATCGAAACTATGAATAGTGTAACCCTTAGGCCCAATATACCAAGGTGCAGTAGGTAGTTTAACTTCATATTAACGCCCGGTTTCTCACACATGCGCACTCCCGACCGACCTATACGTACGCGACTACTACATAGAATCATGTGCCGCTCCGCTCGTGTCACTGCGGCGCGCGTTTTTGATTGAGTGTCGAAAAATCGGAAAAAGTTATACCCAGAAACCCAAATTATAGTATGTCCCTTCAAATAGGCCATATTTGACGGCTGTCAAACTTATACTGAAGGATATGTCAACAAAGAAAAATAGGCCATATGTTATAGCATTAACATGACCTTGACAGCTGTCAAATATGGCCTATTCGAAAAGCCATACTTCAATCATGAAAATTATATTATGACACTCATTGTTTTCTTAGTGTAGCTTAGCATTTTGCTACTCAAACGTAAAATCACTCTCTCTTTTCGTGTGGGACACCGAGTCTTCTAACGACCCAATGAACCCTAGTGTCAGAATTTTTCAACCACCTTCTACAAGTAGCAGGCTTCTGACGCGGTTATGTAACGACCGCCGTCTAGGTGATCATAGACAGCAACCGGGACCTACGGCTTAACGTGCCATCCGAAACACGGAACCATCACTGAAAATCAGGTTCGGGTACAATTTATTAATGAAGAAAAAGTGCTTAAATTATACTGTGCCTTAGGTGATACCATATTTAAGTCTTTCGTAATGTTAAGTGTAAGTGCCTTTGTATCTCGATATGTGATATGTTTCAACTGTTGATTTTGGTATTGTTATTGTATTAATATGTGGTAAGTACTGTACGAGGGGAGGTCAAAAAGTTCGCGGAATGACAAGGAAGAAGGGTGAAATTAAACATGAAATTATTTTTCCTTTTCAATATATTCTCCCTTAACTCGAATAGATTTATGGGATCTATCAAATAACTTATTAATACCGTCTAAAAAAAATTGTTTATCTTGTGCGTCAAAATAAGCCGAAATCGCTGACTTAACCTCATCATCGTCGTTAAATTTTCTTCCACGCAGCTCTTTTTTCATCTTTGGAAATAAATAATAGTCGCTGGGGGCCAGGTCTGGACTGTAGGGTGGATGGCGCAGTAGTTCAAAACCACATCGGTGAATGGCAGCGGTCGCAACACGACTGGTGTGCACGGGCGCGTTGTCATGCAAAAGCAGCACTCCTTTGGTCAGTTTTCCTCTCCTTTTTTCTTTAATCGCTTCCTTCAATCGATCTAACAAGGAAGCGTAGTACTCTCCCGTTATGGAAAGGCCACGATCTTTATAATCCACCAGAAGAATGCCTTCAGAATCCCAAAATATTGTCGCCATGATCTTTCCGGCCGATTGAGACACCTTAAACTTCTTAGGAGGGGGAGTGCCCTTTTTCTGCCATTGCATTGACTCTTGCTTTGACTCAGGTTCATAATGATGAACCCAAGTTTCATCCCCAGTCACAATACGGGACATAATTTCTTCCTTTTGATCTCCACAGCGGTCCAAAAACTCGCGGCAACAGTCGACGCGCTCTCGCTTTTGAAACGGCGTGAGCATTCTCGGGACCCATCTTGCGCAGACTTTACTCATACCAAGATGTTGATGAAGGATATTCAAAATGGTAGTTTCTGATACACCAACTAATGCTGCAAGCTGTTTCTTCTTCAAACGGCCATCCTCCAATACAAGTTTCTCAACTTTATCGATGATTTCCGGCGTGGTGGCCTCGATCGGCCGCCCAGAACGGGGATCGTCTTCAATTGACTCCCTTCCTTGCTTGAAAAGATTATGCCACTTGTAAATCATAGTTTTTCCAGGAGCAGAGTCCCCGTAAACAGATAACATATCTTGAAAAACAGTTTGCGGCGTTTTTCCCTGTTTGGTGAGGAACTTTATGACGGCGCGATGTTCAATTTTTTCCATACTGCCAACTTTCTTCCCGATTCACTTGTTTAATCGTTGATAACTCAAAGACTAGTGACCCAATTAGGCTAAAACTTGGTATTTATAGTAATAATGAGTTACTCAATTAGCGAGTACCTGGACAAGCATCCCTACCCCCGCCAACCCCTCCATTCCGCGAACTTTTTGACCTCCCCTCGTAGGTAAGTAATTCCAAAGAGTTTAAGTTGATATTTTTGATAAAACTCTATGTATAACAGACTGTGATGCTTATATACGTGTGTTTAAACTGTGAATCTCGTAGACCTGTAAGCGTTTTTGATATTAATTATATTTAGTTTTTGGCAATGATAGAGAAACAAAAAACTAAAGTATGGCCGTTCGAAAAGGTCGTTTTTGACAGCTGTTAAACACATACCAAAGAACATGTCAACAAAGAAATATAGTTGCTGTCAAATATGGCATATTCATAGACTTAGATACACTAGCGTGGCATATTCGAACGACCAAATACTTTAGGTACAAGGAATTATATTTACAAAATGATTGTTGCTTGGTGACATAAACCTAATCTTCCAATTAATATATGTAAGTGTAGTTTAAACGACTTGTTTGTCTTGTTTTTAGTTTTGGTAGAGGGTTAGGTCTCTACGTTTCGGCTGTTTACGGCAGCGTTCTTCCGGAGGTCGACATATCACACACGCCCGTCTGTCAGCTATGAAAAGTCAACCCAACCCAACCCTCAACCACAACAAAACAACGTAAGTTGTTCATACTTATCCATTTTTTTAAGAGTGACCGATAAAATAAACTGACATTTCTACGTAGACTAAAAATACCTGTTTTACGGGATATAAAACAAGTGAATTGTGTATTTTCAGTTATAGCTATAATATGCAGGCTCTGTTTTGATGTAATAAGGCGAAACCTTTCGACGATAGCAAATTGTTTGTCTATATTATCGGTCACGCTTAAAAAATGGACTGTACTTAATGAGTGATACTTGTCCGTTTAAATATAAAACTGCCATTAATATTGATTATTATTATTATTACTACTTCGTAAGATTATGTTTTAGTTGCTCAGTTTAATTCTAATGTGATTTAATTCAATCACTGTCGATTTTTTTATTCATTATTCCAATAAAACACAAATTCTTACTAAAAAATGGTTTATTGAATCTTATTTGTTCCTTTTTACCCTCGAACAAATACAGTTTAACGTATTTTAGTTATAAATAAAAAAGACATTGGTGAGTAGCCATTCCATTGACTATTTTCCAAAACAGTCACAACAAATGAAATGCCATTTTGAGAAATCTATACAATTTGTGCGTTTTTATTCATCAAAAGTATTGGTGAAGTCTTATTGCGTTACACGCACAAATTATTAAATAAACAGTAGGACCAAATTGACGTAAAGCACCTTCCATACTTTCAACTATCACAAATTCACAATGTGCCTACCCAGTATGACATTTTAGTCCGAGACAGTATGACATTTTAGTCCTACCCAGTATGACATTTTTAGTCCTACGCAGTATGACATTTTTAGTCCTACGCAGTATGACATTTTTAGTCCTACCCAGTATGACATTTTAGTCCAACGTAGTATGACATTTTTAGTCCTACCCAGTATGACATTTTTAGTCCTACCCAGTATGACATTTTTATTCCTACCCAGTATGACATTTTTATTCCTACCCAGTATGACATTTTTAGTCCTACCCAGTGTGACAATTTAGTCCTAGGGAATATGACATTTTCTATTTTCTGATTGTAAGCAAATGTCTTTCAAATCTAATTCGGTCAGATCAAAAAGAAGCACTAATAACAGAAGAGGTTCAAGAAAAGTTTTGAGATCACTTTATAAATTATATAACATATAAAATGTAATCTTAAAATTCAATTTATTGACCTTGTAAAATTTGGAATATTTATTGTATGGAACAACTTTTCCAAATTAGCAGATGGCGCAGCCAGTTTCAGAATAATTTTAAAAAGTTGTCCAGATACCCCAATAGACTTGCTTGAAAGTAATTAACCTACTTCTTTTTCTAAAATACGAGTAACTTTGACCAACCATCGTCAGACTTTAAAAGTCGAATCACAGATCAGAAGCTGCAATTATTATAAATACTTAACGTATTTTTGGCTCTTTTAGTCCTTGAGCTAGCTCATACATACAAAACATGTAAAATAATAAAGAATGTATGAAAAGATGTTCTTTACACACTAAAAATATAAGTAATCCTAAAATTTAACATAATGTTGTAGTCATCGCTTATTTTGTGAGTACTGAAATGATTTTCAAACCCAAATTAAAAATCATTCCGTATTCACAAGTCAAATAAATTCATACATAAATAATGCCATAAAAAAAACTAAAAAGAAAACGAACGCATATTTAAATCTGTCTATAATAATGCCCAAGATATTTCTCATTATTTATAGGAACCTAAATGCTTTTTTTCTAAGTTCTACCAAAACCTTGGGCACCATGAATATTACTAAAATACTTTGTTTAAGGTGTGAAAAAATATTTTTTTTTTCAGTGCATTTTTATGCTGGCTGTACAGTCAAGCTCAGGCTGGGTTAGCCAGTTTGCTTTAAGCTATTTTCTCTCTCTTTTCGTGTGGGACTATGAATTGTCCAACGATCCAAGAACCCTAGCGTCAGCATTTTTCAACCGCCTTCGATAAATAGCAGGCTTCTGACATGGTTCTGTAAAGACCGCCGTGTAAGTAATTCAACAACCGGGACCTACGGCTTAACGTGTCATCCGAAACACGGAGCCATCCCTATATTAGCGTTTCGAGCGTTTGCCCGACCACGTGAGCTTGACTGTACATAATTTTCTAATTCGGTAAAGTAACCCTGCTACTTTTTTTCACTAAACAAAGTATTTACAAAAAAAATACATTGTACTCCATAAACTAATTCAACCTTATTCTATATCACAACTGGAAGCTTAGTTCAAGTCACTGGTAAAACACTTTATTACCCTTTTTTTTGCTTCGCGTTGTCGGGTATAGTTCACCAACACTCTTTGCGTTTTTCGAGACATCACACGTACACTATAGCAGCACACTTATATTAGCACTTTTTGGTGATATGTTTTGTAGGTAGTTGGCAATCCTGTCACACAATAAAAAAAAGTAACTTTTTACTTCTGCATTATTTTATTATTTAAATGCACGTCTAGTCAATCTATCGCATACACTTTAGTTTTAAATGTTTCGTAAAATAAGTATTTCTTTCTATACCAAATCTTCAGATAGGATTTCATACATTTCAATACCACTCTTGAGAATTTCTAGTATATTATCGTAATTTGTATTTTTATTCTCATCAGGATTTGTAACTTTCTATGGATTGATACTTGGGGCAATTCATATTTAGGTACTATATTTATCTACAATGTAAGTTTTAGGAATTTAGTTTACTTGTAATTTCCGTAATATCCAACATTTCTTCGGCAGTTATTCACTATAGAATATATTTTCTTAATCGTCAGACGAATATTCACATTAATTTTTCTATCTTAGCATTTCTGGACTTGTGCACATCTTATTTTATTCTTTCCACGACACTGTCTTACAGACACATAAAGTTTTTCTTTAACTTCAAAAACCGAATTGTCCTTTTCAAACAAACTTATTTACGACGCGGCTTCTCCAATAATATAGGTTTTGTCACACACACCAGATTTTTTTTCTTTTCCATAAGTCGCACGTAAGACTATGTCCGTCGGTGTCCACCGTGTGAAAAGTTTCACTTGAAAAACCTTATTCACAATTTGTCATATTCACCACGCAAGATGTCTTACGACCTTGAAAACCTTATTCACAATTTGTCATATTCACGACGCAAAATGCTTACGACCTTGAAAAACCTTATTCACAATTTGTCATATTCACGACGCAATATGTCTTACGACCTTGAAAACCTTGTTCACAATTTGTCATATTCAATATGATGCGTAGTTACCGAACGAACTGTCCAATATTCACTGATATTCATCAGTTATTTGAGCAGCGGAGTGTCCATGTTGTACTTGTAGACGGTCTGGCAGACAAACTCCTTGCTGGCCTCGTTGTCGTAGGGAGGACACAATTCTACGTGTCTGTTGCGTCCCTGGGTAAACACGCTGATCACGCCCCACTGTTTGAGCAGCCGCATGCAGTTGCGAATCGCGTCCATGGATACTGCCTCCCCTGAAAGATAAGGCAGGTTTTAAAAAGTGTTTGTATTTGTACTGGCAATTTTTTGTTAGAAGAATGTTGGGGAAATCAAAAAGTTGGAAAAATTTATGTGTCTTGCATATCTGGAATAGTGAAATTGTATACATTGTTGATCTGTAAAGTGGTTCGCACCATAGGGAAAATAATTGGCCTCACTAGTAAAATTATCGGAGTCACTGCAAAAACTATAAACTGGGAAAATTATAAACTGAACAGGATTAGACCCATTGGAACTTATAACTGGGAAAATGATTTGATTAACTGAAAATTATTTGTTTGACCCACACGGGAAAAACTATAAACTGTAAGAATTATTGACACCTTTGGAGAATCGACAAAAAAATCTAACATATTCGTGTGTTTTGTTATGTCAAAGTGTAAGCTTACCGTAACGCAGTTTGTTCTGCGTGAAGTCGTCGGTGAGCGCGTCGAGCGTGAGTTTGACGAGGTAAGCTTACCGTAGTGCAGTTTGTTCTGCGTGAAGTCGTCGGTGAGCGCGTCGAGCGTGAGTTTGACGAGGTAAGCTTACCGTAGTGCAGTTTGTTCTGCGTGAAGTCGTCGGTGAGCGCGTCGAGCGTGAGTTTGACGAGGTAAGCTTACCGTAGTGCAGTTTGTTCTGCGTGAAGTCGTCGGTGAGCGCGTCGAGCGTGAGTTTGACGAGGTGCCTCTGGTCGGCGTCGCGCACGCAGCGGCACGTCGCCGCGTACGCCTCCAGCAGCGGCCGGATGGTCAGCAGCAGCCGCCGTCTGGAACAAACAAAACCAGTGTAAGGCTAGTGCAGTGGGGCCGCAGTGAAAGGTCAATTGAAAAATGGGTCGCTGAAAACATTATTTATCGAAAATATCTCTCAGTCGCACTACCACTGCGCCACATTGGTCGTCACTTGGTTCTAATATTGTAAAAAAAAAACCATAGCTGAACAAGATTTCGGTAAAAGTTTCTGACTGAACAAGAAATATATTTTCGATAAATAGTGTTTTCAACGATCCATATTTCAAGTGATGAGGGCTCTAGGAATATCGGATATGTGCTTAACAAAGTTTCGATGAAAAAGATATTAAGTAACTGGACAACCTTTAGTGTAAAAATACTGTGAACGGTAACTATGTGGGAAAAGATTTTTAACTGTATTAAAATTACTTATGCACTAATTCAGTACATAACATAAAATTTGGTTGATCGAGGCAGAGCATCAACAATCGTAAAATTACGGTGTATATGAAATGGGGTGATGCTATTTTAGAATTAGGCTTAGGCCGGCATCACACTGATAAATTCCTACCTCTCAGCAAGGGCCTCAGGTCGTTTGCTCAGTTTGTACTTGATCTTCTTGGTGGGATCCGGCAGCTCATCGTCGTAGTCCTCCTCCAGCGACTTGGCGAACCGCCGCGACCAGCTCTGCTCCTCCAGACCCTCGTTCACCTGACAAATTTGTTAGGTTTGGTTTAGTTACTGAAGCTGATTGAGCGTCACAAAGAACTTCTTAAAATTGGTAAATGCTTGGCCACTAGTAATGTTCGGAAGAAATATAAAATGATTGGCCTATAGGACGAAAATGAGTAAATGAAAAAAAATATTGAAGGTCCAATAAATACACACACATCACAGCTTTATCCTTTACCATATACCATCATTTGGTAGACAATCTAAGCAATTGTAAAATTTCTATTTGTTATTACTTGGCAAATAAAGGCCAAGAATTCAAAGATTGCGCCCTGTCGATATAAAAGCTATGTACTGTACATCGGATCGTTTCTTTTAAAAAATCAAGTTTTAAGTTATTTATTCCATATTTTTAAAGCAACACCATGCCCATTTTGCACCATTTTGAATAAAACCTGACCTGTATCAAGCTGATGACGTCATCATTGATGAGGGTATCTATAGCCTCTTCCATGCACTCCTCGATCCTGTGGCAGGGCGGGCAGAGGACGAACTCCTGGTTGAGGATCTCGCACAGCTGCAGCGCGGCCTCCATCAGCTCCGAGTGTCGGACCACGTCCTGGTCGGCGTTCGGTTGGCATACGATGCTTTCGAGGGCCGTTGCTGGAAGGGACAAATATATAATATGGTAAATGATTGTTGTTGACCGAAGTGGCGTAGTGGTAGTGCGACTGCATGTGACACAGAAAGTTCCGGGCTTATTCTCGGTGTGTAATTCTCAGTGGGTGGGTGTGTTGTTTTCAGTCTGGTAAGAAAGATGGTTCCGTGTTTCGGATGGAAAAGAGAATTTTCTTCTGGTAAACTAAATAAATTATTTGAAAAACAAATTTTGAATAGTTTTTTTAAACTATTATTACAACGCGCTACTAAATGATTGGCTTGTGATTGGTTCACCAGCTATTGATTAGTCCACTGAGTTACAATTGAAATTCACCAATGAATGAATGAATGAAATGAATTTATGAATGCCTTGATATTCAGCAGTGGCTTTACGTTCTGCTACTATAAGACAATGATCGGTCCATCAGCTTACGATGGTTCCACTGTCTAATAATTAATAAATATTTGGTCCACGGGCTAAAGATTGGTACACGATTGGTCCACTGGTTTATGATTATCCGGTACTACTTACCGAGATATCAGACAATGATTGGCCCATCGGCTTATGATTGGCTTGTAATGAGCGGCACATGATTGGTTCACTAGTGTATGATTGTCTCGATACTACTTACTAATATAGCGGATAATGATTGGTACATCGATTTATGATTGGTCCACTATCTAATTGTTACACTGACTATTGATTGGTGCACTGGCTAATTTACTTACCAAGTATGGCAGGCGCGGCGTAATGGGCCACTACAGCATTGGCGTAGTAAGACAGCTCTAAGGACGCCGGGATGGTAAGTAGCGGCTTCACGTTCTGCTTGTCGCCGCCGCCTTGCCGACGGACCAGCCCACGCCCTAGCATGTCCAACTGTGGACAAAATAATAGAATAAAGGGTGTAAAGAAATTGATTGCAAATATTTAAAGCGAATCAGGCCATGAAACTTAACGACTTTCTCGAAGAAACGTAGATCGAAATATGAATAAAATTTGGACTACCCATAAGAACCGATTCGGTCGGTTGGAACATACTGTATGGGAGGTCCAAAACATATTTCGATCTGTTTCTTGGGTACAGTTAATGAGTTTCACAGAGTGGTGTACCCTATGAAATGTTTTGCAGACTTATTTTAAATCCTGGCATATTGTTTTCCAGTGGAATGTAAAATACAGACATCACAAGCATAGTGATTTTAGATTAATTTGTAATAAAACACGGGAATGTGCTCCTTCTTATCAAATGTTCAATAATGCTAAAAAATATCACCTACTTTTGTCAGATTGTGAACTGAACACCTACCGCATTAGACCTACACTATTATAAAATATGACCACTCTTGCATAACACCATTTTTATTTAGAAGCGAACTACATAAGTAAATGTGGCCTAGCTTACAGCATGTTTGACGACAGTATGCGTGTCCCCGGTATACAGATCTCGTCCAGCAGTGGACAGCGCCGTGGCCCTGTATGGCTAACATGCGTGCCACGATAAAATTTTGTCACCGCAATATGTCTTCTGCGGCTAACTTCACTGCGAATAAGTTACGCATTCTTCCGCAGTGACATTGTGCGCATATGAAACGACAAAATATGTCGTGGCACGCATGTTAGCCAGGCTGGCCTCGACTGCGGTGATCAGTTGCCTTATATTGCAACCATTGTTAAAGATAATTTAGTTGCAAACATTTTAAGAGGTGAACCAGTCCATGAAACTGAACAACTTTCCCTAAGAAACATAGGTCGAAATATGAGAGAAATTTTTGTACCTCCCATACAAAATGTAGCAGCCGAGCGAGTTAACTGTGTAGGAGGTCCAACTTTTTTTTCATATTTCGACCTATGTTCCTTGGGGAAAGTTGTTCAGTTTCATGGGCTGATTCATCCATTAAAATATTTGCAGCATTTTTTTACACCCTGTATAAATATACTTACAGCATGTTTGACAACGGTATGCGTGTCCCCCGTGTACAGATCTCGTCCAGCAGTGGTCAGCGCCGTGGCCCTGGCCTCGACGGCGGCGCGGAGTTGCCTGATGTTGCAGCCGCTGCGTTGTTCAGTGAGCAACACGTATGCAACCACGTTTGTGCACATTAACGCGGTGGCTTGGGCTGCGTCTGTGAACAAAACAATAGTTAATATCGATCGCGAGCTGAGAAAGAAACCGATTGCTAACGAAGGTATAGTTTGAGTGATACATAGTGCTTCATACTAGACCCAAAATAATAAAAAGAGGAATACTAATACAAGAACAGCTGTTCAAAGTACCTAAGAATGACATGAAAAAGCCTTTTTTTAATGTAAAATAACATCGTATTTAAAGCAAAAGCAATAAGTCCATAATGAAGTGAATAATGACTCACGTTCCTCTCTACGTTTTATAAAGCTATAGAGCATTTTCTATGAAGGTGTAGTATAAATAAAATTATTGGTTTCATCATCACGCGTGTTTGATACCAGGAACTCAATTTCTGAATTGTTCTATTCCGGTTCCGTGCACGAATATCCAAAACGATTGGTCTAAACACACGTTTTAAATTTCTTATACTTCACGTTTTTATAGTCAAAAATATGTGTATATTTTTGAGTTGTGGGAACCGATAAGTAAAGTAGAACGTGAAATACAAGCAGCTTTTCGCATGAAACGAAAATGAACGTTTCAGAAATTGACTACCAGATGCCGGCTTAGAAAAACATCACGCCGTTTCTTTCACATGGAGGCGACTAAGGGATTTGAAGCTTGATGTGTATTACAATTTTAAGCAACAGGCTGAAAATCTGTCGTTATGGTAATACACATTCTTCTGAAATTACTCTTAGTCTTCTGTCGGTTGGTTGTAAAGTTTTCTGCCTGTAACTATAGTTACATAGACTATTCATGACATAAGACTACACTTACCATAGACAAGATGTCTGCCGATCCCTTCCACCATCATCTTATGATCAGTACTGACGTCAGCTCCATACAAACTGCTATGGCTATGGTTGTACAGGATCTGCCTGTCGAGGTTGACTGACAGGTTGTTATTGGGCGGGGTTAAAGCTCGTTCTATGGGCGCTTTCAAGTAGTTGTACCTCTGGAATGATGTTACCAGCTCCTGAAAAGAGATATAGAAGTAGTTTATACATTAGTTCTGTCCTTTGAGATTTTAAGCTAGGATATATTTTTATAACGCACTTATGATACATGAGGGTGTTGCCAGCTTAGAATAGCATTACCCCATTTCTTATCCGCGGCTTAAGGGTTTCATGTGTTGACAACCTGGCATTGCAGTGTTACAAGAATCATTTGAAAGTGCCCTCAATATTTGTCAGAAGTGGCGATGACGGACGTTGACGCTCTGCCTATCCCACAAGGCATAAAAGCGTGATATGTGTATGTATGACACGAGTGTAGCATCTTAAATCAGAGGTAATATTCTGATGTAAAAAAAACCATGATACCTTGATTGGTTGAAACCACTGAACCACTTTAATACTGCCTTAAGGGGCTGAGTAGAGCTAAAAGCTATTTTATAAGTGATTTCTACCCTAGATAAAATGCAGAAAAACTGACGAAAAAAAAAGGTAATAATCTTCAGGATATTTGCTGTAGTGCTATTGTTTCCAAAACATGATATTAGTAATAATTTAGCTTGATAGAAAAACAACATAAAGTTACTTCTAAAAATCTATTATATCGCAAACTGTACGAACAAACCCACGCAATAATTAAGTGTTTATTATCAGAATGAGCGCCTTACAATACTCTATCGACATATTGTTTTTGATTTTCAAATTACTTATTGTAAACCGAGTTATCATCGAAAATACGAAAATATCATTGAATCGGCAATATTCCGTCCCGTTCGCACGCGCGCAGTTTGACATTTGTCAGAAAGGGACCGGTTTTTAGCTCTTGTCAGCCCCTTAATTAGTGTTTGAATTCTTCCAAAACTCCAGCCAGACAAAACGTTTTCAGGCATTTCCAACAAATCTTATACAACTAGAATTTAGCAATATAACAGAAAATTACCTTGAGAGATATTGGCTGGTTGAAATCCACTCTGATACTGCCGTGATTCGTATTCAAAGTCCTCCAAATTCCTCTTAGCGCCGACCAAAACGTCTCCATCTGTTTGGGCATTCCGAGTTGCTCGCTCACGATGTTTCCATCGACCAATCTGTCAAAACTGACACTAAAGTAGCCTAAAAGAAAAAAAAACCTACCTTCAAAGATATGGGCTGGTTGAAATCCACTCTGATACTGCCGTGGTTCGTATTCAAAGTCCTCCAAATGCCTCTTAACGCAGACCAAAACGTCTCCATCTGTTTGGGCATTCCAAGTTGCTCCCTCACGAAGTTTCCATCGACCAAACGATCGTAGTTGACGGTAACGGGAACTAGTAAGGCGTCGTCTATGGTGCCGTCGAGGTATGCGTCCATTATGACGGAGAGAATGCCCGCTGGAAGAACAATTTGATTATTTATTGAAGTTCAAGAAAATTCGGCGAAAAAGAGGGAAAGCTTTTGCCCTAGAGTAGGAAAATTACAGACTAACAAAAAACTTTAAATAAGGTAAAGATGGGATAAAGCACTCAAAATAAAAATAGAGTCAAGCGCTTATAAATATGAAATATAATTTTATATTAGGTTAGTGTTTTAGATGGTTTCTGATTTTTCATTCATTCGTCTTTACTACAGAGAAAAAATAACGTGGTTTTTACGCAGGCATTTTTGTTAAAAAGCCCGTCATAAGTTGCAAGGTTTTTGTAGCTAAAATATCAAGGAGATAATTTAAGTAATGATATTCTAAGGAAAAAATGTGATGGGGATATTTTAAGAAGCTTTATGTAGCGAAAGCATATAAGTTTTAATGTATAATTTAACGAAATATATGCATTTCATGGTCATTAAGATACTCACGCGACCCGGGTTCGTTTCCGATCGAATTATTAAATTTCTTATTTTCATTTATCATGAAGATAGCATGAAAGCTAAGCTAAGTGTAGTAAGTAGAAGAATAAAAGGTGAAACAAGGTGTTACGTTTTCGTAAATGCTATTTTATTTATGACTATGGTAAGAATAGTTAAAGCATAATATCGAAGCCTGGAGTTATTTATACTAAGTATATAGGGTGTTAGGAAAACTACTAACTTCTTTTCAAGGGATGAATGAATGAATGATCTCACGTGAAGTGCAATTTTTTTTTCATACAATTTTTTACGACCTATGTTTCTAGGGGAAAGTTGTTCAGTTTCATGAGTTGGTTCATCCATTGAAAGGAAGTTAGTACTCTTCCTAAAACCCTGTATAAATAAGCAAGAAAAACACTTCTAATGTTATTTAGCCTACTCACTCGCACGGTTACAATAATCTTACCAATAATATCATCTGTTATCCAAAGTTAGCATGTTAAATAAAACATTATAATACACGTTCTAATTTATTTGCCGTGTGATGCCGGTATAGAATAGCATCACCCCAATTCTTCCCGTGGGTGTTGTAAGAACCAACTAAGGGACTCGAGGGTTTCATGTGTGTTAGCACGTATTACAACTCTAGGCGACAGGCTGACTACCTGTCACTACAGTGATACACGAATCATCTGAAGGTGCCCTCAATACTTGTCAGACGTGGCGATAACGACCGTAATTTTACGATCGTTAACGCTGTGCCTACCCCGCAAGGGATAAAGGCGTGATTTGTGTTGTTCTAATTTATACAAGTAAGAGACTTTTCAGTCTGTTGCGTATCCGAACATACGGGATAAGAATAGCATCACCCCATTTCAAACCGCAGGCGTCGTAAAAAGCGACTAAGGGATAGATTTCAACAAGTCTTATGGCTACAACATCAATATAAGGTGTAAAAATATTAGCTGCTAACACTTTAAGGCGTCCAAAAATTCTTCTCATGTTTCGACCTATGTTTTTAGGGAAAAGTTCTTCCAGTTTCACGTGTTGATTAACTCCCTAAAATTTTTGCAGCAAATGTTTTTACACCTATATAGGTATATCCTTGAATCCTACTGAATAATTCAGTCAAATTTACATCGTATGAGCACCTAGTAAATATATTTAAGTCTAGATGTGCACATTTGAAATCGTTTACGACGTCTAACGTAAGTCTATGTAAGGACTTTAGATTATCGCCATACAAGACTCTCATAGGGTAGGTAAGGTCCAATAAAACTAGTAAATATTACCTTTGGGTGGTTGCGGCTTCCCCGTGCGCGTGCGGCCTCCCTCGATGAAGAACTCCAGGTTGTTGTTAGCGGCCAAACTGTTCAGAATGTACGCCCTGGAACATGATGCCTAGTTTTACTAACAAGTTAAATCAATCGCCATTTTGAACTAGGTACTCTTTTTAATGTATTTATAGTCTCAAGAAACATATGTACCTATTTCGTGACAGGAATCTATCTATCATACATTCTCAAATATTTTCAGATGAGCTCTCGCTCCCCACCAAGTAGTTTTATATTAATAATTGTCCAGTAAATGTTTGCTGATTTAGTCAAGCACATGTTTTAATAAGAGAGTACAGAGTAATTTATTTACTACACCTAAGTAATCTTGTGTTTGATAAATCCTAATAATATTCTTAATAATAGGGTAATAGCAAACTAGTATAAACATACAATGATTACTATCAGTAAGCTGATTTCGCCCTGCTAGTATCAGAAGTGGGATAGTAGATTTCTTTATAAACATTATATTACCTGAGAGCAGATTTGTAAACAGGGTCCCCGTGGTACTCGGAGCCGTCCACGCGCCGCCGGATGTAGAACGCGCCGCACCCGCGCAGGAACCAACTGCAAACAAACAAACATACTGTTATTCATATAGGTAATTTACTTATGATTAACTAATAGGTGCCCGCGGCTACGCCCGCGTTGAAGTCGGTTTTAATCTCGTAGCATCCTACATGAACGTTTTTTTGAGATACCAACTGTCCTATGTGTTGATCAAAGTTATACTCTACCTGTGTGCCAAATTTAATAGTGACTAAGATATAAAAAAAGTGACTCCTATGCAGTGGCACAAAGACTAATAGTAGTCCTGCGGCCTTAGCACATTCTAGTCGTATAAAAATAGGATTCAAACGTACCCAAAGAAAGGTATCCTCATATTGTCACCAGCCGCTACTAGTGGTGGTCTCAAACCCGTCAGATACAACGTGAAAGTCACTGGGATATAGTCAAAGTGACTCCTATGCAGTGGCACAAAGACTAGTGGTAGTCCAGCGGCTTTAACACGACCAAATAGCTACAAAAAGTGTGATTGAAACTTACCCAAAGAAAGGTATCCTCATGTTATCTCCGGCTGCCACTAAAGGCGGTCTTAGCCCAGTCAAGTACAGAGTAAAAGTGACCAAGATATAGTCAAAGTGACTCCTATGCAGCGGCACAAAGACTAATGGTAGCCCAGCGGCTTTAGCGCGGCGTAACCGCTCGACGCATGCGCTGCGAGTGCCACACCCGCCGCCCGCCACGCGGCGGATCGCCTTGTGGCACAGCCAGGCGACCAATCTGAAAGAAAAGGGTTTCGTAACATAGAAATCACATTCCAATCAACCGATTCCATTTCGTCCACTTTCTACTTTTGACCACTTTCTTAGTTGGTTCACTTTTCTATTACATCGATTTTCGTAATTGCTAGTCATGTCGTTCGGGGAAAATTGTATAATACATTTTCTATGAATATAACAAACATTTTCTTTAAACACGAGTAGGATTTGATTTGCCGAATCTAGCTTTCAAGGCACTGTTTTTCATTCAGCTATAATTTCACTCGCTTCGTATCCGAATACTTCGTCGCTACACGGTTCGTCTCTAGAAACTTCCACCTCTGCACACTTCATATCTACAAGCTTTGTTTCTAAAAAAGTCCTATTCATACCCTTCTATTTATTTGTCTATTCACGTTTTATTCTAGTCCTTACTTGAGCACGTTATTCGACATGGCCGAGCTAATATCCTTAAGGACCCGCATGGCGCGCGCCTCCACGCGCTTCCTCACGGTGCTGTAGCTGGCTTTTTTACCATCACCATCTTCTTCTTTAGCTTTCTTCATCTCCTCTTGAGTTGTCTCTTCTATGGCTTTTACGAAGCGCTCGTCTTTTACCACCTGGAACGAGAGAAATGGTGGCATTTTAGAATCAGGAGTTCGTAATTAATACTTTGTCACAGTCACAAAATAATGAAAATAGACCAGGTTAATGATGTCTGGAGATTACTTCTCTGTTGAAGGTTGTTGTCCAGCAGTGGACTGTTGGTACTTACTTCAGGTACAATATCCTTGTAGTCGTACTTGATGAGGTTCAGGCACTGGGCCAGGTCGCACAGGTATCTGGAGACCACTCCTCCGTTGGCGAAGGTCTGCCTGCTGATGTCCAGCAGCAGACTGTTGATACTTACTTCAGGCAAAATGTCTTTGTAGTCATACTTGGTAAGGTTAAGACATTAGGCCAGGTCAAAGATGTCTGGAGATTACTTCTGTAGGGACCTCTGGTGGCTACAACATGAAGCTCACTCAAGTGGTTCACAAGCATACAAGACGCAACAGGAGTTCTCAACATATCGGTGAGATAGCGCCACGTGACAGAACAATGGGCCTGAAACGCGGTATCGAAGTGTTCGCCGTGCAACGCATATATACAACTTCTAATCCAATCCAAGTGGACCCGTCGGTCCCCTGGCCACAACACCCGGCCAGGCGGGTTAGCTACCCTGCCCCACCTGGATTCTTACTTCCCGACACCACCTGGATTCTTTCTGTCACCCGCCATACTCCTCTGTTGAAGGTTGATGTCCAGCAGTGGACTATTGGTACTCACTTCGGGTACAATATCCTTGTAGTCATACTTGATGAGGTTTAGACACTGTGCCAGGTCACAGAGGTATCTGGAGACCACTCCTCCGTTGGCGAAGGTCTGTCTGCCGATGTCCAGGATGTTGATGACGGCTCCTGTGTCTGGGGTCTTCGGGTCTTGCCAGCATTCCTGTGTGCAAAGAAGATTTTCAGTTAGAGCGATATACTTGATGAAAGAGGCCCATGACCATAAATTTATCATAGGTTTATTTTTCAATTTTATCTTTGTGTAAAGTACAAAAAAGGTAGAAAAAGGTCACCCGAATTATACTTTTAAAAATAATATTAAAACGAAATAGAAATTTTATATTTAATTTCATAATCACAAGTGAAACTAAACTGTATATACATACAATTGTCGAAAGTAAGCAAAGTACACTAACTATTATTTTTTAGTTTTAAATTATTCATGAGGATTTTTAGGGCTGATAGCAACACTTGTCAGAACTAGGTGGAGCTATTTTAGATTGAGGAATTGTCAAATTCAGTTTAGTGCCTAATAGAAACTATTACCCCTATATCACAAATAAAAATTTGATTTTATACAATTGCATACATACATAAATCACGCCTTTATCCCTTGTGGGGTAGGCAGAGCGTTAACGATCGTTAACTTACGGCCGTTATCGCCACGTCTGACAAGTATTGAGGGCCCTTTCAGATGATTCGTGTATCACTATAGTGACAGGTTGTCAGCCTCTCGCCTAAAATTGTAATACACATAAAACTCTCGAGTCCCTTAGTTGCCTTTTACAACACCAGCGGGAGGAAATGGGGTGATGCTATTCTAAGCCGGCATCACACGGCACAATTACATAAGACATTATACAATTTTATAAGTCAATTTATTACCCCTATTTATGTATAGGAAACTGCATATCTATGTATAATTCGCTCCGAGCGCCATTTCTAGGATCTATACGAACAAAAAAAAACATTCCCATACTCACGGATGTTTATGTCGTTGAGGACAGGAGACGCAAATGTTTATTTTGTCTACTCTAATGTTTATTTTGTCTTCGAAGGCCTTGAATTATGCAAACAACTTTTTTGTTTCGTTGTTACTGTTGTGCAATTTACAAATACAATTGCGCAATAAATATACGAAATAACGTTAGAAAGAGAATCTTAGCAAAATATTTTATTCAATCGTTTCTTTTCGTGTGATGTCGGCTTAGAATAGCATCACCCCATTACTTCCCGCGGGTGTTGTAAAAGGCAACAAAGGGGCTCGAGGGTTTCATGTGTATTACATCTAAAAAACACACAATGTATGGGGTATGATGAGGTACCAACATTTTTGTTAAAACTATGCGTAGACACAATCTCTCTTATACTTTGTCACATAGTCAATCTTTCTCTTTTAAACAGCTCGTTTCCAGAAAAACTAAAATTTACTATTATTAGACCACTATACAAAAAAGGAGATGCTGCTATTATAAATAATTACCGTCCCATTGCATTAATCCCGATACTCAGTAAAGTTTTTGAAAGGGTTATGTTTAATAGATTGGTCAAATTCTTTGATAAAATGAATATTTTGTGTGACGAACAGCATGGTTTTCGGAAGGGAAAGTCGACAACTACTGCGGCGTTCCAATTAATTGATGCTATATCGAGTAATTTAAACAATAGCATAGTTACAACTGGAATCCTCTTCGATATGACTAAAGCTTTTGACTATGTTTCCCATGATATTCTTCTTAAGAAATGCGAATCGTATGGTATTAGAGGACCAGCGTTACAATGGATAAATACATATCTAAGAAACAGATATCAATGTGTTGAAATCAGTAAAATATTAGATAAATCCGATCTAGTGTTATGCAGAACAAGCGAGGAGTCCCGCAAGGTAGCATACTAGGACCTTTGCTATTCATTATATACATAAACGACCTTCCCAAGGTTACGCGGCATAGGTGTATAATGTATGCGGATGACTTAACAATTTTAGTACCAAATAACAAAAATGTAGAAAGTCACAACAAAGAAGTATCTGAAACTGTTAGTAAAGTCACTGAATGGTTACAAATCAATCAATTGGCCATCAACTTAGAAAAAACTAAATGCATTCAATTTTGTAACAAGATCTCAAGTTGTAAAAAACTAAATATAAATTTTAATGGCAAACCTATTACTGAAAATAGTGACGTTATTTTCTTTGGTTTCACGCTTGACCAAAGATGTTCATGGGAACCACATATTGATAAATTATGTTCGAAAATAAATAGTTTTTCTTACGCATTATGGCGCCTAGTACAAACAGTAAATAAAGATGCTGCTTTGCAAGCTTACCACGGTTATGTAGCCTCCATTCTTAGTTATGGCATCATACTTTGGGGTAGTTCTTGCCATATGGGGAAAGTCTTTATTTCGCAGAAGCAATGCATTCGCTCTATATGTAATGTTCCTTTTTGGATATCATGTAGACCACTTTTTAAGGAACTGCAACTTTTTACCGTCCCTAGCATGTACATATGGAATGCTTCGATTTTTGTAAAATCTCATTCACTTTTATTTGATTCTTGTTTCTATTCTAAATTTAATTCCCGTTACCCCGATCAAATGAAAATCCCATTTAAAATTAAAACAAAATCTTACTCACAAAGCTGTTTTCCAATGTGTGTAAAAATTTATAATAAGCTTCCTCAGCGAATAAAAAATCTTCCACTGCCTTCCTTTAAACGTGAGTTACGGGGAGTGTTGTTAAAGGGTTGCTATTATAGTTTAAGAGAATATTTCGACACAAAATTTTGACTTATTATATTTGACATGTTATAGATTAAATAGATGAGTAAGCTAATTATTATTGTAAACTTTGACATTAATTTAATATTTTTAACTATTGTGATATCAATTATACTTTTAATTACAAATAATTTTGCATGCCTGAAACAGGTGAAATATGTTAGAACTCAATTGTATTTTTAAGAATAAGATCTTTTTGTACCATATTTCTAGCAAATAAATTATCATTATCATTATCATTACAATTTTAGGCGACAAGCTGACAACCTGTCACTACAGTGATAAATGAATCATCTGAAAGGGCCCTCAATACTTGCCGGACGTGACGATAACGACCGTTATTTTTCGATCGTTGACGCTCTGCCTACCCCGCGAGGGATTAAGGCGTGATTTGTGTATGTTATTTCGATTGGCAGGAGATCGTGGAGGACAGAGATCAGCGGAGACAGTTCGTTTCGGAAGCCAAGATACTTTTTGGATCGCTGAGTCAGCGAAGTTAGTTTTTAGTTAGTTTTTTTTTTTGTTATAGTTTATTTCCAAGTAACTCAGCGAAGTTAGTTTTTAGTTAGTTTTTTTTTTTTATTATAGTTTATTTCCAAGTAGATTCACAACTAAAGCCCGTATTTATAAATCGAACACAACCCTGAGATCGATCACAAGAGCGATTTTGACAAATGTCAGTCAATACTAACAGCATCTCAAAGCCGCATTCAAGATCGGTCTCAGAGTTGAGTGCGGTTTATAAAATATGGGCTTAATACTTTTAGAATGTCAGTAGGTTACATTACAATACTGTCACTGAATAAATGAATCATCAACTTGTAAAAAAGAGAAAATTGTCAGACACAGTTTTCTATTTTTATAACAATTTTATGTTCCTAGTAGAAACGTGGCACGAGTGGGATAAAAAAATAAAAGCGCCACCTCAGGGTCAGGCTGACCACACAGCATGCAAATCTTTTGTAATTAAAAATTAACCTCATTTAACTGATAGGTAAGTAGGTGACAGTGAGTGGTATCGGCTAAGAATAGCATCACACTAAATCTACCCGAAAGATAGCACCAGCAGGATTAGTCAGCAGCATCGCAACATCTTGCACTGCGCTCGCCAATCCGCTTGCCAATACCCCCCAAAAGGGGAAGGCCTATGTCCAGCTGTGGACTGCATTGGCAGTAAAGGTAAGGTAAGTATAGCAAATATATTAATAGTAATAGCACCTATAACATTAAATGTTTTTCTTCGTTCTAATATTCATAAAACTTGATTAGCATAGTTTGCATTTCGATATTATTCAAAGCGCAATTGCGTAGAAAAGTACTTAGGTAAGGTAACTACGTACTGTTAAGAATAAAATTCTATTACTTGCGTTGCCAATTTTATCAAATATGAATAGGTACTATGTAATTTTATTACGTCTTCATATTCACGACATATTAATCATGAAACCATCGCGACCACTAGCCGCTCTGCCTGCCCCGTAAAGGATAGAGGCGTGATATGTGTATGTAACGTATGTATTAAACAGGAAATAGTGCCGATATACCTAACACACAACTAGCGCTGTTAATTGCATCATTCGCTAAAACTGGATGTCTCGGTCAGGGTCGCCACTTCAAAACAGATCGCAATGTGCGTACAAAATATTTTGTAGTCAACAGAAAAAGTCAGAAAAACATTCGAAATAAATATTTGTTTGACCGAATCAATTTAATCGCCTGCTTTTCAAAGAAACAAGGACTGAGCCAAATGCGAAACTATCCACAAATTATTCATAATTCAGTTTATCAAGAAAATTTTGCATGTTTATAAAAAAAACACTAAAAAACAATTGTATGAGTTTTATAAGTTAGGTATTCAACAACAATAAATCAGACAAGTTGGCTGATCTGACTCTAAAGACAACCAATGTATTGCATAATATTGCTATTCGATTGTTTCTTTTACAAATTGTTATATGCAACAAAGAGTTAACTGTTGTTACAGATGTTTAAAGGCTGGTCATAATTCGTAAGTCTGTAAGTACACAATTTGTAAAAGTGGCGACAAAAAATCTTCTAATCTTACTAAAGATTTTTAGTAAACCTGTGTCACAACTTCCACACATACTCTGGGAGGAAAGGGCGACCGTCAACAAGGTATTTTTATCCAATGAATGTGGGTTTGAGACATCTCTACACTAAATACCGGCCAGCGTCTGTTGCTTGCCACGTGCGCGAGTTTTGGCGCCAAAAACATCACGTGCGGACGTATATTTTGCGCAGACTTGACGAGAGTTTTATATGGATGATTTTTTTCATCATCATCATACTCAGCCTTCATCCTCCCTCTGCAGGGTATAAGCCTCTACAGCGCTAATCCTCACGGCCAGCCTCGTCTAGTGAGAACCTCGAGATCGTTGAGAAACTCTTACGCCAGGGTTCAACGGGTCGCTGGACGACTCGGTGTCCTACACGAAAAGAGAAAGAGTGAGATCCTATAAGCTAGTGCGATATAGGACTGCAGGTGGTCTACCTACTGACCTTTCGCACCACAATTTTGTTGCTAATGGTGAATCATTAGGTCGTATATCTAACATGGAAAGTTGGCAAAGCTGTAAATAATGGATTAAGAAAGTGTAGGTGCAGTGCCTGCATTGGAATACCAACTTTCTAAGACCTAGAAGCACATTAATGGAGGAGCAAAGACAGTGAAGTAACATCAAAAATATTTTAAAAAACTGATCTAAATATGTCCGTTGTAATTTTAACCTCTTCTTGTAAATGAAGAACAAAACATGATACAATAAAACCGATAAATTGATAACCTTTCCATTATCAAGATGCATCGGATGATCGGACATAGAACGTTAGTGCATCAGTACTCACAATCGATCGACTGTGCCACCGCGCTAGGTTACGTGGTAGGGGCGAGGTCGATGTACTAGCGTGGACGCCGGTTGGCTACTTCATGTCACGCCACTTCCCGCCCATCGCGTTTAAATTTGGAATACAACCAGCATCTCACATTGAAGTATAATGCCAGTTTGAATAATGTAATCTTTCATTTCATTGAGAAAAGCGGCCAATGTATTAAAACGTTTGTATATTTACAGATCAAATCTTATTCTAATAGTGAGTGGAGACTTTTAACACGTGTTTAACAGCTGATTAAGAACGTGGCGCCATATAGCATGATATGAGATGCGACGGCCAAAACATTAAGATTTGATGATACGAATATTAATTTGTACAAACAAAGTGAGTAATGCACATGCAATGCTGTAAGTAGACAAATATTCTTACATACTATTATATACTATTTTATTTAGGTAGGTATGTAATATGTACTGTACATGGTAGATATCTAAGTACCTAGTTAAAAATCGGATATATGCAAAAAAGTTACATCTACCTAGACTAGATGACATCGCTGAGCGGAAAGTTGATGTCCTAATGTTGAAAAATGAATACGAACTACTTTTACTCCAATTTATTTTTTCTATCTGACCTTACCGGATTAGTGGTCTTTTTTTTTTACTTAGGCGTAAAACGCAATCTTGCGGATTATTTTTTTCCAAAAACGCCCATACTGATTAGAATGATTATACAGACACGGATCGAATCGATAACATTCCATTTTTAAAAGCTTTAGGTAAAAAAGATACCAAACAGATGAGTCGACGATTGTCAATGAACAACTGTGTACTCAGTTGTAACTCTTTGTACGAAAGTACAATGGACCATTTTATACAAAAATAGATAATCACAAAGACATATTGTGCTGGACATGCTTATTGGTTAGACTGCTTTTCCACTAGAGCAGTGCGAGGTAAATGTCTCGTACGAGGATGCGTAGGGGAGCTGTCAAAATGCGCAGCGCATCAATGTGCTGTGCGGTTTTTTTTTTGTCGTTTCGATCGGCTTTGGCGTTATTATATTAATTCGGACGAGAACTCAGCCAGAGGCACTGCGGCGTCAGTAGCGTCGTAAAGGTCCTCTAGTGTGCATGATGGAGAGCACGCCGGGCAGTTTAATACATTAGTACTATTCATAAGGTTTTAAATCGACCAGAACATTTCAGTTAATCATACCAGCACCAAATTTTTGGATGTTGTTAAACATGTAATTCTACGTAAAAACGCGTCCTCCGCCCATCGCTACAGTGAATTGAGCCGGACATATGACGTCATCTTTTTTTAGTATGGAAATAAAAAAAAAATTGTTCTGAAACCCATCGTGCGTGGTATCATTTTAAAGAGCGTTTTATGCTGATTCTAAAAATATATCACATCATTACTTTATAGTCACAAATTCTAAATAAAAATAAAATAAAAAATCAAAACATACCTAGTTTGGGCTACTCCAGATACGACACTGTCCAATATTTTTTTGTAATAAATACTTCAAATGATACATTATATCCTCATATAGAACCCCCAGGAACCGATTTGGAAAATACTTACATTTACTATTATTTTTTTAATTTTTCATAATTGCAAAGTGAGGTATTAAAACGATCACAAACGATAAGTTATTTTCGATACACTAAGAGGAAAAAGGAATGTGAGATGCAAGACAAGCTCATTCTCATTCCTATCTGAGGAGGAGAGGAGGAGGGGTTCCCCCCTCACAATAAACTGAAAAGTTACTGCCTAATACGTTACGCTAAACTCTTATCAGGCTGGGTAGATAGGTTCGTAGGATGTAGGACGCCTCGTCCCCCACCTTCCTCGTCAGATAGGGATGGGGTACAATCTATGTTTAGGACGGAAAATAAAGGTTGTTTTACGCATTTGATACTTATAAATATTATTATTATTAATCATTTTCTCTTGAGCATGATCCCTCGCAAGCACACAATAGAGTGCAGTTTAAATAGTTTTTTACACATCTACATCTCGTGCATCGCTCTTTACATTTACACGCTAAAAGCTCCTTGCAGATGTTGCTGGCGTCAGCGATAGTTTTCCACACAGGCGTATACTGCAGCAGCCCGATTGAAGGAAGTCTGAAGGCACACACGCGAGAGTTGAGAGGTACAGGAAACCCGGTAGCTGTGAGTGACACAGTTAAAGTGCCTAGAGATTTCAAAAAGTTCTTAGCCAATGATAAGAACAAACAACAACTGTTCACAATGATAGCAAAGAAACTGGTTTAAATTCCAGTTGACCACGGAAAAGTTGTGATTTGTACCTCTCAAGAAAAAGTGATTTCATCAGGAATGGTGCAAATGTCATCTTCATCGCATGAAGAAGCAGATGCCAGATTATTATTGCACGCCGCTGACGCTGCACAAAATAATCACAGTAATGTGATCATTAAAACGGTTGATTCTGATGTGCTCATTATAGCCATCTTTGCTTTTTCAAAGATTCCTGACTTACAAAAACTGTGGTTAGAATATGGTACGGGGAAAAACTTAAAACACCTGCCCGTCCATGATTTCTGCTCTATTCTTTCCAATGAAATGGCAAATTTGATGCCATTTTTCCACGCTTTTACCGGCTGCGATACGGTGTCATCCTTTTGTGGAATTGGAAAGAAAAGTGCATGGAAAACGTGGTTGCTATTTCGAGAAGTGGACGCAGCCTTTGAATCATACTCGCGTGGAGAGGAACCAGTGGTAACGAGTGAGGAATTTGACTTGCTCGAAAAATTTGTAGTGCTAATGTACCATCCAACCAGTGACTCTTCCAGGGTAAATACTACAAGGAGAGTGCTTTTTACCAAAAGGAACCGATCTATAGAAAACATACCTCCCACGCAAGATGCACTGCTGCAACACCTTAAACGAGCCATTTTACAGACAAATATTTGGACAAATTGTCTCAACCATCACCCAAATCGAATGGACCCTTGCAACTGGGGTTGGGAGAGTAAAAAGAGCGCGAACGGGCTGCTGCAGTATACGCCTGTGTGGAAAACTATCGCTGACGCCAGCAACATCTGCAAGGAGCTTTTAGCGTGTAAATGTAAAGAGCGATGCACGAGATGTAGATGTGTAAAAAACTATTTAAACTGCACTCTATTGTGTGCTTGCGAGGGATCATGCTCAAGAGAAAATGATTAATAATAATAATATTTATAAGTATCAAATGCGTAAAACAACCTTTATTTTCCGTCCTAAACATAGATTGTACCCCATCCCTATCTGACGAGGAAGGTGGGGGACGAGGCGTCCTACATCCTACGAACCTATCTACCCAGCCTGATAAGAGTTTAGCGTAACGTATTAGGCAGTAACTTTTCAGTTTATTGTGAGGGGGGAACCCCTCCTCCTCTCCTCCTCAGATAGGAATGAGAATGAGCTTGTCTTGCATCTCACATTCCTTTTTCCTCTTAGTGTATCGAAAATAACTTATCGTTTGTGATCGTTTTAATACCTCACTTTGCAATTATGAAAAATTAAAAAAATAATAGTAAATGTAAGTATTTTCCAAATCGGTTCCTGGGGGTTCTATATGAGGATATAATGTATCATTTGAAGTATTTATTACAAAAAAATATTGGACAGTGTCGTATCTGGAGTAGCCCAAACTAGGTATGTTTTGATTTTTTATTTTATTTTTATTTAGAATTTGTGACTATAAAGTAATGATGTGATATATTTTTAGAATCAGCTCAAAACGCTCTTTAAAATGATACCACGCACGATGGGTTTCAGAACAATTTTTTTTTTATTTCCATACTAAAAAAAGATGACGTCATATCTCCGGCTCAATTCACTGTAGCGATGGGCGGAGGACGCGTTTTTACGTAGAATTACATGTTTAACAACATCCAAAAATTTGGTGCTGGTATAACCTACTGAAATGATTTAACGTAAGGATAAGTGCTACATGTGCCATCGTTTGTGAGGAGGCACCACAGACACACTCGTTGTTCGTGCTGTAACCCCATCGACATAAATTGTCCCTGCAGCGGCCGACTTGGTTCCGGAGTCTGTTAAGAGACTTCCATGCCGGCCACGGGAGCTTATGCCCTGGGGGCAGCTTCCCAACGGGTGGTTTTGGAGAAGCTGTTGGGTATTTCTCCCGCCAGAGCTTACATCGAGCTTCTGATGCATCGCCTGAAATTGGGCTAGTGTGCTTCAGAAAGCTCTTACGACTTTTTAGTCTCTGGGGACCCTGAGTACTATTGTAAAGTGGGTGCCTCAAGTCGTGAGTTGATTTAAAGCACTCAACTGAGCTTGCGATTTCTCTGCGCACGTCAGGAGGGGCAATGCCAGCCAGTGGATACAGCTTTTCAACCGGAGTTGGTTTAAGACAGCCCGTTATGATTCGGCATGTGTCGTTCAGAGCTGTATCCACCAGCTTCACATGTGCCGAACGGCTCCACACCGGGCTGGCGTACTCGCCTGCCGAAAAGCAAAGAGCCATTCCTGTCGTTCGCAGTACTGCCGGCGAAGCTCCCCATTTGGTTGAGGTTAGGCGGCGCAGTAGGTTATTCCGCGTATTCACTTTTTGCTGTGTGTTTTTGCAGTGCGGTTTGAATGTTAGAGCTCTGTCTAAGGTTATACCAAGGTATTTAGGTTCACTGTGAACTATGGGAACGCCACGCCAGGTGATATTTAATTTACGACCCGCCTCACGGTTCCTCAGGTGGTAAACACAGGACTGGGTTTTTGAAGGAATAGATTTCAGTGAGTTACTGTCGTAGTAGCAGCTTAAGGTGTCAAGTGCTGCTGACAGACTGGACTCAACCTCTTCAAACGTCCGCGCATGTGAGGATAGCGCCAGATCATCCGCGTACAAGAAACGATCAGTGTTCGGCTGGTCGTTCGGTGTGCGGTGTGAGGATGCGTTGCGAAGCTGTGAAATGTCTGAAGTGGTGGTTCTGTTGGTGGATTATTTCCTCGCACACCGCTTAGCTACCTCGCACGGCTCTGGTGGAAAAGCAGCCTTAACCTTATCACTTTAGACGATTAGGTGCAGTTGCACTTGTGATTGTGATAAAGAAGGTACACGTGCCGAATACATAGTATAAAATTGTTTGTTGCGTTTGTTTCTCTGTCATGGACACGGCTAACTCCTTCTAAACCACGCAACGGATGATTTTTTAACAGATAGTAATGCAAGAGGAAGATTTATTATATGCACTGCACATATTGTAATTATAAAGGCTGGGAAACGTCTCATTCCCACGGGAAAACGAATAGCAGCAGCTGCTATGACAGTATCAGTAGAAAATACAGGGTCTTAGGAAATGAAATAACTTCCTTTCAAGGGATGAACCAGCCCATGAAACTGCACTACTTTCCCAAAGAAACATAGGTCGAATTATGAAAAAAGTTTTTAGACCTCACATACAACCTGACTTTAGTCGGTTGGAACTGAAATACCTGGGTCATTTTGCAAGGGAGGTCCAAATTTTTTATTTTTTTCTTATTTCGACCTATGTTCCTTGGGGTAAATTGTTGGAGTTTCATGGGCTGGTATAAAAAAATGGACTGGTTCTATTATTAACTAAAAAGTAAATAAAAGTCGTCTCAAATATTAATGATAATTTTATTTGTACCTAAATACCTTATAAGAAATTAAAGTTCAATTACTATGGAACAAATTAATTAATTGATAAAATCATTAACTACATCAATGAAGCTAATGAGGTAATGAATTTCTAGGACAAGATACTGATGTCCTTAAACATATGCATTTAGACTGAAGTGATCATTTATCTACCTACTAACTGTCCCCCCGCAGTTTCACTCGCGTATCTTTTTACTCCTTTAGGAGTTTAAATTTATAAAATGCTGAAACACGAGTTAAAATATTTTTCTTTTTTAATCTAATCACAATTTTTTAAACAAATCGGCTTAAAGACTACGAACTTTCATACAAACGCTTTACCTCCTTTATACTCCCTTAGGGGTTGAAATTCAAAAAATTCGTTCTTAGTGGATGTTTTTGTGATAAAATGAACCTACTACCCAAATTTCATATTTCTAGCTGCAGTAGTTTAGGCTCCGTGTTGATGAATCAGTGAGTCAGTGAATGAATGAAAACATCAATTGTTTTTATAAGTATAAACATGCGTAGAATTCATTCACGCGCCCATGACCCGACCTTGCATGACACTATAACAATCATATTGTAAAAGCATGATACGAGATGATAATTAGCAGGCATGGGAAGAGGCCATAACAGTCGATCAGATAGTTTAGTATGCTGTTATGGCAGTTAATAAAAGAGATAGCGTGACCCATGTAACCTGTAATAGATGTATGATAGATGAAACACAAAGTAAGATTGACACTTTGTTGCAAGGTTGTACGTAGATCGATGTAATGCGCGTAGTGAGCGAGCGGCACAACGACTGTTATTTTTGCTCTATGTTGTAGTGTGTTTTTATTAATATAATATGTACCTAGGTACCAAGTTAGAATGTTCTAGAAATAAGTACCTACATACTTAAATCACGCCTTTGTCCCCTGCGGGGTAAGCAAGTAAAATTGGGGTTAACGTTAACCAGCCCATGAAACAAAACAACTTTCAAAAAGTAGCATAGGTGGAAATATGAAAAAAATTTGGACCTCCCGTACAAATTGACTTGGTCGGTTGATCATTTTGTACCTATGGGAGGTTCAAAATTTTTTTTCATGTTTCGACCTATGTTTCTCGGGGAAAATTGTTCAACTTAACCGGCGAAATAGCTTCGGAAATAGTAAGTTACCACGCCATTCACAGTGAATAAAATAAAAAAGCATGAAACATTATGAACAAATGTATATATTATATCGCAAATGAATGACAATGCATAGGACAATGGACAAAGACAATACAAAGGTCCGTGGAAGCTTTCCGTATATCTATTTAATAATAAACACGAGTGTTATGCAAACTGATAATAATTATTACTGGTAAATTCAAAGTATTATAAACCTACTTCAGCCACGTAAATCAACCGACGACGTTGATACTTAAGTACCTCTTTCTTGTTTCGTGTGGGACACCGAGTCGTTCAACGACCCTATGATCCTAGCGTCAGAATTTTTTCTATGAGTAGCAGCCTTTGACATGGTTGTGTGTGTAACGGCCGCCGTCTAAGTAATCATAGACAGCAACTGGGACCTACGGCTTTACGTGCCATCTGAAACACGGAACCATTTTTCTTATGGACAATCGGGTGGTTCAGCCCGCAATGTCCTAACCACAAATCACAAATCATCACATCACTAAGAGATGAATATCAACTTTGTGAGTGACCTACCAAGAAGAGTGGTGGGTCACACCGTGATTGTCCGTAAGACAAATGGTTTCGTGTTTCGGATGGCACGTTAAGCCGTAGGTCCCGGTTGCTGTCTATGATTACTTAGACGGCGGTCGTTACACAAGCATGTCAAGTATGTCAGAAGCCTGCTACTTGTAGAAGGTGGCTAAAAAATTCTGACACTAGGGTTCATTGGGTCTTTGGATGACCCAGTGTCGCACTCGAAAAGATGAAGAACTGGCTACATAGCTAGTCAGCTCTTCATAAAAAATGTTCTTTATGAAGAAAAGACTTGCATTATAAGTGCCTTCAAGCTGTCAACCTTGATAGGTCAACGTCCGAAATGGCAAACAGCTCGCAGTGTGCCCACGGCATAACGGTACCGAATTACACACCTCTAGATGCGCAGGCGCAAGCGACCTCGGTGAAGTCCGGAGATAAGTAGCTTTTTCACTAACCCTGCTCTGACACCTGATTTTCTTTACATTGCTAGTTATATTACTTAGCATTAGTATAGTTTCCATAGTATAAGCTTTGCTTAGTTTGGCGCTAGATGGTGCTGTGGGAATTGTCCAGGATATTTATTATTTACTTACTTTAACAGCTACAATAGTCCACTGCTGGGCTTTCCCTTATCAGGCGTAATGTCATACTCTCCACTCTTGGATTGGCGAATGCAGCGCTAGATTACAAGGAACACTGCTGCTCATTACCTGGGTCGCTTTTTATGAAACCCTTGAAAAGAAATGGGGTGATGCTATTCTAAGCCGGTAGCACGCGGCAACTTTATCTTGACGCCCATACAATAACAACAGTGTCTACGACACACGCGGGGAAGAAACGGGGTGATGCTGTTTTAAGCCGGTAGCACGCGGCAACTTTATCTTGAGTTTTTAAAGACGCCCATACAATAAGAACAGTGTATTATACCAAATAGGACCCAGGGTAGCGGATATCTAGTAACGCCATCGAAACTCAACTGTCATTCCATTGCCATTGTGATTTTCTATACTTCAAACTGTTAACAGACTACAAAATGACCGAAATCATCCAACTGAGATCCAATCGACATCCAACTGAAACGGTTTTCATTTAGCAGACTTAGGGCCCAGTATAATACTTGTTGTAATGATTGGTTGAGCGTTGTTTATTACAGTAAATTGCAGTGGGAGCATCTAGAATATAGACGGTCGACAAAAAATAAATTATGGGTTAAGCTTTAGAAATCTTTACAGCGCAAAACATAAAGTTACAATACGGTAGATCTCCGACGGAACGTTGACAAAAAGAGCCATTGAGTATAGTAAGTTTTTGTCGTATTTTATGATGCTTATGGCGGATCTAGGTATTAAAAGAAAATATCAACAAGAGCACGTTACAACAAAACATGAAATCCATAAAAATATCCTTCAAATCGCTTTATTACATACGAAAAGTAACATTCAAACCATGTCACAACTGAGATCCATTGGTCTCATACGTCTTTTACAGACAATTTAATCATTGTATGGGCCTCGACTTATCCGCGTGTCGCGTGTGAAGCTTCCTCTTCACAGACACTGCGTTGCCTGGGACGCCATTTTGGAAAACGCAGGGCTGCCCAGGACCTGCGCCACCCTCTCGGCCTCCCTGGCTGACTCCACCATTGAGAATCCCCTGCTTATTTTTTAGGTCGTTTAATAAATAACTCTTACTAGAAGAGAGTGAAATGCGTGAACTGGTATAACCCGTATCGATGGTGTATCTTTAGCCTTGACACGTCAAGTGGTGCATAACGGCGCAGTCGGTGACGCAAGTAAGAGAAAACGCAAGAAGAAAATATGTTTATTAACCGACTTAAAAAATAAATTTTTCAGACTTAAGAGAAGGTTTTAGGCATATTAAACGACAAAAAATGACACTTTTTACGTCCATTGAAGTTGGTTATCTTTTAAAAAAAGTTACTTTAGCCACAATTTTTGACAATTACAAAAATAAATTACATGTGATTGCAATTTATGCAACTAAAAAATCAAAGGTTTGAGCATGACAACATGTAACAATAAAGTTTTGTGCTAAAATATGAAAGTAGAAAATGAGATCTATAAAAGAATTACACTAACAAAGTTAAAAAAAAAAACAAAGTAAGCATTACAAGCCACGATAATTCACGGTATAAAGAGGGTTAGAAAAACTTCCTTTCAAGGCGTGAACCAGCCCATGAAACTGAACAACTTTCCTAAAGGAACATATGTCGAAATATGAAAGATTTTTTTTGACCTCACATACAACCTGACTCAATCATCGGCTGTTACATTTTGTATGGGAGGTTCAATTTTTTTTCTCTACCTATGTTCCCAGGGGAAAGTTGATCATTTTCATGGGCTGGTTCATCCCTTGAAAGGAAGTCAGTATTCCTAACACCCTGTATTTTTTAACAATATGGTGGCAGCACTTAGCCTCGGGGGGCATCTTAAGTAAACATCATCTGAGAACAATGGCCGTGTTATCGGTCAACAAAGTGCATTGTGCAGCGAGATGCATTCCGCCTGACTGTGTGTCAAGGTCGAGGAACTGCACCGGCTGCATTGTTCCGAGTCGAACCATGAACCATGGTGTCACAATTTAACTTTACTTAGTAACTTTGGGTCGCTGAGTCAGCGAAGATAGTTAGTTAGTACATACATACACAAATCACGCCTTAATCCCTTGCGGGGTAGGCAGAGCGTTAACGATCGCAAAATTACGGCCGTTGTCGCCACGTCTGACAAGTATTGAGGGGCCTTTTCAGATGATTAGTTTTTAACTTTAACAAAATGGAGTTCCATCAAGACACGAATTGTTAAATACTTATACCATTACCTTTTAATTCGATGATGGTTTACAAAAATTCTATACTTTAATGTAGTGCTACGGGAACGGCAATACGCGCACGTAATCTGTATTTTCGACGTGGACAAGTCGTAACCGCGTTCTAGAATACCTACAGCGCCATCTAGGTCGCCATGTGAATAAATCAGCGCGGTCGTTTTGTGAGTCGTATAAAAAAGTTTTGTCATAACATTTCGGCACATATCCTATATGGAAAATTGATTGCTGAAAATAGACTATAGAAAAACAGAATTTTAACTTTCAGGCGCAGGCAATTTTCTCAAATAATTTATAGGTACCTACTGATTTAATAGAATAAAAATAATAACTAGTTTTGGTGGCCGTATGATGCCGACCTAGAATAGCATCACCCCGTGGGTGTCGTAAAAAGCGAAATGAATAGCAGTGTTCCCCGGGAAATAAACATTTTGCACTGCGCTCGACAACCCACCTGCTAAACGTGGTGAGTATGCCAATACCCCCCGATAGGTAGGTTCCCATAGGGGGTCCTATGTCCAGCGGGGGCCGGTTAAGTTTAGGTAGATCCCCAAAATGGGTAAATGGCGAAGAGTAGCTGACTTATAAGACCAAAGAGGCATTTGACGTAATTAACATAAAAACAAGCATCTTTATACGAAACAAAGGACTCTTTCAAGAAAAGGTTTTGACCTGCAGAATACAGATAAAATGACGATTACATTGTGGAAGTTAGGGTTAAAGTTGAAATAAATATAAGGTGTAAAAATATAATATATTTAATCTAAGGAAATATAAGGGTTGAATCAGTCCATGAAACTGAACATCTCGCCTCTCCTCTCCTGTAATTCTGTATGGGAGTTCCAATTTATTTTCATATTTCGGCCTATGTTCCTTGTAGAAAGTTGTTCAGTTTCATTGCCTGGTTCACCCCTGAATATGTTTGCAGCAGTTTTTTTACACCCTGTATAATAATAATATGAAATAGAAAAATTATTTAGTACGCATACAACTCAAACAAAGGAATGAAGTATAGTACAAAACAGAGAAAAAGTTGTAAACATACGCCATTAAGAACTTTACTGTTTAAATCTAGACCAAAGTTCAATAAACAAAGGAATTCCTATACACAACAAAAGATGTCGATAAATTGTATTAAACGGAGCGTATAATTGCGTAGGAATTAGATAACAGTGGAAATGTTGATCGTTCGACTTTGCATTGTTATTGTTAGGTTACAACACTGTTTGTTTTCGTGCACGTAATTAATAATAGAATTTGAAACTTATCCATTTGCAGATTTTATATTGCTGGCAGTGGAACGGTTGTTGGATCACAACAACACACAAATAATACACAAAGCAGGGGTAATTGGTTTGGCATTTAATTGGTTGGTAGGTATTACCCTGAAAGGTATAATAAAATAAATCGAGACGCGACATAAACAAACAGATTATATGAATTTCAGGAAATTTAGAAATTCTAAAAAAAAATTGACAAAGTGATTGCATTTCCTAGCCAAAAGTTAAAAGCTCAAACAATATTGCGGACGAACTGTTTTTAACGCATCTTTTTTCAAACATGGCGGATGAACTGTTTTTAAAGCATCTTATTTAAAACATGATGGACGAACAGCTTTTGACGTTTTTTTCGCACAACCGTTTTTTTCTTACATCCATAGTTCTAAACTAGATCTATACAAAATTTAATTTTATTATTGGGAAAAGATAAGTATTTTTATCATTTTTAAAACATACGCCGAAAGAAACACATTTACATTTGTAATCACAGGTTGCAAGTTGCATACAGGACCCGGTTTCAAGTAGCCAAGGAATAAAGTAATGCATGGAAAACACTGGACCGTAAAATATGACAAGGATACGTACGTAACCTGTTTTATTCATAGCGGCAAATGACAGGTGTAAGACGTTCAAGTTGCATTACCATATTATACAGAATGTGGAATTAATCTGTTACATTTGTCGAATAGAGAAAAGAGTTATACCGGGTGTAAGGGACGGTGTAAGACACCACACAGTGTAATGTTTGCACTCTGTACATTTCTTCCTTCGTGCATTTTGTCTGTCCAGCCAGAGCCAGAGTCATTTTGTATGGTCACGTAAATTACAAGTCAAACCTGCTACCAGCTATTCACTAAAAATAGCGATGCTAAGTGCGTAATTTCAGAGAAATTGGTATGTTGTTTTAACATCCTTTTGCTGTCGAAGTAAAATGACATAGGTACATTTATTGACCGTTTTGGCGCAATGGTAGTGGCGTCTGGCAGGCCTGGCTGCTACTCAAGAGTTCGATTCCCGATCAGAAAATATTACATTCTTTAGGTCGGATCATTTTTACGTGTTTGCATGCATGTAAAATAGCTGGAATGAAGTTACTTAGGTACTGATGTAAAAAAGTATATTAGGCGGAAATGCGGAAAACCATATTTTACGTAACCCTGTCAATATATACTCTAGTTAAGGCCAAAACAGCTCGAAACCTCCCCGAAAATGTGAAGTAGTGTCCGGAATTTTATTGGTATCACCTTAAGAGATGCGATATCACCTCCTTCGAGAGAAATATGGGTCGGAAAATCCTGTAGTATTTTCTGAAATGGAAACTCACCCTGGATTGAGGAGCACATCTTGAGCAGGCGAGTCCTGCAGGAGGCCTGGTGACCGGTTGAGGAGCTGGTACCACCGGACCTTCCTTTATCCGGAACAGAGAAGTCGTGCGGGTCTGTAGAAGAAATAATAGATTAGATTGGGTAATTTGGGTATCCTACTTTTAAATTCAGTAAACAAGTGTACAGTACAGCTCGTCAATCCGCCTGCCAAGCGTGGTATGGCAATGCCCCCCAATAGGGGGATGCCCAAGTCCAGCAGTGGACTGTTGTGGCTGTTTAGGTATAAATATGCAGGGTGTTAGAAAAAGTTCTGCGTTCTTTTTCAGGGTCGAACATGCCAATCACGCAGAACAGCTTTGCCTGAGGAAAAGATAAATGTGGAAAACTGCGGTTTCCAAAAATTGTTTTGTAAGGGAGACAGATTATTTATGCGAGTATGCTATGAATATGAAGGCATGTTCCTTGAAAAGTAGCAAGTTGCTAAGTATCACGGGTAGACTTAAGAGCCAACCCATTTAATTCAATACTATATGCAATGCAATGCAGTTGGGAACTTATATGTTCGGCTTTGCAAACTAAAGACCTACAAATGGGTCACTCACAAAGATACATAACTTGATACTGAACTGAACTATGAACTGAACTTGTTCCCAGTCTGATTACGACATTACGGGCTGAATCACTCGAATATCCGTAAGAAAGATGGTTCCCTGTTTCGGATAGGGTTGCTGTCTATGATTACTTATACGGCGGTCGTAACACAACCGTGTCAGAAGCCTGCTCCTTGTAAAAGGCGGTTGAAAAATTCTTACACTAGGGTTGATAGGGTTGATTGGGAACGACTCGGTGTCCCACTCGAAAAGAAAGAACTAAAGACTTACTTTTCGACCACACACGCAACGCACAAGTATTGCACAAAACAGTCAACCTAGGTTAACAACGAGGTTGTAATTGATATCGTAAATACTTCACAACACGCTTTCCAAACAAAACGTTTGCATTAGGTACTTGTTAGTTATGCTGGTATACTTGCAGTGTGCTATCGGTACACGGGTAGTAATAAATAAGTAATAAAAGTGCTTAGGTGATTCTAGGCATTTACCTACGTATATATGGTGAAAAAATATTAGCTGTAAATATTTTAAGGTGTGAACCAGCCTGTGAAACTGAACAACTTTGCCCAAGGAACATAGGCCGAAATATGAGAAATTATCTGATCTGATATGAGAAATTATTTATCTTGATAGGTTTTCAGCCTTAATATAAAGGGATAGAGAAAAGAACAAACTAGTCCGAAACAGGAGGAGTTAAAACGAGAGTGAGGTTTACTTATACAGGTTGATACCGAATGAAAACCCATTTTGAACCCAAAACGGCAAAAAAAACGGTTATCTGTAAAGTCGGTTTACTGACGATAATTGAACATGACAAAGTCATAAGAAAATACTGATGGAATGGTTGCATTTATGTCGAACGACGCTGAACGCGGAGGCCGATTGTGCCTCTTTGTCGCTCGTTCCGCGCTCTCGCCTGCACTTCAAAACTTAAATGGAACGCCTCAGCGCGAGGTAATGCTGCATGTGTAATGTTTTTTGGTGCGTGCAACCGGCACTATATCTAATTATAAGAAGAAAAAAAAACAGATGACCGTTCACATTAACTATTGTGTATTATGATGAAGACAAAACGCAGGTACTTATCATTGACATTTAAATACTGCGTGTTCAAGTTTGCGAGTTTCAACACTAGCCACCTGCATTGTGTAAACTATAATTTTATTATTATATTCACATGTTATCATACTCGTAATTATAATAATAAGATAATAACATATAACACGCCATATTACAAATGTCTTTGTGTGAAGTAAGTTTGCCTAATAGGCCTACTTTGACAATAAAGAAAAAGGAACAAACGCTGGGTTTCAATGGATTCGAGTAGATCTTTCATGGAAAAGTTAATAGATCTATGGCGGGTGACAGGATGAATCCAGGTGGTGTCAGGAAAAAGGTTAGCTACCAGCCTGGCCGGGTGTTGTGGCCAGGGGACCGACGGGTCCACCTGGATTGGATTGGAAGTTGTATGCGTTGCGCGGTGAACACTTCGATACCGCGTTTCAGGCCTATTGTTCTGTCACGTGGTGCCATCTCTCCGATATGTTTGAGAACTCTTGTTGCGTCTTGTATGCTTGTGAACCACTTGAGTGAGCTTCATGTTGTAGCCACCAGAGGTCGCTACAGTTCACTCATAGTAGACTGGCGCATCCAAAATCAAATTTTGCCTTTAATTTTACATAGGTACAAGTTATCCGCCTCACATAATCGCTACCCTAGGTCTGCTGGAAGAGATCTTTTTTATAAACAAGTTGACCTGTTGTGTAGTCTTTTGTGTGGCGTAGTGTGTGTAACATTGCCAATCCATTCTGCCGGTGTATTTGGACATACTCAAGCAACTGAACTTTGGATTCTAAGATACGCTTCAAGATCGAAAACTCTACAACTAAACAATATCAGGTAAACAAATCTGATGTTATTTTTGACAATAGAACAAGTTTTATTTGACGTCATGTTAGTTGTAGGTACGAAATATGGCTGAAAAACTTAGTTTGCATTTAACAACTTTTGGTAGAGGTCAGACTACTTTGCAACCTATGATTAAAATAGTTAAGAAGTATTGTGCTAAGTCGGTTTTTCGATGGATATAATCATTGTATTTAGGTTTACGTCACGTCAAAGCGGTGTAGTGCCGACTTAGAACAGCATTCTGCTACGGTTATCATAAGGCGACTAAGGATGAATCCAGGGAATGCTCAGCAGCATTTCCTATGAACACAACACCTTGCACTGCGCTCGCCAATCAGGTGGTGAGTATAGCAAATATCATCTAGTTGAGGGATGCCTAAGTCCAGCAGTGGACTGTTGTGGCTGCTGAAGTGGAAGGAGTTACTGACCCTCATCACTACTGAGACCCGAGTTCGATTCCCGCCATATACCAATGTGTTTTTACTAACGTACATTTACCGACAGCTTTTACGGTCAAGGAAAAACATCGCGATGAAACCCACATTCAAATAAAATTTGAATTCAAATGGTATTTGAAAGTGACTTGACCTAGGATTCGGGCCAGGTTAGCCTTCGGGTTGCAGAGGTCACGTGGCAGTCGCTTTGTGTAAAAACTTGGTTCCACATGAAACTTCCTAGGTTAGGTAGCCGGCCGACAGAACGGAATAAGGCAAGGAGAATGATGATAACTCACCGTGCGTTCAGCGTCAAGTTTGGAGTAGACATCGGCGTTGTGTCGCCGTCTCGCTCGCACGCACTGCCGCAGCGATCCGCTCGTCTCCCTCCCACACCAGCCCGTCACGCGTTCGCCGACTACTTCTAGCATGTCGGCGACGCGGCTGCAACAACAGAAAAGGAATTTAGATATACATTTTATTAAATTGCAGCCGTATGTAGTTCTACTTCATTCACTTACATAGTGTCACGACCAGCGTTACTGTCAGTACGTGCGTGTTTAGAGCATTGAGGACAAGTTACGCTGGTCGTGGCCCTATCTAAGCGAATGAGTTACAATAGGCCAATAGGCACCTATTGGTGTGTTCCCGTTGTCCCCAAGATCCGTGTCCTCAAAAAAGTGGAGCAAGGTCTGCCTTGTCACACCTTGTCCCACCCTGCCAAACCTTGCCCCACCTTTTTCTCGGAGACAATGGGAAAGCACCTGCCAGTTAAGGGGCTGACACGAGCTAAAAACCGGTCCCTTTCTGACAAAATGTCAAACTGCGCGCGTGCGAACGGGACGGAATCTTGCCGATTCAATGATATTTTCGTATTTTCGATGATAACTCGGTCAAAAATAAGTAATTTGAAAATCAAAAACAATATGTCGATAGAGTATTGTAAGGCGCTCATTCTGATAATAAACACTTAATTATTGCGTGGGTTTTGTTCGTACAGTTTGCGATATAATAGATTTTTAGAGGTAACTTTACGATGTTTTTCTATCAAGCTAAATTACTAATATCATGTTTTGGAAACAATAACACTACAGCAAATATCCTGAAGATTATTACCTTTTTTTTTCGTCAGTTTTTCTGCATTTTATCTAGGGTAGAAATCACTTATAAAAGTAGCTTTTAGCTCTACTCAGCCCCTTAAGATATATTCGAAGATGGGGCAAGCTCCATAGCTCAACCAGAAGCCTTAGCAAATGACGATGAACACAGCACATTTTTTAGCGCTGGACGCCAGTGGAAAGGTGGCCAAAGTCCGTCTAAGTCTAAGTGTCTTTGCCGGAATGGTACCTCTTATGATAGTGATAATCTACGTCGAAGTGACCGCTAGGTTGCTAGGAGGCCGTGTGGTGCCGGCTTAGAATAGCATTACCCCCTTTTTGCTAATGGATGTCGTAAAAGTTCACTAGGGACGAATCCAGGGAAAGGGCAGCAGTGTTTCCTGCCAATATCTACAAATACTTGCAGTCGCCAATTCGCCTGTCAAGCGTGGTGAGGTATGACAATCCCCCTCAAATTGGGGAGGCCCATGTTCAGCAGTGGACTGTTGCAGCAGTACCAGTGCTAGGATGTTTGCTAATACCCTCAGTTCACAAAACTATCAAGTTATGCTACTCAAATAACAGTTTCCGTTATCTTAAACATGTAGAAATGTTTAATTTTCAGATTTAGTTTGTAAATGGCATACGACCGAGCAGAGACTGAGTCACAGAAGAATGTTTGAAAATAATCCCATGCAATGTGATTGATTGATTACGCGTTCAATGCTTTTTACTGAGATTTTTAAACTAATTCAAATTACTTTATTTTGTTATGGTAGGCATCAGCCTGTTAAAACTTTATGGTTGCCGTGATTTATTTGTCTTTTGTAAGGACTGTTCTTCGTTCTGTGCTATTGTTAACTTTTGACTAACTTATGTAAGGCTCACAACACAACTTTCCTCTCATAGCCGCTGCGTCAGGGCAGATATAGGTACGCTACACGCGTGTTGAGTGCGTGTTACTAAAAAGTCTGCCCGCAAAGTCTACGCGTGCACCACGCGTGACCCCCGCGCCGAAACAGTGCACAGCACCGGTATACATATCAATCCGCCCTCAAAAATGTTATTTCCCAAAAGATTCAAAATTTTAAAAGGATTTTATGAAACTCGAATATTTGCATTTCCTTAGTAACAAACTGCCATTATTATTGTGTAGAGATAACATTGAAAACAGTTTAAAACGTTAGTATCGCTATAATCATATAAACCAAAACATCCAATAAAAAAAATTACATCAGCAAGTCACAGTTCAAATATTATCATGTAAATAAACAAGTCAGGTGACATTATCAACGTGGTTTCCGAAACACATTCACGTGCTATTTAAAGAAAAGGTAATTTACCGCAAATCTATACATATAATAAAGCTCAAGAGGACCGAAAGTCTGTACATACAAGATATAAAAAAAAAATTGTTTCGTGATAATTGATAACAAAACACGTTTCTGCAATTTTTTAAATTTTTGTCTGTTTGGATGTTTAGATGTTTAGATGTTTGAATGTTTGTTTGTGGATATGCGGAAGCATCACGCGAAAACGACCTAACGGATTTTGATGCAATTTGTACCAAGATGTCAAGTAAATCACCGACCAGGTTATAGGCTAAAAAAAACATACCCCTAAATGGGGGTTGGCTGCTACACATAAAATAAGTTTGTAAATCACGTAAATTACTATTAATCAATATTTATCATAATGATGTGTAGATTACTAGAGTATGTAGATATTGCCGTGTGATGCCGGCTTAGAATAAATAGCATCACCCCATTTTCTACCCATGGGTGTCGTAAGAGGCGACTGAGGGACTTGAGGGTTTCAGGTGTATTACGTTAAGGGTGTCACTATAGTGATACACAAATTATCTCAAACAGCCCTCTCTATATTTGTCATACGTGGCGATAGCGACCGTATTTTTACGGCCGTTGTCGCTCTTCCTACCCCGTAAGGGATAAATGCGTGATATATGTATGTATGTAGATATTAGATCGTTCCCTTCAATTAGCGTACTAGCTGTTTTCATTGGAGATCATTTATTAACATAATGTGTTCCTAGGGAGAATATATTTTTGTGCAATACATCACATCACACATCAGGCTAAAACTGGACGTAGGCCTCCCCCAGGGTACACACAACAAACGATCTCCCACTTTCGCCCTGGCCGGAAGGCGTCCAACGGTACGTACATATTTCTTGTAGAGCCACATTGATTTTGATATGTTTCTTTGGACTGTGACTGTGATCTGGCATTTTTTTAAACATGACGATAGTTCAAAGGCAAAAGTTACTTTTGAATTGGTAGAATATCGAGATTCTATTTTGTTACACAGTTTTATTAATTTTGTTTAAATGTACTCGAAACTCAACAAAAATATTTTACAATTACAATCACTTTAAAAATAATAACAATAAAATCATACAACAACCAGAATCTGTCTCACGTTTTTGGCCACCCTGACGTGTGATGCCGGCTTAGAATAGCATCTCATTTCTCACCCCATTTCTTCCAGCTATCTTCCCCTTTATGTGTATTACAAATTTAGGCGACAGGCTGACAACTTGTCACTAGTGACACAATAAATCATTTGAAAGGGCCCTCAATAATTGTCAGTCGTGGCGATAACGACCGTAATTTTGCTATCGTTAACGCTCTGCCCACCCCGCGAGGGATATAGGCGTAATTTGTGTGAGTGAGTGTGTGTGTGTGTGTGTGTGCTCATAGCCCGCATCGCCACAAGGGTCTCCAAGGCTGGCCACGAGTTGAGACTCCGCTCCACAGACAACAAACCTTGATGTGAAGAACCAGTAGAGCAGCGCAGTGAAGATGGCCAGCTCGGCAGCTCCACTGGCCACCCTGACGTGTTCCACCATAGCCCACATCGACACCAGGGTCTCCATGGCTGGCCACGAGTTGAGAAACCATTATACAGACTACAAACCTTGATGTAAAGAATCAGTAGAGCAGCGCAGTGAAAATGGCCAGCTCAGCAGCTCCACTGGCCACCCTGACGTGCTCCACTATAGCCCACATCGCCACAAGGGTCTCCATGGCTGGCCACGAGTTGAGAAACCACTCCACAGACAACAAACCTTGATGTGAAGAACCAGTAGAGCAGCGCAGTGAAGATGGCCAGCTCGGCAGCTCCACTGGCCACCCTGACGTGCTCCACCATAGCCCACATCGCCACCAGAGTTTCCATGGCTGGCCACGAATTTAGACACCACTCTGAAGACACTACATCACCAGTCCCATTCCAGATTCCGTTCACTGTTTTTGGCGTAATTTTGGAAACACTTTTGACACTTGTTGTACAATTTTAGTAGAAGCCGTTCGTTTTGCGGTGTAACGAAAAGTTTGCATACGTAATTTTTTATAACACAGTTCACTTCTAGTATTTTTTTCGTAGTAGGTAAATAGCGACTACTAAAATAGATTATAATTGTAAAAATTGCTGAAACAGCAAAACATAAACAGAAAATCGATCGATTTATCACCGAATATGGAAGAAGTTTTTATAGTACTTGATACGACGATTAGTTTAATTTTAAAAAAAAGAACACTAGCAAAAAAAAAAAAAACGTCCAAAGACAATAACAAAGAATACGTAAAACTAAACGCAAGAGCGATCGCCCGTGCGCTCACGACAACGCACGAAGACGCATTAAATTGAAGCGACACATAAATTCGCAAAGAGAACTCATATGACCCTGCCCACCCCGGTGCCGCTAGCGTGATAGATAACGCGAATAATTATTAACACGACCTAATTGATGACTGATAACACGAGCAAAGTTCGAATTATGAGAAACTAGTGGAAAATTTAGCTAGAGTAGAGGTTGCACTAGAGGACGATGTAGGAAACGTGATCATAATACATCTGATTAGGTTTAGAGAAAGATGTGTCAGAGAGAACCCTAGTGGTAAGAAAAAGCGAAGTTTATAGTTTATTTATTTAATGAAAACTCTTCACAATCAGACAAAAGCGTGTTCTAAATGAACAAATACACAAAACCCTTTCAAAACATAGTCGTATGATCCAAGCAGGGATTTTCATACGAGATCTCGCTGTAAGAGATAAGCTCGCCTTTGCGACATAATTTTTGTATTAATTTTCTGTACTATTTACGTAATAAATATACTGTAAAAAAATAGCTGCAAATATTTTAAGGGGTGAACCAGCCCATGAAACTGAATAACTTTCCCCAAGGAACATAGGTCGAAATATTTAAAAAAAAAAACATATTTAGACCTATGTTCCTTGGGGAAAGTTGTTCAGTTTGATGGACTGGTTCACCACTTTAAATATTTGCAGCTAATATTTTTACACCTTGTATACGATAGGGAAGGAGTAAGTACCAAAAATTTTGCAGGCGTTGTCAGTCGGACATCAAGCTTTCCCTATGGAGCATTGGCTCTAAACCAATGATTACAGACAGATTTTTATTTTCAGCTCCAAAAAATCTTAGATTTACTGATTGACTACATTTTTTTCGATTACTAACATTATGTTGCGGGGGGAAAGTGGATCAGTTTCATGGTCTTATTACGCCTACAAAATTGTTGGTAGGCCGTCCGTTACAGCAGATATAGCGAGATGTGTTTTTGTACGCTTCTAAAATCTAAATAATTTCTTGATCTGAGCCGCTTAGCATGTGTTGATGTTTCTACTTGACAAACACCTAACAACATACTCGTAGGTAATAATATATCGAACATGAACAAAGATATATGTATGTATATGTATGTATGTATGAACAAAGGTTAAGAGCCCACGTAGTCTCGGCGTTTTCATACAAACGCTTCCTGAATATTGAATTAAGAGCTACAATTAATTCAAAAGTAAGCCTAAGGCCTGAATAGTTGAAAAGCTCTGACACCAGGGTTCATCGGGTCGTTGGACGACTCTGTGTCCAACACGAAAAGAGAGAGAGATCAATCCAGAAGTCCAAATTTAATTATCAATTCAAGAATCAATAATTAAATTCAGTGATATCGACGATATGCATCTGACATGTTAATCAGATGGAACCACTGTCGAATCGGAATTAATATACCTACTTTATCAGGTACATCAATATATTATGATAATATTCAAAACAAAGATTTGCTATATCGATGACCGATAACGAATCGCATACTAATATTATTTTCGGCTTGACATTGACTCAATAAAGTCCGGTTTTAAAAACCGGATTATTTTGATAAAAAAAGACAAAGACTCATATTTTATTCATGCTTAAGATTATTGTTGACAAATTAATCTATAATCTTAGTTTACGAGTTTGAACAAACTAAAATGATATACGAATTAAAAAACAATTAATTTGATAGGATAATGATATGGGACTCGAGGGTATCATGTTGTTTAGAATTTTAAGGTGACAGGCTGGCAATCTGTAAGTAAGAGTGATAACAGAAAATTTCTGAAACGGCCCTTACGGAATATTTGTTAGTGACGAAAACGACCATATTCTAGCGGCCGTTGACGCTCTGCCTGACCACGTAAGGGATTAAGGCATCATGTGTATGTAAGTATGAGTGATAGTATAATTTTTTTCGCATTTGTTTATTATGTGTTTGGCAACTTAGGGATTCTAGGGTTTCATGTGTATTACAATTTTAGGCGACAGGCTGACAACCTGGACCCTCAATACATGTCAGACGTGGCAATAACGACCGTTATTTTACGATCGTTGACGCTCTGCCTACCCCACAAGGGATAAAGGCGTGATTTTTGATGTGTGTGTGTGTGTGTGTGTTTATTATTACTACACAGTATAAAGCAAAGTCGTGTTTGATTATATCTTTACAACTACTCAATGGATTTTTTTAATAGATAGAGTGACTCAAGAGGAAGGTTTTTATGTATAACACTTGCCGGGAAAACATCTTATTTCCACGGGAAAAAGAGTTGCAGCGGGCGCAGCCGCTGGGCAGGCCGCTAGTTCGAGTATGTGATAAAGATAATGATTAAACTTTTCATTCATGTGAACTCTGAACGAGACTGCATTCTTAATTTTTGTATCTTTGAAGAATAGGCTTGTAACCTAATGTAAACAAAACTTCGACATATAAGGTGTAAAAATAATAACTGCAAATATTTTTTTTAGGGGTGAATCAGCCCATTTTTACACTCTGTATAATGCCAATGTTAGTAAAAACATGACATGATGAGAATTGCAAGCATGATAGCCGAGTCGTGCGACTTGTATTGATAATAAAATAATAACATTTAGCAGACGGTTTATCGATCATGCAAAACATTTTTAGTTTTTTTTTATTGCGACATGCTGATATAACAAGTGCTAAACTATTAGTAACTCATCTGTTCTATTATTGAACTGATTGGAAATAATTCAATTCATATTTTTTAAAATGCGTTATATACGTAAATGACTGTTTACTGAAGAAGCGAAATCATATTACATGGCATCAAATATCTACATTTAAAATATAAGTTGTCTACAAAGTCGGATTACTGACGATAGTTGAACGTGACAACGTCATAAGAAAATACTTGTTAGCAATTTTCAATAAAGCCTTAAATTGTACACCTCAGAGGTAACGCCTCATAGGTAAGAGGTAACGCCACATGAGTCATGTTTTTGGTGCCTGCAGCCGACTCTATCGAATTATAAGACGTTGTCATGTTAATAACTTGTGTGTACATTCACACATAACGTGACCGAGTGAAAAATGGCACAGTTGCCTGTTTTTCAAAACTGGGTTACCATTTCCGTACTTAAAGGGTTAAACAGGGACATTATATTACATATTATTTATTAACAACAATCATAATAGGAACAAGGAAGACACGAGGTCAATAACCAGTTTTGCCAGTGATATTTATTAGGTGTCAATAACTTTACATAACTGTTTTTGATGAGTCACGTACTCAAGTTGAACGATACTACACTCCAAAACAGCTGTTATGTCAAGGAGTTAGAATGATTCAGAAAACAAAAATATCATCCATGTAGGCGAAAAAAATAGAATTCAATTCAATTCAATTCATTTATTCAGTCAACTTAATTGCTAACAGTAAAAACCAAACGCAATCAGTGAAATTAATTAATTTAAACAATAAAAATAACAAATAGTCAATAAATAATAAATCAATTTCATTAAAATAGATTAATAACATAATATAAATAGGTTAAAGATTGTCACAATATAATGTAAGTTAGGTAACACTGCTGCTAGTAGTCTGTGCCTCAATATAGCGGCCAGCTGATGTGATAAATTTGGATTCGGAGCTCGAGAAGAAGTCCAGTGATGAGTCATACGCTAGGATCTCATTAAGGTAGCGTAGGGCGCGCGGGAGGGGCGCATGCCTGCTAGAGATGGGTAACCACCCGGGTAAAAACCCGCGCCTGGGTAATAACCCGGTTTTAACCCATTTCAATCCACCCAAAGCACCCGATGACTGGGTGAAAACCGACGTAAAATTTTAAATAATTTATTACCAAAATAAGATTAAAAATAAAAAGATGCAAGGGCAAATGTTAAATATAATCATAGTTTAAGTATGATAAGGGGTGTAAGGGGGCCCAAATTACATCTCTCGGGCCCCAAGCCAACCTCTCCTGCTCGCGGTGCACCCTGCTGGACTACAAACGAGGCTCTGGCAACCAAATCCCCACCAACCCGCACTGGGCCAGCGTGGTGGGTGACGGCCCGTACCCCCTTATGGATTTTACAATCAGAAATCGGCCCCAAGTGCCCGGCGGCCCCGGTGGCCGGGCAGATTCAGGCGAAAATCGACCCGGCTCCGAGACCAGGGGTGCTAGGAATCCCCGGGCGGCGTGGATCCCTCGCCGAACGACCTTGGCCCTGGCAACATATAACGCGTGCACACTGCGGACGGAAGAGAAGTTAGTGGAACTCGAGGAAGAGCTGAGCAGGTTACGGTGGGACATAGTGGGACTGTCCGAAGTCCGAAGAGAGGGGGAGGACACCATAGCCCTGAAGTCAGGTAACCTGCTCTACTTCCGGGAGGGCGACCATCTGTCCCAAGGTGGTGTCGGGTTCATCGTCCACAAGTCCCTCGTGAACAACGTAGTACAGGTCGGGAGTATTTCAAATAGGGTGGCATTCCTTATACTCAGAATAACTAAACGTTATTCGCTGAAGGTCATACAGGCATACGCCCCAACTTCGAAGTACCCCGACGAGGACGTGGAGGCAATGTATGAGGACATATCCAAAGCCATACATACCTCCAGGACTCATTACACGGTGGTCATGGGGGATTTCAACGCTAAGCTGGGCAATCGTTGCGGTGACGAACTGAGAGTTGGGCCATTTGGTATTGGGGTGAGGAACAGCCGAGGTCAAATGCTGGTCGACTTCATGGAGAAGGAGGGACTCTTTATGATGAACTCGTTCTTCAGGAAACGGCCGCATCGAAAATGGACCTGGAAGAGCCCCGACGGCGTTACCAAAAATGAGATAGACTTCATTATGACAGACAAAAAACGGATATTCAACGATGTCTCTGTGATCAATTCGTTCAAAACGGGTAGCGATCACCGAATGGTAAGAGGCACGTTGAATCTTAATGTAAAAGCCGAGAGATCACGTCTGATGAAGTCTACGCTCCGACCAGCACCTGCCCAAATCCAAAACCCTGAGAGCTTTCAGCTCCACCTGCAAAACCGCTTCGATTGCCTGGGTGAGTGTATCGACGTGGACGACTATAACGACAGGGTCGTGGAAACTGTCCTTACGGTTGGCTCTAAGTTCTTCAAACCCAACCGTACGAACAGAACCAAAAAAATCTCAGACCATACTTCGAGGCTCATGGAGGAACGACGCGAGATGATTCTGCAGTCGTCGGAGGATACTTCCCAATATCGGCAGCTCAATAGGCAGATCTCTAAGTCTTTGACCCGCGACATACGCCAATTTAATACTGACCGTATTAAAGAGGCAATTGAGCGCAACAAAGGCTCCAAGGTGTTTGCTAGAGATCTGTCGATAGGCCAGAGCCAACTAGCGAAGCTAAAGACCGACGATGGCAGAATCATATCGTCCAAGCCCGAGCTATTGGAAGAGGTCGAGAAGTTCTATGGACAGTTATACGCGACAACATGCACACCTGTCAATAATCGGGTCGCAGATCCAAGAGCTCGATTAACCCGGCACTACACAGAAGACATCCCGGACGTCAGCTTGTACGAGATTAGTATGGCTCTGAAACAGCTAAAAAACAGCAAGGCGCCGGGTGATGATGGAGTTACGGCAGAGCTTCTGAAAGCCGGTGGTAAACCGATACTTAAAGCACTGCAGAAATTGTTTAACTCTGTCATACTCGAGGGCAAAACGCCACAGGCATGGCACAGAGGCGTGGTGATGCTGTTCTTCAAAAAGGGCGATAAGTCTTTGCTGAAGAACTACAGACCCATCACGCTTCTGAGCCATGTTTACAAGCTGTTCTCAAGAGTCATAACGAATCGTCTCGCACGCAGGCTCGACGACTTCCAGCCTCCCGAACAAGCCGGCTTCCGAAAAGGCTTTAGCACCGTGGATCACATTCATACGCTGAGGCAAGTTATACAGAAGACTGAAGAGTATAACCAACCACTCTGCCTCGCGTTTGTGGACTACGAAAAAGCCTTCGATTCGATCGAAACATGGGCCGTACTTCAGTCTCTTCAGCGGTGCCAAGCTGACTATCGGTATATCGAAGTGTTGAAGTCCTTGTACGAAAGCGCCACCATGTCAGTTCGACTTCAGGACCAGGACTCGAAACCTATCCAGTTGCAGCGAGGAGTGAGACAGGGAGATGTAATATCACCGAAACTGTTCACAGCAGCACTGGAAGACGTCTTCAAGCTTTTGGACTGGAGAGGACTTGGCATCAACATCAACGGCGAGTATCTGACTCACCTTCGTTTTGCCGACGATATCGTGGTCATGGCGGAAACCCTGGAGGACCTCGGTACAATGCTCGATGACCTCAATAGAGCCTCCCAACAAGTGGGTCTAAAAATGAACAAGGACAAGACCAAGGTTATGTCAAACTCTCTTGTTGCACCCATTACTCTGACAGTTGGGGGCTCTACTCTGGAAGTTGTCGACGAGTATGTCTACCTGGGACAAATAGTCCAGCTGGGTAGGTCCAACTTTCAGAAAGAGGTCAATCGTCGAATCCAACTCGGCTGGGCAGCGTTCGGGAAGCTACGTAACATCTTCTCTTCTCAACAACTACCGCAGTGCCTCAAGACAAAAGTCTGGGATCAGTGCGTGTTGCCAGTGATGACTTACGGAGTTGAGACGTGGCCGCTAACAATGGGCCTCATAAGAAGGCTCAAGGTCACTCAAAGGGCAATGGAAAGGGCTATGCTCGGAGTTTCTCTCCGCGATCGAATCAGAAATGAGGAAATCCGGAGAAGAACCAAAGCCACCGACATAGCTCGAAGGATTGCGCAACTTAAGTGGCAGTGGGCGGGGCATATTGCTCGTAGGACCGATGGCCGCTGGGGCCGGAAAGTTCTCGAGTGGCGGCCACGGACCGGTAGACGCAGCGTAGGTAGGCCTCCCACAAGGTGGACCGACGATCTGGTGAAGGTCGCGGGAAGCCGCTGGATGCGGGTGGCGCTGGACCGATCATCGTGGAGATCCTTGGGGGAGGCCTATGTCCTGCAGTGGACGTCTATCGGCTGAGACGAAGTATGATAAGAACACAATACCTGTTTTTATTATTCCTAATGACATAAAACATGTAATGAAAATGAAAAGGTGAGTTTGCTTCAAATGAATTTGTCCATTTGTGAGGTGATTTTAGTCAAAATTATTTTTAAGAATATAAAAATATTGATTTGGAATCTGCCATTATAATTAAAAATTAATATAAAGCCGACATTCAAATGTTAGGTACGCCGGTGAACCTTTAAAGCCTAGTGATGTTGCAGTCAGTTATAGCTTAGTATCCAAAATAATATTAAGTGATCGGTTGTTTTTTGCTTTCTTGTTGACCATTTATATTTATCAAAATATTTATAGATACTTCTTTAAAATGCAACATATTCTTAGAATAGGTTTTTAACGGCCCCGAAGAAAGGCGTAAATGGGTATGTCAGGCCTATCTCACTCTTGTGCCACACATATAAACTTTTTGAGAGACTGCTGTTGTCCCGCTTAACAGGCCCTTCATTGACCCCAAATTGATCCCAGAACAAGCGGGTTTCAGACCGGCCAAGTCTTGCAGCAGCCAGACACTGAAACTGACGCAACACATCGAGGATGGTTTTGAACTGAGGAAGGTAACCGGTGCTGTATTCGTAGATTTGTCCGCAGCCTACTATACAGTAAATCTTAAGCGGCTGTTATGGAAATTGGAGACGATGACAGGCGATCTTAAATTCGTCTCAATTCTTCGAGAACTTCTCCATAACCGCCGTTTTCAGGTGCATCTTCTTCAGGACAAAAGTCGTTGGAGGTCGCAAAAGAACGGACTGCCCCAAGGCAGCGTTCTTGCCCCGTTGATCTTCAACATATGCAACCACCCCGTCCCAACACGTGCCGCTTTCTATACGCCGACGACCTTGCGCTGACTTCCCAGGCGACCAGTTTTGAGGAGGTTGAGGTGAACTTATCTGACGCTTTGAAAGACTTAAGCAAATACTATAGACAAAATTCACTGAAACCCAACCCATCAAAAACTGAGTCCTGCGTTTTCCATCTCCGCAACAGTCAAGCAGATCGTAGGGTCAATATTGAGTGGCAAGGTGTGCCTGTAGCTCACAATAAACATCCGAGATATCTGGGCATTACGAACTGCCAAAATATAAAAAAGGTGTTCGCTCGGAATAACCTTTTACAGCGCCTCACTTCTACTGGATGGGGAGCAACACCTCATGTTCTGCGAACTACTGGGCTGGCGTTATCCTTTTCTGCAGGTGAGTACGCAAGCCCTGTGTGGAGTCATTTGGCAATGCAAAGCTAGTGGATATAGCCTTAAATGAGACTTGCCGGATCACAACTGGTTGCCTGAAACCGACCCCGGTTAGTCAGCTATACCCACTGGCTCGTACAGCGCCCCCAGCTGTTCGCAGGACTGTGGCTAGCTCCCTTGAAAGAGCAAGGATGGAGTCTTTGTAAAGTGCGTGTCTTCTCTCTGCACTGACCCTAAACAAGCGAGGTGCAAACTTTGGCAGGAAAAGGTAACCCTACCAGCTCCTTTCGTCCCTATCGCTGAAAGCTTGCCACCTGGTCATAAATTACCTTGGCCGGTTTGGAAGTCCCTGAATAGACTTCGGACCCAAACTGGCCGGAGCAAGGAAAACATGGCCAAGTGGGGTTTCTTGGAGGGTGCCGACGTAAGCTGTTTGTGTGGTGCGGTCCAAACGATGCACCACCTAATATCGTGTCCGTCGTGCCCCAACACCTGCACAAAGGACGATCTTATGACAGCGACTGCCAGCGCTGTCAATGTGGCCAAGTTCTGGGCTGCGACGGTGTAGTGTCTGCCATCGACACGCTAAGAAGAACCTACAATTGTTTTCCAGGTAAAAGTCATCAGCGCAAGCCTTTTAACAATTGATATGCTTTTGTATTGTTGTATTTTTGACTTAAGCGGTATCTTTAAAAAGCATTGCCACTATGTTTCAAGACAATGTGGTTCGAGTAGTACATCCTACCAATCATGATCATGACATACGGAATTGAGAATCGAGCAATAAAACATGTCACCCAGAGAGCTTTGGAAAGGTCTATGGTCGCTCTCGCTATTAAATAAAGTCAAAATAAAAAAGGAGATACTAGGTTATGTGGTACCTTAGCTAAAATGACCCATCTCTAGTAAACTTATGTATGTTTGAATGACTGCAAATATAACATGTTCTAAATGAAAATAATTTTTAGTAGCCAAAATGTCTTTTTTATGCACATTCCCAGCGCCTAAAGCTTATTTAATCAAGCGGGTGATTTTTAGTATGATTGTTATTAGCCATTTTTACTATAAATAAGGAATAATTAGAAAGTTGTGAAATACTCATTGTATTCTTTTAGATTTTCTTGGAATAAACGCCATTTTTTAATTATTTTTTACTTATGCTGTTTTCACCCATCAATTTGGGTAATAATGGGTTAAAACCGGGTGATTTGGGTAAAAACCCGGTTTTTACCCGGGTGGGTTGAATGGGTTTTTACCCACTACCCATCTCTAATGCCTGCCCAGGCTGGAGCGCGCGCTCGGCGGCGCAAATAGTCGCTGCCTGCACAATCGCACTGCGCTCGCGCCGCGCGAAGGCACCGACAATCTCACCTGTGCTAGCAACGATGGGTTGTATGCCGTTCCTCTTATTAGTCGTAAGAAATAGGTAATTAAATACAAGTTTCTTCGGGCTTCAAGCATGCGATATTCCACCATACCCACAATGAATAAGGTGGGGTAAAGGTATGGGTAGTAACCATAGCTTTTCTTATACAAAAAGCGGACAAATGTTTTTTGCACTTTCTCAACTTGACAAATACTTGCCGCATGATAGGGATTCCAAATTAATGCATTCGTCTCGATTCGAGAATGATTTAAGGGGAAGGTTTATATGTATAATACATGCCGGAGAAACATCTTATTCCCACGGGGAAATGATAAGAAGTCAGCGGGTGCGGTTGTTTAAATATAATTATTATATTATATTTTTTTAGTACACGAAGTAACCTAAGCAATAATAACGACAATAAAACTAACACTAAATGAGATAAGTAAAACGAGTCACACGAAACTATAACAAAAGATAATATGTAGAAAAGATGCGCAATAATTTGAACTATTAATAAAACGATAAACGATAGTTAAGTTGGTCATCAACCGTAAGCGTGATAATTTTGAGTGTTGTTCATGATAAAAATATAACTGTGTCATTTTAAATATGAATGCAAGAACAAAAATTTGGACTTATACGAAATGTACCGTCTGTTTATATGGAGGTAAAAAAAATATTCCCTACGTTTTTTGGAGAAAGTTCAGTTTCATGATCTGATTCACCCCCTTCTTTTTTGCAGCTAAGATTTGCAGCGAAACTTTAAAAAAAAAATAATACATCTCTGGTCTAATCATACTCTGGTCAGGACTGAATTTTTTTAGGTAACCTATACTTTTTTTGTCATATTTTATTTGATAATAAAAATATCTTTCGTCCATTAAACATATCAGGTAAACAACCGTGATATAGTCTGTAAGTTTAGGTACTTATATTTTTGTAAACAAACTTTGTATGAAAGTGACACTTCTGAACTGTTTGTTTACAAAAAGACAAGTACCTAAACTTACAGACTATAGTTTAAAATTTAGTGAATGAAAACATTATGGAATGGAACCGAGTCTTTCTAAATATTTCAATACCAATGTACCAACACAACGAAGAAAGGTTTTGTTTTGACACAATTAGCAGCCTACTACCAAATGGTTCCTACGCGATCCGACATTTCTCAACTCTTCAAACTTATTGAAAGGAAGAATATACGTTTAGAGAGAGCCTTCAGAGGAACTAAAAAGAAAAATGTCGTCTCAAAGTAATTTGACTATTAACTTCATAATTTTTTTTATCAAAATTATCTTAGGTATTGCAAAAGTTTTAAAATCTCGAATTACGTTAATTACATACATAATAAAATCTTTTATGCTACCTACATTGAATATAGAGAAATTTTGAGTTGTTTTAGTATTTACCGATAAGGATTTGAATGTGAATAGAATAAATACACTTAAAAATTAAAGACGAACGTGTAGTTGGGGTTGTTTGGAAGGCTCCTTCTAAAATTCTTAGTTCTAAAATAGTGATTCAGAGACATTTGACGGAGTCATTGTACGCAAATTAGTGACTGATTTTACGCAACTTGAATTTGATATATCGGTGGTTTATTTATTAATGTATCTAGAACAAAGCGTAGTTACATAAAACACAGTCAAAATTGTAAAATACGTCCAAGTAGTTTTATTTAATCGTCTATGTTTTGACGAAAGTTATGTTTTTTAGACAAATCATTTGCGTATTTACACAAAGTTACGAAATGAGCCAATTTTCGATTTATACACTTCCTATTAACAATCCATGCATCTTCCAAATTTATCGTACGAATCCGATTATTAAAAACGTGTGTTTATTTTGGAATAAATCTCTGATATAGTGTAATAGCGAGTAAAATGAGAGGTAGGTTTATAAATCTTATAAAAATATCACAAATTCGAAATTATTTTTGTATTAGGTTTCGTGTTTTATCGAAATAAAAACGAAAGTGTCCGGATTTCTCTGATGAGAAGTAAATATATTTGTCACTTGAGTCGCGAGTAGCGACCTGTCGAATACTATGAAAGTGGCCATGTTTCTGCTGACAAAATATGAAAGTCTTACCTTTGTTTTTGGCCCGACAAGACATTTCTTAGGTATACTCTATAAATCAGCTTTTGCCATATGACTTTCCAGTACCCATAATTTTCTACAGTAAATTCGCACTCTACCACAGACTCTACATACATACAACTTCAATATTCTGCTCACACATTGCCCTTGGCCTCCAGCTGACCATCTCGATACATCCATATACACACATACCTACTACATGTACGTACATTATCCTATTCGCCCTTCGTTCCTTGGTCAGCCAATAGTATTACGAGGTTGCATGTAGCTTCCTTCCGTTGTAAAATAATAGAAAATGTATGTTTATCGATCAGCTGAATCATAAAAAAGACTGCTCAGTATTCATATTAGTATTTAAGTCAGTAAGAGAAAAAAATTATAACAATAAAATCTCCACATATTTTCTTTATAAATCTATGTAATCAAGACCGAACTTGCGGTAAATCTAAAGTTATATTTTGTAATGTAACTCGCTATTTTGAATTCATAAAATTATAATTTAGCCAGTGTCACTCGCGCTGCTGAGATGAATAACACTGCACGAATAACCACAGAGCAAAAATGACTTCTGTTGTCAGAGCGAATAACGACACTTCATAATCCGCCCAACCGCGGGACTGTACTGTACCTGGCTTACAAAAGGAATAATATTTTCTTACATCCATAGCGGTAAAGCAAAAATCTATTTCAACAAGAAAAAGCATCGGCATACACCTCATTCTATTCTCATAGCACCTCATAAACAACTCGTAACCGTGGCAGAACTAATGAGGCTGAAACGGTTGAACGGTAGGGCGAAGAAATAGGTAGATATATTATTGGCATTTATCGTGTAACAGACTGATATGCCAACGCAAGTTTTTGCGTTGCTCCTGCGTCAACGTTGGTTTTTAGCACAGACCAGATTTCATGCGCGCTATAAATTTATGAAAACCGATGCCAAGTCTTTGAAATCTCTAGATGTTATTGAATGTTGTAGTTATATTATAATATCACAATGTTTACGCATCACTTCAGAAGCTACTCATTATGATATTTATAATTCATTACAATATTTATAAGCAATCTGCTAGATTAGCAAAACGGCATATAGGTAGATATGAAATTCAAATCTTGTTCGAGGAAAATGCCAGTTTGCTTGTGCTAGATATTTGGTTGATTTGTATGCATAATGCACTGCGTGGTACGCGCGTTCAAGAACGTATGTATGATGTATGTCTCTAGACTATGTAACTTTTTTTTGTATCCTGTACTGTGTCCCACTGCTGTTTTATCTCCTTCTAAAATCAGTTGTTATTTAATTTTCCTATAGCTTGTGTATTTATATATTATATATATTTAAGTATATCGCCGTCCTACAACGAAAACCAATTAACTCGAAATTTTTACGAAAATTACTTTTGAATGCAAAAGTACTTAAAATTTTTTGCTCCTTCTTCTGCGAAAACCCATTAACTGCTAAGTCTTATAGTTTCGCTTCTAGCTAGGTAGATAACCAATCATTTCAAACACTGGCAAGGTTTGTTTTCAAATAAAAAACATTAAGCAGATTTAACTTAACTGACACCATATTTGTCTCCAACGATTTTCGGTTAAGTTGATAAAATTTGGTTTTCCCGTAGGAGAGACCATAGAAAACTCTATTTTTTTTTCTCAGTAACAACCATTTAGTAAGATTTAAATTTCCGTACTTGATTAAGATGGTCTAATAAAAGCAATTAAAATTGTTTAGTTGGTTTTACCGGACGAATTTCATACTTAATGCAATACATCGAATCGTCTAAGAAAATATTATATAATATCCAGATAATTGCTTTTTCCTGACTATATTATACTCACGGATGTTACATAATCACTACAGCGAAAAACGATAAAACCTGTTTAGTTCCGTGTCACTGGCGAAGCTAGCGCAGTAGGGGTACCAAATGTAAGAAAAAGATCATTTAAAGAATTTATAACAGTTTGGGCCGAAACATCTTTACATGCGTATGCAAATGGAAATCTAGAAAACTCGTCAATTATCGTGAGTATATACTTCGTCCCTGATTTTGATGGCAAAGGGCCTTTAAAATCTAAATTTAGTCTTTGGAATGGTGCCGTTGCTTTAATCAATTCTCCCTTAGTTTTAGAATACCGGGGTTGATCTCGGCGCAAACGGCACAGGAAGCGGTCATTGTTTTAACGTTCTTCATTGAGTATGGTAAATTTTTCATTCTTACGAAGTGCATCATTCGCACTACTCCGGGGTGGCAAAGTAAATTGTGTAATTCGTAAAGTTTGCTGGTATTAATATTTATGTGAGCTGAAATTCTTGACAACGCGACAGCAGCTGCGTTTTCTTTTCCTGGCCGGTATACTATATCGTACTTGTAACAGGATAGTTCCAGACGCCATCTTTCGATTTTCTCGTTTTTTATTTTACTTGAGTGTTTCTGATTGAACATAAACGTGACAGACTGTTGATCGGTCACTAAAAAGTGTCTACAAAGTAGATAATGGCGCCACTTTCTTAAAGCTTCTACTATAGCGCAGGCTTCGTTTTCTACAGAAGAATGTTTCTTTTCGGAATCATTTAATGATCTTGAGAAAAAGGCTACAGGGCATCCATTTTGAGTAATGGTTGCAGCTATTGCATGTTCGGATGCATCTGTTTCTACTGTGAGGGGATCATTTTCATTGATCGCAATAAGCGAGGACTTAGCTATTTCTTTCTTAATTTGGTTATCGACCGCGTTCATGAATTTCTTTAGGTTTTCGTCATGTTCAGTCTTTGTTTTGCCGCAAATTGTGACGTCATCGAGATACACGAAGGTCCCTCCAAGATTCTCTGTATCCACTATGTGTTGTAAAGATCTTTGAAAGGCCGCTACGCCATTTGTGTACTTGTGTTCGAACTACACCAAACGGTATACGTGTGAATTGGCACAACTTACCACAGGCTTCGAAGGCCGTCATGGGTTTTTCTTTTTCAAGGATGGGGACCTGATGATACGCCGACTTTAGGTCAATTTAACTGAAATGAGTGTATTTCGCTACTTTTGAAATGATTGTTTCGATTTTTGGAAGAGGAAACGCATCTAAGTCAGTAAAGCGGTTAATAGTACGAGAGTAGTCAATAACAAGACGTTTTCTATGTGTAGCGTTTTTGGTGATAAGAACTTGCGCTCGCCACGGTGAGTTGCTGGGCTCTATCACTCCGTCCTGTAAAAGTTTATCGATCTCGTCCTTTATGAATTTTTCATCCTCCTCAGAGAAAGTTCTTGATTTTATTGCCACAGGCTTGCAATCAGATAAATTAGTAGAGAAGATTGCGCGACGTTACAAATTCGTAGTGGTTCTCTTTCGCCTCCGAATTCAATGTTGACTGATGTATGGAATTTCATTATATCTTGGCCAATGATAGCGTCAGCGCACAGGTTCGGGACGATAAGCAATGGATGCTGTTTATAGACGTGGTTATTTATTTTAATTGTAGCGTTGCAAATTCCATTTACAAATGCCACGTGATTAAGAGACGTTAAGGTTACTGTCTGCTGTATTGGTTTCTTTTTAAGATTCATTACTGAAGCAAGTTCTTCGCTGATGAGGCAGGATGAGCTGCCGGAGTCTATCAAGGCATCGGCACATGTGTCATTCAGATATACTGGAATCACAGCTTTACGTAAGCTTGCAGGAGAAGCCGCGCAGATGCATGCTATGTGCGCCGAGGCTGATTCCGTTGTTGTCTCTTGATCCTGATCTACATTAGGAGAAATGCAGTTGATACTCGGTTTGCTAGATCGGCAAACATTCGCGAAATGGCCTTTTCGTGAGCAGAGTTGGCAGGTGGCATTATATGCGGGACACGCTTGCCTTCGATGAGCTAAGTTACCGCCGCAAAAAAAGCATCGCCACTTACGATGAGTGCGAACAGCTAGGTTCAAGTCTGGGTTCTCTTGTACTGTTTGTGGAACGGCATTTATAATAGTGTTTGGGGCATACGATTTCGCATTAATTTCCGCTGACTCTAAGGTTATAGATTTGTTTAGTGCCGTATCAAGGTCCAGAATATTGTTTTCTAATAATCGCTGGCGTATTTCTTGTGAATAATTGCCAGAAATAAAAGCATCGCGTGTGGATTCTTGCATATGAGTTTCCGAATCCACACTTTTAAAGTTACACTCAAGGGCCAATAGTTTCAAGGCACGTATATATTCAGAAATAGATTCACCAGGTGACAGTTTTCTGGTTGCAAGGATATGCCGAGCGTAGATTATATTCTACGGTTTTATGTATATGTCATCGAGACATTTTATGGCTTCGGCATATGTTTTAGCCGTTTTTATGTAAGAGTATATATTTGGCGAAAGATGGTTTACCAGAATTTTTAGCTTCAAAGAAATTTTTAGCTTTAGAAACTGCAGTCGGGGCTAATCAAGAACATGTTTTACAACCTTCGGACTTTTTATCATTAGGTCTACACCCACTGCACGACACCTACCTATCCTGCTATCCTACACCTACTCTACACCTACCCTACCACAAGCCTGCGCCTACCCTACATCTACTACTCTAAACCTACCCTACACCCACCCTACTTCTACCCTACTTCTACCCTACACCTAACCTACACTTACCCTACCCTACCTACCCCTACCCTACGCCTACTACTCTACACCTTCCCTATACCTACTCTATCTACACCTATTCTACCCCTACTTACAACTATCCTACGCCTACCCTACATCTACTACTCTAAACCCACCCTACACCCACCCTACTTCTACCCTACACCTACCCTACACTTACCCTATCCTACCTACCCCTACCCTACGCCTACTACTCTACACCTTCCCTATACCTACTCTATCTACACCTATTCTACCCCTACTTACAACTATCCTACGCCTACCCTACATCTACTACTCTAAACCTACCCTACACCCACCCTACTTCTACCCTACACCTACCCTACACGTATCCTACACGTACCCTACACCTACCCTAAACTTTGAGTTATAAATTTTGATAACAGATAAAAGTACTGAAACTGTAATAAATTACTTGCTTTTAACTTTTATATTCTTTAATTTTCGGCAGGGAAAACCAATTATCTTGACACAATTTCTACTTGTAACTCTACAAGGGACAACTGGATAGGTACGTTTTTATCATGGTTAGGTTTAATGAACTAAATGTAAAAAGTAATTTCTCGGGATTTGCTGTATTCTTAATACTTTAGAAAATATTAACAATTTTAAAGTTCTCAGCGAAAACCGATTAAATAGGTGGCCTTGTGAACATTTTTGAAAATGTCACTAATAAGTAATAGTCTTTTTAAAACACAATAGATATATTTAAATAGAACATTTATTAGTGTACAGATGCTATTATGTAACAATAGGAATATAATATTACTAATGGATTTTCAACCCCTTAAACATTATAATCGCGATATCTTCGTTTGCACATTTTACGATTTAATTGGTTTTCGTTGTAGGACGGCGATATATCTTATTCACTATTTATTTGCTTTGTATTTATGTATACTTGTAGATATATTATTATATATTATTTGGGTATTAATTATAATTATTGTAAAAATAAACTTTTTTTTTGCTTCTGCACTGCAGCTACTTGCAAAACTGTTTAGCTGTCTCTGTAAAGGTAAAAGGTTGCCTGTAAGAGATCGCTACAAGCGATAAGGCCGCGGTTGCTTACTTATAGTTATAGTTTTTGTGCCGTTTTGTGTTTTAGTATTGTAAGCAATAAAGAGTCTATCTATCTGGGCAAAGGCTTCCCCTCTTTTGCGCTCTCCCCGGTCCCCGTTTCTACATGATTTTTATTTTGTAAATATTAACATCGTTTGGGAACGTGACTTTGTCCAAGATACCCAGGAAACGATAATTATACAGTAATTAAATGTAACGAAACCGAACTTTTAAATTAAAGATCTACAGAAAATCCTAGCTGGCCCGTACGCGAAAAAACAGCACTTTGTCATTTGTGTTACGTGAATAAAAAAACAAAGTAGATAACTCTTTTAAAAGATAACCAACGTCGAAGGACGTATACACGTGCACACCACTTTTTTGTGTGTTAATATGCCGAAAACCTTTTCCTAAGTCTGACAAATACTTTCTGAGAACCGCTACAAAATTGGTTCATTCAAACATCGGTACATACATACATACTTACAGGTCAAACTGAGAACCTTTTTTTAAGTCGGCCAATAATTGGTAGGTATTTATAATTTTTACCGCTACGTAGCTGCAGATTAAATAGTCCGCAAACTAAGCATGGAATCTAAAAGAACAGCTACTTAGCACGTTAGTTGGGTGTTAACAAAAGCAAGTTGGTAAAGAATCGGGAACCGCAATGAATAAACATCAAGGATTATCAGATTGGAACCGAATTGCAAACTGGTAAATCGCAGTTTCAACAAGAAGTAGATTAGCAGACATTAAACCGAGTATAAAATCGAACACTTGATAGTACGAGTACATCATTCTCCTTGCCTTATCCCGTTCTCTGTCGGGGTCGGCTACCTAACCTAAGGGGTTTGACGTGGAACTAAGTTTTTACACAGAGCGGCCGCCATCTGAACTCTGCAACCTGAAGGCTATCCTGGCCTGAATCCTAGGTTAACTCACATTCAAATATCTTCCAAATTTTATTTGAATGTGGGTTTCATCACGCTATTTTTCCTTCACCGTAAGATCAGTCGGTAAATGTATGTGAGTAAAAACAAGTTGGTACATGGCGGGGATCGAACTCGGTTCGGGACTGGTGTCCTAACCATTTGGCCACCGATGATGCGCTCACCACGCACACTACATCGTTCATATCTTGAAAACTATAGAACTGATTTCTATTTCTATTTCAGCCTATTGCAGTCCACTGCTGGACGTAGGCCTCCCCCAAGGAACGCCATAGGGCACGATCTCCCGTTTTTGCCATCCAGTCGCTACCAGCCGCCTTTTTCAAGTCATCGGTCCATCTGGCCGGAGGGCGTCCAACGCTACGCTTGCCGAGGCGTGGTGTCCACTCGAGAACCCGCTTACTCCACCGTCCGTCGGTTCTACGACAAATGTGGCCAGCCCACTGCCACTTCAGCTTGCTACACTTCCAGACTATGTCCGTCACTTTGGTCTTTTTTCGGATGGCCTCATTCCGGACTTTATCCATTATAGAGATACCAAGCATAGACCTTTCCATAGCTCTCTGAGTGACATGTAGCCGGTGGGCCAGTTTTACTGTCAAGTTCCACGTCTCAGCTCCGTAGGTCAGAACTGATTTTGATAATGATAAAACCAGTTGCGACTACAAAGCCTCATACGAAATCTTATGAATAAACGAACAATCGAAATCGGCCAAGAACTTTTCAACATACCTAAAGTGCGACGAAAACTTTTACGGAGATAAGACGCATTATTTGAAACCATAAATGTTATGCGCCGTTGTGTTTACAAATCAGTTAATAGTTTAGCAAACAAAACGAAGTATGCACTGAATAGTATTTTTTTTTATAAAACGATGCAGTGGACTCATGTGATGTGAAACAGAAGGCGAATAAATCTTACATACATACATACATACATACATATATCACGCCTTTATCCCTTGCGGGGTAGGCAGAGCGTTAACAGTCGTAAGAATACGGCCGCTATCGCCACGTCTGACATTTTTGAGAATTGTTTTCCAAGGATGTTTGAGAAAACATGTGTATCACTATAGTGACAGGTTGTCAGCCTGTCGCCTAAAAATTGTAATACACCAATACTCTCGAGTCCCTTAGTCGCCTCTTACGACACTCACGGGAAGGATGTGGGGTGATGCTATTCTAAGCCGGCATCACACGGCAATAAATCTTATAGTTGAAAGATGGCCATGGCCTATGCCGCGTTTATACTAGGATCATAAAATTGTTGTGGAAAAGACAAAATTGTGTCTTGCAATTTTCTCTTTTTACAATGACTATTTGTGAAGTAATGACTATTCAAAATAATTTGTGAATTAGTGACTTGACAGCTAATTGTAAATTTTAGAATATCAATAAGTGAAATGTAAATTTCCTACGTTGAATAAATATTTTGAATTTGAATTTGATGTTAAAGGTCGAAAATCATACATAGATCCTTGGATATTAAAAAACTAATTTGATATCAAAGTATCTATTTAATTGCATCAAGCATATAATTTTGAATCATACCTATAGGCATCAAATTATATCGTTATACAACATAATATTAGACAATTTTTTCAGATGATATTTAACGTCATATAAAAATCAGATTATGGTTAAGTAGTCTCCTAACGTGGAGACAATAGCAAATTATCCTCACTACAGCAGCCAAAGTCAAGGTGACCAGAGCCATACAACATACTAGTTAAGTTTTGAAAGTATCCATGAAGCAACATAAAATACTAGTTACAAAACAGCTTACCGAATTTAAGCATATAATAAATAGGTCATGCTGTAGATTGGATTGGAGAAATACTTAGACAAAATAATAAAAGACAAGTTCAAAAAGCGTTACATAATTATTAGCATTTCAATAAGAGAACTGTATAGCAGAACAAACCAAAGATACAGTAACCAATAGTTTTAAGCCAACACATAGAAGACAGACTTAACAATGGTCAATTTAGCAAAGAAACGTTTATTACTACATAATCGGTGTTAAGTGGTTCAATGTTAACTAGAATAACATCAAAGAAAAAGGGAAATTAGAGCTGATTGAAATTAATTAGATAATAAGCATCAGATTGAAGCTAAAGTTATTGACAATGCAACGAAGGTGGCAAATGTAGATCGAGTGAAATTCGAGTATGGAAGTAGGTATACCTATACACAATAGAATAGAAGAATGTACAGATTGGTTGGCCAATAATGGTTGGCAAGAGGATAGATCTATCGACTCGTTGGAAAAATACTAAGATTAACCTCAACCCTACGTTAACAGCCACAACAGTCCACCGCTGGACGTGGGCATTTCCATTGGGGGGTATTGCCTTACTCACATTGCTTAACAGGCAAGCGCAGTGCAAAATGTTTAGTTCACAGGGAGAGCTGCTGCCCATACATACATATATCACGCCTTTGTCCCTTGCGGGGTAGGCAGATCGTTAACGGCCGTAAGAATACGGTCGCTATCGCCACGTCTGTCATTTTTAAGGATTGTTTTCCAAGGTTGTTTCAGAAAACTCACTCAAAATCACTAAAACATGTGTAGTGACAGGTTGCTGCTGCCCATTCCCTGGATAAATCCCTTAGTCGCTTATTACGACGCCCGCAGGCAGAATTGGGGTTGATGCTATTCTAAGCCGGCATCACACGGTAGATTAATATAAATAAGAACATAATTTTGAAACATTGTACTATTCTCAAGTTCTATCACCGTCTCAACAGAACAGAAACAAAGGATCATCACGTCATCCATGTACAAGAAAAGATTATTTTATAAACACTGCGTTGCAAACTTCGATAACCCTCGTGATTCAACCGATGCACCTGAATTGTTTCGAGACAGTGCACTAAACCAAGCCATCCATGCAACTGGCATACCAGCGACTCGCGTGCCAGTTGCTGTACTCGCCCAACGAAAGTGAAATCGATCGATACTGCATGTATTTTTATATTTCCGACTGTTTCAGCTGCTGATTCAAATCATTATTGATTGTAGATTTTTTTTAGGTTACCTTTCGGGTATTGATCGCACGTAACTTTCAACGTTTCACTTTAGTTTTAATCTAAACTTTAAACAAGTATCACAGATGATAAAACACTGAATTCTGAACCGGTATCAGATTAAATTTTCGAACAAATCTTAGAAAGAATGAGTTTTTTTGTATGTATTTATATAACACCGGCGTGAATCGGAACGTAACGCGCAGGGGCGTACGGCCGTGCGCAGGAGTGTCGCGAAACTGAGCCACGCGTGCGCGGTTAGCGCTTCCACCTTGCGCGTCGACGGACGGTGTACGCTGTGCGTGCAATAGTCGAAGAGCTACTACGCTGAAAAGGTGTCGCTGACGGGCAAGACCAACGAGAGACATGAAAATGGTTCTTGCTTAAGAGGCTGGCACGAGCTAAAAACCGGTCCCTTTCAAACCAAATTATTAATAACATGTTTTGGAAACAATATTATAATAGTAAATATCTTGAAGATTTTTTTTTTTTTTTTTTTTATGTAGCCTGTTCGATGTCCCACTGCAGGGCAAAGGCCTCCCCTCTTTCGCGCCACCCGTCTCGGTCTTGGGCCTCTAAATGCCAGTTCTGAAGAAAGGCCGCAATATCGTCTCGCCATCTTCTCCTAGGCCGACCACGGCGACGACAACCATCTTGTGGTATCCATTTTGTGGTTATCAGGGCCCATCTGTCGGAATGCATGCGACACACATGTCCTGCCCAGTCCCACTTCAGCCGTGCGGACTTTTTTCCGACGTCTATGATGCCAGTTTTGGAGCGCAAGGTTGTGTTTCTGATACGATCTATCCTTTTGACACCCAGAATGCTGCGCTCCATGGCGCGTTGGCAAACCTTGAGTTTGGACTTTTGTGCTTCAGTCAAAGACCACGTTTGCGCGCCGTACGTGAGGACAGGCAGAATACACATGTCGACAAGTTTTCGCTTCAGCGTAAGAGGAAGGTCTCCCTTCATCAGCTCCTTCATGGACCAGTAGCTCTTCCAGGCGTTTTGGATGCGTCTTTCGACCTCTTTGTCCTGCCTGTTTTCGAAGGATGCTATCTGGCCCAAGTAAGTGTATTCGTCGACATAATGTATTAACTGCCCGCCCACTTCCACTCTGTGTTTGGTACTGTTGCACATGAGTTGGATCTTCGTCATATTCATTTTGATTATTTTTATTATTTTTTTTATTATTATTTTTTTTATAGATTAATAATCTTGAAGATTATTAAATATTTTTTCGGCAGGTTTCTTGCATTTTATGTAGGGTATAAATCGCTTTTAAGTTCCATTTCGGTTTACTCAGGCCCTTAGGTAAATAATTAGTCATAGTATCTACTGACCTCTGGTTCTGGTTTGCTGGATACTTTTAATACTTGGATATTTATAATTTCCCGAAATTCAGAACTCATTCAGATCCAGCTATCCTGATGAAGTTAAAGGTTCATTTAATTTATTTAAACAGCTGTCGTGCAGAAGACGAACAAACATTTATACGACGAATCGCTATTTAGGATGTAACTACTGTTCAGCTGATGTTCACAAATAAATTAAAGGAGGATAATGGTTCTCTGCCATTCATACTATAAGTTTCATTGTCAATCAAATGATATACCACTTCATGTAGCTACCTCTTACGCTATTTGTCCCGAGGTCGCCAAAAGACAGATGAAAATGGAAAATTATCAACGCTTCACTGTGTTGGCACAGGTGTAAACAGAATTTGACAATATTATACTCATTGAGTTAAAAGATACTATACTATTGAAGATCTAAAAAGGTTTGCAAAATAAAACGACTGACAATAAAATCAAATTTTATAAACGAAAAACTTAGTTTTGTAAGAGACATGAAATACCAAATATATATGCTCTGCTAAAATCAGAGCATAACTAAGTTCTGTTAAATGGGTACAATACGGTTCTAGTTAGTTGGACAGCAACGAGTTGGTAACAAGTGGAAATTGATCAGCTCATTACGATACCTGTTCGCGAACAAGATACGTCGAAAAGTATATCCAACGTCAGAACAGAGTAGACTCTGAACTTGAAGTCTGCTTACTGAAAATCGTTTAATTTGTGTGTCGAATTGTCGATAGCGTGTCAGTCGTATGATTTTGGCCGTTTTATTATACTAGGCCTCGGACTCGAATTTTGCGGGAATGCACTGCTCGCTGCCTGCTCCCGCGACGCTATTTTCAAGAACCGCTGTGCATTTAAATTTATGCAGAATATCCTGCCACTGCCGGCAAAATTTGAGACAGGGGCCTTACAGTTTTAAGTATAAAATGTAAATACATTTGTTACAGTGGTGATATAATGGCAAAAAGAGACCAGGCCCAAATCGACTGTTTTGTATGAAGATAAAAATTTAAATTCATCTATACCATGATTTTTATCCAGATAGACTAAATTGACATTTGGTGGATTGCCACGTTATTGTATTTAAAAGTAATAAAAAAATAGTGTTGTGCCCTGAATGATTAAGTTATATGATTCAAAGATTATGATTGAATCTTTTTGAAAATAAAGTAGGTTAATTTAAATTTCCATTAATAAATTGGTCAGTTTCCGTCCGTCGATCGTCCTCTTGGTCAAGTCAAGTCAATGTCTGTCTCGTCTGTCTGTCAAGGTCCACACCAACCGGCCAGTAGAAAGAAGTCGCAGAAAAGAGTGCAACACAACGCAACAAGAAAATATAACAGAAATTGGATTTATAAGCGCAAGGAATATCCGTACAACCACCAATGCCAATTTATTCAACATTACATTTTAAATTACTTACAATATTATTCATTGTTGATTTCTTTAAACTAAACTTGTTGCGTATAAACGTAAAGTAACGTATACTATTTTACGTGACCGAAACTAAACTTGTTGCGTATAAACGTAAAGTAACGTATACTATTTTACGTGACCGAAAGTCAAGTATTTATTATGCATATTTATTTAAAAATAACTACATCCAGAATTCATCTCACAACAGTTCAATGAATAAAATAAATGAGTCAAACCACAACACTAGACTTATGATGACAACATTTTAAAACAAAAAGGGCATTCCTAGCTGTCAGTTTAGTCTATCTGTATAAAAATTATGGTTTACGTATCGATCTCTCTATCTTCCAGTCGACCCACATTTTTCTCAATCCTCAGTTTTTTATGTTGGTTACTATCACTACTGATATTTCTACAGAATTAAAAGATATTTAAATTTTAGTAGGGTTAAGTAACAAATAAAAAACCTGCACCAAAGCAATGTCTTAAATATAACGACAGAAAAAGAAAACTTTACGACGTGTTGCAATAAAATACCAGTAGGTTTCATTTTCTGTGTGATCTGACGTGCGCTTACAGGACTGAATTGGTCTGTAATAGTCGGTAATAGACGGAAGGAACCAATGATGGACGACGTAAGAATTGAAGGCTGGTAGATGGGTGAGAAAATGTCCATTTACTGGTACAGTCTTAAACAACCACGTCAGAGGCCTAGTTAATAACCTGGGGTTGGAAAACTCAGACAGGGTTCATCGAGTCGTTCGGCGACTCGGTATCCCACAGGAAATAGGAAGTCTTCCAAGTACATACACGGTACACCAAGCTTGTACTTACTTTTGTAGGTTTTCGAACAAATAGTAGTAATAAAAATTTAAGTACCTATACGTCTATACTAAAAATGTATACCTACGATTTATTCGATTTACCTTACATACATAGCCAATAAATAGCTACGGTGTTGTATACTTCATTCGCTTATATAGTGTCACGACCAGCGTAATTCTCAGTACGTGTGTGTATGGAGCATTGAGATTAAGTTACGCTGGTCGCGACACTATCTAAAGTATGGCCGTTTGAATAATCCATAATTGACAACTGTCAAACCCATACTAAAGGATATGTCAACGAAGAAATATAGACCTTATGCCCTAGCATTATCATGATTTTGACAGCTATCAATTATGGCCTAATCGAACGGCCATACGATAAACGAATGAGCTACACTAGCAAAATCGAATTACTGTTTATTTTACCGTGGCAAATTCAAGATAACCCCAATTTCTGTACTTGGTTACCGTATGCTATAAGCATAGGTATACTTAGTGTAGGCGGCCTTATCCTAATAAAGCAACTTGGTATGTTGCTAAGGAATAATTTTTTTTTTTTTTTATTTATTTAACAAGAAACAAACAGTCATATATATCTACATGTAATACAGTTTTGTCTTATCAGATTGTAGACCTACAGTTTCCTTAAATAATTATACATGACATTCTTACACTAAAAAGGAACTACCGTTAATAGTTTTAATTAGGTAGGTATCTAATGTACCTTAAAACTAATAAACTAAAAAGAATATTTCAATGAAAAGTATGCAAAAAGATTAAATTTGTTTTAAACTTTTTTGGAGAGATGCTGCAAAGTGAGTTTTTTGAAAACATTTAATGATTTGCTAAATAGATCGATATTAACAATTTTTTCATTATACAACCTGCAAGCCCGTCTTATGAAACTATTTCTAGCGTAACAAGTGCGACTACGTGGTATTTGGAATAAGGGTTTACCACGGCAACCACGTTCACGACGTCTAGGTACTCTGAAAGATAAGCAATGCAAAAGCGTGGGGTCGTCAATAATATTGTTGATAATTTTATATATAATTGACACATCATTACATTCACGACGGCAGTGTAGCGTAGTAATATTAAGTCTTTTCATGGACGAAACATAATCTAAATAACTGTGACCAGTGCGATAATCAACAGCCTTTACGAATTTCTTTTGGATTCTCTCTATTCTATCTATATGGACGTTATAAAACGGATTCCAAACAGAACTCGCAAATTCTAAGCGACTTCGCACGTAACTATTATAAAGCACCTTATATGTTAGTAATTTCGTAAATGGCTTGCCCACGCGCAAAATGAAACCTAATTGTTGAAAAGATTTATTTATTATATTATCCATGTGAGGAATAAATGTAAGTTTTGAGTCCATGATAATTCCAAGGTCACAGATCTGATTCACTCGGGTCATTTTTTTCTGACAAAGTTTATAACTGAAATCAATGTCCGCCAACTTTCGGCTAAAACTAATGACAAAACATTTATCGGGGTTTAAAAATAAGTTGTTTGATTTACAAAAACTTTCAAAGTTATCTAGATCTCTTTGTAGGGCAACACAATCATCATTGTTTTTAATAACTCTGAAAATCTTTGCATCGTCTGCGTATAGAAGCAAATTTGAGTTAGATACGCATTGGGTGATATCGTTAAGGTATAGAACAAAAAGCAATGGGCCTAAATGAGACCCCTGCGGGACCCCGGACGTGACAACTTTATACTGGGAAATTATTAGCTAAGTACTTGATAATTTGTAGATTTATGCCGAATATTCCGTATTTTAATAAGTTTGTGCCGGTCGCATTAAATACATGTTTAAATTAGAAATAAATTGCAAATTTAAATGGTACTCATTAGCCAAAAAGTTGAACTATCAATAATTACAACTTGAAATATCCATTATTCAGATACATCTCAACTTATTGTGGAAAAATTTGCTACCCAGATTTCCTTAAAAAAAGTGGAAATTTTGATGAACAGAAGAAGTTATTAAGTATTGTCCGACTCAAATTTCGGATTTCGCTTAAATATTCTCAGCAATTATTTGACACATACGTATGTATGTACTCTAGTGATAAAGTACTACTACAGATTGTCAGGGAAAAAAGTACATTGTTAAGAACCATTGAAGAGAGAAGAGGGAAAATGATACGACACGACGATTTCCTGAAGACCATAATTTAAAAAGAAAGGTAGAAGGGAAAAGAGGTCGAGGCAGACCCCGACGAAACTATTTTGAACAACTAAAGGAAAAGGTCAACTTCGTGTCGTATCAAAATGTGAAGACACTAGCGGAGAACCAAACTGAATGGCGTATGCTCCACCGACAAGAGCCAGGCTCTTAAATATAGGAGAAATGATTAAGTATCATCTATGGTATCACTCATTTACCACTTCGTACCTAGTATCTACTTATCTTCGTATGCACAAAATGTCATGCACAGGCATCGAACCGCATACTATCCTAATAATAGGCCCTACGAGCCACAAGTTTCTCTTCGCTATCTAATTTTACTCCATTAACTCGCCAGTGTTGCCCGCTAAACGCATTTATAATTGCCAGATGCAATAATGAGTATGACCACAAATTATACGTGTTCTCTTCTTGGCCGGTTTAAAGAGATAATATTTGTTTTATTTTGTTTGCTAAAATGTGTAAAGGCTTAAAAAATTGCAAAATTGGTCATCCCGTTATGGCTGAAATAAGTAAACGAATATATTACAGTTGTTGAGATTTACGTTCTTTTACATGCTTTTCGGAGTACAGAATAAGTGTTTAACCCCTAGATAAAGTCGTCTTTGCAAAACCCCAAAATTTTCGGTGTCAATTAATGGTGATGTTTGATAAATTGTTTGTTATTTACTAAACATGATCTGTTTTATCAGTTATCATGAAACAGTTTATCAATCATAGCGAAGGATAAAAAATGATTTATTTTTGCGCCTCCACACAGTTTAGAAGAAATCTACTAAGTATAGCACAATAGATAAGAAAATTAGCAGTACGTATCAACTAATTTAATCATCAGGTGGCAAAAATAATTATTGATTGTACCTATCTAAATCCTGATTAAATCAATTCATGTACTTACTGAGATAACAGACTGCAAAGTGCATTCAGTAATATCCGATAACCGTGACTTATTATGCTGTTGTCATGCAAGATAGATATCACTTTAGAAACATTAATTAATTAGGAACTATCAAAAGCATTACTTATCAGTTCAACTAACACTGGTTAATCTTAATAACTGTTTGAAATACCAGACTATTGATGCCCCAAATGTTTAACTTCTTTCGGCGTACGAGATACCGAGTTGACGAACGACCCAATGAACATTGGTAACAGAGTTTTTAAACCACCTACTACTACTAGAACCCCTGACATGGTTGCGTGCTGCCGATAGTACAAGTATGATAACAACTTTTATTGAAAGCGATTAGAAGCTGCTTACCGAAATCTTCCCAAAACTTTCATTTTTCCAGTTTCACAAATCATAAATCAAAGAAACAAGTACTAAAAAAACGACAATATGCACAGTACAAACAAACAATAAGTAGAATATGGAGATTGCATGACAGAGCGTTCGAGAGCTATCAATTACTGTCGTGCCAGCTATTGGCTGACAGCAATTGGCTCATTCACAGCCACTTGGTACCACAATATCCAGGAAACCTGACCATTAGATGAACGGCTGCATCTTTCGATCATCGGGTGTATTGCAGTATCTGTGGTTCAAAGAAGTTAGAAACTTGTTTGGGTTTAAAACGTTCTGTAAATCTTTGGGTCCTCCTGGTACTATTTCAGTAAGAAAGGACTCAAATTCGGCATCAAAATTTCCTGTAAGAACAAAGAAACAAATAAACTTGTTTCCACACCACAAAATGTTTTCTGCAAAAACATAGGTATTAATCGTGACAATTTCTTTTGTGGAGAACTGATGCCTAAACGAAGTTTAGTTAACCTGTATTATAGGTCATCAGGTTAACCTTTACAGTGATGGTACATACCACAAGGAAAGAAACATTGTAGTGTTGCAAAAGCATAAGATTTGTTCAAGAAACAGATGACAATTGCCAATTTGAAATGCTTATTACTGAAAGAATTCAAGGGAGTCTGAAGGCAACATGTATGCAAAAAATTTTGTAAACATCCTCTTCGAATACATTAAAGTGTGACCAATAAAAACAGCGAGCTGATGAAAAATTGTCATACTCTGCGTGCTTTACAACTCAAAATACTTAAGTGCATACAAGTCGTTCCATTCCAGCATTCATACCATTTTTGGCTTGTTTGAACTTTCATACATGCTTGCATTCATTGGGTGAGAAAACTTAAAAGACATTTTGAAAAGAAATGAGATCAAAAACGATACCATTTATCAATGTTTTCGACGTTTTGTATAGTAAGAAAGAAGACTGTATCGTTGCATATTTTTTGTATTGTATATTCACAAGTCAATGTCAGCTCTCTTTTAAAAAGAAATAATACCTACTTATGTAGGGCAAAGATCAGAAAAATATTACTACTTGAAGTTTTTCTTAAATTGGCGTTCTAATCGTATTACTCCTATTTTGTAATAGAGTCAAGGAAAACAAGTTAATACACTACATTTTAACCGAGTACTTAAAAAATTAGGTTCTCAGTTTGACCCGTATGTTTGTAAGTACGTTTGTCTGTCATTATCTCGCGTTTGGATGAACCGATTTTGATCCGGTTTTAAGAAGAGTATTTGTCAGACTTTAGGGGAAGGTTTTAGGCAAATTAACCGACAATAAAAATGGAGTTTCGTACTTTCACACGTTGTTTGAAGGCGGTCCTCTTTTAAAACAGTTATAACGAATTAACGATGCATGTAAACTCTGGTTTTTTTATGCAAAAATACGTAGACTTATAGTACAAGAATAGTAAGTCGTATTATACCCACTATCTGGAAGACAAGAATAGACAGAAACGCGTCTAAACCAGTTTTAATGTTGTTTACAATGCCGAAAATAACATTACTGTTTTAAACTTTCGCGGTCACGCAAAAAAAGTCTCATTTATTGACATTATTATGCAATGTTTTAGGCACCAATAGGTACTTTTTAGGCCCGCCCTGCGGTTGCACCCGGGAATAAGACAGATAAACAACCAAACACAACCTTTAATAATATTAGAATGGATATAACTAATGAAATTATATTTTACTTATATAACATTTTCACCTTTTCTCTGCATATGTTATAAAACGTGTCAATATTATAGCTCACTCGCTTAGATAGTGTCGCGACCAGCGTAACTTGGCCTCAATGCTCGCTACACGCACGTACGGGTGCGTACTGACAGTTACGCTGGTCGTGACTCTATGTAAGCGAATGAAGTATACCTATCTAAGAATATCTAAATAAGTGTATCACATCATTCACATACGTCTTTCCACCTATCACTGTGCTCTATGCCCTTAATTTACGTCAACAATTTCCCTGATCAGATACATCGACTTGTTTATAGTGACCAAGATAATCAGGGTTAGAAGTTAGATCTATAATAATCTAGTGTGACTTTGAAATCAATAATAATAAATAATAATAACAATCGATATATGTATGTATGTATGTATGTAATAACAATCAATAACATTGTTATGTGTTTATAGGAAATTCAAAGTTAGTAAGAACCAGGAACTTATTGTTTTTGTATGGTATTAGGGTTTAAAGTGGACAGTACAAAGTTCCAGTACAAATTGTCAGCAACGTGACCCTTAGAACTACTTCAAGTAGCTACCAAAAAGTGACACAAGCGGAAAACTCGACAACAATTATCGTTAGGTAACTAACTATTTGATATCAAACAATAATTATATGTTTTGTAGTTGTATAAGAGGTACCTATGATTATGATCAACAAGTACGTAAAATAAAAATTGTAAAAACTAGACAAAGACATGTTATGTCAAGCAAAACGAGTATACAAGTAGGTATCCGGTATCCCACGGAAACCGCTAGACTAGAACAATTTTAATAAAACTTAGTATGTAATTACTAATTAGTCAACGAATGAAATTAAATTACGTTATAATATGCAAGTTAAAAAAGGCATATCTCTTAAACTAGCCACATCACATCAGATCAGCCTTGAGCACATTGCAGTTTACTGCTGGACGTAGGTCGCCAAGGTACGCCATAACGAACGATCTTCCATTTTCACCATCCAGACACTACCAGCCACCTCCTACAAGCCTTCGGTCTAGCGGCTAGATTCTATCGAAGGACGTCCTAGCGATGCGTCACGAGGAACCGTTTACTCCATCAAGTGTGGAGGATCTACGACAGATGTGACAAGGATAGGACAGGATGTGATTTGGATAATCAATTTATTTCTTACCTCGCAGCTACCATGGATCGAACCAAGTACATGTGCACTGAATGTCAACAACACGACTGACACTTTCGACCACCATTGGAAAGTAAAAGCCGTGTGGTTTTACCGGTTCCGGCAGATAATGTTAGGTATCTGCCGCTTTTAAATTAAAATATGGGTTTATATTGTTATTAGCCTATGGTGTACCACTGCGGGGCAAAAGCTTCTCCTTTCTTTTTCCACCTTTGGCCATTATGAGGTTACAGCGTCGAAAAACGACCGATGTGACGCAGTGGTAGTGCGATTGCCTTTGATGCAAAAGGTTTCGGGTTCGATAGTCGGTGGGTTAGTCATAAAGTTGATATTTATCACTTTGTGAATTTGTTTTGGTTAGGACATTGCGAGCTAAACCACCCACCCGATTGTAAGATGGTTCCGTGTTTCGGATGGCACGTTAAACCGTAGGTCCCGGTTACTGTCTATGATCACTTAGACGGCGGTCGTTCCATAACCATGTCAGAAGTCTGCTACTTGTAGAAAGCGGATGAAAAATTCTGACACTAGGGTTTATCGGGCGACTCGGTGTCCCACACGAAAGGAGGAGGTGCATCGAAACGTCAGAGCTAAATTAAAGCAAACAGTAAGAGCCAGTTTAAAGTACAACTATGAATAGCAAAGTGTAAATTCAATCTTTATAACTGAAACAAAGAATGTAATCGATGTACATTACCCTTCTATTGTTTACAACAAGCGCACATGTTCTGAACATACGTGATGACACATTTTCTTGAGCAATTTCCTAACATTAAACAAAGCATTGCGGTGCTAGTTTTGTATTGCTTAAGCATAAACCATTTAAATAAGATAATATTATAACAACTTAATAATATGCTAGATTTTCCTACTTAGGGGATGGATTCCATTTGTAACTAATTGCTCGCAACCTGATTTTTACAGAGTTACAAATTTTTCTTAAAATAACCCACAAATGTTTATCATATTCGGCGATAATGGCCATCCTTCTACGCCCGTGTACTCTTCTGACTCCACAAGTAATAGAGGTGTGATGTTTATATTAACTATGTTTTTTTTTTCATTGATACTTGGTGTTGCAGCCTACAACTTCTCTCACCAGCCACATCAGTCCACCAATGGACATGGGTATCCCCCTAGTGTAGGGTATAGTCGTTTTCACTGTGTTTGCAAGACGGATTCGCGAGCGCAGTGCAAGATTTTACATTTACAGGACAATCCCTGCGCTGCTGCCAATTTTCTGGCTGAATTTATTCCTCAGTCGCTTTTTACGACAACCACGCGAAGATTTAGGGTGATGCTACTTGCCGGCATCACACGGCACGGGGATTTATTTACTCCAATGCAAGTTATAGACCATCATAAATTAACCACGGTAAAATAACACGATTTATCTGAAACTAATATTTTATCTGAGACATGGCGCTAATGACCTTACATTTACTATCGTTAACGCTCTGCCTACTCCATCAGGGATATAGGTGTGATTTGTAAAATACCCTGTATTAGTAAAAAATAAGTCACCACATATGATTATCGCGACGTATTGCGAATATGTCGCCGTGAGCGGACGTCGTCGGCGCTCTTGCGCAAAACGACACGACAATGCAATCGCACGCGTACAATACTTTACTTGGTCCGTCACTTGTGCAAATATAGATATACTTACTGATAACACAATTGTTATGGTCAGTTTATATGCCTTCTCTTTCACTCACAGCGTGCAGTCTATTAGTGGGAAAGACGAAGATGCGCAACATCAGCTCATTACAAACGTGTGGATTTTTTTGGCACATAAATAAAATGCATGCCACACATTCTAAAATTAAAACACAGAGAGACATAACCTAAACTAAAAACAAGGAAGAACCGATTTTGGAATTTAGCGCTCCTATGTGATGAATTACAATAATAGCAAAAGATAAATAAACAATTCAATCCAACAACAGGTTGCCGATAAAAGTAGTCGCATCACTTTCAGTAGCGCTTTTGTAGCCGAAAGTACATCATAAAACTACGCACATACCTTGATTTTTAGTTAACAGGAAACCGCCTCAGCTGTGCAGATCACGAGCTTGATGTATCAGCTTTTAGGACAATAATATTTTGTGATAGAAAATTCAGAAGGAAATTGGAAACTCGTTTTCTTTTCAGAAACAGCAGAAAACAGTGACATATTCGGTGCTGCCACATAGACAAACGAAATTTCCTGGCTTGATACTTTATTGCCAAGTCGTAAGGCTGAAAGCTTCTTTATACCTATTGGATGGAAGTAATATAATTTTTAAAATGTCAATAAATACTCTAATAGTATTGTATTGTATCATATGCGAATTAATGATTATCAAAGCTGTATCGGCGAGGATAAATAAGTCCTGGAAATGCAGGAAATCTTTTTTACACGCCACACTTTATATATGCCGGTACCAGTCCGTTCCACGCAGTTTAATTATCATCTACCTAAACATACAAAAAGCATCAGAAATTTTTAAAATAAACCATGCCAGTTACATAATTTACAAATGAAAAAACGCTAAGAAAGAGACCCTATTTCTAGAAAACCAAAAATAGTTTAGTAAATATCTAGAATATAAGAACCTGCTTCGACTGCGTGTAACGGAGTCACGAAGTAGCCTATTTCTTTTCACGCATGTAGCGTTTTGCAGAAATTGCGTTGCAGCGCTTATTTGCATTCAATTCCAGTTCCAGTTTTGATGATTGTCTGCTGATTATTTAAACATAATTGTATAATTAAATAAAATAATTGTAAGTGAATCCATTTTGCAGTCTTATTTATTTTGTAAGAATATTTTAATTTATATTTCGTTTCAGGAATGTAACGATGAGGTCACCATGCTGTCATGTAATTGTCAAATGTAGGAAAGGAAATCCCAAACAAAAATTCTAATCGAAATTTTATCAAATAACTCTGCAAAATGGGTTTATTCGGTAAATCTCCCGAGCGTAATCCAAAGGAAATGGTATGTACCTCATAGAAAAGTCAGTAATAAAATATTTTCTATTCGCATTTTGGATAAATTCACACTTACATTTCAGGTAAATGAATGGTCTCATAAACTTCGAAAAGAGGGCTATAATTTAGACAGACAAATTAGAGGTGCGTATTACTTGTATAGAAATGCTATAACCTCATGTTTTCTTACTGTTATATCTGCATTTCGCGTATATTTCAGCTATACAGAGAGAAGAGGAGAAAATCAAAAGGTCCTTGAAGGAAGCAGCCCAGAAAAACGACAAACAAGTGTGTACAATACTCGCGAAAGAAATCATAAGGTCAAGGAAGGCGATCAGCAAGATCTACACCAGCAAAGCACATTTAAACTCTGTCCAAATGCAAATGAAGAACCAATTAGGTAAGGCCCTTATTTTATCCAAAACTGCTACTAACTTTGTTAATTTTTTAGTATTATTTGTTAGTGTATAGGCGTGATTTATCTATGTAAGTATGTATTGACTCTGTGATTGCTTTAAGATGATTTTCAAGTCAGTAATTTTATTTTATTTGACTCTTAGTACTATTTTTATTTATTAATTTGTAAAGGTGTGTTATAGCAATGTAAAAATGATGTCATTTAGGGTGTGGTGCTTTTGGTTAGAGATTAAACAAAATGCATATTGTTACAGCTACATTGAGGGTGGCTGGATCACTAGCTAAATCTACCGAGGTAAATATTCTGAATTATTTTCAAAATAAGTCTTTGCACCAAATCAGTTTTTTATTTGCTAAATATTATCTTTGTGGCTAGTAGTAGTATCTTTAGTAGTTTATCTCTAAATTATCATAAAAGTAAAGCAATAAATGAACCAAAAAGTGGAATTCCAAAAGTCATAATCATAAAGCAAACTAAATATTTTGCACTCCTAGAATTTGTAAAATTAAATTGTTACTTCAAATCCCAGCAATTTGAACATTCTAACTGTTCTGTCATACAATTTATACACACATTTATAATATTTCCAGGTGATGCAAGCTATGCAAGCCCTGGTCCGGCTGCCAGAAGTGGCGGCCACCATGCAAGAGATGAGCAAGGAGATGATGAAAGCGGGCATTATTGAAGAAATGCTGGACGAGACCATGTCCTCCATTGAAGATGAGGAGGAGATGGAAGAGGCGGCGCAGAGTGAGGTTGATAAGGTGAGTTGATAATGTTGAGCTGTTGTGTTAGGAAAAGTACTTACTTTCTTTCACGGGATGAACCAGCCCATGAAACTTAATAACTTTTCCCAAGGATCATAGATCAAAATATGTAAAAAAAATAGACCTTACGTACAAACAAACTGTTAACTGATTCGGTTGGTTGGTAGGCCCAATATTTTTTTTTTCATATCTCGACCTTTCCTAGGGAAAAGTTGTTTAGTTTAAGCTGGTTCATCCCTTAGCTTATTATAAAATTACAGGGATTCCACTCTAGGTAGGTCCTCAAAAGTGACAGTTTTAATTTGATTCTTACCTGATTTGAAAAACATGATTTCAGTCTGTTCTTTTGTATCGTTTCCCAGGTGCTCTGGGAGCTGACACAAGGCAAGCTGGGCGAGGCGCCGGCGCCGCCCACGGCCGTAGGGGCGCCCTCGACGAGCCGCGAGGCGGAGCCCGAGGCGCCCGAGGCCGACGAGCAAGACCTGGACGAGATGCGGTCGAGGCTCGAATCGCTGCGCTCTTAGATAATGGTAGGCAACCTCATAAGCCGAGTCCACTGCTGGATATGGGCTTCCCTCTATTGAAGGTATTGCCATACTTACTACTAGAGATGTAACGAATATTCGCATGTTTTTAAACATTTGCGTTTGCATTCGTATTCGCAAAGTTCAATCCATAAGATCATAGTCCGAAAATTTTTGTTTACCATAATATTTAAGCGTAAATAACCAACAATTTTTGTTCTTAATACTGGTAAATAATTGTTCATTCGTATCATCTCTGCAATTTACGAAATGAAATACGGTTGCATAGTGTTGCATAGCAATAAACAAACGAATGCGCCTCGCGCGGCCGATCAGCGACAACATTTTAGCTTTAAACTTAAACAGTGTTAATTTTTTTTTTTTATTAGTACTCGCTTTTGCATTTGTGAATATTGGCCTCACATATTCGCATTCGCAATGCTTAATATTGAACATTCGTTTTCGTTACATCACTACTTACGAGTACTACGCTTGGCAGGCGGATTGGTGAGTGCAATGCAAGTTGTTTAAGGTACTTTACAATGATAATGATAATGATAATGATAATGATAATGATAAATAATTTATTTGCAAAAATACATTAAAATAGCAATTCACAGATGTCATAGAATATAAAGTAACATGTATTTTGTCTGTCCAGCAGGCGTGCAAATATTATAATAATAAAATTACTTATTCTAATTCTTTTTTAATGTCAAGTGCTGTGTGAACTCCTGAAGACTATAAAAACACTGCTCCATTAGCCATCTTGTGAGTTTATTTTTAAATATCTGACCATTAAGTTGTTTAAGTTCACTAGGTAATTTATTATATATTTCTATACACATATTGAAAGCATTCTTTTTATAAACATATCTATGTCCCACGGGCTTAAACAACAAATCGTGATATTGAGTCCTTTTTTTTCTCACATAAATGTCCCTATCCATATTAAAGTAACTAGGATTGTCCTTTACAAAACAACACACACTTCTAATGTAACAACAAGGCAAAGGCAATATATTTAATCTTTTAAACAATGGTTTACAGGAGTCCAAGAATTTTGCTCTACAAACTGCACGAACACACTTTTTTTGTAATATGAATACTTTGTCTACCTCAACAGAGTTTCCCCACAGCAAAAGTCCATAATTTATGACAGACGATACGTAACCGTGGTATGCAGTAACAGCCGCTTCTTCAGATACCGTTTGCGAAAGTCGTCTAAGAGCGAAAGCAAACCTAGATAATTTGCTACAAACTAACTCGACATGATTTTTCCAGTTAAGATTACTGTCTAAAGTCAGACCCAAAAATTTAAAATTGTCGACTAAATCTATTTGAGTGTCACTGAAATGGACGTTAATTTCTAGAGGTTTTGTTTGATGAGGATGAATTTGCATAACTTTTGTTTTACTTATATTCAAACTTAAGTTATTACTTTTCATCCACGTTACTGCTTCGGTTATAGCTTTTTTCAACAGTGCACTTGCATTTGCATTTTCATTGCATTCAATTATAAGAGTGATATCATCAGCGAATAAAACAGTTTCAAACGATAGAGACATTGGCAAGTCATTGATATATAAAAGAAACAGTAAAGGACCGAGTATACTTCCTTGAGGAACGCCTGTTTCATTGACTCTATAGTCTGATCTAAAACTTTGCTTCACTAATGTCTTGTTCTTTTTTTCTTCTATTCTTGAAATCTCTGTACACTGTTTTCTACATTGTAAATAGCTCTGTAACCATTCAAAAGCTTTTCCCCTAATCCCGTATTTCTCTAATTTATATAAAAGCTTTGAGTGGCAAACGTAATCAAAAGCTTTCGTCATATCTAGGAAAATGGCGAACATCGTTTTCTTTTTATTTATTCCGTCAGTTATGCTTTTTACCAAATCAAAACCAGCAAGGGTTGTTGATTTACCCTTACGGAAACCGTACTGCTTTGGTGTTATAATTTTATGTAGCGACAAAAAACGATTTAACCTATTGTTCATGGCTTTTTCAAAAACTTTTGATATGATCGGAACTATTGTAATGGGCCTATAACTGCCCGGATCAGATTTATCGCCCTTTTTGTATAGGGGTTTAATTATTGATATTTTAAGCCTGTCGGGAAATATACCATCTAAGAATGAAAGATTTATTATATGAGATATAGGATGGCAAATGTAAATAGCGCAATGTTTTAATATTTTGGTTACAATAGCATCATAACCACTAGTTTTACTGTTATTTAAAGATAATATAATTCTATAAGTTTCTATTTCGTCAACAGGTTTCAAAAATATGGTGCCATTACAATTCGGTAATTTATATTCAACATTTTTATCTTGTACAGTATAAGTAGAGTTTATGAAATGGTCATTAAAAATATTGCTTATCTCTTTAGGGTCAGAAAAAATTGCATTATTATGTCTAATTGAACTAATTTCATTTGTCAATAATTTATTTGTGTTAATGGTATTGTCAATAGTTCGCCAGGTTGCTATACATTTATTTTTATGCTTTTTAATGTACTTGTTGTTATTAATTTTTTGTGATTTTACTATACATTTTTTTAACATTGAACTATATTTTTTATAATCTCTTTTGTGTTTGTCCCGATTTCTTCTTGTAGCCTTACATTTCAAGTAGAGTACTCTTTTATGTTTACATGAGTTCTTTAGACCCCGAGTGAGCCATCCCATTTTTCTCGGTCTATTATTTACCTTAACCTTTATAACGGGGAAACAGAGATCATAAAATAAAGTCAAAGTATCATGAAAGAGATCGAATGATTCATTAGCATTCTTAGAACTCAAAACATCAGAGAATGATAAGGCTGAAATACAATCAACAAATTTCTGAATGTTTGGCCAACTGTAATCACGTTTTTCTTCAACCCAAGTACAGTGTGATTCTCTTTTATCAATTTGAAAATATAATGTTTGAGCCGTTTCGTGGTCCGAAAGATCCAAGAGATGAACATTGCCCACTGCATGCTTGATATTGCTCGCTATTTGATCAAGACAAGCGTCTAATCTTGTCGGCTTTTTAATATGAACATTTAAACCATAAGAGCTAAGAATCTTTATTAATTCCATAGAAAACTTTAGAGAAAAGGAGTCTTTTTTTAAAAGGTCTATATTCCAATCCCCGCAAATTATAATTTTCTTGTTTTTAAATTTACGTGTTAAATAATCAAGTAACCTATCCAATTTATTTAAGAAGATTTTAACGTGAGCCTTAACTTTTTTTGGAGTTCTGTAAATGCATACCACGATCAGGCTAAGGCCCAATATTTCAATCCCACAACTCTCAAAATAAAAGTTTGCTGCAAGCTCTGTTGAAATATCCAAAGATCTACATTCCATATGATTTTTGACTAAAATACATGTCCCTCCCTTTTGACAGCCATCTCTACAGTAACTTGCTGCCAACTTATAACCATTAAGTTTAATATTACCCTCCATGTCCGGTTTTACATGACTTTCACTAAAACACAAAACGTCAAACTCTACTCTCAATTCAGAGAACTCCTGCAACGTTAATTCTAGTAAGTCAAGTTTTTTACATATACTATTTATATTTTGGTGAAAGATTTTGAATAAGTTGACGTTGTTTTTATCTTGTTTATTAGATATTTCAGGGACGAAATGACTGGTTTGAAGGTGCGTCATCCACTACTATGGATTTAATAGGTTTAGTTTGTCGCTGTTTAAAATTATAATTAATCCTTATCATATCTTTAACAATAGCTTTACAAGTATCAACTTTGTGCAATATGTAATTGTTGATACGGCAGAGCTCCGAGAAATAAACATGTGAAAACATAGAGCCTGCCTCAAACAAGAGTTTGTTTTTGTTATAGTCTATAGGCCTGGCCACGCAAAAATCACCACATATTATATTTGTGTTTTGAACACTGTTAATGAAACTATGTAGCGTATTACAAAATTCAAGTTCATTGTGATCATGTTTTCCTGCCATGATTATTACGTAGTCCAGGTCCGTCAAGCTTTGACAATCCTTAATGATGTCCTTAGTCAAAATTTTGCACAATGCCGCGTTACTTTTTATAATAGAGGAGACACAATAATCAGAGTCCAACAAATTTTCCATTATTTTTCGCACATTCCTGCCCGTCTCGTCAGCCAGGATTACCACTCGCCTTTTACCTAAATACCTATTGTCAGATTTATTTTTCTTTTGGACTTTTGCTTCACTAGATGGGTGAGTGGATGGTTGTTGCTGTGTTGTAATTAATTCTGCTTGAAGATTAACTTGATTTGAATGATATTGCGTCGTTACGTTAGAGTCTAGACTGCGAGTGTAAAGAGTGCAGGGCATCGTAGAGTTTATCTTCCGATTTTTCCTGTTACTCAGTTTTTTAGGGTCCAAACAGATTTTTGAGAGACATTGAAATCTATTTTTATGCTCAATCAAATCTTGCTTTAATTGACAGTTTTCATAAAGTAGATTTTCGATTTCTTTATCAGCCGAACTGAGTTGTGACTCCAAAACTGTTACCCTTTTTCTAAGTATTTCTAGCTCACTGTGTATTTTGATCGTGTTGAGCTCAGGACAGCTGCCTCTTCTTTTTAATATTTCATAGGGCATATGTCTCCTCACTTCGCTATCCTCATCTTCATCTTCTGTATCACTTCCCAGGGCGTCTTGTAAAGAGTCAAAAGAATTGCTGGTAGGTATATTCACAACAACTTTTTCCTTCTTACGATGAGTGACTCTATCTACATCTGGGGATTTAATTAGTGACAGCTGAGGAGAGTAAAAAGTACTATCTGGAGAACTTTCATCCTGTTTAGAAGAGTTTGCACTCGAAGATAGTTTAGATTTGTTTAAGGGAGTCACAACTGTTGGGGCAGTTCCGTCAGCTTTTTGTGTAGAAGGTGGCATTGTTTGTTCAGATATATTGAAACTATTGTCTTCAATCGCTCTGGAAATATTTGGAATAGGAGATGATTGTGGTAGCGCTGCTTTCAATTTTGTTGGGACATTGTCTTTTTTGGTACCTCTTATGGGATTGATTCTCTTAGGTGTGCTGTGTTTTTTTGAGCATATAGAGCACTTCCATTTTTGTCTCTTGCAAGGTTCCATTAAAACATATCTTTTGTAAGTGACCGTTGAGCATCCATCTAGACACAAAACTTTGTTACAAATGCTACATTGTATGTAAGAATTCCGCTTGCATATTTTTTTGCATATCATACAATTTTTTGACACTGTAGCCATCCTTTTTTCCAACACTGAAGACAGCGCCCTCCTTCGGATGATAGCTAAAACACTGATATAAATAGTTCAGCTACTCAACGACAGATGGCGTGTCAGTAACCTAGTATATACTAGCTAGTATTGTTCTTCCAACATCCAAACTAGTATGAAGTGGTACACCTCTATCTTTAGTACCGCTATCCGTCAATAGATGGTAGCACAGGATAACGAAGAGAATCAGCTGATTGGTCAAATACAAATGTTTGCATTGAAATCAAATTTAGCAACGGATCTTAAATTATCATTATAGGTTATTCTTTCTCAATAGTCTTGATCTGTTATCCGCTTAGAATCGTAGATATGTGTCCAAATAGAACAGAATTGTTTTAATTTATTCACAATTATGAATAGGGTTTAAATCACTCACAAAATCACTATTATTGACTCACGGTAAGAAGTCGTAATATTTGCCGCTGAGATTGTCCAAATGTTTCACCAACACTCTCACATTATATTTATACTAAATACTTTGTAAATATAACTTTGGTTCAAACACTACGTGATATTATGATTTTATAAACAATATTATATACGGAGCTAATGTTTATACGGCAAGTGGCGCCACCTGCTGTCAAGGGTTGTTTAATTCACAGGGACTGCTGCCATCCATTCCCTGGATAATCATCCCTTAGTCGCTTTTTACGACACCCAAGGGGTGTCTTGGGCATCCGTTTCCTCTATGTGTAACTCCTATTATTCTTATTTCCAGGTACAAACACACTTGGAAGTTTCTCTGTGCAGAAATGCCTTAAAATACGAATATTTTGTACATAATTTTGTTGTAACTATGATATAAGTTCGCGTTAGATTAACTATAATATTTTATTGTTGTTATAAGTATTATACATAGTGAATACCATTTTATTCGCTTTTTGATACAAATTATATGTATATTTATAATTATACGGGTGTCCCATATAAAGTAATCTTTTAGTTTTCAAATTTCGAATATTTTTAATTTTTCTTTAAACTTCGGGACATCTGTATAAAAATCATTAATGTTTTTTTTTTACTAAATTATGGTTTTATTTAATTTGCAAAATAAAAGTTTATACACGGCTGTAAACGAGAGCGTCGGTAGCCAAGTGGTTAGAACACCGGTCTTACAATCGTGAGATCCGAGTTCGATCCCCGCCACGTAGCGATGTGTTTTTACTTACGTACATTTACCGACTGCTCTTACGGTGAAGGAAAAACATCGTGATGAAACCCACATTCAAATTATATCTGAATTCAGATGATATTTGAATGTGACCTAGGATTCGTTCCAGGTTAGCCTTCGGGTTGCAGAGGTCACATGGCAGTCGCTCTGTGTGAAAACTTGGTTACACGTCCCCCCTAAGTTAGGTAGCCGACCCCGACAGAGAACGGGATAAGGCAAGGAGAATGATGATGTAAATACACGTTTTAGTTTCGCCTTGTGATGAGACGAAATAGACTTGGGCGTTATTTCCTCCTCAAGGATTTGAAAACAGCTGATAGTAATTTATACTTACTTTTTCTATTGGATTAAACGATTGCACTAACCGTTTTCATGCATTTTAATTATCTCATTCGTCAACTCATAATCAGAGCACACGCTACTATAAGCATTCTAGTTATGGGTCCCCAGGGTGTCAATTTCTGAAACGTCGTAATTTTATTCCGTGCTCGGAAGTCCGCATCGACTAGGTTAACCACAGCCACATGGATTTACTACTGCTCTGTCTTTATAATCAAGGGTATCTGTTTATTTATAATAAACAGCAACTTAAGGGTTTATTAGGTTACGTGGGAATCGACAAGTCAAGTAGAACTTGTGATATACTCGTAATCACATCAGATGAAGAAACGATCCGTAAATGGCGGCGGTTACCTAAGTGTGAGAGAGAAAACATGAACGCTTCAGTGGGATAGAGAAAGCATGACAATCGGCCGCTATTTACAGATCGTTTCTTTAACCGATCAAGCATATTAGTTAAATATTTTCGCATGGAACTAATTACGACGTTTCAGGAATTGAGTTCCATATCGATTCACACTTACCCTAATAAATTCACACATACCCTTGACACTATAAAACCGTTGAGTAATAGAAGTTTAAATACGTGTGGTTATCAGTCTTCGCGGACTTCCGTGCGTGGAATCCAATTACGCCGTATCCAAAATTGAATCCCAGTCGTTGCGCTCTCTCGTGTACGGAAGGAAGCAAATACTTTGCAGGAAGTAAGTTTCTATATTCTACTTTATAAATGAAGAATCACTTGTATGGGATTCTTCCAAAAAGTGATAAAACGATTAGCAACGGGCAAATGTAAGGCGGGCCGCCTTAGTCATAGCCGCTTCTGCGTTTCTCTGTCTGTATAATAAATGAATACAATCCAGAGTTATAATTTTTACGGAAGCATCTCTATAGCGTGTTTTACAAAACTAACAGCGACATCTGTCGGTGAGTACCTAGCACATCACGTAGACAAAACCACGAGAAAACATTTGACCAAGTATGCGATCTCACATTAGTTATTTAAAATGATGCATAAATAAATTATATTTCATAGCCATATATTTCTAATCTATCGAGAATTTTCAAAACAAATAAAACGATCATCGTAATCAAAATCATTTTTTATTACTTCTTATACGTAATATAAATATAATTGGAATAATACTATGTATCATAAACACAACTTTCAAATATGGCTCTAGATTTTAGTCTAGGGCGAATGTATCACAGAAGGTAAATGGTAGGAGATGTAACATTTGGAGGTTACCGATGTAACATTGGGAGGTTACAAATGTAACATTTGGAGGTTACAAATGTAACATTTGGAGGTTACAAATGTAACATTTGGAGGTTAGAAATGTAACATTTGGAGGTTAGAAATGTAACATTGGGAAGTTACAAATGTAACATTTGGAGGTTACAAATGCAACATTTGGAGGTTACATGTAACATTTGGAGGTTACCGATGATGTTAATATTGGGAGGTTACAAATGCAACATTTGGAGGTTACAAATGTAACATTGGGAAGTTACAAATGTAACATTCGGAGGTTTCAAATGTAACATTTGGAGGTTACAGATGTAACATTCGGAGATTTCAAATGTAACATTTGGAGGTTACAGATGTAACATTTGGAGGTTACAGATGTAACATTTGGTGGTTACAAATGTAATAATTGGAGGTTACAATAGTAACACTCTTCTTCTTCATCTGACCGATGATAGTAATCTGGTTTATAAGACCTGGGATCAATGTTTGGCCACGGCGTTAGGTCTTCGAATGAGCATGGTTCGGGATAGTTAGGGCAACACATCAGGTGGTTCATGGTTCATGGAGGTTACAAATGTAAGGCTGGTTTCAGAGCGGCGCGTCTCAGCAGCGCTGCCAAGGCGCGCGCGGCTCGGGCGCGCGCCTGGGCAGCGCGTTCGCTGTGAAACGACATTCAGACGCGCGCGCTTCGTTGTGGTGTACGGTCGAGTGCAGAGAATCATTATGCCAGCAAACGTAATCACTATATTAGCTATATACGTTATATGGAAAAGAGTGCAACAACGACGTCTTAAAAGATTGCAAGTCGACGCTACTGGCAATCGAAGGAGATCCGACCGCGGCGCGGCCGAGACGCGGCCCAAGACGCGTCACTATGAAACGCTACATAAAATCTAGTGTAATGCGAGGCGCGCGCGGCTGGGCAGCGCTGCCGAGACGCGTCGCTCTGAAACCAGCCTTACATTTGGAGGTTACAAATATAACATTTAGAGGTTACCGCTGTAACATCTTAAAGGTTACAGATATGACACCTTGGAGGGTACATAGATATACATACACATATCACGCCTTTATCCCTTGCGGGGCATTATAAATTCTGCACAAATATTTGATGGCTAGTTTTCTAACCCGGGACACGTGGGATATCATCACTACCAACTAAGCCACTGGCGCTTCGACGCATACTGCCAAATTTTCAATCTCTTCAATGATGAAATAGTTTTTTGGCTATTCCATCCATTAACACCCTGTATAAACTAGCAGGTTACGGCTATAACATCTTGGAGGAGAGGTCCAGCTCTAGTTGAAGATCCTGGATGGATTCCTTCTTCAGCAGCGGCTTTCTGTCGTTTTCTTTCCCTTTCTTGGCGTTTTTCTTCTTGGTTAACCTGGAGAGAAAGAATAGTTTTTTGAGTGACGAGTTACAAGTCGTACATACGTCACGTCTGTGTGCCTTGTAGGGTAGGTAGAGCGAAAGCGGTTGATTTCCATTTCGTTTTAATTTCTATTACAACATTTCAAGAAATGTTTTGTAAATAACTTCCACTACATATCGCCAAAACGACCATCAAGAGATTGGAAAATTAACAGGGTTGGTCGATGCGTCGGTGGCTCAGTGGCAGAGCAGTGGAACGATACCCCGTGGCCCGGGTTCGAGACCCAGCTGTCGCTATATATATATTTTTTATTTTTTTATGTTCACCTGTTAACGACCTTTCATCATGAAAGATGGAAACGAAAATTTCATGAAAAGACGGCTCGGAATTTACCTTTAAACACGGGTTGGAAAGCGCACAGTGAGACGACTTCCTTTGATTCTTCAAAGCGAATCGGAAGGTACTAAAGTGGTAAGAAACACCTGTTAAGAGCGGTGCCACAGAAATGTCTGACGGCTCGGAATTTACCTTTAAATACGGGTTGGAAAGCGCACAGTGATATGCCTTATTTTGTTCTTTCAGCGCGAATCGGAAGGTACTAAAGTGGTGAAGGTACCTGTTAACGACTCCGTCGGGATGGTCCATCATCTTGATGATGTCGGCCTGGTCGGAGGAGTCTAGAGGGGCCACGGAGATATCTCTTACAGTTAGGGTTGGAAAGCACACAGTGAGACCACCTGTCGGAAGGTACTAAAGTGGTGAAGGTACCTGTTAACGACTCCGTCGGGATGGTCCATCATCTTGATGATGTCGGCCTGGTCGGAGGAGTCTAGAGGGGCGACGGAGATGTCTCTGACGGCTCTGAATTTACCGCAGTTGTTCAGATGCTCGTTCTCCAGACGGAAGAAGTTCCAGATGAAACGTCTGGAAAAATATTATATCAAATTATATAAATTATCATAATGAATTTATTTTTAATGAAATTATTTTTCTTTCTTTCTTTCTATATTTCATTTGACAAAATATTCTTTCTATATAAGGTGTAAAAATATTTGCAAATATTTTAAGGGGTGAATCAGCCCATGAGACTGAATAACTTTCGAAATATGAGAACATTTTTTTGACCTCCCATTCAAATTGACTTGGTCGGTCGGTAACTTTGTATGGGAGGTCCAAATTTCTTTTTCATATTTCGAACTATATTGCTTGGGAAAGTTGTTCACGCCTTAAAATATTAGCAGCTAATATTTTTATTTATTTATTTTATTTGTGCCGTGTGATGCCGGCTTAGAATAGCATCACCCCACATCCTTCCCGCGGGTGTCGTAAGAGGCGACTAAGGGACTCGAGGGTATTGGTGTATTACAATTTTTAGGCGACAGGCTGACAACCTGTCACTATAGTGATACACATGTTTTCTGGAACAACCTTGGAAAACAATCCTCAAAAATGTCAGACGTGGCGATAGCGACCGTATTCTTACGACCGTTAACGCCTACCCCGCAAGGGATAAAGGCGTGATATATGTATGTATGTATGTAATATTTTTACATCCTATATAGGATTAATATAAAAGAGAATATAGATAGCGCGGTTCAGGAGCTAGGTATAAACTTCTTAGTACAAACTGACGGTCCCATCAAAGAGATGACATTATAGTATTAACCAGTATAATAACTAACGGTTGCACCCGCTTCTAATAGTTTTCCCTTTATCAATGATGCTTACCTGAAAACTTCAAGAGGAGCTAACACAGATGTCATGGTCTCTCCACTGACGATATGGTTTTCAGTGAGAACGAACGAGAGAGTCCAAATGAAACGCAGCACGAAATCTTCAACTATGGCGAAGTAATAGAACTGAAACAGAATTTTTAATTAAATAAGTTACTGTGGTGCCGACTCGTACATAGATATATCACGATTTTATCCCTTGCGGGGTATAAAAATTTGGTATACAGGGTGTAAGCCCATGAAACTGCATGAAACAACTTTCCCCAAGGAACATAGGTCGAAATATGAAAAAAAAATTGGACCTCCCATAAAATATTACAGACTGACCGAGTCAATTTGTATGGGAGGTTCAAAAAGTTGTCTCATATTTTGACATATGTATCTTAAGGAAAGTTTCATGGGCTGATTCACCTATTAAAATATTTGCCATTCAAGTTTTTGCTTATATAAGGTGTAAAATATTAGCTGAAATTCATCCAATTTGAGGGAGGCCTATGTCCAGTAGTGTAGACAGCGTCTCTTCTGTTTTATTTGACGAAAAATAAAATTAAGAATATAAAGCCCACAGTAAACCTTATTTAATTAAAACTATAATTTAATTAGTTAGTACTCGGAAAGAAAACGAGAATACGCTGGAATGAAAACGGTCTCATCAGGAAGGCTCTTTAGAACGAGGGTACTGAATAAAAAACAAAAAAAATATAATTGTCTAAAACGACCCTCAATTTTTGTCAGACGTGGGGAACTAGGAATGGCGACCGTAATTTTAAGGCCGTTCGAATCAGGCTGTTATGCTGTTATTAATAAGAATCATGTAAATTCTTCCAAAAATCGTCCATCCAACTTCAAGAACAATGGCAGCAAAGCGGACCAAAACAGGGTTCCGCGCGAAATCACTCGAAACAGGAGAACAATGCGTGAAAATAGTAATTGTGAAGACATCTCTACAGCACGTTTTACAAAACTATCAGCGCCATCTATTGTTGAGCCGAAAAAGCTGTAGTGGAAACTTTTCAGCAAGGGAATTTTAAAGTAATTTACACTTTGTGTTGTTATTTCTTGATGGAACTGCATGTTAATTTATTAGTAAAACACTTTTTCTCTAGTTCCACTTATGTATTTGTTTAATCTTGATAATTAAACTATTTGCGACCGGTTTCGAACATCATCTTCGGGGAATGTTCGAAACCGGTCGCAAATAGTTTAATTATCAAGATTAAACAAATACATAAGTGGAGCTAGTGAAAAAGTGTTTTACTAATAAAAAAAAAGGGAATTTTTGTAACAAAATCATTGCATTTGTGTAGTGAAGAGAATTTCTTAACTCACCCCTGTGCTATAGACGATTTCCTCTCTAAGGAATTTGTTTTCGTGGTTGGGTCCGCACGAAAACAGACCCCAATCCATCTTGACATCCCACGTGTACGTGTAGAGGGAGGACACGAGTTGACAACCGAACCAGAGGTAGAGGAACGGGTTGTCGTACCCGTCAGAGTAGCGATCTGAAAATAGAGAATGGAAAGTGTTTGTTTAATTCGGTTTGAAATTAAAAAAATGTCATTGATCAAGTAGTTTTGTAGGAGGATCTAATAATACTGAAATTGATCGATTTTGTATCAAAATTCACATACACAGGGTCACAATTCTCTGCTCTCTGAGATCGATCTTGAGTGCGACCTTGACATGCTGTTAAAATTGACTGACATTTGTCAAAATCAATCTTGAGATCGATCTCAGAGTTGAGTGCTATTTATTAATACGGACCGAAGATTGTAATGTACTATCTTATTTTTTTTTTAGTTAAAATTTGTCTGTAAATCTTCCGAATACAAATAAATAAATAAAAAAACAAATGCAAATGTATTTTTACACCTCATATTAGTTTCACCTTTAAAATACACCCTGCAGGTAGCGAAGATGACGACGAAGAAGGTGGTGGAATACTTCCCGGCGTTGACGAGATGCGGGAACGCCTCCTTGCTGTCGCGGTAACGCCGGATGCACTGCCAGAAGCGCGTCCACGCGGGGACCACGTTGACCGCCGCGCGGGTTACCAGGAACCACGTTGTGAACTCGAACGCGTCTGCAATTTGGCAATATCACGTTTAGGGATGGAAACTAGGTAGATATCGATATACAGGGTCTCTCTATTCTTTTCGTGTGGGACACCGAGTCGTCCAACAACCCGATGAACCCTAGTGTCAGAATTTTTCAACCGCCTTCTACGTATAGCAGGCTTACTACATTTGAAGGGGTGAAAATAGGACGAAATAAGAAAAAAATTTTGGACCTCCCGTACAAAATAACTAACCGACCAAGTCAATGTCTATGGGAGAACCAAAAAATTTTCTCATATTCGAAACGTTTCTTGGGGAAAGTTGTCCAGTTTCATGGGCTGGATATTAAACCTTTGGATTGGATATCCAACTCACTGTTAACTTGGAACCAGTCTCCGCCGGCCACGTAGAAGGCGATCAGGTAGTGGAAGTCCAGGAAGGCAGCCGCGAATGAATTCCACTGGTCGGCCAGCCAGAAATCCGCGAACAGCACTGGCATGAAGGGTGCTGCTAGGATACGACCCTGAAATACCGTAGACAATTTAAATACAGTAGAAATAAAAGAAAGTTTCGGAATGTTTAAATTATTATAAATGCTAGGTAAACATCCTATTTCTACGGGAAAATTAATTAATTACAGCTGGTGTAATGCATTCGCTAGGCAAGCTAGTTCCACACACACACAAATCATGCCTATATCCCCGGGTGGGCAGAGCGTTAACGATCGTAAAATTTCGGTCGTCATCGCCACGTCCGACAAGTATTGAGGGCTTTTTCAGATGATTCGTGTATCACTGCAGTGACAGGTTGTCAGCCTGTCGCCTAAAATTGTAATACACATTGTAACACTCTAGAGTCCCTTAGTGGCCTCTTACAACACCCGCAGGAAGAAATGGGGCGATGCTATTCTAAGCCGGCTTCACATGGTACGACCGTTAGTTCCAAATATATTTTTTACGATTTCAAAGATATATGATAAAAAGGCTGAGTTGCGAAATTGCCTTATTGTCCACTAGTCTTTAGACCATAAAATTGCGGGAGCTATCGCCACGTCTGACAAATGTTTGAGATTAAGGGTCGTTTCAGATAAGTCGTGTATCACTATAGTGAGAGGTCTATTGATATAGGCGATTGATCTGATACTGTAAAAAACTTAAAAAATCTGAAAAAATACTTACACATATCCTCATGAACCAGAACCGGGCTTCATGCCGGAAGACCTTCAGAGGATTCACCAGAAACACCAGCATGATAATCACCAGCGCCAACGGGTTCACAAACGGCGGTATACTCAGACTTGCACTGTATATGAAACTCAGTATACTCAGCGCCCAAACCACCCCAAGAATTGCAGCTAGCTCCATCAAATGTTGCTCAGACAAGTGATTCCTAGGGTCCAGTTCGAAGATTAATACGTGGTTGACCCCAGAGGATCTCCATCCGTATACGTTGATGCCTATTAGAAATATAAATTCGACTAATAGAAATGGGCCGCGGTATAATCTGAAGGCTGTTTTGAAGTTGTCCGTGCCGCCTTCGTGGAATAAGGCTGGAAAGAGAAAAAAATGTTTGCTACAGAAGACATGTTGGGCCTTTCCACAAAAATCATAGACGCGAGTCAAACGCGTGTTTAAAAATATCTCCATAAAAACGATAGACTCGCGTACAACTCGCGTCTATCTTTTTTGTGGCAAGGCCCGTTAAGTTTAGCTCTTGATATCGGTTGTTGTCTATCTGAGATAGTAGTAGTTTCTCCATTTTGGAAGGCTAAGAAGGCGATTTAAAAACTCTGGTACCAGGGTTGTCGGATAATAAAACCGCGTTGAGACTATCACAGTAAGCTTAGACAAGTACCTTAAAACAAAGTAGCTTGAATACAAGTTTATTGGACGGTCAATCATGTGAACTTGGATGAGTGTTGCCATGATTTAAGTAGCATTCAAAAAGGCCGTCAAATCTACCCGGCTTAAGATGCATAGACATCTCACAAGACAGAAATACTAGTCGTCTAGTATACAGTTTATTAGTTAGAAATATAGTTTCAAATCTATTTTTAAAACGGAAAATCATCTAAGAAATATGTCTAATCATTGTCTGATATTTCTAAGGTCATTAGTACGACGAATTCTATGCGATTGTACTAAATAATTCTACATATTGACAGAGTAATTTGCACAACAGAGTCAACATAATTTATCTCATATGTTTGCGGTCAGTAAGCTACCGCAAACGAGATATGGATAGTCTAATTTGCACATCTTATCTAATTTATGGAGCACTTTAAAGATTATGATGATATAGATCTCTGTAAAGTTATGAGTCAATTGGTCAATACAAGTAAAATACAGCGTAATATTTCTTTTTATAGCAGAAAATTTACGTTTCTTTTAAAACGTATTCAGGCAGAAAGAATCAAACAGAAAAAAAAGAAAAAAAAATGGGTTTGTGTGAAATAAGATAAAACGTTTTTTTTTACTATTTCATCGAAGAAACAAAAGCGAGTTATGATGGCTGTACTATGGCTGTTTAAAAAAAAGCTCCGCTATTGCTAGACTACAGCTGGACCTGCCTATTTTCTTTCTCTTGCTTGATTAAGAGCATAACAAGAAAATCATCAACGTATGTCGAATCGGGACTGGTCGGTCGGGTAAGTGTAATAGCCAATAGGCGCGTGTACACTGGGCGAGCACATGCTTACCGCCACGCGCGCAGTAGGTGTGGACGTGTTTCGCCTGAGGCGGCGGCACCTCATGCTCGGGCGAGCGCTCGCGGATCGAGCCAAACGACGTTAGTAAAATGGCCTCAAAAATACGCCCAGATATACCCGAATTTGCCTCACCTTAAGGCTCCTCGCCCGGTATAGACGCAGCTACTAAAAGAAATGTCTGCCCTGTCACACGTTCAAAAAAGAACTCACCAGACAAAACAACAGTGATGAACAGCACTATAAAAGACCCGGAGAACAATCCCACTTTGAATGTGGTCCACGGCGACTGTTGTTCGCCCAGCGGTGGCACTCGCAGCTTTTTCATGGCCTTCTGTCTGTCCCCGCCTTCCAAGTCATTCGTGACCGTGGCCTCTGTATCGCTAATTAGTCTATCAATGTCTTTGTTCGTGTAGAAATGAGACATTTCCACATGCTCCGCTCGCCATTGCGCCCCGTTTGATACGTTTAGTAGCTGAAAAAAATGTTAGACGGAATGAGGTAAGAAACTGAGGAAGGCGCTACTCTCGACTGTGCCTTTTTTCTGTGATTGGTCAAAAATGTGTCCATGTCAACGTTCAGATACTTCGTATTGGTGTGTTTAGGCACAGTCGCGCTTTATGCAATAAGCTTTGAGATTTCCTCCCCATTAGTGTCCATGTGATGCAGTCTTATAATAGCACAACCCCTATTCTACTGGTGGGAGTCGTGAAAAGTGACTAAGGGATTGTCCCTTGATATTGATCTTGCACTGCGCTCGCTAATCCGCCAGGTAGAATGGCAATACGCCCCAATAGGAGGAAGCCCTTGTCCAGCAGTGTTGTGCTTGGTAATGAAAGAGAGTATGGTGGCGTGCCTAAACCATGATTTTCGATTTTATCAATCTTACACATATTAGAATAATGAGTTGACTAACAAAAAATATTACCTTATCATGCTTCTTTAAAATCTTCCTGAACCCTGTATAGTTTAAATTCTGGTAGTTCTGCAGCAGTATCAGACTGAGGTAGAACTCGCTGAAGGCCAGTTTAAGTTCCTGCACTTTTCTCCTGGGGATGGCCTTTTTACTGTCCCCGCCACTTTTCGGTTTCATTGTGTCGAAGTTTGACTTCAATTCGGCTTGTAACGTGGCGTACTTGCGGGTCGCTTCGGCTAGTTTTTCTGTGTGATAAACGTAAACGAGACATGTGATAAAGTCTTGTCTATAGCTCAAATTAGGGAGGACAAAAAAGACAAGGAAAGATGAGGTCAGACCATGCAGATTATGGGAAAAAAATATAAACAAGATACTTAGAACTAGATTAAAATAGGTGAACTAATTTAACTAATTTTTTGGTTCACTCACAACGAAATTTACTGATTTTCTACGTTAATAGCTTGGGAAAAGTTTTAAAGTTTCGCTTCAGGCTTTTCTGTCTAGAACCATATGGTTTCTACTCTATGAAGTCATCATCACTACGTACGTAGTATAAAGCAAAGTCGCTTTTCGCATCTGTCTGTATGTTTTCTTAAATCTTTAAAACTACACAACGGATTTTGATGCAGGTTTTTTTAATAGATAGAGTGATTCAAGAGGAAGGTTCTTATGTATAACTATAAACTAGCTATAGTTCTTTATAAACTAGCTAGAGCTGTTATTTCCTCACCTGAATAGAAAGTGTTGATCTTCTTGAGCTCCTGGTCGCAGTAATGGAAGAAGCTCTCGTCGAAGTTGGCGAAGTGCCGCGACAGCACCTCGGGCTCCACATTCTCGGCAGATGGCGCCTCTTCCACCGCTGTGTACAGCATCGCTTTCATTTCCTGTATGAACATTATTAGTATGATAGGAATTCATAAAAAATTGCATTGAAGGAAAGGTACAAGTGAAAAGAGGAAGACCTAGACAAATTCTGTTCAGTATCAATGTACAAACATACATACATACATATATCACGCCTTTATCCCTTGAGTGGTAGGCAGAGCGTTAACAACCGTAAGAATACGGTCGCTATCGCCACATCTGACATTTTTGAGTATTGTTTTCTAAGATTGTTTCAGAAAACATGTGTATCACTATAGTGACAGGTTGTCAGCTTGTCGCCTAAAAATTGTAATACACCAATACTCTCGAGTCCCTTAGTCGCCTCTTACGACACCCACGGGAAGGATGTGGGGTGATGCTTAGCCGGCATCACACGGCATCATCAATGTTACAGATAAAATTTATTTTTTAATTAAATGATCAAAAACCAATCTAAAAAGACCCTCAATACTTGTCAGATGTGGCGATATTGATTGTATTTTTGCAGCTGATAACGCTCTGCCTACCCCGCAAGGTATAAAGGCCTGATATGTGTATGTATGTATGAACAAGTGTTATTTGTTATGACGGTCTTGGCCATGTTTAGGCAATCAAATCCTCTACCAAATAATCAACAAGTAGGTTGCATAAACTTGCATAATGGCTTTTTTACATACATACACATACCACACCTTTATCCCTTGCGGGGTAGGCAGAGTGTTAACAACCATAAAAACAGGTATAAAAATACTATTGCCATGTCTGACAAATATTGAGGGCCCTTTCAGATTCATGTATGTGTGACAGGTTGTCAACCTGTCGCCAAAAGTTGTAATACACATTAAACCCTCGAGTCCCTTAGTCGCCTCTTATGACACCCACTGGAAAGAAATGGGGTGTTATTCTAAGCCGGCTTCATACAGCATTGTATAACTTGTTCATTTAAAAAACACTGTGTATAACCAAGTAGAGCTAAAGCTTGCAAGAGGTCAAGGCACTGAACTACTTTCCCAATGTTTGGGTCAAAATATTGAAAAAAATTTGACCTGCTTTTCAAATCTTGGCTGTTAGGACATTCAGCAAAAGATTCCTTCTTTTTTAAAATAGATTATTTAAGTTTCAATTGATAATTACTGAACAAAAATAAACACTTGAGACAAAAAAAGCACTTTTACCTGTGCAAAGTTTTGAGGTTTTATAAGAAATGCTATGAACTTGACTTTCGAACCAAGTTTTTACTTATGACAATTATTATTAACAATAATGGTTCCCCTTACATCGTCATGGACTAAATGCATATTTCTTTTGAGAATTTAGAGCATGCAATGATATGTTCCTAACATTGTAAAATGTTTTATTCTAATACGACTACATATAAATAGCAAATGTTACCTCATAGTTTATATATTGTTTACGCCACTCGGGCGTAATGTGGGCACTCAGGTGCTCCGCGAACTTCATCTTGTAATTCTTCCCTACACAACCATAACTCAACAAGTCTACCTAACCACTGAATTTACCACAAGATACATAATATTTCTAACTACTGTATGCACACATTTACTTAACGATAAAACGGCCTTGATGACCTCATTATACATAAGTTAATGCCTGACAAAACACTGGAATGATTTCGGATTAACAAGAAAAGGTTTATGCGCCTCGATTTTATGATTTTTTGGAAAAATACAACAAAATAATTTTATCATCCACTTGACAAACAACAAGGCGTTCAAGTAGTCCTTGACCCGTTAATGAAAATCATGTGTAGAAAGACAAGGATGGTTATATGAATTTTTATTAGTGCAAGAAAGAACGCATAAAAAATCGTAGCAAATAAATCTAGAGATAGCGCTATTGGAACACGGTTGATTGACGTTTGTCGTTTCGTTCAGAAATTGTAGGTTAAGGCCAAATCACACCAAATGCATACGCGTGTGCGAAAAATGATACTTCTACCGTCAGTTATCGCGAGTTTATCGTAAAAGTTGTACTGTTCCCAGCAGTAATATAACAAAACGCATGCATGAATTATGTTCGCTGGCGAATCTGCATCTTTGCATGGTACATTATTGTTTGATGCGAATAGCTTGTTCTGCTCGCGTTTTTGCAAGTATATATAATGTAATATTGCGTTCGATGGCAAATGGTTCGCTTAATTTGTGCCTCCGCATGTATTTTACTGTATTCGATCGACGGCGATTGCTCCGTTTGCGACTCTGCGTGTATGCAATATATTTTTGTAGAAATCGGAATGGGAAAGAAAAAACAAGTAAAAACGTGATACAATAATACTTTATTCTATAAACCTTACACTATAAATTATAATTACTCATAATGCATTCAAATAAAATAATAATTCATCTATCTCTGGAACTGTAGCGGGCAGATTCTCAGCCCGTGGACATCCTTGCCGATCTCTGCGACGCCGCAGACAGGACAGAGCTTGCCTTTATGTTCGGGCATGAATGATGCTCCACATAAGGCGCATTTCTCTTCAGGTTTCCCGCGGTAGATGGGCTTGTAGGAGATTCCGCAGATGGTGAACGGATTGTGCTCATCGTATAGGAGTTGGTGCTCGTCGGTTGGTGTTTTTTCGCATGCCTGTAAACAAATAAAATGGTAATAACATAAAATAACGCAAAAACGTTCAGTGTAGCCGATTATTGGTACAATAGAATTTAATTGTAGTTCATCGATTCGATGAAGGACAACATCATACACGTATCACGCCTTTTTCCCTTAGGGAGCAGGGAGAGCATAAACGGTCGTGAAAATTCGTACATCATTTAAAATTGAAATTCATAATGAAACTCTCAATTCGGTTAGTTGCCTCTAAATAGCAAATTTCCAAACACATACATCCATTGATCACGCCTTTATCCCTTGCGGGGTAAGCAGAGCGTGAACGGTCTCTAATACATGATTTATGTACATCACTACAGTTTTTTTTTTTCTTTTTTGGTGTTGGACTTTACGTTTACGGCCCCGGGGCCATCAAAACTACGCCTGTCGGCTTGGTGGGGAGCACGTGCTCACCCGGAAATATTTTATTGGTTGTTCAAACAACCAGCCCAATCACGCCCTTGGGGCGAGACTGGGCTTAGGAGTTGTTCTGGGAAGAACTGATCGGACTGAATCTACCCGGTACATGCCGGTAATTGCCAAAGTGAGGCGTAAATGAGGGACCTCCGCGACCCCGCCGGCGGGGACGTCGGTTGCTTGAAGAGCTTGTGGAGTGTGATCTACTCGTAATGGCTGCAGTGGCGGCTTGGGTGATTTTGTCATCATCATCCGAAAGGACGTGTCTGGGACGGCGTTTGAAACGCGAGGTTGGATAGGGGTAGTAGTTGGACGCGGCAACTATTAGGGGATTTTTATGATGGGGAGCGTTGTCGAAGAAGCGACGGGACGCTTGTTTCATGTAATCTTTAATAGTGGGGAGACCTAAGTCGATGTGGAGGTTGGCGTTCCGCAGGTACAGGGGAGCCCCTGTTGCCCTGCGCATAAATCGGTTTTGGATGACCTGCAGCATATTGAGATGCGACTTAAATGTGTGAGCAAAGACTACGCTAGCGTAGGTCATGATTGGCCTTTCGCAGGTAGTGTAGATTCTCACCTTATTCCTAAGGGAGAGTCGGCTCCGTTTGTTCAACATCGGATGTAATCTGCCCAAAAGGAACGCCGCGCGGTTGCGGACCGTCTTTATGTGACTACGGAAGTTTAACCTGGAGTCGAGGGTGACTCCTAGGTATTTTGTCTCTTTTACCCAGGGGATGGGTCGGCCGAAGAGCTTTACAGCGGGGACGTCCAGCCGGTTAGAGCCCCTACGAAAGTGCACTGCTGCGCTTTTTTCAGGGTTGACCTCGATTCTCCATTTGCGGAACCAGCTCCCGAGGGAGTCTAGCGCGCTCTGGAGAGTGTCGACTAACTTGACATGGTTACGGTTGGATGCGTAAATGGCGGTATCATCAGCGAACATTGCAAGCTGAGATCCAGGTGATTTTGGGATATCGCTGGTGTACAGCGTGAAAAGAAGCGGGGACAGGACGGAGCCCTGAGGTACTCCTGCCTGTATGTGGTGAGGGGACGACAGAGTGCCTTCAACTCTATAGCGAAAACTGCGGTTCGACAGAAAGTTTCGCACTAGAAGTACGAGACGATCAGGCACACCGAGCTGGTATAGCTTGTATATCAGCCCGTTGTGCCAGACCTTGTCGAAAGCTTTCGCTACATCGAGGAAGACTGCTCCTGTGGGGGTCTGTTTGCACGAAGCATTTAGCTTGTTAAGAGCGTGTTCGACAATGCGATGCACTTGTTGAACACAAGAATGTCGGTGCCGAAAGCCAAATTGCTCCGCGGGGATGAGGTTATTGTTCTCCGCATGGTCACGCAGCCGAGCGTAGATCATGCGTTCGTAAAGTTTTGCGAGGGGGTTCAAGAGACTGATCGGGCGGTAGGAAGTGGGCTGGTTGGCCGGCTTCCCTGGTTTGTGGATGCCGATGACCGTGGCCTCTTTCCAGCATGCTGGAAAGGTGCAGTGGGCCATGGCGGCATTCAGAATGAGGGTTGCAGTGTACTACAGTGACGGGTTGCCTAAAGTACTACACGTAAAGTGAAACTCTCGAGTCCCTTAGTCACCAATTACGACAGCCTCTGGAAAGAAATGGGGCGGGTTCTAAGCCGGTATTACACGGTAGAATTTCCAAATAATAGACTACATTCCTGACAGGTCAAAAGAGCTACTTTTTAAAACGATCAAAAACGGTATTTTGTATGAAAAACTGAAAGTATAACGTCATGCCGTAAGTCTTTGGATGGCGTCAAAACACTTACTTATATATTATTTTCCTGTTTATTAATTCGAACTATGAATATTTCAAATAATTATGAATGAAGGCCGTAGTCATTTTGGACGATAGTTTTAAGCGTACAATTTTTATATTTTTTTAATGACCCAGGAAACTAGCGATCTACCTGTAGTATCTTCCTGGCCTGCTGCGCGACCTCCGGGCGCGGCCCCAGCTCGAGCAGGCGGCGCGCGAAGGAGGCGGCGGTGCGGTAGTTGCGCAGCTTGAAGAACATGTTGAGCGCCGTGCGCAGCGTCAGGATCTGGTGCACCGGCTGCAGCTTGCAGTGCGTGAAGTACGCCGCCATCTCGCACGTGCGCTTCTGCTCTTCGAGAGTGTTTTTCGGCATGGCTGGGCGGGGAAACGTTTATTTAATTTTTTTAAATATCACGTGCGTTAACGGTGGTAGTTTAATACACATACACATATCACGCCTTTATCCCTTGTGGGGTAGGCAGAGCGTTAACGTCGGTAAGAATACGGTCGCTATCGCCACGTCTGACATTTTTGAGGATTGTTTTCCAAGGTTGCTTCAGATAACATTGTGTATCACTATAGTGACAGGTTGTCAGCCGCCTGTCGCCTAAAAATTGTAATACACCAAGACCCTCGAATATTAATAGTAGTTTAATATTTGTGCATAATATGGGCAAAACTGTTACGCTTCGCTGAGTTCAGGTTTGGTTTCAACGTGCTTTTTAAGCTATCTAGTGTCGAAGTAGCAACACATTTTCCATGATTGTGGCCATATTTTTTGCAGTGAAATCTTCTGGTATAACCGAATGTGATTGTATTTATAATCTAGTAAATACCTTTTCAAACTACTAAGATTTATTTTTATAATTTTTTATTGAACAAAAGTACAAACGGCGGGCCTAATGCCACGTAGCATTCTCTACCGGCCAACCAGACAGAGCTACAACGGGTGCACTGAACAGACTTAGAAAAATGGTTTAAATATAAGAAATTACTTACTAAAACAAAAAATAATTACTATGTTATAAATATAATAAATAGATATCAATTTGTAATACCGCTAATATTAAAATAAGATATAATAGTAGGTAGGTAATTTACCTTTTCTCTGGCACTCCATCTGCAACCCCAGCAGGTACTCCCTACATATATTGAGCAGCTGCTGCGCTTCGCTGAGCTCGGGTTTGGTTTCCACGTGCAGCAGCGGCACGCTCTGTATGATGCGCTGTAATCTCTCCATGGCCTCAGTGAACTTGCCGGCGGTCGTGAACTGGTAGCATTGTTGTAGCGCCGTCACTAGGTCGTTCAGTTTTGTAGCTGGAAAGGAAAACAAATTAATGTATAACTTCCAAACTAGTTCATTAGGTCGTAGGACGACTCGGTGTCACACATGAAAGAGGCAGAGAGCCAGGGAAAAAAAAACACACTGATGACACAAATACATACATACATACGTATATCACGCCTTTATCCCTTATTCCCATGACACAAATGATGCAAGAAAAGTAATGTTTTGTGTTTATTGGCCATGAGGTAAACTAAACTAGGAACCATTAGTACCAAGTACCAACCGCAATCAGCCTCATATATTTTTTAAACGAAATGGGTTAAAAACAAGACAAAGAAATGAAGAAAACATTGAATATTATATCAAAATGTGGGTGATATTGGCTTAGAATAGCATCTACATTCATCATACATTTTGTTTCATATGCGCACAATGTCATTATGGAAGAATGCGTAACTTACTCGCAGTGAAGTTAGCCGCAGAAGACATAATTTCAGTGACAAAATTTTATCGTAGCACGCATGTTAGCCATATTGGTGAAGTCCGCGAGGAAATGCTGGATGCTGTTTCTAATTGGACAAGGTGGAAAGAGGAGGCCTATATTCAGCAGTGGACGTCTTATGGCGGAAATGATGATGATGACTTACTGACAACTGGCAGCAAGTCTCTCCCGCTGGCCTCCTGCCAGTTCCTGTGCAGGTGCGCTGTGAGCGGCGCAGCGCACGGCAGCGCGCCGAATGACAGCCGCGCGCGCGAGTACATTGACAGGAACAGGGTGCTGTACGGCTCGAAGTTCACTATGCCCACTTGCTCGTTCAAGAGTCTGCGGGAATTATCAAAAATACCTATTAAAAACGGTTTTAATATCTGCTGCCAGATTGCCCGTGGCGAAAAACGCGTTTGTCCACTATAACAATGAAAATTGATGAGAACTCGTCAAAAATACATATAAGGTTCAAGTTTTCCTGTTATGCATTGTGTTTTGAATCTGTAGTTAAGTGTTTATACTTCAATTTTAAATTAAAGTAAAGTGAGATAAACTTGAGTATCATCCAAATCAACTGACCTCATGGCGATCTCGAACTGCCCGGTGGCCACGTGGTCGTGCGCGGTCTTCATCTTGGTGGACAACGCCACGCTGGTCCCGCGGGTCGGCGCCACGAAGTATTCTGTCGTCTCCTCGCCGTCTATGTCAGCTGTCAAAATAATAATAAACATTTATTGTACACAATAGAACACAAAGGACATAACATTGAGAACAATACACAACAGGTCAGCTTATTTCTAAAAAGAAATATCTTCCAGCAGACCAATAATTATAGAAATAATAAAAAAGGATATTAAAAAGGATTTGATGGGACTTGTGATCATTCTCGTTTCCTTATCCCTGTCCTGTTATAAGGTGTAAAAATATTAGCTGCAAATATTTAAAAGGGTGAATCAGCCCATGAAACTGATCAACTTTCCCCAAGACACATAAGTCGAAATATGAACAAAATTTTGAAGCTCCCATACAAAATTACGGACCGACCAAGTCAGGTTGTATGGGAGGTCCAAAAAAATTTCTTATTTTTCGACCTATGTTCCTTGGGGAAAGTTGTTCAGTTTCATGGGCTGATTCACCAGTTAAAGTATTTGCAGCTAATATTTTTATACCTTATATAGGGGATTTGAAGTGGTGTTTACACAGAGCATTTCCTTCTGACTCCTTCTCATTCAATTACATCCGGGTGAACCCTCGCTCCCCACCAAACCGACAGGCGCAGTTTTGATGGCCCCGGGGCCGGCCGCTAACGTAGAGACCAACACAAAAAAGCGACATTATTTTTATGCCCGGTAACGCTCTGCCTACAGATAAAGGCTACTGATACATGCGTGATGTATCCTCTCTCTATGCGCGTGTGTGTGTGTCTCTCTCTCTCTCTCTCTCTGTGCGTGTGTATATGTGTGTGTGTGTGTGTGTCTCTCTCTCTATGCGTGTGTGTATGTGTGTGTGTGTGTCTCTCTCTCTGTGCGTGTGTGTATGTGTGTGTGTGTGTGTCTCTCTCTCTGTGCGTGTGTGTATGTGTGTGTGTGTCTCTCTCTCTCTCTCTCTGTGCGTGTGTGTATGTGTGTGTGTGTCTCTCTCTCTATGCGTGTGTGTATGTGTGTGTGTGTGTCTCTCTCTCTGTGCGTGTGTGTATGTGTGTGTGTGTGTCTCTCTCTCTGTGCGTGTGTGTATGTGTGTGTGTGTGTGTGTGTCTCTCTCTCTGTGCGTGTGTGTATGTGTGTGTGTGTGTGTGTGTGTGTCTCTCTCTCTCTCTCTGTGTGTGTGTGTGTGTGTGTGTGTGTAGGCTTACCAGAGACAGGAGCCAGCTCTTCAGGCAACTCGAGGTCGTCATCGCCCACGTCCCAGTCGCCGTCGCTGCCCGCGCCCGCCTCGGCCGCCTCCCCTTCCTCCTGTTGGGGAAACATACGTGTCAATACTTTTGAGCTACTTTTTAAAACTATCTAAAACGAAATTTTGTATGAAAATTGCAATGTATGACGTCATATATTGCTATTTTGGATGGCATCAGAACACTCACTTTTATGTAATTTTTCTGGTTATTAATTCAAGCTTTGAATATTTTGAAAAGTTATGAATGAAGTCCGTAGTATTTTTGGACAATAGTTTTATATTTTAATAATGACTCATTCCACAACCGAATTCGGTAATTTCTCCTAAAATAGGTAGGGCTTTCTTTCACTTTCTGTCAAGTAGGTTTAGAATATATACAGGACGTAAAAAAATCTACTGCAAATATTTTAAGAGGTAAGTGAAGAAATGTACCAGCTTTAAGAGGCTGATACGAGCTAAAAACAGGTTCATTTCGCGAAATATTGCCGATTCGAAGATAATTTCTTTGGAAGAGTTTCTGCATTTTATCTAGGGCAGAAATCCCTTATTAAAGTAGCTCTTAGGTCTGTCTATTCAGCCCCTAATCGTACCTTGTTTTCCAGCACATCATCGTCATCGCCCCAGGCGCCGCCAGCTTCCAAGGGCTCGTCTATGGCGGCAGCAGCGGCGGCCGCTACGCCGGTCGCCTCGGCGCCTGCGCGCGCGCCGCCCGCCACTTCGAAGAAACTTCTGCAAACATATCATAGTAATCTTATAATATACTTCTCATCAGAGCAATCGAGACACTATCGTTTTTATAATTTGATAACACGTGAAACCTATAAAATTCGAATTTCGGACCTCGGAACCTTAATTTACTCACTATTGTTAACAGAGATTTATTACAAAATAAACACTTTTTAAATAACGTACGCTTTCGTACGAGATGAAAGCAGGGAATGAACAGTAGCGTTCTCCCTGAATATTATTTCCAATTCTTGCACTGCGCTCGCCAATCCGCCTGCCAAGCGTGGTGAGTATGGCAATACCCTCTAAACTAGAGGGTGCCCATGTCCAGCAATGGACTGTTGTGGCTATAGAAGAAGTGGTGGAATCAGGAACACTGCATCAGAGAAGAATAAAGTAACCGAGGCCACTACTTACTTTATTGGACCAATACTCAGCTACATGCACAGCGTTGTCCGTTGCTTTGTAGAGGTCCTCGCGTGTGCAGGTAGTTGGGCACGCGGGGCAAGAAAATAGATGTGCCATGGACTGGGGTGATATACCCAACTTACTTTTAATCGACCATCAGTGGCCAGTTGGGCTCATGGTATCGGTAGACCAGGGCCCACTAGAGAATACTTACTTTGACACGGCCAGCAGTGGCCAGTTGGGCTCATGGTATCGGTAGACCAGGGCCCACTAGAGAATACTTACTTTGACACGGCCAGCAGTGGCCAGTTGGACTCATGGTATCGGTAGACCAGGGCCCACTAGAGAATACTTACTTTGACACGGCCAGCAGTGGCCAGTTGGACTCATGGTATCGGTAGACCAGGGCCCACTAGAGAATACTTACTTTGACACGGCCAGCAGTGGCCAGTTGGGCTGGGCCTTATGGACCGGCAGCGGTGGCCTCAGGAACACTGCGTCAGGGTTGGCTTCTGGTATCGGTAGACCAGAGGCCACTACTTACTTTGACACGGCCAGCAGTGGCCAGTTGGGCTGGGCTTTATGCACTGGCAGCGGTGGCCTCAGGAAGACTGCGTCAGGGTTGGCTTCTGGTATCGGTAGACCAGCAGCCTCCAACGCGGCCTTCAGCTGTTCGGCCTCTTCAAGCTGCTTGTGGTTTATGGCGGTTAGGTAGGCCAGGGAGAGCTAAAATAAAACATAACATAATAAGCTACATTCTTGACAGGTCAAATGAGCTACTTTTTAAAACTATCTAAAACGACTTTTTGTATGAAAAACTTAAAGTATCACGTCACGCCGTAAGTTTTTGGATGGTGTCAAAACACTAACTTTTATAATACTTTTCTGTTTATTAATTCAAACTTTGAATATTTCGAAAAATTATTAATGATGTCCGTAGTAATTTTGGACAATAGTTTTAAGCGTACAACTTGTATACTTTAATATTATATTAATAACCCAGGATTTTTTAAGGTAATTTGCGTTTAGAATCTACTATTTCGAATTTATGAATTTTTTTGCCAATGTTGTTTGCTCTGCTGAAACAAATCTAACTACCCAGGAGTATAATTAAATTACCCGTCATCAAAATTACCCAAGCAAGGGCCGTATTACCCCGTATTAGGCCCGTAATATTTTTGTAACATTTGATGTAGCATAATATTTTTTTTTAAATAACCTGTAAGTCAAAATTACCCGAAAACCGTATTACCCATGGGTCAAAATTACCCAGGGTTCATATTTACCTGCCCAGCATTCTTCAAAAGCCTGATCCTCTCCTTCACATCTCCTAACAGCAAGGCACCTTGGAACTGACTGGATGCGTCTTTACGAATCTCCGCTATTTTCATCATCTTGCGTAACTTGTCGAGATTACCGGTTACCAGGTACAGGAACGACAGCTTGTCAAAGTTCTTGGTGCGTTGGTAGCACATCTCGACGATCTGGAAGTAATAGAAAGATTATAAAAATTTTATGCTAAAACAAAGGTGGATTGGAATTTTTAAGGTTCGCAAAGGACATTAAGTTTATTATAATTTTAAACGACAGACGGACAACCTGTCACAATAGTGACTCATTTTATTTCTATATAAATATTTCGTATAAGTTTTATACATATGTTTGTATTGTCCAGCGGTGGACAGTTTCCTACCTGATGGTTGCCAGTGGCTATAGCAGCCTTAACAAGTTTGTCCCAGGCGTCAGGTTCGTCCAAACTCTTGGCAGCTTCCAAGGCCACTTCGATGTTGCCGCACTGCAGGGCTAGGGATAGGCGAGTACGGGCGTCCTTCACGAAGTGTAAGGCCACTTGTCCAGCAGTGGACATCTGTCCTGATGTCGGTTGGTCATTTTGTATGGGAGGTCCATTTTTTTTTTCATATTTCGACCTATGTTTCTTGGGGAAAGTTGTTCAGTTTCATGGGCTGGTTCAACCCTTAAAATATTTACAGCTATTTTTTTACACCCTGTATAATATACCTGATGGTTGCCAGTGGCTATGGCGGCTTTGGCCAATTTGTCCCAGGCATCAGGCTCGTCCAGACTCTTGGCAGCTTCCAAGGCCACTTCAATGTTCCCGCACTGTAAGGCGAGGGATAGGCGCGTGCGGGCGTCCTTCACGAAGTGAAGGGCCACTTCTGGGTAGCCTGGGAAGAGAAAAAAAGAAAATTATTAAAACACTACAGTCATAGGTGGCACTACAAGCTACTCGTAAGTATAGCTTGGCCAGAAAGAGTAGAAATTAAATAGAATGGAAGTAAACATTTTGTATGAAACATTGTTGCCATAGTTAAGCGTTATCTGTCAGATTTGACAGATTGCGAAGAAAGTGGCGCCCTAGTTTTTTATCTACTCTTTATGGTCAAGCTGTACATGATAACATTAGTTAAACAACAATATAAATTTAAGCTATAGTGCTTTCACGTTAGCTTGGCATTTTTTTCATATTTGACCTATGTTTCTTGGGGAAAGTTATTCAGTTTCATGTGCTCATTCACCCGTCACAAAATTATTTTTACACCTTATATTTACAGTTGTTTTTTTTTACATCCTGTATCAATACAATGGAATCGAATCGAATTCCAATCGAATGGAGTTGAACCTTGACACTCACATCGCCTTTATAGATTTGGAGAAAGCGTTCGACAAAGTTGATTGGAAAATTATGATGAGAGTGTTGAAGGAAGCTGGGCTGGATTTCAGAGACAGGAGAGTAATATACGAAATATACAGAGAACAGGAATCAATAATAGAAGTAGGGGAAGAAAAAGGAACTGCAAAGATAAGACAGGGCGTTAGACAAGGATGTCCACTCTCACCGCTGTTGTTCAATATTTTAATAGAATGTGCGATTAGACAAATTACAGTTGCAGATAAGGGAGGGATAAAGATAAATGGGGAAAAAATACAATTTATAAGATTCGCAGACGATATAGCAGCATTAGCAGAAAATAGTATACAGTTACAGGAACTCTTGGAAAACATGGACACCATCTTCAAACAAATTGGACTTAAAATAAACATATCAAAAACCAAAACAATGATAACCTCAAAAACGAACACACCAAACAATAGCCCAATTATTCTAAATGGCACTGCCGTAGAATCTGTAAGTAGTTTCAGATATTTAGGGAGCTTAATTACAAACGACTCTAGATGCACTCCAGATATTGTTGCCAGAATAGCAATGGCCAAAAAAGCATTTCACAATAAAAAACATCTTTTTATTGCTAAAATTGCAAAACACGTGCGGAAGAGGCTTATAAAGACATATATATGGAGTATTGCCTTATACGGATGTGAGACGTGGACGATGACACAAAGAGATAGAGAGAGGTTGCAAGCGTTTGAGATGTGGTGCTGGGGGAGGATGGAAAAGATCAGTTGGACGGAAAGAAATACAAATGAGGAAGTACTAGCATTGGTTGGGGAAAGGCGTTGTCTATTGGAGAACATCGAGAACCGAAGAGGGAAGATGGTTGGACATTTGCTAAGACACGACGAGTTCATAAAGAACATTGCTGAAGGAAAGGTCGAAGGGAAAAGAGGAAGGGGAAGACCAAGGCGCACATTCTTCACACAAATTAAAGAAAAGGCTCGAGTCGTGTCGTACCAGGAGATGAAAACACTATCAGGAAAGAGAGAAGAGTGGAAATTGCTCCACCGACAAGAGCTCAGCTCTTAAATTTGATGATGATGTATCAATACATAATCTCTCTTCGTGTAGGATACCGAGTCGTCCAACGACCCTGTGAACCCTAGTGTCAGAATTTTTTAACCACCTTCTACAAGTAGCAGGCTGCTGACATGGTTGTGTAACTACCGCCGTGATCATAGACAGCAACCGGGACCTACCTACGGCATAACGTGCCATCCGAAACACGGAACCATCTTATTTACGGACAATCGGGTGGTTCAGCCCGCAATGTCCTAACCAGACCGGGAACAAATTCACAAAGTGATAAATAGCAACTTTGTGAGTGACCCACCGAGAATCGAACCCGGAACCTTCTGGGTCAAAGGCAGTCGCACTACCACTGCGTCACAATACATAATAATATATGAACAAGTAAATACAATACAAAGACATACCTTTCTCCTGCAAGTAGGCGATGATGCTCTGGCCGACCAGCTTGGCGGTGCGCACCATGTGCAGCACCTGGTCGTACTGGCGCGTCACCAGCGCCAGCTTGAACCTGAAATAAGATAAAAGTTAGCTCATGTGAAAATACGACTTCCTATAAGTAGAGAATGCTGTCAATTCGGTAATTTCTCTCAAGTATATTCGTACAGAAATCACGCCTTTATCCCTCGCGGGGTAGACAGAGCGTTAAAAACCGTAATATACGGTCATTATCATCACGTCTGACAAATTTTTGAGGGTTGGTTTACTTAAGTAGTGTATCACTACAGTGACAGGTTGGTTAACAATTTCAGTTGCACTCATCTTCTATTTTCATAACATATTTGACGTAAAATGAAAGTGCTATTTTAAGAAAACTTGCCGACTTGACAGCAATAATTTTACAAAATCAAATTTTAATGCCGTGTGATGCAAGCTTAATAATATTATCCTATTTCTTTCCCGCGAGTGTCGTAAGAGGCGACATCGTAGGCGGAAGGCTGACATTCTGTCATGTATTTCGGCAATGGCTCTCAAATATTTGTTAGACGTGGCGATAGCGACCTTATTTTATGGGCTGTTAGCTCTCTGGTAAGCAGAGGGATAAAAGCGTGATATTTGTCTGTATGTTATGTACGAAGTAAATACCTACGGTAAATACATAACTTATTGCTGAAAATGAAAATAACAAATTGAATAAAAATGCCACAGTAGCTCAGTGGCAGAGCAGTCGAATGACACCGCACGTGTCTCGGGTTAAAAACTTCGTTTTACTCAATTTGTTATTTTCTATTATGTGAGTGAATTAATTGAGTGAGTAGAAGTGAGACAATTGTACCTGTATTAAGTGGGGTCGATGTGCACTTTAGGACGGCACTCTCTGTCGAGACATACTTGGCCCCCGCCATGTACCAATGTGTTTTTACTCACGTACATTTACCGACTGCTCTTACGATGAAGGAGAAACATCGTGATCAAACATCATTTGAATTCTATATTTGAATGTGACTTAACCTAGGTCAGTCTAGTCCTTAAACTTGGTTCCACGTCAAATTCGCTAGGTTAGGTAGCCGACCCCGACAGAGAACGGGATAAGGCAAAAAGAATGATAAAGTTACCTGTATTCAGTGGGGTCGATGTGCAGCACTTTGGGGCGGCACTCCCTGTCGAGGCAGACCAATACCTTCACCATTGTCAGTGTATCAGTAAGTGAGTGTTACCTGTATTCAGTGGGGTCGATGTGCAGCACTTTGGGGCGGCACTCCTTGTCGAGGCAGACCAATACCTTCACCATTGTCAGTGTATCAGTAAGTGAGTGTTACCTGTATTCAGTGGGGTCGATGTGCAGCACTTTGGGGCGGCACTCCCTGTCGAGGCAGACCAATACCTTCACCATTGTCAGTGTATCAGTAAGTGAGTGTTACCTGTATTCAGTGGGGTCGATGTGCAGCACTTTGGGGCGGCACTCCTTGTCGAGGCAGACCAATACCTTCACCATTGTCAGTGTATCAGTAAGTGAGTGTTACCTGTATTCAGTGGGGTCGATGTGCAGCACTTTGGGGCGGCACTCCTTGTCGAGGCAGACCAATACCTTCACCATTGTCAGTGTATCAGTAAGTGAGTGTTACCTGTATTCAGTGGGGTCGATGTGCAGCACTTTGGGGCGGCACTCCTTGTCGAGGCAGACCAATACCTTCACCATTGTCAGTGTATCAGTAAGTGAGTGTTACCTGTATTCAGTGGGGTCGATGTGCAGCACTTTGGGGCGGCACTCCTTGTCGAGGCAGACCAATACCTTCACCATTGTCAGTGTATCAGTAAGTGAGTGTTACCTGTATTCAGTGGGGTCGATGTGCAGCACTTTGGGGCGGCACTCCTTGTCGAGGCAGACCAATACCTTCACCATTGTCAGTGTATCAGTAAGTGAGTGTTACCTGTATTCAGTGGGGTCGATGTGCAGCACTTTGGGGCGGCACTCCTTGTCGAGGCAGACCAATACCTTCACCATTGTCAGTGTATCAGTAAGTGAGTGTTACCTGTATTCAGTGGGGTCGATGTGCAGCACTTTGGGGCGGCACTCCTTGTCGAGGCAGACCAATACCTTCACCATTGTCAGTGTATCAGTAAGTGAGTGTTACCTGTATTCAGTGGGGTCGATGTGCAGCACTTTGGGGCGGCACTCCTTGTCGAGGCAGACCAATACCTTCACCATTGTCAGTGTATCAGTAAGTGAGTGTTACCTGTATTCAGTGGGGTCGATGTGCAGCACTTTGGGGCGGCACTCCCTGTCGAGGCAGACCAATACCTTCACCATTGTCAGTGTATCAGTAAGTGAGTGTTACCTGTATTCAGTGGGGTCGATGTGCAGCACTTTGGGGCGGCACTCCCTGTCGAGGCAGACCAATACCTTCACCATTGTCAGTGTATCAGTAAGTGAGTGTTACCTGTATTCAGTGGGGTCGATGTGCAGCACTTTGGGGCGGCACTCCCTGTCGAGGCAGACCAATACCTTCACCATTGTCAGTGTATCAGTAAGTGAGTGTTACCTGTATTCAGTGGGGTCGATGTGCAGCACTTTGGGGCGGCACTCCCTGTCGAGGCAGACCAATACCTTCACCATTGTCAGTGTATCAGTAAGTGAGTGTTACCTGTATTCAGTGGGGTCGATGTGCAGCACTTTGGGGCGGCACTCCCTGTCGAGGCAGACCAATACCTTCACCATTGTCAGTGTATCAGTAAGTGAGTGTTACCTGTATTCAGTGGGGTCGATGTGCAGCACTTTGGGGCGGCACTCCCTGTCGAGGCAGACCAATATCTTCACCATTGTCAGTGTATCAGTAAGTGAGTGTTACCTGTATTCAGTGGGGTCGATGTGCAGCACTTTGGGGCGGCACTCCCTGTCGAGGCAGACCAATACCTTCACCATTGTCAGTGTATCAGTAAGTGAGTGTTACCTGTATTCAGTGGGGTCGATGTGCAGCACTTTGGGGCGGCACTCCCTGTCGAGGCAGACGACGCGCGCGCCGCTCTCGTTGGCCAATACCTTCACCGCGTATACGGGGAGGTCCAGCGTACGGATTATACCGTAGTCCCTGTGGGGGAAGAACAATGTGGTAAAGAAAGCGTTAAATCAGTTATCTTCAGTTAAAACAATAAGTATGATAATTAAAAAACTAGATTTCAAATTACAAAGTTATGTTTTTCGTAAAAATGTCCGCCATTTTGAATTCATGAGATTTTATTACACATAGTTGTCACTCGCGCTGCTGACACGCGTATCGACACCTCATAATATGTCAATATTAGACAAGCCCTGTGTGGTGCTGATTTAGAATAGCTTCACCCCATTTCTGCCCTAAGGGATGAATACAGGGAATGGACAGCAGCGTTCCCCGTAAATATATACAACATCATCGCGAATAGGTCTGCCGAGCGTGGTGAGTATGGGAGACCCACGCCCAGCAGTGTACTTTTGTGGCTGTAGAAGTAGTAGACAAGCCATTGGCTGTATAGAAAAGTGCCTATTAGCTTGTCCCCATACATACATAATCACATAAAAACATAATTAACCCTAGTTTTGAAGCAGTTGTGAGTTTAAATAATTACACGAATAATTTTTCAAAGTTGTAAAAAAGTTGTTGTTGTGTTTTTGCAGTTGTGAAGTTACAAAACAACCCTATTAAAATATATTTTAGATTGTCTATTTGAAAAATGCCTCTAATTTATCCCACTTCTGATACCCGAACTTTCACTTACCCGTCACGACAGCAGTATTTGATATGGTTCGCCGTAGTATATATAAACACTGGGTGTGGCGTGGTGTCGTCGAACGCCCCGGACTTGACCCTGGACCCCTCGGTGATGGTGCAAAGTTGTTCCAGCTTCTTGGTGCAGAGCGTGACGGTGTGTTTGCCGAGCAGAGCGACTAAAGACATGTCGGAGTTCCATATTGCGTAGCGACATTTACTCACTTTCACCTGCAGGGAATAATAACTGTTTAAAAAATGGGTATTAAGGATGACATACATATTATATTGCCGTGTGATGCCGGCTTAGAATAGCATCACGCCATTTCTTTCCCGTGGATGTCGTAAGAGGCGACTAAGGGACTCGAGGGTTTCAAGTGTATTATTGCATTTTCCGGCGACAGGATCACAATATAGCAATACACAATATTTCTGATACAGCCTTAGTAGTTGTTAGACATAGCGAACATATTTTACGGCCGTTGACGCCCTGCATAACTCGCGAGGAATAAAGGCGTGATATGTGTATGTGTGTGTAATGTTATGTGGAGAAAAAAATATTATTCTCTGAATGATTACTGAAGTGTGTCCAGTATCGATAACAGCTTTTACAAAACACAGAGGCGCTCTGCCTACATTCTTCTTCTTAGCGAATCGATTCTGGCGCTCAAATATATTTGGACCAATACTCAGCAACACGCACAGCTGCCTACATTTACAAATAGGTCAAATGAGCTACTGTTTAGAACAATCTAAAACGGTATTTTGTATTCATCTTTTCGTGTGGAACACCGAGTCGTCCAACGACCCGATGAACCTTAGTGTCAGAATTTTTCAACTGCCTTCTACAAGTAGGAGGCTTCTGACATGGTTGTGTAACGACCGCCGTCTAAGTGATCATAGACAGCAACCAGGACCGTGCTATCCGAAACACGGAACCATCTTACTTACAGACAATCGGGTGGTTCAGCCCGCAATGTCCTAACCAGACTGGGAACAAATTCACAAAGTGATAAATATCAACTTTGAGAGTGACCTACCGAGAATCGAACCCGGAACCTTCTGCGCCAAAGGCAGTCGCACTGCCACTGTGCCACATCGGTCGTCAATATTCGGTATTTTGTATGAAAATAACAAATGTAGTCCGCCATTAATTGCTTTTTTGGATGGCGTCAGAACACTTACTTTTATGTAATTTTTCTGTTTATTATTTTGAATGAAGTCCAATGTTTGTTGGACAATAGTTTTAAAAGCGTACACATTTTATATTTCATTATCTACTCAGTCTATAACCGAATTATTTGGGTGTTTTTACTCACGCTAGCCACTGTCCTTTTCTGCTGGACATCTAACAGCTGGACACAGTCTGGTTCCCTCAGTAGCAGCATGCCGGTACCAGCGTACATGATCTCTTCGCAGGTCGGAGTGGAGATCTTCTTGGAGACTTCGTTCTTCAGGTTTTTGATCACCAGCTGTGAGGTACCAATAAAGGGGTTGAGTAAGTGTAAGAGTTTTAAAATGGTTTATAATAATAATAAAACTGAGATGATGGCCTATCAAATCTTTCGTTGATAAGTGAGTAACTGAAAGTACGTCTGTAATAATAAAGCATTAAGTTATATAAATACGTAAGTAAACAAAGTAAAGAAGATAACGAACCCATAGCCATCGCCGTGGCTAAGCTTTGGTATAAAGTCTTATAAAAAAATATAAAATCCCGGGCCCTAAGTCTGCTACTCTTTGTCAGTGTAACGCCATCCAAACTCAACTGTCATTCTATTGCCGTTGTGATTTTCTATACTTCAAACTGTTAGCAGACTAAAAAACCACTAAAAGCATCCAACCAAGATCCAATCGACACTGAAACTATTTTCATTAAGCAAACTTAGAGGCCAGGTTACCATTATCCATTCGACGAAGAAGATAATTTTACTCTGGGTTGTATCACTAGAGTTCTGTCTCATACCTGGTTGTTCTTCTCGAGAGCCGCGAACCTGTTCCTGGCGACCCAGACGGCGGTGGTGGCAGCCCCGCGCGCGGGCTCGCCGGCCGCCGCCTCGCCGCCGTCGCGCGGCGCCTGGTACAGCTCGTACGAGCTGTTGTCGCCCACGCGCCAGTTCACTAGCACGCACCATTCAGCGTGGTTGAGGGACATGCTGGAAATACCGAGATAGTTTAGGGTCATTTAATAGTACATATAATAGCATCACCCCTTTTCTTTTCCCGTGGGTATCGTAAGAGGCGACTTTTTTTTATGTTCGACTCTTTCATTTTAGCCCCGGGGCTATCAAATCTACGCCAGTCGGCTTGGTAGGGGAGCACGTGCTCACCCGGGAATATTTGATTGGTTGTTCAAACAACCAGCCCAATCACGCCCTTCGGGCCAGACTGAGCTCAAGAGTTGTTCTGGGAAGAACGGATCGGACTGAAGAGGGAAGAACGGATCGGACTGAAAGAGGCGACTGAGGGACTTGAAGGTTTCAGGTGTATTACAACTCGCAGGCACCGGGCTGACAAACCACTGCAGTGATACACAAATTATCTCAACCAGCCCTCCCTATTTGTCAGACGTGGCGATAGCGACCGTATTTTTGCGATCGTTACCGCTTTGCCTACCCCGCAAGGGATAAAGGCGTAATATGACATGTATGTATGTATTGATCACGTGATGAGAAAGATACACGATTGTTAACGAGGGCATCAATACACACGAGTTTTGCCGTCGGATTTTCTTCCGAGTGATACAAAAACGACCATTTCAGACATTGATCTCCTGGAACTCTATTTCTGAATTGAGCTAAATTCCGTTAACGAAAATCTGTCGTTTACGATTTCATTACGCTTACACCTATTTTTGCGCATTTTTGAAATAATAGAAAGCTGTATTGTATTTTTATTAAAATATCGTAAAAGTTTCCGTTTTACGCAAAAATATAAGGTACCTACCCACTGACATTCCTAACAAAGTTCATTGATTTAAAAACTAATAATCTCCGACAGTGAAGCGAAACTTGATTTAAAAAAATAATGTGGTCTATAGTCTAATGCTTATTTGTCACTTTGAGTTTGACGATCAGCTGTTTTGGCAAATAGTAGAAAATCATTAAATGAGTGGTTTGACCACCCTTTTTCGAAATCCGTCGACGATTTCAATTCGTAATGGCTATTTTAGGATTTCGCTAACGAAAAAGCGCTTTCGTAGTACGCAATAAAAAACGTACAATTCAGAAATTGTGCCCCTAGGGGCAGTCGGGTAAAAAGGCGCCGCTAGTCACCTGTATGGCTGGTGTCGGCCACCACCCTTGATCTGCATGACGGGAGCGTCTCTGTTAGTTTGCATGTCCAACTTGCGGAGTTGCCTGCGAAAAAACAATACAAATAATAAACTTGATGAAACGAGTCATTATAAATTTTTAATTACGTTATTTTTTCCTTAGGTAGAGCCGTTTTAATCGTATAATAAAATGGGGTATATCTTGGTTTATTATTTCAAACAAAAAAATTTGGAATATTATATAGCATAGAAAGATATAAGAAACAGTTTAGTTGTAAGAAACAGTTATCCAAACCAATATAAAAGATTGAATCTATAACTAACAGACTTTATGAAAATACTTTAAGACGAGCTAAAGCCACAGGAATGTATGAAAAATGAACTCACCTATCCTTGATATAGAACAGCATGTTGTTATGTACGGCGTACGCTGGTCGTTCTCGCTGCAGCTTGAAGAGTATCATGCCTGCGTCGTGTCCCGCCGCGAACAGGTTCAATGTGGGGTGGGCGGCCAGCACCCAGTAACTAGAATTGAGAAAAAACATTGGGTATAAAAATAATTATATTATCATAGTCGTTTGACAGACATCAGGATTTATCCTTCTTTATCTGTATGTTACACACACGCACGCACGCACTCACACAACCACACACACACACACACACACACGCGCGCACTCACACACACGCACTCACACACGCATACACACAAACACACGCACACACATAAATCACGCCTTCAACCCGTGCGGGGTAGGCAGAGCGCTAGAGATCGCCACGTCTGACAAATATTAGAGCGTTGTTTCAGATAAGTCGTGTATCACTATAGTGACAGGTTGTCAGCCTGTCGCCTAAAATTGCAATACACATAAAACCTTCGAGTCCCTTAGTCGGCTTTTACGATACCCACGGGAAAGAATTGGGGTGATGATGTTTTTTACTTCGGTCATAATTTAAGGCGTAAGCCTTACGCAAGCAGACAATACTATCATTATTATTAAAACTGCTGTAATTTATAAAAACAATACATCATTTAACTTTGATATGTTCAGATGGCTAATTACGCGCTATTTCTACTATGTGAAAGAATATCAAGAACACAAAATTGACTTTTAAGACCGTAACACTCTTCAACTCCTTGGCATGGAGCTGTCCTCTGACCTCAACTTCGGCACCACCATCGAGTCCAAGGCTCAAATTGCAGCTAGAAAGTTGGGCGTCCTGAATAAAGTTAAGCGGTACTTCACGCCTGAACAGCTTCTAACTCTTTATAAAGCTCAAGTGCGATCTTGCATGGAGTACTGCTGCCACCTTTGGGATGGCTCGGCGAAATACCAACTTGCTGCACTGGATTCGGTGGAACGCAGAGCCAAGAGATTAATAGGCGATAAAAAACTGGTGGCGACCAAGCTTCACAGCCTGGCTCACCGCCGCAAGGTTGCTTGCCTATCGGTCTTCTATAGATTGTACTTCGGAGAGTGTGCGCGTGAGCTGCACGAGCTCATACCACCGTCTCCTTTCTTCCATCGGACATCCAGACGCACGGCCGGCTATCATCCGTTCTTAGTTGAAATACCCACATTACGCACTAAGCGCTTCAAAACATCTTTCACTATGCGCACGGCTAAAGAATGGAATTCCCTGCCTGCGTCTGTATTCCCGAGTGCATATAACCTGAATCTCTTTAAGTCTAGAGTGAATAGGCATCTTCTGGGCAAGCTCGCTCCACCGTAGATCCCATCTCTGCTCTAGGGTAAGATTGGGGTCAAGAGTAAGCCCATCATAGATAAAAAAAAAAAAAAAAAAAAAAAGTATATTATAAACATTTTCTATGTTCTGGCATGGGCTGATTAGGTCAATTAAAAATATCTTAACATCCATGTACTGTACTACTGTGCTGTACCCTAACCTAAACAAATAAAAACATAATTTATATATTTACTTAACACTTTTTGGACATTATGCGAATTGGACATTTTGCTACTGAAGAACCAAGTACCCTCACGTATTTTGCGCAGCCGGTAAGATAATCGCATAAACCGTTTCAGATAAGTAAGTAATATCTTATTGCTAAAAATTGTTTTTCTTTTTTTGTATTGAACAATAAAGCAATAAAATATACTGACCGTTCGTGTTCCCGTCGGAACGTATGTAGACAGGTGCGTTTGGTCATGTCCCACACGCGGATCGACTTGTCCTCGCTGTTGGAGAGGATCAGCTCGTGCTTCGCTTGGAACAGCGCGCACGAGACGTTGTTGTAGTGGCCGCGGCAGGTGTCTACTTCCCATGCCTGTGGAAGGACAGTTATAATTACAATAGGCTTGTTTCCTGACAGGTCAAATAAGCTACTTTTTAAAACGATCTAAAACGGTATTTTGTTTGAAGAATTAGAAGTATGACGACGTGCCGTAAGTATTTGAATGGGGTCAAAACACTTACTTTCATATTATTTTTCTGTTTATTAATTCAAACTTTGAATATGTCGAAAAATGATGAATGAAGTCCGTAGCATTTTTGGAGAATAGTTTTAAACGTACAACTGTTATATTTTTTCAATGACGTAGGAAACTAGCGAATTACAGAGTTTGCTGAATTTTAGTGAAGAAAAAGTAAAATGTTAGGTATGTCATATAGTAAAAGAGCCATTTTGTTGTAAAGATGGAGGTATAATATGGGAAACTTGCGAAAAAGGAACCAACTAAGAAACACTAATACACAGATGCAGCTTTTAAGTGATCCAAAGAAAAAAAACTAGAATTTAGAAATCCTAATCTACCAATCTAGCAAATTTCGTTTAATATTTAAAGAAAGAATTATTATTGAGCCTCTTATACTAATTATGCATGCATACTGAGAGAGCATTTTCTATAGAATGTCCAATTTTCATCATCAAATATTTCGTTTTCTGGTAGCATGGAATATCTAGAATATAGAGATTTTATTTTTTGACCACACCTGTAACTAACATCCAACGTATTTTTCAACTTGTTCCTATGGTGGCATAAAATCTGTTATAAAATATTTCTTACCTTAGAGTCATTCATCCGCCACAACTTGAGCTGCCTGTCATCAGCAGCGGACACGATGAGCGGCAGGGTGGGGTGGAAGGCGGCCCAGTTGACGCCGCGGTCGTGGCCCTCCAGGACATGTTTCACTACAGCATCCGCCTGCAAGACATCCAAGAGTAATGCTTTTAGCTTCCAAACTGACTCAGAACTTTGTGGTGAAGATAGGTCAGATAATATTGGGTGAATAAAAATTGCTGCAAATATTTTAAGTTTTATCTCGACCTACGTTCCTTGGGAAAAGTTCCATGAAACTGAACAACTTTTCCCAAGGAACGTAGGTCGAAATATGAAAAAAATTTTGGACCTCCCACACAAAATTACCAACCAACCAAGTCAATTTGTTAGGGAGGCCTAAAAAAATTTCTGATATTTCGACATATGTTTCTTGGGGAAAGTTGTTCAGTTTCCTGGGCTGATTCACCCCTTGAAATATTGCTACACCTTATATATTTAGAGAAAACACACAGCACTAAAAATTTGCAAAGGATCTAGGGAAACTGATATATAAATGTTTAGTTTTTAAAATACATATTTATAGAAAATACCCCAAAGAAAATCTAATTTACACTCTATAAATATTGAAAATTAAGAAAATATTAAATAAAAACAAACTACTTATCACACTCGCAAGCCAATGCAATCAAAAATCCCCAAAACACATCAATTTTATAAATAAATAATATAATTCCCAGAAATAGTTTTGCAGAAGCAGAAGATTGGCCTCATAATAAAAATGAAAGTCTAGGCTACCAAAACAGCTCCCAGAATACATTAAAAATAAGCAAAATTATACAAATAAAGTTTATAAAAGATTTCTTATACAGTGACAGTCTAGATTCACACAAAACAGTACAAGACATACAGATTTTGGTTTCTTTTTACTGCCTTTCTTGGCATTTGTACCATGCAAGACCTCTTCACACTTCTGCAAATAAAAACATATATTTTCTACAAACCTAAATGAAAATTAAATATGCATTTCATACAATGACTGAAATTAGCTCTGGACTGGATGTTGGTATAATATTGGTGACACTCATTAGCTGGGTCTCCACTGAACGAGCAGTCTCAGATGCTCACTGCCGCGCGCAGCATGCGGCGCAATGCGCGGTCGGTGTGGACGAGTTTCGCCTGAGCAGCGCATGTTAAATATCTCATGCTCGGGCAAAAAACCGTCCACACCGACCGCGCATTGCGCCGCATGCTGCTCGCGGCAGTGAGCATCTGAGGCTGCTCGTTCAATGGAGACCCAGCTATTGAAAATCGCCATTTTGGCGGTAGCAGTCTAGGACTGTAAATACGAAAGTAGGCCGAGTTAAATTGAAGGCGTCATTGTGGCGCTGGCAGTCTAAGTAAGCATATACGAAAATACGCAGAACTAATATAGTGGCGCTACAATTAAGCTAGCTGTCACTTGTATGGGACAGCAAATCCAGTGTGTAGATAACTTCATATCAATGATTTCATATATGAAGGTGCATTCATAACTAATATAATATTCTATGTAATAACATGTTAGGGAGAAATTTTCCTTATCATGCAACTATGTAAGTATTTTACAACAAAACATTTTTTCAGGCACTGCCAATAAATAGTTTATTTCATGCCTGAACAAAACAAAACATCATATTATAAATCTTATTAGAAAATATTTGACATAAGTACTTAACCTACACTGCAGGCAGGTAGATGATCAGAACAATATAATGTAAATCTCCATGCAATATAACTAAACTACAATAAAATAAAAAAACAAGCTGATTACAAACTTACAAATACCTGTCCGAATAGATCCGTGGCCTGCGGGTTCCTCAAATGCTCTGCCAGGCCTGCGGGGCCGGGCGCTACACTCTTCTTCCTCAGGCCGGAGAAGTCCCAAACACGAACCGACTGGTCGAGAGAGGCGGAAACTAAAAGGTCTTCCGTTGGGTGAAATTGTGCACACATCACGTAATGGTTGTGACCGGTTAGCACACTGATGCATTGTCGCGATTGCCAGTTCCAAATTCTGATAGTCTGTAAGAAATTGTAGATAGAGATTATGTAATATACAGCTCAACAGTGTAATCAAGATTTATTTATCTTCAGAGATCAGCTCAGTAAAAATTTTTTGTGTAATGTATTTGTCCTATGTGTATTTATTGCATAACATAGTTAGAGATTTATATTCTAAATAATTTTTAATTTATTTTCTACTATGTAGCGATTATTTTGCTTATCAGTTTATTGACTTTATTAAACCAAGCAAATTGGTTAGTTCCATAAAATTACTAATTTTGTACATAACTTTTGTCTAATATCCTTTCAGCTGTGACGCCATCTTGGTTTGAAAAGCCTATACTGTGCGTCCGAAATCAGACACTCTCACAGACAGGGGTAAATACGCCCTTGGGTTCAGAATTTCTTTGATTTCTCTTATTCTAGTTGGAGAACTTGATAAATCTTACTTGAATTGCAATCTCAATTGATTTATCTAAGTATTTCTGCAAAATAATCCAACTAGACTATTGTATATTTAACAATATTTAACAGTTGTAGTAGTGCATACTAAGGGTACGCAAATTCAACCAATTTTTTCCAAAATGTGATGTAAATTAAAGAGTTATTTTGTAATAATGGGGTAACACATTTATTACTAGACATATTTTAATCAATAAAACATAAACAAGCGTCTTTGTCGTATGATTATTTTCTACTACAACACTTTTAAAACTTTGGTACTTTATTTAAATGTTTTTTTCTGAAAATGAAAAACAAATGAAATTTAAATAGTAGCGTAGTTTATGGTTAACACATTTCAGTTGTCCCTTCAACCTTACCATTAAAGCAGCACAAGATTTTCCGTGAAATTCAAACATACTTTTTAGTGTCCGATATCGGACGCTTCACAGACAAGGGGATATAAAATTTTAAAAATGACATACCTGGTCATCTGAAGCACTCAAGATCCAGGGGTATTCATGATGGAAGAAAGTCGTGCGGATGTAATCCAAGTGCCCCAACAGAGTGAATAGACAACGTCGCTGCTTGTAGTTCCATACCTAAAACATATGAAATAATAACAGCAACTTCTCTTATTGGAAATAGTGTTTCAAGAGTTTAAATCTCTAATATCTGTTTGTATGCGAAGCTTGAAGAATAAACAGCATTATGGTAACTTGAACCAAGCCGGGAGGAGGAAGCAATCGTCAAAAACATGGCGAAAAATGATAACAAAAGTAGGGTAACGTGTACAATGATTGGCCCTTTAAGCAAAGTCCTCACTTCGGCCTCCTGTTTCTCTGAATTAGTGACATCATACTGTTGCAAGTTAATATAGTATCGTTCCGATAAAACTTAAGAATCTTTTGAATGAAATATGGACCCTACACCTTCGTAATAAGATCAGTTTTTGTTAAATTTTCTAATAAACCCCTAGAAGCAGTATTATTGGCCCCCTTGAGCATAATCATTGACCTAATTTTTTTACAATGATTAGCCCGGCTAATCATTGGGCTGAAGGTGGGCCAATGAATGTACTACGATAAGCAATAGTGATGGGATCAAACGAATGAGCTGCATAAGGGTGCTACAAACGAACTGAAATATTATAGTTCCAAATAAAAATATAAAGATGATTGAAATTGGTTCTCATAAAGGAATTCTTTTCGTACAAAAATTTATTTAAGGAATATCAATACTTCTATTCGTTTGGAGTACCCCTGAGTAGCTTATTCAATTGCTGTGTGTAGGTACGTAGGTAACAAACAGAAAAAATAATAAGTAATACATAGCTCTATTAGGAATTTAGATGAATGCGTATACTTATTAAAAAACAAACAATATTCTTATCAATTACCTAGGTAGGTACTTAGGTAGGTAAATTAATAATATCTATAGTGAGACTTTATTTTTAGTAGGTAAAATGCGCACATCACTATTGCGTTCTTATGAACCGAGTGTAATGATTGGCCCTCCCTATACACAGTGATTGGCAGTGGCCAATAGCATCAAAAGTACAATGATTGGCCATGCCAACTTTTATTTACAGAAAGTAAATTATAGTTTTCGCATCAATATCCGAAATAACTTTAATAACTAAGTGTAAATAAAGTTCAAAATCTTACCGATAATCGATAAGCAGTATTTTAATTATTGGCCGCCATGCCATTCATTTAGGCTTTCATATAAGTGACAAGTACAGTTATTGGCCGCCTGATTATTCCATTTTAGGTTATGAATCGCGTTTTATCTGAGTTTAATTAACACATAATCACGATATAATAAATGAAATAAACAGCCATTTACATTATTTACGCTTAATTCAACAAGGAATACAGCACCAAACATGCCCAGGCATAACAGAATTTGCTAAGAATCAGCAGGTTGTGGCTCCCTCGATGACGCACCAACAAAAGACACTTTTTTTTCAGTTTTGCTAGTAAGGAATTAAAAATACTACTAAATGGTGTTACCAAGGAATAATTGGTTGTTTTGTTTATTTATTCACTTTTTTGTTTTTGTGATGGTAATCCTTAGTATTAAGCTAAAAAAACCCAAGGGCCAATAAATACAGGGGGGCCAATAATAGTATCGTTTACCCTAGTATTTATTATGTGTCGTTTTCAGCACATACCTTGATCTTGTAATCATCTCCACCCGACACAAACAGCGGCTGTTGTTGGTGGAAGCAAATGCCACGTACAGGTCCATCGTGCTCGTCAAATTTCTCCAGCAAAGTACACATACGGTAATCCCAGAGCTGTATCACGCCATTGTGCAAACTAGCCAAAACCCATGGCCGTTTCGCGTGGAACGATATCCCCTTCACCCTGGCCGACTTCGTCTCGAATTTCGTTAACATTTTGCCCTATCACTGGAGAGATTTTTCAGAAAATTCAGCGACTACAAAATCCGATACAACTCACAACTCGACAAATGTCATTTCGACCGGCTGACGTGACACGTATAGCTAGTGTTGTTTTGTAACTAGTATTCCCTAGAAACGGAATTTTGTTCACCTTTAATTTCTCTGTCTTCTCGTACAATTGCTTTCAAGGTTCAATAAGGTAGAGCAAGAATTAAGAGTTTTCACCTAAAATAGTTATCAGCTAAGAGAAACATAAGACACATATATATATTTTTTGGTAACATTTGAAGTTGTGGCAAATAACGTTACTTTCAGTATTTCGTTTCGCATCACTAAGATTACCATAGACAAAATAGACATGAGTTTTTTCGGCGGGAAACGTTCGAACCGTAAAGGCGCGCTTTGAGAAAATATTTTTTGAAAATTGTTATAAAATTGTAAATATTCATAGTTTCTTTAGTGTTTTTGTAAATATTTCTTGTACATAGTTAGGTGTACATAAATATTGAAGATGGGGCGGCGGGATAAGCCCAAGAAGCGGAAAAAAGATCCGGCTGATCCAGGAACGAATTCGGAGACAGAGGACTCCGATGTGGAGGTGGAGGCAGATAAGTACCGGCCGTATAAGGTAAAAGAATATAGCAGAAAATACCCGGAAACATCTGACCGTAAGGAATTTGTTGTTTTCCTAAAACACCAAGTCGACCAAAAGCCGTTTTCAGACAATGACAAAGTCGCCTTATCTCAGGCACTCAGAAAACATGCTGTGTCCGGCGTGTTGCACCTCAGACCTGTTAATAGGTTTAAGGTAGCTGTTACGTTCGATTTGTCTAACAACGCCAATATGTTTTTGAACAGTAAAATCTTGGATGAGTTGTCATTGTACGCGTCGATTCCCGCTTCAGGAACAGAGATAACTGGTGTCGTCAAGTCGGTACCGGTTAACCTGTCGAACAAAAAAATATTTTCGTTAATTGGCAGTTCACGTAATGTTGTTCAAGTACGGCGTTTCATGCGCAGGCGAGTAGAGGGAGGTCAAGTATCATACACCCCCACACAAACTGTTGCAGTGACTTTCGCTTCAACCCAACTTCCAGAACACGTCTTTCTCGATTCCTGGAGACATGAGGTAGCACAGTATGTTCCACCTGTAAAGCAGTGTCTGAAATGCTTACAGTTTGATCATATTGCGAGCTACTGCAAGAACAATGACGTCTGTTCCGTTTGTTCAGGTCCTCATAATTTTAAAGTATGTGATGCTGACAAAAACAAGAAACCTACTTGCGCTAACTGTAAGGGCGACCATGTAGCAATCTCGACAACATGTCCAGTAAAAAAGGCAAAAATCGAAGAAAATAAAATCAAATCACATTCAGTATCATACTCAGCATTATTTGATGAACAATCGTTTCCGCTTTTGGCGGCAAAAAATTCAGGCAAATATTTGCAAAATTTAATTAAAAGCCAAACTTTTATAAATACAGTAACTCAAGTTATAGTAAAATTAATCGCAAATAAAAACAGTGACGAAACTCCAATAAACACTGAAACCATACGTGCTGCGTTTCAGGACACGATCAGCGAGAGAACCCATACCAATAAGTAATGGATTCTCTCAATGTCGTGCAATGGAATGCACAAAGTTTATCTCATAATAAACATCAATTTACACAATTTTTATATGATAATAGTATACATATCGCAATCATATGCGAAACCTGGTTGAAGCCTCATCAGAGGCTGAATATTCGAGGTTACAACATAGAGCGCAATGATTGCGGTAACAACCATAACGGTGTATGTATTTTTATTCATAATAGTATAAATTACAATAACATCAATATTCATTTTGATAACTCTTTACAGAATATTTGTATTCAAATAACAGTAAACGGGAAAAAAATTAGTTTTGTTAGCTTTTACAGTCCAACGAACTGCAATCCTGCATTTGATAAAGGGAAATTCGATAATTTAGTCAAGTCTATCCCTGGCCCATTTGTTCTTGCTGGAGATTTTAATGCGCACCATACTGTATGGGGTTGTGGTTCTGTCACACCTCGCGGTAGAGCTGTCTTGGAAGTTGTTGACGATAATAATTTGGTTATTTTGAATGATGGTCAGCTCACTACAGTTGGTACTCTAACTTGGCGTCCGAATGCATTAGATTTAACAATTGTTTCTCCTTCATTGGCCCTTTGTTGCAGTTGGTCTGTTCATGATGATCCTCTTGGAAGTTATCATCTTCCTGTAATAACCAAAATAGTATTAAACAATGCTTCATGCAATAATAATTCTAACAGTGGTGTACATATGCCCATCCAACCCAATTTTAGGAGTGTGGATTGGCAAATGTATACTGAAAAAGTGGAACACTTGTTGTCTGATTTTCATTTAGATTCGTTTTCACCTAAAGAGGCTTATAGTTTATTTACTAAAATCTTATTCTGTGCTATATCTCAATCAATTCCGAATTCTAGTGGGCATGGCCATGACAGTCCTCGCAATCCCGATCGGTTAAGATCGGGAGTGGGTGGACGTAAACGCAGGCCCACTCTTCCTTGGTGGAATAATAACTGTACTATCGCTGTTCGTGATTCTAAAGAAGCATACATACGTTTTAAAAACAATCCAACTTTGGAAAACTATCTAGAATTCAAAAGATTACAAGCTACGAAAAAACTTACTCTTAAAATAGAAAGAAAAAAATCATGGGTTACGTTATGTTCCTCATTTAATCGCTGTACTCCACTATCAATAATTTGGCGCTTCATGCGTAAATATAACAAATCGTATATTCCTCAAAGTGTAGATGACAATGATGATTGGATTTATAGTTTTCTTCAAAAATATACTCCAGATTTCGTGGAAAATAAACCTGTATCTTGTAGTACTGCCAATTCAAATTCCAATAACAATTCTCAAAATAGTTTCATTACTCAACCCTTCACCATTCAGGAATTAAGAGCTGCTATATTTTCACGTCGAGATACTTCATGTGGGCTTGATTGTATTCCATATTTGATGTTCAAAAAGCTATCACAAGGTAGTTTGTTGGTATTGTTAGACATCTTTAACGCATTATGGTTCAATAATGACATTCCTCATGAATGGAAAATTGACTGTATAATACCCATCCAGAAGCCTGATAAACCTAAACTTGATCCAAATTCATATCGTCCTATTACCTTGACTTCTTGTGCAGGCAAAGTATTTGAGCAACTTCTTAAGCAACGTCTTGAATATTATATCGAACATAATAGATTGTTGCCAATAAATCAGTTTGGTTTTCGTAGAGGCCGTTCGGCCCGTGAAAGTATTAGTTTATTACATTTAGATATTTTAAAAAGCATTGGCGGTAACAACAAGTAAGCGTGTTTTTTGATATTGCCGGTGCTTTTAACAATGTAAATATAGACATATTATGTACAGAATTATTAAATATTTGTATCCCACTGAAACTTGTTGAATGGATACGTGCTTTCTTGCTTAATAGAAAAGTGTACGTCAAATATAGTGGTGAATTATTTGGTCCTCGTTTGTCTTCTGTTGGAGTATGTCAAGGTGGAATCTTATCTCCGTTGATATTTATTTTGTACATACGTCGATTAAACTTAATATTAGGACCCAACATCAAAAATTTACAATTTGCAGATGATCTAGTAGTTTATTTGTCAGGAAATAATTCTAAAGATATTATAAATAGCATTAATTTGGCTTTGACTAACCTTCATAAATACCTCTCATATTTAAATCTTGAAGTTAACCCACAAAAGTCCAAGGTTGTTGTTTTTGGCAAACATAATAATGTCATTCTGGCCCCAATTTATTACAATAATATTGCTTTGCCAGTTTCTTTAGATACAAAATTTTTGGGCGTTGTATTTTGTCGTAACTTGTCGTGGAAAAAGTATACAGATCACTTGATAGTAAAAGCTAACAAGGCTTGCAATGTCTTAAAATCACTTTGTGGTACTAACTGGGGAGCGGACCCAAAAGTTCTGCTCATGCTATACAAATCAATCGTAAGATCACATTTTGAATATGGGTACTTATGCTATGCGGGAGACTCCAAGCTCATTGATATTTTTGATAAAATACAAAATAAATGCATGCGCATAGTCACAGGAGCTTTTAGGACCACTCCAATTGTTTCTTTACAAGTGGAGTGTAACCTGCCTCCTCTGGCTATTCGTCTCGCTTATCTAAAAGAAAGGTTTATTCTAAAACTCTACTCTGAAAAAAATAACCATCTCATAGCTGAGCTTACCAATCCTAGCATTTCAACAATTCAAAAACCATGTTATATTTTGCAAGGCTTTTCTGAATATATGGACTGTTTACAAAACCTTCCTATCTTTCAAAATAATAATTATCTACCATGTTATGATGGACCGTATGAAAGTAAATTCATTCCAATGAATATAGTGATTGAAAATAATCTCTCTAGGAAGGAGGAAGTTTACGAAAGATTATCTCTTTGGGATGGATACAGATTTTTATACACTGATGGCGCAAAAAACGAGTCCAATGTATCTTTTGCAATATACGACCCCACTACTAAAATAGGCATTGGATATAAAATAGACAAACAATCTAGCATATTTACTGCGGAAGCAGTTGCTATACTTGGTGCGCTAAAGCACATACTAAATCGTAACTGTGGTTTTCATAAATGGGTGATAGTCAGTGATAGCATGAGTGTTTTGAAGGCATTGCAAAATAATAAAATTAATGCAAACACAAATTACCTCGTATACAGTATAAAGGATCTTTGGTTTGATCTTCACGCAAATCATCAAATAACAGTTGAATTCATGTGGACTCCATCTCATATAGGAGTTTCTGGTAACGAAAAGGCAGACTATCTGGCTCGTTCAATTTCAAATTCTCAAAGCGTTGGAAATGATTTAAATTTATTACTACCATATACTGATATAGTTGCAGTTCTGAAACAAAGAATGTATGTTAAGTGGAAGGAACATTGGGATCACATGGTACAAATAGAAAACAAAGGTTCTTGGTATGCTGCTTTGAATGTTAATTTGAAATCCGTTTCTTGGTTCCGTACCGGTAATATATACAGATGCAAGAAGTTTTACTACACAATAAGTCGTTTAAGGTTTGGTCACTGTCGTCTTAATCATCACCTGTATCGTATGAAAATTGTAAATAATCCGCATTGCGATCATTGTCAGTCACAAGACGATCAAACCATTGATCATTTGTTCTTTTCATGCTCGTCTTTCGGTATTCAGCGCCTTTTGCTGATGGACGAGTTAATCCGTATTTACGGAGAACCACATCTGGTCCCGCACTCTGTACAGACATTACTTCGAAATAATTCCACATACGTACCATTGTATAATTTTGTAATATCTACTGTAAAGGAAATTTAGTTTAAGCGATTGTATATAAAATTAATGTGAAATTATTGTATATAAAAAAAAAATAGTTTAAAAAATGTTAAAAAAATTAAAACACAACAAAATAATTTAACAAGGATATGAAATTTTTAACGAAAGTTGAACTAAAGACGAATTCTTTATATAAATACCCAGAATGGACCAAAATACTGAAGACGTACGAAATATAAAAATACATTGAATTGACAAATTACTGAAGACGTATAATTTATAAAAATACACAAGAAGAATAAACTAACTTAAGACGTATAAAATATAAAAATACATAAGAAGAAAAACACTCTGAATGGACAAAATACTGAAGACGTATTATTGATAAAAATACTCAAGAAAAGGAAAGTAACTGAAGACGTACAATCTATAAAGAATAAAGTAATGACTTAAGACGAGGCTGTATGGTCCTAAGACCTTTGCCTGTCCAGAATGGACGAAGGAACAAAAAAAAAAAAAAAAATAGACATGATTGCGCTTTTTTATAATGCTTCTCGTTTAATTGAAACTTTAAAAAGGTGACAGAAAAAACTTCGGTTGTGGTTTTTGTCTCTGATTGGCCTATTAAATTAACTCAGGATCATGCAAATAAAACACACATGTATCAACAAAAGTGCCTTCAAGTCGTTTGTTGTATTAAGATTTTAACACTTTCACGGACAGAACTGTCATAACATTCGCTTTTGCACTTGGTCCAGTGACAGAACTGGTATACCATTCCACAGTGATGGTCACTTTCTAGCCAGAGCTGTCAAGACATGCGCTCGATTCATACAAAAATAAGAAGAGCGTTTTTTAGTGTCACTGGGCAACTTTTTCCAATATTGTCAGTGTCAATTAGAACAGTATTTCTATCTCTTCAAAGTTTTGACTTACCCGTCCCCCCCCACTCCTCCCTTAAAACGCCAGAGCGGGTATACCATTCGCGACTCTATGGAACTTTCCTCAGGCGGCCGGCGAGTGTCGTATCTAGCACACGCGTCCACATGACCGTTTTCGCGCCAAATTTCAAGGACTTCTAATCGATGTAATTAGCATGTTTTTAGCTTTATTATAATGTAATAACATTCAATTAGTAGTGAAATCTCAAATACTGTACCCGTAATTTGATATTTATATTCTAAAACACTTCAAATGGTAATAAATCGGCCTAAATCTTAGCGGGAAGATACTCGATATTTTTTTTGTGTGTATGTTATCGATAATCTCCGAAATTACTAACCGATTTCAAAAATTCTTTCACTATTAGAAAGCTACTCTATCCTCGAGTAATACGATTTATTTGTTACCACGGAAAACATCTTATTCCTACAGGAAAAAGCGAAGCAGTAGGGACTGCTGGGCCTTCCGCTAGTACAAGATGAAGTAATATTATAAGTGTTTGACTGTGTTTGTGTACTTGTTGCTTCTTTACAATCTCGTGGCTTGCATTCAGGGATAAAATTTGTTAGATTTTGAACTGGAATCAGTGATTACTTACTATTGCAGAAGACAGAACTGAGGTAACAGTCGAATGCTTTAGCAGTTAGTGTCACAATTTAACTTCGCGTATTGTAACATATGCGACAGAACTGCTATAGCTTTTCATACAAAAAAGTTGTGTCAAAGTCGTGTGACTTAGTGTCCGTGAAAGTGTTAACTTTAAATTAATAAAAGTAAGGGATAAGACAAGTGTGATTCATGTAATTTGAAGCTAATTAAAGCTATTTGTTTACTGCAATTACAAATTCTAACCTAATTATTAGATCTTTGAAACTTTGTAAACCTAACCTGCAAACCAACATTTCTCAAAGAATGGATCCAGAGAAATTGAAAGAAATAGGCAAGATATGCATACCGGGCATGCGACTGAGCTTGTCCAACAAGGAGTTCGTGTCAGGACCTGGTACTTACGAACTGAGAGGTTATATCTATGCTACACTGGCCGGAGTGCTAAGGACTGAAGTTGATGAGAAGACGAAGGTAGGAAGTGCATAGTAATTAGGAGTATGGTTGATGGAAGGCATATAAAGATAGGTCAACAAAGTTTTTTGTTTTCATTTAGCTCTCCTTGAGAAAAGGTAATTTAATTTATTCAACACCATCCTGCAACTTTTATTGAAAACATACATTTTAAATACCTAAAGCTCTTTATATTACATTAGCAGCAGTTCTAGTTTCCACCAAACTATATTAAATTTATAAATTTTAATTTTTTATTTTTCAGGCAACCACAATATCAGTAGTGAGCCCAAGAACACCTAGCGTTCTACCCAAAACCGGAGACATAGTCACGGCCAAAGTAATGGTGGTCAACTCCCGGCAAGTCCACTGCACAATCCTGTGTGTTGGTCCGTCTGTCCTCGTGAGACCATATAGAGGGATTTTGAAAAAGGAAGACATAAAATCTACTGATAAGGACAGAATAGACCCGTACAAATGTTTCCGGCCTGGTGATATCATATTGGCTAGAGTTGTATCCTTTTTGAAAGCAGTTCTTTATTCTACATTGACACCCTTTCCAAACCTAGACAAAAAGTTCAAACCTATAAAAAAATTGCTGCAAAAATTTTGAGGGGTAAATCAGCCCATGAAACTGAACAACTTTCCCTAAGAAACATAGGTAATATGAAATAAATTTAGGGCTCATACAGTTGACTTGGCTGCTACAACTCTCCCCAAGAAACAAAGGTCGAATATGAGGAACATTTTTTTACCTCCCATACAAATTGACATGGTTGGTAGTTTGGTAATTCTAATTTGATATGGGTCCAAATTTTTTTGTATTATTAGACCTATGTTCCTGGGGGAAAGTTGTTGAGTTTCATGAGCTGGTTCGCCCCTTAAAATATTTGCAAAATTTTTTACTCCGTGTATTCTAGTTTTCTTTTTTTTGTGTGAAGCCTGTTCAAATTGGAAAATAAACTAAAAATCTTTTTTAAATTTCAATATCCACTAATTACCTACTTGACTCTAAACCCAGCTTCCAATGACAGAAATTCACTGGTACCACTTATCAACAGCAGAAAACGAATTGGGTGTGGTCATAGCAACCGCAGAAGGGTCGCCCCAAGGAATTGGTATGGTGCCGATTAGTTGGTCAGAGATGCAGTGCCCCAAGACCCTGGTGAAAGAACCGAGGAAAGTAGCCAGGGTCATACCAGAGAACATCAACCAAACCCTGTTCCCGACGGCTAATAGAGAAATCAAGAAAGAACTACAAGATAAAGGGGATGAAGTAATTGGTTAGAAATAAATTATTTTTGTCTATTTTTTTTTATATTTCTTTAGTACTAACTTTTAACTTTTAGTACTATGTGATGCCAGCTTATCATCTGAGAGGGCTCTCATTACTTGCCGCTCTTAATGGTCTGTCTACCACACAAGGGACAAAAGCATGATATGTGTATGTATAAACTTTTTATTTACCCATGCCTTAACATGGTAATTGCAAGTTTTACAAAACAAATTCAACTCATACATTTTACTAAAAAAACTATTAAGTCACAATTTTAAATTTATTTCAAATAATAAAATTTACAACACAATTTATAAAAAAGTCTTACATAGCATAACATACATACTTAGAAAACGAATTAATCTTAAAAAATCTTTTTTATTTTTCATACATCTACTGGTTTTACTTCATTTGATCTGGAAATAAGATAAAATAATAAGATATTAGATATTTTAAAATCGCCACACCATAAAATGTTGCTATAGAATGCAAGAATTGTTGGGTGTCCAACAATAATAAAATTTGTGATAGAAATACAAAATAAAACTTATATTTTAGATGAAAGACAGGTATTTTTTTAAATCCATTACGTTTTTATGTTTAAGATTCTCATTTTGCGAGTCTTTTATTTTGTCACTTTAACATTTTAAAGGGCATTGAATAATTATGAGACGTTTGTAAGAGCATAGTAACATTTGGGCAGTTTAGTCACGGTGGTTGATCAGATGAACGCAAATGTGGATTGTGGATATTTAGTAACATTGAATTGAATACACAACCATGTCAGAAGCCTGCTACTTGTAGAAGACGGCTGAAAAATGCTGACACTAGGGTTCATCGGGTCGTTGGACGACTTGGTGTCCGACACGAAAAGAGAAGAGAGTAACATTGAAACTTACTTATTATTGAGCATATCCTGTATCTCATCGAAGGTCTTCCCTTTAGTCTCTGGCAGCAATGTGACAGAGAATATGAACCCTATGAAGCAGCAGATAGCGAGGATCCAGAACGCTGTGTAGATGCCGTACGATGCCTCTACGTCACGGAAAAATCTGGAAAAGAAAAGCAGAAAGTAGATTTACCTACTGAACTCTGCTGGATAATGTCGGGTCCTTCATTTATGCCATGGACTTTACAATTTCGGCCCCGGGGCCATCAAATCTACGCCTGATGGCTTGGTGGGGAGCACGGGGCCACACGGAAATAATTGATTAGTTGTTCAAACAACCCTTGAGGCGAGACTGGGCTTAGGACTTGTTCTGGGAAGAACGGATCGGACTGGATTTAGCCGGTATGTGCCGGTAATTGCCACATGGAGGGACAGGCACAACAGTAGGTATGTCGTATATCCTGGTACTGTTCACATTGTCACAGATGCATTGCAGTACAAGTGTTCTCCCTTGGAGTCCCGATTCTCTTATGGTAAGTATGGCATGGCTCACGGACCTCTTGAGATAATTCTAAAGACCACTAGTTGTACGAGGACAAATTGGTGGTATTTTACCTGGTCCAGACGAAACCAGCCAGCCAGCACATGAAGGAACATATCCCGCTGGCCAAGCACTTGGTCTTCACTGGGAACATCTCTGCTACTAAGATCCAGGGCACTGGTCCCACGCCTGTGAAACAAAATATTACTTTTTGTGTCATCCTCTTTTTCGAAGAATTCCTAAGGTGGTTCGTGAATTATGCAAACCTAGAAGTAAGTTCTTATCAAATTCTCTAGATGGCAGTGATGAAGAAGCAACTCTAGAAACCTATCAGAGTAAGAAACTTGAAACTCGAAATTGAAATGTGCACGGCGGCAAAGAATATTTTTATGTGACTCTATTTATCATATCCAGGTGGGCCTAGTGGTACCCTTTGGCCATAATACCCGACCGGGCAAAGTTCTGGCATTCCGGAAAATGTAAAGGAGTTTAAAATACCATTTAAAAGTGGAGATCTGTCAAAGACCTACCTAAGGTAAAAAGAATCATGTAGATGATGAGACACAATAGAGGGATGAATGCGACGGAAGCCACATCGTACTTGTAATAATTGTCCAGTAGAGCGTATACGCCGATCAGGAACTGGAAATATAAAAAAATCGTTACATAAGTACACGGAGATCATCATACTTCGGAGAACGGTAGATCGCAAAGTGTGTCTGTATCAAAGTTTAGTGGCTTCATATTGGTGCGGTTAAGCTTTGAGTTCCCCATTCCCATCAAGCAAGAGTACAAAGGGTAAGCTAAGCATGCTGCCGAAAACTAAGTATTGACGGGACTTTGCGGCAGATTGAAAATAGTATTTATATAATTATTTATAGCTCGTAAAACATAGTTACCAGGAAAATCGCAAGTCCAAGAGATGTGGTCCACATGAGAAGCTTTCTGCCAAGTCGGTCAACTACTAAAGGCGTTATGCAACTGGTGACCACCTGAGAACAAGAAGAATGAGGGTATTTTTTCAATACCACTTATAGTTACTAAGGAAAAGGCTGCCTTTCAGAGCGTAATGCTGATGACCAAGGTGTACCTTTAAATGACCAAGGTAACCTTAGTGTCTGAAAAAAAAAATTCCGTGCTTCGGAGGATCGGAGGGCATCTTTGGGTACCTGTTGCTTCTGCTGTCTATGATTCCTTAGGCAGCGGTCGTTACTAAACCTTGTCCGAGGCCTACTAGTAGTAGGCGGTTGAAAACCTTGACACTAAGGTTCATTAGGAAGACATAGAGAATTCTTAGACATTTTGCCTTACCTGAACAACCCCCATGATGATGGTGCCATCTGAAGCGGACATCTTGGTGCCCACTTTGCCGAGTAGCTCCTCCATGTAAAACAGAAGCACGTCGATTCCTGACAGCTGCAGCAACATCGCAAGGAATATGCATATGCCTGTAATAGAGGAAACATTCTCGTGAAAGACCTTACTAGCTTAGACTAGACAAAGGAGTCAGCCCTTTCAAGGAAACTAACTAGTAACATCAAAATAGCCTCAAAGAGTCTTCTTTTTGATAAAAAAGAGATACTGCAAATGGAGGAACAAGTTTGCATTTTGTAGAGTCTTTAAGTTGTATTCTGCTAATATAGTAAGGTTGTGTTTTGTCTGGTGGTATGTGAAATATGTTGACCGTTTGGATTATGATTTCCATGGCGAAATACTAGAATTCTGATTACTGAAGATTCAAGCTTCTTAGATATCTCTCTTTGTGATCGCATCTGTCCTTCCGGCAGTATTCGGATCAACATCTTTTTACGCAATCAGTTGTCAAAGATGCCCTGCTCGCTACTGGCCTAGATATATCTGCCTAAAAAAACATTCTCTAGCTAAAATTAAGGCAGGATACAACACAAGGCAGCCTTACCTAAAGCCTTGACTTGTCCTTTTGTGGCCCATAAGTCGCTTATCTTGGGCGGTTCCTTGTATTCCCTGGTGACGATTGCTTGTAAACCCTCCAACTCAGCTTGTACCGCTTGTTTGGAGGAACCTCGGAGCTTCTGCAGGACAGCTGACGCTTCTTCGTTGCGACCTGGAAAAATAGGTGGTGATAGTTTTTCAATGCCCTTAGTTGCTCCCGTTACTATATTTTTTTAAATTGCAAACTTAAGCGTTTGGTCAGACAAATGAGTACTTACGAGTACCTAAAGTTTTCTTAGCTATAAAGAACCTGCACAAAACACCAAGGAAATAATAAGTCGTAGAAAATATCCATGAATGTGCTTTATGACATACGACATACCCTGGGGAGGCCTGCTGGACATATACAGCAGTAGACGACTATAAGCTATTGTGATTTGACGTTGACCCGTGGAAGAACTGAACATTTTGCTGTAAGTAGTCACTTACCTTTATAGACCAAGAAGAAGGGCGTCTCAGGTATGAGAAACGTGAACGGTATGTAGAACAGGGATAGGATGCCTCCGCTGGCGGTCAGGCCCCAGTACGTAGCGAAAGGGCCGATAGCATACGCTAGGAGAAATCCCACGTTGATGAATAGAAGAAAGAGGGCACTTAGGGCTCCACGGATTTTGTCCTGGAAGGTAATGAGTAACAATAATTTCTTAATACATACATACATATCACGCATTTATCTTTTGCGGCGTAGGCAGAGCGTCAATAGCTACAAAAATACGGCCGCCGTCGCCAATTCTGACAAATATTGAGGGCCCTTTCAGATTATTCGTGTCTCACTGTAATTCTTTAAGAAACTTCAAAAGCCAAGTTAAGACCATTTTAGGACACTTGTAAAATTTTCTACTCCAGGCTGCATTTGGTTCTACCTCTTTCGCCATTGTATGACAGATTACGCGTTTGGGCTTCAGGGGTTCAATTGCTGCCCGCAGTCAAGTCATACCAAGAGCAGCAAAGTTAAATGAAGCCAAGTCACGTCATTTAGGTTTCCTTTCTCACCTCGGCGATCTCGCCAATATAAAGGGGCACCATGGCAAACTGCATGCCCGTAGCGCAGCCCCACATGACCCTGGCGGCGTAAAGAGTGGGCAGGTTGCGAGCCACGCCCGCCAGCAGCCAGCCCAGCAGCAGCGGGATGTTGGAGCCGAATATGATCCACCGCCGGCCTATGTGTCGAGAGAGCGGGACTGTGATGAGGGGCCCTGCAAGGTTTTGTAAGTAAATAAACAAACTTAAAAAATATGTAATAGAAAATAGTTTTTATAACTTACAAGAGTTTTTAGAAGTATACATGTAAATTTATAGGCAAAATATAATAATGTTGTTAGTACCTATATTTTATTGTCTACCTTTTACTTAGCAGCAGTGCCCTAACTAACAGGGTTTCGTGTGTGTTCTTTTTATAAGTATCTGTATTTCACCAAATGAAAGCTCTAAAGATTTATGATTTATGAAATGATCTGTGGATCAGTTAATCCAGCAGTAAGAAAAGAAAAGCAAAGCAAAGGGAAAGAGTTTGAGTAAATAAGTACAAGTAACAGCGGTGTCATCGTATTCTGTGAAGGCTTCATACTAAGATGTTCCACGCTCTTATTACTAGTATAATACCTTAACTGACTACACCTATTAAGGTAAAGCGTTTCTTTTTTTATGGTGTCGCAACCAATTTACCAATACCAGGACTCAAACTGGAGACCATCAGTTTGAGAGAACAGGTCACAAATCGCTAGAAAACAGAGGCGGTTTATTTAAACGATCTGATTAGATATTAGCGCCGTTTTTTGTAGTCTCAATTTGATTCCTCAAGGTTGACAAAAGGCTTGTTTTATAAGTAGGTACATGGTGGATACGCAATTACTGTGGTTATTTGAGTTGATTACTGCTCCATCAGTAGGCAGTAACGTAATTAATCATGATCTAAGATTTTAAGTACTTACACGTAGAAAGACAAAGCACGCTCTAATGCCCCAACAGCAAAAAGAAAATTCGTTTTCCATACTAAAGAAACATAGCTTTGGTTCAGACAGCCCATAATTGGCCAGTCATTAAATCACATAATAAATATAAATAAAACCTTAAGGATAATAAAATATTCTACCAACATACATAAATTGGTTGTGTAGTATCTATGAAGGTAGGTACTGATGCATTATTTCCGGCAGACCTATTAAAATCATGACATGATAATAATTAAATCATGAACGGTTTAACATAAAATGCTAAATAGTTGTGCACGATTTACCTACCTATCTTACTTACCAACAATGCAATAATTTTAATCACTACCAACATACATACCTAGGTACTTAGCATAAGCAAAGTCGCTTCCCGCGTCTGTCCCTATGTCTGTATTTATGAATGCTTAAAAATGTGTTATAATGCAGTTTTTTATAGATATAGTTATTCAAGAGGAAGGCTTGTATGTATAATAATCGGGAAAATGTTTTATTCCCACGGGAAAACGATCAGCAGCGGGTGCAACCGCCAGGCGGGCCGCTAGTTTGTTTGAATAAATTTATTGCGTATGAATTTACCTAGTTACATACCTACAGATGAATATACCTGTCGGAAGCTCGTTAGATGGACAGCGATATATCTAAAGTTTTGTAACATACATACATACTTATATCACGTCTTTATCCATTGCGGAGTAGCCAAAGCGTTAACGTTTGGGACGTTAAATACGGTCGCGTTCGCCATCTCTGACAAATATTGAGGGCCGTTTCAGACAACACTAAAGTAACTGGATCTCAGCCTGGCGTCTGAAGATTGTAGGTATTTAATGCACATAAAACCTTCGAGTCCCTTCCGACACCCGCGGGATAAAAATGGGGTAATGCTATTTTAAACCGGTATCACAGAAAAAACTTTTGGAAGTCAGTGGTAAAACAGTAGGTACCTATAATCTGTAAGTTTAGGTACTTATATTTTTGTAAACAAACTTTGTACGAAAGTGACACTTCTGAACTGTCAGTTTCATACAAAGTTTGTTTACAAAAAAATAAGTACCTAAACTTACAGACTATAGGCGGTAAAGTGTGGAAATACGTAGACAGTCCAGCTAGTTAGGTAGGTAAGTTACATTTTAAGTTGTTCTATCTTTGTTAGTACGGGTAGGTACAAACTGTGGTTAAAACCGGTCTAAATTGCATCAGTTGTATAAATAAACCTTAGTCAGTCTCGGTTTTCCGGGCTCTGAATTATTTACATTATTTAATAACTTATTAGGGACTCAAGGGCGTCATGTGTATTATAATTTTAGGTGACGGGCTGACAATCTGTCCATATCAAATGCCCTTAATTAAATCTACGACCGATGTGGCGCAGTGGTAGTGCGACTGCCTTAGACGCCGAAGGTTCCGGGTTCGATTCTCGGTGGGTCACTCACAAAGTTGATATTTATCACTTTGTGAATTTGTTCCCAGTCTGATTAGGACATTGCGGGCTGAACCACCCGATTGTCCGTAAGTAAGATAGTTCTGTGTTTCGGATGGCACGTTAAGCCGTAGGTCCCGGTTGCTGTCTATGATTACTTAGACGGCGGTCGTTACACAACCATGTCAGAAGCCTGCTACTCGTAGAAGGCGGTTGAAAAATTCTGACACTAGGGTTCATCGGGTCGTCGTTGGACGACTTGGTGTCCCACACGAAGAGAGAGAATTAAATCTATGTCAAAAGTGGCGCATTTTATTGTCGTTAACTCTCTGCCTACTCCGCTGTCTTAAAAATATACCTACTGGTGGCGTCTGGGCGGCCCGCTGTGTCAAACGTCTTCCCGTGGGATCAAGACGTCTTTCTGGCAAAAACTGTATCAAAATTTGTTGTGCGATACCCATAGGAGGAATTAGCAGTGTCCATTACTTATATGCTTTTATGATGCGTACCGCGACCTAGATTTTCTATACACCTTGTGCGTGTGTTGTGTCAAAATTCTTCACTTGTTTTGATAAAACTCATACGATTTGACACGTCTGAATAATGCCTCTTAACGGGACGCATCACAAGCCTCCATGACAGAACAGAAAAATACAAGTAGCGACTTCATTTTCTACTATGTCTTGATGGAAGATATGTCGTCTTCTTACCTAGCAGTCCTCCAAGCACCAGTAAGGATCCGACCCACGACACCTCTTGGGGCTCCGGCTTCTCAGGGAGAGGCGAATTGGAACTTTGCAGCATTGGGATGACGGGCGAAGTCCAGCCCATGGACATCCCAGTACACAGGCTGCCGTAGCTTGCTGGAAAAGAAGCTCTACTTAAAAAAACTCTTTTCCAGTAAAAATTGCTAGTAAAATCCATAATTTTATTACGTTTATTTAAAATGCGATTAGCCTTTTTGGACACCCTGTAGGTGGGTGGATATTTGAAAACGGTTCTTCAGGTCCCTTTCCTGGCAAATTTAAAATTTTAGTTTTATGGTTATTTTATCATTGTGTAATAATGAAGGCCTATTGAAAAGGTTATTTACGAAAAAACACTTAAATCGAACCACAGGTTTCGTCAAAATTCAATTTTGAAATTTGAGGTGCCAGTCAACGGGACATTTTACGCCAGTCAAGGGACAAAGTAATTATTTAAACAAAATATTTGAATAAAATCTGTTCATCTTTTGCTTTTAACTAAGTAGAATAGAAGTATAAGTTGCCGCAGCCTACCAGCCAGACGCCCTGAAGCCCCAGTCTGGTTAAGAAACGACGCACCTAGTCACAGACAATTTGCACGTGCTTAAAACACGACACAGCCAGTCTTACATACGAAATGAAACAGCCACAGTGTTCGACAATCACAGTTGACAGGCGGGCGTATGTGATCTGTCGACCTCCGGAAGAAGACTGTTTGTAAACAGCCGAAACGTATACCAAATTCTCCACCAACACAATAGTCGTTTAAACTTAGGCCATAATGAAAAAGCTCATGAGACAAGAAGAAACCACCGAAAAGATTATGACCTGAGAATTAACTGCGTTGTACATTCTGCTACTAAACAGACGAAGATAACCTTAAAGATGACGCAATCAGCCTAAGACATGCATAGCTCAGATAGCCTTAGACATCACTAGGCAAGCAACCTAACACACGCCGCTGTATACATGAGACACGACGCAATCAGCTTAAGAGACATTGCCATCAGACAGAGAAATAACGTAGCTAACCTGAGACACGACGCAGTCACCTTAGAGACGACGTAATCAGCCTGAGATACGATGTACTCAGCTAAAAAGACTCCGACATACAATGCAATCAGCTTAAGAGACGTCGCAACCAACCTGAGACATAACACATCCATGCTGAGATACAATACAGACAGCTGAAGAGACGTCGCAATCAGCCTCAGACAACGCAGTAGGCTAAGAGACGTCGCAGTCAGTTTTAGAGATGTCGGAGTCACCCTTAGTGAGACATAACGCAGCCGCCCTGAAATACAACGCAGTCTGCTTAAGAGACGTCAAAATCAGCCTGACATAGCGCAGCCACCCTGAGATACAACGCAGTTGCTTAAGAGACTTCGCTTGATGACCCTGAGTGAGATAAAACGCAGCCAATCTGAGATGCAACGCAGTAAGCTGAAGAGACGTCGCAATCATTCTGTGACATGACGCAGCCACCCTGAGATACAACGCAGTCACCTTAAGAGACGTCGCAATGAGCCTGAGTGAGACATGACGCAGCCACCCTTAGATATATCGCAGTCAGCTTAAGAAACATCACAATGAGCCTGAGTGAGACATGACGCAGCCACCCTTAGATACTCGTACATCGCAGTCAGCTTCAGAGACGTCGCGGTCAGTTCAAAAGACGTCCAAATCAGTCTTGACGAGACATAACGCAGCCGCTCTGATATACAACGCAGTAGCTTAAGAGACGTCGCAGTCAGCCTAAGACATAACGCAACCACCCTGAAATACACCGCAGTCAAGATACGTCGAAATTAACCTGAGACCTAACGCAGCCTTCCTGAGATACAACGCAGTAGCTTAAGAGACGTCTATCAATCAGCCTGAGATATTGCGCAGCTACCCCGAGGCCTAACGCAGCCACATCTAGAGACATAAAGCAAGTGTTTTTAAACTATGTTATCTGCACGAAAAACAATGCTGTTCACCAACTGAAAACCCTTAATTTAACTTAAGGTACCCATGGGCAGACATGGGGTGGTGCTATTCTACTCTTCAGGCACACCTTTACACAAAAAAATTGCAAAAACAATCATTAAAATAACATTAGTCACTTGACTGGCATAAAATGTCCCTTGACTGGGAAAAATGCCAGTCAAATGAAGCCAGTCAAGGGACAATTTTCTATATTTTTAGTGATTTATTGGTAAACGCTTGAATGTAATCAAAATGATTAAACGAATCTTAAATCTCGCTTTATTATGCGACATTATTTGTTCAGAACAAATCCTCTGTAATAACTCTTTCATGAAGAAAACATGCACAGGAAAGGGACCTGGCGCGGGTGCAAAAATAGGATCAAAAAATTTAACAACTCCTATTTTATTCTAGAAGTGCCAAGGAGCTATATGCTCCTTCTCCAGGGATGAAGAAGTAATCCTGGCAGAAGGCAGAAACAAGACCCAGCTCATAGTTCTTTTAGTTTCAGCGATTCAGTCGTTTTAGACCACGTATTCAGAAAACACAAAAACGTGTGACCAACACAAACTGTCATTTTTATCGGTATACGCAGTTAAATATTGTCCAATTAATAATTTTCTATAAATCTACATGATATAAGGATTATTATGATGGGTGAAAAGTTATATGATGTCCAGCTAGATAAAACTCTATACGTGTTTGAATTTCGCAACAGCTGAGTGTGACACGCGAAGAACGCGTGTTTTGGCCCCGATTTCAGGTTTCAGATTAAGTTTTAGTTAAACATATTTCATAATTTGTGGATGGAGTTTTGGTTTCTGAATAGTCAATTTAACATTATTTCGTGTGAAAGTTAGTAAAAACCTGTAAGTGTTATACTTTTGAAGAAATTAACGTGTGACCGCAATTTTTACCCTCTCCAGGAATCACCCAGGTATGTTTCTTGCTAGACTTGTAACGATTCACAGATACCTAACTAAATGGTGTTCTGTCTTACTGAGGATTAACAGCATTTTATTGTACATCATCACTATCATCATCTGGTTTTTTTTGTATGACTACTAATTTAGCCACAGGAATCTTATTATCTGTTGCTCTAAGTTAGCTGGAAGAGATTTTTTAAAGCTGACTTAAAATTTGAAATACCTATTTGAGGGTTTGGTAGTTTTTAATAATGTTTTATGTATGGTCGCCTGTTATAAGGCTTTCACGAAAAGCACCTATTGTAAAATTGTGTATTGTTTATATTAAGAGTAATTAAATTGCACAAAGATAAAACGCAGATTAAATGAAACAAAGATTAAACGCAGCATATGGAATCCCCATAGATACCGTTAATATTATTCAATACTAACTTAATTATAGTTGTTACTACGTACCTACGTAAGAAATAAATGTTGAGATTTTAATTAATATCTATGCGATGATCGTGACTGATCTCAGTTAGATCACTAGAGCGATAAATAAACTGTAAATAAATTAACTGCAAATATTTCAAGGGGTGAACCAGTCTATGAAACTGAACAACTTTCTCAAAAAATTTTGGATTTCTCTTGTACAAACTGACTCGGTCGGCTGGTACATTTGGTAAGGGAGGCCAAATTTTTATTCATATTTCGTCCTTTGTTCCTTAGGAAAAGTTGTTCAGTTCATACGCTGGATCATCTTTTAAAATATATGCGCTTTTTTATTTACATCCTGAATATACGAATTATTACAGGTAGTTATTTTTTAAACGTTTAACGTAAATTTTTAAACCTTTTTGCGGTAAGATGGTAAACCCACAATAGTGGTCAGTGGGTAAGGCCCATCACATTTTGCCATCACATTTTGTTTGGAAATTAGAATGATTTACACATTTCCTCTATGTTTAAGCCACTTGCTAAGCACTTGGAACATACTTACTTGCAATCATATTTTGAGAATTCTACTCCTACTATACTTATTCATTCGTAATTATATATGCATTAGTAAGTTTGTTGCGGTAATTTCAAAGCATATATTTCGTTAAAGTAAATATTTCGCTATTAAAAATTAAAAAGAATATTCTCGTCTACATACATGGTACCTATACTGTTGAAAACCTATACTGTACCCACCCAATTTAAAAAAAAAAAATAATATAGCTCACCTAACGAAGCTGCTAAATATTGCCGCCATTTTAGTTTGATCTCCTCTTTAAAGTTTTCAAACACTTTCCGTGGCATATTGTAGGTATCTCTACAATAAACTTTTGATCACTTATTTTTCTTTTTTTTTACTAAGCCAGGCAAAGGACGTGTAGACAGAATGCCATCGCGTTTAACTGTGATCCTGTTTCTTTGTCAGTTAACTAGTTTCCCTTCACTATGTTTTTTTTTTTGTTTACTGTATATAGTAGGTACGTACTTAGTTTACGTATAGCGTAAATAAATAAAAAGTAAATTAATTGAGTGATTCGAGCTTGTAGTAATGATTGGATGGAAATAGATAGTTCAAGGTTGTCTATCACGAAAGCGAGAGAAAATTAGTAAGTAGTAGTCGACCACGAAAACGATAGAGATACGAATTAGATGCCTACGGAGGTGGCTTAAGGCAAGATAGGGATAAATGGAAAAAGGGGGAAGCCTTTCCCACTGCAGGTTCATAATAATAAAAGTAAAGTACCTAGTTGCGTAAGTAGGTAAGAAGGTAAAAACTGATGTAGATGCAAATGCAACTATTTTTCACCAAATCAAAAAACAGAATTTTTCTTTTGACTGTCATATTACGAGAAACCCAATTAGCTGACTGATTTTCTGTAGAAACTCGAAAAGTCCCGTTTTCTTTATTTTCTTTTTTCGACATTACGGTCTACAGGGCCGACATTATGTATGCTCCATAGGGAAAGTTGTTCCATAGAAAACCAAAATGTAAATTTTCCAATGGATTTTTTATTTAAATGCGACCAGAGTGATTTAGAATGTTGACATTGCACGGGTTGAACTTGCGGTCAACTCCAAGGTTGCAGATAATTGTTTTCACGTAGGTTTTTTTATTAGTTAATCAAAAACTACTTAATGATTAGAATGGTGTTCTTTTTGTGAAGTTCCATGAAATTATATAAATTACTTACTATTAGAACGAATGTGATTGTTTTTGACAAACATACGAAGTACCTAAGTAATAAAACTTTTTAAAATATGAGTGCCTACTTAGGTAGAGCTTTGAAAGTCCCATGTTTTATCACGTCATTTTGTAGGAAAGGTACTTTAAGTACTTTTTAGGCGAAATACTGACAACCTGTCACTAGGTATAGATACACGAGTTATCTGAAACGACCCTCAAACATTTGTCAGACGTGGCGATAACGACCGTAATTTTACTGTTGGTAATGTTCTGCCTAGTTCTGGCGGGGGCCAGGGATACAGGCGTGATTTGTGTGTGTGTGGTACTTTTTGTATATGCCGATTCCCGATATGCTCTTTGGAAAAAGTTGTTCGTTTCAAAAGAATGTCGTTTCTTACAGGTTTTTATCGCATATTTAGTCTTATTAAGTTACAATTTTTTTGTTACACTTTGTAATAATACTAATAATCTTTATTTTATTAGTTATTATTACCTACTAAGTAAGGCAATTTCCGCATAACCGTCGTAGTGGTCGTAGTAGGTTAGGTACCTACTATACATGCCTTCGTTGTTTGTATTCATAATAAAATTATAGCTTATAGTCTGTAAGTTTAGGTCCTTATCTTTTTGTAAACAAACTTTGTATGAAAGTGACACTTCTGAACTGTCAGTTTCATACAAAGTTTGTTTACAAAAAGATAAGTACCTAAACTTACAGACTATAGATTGATATTTGATACTCACACACACACACACACACCCACCCACACACACACACACACACACACACACACACACACACACCCACACAAACATACACACATACAAGCCAAAACACACAATTACACACACAAGTAGGTATTTAAAGAAGGGCACATTTCGTAATTTTCCGTAACATCCGCTTTAGTTTTTGAGGTAACTTGTATTCGCTTGCTTTGAGTTCCAAGTTTTTATTAAGTTTTTAAATCTTTTAATTCATGAAATGTTACGTTTTCCGCTGCTTAGCGACATCTATGCGAGTTATAGATGAATGAAGTGCAACCGTTGCAAAGGGCCGAGTAGTGAGGAGAGGACAACCATGTTCTCGACTCTCGAGTCTCTCGGCCGACATTTGCCCGCGTTGAAGCTGCTTTCCGATAGATGGCGATAATAGTTTTAATAGTTGTTTACAAGATTGACAGTAGCTGTACTGTACCTTTAAGCTGTACATTAATATTCAATTTATTTTCTCGTATGTAGTTTTTACATACATACACATACATACACATATCACGCCTTTATCCCTTGCGGGGTAGGCAGAGCGTTAACGTCCGTAAAAATACGGTCGCTATCGCCACGTCTGACATTTTTTTGAGGATTGTTTTCCAAGGTTGTTTCAGAAAACATTGTGTATCACTATAGTGACAGGTTGTCAGCCTGTCGCCTAAAAATTGTAATACACCAATACCCTCGAGTCCCTTAGTCGGCTCTTACGACACCCGCGGGAAGGATGTGGGGTGATGCTATTCTAAGCCGGCATGACACGGCGGTAGTAGTTTTTCCATATTAAATATAATGTTATGTACAACTTAGGTTTGGCTAGATAGCAGAATATTGACTGAATCAAATTCTATGTCCTGTATTTATACACCGCACTCAACTCTAGGATCAATCATAGGTGCGACTTTGAGATGCTGTTAGTATTGACTAAGGTCGATTTCAGAGTTGAGTACGATTTATAAATACGGACCTATGACACTGAAATTCTTTGTGGATGTTTTTTTGGCGTTAAAACTGGTATAAAATAAGTTTTATTATAACATATTCCAATATAGTAACCTACCTAGGTAGGCCCAATGAATTAACATTATCCAATAAATTCGAGTCCGTATGTCCAAGTATTCCTTGGCCCAATAAATTAAAAAAACTGACCCTCATTGAAAACGCAGAACCTTATTAAACGTGAAAAGGACGGGACAAGTCCACAGTTGCAGTAAGAGGAAGGAGGATTAATCACTTGTACAAACAGATGGACGAGACGAATCGTAAAATGCTGGTCTGTTTTCAATCGAATTAAAAGACCTAGGATAGTCGCTGCAGGTACCTATAACTTGACTACTTCAAGAATGACGCAAGAGCACGCAGTAATTGAAAACTTACATAGAAGCAAATTTTTGATGGGAAAATATCTTACTTCGTGATGCTGTCGTGATGTGATGGTGTCGTGATGCAGTCGTGATGGTGTCGTGACGGTGTCTGTCGTGATGTAATGGTGTCGTGATGGTGTCGTGATGCAGTCGTGATGCAGTCGTGATGGTGTCGTGATGTAATGGTGTCGTTATGGTGTCGTGATGGTGTCGTGATGGTATCTTGATGCAGTCGTGAAGCTGCCATGATCGTGTCGTGACGCTGCTGTCGTGCGTGACACTCGTGACGCTGTCGTAATTCTTCGTGATTTGTCGTGATCTTGTCGTTATTCGTTGTCTTTGTTGATGCTGTTGTGATACTTCCGTCTTAACGCGTCATGAATTCATGATTTTAAGCTTTATTCATGACGTCAACCAAACTGACGAGCCGTGTAATACAGCAATCAAAATCGCTCTCCAACGATTTCCGAGCATGTTTTCTTTTTTTTTCGCCACCTCCGCGCCGGCGCGTTCCTTTTTTGTTGTCTATCGGTTGCAAAGCCGCGTGTTTGAAAAACGGAACGTACTGCCGCCAGTTGCAGAGCGGTTACTAATTGACACTGGCCGAATTTGACGAGCCGTTTTGCCATGTAGGTAGGAAGGTTCCTCTAAAGATAGAGGTATAAAAATAGAAAGGTAGATTGTTATGTTATAGTCTGTAAGTTTAGGTAAGTACTTATATTTTTGTAAACAAACTTTGTACGAAAGTGACACTTCTGAACTGTCAGTTTCATACAAAGTTTGTTTACAAAAAGATAAGTACCTAAACTTACAGACAATGGTATGATACCACTGTATCCAGTTTCTTTGTTGGCAGATAGTGGTTAGGTTAGGTTAGGTTAACTGACATAAGTCAGGTTGTTAGGTTTATTTATCGATTGTCTAAGGCCCGTATTTATAAATCGCACTCAACTCTAAGATCAATCTCAAAAGCGATTTTGACAAACGGTTTATAACGAGTGTGGTTTATAAATACGGGCCTAACTGTCATTCACCTTTCATTGACATCTTAGTCGGCTTCATTATTATTTTGACACTGCAAGCCCATCTAACGCAATTTCTCTAAACAAAATCGATTACCTACCTACTTATCTAAAGGAAAAGTAATATAAGTACCTAACCTAGGTATACTTGTATTAAACTGATTAACCCATCTTGACGTGACGCAATTTCTCCAAACAAAATCGATAGGCTTATTATGCCTACCTATCTAAAAGAAAAGTAATATAAATACTTGCATAAAAGTCATTAAAACTCTAGCTTATATTGTCTTCAGATATCCAAACAACCCCAGGACCTTGTGTGACTGAATTGACCTCTATTTTATGAGCTGTCATCCTCTCAAGCGTCCTGCGTCATTCCCAATTCGACATCTTACCAAAAAAAGCAAAAAAAAAGTGATCTATCCGATCGATTTCCACGGTTGTCGACAGAGTTGCGCCCGAATCATTCAGGAGCTCAATTTCTAAAAGCGTGAATTCTGAAGTCGTGCACGGAACTCTGCAACGACTGGTCTACTACGACAGCCACAAAAGTCTACTGCTGGACATAGGCCTCCTCTTATTGGGGGTGTTTGCCATAGACGACTGGGCTAACCCCTCGAAGTGTACAACTGGTCCTGCGGGAATTTTTGTATGTCATGTACCTATACAATACATACATACTTACAAATGGGAATTTAATAGGGGGGTGTAATGGATTTGAGTAGTAGAACGTGTGCGTGTGATGCAAGTGCAATTAGTAGCTTGCGAAAATTCAAAAATTGAGCTCTAGAGTAATTCTCCAAATGGAATTTGGATACCAGATTCTAGCTATGAAATAAACGGAAATTGGTATTAGTTTAATTAAACAGATGGTGCAGTTTCTCTTACTTTTTTATTTACTTAGGTAAATAGGCAAGTCATTATAAAAACACTTGAATAAACTACACTTACTTCTTTACGTATTATGGTGCGTTCAGGCAATAGGTAGTTAGTCTGTCCACTTCACTCATGAAATGGTTGCGATTTTTTTTAGACTTACGTTTTTCAGCAATTAATTAATTACCTTTCTAGGTGCAGCAACATTTACTGAACGCCCGTCATCATTTTTATCCGGCTTGTTGGTAACGATCACGAAAAATCGAAACTTTACTCGTAAAAACTGAATTCTTCATGGTCATTTCATGAGTTATGATGACCGACTGTACGCAAATAGCTTGTAAAATAACGTTAATAATCAAAGAAACCCAAGTACCTATATCTACTCTATAGGTGATGATTCAATTAAAATTAAATACCTATCCAAAAATATACATTTTCAATAACTTGTTAATTATTTCCGACACGACGCTCAGTTATAACATAAACCCATAACAAATAGCTTTTTGATGCCTGAAAAACGAGCCTGTCTGCACGTCACCATGGAAAACCTCATCAAAAGGAACACGAAAGCGAGTCTTAATAATCAGTTAGGCATGACATCTAATTTGTGTCCAATTTGAGAACTTAATAAGGCGTCAAAACGGCGTCAAAGCGGTCCGAAAATATCTGAGGCGATGTAAAAACCACTGCTGATATGACCCAGTGGGTCTAATAAGTACCTACATTTTAGTTTTAGGTAAATATGCAGAAAATAAGAAATTAACAAATGACAAGCGTTGACTGCGATTCGAACCCAGGCACATGGGGTAAGTATACCGTCCCACTGCTCTGCTACAGGGCTATCGACGCATCAATCGACCTTCGTCAATTCTTTTACCTCTTGATGCTGGTCCCAAAAAAAAAAGGTAGTGATGTCAGATCAGGACGTCCCCCACTCCTGAACTTTGAGACTCATTATCTAATTCCTTACAGATATTTAAAAACGAAAAGTACGAGTCCAGTATTTTCCGATAATCTAAATTACGAACTAAATGGATTTGCTTTTTTTTACCCTGTTATCTACACAACTAGAGCCACTGGGTCCATTCGGCAGTGGGTCTAGTGACAACGACTCGTCCGAAAATATCTGCCGGAAAACTAATTGCGTTCCGTTACACGCGGGCGACAATTGACAAATGTGTTCGGTGCCGCGCGATACATGTGATTAGCTTCGGAATGGATAGGGATATTCTTTTTTTGAATAGCAGCTTTCCGTTTTCAATAGAGATGGCGTTACGAGGTGGAAGTCGTACTTGGTAGAAATATAACATGCGCGTAAAATAACGTTTTTATGGGTGAGATTTTTCTAGAGTATTTATGATAGTGTTTTACTGAGGAAAAAAGTACCTATGCAAAGTCAGCTCATTAAAGTAGCAATCTAAATTGAAGTTATCCAATTTTTCCGAAAAAAAAACGTGTATCAGCACTACCCAATCTATAAGATTCGTACGTTAGAACATTATAATTTAATGTAAGATACAAAACTGCAAAGACATCTGTATTTAGAATTTTGAACGCACGCATTTGCTGATGCGTCGGTTTTGGGGTGGGGTGCTGTGATTCTCCAACTAGAAAATTGGGTTGTTATTATTATGGTAATGTTAGAGATAGAATTTAAATCACAATCATATCGTTTAAGCGAGCTCTAGACGCTATGACGATTATTAAATTGGAGTTACTATTATAACGTTCTTAACGTATACTTAATTACATACAGTATGTAAAAAAAATCGCTGCAAATATATTGAAGGGTGAACCAGCCCATGAAACTGAACAACTTTCCCCAAGAAATATAGGTCGAAATATGAAAAATAAACTTTGGACCTACCATACAAAATTGCCAACCGAGCAAGTCACTTTGTACGGGAAGTCCAAAAAAATTTGATTAGATATTTAGGCCTATGTTTTTTGGGGAAAGTTCTTCAGTTTCATTGGCTGTTTCACCCCTTAAAATATTTGCAACTAATATTTTTACACCCTATATTGTTAGGTATTATATGAAAGTCTTTAGGGTCTGTAATTTTTCGTCCAAACCATCCGTCTTTATTATCGATCTTAATAAACAACTGGGTACCTACTTTCTAATCACATTTTGTAAAATCTGTGAAGAATCCTAATCCGCGTAAACCAGAACGTGCATCTCGCCTGAAACGTCAAACTTTAGGCGCGAAAGTGAGCTTTTGGCGGCAAACTATAAAGTTCGGTTTCCTTTCAAAATGGCTTATGGTGATGGTTAGATGGAGTGTTACCGGGGGTCTATTTGAAGATGCCTTTGTTCAGCAATAAATCATTGCGTGTCAGCCGTCTGGTTGGCGGCGTGACAAATCGCTCCATAGGCGGGGTTGATGACTATTTTGGGGTTGGTATCCCAGGTATCACGTTCCTTTATAATAATGAAATAAGGGGAGTCATTGCGTTCTTAATTAGCTTCACGTCTTTTGATTCGGTTTTCCTGAGTGGATGTTTATTGTGTAATTTGGTTTGATAGATTGATCATTAGCGGCATCTGTGTATATCTCTATCTCTTTTCGATAAACAGAATTGAGAATTCGGGATAAGCTCCATTGTCATAAAGTCTATAACGTAGAGAAAGGTAATTCAGAACAATTTATTTGATAAAATGTTGATATTTGCCACTAAACAAGAGTTGAACTGAACCTCTTTAAAAAGTTCTCGACGCATAGAGATACGACGTGATATATTATTATAGTTTTTGTAACATCTTGTAATAGCGCAAGATGTAAAAAAATAACCTCAATCAAAACGGCAACCATTTGACTTATTTATTTTTCTAGTTGATTTTCTTTCAGTGTTCAAGATTAGATTAATATTGCTTTGTGTGCCGTCTTTGAACGTGCCATGAATAATGGTTCGCAGTCTGTGTCTCATCTCCGTTCGTAATTGGGTAGTTAGATTGTAATTACTATTTGAGAACTAATTGATGGCATAATTTAAGATAGAACATCGTTCTCGCGCTATTCGGTTTTTATTTTTTATAGAAGATTGATTGTCTTGCCCCCTTTTTCAGTAATAAGCGATTTAGATATTATACAAGTTTACACATGTAGTTAACTATTATGATTATGATTTTGTGTATGATTGATTACACATGTGTATGATTTTCTGGTATTTTTCCAGTTAAGTACAGTTTTTGACGATAGAAAATCCGATAAGAAAACCGGATATGATGACACACGCAACTGCGTCAGTTTGCGGTTGTCAAAAATCGCAAATTTGTTCGATCTGTGTGCGATTATTTTTCGTGTTATTACAAAAAGAGTTTGACAAAGAAGATATCATTAAACTCATTGGACATATAATTATGTAAAAGTTATTTAAACACTGTCTAAATTGTATATTTAAGTTTTTGTTATCATAATCACACTTTTTAGCTCTGACATGTTTTAAATGCATATGAAATATGGATTGAAGGTAGAAACTTTCATATTGGGTTATTGATTATCTGCGAAATTCATATTAGAGTTCGCGCCAAGAAAGGAGTCCCACGGAGAAAAGCTTAAATGACCTTTAATAATACTAAACTGAAGGGTAATTTAAACCCACCTCGGCGGAACTCTTTTCTTGGCGCGGACTCTATAAACGCGTCAAAAACCCCATTCAAAGATGGCCGCAAATAATTTCCCGCCAAATTGTCACACCGTACGCGCGCCAAGAATTTTAATAACCAATTTGTATTTAACAAATCTCTTCGGGGACTTATTTTAAAACGACTCCTTATAAATGGCGTCTTCCAGTCCTCAATTGAATGTTCCCGTGATAAATCAGAATTAATTTGTTAAGCCAATGAGTGTTTTGTAAATGTGAAGCTTTAGTGAAGTAAGTATTTTATGATTGTTGAGTGAGTCAACCTAATAGTGTGTATTTTAGTACTCAGTGTATTACGTACGAATCGTACGTAATTTAACGAATTTTAAAAGTAAATCACCATAGTCATCCGCTCGCAAAACGTGCGGGGTGCGTGAGGGATTTTAGTGCGTATCCGATGTTCGTGTATTTACAAATTGCAAATAACCTCCATTATTTGATGCGTATTGTTTACTAATTGTTTTCGTTGTTATTTAAGTTGTAGTAAAATTTAGTATTTACGGTACTTTTTGACAAAATAAGAATGAGGTCTGTTTGAAATAAGTTTATACAGATGACATGATTGTGTTTACAAAAAGGGCACCAGTTTTTTGAAAAAGTTTTATCATAATGTGATCTGTGTGCGATAGAAGCAGAGAAGGATGTGTACCCGATTTGGAAATGACACTCACAAGAAAGGTACGTTTGCAAATTGGCTCGCGATGTTTTGTGAATAAGGTACCAATATAGTTAGATAATTTTGTTTGTTTAATAATGTGACGTTTGCCATGGTAAAATCCGGTTAATGTTTCGTTTCCGAAACACCTTCAAAATAACTACATAAAAAAATTTGAAAAGCATCTTTGTTTTACCTACTGCCTACCCAGTGATGAAACCCTGTGCACGCCACTGCGTACGATTAATTTCAGAAATATTACACTATCTATGTATCAAATATCAATAATACTTTTAAACCAACATGCATAGACTTTTCTAGACCCTTATAACTTGCCAGCAAAACTTGGTCGGGGGACTTGATGATTATAACAACAAAATGAAGATAATAGTAAAATGTAAGCTCATTCATTAAACACGTTATATTACGGTCGTTAACGCTCTGCCTACCCTGCCAGGGATAAAGGCGTGATTTGTGTGTTAAAAAAGGTTTACTCTATAAAATCGACACCTTTGGAGTGTTGACGTGCTCTGAGGGGCTTATTATGCGTTGACACCTCGGGGATCGCAACGTCGGATAGCTAGTGTTGCCAGCCAGTCACGATCGAGGCTCTATTTTATTTTATTTTTGGTTTCTTTGGGAAACTTACAGCTTACATTGTTAAAAAACAACAATATAAAATTAGCGCGGCAACGCATCTAGCGTTATGGGGACCTTTGCACCCGAATCGAGGAGGAGCGGGCTCGTGAATAGGTAGGTAATTTAGGTTAAGTACTTAGTTTTAAGTTAAATTTTCCTGTATATATAAAATTATAGCTAATTACAATATTCTTTGGCTGAGAAGGTAGAACGGAAAAGAGGTCGAGGTAGACGCCGACGACAGAACAAGGAAAAGTTCAACGTCGTGTCGTATCAAAATGTGAAGGAAGATACTGGCGGAGAACCAAACTGTATGGCGTATGCTCCACCGACAAGAGCCAAGCTCATAAATATAGAAAAAGACGTCATACGTTCCTATTTTCACACAAAGTACCGTTTTAGATCGTTTTAAAAAGTAGCTCATTTGACCTGTGCCTCGTTTTTCGAAACTACAGGCTATAAATTCTACAGGTGAAATTCGATGTAGGTACATGGCGTAGCGGGTCAAAAATCCTGGTTTGTAATTTTCCACCGGCTACGCAATGTACATTGTACACCTGTAAAATTGTAGCTTGAAGTTTCGTTGCATAGGCCACTGCCAGTCCACATCCCTATTATAACAAAAGTAGAGAAATCTGTTCAAAACAGTTGGAGTTGGCAACACTGCTACACCAACCGCAGCGTGTGACGGCAAACCGCAAAGCGCAGTGATTGATAGTGATTGATTGACCACGGATATGTGTAGCTTGTAGGCAGGGGTCGGCGAGCGCAGGGGGATGGCGGATCGAAACGTAATTTGAGGCAAGTGTCGGGCTAATCTGATTTCATGCAACATTGTAGGATGTTTTTATCTCATTAAATGAGGTGATATTATTGTATTGATGTGATGATTTACTAGTGACCGATGGTACATAAGCCCGTATTAATAAATCGCACTCAAAACTGAGATCGATCTTGATCTTGTAGTGCGATTTTGAGATGTTATTAGTACTGCCTGACATTTGTCAATATCGCTCTTTTGAGTGTGGCTTTATATTTCCCCACCTTGATACTGGCAGAGTTCTCCTTGTAGATAGAAGCCATACCATAAAAAATGAATTGAATGGGCCACAAAATAAAAAATCTCTGAATTTTGACTCCTCCAACACAACTTTTTCGCATTTTCCCAAGTGTAAATAAGAAAATCGGATTTCCTCCGCTTCAAAATTAAAAATGGCGTAAAAATAATGGATGCTTCCCATTAATAAGCAAGCAGTAAAACTGAGCCCGTCCGTCTCACTAGAGAGATTAATTAAAAAGTTTTAATGCGGAAAAAAATCGTGGGGTAAAAAATTTTTAGGAGAGAAACAGAGAGAAAGCGGTAAGCACACCTTGCATAATTGTATCTTCAGTTTAGGGATGCCGTCTTAAAAAGCGTCAAACCATTTCTTCTTGCATGAAAGTAGAAGTCCCGTGTCGTAAAAGGCGACTAAGGGACTCGAGGGCTTCCAGTGTATTACAATTTTAAGCCACAGGCTGAGGCGACAACTTGTCTCTATTGAAATTCACATTCTTTCTGTAAAGGAGCTCAAATATTTTTCAGACGCGTTTTTGTCGACAGAGATCGTATTTTTTAGAGCCATAAACGCTATACCTACCCTGCACGGGTTAAAGGCATGGTATGTGTATGTATGGATGTAATTTGGTAGAAAGATACAGTTTAGTTTAGGTCTAGTTAGATTAATTTTAACCGTATACGGATGGTATACGGTGCTCTTCTTTCGGTCGTCATCAAATTAAAAAATAGGTTCAAATCGTTCAAGGTTCAATTCGTAGGAAAAGTAAAAAATACCTACAGATTCGACTTTTATTTACCTACAGACTAAAAATGCCTTGACACTCTTGTTGCAGATAGGAAACTATCACAAAATTGTCTAATTTTTGTGATTCCTCATCTCGCAATGCTTCGTCCTCACCAACACTCTCCGACCCTCCCCTCACGTTCACCCCAGACCCTTGAGGCCCAATTAAATGGCTGCCTGCGTTCATTACTACACTTCATTTTTAAGCGGCTCACTGCGATAAACAGACGATCATACCTGTTTTATATATACCACTAACAATCAGCCGTGTAGTGCAGACCTAGAACAGCATCACCCTATTTTCTTCTGCCCCTGCTCCTTAACAGCCACAACAGTCCACTGCTGGACATGGGCCTCCTCCTTTAGGGACCTATTGCCATAGGTACTCACCACGCTAGGCAGGCGGATTGGCAAGCGCAGTCCAAAATGTTTAATTCTCAGGGAACGCACTTTTTACGACATCCGCGAGTAGAATTGGTGTGATACTATTCTAATCCAGCATCACACGGACCCATTTCTTTTCCGGGGGTGTCCCAAAAGGGGACTAAAAGACTCGAGGGCATTTTGTATCACAAAGCGAAAGGCTGACAATTTGTGCGATAAACACATCGCATACACACATATACGAATAGAAAAATAATTGTGTTTTACAGCCGTTCTCGCTCTGCCTACCCTGTAGTATATTAAGTCGTGATGTGTGTGTATTACCTCGTGAAAAAGGGTCTTCAGTGCAGGGACATTAATTTCTTTTTTTTCCTTCTTACTCATAAAAGTTTAAAAGCCTTTCAAGCTACAAACATTTAACATTATAAGCCTAAACAGTGTTTCTCGTCTGTCCATTAACACTTAATGGGTGATTACAAGTTGTCAATTCAACAATGATCTATTTACCACGGTTTTCGGTGGATTCGTGGTGCAGAGAATCGAAAACGGGCACGCATTCAACCGTCCCGAGTTCGAGTTGTTTATATTTCTTTGGTGTTGATTTGAGAACGCTTATCTTCGGAAATACTTATCAATGCGGATTTACTCATCCAGTTTTACAATCTCATCAAAATAGTGCGCACATGGGTTGTGCTTGTGCATCGCCTACGACGCAAAATTAAATTTTTCCTCTGTGGTTGGCGTGCTGTAAAAAAGAACCTCTAATCCATAGACTTATAATCTCAAATCTAAGATTTTTTTTGTACTCTGTAGGTATTATCTATGGATAATAGTAGCGCTCTGTATTCTAGGGTATCTATGGAAACTAGCGCTGTCACTTTAAGTTGTTTCTATTCTACTTATTCCACTGACATATTCAGACAAGGATAAAAGAAGATTGCGAATAAAACAGCGTCAAGTATAATTTTACGCATTTTATGCGTTACTTATCTGTCAAAATTAAGCGATAATCAAAGAGATGTGCGACTACACATCGAAGCAATTAACCATTGATAGGTATTTAAAAAAACATTGACTTTTTTAAAATTATTGTTGTATGTATGTAGATACCCCTTAAATGGACAGTAGCGTTTACACGTCAAGCTAATAAAGGGTCTGCAAGCAAGACTAATTTGAGGAGAAGACTACGCTTTGGAATTTCAGAAGCTTTTAACTTTTTTGGACTCTACCTACAGGGGAATTTTGAAGTGGCGAGAATTTTCAAGCAGTTTGTTTTTTTAAGGTATTCAAGTAGGTACGGAAATACTTATTTTAATAAAAAGACTAAAGTCTTGTGTAGACCTTAGCTACGACGTAGCTACTGCGTAGCAAGAGCAACAACTAAGAAGTAGGTACTTATGATAGGTATAGGTACTTAGTATTGATATAGAGTAGTTTCTAATATTTTGTTATATCAAATTATTTAACACTTGCTTCATTTATTACGGATGAGTCTCTCTCCTTCTGCTTTAAAAGAAGAAGAAAATAGAGAAGACGGATGAGAGACTTGAATCTTTGACCTACGCCAACGTTTTTTTTTTATTGTGTTGGCAAATTATAGTCCATAAAATCAAAATTGCGTATGCAGTCCACGAACATATATGTTTTATAGTATGAACAAATTTCCGACATCCTGTACCATCCATCACCATCTCTCGATATTTGAAAACCGCATCTAATTCCGTCAATCGAGCTTGTCCGGTGTAATCGGTGGATGTTTAGCTGGCGATTAGCCGTGTCAATAAAAAAACTGAACAACGAACAGTGGCCGCGTTGATGGACAGACTGACAGCTGGAATCGGCTCCGTGATTGGACAGTCATGGTGGGTTTCACGGATTTCATTTAGGTCCATCTAGTGAATGACAGCAAATGACGAGCTACTTTTTAGACGACCAAAAAGGTAATTTTGTATTAAAGTATTGTTATAATACCTTTTGATGTCACAACACTATTTTGGATGACGTTAGAACAATAACTTTTATTTAAATTTAATGGTAAAAAATTCTAATCTTCAATATTTTGAAAAACGATGAATGGGGGGCAGTAGTATTTTTAGACAATAGTTTTCCCAATATAACTTCCTTCGTATTGTATTAATTAGGTACCTATACTTAATGACTTGATTTCTCTGTCAAGTACCTACCGATTTCACATTCCATTTTTAAATGTAAGTATTTTAAGAAAAAGGACAAGATAGGCAGTGTTTAAATATAAAATTTGAACTTCTTCGTATTATGACAAAAAAGTTATATAAATGTTAAAACACGCGTCAAATTTTTTTTGTAATCACACTCACACGGCGTATTTTCTACAGTGTGTAAAAAAATTGCTGCAGATATTTTAAGGGGTGAATCAGCCCATGAAACTGAACAACTTTCCCTAAGGAACATAGGTCGAAATATGAAAAAAAAATTTGGACCTCCGATACAAAATTAGCAACCGGCCAAGTCAATTCTTAAAATATTTGCAGCTAATATTTTTACACCTTATTATACCTACCTACCTAGGCAGTCTGCGCTGCGCCACAAAAAGGCCCCACAGACAATAAGTGTCATTCATGTGTTAATGACACTTAAATAACATGAATGACACATGAATGACACTCTTAAGTGTCATTCATGTGTTAATGACACTTAAATAACATGAATGACACATGAATGACACTCTTACCTAGCCTAAATTACTGTCCTGTCATCCTAGCTTTTGTATACCGACTCTTAAAAACAGTTAGGTAGGTCCGTAGGTACATTTTTAAAATTATACCTTCCTTTATGAATAGGTAGGTACTTAGCTCTGCTAACTACCTAATAATTTTACCAATTAATAGTTAGTAACTGTAAGCGCTTCATTAATTAATCAAACAAGCTTAACGAACCGGCATTACATGACACCAATTACCGCGAATCGCTAAACTTTGCAACTACCCGCTTTAATCAGTGTTAAACTTGATTACAACACTAAAAGTTCGATGAAGGTGGCACAACTATTAAACATACATACATACTTATGTCAAGCCTTTATCCCTTATGGGGTAGGCAGAGCGTTAATGGCCGTAAAAATGCGGTCGCTATCGCCGCGTCTGACAAATATAGAGTGCCGTATGAGATAATTAGTGCATCACTATAGTGACATGTTGTCGCCTAAAAGTTGTAATATACTTGAAACTCTCAAGTCCCTCAGTCGCCTTTTACGACACCCACGGGTAGGAAATGGGGTGATGCTAATCCGGCATCACACGGGAATACGACACCCACGGGTAGGAAATTTAAACAACTACTAAACAGTGTACATAACCCTATAACCACAGGATACTGAGTACGGCAATAAAAGCAGTTGTGAACTTCGCCTAAACCGCTAATAGCGCGGGCCGCTCACAACGCAAAACCCATTAACTCCAAAACTCAATAAACATCATTGTTCCAACGCTTAACTAGGAAAATAACCCGGCGCCGCGCGGGGCCGCTTTGCCCGGTCTAACTCGCGACCTCTAATATTCATAAGTCAATTTCCTGGGCCATTAATATGTAACGAAGTAGCGCAAATGGCCTTATCGCTTGTGCGATTACTCGCTCGCCGCTCCTCTTACATAATTCAACGTATTAAACGAAATTGTTTAAACCTTATTGCTCGATTACGTTTCCCCACCCCGGACACGCCTCGTTGGGTTGCGCCAATCAGAGCCGAGTATCGGGGAAGATTCCCCCTCCCCTTCCCCTTTGTCCCGGGACGCCCCTCCCTGGCGTGCCCGCCTGTTCTGTTCAGTTGATAACGTGGCGTTTTGATGTCGACTTGTGAATGCGACGACGCGCCGATTTTGAAATTGGAACGGATTTCAGTGCGGACGCTCACGAACCTCATTTATATCTCAATGTCAGTTAAAACGTTTTACCATTAGACCGAAAGATAATTTAACATTTTTTTCAAAATACTGTGAAGTGTAGTGTTTTTTTAATCAGATCTTATTGACAGTAAACAAAGTGCCAATACAAAACAAACAATACGATTAGATGTGAACAAAACAGGCCTTGCTATGACGATGCTTGCGATGGCACGAGGATCGGAAGACAGACGGGAAGACCCTGAAACGGAACCGGAAACTGAGACCGAGAATAATGGAGAAGTAGACGTGGTGGGAGTAGAAGAGGCTGCTCCAGTAGACCTGACGAGAAGACTGGGTCTCACGAGACCGCCGGAGAGGCCTGCTATAGCGTTCTCGGTGGAGAACATTCTAGATCCTACAAAGTTCACGGGAAGGTCTGAGGTCCCGTTGAGATACGACGAGCAGTACTGGAGGCCGCATTACGACAGAGACGACAGCGACTCAGGTTAGTTCACAGTTACTAGACTTAATTTACGAAAAACAACAAAATGGTTATGAGTAAGTGCTAAATGATGGCAAAACGACCTGTAAAAACAAAACAAAAGCGACAAATATCGAATCGATAACATTTTTTCTAATAATCGAAGTTTATTAGGTACCTACACTATTTCGGACAATGGTTTACCTACTTGTACCTATTTATTTAAAAAAACAAAACGGTATCAAATAATGTGTAGGAAACTTAAAAAGACTAACCTCTGAGAACGGTAGATTTTGTTTATGTTTGGCATTAATTATAAAAATATGACATTAATATTGAAAAGTAGTTAGGGAAACTGTAGCTACACTAGAACCAGTGCCAGTAGTTAAACATTTGGGACGTTATGAACCTCCGTAACCGAAACTATCGGATATCCGATATAAAAATATTATCCTTAGCCGAAACCGATACGTACCTATAAAAACTTGTAGCATTTTTGCATAAGGGCGGGGTTCACAATACCCCGTTGAGACTTGGTAGGTTTTTTGAACATGTCGCGAGCGTCCATTGCATTGTTATAAAACATACGAGTGAGTATGTTACACTTATACTAATATAGTGCGATGAACTTCGAAAGTGTTCTTTCTAAAATACGTAACCAGAACTATCCGAAACGGATAATCTGAAAAAAAAGACATACCTATCAGTATCCAAATCCGAAATTGTACTTTTCACTATCCGTATCCGTAAGTAACCATGCATTTATGTATGTTATAACATACAAACAGAAATCACGCCTTTTATACCTTTAACAGCTGTAAAATAACGGTTTCACATAAGTCTCGTCTTGTATCACTATAATGACAAGTTGTCGCCTAAAATTGCAATACACATGAAACCCTCATGTCCCTTTGCCGCTTCTTACGACACTCGCGGGAAGAAATACATAATACATAAAAATTACTTTCTTTTAGCTATTCGTAATACCTAGTCATAGGTACCTACTACTCCAACACAATTTTAGTTTAACATATACAATAACACTAAGTTATAATTAGTAACCGGTTAATATTGCGAAAAGAGTTAGACGTGGTGTAATGTCGTCAGACAACGTCAAATTGTACGGCAAGATCATTTTAAACTATGTATTAACACGCGTCTGACTTTTTCGGTAATCAAGCCGTCTTTCTTTATAAGCCTACCTGCAAAGGAATTAGTAGGTATAAACTAGGGTTCTCCTAGAACGGGCAATATTTTTGCTTAAAAGAAGATCCTGCAACCTGTTTTTGAATAGGAATAAATGCTTGGAAAGGAAATAAAATATTTTTTTATTTTGATTTGATTTGAAAGCTTCTCTACTGGGTTTGACTATGACGCGGGTCTGAGAGGCCTCCGGAAATGATGACAATACTACCTATATGTTATTTGGGCAGTTATGATGCCCAACTGTAACTTTCTCTGCACTTGTAGACAAGTTATTCACATGTTTTGATAAAATCAATACGATTTGACATTTGTAAAGTCTCTATCTATACTATGCGCATCATAAAAGGGATTGTTTTCTTTTACCAAGATCCTTCAACAAACACTTGCGAAAAAATACTCGTACCTACCAATTATTTTTGTTAGTTGCTTTGCTGCACATTATTAGTGCATCTGGAGCGAATTGCCTAAGTACTAAAATCACAATATACACGCAAGCTCAAGCGTTGTTTCTGCGCCAAAATCCGTTTTTTTTTCATGTCAGACGCATGCGTTGCGGATGCGCTAAAAATTCGCAGCAACGGATGTCAAGTGTGGAGACCGCTTTAGATGGGCAGAGTATACCTATAGGTAGACTGCTGATATAAGTCGGTACACGTAGGTAACTAATCAATGAAAAACGTGCTTCGTAAGGTCTTTTAGCAGGTCCATTACCTGTTCACCTACTCAATGTGAAGTCTTTTCAATATCACATTTCTACAATATCAATGAAAGTCATTGCGTTCCAAATTGATTTCTTTGTAGAGTTTAATGAGTTGGTTTTTTGACAGCAGCGTTGATGTCTTTATTATGAGGTCTTTTTTAACTAAGTATTTGTATTTCGTGAGGTACGAAATAGACGTAAATTGATTTTTAATTTATTGGTTCAACATTCATGGATAGAGAAACAATACGTAGGTACAATAATGAGTTTTTATTATAATCGTAAATATATTATGATGGTTTTTTTTTGTTTATCATTTTATTATATCCTTATTTTTTCCATGAGTCGGTCGAGAATCGACTCGATGAACCTTAGTGTCAGAAGTTATGTAACAAGCGTAGATTAAATAATCATAGACAGCAGCCGGACCGACGGCATAACGTGACCTCCGAAGCACGTAACCCTCTTTCTTTTGACGGTTCCGTCTGCAATGTGCTTACCCATCTGGGAACAAATAGATCCTGAGAGCAAATTGATGACAGCTAGACTATAGAAGCAGTTTTTTATAACGATTCCTGCGAACCACACGCCTGCTCGGTTCATGTCATGCCGCGCTGTCGGCTAAAACCAGTGTTTGATTACAAAGAATTAGACTCGTATTTTGACAGTGTTTAAATTATTGACGTGACAACGTCTTATAATTCGATGGAGCCGGCTGCGCGCACTAAAAAACATGACATATGCGGCGTTACCGCTGAGGCGTTACTTTGATGTGCAAGCGAGCGCGGAACGAGCGACAAAGAGGCGCAATCGGCCTCCGCAGTCTGCAGCGTAAAACTAAAATTTTCTTTTGAAAATTCAACCATTCCAATTGACTTTACAGACAACTGTTTTTTTATACATACGAGTTGACGTTGTCAAACGTTCATGTCTAACTTTTTAGATTTTTTGTTATTACACAGTGGGTAAATTAAAATTCATTTGAGTTTTTAATATCGAGAGTTTATGTTATCATGATGATTAATTTAGGTACGTAAGTAAGTAAGTACTTAATACAATAAACTCGACACCCGATTGCTTGTGTATGTCGTTTTAAGACAAATAATTTAAGATAGAATTTCGGTACGTACCTACTCTTTTTTTAAGCTTAAATGGTGGCTTACTAATAGTTTAAGTCAATGTCTACTGAATAAAATGCCATTAAAAATAATCAATATCTATAATAGGGTTGCGGCATGGCCTGGCAGGTCAAATCAGCTACTTTTTGAAACGATCTAAAACGGTATTTTGTATGAAAATAGCAATGTATGACGACACTCTTACTTTTATGTCATTATTGTTTTAATTCAAACTTCGAATATTTTGAAAGTTACGAATGAAGTTCGTAGTATTTTTGGACAATAGTTTTAAGCGTACAACTTTTATGTTTTATTAGTGACCCCGTTGGGTCGATGGACGACTCGGTGTCCCACACGAAAAGAGAGAGAGTGACCCCAACCATAACCGAATTCTCGCAGATGGATCAGCTGTTATCATAGATTTTCAACACGGCTACCACTGTCCCACTGTCCTCAGATTTATGACTGCCGGCCCCACTGGTCTCCGGAAGCACTCAGACTGTCAACGGCTGACAGCTGGGCGAGGTAGAAATTGTTTTATCACAAAGCTACTAGTTTGTTCAAGAATAATTTAGGTAATTTACGGTCTTTAGATAAATAAAGTATTCAGATTCGGAACTAAACATGCGTATACAAAAGGTAGTGTAGTTGTGAATTTTTAAGTACATTAATGAAATGTCAACTATCACAAAAATCTATGACGGCATATTGATATTTACCGTAACTGTGAGATCAAAGATTATCTACTGCGTAGATGGCGCAATGTGAGTATTATTTTGTGATCATTATCATTCTTCAACTATTATGTTAATTTACGTTATGAAACTCCTTTTACAGAGTTAACATGGTCCTATATTTTTTATTTATTTACTTTTATTTTATTTTTTATTTACGCAACTATATCTTTTACATCAAACAAAAGTACCTACAATATTTGCAAAAAAAAAAATAGCATAAAATTAAACTAAACTTAATAAAACTGGGAACAAAACAGTTCCCAGTTTTTTTACAAGACAAATGCAACTTTTGGTGGTGTTTCAGACTGCAGTGTTCTAACCAAACTGAGAATACAAAAAGAACACCGCATATCTATTTATAGAAAAAATATCGATATGTATGATCATGAAATACCTCGCGCCATTTTGTAGTAAGTAATATTGAACCGATTACGCGAAGTCGTTACCCGATTTAGATCCAATCATATAGCACGCTCCGCACCATTGTCCCGATCAATCTACTCCTTAATCGGGAGGGGTCAGCTCTGCAGTGCTTCGGAGGACACGTTATGCTGTCAGTACTAGCTGCTGTCTACATTACTATGACTTTGTTACAAAACCATGTCAGAGGTCTGCTACTTGTAGTAGGCGGTTGAAGAACTCTGAAACCAGGGTTCATCAAGGTTATCGGTGTCTTAATAAAAAGCTCTACACTGCGATTTATTCGTTCGAAATTCTCGCTCTCTCTCTCTCTCTCTTTTCGTGTGGAACACCGGGTCGCCCAACGACCCAATGTAATGTACCCTATAGTCAGAATTTTTCATACGCCTTCTACAAGTAGCAGGCTTCTGACATGGTTGTGTACGACCGCCGTCTAAGTAATCATAGACATCAACCGGGACCTACGGCTTAACGTGCCATCCGAAACACTGAACCATCTTACTTACGGACAATCGGGTGGTTCAGTCCGCAATGTCCTAACCAGACTGGGATCAAATTCACAAAGTGATAAATATCAACTTGGTGAGTGACCCACGGAGAATCGAACCCGGAACCTTCTGCGTCAAAGGCAGTCGCACTACCAATCCACCACATCGGTAGTCTTAATTCTCGCAACGTCAGGGGAATTGACATGGAATGAAACGGGTTAATCTTAGAATTTAGTGTTCTCACGAGTCATTCGTCGACTCTGTGTCATAACATGAGTGATTCTCTTCTCTATCCCTCAAGTCTTTACCAAGATCCAATCAGTCAGATAGCGCAGTCCGCATCATTGAGGTCCCGATCAATCTACGCCTGAAATTTTTTGACTTTTTTGGAGTAGAGAATAAGATTTTTTTTAATGGTTCAGTAGTAAGCGGTGTTTGTCAATAACAATGAATAAAAGCTTTTCAATCAAAGGTTTTTTGTGATACTTGTGCAGGTTCACTGACCCGATAGGCCAAATTTAAGTTAGAACTTTTGCCCGAGTTTAAAACTCATCATTGCAATATGCCGCTACTTTATTTCTCTTAAACTAACCTCCAAAAAGCGATCCATCTTGACCCCCACCCCTCGACCTGGACCCCACCCTTCGATTGGGACCCCCCATCCGTAAATGCCTCCAATAATGTAAGACATCTATCCTTCCACTCGGTTGGTTTCGCTGTAAAGAAAGCATTTGGGCTTAATTTGAGCCTAAGGATATAAAAAATTGAGTGTGGGTAAGATAATTAAGTTATGTAGTTTGGGGCTAGATGGCGCTGTGCGGAACATAAATAACTGATGAGGTAGGTCCGCTTTTGTGCCTCTTATGTTTTTTTAATGATTATTGTTCTGTGGTACAATAAAGTGAATACGTATGTACGTGGTTTGAAATATGAATAAATATTTTTTATAAAGGACAAATTATCAACTCTGGATGATTCATATGTTTTTGTTTAGGCGACAGGCTGACAACCTGTCACTACAGTGATACACGAATCATCTAAAAGGGCCCTCAATACTTGTCAGACGTGGCGATAACGACCGTAAGTTTACGACCGTTAACGCTCCGCCTACCCCGCAAGGGATAAAGGCGTGATTTGTGTATGTTTCATATATTTTACTTCTGAAATAAATGACTGTAAGTATAATTATCATACCAATATACCTAACTTTCGTCTTATCTTATCAGTCTAAAAGAAACATTGTACATTTTAATACTATGGACATTTTGATACTTTGGTCATTCTGAACCCGAAGGAATAGCAATTAATTAAACAATTATAAACGATTCATATTGCAATAAAAAATATTCAATCGAAACGATGTTAATAATTTTAATGCTGTCTCAAAAATAGGCACGTTTTTTTCAAACCTCGTAGCACTGTGCTACGCCGTAGAGCCTCTAAGCCCTAGCTAGATTGTTTTGAAGATTTTTATTCATATAGTGCATAGAAGTGGTATGTAGATCTGGTAGCACGACATCACATCTTCATATTCATAATCTACTTCCAAAAACTTCCTAAACCCGCAAACATTTGGAAATAAAAACACGACACTGCCCCCGCGATTGGTCGCCCCTAGAACGAGACACAACATACACTTCGCCTAAGCTAGAGCAGGACAGACGCAACCCTACGTCGACGCGTCCCTTTGCGCACCAACCCGTGAAATTGGACTCGTCTAAACGAATGTAACGATTATTTTATTATCCGTTTTGCGCTAAGATTTGTTCCTTGCTCAGTCAAATAAAAATAAAAGGTGAGTAAGGCGTTGGAGGGTCAAGCCGGCACTAAATTTGCCCGGGTTAGCGTTTAAATTGCCTTATTTTTCGGGCCTTTAGTTCCGCCGGGGGTCGGTGCTGGACACGCGATTTTTTGATAGCAAGTGGTCAAAGGGAAAAAGCTAATAAAGAAGGGAAGGTTTTTTGAAGGAAAAACTTCTGCCGACCAGAATGAGTTCTTGGAAAGCTCGACGCATCAGATTTGGTGGTAACTAAACCTTATTTACGTCTTGGCTAATATATCAAAAGTAAAAAAAAACTCACATTATTTTTGAGCCAAACATGACTGCGATTTGGTCGCCTTTTAAAACGGCATTTTTTTTCTTCCTTGGGTAGGTACTATAGACTTGCGAAAGATGTAGACAAAATGCGAAATTAGATATGATTTGTGATGTAATGTAATAGCAGATTCTATGAGAAATATGGTGGTTCTCCCACATAGCGCTATTTTAGCGCATATATAACGCATGCGTTTGTCCGATGCAAGCATTTTCATCCCATTCTAAACACCGAATCTCACGCTGGTCCAACACTTGAACCTACGGCAACATGCGTCTGTCACAACGCACGTTCAAAATCAGTTTTTAGTATGGGTGATTTGAAATTTCCTTACATCTGACAAACGCATGCGTAGCGGATGTGCTAACAATGCATCGTGCGTTAGATGTGGGATAAGCATGCAAGAAATGTTATTGAGTACCTAGGTGACCTAGGTGTAGGTACTTACGCAAAATCAGATCCTGTAGCCTGTAGGCAAAATTATGTAATAAAGGGTTTAAACTGCCATTTTAACATCCGAACACCCAAAATTTAAACGTATCGACCCGTTAAACTCCGCTTCCTTCAGGCTATTACATTAATAAATCGCAAAGTTGAGACGCAACGAACCCGAAAATTGTACCAAATTGTACCACGGAAGTATTTATTGCATAACCCGGAATAACACCGGCACTTCCGGCGCCGGCGGAAGCGGAAACAGCCCGTGTTAACGAGCGGCTTAACGTTGGCAACACTGACTTTTTAATTACCCCAGAATTACGTGAAAATTCCGACGGGTTGTGAAGAATACTAATTTTCGGGCCGGGTTTTTGGCAATAAAAACCGGTTTTATTATCTGATAAAAGGGTTGGAATAAAAAGGGTCTGCAAATTACCGGTTTATTGTTTTGTTTATTTGATTGTGGGCACTCGTGGGTGGTCAAAACGTAGCGTTTTTTGGGCCTGAAAATGGCAGAATGATCGTAGCAGAGTACTTATTTTCTGTCGCATGTATTGGTAGTTATGGGCTTGTTTCCTGACAGATCAAATGAGCTACTTTTTAAAACGATCTAAGACGGTATTTTGTTTGAAGAACTAGAAGTATGACGTCACGCCGTAAGTATTTGGCTGGCATCAAAGCACTTACTTTTATATTATTTTTCTGTTTATTAATTCAAACTTTGAATATTTCCAAAAATGATGAATGAAGTCCGTGGCATTTTTGGACAATAGTTTTAAGCGTAGAACTGTTATATTTTTTAATGACCCAGGAAACTAGCGAATTGCGGTACGTAGAACATCCAAAACAGCAAGCATCGATAGTCGTCGTAGAAAATGAATTACCCGAGAGTAGATAGGTAAGTATTCTAATGGCGGCGGGTTTCGCGAGCGGGCGGGGCTTTCGCTCGACGGAAACTTCCACACCGTTCCTCGTGAAAAGAATAGGAAATTCTTAATATTAAATGGATGACACGCACACTTAACGCACGATGGAGCGCTTAAATATCGCAGCGGTTTGTCAGATTCATACTAGAAACGTCACTCCTCATACTAAAACCGTAATCGACGGACGACGCTTTAGTATGGGGATTGACATTTCTAGTATGGATCTGACAAACCGCTGCGATGTTTCGGCACTCCGTCGTGAGTCTAGTGTGCGATCTGGCTAGTGATTTACATTGAGTACTTCAACCATCTAAAAACTGCAATCGAATTTTATTTTGTTGTAAACAAATTAGATTCCACGTTACCAGCATGTTTATATTTTTAGCTGGGGTGAAATACCGATTACTTATTAAAAGATCAAGACACTACCTACATAACGCAAACGACAATACATACGTACTTTGTCTGCGGATTTGTGCAGTGTAGAGTTGTACAATCTAGATTTTTTAAAAGAATATTTTTTTTGTTTTCAGTACGATTCAGGTAAAAAACTATTTTTATTCCCTCTTAAAACTAACTAACATATTAAACACGAATGTACTCACCGCCACTACAATGACTCAAGGGCTGAAGACTCCCGGCCGTCTACAACCAACGCTAATTTTCTTCATTTAACAAATTGATGGCGCTTGTTCGCACCCCCACCCCAAACCCAACCTTAACAACACGTCTTTAAGTCGCAAATCCCCTGACACGCTCCGTTAGAACCGTTCTACACGAAAAGGTTTCAACTGCTCGGGGATTTTTAGCTTTAGTAAACAGAGCTTAAAGACTGTAATTGGTCGCCAATGGTCCGGGGGGCGGGTGGCTAGGGTTGGGTTGGGTCTGCGGTCCAAGTTTGTAATTAATAAAGGCTCGATTACAAGTGCAGGGAGACGGGGGTAGTTTGGAATATGCTGAGTGCGGTTCAAGACGCGAGTACTCAGTAAGTTTGTTAAGTGCACGCTATTATACCCTCAGTAGGGGTGTTCTGAGATTTGTAGCCACTTGAGACTGAATTAAGGATTAAGATTCAACTGAGACGTGGAATACATTAAAGTTAAATTATTTACATATCTAAAATTATAAAGTAACTATCGGTCTATTAAAAACCATGTCATATAGGGAAGATTATCATATAATGTAAGTAGGTCAGGTTAATTTGTTGTGATTTGGTTTATGTAATGTAATGAATTTAGTTAGCTAGCTAGAGTAAAATTGAAGGTTTATCCAGTCTTTCTTCTTCTTTCGTGTCGATGGCGAATTTAGATTTTATGTGGCCAAAATTTTGCCGGTCTTTCTAAATACAGGGCATACGACTTAACTAAACTTAACATGGAGTTTAAAGATAGTGGAGTTGGTTTGAAATACTTAAGAGTTGAGTTAGCCGAAATGAAATTGACATATTTGTCGTGTAGAGGGCGCTCTCTCTCTCTTTTCGTGTGGGACACCGAGTTCGCCAACGACCCTATGAACCCTGGTTTCGCCTTCTATAATAAGCACTCGGAACCTGAAATAAAGACGGACAATAGTGAACATAGTAATATACCTACTGACCACACAAGCAGTTTCAAATCTGTCAAGGCATTCCAGCATAAAATATCAAAACCAACGCTATTTATATTAGATTGAAACACAAAGTTTGTGCCCAATTACTCACCATATTGTAAGTGAGATCATTATAACTGCATAAAGTCAGCTGTCCACAGGCAGCGACGCGGATCGCGCGCCGCAACGAGCCGCAGATGGCGCGATGATAGATTTACCGCGCGCAGGCGCGTGGTGGTCGCTTTGGGTGCGCGTGCGACGGTGTACGCTGGATAAATAACTATGTTCGAGTCTCGTGGGCCGTGTGATGCCGGCTTACAGTAGCATCACCCTATTTCCTTCCCGTGGGTGTCGTAAGAGGCGACTAAGGGACTCGAGAGTTCATGTGTATTGCAATTTTAGGCGACAGGCTGAGAATCTGTCACTATAGTGATACACTGTTATAAAAACTTAAATGTAATTTACTACTTTGTAAAAATAAATAATACATACATACATACATACATATATCACGCCCTTATCCCTTACGGGGTAGGCAGAGCGCAAACGGCCGTAAGAATACGGTCGCTATCGCCACGTCTGACATTTTTGAGGATTGTTTTCCAAGGTTGTTTCAGAAAACATGTGTATTACATAGTGACAGGTTGTCAGCCTCTCGCCTAAAAATTGTAATACACCAGTACTCTCGAGTCCCTTAGTCGCCACTTACGACACCCGCGGGAAGGATATGGGGTGATGCTATTCTAAGCCGGCATCACACGGCACAAAAATAAATAATATATATAATAAATAAATAATAAGTAATAAACGTATAACGATGTTGTGTCGAAGGATGTTATGCGTTATGACAATTACATACATACATAAATCACGCCTCTTTCTCGTTGGGGTAGGCAAAGACTATTTCCTTGCATTTGCTACGATCCTGGCATACTTCTTTCGCTTCTTCTATATTCTTCAGTCTATTCATGCACGCTCGTCGGTTAAGCGTACTTCTGACCTGATTTCTTTAAAACGTCTCCGATTTGGTCCAGGTAGGTAGGTTTTATGGCAATGAAACGATATTTATTATTATTATTATTATAAAAAGCCATAGGTAGATATCGTATAAGTTACCTAACAAGATGGCATACATTGATGTGAATGGCTAAAGCATTCACAATTTACTCATTTTGTAGTCACTACTGTCGACCGACAGGTCAATACACAGCTGAAAACCTGAAACAGATATGTCCGAGGATCATTATTATTTGTACAAAGAACTTGATAAGAAATTACATTATGTTTGCTAAGATTGTGTTAATAGACGAGGATATTTATCTACAGTCTGTAAAATATAAGGTCCATTTTCCTAGTAAACAAAGTAGAATGGACCTTATGCCATAGCATTTGCTACAAGGTCACAAACGTCACAGGGATCATCCTATATTTTACAGACTGTAAGTATAGTACCTAGGTAGTAGGTATAGTGCCTGCAATAAACTATATTTGTATTGTACAAGCGATGAATCTGTCATCAGGTAGTTAAGTAACTCTATACCGATGGCCCTGTTAATTGACTAGACAAACTGACAAACATGCAGGCAAAAAGTCTTCCGACTAACCATCGGTCGGATATTTGTCCCTATCTAATTGTGATTGGGTGATGAGTATTTTATTCGACTGGCAACACTGGGGACTATTATTTCAGGACAGGAAACGAAAACAATGTTGGAGAGTATTTGTAGAATAGAATCAGTAATGTGTAGGTTTATAGAATCTGAAAAAAAGATAAGCCCGTACTCACACTTAACGTACAACGAAGCGCAAAAACAACGCTGCGTAAGCGTAACGCATGCCATCGTTTATCCATACTAGAAACGTCATTCCCATCATTTTCGTCGTCATTTCTACTTCTAGTATGGATCTGACTGACATAGCGTTATTTTAGTGCTGACGGTCTAAGATAATTTCTACTTGTGGGTAAAAACGTTTCCATTCCAGTTTTTTTATCATTTGAAGCATTTTTTTTCGGTTGTTGTTGCTTGTTCACACTGTAAGAATTTTGTAAATAAATGAAGAGAAATGAACAAAAAGAGTTACCTACTAATTGAAAACCCTGGTTTCAAAACTCTAAAACCAGGGTTTTTTGGGTCGTTCGACGTCTTGAAATCCCACTCGAAAGGAGAATAATTTTATTATTCTCTCACAGGTTACTTCTACACAGTTTAGCTATAGGTATAGCAGTGGGTGATATTTGTGTACCAACGTGAGTGGATTTGTTGGCAGTGGGGAGCTGGGGAGAGAGGGAGTAAGCCTGTAGCTTTGCGCGCGGTCACAATGAGGTGACAACCGCTGTCATGATCCCCTACCGACATAACTGTAGATACATACATACGTACGTACATACATTTATCACGCCTTTAACTCTTGCGGGGTAGGCAGAGCGTTAACGGCCGTAAGAATACGGTCGCTCTCGCCACGTCTGACATTTTTGAGGATTGTTTACCAAGGTTGTTTCAGAAAACATGTGTATCACTAGTGACAGGTTGTCAGCCCGTCGCCTAAAAATTGTAATACACCAAGACCCTCGATTACCTTAGTCGCCTCTTACGACGACACCCGCGGGAAGGACGTGGGGTGATGCTATTCTAAGCCGGCATCACACGGCACTGATAAGTGTAGGTAACTGTAGATGAGTGTAGGTATGTACGCAAAGCGTATAAACGTAAAGTGCTTAGGTATTGCAACGCGCAGGACACGAGCGCGTCTGAAACCCAACTCTTTTACAATAATGCATTAATTTAATCTCTACTTCTTCTTTAATCTATAACCACCCAATGCTTAGTGTAGGTCTCCTTCAACGATCTCCATATTCGACAGTCAAATAAGTTTAAAAAATGTCTTATAACGATCTAATGCCATTTTCAAAACTAGACTAGGTACATGACGTTTATCTTTCCGGCTAGCGACCCACGTTACGTCTTCCCTCTGTCTCCAATCCAACACTTTCTTTCCTTATCTGTTATCAGCTCTCTGGCATATATATGTCCCACCCACTTTCACTTTCTAGCCGTTTTCACATGGGTACTTCGATTCAATATCAGAAAGTAGATAACTAACCTATTGCTGTTTATTGCAAATATCCTGTTCTATAGCAATATTCCTGGACTTAACACCTTTAATCGGCAACGAAAACAAGTTGTTATAGTCGCCGCGGTAAATACGTCATCGCAACATGTGCCGCATATTTTGCCACTCATTTTGTGTCTCTTGATGCCTTTATATGATGTGGCGCAGTGCTAGTGCGACTGCCTTTGACGCAGAAGGTTCCGGGTTCGATTCTCGGTGGGTCACTCACAAAGTTGATATTTATCACTTTGTGTATTTGTTCCCAGTCTGGTTAGGACATTACGGGCTGTACCACCCGATTGTCCGTAAGTAAGATTGTTCCGTGTTTCGGATGGCACGTTAGGCCGTAGGTCCCGGTTGCTGTCTATGATCACTTAGACGGCGGTCGTTACACAAGCATGTTAGAAGCCTGCTGCTTGTAGAAGGCGGTTGAAAAATTCTGACATTAGGGTTTATCGATTCACTGGATGACTCGATGTCCCACACGAAAAGAAAGATACGTCATCGCAACACGTGCGACATATTTTGCCACTCATTTAGTGTCGTTTGATGCCCGCAGCTGACTTTATATAGGAGGTCGCGAAATAACGATCGATTGTGTTTACTAACATAGCGTAAATTTTAATAAAGATTTTAGGATGTTCTTACACTTAACGTTCAACGCGGTGTTATACGTTACGTAGCGTTATTTTCATCATCATCATCATTTCAGCTGGAAGACGTCCACTGCTGAACATAGGCCTCCCCCAAAGATTTCCAAAGAAGTGAACGATCCTAAATATCATATCAACTTGCATCCACTGGCTTCCAGCGATCTTCACCAGAACATTTGTTGTCCTTGTGGGAGGCCGTTCAGCACTACGTTATTTTAGCGATACGTTATAATAAGTAGTTCATTTGTGGTATTTTCGATAGTATTAAGTAGTTTTATTTTTTATTGTATGGAAAATCTTTCGAATACTTTCGTAGTATACAAGCTCGCAACTTTTTAAGTTCCAAAAAGTGTATTTAAATCGAGTGTTACACCCTCGTCATCTCACTAAATGACATCGCCATGACACCTAATTTCAGTCTTATCTTTTCAGCGTTTTATATTCCTGTTCCCATTTTATTCAACCGCTCAAATGTCAGTAATTGTCGGGTGTTAATTTGAAATGACATTTCCTATATTCCCTTTTTGTTTTTGAGTCGTAAAACCTGAGGAATTGAGGATGCTAATGAAATCAGAAGAGCACTAAAATAAGTCAAAAGCTCAAACAGATGTTAATATCTGCAGTATTTATAGAGTTTGTTTATGACGAGCTCTGAGCGAAGGAGGGTTTCAAAGGGAGCCCTACGACTACAAACCAGAAAGACGTTACGTATATTCGTTGCATTCACACTTGGCTATCGCCACAAAACAATTTAACAGATTAAAATAAAAAACTAATTTAACAGATTAAAATAAAAAACTAAGACCTAAGTGATGCTATTTTCCTGTGATTGGTCGAAAATACGTGTTTTGTGACTCTTTGTTGTTGCGTTTAAGCCTGCAGTCATGGCATCTGTAAAAAGTCTTGCAAATTCCTCACATTACCTATTCTGCTTTATGAAGTTTAACACTGCGTTTAAGACCTACATGTACAGAATCAAGCTTGCTTTTGTGAATTCAATTACGTATGTTTTACCGTGTCAAATCTGTTTTCGACGAGATTTTCATGGCTTCATTATGGTTGTTCACAATTCTCTTTAACTTTTCTTGATCTGAGACGTCTAGTAAAGAATACGGTGTGTAAATCTAGACGCCTCTCATTGTAAATTTCTAGAAGGAAACGAGGTTTCAAAGAATTAAGAGCTGTTGTTTAGAACATCCTTTCAAGTTTTATTAGACCCTGTTTAATTTCAGCAAAGGTAGATTGGCGAGGTTAAGAGATAGAGAAATATAGATCTTAGACGATTTCAAACAAAACTAATAATTTATCCAGCTAAGTATGTTTTGCGCAATGTATTTTAGCGCAATAAAACCTAAGTATGTAGGTAGATATTTGCAAACATTTATCTATCTATGACCTTTACGTTACTTACAAACAATGAAAATGCATGCCAAAATATGAGATCCTATTAACGTAGGTATAAAAGCTGTTAAAAGATGCATGTGACTTCAAAATATTCATACTTATAAGGACCATTTTTCTCTTACCAATTTTTATATTCCTACCTTAGATGCCTATGGTTGGAATATGTAATCAAAGATTTTTCTTCTTAATTTTAATATTTTTGATAGTTACCAAAATTTCGCGACTGAATTTTACAAATACCTACGTAGATTTGTGCCACGAAAATACATCAATATACTGGCTTTCTTAATACCAGCGAATCATAATAGTTTTATTGGCTGATTATTGTCACTTTATAGAACATTTTAACAGCCCTTTTATTATTTCGCCATTACGCCAATCTCATCGTTATTCCAATTTCAAAATCCACGACTAAATGACATAAACATCACGCCAATTTCCCGCCAATTTATTCGTCCGGCCGCCATTAGAAATATCATTTTACTAATTTTACTAAACGCAAAATAAACATAAATTACACGTTAATGTTTCCGGAGGTAGAATCTGAATATTCGCTGGCAATGTTGCCCGCATTAAAAATTAATAGCTGTTTAAAAACTATTTAGAATTATTTCGCATTGGCAACTCGACGGCCGCCGACGGAGCCGGAAGCGGATACGTCTATTATATCATGTGGAAAACACGATTTTTTTTATGAAAGCTCCATTAGGAGGAAACTATAAAATAGTTTGATTTATACCTACAACGTCGGTTTAAGATGTCGCGGTTAAGAATATTCGCTCGTAAATTGAATTTTCAGTTGAATTCGAAAGACGCTATAAAATAAACTATGGTCCAATTTGCGCGGATGCGGATGCTTAGAAAATATCGTAATGATATTGATTTACATAAAACTTAAAATAGAAACATTGTACATAGTTCAGTAATGGAATTTTATAATATACGAGACATGACAATTCGTGCGCAAAGTATAGGATGTCATATTCAATTTACGATTTGTACCTAATTCTGCGACTGAACTATTTAGAGGTAAAGATATTCCGAAATTAAACCCGGAGAATGATGGGTTTTCATTATATCACATAATAAATTGAAAACAGTTCTTTTTCCACACCACAATATCAATGTAAAAGCAGATTCTCAAAGATGTAAACTAAGCAAATGTCTCTTGTTGCAGTGAAAGACCACCTGCACCACTCAGACCTGGAGACGGATGAGGTGGAAACAGACGACCAGACCTCCAACCTGGATGACGACATCCTCACGCAGTCAGACCTCGACGAGAACGGGGACCCTAAGAGCCCTACCAGCTCTAGCTCTAAAAAGGTAACATGTTATTTTGCTACTTCAGGCCAGGGTAGCCTTCGGGTTGTAGAGGTCAGATAGCGGTCGCTCTGTGTAAAAATTTCGTTCCACGTCAAATCTCCTAGGTAAGATAGCCGCCCCCGATTGGGAACGGGATAGGGCAGGGAGAATGATGATATTGTGCTACTTATTTCATTATCATTAGTAACATTGTTGGACATAGGCCTCCTCCAAGCGTTTACGTTGAGATGGTCTATTGTAGCCAATAGCTGCCCGCAGCCTAATGGTTGTAATCAAGGCCGTTGGTCGACCTGGCAGGAGATAGTCCCACATACCACATTCCGACGAGTGACCGACATTCCAGAATCTTCCGTCACTTCTAATATCCATTCCAGAACTGTGCGCCAGGAAATTTTAACCTTCCCATGAACCCCTTATAAGCTACTGAGAAATAAGCTAGACCAGTCTTCTAACCCTCAACTAATCTTGAAAACTTTTACCAGGGAAAAAGCAGTAGCTCACGGGACAGCAAAGGCGGCACCAAACCCAGACGAGCTCGAACAGCCTTCACCTATGAGCAGCTGGTCTCCTTGGAGAACAAGTTCAAGACCACCAGATACCTGTCAGTCTGCGAGCGACTCAACCTGGCGCTCAGTCTCAGCCTCACGGAGACTCAGGTATGTACAGATCATTTTAACGGAGACTCAGGTATGTGCAGATCATTTTAACGGAGACTCAGGTATGTGCAGATCATTTTAACGGAGACTCAGGTATGTGCAGATCATTTTAACGGAGACTCAGGTATCTGCAGATCATTTTAACGGAGACTCAGGTATTTGCAGATCATTTTAACGGAGACTCAGGTATGTGAAGATCATTTTAACGGAGACTCAGGTATGTGCAGATCATTTTAACGGAGACTCAGGTATGTGCAGATCATTTTAACGGATACTCAGGTATGTGCAGATCATTTTAACGGAGACTCAGGTATGTGCAGATCATTTTAACGGAGACTCAGGTATGTGCAGATCATTTTAACGGAGACTCAGGTATATACAGCTCATTTTAAGAGAGACTCAAGTATATACAGCTCAGTTTAAAGAGGACTCAGAAATGTACAGTTCAGATTAACCTACAGCTCTGCCTAATGGAAACTCAGATATTATGTACAACTAAGTTTAACGGAGACTCTGGTATGTTATACATCGGTTTAAGGCAGATTTACGACTATACAACTCGGTTAAACTGAGACTTCGGCATGCTATATATTAGTATAAGACAGACTCAAGTATACACACCTCAGATTAACGGAGGTTTGGGTATATAAAACTCAACTTAACGACGAAACAGATATATGCGATACTCAATTTCATTAAGACAGTAAGTTTACACAATTTCTCTGGATAAAGCCCAATAGTAGGATACCTAATCTTCATAAACAACTATTTAATCCCCTCTAACAACTTGAAAAATCTTCGTAATATTTTATTTTTCTGGCAGTAATATAACTGGAATTCACAAACCGGAAATAATCTCAAAGATCTGAAGAGTCATCAAGCCGTGGTCATTAAGCTCGAAGGAAGGATTACTAATGTAACGAAACAAAAGCGAATCTCCGAATCTGCCAATTAAATTGACAAATGAAACCGATAATCACACTCATTTGTCTTCCTAATTGACGCATTCTCCAAGAATATTTTAAAAATAACGTGTTTTCTTTACAGGTCAAAATCTGGTTTCAAAACCGACGAACGAAGTGGAAAAAGCAGAACCCTGGGATGGATGTGAACAGCCCTACAGTCCCACCGCCTCAAGCCGGTGGGTTTCCATCAGGGCCTTACCCTGGAGGCCTTCTATACGGACATGGAGTGCCATATCCCTTCTCTGGTCCAGGACCTTACGCCCCATACTTCCACCATTTAGCGGCGAACCATCACCATACACATGGAAGCCTAGGTCATTCTCATACGTGATTATGGCAGCGACCAGGGTCCCAGGACCCTAGGGTCGATAAAGAGAACGATAGTAGTGCGTTGTCCAATCAGTGATCAGTGTTGTGCGTAGGTGCTGGAGATAAACATGCTAAGCGACTTTGGTTGATTTTGCGGTTATATTCTGTTCATTCTGACACAAATGACTTTTTTCCAACATATCTGTTAAAATGATATTAATTTCGATTCCATGCCACCGTCTAATTAGGTTTTGATGGAATTAGTAAATAAAAAGGAAAACCATTGAAATTTTACGTTTAAAAAATATGTAATCGCCATTTTTTTTATCGCCGCTTTTGAGAGATAATGCGTTAAATCCGTCAAATTAAAGACAATTCAGCGACCATCTCCTATTCAATACTTAATAACATTGCTACTTTTAGTTACAGATATAAGACGGTAGTATGGAATCGAGACTTTTATGCATTAGTTAGAAATACTGGCAAAGACTAATTTTACTGAAAAAAGTGTTAAGTATATGTCTTATGAACAGATATAACAAAATGGACACACGTGCAATTGTGGTGAAATTATGAATCAAATGTGATACATATTTGATAAGGTCTAGTTTGTAATATTTGCTTGCACTTTTATTCGTTTTTATTCTCTAATTGTATAAAAATGTAAATTAAGACTAAAATTAAGTGCAATAATGACGTTATTCGTTTGCTGACATCGAATATTAATAAATGAAATGTAAATATAATGCTTACTTTATAAATAAAACACATATTTGTATCTAAATTTAGATGTACTTCAGTTTATTTGTTATAATTTTTTGTCAACTGTGTGACACCCCTGCACTTTACCAAAGATACTCAATTTAAAAATACTCATCTTAGTGTAATATACTGGAACACCAACTGTAACTGTAAATAATAGTCTTTTTAACTAACTAACTAAAAAGCTCACTCTCTGTAAATATTCTAAAATAGTTTTAAGAGGTACCTAACAGTTTATTATTAAGCTTTTTATTGTATTTATTAGTTTTTATTTATTGCTATGTGCCAAAAATACACTTGCTATTAAAAATTTACATTTTATGTTTTTAATATACTTCAATCCTAGTTAATGATTAGTTAACGAAACAATGAGTATGACAGGCAAAATACTGCAAAATTCGCTTGTGGACTGGGTCATTATAATAAAATGTACGATAAAAACTATTATCCAAAAACAGTACGGACTTTATTCTTATTATTTTTAAATATTCAAATTTTTAATTAATATACAGAAAAATTACCCACTGCAGACCCACGGTACCTCTGGGCTGTTCTAACTTCTGACTACATCCAAAATAGCAACGTATGACGTCATACATTCCTATTTTCATACAAAGTACCGTTAAAAAGTAGCTCATTTGACTTGCGAGTCCGCAACCCTATTTGATTTGAACAGGAGCTCTATTTTGTAATATTCGCATGTATGGCGGATCGCACACTTGACGCATGACGGAGCGCTAGAATATCGCAGCGGTCTGTCAGACCCATACTGGAAACGTCACTCCCCATACTAAAACCGTACTCGACGGATGACACTGCGATAGCGCTGTGTCGACAGCGGTTGAGCGGTCTTAGTATGGAGTTTGACATTTCAGATCTGTCAGAGATCTGACAGACCGCTGCGATGTTTTAGCGCTCCGTCGAGCGTCAAGTGTGCGATCCGCCTACGCGTAATTTTGTGTTCGTTACACACGTTCTACGAAACTTATCCATTCACACATTGGTGCCCTCGATTTTACCAATTCGAGTAATAGAAAGGATTACTCCAGTCGTTGTGAATTTCAGAAATTGAGCTCTTGGTAAAAGAATAAAGAAAGTTATTGTTTTTGTGGAAGTAAGTGATGCTTTATTAGGCTGTAATAAGGTTCGCTACAACGCTCAATGCTGTATAGTCGACAGGTGAAAACATTACTTTATGACTTGATGTTGACATAAAATAGTTTCAAGTTAAATTGCAGTTGTTTCATTAATGAACTCCTATCCTACCCCACAAATCACAATCGAGTATCAGTATGCTTATGATGCGTACAGCGACATAGATTTTAGCTACACTTTTTACTCAAAATTATACAGTTGCTTTGATAAAACCCATGCAATTTGACACGTGTGAAGTCTACTCGCGCGTGAGATAAATCTCTACGGGACGTATCATAAGCCTACAAAAATCTTACAATAATATTTACCCGCTCGTATCTGCGTTTACAGGTTGTAAAAACAGCCCTCCAAACACTGATAGTAGGTGCTGCATGCAACTGAACAACTTTTCCTTAGGCTGGTTTCAGAGCGGCGCGTCTCAGCAGCGCTGCCCAGGCGCGCGCGGCTCGGGCGCGCCTGGGCAGCGCGTTCGCTGTGAAACGACATTCAGACGCGCGCGCTTCGTTATGGTGTACGGTCGAGTGCAGAGAATCATTATGCCAGCAAACGTAATCACTATATTAGCTATATACGTTATATGAGTGAAAGAGTGCAACAACGACGTCTTAAAAGATTGCAAGTCGACGCTATTGGCAATCGAAGGAGATCCGACCGCGGCGCGGCCGAGACGCGGCCCAAGACGCGTCACTATGAAACGCTACATACAATCTAGTGTAATGCGAGGCGCGCGCGGCTGGGCAGCGCTGCCGAGACGCGTCGCTCTGAAACCAGCCTTAGGATGATGTACATGTCAGGCCACGACGAAAAAATCTAAATCATGATCAGTGCCTGCATTTACTAAGAAAAGTAAAAAAAACTGTAATATATTCCTAGGGTGAAATGGTTTATAGTCTGTAAGTTTAGGTACTTATCTTTTTGTAAACAAATTCTGTATGAAACTGACAGTTCAGAAGTGTCACTTTCATACAAAGTTTGTTTACAAAAAAGATAAGTACCTAAACTTACAGACTATAGTTTAATTATGTGAAGCGACTCTGTCAACTCGGTGTCTCCCACGAAAAAAGAAGAATGATCTGAATTTCTGAATGTACCCAATGTGTATTTGGAGGGCTGCTATACACCCAGTATAATTCAGACGAGAATTTTGACCATCAAAGATTTTATTGAAAACACTTGAAAGAGTTGTCATATCTCGTACAATCCAATATTCTGCAAATTAAGTATACGCAATCTACGGCAGTTCAGTTTTAACTTTGACCCTTTTGGCAAAATACATAATAGCATCAAATCCTGGAGCTAGTTAAAATGTGAATTCAAACCACACAGAATAAAATAAGGTTACCCACATAATGTAAATACTTTCAAAACAAGACTAAAGTTTTACGAATAAAATCAATATTTCCATGGAAGATTACAAAATAGTAGAAAAACAAATGGAACGCCTGAAAAATAACTAAATAATCCTCTATTTTAAAAACCAAACAAAATTGTCTACAGTAGATCACCTCACAACTTTGATTGACGCGTACTTTGTAACTTATCACAGTTAACTAGCTAAAAATGTGTTGAGCGGTTTTTTTCGGCGCATTCTGAGGGTAGCGGCGGCGGCGCGCTTTGATCGCGAAAACAAGATGGCGACACGTCATCTGTCATTTTTAATTGTCTGTCAAACCGCCGGGGAATGAGGTGGCTTCACGCACCGATGGGAGTATATTTAACATGGCAATTTTAGGGTGACCTCTGACCTTAGAATCCTTGACGTAGGTTTTAAGATTTCGTCATGTTGTTGATTAATGAAAAACGAGTTCTTCGACGTTGACCTTATTCTAGGCAGTACATATCCTTAATTTGAATTTCTGGCTCAGTATTTATTTCATTAAAACCTCTACATTATATCGATTGGACTAAGAAAGATATTATGTAACAAAATACAGCACCGAGACCAGCTTTTTCTGTAAGATGCTGAATTAGAGTCAATTTATGGGCTATAAATAAGTTAATCTAGTTAACCTATCATCTTCAGTCTGCCCTTATCTCAGTTTATTTGTGAATCGGCGAAACATGTCTTCCTCGTCCATTCATCTCTATTAGCAGTCAAATCTCTCAATATGTGTCTTTATTTAATTTATGCAATAAGTTTCGAATTCATTACAAAGCCTGTCACAGCTCACTCTAAACCAGACATGCATTAGTTTATTGCGTTATAAACGCGGCTAATATCAGCCAGAGGGCCTCATTAGAATCGCATTCATATCGCCGTTTGTCTGTTTGTCTGTTTGCTGAAGGAGATTGGATGGGGACGTCGGCTTTGTGTTGGGTTCTGTCAACTACCGCGGTTGTTAGCTAGGGTAGTTTTGAAGGAGGTGCGTGGCAGGTGGATTGATTTTGGTTTCGTCACAGAGTAGGTTTATGGGGCCTTTCAATTAGAGCAAGTAGGTAGATATTTGCATTAAGGCCTGTTAAAGTTCTGAAGAATATAAATTGTTGTTCAATCTTGCTTACCAAAATGTAACGTGTGGATGACAACAGGCCTTAGTTAGGTAGGTACTTACTTACATAAACTGTTTTAAAACGATGTGTTGAAGATCTATCTAAACTTTCAAATGCAAATTGTAAGTTTGGCATAAAAGAGAAATAAGTAAATGTTATATTATTTAAGGGACATAATGACACAACCGCAAAAATTATGATGTGATGGATGATACGTCCTTGAACGAAAACGTTGAAGATATCTTTAGATTTCGATGAATGACTGAAAGATCATAACACAGAACATATCTTTCTTTGACGCTAACCAAAATGACTACCTACGGCGGGTCGCACACTTACACACAACGGACCGCCATAGTATCGCTACGGTCTCGCTCCGATGTGCGTTAAGTGTAAGAAAGGCCTATGCAAGATAACCATGTCTCAATGTGCTCATGTCTAGTTTCAAGGCGAAAAACAATTCAAACGGTTTTATTTGTCCAGTGGCCGATCAAACGCTATCAAAATCGTTTATAGACACCGGAATAGTATCCCGTACATTTTTTACACAACATAGACTTTTCACATCAAAGCCGCCTTCACGGACGACATATAAATCCGTCCTTTGAACAAAAAACATATTCTACTACACATTGTAATGTCTTAATTTCGTATGGGACGCATTTACTTCACAATAAACTAAATATATCGGTCGCTAGTCTGCTCTCAAGCAGTATGGACGCAATTAAAAGTGACAAATGGTGTCAATAGGGTTGCAAGGCGACTGAATGAAAATGAAAAAGATTGCTTCCTAGATAGACAGACATTTATTTATTCATTAATATTGCGGTAAATAAATAAACTCTTAACTACACAGAATACACATACTCGCATAACGATTTTCCGATAAATATGAACAAGGGTCTAGTGACGACTTGCTTTGTATTTTCTCTTAGTTTTTCATGTCTTCACGTGATCGGTGTACCTATGGTCTTGATCCCCAATACAGCCTTTGGATTCTTGATAATTGATAAGTCCAATAGAAAGTTCCAAAACTATATATTTTCACAATAAATTGATAAAAACTTGACCGAGACTGTACAATCGGAAAGTTTGGATTGTTTTTTACTTTGAAACAAAATTCTAGAGCCGGGTCGGAGAGTTCTAGAGTAGCGTCAATACAGTCCAGTCTCGATTTGCAAATAGAGGATAGAATTGAGACAAATTTGGCTTAGATCGAGTAACGTCAATGTCGCGCGTATGAGACGACAAATACCGGGGCTCGAGTTTAAGACGCTGGCAACCCTAATAAGTTGGTGTTGGTTGGTTGGTTTTCGGTGGGTTGTAGAGGTGACATCGGCGCGCTAGTCTGTGATCTTTGTGTCCACGCCGAAGAGCTGACAGCAACAATGATCTATAAAAATGTGATGAGTGAGAATTTAAGGAACTTGAAGTAGCTTTAGTAATATAGTACCCCTACTTCGATTGTCGACACAATAAAATAGGCACAATACACAAAAAGGGAAAAATCGTTGTAACAGAGACAAGTACCCTATAAAAATAAAAATAACCTACCTATCCTTTTCAATTTTAAATACTAGTACATAGTTACTTTCGTGAAATATGGTCTTTTTATTTAGAATCGGCAATCGGCACTTTATAATTTTTTTATCAAAATGGCACTGACTTAATCAATATTCAATTTCAATATTCCGCTTTAAGCATTCTTCTACTCTTTAACTAACGATCTTCACCAACTAAAATTTATCTACATAATATTGCCTTTCACTATGAATTTGACTAAAGATGACTCCAAAACTAACATAGAAATCGGCGAAACTGCAATCAGAAAAGCAACTTTGTAGCGAGGTTATGAAGTTGGCGCCAAAATTTACGCGCGCAACATTCTGTCATACACAGTTTTGACGAATGTCGTTTTGAAATAAAAAGATGAAAGAGAACGTTCGTTTGTTACGACGCGTGAAGCCGGCGGAACAGCTAAACCCCTGTCAGCCAGTACATTTAAAAAACTATAACTGTCACCTGTGACTGTCACACACGTTTTTTGTTTTTAATCTGTGATAGCGTAGAAAATAACGCCACTTTGTAAATCATTGTATCGTTCATCGCAATAAAATGTTCGTTATCATTTAAGTTATTCTGCGTTTCTTCAAATTATGAATTCAAGAAAGTGTCTTGGGTCATAGTATACTTTTCGGGGCGGTAAGGGAAAGTGGTTTAAAAACAATGGAAATTTTGGCGGGAAATTTGTAAAAAGTGAGGGAAAATCATCGTTATCTTTTAAAATATGTGGATGCTTAACAACCAGTAGTGATGTAGCAAATCTTCTTACTATGCAAGTAGGTTCTTATATTGTTTTTCGGATACTTGTACATACAGTTAATTTTAATAGAAATTCAATATTTTTTATCAAATATGCAGAGCGCTACGTCACGATTTTCGGAATACATAGATCAGATCATTGACAGTTTACTTTCTTATATCAGTGTTGCCAGATTCACAATAAGTGGCTTAGACACAGAAACACTTCATACAATGATTTTTAACGACTTGGTCAAGGCTCTTTTTATCCCTTACAACTTTGTCCTTACTCATTTGGCGGGCAAAATATTTTTAGCCCGTCGCATCCAACGGAGGGCGTCCGTGATCAAAGCGACGCAAGCGATGCGTGCGAGCGGTAATGGATATCACGCTTTTAATTAAATAGCAAGTGTTCAGCGTGTCACGTGTAAAGGCAGTTGTCCAGTACTAGATATGTTGTTTGCTAGCGAAGTGGTCAATTACATTATAAGTAACTGGATTTTTATAGGCACGATCCCGAAAGGGCAACATTACTGTTGACATCCCGCTCATATGTCATATATACAGGGTGACCGGTAAATTGATGCATTCCTTTCAAGGGATGAACCAGCTCATGAAATTGAACAACTTTCCCCATGGAACATAGGTCGAAATATGAAAAAAAATTTTGGTCCTCCCATACAAATTGACTTAGTCGGTCGGTAATTTTGTATGGTTGGGCCAAATTTTTTTTTTTTTCGACCTATTTTACATGGGGAAAGTTGTTCAGTTTCATGAGCTAGTTCATCCCTTGAAAGGAATGCATCAATTTACCAGTCACCCTGTATATATTTTGATACTAGAGAGATAAACAATAATGTTGCCAATTCGGGATCGTTTCTTAATCTGATCGAAATATATTGATAAAAAAAATATTGAAAATGTTTCTATTTGTTATTTCAATCAGCTTGGTTCCTCAGTTATTTCTCCTGAACTCCTTTTATTTATAAAATATGTTTTGTCTTTAGGAGTGGGATACCTCCAAAGACCCAATGAACCCGGATGCTAAATTTTACAAAGTTTTGATTGTCGACAAAAAAGACGACAAAGACGCCAAAGACTAGTGTTGTGACGACTGTTAAAGTCCTCAAAATGTTTTATACTCATGCATGATGTTCCCTATAAAATGAATAGCATTCACTCGCCATTTTCGCTGCAACACAACCTTTACGCAGCGCGACACAATTTTGCACGCGTCTGAACTAAATAGCAGGTCCTATTACAATAATTACCGTTGCTCAGCTAATTATTATTACAACAATGTAGACGGACTGCATAAAGGTACCATGTGAAAAGTTTTGAAAGAGCCATATTTAAGCATAAAAGAAAACATTTTCTCTTTTTCCCCAACACCCTAATCACGTTCATTATAATGAACGACCTATAGGTCTACTATAGATACCAATATGTCGTATTATAAGCATTGTGTTTTTACGTCTTAGGGAAAGAACAAGAAGAAAATAAACAAATTAAAAATTGATAACATCTAAATGACAAATTAAAGCGAATTTTTATTGAAAGCATAGTCTATACTCTCCTTCTTAACACAAGTCAATCCGTGTATAGCTGTTTTCAAAGTAATAATGTAGTTGGTTGCAGTTTGTCTCGCAGTGCCGCATTCTACAAGGCTTTCATCAAAGAGTTTTATCAGTTTTATCTAGTTAAAGCATATCTCAAGCGTGCAAATATCTTCGATTATCCAATCTGCGAATGCGTACAATTTGCAGTTGTGGTGCAGTCGGGTTGCAGCTCGTCTGCAGTGCCTCGACCCACAGGGTTTTCATCAAAGAGTTATAGTTGAAGCATATCTAAAGTATGCAAATATCTTCGATGGAGCGAATCTGCTAATGCATGCAATTTTGCATACACACAATTTAATGCTGTCTGTGTCTCATTTTTGTTTCATTTTGTTCCATTGAAAATGGAAAGCTGAGTTTGTGTTTTGATTTGAAGGTAATATAAACGAACATGCTCTTAATAATAAATAAATAATAACAATAAATAACTCCATTCTTGCAAAAGGCGAAGAACACATGTACTTCAAATGTTTGTGGTGTTTTGCCGTATCTGGTATTGTAACGGAAGAAGTTTACAAAAATTCTATATCTTAACCTTATCTCATTATCACAGAGCAAAAAGGACATTAGCGTAGTGCATGTGACATCCCTAGTCTGTGGTCATCATGATACATATCTGGCTGTCACGTGTTATCGCATGTTTTGTTACGTGTATCGCAAAATATTGCGGTGCGTAAGTATACAGGTCACATACGGATTGTCAATTTTTTTCTCCACAGAAAGTGTTTTATACTAGCGCGTGCTCTACTTTGATAAAACTATGGGAAAATAATCCCTTTTTTCAAAATAACACAAAATACGTTCTGCGCAAAAGCTAGTACAAAATATATATTCATAATGGCCCCGACTCCATCCAACAAATTACGAACCTTACACTAAACGTAGTGCAGAAAATGATACCGTCCATTCGTCTCGCTCACACGCACAGGAGAGAAAGAGATGGGTATAGAAGGAGTAAAGAGTAGTTTAGGAGGTCCATTAAATGCGGAACACTTGGAATGTGCGGTTAAATAAGGGGCTTATCACACCGGGAGATTGTAAATCTTCTATACTTAAGTACTAGAGGGGAAGTGTTAGGAATAAGTGCTGGAATAAATCTTAAGGCGATATCTGGTTGCTATAGAGAGATGTTACACATATTACGCCTTTATCCCTTGCGCAGAGAAAATAGAAAGAAAGAAGAAATACTCAATTAGTCGCTCACAAATTAAAGACTAACAGTAATTAAAGATAATTCGTGTACCACTATAAATTTTCCTCTTTAATCACTCTATCTATTAAAAAACCGCAATCCTGCTGGCTGTGTCCATAAAAGACAGACAAAACGACTTCATTTTATACTATACATGTAGTATATTGAATTATATAGGTACTACGTTTCGTAGCAGAGGTCTACGGAGGCTACGGCGCTGGAAGTAGAGCTCAGCTACGGCGTAGCGCAAACCTTAACCAAAAAAAACACTAGACAAGTCAACCGGAGTATAGGTTTTTTGTGGGTGAGGCTTTTTAACTTTGTTCATAATCTAGAATAACCGTATTGGTTTACGAAACAACCTGCATTCTCTCCCAGTAGTGTCAAATGGCAACAAATTCGTCCAATCTTCTGATAAAACGTGAGATAAAACTACACTTTATTTACTGCGCTCTTTCACTACAAATTACCTGTTTTTCTGCAACCCTGACACTCGATAACACACCTTATGTCTATAAAGCTTTGGTTGAAAATAGTTTGAAAGGTTGTGTCAAAATACAGAGTATATAAATTTGCAGTAAAGCGTCCGTGGAGTCCAGATGTGCGCTCGTAAAATTGAAGATTTTTCAAAAAGGAAAATGCAGTAAAACACAGCGGGATACGTTTACAAGGATCTATCTATTAATACTAAATCATGTAGTTGTGGGTACTCCGAATGCTATTGCGAAAGAGTGTGGATATTTTGTTTTTTAGGTGGATTTTATATGGTATAGATACTGTAGATATAGAAATAGACCACACAATTCTTAGGTTTTGAAAATCTAAATTGGTGTGAACAAATTGAACGTTCACACCAATTTTGATGTTCAAAACCTAAGTTTTAACAACAAAACATAAAATATAAGTAAAATATGATGAGACATTCTTTGTAAATCCTGGCAGACCCTGCAAACAACTCTAGCTGTGGTGAAGTGGTAGACTTATTTCCACGCGAAACAGTACACATACCCTATGGTACACTGGGAGATAACGCCATTGGCATTAAGGCCGCCAATGTACAGATTTGCATAAAGTTGAATGATTAAAATAAGCATATGTCATACAAATAGGTGAGTAGGTAGTGTACCTATTACGAGTCGTATCCTCGTTGTACTTGGGACACAGCATTGAAACGGGCATCAAACGTAGTATCTAAACTTCACTGTATTTAACTAAGTTATCCAACTTTTTAGAACATTTTAGAACGGCAAACATTTATTTTTAAAAACTCGTTCTCTTAGGTAATATTAGATTAGGTTTATTAACTATTTTTTAAAATTTATAGTTACTTAAAACCGCATTACATAAAATAAAGGCGTCTCAGCCAGCATTATACTATCCAAACCACCTAAATGTACACTTTTACATCCTCCAATCAGGAATCAATTTGTAACCTCCTCGTCCCACCCCGCCCCACCCCGTCCCACTTCAAGACCATCTCCAATTAAAATAAACGGCAATAAAAGATAAAAATCTCCGTTGGCTGAATCCCGGGATCCCGGCGCCGGGACCGGGACCGGCTGATCCCGGAATCGGCACTTAAACGTCACGAATCACCCTTAATAGAGAATTCAATTCTTTAATAAATTGCGCCCGGATAAAGTCTTCTTGTGGGAACGTTTCCATTATCAACACAGATCAGACAGACAGTTCAAAATATAATTTCTACGACGAAAGTTTTGAAAGGACACTTGTGTAGTAATACTCAGTAGCGGCATCTTTCGTGGAAAATCATTAATATCATATCCAACTAATCCATATTTCTTCCCTTTGACCACGTTAGAAAAGTTAGGAAATTAAAACGCTGGCTGGCAAGTTGATGCTGGTTGCTGGCCAGCGGGTTGAGACTTCTGCGGTTGAGACAGAATTGTCAGCTAGTGACAAAACTTTATGTTCATCTTTAGGAATTTATTGTAATGATAGAAATTAATTCATTTTTAGCAGAACGCGGTTTGCGTATTACCACCAACATAAAACGGGAAATTGCTTCGAAAATTGATGAAGTTGATAATTAGTTTGCCTCTGTTCTATATATATTATTTATTAACTATTTAACCTACCCACACTGAATTTTGCATATCGGTAATTTGCAAAATATTAAGTAAACAATTTCTGGGAGAGTGGAAACGCGCACTATATAAAGACTTCATTTAAAAGCTGCATATTTAGCCGGATCTGGAAGCTTTTAAAAAGAATCATAGCCACCGAGGTGCACGGGAAATTATTATCCTCCCTATTTAAATGTTAAACTTGGAAGGTTTGTGTATAGATACCTAACTATTTTAATAAAGTAATACTAGATTATTTGATTGTCATATAATCGGAGACATCAGAGTGTGAGTGTCTTTTTGCCTCGTGTAATTAGACAATGAGCATTCTAATCACTTCTAATGCATTCATTATATGCAGTTAGGTACACTTAGGTACACTAAGCACTCAACAGCGGTTGAGCGGTTTTAGTATGGGGATATTTTAGCGATCCGTCGTGCGTTAAGTAGTTTTCAGGTTGTTCAGTTAAGAAAAATATGTAAGTATGTAAGCGATATTTGTTTACAATATAGAAGTCGGAATATTAAGATTTTTCTAGTCACCTAGCCTATTATAATATCAGGCCGTAACAAGTAACAATGTCATTTGGTAACCTACATACTACACTTAACTTTTACACTCGCACACACATGATGTAACAATTTTTTGTTATAAATACTGAGTTGGTACGCATATTTCGTTGTAAAGTATTAGGACCAAACACTTAACAAAAGTTGAAACTGCGTTTAAAATAACCCGCCCCGACCGGCTATGCGGCCGGCTATTGTCGCGCTAACAAGGTTCGCGCCGATCTATTTTTTAATCATACGCCTCGATTACTGGTTAATAATGGCGAAAATTGCATGGGGTCATAATGGGGCCGTCATTGCAGATTAATGGATTTGTATAATGATCATAGTTGTGGAATTATGTCGCAGAGAATTTGAGAATCGATTGAGTTTGAAAGACAGACAGATTTCAAAATGTACTGTCTATAACAGCAATAAAAGTCCACTGCTGGACATGGGTCTCTAGGTCTGTCTATTGAATGCAATTTATACAGGGTGTAAGAGACGGTGTAACGAAAACTTTGCAGGCGTGATCAGACCATGAAACTGAACAACTTCTACTATGGGAGCTATGGTGGGAAACGAAAAATTTTTTTCGAGTTCCCATAAATAGCATGGTCATACCAGTCATACTCACCACGCTTGGCAAGCGGCTTGGTGAATGCAATGCTTGATGTTACATTCACAGGAAACGTTGCAGTCCATTCCTTGGATGAATTTATTCCTTAGTCACATTTTACGACACCCACACGTAGAATTAGGGTGATGCTTTTTAGAACTAACTAACGTCTCTGGCTTAGTGACCCGAACGGAATGGTAAGGGGAGTGAACTTTCAAGAAATAGACGTTACTGGAAAATGACACAGTGGACATTCCGGGAAATGTACTTTCCGCATTGCGAGGGATCTATTCTACTACATCTACGTACTAATATATAATAATGATTCTATGCAAGTTAATTTGTTACGAATTTGCTTCTATCAAAATTCCCACCAAACTAAACCGCACCCCGCGTTCCAATTTCATAAAATATCGCAAACATGACCGGAAAACCAGTTGGTTCCGCTTACCACGATGCCGGAGCGCGGAATCCGCGCCGATTAAGCTATAACTACCCTCCATCGCGCGTTCTACGGTATTAGCTGCTCACTCGGTCGTGTGATTAAAAATTATGCGATCGGAATACGGATGGGACTTCCGTATCGAAAATATCGGCTTTATCGGATCTGTTCCTTTGTTGGATGAAAAATGTGAAATGAATGAAGATGAATAACTTCCTCCTCGAAGAAGGGTGCTCCTACTTGCATTACACACTGTGGTTGGCGAGGGTTTTGCATTGAGTTTGTATTCACTGAAAATGCTACTGCGCATTCCATAGACTCTTCCCTTAGTCGCCTTTTACGACACCCACGTGTAGAAAAGAGGGTGGTGGGTGGCACTGGCAAAGGAGGTTTTTTGTCCCTTTCTACGATTAAATTTGACTTTACGTGTCGTAGAAAGGGACAAACGTATGACATCCGAATTTGTGTCATGTGACCAGAGAAGTCTCAAACATCAGCGCCCTTTTTCTGACCATAGAAACTATACTTAACCTATAAAATATATTTTTTACATAATTGATCAGAAACTCTTAATATGTTTTTTTTTTGTGAAAAATACAGCTTTTTAATAGCGTCTTTTTCACAGCCCTAGCTCATTCTCGCTTCAGCCGTCGAGGCGTGCGGACGTGCGTGTGCCACGTGCCTCTCTTTCATACCCCTAAAAGAGTTTTAGAACGATCATAATGGGTCAAAAGAGCTGTATAGTGGGTTTTTAATTGTTTTCGAGTGGGATTAGAGTGGTGAGAGATAACCATAAACATATCGGTCCTGCCGTGTGATGTCGGCTTAGAAGAGCATCACCCCATTTCTTTCCCGTGGGTGTGGTAGGTTTCGAGGGTTTGCGTAAGTACCTATTACAACTCTCGGCGACAGGTTGAGAACCTGTCACGACAATGACATAGGAATCATTTGAAAAATCCCTCAATTTTTGTTCGACGTGACGATAGGCCCGTATTTTTAGAGCAGTTAATGCTCTGCCTGCTCCGCAAGGGATAAAGGCGTATAATATGTGTATGTATGTCCTTTTCCTTGGCATTCGAATCTACGAAGGACCCGATAAGTACCTCCTTGTATATAATGATTGTCATTCTTTTATTTTGTTAAAAAATATTTGTCAACAGAACAAATGGGACAAAGAAGTCTCGCTTGTGACATCATGGGTCACAATACTCAACAGATGGGAACGGGCTATTACGTATATTCTCAAAATATTCCCTATTATTTTTCTTTAACTCAGTTATTCCGAAAGAATACTTCAAAAAGTCGTTCACCGCATTTCTATGCGTACTGTATTCTGAATGCCGTAACCATAATTTGCGGATTTTGAAAGAAATCTTTCATATTTTGTACACACGTCATACATGTCCGATTACTACAACAAAAATAAATTAAAATATCTTTGCAAAATTAAACTTGTTTTAGATTTTTCATTTATTCAACTACTTTCCTATTATTTGTGACTTAACCTAGGATTCGGGCCAGGCTAGCATTCGGGTTGCAGATGGCAGTCGCTCTGTGTAAAAACTTAGTTCCACCTCAAATCCCCTAGGTTAGGTAGCCGACCTCGACAGAGAAACGGGATAAGGCACTTCTTGCTGTTCATCGTTATTGTTTGCTTAATTTTTTTAAACCGTTTTTGAAATTTGCAATCTACTTATCACGAAAGCTAGCTCTCTAAACACGTCCTAATATTCTAATTCTCCTAATCTCCTATCCCGCAACGTGTGGCCACCCCAGCGCATCCCGTAAGTGTTCATCCGTGAAATGGGTCCTTACCGTGTATCGACCCGGACCCTGAATGGAATTAATAGACTACCAGCCTGGTTCGATTTGCAGACTCCTATTCAAATCATGGTATCCTCTGGGTACGTGGGTTCCAACGTTCTAATAGGTACTGAATCGGTTGTAAATTTTTACCAATTCAGATACTGCTGACAAAAAAAAACAAACGAAAATGTACAAAATTACCTATACAAAAAATTCAGCAAATATTTACCCAAGAGCAGGGTGGAAATATGAAATTCACCTAAGGTGGATCGCACATTTAACGCACGTCGGACCGCTAAAATATGCAGCGTTTTGTCAGAACCATACTAGAAATGTCAATCTCCATACTAAAACCGCTCAACCGCTAATGACGCTGCGCTATCGCATTGATACATACAAGCACAATTCGTTAAATAGCAGACTTTGTAATGCTAAAATTCAAAAATAGATCTTTAAGATGTACAAAGGGACACTATTCGTGTCACAATTTAAGTCATTCAGGTGTATGTGTGAATTTTAGGGTACCTATACACCAAGGCGCGACATCACGCAAATGCAGATATTGTGAATACAGATATTGTGTTGGGCTGGTGTGTACAGAAATTGTACTACAATGATTGCGGGACAGAATCCAGATTGTATAGAACTAAACAACGCTTCAATCTAGCCAAGCATTGTTGTGAACTCCTTCGATCTTCAGATATTCTTGATCTATTGTGTCAGCGCTCGTTAGTAAGGGTGGACATGACATACAGGACGAAACGATAGCGGTTTCATTGGGCAAACCGCACCCTTAACGCACAACGCTCCGCTAAAATAACGCATCCGTAACGCAGCGGATTGTGAGATCCGTACTAGAAACGTCAATCCCGATACTAAAACCGCTCAACCGCGTTTGACGCATTCGCAACGCTTCCGTCAAAATAACGCAGCCGTAAAGCATCCGTCGACAGCGGATGAGTCACGTTGAATGGTTTTAGTATGGAGATGTTTCTGGTATGGATCTAACCTGACACACTGCTGCGTTACGGATGCGTTATTTTAGCGCTCCGTCTAGCTGTTACACTTCCACTAAATTATACGAGGTGATTTAGCCCAAGAAACTGTACAACTTTCCCCAGCATACCTACCTAGGTCAAACTTTGAAATGGATTCTTTTTCCTGGGAAAAATTGTTCAGTTTCATGAGTGTTTAGGCCTTCACATTTGACCGTGTTGTGGGCCACACCCTGTATAAAATAGCAGACCCGACACGCCCGACATTCTGTCTGTATTCTCCAAAATCTACAAGCAACTGGCTGCTTCAATAGTCGTCTCCGATAATTGGATTGTTGTTCGACACCTTTTCAAGGAGTTGAGACGAGTATTCGGGGTAAAGTTATGATTATGAACTTGCATCGGGAAGACTTAGTCCAAGATGAAAACCACAGATAAGAGATGTCATGTTCGCGCAGCCCCTATACACAAACATCGTTAGGGTCTGTGATGTAAACTAAGGTATGAATAACCTACGTACCTTCTGTAACTAGAACTGAGCCTATACAAAAGAAGTAATTGGAAAGAATGGTATTCCCATTACAAGTGTCTTGCACTACTTAAAAGGAACCTTCAAACAACTATGACCAATAGGACTTTTTCAAATAAATTTGTTGTTAAATTTTTTATAGAATATAAAAAAGAAAAAATTATGATCAGCTGGTTGAAGTCTTTTATTTACGTCTCGAAGACAATGTACAAACAATGCAAGTAAAAATAACCCACATGGTAAGTTTATAACTTTAAGTAAGTATTAGCAATCACTGGTATTGATAATACCCTTGACCTTCTCTCTGACTGAACTAAAAATAGCGCTGTCACACCCTATACCTAGGTATATGATATTATATTTAGAATAATATTGCGTCCTATATAATCCTATTGATCCATCTATCTCTATGTAACAGACAAACGTTAACAATGCTGGTTGGAACCCGAACCCCACCCGTGCCCACCATGATGGCCGGACCCGTGTGACCCCATCATGTGTCCACCGTGGTGGCCAGAATCATGGTCACCGTGGTGGTCAGAGTCATGACCCATCATTGAGTCATTGTGTCCGTAGTGATGATGATCATAGTCATGTGATCCCATCATCAAATCATCCAGATCGCCGCCATGATGACCGGAGCCCTGTGATCCCATCGATGAATCACCATCACTATTTTCAGACTCATTCTTATCTTTGTCTCCTTTTTCTGGTTTTGACTGTGGCTTAGTGAATAAGAATTTAGAAGACTGTTGGTCCTCCTTTTGATCTTTATTTTGATAATCTTTTTCTTCCGTTTGCCGCCCTGCTGGTTGAGCAGTTTGTCCCAAAACCTTGGCTGCTTTGGCTATGCTGTCTCCGTTGGGTATGAAGTTGCTGAATGTGTTTGGAAAGTTGTTCTTATTGTTGCCAGCGGTGTGATCTGCGATGGATGTTGCCAGCTGTGGAGAGATTAAGAGTTAAAATACCGTTTGTGCTGGCTGGAATAGACTCACCCCGCGTCTTCCCGTGGGAGTCATAAATAGAGGACTAAAAGTTACATGTGTTACTCGGCTAGCCAACTGCCTGGCAAGCTTTAGAGTATCCCCTCCCTATAATATAGTGGACTGTACTGTGGTTGCTGATAATGATACAAAACGCAAAACTTAAAACCAGTGCGATTAATCCCAATCAAATGATGAAGGACTGGCCTGAGTTCAATTGAGCAATGCAGTTGAAGAATTTCTTGTTCCTAACCAAGTAGAATATGTATATTCTAATTCTAATTCTAATGTATTATCGAATCATAAAAATGAGGAACGATCAAACAAATTAATTAAATGATCGAAGGTTATTGTCGGAAAGATAATTAAAATTTAACTCACAAATACCCCTGAGAAGCAGATGACGGGTAATAAGAACACCATTTTATATGTAGAAAGTTGAAAGATAAATGTAAACTATGCCAAGTTCAAGTAAAACATCTATTTTATACATAATGATATCAAGAGTCGTTTCACTTGAGCAAATTCTAGGGGTCGGTACTCACTTGCGTTTCAGTTCGTACTATAGGCCGTGCTATAATAATAGGTACCAAGTTTTTTACGATTAACTACTTTTATCAGTAGGTATTTTAAGTATTTTTGTAGCGTTCAGTCGCGGAACTGTAGATATGAGATGTGTCATGATCATGACAACTTACGTGGAAAAATTTTTTGTTGTCAATTCTGAAAAATATTTTTATCTAAGTACTTATTTCACAAGTATTTTATAATCTTTTTTTGAGCGGGTTTTCATTGTAGACTTTCTTTAAATTGCGTGGGTCACGCAAGCTTCAAACGGTGTAAATGAAGTGAGTGAATTTGGCGCGTGTCGGTGCGATGTAGCGTATGGTCTAAACAAAAGCCATCATACATACATACATATATCACGCCTTTATCCCTTGCGGGGTAGGCAGAGCGATAGTGGCCGTAAGAATACAGCCACTATCGCCACGTCTGACATTTTTGAGTATTGTCTTCCAAGGTTATTTCAGAAAACATGTGTATTACTATAGTGACAGGTTGTCAGCCTGTCGCCTAAAAATTGTAATACACCAATACTCTCGAGTCCCTTAGTCGTCTCTTACGACACCCGCGGGAAGGATGTGGGGTGATGCTATTCTAAGCCGGCATCACACGGCAAAAGCCATCATTTTAAAAATAATGATTTAAAAAATCAGCCTACTCATTAAGGGACCCACTTAAACTGGTTTTTCAATTACAAGATGTAACTTAATTCCTTAAAAGGATGGGTTGATACGTTATTGATAGTACTAGAGCAGACTTTGGAGGGTCCTGCTTCTATTAAGTATACATAAGAATTAAACATGTCATTTATATCGAAGCATTGCCGCCCCAGATGTTATATTTAATATAACATAAAAACCGTCATATAATTTTCAGTAAGTGAGTCCTGACCCTAATAATTAACATGTTTTGTTTATCTTTGCAAAATTTATTTTGTAGTTAAACGTATATGACTAGCACACATTAGCATGTAAAACTGCTCAGTCTAATGAAACCATTTACAGATAGCATTTCGTATAAAATACCTACCTATTTCAGTGTTATTACCTAGGTTATTATCTACTCCAAGCATGGCTTCTAAAACGGTGTTAGTCTGTTTCTTCAGTCTGCTGGTAAGTACTAAAAAAAAGTGTAAATGAACCTCTTAGTTTCGATAGGTCGAAATATGAACGAAAGCAGCCGATTCACTTTTTTTCTCACACTTAACGCTAGCGCTGCGTCAACAGCGGTTGTGCGTTGGGACCACAAAGAACTATGAGCGGGAAGTCAACAACTATTGCTATTTCGGGATTCTTGATGATCTTTATCTGCGCGATTAATAGAAAATGTGTAGTTGGGACTCGTGTACAGAGCGGTTTTACTATGGGAATTGATGTTTCTAGTATGGATTTGACAGATCGCTGCGTTACGGATGTTTTATTTTAGCGCTGCATCTTGCGCTTAGTGTCAGAAAAGGCCTAACAACAACCTTTTTTCTTGCCTATTTCTTTTTTTACTGAGTACTTACATAATTGCATATTTTTTAAGCTCGCAGCACAAATCCAGTGTCAAGGAGGCCTACCCAGCTTCCCTGGCCTGCCAGGTTCCGGGGGCAACAACAATAACAACAACAACAACTTCCCTGGCTTCCCTGGGTCCGGGGGCAACAGTTTCCCGGGAATTCCCGGTTTCCCCAGCTCATCATCAGGCTCTGTGAGCAGTCAGCAAGCGATCTTCAATCTGATGACGGACCCCTGCACTTACACGACTATTGGACACCTAGCTCAGGTAAATATGAAAAGTCTAGATGATTTGTGGCGATTACCTTGGAATCAATTCAGGTCAGCAGATCTTGGCAGTTTGGCGTCACAAGAACAGAAAGGGATTGTGAATACCGAGTAGGCAGACCGTAAAATCAATACAAATTGCCAGGTCTTCGCATTTTGGAATCACAAGACAGGTTATTGATTATCCTGTCTCATTTCGGTACACGATGGAAACTTTCCATTGCTCAGACCTATTTTGGCCATAGCGACCACTTCATCTCCTAAGAAGAGCTGCGTTGATGCGGTCAATCGCGCAGGATACATTCAAAAATATGAACACCAGCCAAAACCTCAGTAGTAGGCATTTTTTCTCTTTAAATTACCTACGTTCATATTTACTTTTACAGGTATTTGCAAGTATGCAGCAAAATGGCGGTAACAGCGGCAGCGGTGGAAGCATTCCTGGAATTCCTGGCACTGGTGGATCCAATCTGCCTGGCATACCTGGTACTGGTGGATCTGGTGGATCCAGTCTGCCTGGCATACCTGGCACGGGTGGAACTGGTGGATCCAGTTTGCCAAGCATACCTGGTAGTGGTGGATCGGGTGGATCCAGTCTGCCTGGAATCCCTGGCACGGGTGGATCGGGTGGGTCCAGTCTGCCTGGCATACCTGGCACAGGTGGATCTGGTGGATCTGGTCTCCCTGGCTTACCAACATCGTCCGGTTAGAACTTAATAGTGGCAATAAGTAGGTAGGTACATAATAAATAATTCATGATGAATAACGGTGATTTTCTTTATTTTTCTCATAGATTTTTCTGTTTAAACTAATCATAGAGTATTAGTGAGTTTAAATCCATCATAGAGTATCAATGTGTCACGTATAGATACTCTATGATTGATATCAACCTTGTGTAACAGGTTTCTTGGAAATTTTCTGATCTTGCTCTGATCTTTCGAGCAACACGGCCTCCCTCCGGGTCGGAACGCGACGGAAGACTGTGTCTCTCGAAGCTCTGATCTATCTACTTGTCTCCGGTGTACATTTTTATTACAGGACGTGATCACAGACATTTGCAAAGTTTTTGTTATGGCAGTGGCAGAGTTTTTCTGCCAGTGTCCAGTATTTATTACCCCATAAGCCACTGCGCATGCAAAACCACGGCTTTATTCAAAATGTCTTATGGAAGAGCCCAATATCATAATATTCTGCGCGCAACCACACGTGATGAGGGAGTGGGTAGTCGTTTACCCGGTAACTAGTGAAGCGAGGCTATTCATTTACATACTAATTTATCTTGTAATTAAGTGGTGGCTGGATTGCTGTCTCAGCCCTTAATAATCCTTTCGCTGCTGCTCGTGCTACGAAAGCATTGGGTGGATATGACTCGGTAGATTTTTGGTGGCTCGCCGAACTTAAAAAAAGTTATAAAATTATGTAATAACGAATTTTTACTGCTACTTTCTTCTTTAATACTTTAATATACCTACATTTAATATTAAATATTTACTTACGTATTGTTCTTAAATAATTTGCCTTTTACTAAAAACCTTTAAAATAAAGCTCTACCTACGATTAAAGAATTATAATAGCGCTATACTATTTCTACCCCTATTAGTAGAGTTGCCTTTTTCGACACAAGCGCTGTGAATAGTGACTGCAATCTGTCGTTTTTTTTTTATCACCTTGGTATTTTGAGATGAATCCCGCTACACTACCTACGTGTATGTTACGACGTAGACAGAGGTCACGCTTGATCATGAGCACTGAAAGTAGGCAGTAGGCAATGTTAAGTGTTCGATTCGAAACGTTTGAATTGTAAAATCGAATAATAAAAACGACTTAAACCCGTTAAAACTGTTTTATTGTGAAGATTAAGCCGTTATGCACCAGAGGAGAAGGAATGGAACAAGTTGGACGTTGTTCATGCTAGTCCTCTCCTGCCCAGGCAAGCCATGGCAGCGTATCTAGTGTTGACATGGCGCCGACAAACACGGATTAAGGAGATGTGCATCACGAAGCCGCAGTGGTTTAGCGGTATTGCTGTCTCGCCTGCATACTTAGACGATCTCTTCTGCACATGCATACTCCCTAATGAGAGAAACCCATGCCCAGCAGTGGAATATTGAACTCTTGGTCTCTGATTGGTAGTTGAACACATAGTATGAACGAGCGCGAGGTTATCCACGCTAGTCCTACCCCTATGGCGGCGTGGCTGGTGTTGACACGGCGCCGACAGACATGGATTAGGGAGATCTGCATCACAAAGCCGCAGTGGTTTAGCGGTACTGCTGACTCGCCTGCATACTTAGACGATCTCTTCTACACATGATGATGGAGTGAAGGGCCTATACTAAATTGCAATACTTTAGAATCTTACAAATTTATGCCATAAGTATCTACTTGCATAGGTAATAAAATTAACAGCGAATTATCTGTGAAATTATCTATCTATAGGCTTATGATGCGGACCGCGACGTCTTTACATCTTCACGTCTCTACATCTTTACGTCAAAATACTTCAATAGTTTAAAAAACCACATACATACGATTTGACATATCTGAAGTAATAGTCGCGCGAGGCGAGAGACAAGTGTCTCTATGGTGAGCATCATAAGTAGGCTGGACGACTTTCTTGTCATTCCTGCATTCAAAGAGGAAGAAGATTACCTACGTTGATATGTGAAAAAACGATTACTCTTTGTCAAATTACGCCAAGTAGGTAATTAAAAAAAAAACTGAATGTGTAAGTAAAAAGTATCATTATAAAAGTGTCCTCTTGTGTATCTTTGCCTGTGTGTTTTCGGTTGTGCAATAAAATACATTTGATTTAGTTTAAAAGGGATAGGTATAACTAAATAAAACATGATTCATTTTAGAATTAACTAGTACGTAAATATATTTCATTCTCCTACATTTCATTTTAAAGAAAAGCAAAAAGAATAATAACCATAGACCCTGTGACCCTGTCACACAAATGAAGAAAACAGTATGTAGGTCGAGATAGAAGATACATGACTCTACATTTGCTATAGACAAGAAGGGTAAGTGTGATCACTTTATTCAAAACTTATGACACGATCTTTCCCAAATCCTTATCTATCATCGCCATGTGATTGGATGACTCAGTTTTCCACACGTGAGCGTTATTCAGAAGATTCTGACTCCTTGCTCGGCTTTTCTTCAGAAATGCCTGGTTTGGTCTGTCCAGACTGGCCAGATTGTCCAGGGATAAAGTTTGTGTAGTTTCCAAAGTTAATTAATCCGGGAAAGCTAGACAGGTCTGGAATTTGACCGGCTTCTCCAGATTGTCCAGGGATGAAATTGGTGTAGTTTCCAAAACCACTCAGTCCGGGGATGGTAGACACGCCTGGCATTTGTCCAGCTTCGCCGGTTTGTGACATGCAAGGGATCATATTAGTATAATTTCCACAGCCACCCAGTCCTGGTATGCTAGACAATCCTGGAATCTGTCCAGACTGACCAGATTGTCCAGGGATAAAGTTGCTGTAGTTTCCAAAATTGTTCAATCCTGGGATACTTGACATGCCTGGTATCTGTCCGCCTTCTCCAGACTCTCCAGTTGACATTCCAGGGATCATATTAGTGTAGTTTCCAAAACCACTCAGTCCTGGTATGCTTGACATACCCGGTATCTGTCCAGACTGTCCAGAAGACTGTCCAGGAATGAAATTGGAGTAGTTTCCGAAGCCACTTAGTCCTGGAATATTTGACATTCCTGGCATCTGTCCAGACTGTCCAGATTGTCCAGGGATAAAGTTGCTGTAGTTGCCAAAGCTGCCCAATCCTGGGACGTTTCCCATACCTGGCATTTGACCAGATTGTCCAGGGATAAAGTTGCTGTAGTTACCAAAGCTGCCCAATCCTGGAATGTTTCCCATACCTGGCATCTGTCCAGGCTGACCGGATTGTCCAGGAACAAAGTTGGTGAAGTTTCCAAAATTGTCTACACCCGGAATGCTAGACATTCCTGGCATCTGTCCAGATTGTCCAGGGATAAAGTTGCTATAGTTGCCAAAGTTGACCAATCCTGGGACGTTCCCTATTCCTGGCATCTGTCCAGACTGTCCAGATTGTCCAGGAACAAAGTTAGTGAAGTTTCCAAAGTTGTTTACACCCGGAATGTTTGACATTCCTGGCATCTGCCCAGATTGTCCAGGGATGAAGTTGCTATAATTTCCAATGTTTCCGAATCCTGGTATGTTCCCTATGCCTGGTATCTGTCCAGTCTGTCCTGCCTGACCAGATTGCCCAGGAATAAAGTTGGTATAGTTTTCAAAGCTACCCAATCCTGGAATGGCTGACATGCCTGGTATTTGTCCGGCTTCTCCTGATTGTCCTGATTGTCCGGGTATGAAATTGGTGTAATTGCCAAAGGTGCTTAATCCTGGGATGGTTGATATTCCTGGAATTTGACCAGATCCTGCTGATTGTTCAGATCCGGACTGGCCAGATGACATGCCAGGGAGGAAATTGGTGTAGTTGCCCCAGCTGCCGAATGCGGGGATGAAAATCGTGTTGATTCCATTGTTGCCTGCATTTTGGCCCTTTACCGCGAGCTGTGGAAGGAAATCTAGGTTTAATTGCGCATTCGTAGCTACACCTACTCACAAAATTAATGTTGAAGGTTCTAAAATACAGTTTGTACGTCCAATACAAATGTACAACAAATACTACTCAGACAACATATATCTCTCTTTACATATTGCGCATTTTATATAATACTGTAGAAATTCGATAATATTTCGTGGATGGATTAGTCAGCATCAGAACCTACTTATTTAATCAATAACAGAAAATCTTTCAATTGGAAATACCTTACATAATGTAGTCAAACTAAAAATTTTAAATACTTACAAGGTGGCCCAAAAAAAGTGCGGAAAACAGAATTTTAGAAACCATGACGAGCGCTACTTTTGCATGTAGCCTTCTCATTAATTTTCGAAGCACTCCTCGATTATATACCTAAGTAATAAAAACATTATCTAAACTCTATTTTTATCATTATCACCTTCCGTACTTCCGGTAGACAAAGACTACTTTAAATAAAATTAAAGTTAAATAGAGGTAAAAGATACGATACATACATAATTCCTTTCATTTATAGTATTTCGTTATGCTTGGATAAGTTTTTACAATGCTAGATGATTCCACTTTTGAGCAGTAAACAGTTTAGTAAAATAAGGAGCTCCCGTTTTGCATGGTGGAAACATTTTCAGTTATTTTTGTAGATTTTGGATTAATCCTCTTTTAGTTTGACAGCACGGCCAAACACACACTACACACTGACATACAGTTCAAGTTTTAACATTGAAATCTGACTTGACATTAGGGTTGATCGAGTCGTTGTTCGACTCAGTATCCCATACGAAAATTGACTTGACAATACGACTCTTATGCATTTTTTCTTAAGCAGTGAGGTTGAGTAATAGTTCAAATGAAAAGAAATGGTTTACGTTTAAAAATGCATTCTGAATTTCCGATTGTGAAACAGCTGAGATAGGTGCTTTGTTATTTCATTGATTAAACATGCGATAGTGGTCGATCACTCTCTATCAGTATGTAGTAATCAAATCACATTTGCAGTTAGGAAACACAAAAGTTACCTACGTAAGTAAATCATTTTATTAAAAACTTACAAAAGTACAAAACATTTCTTTCACATACGCACCACTGTCATATTTACACAAGTCAGTTATAGATAAATTATAATCAAAATATTTAGCATAATATCGTCATCATCATGCTGAAATCAACTTATACACCGACTCTGACACCTTGATGACTGGCATGCCATTGTAAGCCGGCAGGTTGGCAAGACTGTGGTAAGGTATTACTGGCACGTTGGTCATCCTGGCATTACTCGACGACCCTGAAGATTCGTAAAGTCCGTTGTTCAGAATAGGTGGCGCTCCTGTGTTTATGTATCTAATCGTGTTTTGAACAGGTAAATTGGTGATCATTGGATTTGGCGGTCTATTTATTTGAAGATTTTCGATATTGCTTGGTAAAGCCAAATTCACTGGAACGTTTAAATTTTGGTTGACTGGCATGCCAAAATTGTTCACTGGTGTGTTCAGATTTTTAGCAATTCGTATTTTTTCTAGAATATTGTTCAGCGACATACTTGGCACATTACTATATGGTATGTTACTATTGGGTAATGGAAAATTGTTACATGGCGACCGATTTAGCACTAACTGGCGTTCAATGTTCTTGCTAATTACATTATTCAAGTCATTGTATAGTGGTAAATTTCTAATGTTACCGTTTATCACATTATTGACTGATAATCCCGGATTGGCAGGCAAGTTTGGCACAGCATTCAAAACGCTATTTAATGGCACGTTGTTCAAGTTGCCTAAAGCCACAGGAGCTATATTATTCAGAGGCATTCCAGCTACATTCTCGTAAGTTATTGGACTATTTCCAAGTATAATATTTGGTAAACCAATTGGACTATTTTCAGCTAAGAAGTAGGACATTGGTATGTTCCTGGCGACACGTAGAGCCCCAAAAGGTACATCGTTCACAATTGGCACGTTCAGTTTTCTCATTGGCACGTTGAGATTAGCAGCCGCTTTTTTCGTTTCCAATGCCAGGTTTGATATTAATGCCAGCTTTTCAGCGATAGGTATCAAGTTTGATATAAACGTCTTCAATTTGGCTATTAGAATGCTTTTTTCTTCTGGACTCAAAGGCTGATTCAATATCGGTGCGTTGTTTTGGCAAGGGCAGGGGTTTTGAAGTGATATTCCCCTGTTTTGTGGTAAATTAGCAACCCAGTTGTTTTTGATTTGTAAATTGCCTGATAGCGGTAGTCTGGCTAGTACATTTTGTTGATTAGGCACAATTTGACATGGGCAGTTTCCTCTGGAATTCATATTGATGTACTGGACCGCAGCATTGCCCTGTAAAACAATATATTAGTTTAGTCGCTAACTTTCAAATAATATTATTCCAAACAACTAGCAAAATCAATCAATTATTTTTTTGTTGAGTGTGTCCAACTAATTATTGAGCTTAACCTATTGTTGTCTCATAACAATACACTGAGTGAGTGAGTCTTTGAATGAACTGAGTTAGGTATTAAATTGCACATATTATGTAAACAAACACTTACAACGTACGAGTAATATACAGGGTGTTAGGAAAAGTACTTACTTCCTTATAATATAAGGGATGAACCTAACCATGAATTTGAACCACTTTCCCAAAGGAACATCGGTCGAACTATGAGAAACATGGAAACTGACTCAGTTGGTTGGTAATTGGTAAAGTATGGGAGGGAGGTCCGAATATTTTTTCAAATTTCGATCTATGCTCCTTGAGGAAAGTTGTTCAGTTTCATAGGCTGGTTCATCCCTTGAAAGGAAGTTAGTACTTCTCCTAACACCCTGAAAAAAAAAATATACTTGTAAAAACTGCTTACCTGTGCAATAAACAAACAAGCCAACACAACAAAACTCCAACCCATTTTCACTTTTGTTAGATAAACACTAAAAGATGCTATCGGTCAGGATATGTTTTATAACTAACTTATTTCATAATATCCGGACGTCCACTATCATACTGAAGATTTTATCTCATAGTAGACGTGTCTCAGAAACGAGATCGGTTATCACTTCTTATAGTTAATATAAAACTGATCGATTGACATGGAACTGGAATTTCTGATTATTTGTTAATATCAGTTTTTTATCACTATGATGAAAAGATCGGACAGAATCAGAATTGTTCTGAACATAAATTGAACCGCGTACGAACCGAATGATATTGCGGCTCATGAACTGACAGCTGCAATTTTATGCGTCATTAAATCTGGTTTTCTCCATTATAAGTCTTCATTCATCAAAACTTCGAACGCAGCAAAACATCGGGAAATCATGCGCTATGTTATAATATAGGTACACACACATACATACACAAATCACGAATAATATCCTTGGCTGGGTAGGCAGAGCGTTAGCTGGGTAGGTAGAAAAATGTAGGATGAGTACATTTTTCTCTTTTTTACAATGACTAATCCTTGACTATCAAAAAAATCAATGTAAAATTGAATAAATGATTTGAGTTTGAGTAAAATTACGATCGTTATCGTCACGTCTGACAAATGTTAGAGGGTCATTTCAGATAAGTCGTATCACTATAGTGACAGGTTGTCAGCCTGTCGCCTAAAATTGCAATACCTACCTACACATGAAACCCTCAAATCCCTTAATCGGTTTCTACGACACCTACGGGAAAGAAATGGGGTGATGCTATTCTAAGCCGGCATCACACAGCAACGATATAGGCGAGGAACACACTTGACGCACGACGGAGCACAAAAATATCGCAGCTGTCTGTCAGATCCACATTAGGAATGTCAATCCCCATACTAAAACCGCTCAACCGCTGTTGTGACGCAGCACTATCGCAGTGTTATCCGTCAAGTGCGGTTTTAGTATGGGGAGAGACGTTTCTAGTATGGATCTGACAGACAGCTGCGATATTTTCGCGCTCCGTCGTGCGCTAAGTGTTCCTGGCCTATAGGTATGACCTTGTCATATTTTTGTATGGACAAGTAGGAAATATTATATTTATTTGCTCCAACTTCAAAAGTGAAATATTTTACGTCAGTTCACTTGCAATGAGTAATATTTGATGAGCAGTAACATTTTTTTTCTAAAACATGTTACTAAACACACATGTTTTATGTAGGTGGGGTAAGTAAATATTAATTTTAAATTGGAAGGTAACTGTACCTTAATAGTTACCTTAATATTCGAAATATATCGGATTCAAATCAAGGCTTGGGCCACTAGATCACGAAAAAAAGTTAAAATAAGTAATAAGTCATCCAAATCATTTTTATTTAATTTTTCAACAACAACATACAATAACGCAGTAACATCATTCGTAACAATAGCTAAATATCACAAAAAGGGCGGCGGTATCTTCATCTTCCAAACATCAGCAGGCGGTGGAGGCAAGAATGGAGCCAGTGCCGTAGCCAACGCTGGTAGTTCTGGAAGCCCTAAGAGACTGGCTGGTGCTGGAAGAGCTGAGGGATAGATGAAAGGGTAATCCTCGCAGAGGAAGGTGGGAGGGGGAGGCAACGATCGAGGGGTGCATGGAGCAGGCGCTGGTGCCGCAGGTAAAGTTGGAAGGGTTGGTATAGGTGTTGGTAGTGGTAAAGTTACTGGTGGTGCTACGCAGGTAGCAGGAACGGGCAAAGGTGACGCAGGTGCCAAAGGTAGACAAATCGGTAAAGCCAATGGCGGAGCTGCATATGCACAAGGTTTAGCTGGTATGGGCAAAGGCAATGGAGGAGGCGAAGGCAATGGAGCTGCTGCATATGCACAAGGTTTAGCTGGTAGGGACAAATGTAGCGGAGGTGGTGAAGGCAATGGAGCTGCATATGAGCAAGATACCTTAGATGGAGACAACGTTACTGCAACAGGAGGAGCGGGGGGTGCTGAACAGCCACATGGCTTCGGTGGTAAAGGTGATGATGGAGCTGTGCAGGGTTTTGCAGGTAACGCTAAAGGCACAGGGGCACAAGGAGGTAATGGAACTGCTAAAGGCACTGGCAAAGGGGCACTGGATGATGGTGAAGTAGATCCATAGTACACTTTCATCTTAGATAAATGGCACGTTGGTGGAATGCATTGTGAGAGCACGTACTGTAAAGAAATAGATCAGTAAGTACAGTTATATAACAAAAAAAAACAAAAAAGTTTGTAAGTATAAACTAATGATTTACCTGAATAAATGAAATTAAGAAGAGGGATGTTGTAAATGTAAACAGGCTCATTTTGAATCGTGTTTAGTTTTGATACACTGACCTAGTATTCTTCGAATTTCATTTTTATAGACTTAGGTTGAGAAATAACATAAAGTTAGTACAAAAATAATGTACCTATTATTTTGATTACCAACGATGATATCATTTTGAAATATTGACTAACTGTTTCACCTATGTTTATTGTAAGTGTTGGGAAAGTAGAAAGGTGTTTCGAAATTAAAACTTTCCGATAATTTAACAACATTTATTGATTCTTATTATTTACAACTTCCTAATATAATTTATCTTTCTATGTCCATAAATATACAACTTAGATTGATGGCGGAGGAATGGGCACCTTCCTAAGGAATTGGCATTTGTTCTGACAGGGGCACACTGGAGGCAACATGGGGGACAACAGTTGGGGAGACATAGCGGACATGGGTGACGCTGCCGGTAAGAACAAGTTGGGGCATCCAAGAGCTGGTCCTCCACAGCCGCAGTTGCAAAGCCCGTTGCATGCGCAAGAGGACCCGCAGCCGCAGTTAGGGGAGAGAGTCACAGGAGAACTCATCATGATTTCTGGGTAAATAGCTGGGGCTCTTGGTGCTGGTACTGCTGCTAAATTAGCTGGAATAGCAGGTCTGGAGCCAGCTAGTGCTCCTTTTTGCATCAACAGCTGGATCAGTGCAGGGAGACCTGCAGGAGCAGCGCTGGCTACAGGCGCCAGGACTTCCACAGGGCCGCTGCAAGGAGGGCTCACTAGAGGGCCGTTGCAACCGCAGCCTGGGGCGCCAGGGAATATTAGTTGACAGTTTGCCTGTAATCAAATTCAACACCATCTTACATTTCGTGGTTCATAAAACATTGTTATGGTAAACAACAGCATTTGAAACACACTAGTAGAATATTTTTTTTTACAAAAGTGCATATTGAATCCTTCACAAAGAACATACCTTGACCTACATATTTAATAAACAAGTTTTATTATTCTTTACACTTACGTATGCGAAAGCAAAGCATAGCAAAAATACTTTGGTCAGCATTTTGATCGACACCAAACTATTAAGTACAACTAAACAAAATCAAAATAAGTTATTAATGATGATCTACATAATCAAATTCGGTTTATGTACTAAATTGTTATCATCGTTACTTAACTAAATTGCCTATAAACCTAATCTTGCCAAATCAGTCTATCTGCATATTGTCATACTAGGTAATACAAAGTTAGCGTAACCGATATTTACTAACACAAATTCCTATTAACTTTGAGAAATAATTTGATTTGATATCTATAGGTAAGTACAATGGATAAACAAAAGCAAGTGAGGTATTTTGATCAAGCTGCTAACAAAATCTTTGTTTAAATCTCTCCAACTTTCTTAGAGTTTACTTTTCAACCTTTCTTTTTACTAATTAATCAAACCTTTTATCAAAAGTTTACTCTCAACTCCCCTAAGTTTAACTAACTAAAAAGTGATTACTAAGCCCCCTCCGAAATAATAGCGAAGGAAGCGGACCAATTACAAAAAATATATTTGCTCACAACCAGAAAGAACAATGTGTTTGCTGATATAATATTAATAAAGATTTGATTCCGCTATCGGCCGCCATGTTTGCTTAGCTGTCAAATTTTGGCGGGGAGCGCGTGCGCGGCGCGTGCCCATTCAGAAAGTAACGTTTTAATCTAATAGGGCAGTTGATTACACGCTATACAGCCAAGGGAATAAAAACATTGCATTTTTTGTTAGTTTCTGATCTATCTCTATTAAAAATATTTTAGTTATGCGGGATTATAAACCTAGATGGACAGTTCTCACGGGCAATGTGAGTGAGCAAACTTTTCATAAACTAGATTTCTCTCTTTCCTTTTGAGTGGGACACCCAGTCATCCAGCGACCCGATGGTTCCTAGTGTCAGAGTCTTTCACAAAGTGCCTAACTATTACTAGCAGGCCTCTGACATAGCAGTACAATGGCCACCGTCTAATCTAAGTAATCATAGACAGCAACCGGGAACCACGAAACCATCTATCTTACGGATGGAATCAGCCTTTTATGACACCCGCGGTAAGATAATGGGATGATGCTATTCTAAACCAGCATAACACGGCATAAAAAATTAAAAACTTATACAGTTCAATATGGCAATATCGATAGTTGAAAAGATAACCTTTTTGATTTTTTATTGATGATCATGAAGATTAGGAAGGTACGTACCGTACATGTACTTAATGGTATAAGGTAGGTAACGCCAAAGATGATGATGATCTCTCCGACCGATTTCGGCCATGGCGACCACTTTGACTCCTAATCAGATCGGCGCTGATGCGCCCGGAGATGGCTATTGTAGCCAATTTTGGCAGAAAACTCCCGTGCACAGAGTGGACACGTGAGTTTGCCATTTACATAATTATAGTTAATGGCGACGGGTGGACGGGCCTTCAGCTCATCGCGCTTAGCGTCGAGGTCTGCTTTACGCTGTTCCTCAAACTCGCGGACTTGCCTCTTAACCATCCCGCGCCATTCGGGACGCTGTGCTGCCAGACCCTCCCATTGAGTGGGCTCAATGTTGCATCTTTTCATGTGTCGTTTCTGAACATCTTTATATCTGAGGAGTTGTCCGCCATGCTTTCGCTTGCCCTCCTCTAGCTCAGAATAAAAGATGCGCTTCGCCACTCTCTCCTCCGACATCCGGGATACATGACCGCACCACCGTAGCTGACGACGCATTAGATAGGCCTCAATGCCACCAACATTGGCTCGTCTCAGAACTTCGGTATTGCGCACTCGGTCGGACCATCTGATCTTCATGATGGTGCGAAGGCATTTTAGGTGGAAGCGATCCAGAGTGCGTATGTGGTGACGATACACACACCAAGTCTCGGAGGAGTATAGAAGGTTTGGCAGCACAATCGCCATATATACAGAGATTTTTGTGGCTAGCTTTAGGTCGTGCGAGCAGAAAACCTTGGAACACAACTTCCCAAATGCTGCAGCTGCAGCACTGATTCTGCTGTTGATCTCAGCATCAAGGTTACACTTAGATGTTATAGTGTTCCCCAGATAACGAAACTTATCAACCTGTTTCAGCATATCCTCACCAAGCATAATCGCCAGTGTCTCGCGACCATGCGAGTCTAAGGACATCACTTCCGTCTTTTTGACACTGATCTTCAGGCCGAATTTACAGCATGCTTGGTGAAAAACGGACATTAGCTGTTGCAGGCCGTCTGGGGATTCTGCAAGAAAGCACAAGTCATCAGCATACATGATCTCAGTAATCAATGCATACGAGACTTTAGTGCGCGCCTTAAGTCTAGCCAGGTTAAAAAGACTGCCATCTGTGCGGAAACGGATGCGGACTCCTTGGGAAACAGTATTTAGGACTTCTTTGACTACAACTGCAAAGTACAAGGCGAACAAACGCCAAAGATAGCCATAGATGGTAGAACATCATCAGGGAAAAACTACTTGCCCATAGGGGGAATTACGACCCTCAGTAATGAGCACAAAGACGCAAGGAGGACATAGGTACTATGGTAGCATTTTCAAGTCCTGTCGGTAAGAATAACAAAAAGAAAATGTCCCAGAGCAAGAAAGTCCTCAAATGACATTATAATTTCGATACAGCTCCTAATCGTGTCATTATAAACCGTGGAGCGCAAAAAGTGCACGTGCCTAAGCAATTTCACCCCCGGCGAGCATTCCCATTACGGCCCGGGGGATTAGCGGAATCAATGAGCTCCTGTCCACTGGTTGTCATTCCGGATCTGATTTGAGAGGGGCGGTAAGGACAGTGCATTCGACCCAGCACCATACAATAGTATAGCATTCCCACTGCGGCCCGGGGGATTAGCGGAATCAACGAGCCCCTGTCCATCGGTCCTATTATATGTATAGGTACTAGCGGAGGCGCCCGCTGCAACTGGTTTTCCCGTGGGAATGACATGTTTTCTCGGCAAGTTTTAGGAATAAAAAACTTACCCTTGAATCATTTCATCTATTTAACAAATTGCATCAAAATCCGTTGTTTTAAGATTTAAGTATACATACGTAAATGTATATAGACGCGAAAAGCTACTTTGCTTTATACTATGTAGTGATTTTTGCTAATTTAAAGATTATTGCTGAGTATTAAATAATAAATCTAATAAATTAATATTGTTAGTACTAAGTATAACAAGCCTCAAGATATTTTTTAAGATAGATAAATTTAAAGTTAAAGTGAACAAATTAGAATAAAATCAACATTAAAATAAAGTCACATTAGAAAAAATTCAACAGAGCCAAATGTAGAGTCATAACCGGGAACACCCTTGACCACTAGGCCCTGGGGTGGCACCGGGACATTGATTTACTGCAGGGCCCACCTGTTAGCACCGAGGGCCCCAATCTTAGCGCCGAGGGCCCCAATCACGTAATGTGACGGGCCCTATTCAATTATTAATCCCCTATTTATTTGTTACGGAGATTGCTGCTACCCTCGTTATTTTGGAGAATTTCTTGGTGTAATTTGGTTTGTGCAACAGGATCCGGTGACGCTGAGCGAATAAAGATGAAATTGTTTTCTTTGTTAGTGATATTATACTGGCCCCGTTTCTGTAAAAACGCTTTTTTTATACTTATATTTTTTACTATTTTAGTCAGTCTGGAAGAAAAGGGACAGGTTTGGTTTGGTTCCTTAATTTACGAATTATTTTTATTAGACAGAACTAAATAGTTACTTACTCTAAAGTGTAAGTTGGTGTTTCATATTTTTGTATTTCGCCTATCATATCAAGCTTCGATCGATAACTTCTCTATGAAACTAAAAACGCTTCATAGCCCATAAGAAGGTACTACAACTTCAAGTGTTTCAAAGCGTTGGGTGACTGGAAAATTGATGCATTCCTTTCAAGGGATGAACCAGCTCATAAAACTGAACAACTTTCCCCATGGAACATAGGTCGAAATATGTTACATAGGTGAAAAGTTGTTCAGTTTCATGAGCTGGTTCATCCCTTGAAAGGAATGCATCAATTTTCCAGTCACACTGTAGACATTTGAGGTAATTTTGTCCTCTTAACACACTGCCAACAGCAATTCGTCTTACTAATTACACAGAAAATGCGGTAAAAAAGCGGTCCCGTCCCGAAAACCGATAAATCACCATGATGTGAGTTACCGGTCCCGTGGGGTTGCCAACTGTCGCCCTGTAATAGGGCCTTATCGATAATATAACGAGCGGGATATTTCGGCGGATATCGATATGTTCCTGGCCATTATTGCGAGTGACAACGCCAAAATATTATACAGTACAAAATTATATAGAGTCTGCCAATATTATGCTGGTTTATATCACGATGGGTCTGAACATTAACTAGTCGTCTAAAAAGATGGATTTGTACTGAACTAATGAAAAAAAGAATTAGTTCCCGCACGCAAATACCAAATACCTACCCACTCTACGATCACCTTTTATCAACTAATACTTAGTAACAACATTCAAGCTAAGTCTACTTTCTTATGATTTTGTTCCTTAAGGAAAGATGTTCAGTTTCTTCCGTAGGTGATTTCATTTTGGACTTGATAGTAAACAGTTTCTAACCAGATGTCCTTCAAATTAAATGAAAATAATTCATCATTTAGCGATGGAACATTTAGTAAAATTAATTGATCCCCCTAATTGAAACATTTGCATCCAATTTTAAATATCAAAGCGTTCGCTGGAGCGCGGCTAATTTCTCGTTATTCGAAATTTGAATGAAGACGTCAAAACCGCGACGTCAGCTTCCAAATTCGAATTATTTAAATTCAGAATGGCATTAGCGTGGAATCGTTTATTTGAATTTTACACGCAGTTGATTCTGAATGACCTCTGCATTATGCTTGGATTGTCTCTGCCAGTATTTTTTCATTCCCATTTTTGTTTCTATTTAATCTTACATTGCTCGTTTTCAAGCATTGCGACAATGAAAACGTTAATAATGGCAGCAGTGGACAGAAATTGCGCTTGAAAATTATCGCAGAATGGAAACGAAAGCAACTGGCCGTCAAAATTATAATATTATTCTATTTGTCTATGGCACAATGGCGCGGGCATTTTACACGCTATTTAACAACGCATGCAGTTGTATACTAACACGTGAATTCGAGACAATTTGCATAATCCTATTGTAGTTAGTGAAATTACCAGTCAGTAATTTGATTAAATTCCGGCGTGCAAGATTTACGATTTCAATATACCGATCTGGTGTGTAATGGAATAGTAATATGGTTTGTATAATCTTTACATATCTAATATTCATTTTCAAAGATACAAACTGAATACGACTGAGATTTGGTTTTTTCATTCCAACTTTTTTCATAGGTAAGTAGGCAGTTTCTTTTCCTAAAAAATCCTTAAGTTTGTGATTAACCACGAAGGGTTACGACGTGGGGTTTTTTGAGACCCCAGATACCTACTACCAAATATTTTTGAAACATGCTTTGGCAGTTATTTAACAGTTAATAAGTATAAATACCAAATAATATTAGGTATAAATAACATTCTGTATTGCACATCAATTACTTCCGCATCAAATCACCACTAGAAATATTTCCTGTGTGAAATATCTTGCTCAGCGCGTATAATGATTATTTAATAGTTGCACATACGCCTACTGACACGAGTTCGCCACAGATTAGCCGATCCATCATCGCGGACACTGCTTATGACGTGTGAATAAAAAAACTTGTAAAAATGGAAGCTGGAATCTGGAATACAATATCAGACGTGAATGTCCTCAAAAATGTCAGACGTGGCAGGCAATAGCGACCGTATTCTTACGGCCGCTAACGCTCTGCCTACCCCGGAAGGGATAAAGGCGTGATATATGTATGTATGTGGAATACAATATTGATGGAAAGGTTGCATTTTTCAAACTAAGAGCTGTGGTAGAGATTATCGAGGCCTTTATAATGCTTTTTGATTATATGCTTTTATAGAATTTATAGATATTGTTGGTTATATTCATATTTTATTGTAAAACTATTGTTTTTTTCTTATGTTTTATTCTTTGTCCCAGATTATAAATGGTAATTGCTTGTTAACTCTTATTAACAATATTAGTATTACATTATTATTATAGGACAGGTATAAAATTTGTGTATTGTCCACATTTTTTTTTTTTTTCTGTCCTCATCTGGCGCCACGGAAGACCAGCGTTACATGCAGCTCACCACTGCTTGTAACTTATGCTGAGTGGTGACCCTTTTTAGTTACATAAGTTGCATACTATGTATTTTAATTTAAGAAAATTTCTTTTTTATATTGTAACTAAAATAAACGTATTTTCTTTCTTTCTTTCTTTCTATAAGAAAGACATCACGTCAAAAACATCCTTGCTCAGAAATTCTGAATGATGCAACACAACATGACAATTTTATGCATGCGTTTACGGTCAAGTAATGGTCTCATTGATCATCAAATTTTTGGTCGATATATTTTGAGCACACTGGAATCGAATGGAATCTACAAACGATTACGAATAAATGACCCGTGTATCAAAAAATCGTCTAAGTTATAACTTAGACGTACGTAAAAAGTATTTAGGTACTTTCTAAGTTAATCACGAAAGCGTGAAAATATTAACAACAATGTAGACATCCCATGAAGCAAAATCAAGGCACGAAATGTTGACTTAGCTGTTAATTTGACACTATAAGTTGTAAAAATATATTAACGGGTGCATCAGTCCATGAAATTGAACAACTTTCCCCAAGAAATATATGTCGAAATATAAAAAAAATGGACCTCTCATACAAATTGACTTGGTCGATCGGTAATTTTGTATGGGAAGGCCAAATTTTTTTTTCATATTTCGACCTATGTTCCTTGGGGAAAGTTGTTCAGTTTCATGGACTGGATTCACCCCTCAAAGTATTTGCAGCAAAATTGTTTACACCCTGTATAGCAACTTGTTCGCCACTTCTGCCAATTTATATCATGGAATTATAAATAAGGAAACTAAATATAAATAAAATTACCACCTACACCGATAGATTTGGCATTCAACTGGAATATAATGGAATAAAGAAACAGTGCAGGCCCCTTTGCGAGGGAGACACTTCGTTATCGAAGGAAGACAGGGAAGAAAGCGTTTTGGTACTTTGTACTCTCTTTTGTTGGTACACCGAGTCTACGAACGACCTAAAGCAAGCCTAGTGTTAGGTATTACACACACATATCACGCCTTTATCCGTTTCGGGGTAGGCATAATGTTAACAGCCGCAAAATTACAGTCTTTATCACTACGGTACGCTTATTTGTCATCACTCTCGATGGCTGTCGAAAATTGCTGATACAAAAATAAAAAGGTAAGTAAGTAGGTACGTACATACTCACATTCCAATGTTGAGTCTTATTGAATCAAGAAAGACGAAATTATTCTAATTTCTAACAGACCCTTGAAAAGTATTACTAAGCTCGCAGTAAAAAATATATCAAGAGTTTGCAACCCCCGCCCGATCACCGTTTTAGGTGGCACCATTCAGAACGAATCGCCGTACACAATGATATTATTTGCAACATAATCTGCGAACAACGATACTGGCAGCCTACACGCGAGGGGACTGCGTTTTGACATTAATTTATAAGGATACGGTTTAAAAATGGAACCGTTTTTCGCGCTAATAGAGTCTCTTGAGATTTTGGCGCGAATGCTCACTTCTGGCGCGATGTAATTTGTGTAAATTGCCAGTTGTTATTATTTTCATTATTTTGGCTATTATTATAGTGAACCTTCCTCATTTTGATAGCCATGCACTTTTATTTTAAAAATACATTATTTAAACACAGTGTGTATCATACACAATCCATTATTTTGCCCGTTTAAATAATGTATTGACCCATAATGGGTCACAAGTTACAACACATTCTTTACAGTTTTATTTCCTGGGTACCTATATTCGTCTGTACGTGTGGTAGGTAGGTACCTACTCAGGAAGATGCCCAGTGAAAACTATGGTACTTTTTTGACATAATATGACTTAGATTATTAAAGGTAGCAAGGAAGGAAGTAAATAGGCGGTGGTTTTCTTAAATTCATATAAGGTGTAAAAATATTAGCTGCAAATATTTTAAGAGGTGAATCAGTCCATGAAACTAAACAACTTTCCCCAAGAAACATAGGTCGAAATACGATAATATTTTTTGGACCTACCATACAAATTAATTGACTTGGTCAGTCGGTAATTTTGTATGGAAGGACCAAAGTTTTTAAAATATTTCGACCTATGTTCCTTGGGGAAAGTTGTTCAGTTTCATGGGCTTATTCACCCCTTAAAATATTTACAGCAATTTTTTTTAAATCCTGTACTTATTAGGCAAGTTCTTTGAAATTATATCTATTATTGACACCAGCCTAGCATTTTTCTTTCTCATAAAGCCTTCCCCAATACATTTTATCACTAACCGCGTTCTCTATTTATCCCCTATACACACAAACAGATAGTTAGCTCAGATATAATCAGCGGCGACCGCAGAAATGATTACCAATAAACAAACGCAACAAAAATTGTTTAGGGGAGGTCGGGTGACACGACAACGTAATGAAAATAAGGGAGACAGGGACGATTCGGGTAACGATTGCATATACGGATGTTTTTTTTTGTTGTAAATGGGTATTGTGAGAGGCCAGTGTGCTAATTTAACATTTGACACAATAAGGTCATGCCATCTTCGCGCCGTGGGTACTTTTACAATACTATAAAAATAAAAACCCTACTGAAATATTTTAAGAGGTAAAAACCAGTCCATGACACTGTACTGAACACTCTCTTCGAGAAATTTTGGGCAAACAGGTTCGACACTATGGAGCGAACTAGTTCGGACACCTATACGTACCTACTTACCTACTTCTAACTCTTCAAATCATATGGGGTATGAGTGAAATTTAATCTGACTGGAACCATAAAATAAACATTTGTTTATGAAATTTCAGAAATACGTTTTCTTTACTTCAGCTGTTATAAATTGAAAGCTTAGCAATTACTTATTATTGTTACAAGAGGCTCGATCCATAGACTATTCTTTTTTTCCATCTTCAGTGATATAAATCGAACAAAAGCTTAGTAGAAACTCACAGAGTAAAGAATATGTCAATGGTCGGCGTGCGTACGCATGATGACTTCTCCGATCTGCGTTAAACTAACTATGTATCTAAAAATACAAACATCTAAACTGAACCGTTACCTGAATTAGCCTCCGGCTTATCACCAAGCGATCTGTCTACACCAAATGGCGATTTGATACGAAACATCAGAACTGGGATCTCCCGCGCGGGGTCTGATGTACCCCGGGGTCTGATGCACCCCAACGATCATCATATTACGATGTCAGGAGGTGTTGTCTCCCAAATAAAGTGGCGGCGAGATTAGTTAGATTGGAAATTTGATGTTAGATAACAATATGAGGGAGTTAATGTTCTGAATCTGTAGGTAAGGTTACGTATGCCGCGTGTTTCTTTAAATAAATTTTCTATGGTTTTTCTAATAAAATACAGATTTTTAAAAGTCATGCTTAAGCTTGGAATGAGATAGTCTGAGTCTGGACGCTTATTATGAATTTTCGAGTAAGTTCCAATAAAACGAAGAAGAAGCAGGGTAGACAGATATGTTTTCACCCTAGCAGCCACCCGCAGCTCTACCTAAGTACTCCAGTTTAGCCGTGATCATGACTCTTGAAACAGTGTCGAAATATCGGCAACACGGAACAAAATAAATTCGTCGGTAAGAATTATTACGAGTTGTTGGTCGTTAAATTCGGCTCAGAAGTCAAGTAAGTCGGTGAGAATGTTTTTTATATATTTTTCAATAATTAACTTTATTATTTGCATCATACTTTCACGACTTTCTATCGTGTTCTATAAAATGTAAATTCCCTAACCCTGTGGTAGGTACGAGTATGTGCGATGGCGGACAACGATCCGACTCGACTGGCCAAATAAAACGGTGACATCTTCAATTACGCTGCGAGGGCCTCCACAAACACTCCACCATCCGATCCGACTAGTCAAATACAGACGGGGAGGGACTTGGGACGGTACATCGATTTAAAAAGTATAAATACAATTTATATGATAAAATAATATCGTATAATACTTTGTTTATTCCCAGGTTGATTCAGACATTGCAGGCTAAACCACAGATTAATAATAAGTTACTAACGTAAGCTAAACTACCTGATTGACCGAAAAGAAAGATAGTTTCGTTTTCCGCGGGCACGTCAAACCGTCAGTCCCGGATGTCCCGGTTGCGCTAGTACAAACCGGACTACAGCACAGACAGGGGACTGTCTGTGCTGTAGTCGGGTTGGAACATTAAATTATGCTACAAAGGCGACTACAACACAGACATCATCGATGCCAAGTTAACGATTGTTATTGTTATTAAACGATTACCTAACGATGTTTTAATGATAAATTAAAGTTTAATTATATTATAATAATGAATAACCAATCATAATAAACAGTTAATGAAATGATTAATGATAATTTTAATGATTAATGACACTTAAGTGATTAATAAAATTTTAATGATAAATGATGTTTTTAATGATTAATGAAATTTTAATGATAAATTCAAAAGCCACTCAAGCTCAAACATAGGTTTGTTAGGTACAACCTATCCTAACCTGGCGTCAACGCCAGGTTAGGTTAGGTTAGAACTGCGTCCACAACGCACGAGCCGAGCGAGCGGAGCGAGCGTGCCCCGGCAGGGGCCGGCGATGTGCCAGAACCGACACAGGGCATTTCAAAACTAATGTAATTGCGAAGAGGCTGGTATGAGTGCTCTGTGTTGTAGTCGGGTTTGTACGTCCGAACTCTGTACCAACCAGACTACAACACAGAGTATGGATGTCTGTGTTGTAGTCGGGTTTGTATTTACGCGTCCCGGTTGCTGTCTATGTCAATACTCACACCATGTCATATACCGGCTACCTGTACCGGCGAATAAAGAACTCTGACGCCAGTGTTCATTGGGCCGTTGGATGACTCGGTGTCCCACATGAGAAGAATAAAACAAAGACTCCTACTTCTACTTTTACAGCCACAACAGTCCACTACTGGACATGGGCGTCCACCAAATCGGGCGTAATGCCATACTCACCACGCTTAGCAGGCGGCGCTTGGCTAGCGCAGTGCAAGACATTGCATTGTAGATATTCACAGGAAACTGTGATGCCCGTAACATGGGTTCATCCCTTAGTCGTCTTTTACGACACTCACGGGCAGTAATAGGGATCTGCTACTCCGAGCCGGCTCCACACGGCACATGCACGTTCAACTTTATATGCCAGGGCTGCATTCGGTATAAATCGTTTCTGAGTCCAGCCCTGTCATCGACAAGCAATCGATGCCTCTGCGGACGCCGCATAATGTGATTCTATTATGGCGGCGAGTGCCCAAACGAAGTCCGATCTGACTGAGAGAAGCTTGGGTGGTTGAGGAGAGACGGTTCTCACAACGCGTGGGATTCCGGCGTTTTTTGAATAGAATAGAATAGAAATCTTTATTTCAAAGTACATGAAGCAATACAACATTAGTAACTTCAATACTAGGCTCAGGTTGTACATTGAAAAAGGTATCCAAAGCATATGCTATTATACGAAGCAGGTATTACAGCGCTGGTATTCTGTGGTATTCTGGTTTTATACTAGGTATGATGATGATCTCTCCGACCGATTTCGGCCATGGCGACCACTTTGACTCCTAATCAGATCGGCGCTGATGCGCCCGGAGATGGCTATTGTAGCCAATTTTGGCAGTAAACTCCCGTGCACAGAGTGGACACGTGAGTTTGCCATTTACATAATTATAGTTAATGGCGACGGGTGGACGGGCCTTCAGCTCATCGCGCTTAGCGTCGAGGTCTGCTTTATGCTGTTCCTCAAACTCGCGGACTTGCCTCTTAACCATCCCGCGCCATTCGGGACGCTGTGCTGCCAGACCCTCCCATTGAGTGGGCTCAATGTTGCATCTTTTCATGTGTCGTTTCTGAACATCTTTATATCTGAGAAGTTGTCCGCCATGCTTTCGCTTGCCCTCCTCTAGCTCAGAATAAAAGATGCGCTTCGCCACTCTCTCCTCCGACATCCGGGATACATGACCGCACCACCGTAGCTGACGACACATTAGATAGGCCTCAATGCCACCAACATTGGCTCGTCTCAGAACTTCGGTATTGCGCACTCGGTCGGACCATCTGATCTTCATGATGGTGCGAAGGCATTTTAGGTGGAAGCGATCCAGAGTGCGTATGTGGTGACGATACACACACCAAGTCTCGGAGGAGTATAGAAGGTTTGGCAGCACAATCGCCATATATACAGAGATTTTTGTGGCTAGCTTTAGGTCGTGCGAGCAGAAAACCTTGGAACACAACTTCCCAAATGCTGCAGCTGCAGCACTGATTCTGCTGTTGATCTCAGCATCAAGGTTACACTTAGATGTTATAGTGTTCCCCAGATAACGAAACTTATCAACCTGTTTCAGCATATCCTCACCAAACATAATCGCTAGTGTCTTGCGACCATGCGAGTCTAAGGACATCACTTCCGTCTTTTTGACACTGATCTTCAGGCCGAATTTACAGCATGCTTAGTGAAAAACAGACATTAGCTGTTGCAGGCCGTCTGGGGATTCTGCAAGAAAGCACAAGTCATCAGCATACATGATCTCAGTAATCAATGCATACGAGACTTTAGTGCGCGCCTTAAGTCTAGCCAGGTTAAAAAGACTGCCATCTGTGCGGAAACGGATGCGGACTCCTTGGGAAACAGTATTTAGGACTTCTTTGACTACAACTGCGAACAGTGTGGGCGCTAGAACACACCCTTGTTTCACCCCACAGGTGACGGGGAAGAAATCAGACTGTTCACCGTCTACAGAGACGCAGCACTGCATGTCGTCATGCAGGAGTCTTAGGAGTCGCACATACTTTTCTGCGCACCCTAACTTTCCTAGCACCATCCAGAGAGCTTCGCGAGGCACACTGTCGAATGCTTTCTCTAAATCAACAAAGCAGAGGTACAACTGGCGACTTTGTTCTCTACTTTTTTCTTGTAGTTGACGCACCGAGAAAATAGCTTCACATGTACCTCGGTCAGGTCGGAAGCCGAACTGGGTTTCGGGCAGAATTTTTTCCGACAAATCTTTGAAGCGGTTCAGTAAAACTCTGGCAAAGACTTTTCCAGGGACTGACAGCAATGAAATACCGCGATAAGAGTTACAGTCAGAACGGTCACCCTTGTTCTTGCAGAGGTATATATATTAACCGAATGTGGTTCTATGACAAAGGGAGTTTACGAAGTGCAATACAAAAACCATACATTGGTACTATGTATTATGTTTATCTGTGACCATGGCCATATCAAATCATTGCTGTCCTTTTTGTGGTGGCCGACATTAACCGAATATCTTCCGTAGCGTGTGCGATTGTCCAGAGCCTGCCTGGGTAGGAAGTTAGGTCTCTATTAATATTTCTAGGCATTTTTATCTATGGTCGCGCCGATCTAAGTGTTACCAGGGTTTTCTACAGCGTCATAGTACAAAAATGCTGGTATACTGTACCATACTTCGGAAGGGTCAAGATATATCAATGATCTAGTGAGCGCGCGCGGCTCGGCCCGCGTGAAAGTCGCTTTTAATCCCGTAGCATTCCACAGGATAATTTTTTCGAAATAACAACTGTCGTATGTGTTAATTCATGGTCCCTGTATCTATGGGAAAATTTCATAAAAATCGGTTCAGTAGTTTTAGCGTGAAGGAGTAAGAAACAAACATACAAACTTTAGCACTTAAAATATTAGTAGGATGACATACATACAGCCTGGAATCGAACTCGGAACTTTTGCGCCGTAAGCAGTTGCACTACGACAGTCCGATGCAACTAGGCAAGTGGGCATCTACCGCCCCGTGGGGGGCGGCAAAGGCTAGAGGGGCGGTTAATCGCGTCGCCTCTACTTATTTAATGGGATTTCTTTCTTGGCCCCGCGCTAAAGGATTAATTTATATCAATTTAAACGAGGGTTATACAGGGTGGGATTTTATTAGGCTTGTTAACAGTTTCTAACTCTAAGCTATCTTAGGTAAAGGTTTATTGCTTCATAAATGTAAGATAAATTGACTGTAAATTGTAAAGTTTATCTCTTAGCTACCTAAATAATAATATAGAAGATGTTTCGGCAATAGGTATATTTACATAGGTAAAGTTATTGATCGGCTGGTTAACTTTTTATGGAAACTGGATTTGTTTCTGTTCCCAAACTTCCCAACATAGGCTCAGTTTCAGTTTCATGTTCGGATCATGCCTGCAAAGTTTTTGCTACATCGTCTTTTACACCCGATATAGAAAAATGTCTATATACATAAACATCATTTGTATAGGTAACTACATTTTTTAATCTCCTGGCAAATACGTATTTTTGGAAAACTTGCATAATTTTCCACCACAGCAGGCTGGATTTCTCCTGGCAAGTGATTCATCCTATACTTACCTAGCGAAGAAACCTTCTACAACAAATCAAAACAGCTCCAAAAACAAATCCAGACCATTCCACTCAGAAAAAAGCCTAAACCGAATCTCGTTTTGAAGCGGCCGGTATCGCTGGCCGATCGGGTTTTTGTACACCCTGTAGCGCGGGGTAATCCTCGGGTTGTTTGTGTCACCGTGATGCATGTGGGAGTCACCATGTGTATGTGATGTGGAGGAACGAACGAAGGTAGGTATGTTGTTCCTATGATGGGGATTTTCTTATATCATGGTAGTTATATGGAGAAATTTTACTAGTGCCCGATACTAAAAAACTCATGATGACGGGCTGCGGCCTATGCAACGAAACTACAGGCTACAATTCTACAGGTGAAATTTCGATGTACACTGCGTAGCCAGTGAGACATGTATGATAAAACCCAGGATTTTCCCTTAACCCGCTACGCAATGTACATCAAATTTCACCTGTAGAATTGTAGCCTGTAGTTTCTAAAAGCGAGGTTATGGTGATAAAGAACAACTTTACCCAAGAAACATTGGTCGAAATATGAGAGAAAATGATTCTGTCGGGTGGAACATTTTGCATAGGAGGTTCAAGTTTTTTGATACATTTCGACCTATGTTCCTAAGGAAAACTTTAAAGGGCTGGTTTTGTTTTACGCAATAATATGAAACAAAGTTTTAGTGCCTATTTTTTTGTCACGCATTCAACGCGCGTCTCACATTTGGGAAACCTTGTCCATCTCTTGAACTACTTAGTTACTAAGAAAAAAATGATAAGTGTAATGATTTTCTTGGATTTTATAAGAATAATACGTAATAAGTAATAAAGATAAGTACCTACATTCATTGACAAATATGTATACTACGTGACATCGTTGCAACAATACCTATGAAATTCTGTTGACTGTGCGTTATCATCACTTTCTGTTAGCAAAACAATTTCTATTGCTCCATTCACTCTTCACTCACATGACATGTTAGTTATTTCTTGTCGTGTGAACTCGTGTGGTACAAAGAGTCGACGAACGACGCAATCAACACTGAGTGGATAGATATTATTCAAATGTACGGTCATTTATTTTTTCAAATATTTGCATATTACCTACCGTGTGTTACTTGCTTGGAAAAGCACCACCCCATTTCTTTTGGGTCTCATAAGAGGCAATTAAGGGACTTGAGGGTTTCATGGGTATTATAATTATAGGCGACAGGCTGATAACCTGCCACTATAGTGATAAACAATTTATCTGAAACGGCCTTCCAATATTTATCCGACGTGGCGATAGCGAATGTATCTTTACGTCCGTTAACGCTCTCCCTGCCTACCCTGCAAGAGATACAGGCATAATATGTGTTGGTAAGTATGTAACATTGTCAATGTTCCTACCAGGGACCGTACTAATAAGCCTATCCAAAGATTATGATTGAGTTTTTACGTTAAAATTTGCTATTCCTACCGACCAACCATGATCCTTATCGATAGTATGTAACTAGGTACATTTTGCGCTATGTTATTCATACATACATACATATAATTATCACGGCTTTATCCATTGCGAGGTAGGCAGAGCAGAGTGTTACCGGCCGCAAAAATACAGTCGCTATCGCCTAGTCTTTTATTTATGAATTTCATTATATCTAAATTTTCCGATGCCTCATCCAAAAAAAATAATTTTCCTCTTTCGTTACTCTCTACATCCTAGGTAGATAACATGTGTAGTGATTTTTTTTTCTCGTCGGCTCTCGGCACAAAACATCCAATCCCCGTCTTAGGGATCCCGTTACTGGTCTAGTACTTTTGTATATCTAGAGGGGGGCTCATTGAGATAGATTTAAAGGGATCTATCAGGAGATAGGTTTTGAGGGGCTATCAGGAAATGAATAAAGTAAAATCTTTTGGATTTCTACAAAAAGTCAAGTAAGTCGCTATAATGAAATGGAACAGATAGGCGAATGGAATCGAACTAGGTACTAGTTCTGGCGACTCCGCCTGCATGGAAGTCGGTTTCAATCCCGTTGCATCCCACAGGAACATTTTTTCGGGATAACAACATCTCTCTGTGTGCCCTTCATTAAAATCGGTTCTGTAGTTTTACCATGAAGAAAATAAAATTTATATAAACATACATACACACATATCACGCCTTTATCCCTTGCGGGGTAGGCAGAGCGTTAACGGCCATAAGAATACGGTCGCTATCGCCACGTCTGACTTTTTTGGGGGTTGTTTTCCAAGGTTGTTTCAGAAAACATGTGTATCACTATAGTGACAGTTTGTCAGCCTGTCGCCTAAAAAATTGTAATACACCAATACCCTCGAGTCCCTTAGTCGCCTCTTACGACACCCGCGGGACGGACGTAGGGTGATGCTATTCTAAGCCGGCATCACACGGTTAAACGCTGACAATAATAGGTACCAAGCTATAAATTGTAAAGAATCTTGCTGAGACTCTTGTTCACATCTTGAAGAGTTGTTTGATTTTTTTAACATATTTTGACTGAAGCTATCATATGTAGGTATCATATATCCTACTAAAGCTATATTTTCTACCTTAGTCAAACAAAGTAACCATTTCGTTGGAATAGTTGTTCTTTTATAAATCACGTCTGTCGAAAGTACCTATATCTATTTTTTCTTGAAAACATGTCTAGGTCTATACCTATGTATATCCTGAATAATAAAATAAAATAAATAAACGAACAGTTTAGTGATGCAAAAGCCAATTTGCAGAATTTTATTAACTGTTATATTTCCAATTAAGTTTCACAGTTGGCAAACCACGATTTAACTGCCAGCAACCCATTCAACCAACACGCATTTACAGTGTTGCTGTTGTAAAATATTCACGTTTAGTTATTCCAAGCGACCGCGCGCCGACCGGCCAGATTAAACTATTAACAAAACGCAACCAACGGATTCGCTGTTTAAAAATGTGTATCAGAGTGTTGATGTCAAAAATACATACGATATTTACCGACTGGCTATTTTCTTTTTCATTTGAGTTAGGTCTTACTGAAGCGATAACAGAGTTGTACAGAACTCAGTTGGTTTCTTGCAGAAAGATAAAAGTCTCGAGGGTTTCATGTGCATTTAATTTAAGTGAGAGGCTGACAACGTGTCACAACAGCGATAGAGTGATAAACGATTTGTTCAGAAACTGGGCCCTAAGTCTGCTAAATGAAAGCTGTTTCAGTTGGATGTTAATTGGATCACAGTTAAATGATTTCGGTCATTTTGTAGTCTGCTTACGAAAAATCATAATGGCAATTGCATGACAGTTGAGTTCCGATAGCGTTACAATGACAAAAAATAGCAGACTTGGAGCCTTGCACTCAAATATTTTGTAAAATGTGGCGATAGCGACCGCATATTTACCTACTTACAACCGTGAAATGAGCGCCCTTCATACCAACCCCGCAAGGGGAAAGGTGTGACATGGAATGTATGGAAAGACAAAAGAACATCAAACCTATCCATATCCGCACACCAAACTTTAAACACAATACCAACGGCACACAATACGATTGAAATCCGCCATGACAGTTCTGGTTGCCTAGCAACGCGTCTAATTGGCGGGAAATCGCTTATCTCAAAGGGTATTCGGCAGAGTGCGAGCGCCCGAAATGATACGGAATTTTCAGTCTAGTTGGTAAATGATAAGCTCCCCCTTTTAAGGAACTGTTAACAATTAAAAATAAATCACTAATAAAGTAACTGCAAGTAGTTGCTTTGCCTTTGTGAAATTAGTCCAGTAAATAAAACTGACCTCAATAATCTCTCTATGAGTAATAGACGGCGTTGCAGACATATTCCTGGAAAAATGACAAAGTTAAGTTTTGTATGGGTTCAGCTAGGACTAAATAGCACATTTTTCTTAGTTAGATATCTACTACTAGACTACTTACCTACTTATAATACCTACGACTTACAAAAGTTACATATCTTATAAATAGTAAGTTTCCTAAGACTCGTATACTGAGCTCGTATACAAAATATAAAAAACTTTCCATTCGTATAAAAAATATAGTAGGTAGGTACATACAATCAGAAATATTAAAAACTTTCAGATCTCTAACAATCAATTCCATTACTTTTTCAGATTGATGAACACAATTAAATAGCACACGTGTGTAATCCTTAGCCACGTGCCCGAAAATGACTAAAATTATTACAGGTGGCAATACCATTAGTGCCATTTTACGGTAGGGTGATATTGTGACATGGCAACACATGAATGAGTCATTTCCGCGAGGGTGACCATCATATTTGGCACACCTGTAGAGGATTATAATTTTTAAAAGTCAGGGGCTTTAAGGATTATTAAAAAGATGTTCATTTTGAATTTGGTACCTATAATCATCGCTTCCCAAAACAGATAATGATTTCATAAAGTATCGTAAGTAGAATTTTGCCAAACTATCAACATATTAATCTATTCACCAATTTGGATTGCCTTGATTGATATCAAAAAAAAATGCCTACGTGAAAGAAAGTTTATTTTTTCTTGACACTGGCTGTATTATCAACACAAAAGCGATAAAATAAATAAATGGCTAAAACCACTTGCAGAACGACAAGAATCAAGAGATTGGGCAAAGGTCAGTCTCTCTCTTTTCGTGTGGGACACCGAGTCATCCAACGACCCGACCCGATGAACCCTAGTGTCAGAATTTTTCAACCGCCTTCTACACGTAGTGGGCTTCTGTCATGGTTGTGTAACGACCGCCGTCTAAGTGATCATAGACAGCAACCGGGACCTACGGCTTAACGTCTCATCCGAAACACGGAACCATCTTACTTACGGACAATAATCGGGTGGTTTAGCCCGCAATGTCTTAACCAGACTGGGAACAAACTCACAAAGTTATAAATATCAACTTTGAGAGTGACCCACCGAGAATCGAATCCGGAACCTTCTGCGTCAAAGGCAGTCGTACTACCACTGCGCCACAAAGGTCAGTCATGGCGGTGGTGGTTCAGTGGCTAGTTGGGGTGGTACCACATGTGTCTTGGGTTCAAACCCCGGCCCGGCCTTAATGCTAAAATTATTTCAATTTCAGATTTTCATTTAAGTACGACTGAAAGAAGACTATACATAGTCCGCGAAGTTAGATGGCGCGAGTTTTCAAAAGTGGTAACCTTTGGCATTTGTTTCTAACTTCGTATAATTACCATACAAGTTATCTGGCATCACATAACCCGGCATCAGCCCAATCTTGCAACACAAAAGGCATCAATTACACAAATACGCTGCGGCCGATTATGAGCCTTATTGTCTGGCAGCCAATTACTGAGCCGGGGATAAATTGCGTCGCGAATATTTAATAATAATTGCCTTGGCTTTGTTTAACGGGAGGTAAGGGGGTGGCAGGCCCTGGTCTGCCCCCCCACTGAAGCCGCCCGTTTGTAGAGACAACAGTTTAAAGCGAGAGTTCATTTTGGAGTGATAGAAAGAAAATATGCGAAGTGGCGGAGCTTACTGCCTAAAATAGACCGGCCTACGCTCGTTCACAGATTCTACATCCTACTAATATTATACATGTGATTTGTATGTTTGTTTGTTTATTACTCCTTCACGCAAAAACTACTGAACCTATTTTCACAATATTTGGCTCATAGATGAAGGGTAACTTGGATTCCAAGTTAGGACAGTTGTTACGACGAAACAATGTTCCTGTGTTTGACAAGATAATTAATATAAAAGGTATTGTTTTGACGCCATCCAAAATAGCGACTTGTGACGGACGTCATAATTATACATTCCCGTACAAAATGTCGGTTTCAAAAAGAAAAAGTAGTAAGTACATTTGACCTATCAGTCAAGTAGCGGATTCCACGGTAACGCACTTTCGTTATTATTTTGGTGATGATGAAACTATGTTCAAGTAAATTCATATCAGATCACTCCATTTTATACTACCCGTGTAGCTGCTGACGCTACTTGGCCGTAACCAACGTTGAGCCGGTAATGACTCTGTCATTTACACGTGAATTATAATTGGTACGATAACACCCGGTTACTATAGCCACTAGCGCCGATTGTTGCCGACCGTACATACGCATACATAGTGAGTTGTATAACAATACATAAACTACCTATAACAGTATCATAGTATAGTTTAGGAATTATAATTTGGCCCAATTCGACTGAAACGCCAAAGCGAATCGCCTCAAATTTATATTTCCTCAACTATACTTAGGTTGCGGTATTTGTAAGTACATGATTTGTACCTATATTTCAGGAATAATTATCTTGATTTTTTTAGGGACAAGTACACGAACGGTTGTGAGAAAAACTACCTCATAAATAAGATTTCCAAGTACTTTTCCTAACATCTTTTATTATTTATATATAGTCTGTGGATTGTTACACAGGGTCGTAGGTACCTAACGACTGCATGTTTTTCCAAAAAAACGCTTAGTTCAACATGTTAAATCAAACATACTTTCTCTCTCTTCGTGTGGGACACCGAGTCGTCCAACGACCCAGTGAACCCTAATGTCAAACATACATTAAAACACTTTTTTTTTAAATTACCACTCATATGAAATACTGTTGGTCCACCTGACTTTTATATCCATGGGATGTCCATTTTCTTAAATACATTTTGACCTTCGGTCCTTGGGTAAAATTGTTCAACTCGTTATCGGGAAAGTCGGTCCAACCAATGTAACAAAACACAAAATCATAATAACTAAGTGACATTTAAAATATACGAGTAGCGATAACTGTGTATTCCTTAGAGACCCGAGAATCGAACCCGGACCCTTCTAACGACGGGCGTTTACAAGCCGCCCATATGGCACTGTTGTACTAATATAATGCAGTTGGGGTCGTTCTGTTTGTTTGTTGCACAATGATAAAGTTAATTGTGTGTTGATTCGATGCCATTTGTTGTGTTTTGTGCATTTGTGATGTTTTCATGATAGTAAAACTATTTTTTCTGAATCTGGCCACCAAGTCTGCTATTTTTTTGTTATTTTAACGCCATCGAAACTTAAATGTCATTCCATTGCTATTGTGATTTTCTATTACACTTTAAACTGTTAGCAAACTACGAAACTACTAAAATCATCCAGCTGAGATCCATCCAATCGACATCCAGCTGAAACGATTTGCATTTAGCAGACGGACCCTGGCAAAGCTACTCTTTTTCTAAATTCACAACCACTGGTAGTGGTAGTTAGTTAATAGGTACGATACGACTTTGATTGCGACGCATGGTTCTGGGTTCGATCCTCGGCGGAGCATTCCCAGACTGATAGGACATTGTAGATTGAATCACCTGCACCATCGTTTGAAAAATTGCGCGTTCTGTGCTTCGGACGACACGTTCCGGTGGCTATATCAGGTGGTCTATGATAAAGTACTTACTTTGATGGCGCTGTTTACACAACCACCCTGCTACTATTAGCAAGCGGTTGAAAAACTCTGACGCCAGGTTGCATTGGGTCGTTGGACGGCTCGATGTCCCACAGTTTCATTCAGCAGTGCTTCAAGTGAGGGCCGGCGATACCCTAGCTAGCGGCATTCAGTGCAAAATCCAATACCTTCAAACGAGCAAGAATTGTATTTTTATGTAATTGTGATCTCGGAAACGAGTGCAAAGATTTTCATGAAAATTCGTAAATATTACGTAAAGATTCGGGGACGGTAAATTGATCTAGCTAGGTTTTATTTACCGAAAATCACTCTAAGCGGCAGAAAAAGCAGAGCACTGCCCGTTGAACCAGGTAATGATAAAAAAAATGCCATTGCCCATTTTAATAGGTCAATGAAGTCAACAATAATTAATCAAGATTGTCTAGAACAAATCATTTATATTGCTTTGGTTTTAAAAATGTATTGATATAGGAGCGGAGCGAAAAAATATATGAATTAGGTGGGTTAGGTAGGTGTTAAGCAGGAATTATATCCTGATAAATGATCTCACACCCTATTTGTATAGGTAAGTAAGTAGTTACAACTGGATTACGATAAAGACAAATGATTATTAATAGATATTGTGAAAGGAAATGGATTATTTCGAATGGTTAATTACTGTCGTTGTTTTTATCGATTTCCAACACATTTATTTCGGAGAAATATCCAATTTCATGAACCGATTATGTCCATAAGAAACTCCAGGTACCTCTATCTACACCTACATACACCACGATTGTATTCTTGACGAGATAGGCAGAACATAAGCGGCCGTAAAAACGGCGCAAAAAAGAAGAGTAAAAAAAGAGTAAATTGTGAGACGCAATTTTCTATTTTATATAACAATTTTATGTTCCTAGGAACATAAAATTTATGTTTCTACTAGAAAAAAATTAAATCTCTTAGTCGCCTCATACGACATCCACGGGAAAGATATGAGATTAGGTGATGCTATTCTAAGCCGGCACGGTACAGGTATCATCTTCATTGGCCTCATTCGTCTGTGACAGACGATTTAATCAGTGTCCGAGGCAAGATTTATCCGCATGACACGGATGAAATTTCCTCTCCACAGACACTGCCTTCATCATCCTCCTTGCCTTATCCCGATCTCTGTCAGGATCGGCTACCTAACCTAGGGGATTTGACGTGGAACCAGTTCACATACACTGCGTTCATCATTCTCCTTGCCTTATCTCGTTCTCTGTCAGGGTCGGCTACCTAACCTAGGGTATTTGACGTGGAACCATGTCCACAGACACTGCGTTCATCATTCTCCTTGCCTTATCTCGTTCTCTGTCAGGGTCGGCTACCTAACTAGGGATTTGACGTGGAAGCAAGTCCACAAACACTGCATTCATCATTCTCCTTGCCTTATCCCGTTCTCTGTCAGAGTCGGCTACCTAACCTAGGGTATTTGACGTGGAACCATGTCCACAGACACTGCGTTCATCATTCTCCTTGCCTTATCTCGTTCTCTGTCAGGGTCGGCTACCTACCTAGGGATTTGACGTGGAACCAAGTCCACAGACCCTGTGTTGCCACAGGTACAGTTTGGCAAAAAAGAGTAGAGAAAAATGGAGGGCGCCACTTTCTTCGCGATCTGTCAAATCTGACAGATAACGCGTAAGTATGGCAACAATTTTTCATACGAAATTTTTAGTTCCATTTTATTTCGTTCCAAACACTTTTTGGCCAGACTGTATATCAAAGATATTACTAGGGGATGAGACGACAATTTATTTAAATTATATTGAGAACACGACAGTGCAAATACCCAACTGCAGCATGAATTCTATCAACATGAATGTCGGCTTGTGTCGTCTGTAGAAAGCCTTCAGCCGGCGACTGAACTCGAAGTCCTGTAAAAAAAAATATCCATTAAAAAAAATGCCTGGAAGAGATTGCTGATATGAAACCGAATGTAGTTTAAAATTCACTGTTTCAATGTGTTTTATATCAAGAGCCATGAGGAGGAATGAAACTATTCAGAGTTTTAGGAAAAGAAGTAATTTCTTTTAAGGGTTGAACTAGCTTATGAAACTTAGCAACTTTCCCCAAGGAACATAAGTCTTTATAATGTTGGTGCTCCCATACAAAATGTACCAACCGAATGAGCCAGTTTGTAGCAAGATCCGAACTTTTTTTTTTCATATTTCGACTTATGTTCCTTGGGAAAAATTATTCAATTTCATGATCTGGTTCATCCTTTAAAAGGAAGTTAGTGTAGTACTTTTCCTAACATCCTATATAACTAAATTCGTAACAAAAGTTGAATATGGCAGACCTCTCGAAACTGCTCTGTCGTAGAGAGACCCTCACTCACCCCGACATCTTCTCTATAGGCCTCATAGTCGTACAAGTTGTCGTACAAGGGGCGAAGACGGCGGACCTCCGGGAACAGGGACTCTAGACTGTCGTACGCCCTCGGGTCGTACGTGGACAGGTCGTAAGGCGGGAACTGGGCCTGCAGGAAACAAGGATTTAATGAGGTTATGGAGAGGTTCTTTTTGATGTCGAAATCAGACATTACGTGCGCCCGTAAATGTGTTTTACTATTAGTTGCATCCATCCCTGCCACGAGTATGCAATCAATATCATCACAGCCTATAGCAGTCCACTGCTGAACATAGGCCTCCCCCAGGGTACGCCACAATGAACGATCTCCTGTTTTCGCCATCCAGTCGCTACCAGCCGCTCTCTTTGAGTCATCGGTCCATCTGGCCGGAGGGCGTCCAACGGTACGCCTGCTGAGGCGTCATGCAACATCACTCGGACTATAATGGAATGGAATTGAGCACACTACTGGTGTATTACGTACTATATCGGACCAGCCTGAATATTTCATATAATGAAGAGCGTCATCCTATAAATAAGTGGGTAATTTAAGCTCGTCAAGAGAGATAAAAAAAAAGTAGGTACTTCTCTTCGCAGCTCCTGTGAACCCCTGGAGGCTGGCTGCTGAGCCTCGACGCTGCACCCTCGGGATTCGGCTGGGGGGGAGCGACTCATTGCGCTGGTGCCGCAGATACTGTATACTCCTGCATCGCTACCCTGTGAAGAGTCCTATATTAAAGCCGATACTCTTTTTACATACATACAAATATCACGCCTTTCTCCCTTACAGAGGTTTGCCCGTCTCTTGCAGCAGGGAGGAGCTGATCCTAGCAACAGAGAACGCCATTGCGGTTGCCAAATACTGGCAATCAAAAATATAATGATTCATTGACATGACGAAGAAGAATAGGTTTAAGGCCAGGATTTGCTGCTCAAATTACGATATCAGGGGGTGAGGTGGGGGGTCCCCGCGCTCTGAGACATCATCTGGCGCTCGCACACTACGCACTCGCACCTCGTGTGTTTTATGGGCATGACCGCAGTCCGACCACTTTCTAAGTATTTTTAGCTTTACCCCGGCCGTGGAAGTTTTACTTCTACTCGTGAATTATTATTTTTTGTGATAAGATAATGTAACGAAATTAATATGAATGTGGGTAGATGGATAGACGCAGAAGAGGAGGAAGGCCTAAAAAGACTTTAATAGCTAGTTCAAACACACAAATTTAATTACAAAGGAAATTAGTATAAGTACTAAGTTCTTTTTATGAGCCTGTCCTTGAAACTGAACAACTTCCCCAAGGAACATAGGTTGAAATATGTTTAAAAATCTAGCCGACGCGACTCAGATTCTATAAAGCTAAAAAAGTTTGAATAGATTGTACAAAAGATGATTATGACTCATAAAGGTGTAAACAAAGATTCCAATGATAATAAAAAATGATCCAAAGTCGGAAAATGTGCTAAAAGTTGAGTAAGTACGAAAATTTAGTTACATTTGCTCTACGATGTACCGTTCTCAAGATATATGCACTTTTAGTTTGCAATCCTTTTTATATTCAAAAATGATATTCTACTGAAATTTTAAATGGCGTTTTGCGCTGGAGCCCTCTGTCACGCTTGCTTTTTGCTATAGGTAGGTATTTCATTGTTTTTTTTTTGTTTATGCCGCCGGCTCAAGTGCCAACACTAGAATTTACATCATATATGTGGAATGATTTGTAAGATGAGACAAGCAACTGTATAATGAAACGAATGGACAACTGAACGATATTTTTTGAACGTGAGCCAGATGTTAGATGAATTGCTGAACTATGATGCTAGAACGGAAAAGCAATATAGGTGAGTAAATGAGTGTGAAACAGAGAGTGAACAGACACTTTTCAAATACTCAAACTCAAACTCAAATGATTTATTCAAAGTAGCAAATTTTAGATTTAGCTTTTTGATGGTCAAGTATTAACAATTTTAACAATAAAAATTTTATGAACCTAGTGTACGATACGATGGTGGGCGAAAAACCCGGGGTTCCCTGTCTAAAATCCGAAAATTAAGTTATTCCTTCTTCTACTTCCATAGCCACAGGGAGCAGGACATGGGTCTTTGTTATTATAGCGAATATAAAACTAAGAAGCTTACAAATGACTTTAATTAAGTGCCACAACCCATAAAAAACATAATCTTTTTTCCAAGCTGGTCGGATAAAAATAAATAATAATAAAGAATATAAAAAAGTACGCGTAAAGTAACTGGAACGCAAACGCCATTGAATATTTTAGAAAAATAACTGTTTTGAAAATTAGAAATAATGCAAACTATAAGTGCAATTACCTCAAAAAGGTGCATAGTAGTGCAAAAGTAACTGAATTTCGGTACTCATATTTTAGCACTTGTTTCAATATCTTAAAATTAAAATCAGGCCCCTATTTAGTCCACAATTGCCCTAGGCGTAGCCTCACTCATAATTATGCGCTTTATTGAAGGCCTACTTTTCTAGTTTTTTCTTTTTAACATTTATTTCACTACCTCTTTTGTTCCAACTTACCAATTGGTCTACATTTACTGAAATTTATTTATTGAAAGTATAAAAATATCTCGTCAAGCCCTACAATTAGAGACTTTTTGGGCCACAGACCACTTATATATTTTGTTCTGAAGAATATGTCAAGTACCACGTTATATTAAGGAAATGTAGGTGGCGCGCAACGGGATACTGTGTACTACTATTACTATATTGTTATCTCTTTGATGGAAGCGTCAGTATGAACATAAAAGTTCATACCTAGCTCCTAAACCACTCCATCTATTTTCACTTTTATACTACTCCTACATAGAAAATGCCATATTACCTTAAAAACTTATAGTTTTAGTTTAACAGCTGTCACCTTAAATTAAGAATTTGCCATAAAAATACAACTATACCAAAGAAAGTAAAACTACTTTATATCCAAAACGTTTTAAGGTCTTTTAAAGTTCGTATTCGTGTAGTGTGTGCGTAGTGACATCTCGTGTTTATTCTCATGCCCATTTTCACGCCAATGTTAATTTTAATGCTTATGCTCAATATGCTCATGTTGATTTTATTGTCCATGATTCTTAATACACATGCTCATTTTCATGGTCATACTCATATGCATGATTTTTTTCATGCTCTTTCCATTTCATTTAAATGGTCTTAAACATGATCACAGGGGTCATAAATAAAACCGAGATTTCAACCCACGAGCCAGACGAGCGGAGTGAGCAGCTGTCAAAAGCGTGACAAAGAGCAACATAAAAAATTTGTAATTGTGTAGAAGCTGGTAAGACTGCTCTCTGCGTAGATTTGTTTGTACGTCTGAATCCCATACCAACCCCACCACAGAACAGCGTATGGGTATCACAGACTATTCAGGTGGCAAGATCTTGGTGTACGTAAGTAACATCGTCTTCAGACTTAAAAAATATCACTACTCGCTCCGTCCGATGCGTTAAACGCACAAAGAAAAAAATTATTTGCGTGCGCGCACATGATATCTCTGATCTGTGGTAGAACGACCACCGACTGGATCTAATTTCGCACCGCTGTGTCGGTTTCTGTAATAAGTTATCGGGGAAAATTGTTCAGATGACCTGTCAAGCAAAGAGTTATCTTGAAAAAAATTTATTAAAAATTACTTGGTACCTACTGTAAAAACGTTACTCATGTTCAGAATGCACCCTGTAAATATTTAAAGTGAATTATTAGTTATGTATAATTCCTTTCTTATTATAAGTAAAAAGACTTAGTTAGACTTTTGCTTATCATTATCTTATAGATAAAATATCGTCTATCGTCAAGGCTAGCTGAAGCGACAGCTATGATAAAATTGTTGCTCGTCTTGCCAAAAGACGTAACCGACGTAATAATAAGCGCATACTTAAACTACGCCTTCTGGTGTCAGCCATAAAGTATTTTATCAATCAATCTGTCCATGTCACAAACGTCATAAGTAAAATGAGCGACGTAATAATTACGAAAAAGTATTTGTGAATTTTGTGGGAAATTTTGACACAGTACCGACGCTGGCAAGAGCCATTTGGGTACTGACGGGGTAGCGGGAGGTGCGGGATGTCATCGGGAGGTTGGTTTGTCGGCGAGAACCGTTCTTATTTTTGGAAAAAAATGATTTGTTGAATTAAAATCTGTTCATCCACTAAAACCTGATAGTGTTGTTTTTAGGGCATTAAAAGAGGAATATTCTACATCAAGAAACTATATCAAAATAGTAGTCCAAGTTACGATAAAATTGGTTTGAAAATATTTTGAATGCTCTTTTTGAGATTTTTTAAATTAAAATATATCCTAACAATCGAGTCATACATACGATAGTGTTACTACTAGACAATATCTTTAAGTATGTCATATATTTTTTCGAGGTCTTGTTAGCATCAATAACAGGCTTAAAAACTGGATCGAAAGTAACGCTTTTCATCGGCCTTACTTCATCGAGCGCCTTAACGGCCGGAAAAAGTACGCATTGCCACGTCTGACATTTTTTGAGGATTGTTTTCCAAGGCTGTCGCAGAAAACATGTGTATTAATAGCGACAGTTTGTCAGCCTGAAAATTTGTAACACGCCAATATTTTCGAGTCCCTTAGTCACCTCTTACGACACCCACGGGAAGGATGTGGGTGTGGGTTATGCTATTCTAAGCCGGCATCACACGGCAAACAATAAATTTGATTCGTACGAAAATTAAGAAAATTTTCTGATCTTTAAGGGCTCGTACATGAAATGGAGAAGGGCGGCTTCGACGGTATCTTATGAATATATCCGATAATCTGCGTGCTCAGTTTCGACAATTATCCGCCACTGCCGCCGCCGCCGCCGCCGCGGCCCCGCTGTATTTCGTGTACGCGCCCTAAGCCCCTATTTCACATGATTACAAAAAGTATAGGTTTGTTTTTCTTACCTTTCTTACTACTCGGATATGGATTTTTTTTACTGAGTATATTTACCTACCTACATTATCAAAATACATGTTACGACTCTGTTCAATTCCTATTTTTTTTTGTGATACAGATACAAACTGCGCAAAAAATTTGCTAAACCTGTTTGTTCAATACCTACAATTTTTTGTTTTATACGTTTTTTTTCAATTCGATTAAATTTTTTATGGTATGTTTTTTTGATTTTCGGTTAATTTTGACGTTTTGCAGATTTCCATTGACTGACAGCAGATGACATGATGTGAAGAAGTTGAAAGTTCTTCTCAAAAGGACACCCTCGGATTTTTAGATGACACTATGACACACACGTTCTCTGCGGGAACCACGACACGACCCGGCGCAACTGTTGCGCTGGAATATCTTCTCACTGACACTGGCAGAATTACCCTAGATAAGTTAGAAGCCATAGAAACAGAGAAAATTATGGAGGTCAATGGTAGAGAAGCGTAGAAGCCAGTGACCTCAATAAACCCCCAGGTACAAGGTAGAAAGCACGTAGAAGTTCATAATAGAATAATACACACACATATAACACGCCTTTATCCCTTGCGAGGTAGGCAGAGCGTTAACGGCCGTAAGAATGCGGCCACTATCGCCACGTCTGACATTTTAGACGATTGTTTTCTAAGGTTGCTTCAGAAAACTTGTATCACTATAGTGACAGGTTGTCAGCCTGTCGCCTAAAAATTGTAATACACTAATACACCAACACTCTCGAGTCCCTTAGTCGCCTCTTACGACACCCGCGGGAAGGATGTGGGGTGATGCTATTCTAAACCGGCATCACACGGCAAACAAAAAAAACATAATTTAATAAATAACCCTCCCATACAAATATGCTCATTCAGATGATTGAATTTTTTCGATAGACTTTTTCTTTTCTCTCTACTGATTGTTTAGTATGGGGATGGCGGTAAAATTAACATTTTGACATTTGGTCCTTCGGGAAAGTTGTTCAGTTCTCAGTTTGACCTGTAGAGCTTAGTGCTTTCACGAAAGTCCATCGTTCGGTACTATTCTATATAAAAGTAGGAATTCCTTTTATTTTTCAAACATCCATACCTACCTAACTATTAGTATTCTCTTATGGGTAGTACCTACCCTGTGGGTGAAGGTGTCTATCCCTATAAGACGATCCCACTTAATTTGGGGAATGTTGCCAGCTTAAGTGTGGCACGGTGTTAAATTAATGAGCCAATCTACGCCCCGTGTTGCCGCCTCCCTACTTTACAACCTGGCAAATAGGTACAGCGTGAAATATGAAATTAAAGAGATCCATTTAGGGTCAATGTATATAAGGTGTAAAAATATTAGCTGCAAATATTTTAAGGGGTGAATTAGCCCATAAAACTAAACAACTTTTCCCAAGAAGCAAAGTTCGAAAATTATTTGGACCTCCCATACAAATTGACTTGGTATATTGGTAATTTTGTATGGTAAGTTAAATTTTATTTTTTCATATTTCGACCTATGTTTCTTGAGGAAAGTTGTTCAGTTTCATGGGCTGATTCATTCACTCCTTAAAATATATGCAGCAATTTTTTTACAGCCTGTACAGTCTGGCAAAAAAGTGTTTGGAACGGAATAAAATGGAACTAAAAATTTCGTATGAAAAATTGTTGCCATACTTACGCATCAGATTTGACAGATCGCGAATAAAGTGGCGCCCTCATTTTTTCTCTACTCTTTTTTGCCAAACTGTATATGCTGGTTATTTGTTGATTTCACCAGTGTCAAGTTGATCATGCTTTGTTTCAGTTTGATATTTTAACGTATTTTACTGGACAAGTACTTATATTTTGATCCCTTAAATTCTAACCTTGAGGTGCTTTGCTGCTGCTAGGTAATACATTATTTTACTTATTTAAAGATCTTATTTTATTCAAAGTGTTTTAAAGCTGATGAGGATTCTAGTACGCTAATACCTACTGATATCCAAGATCTCAGGTTGGACTCCCGCCTACGCCTGAATTACACAAGTTTTCTAAAATTCGTTAAATGACTGGGTTATCAATAAAATACAAAAGTTGTAGGCTTAAAACTATTGTCTAAACATATTTCAGACTTCTTTATAGTTTTTCGGAATATTCAAAGTTTGAATTAATGAATTGATACACAGAAAAATAATAATATTATTTAATCTACTTTTTTATATAAAAAAGTAGATACGTGTTTTAACGCCATCCAAAATAGCGAGATATGACGTCATCTATCAGTATTTTAATACAAAATATCGTTTCAAAAGTAGCTCGTTTGACTTGCCAGTCAACATGCCTATTGCAAACTCAACACGTATTTACTCTTTATATTCACCTTTTCCTAAAACTGGCTCAAAAATAGTCTATTATTTAAACAATTCCAAACCCAAGGGTTCCTTAATTCTTATCAGCGTTGACTAATGCGTCTAATTATGGCGGAACCCGTCCTTAACTCGGAGATGGCGCAATCCATCGACCGCCATATTGATAGCGTGGCCCACGGCCCGCAGCCCACCGGTGAACAAATAAGACTGGAGTACCACACTTATCAACCTTTCCCTAACTATTGAGGTGGCACATGTTACGATAGGGACTGATATCGCTATCAAGTTTTAAAAACTTACCGTGAAAGAGTTACGCGCGTTGAAAGGGTCTTTTTTATTGTTTGGAGATTTTTGCGTCTACCTTTTTTCTGGTTAGTTCCTCAGAGTTCTAAAGCCAAGAACACTGCGGTTGCTCGTTGTTTGGGGTACACTGAATCAAACAGCAGGAAAATAATGATATACCTACTCTACTTGGTAAAATATTAGCAAAATTGGTACTGAATCTCTTATCGAACTCCGAAACTTCCTTGTGATCGTCAAACCGAGATAGTAAGTACCTACTGTTATCTGTTAAGCAGTGATTACTTTATTAATAAGGCAAGTAATGCTGTGATCTTTACACATTGTAACAAGTGCAATATTACCTGGAAGGCATGATTTTTGTAGTTCTACAACGCTACGGCGTAGGCCGCGTAGCAATTTAGAGTAAATTGTAGAGGATATAGCACTGATATCAATAGTCTAGTGTTTAAACCTTTACAGATACCATTTGTGACAAAAAAAAACACGATTTTGTACATATCGGTACCATACTTTTCTCTCTCTCTTCTCTCCGAGTCGTCCAACAACCCGATCCATTTACAGTCCCCATCACGATACGTAGTGCAACCACCAGATTCATCTTCTACTTTGTCTATCCGTTATCTCGGCGGGTCTTAATCACGGCTGGTCGTTGTACAGGAAGCTCTAATCACGCCTCGCCGGCTCTACGGGGTGGTTAATTGCCACATTTGTACAGAAACCCTCCGGAGACGGTGGCGCCACCTGTCGGGTGGTGGCGGTTTGTTAAACTGTCAATTTTGGGGACTGAGCGTTTTGTTATTGGTAAGATCGTAGATCTTTTTGTTTGGAAGCCACGATAATCCACTGCTGGATATGGGCCTTCCCCTATCAGGGTTTATTGCCATACTCACGACGCTTGACAGACGGAATGGCGAGCGCAGTGGAACATGTTGTATTCACTGGGAACGCTGCTGCCCATTTTCTGGATGAATTATCAATTTCACGGCTAAGTAAATGGTACTACAGACATATAATAATTACCTTTTCAAGATATATCCACGCAACAGAGAGTAAAAGAAAAGAGTTAATAAAAACAATTGTTACAAAAAAGAGAGTAAAAAGGAACCATAGCAGCGGTGTAAAGGATTTTAAGAAAAAAACATAAATGAGCTTACACTCATTTTATTAGTGAAATGTAGCCTGTCTCTGCATTACCTTAAATAACTAAAATAATGCATACATAATAGGTCATTTCCTTATAAAGATATTTTACATTGTTATACAGGGTGTAAAAATAACTGCCAATACTCCAAGGATTGAACCAACCACACCATGAAACTAAACTATTTTCCCTTCGGAATTCGTACAGATAGAAATACAACTCCGTATATTTTTGGACTTTCCGTACTTTCGTCAAAATCCCTTACTTTTCGTATGCGAGGCCTTTTTTTATCTAGATATTGTTCCTTGGAACCAGCAGTTCAGTAAAATGAGTCATTTAGGTACAATTTTGAAATATTTTCAGCATTTTTTACAAATTTGTTAATCAAAATACTATAACAAGACCGTTAATTGCCGTTGCCATTGACGTTGTCTTTTCCTCTTGTGTACAGATAATGTATTCTAATCTTAATTTGTCGTAGTTTCTTCATCAGGTTCACCAAGCTTCAAGTTCTTTTTGTATTACGCATTTTGTAAATTCATAAACTTGTTCACACATGCATTCTTCATCTGAAACGGTAAACAAACAGTTTTTTAAAAATAGAGGTGGGCCGAATATTCGGCCAATTGCATTTGACCGACTATTTTGCCGAATAAAAACGCATTGTGTATATGTTACAACGGATTTTGTTGCAGATAGGATGTAGTTATTTTCGAGGCATGCTCTAGATACAATATTTACTTACACGCCTTTACCGAAAAACCTGTCGAGCATATAGTTTTTCGGTAATATTCTAGTGACCTCGGTAACGCTGTAAAACTGTATGACTTGGCTAAATCCTCTTAGTAGGTCATGACTCTTCCGAAAACTTTTGCCGCCTTCATCAGGCCATACACACCTCTACTGGTGTCCCTCTAGTTTATATTTCTAGTATTTTTTATCTATATAACAGATCGGGTAGAGGCCAAGCCTCGGCAGGCGTGCCGTTGGGCTCCCTCTGGCCAGATGGACCAATAATTCAAGAAGAGAGGCTGGTAGCGACTGGATGGCGAAAGCGGGAGATCGTGCCTTGTAGCGTACCCCGAGGGAAGCCTTCACTCAGCAGTGGACTGCTAAAGGCTGATGCGATGTGATGATGACCACAGATCTGTACCTATCATTCGACTGACCTCTGGTAGCGCATGCCTTGGCGAAGTCCTCCAAGTCTGACGCGAGTAAGACCTTCCCGCCACGCTCGCCTGCAAATACCTTCCCCGCCATCTCTATGTCATACTCTCCTTCTTCCGTCACTACACCCCATAGTTCCAGTATACAGCGAATAAAACACTGTAATAAAAAAAACAATTGTGTCCTTATTCACTGTCCTCATACGTCCGTGACAGAATCTACGCCGCCCTCTCGGCCTCCTTGGCTGACATCACAGAAACGACGAGTCGATACGTGCGGAGCCAGGTCGGCTGCAGGAGTCTACCGCACGATAGACCTCTGTCACATGTGCCTGACGGAGAACCCGTTCCGGGTTTAATGTGGAGTTGTACTTCTTCAAGACCGGCCTTGTGTCTGGTTAAAAAGTTGGAAAGTAGTTCAGTTTGATGGACTGGTTGACCCCTTAAAACATTGGCAGTAATTATTTACACCCTTTATATCACTATAGCGTAATCAAACTAGCATCATGCGCTAGCTGGCTTTTATTTATTAGACAAAGTCGGTAAGTACCTACCTACCTAATTATATTTTACCTTTGGTGTTTTGTCGGTTTCGTCCGGGAACCTGCCGTCAGAATCAAGAGCGTCGATGTATGCTGAAACATTTCCAGGCTTGATATTAGCATAACGACAATACCACTATTACCGCTGCGAAGGGTATATCTGCTTAATAAAGGATGTTGTTTAATTCCACACAGGAAGTCTGAAAAGACGCTATTCGATTCTTTGTGGAAAACTGCTAATAATGATGCATGTATCACACGTTTTACTTTACTTATAGATTCACACTTACCCTTGACTATGAAAACACTGAGTGGTAATAGAATACGTCTATTCGTTGCAAGTACCGTGCACGGAATCGAATATACGACGTACCGGCATCACGACTTTAGACGCAGTATGCCACAGATCAAAATATCTACTATCTCAAAATGACAACCGTATCAAAATAACGACGTTGAAAAGACTAGTATAAGTACCTATCCGAAGGTTGACTGCATCAGAATTACTGTAGGAATTGCTATTCATTTATTATTGACAAAACAAGACAAACTAATATTAGACGAACAGGATACGTCTTTCGGGTTGAGTTGAGACATGGTTGTGACCACGTTGAGACAAAAAAATGACAAAGCAAAGACATAAAAATGGAACAAGAGTAGAAAAACACAAACAAATGAAAAAGTACAACAATGAAGCATTGAGAAAATTATTTTACCCTTACCCAAATCAGTTCTGAAGGACTCGTTACAAAAGTTAAAGGATTCGTCCAAAAGTTGCGTATCTCTTTCATCCAAGATCATTTTCCACTCCGAAGCCTTGTGGTCCGTGTCTTTTGCACATGATAGAGAGATAAATATCACGAAGGTGACTAAGCAGACCAACTCTTTCATGTTTCTGTTACTCTGGTAGGTCAGGTTTCATATAATGTAATGATAGTGACCAAGGCCCTGGGGGTTTTATATTTTAATTTAGAGTGTTTGCAGTGGTTCAGAACGTTTTTTAAAAACACCGAGAAAAGTAAAAGAAAATTTTAAGTGAGAGGTAGATTAATGAATAATATTACATTCGCGTAAAAAAAAATATTTGAAAATTTCTATCGTCAAAAAATGCTACGAGCTTTAAGTTTTGGTTCTACAGGGTGTAAAAAATTGCTGCAAATATTTTAAGGGAACCAGCCCATGAGACTGATCCACTTTCCCCACATAGGTCGAAATATGAACCAAAATTTTTGACCTCCCATACAAATCACCGACCGACCAAGTCAGAGTCAGGTCAGGTCAGGCAGGTCCAAAAAAAATCTAATTCTTAAATTCTAGTTCTAAAAAATATTAGACCTACCTATGTTTTTTGGAAAAAAGTTATGCAATTTCAAGGGCTGGTTCACCCCTTAGAATATTTGCAGCTTATATTTTTACACCTTATATAATACTTTTAATAATTAATGAACCTGTGTGTTCACAATCTCTGAGAGATACAGGTGTACATGATTCATGTGAATATAGAAATTAATAGTAATTTTGCTTACTAAATGCACTAATTTGAAAATATATGATTTATCGTATCATCATTATCATGGTTAAATAATAGTTGTATGTAAAATTATATGCTTTAGTTTGAAAATAGAAAAAAGTTGTATGTGTGAATAAGTATATTTAATTTTTTATAGATTACCTATTATTATATTTTTACCCGACTACGGCAAAGCAAAAAGGAGGGTTATGATTTTGACCGCTATGTATGTATGTGAGTATGTGGCATTAATTTCGTCTGTTCCCTCCTAACTCCTAAACTACTTATCGTAACTTGACAAATGAGGTATCATTAGAAACGTCTCAACAGTCCGGTGGTTAAAGGCTGTGTCATGTCACTATCAATTGAATATGGCGCCCTCTAGAGCGCATATAAAGAGTAACTAATAGGAAAACTAACAGTGACATCTGTTGACTGAGAAATCTGACTTACTGAATTGAGTAGCTTGAGTGGCAGCACCAAGATTGACGTAATACATATGGCATATTAATATGACATGCCTGTCAATAATGCTTGAACAAGATGTTGAATTAATGCATTTCACAAAGATATCATACTTTCCGCATATAAATATGACGTACCAATTAAGATGTTTTACCAAGATCTATAGAGTTAAATGAAAATATCTTTGAACAAGATGTTGAATTAATGCATTTGACAGCTATATGACACAAAACCTTTCTGCGTATAAATATGACATACCACTTAAGATATTTTAACAAGATCTATCGAGTGTTGATACATGTAATATTTTGACAACCAGCGAGACGTTTATGGTCACAAAATAAATATGAGTAAAATACCGGATGAAAATGTATTCTGAGAAAAAATAAGGTTTTTTATGGTATGTCTTAAATCAACAGCCAACGCAGTACAGGAAACGGAAAGGTATAATCTGGTGACACAAAAGGTTCATGGTAACTTGTCCAGCGCCGACATGGGTTGCCCCCCTCAGAGGACAAAAAAAGAAAGCAAACATCTGATTGTAAATCTGCACCAGCTGCAAACTGCGACACGAAAGGTTAAGGTAGCTTGCCTAGCGCAGATACGGGGAGTTCAGGGGGGCTTGCCCTACTCAGAGAAAAAAAAAGAAATCATCTGCAACCGGCGACACGGGGGCTTTACGGAATTTCTCAAGCGCGGTGATGGTTCACAAACTATAAGAGTGTATTCTAGACAGAGCTGTTTTAGATCTTAAAAAATCAATTTAAGAGACAAACCTACGTCGCCTCTAGCAGGTTGAGAACTTAAGATGGTCTATTTATTTGTTTCTTGGATACAAATAAATTGCTCAAAAATCCTCATGGTGCGAAATCCCTTGAAGAACTAGAAACGTTGAGAATAGTTCCAATTTTTTCTACGCTTACTACCAATAAAATGTCAAATTTTGTCACTCACAATTTCAGTTAATAATCACCGCATGCGCTCCACATAATATGTGGAGCGGTCATTACACTTATAAGTCCTGGAACGCGGTATCGAAGTGCTTCATCACATAGACGGCGGTCGTTAGGTACATAACCATGTGAGAAGCCAACTGACTGTCGAACATAACAGTGAAATACGACCACGGCTATAATCTAAATATCACTATAAATTTATATTTAATATTAATTCATATATTTATCTTTTGTGTTTTTTTTTTGTTTGATTTCGTAGTTTAGAAATATTTGCGTTATAAGAAGTTAGTTATAATTCCTTGTTTCTTCCTTTTTAGAGCGCGATAACTCTGTTCTGTAGTCGGGTGTTAGTTTTTGAACTGCTTTTTATAGCACTAGCGGCCCTGCCACCCAGCGGTTGCTGGGTTGGTCGAAACATGAGATATTTTTTTTCGATCTCTCATACAAATTGACTTGGTCGGGAGGTTCAATTTTTTTTTTCATATTTCTGCCATGTACCTTGGGAAAAGCGTTTTCAATTTAATAGACTGATTCACTCCTTAAAATATTTTCAGATTTTTTTTTACACCTGTATGTAAGGACATACAGGGAAGGCCTCTTGAACTGGATGATTTTGGTTATGGCTTTGATCGTTTCGTAGTCTGATAACGGTTTGAAATATATAAAATAAGAACACAGTGGCGAAAACACCCACGAGTATGATTCACATTGCAATGAAAAATTACCAAAATCGGTATCGTACATACATAGTCTTTTTCCAAGATGGCGTCTGACGTCGACTTACGAAGTTATGATAAAACGCGAGGGTAGTAAGTAATATTTGATGAGCGCATTACGGCACACGTGTAGACATGTTTTATTCAACAAGCTACAACTCCGGCGAGGGTAGTTGGAACTTCTTATTAGAGTTGGGCCGAACATTACCGAATATGAGTATTCCGCCTGGTTAGAAGTTTGCAGAATCGAATTGATATCCGAACATAGGTTTTACCGAATACGAATATTCCGTCCAATATTTGGTTAGGCCGAATGAAATATTCGTCCGAATTAATCGGCATGACTTAACATATCCATATAAACAAAGAGATTTTACTTATTCACGCAAAGCACCGGACCTATTTGCTTGTTAGGTACTCCTTTATAGGTACTTCATAATAGCAACTTTGATTACGAATAAAAACCTGCTTCACTCCTCATGCTGACATAACTATTTTCGATGTGTATGAAAACAATAGGTTTTTATTTGGCCAAAATTCCGAAATATCCGGCCGTATAGGAACGAATATTCAGTAACTTGGCCGAACATGATGAACATGCCGAATACCGACTATAAAGAGAATATCGCCCCATCTCTACTTCTTTCGTGTTACATTACATAGTTCGTGCGCTTAGCAGCCTTTTAACGTGAACTACGTGAGTTTCGTGATGTGCTAAGATTATGCAGTTACAAGATGGGTTGACACTATCAAAGCATGCTTGCGAGATTTGACGACCTTTTTGGACACTAGTCACTATTAAAGCAAGCATGCTTGGAGCAAATAAGTGGATTTGACGACTGTTTTGAACGCTAGTTTGACGACCTTTTTGGACGCCAAAATATACTTGGATAACCGAAGATTTTTCGCCAAATTTCTGGATGGTATCAAGAGGAGCCCTTCAGATCCTGTAGATGACACTGTCACCCTACAGGAATCTCTTCTCACTGACACTGGCAGAATTAGCCTAGATAGGGTAAAAGTCCATAATATTAAATAATAAAATAAATGTCAACACACGGTAAAAGAAGTTTCGATATTTGGTGAGATGGGTCGCTCGTTGGTATTCCATCATGGCGGGTCGTGTATTGGTTATAATTTGATATTTCTTGTTCATTTGAGTGTTTGGTGAATAATTCTGATAGTGTATTAAGCAACAAACTATTCTGAAAGTGTTCATTAAATAGGAAATTGTAATTAATGCATATATTCGGCATTGTGCAATAGTGACGAGCGGTCTCCACGTGGTGCAGAAAATTTTACTATCGAGTTTTTTGTACTACATAATTTTGCGCAACACAGCTCCTAGTCGTCAGACTAGGATCACTGTGTTGTGGACTCTCCCTCGGCGTAATGCCACTTAACTTTACATCACTCTAACCTTACCGACGACCTGACTACTTTGACATTGGCAAAATACGTCTCCACCCATGAGATGTGACGCCAGAATAAAAAAAAAAAAAGTTTCGATATCAATTGTCATTTCGGATTGATGTAGGTATTAAAAAAAACGTAAACGACCGCAGATAGGGTTGCCAAACAATATTTTTTCTGACCACTGCGCTGTAGAAGAGTGTAAATATCGCCACATCCAATTTAAATGTAATATTGGTCTTGGAAGAGGGTAGCTCCGTAAAGTAAGAGGGGTTTTAAATCGAATACAACTAGTTTTAAAAGAGGTTGTGTGATGCATTGCTTTTCCGTGGGTATGATCATTGAGGGCATCGCGTGTTTCCTGTGTAAGTAGATAAAGCAATTTTGGAAAACGGGCTGACAGCTTGTCACTGTCGTGTATACACATACTTAAGTATACATACATATCACGCCTTTGCGTGGTAGGCAGAGCGTCAATGGCCGCAAAAATACGGCCGCCATTGCCACTGATACATGATACCCGATTTTTTATAAACAGCTTTCAAATATTTGTCGGACGTGCCGATAGCGGCTGTACGGCCTTCCACGATCTGTCTGACCCTCTCTTTTCGCGTGAGACACCGAGTCGTCCAACGACCAGATGAAACCGACGACCCGTTCATCGGGTCTGTCTACCCCGCAAGGGATAAAAGCGTGATATATATGTGTGGCTTACTTTTCATGGCACAGCCTCTATCACATTCAATCGCCGGCCCACATCGATTACATTCAAATTGTATGTGAGGATGTTTGCACGCCCTATCGAAAGGCAGACGGGATCTCTTCACAACGGCTTTATTTGCCAGACGTATCGATAGCGATCTTACGGTCGTTGACGATCTGTCCACCCCGCTACGGTTGTAGGCGTGATATGTTTGTGTGGCTTACTATTCGTGGCACGGCCTATGTCACATTCAAACGCCGCCGTTTACATAATCACACATCATCATCATCACGACGACCGATGTGGCGCAGTGGTAGTGCGACTGCCTTTGACGCAGAAGGATTCGATTCGAGAATGGGTCACTCACAAAGTTAATATTCATCATTTTGTGAATTGTCCGTAAGTAAGATGGTTCCGTATTTCGGATGGCACGTTTAAGCCGTAGGTCCCGGTTGCTGTCTATGATTACTTAGACGGCGGTCGTTACACAACCATGTCAGAAGCCTGCCACATGTAGAAGGCGGTTAAAAAATTCTGACACTAGGGTTCATCGGGTCGTTGGGCGATTCGGTGTCCCACACGAAAAGAGAAGAGATCATCATCACAATAACCTTATAGCAGCAGTCCATCGGTCGGACATAGGCAACCCCCAGGGTACGCCACAACGAACGATCTCCCGCTCTCACCATCCAGTCGCTACCAGCCGCTCTCGTTAAGTCATCGGTCCATCTGGCCGGAGGGCATCCAACATCGATTACATTCAAATTGTATGTGAGGATGTTTGCGCGCCCTCTCGAATGGGAGACGGGATTTTTCACAACTCTCCACAACCATGTTTGCACTGATCAACATGGAGTGTTTGTGTTTGGCTGATTTGCGTGGTGACTCAAATAGTTTGCTAGGAGAAAAAAATCTGCAAGTTTTAGACGATTTTATTTTGGTGAACTCGTCTGAATTCATGCATGCATCCATATTTCTTAACCGTTTATTGTGCACAACAAAAACACATAAGTAGGACAAATTTATATGTTAGAAACAATTCACAAAAGGTCTACTTTTTCTAAAAATTCCAATTTTCCAGTAGACCTGGTATAGTATAGTAAAACTAGTCTAACTAATTAAACTGATCTATCAAACGAATCAATTTTTCAGGAATGTTGAGTAACCAGAGTACAAATTGTTAATCGATTGGTACCTCCTACATACCCATCGGAATATCACTCTTTGAGCAGCTTAATTTCTTTGAGCAGTTTTCGGGTTCGTGCACGAAAGTTCAAAACGACTGGTCTAATCACACGTTTTGAAATTCTTTTACTTAATGTTTTTATAGTCGAAAATATGAGTGAATTTTTCAGGTTATGTGGGAATCTTCGACCAATATAAGTAGTTATGGACATGCCTTGCGCATATAAAAAGGTCTTTAAAAATGTGCCAAGGCACAACTACATATAAACACGCGCGCACAGCTACACACGCTCTAATCATGTGAGTATACGATCAAAGACAGAGACAGGGAGACGTCCTTGCACTGTAGTGCGAACGTGATAGCAATATGTCAGTGACTTTCGCTCTTTATGTTCGCGCCCTTTTACAGCAACTCGCTTCAATCGCGCACTTCATGCCAGCTTGCGCGTTTCGTATGCAAATCCATTCAGCGGTCGCATACGAAAAGCGCAACCTAGCATGAAGCGTATGATTTAACCGCGTTGCTGTAAAACCATCCTTCGAACTCTAAAAATAAAAGTAATAATTTCATAAGATAAGTATTTGTATGTATTTTATAACTCTTTAACTAATAGTAATTCCTCATGTTTTATTTATATTTGTTGAATTGTTGACACACTTTAACAAAGCACAAGACGACGTTCTGATGAAAGTATTGCGAATTGTAGACGACGTGTCGCACGTGTTTCTTGTAGCCGGCGCAAATACCGACTGAGCGAGGTGTTCAAGGTTGCACACACTTGCACTTACTTGGAGCGGATCAAATCACTTGCTCGGTACGTCCCGTCCATATCTACTTATATTGGTCGAAGGTGGGAATCGATAAGTAAAGTAGAACGTGATACACAACCATAATAACAACCAGATTTTCGCACGAAACGAAAACAAACATTTCAGAAATTGAGTTTGCAGCTTTATGGCTTAATCTTCAAATATTAAAAAACACACACACACACACACACTGCAATACGTAAGTGTGTATATCTCTTTAATCGCGAGTCCCAACTCTCAGTTTAAAACCTTTTTTCAACTTAGCGCTGCGATGTGAATGTTTAATTCGAGCCTCTCAGAATCGGTAACCCTCTTACTGAGCACTTAGTAATTTCGTCTAAGCCCATACAAGTTTTAATGCGCTCGCCCCGCTCGCCTCGCTCGCCCGCCGCCCGCGGCCACGAAAAAAAGGGACCGTGTTCACTCTGCCCTGGAAAAACTGCACGGTTTCACACGCTGCTGCTTGAGGGGGCGGTTGTGTACCACGGGAAATGAAATAGAGAGCGCAACGCGAAAGAAGTCATGCAGGCGTTGCGCTACAGTCCACATCCCTCATGAGGACACAAGTCTATGCTCTTTCACTAGACATAAGTTAAGTGATTATTTAGCGATATTATGTAAAGATCTTTTAGATTCCATATAGCTTACGCTATAGCCATGTTAAGTCAAGGCCAAGCTATACATTTTGACATGATGACATTTTGACTAAGCGGTAGAGTTTGGGAAAATTTTCGAGCTAGAGTGGAGTTAGGGCGTTTAAATTCAGAAGGTTTAGTTGAGATCTGATATATTTTTTATAAGGTAAGCTCTCGTCTTGGCTACATATTGCATGAAAATGTTTTTGGTGGAATACTTTTGACCCAGAACTTATATTTTAATTCAAACATAACCTTATTATTCATTAGATTCCTGTGTAATCTAAAATGGATTCTCCGTGAGAAATAATTTTAGATGATTGATGATGATGATTTACACAAATAAAACTCTTGTTTACAGCAAATTGTAGTCAAAATTAAAATCAACGTACTAACATGCATACTTCACAGCATAATATTAGAAAGAATCTGCAAAACTGTCACTGTAGTTTATGTATAACACCTCAAATTACGAATGGAAATTCCACTACACCTATCTCTTTTTTGCAGCAACGCGGAAAAGAGAGGTAAACAAAACAAGATTATTTTAGGCCTGGCCGGCTGGGATACCTTTTAAATGATTTAGACAGGATTTTGGACCTTCTCTAATGCCATAATGGAATTAAATACCCTATGAAATAAGCTCTTTCGCCGATTAATTAATTGTCGTCTAATTAGAATATTTTCCACTCAATGGGAACTTTTCTATCTGTTTGTGTTTGACAGATCTCGAGCTAGTTTACGATGCCATACCAGATGGCGTTACGTAGTGACGTATTATGACTTATATTGATACTCAAGTAGACAAAAATCATTTTCATGGTAATAAACTTTTTCAGTTTAGGTGAGCGCCATCTATGCACGCTTGAAAACGGCCTACAAAATTACCCATTAGTAAATTCGCTAGATGACTGTAGGTACTATTGTCCTCTCTCTCTTTACGTGTGGGACACCGGGTCGTCCATCGACCCGATGAAACCTAGTGTCAGACTTTTTCAACCGCCTTCTATAAGTAGAAGGTTTCTGACATGGTTGTGGTTGGTTGGTTGTTTTCAACAGCCTTCTACAAGTAGCAAGCTTCTGACTGTTGTCTTTAATTCAACATGTTTAAAGTTTAAATATTAATAAACAGAAAAATAAATAAAAGTTAGTGTTTTGACTCCATTTAAACTAAAGAGACATAACGTCTTTTATTTGAATTTTCAACATTTTCAAAATATCGTTTTCGAAAGAAGCTCATTTGACCTGCTAGTAATCATATATATTAGAAAGAAAGAAAGAAAATAAATTTATTTCGGTCACAAAAAGTTTCTTATCTTGCTTAATTATTAAAGGTCCAACAACAACCAGCAACAAATGATCTTCCAGCAACTATCAAATTAGGTGCTCCTAGCATCGTCTCCTGGAATTTAAAGGTCTCAGAGTTGCGCAGCAAACCTACAGACAATGCAATTAAAAACTATCTGCCATCGCTTGGTATCGCTAGTGTCAAGTACTGGCAGGTTGGTGTCAAGCCACACCTGCGGCCTACACCGACACAGAATGGTCCGCTGGATTAAATAATCAATTGAGTACCTATCTAAGGCACGGCCGCTTTTTCGTGATGTCTGTCTTTGCTGGTGTAGGTATGCAATGTTTTATGTGAGCAATAAAGTATTTCTGTCTGTATGTCTAAGTAGCAAAAAGCAGTCATTGTTAATACTGAATTTAAAGAAACAGCCATGACAAATGTGCAACAGAGCAAAATGCGTCATGGATTACGATTTGATCATTACTGACTTAGGAAAGGGTTGATTATTATATGATTTTGGGCATTTCCACATGATGATTAATCATCACATCCTTAGAGAAAGCGCGTTTCGTTGGTGTGTCTCTATGGTGTGTACCGACAATATGAGACATGTTTCAAAACGCTACCTGGTTCGAAAGGCTAAGTTGGCAAAACAGTTTCCCGGATGTTGTTATACGAGTATGTCACAGGTGTGGTTTGACACTATAAGATAAGTTTCAAAACGCTCTGTCTGGTTCAAAAGGCAACTTCTGAATTGAAGGGGGTTTACTTTATTTGAACATCTAGAACTCTTTCTAGATATTGTTTTATCATAGATATACTTGACACTAGAAGAACGCGCAGTTATAGTATTCTTTGCTAGTAGACAAGTTTCAAAAAGCTGGCTAGTTCTACAGGCAACTTCTAAATTCGCAAGACAGTTGCCGCATGTTGTTTTATCATAGGTGTGGCTTGACACTATAAACAAGTTTCAACACAGTTCTAAAAGCAACTTCAACATCGGCGAGGAATTTTATCAGGCACTATGAGACAAGTTCCAAAACGCCGGGTGGTTCGACAGGCAAGTTCTAAATTGGCGGGGAGGTGCCGGATGTTATTTTTCGCCCTCGCAGCGCCACACCACCGCAATCTACAAAAGAAACAAGTTGAAACAACTTACTTGGGCGGTGGTGTGGGGTAAGGAATGGATGGAGGAGAAACCATTTTTGTTTTACAGTTTAAAGGTGCAAAAGGGCGTGATATATGTACATATGTAAGCTCCTATGTAAGGTGAAAAGTGACGTAGGTGTTTGGTTTTAATGTAAGCAATAAAGTGTTTCTGTCTGTCTGTCTGGGAAAACCACCCTATTTTTACACTGTATCTGCACTGAAACAAGACTGCAGCGGCACAGCTAAATGGTTTTTGGCGGCAACTTATTTTTTGCTGGTTCACTGCATGCAGTTCGGCTGCACTTCAACTGCAGTTCCAGTGCGGTTTCACCTTAATATGCACTACAACACAAGAACTGTGCAAAACATAAATATGACACAACAGGCTGACACCTACACATTACATTATTATCTATGCAGATACTTATTTAGTTTACTTAACCCACAGGAGTGAAAGAACATTACTAAAGCTTAGATTGCACCAACATTGATCGCAGGGAAACTTAGATTGCTAGAGATCAATCTACTAAATCTGGGGGAGGCCCATGTCCAGCACTACAGTCCCTAACAGTCGTTGGGGCGGCTGTAGAAAAAGAAGAATCTACCAAAACAAAAATCGAAGAAGGTGCCAAATTTTGCACTTAACCACTACCCCTGCTCTCTTTAATTTCCCAGCTCTACGACTTCCTCCTATACACCGGCAGCTCGTTACCATTCATAATTCAGCAGGAAAACTCTCGGTACGTTTTTCCATTAGAAATTTTATAAGGTTTTTATTGTGCGCCGCCGAAAGTTCTGCGGCGTGACAGTCGGGAGGGTAGGTTCTTCGAGATCATTGTCTCGGTTTTTTTATTGTGTTTTAGGATTATGTAGGTGTATAGGTAAGTTTTATTTACAAGTAATTCGTAAATTTTCGTGTACGTTTTGTCACCAGTGGCTTATACACACACACATATATATCATGCCTTTATCCTTGTGGTGTAGACAGAGCATTAACGGCCATAAAAATACGGTCCACATCTGAAAAATATTGAGGGATCCTTCAGAGGATTCGTGTAGTGACAGGTTGTCAGCCTATTGCCTAAAGTTATAATATGCCTACTTGAAATTCTCGAGCCCCTTAGTCACCTCTTCCGTAATATTCTGCCCCTAGGGCTTATTGGGTCGTTGGACGACTCAGTGCTCCACATGAAAAGAGAGGGAGATACCGGATTTTCCTACCTACAGTACCAGGTATTAGAAAGAAAAAACATTTGACGCTTCTCTCCACATATAAGTACTTTATAAATTACTGACCAAAACATACACCTACATCATCAACAAAGTTAATTCAAAATGTCATCTATAGTTTATGAACGCGATCATTAATGTTAATATTGGCCAATCCGCGAGGTGTCAACCCTGTGGTTAACGTCGCGCAATTCGCGAGGTGTCAGCCCTGTAGTTGACGACCTCCATTAATTAAAGCGCTATGTAAACCGAGCTTTATCGGCGCGGCCGCGGCACCCAATTAGAGAGGACCATAGAGTAGGAAATAGATAGAATATAGGAGATGGAAAATGGTTTTTTTACCTGCAGCAAATTGTATTATTGACGTGGCAACTCGAGCCGGTTGCATGTACTATAAGTAAATCATGATTCATGCGGCGTTACCTCGCTCTGAGGCGTTCCATTTAGGGTAGTGAGAGCGCGGAACGAGCGACAATTGTAGCATTTTCATGCATCTGTGGCCTATGCAACGACACTACAGGCTACAATTCTACAGGTGAAATTCGATGCACATTGCGTAGCCGGTGGGACATTATAAAACTAGACTTTTGACCCGCTACGCAATGTACAGTCATGGACAGAACTGGGGTCAGTCAAGAGGGTGTATTATCGCATACACAATCATTTTAACTTACTCACACATACACATACTCGAATATGTTTTTAAAGAGTAAACCTTAAATCAAGCTGACTTAAGTCAAAACTCAAATAAACATTGCTCAGCGACCTCTATGAATTTATGAAAAGAACTATTAAGAACAGTGCCTGCTTGTTAATAGCGCGATTGGCCCCAAGGTCTGACTCACCACGTCGTAACTCTAACCACTGCTGCGTTGGGTTTATAAGATCCATACTTCTATTTCAACATCAATGTCACCAGCGTAAATGGTCTAATGGTTGCTACGTCCAGGTTACGTCAAAGATTAGAATAACATCAGGTTCGGATCTCTATGTTATGTTTTAGTTTTGTTTAGGATCGTTTCATTTACTTATCCCATTTTTTTTTGTTTTATTGTTGTTTACTGTTTATTTAAACAGTTGCTGTAAGTAAATGAAACAGATAAGTAAATGAAACGAACACAACAGAATTGTTGTGGACTAGGATAATCAACACTAAAGTGAAATGAAAACAAATATTAACCAATTAAATATTTCTATTATCAAATAACCTTTACTATAAAATAACATTTAACAAGCCTTTTAAAACAATATTTTAATAATGAAGTTGACTTCTACTACGCAAATCTAATATATAATGAGGTTAAATGTCTCAAGGGTTAGCTTAAAGTATTCGTTTTCTAGAAGAAAAGATATTGAAGCTAAATCTCAAGAAAACAAAGAAAATTTACAAATTTACAAAATCGTTAGTAACTTTGTTTAGATTACCTACGTAATACAAAACAAAACATTGTCTGACTGATATAGTTTACCAAAAAAATGAAACATTAATACTTCTACTTTATTATAAATTATAAGTCATCATTCTCCTTGCCTTATCCCGTTCTCTGTCGGGGTAAATAACTTGATTACATTTTGCAAACGCCGTGGCATTGAAGCACGGAGGACAATAACCAGTGGAGAACGCATGCGGGGGCGACCGCACTCACTTGATGTATGCTTTATAAGGCTGACGCATCAAAATTTTGATTAGTCGGGTTGAGACTGTGCGAAAGAACGGACGTTCCGCGCTTCGTTTTTTGGCGTATAAACGTAATCAAGAATGCCTTCCTGTGCAGTGAAATGGTGTGGAAAGCGTAGTACAACATCAAGTTCCGCAAAAGACGGGATAACATTTCATAGGTAAACATTTTTATGCTTGATTCTTTCAAAATTTCATTTTAATGAAAAATAATTCCATATTTATAATTTCTGATGCGCTCCCGTTGATGTCTTTCATTGCTATCCCTTTCTAACGCACGGGTGTGTCCATACGTAGGCTGGCTCTTTCTTCGTATTAGTGCTATACCACTGTTCTCAGAAGTATAGAATGATTTTATCGATAATTCTGGGATCGTCATAAAAGAATTATGTTAATGTACGTACTTAACAACTTACCTACAATGTATATTATATGAATGAATGCATTCGGGGTATATGGAGTGGCGCGGACGCATTCCCCCCGCGCCAAAACTTCGTGTTTCATTATTATAAATAAAAGATCTTGCGCTAGTCGAATATCAATTTGTAACATACATACATACATACATACATACATACATATATCACGCCTTTATCCCTTGCGGGGTAGGCAGAGCGTTAATGGCCAATGGTAAGAATACGGCCACTATCGCCGCGTATGACATTTTTGATGTTTGTTTTCTAAGGTTGTTTCAGAAAATATGTGTATCACATCACTATAGTGACAGGTTGTCAGCCTATCGCCTAAAAATACACCAACACTCTCGATTCAATTTGTAACTATTTCATTTATTATGAAATCAGAACAAAAAATCAATAGGTAGGTCTATAGGAAAATAGGATTATGGGCGAATGAAAAACTGAATAAATTTTAAGTAAATGAAATTAGTTATTTTATTTTATTAACTTTAGCACTAGGAAGTAATACGTCCGTCTCTAAGCGCGGTAAGAAGCAGAGTGAGGAGAAACGTTTGCTCATTGGCATTCAGTCTTTAGAATCACTCGCTCACCATTCACTCAACTCAATCACTCAAATGTACTGTGGTGTAAAATCAGAAACTGTGATTCTTAAACTACATGAATCAAAATTGAAACTAGGATCATAAATTAAATTAATTTTTGCCAATTCTGTGAACTAAATTCAACACGCCCCCTCAAAAATTAATTTCTATTTACAATATTATTCAATGATAGATAACAATTGTCACCTAAACGAATCGTATATACTTCCAAGTGTGGGCTGGGAAACCGACAATAACGTGGTTCAACATTTGTTGCAAGGACTAGGGAAACCCAGTAAAACCTAGCCAAACCACAAGCACTTCAACTTAAATAATTGAAAAATATATGTACACAGGTTAATCAATATTATTTAAATGCTCATTAATTACTCTAATCCCATTGCATTACGCATTTCTTGAAATGGAATTGCGGGTAAAGGTTTAGTCAGCACATCTGCCAATTGTTTACCTGTGGGAATATAATTTAATTTTATTACATTTTTCTCGATCTGTTCCCTGGAGAAATGATATTTAATATCTATGTGTTTGGACCTTTTATGATTGGTTGGATTATTCGCAATACTTATACAACCATTGTTGTCTTCGAAAATGACTATAGGTTCAGTGATATTTAATTTAATGCTAAGAGCTAGAGACTTAAGCCACAACGCCTCCTTGACGCCTTCATACAATGCCATATATTCAGCCTCGGTCGAAGAAGCTGCCACTGAAATCTGTCTCTTTGTACTCCAGGATATTGTGCATGAATCAAATAATTTAAATAAATACCCGGTTGTACTTCTTCTATCACTTGTATCACTTCCACCCCAATCTGAGTCCACATACCCGCTTATCGCATTTTTACTGTTATGAGATCGTTTGTAAGTTAATTTTAAATCAGTAGTACCTTTTAGATACCTTAGAACCCTTTTTAAACATTGCCACAATTCTTTGTTATTTTTATTTGTATACCTGCTTAATATATTAACACTTGTGCTTAAATCAGGTCGAGTACATATCATAATATACATTAAACAGCCTATGACATTTCTGCATGGCGCATTGTATTTATCCTCGCAATTTAAAGCTTCATAATTAAGTTTATTTTCTAAAGGAGTGCTCACCGGATTGCAGTCATGCATGTTAAATTTATTTAAAACCTGCTTTATGTATGTGTTTTGATCCAGTGTAATTTTATCGTCGTGCCTTGTGACTTTAATACCGAGAAATAATTTAATTTCATCTAAATCTGTCATTTTAAATTTACTCATTAAATACCTTTTGAAATTGTTCATTGTTTCATTTTCAGCGCACGCAATAACTAAATCATCTACGTACAGAACCACATAAATATTTTGATTTACATTTCCTTTATCAAGCACGTATATGCACCTGTCGACAGCAGAATTTTGGAAACCTATTTCCGTTAGAGATTTCTCGAAAACCTCAAACCAACACCTTGCCGCCTGTTTCAACCCGTACAAAGCTTTGTTTAATTTGCACACGCAATTTGTTTCATTATCTACACCTTTAGGAACCTCCATGTAAATATCTTCTTTTAATTTTCCGTTTAGAAACGCGGTCTTGACGTCCATATGATGAATCAACAAATTGAATTGATTAGCAAAAGCAATAATGAATCTAAAACTAGCTATCCTCGCTACAGGCGCAAACGTCTCGTTATAATCGGTAAGATACTCCTGGCTAAACCCGCGAGCAACCAAACGCGCCTTGTACCGTAGAGGTTTGCCAAACGCGTCGTACTTCATTGAAAAAATCCATTTGCAATCGACAATGTTTTTATCCTGTGGCCTTGGAACTAAAGTCCAAGTTTCATTTTCCGTAAGCGAATTCAATTCCTCCTTAATCGCGGATTCCCACTGAGTTCTGTCATCTCGAGTTTTAATTTCGTCGTAGGAAGTCGGCACTTTACATGAAACCGATTGCGCGCACAGCAAATAGTCATCATCACTTTCGTAGTACGAAACGGGGGAACGACCTTTAAGCCTTTCACTTCTCCGTACCTGATTTGTGTCTTTGTTTACGTTTTTATCTGTACTACCCGAGCTGTCAGAACATACTTCAGAGCGAGAACTAACGGGACACGAATCGACTGGTTTGTTTACTTTGCGAATTTTACTACTACCCTCATGACCACCGGATTTCGAAACATCCGATTTGTTTATGTCACTGACTGATAAGTCATCGGAATTTCTGATAACATTCCGTTCAGGCATTGGTTGGGGCCTGGATTGTAGGTAGTTTCGCTCGTCCATGATTACGTCACGGACCACGACATACTTTTCGCACTCTGGATTCCAAACTTTGTAACCGTTTGGTTCGTACCCTACCAGTATTCCTTTCCACGACCTGTCATCAAACTTAGTGGTACTGGTTTTGTTGTGTACGTATACAGTCGATCCGAAAACCTTTAAATATTTTAGAAGAGGTTTTTTATCATGCCAAAGCTCGTATGGTGTTTTAAATTGGTTCAAAGCCCTAGTGGGAGTTATATTTATTAAATGCACGGCAGTTAGCACGGCTTCACCCCAGAAAACTTTTTCTAACTTCACACCATTTAACATAGACCGAGCTTTTTCCGTAATAGTCCTGTTCATACGTTCTGAAACACCGTTCTGCTGGGGAGTTCGCGGAACAGTCAGATGATACGAAATACCTTTCTGTACGCAGTATTCTTTCATCTCGGTAGATAAATACTCTCCACCGTTATCGCAATATAGATTAACTAATTTTGTATTGAATTTAGCTTCACTTTTAGCAACGTAATCTTTAAAGGCCGAAAATACATCTGACTTGTAGGTAATTAAATACACGACACAATAATGAGTAAACTGATCAACAAATAATACATAATAGTTTTTGTTGTCAACGGTAGGTGGTGTGATAGGTCCGCAAACATCCGAATGCATAAGGGTCGTTTTATATGACTTTTATTTTTAGATTGGTTAAACGGTAATCTTGTCTGTTTCCCATTTATGCATGCTTCACACAAAGTATCATTTGGAATCACGGCTTTAATCTGATTTAAATCTTCAACCATGTTGTTACTTTTTAACTCTAAAAATTTATTTTTAGAAATATGGCCTAAGCGTTGGTGCCACAAATCATAATTATTCTTATCATTGTTACTGCATACTTGGGAAACAGAACAGCTTGATTTTACACTTGAAATGAAGTCTAGTTTAGTTGAACCGTGCAATGACTTACCCGACATTATAATTTTACCGTCTTTACGTATTTGGGTTCCGTCCTCTGCAAAGATAGTCCTGCATCCTGCTTTCTGCATTTTGTGCACGGAAAGCAGATTGAACGGGGCCTCTGGGCAATACAGCACATCCTCCAAAACACCTTGAACGCCCGTGTTTGTCGTTACGTGCATAGTTCCCTTCTTGGTAGCTGAAATAAATTGACCATGCTTAGCAACCTGAATTTTGAAAGGTGGATTTAATTCAGTAGAATTAACAAACTGATCGTCCCTTTTTATGATGTGATCCGTTGCTCCAGAGTCCAATAGGAATGATATTTTATTCAATGATGTTCCTTGCTCATCTTCCTGGAAACCTCCGGCCATGAAAGCAAAGCCAGAAAAATCACTTGACTCGGGAGGTTGCTGGGTCACAGCTTGGATAGTCCTCGTTCGGTTTGTCTCAGCCTGCTTGTCTTGAATCATCCTTTTAAAGTAGTAACAGTCTTTTTTCATATGCCCTTTTCGCCCACAGTGATGACACTTGGTGAAATGTGATTTATTCTGGGGTTTGTATTTCTTGTAACTTCTCTGATTTGAATGATTTGGCTGTCTTGAGTTATCCATGCGTCTTCTTTTGAAAGATTCAGTTCTATTTTCAGATAATAGAACTTTGGCGCTCATATCACTACCCTCATTTTTCAATTTAACCTCGTGGTCCAGAAGTCGAGTTTTTACGAAAGCTAGCGTCAAGCTTTCCTCCGACAAAGTCTCGATAGCGGTGATGACACCATCGTAGGTGGAAGGCAACGTGAGTAGTAAATGTGCTACCTTATCCATTTCATCCAGCCTGGCACCTGCCGCCGACAGTTCGGTAATGAGGTCATCGAACAAAGCAAAATGTTTTACCAGGCACGTGTCTCCTTGTAATTTTAAAACCAGCAACTTTTTGCGTAAAGCCAGTTGAGTAGCAACACTTTTGCGCTCGTACAGTGAATCCAAATTCTGAAATATTTCTCGAGCGGTAGTCTCGTCTTTGGCAAAACCGAGATAGGAGTCAGATAGATATTCCACAATTAGACTTTTGGCAATGCGGTTATTTTTCTTCCACGACTCACATCTTATTACGGGGTCCTCGTCGATTACACGTATGACGTCTAATTCGCTCAGGAGGGCACGTATGCGAAATTTCCAGACACTGTACCTTTCTCCATTGAAAGGAGTTATGTTCCGTTTTATAGTTTTTGAATTCTCCATTTTGCAGTTCAAAATTAAACGGTTAGGAATTTGAAAAACAAAATTGTTTTTAGAATAATAAGCAGTACTAAGACCAGCAACGTGGCTGGGCCCATAACCTATAGGAAAATAGGATTATGGGCGAATGAAAAACTGAATTAATTTTAAGTAAATGAAATTAGTTATTTTATTTTATTAACTTTAGCACTAGGAAGTAATACGTCCGTCTCTAAGCGCGGTAAGAAGCAGAGTGAGGAGAAACGTTTGCTCATTGGCATTCAGTCTTTAGAATCACTCGCTCACCATTCACTCAACTCAATCACTCAAATGTACTGTGGTGTAAAATCAGAAACTGTGATTCTTAAACTACATGAATCAAAATTGAAACTAGGATCATAAATTAAATTAATTTTTGCCAATTCTGTGAACTAAATTCAACAAGGTCAATATATCATCTTGTCATGTCCGTCTGTCTGTCTGCTGACCAGCATCGTCTCGCCAACCAGCCCTACCATCCAAAATTATCGTAACAGGTCGTTTCCAATTCGGTACAATTATTTCAATACATACCCTAAAATTACAATGTAAGTAGGAGCTTATTTTTTTTTTTTATACATATATCGCTATATTAATATTAGCATGCACATGTTTCAATAAATTTTCTTACACATAATATGAGTAAACTTATTAAACGGTGATATAAAATATCGATATAATTTTACATATTTATTTTTCCCATCTCTACAAAATATGCGGTCATTGCGAAAGCCAATTGCGTCTAGCGATAATTACCTCTCCCCCCGCAAAAACCAGTGAGCTTGGTTTTGAACAAAATCGTACCGACGCGTTCTCCACTGGTTACTCTCCTCCGTGCATTGAAGCGACCATTTCGGAGCAAATGTTGGTTCCGCTTAAATCCTCCCACACTTCATGTCATGGCTGGCAGTGAGACTCCAATTCTTCCTTTCGTCTTTCATTACGCATATCCCATCTTTGCACCATTAAGCCCCATAGATTTTCTATAGGGTTTACATCTGGGGATTTAGCTGGCCAGTTTATAACATTTATTCGAGTAATGACACTACCCTCTTCTTCAAAACGAATCACCCAACGCTTCGCTGTTCTCCACTAAAACAAAACAAACAAGCATAAGTAATTGGTAAAATTAATACTTTGATAAACTATGCAACTAAAACTATATATAATAATAAAATGTAAATAATACTAATTAAAGTAGTAATTTGAAATATTATAGATACTTACGGCATAGCCGGTCTCAGGCTCTCAGCAACAATTTCCGATAATTTATATCCAACGTTATGCAACGCAACCATACGCTGCTTATCCTCATTACTTTAATTATTACTCTTTTTGAAAAATGTAATGAAAGTAAACGAAGCGAAGAAAGAATGTAACAGAAAACACGGGCACCCACGATAGCGAACTAACACCGACAGAGTACGAACTCCTTCCGAATGCAATCCAATAGCTAAACTTACTCGTTTAAAGGTATTAGATATAAATAAAAAAAGTATCATTTAAGGTAAAACGCGACCGAGACTCGAACAGCTGCTATGACGAAGTGCCTGTTATCTACCTTCACATGCTATCCACTAGACCAACTGCGCCTATAGTCATATCAGTGAAATTATGGACGTTACTCGGTTTGCACATTGGTCAGTTAGCTACGTAATATTTTGTAAATGTGTGAGTGTATTGTATTGCCGCTTGGGATGCGCAAGCAACTAGTTTTCTGAGAAATGACCCCACTTCTGTCCCTGACCGTACATCGAATTTCACCTGTAGAATTGTAGCCTGTAGTTTCGAAAAACGAGGCACTGGTTGTCCTTCTACTCATTTTTAGCTATTTTGCAAAATATTTCCAATATTTTCCTTGTTTTCATTCTGATTTGTTTACTTTGTTGACATAATGTCAACCTTTCAACTATGACGGCTAATCTATAGAGCCGCGTAGTTCCTTACTACAAAGTTATCATACTTTATTCCACCTCTTTCTAATTTCTGATCTCCTGGTACTTGAATCTAAAATTCATAACGCACTAGCACTCTCCCTCTCCCTCTGGACCGGAGGACACGAGACCTCAGCATCCTCCGAGCTGCTGAAGCGTCTTTGCTGTCCACGCAAGCCACTTCATCATCACAACCAACCTCCATGGATAGCGCATCAACTGGTAGTCGACTGACCTGGCCACTGACAAGTCCCAGACTTTGAAATCCGAACATGAAGAGGACGACAATCACCGAAGGTTCTCGAAGCTAGAAACATGACGATCGAAATGAAGACTACGAAGGTGCTAGAAACTGACAAAAAGACTATCGAAATGAAGAGCGCCGAGCGAGCATATATAAGCCGTGTCAAGCTGATGACACGCCAGTTTTTCCCTGACTTTGAAGAAGCAAATAAGTGAAATAAACTAAGTAAAACTATAAGAAACTACAAAGTCTTGAAGTCAACGTCTCTGCAAGTCCTTATACACATCCGTCGCGCCCGTTCTGCCCACGGAGCTACGGGGACTCCAACAACTTCGTCGAGCGGCCCGCTTTGCCACCGAAGACCGAGATAAATATACGTTGTGTGTGAGTGCTAACAAGTGTGCGTGAGTGCGTCCCTCTTTCGGCAGTCGTAGGTACTGGGAGATTGGTTATCTTAAATAAACTCTTGTACTTTACTCCCTCCTCTTTTTTTGCCGCGGCCCCATACTACTTACGTGGGGCACAAGGTTTGTTAGGGCGCCTACAGACAGGACACTCTACACACACCTAACACACCCACGCCCTCCGGGGTCACAGGCACTCGTGTAGCGAGACCACTCCACAATAACAGCTGCTAAGTATTCACCTGCGGTTACCTCGGTTTCCTGAGTGCCGGTGCCTCTCGGAATCTAGGTAATACGACACAATAAAGCACAATCGGTCATTGAGATTTTCTTTTGAAATAGGTATGTAACCATTCCATCAGTGTTTTCTTATGACGTTTACTTATTCACGTTCAGCTATCATCAGTACGCGTGCTAATTTGGTTTGCTACGCTCGTAGGTGGTTTAATGGCGGTACCTAATGCTCGTAGGTGGTTTGCTACGCAGCAGCTACGCCTACGCCGTAGTAGACCGATTCCTAATAAGCTAAAGTTAGGATTTAATTTTTCTTTACAGTAATTTATGATCTTATGACAAGGGAGGAATAAATTGGATTTTTTAACTGTTAGACAATCATGAGTTGTGTTACTTATCTAACAAATTCATGGATATATCCTTCACCTACCTTGATGACATCTCTTTCCTACTTGATTAGCAGAAAAGTCTAGAACAGAGTTCTTCTTGTATGCCAGTTTTTCGTGCATTTCTCCTACAAACCTTCCTAGCTCTACATATCGAACCAACGTTTCGTGCCAAAAATTATGCGGCTTAACGACTCTGCGTAATTTTGACAAACGACCGCCGCGATCCGCCGCGGTCCAGCGGACTTTGATCGATTACTCCATTACGCTATGTTTTTATTGTCAACCTCCATTTTGATTTACCTCCAATTATTGCGACGGTGACGCTTGTTTGAATTTCGAATAAAAGTTAGGACGGTCTTTTTTTTTTTTTTTTTTTTTTTTGTATGGCAATAGTCAACCCTACTTTCAGGGGACATTTCTGCCAACGTCCAGTGAGGATGACATCAAATGAGCATGAAAATGAAATTAAATAGATATATCATGAAAGCTTAAGTATATACATAGACACTTTATATACACCTTATTCGTTAAATTTAATATACAAGAAGTATTTACAGGTAGAGGCGCTTTGTGCGCAATTAAAATATTATACAGGCTTAACGAATTAAATTTACCACATAAAAACAAAATATGGGTAATGTCGCCATTACCCAAACCACACTGACATTCACCATTGTCGCAAACACCCAACTTGGCCAAATGAACTGGGGTGCAACAATGGCCCAACCTCATACGGGAAACGACAGACGCAACTTTTTTATTTACAATATATTTCGAAAACCACGGACGACTTTGGATAATAGGCTGAAGGTTTTTGTAGAATTTACCTTTTTCAGGGTTTAACCATTTATTATTCCAATTTTGATACAGAAAAGCTCTAGTGGATGGGAGTAAATCCTGAACATAAACCGAATTATTGTCGCTGTTGCCTTGAGAAGTTGCCAATTTGGCCAACCTATCCGCGATTTCGTTACCTTGCACTCCTGAGTGGCCAGGGATCCAAGCCAACGTAACCTTTAGATTTCGATTGTCACAAATTAGCAACTTACTCTTAATTTCAAGCGTAAGAGGAGAGACACCGTTTTTAATTAAAGGATTTGCTACAGACTTCAAACAACTTAAAGAATCAGACAGAATCAAAGAATTGTTGTACCCCTTCAAAATAATATAATTTATACATTCCAGTATAGCCAAAGCCTCAGCAGTATAATTTGTCACCACAGATGGGTATTTAAAAAGTTTGAAGTAACCCGTGTTGTTATGCACGAATGCAGCACCAACACCTTCGCCCATGACAGGCTGAAGCGTTTTTGATGCATCCGTGTAAAACACCTCGGCATCAGAAAAGTTTGATTGGATAAATTGATTCACAAGAGAGTTTGCAACTATAGAATCCTTGGCAGCCCCAATGTCTAAACAAATTTTAGGTGAATATATGACAACATCGTAATCTACATGAAACAACGGATGACAATGAAATGTTTTTAATGAATCCTGATATTCTGATATTTTTTCGTAGCTATTAAGTATGTGAGGAACCTCTTTATGGGCCCAATAGCGATTATTGGACTCTATGTAATTTTTTAATAATTGAATTTTAGGTATAAGGGGATGATCAGTCAGTTGGCTAATTTTAAAAATATAATTATCGGATAAGAATTGCCTTCTAAGATATAGCGGAGGATCACAACATTCTACTTGCATTGCATTAATTGGCGACGACTTCATCGCACCAATTACCAAGCGGAGACTTTTAGACTGGACCAAGTCGAGCTTCTTTAAAGCCCCTTTATTTGCTGGAGCCAGTAAAAAGGTCCCGTAGTCTAGAATACTTCTGATCAGAGCATTGTAAACTAATCTTAAAGATGAAGGGTGGGCTCCCCACCAAACTCCTGACAAGGCTCTCAAAACAGAAATACGTTTTTCACATTTGCCCACTATATAGTTACAATGAGCTACACCGTTTAATTTGTAATCAAATTTTTTCCCCAAAAACATAACTTCATTTTCTGTAGGAATAGCTATATCATTAATTTTTACGTTAACTGAAGGGACTGTTCTTTTACGGGTAAAGACCATAACTGAACATTTAAGTGGAGATAAAGATAAATTGTGATTGAACATCCATAGCTGTAAACGATCTAGATCCGATTGCAAAGTAGCAACCGCCTCATCGGTGGATTTATTGCTTGAATATATAAGAAGATCATCTGCATACTGCAATATACTACTCCCAATGATTGCCCTGTCTAAATCCCTAGTGTACACATCATATAATAAAGGGCTCAAAACAGAGCCTTGGGGAATACCTTTCCACACTGTCCTAAAACCTTCTTCTACACCCGCCAGACGAATCGTGAGCGTTCTGCCCATATATAAGTTAAACAGAAAGTTAACGAACTTCAAAGGGAAATTAATTGCAGATAATTTTTGTTTCAATATTATTAAATCCACATTATCATACGCAGAGCTAACATCTAAAAAGGCCGCTGCAACGATTTCATTTTTTGTGAATGCCAACTGTACATCCGTTGTCAAAATTGAATGATTATCTATCACACTCTTCCCCTTTCGAAACCCATATTGAGAATTGGATAATAAAGTATTATGTTCTAAGTGCCACTCCAGTCTATTTTTAATAAGATGTTCTGCCAACTTGCTTAACGCGGAAGCCAACGCAACCGGTCTGTATGAAGATGGCAATTGAGGATCTTTATTTGGTTTCAACAATGGGATTATTAGTTGATGTTTCCAGGATGAAGGAATAACTCCAGTCTCAACTATTGTGTTAACAATATCAAGGAAAAAGAGTTTAGTAGAAACAGATGAATTGACAATAAAAGAATACGGAATACCATCAACCCCCGGCGCTGAATCCGATACCCTTTTTAAGACCCAATTTAATTCCTGCAAATTGAATGGTCCATTTAAGTAGCCTGTATTTGAAGATGTGTACGTAAAAGGCATATGATGTAAAGATGGTACAAAATCAGGTGCTAGAGAACGGAAAAACGATGTAACCCAATCCAATGAGAAGGAAGAGATAGACCGAGTCTTCAGCGAACCTCTATACCGACGAACACTACTCCAAACTTCAGTTAGAGGAGTGCTCGGCGAGATAGATCCACAAAAACTCTTCCATCCCTTACGCTTCTTTTTCTGCAAAAGACGTTTAGTAGCCGCTTCATAATTCCTAAACTGATTGAAAGTGAATAAATCAACATTATCATGCACCAGCAGCTCCATGTCATTTCTTTTTTTTACGGCTTCTGTGCATTGCTTGTCCCACCATGGCGGAGAAACAATTTTATTACTGGTAACATTTTTTGATTCAAAAGTGACATCTGCTGTCATCTTGATATTTGAAGTTAAATGGTCATAATGACCAACAACATTATCATTAGTACAAGAAATCGCTGAAAGCTCTCTTAATTCTCCCTCCAACGACGCAGAATAACTATCCCACAAAGTACTACATTTATCAGGTAATTTATATTTTAATAAGGGAGGGTTGTACGCAACTCTTGTTCGATTTTGGAAACCTCAAAATGATTGGATAGTGATCACTGCCATATGACAAATTTAAAATTTCCCATGTAATAACTGACAACTGACTAGGAGAACATATGGAAAGATCAACATAACTACGAGCTTGACCTAGTACAGGTCGACGAGTAGGACACCCAGTATTTAGTACTCCAAGATTTAAATCATCTAACATATCAGCAATACGAATTCCAAAAACGTCATCACGGGGTGCACCCCACGAAGAATGATGGGCATTTAGATCCCCCAAAATGACAATAGGAGATTGTAACCCTCCAACAATATTTTTTAAGGTTGGAATAACTGTTAAATCTTTTTCAGATATATACACCGACACATAAGAGACACCTGCTACTTCAGCAGCAACTACATCTAAATGATCATTGTTATGAACAGGTAAATTAATTTGTTTAAAAAAATAATTTTGCTTTATGAGGAGAGCTGCTCCTCCATATCCATCTCTCCGGTCAGTCCTGAGAATGTTGAAACCTGGAACCCTATACAGAGATCCCGGTCCCAACCAAGTCTCAGAAATGGCCAGGATAGACGGTTTATACTTGTTTATTAGAGAAAATAGTTCAGACTGTTTAGAGCGAATGCTTCTGGGGTTCCACTGGATCAGACAATCCATGATTTAAATTGAGAATGGCAACAGAGATAGAGTTAATAAGTGATAGGGCAACGTTGTACGGTAAAGAAGAGTTAAGGACAATATTAACTAATTGAGATAATAAATCCTGTAATGAATATGCCTGAGAGTCAATTTCTTTATCATTGATTTCAGTCGTTCTGAAACCACATCCATTTGCTGGGGTAGGTGCTTTGAAAGAATTGATTAAATCATTGTGCGATTTGTGGTCATAGCCTTGGGGTGTTGATTTTTTTATTTTTGGTAGAATTGTGACAGTTTTCTTATTCCAGACTTTTCTGTTTTCAGTGGACTCCACAGGAACAGAAGAATTTGGAGAAGAGGCCCTGCCAACAATTTCTGAAAAGAGTGGTTTTGAGTTTGGAATTATTTTTGAAGCCTCAAGATACGATTCATTGTTCTCTGACATGTATTTTTTGATGTCGGCTTGCCTCAAAAATTCTGGACAAATTTTTGCAGTGGCTTGGTGATCTCCTGAGCAGTTAACACATGAAAAGATTGTCACTACGCAAGATCCAGCATCATGTCCTTCACCACATTTTGAGCATCTGGGCTTACTACGACACTTGTCTTGAGTATGCCCAAATCTGCAACAGCGATGACACTGTATTGTTGGCAAGATGTATTTTTGCACAGGCAGAGCCGAATAAAACGCGTAAACCCTGGAAGGTAGTCGTTGTCCGTCAAAAGTCAAAGTGACTGTTTGTGTAGGAACCCATTCAACAACACCTGAAGCAGAAACCGTTTTACGATTCATACGACGAGAACGTAAAATTTCCCCGTACCCCTCAGGGACTTTGATATTTTGCATTATCTCTTCCTGAGTCCAGCTCTCTGGAACACCCTTAACAATTCCCATGCGACACAAATTAAATGTTGGAATTGAAGCCTGGTACTTTTTTTGACCAGCAAGAACCTCGTCTGAAACAAAAAGATTTGCTTCTTTCCAAGACCCAAACGAAATAGCCAATCGATTGCGTCCTATCCTTTTAACCCCGTTTTCTAAAATATTTTTCATTCCGTTTTTGAACAAAAAGAACGAAAAGTCAAGAGGATGCAGAGTACGCCCCCTCTTACCATCTTCTTCTTCAAACTGTACATGAACAATGTACGGGCCTGGGTCTTTGGGATCATAAAGCTCCCTAAAAACACTTTTCTTAAAATTTGTATCTTTGTCACGAATCTGGTCCTGTGGTAAATTTTTATCAAAAACATGGTCCAACCGGGAAGCATTTTTGGGTTGGTCTTGGTCCATTGGGATGCTAGTATCAGTAGAAGCCTGTTTTTGTATGGGAAGGTCTACGGGAAGGTTCTTTTTTTCTTTTAATTGATTGGGGTCTAGCAATACATATTTAACTTTTTTATTGTGCTTTTTGTTTTTAAAAGATTTTATAGATGAACTTGATAAGCCACGACCGCTATTTTCATCAATGTTTTCAACCTTTTTTGCCGCTGCCACTAAGAGATCCAGGGCTGGAGACATAGACTCGTCTGGAGGTTGTATGGGAATTTCGGACTCCCTCACTATGGAGGGGTCCATTTTCGCCAAAACGGCTAAGATGTGTAACAAAAACTTACCCTATCCGATGAAAGATAAATTATTTACAATATGTACACTAATTAAAACAAGTACTTAGCCTAATAACTTGAAAACAATAATAAAAATTAATTAACGAAAATTTTCCGTAGTTTTCTTTTCCCGCCAACCGAAGAAAAAAAACAGGACGGTCTTTTCCGCTACTTTTAGTGTTTCGTTCGGAAACTATAAAACTACAAAATATATTTGAAGTAACTTGGTCGTATATGAGTAGATATGATTAGATTATGCCAATATCATCAATCTCTTCAAAGTATAAAAACATTACGTAATCTAAATTCAGATCTAAAGTGCAACAAAGGAGAGGGCCCCCAGTTATGCGCCGCACCAATATTCCATTCATCAGCCCTAAACTGAGGCGGCAGATAACACCGTAAACCGACAACAATGCCCGACCTCGCACTCAATAAAAGATGATAACACATGAAATACGAACTGACGACACCCCACTGCCGAAACACGCAGCACCCACCCAAAATAAACCCTACCCGCACAAGATAAAATCCAAAACACTTCAAACACGAGCGAAACTTAAGATATTTTCAAGTGAGACACCCTGTTGGCATAATAAACGAGCGCCAACGAAAACAAACCGCACTCTGAGCGCGTACAGCCAAATTTCCCAAAGAAAACACGCCAACATACAACGTTTCAGAACGAAGCCGGCGTTGGCGCGAAACAAAAGCGCGGGAACCTACGCCATTGGCGGAGGAGGTGGGCGGGAGAGGCGGACTCGGGATAATATGGCGGAAATATTACCGAGGAGGCGCCCGAGGCGGGGGGGTGCCTCTACCTACCCCCGGCCACCACAGAGGTTAATTACCCACCGGCCGATAAGACAGCGGCTCGCTAATTACGTACTTATGGCGGACTGAAATTAAGTTATCGCTGGCTCGGAAACGACGCTCACTTTGTTTGCGTTCCGTTTTACGGATAATGTGTATTCTGCGGCGGCGGAGAGTAATGGAACAAAATTGGCGGCTATTCAGCTTTATCTCGTCTAAGTAGGGCCTCCGCCGAGATAATGGGAGCGTTGTTCAAACTGCGAGCTCCCCGGGCTCCTTTTTAATCGTTTAGCTTAATTCTTGCTTTGTTCTCTTTTAAAATTAAACCGTCTTAGTAAATCGTCTTTTGTCTTTTTTATGAAGCCATCTATTTTGTACGGCCAAAATTATTACTGTGTTATTAAACGAGAATCTTCGTTTGTGTACGTTACAGTAAAATCGGGGCGTGTTGCGTTTTCCCCCAAAGCTCGGAGTAATAAAAAATGTAATCGTAAGTAAAGAGAAAAGTACTTTAGAACTCGACGGCCGCAAACAACGCGTCCCGCAGCTGAGCTCCAAATAAAATGCGATAAAATAAAAAGATGCCGCGACAACGTAGATGCTTACGGATCGACCAGTGTAACCTGGCACTCCTAACAAATTGACGACCTTTGATACTGTCGCGAGATAGAGTCGAAAACGGAACGTAAGCGTGAAAGATACAGGTTTCAGTTTTTTGGCAGGTTTATACATATTTACCGCAAAATCGGCTCAGGGTGGAGATCGGTGGATCCGTGCCGGGTTTTATTTTTCCAAGCTCTAAATGGAGTCGGTGGAGCATTTAAATAAGCTTCGTCGGTGAAGTATGGTAATGTCACTAATACGCGGGAAGACGCTGAGCGAATGTCGCCATCTTGAATTCTTGACAGCTCCTCGAGTTGATATGGAGAGAATCCGGCTTGAGTACTACCTACCATCTACCTACTTACTTAACCTAAAAATACTTGTTGATTTTCATAAGTATGCAGAGAATATGGTTGTTGCGAGGTAGAGGTGCCTACGTTTGCTATAACTTTCAGCAGTCACCATAAAATTATATGTATTATTTATACAGTTTCCGTAGCAATGAAGGTTACGTTGGTCTTACGTGGCGCACGTAACGAAACGTCAATAGTCCATAGATGCTACGCCGTACCGCGCCTTACTTGGCACCTATTAGTAGAGTAGGTTTAATATACTTCTCACTGCTAAAATTCGGGACACCGGCAGGATAAGTTCCGTACGAATCACATTATTCAAAAAGTGTGTTTATTTTTGAATAAATGTCTGATAGTGAGTAAAATGAGGTTTGTAAATATCAATGAAAATGTCCCAAATTCGAAATAGTTTTTTACAGGTTTTGTGTTTTATCAATTCATAAAAACTAAAGTGTCTCGGTTTCTTTGATGAGAAGTGTATAAGTTAAAAAATAAAAACACTACTTTAGGTATATTCTTAAATATTTCACATTGCAAAATTAGTAGCTTTGGAAGGTCCTCATACAAATACCACTGTCTTTTCTACATAGTCACACAAATTAGTCAATATAGTTCCTTGGTAAACTATGCAATTATTTTAACGAGAGCGTCCCACTTGAAAGCGAAGTCAGTATTCCAGAACAAATCGAAGTCGGATGTCTTTCAACAAAATTAATTACTTTCAGCGACAATTAATTAGGAAAGTATGTGAACGATTTCGGGGTACAAAAAGATTTGTTGATTAGAGGGCCTTATTTGAAATTTATGGGTTCCGTAGCAAAATTGTAATTGAAAAAGTAGATTGAGATTTTATTTTTAAACTTATTTCTCTTCATGTGGAGTACCGAGTCGTTCAACGACCCAATGGACCATAGTGTAGAAGTATTTTTGAACTAACTTACTCCGTTGGCTCAGCGACCCGAAATAAATCTTAACCTCAGAAAGGTTAGTGGGTTTTTTTTTTGGAACAGTTTTTAAGCAAATAATTAGGTAAATTAGTAGGCCAACCTAATGTTTATGATAAGTCTACATTCATTCTTCTTTTTCGTGTGGGATACCAAGTCGTTCAACGACCCGATGAACCCTAGTGTCAGAATTTTTCAACCGCCTTCTACAAGTAGCAGGCTTCTGACATGGTTGTGTAACGACCGCCGTCTAAGTGATCATATACAGCAACCGGGACCTACGGCTTAACGTGCTATCCGAAACACGGAACCATCTTACTTACGGACAATCGAGTGGTTCAGCCCGCAATGTCCTAACCAGACTGGGAACAAATTCACAAAGTGATAAATATTAGCTTTGTGAGTGACCCACCGAGAATCGAACCCGGAACCTTCGGCGTGTAAGGCAGTCGCACTACCACTGCGCCACGTCGGTCGTCGAATACATTACATGATGATAATTTTAAAAATTCGAGTAGAGCATGTGATATACCTATTTTGTATGAAGACAGTGAAAGTATGATGTCATACTTATATAGCGCTGTTTTGGGTGGTGTCAAAACACTTACTATTATTTTATTTTTCTATTTATTAATTCACGTTTCGTACTTATATTACGAAAAACAATTAATGGAGTTTGTAGTATTTTGGACAATTGTTTTAAGTGTACAACTTTTGTATTTTACTAATAAGCCAGGAAACTAGCGAATTGGCTATAATAAATACATGACTGATAGGTCAAATGAGATACTTTTTAAAACGTTATTTTATATATTAGTAGGTACATTCACATTGAAAGTATAACCTCATAAAACCGCTATTTTGTATAGCGCCAAAACACTTACTATACTTATATTTATCAGTTTATTCATTCAAACTTTGTATATTTCGAAAAACAATTATTAGAGTCTGTAGTATTTTCGTATTTTATTATTTGTAGTATTATTTATTATTTTCGTATTTGTAGTATTTTCGCGAATTTAGTCAGGCGGGGAAACCAAACCCTGGTTTTGACCCCTGTGTCCTGCGGATCTTCGACTCGGTAGCATGTGTGGCGCGGCGGCCACAAAGGGCGGCGCTCCGTCTGTGGCTCCATCTAGTGGCATAATTAGTAACAACTTATGTGACAAAAACGCCGCGTGAACATTGTCACGGGCCGCCTACTGGAACGCAGGCCGGCTGGGAGAATGCGGCGGATAAAAAAACGCAAAAGGAGGTGTGTAGTCTAAATTAAAACTCACAGATAATTTTCAGAGCTTAAGTCTCGATCTCAGGTCTCGATGCACACCTGGCTAGATTCGCAGAATCCCTAATCTGTCTGGGTCAGTGCGAAGTAGTGCAATTCCTAAAACTGTGATTTCTAAATTCATGCACGGAAATTGCGCAAGTTGACCTAACATTGAGGACAATTTTATTGCAGAAGTTGATGAGTCTGTTCAATATATCTTCCTTCAGTAAACCATTAGGTAGGTTTGCATGCAAATCTTGGAACTTGGATCGGAAAGATTGGAAGACGGTTTCGGGTCGGTTTCAGTTAGGACAATGATATTAAGTTGACACAAGCAGTGATTTCAGGGTTTCGGGCAGTGGTTTCAGGAAACATTGTTCCCTAGATTTTGTATTTCATTTGGATACTCATACTTTTTGGTCATTTGATATCTTGCCAGTTCTAAACACAAAACGTCTGTCCCGTCCGTCAATCGGACACTCAAGCTACTGTCAAGACCGGTCACGTCAACTAAAAAGTTTTAGAAAATGGTGTATTTTCCGTTTATTATTTAGGTTTTCGTTGAACCGCCCTAAATACCCTATAGTAGGATGGTATGGGGAAGGGCTGACTATGAACGAAACCACGTTGTATGCTATCTGCGGAGCGGCGGTGGTATTGCTTCTCCTCATCATACGAAGAAGGTTGACAAGATGCACCAGTAAACAGGAGGTAACGATAACGAATTTGTTGTGGTGGTGGTTGCTGAATTCAGGCCACAGATGTCAAAAAAGCTGACTACAAAGTGTAGCAATTGCTATGCTAGGGTACACGAGTGTCGTAGGGGACGAAACTCTTAGAGAATTTTTGTAAGACTCTCATGAGACCGATGTCTCGCAGGCTTGCTCCAGGAGTCCATATCAGCGCAGTTACTAACAGATTCCGGAGTTCCGGACTTTGTTGACCTGATAGCGTCGTGCATAGATTTCGTTTAGTGACTCACTCATGCTTTATCCTCTGTTCTGTTGTAATTACTTTCATGCCTCGTAGATTATACAGCACGAGCAAGTTGTTTTAAATTATATTTTAGAGCCATCTGCATAGATTTTGGTGCACATCTTCGTTACATTCTTATGAGAAAAATTGTAACATACCTACATGTTATGAAAACAAAACTACAGGCTTCAAGTTTACACATGAAATTCGATAACATTGAGTATTGGTGGGTAATTATCAGACCAGAATTTTTAACCCGCTACTCAATGTATAAAGAATTTTTACTGGTAGACTTTAGCCTGTAGTTTCATAGCTTGGAGCATACTTATCAGTCACAATACCACTATGAATTTATTAGGCGCTGGACATGGGCCTCCCCTAATTGGGAGGTATCGCCGTACCCACCTACAACGGTTAGCAGGCGGATAGACGAGCGCTGTGCAGGATGTTGTGGATTCACACGGACGCTGCGGCCCGTTCCCTGAATTCATCCCTTAGTCGCCTGTTACGACACCCACGTGCAGAATTGGGGTGATGTTCAAACACTAACCGTAAATTGTGTCCAGGTCACGTCACCCTCAAGTGCGACGCCACAGCAGCAGGTGGTGCACCGACTATGTCCCCATCATAACGTGGTGCAGAGCTTCCCAGTTGAGCAGAAGGACAGCTTAGATGAACACCTGGATGTACTCACCAAGAAGCTCGCTGAGAAGGTAATGAATCCTGAGCAGCCAGTGAATCAACCCACGAAAGACTCCTATCAAATATGGCATGTTTCAGTTGGAAACTGTTGTTTCATTGTTTTACTCAATCTGGATGAATTTAAGTGTTGAATGCTTGTAATTGGTTACAACCTAACAGCAGACCAACTCTTTACAGGAAGGGCGTCTCCGTCTCTCAAAATCGAAGATCCGCGAGACGCAGTACGAGATCGAGAACCTGCAAGCGATAGACCAGGACGTGAGGAACCGCTATCGGGAGATCATGGAGAACCTGAAGACGGACCTGCTGTCCAACGAGAAGGAGTGCATGAAACTGCAGGAACAGATCGAGTGGGTCTCACGGAGGAGGGCCGAGCTCAGGGACGAGGTACAAATCGGTACAACTATGTCTCAAAAGGCCGCCACTCCCACGTTAGGCGTTAGCGGTGCGTAAGCGTTTCCTGAGCGTCAAAGCGGTGCAAGTGTAAAGTCAATGCTGTGTCTAAGTACGCGGTGCAAACGTCGCGTTATCGCATGGCAGGCAAGCGCTGCGCTAACGTCGCATTTCACGAGCTTTAGCCGGTCGGGCGATGACGGGGGAATGGATATCAGGGGCACGCCGAAGTCTTACTCCAGGTAGAGCAAACCTTACAAGACGAATATAAGTTGTTCCGATACACTTAGTAGAATTCCTGATGTATTGCCGGCCTTCAAAATAGTAAGCGTTGTAGTAAAGAAACATATGCCTTGAGGGGCTAATAATATGCCCACAATTGATGACAATCACAATAATGATCTTGGAAGATTGATCGCTATGCACCAACTCGTTTCCAATCCTCAGGTGCGCCACGGACAACGCATGTACGGTGAAGCGGCCGTGGAGCTAGCGAACAACTTGGCCGATATGCAGCGCGGCAGGAAACCTCCTGGCATGGTGTTCACGAAACCACCGCTGCAGTACTCCAACACGTCACTGCGCCACCGCAAGGTTATTTTCTTTCTCCACTTTATCTTCTATATCGTGTGGATACTTCGCAAGTTTTTAAATGGACTAATCAAAATCCGGCAGCAACCATTATACCTCCTAATAAGCCTTTGATAAGATACTGCGATTGACACGTCATCTCCGTTTTTATCTTTCTAGTCTTGATCATACATACATACATATATCACCCATATCCCTTACGGGGTAGGCAGAGCGTTAACATCCGTAGAAATACGGCCGCTATTGCCACGTCTGACAATTATTGAGGGATCTTTCAGATGATTTCTGTAGGTTGTCAGCTTGTCGCCTAAACTTGTAGTACACATGAAACCCTCGAGTCCCTTAGTCGCCTCTTACGACACCCACGGGAAAGAAATTGGGTGATGTTATTCTAAGCCGGCATCACACGACACGAGCACTTAATCATGCTGAGCCGTAAAACTGGAACTGTAGTTAACATTTCCCGTCATAATTATCGACCATAAATCGTAAAACGCCAGACGGACGAATGTTAAGCATTGAGCAAAAAACTAACAGATCAAGACAAGTATCAGTACACCCTTATGCCCATCAGTTGACTGGTACTGGTTGATGTGATGATGATAATCAATGGATGTGTCCAATTTTATACAGTTAACTTTTCCTCAGGAGCCATTGCTACCAAAATCGTCTGCAGTTGGGTCTATTGTTATAAAGTCTCCAGATTCCAAGTCTCCGGAAAGAGCGTACTCGCGTCATCGGGTACCCCACGACTATGTACATGAGAAATTCTAATCTGCTCATCATACTAAGAGTTTCTACGACTCTGGCAAACTTAGTGAATCGTAATCTCACTTATTTATCATTTTTCGAGTTATTTATTGTTCTGAACTTATTTATTTTGTTATAGCATAAAATATCTTGTATACTTGAATATACTTCCTTGAAAAAATTTTTATCTTGTTTATAGTTCGATAAGTGTTCGTTAGCGCCACGCAGTCATTCAATTAATTTGTCAGAAATCAAACAATGAAAATTGTATCCCTTGCGCCGACCGTGTGGAGTGGAGACAATACCACTGCACCGTTCCTACCCCCTTTTATAACTCTCGTTAATTCCGAGGGTTAAAATCCCCGAAAAAGTGAGCACTTGCCTTGTTTACAAGGTTTTAGATTTTAATTTAGATTGGGGTTGAAGTGCGCTCCGATTCAAAATGGCGTAACTGACGCAACTTTTGAAGGCAAGTTTGGGTCTTTTACAAGCGGTGTTTCAGTTGCTCAGAGCATTGAGGTGTTTTATGAGGGGAGCGCTGAGCGTATCCATTAAAATCGCATTCGTATGTGATCACCTAATACAATATCATCAAGTCCGTGCCAGGGGTGCTTTTGTGAATAATTTCGCGGCAATCTGCTCGCATTTGAGAAGGATTTGGATAATTTTATAATTATCAATAAATGACCGATGACATTCTGCAACTTGAAATGACATTCTGAGACTGTGACATTCTTTAGTCTACTAGGTACCTTTTTGCAACTTTGTAAGGGTGGCTTGGCTGAAATTTGCAATCGTTTTGACCAGTTTGCAATCGTAATTTTCCACGACGATCTAAACTGCTGCGAGTTCCTGAACTGAATAATATGTAATTAAAACAACAAAAAACACTGACACAGCAAATTGGTCTAAACAGCTAACTCAAATCAACACATCTGTGCACACTTAACAAATCTGACCGAACTTTATTTGCTTTTTTAGGAAACGCATTTGTATTGCCGAGGGCTCCCGGTTAGTTGATTGGATCATCAAACAGACAAGTAAACAACTATAGACTCCATACTGTAGGGAGGGATTATTCAATATTCCAAAAGGGTGATAAGTGCGGTTGGAGAAAACTCTACAAGTCTACACTTATGGCTGTTTTCAGGGTTCCGTATCCAAAGTGTTAAAACGGGACGTCATTACTGAGCTTTCATTTTCGTTCGTCTGTCTGTCCGTGTGTCACTCTAAATAGGTCTAGTGCGGCTCTAATTTTAAATTTTCGCATGGGGAAATCTGCTACTATGTTATTTTCTCTTCACTTTTCGTGTGGGTCGTCGAAAGACCCGATGGTCTCACAGTTTTTCAATCAAGCAGAAATGAGAAATTAAAGTAGGTACGTTTGGTTAACGAAGTGGTTAGCCCGCCCTCCGTCTTTTGGTTGTTATACAGGATGTTAGGAAAAGTACTAGCTTCCTTTTATGTCAGTTACCTACAGTTTGTACGGGAAGACCAAAATTTTTTTTTATATTTGGACCTCTGTTCCTTGGTGAAAGTTGCTTAGTTTCAAGGAAGTTAGCACTTTTCCTAACACTCTGTATATGTATATCTTCGTCGTATGGTTAGTTTTCGCGCACTTCCGTGCATGGAATCGAATCACAACGTTTCAGAAACAGAGTCCTAAACTGATGAAGGAAATTTCACAAGTTTAGCTTTACTTGAAATTTGGAGCTCGATTTCTGAATTGCCGCACATTGCTGTTGTGCTCGTAACACATCTTTTACCATGCTTATCCATTCACACAAATATAATAACTTAAAAATCGAATAGAAAGTGGAATACGAAATGTATTGTCTATAGTTCAATATTTAAAGTGTGGAGTAGTCGTTGCGAGCTTTCGTGCAGGATTTTAGAAATCACACCTTTTGAAATCGATTTCCCATGTCACGAAATTTAAAAAACTTCTAAATACATTTCATTAGTATTAAAATAAAACACGTAGGTAACCAGTATATTCCTCTTCACCCGGCCATCCCGATTTCTCCGGTACTCATCCTGCCTGGGAGATGCGCGACCGTGCCGTAGCGCCAGTGTCTTTCTAAAGTAGACTGCGTTGGCCGAGGTTTCTGCCTTTCCCGCAAGGAATATATAAAAAAAAACAACTACAACTGTCAATGTCAAATAAAAGCAAAAACAAAACGCGCATGCGTGCGGCTGGCTGCGGATTTTGCGCAAATTCGGCGTTTATTGTTTGTTATGGCTGTGGTTCCGGTTATTGATCGCCGCCGTCAACTCAGCTTTATTTATATTACTGATTAAAAATTCTCTGTTTCTAACCCAAGTTTATTCATCATGATTTTATCGGAAGAAGATGTTGAGGAGTTGCAGAAGTTGATGTCAAACAAATCCGTGATTCTGTCGCCGCCTCCGTTCAACTACAAGCCCCAGTGCTGGAAGAAATGGAAGAGGAGGTTCCGCAGGTACCTGGACTCGCTCCGGAACGCCCTACGCAGCGCAGGAAAATCGGAAATTGATGACAACGAAGCCGTCAAACTACTCGTCTATTTACTCGGTGAATACGCTGAAGAAACGTTCACAATTATTGAGAGAAACAGCGGCTGGAGTTTAGAGGCCGGTCTCGATGAAACCATGGAAAAACTCAACGAACACTTCCGCCGTATGATGAGGAACAATATCTACGTGCGTCTGAACTTCCACCGACGAATGCAGACGCGGGGACAGTCGATTTCGGACTTCATCAAAGCTATCAAATTCTTGGCCGAACCGTGCAACTTCGGCGACTCTTACGATATGATGATGCGGGACAAAATGGTCATTGGTATAATCTGTGATGCTACAAGGGAGAAAATGTTTACTTTTGATGATATTTTGACTTTTGACATTGCTTGTGCGATTGCTTTCAATGAAGAGCTGCGGGCTAGTCGCAGACCTGGGTAGATATCTTCAGGGCAATGATAAGGGATCAGTATTACAGGGTGTAAAGAGAATTAAGTACAGTCACTCACAATATTACTATTGGTATGTTTTAAACATAGTTCGAGTACATCATTGTAGTAAAAAAGTGGTGGACTGTACGTAAAGGAAAGGCTGATATTTATTAAAACATTTCTGACTGCCATACTCATACATTTATGACATAAATATGAAAAACTAACGAAATATGCTGGCATGAGTGGATGATTGTGGTAGTTATAGGATAAATGTAGCGTCTTGATGTTGCTATTAGAATAATATTCCGAATGACAAGGCCTAGCCACTTTAGTCTTGTATTTAAATTGAATAACTGTATTTTGAAATTGGAATGTGTTGACTACTTGTTTATAATTATAGTGAAACTATAAGTAAAAATCAGCTACCAGTCTTGTAGTCTGCAATGCAATCGACATGATAAATTAATGTTTAAATGTTTGAAACATGAATGTTGTTTAAATAAGATATTTTATCTTTATCTAATAAATGTTTTGAATCACAGAGATATTTTCTTTTTAACCAGGAATTTACACCAAAAAGTTCCTTCATCACATTTACATAAAATTACGAAAATAGAATAGGTACAAAAAATATATGTATTCTGCTACTGCTCCGCAATCTGGAATAAAAGGTGGGGTAGATACATTGTTGAGTTTTCTTACATTATAAAATGCTTCTCAAACTTCTTGCTTACAAGGAAAAAAACGCTGTAGAGATATGAAAGGTTAGGTAACCTACTTAGGTTCTCCTTATTTACTTCATTTAACTGTAAGCTCAGCAAATTCAACTCGGGTCAACATGTTTTATAGGATATTTTATTATTTATTTTAGATTGCTATTGCCAATACGGGCCAACCTAACATCTAAAATTTATTTTCGGCGCAAGTTGCATAAATGCAATGTAGGTACTTTAGTAAATTGAAGACTGGGTTCCCAAATAATTCTTTGTCATTATTTTACATCCTTAAGTTACGCCCTACATGGCCCTACGTCGTAAGAAGGTATGTAATGAGGGAGGGACCTACAAAATAGAGACTGGTGGGCTATCCCAAGCTGACACTTTGAGAGCCACCGTCCGTTTCCCCACTCGTAATAAGCGCATTAAGGGTGGAAATTTTTTAACTCGTAGCGTCCCGAAACTTTTCCAAGTTTTCTTTTTACATTAAGGACAAAAAAGGAAGTGTCTCTTCTTTGGAAGGGTGGCACAACTTTTAATATCCTCCCCTACGATTTTGCCGCCCCTCAAAAGACAAACCATCTTTATTGCCAACGCAATAAAAATTTATTTCGCCTAGCCTCGACTAAATAAGGTGAATCTTATAGTGAGCAGCTGTTTAATATAAAACGCGGAGTGGACGTGTGTAAAAGGCGCTTAGCGAGTTTGAAAACTGATTAGCATTGGATGAGATTTTATTTTACAGTCACAAGGCTTTCTAGTGTCTTCTATTTCTGGAAGCAGGTTATATATACACCTACTTGAAAATTGCTCTCATAAAATGATCAGATATGGCGCTAGCGGTATTTTACGGGCGCTAAAGTTCTGTTATCCCCGCAAAAGATGGATGCATGACTATAAAAGATGTAGCTATGTGTAATCAATTAATCAATTTCAGAAGCTGATATATCCTGATCTACAAATTAATCTTTAAAAGTTTCAGGTACCTACAATTCCTTTATGAGACAAAATGTCAACATCGCAAAACGTCAGTCATAATTTATGAAACAGGATTTTATTAGCACGCATTTAATTCGTTTTTCTTTTCATGCCAACCATATTCATGCATACCAACTGATATATTGTTTAGATAGAAGAACAAGATGAAGGAAACGAAATTGTATAGTCCATGATAATATTTATTCAAATAATTACGTACTAATCGTAACATACTATAACAAGTAAATGTTAAATTAAGATTACGGAAATATCCCAACCGCGACGCGTGGCGTACGTGGATTTACAGATATTAATAAAAACCAAGAAGTAAAATGAAAGTAACTAGAGATCATATTTTACAAACATTTCTTTACATATTTACTAAAATACCTAACCTAGGTAAGCGTGCACAGCGAATTACATTTTTGCGAGAATATTTACAATGAGTAAGTATGGAAATTAATAAACTTCTGAACTACACATCGAAATTATGATATTACAAGTCTTCGACCTTATTTTAAAATCTAGAACATTCAACTGTAAAGGTTCTTTTGAAACCACATAGTGTCAAGTTTCTACTTATTATAAAGTCCATTAAGATAGGGTTATTAACCAATAGATTGACAGATTCCATATCCGGTCATCCAGTGATAATATTCATGCAATTTGCCCAGTCGCTCGTAATTATGCCAGATGTCTTTAGATATATGGGGTGGTTAACTTTGCAGCTTTGAATGAAACAGATCAGCTGCAAATATTTTAAGCCTCGCACATTTGCACGAACCGCATCTGTCGAATCCGGCAAAAGTGCGAGGTTTCATAGGATTTCATATAAAAAATTCTAAAATTCGGTTCGTTCGTGCGGATAAGTTTACGTTCACCTTTACAGATCCTGTTTTTAATTGCACGGCTTCTAGTTGGCTCGCAGCACTTTTTGTCTCTGTTCGGTTTCCGGCGGTGGTTGTTGGTTGTCGGTTGTTGGTTGTTGGTTGTCGGTTGTTGGTTGTTGGCTGTTGGTTGTTGGTTGTTGGTTGTTGGTTGTCGGTTGTCAGTTGTCGGTTGGTGGTTAGTTTACAACGCGTCGAAGGAGAGCGCGATCTTCTTCTCCCCCGCCTTCTGATGTCAGTTGCCCCGGTCGTCCTCGTCGATTGCGAAATCAGAGTCCAGTACCACCTGAAAGCGAAGTAATGGGTATTTTTTAAATGATTTGTATTTGACGACAATAATAAATGACACACCAAAACCAAGATCATTCAGTCATACTTTTTTTTTTTTCAATTCAATTCATTTATTCAGTCAACTTAATTGCTAACAGTAAAAACCAAACGCAATCAGTGAAATTAATTAATTTAAACAATAAAAATAACAAATAGTCAATAAATAATAAATCAATTTCATTAAAATAGATTAATAACATAATATAAATAGGTTAAAGATTGTCACAATATAATGTAAGTTAGGTAACACTGCTGCTAGTAGTCTGTGTCTCAATATAGCGGCCAGCTGACGTGATAAATTTGGATTCGGAGCTCGAGAAGAAGTCTAGTGATGAGTCATACGCTAGGATCTCATTAAGGTAGCGTAGGGCGCGCGGGAGGGGCGCATGCCTGCCCAGGCTGGAGCGCGCGCTCGGCGGCGCAAATAGTCGCTGCCTGCACAATCGCACTGCGCTCGCGCCACGCGAAGGCACCGACAATCTCACCTGTGCTAGCAACGATGGGTTGTATGCCGTTCCTCTTATTAGTCGTAAGAAATAGGTAATTAAATACAAGTTTCTTCGGGCTTCAAGCATGCGATATTCCACCATACCCACAATGAATAAGGTGGGGTAAAGGTATGGGTAGTAACCATAGCTTTTCCTATACAAAAAGCGGACAAATGTTTTTTGCACTTTCTCAACTTGACAAATACTTGCCGCATGATAGGGATTCCAAATTAATGCATTCGTCTCGACAGTGCTGCGGACGTACGCGTTATAAAGAACACCTATAGTTAGGCGGTTTTGGAAACTCCTAGATTGGCGAAGAACAAAACCTAAGTTCTTACGGGCTTTGCCACACATTTTATTTAAATGTTCGTGGAATGTCAGTTGAGAGTCGTACCAAGTTCCTAAATCTTTCATACTTAACAGACAACCGCGATGATTGTCGGTGGCGAGTGGCTAGGACACCGGTCTAACAACCGTGAGACCAGAGTTCGATACCCGCTATGTACCAATGTGTTCTTACTCACATACATTTACCGAATGCTCTTATAGATGAATTTTAATCCAGATGATATTTGAATGTGACTTGACCTAGAATCGAGCCAGGTCAGCCTTCGGGTTGCAGAGAACAGATGGCAGTCGCTGTGTAAAAACTAGGTTCCACGTCAAATTTAAAGTTAGGTAGCCGACAATTTGCCATTTTAGGCTATAGGCTGACAACCTGTCACTATAGTGATACACGACTTATCTAAACCGACCCTCAAATATTTGTCAGATGTGCCTTTATCTCTGCCTACCCCGCCAGGGATATAGGTGTGATTATGTATGTATACAGGGTGTAAAAAAATTTGCTGCAATTATTTTAAGGGGTGAATCAGCCCATGAAACTGAACAACTTTTCCCAATGTGTATGTGTAGATAGCCGACCCCGACAGAGGACGGGATATGGCAAGGAGGATGATGATGATGGAGGATGATGATGATGGAGGATGATGATGATAGCGGATGATGTTGATGGAGGATGATGATGATGGCGGATGATGATGATGGAAGGTGATGATGGAGGATGATGATGAGGACGTACCGCCTGCATGCCCTGCACGGCGCGGTGCGTCTCCTTGTGGTGGTGGTCGGCCTCCTCCTCCTCCACCACCTGCATCTGCGCCTCCGTGTCCACCTCCACGCCGTCTGCAATAGAAAAACAATTAAGATAAACAGAAATTAAAGTGTAAAAATATTAGCTGCAAATGTTTTAAGAGTTGAATGCAAACTGTCCAATTTGCAAAATGTCAAGTTCATTCAAAGTTAGAAAATTGTACAAATACTTGTATATTTCGCGAATAGTAAGCTAGATACTATTTTGATTAGTACATTTATTGCATTAAAAAATCAAAAAATAATAAAAATTCGAATTAATAAAATATCAACCTCTTGAAACAATTACGATTAATTGTAAATTTAATATTTTGTGAATAAGACACATTTTGAGTCAATTTGACAATTGGACATTATGTGAATAGGATACATTTTGAGAAGTGGTCAATTTGAGAATATGTGGACATTCTGAGAATTGGACATTTTGCTAGTGAATGGTGGTGACGTACCCTCGGTGTTCTGCACGAGCTGCAGCGTGCCGTCCACGATCTGTCCGGAGACCACTCCCGAGAGGCCGGTCATGTTCATCTGCTGGCGCAGCTTCTTGGCTTCGGCCTCCAGCTGCTGCTGGATGTACAGCTCCTTGTGGTGCACCTTGTTGTGGTATTTGAGATGGTGCGCTTTCGTGAACTTCTTGTTGCACGGGCCACATCTAAAAAAAATTAATAGTGTAAAAAACTCCTTCATTAGAAGAACCAGTCCAAACACGGCTGAGATACGATCATCCATCATGAAGTTCCAGTTCATAATCATCCAGCTCCATCATCAGATCAGCTCGACAGTACCATATTATTGTTTTGTCATCAAAATCACAAACAACTGCCAATTTCCATGACGGTACGATCTTTAGAAGATGGCTAAATTAGTTTTCTTAAATTTCATCACATAGTTACTTACATACAGGTCGACCTAATAAAAGCGTGTTAATTAAAAACAACGTGCACTTGTAAAGTTATTTTATGTAATTTATAGTTTTTTTCTTTCTGTAGCCGTGTGATGCCGGCTTAGAATAGCATTACCCCATATCCTTCCCGCGGGTGTCGTAAGAGGCGACTAAGGGACTCGAGAGTATTAGTGTATTACAATTTTTAGGCGACAGGCTGACAACCTGTCACTATAGTGATACACATGTTTTCTGAAACAACCTTGGAAAACAATCCTCAAAAATGTCAGACGTGGCGATAGCGACCGTATTCTTGCGGCCGTTAACGCTTTGCCTACCCCGCAAGGGATAAAGGCGTGTTATGTGTATGTTGTTTCTTTCTGTGTCTCTTTAAATGTTTACACTGTTTTTAAAACGTTTTCTATTCTATCTAAAGTGCTACTTATAAGACGATATGGGTACTTATGTCTTTCTAGGATACATTTGTAATTATTATAAACTATCTTTGTCTTTTAATTTTAAACATATTGGGATATTTTTAAATACTTACGAGAATTTCTTCTCCCCAGTATGTGTGAGCATGTGATTGGATAACACATACGAGTACGTGAATGATTTGCTGCAAAGCGTACACTGGTACGGCCGGAGTCCCATGTGCAACCTAGGAAAATGAAATCAAATTAGGTAAGTACTACACCACAAAAAAGACACGCATCTTTTTGCTGCAAGGGACACTATTTTCATGATATTTATTGATGCTTTAGTTTAATACATTCTTTTCGTTTGATGTTGTACGCATTATGGCGCTCCAATAGTTTAACTAGAGCTTGAGTGTACATAATTGTAAAATATTTGGGGTCAGTCTTCTTCTGTCGTGTGGGACACAAATTCGACGAACAATTCGATTAACCATAGTGGCAGTATAGACTTTTAATTACGTGTAAATGAACAGAGAATCAAGTAACAAAATGTTAGGCAGTTAGATACCAACTTGCAAGGGTATTCGTAGACCTCGTTGTGCTTTGCCGGCAGGTTTAAAAAGAACTTACCTACGCAGCTGTTGAACAGCAGTTGCAATATGACACTGTTACCATAGTTGCAGATTGTCAAGGTTGAAGATTATCATGATTGCAGAATGTCATGGTTGTAGTCTGTCATTGTGGCAAAATGTCAAGTTAGTGTCATTATAATTATAAAACGACATGAACAAAAATCGTCATGGAGTCGTAAAATGTCATAGCAACAATATTAAAGCACCATTGCGCTCACCGCTCGTGTATCTTGCAACAATACCCACCCAATAATGTCATCACAGTACATCCAAATCGCTTCTTCTTCTTTTCGTGTGGGACACCTAGTCGTTCAACGAATCGCTTATACTGTCATACTTGCAGAGTATAATAACATGGTTTAGAATGTCAAGATTGTGGCATGTAATTGTTGCAGAAGGTTGTTGTAGAATGTCATAATTGCAGATTGTCAAGATTTTCGTATACTAGCATGTAATTTTTGTAGAACATCATAGTTGCAAGATGTCATTGCTAAGCCTATTAAGGTTATAAATGTCATTTGCCTTGACTCACCTCTCATGTTTTCTTCGGCTGTTGGAATCGCTGAACGTCCGGTCACAAGAGTGACACTTGTACGGCTTTTCCCCCGTATGCCGCCGCATATGCCGCACCAAAGAGTTGCGGAATGCGCAAGAGTGTCCACATACGCTGTTTCGAATATTGTTATAAGAAAATAAAGGTAGGGTCTATCAAGTAAATCTGTTGCGTAAGTGACAATCCAATGAGAAAAACTTTTTAAAACTTCTCTCACATAAATTATGATAATGATGGACGACTCAAAACGTGTCCCGTTGTCCGAGGAATCCATCTCGTCGTTAAAAGTGGGGCAAGATTTGGCAGGGTTGGGCAAGGCGTAAGGCGACAGTAAGTTGTAGCTGAGGGTGGGGCAATGTCTTACCATGCTACACCTTCCCCAATTTTATCTTGTTTCACTTTAAACGGGAACACTGAGATAGGAGACAACGGTAACACACTACTCAAACTTACATATTGCAATTACGATAGTATATTTGCGATTTTTGGAAGAAAATTACGCACACGTTTTGTCTCATTGGGGCCTTTCTTTCGCAATGACCTTGACGACTTGTGTTAGGACAAGGGTGACAAAGAAATCCATCTTCCAAGTATTTTTCTTCGTATTTATTTGCTCTTACTTCTCCATGCATGTTACATAGTTTAACTCATACTGAGGACATACGCCGAATCAATACTTTTTAGGAACTTAAAATTCTGATTGCGGCAATATAAGACTTGACAAAGCGTCTGGAAATCCGTAAAAAGCGCCATCTAGCTTATTTAGACTAGTATCGCTATCAGTTCTAGTAATTCCAATTTTCTCCACGAGGAGGTGACATGTCGACAACCGATAAAATGAGTGGCAGCTGACAATGTCAGTAAAAACAAACACGCGACACGCAAACACGAATAATACAAAATACTTCAGATTCTCACGTTACCCTTGCCCTGACCAGTTTTCCAATTTGCTTACCTTTAAATTGAAGATGAAAATATACCTCTGAACATGGTTATAGAATACCATAGTGGTAGAATGTGAACGATTATAGAACGTTATGGAGATATAATGTCATTGTAGCAAAATGTCATGAACGAAGTTTGTTATAGTCGTGTGGTCGTAAAATGTCATAGCAGCAATATTCCCAATGACAGCATACAAGGGCCGAAAGTCTGCTGAATGAAAATCGTTTCGTAGCAAGTCAGTTGGATGTTGGATGGTTTTGGAAGTTTCGTATTCTGCTAACAGTAAGTATACAAAATCACAGTGGCAATAAAATTACAGTTGAGAGTCGCTGGCATTACAGTGGCTCTTCCGTTTGGGACACCGAGTCGTCCAACGACGAACCCTAGTGTCAGATTTCAACCGCCTTCAACAAGTAGCAGGCTTCTGACATTACAGTAGTGGCTGAAAAATACAAGACTCGGGGCCCCGGACTCACCTCTCGTGCTTCTTCCGGCTGCTGGAGTCCCGGAACATCCTGTCGCACATGTGGCACTTGTAGGGCTTCGCCCCCGTGTGCCGCCGCATGTGCCGTATCAAAGAGATCCGGGTCACGCAAGAATGCCCACATACGCTGTTTCATAACACAATCGGTTAAACGAAAAGATAGATTCTTCGTGTAACCGAATTAGTGATTACTGTCGCGAAAGTGGCAACCCTAATGTTTTCCCCATTTCAAACATAGGTACGTCTTTATGGAATGCTTCATTAAAAAAACATTTCTCGGATTTTATTTCCTGTGGAAGGGGGTCACTTTCGCAAAGAATCAATTCAATATTGAAACTTGAGGTAGGACAAGGGCGACGGTAGAAACAAATCCTCTTCTTCAAGACACAGTCAAATAATAACTGCTAGTAGTTGTGTGTTTATTTGTTTTACTTCTCCATACATAGACTGTCTTGAACTTTCTGCATGTTACATAATTTGAACGAAAAAATAAAATGAAAATTATAAAAAAAACAGTTTTTTTATTATCCCTAATCTTTCCCCTGCAAGGTCCAGGTCAGCAAAGTATGAGAGCTAGCTAGCCAAACAAACGATAAACAAGTGCATTTTATTGAGAAAATCTGCAAGAAAATTACAATAGATTAAACGTGACGATCCGCGCGCGCTACCCTTGCCCTAACCATAAGTTTCTGAATCCTCTTACCTTTGATTCTGAAGTATACACAAGTTGACAGGATCTCCAAAGGTTTTCTTGTAATTTTATTTTTGGTGGATTCGTATTTTGTTTTTACGAATTAAACCTGTTTTACATGCTCCTGTTATACTCACCATTAAACCTGTTATACTCACCACTCATGTTTATGCCTAGTGCTGGGATCGTTGAATGCTTTTTCGCAAGGGGGGTGGCGACACTTGAAAGGCCTGTCATATGTGTGCCTTCGGACGTGACGAACCAGCTCCTTGGACGACGCGAACGGTCTCGAACATACACTGATTGACACCACTTATTGTAATATCGGTTAAACTTGTGGCAGGACAAGGGTGAACGATTTTTTTTAAACCTGAGTTTTGGAATTTACTTATTATTGCTGCTATTTAATGTTATCGACGAAACCGACTGATACTTGAACGCGAATTTACTGAATTTCTTACCCTTGCCTCTACCAAAAGTCACCGCACATCACTCACCTTTACGTTGCAACAATCGGCCAACAGATGGCGCTTTGTCCAATATACGCAAACGCATACAATCCTAAAACGCGGTATCAAAGTGTTTTTACCTTTCATGCTTTTTCCGCGAGCTGGGGTCTCTGAATATTCGATCGCAATTCTCGGAGCGGCACTTGAAGGGTTTGGCTCCCGTGTGCTTCCGCATGTGACGCACTAACTCCGCCTGAGCGGCGAACCCGTCCCCGCAAACGCTGCATTCGATATTATACTTGAGGCAATCTTACAAGCCTTATTCGACAAGTGTCAAAAAAACAGGCCCGTAAGATTTTCTCAAGTGGAAAACAACTGAATCTCGTGGTAGGACAGGGGCGAATGAAAGAACGAAAAAAACCGCCGCAGTTTGAAAATGTGTTTTACTTCTCCATTAAATGTAAGTAGTAATATTTTCCATCGAGATCTCGTAACTCTTGCCTCTACCACAAGTTTCGAGCCGGACTTACCCACAATTCAGCCGAAACACGCTCACCAAGTCTTACCCAGCTTGTGGTAATTGTCGTGTGATCTAAACAAACCTCTCATGCTTCTGCCTAGTCCCGTAGTCCCCAAAGCGGCGGTCGCAGATCCTACACTTGTATGGGCGCTCGCCGGTGTGACGCAGCATGTGACGCTTCAGCTCCTCGTTCATGACGCAAGAGTAACCGCAGACGCTGTTCAGATGCGTTTTATGTTTGAGACGTGACGGAAACTCGTGGCGGGGCAAGGGTGAAGAACGAGTAAGCGAGCAATAAGTTTTAAAACGTGAAATTTTTACTGCTTTTTGGTTTTGTCAATTTGTTTATATCACCTAAGTTCACAGCTTATCGTAAACCCATACAATCCTAAAAACGTCTTCTATATTGTGTACCCTTGCCTGTACCAATGTTTTCAATTTCTTCTTGGCTTCTTTTGCTCTGCAAGTATTACAAAATCTCCTGTTGTTCGGCCTAGTTCCAGATTCAGCATTCCTGATACATTCAGCCAATCTCTTTGAGCCGCTGTAAATCTACCAACTAGCTGGATACTAATGGCAAGGCAAGGGTTTGAGTAAAACTTCAAGTAAATCGCAGGATTGCAGAGTATTTGAAACTACCTCATTCAGTTTCGATTTAATAAACAAATATTATTTTTTTGGTGTAAAGTTCTCCGCATTAAAATATAAACATCAACTTTAGAAACAAAAAAAAATTGGAGGTAAACAAATATGTATATCACAGTGACTATTATGTAGCCTGCTGTAGATGGAGAAGTAAAAATAGATAAGAACACGGAAAATGCAACAATATCAATGGCTATGGAAACATTTACTCGTTCACTCACCCTTGCCCCAACCATCAACAATCAAATAAAACATTACATAAAACTAGAGTGAATGTGCCAGTCGTAAACTATACAAAAAAATAGATAACTAAAAAATACAAGATTAACTATTTATACGATTTTCATCTTATTTTCTTAGTAAGTAATTGGCACTTTCACCCCTGAAAAAAGTGAAAATTACAATATGCTTAATACATACATACATAAATCACGCCTTTATCCCTTACGGGGTAGGCTAATATGCTTAATATGATGATGATATGACTTATTAATACATACATACATAAATCACGCCTTTATCCCTTACGGGGTAGGCTAATATGCTTAATATGATGATGATATGACTTATTATTCAGTTTTTTTACTACTTTTTAAATTATAGAAGTTATGCAATGATAATCCACTGCTGGGCATACCACCATTAAAATATATCTCCTAATCATGACCATCATGAGTTGTTTATAAAGAATGATGTTATAACTTGATAACTATACGAGGTGTAACGGACAGCGTCCCGAATACTGAGAGGGTGAAAGCAGACCATGAAACTGAACAACTTTCCCCTAGAAACATATGTCAGGAAACGTCAAAAAATTTTTGGTTTCCCATAGTCATTGCAGTCAGCTGATCGCGATTTTGTATGGGAGGTCGCAATTTTTTTATGGTTTTCTGACATATGTTCCTAGGCGAAAGTTGTTCAGTTTCATGGTCTGCTTGCACCCTATCAGTATTCGGGAAGCTGACCCTTACATCCCGTATAAGGAGACAGGTAAAAAACATCAAAATTACGTGAATTTGTGTTAAAATTTATGTGTAGTTAAGAGGTGTTGTCGAATGAATGATATAGTGTTTGTACCACTAAAGGAGCCAGAAAAACGGGAAAAACGTACAACAATAGCTTTAAAACTTTCTTAGTTATTTACAATAAACATATTTTTAATTTAACTAAGTAGGTTCTGAATTTGTGTACGTAAAATAGCCCTTATAACCATTATTATTTATTACTATTCTTGCAGTATCATAAAGCTGATTAGTATTATTTATTTAAAAATTTATTGTACAATTATTACAAAAAGATGCCACACTCACTTTGTATGGGAGGTCCAAAATATTTTTTTATATTTCGACCTATGTTTCTTGGGAAAATTTCTTCAGTTTCATATATATATTCTTTATTGTGTACAATTATAAATAAATGTGAACTTAGAAACTAGATTACAATAGGTGAACTTATCTCTTTAAAGAGATCTCTTCCAGTCAACCTATACAGTGGAATTAGATATAAGAATGTAGACGGGAACAAGACGGCACACACATACCATAACATATGAATACACAAATAAATATTATATACGTACTACACAAATAACTACCTAACATACCTATATACATACTTATATATATATATATATAATATATATATATATATATATATTATATACATGATATATATTTACATACATAATTATATTAATCTATTTGTGATAATTGTGATAATAAGTGCTCTTTCACTCTTTTTTTGAAAGACGTAATGGAGGGACAGGCTTGTATTGACTTTGGAAGTTTGTTCCAAAGTTGAGTAGCTCTAACCGTAAAGGATTTGAAAAAGAATGTGGTATTGGACCTGGGGCACTCAAGTACCTTAGTGATACATGAGCGCCTGGACCGGGTGTCGGGAGGTAAGAGATGGAAACGGGAGCGGAGATAATTAGGAGAGGAGGGGTCTTTTAGGATTTTGTAGAGAGCAGAAAGGATGTGCATATCACGGCGAAGGCGGATTGGGAGCCATTTTAACTGAGCGCGAAATTGAGAGACGTGATCAAATTTTCGAAGTCCGAAGATAAAACGAATCGCAAGATTTTGAAGGCGCTCGATTTTATTAAGTAGCTCCTCAGTCACATCCAGGTAGCATACGTCAGCGTAGTCAAGGATGGGGAGAAGAAGGGCATGTGCCAGCATGATTTTGGTTTGAAGAGGAAGGAAGTTCTGGAGTCGTTTGAGAGAATGGAAAGAAAAATGCATACGCCTACTAACATCGTTAACCTGTGCTGACCAAGATAAATCACAATCCAGAATAAGTCCAAGATTTTTGGCCTTCACTGCATATGGGATGCAGATACCATTATAAAAAAGTTTGTGTTCATCTGTGAGTACCAGTTTACAGCGTAGTCTGCTGCTACCCACAATTAGGGCCTGGGATTTACTAGGATTAACTAGCAGACCGAAATTTTTTGCCCAACTTCCAATAGAAGTGAGGTCATCGTTAATTTCACCAACAGCGTCAGTAAAATCAGATATAGGACAATGCTTATAAATCTGAAGATCATCTGCATACAGATGGAAGGGTGAAGAGATAACACGAGTAATATTATTTATAAATATAGAAAAAAGAAGGGGAGAGAGGACGCCGCCTTGCGGAACACCAGCAGTTAAGTTGAACCACTCCGATTTTAAATCGTCGGTCTTCACACACTGCTGGCGACCATGAAGATATGATCGGAACCACCCAATCACTGAAGGAGCAATGTTAAGAGAGAGGAGGGAACCAAGAAGGATGTCTATTATAAACCCGGAAATCCACTGAAATAGGGAGAGAGCACGCGCGTACTCACCTGACAGTACCAGACTGGCTTTTTCCACATGTACCCACATATTCGGTACATGACATGCCTTCCCCTCGAGATGGCTCACTGTTAGTCCACTTTAAACTGTCTTTATAGTCTTTCTTTAACACTAACAACACATGCACATTTATAGTATAGTCCTTATTATCCTACAACACACACACATCCTTGTTCTACTCGTTTTAATACTCATTGTCCATATCACTAGACACAACTTCATCAGCTGCATCTTCATCTTCTGTTGTATTCAAATCAAGCCTCTTGTTGGTTGAATGTAAAGGTGACTCAGAACGAGCTCTTTTTGTTCTTTCGACTATAATGGGTGATGGTACTTCTATTTCTTGTGGTCCTGATACTCCAATAATTTCAGCCCACTTTGAGGGTGAAGGAATCACTACTTCTTCATCATCATCATCTTCATAACAACTTTTTCTTCTCCTAGGGGTCTCTTCTTCTATATTCTCCTTCTCTCCCCCAAAGCTATGAATTTGGTTGATATGTCTTTTCATAAGTTTGCCATTCCATCTAACCAAATATCTGCAGATTCCAATCTTCTTTTCAATTACTCCTTTCAGCCATTGGGGCTTCCCATTATAGTTTCTGATGTAAACTGTTTGTCCAAGTTCAAAAGACCTGACCTTAACTCCTTCATTACTTTCCAGTTCTCTTAATTGTGGATTGTCCTTGGACATAAGTGGATTAAGGTAATCAAATTTTGTTCTAAAACGCCTATTATTTAACATCTCAGCTGGAGTTTTATCACTTAGACTGTTTGGTGTTGTACGCAGGCCATATAAAATTTTTTGCAGTCTATGATCCCAAGGTTCAGAGGAGTGTTTCTTAAGTTTATTTTTAATTGTCTGCACTGTTCTCTCCGCCTGACCATTAGATGCTGGATGGTACGGTGCTATTAAAATATGTCTGATGTTATTATTTTTGCAAAACATCTGAAATTCTTCAGAGACAAAACTCTGGTATCTGGTAATCCCTGTTCAGTAAATATCTCTCTCAATTTTTTTATTAAAGTAGCACTGCTCATATCTGGAACTATCTTGACCTCTGCCCATTTCGAAAATGAATCAATAACGATGAGGAAAGTCTTTCCTTGAAATGGTCCTGCATAATCCATATGCAACCTCGACCAAGCTTTATCTGGTCTAATCCACTTATGTGTAGCTTTTGCAGGCATGTTTCTATTTTCTGCGCATATGTGGCATCCTTTAATCATTTCTTCTATCTGCCTATCAATACTAGGCCACCAGAAATAACTCCTGGCCATTGCTTTTGTTATTACAATTCCATCATGGTATATATGTAGTTCCTCTAAAACTTTGGCCCACATTTTTTCAGGTAAAACTACTCTATTTCCCCACAAAACACAATTTTTAAACGAAGATAGTTCTTCTCTTTTTTGCCAATATATTTTGTATTCCTTTTCTACGTCTTTTGGCCATCCATTACGTATCCAGTACAAAATTTTACTCAGCTTAGGATCTTTGATTGTAAGTTTTGCAACCTCTTCTGCTGAAAACTCCAATTCCAGAGGTGTTTCTTCAATCAATAACACTCCTGAATATTCTGTTTCTTCTTCACTTTTTTCTACTGAAGGCCACCGACTTAATGCATCAGCATTTCCTAACATCTTCCCTTGAATATATTCAATTGTATAATCATAAGAGTTTAGCAGAAGAGCCCATCTTAACATTCTTGGAGAAATGATATTTGGTATTGGCCTTTTGGAATCAAATAAGCCTAGCAGAGGTTTATGATCTGTTCTGATAATCACCTTCCTGCCGCTGATAAACTGATGGAATTTCTTTAAGCCAAACATTATAGCTGCTGCTTCTTTATCCACCTGAGCATAATTTCGTTCATGAACATTCATTGTCCTTGACGCGAACATGATGGGTCTAACACTGCCATCTGCCATCTCATGTTCTAATACTGCTCCCAGTCCATACTCGGATGCATCACATGAAAGAATAAGTTTCTTCTTTATGTCATAATGTACAAGTGTATCCTTACTTGTCAACATTTTCCTTAATTTTTCAAATGCATTCTGATGCTGCATCTTCCATTGCCATTTTATTCCTTTATTCAGTAGTTTATATAAGGGTTCTGCTATTGTAGCTTTATGAGGCAAAAATCGGTCATAGAAATTCAAAAGGCCCAAAAATGCCTGTAGTTCTTTAACATTTTGGGGTGCTGGAGTATTTTCAATTGCTTGAATTTTATCAGTGCAAGGATGGATCCCTGATTCATCAATAACAAATCCTAAGAAAGTTACACTCTCCGATGCAAACTTGCATTTTTTCTTGTTGACCGTTAGTCCAGCTTCCTGAAGTTTTAGCAAAACTGTATTCAGTCTTTTGTTGTGTTGATTAATATCAGTTCCCGTCACCAATATATCATCAAGTAATACAGCAACTCCAGGAATCCCCGCTAAAAGCGATGACATCAACCGTTGAAATATACCTGGGCTTGCTTTTACTCCAAAAGCTAATCTTTTTACTTTGTAAAGTCCTTTTGGTGTGTTCAATGTAAGAAATTGGGAAGTAGGCTCATCAACAGCTACCTGTGTATATGCTCGTTCCAGATCAATTTTGGTGAATATTTTACCTCCTTGTAATTGAGTAAAAGCCTCATCAATTGTAGGTAGAGGGAATGTATCTGTGTCAGTCACTATATTTACTGTTGACCTGTAGTCACCACAAAGTCTTATGTTGCCATTGGGTTTAAGTACAGGCACAATCGGAGTAGCCCAATCAGAATGTGATATTGGTTCCAATACATCCTCTTCAACCAGTCTATCAATCTCTTTATTAACTCTTTCTTTCAAAGCAAATGGTATAGGCCTACATTTTAGAAACTTCGGAACTGCCCCTTCCCTAGGTTTAATACTAACTACCGGACCAGTGTATTTACCTAGCCCTTCCTTGAACACATTTTTGAATTTTTCAATTATTTGAGTTGTGTCTCCTGAATCAATTTTTAAAGAATTCACTCCCTGTACTTGTATACCAAAATCCTTAAACCAGTTTCTTCCAAGAAGACTAGGACCATGACCTTTCGCTATGATCACTGGTAAATCTCTGACTATACCTTTACAATTTACAGGTACCTCCGTTGACCCTAAAATCTGTAGTTTGCTATCTGTCCATGTTTTAAGAGCCATGGTGCACTCATTTAATTCTGGTAATTTTCTGTTCCATATGAGTCTGGCAGTTGGTTCACTTAATACTGTAAGTGCACACCCTGAATCAACTTCCATTTCAATTTGACAATTATTCAGGGTCACATTCATTTTATATGCAGGTATGCTAACCTGACTGACATTATAGATGGGCACTTCATATAGGCCATTACAGTTTGATTTAGATGTACTATCATTGTTTTTATTTTTAGACATACAAGCTACTTCAATGTGCCCGGTACGACCACAAAAATTACATTTCGCCCACCTAAACTTGCACTCTCCTTTATGTTGCTTTGCACAGCGAAAACATGACTGTTTTTGAGTAAATTTTCCTCCTTTCCTGTACAAAATTGTGTTAACTTCCATGGGTTCCTCAAATTCCATAGTTGGTTTGCTTACACTGGGTGTTGAAACAATAATATCAGCATCACAGTTGGCCGATTCATGAGACAAAGCCAATTCACAAGCTGATTCTAAAGTTAAATCGTTTTTTTGTAACATTTTCCGTTGCAAATCTTTGTCTATAATACCACAAACTAATCGGTCGCGGAGGGTACGCGTAATATCTGAGAAGTTGCAGTGAATCGACAGTTTTCTTAAACTAGCAATATAATCTCTTATTTTTTCATTTTGTTCCTGGTTACGAGTATGAAATTTGAATGATTCCACGATTTCATTTGGTTTGGGGTGAAAATGACTATCTAGAAGTGATTTTATTGTTGAGTAGGTAACCTCACTTATTTTCTTCGGGGCAATCAAAGATAATACTAAATCAAACAAATCTGGACCACATACCGCCAACAAATTCGCCTTCTTTTTAGCATCTTCTGTAATTTCATTCACCTCTAAACAAAAACCAAACCTTGACACGTAATTTTCCCAGCAGCCATGTGCCACATCAAATTCGCCAAATTTTACTACCATTTTACACCACGAATTTCACTTTATTTTTCAAAAAAAAATATATGCAATCTTTTAATCACACTTTTTTACACGTTTTTCACTTATTTTCACTTCGTCGCCACTATTATAAACCCGGAAATCCACTGAAATAGGGAGAGAGCACGCGCGTACTCACCTGACAGTACCAGACTGGCTTTTTCCACATGTACCCACATATTCGGTACATGACAATGTCAAAGTCAACCGAATTAAATGCGTTGCTGAAGTCTAGCAAAGTAACAATGGTCAACTCAGTGTTGTCCATAGCATGGCGGATATCTTCAGTAACATTCAGCAACGCACTAACCGTACTATGAGAAGGGCGGAAACCGGATTGGAAAGGACAGAGGAGGTTATTGGAAGTCAGATAGGAGTATAGTTGCCGTTGGGCAACACTTTCGAGTACTTTCGAAAGTATGGGGAGGATGGAGATAGGACGATATTGGGATAAGGAAGTTGGGTTGGAACATTTAGGCAGTGGTATAACTGTATAGTGGTATATTCATCGGGTCGTTGAACGACTCGGTATCCCACACGAAAAGAGAGAAAGAGAGTGGTATAACAAAGGCCTTTTTCCAAGCTGAGGGAAAAACATTATGCGTTAATGAAAAATTTACAATGTAGGAGATAACGGCAGTAATGTTATCCAGGATAGGAAGGAGCATATCGAGGCTCAGATTGTCACTGCCCACTGCCTTTGTGGATATGGAAAGGATGCTCTTCTTAACTTCGTCCCCCGTGACTGGTTGAAAAGTAAAAGGAATACAGTCTGGTAAAGCAAGACTTGAAAGATAATGAAGAGAAGAAGTTTTCGTAATACTATCAAGAGTGACAGGTGGTGTGGAGAAATGTTTGTTTAGAGCATTAAGATCTATGGTACCACTAGGGGTGTCCATGGCTTTGCCCAATCCAATGGTCTTCAAGACTTCATAGACTGGTTCAGCCCTTAAAATGTTTGCAGCAATTTTTTTTACACCTTGTTATTTTAGGTCCTTTAGTAGCACGGCTCTATCAAGGTACACTATACAATGGTGATTCTGACAAGCTGTGAGTATGATGTATGATGTGTGGTGTGGTGTGTGGTGCGTGGTACCTGCAGACGAAGGGCTTGATGCCGAGGTGGCGGCGGATGTGCGCCTGCAGCGACGCGTTGGACGTGAACGACGCGCCGCACGTCTCGCACGTGTGCCTGACAATGTACAATTTACTTAACTTTCTATCAACAGATTATAGTCATATAGGATGATCCCTGGTCATAAACGTCACAGAGATCATCCTATATTTTACAAACTATAGTACCGGAGTAGCGAATCTAAAGTTTTAACTAGAAACAATGTTCAATTTAGAGTCCGCGCAGCTAAAGAAGTCCCGCGAAAAAAGTTTAAATGACCCTTATGGACGTCAGGTTACTGTAAATTCATCATTCATTCAAAATTTTTCACATTCATGTTCTTTGGAGAAAGTTTTCCAATTTCATGGGCTAATTCACTCATTTAAATGTTTGCAGCTAATATTTTTACACCTCGTTAATTCTTGAGTTACGTTGGCGGTATGCCATACTTACGTCTTCTCATAGTTATATTTCTTCTTATAGGGGTACTTCTTCTTGGGTTTAGGGTTGAGGATGTGGTCAGGGATGGGCTCGGAGATGGCCATGATGGTTTCCTGCAGCAGGACGTCCTCCCCGTTGTCTCCGTCGTCGTCATCTTTCTTTTCCTTCTTGGGAGACACGTCTTTGGTTTTGCGAGGGCGGCCGCGTTTTTTGGGAGTCTGCAAATGATTATTCAACTGACGCTTCTTGATTGCTACGATTTAGTAATTTTACCAACTGAGTAATTTTTAGTGTGCCGTGGGATGCCGGCTTCGAATAGCATCACCCCATTTCTTTCTCGTGGGTGTCGTAAGAGGCGACTAAGGGACTTGAGTGTTTCATGTGTATTACAACTTTTAGGCGACAAGGCTGACAACCTGTCGCTATACTGATCCACAAATTATCTCAACCAGAAATATTTAACATATTTCTCAGACGTGACGATGGCGACCTTATTTTGGCGGTCGTTGGCCTGCCCCGCAACGGATAAAGTCGTGATGTATGTATGGAGTAATTTTTACTGCTATGATGAAGTAATTTGGCTAATATTTAGAGTAAGTCTAATCAATTTTACTGATATAGCAATTGTGAAGAAGATATAATGACTTTTTGTATTTTATTATAGTCTAAACAGAAATATGTAGTAAGTAAAAGTTATGATAGGAAATTCAGACCTTGGCATTTACCTTCTTTTCTTCAACTTCTGAATCATGAGCAGGATTGAAGTCTGGGTCATCATCAGGGAAATCTGAAAAAGATAACTTTTTGGGTAAATTGATGTTCTACTGATTGTAGTAAGCTAATGCCAACACAAGAACTTTTGCACTCTCTGGAATACAGGATGTTAGGAAAAGTACTAACAACGAATGAACCAGCCCATGAAAATGAACAACTTTCCTCAAGGAACATAGGACAAAATATTTAAAAAAATTGCGACGTTCCATGCAAAAATGTGATGATGATGGTTGTATGCAAGGTCCAATTTTTTTTTTTCATATTTCGATCTATGTTCCTTAGGAATAGTTATTCACTTTCATGGGCTGGTTCCTTACTTTTCCTAACAGCCTGTGTAAAATCTTTTTTATCAATTCTTATTCTTATAGGTCATACTCAACCAGTTAGTGTTTGCTCAACAAAGAACCAAAGTGGGAACTACAAGTGAAACTACTTTGTAGCCATAAATAAATGGTAAGTATACACTCTGCCTACTCCGCAATTTATAAAGGCGTGATTTTAATAATAGCAAGAACATCAGCTTACCTCCACCAAAAGGCTCGTCATCATCATCCACAGCCCCTGGCTCCTGCTTCAGGTCCAAAGACCCTGACGCCAGTAGTGATGTGAGGGACTCCTCTTCTTTTTGAGCCGCTTTTGGCTTCTTTCTATGATATGGAGAGATGTCTGAAAAATTTATATTTGTTAATCATACTAATATTATAAATGCGAAAGTTTGCATGTTTGTTTGTTACTCCTTTCACACTGAAAGTACTGAAACTATTTTCTTATACTTTTTAACCAAACTTTTACTTATCTTTACACTTATCTGAGATAGTCTACGGAGTGCCCTAATTAGTTTACAGCTACTAAGAGCAGTTCCATGCTAAATTCAAATCACAATTAATTTTTTTCAGTAGCCAGTACTGAGAGCTCTCATAGCAACTGTAAAAATAAACTCACCTATTTGCCCCTGCTCATTAGGGTACTTCCTAGGCCGGCCTCGTTTCTTAGCCCCCGGTGCTTTCGTGACTACAGCACCAACTGGGTTTGATTTAGTCGTCAATTGCCACTGATTGGCTGGATCATGTTCCACAGGCAATTCATACTGTAGTAGTAGACCGTTTTCTTGTTTTATTGTAATAGTTTCAGTTTCTGTCGCTGCAAAAATTAGGTTATTATAGTCAATGTAAACAATTTTTTGGAGGGAAACGCTTGGACAGCGTGGGTTCTCAAGTAATTATGACGTCATTACGAATTACTTACGTTTAGAAGTGCTAGCTGATGTGGAAACCTGCTGAGAACTCTTTTCGAACTCTTCCAAACATTCCTTTAGCGTCTCGTTGGATGAAAGACATTGTTGCTTGAACTGATACGAAAATGTAAGCCGATCGACACAGTTCAAACAGATTAGCGTCGGTAGGGAATCATTTTTCGACACCTAAAAATAAAGATAACCAAATTGGCATCAAACGTAAACATAATACCATTTTTAGGTTTTTTTGGGGATGTCAGCAAAAACACACTAAAATTTATATAAAACATAGCAACATTATGCGATACTTTGCTAAAATATAGGGTGGCCATCGCAACCATTTTGTAGTAATTTTTCCATACCTCGATCCCGCAGCAATAGGTGTACTTGTCACCAAGTTGTTCATTATTTTCGTCCCAATCGAACAGGGAAACCATGTCCCCTGTTTCTAGACACACTCGACACGTTAATTGCCAATCCATTTTGATGTAAAAGCTGCATGGAATTTAGAAAATTACGAGAAAAACCTCTAAAAATCGGCAATATCGGCATCTACTGAGGCCGGAAGCGCAATGCTGCCAATATAAAGCACTAAAAATATACGCGTCATTGACGTTTCGTAACACGCAAATGAAAGTATCGTTTTTTAAAAGTAAACACTTTACCTTAGCTCAAAAAACAAAATTAACATAAAAATTTTTCGGATAATCAAAATCTTCTGAAAACTATCGAAACAGCTAAGGTTTAATGATTTATTATAATTTTTCCTCATTCCACGTTCCGTTCTAGCTTTTTACCATTTCCGGTTCGAGGTTGTGTTTTTATTACAATGTTACAGCACCAAGAAATTTGTGGTATTTTTTTTTTAATGCATTACCCCATTACCCCACAAGGGATAAAGGCGTGATATATGTATGCATGCATTGTTATTAATATTTTTTACCATTTTCATATTTGTCAAGAATCATTACTATGCTTGTATTTTAAATGTTTGAAAACAGCTGATAGTATTCTCGGTGGCCTTTGCAACGAAACAACAGGCTACAATTCTACATGTGAAATTTGGTATACATTGCGTGGCCGGTGGGGTGGGGTGGGAGTGGGATATAATAAAACCAGGATTTTTTTACCTGCTACGCAATGTACATCGAATTTAATCTGTACAATTGTAGCCAGTAGTTTCGAAAAACGAGGCACTATTTGATTCAATTATTAAATTGCTTGTCTTGCATTTCAGTTGCATCTAAAATCAAAGCAAATAATTGCACAGAATCCACTGCAGCCAACATTTTGCAAAAATTTGACTGCCCCTTCCTTCCCCATCGAAACGTCAAATTCGCACGAAATACAACAATAACAAACACAATGAAATTAATTAAAAACGACTCGAACGTGAAATAAATTGTACAAAAATGGAAGTTTTTCGATCAGAACTTTATTATATATTTGTTAGAAAAGAGTCTAGTTTGTGGTGGAACCGATTATCAGGAGCCTTTTCAGTTCGTTCAGGTAACTAATTAAAATTTCATAATTTTCAGTAATTCTGTAGATAATACTGTACGTTATTAATTATTACTAAAGATTACTTTATTCATTTTCCTGTTCTAAAAATATATTGAAGAGAAAAGTAGGTTTTCCAGTAACTCTAGGCATGTAATGTAAGTGAAAATTTCATTTCACTTAACGTTTTTCAGCATGGGATCTTTCGGATATCGAAGACATAGAATGTTTAGGCATCACAGACGGGATTATTGGAAAAGTAGAGCACACGAATATATACGAGCCGAAGTTAATAATAATAAAAGACAGTGTTCCGGTTGGTCAGTTGTATTTCCATCATACAATATACAAAATCAAGTCAGTAACCATTCTCAACATGGGTGAAGCAAATCAGGATGTACTACTGTGTCCATGCACAAAGCACAATTCCTCCAGCTCAATACAGACAAGTACTCGAATGGGTAAAATGGGTGGGCGGCTGTTTGAAAACTCAGCATTCCTGAATAAAACAGTTGGAGCTGTAAAGAATGTTAGCAATACCATTAAAACAACGACTCAGCAAGCTGCTACTCAGGTAATATTGTTTTACATATGCTGGAACTTTTTGTTTTATTCTAATTTGAGTAAAGTTTGTTTTCTTATTAGATTTATAACATGAAAATGTAAGAAATTTCTGTTTAGCAAAGTAGATGTTCAATTAGGAAAAGGCACTCCTGCCATCTTCTTTTTAAAGTAGGGTGACTGTGAAATGGGGAAAAATTCTTTGATTTATATCATATCCTTTTTTTATTATTATTATTATTTATATATATTTTTTATATTTATATTTATTGTTATCCTTTATATTTGTTTTCAATCTTTGTTTATAAAAAAGACACTCATTTTTTCCTGATTTTCAGCATTAGTCCCAGTGAAAACTGTTCACTACAGTGTCCTTAACAATGTGTCAAATTTAATGCATTTCCTCTGACTTGTATAATATTTCTTGTTCAACTGTCACTAACATTATTGTACTTTGCAACAGGTAAAACAAACTGTAAAGAAGCAGAGAGACCCCAGAGTTGCAGAACGGTTGGAAAAGCGTATCACAGACGAACTATTCAAAATGTTCGAAGACTCCGATAGTTTCTTCTATTCCCGGACCTTGGACTTGACCAACAGCTTGCAGCGGCAATATGACATCGAGAAACTTCTAGAAGAGGAGGAAGGGAAACCGGTGACCGATATCACAAGATGGTGGAAGCATGTGGATGACCGATTCTTTTGGAATAAAAATATGTTGAAGGACATTATCAATTTAGGGGTAATGTTGTGATTTTTCTTATATAAAATATTATTCATGCACACGGGTAAAAAACTGACAATGTTGGATTGAAAGTAAAAATAATAATTAATGATCTATTTTTACTGCTACTTACATTCTGCCTATCCCATAAGGGAAAAAGCCATGAGTGTGTAGAGAAATAACTTAATTTTCTTTTCTCTCCTTTTATTTCTATTTCTATTCTATCTATTTCTAGATTGAATCTTTCTCCTTTTATTTAACTGTAAAAAATCAATCAATCAACTGTAATGTAATCCAATCAACCATTTTGGAATTTTGTAAAATAGAATATGTTTAAAAATAACAATAAAAAACATTATTAAGTTTAACACTTAATTTACAAATGAGAAGTTTCTTTTTAGAGTCCAGAATGTGACCAGTGGGTACTCCCTATCATCCAAGGGTTCGTCCACCTGTCTCAAATACCCGTGGAGCCTCCAGATGCCAACCCGCTGAATACGGAGTCTTTGTCCAATACCAACGCTTGTGACGAGACTTTCACCCTGGGGATCATATCCAGGAGGTCCAGATATCAGGCTGGGACTAGGTAATTTTAAAATATGTGCAATATGTTTTCGGTGAACTGAATTACAGGTTATTTTATTGTCATGTCAGAATTTTGTATTCTATTAAGTAATACGTGTTTCAAAGTAGGAAAACTGCGAACTGTCGGTTTTCCGCATATTCTGTATCTGAATTTTTTATGACGAAAATAAAAGGATTTTCGATACATACATACATACATGTGGTGCTGTGTGATGTTAACGCTCTGCCTACCCCGCAAGGGATAAAGGTGTGGTATATGTGTTACCTAGCACCCCACCACAGTAGTGCATCTTAAAAAGGGTAATAAATGTACCAATCATGTATAATTTTCAAGGTACAATCGTCGCGGCATCGAGCCGAGCGGCAAGGTCGCCAACTACGTGGAGACTGAGCAGATCGTCTCCATCATCTGCTCAGACTCCATCCATAGAGCTTCCTTTGTACAGGTAACTGGCACGCTCTCTCTTTTTGTGTGGGACACTGAGCCCTGGTGTCGTTTTTCAACCGCCTACTACTAGATTCCGGATGGTTGTCTGGAATGGCGAAAATACACTGCACTACAATAATCGTCACAGTTTAAAAAGCTAAAAGATACTTGAGTAGGCACACAACACTTACTGTAAAATGCACACACTGTTCTGGGTATTATTTCTTTTTTATTAATTCTTTTTTTTTTTATGTATCGGGAGTTTATTTTTACACTACCCGATTACAAACATTTATTTTCTGCTCGGTTTTGTTTCTTGCTTTAACTCGCGGGCGACGGCTGAAAACCAGTGTTGCCTCCTGGCTAAATACACTGAGCTTTAGCCCTTTCACATCACTGCAGCACACATGTTTGTGTGGGATGAACTAAAATGTATTTTAATTTTATAATTTTATATTTCCTTACAAATGTTAAATGTGTGTGATGCAGGAATATGAATAAAGCATTTATCTATCTATCTATCTATCTAGTAGCAGGCCTCTGCCATGGTACTGTCTGGCTAACTACATTCACTACAAATATATTCTTCTTCTTAGAGTTACTTCAAATATATTCCTATTGAGATGATAAACACCCGCGCTAAATGTTACTAAATGTTAGTTTATAATAGTATCACTGAAATAGACATTACTGGACGACCGGATCCCTCGAATAAGCTTAGTGCAAGAGGTCAGCTACAAATTTGCATTTTGAGACCAAACTTCTTCTTTTCATGTGGGACACCAAGTCGTCCTAAAACTAGTGAACGCTGGCGTCAGAGACCAAACTCAGATCAAGTAACTCTTTCTAAAAAATCTTCAATCCTAAAGTACTCTTATTTTTCGGAGGCAGAACCCTGTAGATAGCTCAATCAACAGGGAAATTAAATAAAAATAATCCTAAAATATCCGAAATAAAGCCATATTTGTTATCTAACTAGAATTACTCACTATGATTGGCATTTTCCGCCAATGCTATACACAAGGTCGTACAAATGCGGGTTAGTTTATAAGTACCTAATGCTTAGGCCTTACTTTATACCAAGAGCTCTATTTCTGAAACGTCGTGATTCAGTTCCGTGCACGAAATTCCTCAACGGCTAGGCTAAGTACTAGAATTTAAATTTCTACTACTCGATGTTTTTATAGTCAAGGGCTTATGTGAATTTTCTAAGGTATGAGGAAATCTATAAGTAGAGCAAAACGTGTGATATAAGCATTCAAAGTAGAAGATATTCGCATGAAACAAAAATAAGCGTTTCAGAAATTAAGGTGCTGATTGCCTTGTAATCGTTTTTTAAAATATTATGAACAATTAGTTATACAGATATTTTTATGGCTGTGATAGGCCCTCAATCATTTAGCAAATAAAGCAAATGGACTCTATTTAAAGACTGAACACCTATTAATGAAAACTATAATATTACACAAATTTCGTAAACACCACGATTTCAAAAGCGAAAGTAAACTTACAAGAGTGAAAGTATTCAGCTACTCGTAGAATCTTTGTACAACATAAAATGGAAACGTCGTGCACTGTTAGGTAGAAGATTTGTTTCTCCGATAACACCATCATCACTGGCCTCGTACGTCTGAGACAGACAATTTACTCAGTGTCTGAGGCAAGACTTTTCGTGGCTATACAGGGTGTAAGAGACGGTGCAACGATAACTTTGCAGGCGTCATCAGACCATGAAACTGACCGACTATTTCTACGGGGGCAATGTTTGTAAACATAAAAAAATTCGATCTTCCATACAAAATTCCCGATCAGCTGACTGACTTTTTATGGAAACTCGAAAATTTTTTTCGTTTCCCAACATAGCCCCCATAGAAAAAGTTTGTTCAGTTGGTCTGATCACGCCTACAAAGTTTTCGTTACACTGTCTCTTACACCATGTATAAGCCGATCCCGCGAAAATAAAAATTTCCTGTTTTTTTTTTCAGGTGCGTGGTTCCGTACCTATCTTCTGGAGCCAGCCTGACTACAAATTTAGGCCACCACCGCGGCTTGACAAGAGTAAGTGATATTAAGAGCATTCCTGAATGTTCTGGGTTTTCAGCCTTTTCATACAAGCGTATTCCCCTGTTTTATTCTCGACTAATGCCTCTAGAGTTATATTTTTTTTATAAGGCCTACTAAAGGTAGGCGCCTATAATTTCATTATTTTCAAAAAACATAATGTAATGGTAATTATGCCGCCTACCAAGCGTGGTAAGTATAGCATATGCCCCCCAAATTATGGGATGCCGATGTCCAGCAGTGAACTGTTGTGGCTCTTTTTTGAACGTTTTTTCGTACCTGTAAATCCCTACATATCTATTTCGTGAAAATCGTCGGGAGGCGTTTCCGAGAATCCGATTAGAAATATATAATTCGTCCTCGTATAAAGGTATTAGATTAATTTCAAGGATGTCAAATATTACTATGAAAATTCATAACGGATGCTGAATTTTATATCACAGCCGGTTAAAGAAACGATCTGTAAAAGTCGGCCGATTGTCATGTTTTCTCTCTCCCACTAAGGCTCTTACATATAAATAAATAAAAATATACCAGACGTTCGTGCTTCCTCCCTCACACTTAGGTAACCGCCGCCATTTACAGACCGTTTCTTCATCTGATGCAATTCGACTTAAACGTATTGTCCTAAAATACTACGGACTTCATTCATATTTTTTTAAAATATTCAAAGTTACAATTAATAAACAAAAAATGACTTAAAAGTGAGCGTTCCGACGCCATCCAAAATAGCAATGTACGACGTCATACCTACATTTCTATTTTCATACAAAATTCTTTTAAAGATCTTTTGAAAAAGTAGCTCATTTGACCTACCAGTCCACCCATTATAAAACACCTTTTTCAGCGGAAGAAGAATCGCAACAAGCCTTCAGAAAGCACTTCGAAGAGGAGCTGAAATTCTATAAGAAGGTGACAATAGTGAACCTTGTGGAGCAGCAGGGCAGGGAGCGCGTGATATGGGACGCCTTCAGCCACCACGTGCTCAAGTACAACAGCCCCGACCTCGTCTACGCCACGTTCGACTTCCACGAGTACTGGTGAGAAACACTAATAAAAAAGAATGAAAAAAAATTGCGTCGGTCGGGGCTCGAACCAGGGAGACTTTGAGTTCCGTCCCACTCGCACTGCCACTGAGCTATCGACCCACAGGTCGAACTCGTCAATTTCTCAATCAAATCGATTCTAATGGACTACTGACCAGTTGACTTTAAGTCAGCCGATTAGACGAAGACTGCCAAAATGGCTGATTAGTCTGCTATTCAGCCAACTAATCAGGTATTCATCTGACTAATTGGCTATTCATCTGACTAATTAGTTATTCATCTGACTAATTAGCTACTCTTCTGACTGATTAGCTATTCTTCAGCCAACTAGTCGGCTATTCATCTGACTTATTGGTTATTCATACATACATACATATATCACGCCTTTATCCTTTGCGGGGTAGGCAGAGCGTTAACGGCCGTAAGAATACGGTCGCTATCGCCACGTCTGACATTTTTGAGGATTGTTTTCCGAGGTTGTTTCAGAAAACATGTGTATCACTATAGTGACAGGTTGTCAGCCTGTCGCCTAAAAGTTGTAATACACCAATACTCTCGAGTCCCTTAGTCGCCTCTTACGACACCCGCGGGAAGGATGTGGGGTGATGCTATTCTAAGCTGGCATTACACGGCATCTGACTATTGGTTATTCATATGACTAATTGGCTATTCATCTGACTAATTAACTATTCATCTGACTAATTAGCTATACTTCAGCTGACTAATCGGGTATTTAACTCACTAGTCACCAGCTACAAAAATCAGCGACAAATTGGTCCCTCATTACTACTTTTACATGTAAACAAACAATAGCGACCCTAGCCGTGAACGCTCTGCCTACCCGGCAAGAGGTAAAGGCGTGACTCGTGTATAGTGAGGCTAGTGGAGCAGCAGGGCAGGGAGCGCGTGATATGGGACGCCTTCAGCCACCACGTGCCCAAGTACAACAGCGCCAACCTCGTCTTAACACTTAATAAAAAAGAAATTAAAATAAATTGTTTCGGCCGGGGGTCGAACCAGGGACACATGGGGTAACGCACTGCTCTGCCAATTAGCTACAAAAGCCTCGACCGACCCTTAATATCTTGATGCCCCTATTGTCTGTTGTTGTCAGCCTGTCGCCCAAAGTTGTAACACACTTGAAACCCACGAGTCCATAAGACGTCTCTTCCAACACACGCAGAAACTAAATAAAGTGATGCTATTCTGAGGCATCGTTAAAAGTATAACTGTCAATCGTACGGTTTATTTTCACCAAACCCCAAATATGCTTTCAGCCGCGGCATGCACTACGAGAACGTGAGCGTCCTGGTGAACGCTCTAGCGGACATCATCCAAGAGATGCGGTTCACGTGGCGCGACCAGCGCGGCCTGATCTGCGCGCAGCAAGGAGTCTTCCGCGTCAACTGCATCGACTGCCTCGACCGGACCAACGTGGTGCAGGTATGAGTCATCTCCCTCTCCCTCTCCCTCTCCCTCTCCCTCTCCCTCTCCCTCTCCCTCTCCCTCTCCCTCTCCCTCTCCCTCTCCCTCTCCCTCTCCCTCTCCCTCTCCCTCTCCCTCTCCCTCTCCCTCTCCCTCTCCCTCTCCCTCTCCCTCTCCCTCTCCCTCTCCCTCTCCCTCTCCCTCTCCCTCTCCTCTCCCTCTCCCTCTCCCTCTCCCTCTCCTCTCCCTCTCCCTCTCCCTCTCCCTCTCTCTCTTTCCTCTCCCTCTCCCTCTCCCTCTCCCTCTCCCTCTCCCTCTCCCTCTCCCTCTCCCTCTCCCTCTCCCTCTCCCTCTCCCCTCTCCCTCTCCCTCTCCCTCTCCCTCTCCCTCTCCCTCTCCCTCTCCCTCTCCCTCTCCCTCTCCCTCTCCCTCTCCCTCTCCCTCTCCCTCTCCCTCTCCCTCTCCCTCTCCCTCTCCCTCTCCCTCTCCCTCTCCCTCTCCCTCTCCCTCTCCCTCTCCCTCTCCCTCTCCCTCTCCCTCTCCCTCTCCCTCTCCCTCTCCCTCTCCCTCTCCCTCTCCCTCTCCCTCTCCCTCTCCCTCTCCCTCTCCCTCTCCCTCTCCCTCTCCCTCTCCTTGTTCAGAACCTATTGAGTAGCTAAGCTAGTAAGGTACTTCTAGTAACAAGAATCATACTTGTTAAGGTGAACATGTCACATCTCTCAATGTGTCAAAAATTGAAAGATGACATCCATTCAAATCACCATGCTTGAGCGAATAGATTTATAACCTACCTTTTGATCTGCAGTGCGTATCTCATTTTGCTCTTCATTCCACTATTCGCAAAAAACATAAATAAATTCATTTAAAAAATGGAATTCCCTGTTGCAGACGGCAATAGCGAAGTTCGTCCTGGAGCTGCAGCTCTGCCGGCTGGGCTTGGGGACCCCTGGAGCTGGTCTTCCACCGTCGCTGCGCCAGGCCTTCCTCACCATGTGGGCTGACAATGGAGACACCATCTCCAAGCAGTATGCTGGCACCAAGGCGCTCAAGGTATAAAAAACACATTCACGCTCATGGTCCTCCCCTAAGATGGTACTGGGGTGAAATATTAGTCAAAATTTATTTAGAAATGTTGATGTAGGTTGAATAGAATTATATAGAAGAAAGGGTTTATATACAATTATAAAAAATTATTCTTCATTTTATAATTTTTTTAATATAAATAATTTTAAAATTTATTTATCTAGATATATTTTATTTCTGAAATGTGATTTCTATAGTCGAACACGAAAGTCCGCAAAGATTGCTCTAAAGAAATCGTAGTAACATTCTTTTTGCATAGTTTAATACTTGTAATTGTAGGTGTCTTGATTTTTGATGGAAACTCTTGTACTCGACTATAAATAAAATATCGTAAAAAATCTTTATTTTTATATATTTACAGGGGGACTACACGAGAACAGGCGAACGGAAGTTCACGGGGCTGATGAAAGATGGCGTCAATTCCGCTAACAGGTATGTTATTCAACTTTTGATTCCGTGCTGATGAGAAATTGGGTGACCAAATCAAACTTCAAAAACCTCCAGAATTTTCCTGCTTCTCTACAAGTTTTACAAGCTCTGTTTTATTTGGCCTTAGTTGACGCGATCCTGGTCAATATTAAGTGTTACCATGATCAAAATAGCTTGCCAAAATGCCGTCAAATCATGCGTTGGTGTGTCAACCCGGCTCAATTCTCCCTCGCAGATACCTCCTGCACCATTTTAGCGACGCAATGACGCAGGTAGCTATCGACATTGCGCTCGGACAACCTGTCAATATGGCCGCCGTGCGTTGCCATGACAACGCGTGGGCCGACCTTAAGACCGCCTACCACATGGTTGCTGAAAATCTCGAGGATAAACCGAAATTAGAAATGATGCCGACGTATTTTGGACACCCTTTGGTTAATGAGTTGGTCACAGTAGAAGTCGCGTTCGGATTGGGGAGGTCAGTGCCCGATTTTGTAAAACTGCAGTTACAACGGGCTACAAGTTGTAAAATTTGTCGTACATTGCGTAGCCGGTTTGCCATTGCATCTGGCTAGTCTATTTAAGTCCACTGCTGGATGGGCCTCTCCCAAAAGATACGCCACAAGGCACGATCTACCGTTTTCGCTATCCAGTCGCTCCCAGCCGCCCTCTTTAAATTATCGGTCTTCCTGGCCGGAGAGCGTCCAACGCTACGCTTGCTATAGTCTGTAAGTTTAGGTACTTATCTTTTTGTAAACAAACTTTGTATTAAACTGACAGTTCTGAAGTGTCACTTTCATACAAAGTTTGTTTACAAAAAGATAAGTACCTAAACTAACAGACTATAGGACATGGCCTCCACTCTACCTAAACTAAAAATAGTACTGTCTTATTCCATTCAATATATTTAGAAAAGGGTAGTAGATAATGTAGACATCATAAAACATTTTCATGTCGTGCTTAAAGGTTTCTTCGCCATTTCGCACATTTTCTTCTACTTTTGACAGATAACGCGTAAAATCCATTGAAGACGATTCGCGATCATTTTCTATCACCAAAATTAAACCCAGCTATTCAATGTACTATGAGTAATAATATTACCTGTCTACTTGTAGCCTGTAGTTTTATAATACGGGACACAGTTTTTGTTTGGTTGGATTGGCAGAAACTTAACTGTGAAGTGTTCGTTTTGCTTATTAATATCACCATTTTTAGGTTTCGTTGCCACGTTTGTGAATGTCCAGTTTATTTGATATGCAAAAATCACACATTTTAATCTTAGATTTGTATACGTCAATACTCAAGTATCCTTACTCATTTTATTTCATTCTGATTCCTGCAAAACTATCTACTCGCCTCCTTGTCTGGCTTTGTTACATTACTTCGTCGAAGTTTAATCTCAAAATTAGTACTATACATTAGACTTGAAATAACTATATACATTTTGATTAATATGATCTTTTGTCCAGTTTCTTTCAAATGTTTAAATGATTACTCAATATTAAAAAGAAAAGATTAAAAAGAATAATGAATCTTATTTCACCTTTACATGGCACTTTCATCTACCTCCCTCGATACTTTTACCACTTTGTCAAAATTGAAAATTATGGGAAGACATTTTACTAATGACTTATTTATCAACCGCACTCAACTGAGACATATGTCAAAATCGCTCTTGAGATCGATCTCAGATTTGAGTGCGATTTATAAATAGGGGTCTTAGTTTGACGTGGATCGGAAAGCACTTTTTCCAAAGAACATCATTATCGACAAAAAGTCTTGAGTCACAGATTACGAAATAACTTTCAATATTCGCAAAAAAAGACGCCTGAATTTGAAATCATTGTTCCAGATACTACCTATCAACATTCAAAGACGCGGTACGACAAGTGGCCATAGACTCCATGACCGGGGAGTCGAAGGCGATACCCGCGGAGCTGGCTGCCGTCGCGCCCGACTGCGCCGGCTGCGTCGCCGTCAAGGTTGTCAATTTCTCCGTCCTCACAGTGCGTTCCTTTCCTTTCCTTTCTTCCCTTGGAGCATTCACCATATGGAGATGATAAACAGTCAATTCACTAGATTACTGAGCCATTAATAAAATACAAAGTAGTACGCTTAAAACTATTGTCCAAAAATACTACGTACTCCATTTATAGCGTTTCGAGATATTCAAAGTTTGAATTAATAAACAAACAAAATAATATAAAAGTAGGTGTTTTGACGCCAGAAAAACTAGAGAGACATGACGACGTCTCTTCGTATTTACAATCAAAATATCGTTTTAAAAAGTAGTTCATTTGACTTGCCAGTTATCATGCCCATTACCGTACAAATTTCTGCCACTTTTTGCGGGAGGAGAGATAAACACGTACAGCACACAACGATACATTTTACAACTTGACAACCACATACAAAATGGCAACTTGCTTGCTTTCGTGTAGGACACCGAGTCTTTAATGGCAACTGTCAGTCTTATATAACGTGGTGTGAGAATAGGCATTGAATTCTGGCAGAGGGGTAAGCCCAGCTTTTCCATCTCCGTAAGGTAAATGCTCTAAGTTTTTTCCTTTCCTTGCGTCCTGTATTAGCTTTAGGAAAAAATTAACGTATCATGTATCATGACATGCACGTATCGACTTGCCGTTCCTGTGAGGTCAGCCAGGGAGGCTAAGAGCTTGGCGCAGGTCCTGATCAACCCTGCGGCAACCATAATTGCGTCCCAGGCAACATAATGTCTGAGCTCTTGCCTCAGACACTGATTAAATCGTCTGTCACAGACGTATGAGGCCAATGATGATGATATTAACCACTCACCTTTGTGTTTGACAAAGATATGCAAGAAGCAAATACGTAAAAGCAAGGACGTGGTCGACTTTTATTTTACTTTTTTTATTTCGGGCAAGGTGGCGCGCGATACTTATTTATATTTTGGCACTCACTAGTTCACTAGTTACAGGAAAGTCTGGTTATCTTCCTATCCTACTCATATTATAGATGCGAAAGTTTGTATGCTTGCTTGTTTCACGCAAAAAACTACTGAGCCGATTTTCATAAAAAATAATTTATTTATTATTACTTAACCTAATGTCCATTTTAACACCTACTGGGAGAAAAGCACTCAATGTATTTTATCATATTAGAGTGTTTCCCGTCAAATAGCAGCCCAAAAAGCAAAAAGCCTGAACTTTAAGGGCTAACTTTTTAAAATGAAAAGAAGAAAAATGACAATTCTATTGTTGGCAGTCTGTAATCGGGTTAAGTTACATGAATCCATTCTGGGCACATCCATATGACAAGCATGCAGAAACATGGATATACCATATATTTATTTTATTTATTTACCATATGGAGAGTAACTTGGGTTAACATATAGGATAATTTTAATACCGAAGAAATGTTCCTGTGGGATGCCACTGAATAATTTAAACCAACATTCACGCGGGCATCCGTTAGTTACTGTAATACAATTTAAAACATTTCGTGACAGTTTGACACCTAAAGAATTAAAGTACGCGGCCGCCTCCTTGCCCGAGTAAAATACAGTAAAATAAAAGCTAAATTTTGTTTCCATACAGAAACGTCCACCACGGCCGCGCAACCGCCCTCTATTGTCCATAGAAGTTAACTCTAGCCACTGGGTCCAATTGGAGGTGTATCAAGTGTGTTCCTATCCTATCCTAGTTTATAACATCCTTTTCCTGTTTATTTGGTCATTGATTAGAGAAATAGGAAAATTAGAGATTTTATTTTGCGTGTTTTTGTTAGTCTTTAATTCCACCTTCACCTGTAGCCACGAAAAGTCTTGCCTCAGACACTGATTAGATTGTCTGTCACAGACGTACGAGGCCACTGATGATGATGATTTTGGTAAATTTGACACACACTTACTTGAAAGTCGAAACTATAGCTATTCTGAAACCTTAGCGAAAAAATTGCATAATCCCAATTGAACCACGCTAACCTGGCCCGAATTCTAGGTTAAGTCACATTCAAATATCACGTGAATTTAAATTTTATTGAATGTGAGTTTTATTACGATGTTTTCTTTCACCGTAAGAGCAGTCGGTAAATGAACGTGAGTACACACATTGGTACATAGCGGGGATCGAACTCGGGTCTCACGATAGTAAGACTAGTGTCCTAAACTCGTAAACAAGTATTGTTTGTTTAGTAGTGATGTTTTCTTGAAGTTTAAAACCCAATGCATAGGTAGTTATTAACTAGGTTTATTATGTCTAAGTTTTTCAAGTAGGTTAAGTTTGTCTTTTCTGTTTTTATTTTTTATTTTACCTACTGAGAAATATGCAGTGCCAATACAAACCTTTCTTAGGTTTAATGGCACCAAGTATCGTATAAAATATAGATTTAAGAAAAAAAAAACTCTTGGCCACCGATTAAGAAGTGCTAAAATTCCAGCAGGAAGATCAGCCTGTGGACACGGCGGCGATGGCGCAACACGTCAAGTCGCTCATCGACGACTGCAAGAAGCTCATTGTGGACACGGAGCCAGTGCTCGGCTCCTGGGGACTCATCGACGCTGACCCCAAGTACGTACACATGTAACTATAGTTACTTGCATTTAACAGAAGGTCGCAACACGTCAAGTCCAGTAAGTAAAATGAGGTTTATTAATCTCAATGAAAATGTCCCAAATATGAAATATTTTTTTATAGATTTAGTGTTTATCAAATCATAAAAACAAAAGTGTCTCGATTTATCTGATGAGAAGTGTATTTGGTTAATTTGTGTTGGAATATTTACGCGTAATGTGCGGAAATACGAAAACCCAGAATACGAAAATGTCTCCTATATCTTAGCTGTCAAGGAAAAAACTTATTGACACTAACCTAAGACAAAAATTTTGTGAATACGAAAATGTTAGTAACAGTCCTCCCTCTCTCCCTCTAGCACGGGTGACCCGCAGGAGACAGAGATGGACACTGTCCTCTTACTGACGAGCGAGGCGTACTACGCGGCCGACTACGACGAGACCAGCGACCGCGTGCTGGGCGTGACGCGCGTCCCGCTGCAGCACCTCACCAGCGTCGAGCTCGGCACCAGGGACTCCAACACTAACGTAACACTACTTTTGCTCCCTCCCTCCCCTTAGGGGACCCGCAGGAGACAGAGACCGAGACCAGCGACCGACTTTCAAATTAAATTCAATTATTTTTTTATTTACAGCAAAATATTTTTACATTGAATATTCACACATCATAATAAATCTAAAACAAAAAGATTAAAAAGAAATTCTCACAACTAGATCTAACAATCAATTTAAAAAATATGTATTAACTTGAGGATGTTAGGAAAATTACTAATTTCTTTTCAAAGATAAACCAGCACATGAGCAACTTTCCCCAAGAAACATAGGTCGAAATTAGAGAAAAATTACTGGGTCGGTTGGTAATTTTGTATGGAAGGTCCAAATGTTTCGACCTATGTTCCTTGGGAAAAGTTGTTCAGTGTCATAAATAAGCTTGTTCACCCTTTAAAATATTTACAGCTAATATTTTTACACTTTACATAAACCTGTCATTTTCTCCATAGTTGTTCAACGTGGTGTCCCGTAAGACTGTCTCCGAACCTGTCGTCTGTATACGCGTCAGCTACACGTACAACAACGAGCCAGGGTATTTCCACATGTTCCGGTCTACTGCGCTGCGCTTCTTCAATAACATGGCCATCGCAATCTCCACCAGGGACGAGATGATCGGTAAGTGACAGGTTGTCACAGCTACACGTACAACAACGAGCCAGACTACTTCCACATGTTCCGGTCTACTGCGTTGCGCTTCTTCAATAACATGGCCATCGCCATCTCCACCAGGGACGAGATGATCGGTAAGTGACAGGTTGTCACAGCTACACGTACAACAACGAGCCAGGGTATTTCCACATGTTCCGGTCTACTGCGTTGCGCTTCTTCAATAACATGGCCATCGCCATCTCCACCAGGGACGAGATGATCGGTAAGTGACAGGTTGTCACAGCTACACGTACAACAACGAGCCAGGGTATTTCCACATGTTCCGGTCTACTGCGTTGCGCTTCTTCAATAACATGGCAATCGCCATCTCCACCAGGGACGAGATGATCGGTAAGTGACAGGTTGTCACAGCTACACGTACAACAACGAGCCAGGCTTCTTCCACATGTTCCGGTCTACTGCGCTGCGCTTCTTCAATAACATGGCCATCGCCATCTCCACCAGGGACGAGATGATCGGTAAGTGACAGGTTGTCACAGCTACACGTACAACAACGAGCCAGGCTTCTTCCACATGTTCCGGTCTACTGCGCTGCGCTTCTTCAATAACATGGCCATCGCCATCTCCACCAGGGACGAGATGATCGGTAAGTGACAGGTTGTCACAACGGCTACTAAGTGACAGGTTGTCACAGCGAGCCAGGCTACTTCCACATGTCAGGTCTACTTCTTCAAGAACATGGCCATCGCCATCTCCACCAGGGACGAGATGATCGGTAAGTGACAGGTTGTCACAACGGCTACTAAGTGACAGGTTGTCACAGCGAGCCAGGCTACTTCCACATGTCAGGTCTACTTCTTCAAGAACATGGCCATCGCCATCTCCACCAGGGATGAGATGATCGGTGAGTGACAGGTTGTCACAACGAGCCAGGCTACTTTCACATGTTCCGGTCTACTTCTTCAACCACCGGGGATGAGATGATCGGCACGTAAATGAAAATAAGAAATTGAAAAATTTACAAGCGTTGACCGGGAATCGAACCTGGGTACATGGGGTAATGCTCGTCTCGAAGCGATTGAGAAATTGACGAAGGTCGACCGGTGCGTCGATACCTCAGTGGCAGAGCAGTAGGACGATAACATATCCTGGGTTCGATCACCGGTCGACGTTGGACATTTTATCTTTAAAATTATTTTATTTTATTTTCTTCGGAAAAATTACAGCCTAAACTATGACTACATGTGTTCTAATATAAATAACAGCATACAAAATAATATAATTTATTTCCGTAAGTAAAGTGATGGGCATATTTACTAGGTTTGCGCACTACGCGAAACCAAAACGAACAATCACTTATAACTATGAATAGTGTAAACAACCGCGATTGTTTAAAATTTAGTGTAGCATTTTTCGTTTTCTAATTTTCACTAATGAAATGAAAATTTGGCCGTTTTTACAGAATCGCTGCATTCAATCTGCGAGTCTATAATGGTGGCGCGTGACGTGGCCAAGCTGCCGCCCATACCCTTCCACGACGGCGTCAAACTGGAGAGGAGGAAATCCAAAGTATGTATCACTCGGATGCGGTAGCTCTAGAACCATTTAGCTTCAAGCGACATTCAATTAAGAGACTTATTGTAGAGGTAATTGTAATTGTAATTGTTTATTAGACTTCTTTTATGGCTAAGTACATTGGTTAAGATTTTAGGCAGAGAGACTCGTTTGACTTATTTAGTACTATGACAGTAGCAACCCAAATAGACCGAGGCCCGTGCTAGGATTAGCTACTTCTGCACGATTGATCTAAAAAATCCGGCACGTCAAGGTATAAGATCAAAATATAATAAGAGATAACTAAGCATGCAGTTTATGTATATAATAGTAAAATACAAAGTAATTGATTAAGTATATATAATATATGTATAAACACCATGCAATTAATTAATTATTATTTGCAAATCGAAAACAATATGTCGATAGAGTATTTGTAAGGCGCTCATTTTGATAATTTATTATTATGTTATGACACTTTATTATTGTATGGATATTATTCATACAGTACGCGATACAATGTTTTTTCTTAGGTAACTTTACGAGGTTTTTCTATAAGCCAAATTATTAGTATCATGTTTTGGACACAATAAAATTATAACAAATATGCTAAAGATTCCGGAAGGAGAGCCCAGTTAATATCAATGTCTAATGTTTGATTAAAAGACAAAGTGTTAAAAATACACTATCGTGTGGAAAATTTCTACAAAATAGTAAACATGCAATATAATTCTTTACCAGGTACACCCGATCCAGGGTCAGACGAGCAGCGGTCGTTCTTCACTGTATTTAGACCTGTCCCGTCTCCCTACACTCACCAAGAACGTGAGCGAGACGCAGCTAGTCGCCGATATACGCAGCGTGGGTGAGTGCGACAGAGACAGCACGCTTTCTATCAGGCCAGGCGAGCAGCGGTCGTTCTTCACTGTATTTAGACCTGTCCCGTCTCCCTACACTCACCAAGAACGTGAGCGAGACGCAGCTAGTCGCCGATATACGCAGCGTGGGTGAGTGCGACAGAGACAGCACGCTTTCTATCAGGCCAGGCGAGCAGCGGTCGTTCTTCACTGTATTTAGACCTGTCCCGTCTCCCCACACTCACCAAGAACGTGAGCGAGACGCAGCTAGTCGCCGATATACGCAGCGTGGGTGAGTGCGACAGAAATAGCACGCTTTCTATCAGGTCAGACGAGCAGCGGTCGTTCTTCACTGTATTTAGACCTGTCCCGTCTCCCCACACTCACCAAGAACGTGAGCGAGACGCAGCTAGTCGCCGATATACGCAGCGTGGGTGAGTGCGACAGAGATAGCACGCTTTCTATCAGGTCAGACGAGCAGCGGTCGTTCCTCACTGTACTTAGACCTGTCCCGTCTCCCCACACTCACCAAGAACGTGAGCGAGACGCAGCTAGTCGCCGATATACGCAGCGTGGGTGAGTGCGACAGAGATAGCACGCTTTCTATCAGGTCAGACGAGCAGCGGTCGTTCCTCGCTGTATTTAGACCTGTCCCGTCTCCCCACACTCACCAAGAACGTGAGCGAGACGCAGCTAGTCGCCGATATACGCAGCGTGGGTGAGTTAGACAGAGATAGCACGCTTTCTATCAGGCCAGGCGAGCAGCGGTCGTTCCTCACTGTACTTAGACCTGTCCCGTCTCCCCACACTCACCAAGAACGTGAGCGAGACGCAGCTAGTCGCCGATATACGCAGCGTGGGTGAGTGCGACAGAGATAGCACGCTTTCTATCAGGTCAGACGAGCAGCGGTCGTTCCTCGCTGTATTCAGACCTGTCCCGTCTCCCCACACTCACCAAGAACGTGAGCGAGACGCAGCTAGTCGCCGATATACGCAGCGTGGGTGAGTGCGACAGAGATAGCACGCTTTCTATCAGGCCAGGCGAGCAGGGGTCGTTCCTCACTGTACTTAGACCTGTCCTAGTTCTCCTATACGCAACGTCGCTGAGTTAGAAAGAGACAACACGCTTGTCACTAGGCTAGAAGATACGTTTCTTTTTCTTTTAAGGCAGAAACTTATAAGTTTTCCAACCAAATCAAAAATGAAGTGTCGAGCTATGCCGAGGCATCAATTTCAAACAAAAAAAATGTGATACAGTTATAAATCTGTGGCTACCGGTGTAGGTTATACAATTATTTTTTTAGTTTATGAATATGTTAAGTAAGGTTTTATTGTATAACTATTTGGTAATCCCAATAAATGGAAATTAATAAAAAATACAAAAATACATACTCTACACTTCAAATATCGATCCCATTAGTATCTATTCCAAAATATACTATTTAATCATAAAATAACGAGCTGGTTTCGCTTGCATTACGAATTGCTAAGGAGGAGCTTACAATTTAATAGTGTTTTAAATCCTTGTGTAGCAGAATACTAGGTGCGCCTTCGCTTCCCACCAAATATCCTGAATATTTAATTCCGAAAAAATGTATAGAAGTATAATCATAAAACGCCAGGCTCGCTTCGCTCACTAGGTTATAAAGCGCAGCCGATTCAGAAGACGCCGTACGTTGCATTGACCAGTGCGAGCGGCATGAGCGGCGTGCTCTGTCAGCTCGCTCGGCTCGTGCCCAGGAACTCGCCGCTCCGGACCCGGGTCATTCCGATACCCAGCGCCACATATCTACATGTTTCTTCGCAGACTGTTAGTCGATGTTGCTTTTTTTGCGTTTTGTAATTTTGTTTTTTAGTTGTTGGTTTTTTTTATCATCGACTGTTTAGTACTGTAGAATTAATACTGTTGATAAAGTAACGTAATAATATACCGTAATATAACTTTTTTTATTATTGAGAGTTGACATTTTGGGTTGCCATATTTTATGCAAATCTTACTTAAATAATGATGTGTCAATCATCTGTCAAGTTCAGTGCAAAATAAAAAATAAGTATTATGCCAATCTATGAAAAATCATTCAAGCTTTTACATAATTGGTACGAGCGCCGTCTACTAGGAACTAAACAAAACGATTTAAAAATGCCAATTCCACAAAAGCAACAGTTACTAGTATAACTTGATTTTTTAAAGAAACGATCCCGAAAGGGCAAAATTATTGTTAACATCCTGCTCTTATGTCATACATTTTGATAGAGAGACAAACAAGTATGTACCAGATCGTTTCTTTATCTGTAAGGAATATATTGGCACATCACTATTTAAGATTTTCAAGCGGTTCAAGTGGCCGAATTCTAGGCACGCAAAATATGAAAAGATAGCCATTGAATCGGCAAAAAGAAGAAGATTTGCAAAAAAATGGCATCCCCGTAATGTCAATTTATTTTCTCTCAATAAAAAACTAATACTGTAGGTACATTTTTTTTGTTTTGTTCTTTCAGGATCAAAAGCCCTGAACAACATGACAGAGCAGTTCAGCAAGCTCAACAAGCTATCTCACTCTCTCAACGCGCGCGCTCGACCCGCCTTGCAGTTGCGATTCGACCAGGGCACTTCCAGGTAAATAAGAGGGTCGTTCGTCGACTAGGTGTCCGACACGACATGAAACTACAGGATTTAGAAAATATACTTCTCATAAAAAATCCGAGACACCTAGCAAGTTTATGTTACGTTACGTACGATTCACATTATTTAAAAATTTTGTTTATTTTGGAATAAATGTCTGTCATCATGTAATAGTGAGCAAAATGCGGTTTATAAATCTTAATAAAAATGCCCCAAATTCGATATTTCGGGTTATTATAGGTTTCGTGTTTTATCATATCATAAATACAAAAGTGTCTCTATTTCTCTGATGAGTATTTTAAGGGTAAAACCTGCCCGTTGAACTAAAAAACTTTGCTCAAAGATACTTAGATCAAAATATGACAAAGTATAATTTCTGAAATACAATATTTAGATCCTAAAAGGGAGGATTGCGTCCCGGATTCTCGAAAAAATCATTTGTCATTAATTACTCAGTAATCACTACTTAATCTTCTTCTTTATAACTTCTTCAGAAAATTCATCATATAAAATAAAAATGTGGAAAAACATGCAATATCCTAATAAGCGACTAAAATAATAAATTCTCAATTTTCAGGACCAAAAAGATGTTCACCCTCGGCCAACCGAAAACAGACAAAAAGAAAGGCAGCCTCTCCGACGGCCTCAGCTCCGACTATTCCTCGGACGACGAAAACCGCACCAACATCTTCGAACCCACTCTAGACAACTTCGAAAACACACAACACTACATAGGAAAAACACAGAAAACGGACACTGAAAACGATTGCGAGCTAATCGAAAACCCACTATACACCTCACAGATCCAACCGACCGAAGAAAAGGACAAAACAGATTTCGTTACAACAGAATTCTCAGCCACAGAAAAGCAAACTCTAAAAACTCCGTCAAACATAAAAAAGACCAACCCTTTCGACGCAGAATCCGTAACGCCTGAGATCCAAGTGGAATCATGCGGTTCAAAGCTGCAGCCGAATGCCCTAGTGTTATCGCAAAAGCTGTCCCACAGTTCTAGTGATATTAACTACGATGAGAGTAGTCAAGAAGGATTCCAGCGCTCCACCTCGCAGCACGATATAGCGCTGAATATAGCGCAGTCTCACAGCGAATCCGCCCTCAGGTATGGTATACTACAGAAGCTGTCCCACAGTGATATCAACTATGATGAAAGCAGCCAGGAGGGTTTCCAGCGCTCCACCTCGCAGCACGATATAGCGCTGAATATAGCGCAGTCTCACAGCGAATCCGCCCTCAGGTATGATATACTACAGAAGCTGTCCCACAGTGATATTAACTACGATGAAAGCAGCCAGGATTCGCAGCACGATATAGCGCTGCATATAGCGCAGTCTCACAGCGAATCCGCCCTCAGGTATGGTATGGTATACTACAGAAGCTGTCCCACAGTGATATCAAGTACGATGAATGCAGTCAGGAGGGATTCACGATATAGCGCTGAATATAGCTCAGTCTCACAGCGAATCCGCCCTCAGGTATGGTATACCACTGAAATATTCGACGATAAGACATATGTACAGTTTGGGTACTTGACTGATCATATGATAATATTGAAATATGACGTCATATACATTTAGAATGGCAAAACACGAAGTTTTACTATTAGCTTTTTTTCCAAACTTAGATAAAGCATCAATAATGTGTTGTGTTTGACAAAATGACAGTTTTCACAAATAGTAAAAATTCACGACCTTTTATACCTACAACCTTCTATACAATTTTCCAAAAATTAATTCTAACATCAAGACCTCCAGGAAGCAAACTCTAAGAGGCATTTCCGTGGTCAAGCACTGGAAAAAGGTTATCTAAGTTGTTACCATCGACTCGATGAAGAAGAAGAAGAAGTGTGTAGTATTTTTTAATCATACAACTTTATATTTTACTCAGTGAAGTGGCAATTTTTACACAAAAAGTATAAGTTAAGCATAACTTAACTTAAACGTTGATATAAAAGAAATATGTAATGACAAAAACACGATTTATAAAGGCATATCAAATGCATTTTTTTTTAATAAACCTATTAACTTGGTGTTTGCAGGCAACTACGCAATATAGCCAGTCCAGTGTCAAGCGCAACACGAGACATGGTACTGTCTCCTTTCAGCAAGCTGGCCAAGGGCGTTCAAACACTTGGAGCCAACTTGGACCCTCGAAAGATCAAGGTATCCTCAATAATATTAAAGACAGACTTTATGCTACTATATTTTTTAAACTATATCGGTTGTTTACACTATTCATATTCATACATACATATATCACGCCTTTATCCCTTGCGGGGTAGGCAGAGCGTTAACGGCCGTAAGAATACGGTCGCTATCGCCACGTCTGACATTTTTGAGCATTGTTTTCCAAGTTGTTTCAGAAAACATGTGTATCACTATAGTGACAGGTTGTCAGCCTGTCGCCTAAAAATTGTAATACACCAATACTCTTGAGTCCCTTAGTCGCCTCTTACGACACCCACGGGAAGGATGTGGGGTGATGCTATTCTAAGCCGGCATCACACGGCAAGATCAAGGTATCCTCAATAATATTAAAGACAGACTTTATACTACTATATTTTTTTAAACTATATCGGTTGTTTACACTATTCATAGTTATGATTTTAACGGGTTTTTATCGACGAGTTTATTATGTTTTGAGTTTCCTATATTTCAACGCTGTGCTGATACGTCATGATCACGGGTAAACTGAAGTATGTTCGGGTGGCAAATCTAAACAAAATAAATTCGTCGGTAAGAACCCGTTAAAATCATAACTATGAATACTATTTGCCGTGTGATGCCGGCTTAGAATAGCATCACCCCACATCCTTCCCGCGGGTGTCGTAAGAGGCGACTAAGGGACTCAAGAGTATTGGTGTATTACAATTTTTAGGCGACAGGCTGACAACCTGTCACTATAGTGCTACACATGTTTTCTGAAACTACCTTGGAAACAATCCTCAAAAATGTCAGACGTGGAGATAGCGACCGTATTCTTATGGCCGTTAACGCTCTGCCTACCCTGAAAGGGATAAAGGCGTGATATATGTTTGTATGTATGAATACTACATTCTTTGTCCTCTTCCAGGGCGCAGCGGGGGCGGGGGCGGGGGTAGGGGGCGCGGGGTCGATGTCCGTCAAGCACGTCACAGAGCAGCAGATAGAGGAGCAGCGCCAGCTCGTGGACAAGTGGCGCGACTGCAACACCAGGCTGCTGGCGCTCTAAGCAACCAGGTACTAGGTATAGGGCTGCCAGCTGCGATATGGGGATGCCAGCTGCGATATAGGGATTGCCAGCTGCGCCATGGGGATGCCAACTGTAATATGTCAATCCAAACGATTAACTTCTCCAAGAACGCTAATCTAAACACCAAGGGACATCGGTTAAAGTACATCTTTTTTAATTCTCCCTTAAAAACTACTCGATGTTTGTGTAAAAGATCTAATATTTTTTTATATCTGTATCTGTACTTCAATCTCCTCCATCGGCTTTTCGATAAATCACGTTTTTCAGTGAGTCATGAATTTTGAACTGACAAGGGCAGCCCGTATAATTGATAATCTCCCAAATTACTTTTTAAATTTCGATGTTATAAAGCATAGATAACTAAATAACATAGACTACGTTTTGCTGCAAAGTAACGTGCTATCTCCACCAGAAAACGGGTAGCAGCTGGGTACCCTAACGCTTGGAAATTTTTTTCATAACTCGCAAATAAAGAATGAATCTCGGAATTACAACATTAGTGATGACATCCCGCTCATATAACAGACAATATGATAAAGATACAAACAATAATGTTGCCATTTTGAGATTATTCCTTTATCTGCGCAAGTTATATCAGAATATACCCTAAGGTTACAGCTCAGATTGAAAAGGTCCTTAAGGGGGGACTCTCTTTCTCTTTAGTTTTCCTCAAAAATTGTTATTTATTTTATACTTCGACATTCCTATAGAAGGCTGTTTTTTTTAAGTCATTACGTACACACATTAAAGGGTGTTTCTACTCAAGATTTTGAACAACTTTTCCTATCGGGCCACCCGCCATAATTATTTTTTTGCGAATACGCTGGAAGCCCCATAGTAAAAGTTGTTCAAAATCTTAACTAGAAACAGCCTACAAAGTGGACGTACTGATTAGAAAATACCCCTGTATAACACCTCTTAAAACTATTTGTCACATTTCTTTTTTTATAAACTCATAAAGCAAACTGTACCAATGAAAATGCTCTCACAGTATTATGAAATAATGAATATACTCTTTCTAGCAAATCTTTATAAATGAATATCCAATATATTAGTATTTATTTTAATTATAAATGTGTTATAAGTAGATAAATAGTTTGTATAGGTACAGACTTCCACTACGAATCCGACTTTTTGCAACTTGTTTTGTAATATAAACCATCGGACCTCTCTTTCGCTCTCGTAGTGAAAGAAAGAAAGGTCAGTTAAAAGTCGGATGTCGTATATACGTTTTGTTTTCATCCGGCAAAAGGTCGTTCATAATTAGTAATTAAAACACCAAATTGCTTATTAGTGTAAAATTGAGAGGTTTATAATACTTATTTATAATAATAAAATAATAAACATATAAAGACACCACATAATATTTGTAACCAGCATCTCCTTATATAATCAAATCAAATTGTTTATTCCCAACTGTAAAAAAAAATACTCTTGTATCTTCTGCCTATTTTCTAAATTAAATCTGGTGTAAACAATTGCTTTTGAAAATGTTTATTCAGTGTTACCATTTTATTAGAAAAAATATTAATTAAATAAAACAGTTTCGTAAATAGACCTAGATGTGAAAATGTAAATGTATAATTAGCATAAAATACAGGGAGGTACCTAACGACCGACTTTTCCGGAACAGATCAAAACATTCAAAAAGTACTCCTCATAGAAAATAGCTTGATCTGGTTTTTTTGTAAAGGAGGTCTAAGATTTTTATACTTTGACCTTTGGTTGTACATTCTTGTTTGGTGCCTTCCTGAATAAGCAGCCGTTTATAAATGTGTCTTGTATTGGTTCTCCGTAATTTATAACGACTATTCTAATCTAAGGCCTTTCTCACAACTCATTGGATATGACAGACTCCAGGTAAATCGTTCATATCCTACTAATATTATAAATGTGAGAGTTTGTGTGTGTTTATTTGTTTGTTACTCCTTCAAGCTAAATCTACCGAACGGGTTCTCTTGAAATTTGGCGCACAGATAGAGGGTGACTTGGATTAACACATAGTACAGTCAGTTGCTATCCCGAAAAAATCTGCCTGTGAGATGCTAACTACGGGATTAAAACCGACTTCCACGCGGGCGGAGCCGCGGGCGTCCACTAGTTTACCATAAAACTATCGACCCGGTTAAGTATCTAAAATATGTGAAAGTAATCGCATATTGAACGGGTTCAATTTGTATTTCATCAGTGTCTTTGGAGAGGAAACTTCACCCGCTTCACGTGGATAAAAAAGTCTTGGCCCAGACACTGATTAAATCGTCTCTCACAGACATATGAGGCCTAGTGATGGGCGATTGTTCTAAAAACGGACAATCGAATTATTCGAATGATTTTGTAAATGGTATTCGAATGATCATTCGTCATTCGAATGAAAATTATTAATTCGAATGATCATTCGCTATTCGGATGATTTTCGATCGATTAAATTCATTCGAATGAATTTTGTGCAAAGAAAGTTTAACATTTAATACAAGATCTCATTAAAATTTAATGTTTTTTTTACATATTTTATGTAATTTTATTTTTCATATTTTCATTTTATAATTTCATTACGATTATTCTCAATGCGATTTAAATACAAATCGTCCAAATTCATTCGAATGAGTCGAATTCATTCGAATGATTGTTTTTCATTCGAATAATCATATTAAACAATCGAATAATTCGAATACCTCCCTATTCGAATGATCATTCGAATAAATCATTCACATTCGCCCATCACTAATGAGGCCAATGATGATGAAGCTGACGATGATGATGACCATAAAATATAGCTTGGTACCTGTGACGGTCAGCTTCGGACATATGGTCAATTTCCTTTGTTTACTTCTGTATAGATCTGTTTAACGTCACAGGTATCAAGAAAATTTTACGGAGTATATTTACCATTATTTTGTTAAACAGGTCTTCAAAAAATATCTTTTGTAACTTGTATTGTAGCTCTGTGAGATTGGCCTCCGATTAGACGTGTATACTATTGAAAAATCGAAATATTAAAATAAATGTAACTGTTGAAAACTAGGGAAGGTATTTTTAGATAAAGAAAAACTGATATTGGCTTTTGGAAAAATATCTTCATGTTTGATAGCTTATTCGCACGTATAAGTGCAAAAATATTTATATTATCTATGTTGTATGTATATGTATAAATATTAAAAAAAAACAGTATACACTTAGTCACTCTCACTACTGCTTTGTAAATCCTTTTAGGTACTGTGAGAATTACACTATTAAATCTAATATTTTACGTCACAAAAATTGACTGTTTCGGTAATTCTGGGTCGAGTTTGTATACTTTTTGTAGTACAATTGTCACTGAGTATGAGAAATTACGATGGCTTCCGTTTCTTTTCATATAAATCAGCTTTATCCTAGATTTTATAAACCAAAAAAATTATACAGGGTGTGAGGGACAGTTCTTCGAATACTGAAAAGGTGTTCTTCGAATTCAGATCAGACCATGAAACTGAACAACTTCCCAAAAGAATATATTTCAGGAAAAGTTTTTTTTACTTCCCGTAGTAAATGCAAGATTGTGATTTTGTGTGCGTCGTTTTTTTTTGTTTCCTGGCTTAGGTTTTAGGGGAGTTTGCAAACATACATACATACATATATCACGCCTTTATCTTTTGTGGGGTAGGCAGAGTGTTAACGGCCGCAAGAATGCATGAATAAATGAATTAGGGGAGTTTCATGATCTGGATGCACCTATAGCAATATTCAAACGCCTAACCCTTACACCCCGTAATACCCGCTTTAGATTTGCCACAGTTCAAAAAAATAATTTTGCTGTAATAGAAAATGCACTGCTCTAACAAAAAAAAAATTAGGTACTTTTATCCTTTATTATCAAATTAAATTATAATCAGTGACACTTCTATAGAATAGTAGACACAATAATTATTAACGCAAGTGAGATAGCAAAGTATTTTTAGAATTCGACACTTAGGGGTCGAAATAAAATATTTAGCTAATTTTAAATGATGTTGCTAAATGTAGTATCTTAGGTGTGATTATAAGGCCCGAGGTTTTTTATGTATATTTGATTAATTCTATATAATATTTCACAGCTATTTCGCGAATCCTTTCATTATTAAGTTGTTTGAAAAAAAAGAAAAATTAGGTAAGCGCTTAAAATAAATAATCGTCAATTATATCGTTAATGCAACCGATTTTTCATATTTATGGCAGTTTTCCTTACGTACGAGTGACTCCGGAAGATGGTACAGAATTTCCGCATAACAATTACAATATTTCCGGTTTGAATCTAACGGAAAATGCCGCCATTTTGCGGAACTTTTTATTTGAGAAAAACGCTTAGAAACGGAATTATATTGAATACTCTCGGGCCCAGGAAACTAGCAGTTTGGATTTGTACCTATTATTAGTATTATAGTATAGAATATATAGTCTGTATTTTACGCACTGGTTATCCGGTCGGTACCGGCAAAATTAGAATACCTACATGTGAAATTGTGTTTATATTGATACCTATAAACAATAAAAACAAATTACAGAGTTTAAGTATGTTATGTAACAGTCTTGCCCGCTGAATATTAATTACGAAATAGAACTACTTATCCCTTGGGAAAAGTAAACTATAAACTGCGAAGATAATAAATATTTTCATCCTCTTTAGAAAGCTTGCAAAAAAAATACCGCTCGCGAGATTTGTACCTACGACTTTCGCTACTACTAAAACTAAGTACTGGCGACGCCTTTCCAATCGATGCATGCGAAATTATGCTTATGTATTGGTCAATAGTTTGGAACTAACTCCGAGAGACTAATTCATTTTCAGCTATAGGACCACTTTTGCACAGTCTCTGAAATACATTTTTACCATCACACAATTTTACATTGATATGATGGCTAATTTACATTTAGAATTACATACATACACAAATCACGCCTTTATCCCTCGCGGAGTAGGCAAAGCGTTAACGATCGTAAAATTACGGTTGCTATCGCCACGTTTGACAAGTATTAAGGGCCCTTTCAGGTGATTCGTGTATCACTGTAGTGACAGGTTATCAGTCCGTCGCCTAAAGTTGCAATATACATGAAACACTCAAGTCCCTTAGTTGCCTCTTACAACACCCGCGGGAAGAAATGGGTAGATGCCATTCTAAGCCGACATCACACGGCAATAGATACCTACAGTTTAATATCATTTGGAACGTACAAATATAGTTTTTAATTTATGTTGGTATGTAACGCCGTTTAATATAATTATTTTGTGATATGCTTTAATTTTAAGTCTGTTTAATTATAAATCCAAATTTATTAAAATTTTACCATAGTTTAGTTAGACTAGATAACTTATGTTATAAATACAATATATATTTTTTAGTTAGTAAAAGTGGAACCCAATTTTCTATTGTCTTGTTTTGTCTGTAATTTGATTACCTTACATACATATAGCTACATGCATATTACTGTTTGTGTACATTTTGATGTACATAGTGTACCTACCTATCACTTTATTTATTTTGGATGAATAAATTGCTTGAATAATCTATTTGCATTTATTAATATTTTCCTGGCAAATCAAGTTCACAACTAGGTACTTTAAAAATTTAAGTAAATATAAAAATGTCCAATAACTGCAAATATTTTACGGAGTGAAACGGTCCAATGAGGATTTTTTGGACTGGTAGCTTCCTTGGGTGGAACTAGATGGCGCTCCTAAACTGAGGAAAAGCTGTCAATTGACAAAAAAAAACTACGGTATTATCTATGAGCCGAGACGCCCGTGACGTCAAAACAAAAACTTTGTTGTGTTGTGGTTTTGTTTGGTTACTTTCTTCCTAAAGTTATTCAATAGGTAATGATGAGTTCTCGGTAGGTAGTCAACGTTGTCAGGCTTACAGCAGTACGTAAAAACAATCTCGACTGATGGGCGGACAAGCGATGACTGAACTGAAGACAGACAGGAAGGAGAAGGACAGATAATAACCTTAATAATAACAACTTGCACCATCATGCATGAATACCATAAACAATAATGTTGCCGCTTTCTAAATCGCAAGTCCTTCAAAAGTAAGTTTACTGGCGTATATTTTCGATATGAGGTACGGAAAGTAAGCAGTTTTATAAATTATGAGTTGATTATCCTAAATTAAAACATATGTCTACAAAATATTAAAATAAAATACAATTTTTAACGCAATTTCATTACCCCTACTTATGGGAAATCCATACTAAGCATTTCCCTCATCCCTGGGCGCCACCTATTAGGAAATTAACGAACAAAAAAAAAGTGGCCCATTAAACTGAATACCGTTCCCCATAGAACTTAGGTCGAAATGTGAATTTTGTTCAGTTTCATTCATGGACTGGTTCATCGTAATTTTATTACACCTTCTTAAATTTTTTTAATAAACGACAGCCATGGGAATCGAACTGCTACGTCATATATGTCTGAGTTATGGCCTAAGTTAATTATTTTGTTATAAATAATTCGTGAGTCCGACTCGCACTTAGCTATCCATTTAAAATTAAAAATCAAAAATATAGTCGATCGACTGACCCTTTGTATGGTCACATCACTAGCATAGTTACGCGCAGAAACCGCAGCCATCTTGAACGGAATTTGACGTTTGCTTGCTTGCTTCCTCCTGTCGATTGATTTCTGAATTTGTGAAAAGTACACTGCTCTTTCTAGTTCGCCTTTGTGTGTTTTCGCCGCCTTTTCGTTCGATGTAATTATAAAAATGTGATAAAGTACAAACAAAAACAAGCCTAAGACAGATTTATTGTCAAAATATGCTTGGAATTGACCTATAATAAAGACATAATGGCAATTTCGTCAAATGATGGACTTGAGGAATTTATTAGCTTCGGGCTGAAGACCTGCCCTCGTGAAGATTGTCGCATCTGCTTGGCAAATGAAGGAGTATTGCCTATATTCGGTGACCAAAACAAACCGGATATATCTTTAGAAATAGTTACATTCGCCGGCATACAAGTCATCAAGGATGACGACTTTCCTCAATTCATCTGCTCAACGTGCTTCAACACTCTGGAAAACGCTATTTCATTTAGAAATACAGCAAAAAGAACAGACGCACTCCTTAAACGACGACGAAAGCGCCTAACTCAAGCGACACAACCTAAAACTGATGAGACTATCATTGATGTTGAAATGGAGATCCCAAAACCATCAACCATACCTACCACATCTGACCCAGGCATGATAAAGCTACAAACAACTTCATACGACAAGGTTGTATCTCATACATATGAAATTGTTCCAACTATGATGACTATGCACGATGTAAAACCTACTAAGCCCAAAATTGATTTTGTGTCTGTGCAAGTTTCTGATATAATAACAGCAACAATACAACAACAAGATATGAACTATTGTAAAACGGAAACCTACATGAATGATACCAGTCCTTCACACAATGAGAATATGAATACTGCTAACATGCATCTTCAGAACAATCATTATGAAAATGATAACTCTAATGATCATGACAATGGAAGTGATATGATGCTGCTGATGGGACCTAGTGACATGAAACCTGCTGAATACACAAACCTTGAAAATGCAAAGCTACCAGACAACAAACCTAAACCTGAAAATTTCTACTGCAAATTCTGTAAACTAAATTTTCCAACTTCAGAAGAATATGAAGAACATCGTAACACAATACAACATAAAAGAAATTATGTAATAAGTTTTCTACCCAAGAAAAGATCTGCCAATGACAAAGATGGTACAGGGAAAGAAAGGAGATGTTCAAGACCAAAGGATCAACAGTGCCATATTTGTAATGAACTTTTCACAAAACTTCAGTTTCCCAAACACATGCTGGATGAACATGATGTAAAAGTACCTTCAGCTAACACAAAAAAGGAATGTAAGATATGCAACAAGATGATTGACCGCAGATCTATGCCCCGGCATATAAAGAGGAAACATGAAGATGATGGAAAAGAAATGCAGCCAAAAGTTAAACTGGAGTGCCCAATATGCAAAAAAGTGTTTGCTAAGCAATACTTCCCTCTCCACATGAACAGACACAAAGAGATTGAAAACAAAAAATATGTATGCGATCAGTGTGGAAGAAAATTTGCTTTCAAGTCATCATTTAACACCCATCGGTTGGTTCACACTAATGAGTACCCGTTCAAATGTGACTACTGTCCTTACCAAGGTCGTACAAAGGGACTTCTGAAGATCCACATGCGCACACACACTGGGGATTACCCATTCAAATGTACTCAGTGTGAGACACGCTGTCTAACTAAGAGTAATTTGAATTGGCATATGCGCAGGCACAGAGGCCCTATAGACTTTGTCTGCGGAGCTTGTAATAGAGGTTTCTACAGTAAACTACAACTGGAAAGGCATATAGCTGTAACACATTATGGGCAGAAAAATCATGTATGCACTTTCTGTGGATCAGCATTTGGATACCGCAATGGATTGATGCGTCACTTGAGAAAAGTGCATAAACGACCGAAAGTCAGAGGACCGGGGAAGGCAAAAGCATACTTGCTACCGCCACAAGAACAGGATATTATACAAAATAAACCACCAGAACCTCAGATGGTGCCGGCACCGCAAGCGCCGCCTACGTATATGGTTCAAAATTTTGTTTACTAGATGATAGATGTTTAAAATAATCTATTCATGTTATAATTATATTCCTATGTTAACAACTATAGATACTGTACCTGTACATACCTATTCTATAGTAAGCTACTATCATAGATATCATATTAGAACAATATAATAGATACTAGGAATGTAACACTGCCTGCAGGTCCCAACTGTAAAGAATGCTTAAGAATAAGAATGGGGGTGTGGATCTACTCTCAGTCACCTTGCGCATGAGGGTGATATTTCACATCATTTCTCTTGTTGGAATACATAATAAAAATCATGTTTAATGTTTAAGTAAGCCTAAATTAAATATTCCACTGGTATAGAAATAAAATAATTTAAGTAGTATCAAAGTATATTCACTTTTTTATTATTTGAGATTTTTTTTTGTTACGCGGCTTTCGCGCGCTACACCAAAAATTGCCATCTTCATCGAAAAGTATAAATAAACCTATTATATTTTTGCTGCGAAAGCCCACTTTAGCGAAACTGTAGCGTTGTCGGCGGCAAATTTGATTTGAATGTTATTTAAAATAGGCGACGTCGAGTTACGGAAATAGTATTCGGATTTTTTCAGAGTCGAGTGCTGGCAACCCTGCAGCCCTGCAACCCTGTCAGTCAAGTCAATCGGATCAACAATTTATTTATTATTTCTATTTTCTCTTTTTACGTGCAGTCTACTCAAATCCATCCCGATCTAATGCTAACGTTTGTCATCATATATCGTTTAACAATATCGTGACATTATCACTTTGCCGGAAATGGCGAATTCAGTGTCACCACCAAACATTAGCAAGACGATTATTAGACCCGAGTGCCGAGTGTGTCTGAAACAGGATGGGCATCTGCCAATATTTGGCGATGCAACTAAACCAGACATATCTATGGAGATGTCACAATTTGCAGCCGTCCAGCTGCAAGAAAACGATGGTCTACCCAAATTTATTTGTGAAAACTGCTTCAGACTTCTGGAGGGGGCAATACTATTTCGGAAATTAGCAAAGCGCTCTGATGCACTGTTGAGACGCAGAAAAAAGAAGGACGAACAGGAACAAGCTCAATCCAGCTCTTCTGCAGTTGTGGAAAATGTGGAATATGAAGTCAGAGTTCTAGTACCAGTGAATTCGGAAAGTTTAGAAAACAGCCATGAATATTACCTAAACCAAGGTGTTAATAATATAAACTTTGTATCAGTTGATGTGGAACAAACCCCGTTTGAGGAAATGTACCTAAGAAACGAAGAAGTTGTAGACAACACTGTACACAAGAGTTATGAATCCGGAGGTAATGGAAATGAGAATGCATCACAAGAGATGACACCAAATGCAACAGCAACAACAACTAATTTATACAACTGCAAGTATTGCAATTTAGGTTTCAATTCATCTGATGACTATGAAGAGCACCGTACAACGGTTCAACATAAAAGAAACTATGTCATGAGTTTTCTCCCTAAAAAAAGAACGAAACAGTTTGGCCAAGCTAAAAAAACAGTCAGTCCTAGAGATCATTTCTGTGAGTTCTGCAACAGGGTTTTCACAAAAGTGCATTATCCCAGACATATGCTGAGTAAACACAAAATTATTTTGAATACTTCTCACTCTCAGGCAAAAAAAGAGTGTACAATCTGCAATAAAATGTTCCATCCCGCTGCGCTTGCTAGTCACATGAAACGAATACACGGTAGTGAATCAGAAATGACACCGAAAGTTAAACTGGAATGTCCAATATGCAAGAAGATGTTCTCCAAACATTTTTACCCTCTGCACCTTCAAAGACACAAACAGGGTGATTCAAAAAACTATATCTGTGATCAGTGTGGCAAAAAATTCTTCTTCAAATCATCATTCTTTACACACAGGCTAATTCATACGAATGCTTTACCGCATAAGTGTGAATACTGCCCTTATCGTGGTCGCACCAAGGAACTGCTTAAAATACATGTTCGCACACATACTGGAGAATACCCATACAAATGCACACAGTGTGATACCCGCTGCTCTACAAAAAGCAATTTAAATTCGCACATACGACGCCGTCACCGTGGCCCTATTGATTACGTCTGTGAAACATGCAGTAGAGGATTTTATAGTAAAGTTCAACTAGACAGACACATATCAGTGATTCACTATGGTGTTAAAAATCATAGCTGCCCTGTCTGTGGTGCTGCTTTCGGTTACCGGCATGGTTTAGTTAGTCATTTAAGAAAGGTTCACAAACTACCAAAAGGACAAGGGAAACCCAAGGCAGTATATTTGCAACTTGAAGAGGAAGGATTATTAACTGCAGCTCCAGATTTACAGCAAGATATGCCATTACTATGATCTTAAAAGGAATATTACGATAATTTCTTTAATAAGCATGTAGTGTATATTAGCTCTATCTTTAGATTCTACTTTTATGTAAGTAAAAAATGTGTAATCCTGTAATAATAATACCTACATATATCACTCTGTATTTGTTTCCCAATAAAAATATTCAATCATTTTGTTCCAAGTTTACAGAGACCCTTGTTTAACTTCTCCAGTAAAAGATCCCGTTACAATTAATAGTTACAAGTGTATATAAAATGAAGTCGCTTTACGTTTCTGTTGATCTTCCATGGACATTGTAACTCCTAAACGATGCAACAGATATTGATGAGCTTTTTTTAAATAGGTAGTGATTTAGAAAATAATTGTAAGGAAGGCAGAATTCTTTTATTTTTTAATACGTGCCGGGGAACCGATCAGCAGCGGGTGTAAACGCATGGTATTGGCAGCACTGACCTCTGTAATTTATTTATTTATTTATTTATTTATTTATTTGAAAACATTACATAGGAACAGGTTACCTTAAATCTATGTAAGTACTAATATAAAACAATGAGATCACATTGAGATCATCTTACAAGCTAATAACTTAATATAGTAACAAAAATTAGAATTAAAAATAAGAAAATAACAACTAATTTGGTTGACATAATTATAACTCCTCACAGAACTCTAAACACTTATTACTTAATTTTGACCATCTGTCTGCAAAAATATCCGTGTCCGGGTTTGCGTCTAAGAGCTGCCTAATGAAACGAAGCCCTCGAAGTAGTGGAGACTGCTGGTGTGCTACAGTGCGACAGGTTGGCAGCGCCAGCAGCTTGTGCCCGCGGCCGCGCATATAACTGTCCGGGACGTATAGCTGAAGTGCTTCAGATACAAGCTCCGGACAGTCATACTCGCCGCGGATAATGCGGCATACCGTGAGGGTGAGCTGGTAGTTACGCCGAGTCTCGAGAGAGTTGAAACCCAAGGTGCCTTGCAGGAAGGCAGTGGGGTACAGAAAGGGATAATATCCGTAACATTTCTTGTATAATGCACGAAGGAAGGCCTTTTGAACTTGTTCAAGAATCAATTTGTACGAACTCTGGCAGGCTTATTTCAAAACAAGTGTAGGCCGCTAATTTTATTTTATTACATACCTATTATTATTATTTTATTACGCATGCGTGCGTGCATTGCATCGCTGCTCGGTGAATGCAAATGACTGCAGCGGTTAATCGACCGATTATGGTTAAGTCGATATCTTTACCTTAGCTCCATCACTATATCTGTCAATAATGACCCTTCCTGACTCCTGACTGTACTGCACAGCATGATATTGGCCGACATCGTATTGTCGCTATTGTATAGTAGCCAGTAGGAGTTTCTATAATAAATTTTTGAAATTATGATTTTTAAAATTAAAAATCGGATAAGACCTAGGAGCCGTGGTAGGTAGGTAATTTCATTTCTGCTTATTTATAAACTGGAAAAGTATTTTGCTTTTGGTTACCCCTCAGACTACAATAAAAAAAATTACCGCGAAGCTCTGCTGCATGCAGTACAGCTGCATTTCAGTCACGGTTTTATTCACATCAGACCACCGAAAAACAGTGTCGTACATTGTCATGCCGTGCAATATTATGTCAGACCACATATCATCATGTCGGGTATTATCGAAACTCAAGTCGAGCGAGACATGTTGTTGTTTTGTTATTTTCCCCTTGATTTTACTATCTTAAATCTTTACTCCATGTAGGGGTGTATAGTATTACTTGCTATCTTTATTTCAAAACGAATTGTGTTACACTCAACACAATATGCTAGCACTGAAATTGATATAAATAAATACATGCTTAGACCAACCTGGTTTCCAGAAATTGATAGCGGGAGCGTCCATCCAGTGCACTATGGCGACCCCAGATCATTATTCCGCGCTAAACGAATGTCGGATATGTGTAAACAACGAAGGGGCCCTGCCAATATTTGGTGATCTAAACAGCCAAGATATATCTGCCGAAGTTGCGATGTGTGGGGGCATTCAGCTCGACGAAGGTGATGGTTTTCCGAAGTTTATTTGCCATACTTGCTTCAACTTGCTCCAAAGTGCCTTATCTTTTAGAAGATCCGCTAAAAATGCTGATGCACTATTCAGGCAACGAGTCAGATTATCTAATGTGCAACAGGAATCGGTCAAAGTAGAGTATGAAATACAAAACATTTCTGATAGCAACATTGGAACTAGATTAGCAGAACCTGACATTGACTTTGTATCTGTAAAGTTTGATGATGCAGCAGAAGAAGAAACAGCTGATTATAAAAGCGAATCCACGGAGGAGCAGGTTATCGAAGAACATATTGTAGACTTTGGTGAAGATGAGATCATAGAAAATGAAAATGAAATGGTCATGCTGATTGTTTCCGATGAGAAACAAGTAAAACCTTATCATTGTAAATATTGCGATTTAGACTTTGAAGCCTTAGAACAATATGAAGAACACCGGAACACAATTGAACATAAAAGAAAGTATGTTATAAGTTTTTTACCAAAAAAATCAAGAATGAATACTACCCAATATTCAGTTCAAGAGAAAGAAACTGTGCACCCCAAGGACCAGAAATGTGAAATTTGTAACAGAATGTTTACAAAACTTCACTACCCACGGCACATGAACACGCAGCACAATATGAAAATGGAAACATCTAGATCCACAACAAAAAGAGAATGTACAATATGCCATAAAATGTTTCATCCTGTGGCATTAAGTCGTCATATGAAAAAGGTCCATTCCGATGAGAAAGATTTACCAAAGGTCAAAGTGGAATGCCCAATCTGCAAAAAGTTGTTTTCCAAAGATTTCTACCCGTTACATATGCAGAGACATAAAGAAGGCGATACTAAGAAATATATCTGTGATCAGTGTGGTAAAAAATTCTATTATAAATCCACATTCTATACCCATCGCTTAATCCATTCTAAGGACCTTCCACATAAGTGTGAGTATTGTCCTTACCGGGGAAGAACTAAAGGGCTGCTAAAAACCCATGTACGCACTCACACAGGAGACTATCCATATAAATGTGATCAATGCGACACCAGGTGCATTACAAAAAGCAATTTAAATGCCCACATGCAACGGCACAGGGGACCGGTTGACTTCATTTGTGATTCTTGCCATAGAGGGTTTTATACCCGACGTGAATTGCAGAAACACATCTCTGTAATACATCAGGGAATTAAAAATCACGTTTGCAACTTGTGTGGCATGACGTTTGGTTATCGCCATGGTCTTATGAGTCACCAACTGAATGTTCATAAGAGAGCTAAAGGTGTTGGAAAAGCGAAAGCAGTCTACTTAAAACTGGAAGAAGAAGAAGCGCTTGAACAAACCATTAATGAATCATACAAAAACTAGGTATATTTTAAGATAAGACATGAGAAATATAAGGTCCGGTTAGATGCCTCTTACTTTGCCGCGGCCCTATGGGCGTGCGCTGCGTCATGCTTATAATACTACTGTAGTAGTGATAAGTAGTATTATAATATCTGTGGCTGTACTAATACACCGAAGTTCAATCATGTCTGCATTGTTGAGAAGTAAAGAACAATGGACCGAGTAAATTGGATTATTGTATTATTCTTAATTAACTTTGTGTGTTATGTAAGGTGTAAAGATATTAGCTCCAAGTATTTTAAGGGGTAAAGTAAATCAGACTATTAAACTGAACTACATACTTTCTCCAAGGAATATAGGTTGAAATATGAGATTTTTTTTTGTATATACATACATAAATCACGCCTTTATCCCATGCGGGGTAGGCAGAGCGTTAACGATCGTAAACTTACCATCGTTATCGCCACGTCTGACAAGTACTGAGGGCCCTTTCAGATGATTCATGTATCACTGTAGTGACAGGTTGTCAGCCTGTCGCCTAAAATTGTAATACACACGGAACCCTCGAGTCCCTTAGTTGCCTTCTACAACACCCGCGGGAAGAAATGGGGTGATGCTATTCTAAGCCGGCATCACACATCAGCATTTGTACCACCAAAAAATTTGGTCAATTGGTAGTTTTGTGTGGGAGGTCCAAAATTATTTTTTCGTATTTCGACCTATGTTCCTTGGGGAAGGCTTTTCAGTTTCATGGGCTGGTTCACCCCTTAAAATATTTGCAGCAAATTTTTATTACACCCTATATGTTTATCTCTGATAAATTATGAACAAGTTATACATTAGGTATAATTATTGTTTTTAGTTATTGTGTTGTAAATATATTTAATTATACAATAATTTAATTAAGTACATATATGTCTTTATCTTTTCTAGCAAATCCAAAAAAATATACTATGTAGGTATAATAAAATATTCAAGGGTGCCCCTTTAGGTACAGCAATGGAGATGATAAATATGATTTATCAAATTATTAACTGTACCTCTCAGGCTGGTTTCAGAGCGGCGCGTCTCAGCAGCGCTGCTCGGGCGCGCGTCTGGGCAGCGAGCGCGTTCGCTGTGAAACGACATTCAGACGCGCGCGCTTCGTTGTGGTGTACGGTCGAGTGCAGAGAATCATTATGCCAGCAAACGTAATCACTATATTAGCTATATATGTTACATGGAAAAGAGTGCAACAACGACGTCTTAAAAGATTGCAAGTCGACGCTACTGGCAATCGAAGGAGATCCGACCGCGGCGCGGCCGAGACGCGGCCCAAGACGCGTCACTATGAAACGCTACATACAATCTAGTGTAATGCAAGGCGCGCGCGGCTGGGCAGCGCTGCCGAGACGCGTCGCTCTGAAACCAGCCTCAGACACCCTCTGTGCGCCTAGCCTGCTTGTCTCGCTCTTGGCAGATATTTTACATACATACATATTAAATACATTAAACATATGTATTATATACAAATTACAAATAGATATTAAATACATAATAATGGGTATCCAGGTAGGTACCTAGCACGAAGTACCTTTTGTAGGTACCTAGGTTCCTACCACAAAGTACCTTTTATATATGGGGGGGGTAGTTCCTACCTACCTGGATCAAATTGGGGACGTTTTAAAGAAAGGGTACTGGGTATCCCTTTCCAAAGATGGTTCCGTGCTCTGTGGCCTATGCAACGAAGCTACAGGCTACAAGTCTACAGGTGAAATTCGATGTACATTGCGTAGCCGGTGGGACATTATAAAACCAGGATTTTTACCCGCTACGCAATGTACATCGAATTTCACCTGTAGAATTGTAGCCTGTAGTTTCGAAAAACGAGGCACTGGACGTTAAGGCGACGGTCTTGACTGCAGAAATCACTTGTATTTTATTAAGTACTAACTTTTTCTATAATAATAAGTCCGCGTTAATTCGATCAATATTCATACTTTTCATGTATGTCACATCGCAGATGAGAATTGACGAAATGTGATACCTAAGGGTTTTAAGGTAACTACGTAGCCCTAAAACTATTTTTTAACCTAATGTGAATAGTCGTATTAGGTATTTCATTATTTAAATTAATACGATATCAGAACATAAAAGAAGTAGGTACTTAACTACTTTTAATTATATTTCTAATTTAATGCTTGTTCATTTATTGATTACAGAACATTTCCCTATGTATCGTATTCCAAAATGGCGCTGCGTTTCAAAATTTTGTTCTGTGCCGTCCTAATTTTCCTTAAATACCGATTTATACTGGCTGATGATACTAATAATACTATAAAGCTAAATAAAAGCACATCGGATAAGATGGCGGCGGCGGCGGCGTCGAAAGGGTTAGGTAAGATACAAAAAGTAGCCTGCGAGAATCGAGACCAACGGCTTTGATTCTATCGGGACATATACTATTCTTGCCACTTTCATAACTAACCTTTTCTGACTCAATGACCCAAAATGGATCTTGGCCTTCCAAACGAGCTTCCTCCACTGATCCCCGTCCTGCGCCACCTCTTTCATTAACACCTACTCTATTTTTATAGCATACGATTGCAAGTAAAAAAATATTCTTGCCGTGTGGTGGTTAAACCAAAAAGTATCACACCATTTTCTCCTATGGGTGTCGGTCGCAGAAGGCGATTGGGTAGTCAACTCTAATTCACATCGCATGTCTCAGACGCGACGGCTAAACGTGCCCTCCAAAGCACGGAACCATCTCTCTTATGAACAATCAGGTGTTTCAGCCTGCTATGTCCTATTACTGTGTGATGCCGGCTTCGAATAGCAGCACCCCATTTCTTCCCGCGGGTGTCGTAAGAAACAGGCAACAAAGGGACTAGAGGGTTTCGTGTTTATTACAACTTTGGGCGACAGGCTGACAACCTGCCACTGCAGTGAGTGATACACGAACCTACTGAAAGGGCCCTCAGTACTTGTCATGTCAGACGTGGCGATAACGAACATAATTTAACGATCGTTAACGCTCTGACTACCACGCAAGGGATAAAGGCGTGATATGTGTATGTGTATGGTTAACGATATAATTTGCGTGGCAGGCAGTCGCACGGCATTTACCACTGCGCCATTCGCTCTCAAGTAGACGTAGGCATTACACATGCCAAGTTAAATAAGAAAATTCCTGTAATATAACCACTCTTTATTATTAAATTCCAATAGTAAATGATAAATATTTTAATACTTTAAATAACAGGCAAAATATTTGATTAAAGTAATAATGCTTTTCTAACCAGTTTCTAACCCACAGAGCAACTGCAGCGGAGCGGTAAAATGATCTCTGGACTCTGTGGGCAAATTTTGCCGTCTCGCTGCAGCGCAAACGTGGCACAAGAGATCTTTATACAGATTTTAACTAAACCGCACTGTAACTGCACAGTAGAGTTGATGAGGATTCCTCTTCCGCATCCTCATAACGCGGAAGTTCCGCAACTTTTGAAGTTCTTCACCCGCTACAGCTTCCACATAAAAAATGTTTAAAATTCTTTTTTCGTTTCCGCATCATAGATTTAAAAAAGCCTATCTTCATAGCAGTGTGAACTAAAGTATTCTTTTTCGTTTCTTGTCTCTTTCGACCGCTTCTTTATCCGCATCCTCTTCCTCATAAGCATCCATATCCTCCAAGTTGCAGTTTGTTACTTCCTCTTTCGCTTCATCTTCCTCATAACTGCTCCCTCATCAACCCTACTGCACAGCAGAAGCGCGCTCAGAGAATATCGTGCCGCTCCGCTGAGGATACACTATCGCTAGTTCGTGACTGCAAACGATTTGAGGGAATGACGTAGAAACGCAGTTACTACTTCTACAGTCCTATGCCATACTCACCACGCTTGGCAGGCGGATTGGCGAGGGTAGTGCAAGATATTGTAGATATTCTTTCACAGATCACAAAGAACGTTGCTGCCGTTCCCTGGATTCATCCCTTAATCGCCTTTTATAACACCCAAACCGGTACCACATGGTATACATTATGTAGTTAAATGCAATTCAAATGCCCCGCGCCGCTCCGATGCAGTGCAGGACGACTGTACGGCGTGCTGTTGTTAAGTTCAAAAAAGTTTTTACCGTATGCTTTTCTTAATGTAGGTACTTTATAATACTTATAGAATACAACGTGTGGTTTAAAGAAACGTCGTACTTTTTCTAACACCTTGTATACATCAATTTCAGCAATAGAGAAGGCTTTGCGTTATGGATTTCAAAATACGCATGAATGTAAGGACTTTGAAAAGGCATTCATATGCGTTAGCAAGTGTTTAGACTTGGGGTATGATGCCAGTCGCGCCGATAGAAAATGTAAGTGTACTTGTTTCAAAGTAAAAGACAAAGCGAAGTACACGGTTCCAAGACTTTCTAGCGCTACAAAGAAGTTCACAACACCAACAACAAAGTTGCCAATATGGGCTCTACCGAAGGGTTACACGGGCGAAAGCCAGGTATCGAAAATACCTTTGTCGGGTGCTAATCAAACAGACAATGAACATTCCGGTGGTGAAAGTAAAACAGAAAGTACTGGACAAGGGGGTAATGAACCAATGGCACATATCGAAGAAGCTCTTGAAACAGATGCACCAGCTTCTACTCACAGTGATGCAGAAGTAACTCATGAAGACACTTCTGAAACAGCAGATGCTGAACATGACGATGCCCCTGTTAGTGGTGATGCAGAGGCAGATGCTCATGCTGAAGAAACAGAAGCACCTGAAGAACCACCACCAGAATAATGGTGATGATAAACCAATAACAGTTAATGAAGATTAAAATATTACTTTTGAAACAATAAATAATAATTGTTTTATTTTTATATGGCTCAGTATAAATTATTATAACCAATATTTTTCTTGTGTTCAGACCTACAGTTCAGTCATATTTTGAGTAGAAGAATGCTGTTTCAGAATTTTCAGAGAGTTACAAAAAGGTTAGAAAGTTCAAAAAATCAGTAATTTGATGCACTTGAACGTATGGGTTGCTGACTTGGGATGGCGCCACCCCATATTTAGCTATGAGTCAGGGAATATGCAACAGCATTCCCAGTGATCTATTTTACAACAACTTGCACTGCGGTCGCCAATCTGCATGCCGAGCGTGGTGAGTATGGCAAGACCCCCCAAATTAGGAAAATGCTTAGCCAGAATCATCTTTATTCTTGTTCTTCTTCATCAATCTGGGTTTCCCAATGTTTTTGGCATATGCCTCTCTTAATCTTCTCACAATGTCCCGGCGCGATCCTTGATGTCGTCAGTCCAACTGGCGGGTGGTTTGCCTACGCTGCGCTTCCCGAGGCGGGGGTCTTCAGTCCAAAACGCATCTACTCCATCTTTGGTCTTTTCGGGGACACATGTGCCCAGCCCATGGCCATTTCAGCTTGGCGACTGGAAGTCCGATATCCTTACAGGAGTAGGCCTGATGACCTCGTTCCGGATTTTGTTGCGTAATGATATTCCGAGTATCTTGCGCTCCATGCTTCTTTGCGTGACCTGGAGCTTGTGTATTATACCGTTCATTAATGTCCACGTCTCACATGCGTACGTCATGACTGGGAGTACACAATGATCATATTATACTTTAGTTTTGAGAGACTGTGGTATTTTTGACTCAAACTCGTGTTTCAACTTTCCAAATGCAGCACATCCCAGCTGAATCCGTCTCTTTATTTGCGCCCCAAGAGAAACACAGCTAACGTGAGTAGCTAAGGTAGACGTAATGTTGTTCCTGTTCTAGCTGCCTACCCTCCAGTATAATTGATTTTGTGATAAATCGGCTGTCGCCATCACCTTCGTCTTTCCCGTGTTCATTTTCTGACTGATTTTTGGTGAGACATGGTAGAAATGTCGTACAAACCGTCTAAAGTTTGCTGCATGTCCTGTACAGATGTGGCCACAATGACTATGTTGTCTGCGTATCGTAGGCGATTCAGGTACAAAACATTCACATTGATACCCTTCATATTTACTTTCCTGGGTCTTAATCTTAAATAAAAAACAATAATAATAATAAAATGTCCTCTATCGCAACTCGTCTGTCTATTTAACTGGCTTCTCCTAATTGCATTTCTGCTTGAATTTTTAAATATGTTGGTAACCGTCTGCCGAGCATTTTAGCTCTCTTGTGTACTGTACGTTCATGTTTCATTAAACCTGTACTATAGCCAAATGCCGCTCCACAAATTTTGCAAACATACTTCTTAATTCCTAAATGTACAACACTAATATGTTTTTGCAACTCCAATTTTGTGTAAAACCCTCGGTTACATGAGTCACAGATGAAAGGTTTGTTACCTGTGTGTGTACGCATGTGTCTATTCAAGTTACTTTTTGTAGCACAAGCTGTACTGCACTGGGTGCACTTGTAAGGATAGTCTCCGGTATGTGACCGCATGTGTGTCGTCAACAGAGCTTTACTCCTTCCACGGTAAGGGCAGTAGTCACATATGAATGGCAAATCATTATCATGATATGACCGGTGGCGGTTTAATTGATATTCAAATGCAAAACGCTGTCCGCATACATCACATATAAAATTCTTTTCCAAATCTCCTTCATGTAATCTCATATGACCTTTGTAACGACGCCGTTCAACAATTTTTTTACATACTCTGCACTCTACAGTTATTTTAACTTTTGGTACTAGTTCTGACTCTGGAACGTCCATTCCATGAGCTACTTTTTTATGATGACCTAAATTTTCTGGTTTGAACAAGTTTTTACACACAGGACATTCTTTCTTCGACGGATGCTCTATCCTTATATTGTGCACTTTTTTCATATGCTTCTTGTAAGAATTTTCAGTAAATTGTTTATTGCACTCAGTACACTTTTGGTTTTTTATGTACCTGCCTCTTTTCCGCCTCTTTTCAACTTTAATTTTTAGCTTGGTCCTGATTCCTTTAGAACTGTTTTTGATATGTAGTTTAGATGAATGGTGCTCTTGATAATCCTCTAATGATTTGAAATTTTTACTACACTCTGCACATTCATAATTTGGAACTTCTGTTGCTGATTCATTGCAGTCTATCGTATTTTTACTGTCATCATAATCATCATCATCATCATCATTGCTACTATGAAACAAACTTCTGCCATCTTCACCATCCAAAAAGTTTCTTCCACTATCGAGCATATCATGTGCAGGGTACTCGTCTTTTATATTAACAAGATTCTCTGATTTGTTTTCTATCATGCAGTCGGTCTCAGCTTTATTGACCGTCAAGAATTCTGGTTTTGCTGCGTTTACATCGTCATCGTCCAAGGCCTCGACTTTGACGGTAATAAACTGGCCTCTATGTCTCCGCCGCTGCAGCACACCTTCGGCACGCAGGGCAGACTTTCTGAAGGAAATGGCATTATCCAGTAACTTGAAACAAGCCTTGCACAGAACCTTCGGAAACTCGTCCTCTTTATCCAGCTGTATGCTGCCGAATATTGCAACTTCCAAGGAAATGTCAGGGTGGGCACCATCACCAAAGATAGGAATATTCCCTTTATCTTTTAAACACACTCTGCACTCTGTTTTAGTCTTCATTTTATTGCCATAAACAGTTTCATATTTTAGAAAATCAGACTTTCAGACTGTTCTGACATAAATAAAAAAAAACCTGTGACATGCCTATTTATTTTACGTTTTTGACTTGAGTAATTCTGCCAGTGTCAATTCGGTGGGTTATCGTAAGGTCTAGCGCAGACTTGCGACAAAACAGTTTCAAGACAGCTCCGCCTCGCCGGGCAAGCCGGTGAGGACGTTTCTCGGTCAGACAGAGTACACTTTTCGGGGTGTTTGGTCTTTCGTTAGGCGGTCAGCACCTGAGACGCATACATTGTTCAGTGCTGTGCTGCATTACTATGCAGTATGCACTCTTCATTACGTGTTGTCTGTCTTGTCTTATCGGACATAAAGTGATCTGTGTTCTTGTCAAAATGACATTTTGTTTTGTGTTCCTTCACTGATTTTCTCTTTGAATTTATTTTTATTGTGAATTTCTTTGTACTTACATTAAATCTAGAATACTGTAGCGGATTCGTTCTATCGCATTTCGAGAAATACTTAATAAATATATTTTCGTTAGTATTGTAGTGAAGTAAAGGCGATCAGTAAAGTGAACCCAACTCTGACCTAATTTTGTACGTATTTGGTGGTGAACTTGAGTATACGCACATGAAATGAAGACTAATATCGAGTGCAGAGTGTGTCTAAGGGAGGGAGGGAAGATTCCTATCTTTGGGGATAATAACAAACCCGATATTTCCGTAGAAGTCTCTACATTCGGCAGCATAGAGTTGAACAAAGATGACGATTTCCCGAAGGCTCTATGCAAAGCTTGTTTCAAGTTACTGGAAAACGCGATTTCGTTTAGAAAGTCTGCCTTGCAAGCTGATCTAGTGCTCCAACAACGCCACCAACAGAAATGCTTGTCAGCATCGGTTACGGTCAAAATTGAACCTAATGATGAAAATGCAACAAACATACCAAAACCAGAGTTCTTGTCAGTAAATTCGACAGAGAATGATACCAAGGTTAAAAATGAATATTTATCACAAGATATTTCACTTGATGATGACAGAAGTTATTTTGATACTGAGGAAAGTACTAAAAGTGTAATTGATTACAATCAAACTGAAATCAAATTCAATTATGAAGGTGCAGAAAGTAGTCAAAATTACACACCTCCTGAGGAGAGTCCTTGGCACACTATGGTAGATACTTCTGAATCCCATATTCAAGACTGCACTGCAGAAGGGAAGAAAAGGAGGAGGAGGAGGCGAAGAATCAAAATCGAAAAAGGTCCTGAAGTTAAAAACATAGAATGTGTTGAATGTGATAAATTTTATACACCAAGTGGGTACATTAAGCACATGAGGGTTGTGCACTATCAAAGAGAAGAGAGGTCTAAAAAAATAGAATGCCCCTTATGTAAAAAAATGTTCAGAGCTGATTATTTGCCAGTTCACAAAAAAGTTGTACATCGAATTGGTGTTAAAGAATCAAAAATACAACCAAAAGTTTCTGTTGAGTGTGAAGTATGCAAAAAAATGATATCTCAGCGTTATTTAAAGACTCATATGAAGTATCATGACGAGATGAGTAAAAAATTTATATGTGACGTTTGCGGAAAAGGCTATCCACTTCATTCTTCACTAGTGAATCACCAGGTCACTCATAGTAACTATTTGCCGTTCAAATGTGACTATTGTCCATACCGTGGACGAACCAAAGATCTGTTAAGAATACATATCCGTACACATACAGGTGACACTCCATACAAATGCACTATGTGCAGTTATAGTGGAATAACAAAAAGTAACTTGAATAGGCATATGCTCACACATAAAGGACCTGTTGATTTCCTCTGTGACTCTTGTAACAAATGTTTCTACACTAAACTGGAGCTGGAAAGACACATTACAGTAACACATTTTGGCATTAAAAACCATATTTGCAACATGTGTGGAAGTGCGTTTGGTTATAGAAAAGATTTGATGAAACATGAACGTCAAGTGCACAAACGAGCTAAAATGCTAGGCAGACCAAAAGCAACTTATTTAAAAATTCAAGAAGAAATGCTTCAACAATAGACATTATGCCTATTAATTAAAGGTATACTATTTTATTCACTTTGATTCTATTGTTTAAATATAAGTTGTTTACAAATCTAAATAATGAAGAATAATTATGTTTCTTTTAGATAGGTAATTTTTTTCTCTGTAAATTTACAACTCTTTTAACACTTAAAAAAAGATATAATGAACAACATTCTGTAATCATTTATGTAGTATAATGTCTTAGTCAATAAATTTTGTTACAAGTCACTTAGGTGTATCATTGATTGAAGGGAATAAATATAATATTTGTATTATTGGGCCTAATTTCTCATGTTATAATATGACTGGCTATATTTTATAATAATGAATAAAATCTTGCCAAAGGACAAGTCTTATCCTTAGTACATTGCGTAGCGGTATAAAAAAGTCATCATCATGAGTGAAACTTACAGAAATGACTGATTGTCATGTCATGGTTACTTTTTCTGATCATATCGTCCGAATTCCTTTTAGCAATCTGGCAACATTGGCCTAATTTCATTTGACAGCCAAAAAAACTCGTATCCAAGAGTGCGTTCGTGATTTTCCACATATTATGTAGTAACAGGTATTATAAATTTTCGCGACCGTTCGAGAGTGATGTATACAAAACTCTTTTATCGTGCCATCTATATTAAATTTGCTTTTAAACTACTCCTACATATAATGTGCCATGATTTATCTTGCTCCAAAGGCCGTTCAGCTGCCGCTCCGCTGCAGGGGTCCCAAGCTAAATGAAAATCGTTTCAGTTGGATGTCGATTTGATCTCAGTTGGATGATTTTAATAGTTTTGTAGTGAGTTACAGTTGAGTTTCGATGGCAATACAATGACAAAAAATAGCAGACTTGGGGTCCAGTTGTAGCGTGTTATCTATCACGCACTATAGCTTCACAAACGTTTTGGCCGCGCAGTGCGCTATAGAGCGGTTTACTTCATACAAATCAGTACCTACAAACAAAGAATCATTTTGGTGCCGTGCCAGGCCTGTCTGTGCTACTCCGCGTGTAGGTATGAAAAAGATACCTTCGCTTCGGTAGGGCCAATCTAGTAGGCTGCCGCAAGCGAAAGAAGACATGCGCGCGCGCATCGAGGTAATATGTACTAGCGTACTGGAGTAGCTATTCCCAATGAAAGCATTGCGCGCGACCTTGCGGCGGGGCCCGCGCGGGACACGCGGGAGCGGTGGGGCAAGTCATAGATAACGAGTAATGCGCGCAGATGCGACAAATTGTGCATTACGTCTACTTGACACTTTCAGTAGGAACTATGATCGGGAATATAATAAAAAGAGTAAATTATCTAATATTATATTTTAATTTCCTCTAAATAAAACAAGTTTTGTAAGTTTTGTCGTTTTGTGTAGTGATCCGTGAATAATTTAATGGCAACAACGTTTCTTCGCTGCAATCTTTCTGTACAAATTTCATCCACGCCTCTCTTTTTTCATGGCCCGGATGCGGAAACCTCTAAACAAGTTCAAATAAAAATAAACAGCAAGAACGGAAATATTTATTAAGTTGAACCTCATTTTCACTTTGCGTAGTCAGTTAAAACTATAAATATTTACAATACTATACTATAATAACATTTCCTAGCAAATTGACTGTTTTTTATTAAAATGACTCATCTTAAGTGTCACGTCTGTACATACTGTAATGTTGTTAATCTATGATTTTCGCCGAAATATGGCCGCCGCTTCCGAGCGCGCGGTGATTTTTTACAAAATTATGAAAATAATATTCCGATGCATGGTTTACTGATAAAATTAGATAACTGACATATAAAATGTTACTCCTTGGGCTTTGCTTGTGGTTCTCGAATTGTTTGAGCAGTATCTTAGTACACAAGCAGGCATTTTGAAACTAGCACTGACACGTGACGTCGCGGCAAGCGGTGGGTTCAAACTAAGCGAGTTAGGGCGCATAGACTCTAACGCGTGTTACAAAAAGTGAAGTTGCGGTGCCTCCTCTAGTACGCTAGTACATATTACCTCGATGCGCGCGCGCTATTTGTTTGACCACGATCAACTTTCTACAAAACTAAAAAAGCAAAAAGATATAAATACTGTGCAGTATTTAACTGTTTAAATTTATGTTTTCCAACGAGTATCTCTTGAAATTGTGTACCAGACTGCGTATATATGCGACATTGAATAACCGTCATTTTAAAGACTCGAAGAAAGAAATTAAGAAATATGTAAAAGTTAGGCATCTATGATAAAGAAACACGTAACACTGGTGTGACGGTTAGTCAGCAGGGGCTCGTAGGCAGGGGCCCTATGACCTATATACGTATAAATATTTTTTAATTCCTATTCCACCCTACCCCTACTCAAAGTTGGATTAAAACCATTTACGAAACAAAAATATAAGCGGTGACCGCCCCATGTAAGAGTAAACGCTCGAGCTGTGCGCTAGATAGCGTAAGTAGTTTCTTGAAGTAAGCAACCCTAGCCCAATACGTATAAACCACATATAATTTATTATGAACCGCAGTCCAATAAATTAAGGCCCATATTCCCTAAAAATATGGTAGGTATGTAAATGAACACGCGCTCGCCTGGATCGCGAGCTAAATTAAATCATATTGTTGATCAGATTGAGTACATATATTTTTTTAAATAAATAAATAAATAAAAATACTATTTATTTCTTTGAAAACCATTGCGAAGCAAAGCTTCTGTAACGCTAGTTACTAGTTATTATTCTGTGGCCGTGCCGAGCCGCGAAATGCAGTCAATAGTGCGGTTTTACTTCAACGCCCGAAACGGAGAAACAAAAAAAAACAAACAGCAGTTAGCACGAACGCACACCAACCAAAATGACATGACCACGATTAATGTTATGATATGACTGTTATGAGTGCTCTAAAGTGATTTGAATAAAGAAAGTGAATGGAAATGCGGACTAAAACAGAGTGTAGAGTGTGTCTTAAAGACGGAGGCAGCATTCCTATCTTTGGAGGCGAAGACAAGCCTGACATTTCCTTGGAAGTTGCAATATTCGGCAGCATACAGCTGGATAAAGAGGATGAGTTTCCGAAGGCTCTGTGCAAAGCTTGTTCCAAGTTACTGGATAATGCCATTTCCTTCAGAAAGTCTGCCCTGCGTGCCGATGTTATACTCCGACGGCGGAGGCAAAAACACCTACCAACGCCATCAAGCACCGTCAAACAAGAGGCGAGTTTTGATGACTTAACATCCGAAGCAAATGTTAAAAAACCAGACTTTTTGATTGTAACTACAACAGAGAACGCTGTTGAAGTTAAAGATGAATATTTATCTGATGAGATCTTACTTGATGATGGAGGTAGTTGTTTTGAAGTTGATGATAACAAAATTCTTATGGATTGTAATAAAAAAGAAGAAAACATTGAGAGGTGTGATTTTGAATGTGCAGTATGTAGTCAATATTTCCCAACATTGGAGGAGTATGAATGGCACCGGCAATCTCTAGCACACATCAAAAACTGTTCCAAAGATATAAAGGACAAGTCGACAATCAAAGTTGAAGAAAGTGCAACAGTAAAAGATCAACAATGTATTGAATGTAATAAATCATTCACTGTAAATCAGTACAAGAAACACATGAGGGTTGTACACAAAGTGAGGGAGGAACGTCCCACAAAAACAAAAGAATGCCCGGTGTGTAAAAAACTGTTCAGACCAGACTATTTGGCCCGTCACAAAAGAGCTGTACATGGAATGGACATCCAAAAGTCAGAAGAACCACCCAAGCTAACTGTTGAATGCCCGGTGTGTAAGAAAACACTTGTACGCCGCTATTTCAATACTCACATGAAAATGCATGATTCAAGTTCAAATAAAAAATTTATCTGTGATGTGTGTGGAAAAAACTTTACATTTCAATCTGCATTTATCAATCACCGCGCAATTCACAATAATGATTTGCCTTATAAATGTGATTACTGCCCGTACCGTGGTCGAAGCAAACATTTGTTACGAATACATACTCGGACGCATACAGGAGATTACCCTTACAAGTGCACTCAGTGCAGTGCTCGATGCATCACTAAAAGCAACTTAAATAGACATATGCTCAGGCATAAAGGCCCTGTAGACTTCCTCTGTGATTCTTGTAACAGAAGCTTTTACTCAAAATTAGAGTTGGAAAGACACATTACTGTTATACATTTGGGAATAAAAAGCCACATCTGTAATATATGCGGTGTAGCATTTGGCTATAGACAAGGATTAATGAAACATCAACGCAAAGTTCACAAGCGTGCCAAAGGTCTTGGGCGAGCGAAAGCAACATATTTAAAACTTCAGGAAGAAGAAATATTACAGCAACAGTCAGGTGGAGTGGAATGAACTAGGTAATTTAACAATCATTCTCATGTAAAATGATTTAGAAATTGTTTATGGATTTATGATGTAAATTGTGACTTGACTGCATCAATAGGTATATAGTCAATGAGCTAACATTGCAGCGTGATTAAATTTTACAATTAAAATAAGTTTATAAATTATTTCCTACTTCAATAGATCTGCAAAAGTCACTGTGGCTGTTGGTTTTTTAAGGATCAACCCCTGCTCTATCAAATAATAATAAATAAATAAATTATTTCCGGTATACACATGAGTTTATTATTGTCTTACCTAGTTTAGGTAACATAAAGTTGTTTACAGTATTGTCAAAGCTTATAAATAAATGAGTCTGGCACTGTTTTTGCATAACCCAAGACTTATCTATATTACTATTTTAATTATACATAAAAAAAAAAAATAAGTAACCTATGTTTATTCTTTACAATAAATCACATGGCTACATTAAAATATTTTTCATTACAAGCTTTTTTTATGTAGAAAACTGTGCATTTAACGAAAATTTTGAAGCAAATTGCTTACAGGCAAAATATTATATTCAGCTTCTTGCATTATATCTGTGATCCTGGTACTCTGCCTGCAGGTACAATGGCACCTGTCCTTTTTCCATTTTGTCTCTTTTGTGAACCCTTAATTCATGTTTTCCGGAACAACCTTAGAAAACAATACTCAAAAATGTCAGACGTGGCGATAGCGACCGTATTCTTACGGCTGTTAGCGCTCTGCCTACCCCGCAAGGGATAAAGGCGTGATATATGTATGTATGTATGTTAATTCATGCCTCTTAAGAGATTTTCTAGTGGCATATTTATTCCCACAAATGCAGCATCCAAACTCCTTTATCCCCACATGATCAGACTTGACATGTACTTCCAAATCTCTCTTCATGTGGAATCCCCTACTACATTCATAACATTTGTATGGTTTCTCTTTTCTGTGAGTCAGCAGATGTCTGTTTAAATTGCTTCGGGTAAGAAAACATAGCTCACACTTTTCACAACTAAATGGTTTGTTCCCGGTGTGAGTTCTCATATGTATCTTTAATGAATGAACATATCTGCCTCGATATGGACATATTTGACATTGATGTGGTAACTCGTAATTATGTAACTGAAGGTGTCTTAACAAATTGTCTTTTCTATATAATTTGCCACATATTTCACAAATTAAATTAGTAGCCAAATTGTGCCATTCCAAATGCCATTGATATAAATTTAATGTTACCAGTCTCTGGCATATGTTACATTTAATACGAAGTTTGTTATGTTGTTTAGATTTAATGTGTGATGTAAATTCTTCATTTGTTTTCAAATTTAATTTGCAAAAGTTGCAATTTTGATTTGCAATCTCAACTTTTTTAATCCTATCGTGTTTTATTTCTTCAGTACCATCATTTTCAGTAGAAAAATGTTTTTGCCGGAGTAGTAAATCCGAGTTCTTTGCAAGTTTTTTAAATTGCATGGCGTTATGTAGTAGACCAAGGCAATTTTTACAGATGTGCTTCGAAAATTCGTCATCTGTGCTAAGTTCAATTTCTCCAAATATCTGAACAGTTTCTGCAATAAATAATAAATAATGCAATAAATAATACTTTAAATAATACATTATCTGTAGGTTATGATGGGATCTCTACATATATTTTAAAGTCATGCATAAGACAAATTGCAAGTGTACTCACAAATTTAATTAATATGTCTTTTGCACAGGGCTGCTTTCCTGAAAGACTTAAACGTTCCATAATAAAGCCACTCCATAAAAAAGGACAGAAATATTGCATGGACAACTATCGACCGATTACCTTGGTCCCAATTTTATCTAAAGTCTTTGAAAAAGTGTTCCACAAAAGGCTTACTGATTTTCTAAATAAGCATTGCTCTATCACCAAGGAACAGCATGGTTTTCAAAAGCAGAAGTCAACTACCCTGGCATGTTATACATTACTACAAAAAGTAACGAATTACATTGACAAGAAAATACCTATCATAGTAATGTTCCTTGATATGACGCGAGCTTTTGATTATGTAGAGCATCGGATATTACTACAGAAATGTGAAAAATACGGTATACGTGGTTTAGCTTTGGATTGGGTTAAAGACTACTTAAACAATCGCTTACAGAGCGTGGAGATTTGTGGTTTAAATGACAAAAAAGAAACTGTTTCACACAACTCTTCCTTTAAATTTAATAGAGTCGGCGTTCCACAAGGATCTGTGTTAGGTCCTTTATTATTTTTACTATATATAAATGACATTCCTAATATAACTTCTAATCAATTAATCTTATTCGCTGATGACATTTCAATTATTATTCCGAACAATGACATTAATATCCCATATCTCAATAACATTAATTCTACATTGACATCTATAAACAATTGGCTTATTGATAATAATCTTAAAATTAATATTTCTAAAACGACATATATTCAATTTCGTAATTATAAAACTAATAAACTTGATTTAGACATACAATGTAATGGTCAAAAAGTTGAGCGAGTAGATACGACAAAGTTTTTAGGTATCACATTAGATGAGTTTCTCTCTTGGAAGCAACACGTGAAATTTGTCTGCGGAAAAATTGATAGGTTTGTGTATGCTTTAAGAAATCTTAGAAAAGTAACTGGTGAAGAAAGTGCTTTATTAGCCTACCATGGTTACGTTGCCTCAGTTTTGAGGTACGGATTAATTATATGGGGGAACTCTACTGATATTAACGATGTTTTCATAGCACAAAAGAAGTGTATTCGCGCCTTATGTGGAGTCGGTCCGGTTGAACATTGTCGTCCTTTATTTCGCCGACTACGTCTTCTTACTTTAACAGGGCTCTACATTTTGGAAATAGCTACATTTGTTAGGAATAATCCAAATTTCTTTGAAAATCTTACGCAAAACCCACGACTGAGAGATAGAGATGTAACCTTGTTGAAAATGCCAACCTGTAGGACCTCTTTATTTAGAAAAAAATGTTTTATTATGACAATAAAAGTTTATAACAGCTTACCGCGACAATTTAGAGAACTCTCAAATAGGTATTTTTTGTCTCAATTAAAACGTTGGCTTGTCCAGAAATGCTATTATGACATAAATGAATTTCTGAATGATAAATACTTGCATGACATTGATTAATTTTTATTATTATTTTATTTTATTTTTTATTTACTCTGACATGAACATGAATTATGATTATATACTTTGAATTTTGAATTGAATATTGCTGTAATGATTAATGACTATTTATTTTTTGACATTGTAATTTCACCACTGCGAGTACGGTAACTCCCGAATCACCAATAATTGTTGTGTCTCTATCACTGTTGTAATTTTGCATGCCAAATACTGGCGCATCACGCATGTGCGAATTTAATGTAACGTAATGACATTTATTTTATTACCTACTTTCAAGATCTGTAATGTACCGTGTATGCTTGTGAATAAAATATCTTTATCTTTTATCTTTTTTATCTAATACTTGAGCCACTTTCAATTGTGCATAAAGGTATACTACCAGTATCCAAGCAGATCCTACAGATACTACCCTGATTAGAAAATAGGTTCTCCTGCTTTTGACAGTTGAGTGTATTTTCGGATAGTCCCTGATTCTTTCTTCTGTGAATACGTCGCCGGTTTCGCTTCATAAGTTTCAGTGCAAAGTATGCGAGAGCCATTTGCAAAGGTAAGTAAGAAAAGAAAAGTAGAAATTCTAAGATATGTAAAAAAAGTTTTCAATGCGAGCGCAAAATACTGTATTTTTTTTTTACTTGAAGAAGGCGGGCTGCACTGCAGTCTTTACTTCACCAAACAACCAACCACATAGCGTTTGTTCGATTAACACCGTAGACACAACCAACACAATGCATGCTGATACATACATCCATGGGCGGGCGGCACGCAGCCACGCACGACGTTCTGTCATTCATACTTTGGGCGGGCGAGGACACGGACACGAGGAAACTTTCCCAAGTTTACCTGATTTTAAATCGATCGATTATGAATGAATCGATATTTTACCATGCGTACATCACTATATTGTCAATAAACTCCTCCCACTCTCCCCCCTCCCACCTCCATTACGCTCGCCCAAGTGCAACTAATCTGTGGTCGCAACAAACAAATAAACATAGAAATTACCATATCTAGCTGAATTACAATTTTAAACTACTTGTACCTACCGGCTTACAATGGTGACATCTTATTACATTATGAAGATGTCCCAAAAAACGAAGAAACAGGAAGCTGAAGAATATTATAGCAAATTGCTATCAAGCTCTTGTAAGAGTGTGAAAAACAATATGTGCCGAGTTTGTCTTCAAGAAGGCTCCATATCCATTTACGAGACTAAACAAGATATTCCGCAAGCTTTACTAACATTCTGCGATATTCATGTCAGTAAAGAAGATGGACTTCCTGCGCATTTATGTACAGTTTGTGATAAATTCCTAAAAACAGCTTATCTGTTTAGAATGACTGCAAAGAAAGCAGAGGAGAGATTGCGACAACCAAAGGTTGAATTTTTAGATGAAATAGAAAGATTTGATGATAATGATAATTATGACAGTGATTGCGAAACTGAGATGAAAGCAACAACTGCTTGGAAACCAAATATTAATCCAGCTAAAATAGAAAAGAAAACATCAAAGTATTCTCAAAAGGTCACCTGCCATGTTTGCAAAAAAGTAATGAATCGGTCATATATCAAGGAGCACTTAACAATGCATGATCCAGACCACGAGAAATATGTCTGTGAAATTTGTGGTAAATTTTTTAGATTACGATGTGCATACCACAATCACAGGTTGAGGCATCGTAGTGATTTTCCATTTAAATGTCAGCTTTGTCCATATAGAGGGCGCTATGCCGAACTTTTGAAAAATCATATGCGCACACATACTGGTGACTACCGTTACATGTGTACCGAGTGCCCAGCCAGGTTCTTATTCAAAAGCAACCTAAATAGTCACATGCTCAAGCACAAGGAGCCACAATTCAAATGTGATACATGTGAACGAGCCTTCCACACAAAGTTGATGTTACAAAGGCATTTTGAAGCAGATCATTTAGGCATTAAAAACCATGTTTGTTCAATATGTGGCAAAGCATTTGGATACCGTAATGCAATGATGAAACATCAGCGACATGTTCATAAGAGACAAAAGTATATATTTGGTCGAATGCCTTCATATTTGGTAGCTGAGCAAGGGCAAAATTAACAGGAGACTTTGCATATAGCTTGAAAAAGGTCAATATGATATATGCCAATTTCTCTAAATTAAATTAATTGCATCTTATGCAAACAATTACTAAACAAATAAAAGGAAATTGTGCTTTGTAGTCAGTCTCATTACTTTTAAATAAAACCAATTAAGTCATAATCATCCTTTTAATTCACACGAAGAACAGTAACAATTAAATGCCATAATAATAAATATACACAGTTAAATAAGTTAAAAATCTTTTGACTAGATCAATATTTAACATAGGTAAGTAGGTTAGATACTAAAATATGGATGGTTTTGTGGATAGAGGTAAAATGGATCAATCCAAAAATGGTAAAGGATTTTGGTCACAAGAGATTCCGTTAATATAATATCTAGGCTATCATATTACATTTTCTTAAAAATATTGTAATAAAAACTTGCAAATGTAGGTAGCATTATAAAGGGTCTAGAAACACTATTTTAGTATACCCTAAGGCTTATTTGTAGTGATTTTTATTGTATTGTATTCTTTTTCTTCAACAGCTACAATAGTACATGTGTTGTAATTTTGTAATGTCATATTTTTTTATGAGTACTTAAGGACATGTAGCTTTTTCCGTAATTAACGGAAGCCAACATTTAAAACTTGACAATGCTTTTATCACCCATTATAATAATACCAACTTTAAGTTAATAATAGTATTCTACTGCACAATGGAAGATTTGACACCAACATTTTCATGTATAATTTCTATATAATAAAGGCCACTGTATCACTTGTTCCATATATGGACTAGTTTTTTTACACATTACATTACACAACATCAATATAGGAAAAGCTATAATAAATCTTTAGGTATTTAATATTACAAAGGTACCTAATATTAATTTGCTAAGTACTTGCACTTAAGTAAAATACTTGGTGTTAATTCTAAAGACACTCAAATTAAATCAAGTACCTACATACTGCTATCCAAAATACAATAGTTATGTATTTAAATAGGTACATTGTGCTATAATCCTATCAATATAGAATATTAGGGTTTTGTAAGCACTAAATGATTATTGTGAAGTTGATTTGGCTAGTTTGTGGCATTTCATTGTTTAGAATCTGGTTTCAAATAAATCTTTCTAATTCACCCCTGCCTTATTATTATAATAAATATAAAACTAGATTAAAATTATTTTCAATATTTGAACAAAAGAGATTTTCATTACTTAATCTCTAACTTTGGTATTATTTTTTAGTCTTGTCTTACTTTGAGTCTTAATGATATAAATAATGGAGCTTCAAAATATCAATCTCCTCTGCTAAAATGTAGGAACACTATAAATACTGTAAACAAGGCTATAGGAGAAAAATTCCTATCCGACCATTTGTATCGCAAATATACTGGGGTAAATTAATTTTATAATGAAAAATATAGTTTGTCTCTCATACCGAGACAACCCTGTGCTAGTCGTATGATGGTCCGCGACACATAGAAACCACAAAGATGCAAGCAAAAATAAACTCTAGCACCAGCACGGTAAACATTAGAGTGCACCAGATATATTCTATTCGTAGCACCACCACTTGCAGGCACAGAAGGTACAGGACTCCGAGGATTGAGGGCACTGTCAATGCCACTGAGAACATTACCGGTACATCTGGGAAGAAACGAAAATAATTAATAGTGTAATGTCAGTAATACTATTTATTTTAATTAGTACTTTTCCAAACAAAAAGTGGAATGTAATCTGTCTCTCTTCTTTCGTGTGGAGCACAGAGTCATCAAACAACCCAATGAAGCTTAGTGCCAGAATTTTTCAGCCACCTTCTCCATGTGTGAAATGTACTGAAAATAGTTTATGATTCTATTATTATTTGGACTGCATAGAAATTATCAGCAGCCAAATACTTACTTTGATTTTACATACAACTACTTTTCAGCTTTATTTTGTATATTTAAAAAATACTTTGAACTACACAATAATTATAGCAGTCCATTATACGAGACAGGACCCTTGTAAGGACAAACATTGTAATATGTAACCATACAGGTTTATTTTTAGAAGTCAACTAGGAGGGCAAATGAGCCTTTCATGTCAGCACTGTTATCATTCTGTATAAGGTTATAAAATATTCAACTTTTACCCACCTCTTTCGCTAAGGCTCCCTTTGCGGCCTAAAATCAGCCTTGTGGTTTCAATGATGAAAAATCCCAACAATATGCCATAATCTGTACCCAATTTTAAAGTAGCTGATCCTTCAGAGTCTGTGTACATATCAAAGATCAATATAGTTTTCAGGATCAGAGTTCCCAGCTCACACATTGCGAAGAGACCAAAATAAAAAGAATTAATGTATAAAAGGATTTCGTAAGCTAAACTTGCGTTAACCATTGTAAGTGTAACTAATTTTCTTGAATATTATGAAAATCGTAAAAGTGATTTTAAAAATAGAACTCTGTGCAAGTAGTAAGTGATAGATAGTAAAAAAAGAAATGATTGATATGTCAAAATGGAACCACAGACAGATTAATTCTAGCAACGCCATTACTTTTAATCGATCGATTTACTTTACAACGACGGTACATCACTATTTGGTATTAGTATAGTGCTGCAAAGCCATACAAAAATCCTCTAATCTATATTTTTTTTGTAATATATGTGTACTGGGTATTATACAGAATGTTAGGAATAGTAGGTACTAACTTCCTTTCAAGGGTTGAATCAACTCATGACTCTTTACAACTTTCCCTCCAAGAAACATAGGTCGAAATATGAAAAAAATTTGGACCTCATCAGTGCTTTATTATTCTTATAAAATTTGGTGAGATCTCTGTGCCTCCGTGAGATTTCGGGCGCATGCTGCGCGCGGCGTTGAGCATCTGAGGCTGCTCGGCCGGTGTGTACGCACCTACTCGAGCATGCTGCGCGCGGCGTTGAGCATCTGAGGCTGCTCGGGCGGTGTGATGTACCTCAGATTTTCAGATTCAGTCGGTCTCATTTTCACACTTCGTACTTAATTTATACTTTTAGCACTCGCGTTACTTTCAAAGATTTATTTATTTATCTATAGTGAAATTAGCGTAAATAATATCGCGGGTGGTTAAATACATAAAATGCTGGAGGAGTTTGTATCACCGCAAAGTGCAACGAACGACGCGAACTGTGGCGGTCGGTCGTGAGTTTCGTCGTGTTCCATTTTTACTCTAATGCGATTATATGTTTTGAATAATAAAAACTTATATTTTATTTGGTATTACAATAGTTCCGATTGAAATCAGTGTGAAATTACAGTGAACTTGGATTTTCTATGATACGGTAAGTTATATCGGGCGCGGAAATGTGACCACGCGCTCGCAAGCACATTTGTACAGTTTTATTTTGTTTAGCTATGCAAATAAAAGCCTAGCGCATCGCTAAGTAATACAAACTTGTTCTATTTTTGGTTATAAAAATACCAGACCTAGTATAACCGGCCAGTAACAAAATAAAAAACTCGTGTGGCCTTTTTGACAATATTTTTTTACGGAGTGCTTCTAAAGGTACCTAGATCCTATTTCCCGGTTGCTGAGAAACTGTGAAACTGACACTAGGGATCACCGGCTCGATTCAGTGTCCCACAAAATATGACTGGATAAATCTATCTTTACTGGCTGCTGTTCAGTGACTGTTGTTCAGTCCACAACTCATCCATAGTCACAAATAAAATAAAATTGGTGTCTAAGTTCTGTGTTATGTACAGTTTCTAAGGAGGAAAATAATAACTGTAATGCTGCTGCAACTGAAACTATAGCCTTTAAGTCAACTTTACTCAAAGATTATTATCCATTTGTTTACACCTTGTAGAAAAAAAGATTTTATCCACAATCTGCTATTTGTTTTAGTTTTATGTGAATATAACTGTCCCAACTGATTTTATTATTAGATTTTGTACACAGTATACTAATTTTTGCTAGATTCTATACTGTTGACTAGACTTGGCAAAAGATTTATTACTGAACTCTTATTTAAACTTTAAAATTTAGAACTTTTGTCATGGACACATCAACTTAACGAGGTTAGTCGTAGACTGTATGCATCACTTCATTCTTTAAAGAGACTGCAAAATTTTCTCCCCTTTAAAACGAAGATTATGCTGGCTCAAGCTCTCCTCTTGCCTCTGCTTGACTATTGTGACGTGGCCTACCTTGACCTTACAGAGGAACTTCTAAATAAGATGGAGCGTCTCCAAAACCAAGCCATCCGTTTTATTTTTGGGCTAAAGAAGTTTGACCACGTTACGGAGTACAGAGAGCGGCTGAGATGGCTGCCTATTCGTCAACGCAGAGATCTCCATACCTTGTCGCTTCTCTTCAATATCCTTTTTAACCCCGCTGCACCTCAGTATCTTCGAGAGAGGTTTGGATTTCATAATGTTGATGATACTCGGTTGCGTTCCTGTGGTGATCTTTCCCTTCACACGCCGCCATGCAGAACTAAAACATTTGCACAGTCTTTCACCATCCGTGCTGCGCGCTTGTGGAACAAGGTTCCTCTAGACGTTCGGAAAAGTACAAACATCGTCGCTTTCAGGACTAATTTGAGAAAGCTCTGGGGTTTTGATGCAAATGACTGACAATTTATAGGGCTTGTATTTATTTAGGTATACTACATATCTTTATGTCATATATGTTAAGTATTTACTTATTTGTTTACTTTGTATTATTAAATATTTATTATTGGTATTTACTCTTATCATTGTTTATTTAATACGTGTTATTTTATCTACATATAGGTGTTATATATATTATTATAAATTTTACCTGTCATCAATTTGTACCATATAGTTTACCTGCGCACACCATGTCCTCTGGATTTCTCAAAGGTTGACTGGCAGAGATCCCTTAATGGGATAAGTCCGCCTTTGTGCCTACTAATTCCATTAGTTTATTTAAGTATTTCTTTTTTGTAAATACTTCTTGTTTGGTACAATAAAGTTATTACATACATACATACATACTTTTTAAATTAGTATGCCTATTCATTTTTACCTAAATTGCCTACAAAGAAAGCAAAAGCATTCCATGGATGAATCATTTATTTATTTTTATAACCAGCCAGGATGTTTCGTTGTAGCTGGCCACAATTTATACTTCATTCGCTTACAATATAGTGTCATGACCAGCATAACTGTCAGTATGCTCTCCTATGTGCGTATAGTGAGGTTTTAGAGTTTGAGGTCAAGATATGCTGGTAGTGACACTATCTAACTAAACTAATGAACTATACATCACTTTTCATTGATCACATTTTGAACACATCATGTATTATACACATTAACTATCCTATTGAATTATTTATCTATTGAAAAAAACAATCCTGCTATTGTTAATCCAAGTTACCCTCTACATGTGTGCCAAATTTCATAAAAATTGGTTTAGTTGTTTTAGCGTGAAGGAGTAACAAATAACCAAACATACAAACTTTCGCATTTATAAGATTAGTAGGATAACCTCCGCATGAATCCTCACCTACACCAGATCAGACAGATCCCACATGGTAGATTAGATGACACATCCATTTGCCTTGTCAATCTTCATTGAGTTAGCAATCTAGTACTGGTGATACACGATTGGCACTGGACCGAATAAATCACTACGTAGTATAAAGCAAAGTCGCTTCCCACGTCTGTCCCTATGTATGTTACGATCTTCAAAAGTATATGATCAGATTTTGTTGCAGATTATTTTAATTATGTATGTTGCCAGAAAAACAACTTATTCTAATGGGAAAGTGAATAGACGTGTTTCGCCTGAGCAGCGCATGTTAAAATTTGCATGCTCGGGCGAAAAACCGTCCCCCACCGACCGCTCATTGCGCCGCATGCTGCGCGCGGCAGTGAGCATCTGAGGCTGCTCGTTCAATGTAGACCCACCTATTTACAAATTAATTACTAACTCAATTGTTTCGTTTCGTTACTTTACTAGCTGCGTCTATACCGGCCGAGCAGCCTCAGGTGCTCACCGCGCATACCGTGGTCGGTGTGGACGTGCCTCGCCTGAGGCAGCTGTGTGCTCAGGCGCATGCCTCGTTCGAAGCACGTCCACCCCTGCAGCTGATTATGTTTTCAATGTTTTTTTACTCAACCGCTTGCCCACAGATAACACGCACCGCAGCCGGTAGCCACACATGGTCGCGTCAGTGTTATGATAGTGAGCTGTCCATGATGGAGAGGCCAGGACCTGAAGCCGAGAGCCTGCTGCGGCCCGACGGGCGCAGCGCCGTCGTCATGAGGGGAGGTAAGCCTTAGGAAGACTTGAGAAGGCCATTTGCCAGTCGCAGGCAAAGTGTCGCTCGTCTGTGAGAGCCCTAACTGGACGATAATATACGAATACGAAATATACGTGGAAATCCTTACACTTTGGTTATTAGTGGTAGCGCTGTTGTGTCGTCTTAGGATATCTGCCAACAACTGCTTTTTTGAATGGCCGATCTGACTATCGGAAAAATGTCTCCCAACTTTATGTTATTGTATTGGAATGTATTCTATTCGCAAGTATTCTGACAAATAAATTGAAACTATTGTAGAAAGCGGCCGATTGTCATGCTTTCTCTCTCCCACTGAGGCTCTTATATACTACGCGTTCATGCTTTTTCATTCACACTTAGGTAATCGCCGCCATTTACAAATCCTTTCTCTATAGGATAATAGGAATCACTCGTTGAAATGAATTACCCATGCCATTTTCAAATTCCAGTTTGGTAACGCTTGGAAGTACGTGACGTTAGGGAATTTATTACCGGTACCTAAAAAAATCAACACAACAGCTTTCAAAACATAATTTACCTAGAATTTTCACTAATCGAGGCATATCGAGGCATGTCTTCATCGATTATTTGTACCTGAACGAAACCTCGCCGAAAATAAACCACGTTTTCCATATTGTTACGCCGAGTTAAGTCGCAGGGATGGATGTGCGTCGCAGGCGTGAAATAAAAGTATTATCCAATATCTGCGGTGTTTTATTGTTCACCAACAATAACACAAATATTATTTGTTTGAATACTGCTAGGATTTAGAAGAGTATTATATAATGTAAGACAGGCAGACAGCACGCACGATGGTTGACGAAAAAAAAGAGAGAGAAACAGGAAGTGAACGAGACAGGAAAAACAACATGACATTAGCTGTCATCTATGTACTGCATACATTGCCATATTAAAATATTACATTTTTAACACTCCTCCTTATGCTGTACATAGGATATCTTGAATAATCACTCTACATTTCAAAACAAGTGTTCATGCATGTCAAAATAAGTACTAGTAATGTTACAATATAAAACATCAGAAATTGACTCTTAACATATTCCATGCACTCTCTGAAAAATAAATCATACATCAATTACATTCCAGACACACATTACATATTAACACACACACAAACACATGCTCAGTCTTATGTAAAATTATATCACATATCAATGGGCTTTACATTTAAGTTTGATATAAAGACTTGATGCTTTTTGGTACACAAAGGCTTAGTAAATACATCTGCTAACATTTGATCAGTAGGTAGATAACTAACATTTATTTTATCATTCTGCACTAACTCTTTTACAAAATGGTAACGCAAATCAATGTGCTTTGTTCTTTTATGTGAATGTTCTTTAACAGTTAGCAACTTCAGAGCACTTTGATTATCGTTGTACACTGTTACACAATAAGTTTTGTTAATTATTTCACTCAGGAAATTCTTAACAAAACAAATATCTTTACAGACATCGCTAATTGCTAAGTACTCGCTCTCTGTAGAGCTTAAGGCCGTTGCCCGCTGTTTCCTAGCCTCCCAGTTAATCACGTTTCTGCCTAACTTAATTACAAATCCAGTGTATGACTTACGATCACATAAATCATTCGCCCAATCTGCATCAGCAAAAGCGTGAATATTTTTACTGTCACCCTTTGTGAAATGAAGGCCATAATTGATTGTGCCAGCTAAATAACGAAGAACTCGCTTAGCAGCACGCCAATGATTTACGTCAAAACATGTTATAAATTGACTAAGTTGACTACAAGCATATGAGATATCAGGTCGTGTACAGACTGCTAAATACATAAGTGAACCTATCAATTGTCTATAGTTGTATGTTTCATCTGACAAACTCTCTTTATCTGACTTGATTAGTTTACAATTCAATTCCATTGGTGTCGATACCGATTTGCATTCTGACATATTATATTTTGACAATAGTCTATTTATGTAGTCAGTCTGATCCAATATAAGTATTCCATCCTTCTCTGTAACATTCATACCTAAACAGTTACGCAGTTTACCTAAATGTCGAATTTCAAATTTTTTACGCAACATGCATAGTATGCCATCAATGGAGGTATTATGAAATACATACATATCATCTACATAAAGAGCAATAATAACATAATCTTTTTCAGTCTTTTTGGTATAAACACATGGTTCACATTTGCTTTGAATATAGTTATTTTCAACTAACACATTATGTATTCTTAAATTCCACATTCTGGATGCCTGTTTTAGACCATATATTGATTTCTTTAATAAGCATACCTGCCTACTGTTATTACAAAAACCCTTAGGCTGTTCCATGTAAATTGTCTCATTCAATTCACCATTGAGAAAAGCTGTTGTGACATCTATATGTTCCATGTGCAAATTTAACTCATTAGCAATTGAAAACAGTATTCTCAATGTTGAATGTCTCACAACTGGTGAAAAAGTTTCAGAATAGTCTATTCCCTCTTGTTGAGTAAAACCACGGGCGACCAATCTGGCTTTATATTTATCAAATTTACCAGTTGCATCATGTTTACGCTTAAAAACCCATTTACATTTAATGACATTTCCAAGTTTAGGACGATCAACTAGCTCCCAAACTTTATTCTTTATTAAAGAATTGTACTCACTTGTCATTGCTTCCTTCCAATGAACACAATCTGGACTCCGTACTGCTTCTTCATAAGAAGTAGGGTCAGAAAGTACAACACTCTTGGCTGACAGAGATAAATCATAATCACTATACCTTTCTGGTGGAATACCGCGAGTACAACGCACAGAGCGCAAAGGAACCTCTGCTCCTCCTCGAAGTGCAGGCTCAGGCAGAGAGGGGGCAACGCCTACAGAGGGGCCAGCCTCATCACCTTCAAAGCTATCTTCCTCGCCAGTACAGTAGGTGTCAGACAGAGGTGACCATGCAGGAGCAGGTGTCTCCTCATCTGTGAACACAGAAATTTCATTAGAGTTTGATTTATCACAGCTAGAGTTTAAGTCATTATTTTGTATACTATCTGAAATATTTTCATTATTATTCAATTCATTTATATTGTTATCATTATTTATAGTATTAGGATTAATTTCATTTATATTTGTTTCATTGGAATTAATTTCATTATTATTATCATTAAATAATGTACAGTCATAAAATAAAATATTGTCTCCATCCGTGCGCTCTGTCCTGTCAATCTTTCCAATAAAATTATTTTCTAGGAATTGCACAGATCTTGAATAAATGATACGATGAGGATTAGATGGATCAGCTAATCGGTAACCTTTACATGTATCACCATAACCTACAAAAATATAGGGCTTGGCCTTGGCGTCAAGTTTGCGCCTAAGCTGACTAGGGACAAAAGAATAAGCAGTACAGCCAAAAACGCGTAAATGGCTTAGGTCCACTGGGGATCCTGTCCACACCGCCTCAGGTATGCCATCTGATAATGCACTGGTAGGGGACCTATTCTTTAAGTAAATGGCTGTCATAACAGCTTCCCCCCAATAGCGATTTGAGAGACCAGCTTCCTGCAACATGGTCCTGGCTTTTTCAAAAATTGTCCTATTTACCCGTTCCGCTACACCATTTTGCTGGGGGCAATAGCGAATTGAGGTTTGGTGTATTATACCTTCCTTTATAAGAAATTCTTGCATATTTGAATTGCAATATTCGGTACCGTTATCAGATCTTAAAATTTTAATAGGTAAGTCCAATTGTTTTTCTACCATAGCTTTAAAATTTATAAAATGAGTACATACCTCTGATTTAGACTTCATTAGGTATCCAAACGTTTTCCTAGTATGGTCATCGGTAAATGTCAACAAGTAGCGCGCTCCACCCCAACTGCAGACTTGCATCGGGCCGCAGACATCACTGTGGATGAGTTCCAGTGGTCTAGCAGCACGTCCTCCAGCTGTCTTGGGATAAGATGTCTCAGACATCCGTCCTTCAAGACACGGGACACAGCTGCTTGGCGAATTGTTCTGCTGTAAAACAACACCCGAACACTGATTTCCATCACCTAGTACTTTCATACCTTGTGTGTTTAAGTGGCCTAGACGCTTGTGCCAAATTTCAGCAGGCACTGAAGCAGCATGAGCACTCACTGTTCCTTGCCTAGGGTGCAAGGACTTGGAGATGTCAGAATTGAAGGTGGGCTAAATTGAGGAGATAATTTAACAGTACCAACTAACCGACTTTGCAGTTTCTGTCCATTTGCCACTGATATTACACTGTTTTTGCTTGATGTGTTCTGCACAATGTTTTGGTTGCTACACATGTGGTTTGTAGCTCCGCTATCTATAACAAACTCTGGTTCCTCTGTCGATGCAGAATAAGCAGCTGCGAAGTGTGTTGCCGGTTTGTTTTGGTCCCTTCTTCTCTTAAAGCACCGCTTGTAAGAATGCCCACGGCGCTTACAGTAAGTACAGGTGACATTATCCTTCCTCTTTGTAATTAAAGCCGCTGTGTCCTCAGATTGATTTCCGTTCCTTCTATAATCCTCCTGGAGAAGCCGCGTCCTGACCAGTTCACTTGTCAGCCCGGACGTCAAGCATGAGGTTTCCAAGTTGGACACTAACACATCAAACTGCTCCGGTAGACCTGATAATAGGAGTTCAGCCACTTCATCATCGGGAATTATCCTACCAATGTCCGCCAGCTGTGTGACTAAGTTGGTCACCGAGTCTATGTATGCATCCATGCTGTTGAAATTGTTGTATTGGATTTGATGCAATTTTCTAAGCAGCAGGACTTTACGATAAAGTGATTTGTCCTCGAATACTTTTGAAAGGTCGTCCCACGCTTCTTTAGCTGTTTTAGCGTTTCTTACATACTGGTACAACGATGGATGTACGGCGAGACAAATGCGCGCCAGCGCTTTTTGGCCACGTGTCGCATCTTCGTCCGTGCCAAGTACACAATTCCATAAGTTTTCAAGCGTCAAGAGCATCCTAATGGAAAATTTCCATGACAAGTAGTTTGTAGAGGTTAGCTTTTCTATGAAGGCATTGTGGTGTGTTTCATGTGTAGGTGTGTTGGTTGATGCCATCTTGGCTTATTATAACTACCGCAGACTGTATTCCAATTTGTACTCACACACTCGCCTGTAGATTCCTTTCTTTGTTTCTCTGGGCCGATAACCTGTTACGCCGAGTTAAGTCGCAGGGATGGATGTGCGTCGCAGGCGTGAAATAAAAGTATTATCCAATATCTGCGGTGTTTTATTGTTCACCAACAATAACACAAATATTATTTGTTTGAATACTGCTAGGATTTAGAAGAGTATTATAAAATGTAAGACAGGCAGACAGCACGCACGATGGTTGACGAAAAAAAAGAGAGAGAAACAGGAAGTGAACGAGACAGGAAAAACAACATGACATTAGCTGTCATCTATGTACTGCATACATTGCCATATTAAAATATTACATTTTTAACACATATTGATGGCTTTGCCGATACTGTAAAGGTCGTGAACTCATCGCGAACTCATTTCAGCAGACATATTTAGGAAGCCCAGACGGCTTATGACATCATGAGAGTGTTCTGTGCCAAAGTTTGATACCTACCTACCTTCTACAATCACCTGATACTTTCGTATGAATCATCAAGTCAAGTACCTTACAGAAATAGAGAGTTAGCCCTTGCAGAATTTACACTACACTGTATAAATCTGTTATGTGGATTATATCTGTTACTGGTCTTTTAGCGGATAGTCTAATTCCGGACCCTATCCATCAGCGAGATCCCCAGCATAGACCTTTCCATAGCTCTCTGAGCTCTGAGCCGGTGGGACAGTTTTACTGTCAGGTTCCACGTTCACATTTACAATGACTTGGTTTATAAACGTTAGACAGTCCACGAATTCACACGCTGCTACTAGGTATATGGTCGAGTCAATGTAATGTTTGCATATTATCATATCACAAAGGGTGGGAATAACAATATTGGGTACAATGCTATTTAATTCAAAACAGATTCGTTAGTTCATTGATAAGTGTTTGATTTTTCTGCCGTGTGATGCCAGCTTAGAATAGCATCATCCCACATCCTTCCCGCGGGTGTCGTAAGAGGCGACTAAGGGAGTCGAGGATATTGGTGTATTACATTTATTAGGCGACAGACTGACAACCTGTCGCTATAGTGATACACATGTTTTCTGAAACAACCTTGGAAAACAATCCTCAAAAATGTCAGACGTGGCGATAGCGACCGTATTCATACGGCCGTTAACGTTCTGCCTACCACTCAAGGGATAAAGTCGTGATGGTGTATGTGCGAGCGATTTAACAGTTTTTTCAGTATGCTTACTTTTTGGTCTTGAAGTGTATTGCGGACTTTCCTATCGTATTGCACCGATTTATCAAGACTCTATCATCTAACTATCATCATATCAGCCTACATCTACCCTCTTCTTTTTCTTGCTATCTACGCCGATCCTGTGCCTCCCGCATCCACTGTCTGCCAGCAATGGTCACTAGATCGTCTGCCCAATTACTTAAGTACATAAAAGTCTCCGGACTTAATGAATAATCTATCGTATGATAATTATTCTTTCGTCTTTGTTCTTTTATCTTCGCTAAGCGAATTAACGGGATCGAGTTTGTCTGCACGACCAGTATTAATTATTTAGATTGGCAATTAATAAAGTTGATAAGATTGTTCTCTGTGGTTTAAGCGCATGTAAAACAAATAAGATATTCTAGATACCTACTACTTTTACGTAATTTCAAGGATAATTTGAAACTTATGAATGAATTATAAACATACTTAGTATCTGTCGTTCAATATCATCATAATCTGACTGATGTGGAGCAGTGGTAGTACGAAAAACCACCCAATTGTCCGTAAGTAAGATGGTTCCGTGTTTCGGATGGCACGTAAGCCCGTAGGTTAAGGTTGCTGTCTATGATTACTTAGACGGCGGTCGCTACACAACTATCTCAGAAGGTGGTCAGAAGCCTGCTACTTGTAGAAGGGATGGTTGAAAAATTATGATACTAGGGTTCATTGGGTCGTTCGACGACTCGGTGTACCACACGAAAAAAAAGCCCTAATTACGTAAAGAAACATAACTATCTACTTATCATGTTTAGATCTGCTCTTGATTCATAAATATGAATTTTATATCAGGTAGGTAGGTATGTAAAAAGTACCTACTTTTCGTATGAAGTTTTCAAGATAACATGTCTCCAAATATATAACTTAGATAAGTGAAATATTCATGGAAAACCAAAGATACTGCAACTGAGCACAAAATGACATTCGCAAACATGAGTATCTTCTAACAATAACACATTGCAAAGTAAAATGACTCTACTTCTCATATTATGTTTGTTGACTACACAGTACGTAGATGTAAGTAATGTATGTACGTATAGTGTGAGAAATATAATTTGAGCCGATTCAGCTTAGCTTAGCTTTGTAAGAAAACAACACAACAAAAGATTTACACAATAGAAAACAATATCGTTTAGAGATAACATTCAGCATCGGGACAAATTATATTTCCCAGACTATACCTGCAGTACAAACAAAGAATACTAAGTATAGCTCAACTCAACTTAAAGTTTAATATAAAAACAGAACATATAAAAATTTGAACCATCCTACTCAAAATAGTATTTCTTCAAGGGCCTAAGGCTGAAAGTTGACGAATTTGACCTCCGATAATGTCCATTCCTTGGAAGAAGTTGTTCAGTTTCAAGGGCTCGTTTTTGATGTGAAAATATCTATACATTTTCCGTCTTTGGTTTTTTATCCTCATTTGATAAATAGTTTGCATTTATTTTCACAAGAGCATACCTAGCTATTTGAAGCTCCGAGTTCTGGCGGTTTCAGAGCAATACAATCTTCAGAGAGAGCCATACGAAACTAACCCTATAATGAAGACATGACAAAACTCTTGTATCTCCGCTCTAATAATCCATATTTGGCAGCTGTCAAAATTATGTTAATTTTGAAATGTTAATGTTAACACCAGGTAAATATTTCTTTGTTATCATGTCTTCTAGTATGGGTTTGACAACTACCAAAATTGGCTTTATCTCCCTTATTGAAGCGACGATGTAGTTTTTCATTATGTGTGCTCAATCTAATTGCGTCGTGTTTTTATTCATGGCTTCATTCTGTTTGCTCGTAGGGTTCCCTCTCTTATATTTCCTTGTTCCGAGCTGACGGCACGCCTATTCCTTTTGTCTTGAAAGCTTTAACTTTCAAAGAATCCGCGAAGAAAAACTCGCCTAGTGGCCTACTGGGGAAATATGCCAGAAGACTTTCAGTTTTAAAGTTATATCTTGGAATTCTGCTTAGCGTTTCAGTTGTGTGTCGATAGAGTGCTAAGATTTCAATCGTTTATTTCCAAGTAGATTCGCAATGAATGCTTTTGGAATGTCGGAAATTTATAATAAAATACTAATATCAACTGGATGGTTTTGGCCAATTTTTGACCTTATTTTAACTTGTCTTTCGCCAAAAGTTAGAACATTGTGTGCAGTGCAATGTAGTTGTTTTTGTTTGTTGTTTTTGTATTTTCCACAAAGACCAAGTAGAATGAGGGTTTGTGGGGTTGACAGATATAGCAGATACTCAGTTTACCTGTCATCATGACCATGACGCTTGTAATAGCGTATAAATATCGAGAGAATTATTCTAAGGGCTTACGTGACTTAAATATTTTTCTATCTATCTATGTATCATATGCAAGTGGAAGAATGTAGTCTCTGCTTACCCCACGGCGAAAAGACGTGATTTATTTACGTAATTTTGTTAACCCTTTCTATACACCACGGAAAGATGCCTCCGAGTTTTGCGGTATCGAGGTCAAGCTGACCAAGCATTGTCGGTTAATAGAATAGCCTCTTTTATTCCCGGCTGCTCTTTATTTTACCCTATATGAATACTGTCATACTCACCACGCTTGGTTGGCGGATTGGCGAGCAACAACAATACAACCTGTAAATACAACATCTTCAACTGTAGGAGTTGATGATCATACCTTAGTCGCTTTTTATGATACCCACGGGTAAAATTGGGATCATCATCTTCTTCGGTGCTTCGATGGATCCTGGTGAATGCAACATCGGGATGATGCTAATCTAAACTAAGAAAAAAACTAAATAAGCGGTCCAGGGCCTTATTATCTTATTTATTGGCCATTGTGGTGCACGCGACACTCAACTATCATTCTATTGACACTATACTTTTAAACTGTTAGTAGACTACGAAACGACCCAAATCTTCCATCTGAGACGCTATCGACACACAACTGAAACGATCTTAATTTAGCAGATTTCACGCTTAGGCAAACTAAGAAAGTTAGCTTATTTGGGACACGTACTGAGGAATACCAGATATAATCTACTACAACTTATGATAATAAAAGTTGCTGGGAAAAGAACTAGAGGCCGTAGAAAGTAATTATGACTGCGAACCATACGGGAATAGGCAGGAATTGCGAGTGCTGCCGAACTGTTTCGCCTCGCGAAAGATACATACATACATATAATCACGCCTCTTTCCCGGAGGGGTAGGCAGAGACTACATCATTCCACTTGCTACGATCCTGACAAACCTCTTTCACTTCCTCAACATTCATCAGCCTTTTCATACATGCTCGACGGTATAGGATACTCTTCACCAAACCTTTCTTTAGAACGTCCCCGATTTGATCTAGGTACGTTCGTCTAGGTCTTCCCCTTCCAACAATTCCACTTGTTTAGTTAATCTTCTTTCATTCATCTTTTCAACGTGACCAAACCATCTTAGCATTCCTTTTTCTATACCAGTCACAACATCTTCTTTTATACTACAACGTTCCCTTATCACGCTAGTCAATATCTTGTCACTCAATTTTACTCCAATCGAACTCCTTAACGCTCTCAAAAAATAGAAGGAGATACGGAGCTGACTGCCAACCTTCACTAGTTGTAGAGGCACTACCAGAAGAAGAAGAAGAAGAAGAAGGAGAAAGTTGTGGACTGATGAGGCGGGTGATGGTGATCGCATGAGCACGGGGCTTAAATTCACCCATGAACGTTACCAGTGCAGTAATTTTGCATCGCATTACGCTATGCTTGCACGAACTCATTACAATATACGGTTACTTACAATGCATTATACAGGGGGTAAAAAAAGTAGTATTTTAAAGTTTCAACCTGTCAATGTTAATTAATGTTCCCGTATTAAATGCTGTTGGTGGGTCATTTACCAAAAATCAAATTATGACGTATTATTTAAACTAGCGGCCCGCCCAGCGGTTTCACCCGCTGCTAAGCGTTTGCCATATAAACCTTCCCCTTGACAACTCTATTTATGAAAAAATGGCATCAAAATCCGTTGCATGGCGATTTCATTTTATACTACGTATAGTATTGATCGATCTCTCTTTACGATTTGTGGTCATTATCACTCTACCTACAACGCTTAATAGGTATACAGGGTGTTAGGAAAATACTACGTTCCTTTCAAGCGATGAACCAACCCATGAAACTGAACAACTTTCCCCAAGGAAGATCGAAATATAAAAAAAAGTTTGAGCCTTACATACATCCTGACTCGGTCGGCGAAATATTGTATGGAATGTCCAAAATTTCGACCTATTTTCCTTGGTGAAAGTTGTTCAGTTTTAAGGGCGGGTTCACCCCTTAAAAGAAACTTATTATTTATCCTAACACCCTGTATAAACGATTTAATCCGGTGTGTCGTATCATCATATTAAGTGTTAGCGTAGGTAGTACACACAATGGTATGCATGGCTTAGGTGACATAGTGAACATGGCTTAGATGACCTAAGAGGCTAAGACTAGGCATTATGGGAGCACCTATTTTATGATAGTCCGATAATAAGTAATTCTTTTAAACATAATTACTTGTGTTTTGTTTGCCGCGTGATGCCAGCTTAGAATAGCATCATCAGTGTCGTAAGAGGCGACTAAGATACTCGAGAGTGTATATATTATATATATATATATATATATATATATGTAAGTGTAAGTGAGTAAAACACATTGGTACATGGATCCACTTGGCCACTTGGCCACCGACGCTATATATATATACTTATGTTTTGAAGCGTCGAGCGTCGGTGGCCAAGTAGCCAAGTGGATCCATGTACCAATGTGTTTTACTCACTTACACTTACCGACTGCTTTTACGATGAAGGAAAAACATCGTGATGAAACCCACATTCAAATAAAAATTTGAATTCGGATGATATTTGAATGTGACTTAGCCTAGGATTCGGGCCAAATTAGCCTTCGGGTTGCAGTCAGATAGCAGGTGCTCTGTGTAAAAACTTGGTTCCACGTCAAATCCCCTAGGTTAGGTAGCCGACCCCGATAGAGAACGGGATAAGGCAAGAAGAATGATGACTTAAGATTTTATAAATCTTAATTTCGCATAAGCAGCAGTTGCAACTAAGTAAGTTCATTATCATTAAATTAAACTATTATTGCCCGTTGTATGTATATTTAATGATTATTTTTCTATCTTTTCGTGTGAGACACCGAGTCGAACAACGACCCAATGAATCCTAGCGATGATAACTACTCATATCATGTCATGACTTCACTTTTTAGGGTTATTTAACAAACATTTTATAATAGAAGTGGTTTATCAGTTATCTGGCAAAAACTAAGGTTTTTAAGTTCAAGTTCTTTATTGCATATTGACGACCGATGTGGCGCAGTGGTAGTGCGACTGCCTTTGACGCAGAAGGTTCCGGGTTCGATTCTCGGTGGGTCACTCACAAAGTTGATATTTATCACTTTGTGAATTTGTTCCCAGTCTGGTTAGGACATTGCGGGCTGAACCACCCGATTGTCCGTAAGTAAGATGGTTCCGTGTTTCGGATAGCACGTTAAGCCGTAGGTCCCGGTTGCTGTCTATGATCACTTAGACGGCGGTCGTTACACAACCATGTCAGAAGCCTGCTACTTGTAGTAGGCGGTTGAACAATTCTGACACTAGGGTTCATCGGGTCGTTTGACGACTCGGTGTCCCACACGAAAAAGAAAGAAAGAATTGCATAGTCAAATTTACAACAGTTGACGCTCTGTCTGCACCTCTAGGAATATAGGCGTGTATTTATAGTTTTGTTTGGTATACTGCCGTTTGGCCTAAAATAGCAAGTCTGTCTATTCCAAGTTATTCTACTCTATACTGAGAATTGAGCTAAACTAGCAAATTTTAAGTGCTCAACCCAAATAGCCAAGCGGATTTTGGCCAAGACTAATCTCTTTAGCGCATATTAAAATATGTAAAATACTCAAAGACAAATATTCTGTTGACTACAGTTGTATTACAACGAAGAGAAGAATAACGCCGTGTGATGCACGCTTAGAATAGCATCGCCCCATTTCAATCTTGCACTGCTCTCGCCGATCCAACTGCCAAGCTTGGTGCGTATGGCAATTATCCCCCAATTTGGGGAGACCCATGCCCAACAGTGAAATTTTATGGTCGTTATAAAAATAGTATCTATAGTATACAATCATATGTAGGTAGCTAGGTAAAGGTTGGTAGGTAGGCTGCCGAAAGTACAAAATGTTCTTTTGAGAAGAAAAATAAATATACAAATCGAGATGAAGAAAATAATCTTTGAATTCAATCTCATCAAGCGTTGTGTTTTCGACAGCTGATAGATAACCGAAATAGCTACAGGTGCTTATGGCAACTAGATATCAAGAAAATACTGGCCTTGTTACTGGCGTGTCAGAATGAATAATATAACTTGATAGGCACTTATATTTACTGTATTGAGATTCATTTTAATTTTGACTAGAAACCTAAGGACACTTATCTCGAAGGCAATACATAGATAGGTGTTGTCATAGAATACTACTGCCGTGTGATGCCGGCTTAGAATAGCATCACCCCACATCCTTCCCGCGGGTGTCGTAAGAGGCGACTAAGGGACTCGAGAGTATTGGTGTATTACAATTTTTAGGCGACAGGCTGACAACCTGTCACTATAGTGATACACATGTTTTCTGATACTACCTTGGAAAACAATCCTCAACAATGTCAGACGTGGCTATAGCGACCGTATTCTTACGGCCGTTAACGCTCTGCCTAATCCGCAAGGGATAAAAGGCGTGATATATGTATGTATGAATAGAATACTACTTCCTACTACTATAACAGCAACAACAGTCCTCAGCTGGACATGGGCCTCCAAGTATTAAGAGGGATTGGCGAGGGCATGGGCGATCTTAGTACAAGGTGTAGCATACGTTCACAGGGAACGCTGCTGCCCATTCCTTGTATCCATCCCTTTGTTGCCTTTTACGACACCCGCAGTTGGAAATGGGGTGATCACACGGCAAAATGAAGACTATACCTTGTATGCCGTGTGATGCCGGCTTAGAATAGCATCACCCTATTTCCTACCCGTGGGTGTCGTAAGAGGCGACTGAAGGACTTGAGGGTTTTAGGTGTATTACAACTTTTAGGCGACAGGCTGACAACCTGTTACTATAGTGATACACGAATTATCTCAAACGGCTATTATATTTGTCAGACGTGGCGATAGCGATTGTATTTTTACGGCCGTTAACGCTCTGCCTTCCCCGTAAGGGATAATGGCGTGATTTATGTATGTATGTATGCCAGTTTTTGTAGGAGGTTGAAAGGCTAGCAAAATGCCTACGTCATGCCACTTCTGGGCAAAGGCCTCTCTCTTCTCTCTCCATCTAGTTTTGTCCTGGGCCTCCGTGTACCAGTCTTTCGAGAATGTATCTAACTCGTCGCGCCACCTACGACGGAGTTTACCACGGCGTCGGTTTGATGTGAGCGGTTTCCACCGTGTAGCTGTTTTTGCGCATAGGCCTTCTGGCATGCGGCAGACATGATCAGCCCAAACCCACTTCAGCTCGGGTGCGTCAAAGATTTTTGTTCTAGAGCGCAGTAAAGAGCACTATGATCAGAAATTTATCTCAGTAGAAAATGTGTTCAGAAATTTCTAAGCACGCCTGTTTAGTTCATTCCCTGATGAAGTGAGTAACAGCAGTGACTGGGTCGAGCAAAGGTTAAACTGATTACTGTGAGTACGACAGATACGGTCGTCTTATCAATGAACGGGCGGGTAATAGAACTTATTGGCAGTTGAGACGTGCAGACCATGCGTTCTGAACATTTTAACGACTGTGCCATTAGGTACTTATTAGTAGAAGCTTGAGTTCTTTAAATAATCATCATTCTCCTTGCGTTATCTCGTTTCTCTGTCGGGGTTGGCTACCTAAAAAGGAGATTTGACCAGGAACCAAGTTTTTAGACAGAACGACTGCCTTCTGACCTCTGCAACGCGAAGGCTAACCTGGCCCGAATACACATTGAAATATTATCTCAATTCAAAATTTGAAATGTAGCTTTCATCACGATGTTTATTCTTCACTGTAAGAGCAGTCGGTAAATGTACGTGAGTAAAAACACATTGGTACATGGCCGGGATCGAACTCGGGTCTCACGATTGTAAGACTGGCGTCCTAACCACTTGGCCACCGATGCTCTCCGACCGATTGAAGTAACTATGCATTATTATTTGTTTTAATGGATTTTACTTGTATGTTAGTTCGAAGGTCAGTTCCAAAAACTTGGTTTCGTGATTTTGATGAAGAACCCGACAAAATCTGACAAAGAAGTTTTTAGTATGAGACTGTATATAGGTATATACGTCATAAATAAAAATAATCTCGTGATCTGTGAATGTCATATTGTCACTTTTACGCGAGAAAATAGGACAAATGTATAAGTTTTCCTGAATAAAATGTCTATAGTTTTCTCTGAAACGGTAAACAGCTAGATTCCCAATAATAATGATAATTATGTCCTATTGGAGTGTGTGATTCGAACATTGTTAAAGTAAACTACTACTAAGCTAAGTACTAAACAAGAAGTTGAATTGAAATAAACTGAGGATCGAAGATTTTCGAGGAAAGCTCGAAGAACAAGCCTACTGATATGTAAGTGCAACTCTAAATGTTTCTATTGTAGCCAGGAATATCATATAGTTATGGGAACGTCGAGTTCTATCCCTAAATGAAACACACTATATACCTACTACATTATTACGTCGATTATCATCATGAAGTATGCATATAGCTACATTCAGACAGAACGTGCCAACCACAAACTTGTGGCTATAACAGGTGCAGGTTTAATATTGCAGACCATAATAAAATAAAAATATTCCTACCGAATCCCACCTGTTTATCCTTATAAGTTTTTCAATCATTTTCAAAAAATCTTGAAGGTTTACTATAGGGTTGGGTAACTGGAGACTGCGAGTAAAACTAAGTCAAATCCTTTGCAACATGATTTTGTGTTGAATACATGTTGGGCAGACCCCAAATGAATTGGAACGAGACCAGGGAGATGGCATCATCATTTCACCATGATCATTGGCTAAAAATATCCCACACCACAGAAAAAATAAAAAGAGGAATGAAGAAAAGACCAGCGTTACCCTGCGTGTACCTTGAACCCGTGTCACAACAGACAGGGCAACAGCCCTAAAAATCTGTACTGTAGGGCTCGGTCGCGCTTAAATGGGGGTGGAAAAATTACAAAAGAAAATTGGTTGTTTAACAAATCGTCCTCAATCAGGGCGAGCGTGTTTTTGCAAATGGCAACCTTTTATTTATGTAATCAGTGAATGTTACTGTGGTACCGGGTTGGAGCTACACAAGGGGAGGTATTAAAATTCTTCTTTTTTTTCTCTCTCTCTCTTTTCGTGTGGGACACCGAGTCTTCCAGGGATCCAATGAACCGTAGTGTCAGAAGATCTTTTTCTGTAGAAGGAGGACCAATTAATAAAGTGGAAGTTATGTGTTTGCCCAGCCATGGTTGCCATACGACTTGATGATGATGCCCAGCCATGGTACCAGGGTTCATCGATCCTTTCGTTGATTCGATGTCCCAAACGACAAAACAACGACCCAATGAACCCTAGTGTCTTTTTTGTGGAAGTAGGAACAAATAGTTGCGTACGTACATCTTTTCGGTCACACCCTTTGTAGCTAGAGATCCCTTTACTCGTGTCAGTCCACCCTTGTCCATTGGAGGCTATAAATAGCCTGACCCTTATTGTGTACTGGACATTACGTCATTAGGTAGGCGCCTTTTGGAAAATTAGCACCTTTTCATGTACCTACTATTTATAATCAGCATATCTATCTACACATTTAAGATTATAAGATGAATTTTCTTATTACCGAGCTAGCTAGAACAAGGCTAGAACTAGCTGCAGGTTTCACCAGCTGTTATTATTATAGATACGTATATTCCTATCATAATAATCAGTTAACAAAAAATCTAAAAACTTTGGTGGTATGATACCGTCTTGTAAATGTAGTAAAACAGCTTTCTGACGGTTACAAAACTTCTTTAATCGGAGAATACAAATATTTCTTCTTTATAATATTAGTGTCAATATCGAAGATCTTGGATTAAAATTTCGAGGAGCTGTGCTAATAGCTTATATGTACATACAATTGGCAGCATGTTACCCTATCCACGTCCGATTACGATGAAAATTAAAAAAAGATGGTTACTTATTAGAAGTTTTGTAGGTATGGTATTGTATTTATTCACACAAACTTTATAACTTAACATTATCATCTCAAATTACCAAATAGCCCGGAACCTCCGACAAATTTTGGAAGGCAGCGGAAGTAGTGGGTGTCTTTACTTCTCTATATTGAATTCGTCTTTTGTTGTGGGTTGTGGGGGGTCAACGGGTCAACGAACTATCCAATCAAATGAAGCCTACTTACTTTTTGATCAGGGGCCGATAAATGCGTTTCGAGATCGTGTTTCGTTATTTTTTTATACAGGAATAATGAGACGATTTCGGCCCCGAGACCATCAAATCTACGCCGAATGGCTCGTGTTTCGCTAGCGTATTCTTTTATTATGTAGTCAGATACCTCGCATTGACAGTCTATTACTGGACATGTGCTTCTTAGAAGATTGCTATAATTCCATGTATGGTAGGCGAGGCGAGCGCAGTGCAGTGTCGTATTCCACTTGTATTTCACAGAGAATGCTGCTTATTCCCTATATTAATCCTTTAGTTTCATCATTGGCCTCAAACGTCTGTGACAGACGATGTCAAGACTTAGCCAGCCGATGCGGGAGCGGCACGACTATCAAATACACACTCTCAAAATATTCCTATAGTTTAGGCCTTCTTCTTCTTTGCGAGTCGAGACGAACTAAATTTAGGCCTATTCCTATACATAGTATAGTTTATAAATAAGGCAATTAAATAATAATTTGACATCACATAGGGTAGTTTAGTGCCTTACTATTATACTGTAGATACCAAGAGTATGCCTATAGTAAGGTTGAAAAAACATAGTTTTTATCATTAAACGCTTTGAGCCATTGACTGCTAGGGGGCCCCATGAGTTGAACGGTTTTCGTTGAAATTGCTTTAAGTGACACTCATTATTATGCCCTGCCGCGTGATTATGGCTCATTCACTCTCAGGAATGCTCTCCGGTCCATTCCGGTTCAGATTGGGGCTCGGACCAACTCACATCAACTTACTTCGGTTAACTGGCATATGGCTATGGTTGGCTACTGTTTACCCCAAAACTATATGTGCAAGGGATTAGGTAAACTTTGTAAGCATGATCTGAATATTAGACTGAACAACTTTAGAATGTGGGAATTTTTTTGTGGTTTCCCTTCTTCTGTTGTTCTGAAAAGTAGGTTTTGTTTTAAGGACCCATCATGCTTCTTAAGTTTTCGGTACATTTTCTTTTACACTACAAATAATACTTCTGTAAAGTACTTATTATTATATTCGTGTGGGACACTGAGTTGTCTAACGACCCAATAGACCCTAGTGCCAGAATTTTCTAATCACCTTCTACAAGTAGCCTGCTTGGACATGGTTGTGTAGCGAGTTAGCGACTGCCGTCTAAATAATCATACAGAGCAACCGGAACCGGGGTAGTACTTACTACTTTTCTGTAATCAATGAATACGATAAAAAAATCTCTGTCTCTCATTATGAAGGTATGCGAAATGATTGATAGGAATTTTATCAAGATTCCCATGTGTCTCATGATGCATGACTTTGCTTAACTAATCTTCGTGCGTGTTTGCCTTTAAACCCTTATAAGAATACTTCGCTTATCGGTTTCCATTTCGGCATACCCTGCTGCTTATCTTGAGTATCCTTTATTCAAAGCCGAAGATAACCAGCAACGTATGACGCAGCATCCTGTTTGATAAACGGGGTAGTGTAATGAGGGTTTGGCGACTTGTATGGATTCCTGTTCCTGCCTCAATCAAGTCGGTTAACCAGCATGGCAACATGCAGTTTTGACTGGTAGTCAGGTTTTAAGCTTGGGTCAGGGAGGACGTGAAGCTTTTTTCTTAAGCCTCAAGGTATACTTATAGTGTGACTGTGCAAAGCCTGTTTCGGTCTTCATTTTTGACTTTTTGGATTTACTGCAGAATTTGCCATCTCGAATATAGTTTGGTGAGTCTTTTGTCTTGTCATCATTCAAGTTTTTTTGCGTATATTTCGCTTATGTAGTTTTTTCTGGGCATACCAAAAAATATATATTACTGCTAAACTGTAGTTTCGGCAGAAATAAGACGATTACCTGCATGTAATATACGTATAAACCTTCCTCTTCGAATCGTTCCGATATAGCCTGGAGTCACCGCATAAAAAAATTAAATAAATCTCCGTAATTTCGAATGTGCCCTTCGGCGTCAACATCCGGAATTTACCGAATCCCATCAAATTTGGTCGTTAGATCATGCGTGCGATATTCGCCGTAAGATTGGCAAAGCTACCCTAATGTAATTGAGACCCGTGTAATGGGATTCCATTTCAAAATAAACATATCTACTCGTATTAATACAACGTACCTACCTGTGCGGCGTTTATACTTAGATCATAAAATTGATATGGAAAAAAAATATGTTTTTTTTACAATGACTATTTGTGAAGTGAAAACTGTTTGTTTTTAGACTATCATTCTAAAATGTAAATTTTCTATGTTAAATAAATATTTTGATTCTTGATTCGTAGATTAGTTTGTCCGGTACCTATCTAATGTTTTAAAATGTACGTGTAATTGGGACAATTTGTTAAGATAAGTCGTCTGATAAAAACGCAACATTTTGCGAGTGTAACGAACACATATTATGAAAAAAAATATATAACTTCTACAATCTCTATCATTTCGCAAATTCTGTCTGTCTGTGCGTCAGTTCTGTACTTATAGAAATTACATCAGCTCGCAATGTATGTAATGCAATAATTTTGTCTTTTAATAATCTAACGACAATCCAGGCGAAATATTTATCTTTTAGAATAAATTTTTACTAAACGTGTCAGTGGCTCGTAAAGTAAAAATAAACGAAACATGAATGATGATGCAAAATCTAATTACGCAGCTCGCTTCTGAAACATGTGCTTGCGTTATTCGATATTCGCCTTTTACATTTTTTTATAAAAGCTATAAATATTTTACCAAATGGGTACCAAATGGTAAAAGTTTTACCAGGGTGAACCAATTCATATATCTCTTAGGAACATGGTCGAAGTCTTCAAAATTAATTTGGACCTCCCATGACGTGGTCGGCGCAACAATTTCATAAATACACCTTTCAATTGGAATCATGAATTTTTTTGCCAAACAGAATGATATCTTGTAATGCATTTGATTAAAAAGATTTTGACTACCTATTTATTAATGGAGACAATTTTTCTCAACGGTATTGTTGCTTTTAAACAGTGACTTTTTTTTATAGAAGAGTCCAGTAGTTTCAGGGTTCCAGTAGTTAGTTCTACATACAAAACAATATCAGCCGCTTTATCAGTGTGTGTGTACCATGTGGCGTAAAGTGTGATGTATGTGATTAATATAATTAAATTAGGTTCTGATAACGTTCGTTCGTTCGTTGGTGAGCTAAGTAGAGCGAGTTTTATGGGAATAGATGTTTTTACATAAAATAAAACATATTACATAAAATAGGCCCGCATTTGTCTACTATCTTACCTGATGGTAAGTGACAATGCAGACGATGATGGAACAGGCTTGCCTAGATAATGCCTATGGCCTATTCACTCTTATCTTGAAAATGCCTAAGTTGTAATGTTCCGGAAACAGTTACTACTTTTGTTTGAACCTACAATTTATTGTAAGCTCCGATATCATTTTGACCTCTGCTGCTAAAATTAGAATCCTACTATGTATATTTAAAATCAAACAAACCACAAATTTTAAAGTCAAATATTTACCAGCTGACGCCATTAAGACTGCACCGAAGCCAAAGGTCAGCATGAAGATGTTTCTTAAATCAAAACGACTCGATAACTGGCACTATGCAAATTGATCTAACTAGTTTTATTGACTCGTAACTCAGTTTTGTTGAGTTGTGTCGGAGTATCAGTTTGCAAGGCTAAAGTCTGTTGGACGGTCGCTAATGTACAAACCACAGAGAAAAACAAACAAGTTATCGAGAAAAACAAATATTTTTACTCGTCGGATGAAATCCTGATTTATCAGTGATGGGTGTTACACGAATTACTCGAAATATAAAACCGAAAAATTGGGTCTAAAGTGACAATAATCAAGAAAACTTGAAACTAAAGTGTTATCTTTGTTATTTGTGTACTTATAATTTACTATATTGTGGTCATAATCATAACCCAGTGTAGTGCATTCAATCTTATTAGTTTTTTAGTACGACTTACATATTTGTCACCTCATACGTCTGTAACAGACGATCCAATCAATGTCTGAGGCAAGACTTTTCGTAGCTATATAAGCCGATATGCCATAGATACTGCGTTGCCTGGGACGTAATTTTGGAAGGGCATACATTTCGACAGTCTACCTTTTTGGAGGTCGACAGACACGAACCCTCGCTTGTAGCTGCCATCGCAGTAATTTAATAAAACAACGAAATGAGTCGTATTCGATTTCGACCGTTCGCGACTGTTTTCCAGAGGTCGAAAGATCACAAACTCCTGCTGTGATTGCAGTCATTGAATAAAACAACAAGATTGGAGATTCTTGATTTGGTATTGTTTTTTTGCGTTTTTAGGGGAATATACTCGTGTACCATAGGCTCCGGCGTTATGGTATGCCCGACTCCGCTGGGAAGGTGACACAGCGACGTAGGGACTAAAAATCTCTCCCTTATCGTTGGTATGCAATCCAACGTTTCGGATTGTATATTTTGTACATAATATAGTGTTTTCGAAAGATTATTTGTGTTACTAAGTGTACCATTATCAATGTCGTTAGTTAATTACTGTTTAAATCAGTATAAGCGGCTAATTAGAAGATGGAGTACGGAACATTTGAAGCGAAACGTAAGTTTTTCTTATGAATATTATAGTTTTAATCCTAGCTTTATTCGGATAAGTGCATTGAGTCGGAACTTATATTCGAATGCTTCCGGTTTACACTTGACCTAGTTTTATAGGTAGTCATCTAAATATTTATATCGATGCCGTGTGATGCCGGCTTTGAATAGGATTACCCTAATTCTATTCGTGGTGTCGTAAAACTCGACTAAGCGCGCTCTGTTAACGTAAAGTCGTATACTGCGATCGCCAACCCGCTTGCCAGACATGGTGAGTATAGCAATACCCTCCAAAGGGGGAGGCTCGTGTCCAGCTGTGGACTATGTGGCTCATACATAATGTTAAAGTTACGTCCTTTATAAGGCCATGGGAAGAATGTTACCACCTAAAATTGAACTTTAACTACACCTGCAATAGATTTCAAAACGAATTAAAAAATTTAACATGCTCTGCCCGTTAAAGGGTTAAAGTTTTGGCCATTACTGATTGATTTGAGCGCCTCCTTTTTTTAGTTAAGTCACTAGTTATTATTATTTATTCTGTGGTTAAATTATTTAAAATGCAAACGCAATCTCTTTGCCACATTTTGCCAATGATACTTACTGGAACCAACGTTATAATCAGGTAGAGTTCTGGTAATGCAAGAATTTACTCGTAGCTACTAATATTATATAGTCACTAGTATTTACCATAATATTTTATCACCAACATAAACATACAACTATTTCTGTTAAGTGCGCTTTGACAACTGGTTTGGAACTAACTAAATATTTCGTCATATCGCCAGCTACAAGCCGGTACGCCTACGCGTGTACTTGTGTACTGGGCACAGTTCAGAGACTTATTAGATGCATAGCGCATGTTTTTTTTTAATTTTGACATACTTCAAAATGCATTTTGGGATGCATTTTGAAGTATGTCACGCGGAATATATACAGGAATATTTGCAAAGACGCCTCCTTACCTTATTCTTTGTCGTATTCTTTATTACTGAAGGTCGCGTCCTTTCTGAAAGTCAGTACTCGTATGATTTGTCCCCATTTACCTCGGTGTACGGCTTTTCTTAGTTAGCAGTTGTTACAGAGAGACCAGCAAGAGTGCTTTCACCGGGTCACACCAACGGCTGGGTGATTGGCGGCAGATTATTGATGACTGGTGGATGATTGCCCCCTAACCTAAAACTTAATTTTACAAAAGATTCTCATGATCACAAAGAACTATTCCTCTGGAGCACGAAAAAATTGGTCGAATAGTAAATTTCACAGGCTAATAATTGATTTTGTATAGGAGGTTTAGTTTGTTTTCTTGTCCAATCATTAACCAACTTTGCTACAATTTGCAACTTTGTTAACAGGTCCTGAGTAATGTCAAATAATATTAACTTTAGCTAGTAATGTCTATAAAACGACATTATATTACACAATATTATGTTTGTTGCAGCAGAAACCACACATATAAAAGTCATTCCATAATTTGATCGTCACTTGGTATCGTCAATTTATTCCTACAAATAATTCAAGTACTCTGACTTTTGTTTACTTTACGAGATATCTTATAAACGACACGGCACATTTTGTCCCCTAAACTATAAATTACACTTATTGTAATAGTACCTACCTAGACGACATTTCAATGGTTTCACTGTCAATAAAGAGGCCATTACACTCGTCATAAAGGGCTTCCACCACATAATAAATAATAGCACCATTGTTTGGAACATGATGGTTATTGAAACTGATTGTTATTGATACCGACGAGTAGTTTTTATTGAGCCGATATTTTGAAGCTGTTACTACATACATACATATATCACGCCTTTATCCCTTGCGGGGTAGGCAGAGCGTTAACGACCGTAAGAATACGGTCGCTATCGCCACGTCTGACATTTTTGAGGATTGTTTTCCAAGGTTGTTTCAGAAAATGTGTATCATTATAGTGACAGGTTGTCAGCCTGTCGCCTAAACATTGTAATACACCAATACTCTCGAGTCCCTTAGTCGCCTCTTACGACACCCGCAGGAAGGACGTGGGGTGATGCTATTCTAAGCCGGCTTCACACGGCAGCTGTTACTGGCATGACGTAATTCATTAACTGATTTACCTATTATTTTATCATAGTCATATAAGCCAAATATATCTAATGCTGAGATAGGTCTTTTATTTTCTCGCCATCTACGCCATTCCCGGGTCTCCCGCATCAACTGTCTGCCTGTTTACTGAGTCGTCCTTTCATCGTACCTTTCTGGTCCACTTTTCTTCAACTCGTCTGGCCGGCCATTATTTCAATTTCAATTTATTTATTGATTTCGTGCACAACAAGTACGTCTTACCTATCTATCTTTACTTCGTTCGGTTCCCGACATCGACGAATTTTTTCTTTGTCTTATCCTTTCGTTGCGCATCCGATCCTGAAGATTGATTCTTATAAGAATCATCCATGGCTCTATCAACCTTTGATATATGATATCTTTAATACTCTCGTTATTTAAAAACTGTGTTATTTGCTTATACTAAGAAAGAAAAGAAGCGGTTACGTACACAGGACCTTTACTTTTGAGTTACGGAACCCTAAAAAAATAACTAACGAGACAGTCGCGTTTGTGCTTGACAATACAAATTTATTAAGTTGCTAAATTCACAGTTTTTGTTGTTATGAATGTGCGTCGTAGTTACAAACTATTTAATGTAAAAAGTTTGGCCTACTTTGGGCAAGACGTCGCAATGTTGGCGAGAAAGTTATCTGATGTCATTCTGTTATATTTTTCTCTTTACTATCGACAGCGACACCATTATTATAAGGAGAATATATACAACTACAAACAATAACAACAACAAAAACAATAACACAACAACAGCATCATATATTTGTTCAATTTGTTGTTTGTTAGTATGTATGTATTCGATAAACTCTGAAACCACTAGATTTCAAATATTTCTTCACTATTATGAAGCTTCAGCATCCCTGAGTAACATAGGCTACCTTTTACCAAGATTTCTTTTCTCTTTCCCCTGCGCTAGCCTCAAACATATATCATATATCACGCCTTTATCCCGTACGGGGTAGGCAGAGCATTAACAGCCGTAAAAAATACGGTCGCTACCGCAACGTCTGACAAATATAGCCTCTAATGTTGTATAAAATGCTTGAAAGACAATAATGCCTGTAATTTCGCAGATATGTTTTTAGTACAAAGACAAAACATTAGTATCTACTAGAACTTCCATTATAGTTAGTTTAGCCAATTATAACTTGTTTAGAAATAAAGCACCCTAGGCTAGTTTAATAACTATAATTACATGATTTCGAATATGTTTTGCATGTTAATAATTTACAGAAAAAAATAGGTAAAAGTTGTTTAACGCAAGTCTAAACAAAATAGACACTGTTTTAGTAATTTCGTTGCAATTTAATATAACGTGTAAAAATATTAGCTGCAAATATTTAAAGGAGTTAACCAGCCCATGAAACTGAACAATGTTTCCCTAGAAACATAGGTCGAAATATGAAAGATTTTTTTTGACCTCCCATACAAAATGTAGCAGCCGAGCGAGTCAACTGTATGGGAGTTCCAAAAAATTTTGTCATATTTCAAACTATGTTCCTTGGGGAAAGTTATTCAGTTTCATGGGCTGATTTATCCCTTCAAATATTTACAGCTATTTTTTTTACACCCTGTATTGTTTAAAAGTGTTTAAACATATCATTGAACTTACGCTACTGCTACAGCCACAACAGTCCACTGTTGGACATGGGCCTCTCCCAATGGGGGCTATTGCCATACTCACCACGCTTGGCAGGCGGATTGGCGAGCGCAGTGCAAGATTTTGTAGATATTCACAGGAAACGTTGCTTTCCGTTCCCTGGACTCATCCCTTAGTTGCCTTTTACGACACTGACAGGCCGAAATGGGGTGATGCTATTCAAAGCTGGCGTCACAATGGATATTATGAACTTTTACATTTACCTGTTAATAAAAACTAGTCCACGTTTGACATGCAAGGCTGGTTAATGGCTGTGGCTATGCAGTTTTAATAGCGCCATTTGTTAAACTTTCCGTCAGAGGTGTGGTCAGAGTACGGACGGGTGATAAATTCATTATTAACTTTCATACAAGTTTGCCCCAATTACCTATATTAGTAAATAAATGTCTCCGTGGTCTAGCAGTATAAGTTAGTCTCAGGTTCAGGAGGTCTCAGGTTTGATTCTCGGGGGAAAGCTGAAATTCAACTTATCACTTTGTATAACGAATTGTCCGTATCATAAAAGATTTATTTACTTGGATTTACTGTTTTCCTTTCATTACTAAATGGCATGAATAGCTTAGAATTTGCTTTGAAGTTATCATATTAAAATCGCGCCCAATGATTCGTTGACTAAAGAGGAAAGGGTGTTAAAAAGCTGTTTCCTTTCTTTAGAATGCACGTTAAGCCGTCGGTTGCAGTACCGGGCACGTTTTCAAGGGTTAACATATTCAAACGGATATCTCGGACCCCAGGCAGGTGCCAGCTGGTAGGGGGACTTGTGTAAACGTCCGGTATTTTTAACAACTATTGCTTTTTGTCATTTTTTAACTTAAGGTTTTAGAAGATATACGAGCTCGTACGTACTATACATTAGTATACATGCATACTACAATACCCGATTGGAAATGTCGCGGAAAATGTTTTGGTCAGTACACACATTTTATAGGGTACTTATGTTTCTGAACAACTTTTATTATGGGGCCACATAAGAAATCGCAAAAAAAGAAAATAGGTGTTCCATACATTTTTGTTTTTGTTACGGTGGTTTCATAGTAAAAGTTGTCTAGAATCACAAGTAGAAACTCTCTATAAAGTGTGTGAACTGACTAAAAACGACCCTGTATTGATAGATGCTGTTGCCACGTTTGTGAAATATATTTTGAGGCTCGTTTCTGAATATTCGTGTATTACTAATATCCAATAGTGGCACTTTGACAGCCTGTCGCTTCTTAAAATTGTGTTAGACATCATGAATGAAACCCTCGACTCCCTTAGTCTCATCCTACGACATCCACGGGAAATATACGAGTACAGATTTACATACGAATTTTACAGTTAAAAATAATTTTATTGAAGACTACGATATTCTAATTAAACGATTACACATTGCGACATGTGTGTCGTAAAAACAGACGTGAATGATGATAATACCACGTGTGTCCACGTGATCTGCTTTACTATCTGAATGTGGGACAAATTATTGTTTGTATCTAAATGTGGGATAAAGGGCGTCAGTGGCCAAGTAGTTAGGACACCGGTCTTACAATCGATGAGACCCGAGTTCGATCCCCGCCATGTACCAATGTGTTTTAACTCACGTACATTTACCGACTGCTCTTACGGTGAAGGAAAAACTTCGTGAAAAAACCCCAAATTGAAATAAAATTAGAATTCAGATGACATTTGAATGTGACTTAACCTAGGATTCGGGCCAGGTTGGCCTCCGGGTTACCTCCGTGGTCAGACGGCAGCCGCTCTGTGTAAAAACTTGGTTCCACGTCAAATCCCCTAGGTGAGGTAGCCAAACCCGACAGAGAAACGGGATAAGGCAAGGAGAATGATAAAATATTATTTGTATCCAGCACCACAGTCTTGCACGCTAGAAAAAAAATGTTTGAACTTGAACATAGCTTTCGGCTTTCTCATAGATTTCCTTTTAGAGAACGGGATGACTTATTTCCAATAGTTCTGATTTAAAAGGAATGCAATACTTTATAAAAAATGAAACTGAACACTTTCCCTAGAGTAATTTAAATGAACAATTTGTACGTAATCTTAAAAGAAAACCAACCTACCTACCAACCTTTCTATTTAGAAACACATTTATTATTAATATTGCTGTAGAATATGATCAAACTTACATAGAATCATTTTCGATTATTATGAAATTACAAGAATTATCGCATTTTTTATTATTCTAACCGGACATAGCCATCATTGTTAATTAGTTTTGAGAACTGCTTAATGGAGTCTTATAGAATACAGTAGCCATTGTTATAGCATCATCATTATTGTGATCGCTTGGTTAGTTTTAAAGACGGTATTTATGTGCGCCTCCAAATGAGGACGCTATACTGGGTGTTAGAAAATTGAATATTGGGAATCGGGTTGTTCGTTGACTCGGCGTCTGAAAAAAAGTTCTACTTTAATTTCAAGGTGAACCAGTCCGTGAAATTGAAAAAAAAAGGTCCAAAAAACATGAGTTAAATGCAAAAAAAATATGAATATCTGTTACGTTCCGTAGGTTCGCATGGACTGACACAAAGATGTAAAAAAGAGAATCTTATCGCTGATTTTATTAATACATACATACGTAAATCACGTAATTTATCCCATGCGGGGTAGGCAGAGCGTTAACGATCGCAATTTTACGGTCGTTATCGCCACGTCTGACAAGTTGAGGGTCCTTTCAGATGATTTGTGTATTACTGTAGTGAGAGGTTGTCAGCCTGTCGCCTAAGATTGTAATACAAATGATATAGGCAATTTATGGTTTTTAACCGATTTTAAAATAGGAGGCAATGTTTATTTCGACAGGATCTTTTTTATTTTTCTTGCATTAAATATGAAAAAATACGAACACAAAAACGTGTAGTTGAACTGATATGAAAAACTTGTATGAAATTTTTATCTATGGGTGTTTCAAATATCATCATAAGGTTAAGAACCGTTGAAAGTCTTGAAAAAATTGGCGGATCTTTTTTATGTTTATGCTTGAAGTCGGTTATTTTAATTTTTTGTTATTGTTATTGCTAACAAGTATGGCCGATAAAGTACCAACTAGTAACAGGTTGCTAACAATAGATTTTTATCGCTTCAAATTGGTTACCTAGTTAAATGCTTTACCTAACGCAGAACGGTTACATTCACTGTTCAAATTTAGAACTTTTTTCTGTAATCTGAAAAGTATATAAATTGGAAAAAATATTATTATAGTGGTAAAGTTTTATTATAGTTTTTTCTGTGTAACGTTGTTTCAATCAGACCATTAACGACTTACTTTGACGCTCCTTAAATTTTGTTATGTTTTTTTTTTTGGTTCTCTGGAGTCTGGTATCAATTCAATATTTAATGTAAGACGAATTATGGAGCCTCAACTATACAAAAATGAACTGTATATCGTATGGACAGTTGTTGTTTATTATGAGCTAGTTCACCCATTTTTTGGACCCATCATATAAATTGACTTGGTCGGCTGATAGGTACGTTTTGTTTGGGAGGTCCATATTTTATTCCCATATTTCGATCTATGTTCCTCGGAAAAAGTTGTTCAGTTTCATGAGCTGGTTCACCTCATAAAATATTTACATTAGCTTTTTTTCGTTACAATTTGGGAACTCAAGAGTGGTCGCGCGTGTAGATGTGCGCTGACTCATTACTTCCTTAGATTTGTGACTAAACGCATTTTCTAACATGTGTTTTTTTCTCTTGCCTCCAGGATGGGACGGCTCGGAGGCGGAGAAGGCGCCGTTCCTGCGCAACGAGCCCGTGAAGCTGACCCCCGCTTGGGAGGGCTCCAACCTGCCCAATGACACACTCAACCTCAAAGGTAGGTATTTAATAAGTTGAAATTATTTTGGTCTAGAGTATGAATACAAAGAAGACTCATCATCAGTGGCCTCGTACGTCTGTGACAGACGAGTTAATCAGTGTCAGAGGCAAGACTTTTCGTGCCTATATAAGCCGATGCGGGAGTGGCATGACTTTTCGCACACACCACAGGTGAAGGTGGAAAGAAGACTTGCCCTAAACAATCAGGCCGTGATGCCATCAGTGAGGTCGTGACGTCACAGATTCCAGTTTAATTACTACTCGCTCATGCTCCCCTCACCCCTGCGCGCTTCACCCGATTTCTTATAGAAAACGTCATACGCCATCACTTCTATTTATCTGATCACTGGTACATAATGTATCTAGTTTTGACCGTATATTGGTATCTGGATATTTTGGTGTAAGTCAGAGTTAAACACGAAGCGAATACAACCAGAATCCCCCAGGCAACCCAAAGACTCCGAAACACACAATGCAATCTGTTTGGTGCTGGACTTGTTATGTGAGGGTAGTCGTAAGGAACCCCTCAAGTCCAGTTAATAAGGCTCAAATTACCCTAAAGTCCACGAGGGTCTATTGAAGTAAAACAATACACGAGCGAAACGACATTCGAGAATCACAATTTAGGCAATTAGGTTCCTTCCTCTCATTCCTTGATGCCTATACACAAACGAACTAACTTACCGGTTTAATTTTTACCTACAGATTATGGAGAATAACTTGATGGATCTATGGGGTAGAGTTTCTGAACGCCTGCAAGGTAACGCCCGTCATTTAAGTAGTCGTAGATAGTAATCAGGATCGAAGAATATTAGACAAATGGAGGAAAAAAAAATACAGTTGCAATAAGGATGATGGCGTGCAGGTCAAATGAGGTACTCATTAAAACGATATTTTGTATGAAAATACAGAGAGATGACGTCATGTCTCTCTAGTTTTGATGGCGTCAAAACACATACTTTTGTATTATTTTTCTGTTTATTAATTTTGAATATTTCGAAAAACTGTAAATGTAGGAAGTAGTATTTTCGGACAATACCTTTAAGCGTAAACTGTTGTATTTTAACAATGACCAGTCATCTAGGGAATCCGTACTTATTTTGTTCTTCTAAGGATCTGTGCGAACTAGAATTGGATCATTTATGCCATCGAGGAAGAGATAAATCTGCAGATAGATTCGTTTAGAGCGCACACGTGCTGTTAGTCTGGCGATAAATCCCGTGATCCTCGACTCGGGGCGAAAACATGGCTCACAAACGGTTACGATTTATTGCCTATGAGAAGAAAAACAATCTTTTTAAGGGCCTGTGAGAGTCTAATATTTTTCTTATTTCAATGTGTGTTTCTTGAAGAAAGGTCCAATATTTTCAGTTTTATTTACACCTATAAAATATAAATAAATGTCTAGTAGACACAATTCCCTGCTTTACTCATCGCCAATGTCATCGAATTCCCCGAAAATTCGTGTCACCCGCGCCTTCGAACTCTCCCTCAATACAAGCAATTTATTGTGTTTGTTGTGATGGATGCCACGATGTCGTGACGGCGTATGTGAACTGGTGTCCCAGTACACATTTTACTATTTAGTTAAGGCATTTGGATAAAAAAAACTATATCTTATCTTAATTCACCGACATTGTACCACTGTTGGGCAAATATACATTCGCCTTTTCTCCCGTAAAACGATTGTAGGTAAAGTATGGTCGCTCGTATAGGTCAATTTTGACACCTATCATGACACCTGTTAAACACCTCAACAAAGAAACAAGCCCTTAAGTCATAGCATTATCATGACTTTGACAACTGTCAAATATGGCCTATTTGGGCGGCAATACTCTACTGTAAAAAAAATATTCAAAGTTCTAACCTTGTTTAAATGTAGGTATGTAATGTAGGTATTTGGTGATCTAATTAACTGGTGGTGATATAATGGTAAACTAAAAATAAACAAAAACATACTAAAATTCGTTTGTGCGTTGTTGTATTGTTATCATTTATTCTCTAGTATAAAAAATATCAATAAACTTTTAAAATAATAACTTTTGGCACAGCTGGTAGATGGCGCCACTACTGTGGCAAAAACGTAAACAAACCGGTCGCTTATTTCGCGCGAGTCGTCAAGGTTGCCGTAGCGTCGGTGGTTAACCTCTGCGGTTAAAAACGGTCCGCATTTTTGAGCGCAGGTTCGATCCTCAGCGCAAGACTTTATTTCGTAAGTTTTGTGAATTTGTTTCGCGTGATGTTTTCCCACTAACGCCTGTGTTGCAGCTTACATTGCTGTAGGGCAGTTTATTCTAAGTGGGTAAAGGAAAATGCTCTACTAAAACACATGCGGCTCCCTGTGGATTCGTGTGCACCTAAGTATTGCGACAAATTATTTTTGTTTTGTACGTATGCCTTCTTTTATCTGATGATCATAGAATAAAAAAAATAATTTAGTTAGTTAGTTTTAGTTCACCTTAAAAGAAAGACGACTGAATATGGACAAAATCAGAAAATTGGAGGAGCATTTAAAGTCAAAAATCTGTACCATTGTATACTGAATGTACATACGGAATGTGTTAGTTATTGTAAGACACATTAGTCTTTCCTATAATATTTTTTCGTACCTAGTATAAATGCGGTTCGGGTAGAAAAATAAACAAAAATAAAGGCACTGCCTCGGGGCTGTCCAGGTTAACAGTAGAATTTAAATTAAAGTATTTCTTTCTAAATAAGATTTGTAAATTAAAACAAGAACAAACAAAATTGATTGTATGCGCTACAACAGTTGAGCAAATACTGGAATTTATTATTTTAGTTTTTCTATACTCATACACTTACTAAATGTCACAGAAAAGGCACATACCTGTATCTTCGCTTATAACTCGGTCATTCAAAGAAAGTAAATCTCTAATCATCTCATCTATTCCAAAAAATATCTAGGTAGTTAGTGTAAAATTGAGTGTAGTTGTAACTTTTGTTCAGTGATCTAAAAATATAGTTTTGCACTTCTCATCAAAGAATATCGATTTCTCTTTAAGTTTTTATGATTTGATAAAAGTCGAAATCTATAAAAAACTATTCCGAATTTGAAATATTTTCATTAAGATTTATATACCTCATTTTACTCACTATCACTCGATATCACACGCTTATTGCAAACGTTAACGCTCTGCCTACCCCGCAAGGAATAAAGGCGTGATATATTTATGTATGTATGTATTTCAAAATAAAAACACTTTTTTAATAATGTGATTCGTACGAAACATAAACTTGCAAGATGTTCTAGATTTATTTATGAGAAGTATAGTATGTTTCCTTGAATAACATGGCTGTACTTACTTTTTGCCTTATTTATCGATGATCAATCATCAGTATGGTCCACTTGTTTACCGGGCTAATTATCATATAGCGGACATGTTTTTTATTCACAATGTGGTACTAAGTATACTAGTATGGAATATTATATTTCTAACGGTAAATACGAAGTTCCTTAATACGTGTAGGAAGAGTCAAAGTTGGTTTAATTTGTATCTGATCTTCAAAGGTTGAGGTACGCTACACTACTTTTTAAACAAGTTTTTTTAAAATTTTCTTTAGTTTTCGAAACACCAAGGTTTCCAGTGAATCATCTATCTTATGAAACCTCAAATAAAATTTTTATTCAGATGACATTTGGTTGTGACTTAACCTAGGATTCGGGCGAGGTTAGATTGCAGAGGTCAGATGGCAGTCGCTCTGTGTAAAAACTTGGTTCCACGTCAAATCCCCTAGGTTAGGTAGCCGACCCTGATAGAGAACGGGATAAGGCAAGAAGAATGATAATAATGATGGGGTGGTAATTGTGAAAAATACCTTGGAAACCAGCCTATTCACAAAATAATGTCCTAGTTTTAACCAAATGTATTGTACGTAGTCGGTCCCAAAGTTCTGTCACTGGCATATTATTTTTGAATTTAGAACACGGATTTGGAAAAGTTTTATTGCATTCCGTTTTTGAATGTTTAACAATTATTTTAAAACAATAAATAATCATTTGGCGCGATTTTTCACGATGGAGTGGACTTTGAAAGAAAACCGAATAGCAGTTTTGGCGTTGCATCGCTGTGGGCACTCGCCGAGTACCATTTTCAAGTTGCTCAAAAAATTGAAAATAACGCTTAGGTTTGGGTATCGTACTATAACTAGGTACACTGAAGTCTCTAGTGTTGAGGACAAGAAAAGAACTGGCCGGCCTCGCTCCGCCAGAACACCAGCAGTGATCAAAGCGATCAAGGAGCGCATACGAAGAAATCCTGTCCGAAAACAGAAACTTATGGCTTTGCAGATGAAGGTTAGTAGAAAAACAGTCAAAAAGGTTTTAAACGAAGACCTTAAGCTGCGAGCATACAAAAAAAAGAGTGGGCACTTACTTAATGCCCGTTAAAAAGAAATTAGACTCAAAAGATCTCGGGTGTTGTTAAAACGGTACGCGAAAAACCGGCACCGCGATATACTTTTTACAGACGAAAAAATTTTTGATATAGAAGAAAAGTATAATAAACAAAACGATAGAGTGTACGCTACCAGCTCTGAAGAAGCAGGAAACAAAGTTCCGCGGGTGCAACATGGGCATCATCCCTCTTCAGTCATGGTCTGGTTAGGAGTCTCCTACTATGGGCCAACTGAGGTTCATTTTTGCGAAAAGGGGGTCAAAACCAGCGCAAAAGTGTACCAAGAGACGGTTTTGGATCGGTACGTCAAAGACCTGCCCAACACACTATTTTCAGGACATCACTTTGTATTCCAGCAGGATTCTGCGCCCGCTCACAAAGCCAGGACCACTCAAGCCTGGTTTGAACGTCAAAACATTGAGTTTATAAGACACGAAGATTGGCCTTCCTCCAGTCCGGACCTTAATCCTCTGGACTATAAAATTTGGCAGGTCTTAGAGAGCAAGGTCTGTGCTAAGCCCCATAAAAATTTGGAGAGTCTGAAGTCAGCCATAGTTAAAGCAATCGCTAAAATCGACATGGATATGGTGCGTGCTGCGATAGACGACTGGCCGCCGTGGTTGAAGGCCGTTGTTAAAAGCAAGGGAGGTCATTTCGAATAGTTTTATGTTATTTTGATTCTTCGATGATTGTATTTTTAATTGATATATAAATTTTAAAAACGGATTGGTACTTTTTATTTTATCAGTATTTTCATATATGACAGAACTTTGGGACCGACTACGTATAATCGTACAAATAAATTAATTTTTGATAAATAGTAGATACCGACTTCTTTGTCACCGTTTTATGTTTCTTCTTCTACAGCCACAACAGTCCACTGCTGGACATGGGCCTCCCTCCCACATTGGGGGTTTTTATGTTAAATATTTTTTATTTTTGTCTCATTTCCAGGCATAACCATGGACCTAGCGCCCCCGAAGGACAAATGGCGCATCATCTACTTCACGATGGTGCTGCACGGCTTGGGCACGCTCACGGCTTGGAACATGTTCATCACGGCCAAGGACTACTTCGTCAAGTACAAGCTGGAAGGGTCCGTCTATGCAGACAACTACTTGGTGTACGTCGGATATGCGAGTCAACTGCCCAACTTTATATTCAGCTGGTTCAATGTGTTTGTTGTTTTACGGTAAGTGTTGTTTATATATGGTCGATTTTAACTTTAGTTTTGGCAAGTTTGGATTACATACATACATCACGCCTTTATCCCTTGTGGGGTAAGAAGAGTTTACAAGGAGTCGGGCATTCGCATAGCATGACAAAACATCATGAATAGCCGCACAAATAGGCCATATTTGACAGCTGTCAAATCATGTTAATGCTATGAAAGTTTTGAAGCGAGTACAAGTGTTTTCATAAAAATAAGCATTTTCTTATATTTATACTTAAGCATTTAGAATCGCAGAGTCGCACTCAATATCGGTCTCAGAGTTGAGTGCGGTTTATAAATTTGGGCCTTAACCTACCTGTGCCTCTCCTTCCCTGTTCAATGATATTTTTTATGAAGTTATCGTTAAGTGACGTGTGTATGTAAAATTGTTATGTAATAACATGTACTCAATAAAAAAGCACTACTAAATAAAAGTGTACGTATAATTTGCAGCGGTGACCTGGCGAAGCGCATAGTGTGGTCTCTGCTGGTGGAGGTGCTGATCTTCGTGGTGACCATCGTGCTGGCCATGCTCGACACCGCTGATTGGAAGGCGGCCTTCTTCTGGATCACCATGATCCTTGTCCTCTTATTGAATGGTGAGTGAGGGTCTTACTTTGTGTGTAGCGCTTTTTTTTTATGGAGATATTTTTGAATACCACGTTCGACTCGCGTTTACAATTTTGTAGTAAGGCAAAGGACACTTAGGGTCAATATTGATTAATAGGGTTTTATCTAAAGTCTAGTAAAGGTAGTGTCTTAAAATTTCCACTTTTTTGCAATGACTATTTGTGAATTGTTGTAAAGATTTTTTTTATGAAGATATTTTTGAAAACCACGTTCGACTCGCATTTAACAATTTTGTAGTAAGGCACAGGACACTTGGGTCGATAATGATTAATAGGGTTTTATCTAAAGTCTAGTAAAAGTAGTGTCTTAAAATTTCCACTATTTTTGCAATGACTATTTGTGAATTGTTGACAATCACAAAGTTAAATGTAATTTTTCTAATATGAATAAATATTTGAATTTTATTCATAAAAATATATTTCTTTGTCCGCCGATTCACGACTGGGTTTAGGCTGGGGGGGTGCTGTTATTCATTTACTAGAACTGTATACAACAGTAAGAGCCAAGCTTTACAGAATACCTAAATTGAAATTAAATGAATGTCCTTCAGGAATTGATACAACGCAATAATGATTTTATTGATAAAAATTGACTGTTTTCCTTTTTTGTACTTGTGTTATTTATTTTGCAAATTTTATTTTCAACTTGCCAATGGTCTTCCTTCCAGCTTGCAACGCAGTCTTCCAGAACTCCGTATTCGGAGTTGCGGCGAAGTTGCCGCAGCAGTACACGGGCGCTGTCATTCTCGGCACCAACATTTGCGGGACGGCCATTGTGCTTCTAGACTGGGCCTCTTCATCATCAGGCAGTTTGAGGACATCGGCTATATACTACTTCATAGGAGGAATGTTTGTCTTGCTCATATGCTTTGACACGTACTTCGCGTTGCCTCTAAATGTGAGTAAACTATCTGGATTATCCCACTTCTGATATCACGTTATTTGGCGACGAAATTTTAAGATTTTTGAAAAATAAATATAAAATCCTCAGTCGCGGCAATCTTTGACGAATGTCAAATCTTTGTGTAAGTCAGGCATACTTAAGGCAAGCGGATTGGCGAGCACAGTGTAATGTGTTGTAGATGAGAAGCTGTGTAGGCAAGAAACGTTGCTAGCCCTTTGCTGGGTTTACTTAATTGTTTTTTACGACACTGACAAATAGGGAGATGCAATTCTAAAACTGCATAATATATCACGGCAACTTTTGACACAGATTTTTTTATTATTTTTTACTGAAGACCGCGCGTAAAATGTCGCTAGACCTTCTTGGCCTTAAGTAACCTATGTTTATGTTATTTCAGAGGTTCTACCGCTACCACGAGACGCTGGCGGCCCGCACGGCGCGCGGCAACCCCGCGCTGCCCGGCGCGGGCGGCGAGCAGGCGCCCGCCAACACCTCGGTGCCGTACCTGCAGCTCCTGAAGCTCACGTGGGTGCAGCTCTACAACGTGTGGGTGGTGTTCTTCGTGTCGCTAGCCGTCTTCCCCGCCGTACACTCAGGTGTGCTTTTTTCAGATTTTTAATAAGTGTCGTTGACTTAAAGTTATTTATTCTCGGGCCACTTATATTGAATCTCTCGCTTTACTCAGGATTCTACCCAAAAATCCTTCGTTCCGCTCGTGGTCCAAAATAACGCTCTCTCTTCAAATATATGCCTTGTAAAAACTACTATACAATCATATCGTGCCGCGTTTCTACTAGGAACAAATTGTTATAGGTAAAAAAGAGAAAAAAGTGTCTGACAATTTTCTCTTTTTTACAATGACTTCATTTGTTCAGTGACAGTATTGTATTGTAACTATCTCACATTTCAAAAGCGTTCATTGTGAATCTACTTGGGAATAACACTATTGAAATCCTAAAATCATATTAGATGAAATTTGATTTAATTTGGTTGATCACAGTCTTAAGGAATATATACTCGTAAGTATTATATTAACTGTCATATTTGTTGTAACTAGTAATGTAACTCATTATGATCTAAAAATCATGCTTTTCCAATACCTATAATCGTGTATTTTCCTCTTCTTGCAGACATATTCTCGATGTCTAACCCCTTGCGCTCGTCGGGCGCGGGCGAGGGCTTCCTCGGGGACAACTTCGTGCGCATCACCTGCTTCCTCACCTTCAACCTCACCGCCATGCTCGGCAACGTCTCAGCCAGCTTGTTCCAGTTCGTGAGTACACCAGTCTAATTAATATTTAAGAGTGTGATATGGTAATCTACATACCGTCACATACATACATACATAAATCACGCCTTTATCCCTTGCGGGGTAGGCAGAGCGCTAACGATCGCAAAATTACGTTCGTTATCGCCGCGTCCGACAAATATTGAGGGTCCTTTCAGATGATTCGTGTAGCACTGTAGTGACAGGTTGTCAGCCTGTCGCCTAAAGTTGTAATACACAATAAACCCTCGAGTCCCTTAGTTGCCTCTTACAACACCCGCGGGAAGAAATGGGGTGATGCTATTCTAACATGCCGTCACGCCTGAAAACTGATATTGAGGTTTAGATAGGCCTCTCTCACCCTATCTAATCACGTAGTTAATAAGTATATATAGACATAGTGTAGTAGAGGGGACTAGAAAGACGAATCAAGTACCTACGTTATTGTGGTGTATAACATCTTACTTTAACCCCTCTGGTCTGCCCATAGTTCAAGAGGCTTCCAGAGCATTTGTACTGTCCCTAACATAAAAAAAAAGATAATTCGAAAAAAAAGACGTCTTTTATCGAGAATTCGCCAATCAGTTTACTGTCTGTCACTATACTGAACCAGTTTCTGCTAAAACAATTTTCTGTAAATAGGTAAGCCTCAGTATCTGTGCATCGACTTTCGAATTGAACTTGTTCGTAGGAACATAGAACGCCATTGCGGCTACCAAATACTGGCAATCAAAAATAAAAGAACTTTCTCGAATTTTCGATTAGTGACGTTTTCATTAAAACGTTGGCTGCCAAGACGAGTATACTCGTAGTTGGCAGCGAACGTGTTAAGTTATGAATTTTGAAGTGATGGGGGCACCACCTACGCATTGGTATTCCCTTAAGGGGCAGACATGAGCTAAAAACCGGTTTTTGACAAACTGCAAATTGCGACAGGACTTGTTGATTCGATGATTTTTTCGTATTTTTGATTATCATGTTTTGAAAACAATAGCACTAGCAAATATCCTGAAGATTATTACCTGTTTTTTCGGCAGGTTTTCTGCATTTTATTTAGGGTAGAAATCCTTTATAAAAGTCGCTTTTAGGTCTTTAACACAATTTGTTTTTATTGCAGCCGTCCCGTCGCTGGCTGTGTGTGTTCACGACACTACGACTAGCGTTCATCCCGCTGTTCCTCCTGTGCAATTATCACCCCAAGAGCATGGTGCGCACCATGCCCGTCTACGTCAACAACGACTATGTGTAAGTATAACTGGAACCATTTGCGTCCCATAAATGATAACAAAAAATAAAAAAAATTACAAGCGCCCACCGGGAATCGAACCCGGGCCGCGTGGGGTACCGGCCCACTGCTCTGCCATTGAGCTATCGACGCACCGGTCGGACTTCGTCAACTTCTCAATCTCTTGATGCTTGTCTCGAAGCGATGATCTTAGCGACATCTAGCAGTAATCTACGTGAATAACCACTATCCGCTAGTCCAATACTAGTCTTCTAGAATAGTAGATTACGTACTGAGGTATGTAAGTGATCAATAACAACCGAGGTTTTTTAACGCCCGAGCGGAGCGAGGGCGGTACCTTTCCGAGGTTGTTATTGATGTTACATCCGTGGTACGTATACTGCTTTACATATCGAATGAAAAAAGAGTAAAATAAAGCGATAAATACAAGAAAACGATCCATAAAAGATGATTGTATCGTCTGCTATTCAAATTGCACCACTAAACTTTTTTTTCTATGATTGAAAAATATTGAATTAATATGAAAGAAAAATATCTTAACATAAAGTAGACATTTTTCTGATCGTAGGGATATTAGTAATTTTTACTTTTGTCATTGTAATATTGAGTAATAATTCGACAAACTCATTTATTGAGGTTATAAAAATACAGATTAAAAATATAATTCCTGCGTTCAAGCAACACAATTCGTAGCGGCCAGTTCGAAATTTAAAATCGTATACAACTAATTGGATGCAACTCCTATTAAAAAAAAGAAGAAATTGATTTTAACTTTTTAATTGCCGCGATTCTATGGGTTCTTTTTCTTGTTCCATATTTAAAATTACTTACAGGCTTAGTTTTAAAACCTCGCCTGTAAGTTGAACTTACAGGTCGTGTTTTTTGTCAGTAATGACCTACTTTCAGAGCATGAGATATGTAAAGTCAATTATCTATTCACTTTTCGAAAGTCACAATTAATAAATTACAGTAAAACTAAAGGACAATTTCTGGTCATGTTCACTTAGGAAGGCTTCGGATTTTATCTCGTCCTTCCAAAATTCGTCATGATTGGCGTACGTCTGTGACAGGCCATTTAATCAGTGTCTGAGGCAAGACTTTTCATGGCTATATAAGCCGATGCGGGAGCGGCATGACTTTCCGCACGCTCTACAGGTGAAGGTGGTATTAGAGACTGGAACATGCATGTTTAGATGTCGTTTTTTCCTTTTGTTAGCAATATCATGAATAGAAATTGGTCACTTTTTAGCTACTGCCATAATTTATACACACATACCGTCACATACATACATACATAAATCACGCCTTTGTCCTTTACGGGGTAGGCAGAGCGTTAACGATCGTAAAATTACGGTCTTCATCGCCACGTCTGACAAGTATTGAGGGCCCTTTTAGATGATTCATGTATCACTGTAGTGACAGGTTGTCAGCCTGTCGCCTGAAATTGTAACACACATGAAACCCTCGAGTCCCATAGTTGCCTTTTACAACACCCGCGGGAAGAAAAGGGGTGATGCTATTCTAAGCCGGCATCACACGGCATAATTTATAGTATGAAGATATTTTAGGCGACAGGCTGACAACCTGTCACTATAGTGATACACATGGTTTCTGAAACAACCTTGGAAAAAAATCCTCAAAAATGTCAGACGTGGCAATAGCGACCGTATTTTAACGGCCGTTATCGCTCTGCCTACCCCGCAAGGGATAACGGCGTGATGTGTGTGTATGTATGTAAGATGTTTTCTTACTTTTTTTTGCGATAAGGCTCGTAGTGTTTGCTTTACTTTGCGTGTAGTGTAATTTTGGAACCCGTTTAAATAAAGAAACCACCTGTAAATGGTGGCCGTTTATCATACTTTCTCTCTTCCACTGAGGCTCTTACGTATACCAGGCGTTCTTGGTTTCTCCCTCACACTTTGGTAACCGCCGCCATTTACAGATCGTTTCTTTATCTGTACGGGTTATACAATAGAAATTGTAATATGATTGCAGGTACTGGTTGCTGGCGATGCTGCTGGGCTGGAGCTCGGGCCACGGCAGCTCGCTCGCCATGATGTATGTCGGCGGGTGAGTCATTTCATTCATATGTATTTTATGAGTTTATAATTTAACAAGTTCGTGGAAATTTTTATATGGGATTGTTTTTAGTTCTGTAGTTAAAAAGAAAGAGTGTTTGCACTATTCATATAAATTTAACGGGTCTTTATCAACGAATTCATTGTATTGAGATTCCAATATTTGGACACTGTTGCAAAAATTTATTAGTTCGTCGGTAAGAACCCATACATACATATATCACGCCTTTATCCCTTGCGGGGTAGGCAGAGCGATAGTTGCCGTAAGAATACAGCCACTATCGCCACATCTGACTCGGAGGATTGTTTTCCAAGGTTGTTTCAGAAAACATGTGTATTACTATAGTGGCAGGTTGTCAGCCTGTCGCCTAAAAAATTGTAATACACCAATTCTCTCGAGTCCCTTTGTCGCCTCTTACGACACCCGCGGGAAGGATGTGGGGTGATGCTATTCTTAGCCGGCATCACACGGTAAGAACCCGTTACAAATATAACCATGATTATTGAATAGTGTTACAACCGCGATAGTTTAAAATTGTACAGAGGTTTTAACTTTATCACGAGTTTAGAACGCGTGTATAAATATATGTTCGTACAACACAAACGCTAGATAAGCGTTACATTTTTTGTAGGTGGTGCAAGGCGTTGCTTGATAAAGCAAGTTCACTCAAAATATATAATATCTACATTTGAATAATTATAATTTATCTACATTTGAGTTTAGGTAATGTGTATTATTAATTATGTTTTTAGTCAGAATCTGTCTGGTGCTAGAAGGGAACTGGTTTGTGTGACCCGGTTTAAAAATTATTGAACGCACACAATCATACACAAATCACGCTTTTATCTCTTGTGGGGTAGGCAGAGCGTCAACGATCGTAAAATAATGGTCGAACAGCTCGGTAGTGATTATTGAACAACTCGCAACTATATCAGTATTTATCTAACTAGAATGTTATTTTTTATAAATCACACGTTTCCTCATTCCAGCAACGTGCCCCCCGAGTACGCGTCTAAAGCGGGCATGATCGGCGGCGCCATGCTGATCACGGGGCTCATGAGCGGCATCGCCTTCTCGGGGCTCGGGCCCAAGATCGTCACCGCGCCCTTCTGGACCACCACCTAGCGGTAACTATAATTAGCTTCGATTTATGAAGATCCCGCTAGCGCTCAACTAGATTAAAAACACCATCTAAAAATTCGGGGCAATTCGTGTGCATTTAAAGTTATCACATTAGTATGACTCAAGGGGCATACTTCAAGTGTTTGGATTTGTACGAAAACGTCAAATTTGTATGCAACTATTACTATACTCCAAAATTGGAGTACTTGCAATTGCCGAAATGATAAGCATGTCGGCGGTATCTAGTCGAGCGTTTTCGAGAAATTCAATGATCTAAAGATAATTAGATTGTAGCGACCCCTGGCAAGCAAGACGCGAAGTCTCCACATGTCCGCTAGATGGCGCCACGTGACAGAGTAATAGGGAACGCATATACACAAACAAGTTCCAATCGTATCCGTAGATCAGTCGGTCCCCTGGCCGCAACACCTAGACTGGCGGGTAGCTACCGCTTTCCCGATTCCACCTGTAACCCTCGTTTCTGCCCACTGGCATACTTATCCTTTGGTCCAGCCAGGAGATGAAAAATAAGCTAGAAAAGTGTAACATCGGGTTAAGTGAGCTCGATACGAAACTATAGTATGGGCGAGAGGTGATTACCATACGTATTGCGAGCGAAGGGAACTTGACTTTTCACATAAGAGAAAGGCGGCAATTAGCTTCAGGAAGGCACCGGAGTTGTGTTGGGGTCTTTTCTTTTGGTGCCCTCCAAGACGTGACGCCCTAAGCAACAATTCGCTTTAGGGTTATTCTGCCACTGCATTCTACATGGATTGGTCGTAATATGTTTTTTCTTGTCCAGGTACCTCGAGCGCCTTCCCGCCGTGTGGAACGTGATCAGGGGGGTGCCGTGAGGGGGGGGGGGGGACTGTTGTGTCCAACTTTTATCAAAAAAAGACTATCAATATGCTGGTTTTGTATGGACACTTTTTTATATACTTAGTAAACTTGCCAATGTGTAAAATACACAGAATATATAGAATTTGTATATAGGCTTTGTAATGTTGACGATTTGGTTTTCAGTGTGTTAAACTAAAAAATTGACCTCACCTTAGACCTCAAGTAAAATGATTGAAGCAAGTGGATTACAATTTCATCGCTGGGATCAGAGCCAACCGTGGTGTAGCGACTAACACGTTTGACCCGGCAAGCCGAAAAACGTGGGTTCGAATCCCATCGGTGGCGTGATTTTTTCCCACTTGTTTCGTTTATATTGTACCAAAAAGTTCATAGTGTAAAGTCTACAGCTTGATATTTTAAGTTTGTAACAAAAAGTTCATGATATAAAGTCTACAGCTTGACATATTGATAATATAACGATCATACTTATGTTCAAAAAGATCATCATACAATTTTATTTTGTTAAACTCTCAAGTTAAATGGTTGATTGAAAATTTACAAAATAAAATAAAAAAATCTTACAACTAAGAATACAATCTAGAAGTATAATCATTTAGTGGTTTATGAAAGAAATCGGTAAAAAATAGATAAAATTGGACACAACAGCCTTTCCCAACAGACTGAAAAGTCTGCATTGGCTATGTTTTGCCAAAAAATATTGCCTTGACGAAAAGACCATACGGTCTATTAGATATATTATCAAAAATAATTGACATAAAAATATTCAAATGTATAAACAAATCATACGATGACATAAACTTTTATTCATTGACTAAGTAAATAGCGAATTAGGTAATTTTTTACTCCAATGGAGTGTATGACTGTCTCACTTACACATACAGATTTCCATTGGTGTGAGTGAGATGCACATAGTATGAATAAGGTATATAACCTATAGTGTTCAGAAAATTGGGCGAAAATAGAAATGGTTCAGCTTGCGCTTTGATAAGAATATAATATAATATATCCTATGAGCTTTAGTATATTTGAAATAAGTAACAGAAAAACCTGCTGGAAATGTTTCGAAGGATGTTTATTGTTTTTTGACGTTACATATCTTGTGAAAAGTTGTACAGTTTGACGTTTTCGGGAAAGTTGGTAGTTCAGAACACCTTGTAAAACTGAATAATAGTCCAAGGAAAAAACATTAGATCTCCCTTTGTAGATATCTAGAGCCTTACCACAAAATAGCTAGATGTGAGTCGAACCGAACGCGTGTTTAAAAAATATCTTATTACAAAAAAACTATTTTTTTTATGGTAAGGCCGCTGGAAATTAAGTTACCTTTCGAACATTTCCAGCAACTGTTTATTTTGTATTTTAAGTCTGTTTAGTAGCACAAGAGTTGTGAATAAAGTACGGAGTTTCAATATAAGTATAAATAGCTATTTGGTAAAAAGTAAATAAGACCAACTTTTTGGGCCCTGTTTCACAAACCTTACAAGTTAGACAAGATAGTAAGTGAAACGGGCTTTAATTCATATTGTAAGTTTTTACAGTTAAAATAAATTCCTGCTAGTATAAAACAAAATAAGAGGCTGTGTAACCATTGAATATAAAGGAATTTACATAAATAGACCTATAGTTATCATGTTTCATGCCATTTTGACATCTTGTGCTACGCGAAAAGGTTAATATTGCTATGTATAGTTATACATACTGTTAAAGTTTGTAAACGCATAAAATATTGATATATATATATTTAAATTTTGTAGTTAGTACAAATCCGTTGAATTTTTCAAGCTTTTACCTCACAGGCTCTCTTCCTAGATATCATCTGTTTTTATTACATACATACATATATCACGCCTTTATCCCTTGCGGGGTAGGCAGAGCGTTATCGGCCGTAAGAATACGGTCGCTATCGCCACGTCTGACATTTTTGAGTATTGTTTTCTAAGGTTGTTTCGGAAAACATGTGTATCACTATAGTGACAGGTTGTCAGCCTGTCGCCTAAAAATTGTAATACACCAATACTCTCGAGTCCCTTAGTCGCCTCTTACGACACCCACGGGAAGGATGTGGGGTGATGCTATTCTAAGCCGGCATCACACGGCACGGCTGTTTTTATTTGCTCACAAATTTCTACCATTCTTAGATTAGTACAGTAGCTATTATTACACTCCGTAAAATATAGCTTGATACCTGTGACGTTTATCAGATCCATACTAAAAGAGAAATAAACAAAGAAAACCTGGACCTTATGTCATAGCATTTGCCCGAATCTGACTGCTGTCACAAATATGAAACTAGATTTTACGAAGTGTAATGAGTATCACCCAATATTGGCTTCAATTCAGGCAAACATATTCCTGGTTAAATCTTAGTTACTCATCAGAAAACGGCAGGCAATATGTAGCTAGAATCGAGTATTTGCTTTGGTTATTTTTTTCTTTCTGTCAAACGAAATGATTTTGAGTATGATTAGTTATTTTTGTATGCATTGTAATTAATAATTTTAATATTTAATCCACTGTGCTATTAAATATCAAGTTAGTTAAATTCATTAATAGTTACATATAAGGGTCGCCGCACAGTTAGCACTATTATGCGCGCACTTTCAATTTGCTACTAAAGTATCGCCGTACAGTACTAAAGTATCGAATGAGCTATATTTGAAAGTTGACAAAATAATGTTAATTCTACGACATAAGTGCTATTTTTCTTTGTAGACAACTTGACATGCCTTCTAGTACCTATGGGTATGGTACAATGGGTTTTCTAGCTCGTCTTCAAGTGTGCATAGATGGCACAGAAAAAGATTTTTTCCAAAGAAATTTATTTTGTAGAAGAAGCGAAAGAAGTATGCCTGGATCGTAGCAAGTGGAAGGAAATAGTCTCTGCCTACCCCAACGGGAAAGAGGCGTGATTTATGTATGTATGTAATGTATTTTGTCTTGTTGAATATCAATATAACTCATATGTCCAAATTTCAACTTATTGCAACGCCATCTGTTATGACATCATAAACTAGCTCGAGGTCCGTCAGATGCGGTCAGATAGAAAAGTCCTCATTGGTTTATTCTAAGGGCGATACAAGAATAGTTTGCGCCGAACGGCTCTAGATGTGCGCAGACCCTTAATAAAATAAGCAATAGTTTCTGTTAATATTTGACGCACAGTTATTCGAACAGTTGACTATCAGTGTTAGTTTGTAGCGGTTAACTAATTGACAGACTGAAATACTAAAATGTTAATAATATAGTTAAGTGGTGTTACGTTAACGTTTGCTGAGTGATGTTAATATGGCTGGAATTATATTCGTCCGCTGCGACGAGCGGTCTGTCCGCTAGCAGCAGGCGGATGAATATAATTCTAGTAAAAGACTGGTTTGGTGCATTTTATTTTATGACATTTCTTGTATATTAGCAAAGTTCAGAAAGAAGGATTTCTTTTACGCAAATAGATAAATAAAAATAACCGTATTTGTCACATTGAACTATGCATATGTGTACTTAAAGGTGTACATAAGCGTACATTTTTTTATTACTACACAGGGTATGTTAAGACAATTTTAAGATTATTTTAAAATCACTTAGACGTATTTTGTTGTTGAACCCATGCAAAAGAAATCTTTCTGTTTCATAAAATCATGTTTTTTGTTTTATCTACAGACATACCTAATACAAAGTCCTGTATCTTTTTAAACATAGTGCTCGAACAAAATGATAATTACATCGCTAGCATTTGTTAGGTTATTTATTTTATAGTAAAAGTTTTCTTTTTAATTTATTTGCGTTTTTTATTTTTCATTTTATATTACTCTACCCATCCCAAAATACTCAAAAAAGATTTTTTTGTTACAAAATAAGAATGAATGAAAATAAACTGAAATCTGCCCTTATCATGAGTCAGTAAAAAAATATAATGGGTGTAAGGCACAGCTCTCCGAATAATGATAAGAATTCAGACCATGAAACTGGACATCTTCCCACTTCAGTAAACGTATTTTTTTTACTTTCCATATTAAATGCAATTAGTTGATCATTGCAGTTCTGTATCGGACAACGTTGATTTTTTGTCGTTTCCTGACATATATTTCTAGGATAAAATTATGTTACATGGTCTGCATGCACCCTATCAGTATTTGGAAAGCTGTCCCTCACACCCGGTATATATTGAGTTTATCTAGTCTGTACTACTCTAAGGTTACCTCACTTTTTCTAACAAACTCCTTATACGCGCTTAGCATGATATTTCAAATGAGCTTTGACAAAACGCTTCATTAGTTCCACTATTCCACAGTAGGTCATTACTATTTTGGCGTACGAATTCCTTAATTAATTTTATGATAAACTCTTCACCTTGTACTTGATTTCTAATTTGCGTTTCAGGCGAGAAAATTCCTTGTGGTTTTCCTGTTTCTTTTCCTAAGATTTGCTTAAGGAATTTGTGTAAGAATTGTGACGTGTACTGTTCATGGTAAACCCTGGTGCCTTAATCCACCTCAATATCTTCCATTGTTACGTTGCATCGCTAAGGGCCGCCGCAGGCAGACGGACGTTTTTCGTGTGAACTTTTTCCATAAGTACGAGAATTTACATTGCATTGGCTAGGATGACAAACGTCTAATAGTCAGTGTCAGTCGTTTCAAATTACGATAGAGTTACTTTTCGTAAGTTTCTGAAAAGTTTACACGTAAATATTTTCGGTATTTTCCCTCTCTTTACGGCGATCCTAATAAGTAGTGAGTTAGGTAGAACACTTTAGTAATGTGAATGCAGGTTTGTTACTATACCTACAGACGTAGGTATTTAGTATTATTTATTAGTACTAAACTAGAAAGTAATAGACTAATTTTCCGCCCGTGTTACAATTCATTAACGCTTTTGCATTAGGTATACTTAGTTTAACATAATCATATAAGATAAACAATACCAAATCAAATGAAAATGCGTAAAAATTGCTGGTGACATTTTGAAAATTTTGCTGATAATCAGAGTAAGTAAGAAAATTTAAAGGAATTTACTATTAAAAATACAACACATAAGAAATCAGTAGTGTACCGGAAATAAAGAAGCTTAATACTAACTTTAATAAAAATGCCTATCGACAATAAAGGATGGTATAATATTATAATAAAAACTGCCATAATAATAGTTAGATTAAAAGAATCTATAAATAATTTACACCTACATACATTATGTATTTCACATTTTGCTAGATTTACTCATCGCACAATTTAAGAACATAAAATATCTTTTACGCAAAACGTCATATTTGTGAAATGGAAAGAAGGCTATCGCCAGAAAATCAACTTACATAAATTGATTTTTCTTATAAATTCCAAGAACTAGTATAAGTTGTCCCCTTAAATGGGTAGGCAGATGTGCTGGCCATGATTGATACATACTAGCACCTACACTGTGATTTTCTAAAGATAATGTTACTTCTGTTCTGATCCAAGTATTCCGCGTAGCCAAGTGCTACGCCGTAGTAAATTGTTTATTAAAACTTTTCACAACATGTTCTCTTTATTAATTGATACTCTCACTAAGGTACGTGCGCGTATATGTGCACGCATACGCACTGCATACGCAGGCCGGTCTGCTCTGGCCATAAGTCATACAAGACCTACTTATATCTACTTACTAACCTACTTGTCGAACTATTTAGAACGTAATGTATGTAACCACTACTCGAGGACCTCAAGCACCCTTAGTCGAAGGCTGTGAGTCTAGCTTTAACCTCTCCACCCCCACTGTAGATACAACTCATCAACTTTAAGGCTCAGGATGGTTTTTGACCCCGTTTGGTGCGAGTAGACTTTTGGGTATCTCAATATCGGATACAACAACTGGTTAGTGAGGATTTTCATGAAATACAACAGTCTACCTCACCAGTAGACGTCATTAGCTGCATCTCTCTCCACCGGCCGACCAGCCTCAGATGCTCACCGCCTCGCGCAGCATGCGACGCATGCTCGAGTGAGGCAAATTTGGCCCTATCTGGTTGTGTTTTTGACGCGCCCTTGATCCACCATTTTGCCATCGAGCTCGTCTAAGCATGAATATTCAGACGAAACACGTCCACTCCGACGGTGGTGCGGGTCGCTTATCTATCGCGCGAAGCGATGATTAAGATTGCATCTACTTACGAAAAGTGCCTGACACTGGACACTTTCGTTTCGTATGACCAAAGCGACGTGACGTGTGATCCAAAACCAACCGGGACCTTAAACTCTCCATCCCCACTGTAGACACACAACCCCCCTTCCATTCCCGCCTAGTTAAACAATTTTCAACAAATATTTTTATGAGTAAATGCAAATATTGAGTAGGTATGTCTAGCAAGTTATTGAAGGGATCAATGTGAACTGGTCTTTCATACGGTTACTATAATCGCCAGCATAGATTGATCCCTTAAGGATAATTTGTAGTACATATTTTTTTTTACATAATATTTGCATTTCTTGAAAACATTTTCATCTCCCATTCATTCACCTTTGAGTACAAATTGTTTTATAGATTACTAGGTGAGAATTTTTGTACTTTCCTAAGATTTGTACAGAATAATATCCTATAAGAATATTCCTTGTAAATATCGTATTTATACAGTATTTGTATTTATAGGAATATTGTATTGTTGCACTATCATATCATAACCTTTGAAACTTGCATCGCTTGAAGTTGAAACTATTTAAATTCTTCGAAACTTTGACTAATCAAAAATAAATTGTAAACTATTTATTGAGTACGATACACTATGATACGATAAAGTACCTATAGGTGTAAAAATGTTTACTGAAAATGTTTCAAAGAGCATTGATCTGAGCACGTAAAAAAATACTGTGCACATTTTGTATGGGACTAAAAATCCCTTTGATTGAATTTTGGGAAAAGTTGTTCATTTTATGTGCCCTCTGAAATATTTTCAGTATTTTTTTCACCGTATTCACTTGATCTTCCAAGCAACGCTTACAAAACTCTCTTACATACAACTAATATCAACCTCAAACTTTCGATTCATAGAAGAATCTACATTTTCTACGAATGTCTTGTTCTATACTCGTATTTGATAGTACTATGAGCAGCACCTCGAGTTATTGATTTAAATTATGTAGCTGGTTAAAAGCATTTTTTATTTATGAGTAAAACAAATTAATAGTGGTAAGTTTAAAGAAAATCATTCAGAGATTCTGATTATAAAATAAATAATACTCATCTGTCTAAATACAAAAATTGCTCGTCAAAATAACTATATTAATCGCATTATAGATAATACAGATTTTCCTAAACTTATTAAGAAAAATCAATGTAAAGTGTGTGGGCAACTGTAGGTGATGCTGATAGTACCTAGTTACTTGACTTTTCACGCATTTCTCTAATATTATGATCTTGAATTATTATAATAATCCACTGATGACAATAATTGAATCCTTATGAACACTGATTGTAATATTTTTCCACAATATAGCTACAATATTATAGCGTCCGATGTAACGCTAAATAATATGTAAAACATTTCCATTTGTCAACCGTAACTATCACTATACGAAATAAATTATATTAAATGAATATAAATAAGTTTTATTTGTGGAGGACTCTAGCTTGTAAATAAAAATAATGGCTTGATCGCTTTGAGACGATCATCAAGGGATTGAAATTTTGCCAGTGTCGGTCCAGCCGTCGGTAGCTCAGTTGGCAGAGCCACCTAACTTTTTTCTATACAGGGTGTAAAATATTCGCTGCAAATATTTTAAGGGGAGAACCAGCATACGAAACTGTAAAATTTTCCCCAAGAAACATACGTCAAAATATGAAATAATTTTTGGACCTCCCACAGAAATTGACTTGGTTGGTTGGTAATTTTATATGGGAGGTCAACATGTATTTTTTTTCCTATTTACCTACCTATGTTCCCTGGGGAAAGTTGTTCAGTTTCACGGGCTGGTTCAGCCCTTAAGATATGTGCAGCATTTTTTTTACACCCTGTATATTTTTTTCTCTAAGAGATGTAGAGAGTGCATAAAAATCCCAATACCTACGTTGACTCTATCTTCGTCTGAATATAATTAATAATAATTTTCAATTTATTGATAATATTAATATATTATTGATTACCAGAACGCGCATGCGGAATTTATTACTTGAAGAAAATATTGAAATCAAACATTTTCCGGTCATGTTGTCATATTTCTTTCACAACAAAAATTCTGCGACTGAACTTAGGAGACATCCACTTTTAATTTTGCCAATTAATTTTGCCCACTATTAACAATTATCAATTATGTAGTAAGTAACTATTATTATAGCTTGATAGAAAGTGTAGTTTATCTTAAATCCGTGTTTCTTTTTAATTTCTAGTAACTATGACTATGAGTGAGACCGTGATTAAAATGGTTGTCGAGACATGTCAATTACACACTTGGCTAGTCGAGTAGCAAGCTACACTCTCAGTTTTAGTAGGTACTTACCAACCAGGGTAGTTTGATCGTCTTTGGACTCAGAGAGGCAGTTGGAAAAATAATTTTCAGGTCAAAAAACAACAGTTCTTTATTGCTCATACAATAAATATTCAATAAATATCGTCAATAAATAACTAGCCCTAAACTCTAGCCGATCGTGCGTGCGTCTATGTAAAGAATGGGGGCAGGCACGGACTAAGAGGGCCTGACCCCCCGAAACGTCGGATTTCGAGAACATTCCATTTTTCAGTGAGACCCCGGACAGTGCTATCCATTATTTACATGAGGTAGCCAGGTTGTTTAAAACGTGGGAGATGAGGATGAGGAAGAAAGGGTTGATGAGATGGAAGCCACACTAGAGTAACTCGGGCTCTGATTGGCGGATGATGACGCGCCTGAGTCACCAGGGTAGTAAGAGCTATAAGCCATTTGTGAAGGCTCCCAAACTCGTGAGTATGGGTTTGCGTTGGAGGGCTCCCACTGAGCGGGGGGTCCGTAAGAGTCGGTGGGGGCGGCGGCAGTAGACGGGGGGCCGTACTGAGAAGCAGGGGGTCCGTATTGAGGAGCCGGGGGTCCTTCGGTGGGGGCCATCATCATTGGCATGCCTGTGGAGAAATGTGAGAGCTAATTAATATGTCAATGGTTAACTAGGTACTTGCATATGGAAATCATGTGAAAGTTTATTGTGTGCCTTATTTGGGTCAGTAAAGTGTACGATTGATCCAAATTCCGATCATACCTAATGTTACATGGAATCAGGAATAATTATTTAAATGATTCACAAAAGCGATCCGAAAATCGTGATTTGACGTAAAATTTATGAAATAAAATTTTAGTTTTCGGTCAAAATGGGAACTGTGAAACCGCTCCTCAGTCCATCACTGGTGATATTTCTTACCTTTCTTCTGTAGGAGATTGTAGATAAGGAATCCAAGGACCAGCGTGATGGCTATCTTGCTGTAGATAAATGCCTTGATGGACTTGATGCCGATGATGGCCACGAGGATGGGCATCAAGGCTTTCATCTTCAGCTTGAGAAGCAGCAGTATCGGGAGGAGGAGCTTCTTCTTGAGGATGCCTCGAGCTGGAAGATCAGATATTGTGTGAGCATTTTGGTTACACTAGCTAGGCGATAAAATGATATTTTCACGGTGGCTCTGTATCTGAATGGAATTATTCACGAATCTTGCTCAGTGCTCTTGTCTGGGCAGCAGTTTAATTTGGAGGATAGTATTAATTACGTTATTTATCCACGTCAAACATCAGTAAGATTAATTTAAAGATTCTTTTAATGTAAACTTTTCTAAAATCTACCTTCGCCATTTCCGTTCTCCTGTTCCTCAGGGAAGTCGACGTCGAATCCTCGGTCAGCCCTGAAGGACACTTCCGCCCTCTGGAAAAGAAACTCCGGCAGCTGAAATCTGAACTCGTTCTGGTTCAAAATTCGTCCAGCGCGCTCGACGATCACCTTGTCGATGTTGCTCTCCTCAAAAGCCCTTGAAGACTCGGAGGTGACTCCCAGTTTAGTATCCAGGAACGACAAGACCTTCACTTTGAGGCATGAAACAGGACTTTCTGCCTCGAAACAATCACTGATAACACTGTTCAGCAAATCATCACTGGTTTGTATCCGTCCCGTTTCGATTTCGTTGTCCTTAATGGCGTAACCTTGTACCAGGACTATAGAGGCTAAAAGGATGATGCACTTCATTTTTTTTTTCTTTTCACACTGTCATTAGTTCCGTTTTGTAATTAGACGTACGGCCCCGCCGGTTAATCGAGTAACAATGATTTAATTTTTCAATGGGCTTGGTTTTTATACGGGATCCTTTGGGCGGCGAGGCACGCGGCGCCCGCGCATGCTCTGAATCTGAATCGAGTCTGTACTTGGCTGTATGTTTGTTGTCATAGAAAGTCCCGGTGGTGAGAGTGAGCACCTCTTAAAATATAATAACGAATGCCTTTAAAGATCCTTAATGATTTAAATGATTGCTTTTGCTGTCCCTATGTAGAGGGTTTCGTAATTTTGATTCGAAGATCCGTATCCTGTTACAATCAGTCTAGCCAGTAGGAACAAGATTTAAAATAGGTATTTGATTATACATAGTTCCGGTAATTATTTTTATAAATTACCGAAAGTTTCGGTACGGTTACGTTTTACGTAATATTAGAAAAATCCAAGATTGGGCAATTACGTATTTGCATTGTCAGCAGCATAGCAACCGAACCATTTAACAGATGAATAGGTTGTTATACGGTTTGGTACTAATAATAGGTAGTAGGTATAGTTATGTATAGTTGGTCCCCTAAACGATAGATTGATGTATTGTACATAGAACCACATGTGATTATGTTGGAGAAATCTAGTTGAGCTTAGTTTAAGTAGGTACACGCGAAGGTTTCGAAGCGGGGTTTCGATTACGTCCAATATGTCAATTTGGGCAGAAAGACTGATGTCAAATTCATACGATTAGAAATACTGTGACTATACCTCCCATCGGTTTTTCGAGGGGTTATTTTATTATTAGCTTTGATGGCTTATTGCTAAATACTCCTAAAAAAATAGGTTTCATGAAAGGCAGTCGTCGGGAATAAACATTTCTTGACTTAAAGTTTCAACAGTAATTTACCATGTCTTCGGCTGGCAGTGGTGGCTCTTCTCTTCACGCTGCAGACATCAATAAATCATCAGTCATCTGATTGTCATGCGCATCCACGTCGCTCTCACTTGCCCACTCTACATTAGTACTTACTAAGTTGTATTTTTAGTGCTTATGCAATCTGGAGCGCAGTGCAAGATGTTGCATTCCCGGGGAACGCTGTGCCCATTCCCTGAATTATTATTTTTACGACATCAACGGGTATAGTGGAGACATTTTTACAATATTTAAATAATCGTAAAGATCTCATAGATAAAGAGTGTATTTCAAATTTGGAATCCCCTTAAATTGGTGAATTTTGGCACTTCAGTGCAGTTCTATTTAAGAAAATACGTCATCCGGCCACAACAGTCCACTGATGGACATGTTCCTCATACAGAAAGGATTATTTTCTTTCGTGACATGTGGGTTGGCAGGCGAGCGCAGTGCAAGATGTTGCATTCATAGCGCTGCTGTCCTAAATTTATTCCTTAGTCTCTTTTTATGACACCCACGAGTAGAAATAGAATGGCGCTATTCTAATACACTCACACTCACACAAATCACGGCTATACGGGGTAGGCAAAGCGTTAACAACATTAAAATTGCGGTCGCACGTCTGACAAATGTTTGAGGGTCGTTTCAGACAAGGCGTTTTTTACTATAGTGACATGTTGTCAGCCTGTCGCCTAAAATTGCATTACACATAAAACCTAGAGTCCCTTAGTCGGCTCCTACGACACCCACGGGAAAGAAATGGGGTGATGCTATTGTAAGTCACGGCATTTCTAATCCAGGTTATCAAATTTGAAAAAAGGCTACAAATCTGGTTGTTTGTTTTTATTTTCCATAACTTACACTGTTATCGGTATTATGTAAGGCGGCCGTTACATATCGTCTAGAAAGCGCTCGATACGTGCGGAATTTAGCAAAAAGCTCGCGTTATCTACATAACCAATCCTCATTATGCAACTAGGGGTTGCATGTCGGCCATTTTGTATGCATGTAGCGTCCGGCGGACTTTGCAATTCGTCCGGCTTTGAAACTTTGTTTCACTTCCGTATTATAACAGATCTATGTCGATATAATTTTCCAAAAACATAGATCTGTTATTGGATCCTAGCGAATCAAAAACTCTGACGCCAGGGTTCGTCGGATCGCTTCGGTTTTAGGTAGGTACATTACATAAGCATCATGATAATAATGATGATGACTTAGGTGGATCGTCCACTTAACGCACGACGGAGCGCTAAAATATCGCAGGGGTCTGTCACACCCCATACTTAAAAACCGCACTCGACAGACGACGCTGCGTCAGCGTTGCGTCGATAGCGGTTGGGCTGTTTTAGTATGGACATTGACATTTCTAGGATGGATCTGACAGATCACTGCGATGTTTTAGCGCTCCGTCGTACGTTAAATGTGCGATTCGCCTTAAGTAACAAAAGCTAGCTGCAATCTACATAGTTCAATAACTAAGTTGGAACTAGTAACCATAGGTAGGTACGTAAAGTTCATCCAATCACCTACGGTTACAAATACATCCTTATGTCAACATGCACGTAATTTTCTTAAAACCAGGATCATAGACAGTATACTGATTTTTAAATATTTAGCTAATGAGCAAATTCTCATACGTACATACATAATGCATACATACATGGTTATCGCCACGTCTGACATTTTTGAGGATAGTTTTCCAAGGTAGTTTCAGAAAACATGTGTATCACTATAGTGACAGGTTGTGTTTAAATTCCGATAGCGATAAGAATTATAATTTCCACATGTGCATTTTCTTCCTTCCGTATTAGGTAACAGATTCTAGCTCAACAGTGCATCTACTTACGCGCACCACATACATCCGTGACCATCATATCAAAGTACTCAAATACCTGCCGATTATGTGTTCACATTTTAATACAAATCGGTAAATTAACCTTTATCGATATCAAGTTAGATTCCGTTGCAATTTCGACCTTATAGTCAAGTAGTGACAAAAATTGGGTGGCGCATGCTACAGCTGATTTTACCAAGGCATTCGATTGATACTTTCATGCCATAAGCGCCATATAATAGTGAGGAATGGGTGTCAATCCATGGTAGTGTGACGGCAGTGGGTCAGGAGGGTACGGTAGGTATGCCAGCTTGCCATCGCAAACGTCCTGGCCTGAGTGACAACGGTGAATTTTAATGTGACTACCGCAGGGCTATCCACTAGGTCCCTTTGCATTTATTGATGCCGATAGACATACATGGGTCAATGGAACAATTTTGTTTAATTTCACTTTTCGACCATATTAAATCAATCTACACATTTAATTTTATGAAAGTATTGGATGACTACGTCTTTCAGCAAGAAATCATGAAAGAACACCAGAGATGGAATTTAATAACTTTATTTAACAATGACCGTTATTAGCTAATTTTTGATCTCGATTTAAACCTGTACGTTGTACACGTGTACCTACCTATACTATATCTCTAGCTATTAGAAAATTATGTTAATGGGTGTATTGGTTATGAATGTTGACGATAGCTTAAAGGTCTTTTATTAACATCAAATAAAAACGGTGTCCATAGTGTATTGAGCGAATCGGTATACCAAATCCGTCAAACTTTACATGAAACTATAACCGCTACGAAATAGTTACGAAGTTGCTACGATTGAAACTGTATTCGTTTAGAGGCTGAAAAGTAAGATTTGACTATTGTAAACTTGTTTACAAGCGGCAACAGAAGTGCCAACTTCCTCCTTTCTCCGACTGGTGCGATTCACCAACACCAACTTGCTCTGACTCGCCTGTTTGTTTAGCCTCGGTCTAAAGTTTAATGTGAATATTTGGTACAATTTTGATTCTATTATGTATGTAAAAATTACGTAATAAATGACAAATATCCATGTGAAAGAAAAGAGTGTCAAACAAATACACCAAATCACATCCAATCTGATAGATATTACACGTACAGCAACTAGCTCCACATATCTGCCATCGAGGCTCCGTCGGTGCATACAAATGACGCTTGTTCCTACCAGCAAGGTAACTCGAACTACCAATATGAGGGATCAGTCTACAATGGTTATTTATAACATCTGTATGGAAAACCATTTCATATTGGTCCCTTAAATGGGTTACTCCAGGTGATACATTATTCAGTCTTAGTTAGGGGAGATATTGCAATTGTGACACTTACACCTGTCACTTTCGTCGTCACTTCCGCAACGATTTCCTTTCGATCATTACCGATGCTACATGCGTTGTCTGTACTGAATACTTTTGATAGAAAGTCGTAGATTGTATTTTATTCGTCTGTATTACTTATTGGTTTGTATCTGACCTAATTTGATTATTGATCAAGAACTAAAACGATATACATATCATTGAGCTTACCTATGATTAGAATTTCTTGATTATTTATTATGATGAGCTTAAAAATCTACCTACCTAACCTACCCTATCGTATCTAAAGACATAAATATTTCGTTTCAATTGGTAATGTATTTAAGCAATTGATGTTTTTTATTATACTTTTGTAAGGTCAAGTTTGTCTACGTTCGTTTCTCTTTATTTATATTTTCGGTTTTCTATTTTATTTTATTAATATTTCTTTGGGTTGCCATTTTTAGGTTTGGTGAAAGTGAAAGGATAACGAATATCAGGTTTAAATCGATTTTCTTTTATAAAGTGGGTTTTAAATGACAGTCCAATTACATTAATGATTTTTATTTATAACAGAAATAAAATAAATTAACAGTCACACATCACAATCACACGATCTCTCACACTAGTCGTTTCATTTAAATAAATAAGTTGCCTATTGCTTTACATAGTATTTACACGTCCATAGTTTCAACGAAACCATTTTCTATTTGGTCTAACTGACTCGAGATATTCGAAATTCAAATCGAGTCTTTTTTTAAATTTGCTATTTTCGGTGGTCGTCTTCGAGGTTGCGTTCAGGTTAGTAGTAAGCGTTGTAGGCGAGGTCTTGTGCGGGTTCTTGAGGGTCGTTGGCGTCCCGCCGGCGGCGCGCGGCGTACGCAGCGGCGTCCCAGGGCCCGTGGGCAGCGATCTGTGGGTGCGAGTTGTCCGCCGCGATCTGGGTAAACTATAACGTTATCATGGGTCGGGTTTGTGAAGAATGGTTAGTCCACAAACACGGAGGTTGCTTACGGAAAGAGGTTGTGCTCTGTGCGACGGAAAATGGTGCGGCGATATTTTCATGCTTATAGTGGTGGTTTTCCTTCATTTTGGTGCCAATAATAGTAGTGTAAGAATAGTAGGCTTTATAGGGTGCAGAAAATATAAAGATTAAGTTAAGGTCTTATGGTGCTCAAAAAAATAGTTTTAATGGAAAGAAAGAATGTCTTTTAAATAAAAGTTTTTGAGTTGTTACACTAGTAAGTAAATAGGTCAACTAACCTTCTTGCAAAGCTGGAAGATCGCCAGACCAACGGAGATCACGAAGGAGAAGAAGGACAGCTGCAGGGCGTTCCAGGCCTTCAGACCGAGCACTCCGATGGCCAGAGGGATGAGGGTCATGGCCTTGAGGAGCACGAACACCAGGATCGGCACGATGATCTTCTTGAGCTTTGCCTTACGAGCTTCGCCGACGGAGCGAGCGCCATCTTTGTTGAACTTGATGTTCAGGCTAAGTTCGTCAGTGTCAAGGTTCCTAGGGCTGACTGTGACCTTGGTGTCAGCGATGGGGAGTTGGAAAGTCACGTCGTGGGACTGGATGTAGTTCTCGATGCTGTCGATGAAGTCACCGTTGGAGCGGCCGGAGAAGTCGCTTCCCGCGCCGTTCTTGGTCACTTCCACGGAGTCGGAGAGCTGAAACCACAAGAAAAAGAAACACATTATAAAATTATAGCTGTTAATTCAAAACCACTTCGTATGTTAAAATTATTAATTTCACTTTACCTGGAAGCTGTCCTTCTTGAAAATGGAGTCCAGTAGAGACATGACCTTGTACTTGATGCAAGCTGTGGGGTCAGATCCTTCGGCGCAGCCAGACCGCATCTCCTCAACCATGCCGTCCATGGGAGTGTCCTTCCAGAAACCAGCCTTCGCTGGCTGAGCCACCGCACTCCCGAACAGGGCTAGAGCCACGAGATAAACCACTTTACTGGACACCATTTTGACTTTCCCTGGTGTTCAGTGTGCACTGGACGAAGGTTGGTAATGCTGTGATGCTTTCGACAAGGACTCCCCGCCTTTTTATACAGCTATTTCAAATTCAGAACGACATATGCAGTTCCGGTACGCATTGTCTCTCCTCGTACGGGCCAACAGTGGACTTAAGACATTTTGGCACCAGTTCAGTTTAAGTGTAAGGGAAAGCTATTTGATACGAATCCTCTTCAGCATATGAATGCCAATAGGACTTATGTATGAACGAAATTGTTCATGCGTGCGTCGTTTTTGTTTTGGCTCATTTTGAGCGCCTTTTCTGTTGCTTGTGACACGGTACCCTGATTTGAAGACACATGATCCAGATCTTCCATCCCTTACGCTCCAATGCTGTTTCACCTGAGTTGTACAGAGAGGTGGCGTGTGTGAAATAGCGAAGTGTTTGTCATGTAGGAGCAGGCGCGGCGCACGCGCACCTAGCATACGTAATCGCCTCTAAATCGCTATCATTGAACTTGCTCTTTCGGAGATAACATCTGCAATGTCAAGTTATTTGAGGAATGTTGCTAATTATGCAGCTTAGTGTTCATTCAAGTGACGGTTTTGGATAAGCGTGATGATGAGCAGCTATGATAGCATCGATTAAAGACTATTAACTCAATAGTGTAAACAACCGCGATAGTTTAAAATGTAGTGTTACTATTAACTGTCTTGTAGTGGTGGTATTTCAAGGTTTGATAGACTTAAAACATCTATTTAGGGTTGTTTGAATACCCATGACATAAAAGATTTTAGGTCCATGTTGTCACATTTAGGTATATGACATATCTAGCTAAATACGACCTATACTCATGCCTATACTACATACGTCTTGTAAGTTAGACCTTTCAGTAACAAACCAAATACATAACTACTAACTAACTAGTAATGATTTAGGTAAGTACTTTTGAAATAAAAAACATGTCATTTAAATATTTTGGCGTATGTAAGGAACAAACATGTTGATCAATATTTGTACAATCACGTTAGTGTCTTTTGAATGGAAACCGTTTAAGCATTGACTTCCCCGAAAAGGGAGGTAGGTAGGTATAAAAGTGACTACTCCTGTATATATTGTATACAGTGGGAACAGAGTTAGTAGCTATGAATATTTCATCCTATTCATCAGCCTTTGAAGAACCCGTCTTAAGAGAACATGAGCTGTACTGTACTACAAAGAACTAAAGACACTGAAAGAAGCTGAAATAGACTATTAATTTTCATAATTATTTTCATTTCGTAGAGCTCAAACTTTGTCGATAGGTAACGGACATTTCTATTATTATTGATCACTCGTATGTATACAGACGGAATACTAATAAAGTATCCATTTGCGACAGTTCCGCCTTTAGGGAAAGTGCTGCCTATTTGGGCATGAGTTTAATTATGAATTGGTACCAGGGGCCCAAGAGGATTCCTTTGTAATTTATATTGAGGAAACATCGTGGAAAATTGTAGAGCTGTGTAGATGCAAGCGACAGAAGGCGTTTTTGCGTAGCATTATATCTTATAAAGAATTCAACTAGTAAGGAAAAATGCAAGACGTGGTGATAACGATAAAAATACTGATAGTATATGAATACAATTCGTTTATTACTCTGAGCAAACAACATGTAAATACTTTACCAGATGTTCAACGCTCGCATCGTACAGAACGCAACCGACTTCGTACTGCACAAGTGTAGTTTATAGTCTTATTACGTCAAGTCGTTATCTAATCATCCAAAAATCCAGTTAATCAAATGCCATGTTATGCCAAAGTCAACAAAGCTCAATGCAAACTGCACAGCCCACGCCCAGCTCATAATAAATTCATTGCCACGCCGAGGAAGCCTCAGCTAACCAAAACTAAGGACTGGAGCCCACACTTGGCGTTGTGGCACACAATACCTCACCAGCCGACTTAGTGCTACCGTCGTCACCGCACCGAGTGGACAGTGATTCAAACAGTGACATAATTTTTCGAAACACTTAAATCCGCCTAAGTAGGCGAAGTTGCGACATGTCAAAGTTAACTGTGACAAATTTCTCCAACAGAACCGGGAGCCCCTTCAAAGGGCCGAACCAGGAAGTGAAAATTGTACACCAAGAAAAGTTAGAGAAGACACATTTTGAAAAGCAGAAAGAGAAACAAACTGAGCTACAGCAAAAAGTAAACAAGAAAACGGCGGAATACCAAGCAAACAAACCTAGTTCAGGTTTTTTTACAGAAGTTACCACTGCTGGTGCTTTCAAATCAAGTGGAAAAGAAAGATTGACCAAATCCGAAAGTCCTACGCCTCCAAAAGCAACAAATGGATCAAACGGCTCCAAATCTTTATTCGGATTCCCATCATCAGCCAACGACCTAGCTCTCGACGCCAAAACAGACCTGGAATCAGACCCGAACATCTCAAAAGAAGTTAAAGATAAGGTAATAGAAAAGCTATTTACTTTAGTCTCAATGGTGCAGCACGTCTACGAATCTAAAGTAAGAGTCATGACAGAGTTTGAAAAATTCAAGGACACACATCTGAAAAATGAGTCAAGACGAGAAAGAGAACATTCAGAACAACTGTACAAACTGAATATGAATTTCCAGAATGAAGTTGTTCAAGCTATACAGAGACTGAAAAGCGAATTGGATATTTCAAGAAATGTATCATCAAATAATCTGATTCAGGATAGTCAAATAGATTTCAATACGAGCGGATTAGATGCGCAGGATTCGGCTGACAAGCAGCGCGATGACGTGATCGTAGACTCAACTGATGTGGACGACAGACAGAGTGACGTCAACTGTACTTAAGTAATTAGTGATTTAAGGAGATTGTGCAATAAATATTTCGTATATTTGCTGTCGCTGGTTTATTTAAGATTTATGTACCTACCTACTTCTATCAGTGCTTGCAAATTTTGCCTGTGCTTTTTGTGTTTTAATATTTCATTCGTTTTTTTTTTATTTTTGGTTCATATCATATAGTTAGACAGAGCCTCCTATAAAAACAACATTTGCACCCATGAGCACGGCTAATACCCCCCAATAAGGGGAGGCCTATATCCAGAAGTAAATTGTTGAACCTGTTGGGTCCAGCTATTGTAAAACCTTGTTACTAATATCTGTGACCGCAAAGTTACCAGTTTAACATAACTAGGCGCCATATTTGTGTGTGTTGTCTGAGTAGTAAACAATCTAGGCATGAGTTACAACGACGTGGGTGGATGTAGGCTGTTAGGAATTTCATTCAAACTGTTAACAAGCCTAACAGGTGACATGCTGTCATTTTGTGTTGTGTGTGATCGATTAGAAATGCCCCAAATTATATAAAGGTGTACGGCCTCTATCACACTTCAGCGCTAAATTAACGCTGCGCTAAAGTATGCTCCTGTCAGATCCATACTGGTGCCTGTATTAATAAACCACACTCAACTATGCGATCGATCTTGAGTGCGATTTGAGATGGCTTTAGTACTGCCTGACATTTTTCAATATCGCTCTTGAGTTCGAGCTCAGAGTTGAGTGCGGTTTATTAATACGGGCCTAAAAACGTCACTCTCCATACGACGCAAGTCCAACGCACGACGCTGCGCTAGACCGTTGCTTAGCGATATTTTAGCGCTCCGTCGTGCGTTAAGTGAGCGATTCACCTTAGCGCAGCGTTATTTTTGCACTGAAGTGTGGTAAAGACCTATACACGTCTGTCTATGGGCACAAAAATAATAAAAACAAATCGAATTTATTTCGTTCGCGTTTCAGGTTGATACAAGTAGATTGGAAGAAGCACAATATTAATCCATTTAGTTTGACGTCGAATTTGTAATACCTATTAGCTGTTTGTCCTAAAAATACTATTTACTTATGCTTACACACTACCACACATGAAGCACAGTATGGATGTAGTAAGGGAAACCCCGGTCGAGAATATACCGGTCTGGTAGGTTGGTTGATAACTACAGAAGGACGCACAGTCAAATTGATACTTTGCACTCTGATTCGTTCTTATTTTGATAAGGAAAGGTTAACAGCAAGAGTCAAAGTAAGTTTTTTTAATGTTCTTGATTGTATTGTACCAGATTGTCCATATTTTTAGTTGTATTGGAACATGGTGCACGCATGTTTTGCAAATATTATAAAGTGTCTAAAAAGTTTTAGCTTTAATTTAATTTTTATGTATCTTTGCTAGTTCCTGTTCAGTGTGAGTGAATGCGTGGTAAGGAGAAATACATATTAAAGGAACCAAGGTAATTTTTTATAGCAAAATATTAAATTTATGTTTATAGCTTTGCTGCTTTGTTTAGCATCAAAGTTCAAGTGACTTATCTGAGTTTGTAAGTTTTCCTTATAAAATAATTTCCTAATACTGCCTCAACGCTGGCTTGACAAAGTGCCTGTTTAAATATTGATTATTCATCATCTTATTTTCTTGGGGCACACTGTGGTTGTACTCAGATACTTCGCATGAATTTGTGAACCTAGGTAGTATGTAAAACAAACTTCAGATTTTCAATCAGAAATTTCAAAAACACATTAAGTATGCAATGTACTTAAATGAAATCTATATTTTCTCTTCTGATTTTCAGAAACAACTAGGATTCGACCATGTTTATTCGTCTGTTGACAACATCGGCCATACTCTGGGTTATTGACGCCCAGCCAACATGCACATTCCACCAAGATGAGCTCGTCACCAGGTGTACTCCCGGAGACACCGACTACATCCTTCAAAAAGGTCTGATCTCCGACAACAGGAGAACCACCGGAGTCATACTTCGCGGATGCAAGATAACAGAAATAGGACCTTCGGCCTTCGATGGACTGCCACGACTGAAGAACTTAGACTTGTCAGACAATAACATTGAGCAGTTGAAACCGGGTGATCTAAATGGCGCCAGAATGGTAACACATTTGAACTTGTCCTACAACTTGCTAACGGATCTTCCTAAAGGAGTATTTGATCAGAAGCTGAATCTAGAATTATTAGATCTTAAAGGTAACATGATAGCAGAGTTTGATTCTACGATATTTGCAGCGCTGAACCGCTTAGGTTTTCTAGATCTGTCAAGCAATCAGTTCCATGGCAGAGAATTCACTGAAGATATGTTTCCAAAGAGCAATGATATTACTTTCTTGGATTTCTCTGGAAGTGACATGACTGGCGTAAAGGACACCTTATTGCAGGCTTTTAAACTTATAAGTTTCTTAAACTTATCCGGCTGTTCCTTATACGAAGTACCAAAATTCGCAACACAACCTTTTTTGAATACAATGAAACATTTAATGCTCATTAATAACAAAATAGTAAACATAAATGATCCTAACACTTTCAAAGATCTAGAAAACATAGAAATGTTGAATTTCGCTGGAAATTCGATTGAAAGCTTACATGAAGATGTGTTCAAAAACTCCAAAAAGCTAACCAGTGTTGTACTAGCTGGTAACAAACTAAAAGTAATACCTGATAGCCTATTCAAAGATCTCGATAAATTGACAGATATAGATTTATCCAATAATCTAATAGAAAACGTTCCTGTCAACGCTTTCAGAGGCACAACATTGCGTAACTTAAATCTAAGTAAAAATAGATTCACTTATTTGACTGACAATTTCTTGCTAGAGCTAAAAAACTCAGGGGCTACAGTAAGGAGGTTTATTTTCCATGACAACCCTTGGCAATGTGCTTGTCTAAGGGATGTAGTAAGTGAGGTAAAGACTATAGGAGTTGAGTATACCCAAAACTACGATGGGACAAAGAAAGAATGTGTAACCACTAAGGAGTTCACTTGTAAAAGACAACCAAGCTTCAATCAAATGTTTATTGATTTGTATTTTGATAATAAAAATTAATTAAACTACTTATTCCACTTGGTCCACCCATTTAAGGGATCATCATATGTTGGATTTCTAAACAACTGCTATGAAAAACCACTATAAGCTGATCTCTTACATAGGTCGTTTGAGAGGCTGATAGAGCTGCCATCTATTTGTTATTCATGGAAGTTCTTAAAGAGGATCGACTCAACGATGGAATCTTACGTTAGTTCAATAAGTGCCGTACTAATAAACCAGATGGCGCGGCATCTAAACGCATTTATCGTGAATTATTTTGTTAGATTTATAAGTTCTTTAGTTTTTGCTCAAATATAAAAGATCAACAAATAGTAGATTACGTACTTAGGCATGTAACCTATCAATACCAACCGAGGTTTGGTTTGGTCCTTTCCGAGGTTGTTATTGATGTTACATCCGTGGTACGTATACTGCTTTACATATCGAATGAAAAGTGAGTAAAATAAAGCGATAAATACAAGAAAACGATCCATAAATGATCATTGTATCGTCCGGTATTCAAATTGCACCACTAAACTTTTTTTTCTATGATTGAAAAATATTGAATTAATATGAAAAAAAAGTATCCTATCATAAAGTAGAAATTTTTATGATCGTAGGGATATTAGTAATTTTTACTTTTGCTATTGTAATATCGAGTAATAATTCGACAAACTCATTTATTGAGGTTATAAAAATACAGATTAAAAATATAATTTCTGCATTTGAGCAACACAATTCGTAGCGGCCAGTTCGAAATTTAAAATCGTATACAACTAATTGGATGCAACTTCTATTAAAATAAGAAGAATTTCATTTTTTCTTTAATTGCCGCGATTCTATTGGTTCTTTTTCTAGTTCCATATTTAAAATTACTTACAGGCTTAGTTTTAAAACCTCGCCTGTAAGTTGAACTTACAGGTCGTGTTTTTTGTCAGTAATGACCTACTTTCAGAGCATGAGATATGTAAATTTAATTTACATATTTTTCTAGTTCCATATTTAAAATTACTTACAGGCTTAGTTTTAAAACCTCGCCTGTAAGTTGAACTTACAGGTCGTGTTTTTTGTCAGTAATGACCTACTTTCAGAGCATGAGATATGTAAATTTAATTTAATTTTACATATCTCATGCTCTGAAAGTAGGTAATTACTGACAAAAAACACGACCTGTAAGTTCAACTTACAGGCGAGGTTTTAAAACTAAGCCTGTAAGTAATTTTAAATATGGAACTAGAAAAAGAACCAATAGAATCGCGGCAATTAAAAAGTTAAAATCAATTTCTTCTTATTTTTAATAGAAGTTGCATCCAAGATTTTAAATTTCGAACAGGCCGCTACGAATTGTGTTGCTTGAACGCAGGAATTATATTTTTAATCTGTATTTTTATAACCTCAATAAATGAGTTTGTCGAATTATTATATTAGTCAATATTACAATGACAAAAGTAAGAATTACTAATATCCCTACGATCAGAAAAATGTCTACTTTATGTTAGGATACTTTTCTTTCATATTCATTCAATATTTTTCAATCATAGAAAAAAAAGTTTAGTGGTGCAATTTGAATGGCAGACGATACAATCATCATTTATGGATCGTTTTCTTGTATTTATCGCTTTATTTTACTCTTTTTTCATTCGATATGTAAAGCAGTATACGTACCACGGATGTAACATCAATAACAACCTCGGAAAGGTACCGCCCTCGCTCCGCTCGGGCGTTAAAAAACCTCGGTTGTTATTGATAGCTTACATACCTCAGTACGTAATCTACTAATAAAAACAGACATCAGATTTATATTTTTGTAAACACCCATAGGAGACATTTTCATTGTTACATGAATCTATTAATCTATAGAGATTATATTATTGATTTAACTATAAATTTACCATTTTTACACATATAGTTTTTATTAAATTGTAAGTACTTTTTCGTATACTCTTACACATAGGCCGTTGTCACACCTAACGCACAACGCAGCGCTAAAATAACGCATCCGTCTGTCAGATCCATACTAAAAATGGCATTACTCATACTCATATTACTCAATGGCATGGGTCATACTAGCGCAGCGCTAACGCAGCGTAGCGCGTTGGACCTGCGTCAACAGCGCATCCATACTAAAAACCTCACTCCATTCGCTGACGCACATCCAAAGCACTACGCTGCGTTAGCGCTGCGCTAGTATGGGGAATGACGTTTTCAGTATGGATCTGATAGAAGCCTGCGATTTAGCGCTGCGTTGTCCGTAAAGGTCAGAACGGCCATAATAGATATTTAACTGGTGTTCGAGTCGTAATGAAACCACAACTTAGTCAATTAACAAATGAATAGCTTTCGATATTGCTTCTAATACCGATTGATTATTTTTTTATAGAAACCCTATAATAACTCCATCACAAAACACGTTTCCATCAGAACCAACCAGGCAGATGCTTTTTCGCAATTCAAACCGCAATTTATTTCTAATTAATCCTAATATTTTAGACAATTTCATAACCTCAAAGAAAAAAACCCTAAAACAAAAAAAACCTTAGAAACACGTACAAGAAATTTATAAAACCAACATCTGCGAAATCGTGAGTTTTTTTGGTATAATTTCTTTTTGTGTGGGTCAAAAAAAAAGTAAAAAAGGGCGTGTTTTTTGGAGATCGCGTATCGCGGATAGTTTCGTACGGGCCGGGCGCGAGCCGTGACGTAGGTAGGAAGAACTCTACTCTACAGCATGTTATGCTTATTTTTTAACAATGATATGGCTATTTCGTCTCTAAAATGTAGTCATATGTTAGTAGAGCCTACCATACAGAATATACGTACGCGACAACTCTTATAATGTTGGCTGTACGTAGTACCGGAGTCCAAGCGAGTTGGATGACATACAAACACACACATAAATCACGCCTTTATCCCGCGCGGGGTAGTAAGAGAGTTAACAACCTTGTTAGTATACGAACTTACGACGAAACACGAAATTTTTATTCAACTCTTGGTCTCTACTCTTTGTGTATTTAAATTTATTTTCACGATTTTGGTGACTGTGTGAATACAAGTTTTTTGGTAAACTATTTTATTTACCTACACATTCTGCTTTCTGATTGCTGATTAACGATGTATATAATTATAGTAGTTTTAAGTCCATATTTATTAATCGCACTCAACACTGAGATCGATCTCAAGAGCGATTATAACAAAAACTCAAACTCGCACTCAAGATCGATCTTAGAGTTGAGTATAGTTTATAAATACGGGCCTTAGACTTCTTTTGCAAATCTCGTCCTGATGTATTTTTGATTCTTAAAACTCTGCTCATCTCTTCATCAATGTCAACTAACCGAGTTGATGGAGAGATGAGCAGAGTTTCAAGAATCAAAAACACATCAGGACGAGATTCCTATCCACCTGTATGCGAGAAGAATTCTGATATCCAGGTAAGCGGAGACCTTTTCACAATAAAATGATGCACCTTAATTATCCGTCGGAGATCGCACTGTTTTTTACCAATCTGCGGGATTCGTGCCCGACGCACATCTAGCACGATCCATTGTATCATTGGAAACAGTTGAGTTTCGATGACAAAAAAATAGCAGACTTGGGGCCTGGAATTTAATTTAATTTAGTAAATGATAATTTTCCCTTTTTGTAACAATTTTTGATCCTAGTCATGGGGTCTCATAATAAAGGAAATTAGTCCAAAAATAGATGGTGATACGGGTAGCGAATGTTACTTAAGAGACTGGAATAAAAGCAAATTTACAAAAACAAAGGATTGGAAAATTATAAATACATTATTTATGATGTTTTGAGACGGAAAACACGCTAAATTATTCACATTATTGTAATATTTTTCAATACAAATGTCGTCAATACGAAGTATCCAATAAATAACCTAGATGTCGCTAGCAACGCACGCGCTAAGTTGACATATCAAATAGCCTGCCCAAATAGACATCTTAGGGCAATCGAGCTCCCTCTATGACGTTAAGTATCTGTACTACTCCAGTAGTATTATATTATCTGTGTCCTAGTTAACGCGGCTCGGGTATAAAGACACTGCCTCGGTACCTTGGTGTCTCTGTACCAGACTAATATAGACTTTAAATGACTTATGATACAGTCTATTTAAAATTTCTGATTGAAAACGTCTCGCGTCAGACAGATGGCACTAGATGTGCGCTGACACTTATCCTGCGCGCGCGCCAGTTCGCTCGGCTGAATTCTACGGATGATAGGTGACTTGATACGCTTACGATTTTATTGAGTTTTGTCAGGTGGAATCAGTATCGTTTGAAGTTCGGGTCGTTGGACGACTTGGGGTCCCATACGAAAAGGAGAAGCAGAAGTATTATTTCGATATAAGTAGGCGTATTGTTTGTATGCCACGTTAGAAACGAATTCTAATATCTGATTATGTTATGTCAAACTTACTTTTGCGCACTTGAGCGTGTTGTTATGTCAAAGTCATAGAATTTACTTAGTCAAAGTTATCTTGTATCTTCTTGGGCGCACCTGAGTATAATACGTGTAATGAGTTTTTCGTTGACTTTATAAGATTTTAATTTTTTAATTTAACATCTAGGTTTTACGCGTAAGTTGTAATATGATATAGGGGGAGGTGCTAGTTTGGTACCTACTTGTTAATCTAAAAGTCCGTGCGTGACTAAATATGCAAGCAAATACGGTCGCAGGTCCGTTCTATGCGTCTATCAATTGAAATGCCTATTTCACATTGCTAATTTAGAATACCTATGAAGTTGTAGACATGTGTTGGATGAATGCTGCATATCAATTTGATTACTAACAAAAAACACCTTGAAATCGAGAAGAAAACAAGAGTACAGCTGACTGTGGCACGAGCCATACGTTTCCTAATTGTCGCTACAAACCTTTAAAAAACTCCTAAAGTACGGAAAAAACTTCTAGTGTATGGAAAAAACGATAAAAAGTGCAATTTGGCGAGTTGTTTGGCAAAAAGACAGGAAGAGGCGGGCTGTGGTCGCTTCCGCGGTGGATGCAGGCAGATGGATTATCGTGGATATGCCGATAGGTGGCCATTGGTATTGTGATAGACAATAAAAAAATGCTGTTATGATGAATGTTTTAAATTCAGTCAAATTGGATTATGGTCGCTTATAAGTATATATTTTTTTACTATATAAAAATACTCTTCTTAAGAGCAGCTGATTAAGTCTATTACAGTTTTAAACAAATAACCTGGAAAACATTTAAGTGTTGTAGAGTTTGGCGTACTGAACAAAAGTTAAGAAGCGGGAAATCGGATTGTAATTATATGACATCACATTTTTTTCGCTCACCATATTTGTAAATTTATTTTTTCTAAAACTTAGGAAAAATTGGAGCTTCTTTTTCCGTTACATAGTTTGTGATCGTCCGAAGCAGTTTTTGTTTCGTTTAAGTATATTAGTTTTTCTCTGTACATAAATGTACCTACATAGTTAAATGCTTCCATAAGCACATCGCTCATTCCTTTCTATATCAGTGTCTTATCCATATTAACCTCATCGTCAGTAGTAAAGACCAATAACTTTTTTCTTAATTTGATCAACAATTGCTCGGATGAAACATGCCTCTTCTGCCACAAAGAAATTAAAGAAAAAAAAACTTTGGCTCGTGCTCATATACCGCATTCAGTTTTTTACTACTTTCATTTTTGGGGTTTTTTAAGGAACAGCAGTGCCATTTGGGATTTTTTAGACCTTGTATTGTGTCTAGGCGAAATGTAGTGAAATGAATTTGGCCATGTGCAGTGACATGATGAATTGGGATGTTCAAATTTAGAACAGATGCGAACCGTGCGCAGGCGCAGGTTCAGCTGTTGGAGGCAAAGGTGATAGTGGTTGTTCTTCCGCGTTATTAATTGCTGTTTCGGGGAAATGGAAAGGCATGTTTTTTTCAAGTACTTTGGATACAATTAATTGGGACTTATTGCACTCACAGTGCTATATTACTCTAATATTCTCGTCTTGATAAATTTACAAAGTTCGGTAGGTGCGTCGGTAGCTCAGTGGCAGAGCGTTGGAACGATACCCCACAGCTTGGCCGGGGTTTTATTCCCGATCGATATTTTGTATTTTTTTTTAAATTATTAAAGCAAAATGACCAGTTGTGTGTGACAGCCGACCGGGTGTATTGAGTGAGCCTTTACATTACATGCGGTTTAAACAACTTCTTTGGTCAGTAACACCGGACGGGCAAAATACCGCAAAATCTTGCGACACATCTTATTTCCAGCTGTCACATCGCATTAGCATAAAAACATTATCTAGTAAACATTACTGTCTCAACAGTGATATCGCAATATAGCTTATTCGCTTATACAGTGTCGCGACCAGCGTAACTTGACCTGAATGCTCCATATACGCACGTACGGGCGAGTACTGACAGTTACGCTGGTCGTGATAATATGTAAGCGAATGAAGTACACAACGCCACAGCGGAAGTTTGGCACATGCCATGCTAGGCCGCCATTGAAAAAAAATATCCAAATAGCACCACTTAAAAGACATGCATCTTTTTATGCCTATTTTTTAGAAACAGGCTTTTTAGCAAGTATGATTAGAGTTCCCTTGGTCAATGGTTCAATTTAGCCCGGGGCGGTAAATATGATGGTAAAACTTTAGCCTGTTCGGTATATTAGGATAAATAAAAATTTAGTTTTAAGGCCTACCTGAATACATACAGCAGATTACGAAACTACTAAAATCATCTAACAGAGATCCAATCGACATCGAGATGGTTTTCCAAGGTTGTTTCAGAAAGCATGTGTATCACTATAGTGACAGATTGTCAGCCTGTCGCCTAAAAATTGTAATAGACCAATACTCTCGAGTCCCTTAGTCGCCTGTTACGACACCCGCGGGAAGGACGTGGGGTGATGCTATTCTAAACTGGCATCACACGGCATTATATTAAAACACGATGCAAGTTATTGGTAGTTGGGTGAAAATTTGAAAACGGTTCTTCAGGTCCCTTTCCTGGCAAATTTGAAATTTTAGTTTTATGGTTATTTTATCATTGCATAATAATAAAGGCCTATTGAAAAGGTTATTTACGAAAAAACACTTAAATCGAACCACAGGTTTCATCAAAATTCAATTTTGAAATTTGAGGTGCCAGTCAACGGGACATTTTGCGCCAGTCAAGGGACAAAGTAATTATTTTAGCAAAATATATGAATAAAAGCTGTTCATCTTTTGCTTTTAACTAAGTAGAATAGAAGTAAAAGTTGCCGCAGGCTACCAGACTGACGCCCTGAAGGCTCAGTCTGGTTAAGACACGACGCACCTAGTCACAGACATTTGCTCGTGCTTGAAACACGACACAGCCAGCCCGACATACGAAATGAAATAGCCACAGTGTTCGACAATCACAGTTGACAGGCGGGCGTATGTGATCTGTCGACCTCCGGAAGAAGGCTGTTCGTAAATAGCCGAAACGTAGGCCCAATTCTCCACCAAAACAATAGTAACGTAAGTCGTTTAAACTTAGGCCATAATGAAACAGCTAGCATGAGACAAGAAAAAACCACCGCAAACATTATGACCTGAGAATTAACTGTGTTGAGCCACTTAAGACATTTTGCGAATTGTACATTCTGCTACTGTACAGACGAAGATAACCTTAAAGTTGACGCAATCAGCCTGAGACATACATGACTCAGATAGCCTTGTACATCACTAGGCAACAACCTGACACACGACGCTGTATACATGAGACACGACGCAATCAGCTTAAGAGACATTGCAATCAGACTGAGACATAACGTAACTAACCTGAGACACGACGCATTCACCTTAGAGACGACGTAATCAGCCTGAGACACGATGTACTCAGCTAAATGACTACGGCATACAATGCAATCAGCTTAAGAGACGTCGCAACCAACCTGAGACATTATGCAGCCATGCTGAGATACAAGGCAGACAGTTTTAGAGACTTCGCCAGCAATTGAGACATAACGCAGTAATCCTGAGATGCAACGCAGTCAGCTTAAGAGACGTCGAAATCAGCCTGACATAACGCAGCTACCTTGAGATACAACACACTCAGCTAAGACGTTGCAACTGACCCAAAACATAACGCAGCCATCCTGAGATACAATACAATCAGCTGAAGGGGCGTTGCAATCAACCTCAGATATAACGCAGCCAACCTGAGATACACCGCAGTAGGTCAAGAGACGTCGCAGTCAGCTTTAGAGATGTCGAAGTCACCCTTAGTGAGACATAAAGCAGCCGCCCTGAGATACAACGCAGTCTGCTTAAGAGACGTCAAAATCAGCCTGACATAGCGCAGCCACCCTGAGATACAACGCAGATACTTAAGAGTCTTCGCATTATGACCCTGAGTGAGATAAAAAGCAGCCAACCTGAGATACAACGCAGTAAGCTGAAGATACGGCATACAATGCAATCAGCTTAAGAGACGTCGCAACCAACCTGAGACATTATGCAGCCATGGTGAGATACAAGGCAGACAGTTTTAGAGACTTCGCCAGCAATTGAGACATAACGCAGTAATCCTGAGATGCAACGCAGTCAGCTTAAGAGACGTCGAAATCAGCCTGACATAACGCAGCTACCTTGAGATACAACACACTCAGCTAAGACGTTGCAACTGACCCAAAACATAACGCAGCCATCCTGAGATACAATACAATCAGCTGAAGGGGCGTTGCAATCAACCTCAGATATAACGCAGCCAACCTGAGATACACCGCAGTAGGTCAAGAGACGTCGCAGTCAGCTTTAGATATGTCGAAGTCACCCTTAGTGAGACATAAAGCAGCCGCCCTGAGATACAACGCAGTCTGCTTAAGAGACGTCAAAATCAGCCTGACATAGCGCAGCCACCCTGAGATACAACGCAGATACTTAAGAGTCTTCGCATTATGACCCTGAGTGAGATAAAAAGCAGCCAACCTGAGATACAACGCAGTAAGCTGAAGAGACGTAGCAAACATACTGTGACATGACGCAGCCACCCTTATATACATCGCAATCAGCTTAAGAGACGTCGGACTCAGTTCAAGAGACGTCGAAATCAGTCTAAGCGAGACATAACGCAGCCGCTCTGATATACAACGCAGTAGCTTAAGAGACGTCGCAATCAGTCTGAGACATTACGCAACCACCCTGAGACACTACGCAGTCAGCTTAAGATCGTCGCAATTAACCTGAAACCTAACGCAGAGATCCTGAGATACAACGCAGTCATCTTAAGATACGTCGCAATGTGCCTGAGTGAGACGTATTGCAGCCAACCTGAGATACAACGCACTCAGCTTAAGAGACATCGCAGTCGGCCTGAGATAAAACACAACCACCCTGAAATACACCGCTGTCAGCTTAAGATACGTCGAAATTAACCTGAGACTTCACGCAGCCTCCTTGAGATACAACGCAGCCACACCTAGAGACATAAAGCAAGTATTTTTAAACTATGTTATCTGCACGAAAAACAATACAACAAGGAGGTGAACACCTCCTGGATACCCTTAATCTAACTTACAGTACCCATGAGGAGACATGGGGTGGTGCTATTCTACTCTACAGGCACACCTTTACACAAAAAAAATGCAAAAACAATCATTAAAATAACATTAGTCACTTGACTGGCATAAAATGTCCCTTGACTGGGAAAAATGCCAGTCGAATGAAGCCAGTCAAGGGACAATTTTCTATGTTTTTAGTGATTTATTGGTAAATGCTTGAATGTAATCAAAATTTGTAAACGAATCTTAAATCTCGCTTTATTATGCGACATTATTTGTTTAGAACAAATCCTCTGTAATAACTCTTTCACGAAGAAAACATGCACAGGAAAGGGACCTAGCGCAGGTGCAAAAATAGGACCTAAAAATTTAACAACTCCTATTTCATTCTATAAGTGCCAAGGAGTTATATGCTCCCTCTCCAGGGATGAAGAAGCAATCCTGGCAGAAAGCAGAAACAAGACTCAGCTCACAGTTCTATTAGTTTCAGCGTATCAGTCCTTTTAGACCACACATTCAGAAAACACAAAAACGTGTGACCAACACAAACTGTAATTTTTATCGGTGTGCTCAGTTAAATATTGTCAATATTATAGTTTACAATAAATCTACATGATACAAGGATTATTTTGATGGGTGAAAAGTCCTATCATGTCCAGTTAGCTAAAATTTTACATATGTTTGAATTTCGCAACAGCTGAGTGTGACACGCGAAGAACGCGTATTTTGCCCCCGATTTTAGGTTTCAGATTAAGTTTTATATAAACATATTTCATAATTTTTGGATGGAGTTTTGGTTTCTGAATAGTCAATTTAACATTATTTCGTATGAAAGTTAGTAAAAACCTGTAAGTGTTATACTTTTGAAGAAATTAACGTGTGGTGTGACCGCAATTTTAACCCTCTCCAGGAATCACCCAGTTACATTGGTATCACTCTTTTTTATCGTTCCTATCAAAACAACTCTTTTTTTCGTTCTTTCTTTCTTTCTTCTGTTTTCTGAAACAACCTTGGAAAGCAATCCTAAAAAAATATAGAAGTGACCGTATTCTTACTTACTCAAGGGATAAAGGCGTGATATATGTATGTATAAATAAAAATCTAACTTAGATTTAATTTAACTAACTAGGACGAGTAAGGTTGGTAAGAAGCATTGCATGTATAAAAAAAACATACACATATCTACAGAACCTTTTAAGTCCAGTTCGGGTTGCACTTGCCATTTTTTTATACATTTGCATAGGCAAAGTTTTTATAGTGCACAGATGCCATATGCAGATGACATTTTTTGCTTCTGGTGCGATTTTTAGTGGTTTGTTTCGACCAAACTACTTTTTTGATGGCAGATGTTCTATGTTTTATACTTTTTATAACATAGTTACTTTAGTATTAACCAGTTTAATAGTTTTTATGGCAGATTATTGGACTTAATTAAGAAATTTAGCTACTTGTTCGATATATAAAATTGTCACTAATGTTAGTTTTACGATTTTGTAGCTTACTTACCCAATTAGTATAAAACTTAGTTCTACACCTGTATGTCCGATCCATTAATTACTTAGTCACAAACAGCCAATTTTGAAAGTATGTATTTTTGTTTTCCTTGAATGTACACTTTGAAGCGTTTTAGATCGTCTTAAGTTGCGTATAGTCTTTTATAGGAGCGGACGTCTTATATTTTCTATCATTTTGTAACACATAAAACCGTATACCTGTTATATTAAAATCAGGTTAAAATATTGTGTTTCTAGATAGATACACGAAATAACTACAGTTTTCTCGAGACAGAAAATTTTGACAGTATTAAAATTAATTTTGCCCACGATTTGACGTTGTCAACCCTGCAAACTTTTTTGTAATAACAAGGCTTTATAGGCTGCCCCTCATTTTACCGTCCAAACTTTTTCAAAAGTGACTCATCCTGAATCAGTACGAAAGCAAAAGTGATCGTCTTTGTATAATCAGCACGTGGAATGTCCAGCTCAAAGGTACCTCCTGAACTCCGACATTCTTGCGAGGGCCTCGTCAGCCGGATTCCCGCAGGATGGAGGATCGATACTCAGCAAAAACTCACGCAAAAACCGTTCCACCTGATTTTTATTTGATGGAATTCGTCCACATAAGTATGAGAGCAGGGACGGGTTAAGGGAATCGTTAGGGCACGAACTGTCTGTCATGTTCTTATAGCCCTAGCCTGCTATAATTTGTAATCGTAGGTATCCATTTGTAGACACACAAATGGTGAATGGAGGTCTGTTTTTGTATTCAATAAAAATTTCACGAAGATAGGAAACAATAAAGTTTCAAAAAATAATGTACGTATAATAAATACAATACGTACAAAAAATAATTAAATACTTTTAAAAGGTGTGATGATCATTTTGTTGATCTATATGTTATGGAATTGTAGGCGTTAAGCTGATCTGAGAGATTTCGTTGGATGTGTGCTTCTCTAGACGATGACTCATTTAATTTTACATACATACATATATCACGCCTTTATCCCTTGCGGGGTAGGCAGAGCGTTAACAGCCGTAAGAATACGGTCGCTATCGCCACGTCTGACATTTTTGAGTATTGTTTTCTAAGGTTGTTTCGGAAAACATGTGTATCACTGTAGTGACAGGTTGTCAGCCTGTCGCCTAAAAATTGTAATACACCAATACTCTCGAGTCCCTTAGTCGCCTCTTACGACACCCACGGGAAGGATGTGGGGTGATGCTATTCTAAGCCGGCATCACATGGCATTTAATTTTACCCTCTAGAATAGGAATGTTCTCTACATATTTTAGAATTACAAAGCACCTTATCGATAACCTGTGTAGGTAGTTGATAATTTAACCGTAGAGCAATATTAATAAACGATTTCTTTAACGATATGAAACAATTAATCCGCCGTGGCTGTTTTCAGGAATTTCGCTTCTTGCATTAATGACATGACCTGCCTTGGCCGGCCCTGGCCAAAGGGTCCAAACTCGCGAGGTGCCGTCAAAGGGCCGCGTCGGCAAAAATGTGCATAATTGGCATCGATCCAGAAAAAACCCTTCAAAAAGCGACCTCCAAACGTTACGAAAAAGTCTCACTCCTACGGGTGCTCCAAATCATGTGACCTTTGGGAGAGATTAGGTATATAAAATGTCAAACTTATATGTTATATTTATGCTGTCAAAAAATATGCCCCCGCACCGGAATAGCCTTCGAAGAAAATGTGTCATATTGTTTAAATTAAATGTCTGGCTTACTAAGTAATTATGTTTTTATTTTTTTCAACAGTAAATAAACAATAAACAACAATAAACAGGCCAATGAATGAAGGAACACCAGTCTATGTAGAGTTCCACCATAAGCTTGTGTAGTGCCTTACAAGACTTGTGTAGCAAGCAAGCTAACAGATATATTAAAACAGTTTGCTTTACTCCTTTACGATCGTCGATATATGCTTTCAGGATGTTATGTTCGATATAAGTTTCAATTACAATTCCTGTACGTAAAGTCTGTAAAATATAGGAGGATGCCTGTGACGTTTGTGATCTTGGAGCAAATGCTATGCCATAAGGTCCATTTTCCTAGAGTATTTCCGGTCATTCTCGAGAAGTTGATAGATAGGTTTAAAAAATCATAGAAAAGAAGTAAAATTCATGCGATAAACTTAAAGCTGCGCTGAAAATTTGATAAGTTTATGAAATCTGTATATTTAGTAAAATCTTTTTTGTCTTAAGTAGGTTACATTTTTAAAAAATCAATTCAAACAACAAATAAACCGAGCATTGTTCGTTCAACCAGGAATTATATAATGTTTTAAATTAATCTAAATAAAATCGGCCAACAAACAAAGATACTTTTTTTCCTTTCCCATGACGATGAAACATGAAATCGGCATCACCCTGTAGACGGGTGCATTTCTATAAGCGATTGATTTATTCAAATCAAAAAGCTTTTGATTGTGGCGCGCCCGGGGCCACAGAATTATTTGTTTTTCAACAGCAATTATATTTTATTTTATATTATTTTATACCGAGCACTCGCATGGACCCCTTCGGTTCCCGGAAAAATGTCTGGATGTTTAGCAGTTTAGCCATTTTTGGCTTAATAATACCAATATTTTTAATGCGGGAGTTTCAACGTGGGTGCGTCTGTTTGTTATTTTATTAGCACCAAAGTCACTGGAAGGGTTTGAATCACAGACTAGAGATATCAGTCATGTAGCGAGCGACGCCAGTGTCATTTTTCCTCTGTGGTTGGGATGAAGTACTGTATTCAGAAAGACAAAGAATTGAAAATCACTCAGTTTATTTTTGACAGTAGAAAATTTTGGTATTTGATGGAAAAAAATAAGTAAACCGCGGGTGAAACCACGGAGTAGAAAGCTATTTCAAATGCAACTTAACCTTAATATTCTTCGAAATATAGAGTTGGATGAATAATTTACATCTTAAGGCCAATATTATATCGAATATGAAACGTTTTGATAATTTTGTAATTGTATAAAACTGTTTAATGGCATTGTTATATCGGACTCTTAGAGAAATTTGCATAAGATCATTTGGGAATAACTTTAGCAGGGCCACGCCAATTTTTCTCTAACAAAAGAGGATGGAATATGACATCTTTTTGTCCATATTTGGTAAAAATTCAGTTTCTAACGCTAACGCTGCGGAACGCATGAGTCTGTAGATCCATAATAGAAACGTCAACCTCCATGCTAAAACCGCTGTTGAAGCAGGTTCAACGTACAACCGCTGTTGACGCAGCGCTAGCTTAGCGCCGTTATTGGATCTTTTTGTGCGTGCGCTGGACAATTTATCCCTTGAAATAGGGATACCTATAATGTATGTAGGCATTTTTTACATTTCTACCACTTATTTAAGCAGTGGGCGAAGTAAGAAGATCCATGTACCTCATCAGCATTACCCTAATCTTCGCAAATTAACTCGCCACTAATTACAAAACATCTCGACAAGGCACTCGCCAAACTCACAAAAACCATCCGTCAGCTTGAACACGCAGGTTTAAGATTTTATACAATGTAGTAACTGTGTTGTGCACTCTCTGTCTTCGTGTGTGGCACTTAAGTATCAGAAGGCAGGCTTCTGATATGTTTGTGTACAGACCGCCGTCTAAGTAATCATAGACAGCAACCGAGGCCTACGGCTTAACGTGCCATCCTAAAGACGGAACCGTATTTCTTACGGACAATCGGGTGGTTCAGCCCGCAATATCTTAAGTAGGGAATAAATTTACAAAGGTGAGCCACCAATAATCGAACCCGAAACCTTCTACGTCAAAGGCAGTCACACTACCACTGCTCCTTATCGGTGGTCCTGTTTATCGTGCTGTACTGAATGAACGGGTTATTAAAGGATAGGAAAGATACCCATTCTGAATTAGTACGTACCACGATTTCAGAAAATTATCTGCGTGTTGTCATATCTCATACTATCTAAAATTCCGCAAATAAACCACAAAGCAGATGAGTTCCGACTCAAAATATTCATATTCGCGCGTTAAATCGGCGTCTAGCATATTGACACATCACGCAGTACAAATATCTTAACTGTGTTTTCTGGCACACGTCAGAGGTCCGAGCCACCTGTCCATGCCCGCCCCACAGGTGGGCAGCACCTGACCACGGCTGGACAGTTGGACACAGGCCCATAGGAAACAATCCATTAGTAATTCTAGTTACTAGTTTTTGTGCTCTTGCGACGTTTTGGGATGATCTTGAGTATGTTTGCGAAGGACTTGGCCACGGTTTGAAGAGTGTGACGGATTGTCACAATTTTTCTTTTCTTGGCTTGGCTTTTATATGCAACTGCTATTTTTTTTATGGCGATTATTACTTTATGAAATTAAGCTGGATACCTGTGACGTCTGTTAGTTTTGAGCAAATGCTATGACATAAGGTCCATTTTCATTTGTTTACTTCTCTTTTAGTAGGATCTGTCAAACGTCACAGATTTTATAAAACTATAGTACCTTTTAATCTATTCACTGGCGTAGTGGTCATACTGATTGCACGTAGGTAATATTTTAGTACCTACAGTAAGTTTTCATAGAATACTTAAATAACATCAAGACATAACTACCAGTCACGCAATTTCGTATTGTTCGATTATGATATTTATTTTAATCCACCCAACAAACTTTTAGTTAAAAGGGTGCAAACTGCAAACAAGCCGTCCACAGCATATTTATTTAAAAGTTTTAATATTTTGATAAAACTATTAGTTGTTAGTTGGTGTACCAGCAAGGGGTGGAACATGTTTACAAAATAACAATTTTGCGTTAAAATATGAAGAACATAGTAGAACAAGAATTCTTAATTGCGCGGCGCTGAAATTAAAATATGCAAATATCCCAAGGTGCTCTTTTCAAGAAAACAATTACTACGCAAAATAATTTCGCTGCTAAACGTGCGATAGGATAAAGACCGGTAAAAAGGGTGTAAAAAGACTAAACCCTTTATATTGAGACGCGTATAATAGACTAGTTATCAGATGTTCCTAGCACAATGCAACCTTGAGACTATTCCACTTCTTCAACAAGGGCTCGTGCCATTTCGCATCGTTTTTTCCATGCGGAAGACGACATCGGCGAAAGCAAATACACCCGCAAAGAATGGGCACACTCCACACTCAAGAACTATCGTGTTTCTTGAAAAAAAACCGCCGAAAAAAGATAGCACATGCCGAAATCTGATTACCCGCGCCATGTTTGATCGCCCGATCAAAGGGTTGCCGTTTAACAAACATTGCCAGCGCAAAAAATGCCAAACGTACCTTTTTGCACCCGCGCTTTTTTGCACGAAAAAATGCGAAATCGATTTCGGCAGATGTCCACAAATAGAAAGGGTTTGATGGGGTTTTTTCGCTGTAAAAAATAGCGAATGCATCGGCTGTAAACAAAAGACAAAACCGTTATGGATCGACTGTCAAAATTAACTATTGTTAGTTAAAGAGTTGGCTGGGTGATTAATTTAGAGCGTTAAATAGATCATTATCTTTACCAGGAAATTACTTTTAAATGATTGATTAGAAAGTAAACAGAAGAGGATGTTCAGGTTAGGATGTTTCATTCGCAAGCCTTTCTTTTTTATGCATCGACGCAGAGCGCGAAAGCTCAGTCATTCTTAGGATTATAGTGCATTTCTTATGTTTTATATTTTACAGCTTTGTAGCCAATGGGAGAGCTGTTATCGTCATCCTTGGACCTGGGATTGGTTCAAGGCCTATTGTTTGTTGTGGAGGTTGGATGCAGATCATATAAAGACTTTCCATTGGTTACAAGAAATGTCTGACATTGGCATAAAAGCGAGTTAAAAGATATGTTCATTTCTCTACGGTAGCAATTTTTTTGTGGTTTATAAGGCAAGCTATATTGCATTAGCAGTTTTCGTCATTGTCATATTGAATTTCTTTTAAAAAGTCGTGTTTTTTCGTCTTCTAAGCAGTTTCTTTAAAAGGGCATGCGACAAATTCCATTCCCAAAGACTTCGGTACATTTTTGGCTGGTCCTGGGATTGAAGCCATCATTTTGAGAGGATCGGTAATGATTTAAAATACAATAGGGTTATTTACAAGCCGCGGCCCCAGCCTCAAATGTAAGCTTTTTAGTATTTTTTTTCCACTGAATTTTAGATGCGTTCCAGTGTTTTTGTAACGCTCCAAAAATGGGTTGCACAAAAACTTCTGCAATGTGGATCTTATTAAAGTAAGAAAAATAAAGAAGAAGAATTGGGCTTGCTGTTTGAGTTTTGGTTGAAAGTGAAATTTTGTGGTCCTGCCAAGGTGATAGATCTTTATTCCATTGAAAATGCCAGGCATTCAGAGAAAAACTATGAGTTTGAACTAGATGGTAGTGCTTTTACAAATTGGCGAAAATTTAATTCACGGATCGTAGTGCAAAATAATATGAGGTATATTGTATTCTAATCCGAAGTATTCTTAGATCGCTTACCTTATCGCTGGGCCGGACTCGGCATACATTGCCTGTAATCTGGAGTTTTTTATAATATTGAGAAATGTTGTTCAGTTTCGTATGCCTGTTCACCGCTTGACGTGTGCGTGGCGATCTTGTATATTGAGAGTTCAATACGCTTTCTGTGGAATGACATCGTACTCTTAATAAAAATATTATATGAAGTATGTAGGTATGTATATAGAAGTAAATAAGGTGTAAAAAATACCTCGTGTAATGTTGGACAGAACATTGTAAGTTTGATTGCTGGAAACAATCTGAGCACTCAGCATTCCGACAGTGACATTGACATGTCCAAAACCCTTCTTTCCTAGTACAGTCAATACAAAAAAACGCTATGAGCTTCCAAAAATTGATATTTTTATGCAATTTTTTTGTAAATAGTTGTGTTTGTTTTAGGTGCACGATCTCGTATTATCAAACAAAACAAAAGTCAACGTTGATAGATCCATGGATAGATCTTACACAACACCATAGGTGTCATATTTGGACCATTTTGACAGTTAAAAAATGGCAAACTTGTTCGTTTAAAGCAGTTCTGCCAAAATTTAATACTTTTTCTAAACCTTTAATAAACCGTTTATGAATCATCTCATCATTGAAATCTTTAATCTGATATTTCCAAAACAAATGTATGTAATTACTTACCATTTCGTATTCATATCTGAAATGCCTCATTATCATGGAATTTTAACTAAAGGCCCAAGTGTTCTGATTTCGTCAGTACAATAAAAAATGTTGTCTAAATGTAGGCGCCCTTGGTAAGAATTTAAGATTTCTTGATTCGAAGTTGTATTAAACTAGCTTTTTGCCTGCAGGTTTCACCAACTGCAAAACTAGGATTTCCAGCGGGAATAGATGTTTTACTGCTGTAAATGGAACAACAGATTAGCATACCAATGGAAAGTCTATCTATACTTTCTATACCTACTAATGTAAATTCGAAGAAATACCTATTATAAATCATCTAAAAAGGCCCTCAGTACTTGTCAGACGTGGCGATAACGACCGTAATTTTGTGATCGTTAACGCTCTGCCTACCCCGCTAGGGAGAAAGGCGTGATTTGTGTATGTATGTATGTATATACCTATTAGAGGTCTGCGTCATCTGAAGGGCACATTCGCAAATTGAAAACACATATAAACAATTTACATCAATCATTCATGAGAATTGTCTCTGTCGAGGTGGTTAATCCCGCTAATGTCGAGATTTCACAAAATCTGTTTCAGGGACTCTTGAAATTTATCGAACAACAATTGCACCCGCTAGTAATCGTATTCCTGGCATATACTCAAATCACTTTATAAAGAACCGCATCAAGATCTGTTGCATGGTTCAATAGGAAGTGGTATCCATGACAGACAGACAGACAGGCAGAGAAACGCAAAAATCGTTTTGGTTTTACACTATGTATTGATTATACTGCACCTGTGTATGAAGGAAACGCTTTGGAGTTATTTTATGTGGTGGGCATTGCTACCGAAATGCCGATAGGTCAGGAGTCGTGGCATTTTGTTGAGGTACGTACATTCGCATTAAAATTATTATTGTGAGAGGCCCAAGTTATGTAACTCTTACAGTAGCTTCGTAGTTCTAAGTTGTGTGTTGATATGAGGAGGAGGAAAGATGGTGAAAAGTGATCTGACGTGCCTAAGAATAGGTGCAAAACTAACGAAGATAGACAGACAAACAAACGGACAGACAAAGTTCATCTTTAATAAGAACCAGCCATAGAATGAGCTCTGTGCAGATGTTGTTCAAGAGTTCGTGAGTAAAAAATATTCGCCAAATATCTTAAATAATCGAAAACTATCAAAATGCAGAATCATAAAAATAAGAACTGCGACGATATATGATGTGACATTGGTATCCTGCCCGTCAATTTTACTTGGTCGGTATAGGTCTCCATCCCTCCTCCCCTGGGAAGAAGGATATGTTTCCTATTATGACATGAGATATTGTTTTTATTATGACAACACGACACGAATTCCATGTAAAAGAAACTACCTAATGCAACCTAATGCTTAGTCATTTGACATTTTTTCTTGGTCACAAAGTTCGTTTAGCTGCGGCTCAACCTGGCATGCTAATCATGACAGCTGTCAGTCACCATACTTAACTTTTTGATCCAAATTATCTGTCCAACTGTACCGAGCGCCGTGAATTATTGACACATTCGCGCAAACTTTTGTCATAATCGGTGCATTTACAAATGTCAGGGTCGTTAGCCGCCATTTTGTATTTCACGTCAACGGCGCGCACGCCGCGTGGCGCTGACACACGAAAACTGCTCATTCATTCTGTAATTAATTAAACATTGTACTACAGCTTTATAGCTTCCTTTATGTAGAGTTACGTTTTATTCTATTATCTATTTTAAGTTCCAACTTTTTGAAATAATAGGGCTGAATGAAGTTCAATTTCAGGAACGCCGTAATTCGATTTACACGAAAATCTGCTACTAATTGTGCTTGCCACACTTTACTTATCGATTCATCCATACCCTGAAAAATCCCTACAATACCCTTGACTATAAAATATCGAGTATTTAATATAGAGTAGATATTTGAATACCTACGTATGGTTGGATAAGTTGTTTCGTGCACATAATCGATTTACAACGATATGACACAAACCAATATCAGTACCTACGAAATAGAAAAAATTACTTCTTCTTCTTTTCGTGTGGGATACCAAGTCGTTCAACGACCCGATGAACCCTAGTGTCAGAATTACTGATTTCTATCAATAAAAACAGTCGGAGCCGTTTGCTCTTTCCACATCCAGAACCGACTTTATGTTTATCTACTTTTCGTTACCTAGTAAATAAGAGCTTGCGCTATAGTTTAGTTAGACCATAATTCTGTGAATTAGACTATTGATACAATAGCAACTATCTATACCTACCATTCTTAGTAGACCGAAATAAGTTTACGTCTGCCTTGACAGGAAACTTTAATAAGTTGGGTAGTTATTAAAAACACAGCCTCCCGCGGTTACATACATAATGAGCGACTTGTGAATATATTCAACAATGACTCCGATTCGGACGACCATTTCCTTAGGTGTGACTCTTGGTTGCATCTGTCTTATAACTTTTGAAATAGAGAACGGACTTCCAACGGACGTACGAAATGCAAATCTCAATTTTGTTGCTAGTTAATACGCGTGAAACGTGCAAGTCTGACAAATACGTTTCTAAAAACCGCATCAAAATCCGTTTATCCAAACGTGAGATAATCGCGGACAAACATATATAACTACATACAGAGAACCTTTTTTTTTGAAGTCGGTTCAAAATAAATGGAAAAATAGAGACGAGAAATCTATAATTTGTCGAAATGCCACGTAAGTTTTCTTGATGTGTAGTCAAAAGGTTTTTCTTGATTGTCTAGATGCTGCAATCACGTCCAAGTTAATGATTTTACGATTATATTAAGGACTTTAACGCCCCTTAGATATAGATTTCAAACTCTATTTTATATGTAAGATTGGCAAGAGGCGCTACGGAACTTGTCCACCAGAATTGACCCAATATGACTTCAAAACAGGATTTTGTGTGACACACGGCGCTAATGCATCATAGCCCGACACAATATTAAGATCATTAATTGGAACGCACAGGTGAAGCTTCTTAAATAATAAGCTATTTCCCAAGGGATTTAGGGCTTTAAGTACTAGGGGATAAGGAGGTAGTAGAAGTAGGTACTAGGGCAGCAAAAAGTGCTACAATTGTAGCACATGCTACTGCAATTACGAAGAGCATGTGCTGCTTGGCACGCGCTATGCTAAAACTAGTTCGAGGTTTTGAACAGGGAAAGATACGAGATGAATTGAGTCTAGAAGCTTTGGAAGTGAGTATGGTAAAACACAGTTTTGAAGTTCTTCCATATTTTAAGTTGATGTATTTTTTGACGTGACAACGTCTTATAATTCGATAGAGCCGGCTGCACGCACCAAACAACATGACTCATGCAGCTTTTCGCTTTTAGGCGTTACCTCGTTCTGAGGCGTTCCATTTAAGACTTGCAGTGTAAGCGAGAGCGCGGAGCGAGCGATTAAGAGGCATTCCGTCAGTATTTTCGATCCACCAGTGTTATCGATTATTGACGGCAGCCGATGTGGCGCAGTGGTAGTGCGACTGCCGGTGACGCAGAAGGTTCCGGGTTAGATTCTCGATGGGTCACTCAGAAAGTTGATATTTATTACTTTTTGAATTTGTTCCCATTCAGGTTAGGACATTGCAGGCTGAACCATCTGATTGTCCGTTTCGAAAGATGGTTCTGTGTTTCAGAGGACGACATGTTAAACCATATAGGTCGCGGTTGCTGTCTATGATTACTTAGACGGCGGTTGTTAGTCTTTACAGAACCATGTAGCAAGCGTTTGAAAAATTCTGACACCAGGGTTCATTAGATCGTTGAACGACTTGATGTCTCACGAAGAGAGAGAGAGAGAGAGAGAGAAAGAGAGAGAGATATCGATAATGCTGGTGACTTAAGTATCTACCCAGCAAGATCTAAAAAAGAACCTTTGTCATCAGGCGACTCCTTGCCCATTCCTGTTCCTTTCAGTCAGTTGTCTCGTCAAAATCAGTCGTCCACCTGTACTGCACAACACCTGTAACTGCATTTTTACACTTTTTCGTTTTTTTCTCTAAACAAGCTGAATACGCTTAGTTTACCCTGTACTTACTCGCTTATCGGTGGAGAATAAGCAACAATATACTTAATTATTACTTAATAGTTACTTAGGAACTTATTAAGTTTTGCATGTTGCGATTTTTTACTTCCTTTCCGGTGTGGCGACGAATATAAAACTAGATTGTATGACTATAAAATTACAACCGTCTACTGGTAGAATCCTACTACCTAATCCTACTATTATATTATAAATGCGAAAGTTTGTATGTTTGTTACTCCTTCACGTTCAAACTACTGAACCGGTTTTCAAGAAATTTGGCAGACAGATAGAAGGGAACTTGAATTAACACAGCGGACAGTTGTTACCCCGAAAAAACGGGCGGAGCCGCGGGCGCCTACTAGTTTTGTATATTTTTCTACTTATATTAACTCTTTTGACGTGCAAGGGAGCGTACACGCCCGCTCAATTTCGTGCACGCGGCCTAAATCACAACTTGGGAAAATTTTAAAGGTTTTCCGTTGGAAACTGTGACTCACAGTTAATGACATCCGTCAGCATTTTTGACTTGCATCAAACTCATATTTAACCTGTTTCCTACCGCATGTCAGCACCACAAAACAGTCGGTCAATATCTAGTGTGGGAGTACCTTTCAGTTTTATTATTATGTAGAAGTCATCGTAAATTGGCGTTTCCATTCCAATAAATATTTGCAAGTATTTTTAGGGTTCCGTACACAAAGGGTGAAAATGGGACCCTTGCTACTGTGTCTGTCTGTCTGTCTTCTGTCACAACACACACTGTATCTCTTTAACCCTGCGTAATAGCTGGAATTATAAATGCTGTCTTATTATAACCGTTATACCAAAAAAATACTAAATAAAAATAACAAATAAAAAGTAAGGGCGGCTCACATACAAAAAATGTATTTTCTTATTATTAACCTTTTATTGTACACAAAAGAATAACAAGAGATACATTTACAAATAAAAACAACAAAACAGGACAGGACAGGACAGTTTCTTGGTTGATCGCTATAAAAATAAAATTAAAAAAAAACATTTCAAATTAAAGTCTAAGTAAGGGGTTTGGGGTTAGGGGGGCTCCCACATAGCAAACAGGAATTTTATACCATATTTATATGGTACGGAACTCTTCGTGCGCGATTCCGACTCGCTCTTGGCAGATTTTTTTAAATTACTTGCACACTTGCCGACGTGCAAATGATAACTTCGTATTAAACCTGTTAAATAATAACTAAAGTTAATGGCTTCATTAAAAGCTTTTGATATAAAACTTGATACTATCGCAAATAATGTTTAGTACTATTAGTACTAATATCCTACTACAATTCCAACTAGTTAGTACCTACTTATAAAGCAAAAAAAATGTCGGCCCTAATTGAGTATAATGTACTAGGTATCGTGTCATAAAAGTCTAGAATAAGAAGTTAGGTTTGTTATTTATTGCGTTAGTACTTACTTACCTATTTGCATGGAGTATATTTTTTTTTCTGTGGGACACTACCTTGTTCTTCGACCCGATGAACCCTGGTGTCAGAGATAGGCCTCTGAATGGTTGTATAACGACCGTCCGCTGAGTGATCATAGACAGCAACTGAGACCGAGAGCTTCACGTGCCCTCCGATGCACGCATATGTTTCTAACCTGTGATTATGAATGCCTCAAATTAATCTGCATATCCGCGACAGCGACGCAAAAGTAAAAACTATTGGGTTAGTACGAAATATGCCACTGTGGGCTACACTTTCCAATATGCAATGTAGGAACACCTATAATTTGTCACTTGTCTTACAAAAATAGTTCTGACAATGATAAAATCAGATTGTTAGTTTATTACGGAAATAAAATCACAATATTTTTACTATAAACTTGTCACGTTCCTATCATAAACCGGGATTTCACAAAACTCAACAACATCATATGGATGTATGTCCGTTAATCATAGTTTCTGAACGCACCCGCCAGATAAGCATCATTTCCCGCGAAAATTTTACAAAAGGACGCGTTCATTTTTTGAATGTTCACCGTTAGATTTGATTTATTGAGGCCCGTGATATGATACGGATCGAATCGACGATGTGAAAAGATTGATAAAAATTGGTTGCACAAAAAAGTTTACGATTTCACGATAGTAGAACTTTTTTTAACTATGCCTACAAGCGGCTTCAACCTTGAACTCAATTTAAAGGATACAAATATGCTGGATTTTGATACAGCTATAAAAAAATACCTGTATAAGATGATCCAGGGTCAGGTTGTGTTACTGCCGGTTCGTAATTGTAATGAAAAGTTAAAGTTTGGCAGAATTTATGCAAGTAAGAATCTTTGAATGTCCAGGACATGCTAGAATACGTAACAGATTGACAACAGCTGTCGGTGTCTCAAAACCAAGCTGGCTGCAAATAAATTCCAAATTCAAAACATTAAAAAACTTACCAAAACCGCTGCAACTCCGCTACGTCGGCAAAAACTAAGGTTTCCGGGTGTGAAAATGTGTTCGGCCCATTTGGTTTCCGAGCACATTTCGTTGAAAAAAAAAAACTGTTTTTTTTATTAGGTTGCATCGTAAGCGTTTCCGTGTTTCGTAGCGGTATTTCTGCTTTTTGCGCGCACCATGTCACACGTGCGTCGTTTCCGTGAGAAGCTAGTTGTATTCTAATCAGAGTGATAGAGTACAGTCTCGCTTCATTTGCTTATAGAGTTCCCTCATTAGAAGCATTGTGCTCTGATTGTCTCCCCTATAACTATTTACCAGGTATTTATTGCACTACGGTTGTGTACGTTACTTATTACTTGGAATTGGATACACGTAGAGAGTGTGGTTGAGAGACTTGGAAAAGACCTGTGGAATGTGAAGCATTGTTTTTGAATTTTCGTATTCTACCAATTGTGCTTATATCTCTCCCTCTCTCTCTTTTCGAGTGGGACACGAGTCGTCCAACGACCCGACGTGCTTGTACCACAAGTTCTATTAAACTTTTCGATTTACGCTTACCTACGTAATAAAATTTACACGTACCTACTCTTGACCATTAAAGAAATATGTTTGGTTAACTTTGTACGACTAACTTTTCAGAACATGACTGAAAAAGCTAAAAAGCATTTCATCGGGTCTTTCGTCAACTCGAGATCCCACAATGGAGACTCAATATTTTCGTCATCCCGCCTTCTGTTCTCGTATTTTTTAAAACCATGCTACTCATCACTGTTGTTGTCATAATAAACCCGTGTTTTGGACGACAAGAATCTCGGCGTAAGTTAAGATGTCGTTTATTTCTGTCATGATTTATTTGTTTGTGATTTACTGCTGAACATAGTTATACTTTACTACGAACGTGCATATACAGATGGCTCACTTAGTACGTAGTGTCAATTTTGCTCTCGTACCTACGAGTACTCACTATGGTATGGCCGTTCGAATAGACGATATTTTGATAGCTGTCAAACTCATGCTAAAGGACATGTCAACAAATAAAAATAGGCCTTATGTCATAGCATTAACATGATTTTGACAGTTGTCGAATATGGCCTATTCGAACTGCCATACTTTACGTAGGGCTGTGTCAATAGAAAAGTCTGTGTGGCTGTGTGGATTTCAAGGGAATAAATACAGAACCCAGAGTTTCTTAAGTTGCAGTTGAACATTTTTGTTTTAGGTTACTTAAATACACCATCACATAACAAATTGTATAATATGTTGCTATTGTTTCAAAATTTTCACTTTTAATCATACGTATTGATTCTCTCTGTGTGTGTGTGATCTTTCAGTCTTTATGCAATTCTAAAGTTTAGGTTGTATCGAAAATGAGCCTTCTGTAAAAGTCTCTTTTCTATGTGATACTTTGAACACATGTGTTGTGGAAGGTGTCATATTACTTTCCTAGTTTAATAACGTTGGTAATTGGTGTAGGTGGATTTATTACAAGTATGATCCTTGAAAGAGGAAAGAGTAGATATCTTTCTAAAAGTGGATAGAGTTGAGTTTTATTTCAGGAACTTTGAATACAGCCATATTTACCGAAGGTAAAAAAAGTAGAACATTAAGAGAAATAATTAAGTTATTTAGACATAAATGTACTTTAATGTGATATACATTAAAAAAGGGGTTGAAATTTTTTAAAACTCTGTCATATATGCATTCCGCAAAAAGTCATTTTGGCGACTGAAGTTTATTTAGTAGGTGGAACATCGAAATTTACCTATTCAGTCAGATCTGACTCCACGTATATCTAATCAATAATAACCAATGAAAGTTACAGTATGATTCGTTCTGAAACTGTGTACTATTGGCGTTCTAACAAAATTCAAAAAAGTACCAAGGCACCTGCTAAGAAGCCTTCTTCTTGCCAAAGGATCACAAACAATAATTTTGATTTAGTTCCCACACGAGGTACTCACTAAGTACATACTCTTTAAACAAAACACTGCGTTCAGGAAAAGTAGATGTTATCCTTGAGTCCAGTTTCGATTCCCACAAGGAAATAACCGAGCGTTGTCTATTCAAAAAGGATCATTCAACTCTTATTCGGCTGTTTGGTCCACAACAGGGTCACACTTTGGACCTAGTTTTAGTTCTTATGTCCATAGCTGTAAGAAGTAAAGTAAAATTTTGAGTGTAAGTTTGTAAGTACGGCGGACTGTACGTACTGGCTGGCTGGCCGAGCGTATCCTGTACTGAGAGTACATACTCGGCCAATTTAAACATCACCACTGCCTCGGCAGGTTTAGGGGAGCATTGACCCATATCCTAGCCGGCACACACAACCGCACAACGCTCTAACTGCACATACACCAAATCACAACACCAAACTTTATTTTTACTTTACTAGAATCCATTTCTAATCACACTCTTGAAACTAAATTCCATATTCAAAAAGTCTTATTAGAATTTACGCGCCAATTCCAATTTGACTCCTATTGGATCTCAACTCGTTCGAAGTTCAAAATTTTTGAACAGCCATAAAAGTGCGTTTAGAAGTTCACAGTGTGTGAAGTTTATGTTTTTTAAGAATTTATGCCCGAATGCGCGGTGGTACTAAGCGGCACACCAAGCTACTATTCAGCGGGTCAACATATTCTGGATTTGCATACACCAAGTAACAATAACCAGTATAATTAGATCTATTTATTGGGTAGGATGAGGTACATTTGGTGGAGTATTTTTAACCAATCCAGAGGTTTATTACGAGAGCTTACGCAATTAATAGGGGTTTTTATTAGTCCGGTAAAGGACTGAAGAGTTGATTTGAACTTGGAGGAGTCAGGGGCGTTATTTTAGGAATGTACGAGGGCTGCGGACGTTAAAAGCTAGTAAAACTGATTCTTTTTATCCTAGAGGGAATAGTGTTAGAGATATTGAAAGACGACTAGTTTGATTCCAAAACGTAGCATCGTATTTTAAGTAGTTCTAGTTTGAGTACCTTAACGTGTAAAAAAAGTACGAGAATGTTTTATATTTTGGAAACATAAAATGACCTAATGAAAGGATCCCGATCATTCTAGCCATTCTTAGGTACTTCTACAAAAAGTATTGAGTGAGTACCTTGAGTAAAATCTATTCAGCACAAAGTAACAACAATAAGACTAGAGCCATAACAAAAAAAAAAGTAACAACAACTCATTTCATTTGCATTTCAGCAACTTGAAGTCTTCTTTTTTTCGTGTGAGACGCCGAGTCGTCCAACGACCCGACGAACCCTAGTGTCAGAATTTTTCAACCGCCTTCTACAAGTAGCAGGCTTCTGACATGGTTGTGTAACGACCGCCGTCTAAGTGATCATAGACAGTAACCGGGGCCTACGGCTTAACGTGCTATCCGAAACACGGAACCATCTTACTTACGGACAATCGGGTGGTTCAGCCCGCAATGTCCTAACCAGACTGGGAACAAATTCACAAAGTGATAAATATCAACTTTGTGAGTGACCCACCGAGAATCGAACCCGGGACCGTCTGCGTCAAAGGCAGTCGCACTACCACTGCGCCACATCGGTCGTCAACTTAAAGTGAGGGATCATCTTAAATATACGTAATATTTCATACATAGTAGGCACCTACAGCACTAAAGGACAGATGTCTACAAGTACACACTACGAAATTATACAATTAGATATTCAGACAACAGGGCTCCAAAAATAGATACTGCTATCTACTTAAAAACTAAAATCTATAATTATTTATTAACCGCGGCACAATTTTTCATGGCATCTTCAACTACTTTGGTCGTTCGAATTTCGGACCATATCGCTTTGGCCTAAATGGGACGAAAGCGGAATCTCGAAATGTTTTTGTTTTTGCGCATATGACCCACTTTAGTATTCCATTTATACATTCATTTATCGAAAAAGTAATATCAGCAAGAAACATGTTTAACAAGAATAATTCGCTGTTTTTTTTTTCTATGGAAGATGTTTTTTTTCTGATTGCACTTTTACAAACAAAATATTCACAAGTTAACAGAAGTGGGTACACACGCATATCACGCCTTTATGGCTCGCATGGTAGGGCACTAACGGCCGTAAAAATATGATCGGTATCGCCACGTTTTACCAGTCTTGAGGGCCTTTCAGATGATTCGCGTATCACGACGACAGGTTGTCTACCTGGGTAGGGTACTAACGGCCGTAAAAATATGGTCGGTATCGCCACGTTTTACCAGTCTTGAGGGCCTTTCAGATGATTCGCGTATCACTACGACAGGTTGTCTACCTGTCGCCTAAGTTGTAATATATATGAAACGTTCGAGTCCCTTACTCGACACCTGCGGGAAAGAAATGGGGTGATGCCATTCTAAGCCGGCATCACACGGCGGAACGTTGACCAAAAACACTTATCTTGCGATTTTCTTTCCGGCCCAAATCGTTTTGGTCCGAAAGTGGAACGTCTCAGATACCAGGCGCGTGCTGTCCTGCAATTACAAATAGTTGTGTCCGAAAACACCTTGGGCTGGGGATGTAGGTTCGAGCCCCGGGCGTGTAAAATATTGCAAGAATTAATTTATGGCTGCCGATGCGACTACAAATTCTAGATCCACGATATAACTCTTAGTTTGATGTATTGAATAGGTGTCTTCAGTTGGGCTATGTTTTGAATAATGAGTATAGTCTATCTGAAGTCATGCGCATTGGCGTCTTGTCTTGTCTTGTTTGCTGTCTTGTCTGAAATTACGCCTGCCTCAAGAGTAAAAGGCGTGATATTTTATGGTCTAACTGAAGTGATGCACATTGGCATCTTGTCTTGATTGCAGGAGTTTATCTCGAATATTCCGAGTTTCGGCAGGTGTTTCGGCTCAGCTGTAACTTCTGCCTACCCCGCAAGAAATACAGGCGTGATGTGTGCATGGCCCAACTGAAGCGATGCACATTGGCGTGTTGTCTCGTTTGCATGAGTTTATCTCGAGTTTGGGCAGGTGTTTCGACTTGGGGGTAATTTTACCAATATTAATATCGGTTCTTCACATGCTTTGCTCACGTGCCACCGACCAAACAATTCTGCTATAGGACCGCGTAAAAGACAGCCTTCTTTTGTTATCTTTTTATGCCCAAAGCTTGAAAAATTTATATTGGAGTTAGGTTGCAGGCTTCATGGGTCATATTATTAATCACTCGGTAGACGAGGGTAACAACATTTTTTTTTTCACTATACTTTTCTTGTGTCCTGCTGATATTGACTAACGATTTTGACCGAGTCAGAATAGGTAACAGTACTTATCGATAAAACATAAAATGACTATAAAAAGATTTTTCATTTCTTTTTTAAAGGTAAAATTCTTGAATTGTATACACTTACATAGGTAGTTATTTACAGTCAAATTCTTGTCGATGGTGATCATCCAATCTTCTCTCTTCTCTGCTAATGCCTTGATCTCCCGGTACGACACGACATTGACTTTATCCTTTATCTGGGTAAAGTAAGTGCATCTAGGTCTACCTCTGCCTCATTTTTCATACTTGCACAAAATATTTTATTTCTGTAATTGTGTCCTTCGAATAAAACCATCAGAACCAAGTTGACTATACCATTGTCATCATCATCATCTTTGGCCACGTACGTTTATGACAGACGATTGAAATCAGTGTCTGAGCCAAGACTTTTCGTGGCTATATAAGCCGATGGGGGGCTTGACTCACTACAGGTGAAGGTGGTGGTATTAGAGACCACTTTACCATCGTGATAAAACCCACAATCAAATAAAATTTGAACTCAGATGATATTTTAATGTGACTTAAATAGGATTCGGGCCAGGGCAGGTTAGCGTTCGGGTTGCAGAGGTCAGATGGCAGTTCCTCTGTGTAAAACTTGGTTCCACGTCAAATCCCCTAGGTTAGGTAGCTGACCCCGACAGAGAAACGGGATAAGGCAAGGAGAATGATATACCATTGAAGAGGTATTATGTCAAAAAATATACCAAGGAGTATTTCGTAACGCTTTGTCTCATTTTGTAACAGCTCCATGCTTCCAGTACTTATAGTAATATGGTATTAAATACTTTGTACCTACATGTGGAATGTTTATGCATACCTATAGGTAAGCTGGTACACTAAATTCCTACGTATTCTGTCGTCTTAAAATTATTTATTGAAATTATAGCAAAATGAAATGACAATATTAATCGTTCAGTATGTGTTTAATACAAAGTGCCAGTTTGGTTGTAAGGCAAAAAATAACACAGCACTAACGTATGCGCCTGTCAGATCCCTACTAAAACCGCTCTCGACGCACGACCCAAAGCTAACGCAGCGGTAGCGAGTATCGCGAGGTATCGAGAGCGGTAAGATGAGTGACGTTTCTAGTATGGATCTGAGAGGCGCATACGTTAGCGCAGCGTTATTTTTATACTGAAGTGTGGGAAAGGCCTAATAATCACTTATATACGTATAGAAAGCACTTATACAGGGTGTAAAGCTTTCGAAAAAATTGCGATCTCTCATACAAAATCGCGGTCAGACGTACCTGATTTTTTTTAGAAACTTGTTCACTTTCATGGGCTGAATGCACCCCTTCAGTACCTATTTGGAGGGCTGACCCTAACGCCCTGTATAAGCAAGCACTCATAGTACAATTTATATTAGAAAACTATACGTTTTAAATGCCAATAGATAGGACTACTACACTTTTGGGGCGCTAGGAGGTGATTTTGCTCACTTTCCCCTTAAAGTACCCACATACTCACTAATATTTACTTTTTAAATGTCATTGGACAATGGGCGTTATTGGACATCCTCACGTCAGACTTTTTTGAGGATTGTTTTCCAAGGTTGTTCCAGAAAACATGTGTATCACTATAGTGACAGGTTGTCAGCCTGTCGCCTAAAAATTGTAATACACCCATATATATACTCTCGAATATACGCTCCAATACTACTTTATTGGGAGTAAAACTAACAATGTGACATAGTGACTAAACCATCAACCTATATTCTATGCAATATTCTGCGCTAATAGCAACAAAGGTTTTGAACCATATAACTATGTACGGTACCTTACTTGAAAAGGATGTGGAAATACCAAAGATGTCATTATTTTTAACGACGAACAAGAGGAAGGACGTCATAATTATTGTAACTAAGCATTTACTGCATAATTATAATAGATACCCTTCATCCTACCCTAGTAATTAGGTCAACCTATAATATATTCATAACAAAACGCATGGTCGAAAAAAAAGGAACTACCGGGACCCGAGAGAAAAAAGGAGCCCGATGTTTGGGAATAGAAAAAAAAGTAGGTTATAATGACCCCATTGAATGTATATGGGTCATTCCACCCCGGGGTCAGTCACCCTAACAGGACTAGATGGTTTTTAGAGGTCCGAGGAGGTACATTTTTTATCAGCTATCCTTTGGGAGCCCGATTTTGGTTATATGGGTACCGTTAATATGGCTACACGTGAGCTTGATAAGTGGGATTTATCCTGAGATACTGTTTGAAGCAGAAGTGCTTTTATTAAAAGTTTCTATATCTTCGGATGAAATTATCTTTTTTTTTAAATAATGCCCAAGTTTTTTATTACCTACTTATATTATGTTGGTAGGTATTTTTATCTGTTTGTCTATCTTTCGTACACGAGGCATAAAACGACTTATCTATTCAGAAGTCTAAAATGCCAGTGTCAAAACGAAGGGAGCTGAGACTGTTATGACTTTTTCTGAGAAATAGCATCTTACTCGATGCTACTATCAATAATTTAAAAAATTTATTGCATTTTCAGCTTTAATTGTGCAATAATAATGAACTGCACTATTTCTGATAAGGTCGAATGCCTTGCATCACTCGTAATTTTGGTGCAGCCGCCATATTGTATTCACTTAAAGAATTTACCTTACATGTTAATTATAAAATTGCAGTGGCATTCAGCCTACTTCTGCATATTTAATTACTGATTCAGAATATTGACCTTAAACGGACAATATTCGAGCCGTAATATTGCACTTATTCCAGTTTTTGTCCGTGATTTGTATTTTAATATGTGTCCATGTTTAAAAACGCAAGTGTCACGATCTAAAAATATTTAAAATACAAGGTTATTTTTATTCAGAAAAGATTCAAAATTGGATTATTTATGAATGAATAAAGTACCTATTTTTATCATTAATTACAACTTGGTTAAAATTCGTTATTGACTAATTGAATATTTTGATGAGGCGTTAGTATATATATTCATTGTGCAGAAGTATTTCTCTAAATATTTTTATTACATAATTTATTATTAGGTACATAGAACAATCGCGAAACATAAATACACATTGAACTTTGAACTTTGGATAAATAACTATTATTCAGGACTCGGATATCCCAGGCTCCTATCCCCTGTGTACCCGGGGGCACTGGGTTCGATTCTGGACTGAGCCTTCCGCATTCCAGTCGCCGACCCACTGCGCCACTGCCCGCGTATCCCTGATCCTGTTTAGTGATGGGCATGAGACGATATCGATAGATTAGTTATCGATACTTTTGGTTTGACGGAGCCTTTCGCGTTCTAGTCGCCGACCCACTGCGGCACTGCCCGTGTATCCTTGTCCTGTTTAGTGATGGGCATGAGGTGATATCAATGTCGATTATCGGTATCGGTAATCTTGTTTTGCAGTGCCTTTCGCATGCCAGCACAATATATGGGTAGGTATAGAACTCCTTATTACCTATTTTATTTAAGGATATCTAATTTACTCATGATTCAGATAGAACATATAGCAGAAGTGACTTCTTACCATCACCCGTCATATTTTAAAATTCGCCATTTTAATAGAGCCGCCAGAGTTAATCGCCTTGGTGAGACGAATATAACGACATCTCTTATGTCGACTGTTTCGGCAATAGCTCGTATAAAATATATTACTTGTCCACATACTGGTTATCGAAAAACGTAACGTGCTTCTGAGGCAGTCAGGTAAAAACAACTCCAGTCTTCTTTTCTTTTCCTGTGAAGCATCGAGTCCAGTTAACAATATCGATATCATTCTCGCCCATCACTACTACTTAACGGGCGGCCCTACATAACTTAGACATAGGTACCGCTATACCATACATCAACCTTAGAGTGGTACTTATTGGTACCAATCTGTTGCTATTTGGTAACGGGACGAATCGAGATAAGGGTGGGGTACCTTCGTAATAACCAGCCGTTTAACGTACTGTTATGGTATGATTAATGTAAAGAGATATACTAGGACGCGATTTGGTTAAGTGTTTTTGTAAGTACAACTGAGCAGAGAAGTCATCATGCGCACCGAGTGCACCACACACGAGTGACATCTCTGCACAGTGGTAGCACAGCCCGTTACTTCCGAAAAATTAAATTTCTAAGGTATCGATTTTTTGTAATTGTTGTAAGGAGAGGGGGTGAACCAGCTTATGAAACTGAACAACTTTCCGCAATTAACATAGATCATAAAATAAAAAAGAAACATTTTGGACCTCACATACAACCTGACTTAGTCGCGGTTAGTACATTTTGTATGGAAGATCAATTTTTTTCAACAGTTTGGCTCGGGGAAAAGAATATTATGACTATATAGCTACCAGCAGCCTATGCAACGAAACTACAGGCTACAATTCAATAGGTGGAATCAGATGTACATTGCGTAGCCGGTCAGGCATTATAAAACCAGGATTTTTGGCCCGCTACGCAATGTACATTGAATGTCACCTTTAGATTTGTAGCCTGTAGTTTCGAAAAACGAGGCACCCGTGTTGTAAAAGGCGATCAAGGGACACATCTAGGAAATTTGAATGCAACATCTTGTAGGTAAGGTCCTATTTTCGCCTATTCACCTGCTAAACGTAGTGAATATGACAGTATCCTCATCTCATTAGGAATAGGTCATCTCCAGCAGTGGACAACTGTGGCCATTGAGTTTGAAGGTGTTCCTTGTAGCTATCAATAGATCCCAAGGGAATGGAAACTTTGTGAAAAGTCCATTGCCCTGTTCCCTTGTTCTTATTGTTTAGTATAATTCCATACAATTTGCTGTATATATGAATTGTGAAGAAATATATCATGATGAATATCTCAATGTTTTCAATACATTACCCGAATCTTTAATGCAATATCTACTTTTTTGTTTTTATTTACTTAGGTATACCTAACGAGTATTTACTCACTCCATTTCGTGTATTTACTAAAAAAATATAAGGTGTAAAAATATTAGCTGCAAATATTGTAAGGAGTAAATTAGCCCAGAAAACTGAACAACTTTCCCCAAGAAACAGGTCGAAAAATGAGAAAAAATTTTGGACCTCCCATACAAATTGACTTGACCGGTTGGTATTTTGGAAGGGGAGGTCCAATTTTTTTTTCATATTTCGTCCTATGTTCCTTTTTGTAAGTTGTTCAGATTCATGGGCTGGTTCTCCCCTGAAAGTAATTGCAGTTTTTTTTACACCCTGTATACTGCTTTAGAAGAAGGGTTATTTTTTTTAAAGTATGTATGTACTTATACTTACAATATCTGTAAATATCTACAATATCCTTGCACTGGGCTCGCCAATCCGCCTGCCAAGTGTGGTGAGTATGGCAATACCCCCAAATTGGGGGAGTCCTACGTCCGGCAGTGGTCTGTTGTAGCAATAGCAGTAGTATTTACGTACGTGGACAAAATATTTTTCACGGGTTTTTGCCTAAATAGCTGGCAGATTGACATTATGATGAGAGTCGTTTAGATACGTCTCAGCTCAGGCAGCGCCAGTGACACTGCCTAACATTATTAGTTCAAAATGGCGGTTTTTAACCTTAAGGCTGGTTTCAGAGCGACGCGTCTCGGCAGCGCTGCCCAGCCGCGCGCGCCTCGCATTACACTAGATTGTATGTAGCGTTTCATAGTGACGCGTCTTGGGCCGCGTCTCGGCCGCGCCGCGGTCGGATCTCCTTCGATTGCCAGTAGCGTCGACTTGCAATCTTTTTAGACGTCGTTGTTGCACTCTTTTCCATGTAACGTATATAGCTAATATAGTGATTACGTTTGCTGGCATAATGATTCTCTGCACTCGACCGTACACCACAACGAAGCGCGCGCGTCTGAATGTCGTTTCACAGCGAACGCGCTCGCTGCCCAGACGCGCGCCCGAGCAGCGCTGCTGAGACGCGCCGCTCTGAAACCAGCCTAAAATATATTGAATACATGTTGGATATAAAATTAAAAGAAAAATAGTAATAAAAAGAAAAGTAGTTAGTTTGAAATTAGCACGGTCAGGCGTTTTTAAAATAATTATGCATGTTATGCTTTGATTTGTTCTTTGCGGAAACAATTATCTAGTTCAGTTTTATGCCTTAAAATGTTTCTCAAAAGTTTTCAATAGTGTCGTATCTATTTTAAAAGTAATAAAAGTGTAGGAAATACCTAACTAAATAAAAGACGAATATTCCATAATAATATAAAAACATCTTTATTATCCCTTAAAACTACCAATAATTACATTAATACATTCTCAAGTAGCCTAGGGTGGGATCCTTTCGGGGTTTACTTTTAAAAGAAATAAAATTAAACAAATTCCCTTTTATTCAGTCTTAGTAAAACACTGAATTAAAAGTTATTAATTTTTGCAGTCTTATCTACGTATATCTTTACAATAATTCTGTCGTTCATTAGAAGTAAAAAAGTCTGTACGCTCCCTATAAACGCAACTACATGTTAATGGGGTTGAGAGGAAATTCATACTTAAAACACTGGCCGTAAACATTTAATTACAGAACAAAAATAAAAGCGCTAGTTCACGCACTAAATAAAAGATGGCGCCACGCGACAGTCACAAGTAGAAACTCATTTTATAGAATTGAGCAAGGGAAATGATATTCATCCTACATTAAACATGTGTTCACGTGCGTAGAGGACTCAGAATAACTAAAAAGTAACACAAAAAGCATATTTTATTTACAATTTGTAAGCGGAAGGCTATAACATGGTAACTCGAATTGTATGGAAGTAGCGCAAGTATTCCAGAAGCCGAAATCTCAAAAATATAACTTAAATACTAAAATGTCCCTACTGACATCTATACGGAGAATTTTTGAAGGTTATCTCGAATAATGTACAGAGAAAAACGAAGAGAACCATTCAAAATACCCTTGCCTCTTTTTGCTTGTCATTAAATTCTCTTACACTAAAATAAAATATAAATTTTACTTGAAAACACATTGTGGCCTATTTCTGAATTTCAAAAATCCAATTCAAGTTGTCTCAACAATATTTAACTTCGAAATTCAAAACCTCAGTACAACGATGTTTTCTTTTCCTTATAGCAAAACAAACTTCTTAAATTTTAAAAATACAATAATTTATGTTAAACATACAAATGCGTGAAAGATATGTGCATTTTCTAGAGAAAATAATTATCAGTCGTATAAAAAACTAAATCTAGTGAGTATTGGGTCATGATGAATTGATGGAGACAAAGAAATGAATGAAAATGGGGATTAAGGAGTGACGTGCTGTTTTGTAGACTGGCAGCATCATCTGCGAACAAAAGAAAAAACAAATTTAGCATTCAGGACACATTTAAGTAGTAAAAACAACTGGGTTAATGCTATCTGGAGAACATCTGTCATCGTGAATTCTTATAAACAATATGTAAAGAGCTAGCTATCCGTTACCAAGAGACGATGCCTTTCATGGTGAAACAATTTAGCAGAAAAATTAAGACACTTCGAATTACATAAATAGAAGTGCTAAGGGCACTTTCTCGTTTTTCGTTACATTCCCCGTCTATGTAATAAGCTCGACTTGGCCGTGCATTTGAACAAAAACTTTTATGACTGCGTGTAATTTTACTAAATTGTTCTTGTCCAATATAAGGCATAACGTCCATACATTGACACATTCTGTAGGTACATGTTTTACAAAACATATTGCCTTAATAATGTAAGATAATACTGGGCCTAAACTTGACTGGTTTTTCAATGGCCAATAGCTCGCTCGCCGCACTACACACATGCTGTCAGGTGGTCGCGTTTGCATATTTCTTTTTATTTATGCTCTAGTTGATCGCAACAACTGTTGCCGTGAAAATTTTATAATGATAAAATTGCCAACAATTTTTAAACTTTTTAAAAGCAATTCGTAAGCAAATAGTTTGTTAACGCAGTAATGCTGTCGCTTCGATCGTCGACGCGCAGTCGGCATGTCTTTGACTAGCAAACAATGAAACATATTAACAAAAACACGTTTTTGTGTCAAAAATCTCAAGCGACCACCAAGATTACTTTAAAAGGTACTTATTTTATTCCTTATTCCGCATTTTTATTACAAGGTCGTAGACAATTTTTAATTTTTTGCGAAGTGCTTTTTAGCTATTATTCACCGATCTTGCAAAAAGCGTTTTGTTTCTAAAGGGAACTTTTTTCTTTGTTTGCGCAAGAATGATGTTGCGGATGGTCTTTTATATTGCTTTTGTTTCGGTGTGTTTAGTGTGAAGGCTGTTTTTTAAGACCCCTGAGGTATGAAATTACAGCCTATTAGTTGTAGTAAAAGTGTCAGTGGGCGCACTTGGACGGTTTATTTATTTACATGAGTGGACTTGCCGGCAATTCAACACTATAATGCGAGCTCGTGGCGCTGATACGCGCCGCTGAGAAAGGAAGCATAAAAATAATTAAAGCTTTATTTTATCTCATTCTATCTAACCTTTATTTTTACCTTAGATGATAACAATCATTAAAATTATCATCGGCAAATTGAATTTCAATAGAAGACCGGGTTTTACGACAGTTTTGCCATTAAATAACTTGTAATTTCTAGTGATAGAATATTATGCCCTTACGTGCTCCTTAAGTGGTCTATTTATGTCTGCAATTGTTGTACGGACAAAAGAGTATGTTTGGAAACATGAGACAACCAATTACAAAGTTCTGATAAAGACACTAATTATAATAGAAGCGCGGAGTGTATCCCGTGCATGTCTCGGGGCAAAAAACTAGGCAATATTTGCCGGCACTTGCCCCGTGCCCCGGTCAGCGCGCACCGGCCAGTGGTCATCCTTGGCCGGGGCTGGTCTAGCACCTGTCATTGTTCAATTAAACCTGGCGACACATTGCCTTAAATAATTCCTCAAATTGAACGCTTGCATCCACTAGTCTATTTTTAAAATTTTCAGCAGGCCTCAAGCCTATAAATTGAATTGTAGTGCCGCCACTTGACAACAGATGGCGTTGTGCGGCTGCAAACTATTTTTAAATTCAATTTAGTTTATATTTTTTTTGTCATTACATTATAGCTCGTCTAATATTAATTATAATGCATTGTAGTTTGGACTGTCGATTATAGAAGTTTTCCTAGTTCTTAGTTCATCGTTTTTTCATCGTCATCGTGATCGCTCGGATCGTCAACTAGAACACCGAGTACCAGGCGAGCAGCAGTCGTAAAGAGCTAATGGTTACATGACAAGGCTTCTTCGAGTTCTGAGCGCTGCGTGTCGGTGTAACTTGTATGAAAGGACCGGCAGGTCTCCGTGACCTGTTCAAGAACGTTGGTTACAGAGTTTTAATTTCATTAATCACGCTTACAGAAATACCAGCATTTATTTTTAGGAATACTTTGTTAAAACTCTTTATGGTTCGTTTGATTGAAACGCACTGTAACTTGCAGAAACGTATGTTAGCATAAATTTTCACCGATCCACCACAGGTTCATAGACTCGAAGCTATGTATTTCAAACGCTGAAGACGGAAAAGATACACGCGGAAGTTAATAAATAATGCCTTCCTACTGTGATCAAGAAAAGCGAGTTATCTTCAGCTTATTACGGGGAGTCGCGGTACCAGGAGCGGAGAGGTTGCGAGAGTTAACTTATGATGACGTACTAGTTTCCATGTGGTCGCGTGTGGGCGTGCGGCGCGCTAGTGTGCGTGAGCGCGTGTAGGCGCGTCACCACACCACACCATCCACTGACGACGACGACGTTTGACGTAGTTTTTCTAAATTTTTATTTGTTTTTCCGCATCTTGTCTGCCTTTTCAAACAGGTTAGATGTCTGAAAATAAGTGGGACTCTGCACTCAGTAATGCTTTAAAAATAACATTGTACGAAAATAAAGGTTCTTTTAATGAAACAGCCAATGTGACGCGTTATGAACAAAGTGGCGTAAAGCGACTTTTTTCTAATTCGTAAGGTTGACGATCTCTTGTTCGCACGGGGGCAAGCAGGGCGCGCCTCGCTCGCGTTGCTAACTCCTATGCGGAAACGTTTCGCTATTAACACGCGCTCCTTCGCTATGAGATACTGCCACTTATATACATACACGTTGTATAATACAGGGGAAGCAATTTCACACAGGCGTCCGTCCAAATACTAATGCTCATTTGAAATGGGAGCATGCGCCCAGTGTATGTAATTTTGCACTTGTATTCTGTTCACACGCTAGAGTTTCGCCGATGTTGTATTTTCAGTGTTCATTCGTGAGCTGTTCTTATGTTTAAAGTACTAGGGCGGCAGAATTGTGAAAGAGATATTTATTGATACACGTGTGCGCTCGTGACAGTGGTGTCGTGAGTAATTCCTCTTCGTGTGCGTTATCGGTCGTTCTCTTATCTATACGCAACATTACTTTGCCGGCGCGTAAAAATAGATGGTGCGCGAAATGTATGCCGGTTTTCGAATCGTAAATATTCTGCCATTAAAAATGAGCATTGCGAAAATAACGCTGTTTTCCAATTCAAGCACAACGTTGAACAAACAAAATATTAAGTTCAAAAACGACATTTTAAACCGACAACCAACAAACTGGCCATTTTAAAAAGCTAAGCTTCGAACTTCGAACACCGCCTGAGCCTGACACATTTTAAATTCTTTTTAATTTTCGCAAGTCTGGGTTTGCGAAGGTGCATGCACTCGGCGGGTTGAGTGAACGGGCTCATCATAGTATTGGCTGCACCGGTGTCAATGACTGGATGACGAATCCATCACCTACAGCACTGGCTGGATAGGAAACGGCAGAAAAACGAAGTGTTCAGCGAGTGAACAGCCCAGTGACGTAGGAGGAAGTGTGGAAAGTGATGGGTTATGGAGCGTGAGGAATTAATAGTGTTCTTTTAGTATCTGAGAAGCGATTTTGAGACTAGATACATTGTGTTATGCCTGTGATTTATTAATTGATCAATGAAAAAGATGGTTTTGAAGACAATGTTGATATTAAAGCACATTTTTCAACGTTAGATACACAGATTTTTAAAGATCCAAAAATAATGCCAGAAATGCTCAAAGATCACAAAAACGTGATCTTCCCTTCTAGTGAAGTTATCATAAATCCGCTAGTCAAGCACGCGGACGTTGCCGCAGACACCCGCGTTGTGCAACGTTGCACAATGCGTTACGTAACTATTGCACCGGCCGATATTTGACCCAGTAACATTCGGCCGCCGGTCACTTGCGGGGCTCGGCCTGTCAATTTGAAGGACATTCGTGTAAACACGCTTTGGAATGAAGGCAACTTGTCTGTTGATAATAAAAATGTAGAAGACAAAGTTGAACTACTTGAAAAATCGATTGAAGAAACATTTAATAAAAGTAGGTATGAAGATAAAGGGGCTAATATCTGCGATATTGAAAAGCTTGGAATAGCAAATGATCAAGAACAAGTTACTGAACTGTACAAAACAAATGACGTAACTTAGTGTCGTAGGCGCATTAGTGCTGGACGTTGTTTGACCCAGTGATATTTTGTAGCGTAACTCGACGCACCCGGCAAGGGAACTGAAGGACAATGCTCATATATATACATATTACTTGTGTTTGTATATACATCATTATATTTAGCAGGAAGCATCACATTGGATGCCACTGCAATATAGCATTTAGGATACTTTTGGTATAGTAAAAATTGCCGATCGCTTTAAATTAGGTTATCATGTGCCGAAAGAATGTTGGTACGTTTAATAAATATTCTGAAAATAAAAATGTTTGGCATTTACTTTTATTTCACTGGAAATTCGTTGTAAAAGAATCACACACAGACGCAGAAAACACACACACACACACACAAAATAAACAGGCAAATAGTTTTTACAGAGAAGGTGTGTGTGTGTAGTGAAGGTAGATGTTAACTTTAGAAATTCGCCTGCTAGACGTAAAATAACAAATATGACGTGTGGACTGTTCGAACAACTTATTCAAGAGTAATTTTTCGTTTTGTTCGGTTACTCCAACTTTATATTTTAATTCATATTGTAGTTATTTTAATATGCCTTCGTTACATTAAACTAAAAAGGCAATTATACTTTATTATAGTCAATGCGTTGAACAAGTTTTCTATTTTAATGATTTCCTTTACTTTTAAAATGCAAATAATAGTTTATTTAGTTATTAATATATGTGTTTGCGTGTTTGTTTGTTGTTGTCACATTGTTCTGTAACTGTCGTTTCTTTTAACAATGTCATCTTTATTATTTGTACGTTTACTTTTATTTCTGCATTGGTGGACTAAGTAACCTTAAGCACTTTTGGAATAAACTTTAAGTGAAGCAGGTGTTTAAGGGATATTAGTTTCTCCAATTGCAGTTTTGTTTTTAATTTATCGGTGTTCATTTGTTTTGATGTTACCGAAGTTAGCATACTATGTATAATTGATTACTACTACAGGAATGATATGGCAAATAAAACTTGAACAATAATTTTATACAGTATACTCTGTATGTAATAAAATAAACTAATAAGACAACAGATTTGGCAGTATCTGCATAGTTTTTGTCAATTTTAGAAGTTCACAAAAAACAAGAATAAAATAGTTTTATATTAAGAACATTATCAATGATTTCAAATTTACGTAATGAACGATATCATATTGATTCTGCAAGATTAAACTTATCAATCCGATTAAATTTACTAACGTTACTACATTTGAAATGAAATATATATTTGATATATTTCAAATTCTTGTATAATTCCTGTCCAACACTCATGTAATTCTTTTCTGGTCTCAAATAGAATATTTGTGTCCAAACAAATGGAACCAGTTCCAAGTTTATTGACTCCTAAAATATTTCCGAAGGATGCTATCTTAGTGGTGTTTATTATCTGTGGAAATATGTACTGCCTGACTGACTATATGTAAACATGTATGTGATGTTTTGATAATAATCGTTCATCGACTCTCTTTATGTATATACTATGTATATGATTATTATTATTATTAGCCACTGTCGTCCCACTGCAGGGCAAAGGCCTCCCTCCCATTCTTCCCTATTTTGGGCCGCCATTTGTATGATAGAAGAAGAATATATTAAAAAGTACGTATTATAATTTTTTTCTTGCGATGTATGGTATGTATGTATAGTGATTAAAGGAGTCTTTCAGTCACCCTGCCCTGCCTGATTTGGCATTCATTGCTGGTCTTATCCCGACTTTATTTTAATGGCGTTCATATTTTCATACATTAACGAGCAATGAACTGCACTTCTGCCGAATCGAGCCCTATTCGTAGGGTAGTTTAATAGGAATTACTTCGTCAAAAATTTTAGGTGCGTACCCACCGAACGACTATGAGTAATGCTATGCCGATGATTTCTTACATTTTGCATATATTATACAGCATATAAATTTAAAAAGGGCCCTCAATACTTGTGAGACGTGGCGATAAAGACCGTAAGTTTACGATCGTTAACGCTCTGCCTACCCCGCATGGGATAAAGGCGTGATTTATGTATGTATGCATTAAAAAAATATGTGCAACATGAAATTAATTTTTCATATAGACCGAGTAACCTTTCAGTAACAACTTTTAAACATCGTATATTTTAAAGTCCTTTTATGTCGTGTTTACACAACTTAACTATACACGCAAATATATACACGCGTTATACAAGTAAACTCGACCAAAAAGGACTGTATATATATATAGGAAAAACTGCAAAGTTCTACCTTAAAAATAGCTATCTCAACTTGAAACAATAAAACGCTGCCACATAAATCATCTCGGTTCTCCAAATGCGTTTACATATTCAAATGAGCGCGTATGCCGTGCTCAGCACCAATAACACATTGTCTGCCAATTACGAATGCACGTAATTTGGCACCACTGGCTGGTAAATAATGATTTTATTCTTTGCATACTGACTGCCACCTGCCCGTGCTATGCTAGCCACTTAATTATTTAAACATAAAAGCCTTTAATTAGTTGCCTCAGCTGTTGCAACCTAGCAATGCACCTTTGTGCGACATGCTGGAAAAAATCGAGTTTAATAGGGTCCTGCTAGTTATAGGCTTTATTTCATGTGCTGTGATGATAAGTTACAGTGTCGAATAAGTCATGTTTTGACAGTTTTGAAAATCAAGTTGATGCTGTGACGTAAAATCGAGTTTAATAGGGTCCTGCTAGTTGTAGGCTTTGTTTCATGTTCTGCGATGATATACCTAGTTAGAGTGTCGAATAAGTCATGTTTGACAGCTTTCAATACAACGTTGATGCTGTGACATAGGATCTATTTTGATTTGTTGACATGTCTTCTAGTATGGTTTTGACAGCTGAGAAAATTTATTTGCTCGAGTGGAGATACTCTTTGATTATATGTTTTCCACAATGTAAATGTAATGTAATGTTGTGTATGTTTTTTAACTTAAAGCATCTTTAGAAACGGATCTATAAGTTATATACATCAGTCTTTTCGTAACATTGTAAATCAGCGTCAAATATTTGATATTTGTTATCTATTGGCATCATTTCGAGTTTCATCAACTTTACATTAAACAAAAAAGGGTTCTTCATTGACTTACATAATTTAAATACGCTCTTATTTTTATGAGCAGTAAGCTGTATTATACTTTAGTACCTACAGTATCTTGTACGGAATCCAAAGGACTATAATTCAAAAGCGTTTAATTTTTAAACTTCAATTTAGTCTTACACAAAAACTGTCGTTCAGACAACTATATTGCTGCATTTAATTGCCCGATCCAGTTTTTTGTCATTACTTCACTTTGCATAGGATATGCAACTGCCATAACCATCTCATTCTACTTAATGTATTTTATAACGAAGATCATCTCATGACAATGCGTCTATCGTATTATCACATTAATAGTAACGAGTATGTAGTTTTTAACTTTTTGTCCACAAAAGGTGTTCCAAAGTCATAAGTCAAAACAAGTCATGTCGGACGGCGCTTATCATAATAAAATTAAGCAACATTTAAGTTACGACATTGTCTCCCGCCCATATTAAGTTACCTAAACGACTTGAGTTTAAATGGACTAACAAAGGAAGACTCCAACGTGCAAAGCATAAGATTATGAGCAAAAAATATGGTGGACTAGGGATAGTGACCTATGATGACGCAATGCCAAAAACAGGCCAGCGGCGGTGCAGCCAGCCGCGCGGGGTCAAGGAGGTTCAGCGCGGAAATCGCAAAAGCGCGCGAACATGTGCTCCAAAACGCGCCAAATACTGGCCGAAAACTTACAGAGCGATTATAAAACACCCAAAAAGAAAAACAAAACAAGTCCCAATTTCAAAACTTTAGACATGTTCGAAGTTCGAACCACGTGCGTTATGTAACCCGATCTATGCAGTGTTGACGTTGAATAAATTCATCAGTGCAGTGTTGCAAGCCGAAAATAAACAGGTTGTGTAACTCTAGGGATTTTCCTTGGTCGTGTGTAAGTTAAATGACAAACGCTGATGTCGCGGGGCCCGGTATCGCGCTCGCGTCTATTTTGAACTCCCGATGGCGGTCGGTGGTCGCCCGGTTGTTGAACTGGAATAATTCGGCAAACACAACCAGCCAGCCACATTACGCGCTTGTTAATCTCCTTATATCGAGTTCGCTCGACCGCGCGCCAATAAAATACCCATTCGTAGAACATTGTTGTTTTAATTTTGCAAAATGGCGTCGCATTTTTGCTACAATTTATTAATCGGTTGCGATATTTCAAGAGGCCAGTTTAAATTAAATCAGACGTGTTATCGAGAATGTAATAAGCAGGTAGCGATTTGCGAAACCGATTATTTTCTTGACGGCGTTTTTTTTTATATGGCAAATTGTGCGATACGATAATGATAATTAATTACAGTAGATTACATTTACAATACAAATGGACAGAGCAATGTTTACGCGAAACTGGCCACAACACGCGGAGATGTGTTACGTGTGTGTGCGTGCTCTCCACTGCGCATGTGTGCGTGCCGCGCCTGTGTGTGTACGTGAAGCGCGCGATGAAATAAAATATGTCCGGTCAACGAACTCGCGGTCGGTGCCATAAAAATCGCGATACTGGCCGAATTTCGGCTACAGAGTCCATCGACGCCATTATCATCGAATCGAGAAAACATTTACAATTTACTCGTCTTCCAAATTTGAAATCCATAATTGGGCTCATTTTCGGCAGTTGCCGGAATCACCAACAAATAGGAAGGATTACATTACAGCTGTGCAATGAACTTTTAATATGCAGCGTGCAGTCGGCTCGGGCCGCGGCCGCGCGCCGCTCCATTCACGATGACAGACCCGCCAATTTGGCCTCACCTTATAAACATTTAAAATTAAAGTGCAAGGAGATGTTTGTCGCAGTTTATAAAAAGAACAAAAACAAAAAGACAAAATGTAAAGTTGACTCCAGAAAAGGAAGTAACATTTTTGAATTTCGAATGCCAAAGATCTCCTTCAGACATGAAATAAAAGAGAATAAAATGTGGCAGTACTCACGTGTTTAGGAATCTGGGTGTTTTAAGGGCGGGTTGCGGAATGGCGCGGCTTCCCGGTCGTACATTTCCGGATCGCACGCGGCGCGGTCAGCTGATTTCCATCCAATGACCTTGCGGACACGTCCCCTCGGTTTTTATCCATACTATTTACAGGTCGGCGGTTGTCATTGATCAGTCGACCGCCTAAACCTCCTCTTGCGGCACGATGACGTCTCTTCCGGGCGGTTTCCAGTCGGGATCCGCCGTCTCCCGCAACACATCTTGGCTAGTAAACCTCGGTGGGGTCCAGGCCGACCATCTTCGCTTAATATTGTCCAGTAGGATCGAGTACGTTGTCCATTTCGGCTCTAATAAGAGGGTTTTATGAACTCGGAAGTGAATCTTGATTAGTACTGGCCTGTGGGGTCGAGGGTCTTGACGTCCATTTTTGAGGTTTTTCGATGAGTTCGGTTGTTTAGTATAGTCCTGTTGGGTCGAGGGTGTAGATATCCATATCTCGATGCACAAAAAACACGGTCGCGTTCGCGTCAGGGCGAGATAAAAAAAACGTGGCGTCTCGCGCGGGGTCTGTGCGGGCAATGAGCGCGCCGGCCGCTCGCGCGCTTATATGAACGAAGTGCGGTACTGTGGCGCCGCCTGCCGTCGAGCGGCGGGTACTAGCAACTTTTCCAATGGATCTTTTCGCTTGACAGGTTCAGCATTTTCTCGGAGCTCGCGCGCGGAAAAACTCTAGAGAGCTACGTTAGATAACCTAGCTAATCTTGTTTTTATGAAGATTTTTCTACAATATTGACATTTTCTTACAGTTTCAAAGTAATTAGGTAGCCTTCCGAATGATTTGTTGATTTTGTCATCGTGGGTGTACGAACTTTTCCCGAGGTCAATGTCCGAGCAGTCAACTTCCCGGGCAATCTTTCCACTTGCATGCGAACTGACTAGAATTGCCTCACCTTGAGATATTTGAGGAAGCACAGATGGGCTATAATTAGAAATTATTTTTGTGGGTACAATGTTTGTTTTTGCTAAGACGTGTCCTTGGGTGTGACTCATAGAAAAGAGTTCAACGCGCGCGAATATTTTGCAAAAGATTAGAATTCGAATGGGTACCTACATACATGGCTTGTTAGTATAATTATAACTCCATAGTATTATCACTTATGTTGTAATGGATCAAAAATAACGTAATTTCAAATTGTGAAGTTCCAAGTAGGTACATATTTTCGAATAAGCCGAGTAACTTTCTTTAAGCCATAGCATAACGCCTAACTACTGTTACGAGTAGTATTCTTTGATACTAACAAATAATTATCACGCACTGAGCTATCTTTTTCAATGTGGTTGATTCTTTTCAGCCGGGTACACAAAATAAGTAAAACACATGAGTAAAGTACCTGAAGTATTTGTTCTAATACGTAATTCATAAAATAACAAACCTTAATGAAAACGAATGACAAACAAATAGGTAGTTAGATGATGTTAGTGAACAGGAATTTATTAATCAGCATTTCTTATTTCATAACACAAAATAAACACCGTTTGAGTATGCAATACATACCTACTTCGTTTACGTGTTTCTGAAGGCACGTAATGTCTACGGTGGCCTCTGACATGGTCGTGAAAAGACCGCTATTTAGGTCACAATCATGTTAGAGGTCCTTGGAGTGCTAATTAATCTACTGCTGAGGATAGTGTTGTTTATATATATCTATGCAATTTAATATCGTGTTTTTTTTTTTTAATTTATGAAGATTTTTAGGGCATTATATTGATCAATGTTCACTATGAGGCGATTGCTGGAAAACAACGAAAGCGATCGTTTTCCTCGCCTTATCCCGTTCTCTGTCGGGGTCGGCTACCTAACCGAGGGCATATGGAACCAAGTTTTTACACAGAGCAACTGCCATCTGACCTATGAAACCCGAAGGCTAACCTGGCTCGAATCCTAGGTTAAATCACATTTAAATATCTGAATTAACCCGCATTCACGATGTTTTTCTTTCAACGTAAGAGCAGTCGGTAAGAGAGTAAAAACACATTGATACATGGCGGGGATCGAACTCGGGTCTCACGTTTGTAAGACCGTTGTCCTAACAACTTGACATAAATGATGAAAAACAACAAATCAAGTTGGAAAAAAATTCGTTTTGCAACGTTGGCCCCATAGTAAAAATATGCTTGTTTGCTGAAAGGTCAAATGAGCTACTTTTGAGAACGGTCTAAAACGGTATTTTGTTTAAAGTACTAAAAGTATGACGTCACGCCGTAAGTATTTGGATGGCGTCAAAACACTTACTTTTATATTATTTTTCTGCTTATTAATTAAAATTTTGAATAATTAAAAAAATTATGAATAAAGTCCGTATTATTTTCGGACAATAGTTTTAAGCGTATACCTGTTATATTTTTTTAATGACCCAGGAAACTAGCGAATTGTTCCGTACGATGTCTCGATGTCCCTAAACAACGTCTCAAAAACTCCAAAATGCATTATCTCGGAAACACGGTGCCGCCATGTTTGTACCTAGATCAAATGGCGGTCGTGAGGTGCGCACGAGTTGACGTTTCCTTTTCCCTGTTGGAGAAAACCGCTTTCCTATCTCGTGGTCGGCGATATTATAGCCAGTACCCAGCATCACTTATACATGCAGGTACAGGCGAGTACACAAGTGATATGTCATGAAAATTGGGCAGAATTTTTAACAAACAAAAACCGCTTATCTTTATAGTCTTCGGCGATACAGTCAGTATCCAACATCGTTTATACATGCGGCTACAGGCGAGTACACAAGTGATATGCCATGAAAATTGTGTAAAATATTTAACTAACACAAACCACTTTCCTATCTCGTGGTCGGCGATATTATAGCCAGTACCCAGCATCGCTTATACATGCAGGTACAGTCGAGTACACAAGTGATATGTCATGAAAATTGGGTAGAATAATTAACTAACATAAATCACTTTCCTATATCGTGGTCGACGTTATTATAACCAGTACTCAGTAGTCGAGTACACACGCGGGAAATGATAAGAAGAAAATGAAAAAAAGATAATTAAAATCCAATCATTAGTGCTATACATTACAGAGGGCTAATCGTAAAAATCTGTGATGAAAACGGCTACAGGCAAGTACACAAGTGGCAAAGTTGATATCATACTAGTACTAGGTAGATACTAAATAGCGAGAAAGACTTTCAGAAAACGTCATGATTATCATTGTAGGTAGGTATCAATTTTGTAAAAATATTTCGGACACAAACATAACGAGAAGGCTCAACCGGGCCTCACACTGAACCGGACATATCCGCAACTCGCATTTGCTATGTCCTGCTCTGTCAAGATCCTGTACGCACGTGTATTTGTCATATCCTACCTCCGTTCAGTGTGTGATACAATACCATTTTTCTACACGCATCAAACTTTACGAGAAATTTTTTATTCTGGATCATCGCACACCGAAGTAAGGACTAGTGGGATTAGCCTAAGTATTGGTAATTCGCACTTCTTTTTCGTGTTCTCAGATACTTACAAGTCTAGAAATAATGTAAGAAGAATCTTACAAGTATCAAGACTGTTGTTTATTTTATTACCCGTGATAAATAATTGATGATGATGTGTGATGCCGGTTTAGAATAGCATCACCCCACATCCTTCCCGCGGGTGTCGTAAGAGGCGACTAAGGGACTCGAGGGTATTGGCGTATTACAAATTTTAGGCGACAGGCTGTCACTATAGTAATACACATGTTTTCTGGAACAACCTTTGAAAACAATCCTCAGAAATGTCGGAAGTGGCAATAGCGACCGTATTCTTACGGCCGTTAACGCTCTTCCTACCCCGCAAGGAATAAAGGCGTGATATATGTATGTATGTATGTATAAATAATTGATTATTGGAGTCTTTAATTTTGATTGAAACAAATGCATGAAATAACACTTTTCTATACGACTGTTGCAATGCTATTGGAAAACAAGTAGGTATGAAGGTAGAATTTCTAGTTCCGCGATTTCTAATCTATTATTGCATTTTCTGTCATTTTAGAATGTTTTCAGAGAGAGCTAAAAATTAGTACATAATTAATTTTGCAAATGAACAAATAAAAAATTATCTTACTTACAGTATACCAATAAAACATACAAACATACAAAGTGGGTAGCTATAGTTAGAATTTTATGCTACTATCTACCATTCAAATAGCATTAACATATGAGTTTTTAGGGCTTAACTACTACAAACCCTGATCATTTCTTCAACTCGTCTGTCTGTTTGTAGCACAGAGCAAAAATGAATTTTGTGGGGCTGCGCGCGCATGTCATCTCTGGTCTGTAGTTTGTAGTGACATACCGATGTGACGCAATGGTAGTGCGACTGCCTTTGACGCAGAAGGTTCCGGGTTCGATTCTCGGTGGGTCACTCACAAAGTTGATATTTATCACTTTATCACTTTAGTCTGGTTAGGACATTGCGGGCTGAACCACCCGATTGTCCGTAAGTAAGATGGTTCCGTGTTTCGGATGGCACGTTAAGCCGTAGGTCCCGGTTGCTGTCTATGATCACTTAGACGGCGGTCGTTACACAACCACGTCAGAAGCCTGCTACTTGTAGTAGGCGGTTGAACAATTCTGACACTAGGGTTCATCGGGTCGTTGGACGACTCGGTGTCCCACACGAAAAGAAGAAGTGACATACCTACATGGAATTTGGTATGAAACATATACTCATCATCACATCACATCAGCCTATAGCAGTTCACTGCCAGACGTAGGCTTCCCCCAGGGTACGCCATCCAGTCGCTACGCTGTTCGCCGTGTGATGCCAGCTTAGAATAGCATCACCCCATTTCTTTCCTGTGGGTGTCGTAGAAGCCGACTAAGGGAATTGAGAGTTTCATGTGTATTGCAATTTTAGGCGACAGGCTGACAATCTGTCACTATTTGATACCCGACTTATCTGTAACGACCCTCAAGCATTTGTCAGACGTGGCGTTAACGACCGCAATTTTACGGTCGTTATCGCTCTGCCTACCCCACCCGGGATATAGGCATGATATGTGTGTAGTCGCTACAGTCTATCTGACTAGAGGGCGTCCAACGTTACTCCCTCTCCCTCCCCATTAAGTTCTACATCTAAAACTGAACCCAAAATTATCAAACGACTATCAAATAAAATAAAAATCCCTGCACACACGAATAACAAAACGCCTAAACAAAAGCCTATCGCGCACTAAACGCAGAACATTAGCGTATTGCGCAAGGCAACGCGCGTGGCATGCCGAGCGCGCATGGTGCGCGTTAACATGCCGCGCGCGTGGCGTGCGCGGGCGCCGGGGAAATGCGCAAGCCCGCTCCCGATTGGCCGAAATGTCCGTAAGAGCTTTTACGTTTTTCGTGTCCAGTTTTTGGAGAAATTTCGTCTAGACTCACTGACATATCACGCCTATATCCCTTGCGTGGTAGGCAGAGCATAACATCCGTAAAAACGGACATTTAAGCCACGCCTGACAAAAGTTTGAGGGTAACAGAAGACTGTGTATCACCATACTGACAGGTTGTCAGCCTGTCACCTAAAATTACAATACACACCCCTAAACCTCAAATCCCTTAGTCGCCTCTTACTACACCCACGGGAAAGATATGGGGTGATGCTATTCTAAGCCGGCATCACACGGTAAACTTCACTTCACTGCCTAAAATTAGTCCATTCAGCTATTTCTAGCTATTGCTATTGTTTATGTTTGTTTATTGTTTATGCTCATACATAATAATGAGTAGGTAGTTGATCGTGAACTCTTTTTGGCAGGATGTAATTTTTTCGTCTACCAACCCTCAATGGAAAAGAAACTTCAGTTTCATGATCTGAGCATTCTGCTAAGTTTTCCACCTTCACCACCGCTTACGGGGCAGGCATAGCAAATGAAATTAAAAAAAAATGTAGGTAAGTTGCCGTGTGATGCCGGCTTAGAATAGAATCATCCAATTTCTAACCGTGGGTATTGTAAAAGGCGACTAAGGGATTAATCCATAGAATGACAACGTTTGCTGTGCGTATCTACAATGTCTTGCACTGTGCTCGCCCACCCGCCTGCTAAGCATGGTGGGTGAGTATAGAATTTCCACCCCAATTTGGGGGAGGCCCATGCCCAGCAGTGGACTGTTGTGGCTGTAGAAGTAGTAGCAGAAGTAAGCGTGCCTACAATGTAGTCGGTGAGAGTACATTGTATGTACAGCGAGCGACGCGACGACACCTAGCCTAGCGACTACTGAGATGCAGTTTTGAACAGCGACATCTATGGAGACGCGGTACCTACTATTAGAATTTTAAATATCAAAAGTAATTAAGTACCTACTGATGAAGAAAAGGAAACTGAAAATGAAAACTCGACTGAGGTTATTTCAAATTTATACTTTCTGTTGTTTACAATCCGCGCTTTGAAAAGCTAATCTAACGACAACTACTATACAACTAACCATGCGAATAATATATCAACATCCGCATCAAATTAAATTTAAAAACTAAAAAATATATATAAACTTTCGAAAAACATATGCGCATCAACTTTTTATATACAATGTCGACTCTCTATCTCTTTAGTTCTTTAAGTAGGTTAGAGAAAAGCAGTGCCATGTCTGTGGTGTCTAGTCTACGCACTATTTAGTGCAGAGGAGTTATTTAGAGGACGGGTATTTTACATGTTATAATAGACCTAATGGCTTTTGATTAGTTTTAGTTAAATTTTTAACAATTTCGAACAGACATACATACACATACACAAATCACACCTTTATCCCTTCTGTGGTAGGCAGAGCGTCAACAATCGTAAAATTACGGTCGTTATCGCCACGTCTGAGAAGTATTGAGGGCCTTTTTCGATAATACATATATTACTGTGGTGACAGGATGTCAGCCAGTCGCCTAAGATTGTAATACACATTAAACCCTCGAGTCCCTTAGTTGCCTTTTACAACACCCATGGGAAGAAATGGGGTGATGCTATTCTAAGCCGGCATCACACGCCAATTTCGAAACAGAAATCTCGTAACTCCGTACCCCGTTTTCAAGCAGATTTTTCTTTTTAGAATCCTTCGAAAATTTTCTACTACATGCGGGATTTGGACAACGATTACATTTTTACAATTTTCTGAACACAATTCCCGGAACCCGTATTTTTTCATTTAAAAAATAGATTTTGCTTTTTTAGAAAACTTACAAAATTTTCTACTAATTTTCTCCGGATTTGAACCTGTGACTTTTACTATCAGCATCTACTAGTGACACATGGAACCAACTGATCTTCCGTGGAATGTAGGTACCTTTCATGCCAATGCCAAAGTACAAATGATAATTTAGTAATATAGGAAACTGAACTACACTGACAAAATATCTGAACTGAACTTTATATCTGTTGTAAAGTACAGGTGTTTTAAGTAATAAACTCCATATAAGTACAATAATTAAACTACATTTTTTTAAACTTGATTGAGGCACTCTGAGGTAGCCGACTGCTGGACTATAAAAATTGATTATATAGGGTGTAAGGGACAGTATAACGAAAACTTTGCAGGCGTGATGAGACCATGAAACTGAACAACTTTTTCTATGGCGGCTATGTTGGGAAACGGAAATTTTTTTTCGAATTCTCATATGAAGTCACTCAGCTGATCGGGAATTTTGTATGGCGGGTCGTAAAAATTTTCACGTTTACCAACATACTTAGTCCCCATACAAAAACTTGTTCAGTTTGGTGGTCTGATCGCAAAGTTTTCGTTACACCGTCCCTTACACCCTTTATAGTTTGACATACTCATAATCTATAGCAAATAAATAAGTAATAAAATTATTATCTTTCGAGGTACGAGTTTAATCGAAAGTGGTATTTTTATTTACTTATGTTGGTTTTTTATAGGATTATAGCCTCTTGCTTCGGAGGACAAGTTAAAGGAGGAGGTTGCTGTCTATGAATAATTAGGTGGGGGTCGTTACACAACCATGTCAGAGTCCTGCTTCTAGTAGTAGGCGGCTGAAAAACTCTGACATCAGGGTTTACCGGGTTGTTCGTCGACTCTGTGATCTATGATAACAGAATACGAGTGATTAGGGCAAAAGTACTTATAGGTATGCTTTATTTCCTTCTACTAATAAATATGCGAGTAGCATATTAATAAGACAGGTAGATAACTAGGTGCGAGCTGGTTTTTTTCTTAACTCCTTTGTTTCTTAGGGAAAGTTGCTTAGTTTCAGGGAAGGGATTTTATAATGTAACAAAATCTACTGCAAATATTTCAAAGGGTGACCCCGTCCATGAAACTGAACAATTTTCCCCAAAGAACACAGGTCAACATATGAAAAGGACTTTTGGACCTCCCATACAAAATGTCCCGGCCGACCATATTTGCAGTTAATATTTTTACACTTTATTTTTTTTGTGAGACACCGAGTCGTCCAACGAACCAATGAACCTTATATTAGAACTCAAACCTACTTCTATAAGGGATCAACCTAACCTGGTAAATCATACAGTTTGTAATAAAAACTACTATACCTTGATACCTTAAACGAGTAGGTTGATGTTCTACTGTTGAACAAGTTGTTCATAATATCCTATTTATACAGCTATAAAAAATATTCTACATGGGAATCGAACTCACGTTCTTTGAGTTTACAAAATTCTCTTACCACTCGACCACATAATCGCTATTAGAATTTTATTGCTCACGTGCAAAAAGTGCAAAATTCTATTCACGTGATTGCGGGCTATCGACTGGTTGTTGTTATAGGAGTCCAAATATTTGCCACTTTCCTTCCGAAAAGCCGTTGATAAAAAAAACGTGAGATGCATGCAACGCACGTAACTATACCGAAAAGTACAGTTTTACTGTTAGACTGTTATCAGAATGTCCACATGTTTACATAACCACAAGGTTTTGCATTTTTATTTATTAGGGCACGCGCGTATCGGTAGCTATCGCTGCTTTGAAGAAACAAAAACTGTTATTAAAAAACATCCATAACTTTTTTTAATATCATAGACAGGGATTGAAGTTGCGAGGATTTTTCCTATTCTTCCTCCTTGGCCACAACGCTCAATCCTGCCTGCCAAAAATCTTATCTTTGCCAATAAACTGATTTGCCATTCAATCTTACTTATATTATAAATGCGAAAGTTTGTGTATCTGCTTCACATAAAAACTGCTGAACCGATTTTCATGAAATTTAGCAGACAGATAGGTAACTTGGATTAACACATAGGACAGGTTGTTATCGAGAGAAAATGTTATTGGGGATTAAAAAAACCGACTTGACGCGGGCGGAGCCGCAAGCGCTCCTAGTTATTCGTAAAAGTTACTCAAGCAACATTTATCTATTCCAAAAATATTCCTATTAGACTTACTACAAAAATTATAATATTTAAGTAGTTTTCGTTATGTACTGATAAAATAAAAATAAGATAAAAAATAGTGTATAGATAGGAGGAAAAAACAAAAATAAAATAAACGTTCGCCAGCTAAAAGGCGTTATAGTCTGTAAGTTTAGGTACTTATCTTTTTGTAAACAAACTTTGTATTAAACTGACAGTTCTGAAGTGTCACATTCATACAAAACTAACTAAAAAAAAAAACAAGACAAGAAGACTCAAGAAAATTCTAGAATGTTTCTCTCATCGGTCGCTAGACGGCGCTAGTCGTTTTCCCGCTCGCGTGAGTGAAAGGCGGCGGTGCCTCGCTTTCCGGGTTTTCACTGCGCCCGCGCCGCCGCCGCCATTATGCTGCTGTCATTGTTGACAGCGACGGAATACAACGTAGTCTCCTTGCCATAAAAACCGTTTTATTATTACGGACCTGCTAAATACACTTATCAAATAGTATTATTGCACGTCAACTCGTACGTTGACCGTCTTTTGTCCAATATAAAATAAAATATAAAAATAAATAAAAAACTGACGGCTGTCCACATTTTTAAAAAGTCAGTCATTCTACCATTTAGTTTGGATGTAGGACGGAAGTAGGAATGTAGGTACTTTTGAAGGGGATGACAATTTGCGCGGGAAATCTTTGATGTCATATTGAAACAATGAAATGTGTTTTTACGGCCGTTAACGCTCTGCCTACCCTGCAAGGGATAAAGGCGTGATATTTGTATGTATGTATATTGAAACAATCCAAAATGCGCAGATATTATGTTAGTACTATCTATACCTTACCCAAGAACTCTGACACACACCAGGGTTCATCGGGTCGATGGACGACTTGGTCTCGTACAGAAAGAATGCCTAAGTAGGTAGATCAAATTAGCGAAAATCTGAAAAAAAAACACCTGAAACTTCATCTGTCATTTCAAAAATTCAGATATTTTCAGTTAATAGTATTATGACGTAACTTAGCAACATACAATCTATGACGTATATAATAATGATAAAAGTTCGTAGATATTATTGTATTACCTACATACGTCATACGCTTATCGAATGGTTTCAGAACAAATGAACATTAGGTAAATTACCTACGCTTGAATATACAGGAAAATACCAAGTTAAGTGTTTAAAGTCAAATTATTCATTCAATGTAGTAAATGTACATTTAACTTATTGATATTATTGGCAATCAATAAGTTCTTGGAATACTAGTTTCTCTTTTAATTCTCAAAAAGTAATCCTCCTCATTAGGAACGCGTTGAACTAATTATATGTTACTCTACGATGTTACTAGATTCAAGTGTGGATTCCAAAGCAAAAAAAAAAAAAAAAACTTTGCAACACTGACTGTCAGTCTGTAATGTAAATAATATTACGTTTCGTCTTTTGCGGTAACATACTAAGCACGCCATCTATCCAGCGACTAGAATAATAATAAAAAATAAATATAAGAAAATTATACCTATTATGTATTCGCTAACAGATTGTAAAAAGAGAAAATAACATACATACATACATAAATCACGCCTTTGTCCCTTACGGGGTAGGCAGAGCGTAAACGATCGTAAAATTACGGTCTTCATCGCCACGTCTGACAAGTATTGAGGGCCCTTTTAGATGATTCATGTATCACTGTAGTGACAGGTTGTCAGCCTGTCGCCTAAAATTGTAACACACATGAAACCCTCGAGTCCCATAGTTTCCTTTAACAACACCCGCGGGAAGAAAAGGGGTGATGCTATTCTAAGCCGGCATCACACAACATAACATTTTCAATAACAATACAACATTTTCTCGTTTTTATGATCCTAGTACAAACGCGGCTTAGATGGGATAAAAAAATAAAGGCACTGCCTAAAAAATATAGGTACTTACATATGAATATACTTTATTCGGTCAGATAGTGTAACGACCAGCGTAACTTGACCTTCATGCTCGATACACGCTCCTACGGGCGCGCATTAATAGGTACGCTGGTCGTGACACTATCTGAGTGAACGAAGTGAAGTATTATGTTAAAAAGGTCACAAATCTTCGTCCTCTCCAACAATAAATGGAAAACCTTGCCAGCACAAAAAATAAGTGATTCACAGTTTCCTCAAAGTTTCCTCAAGATGGCAACAAACCCAGATTATGTGATTTCCGATAGCAAGATAAACAATGGAGTAATACCTACTCATTGGCAGGTTTTTTTCTTGATGGCAAAAATCGTTTAGGAATGGTATTTCCTAAATGGTTATTAGAATTATCTTCTTATTAGAAAATTGATTAAAGCTAACTCTGTTCTTCTCCTTCTTCTTTTGTGTTTTCAAACGACCCTGGTGTCAGTGTTTTTGAACCGCCAACTACAAGTAACGGACTCTGACATGGTTGTGTAACCATCACCGACAGCAACCAGAAATCATAGACAGCAACCAGGACTGACACCTCAACGTGTCCTCCAAAACACGGAACCATGTCAGTCAATTCAATACTAACATCATGTCAAAGTCGCATTCAAAATCGACCTCAGAGTTGAGTGCGGTTTATAAATACGGACCTTATATTCTTTGGTGATACTTTACTGACTATGAAAATATATTGCAATGAACTCTCATCCTAAACGCATAGCTATTTCTGAGTAATAGTTTCTTATAGGACACTATCTAACTATTTTTGCGGTTTGAGGGAATAAAATTAAGCAAACTCGCAGTTTAGCAAGCCATTGCTATTTGTGTTACTGTGTTGATAGTTATCTGTGCCGTGTGATGCCGGCTTAGAGTAGCATCACCCCATTTATTGTCTGTTGGTGTCTGTAAGGGACTCGAGGAATTCATCATCATCACATCAGCCCATATCACTGGTGGACGTAGGCCTCCCCCAGGGTACGCCATACTAAAATCGCACTCCACGGACGACACTGCGATAGCGCTGCGTCAACAGCGCTTTAGCGGTTTTAGTATGGGGATTGACATTTCTAGTATGGATCTGACAGAACGCTGCGATATTTTAACGTTCCGTCGTTAAGTGTGCGATCCATCTAAGGCATGACCTCCCGTTTTTGCCATCCAGTCATTATACATACACACACACATACACATATCACGCCTTTATCCCTTACGGGGTAGGCAGAGCGTTAACGGCCGCAAGAATACGGTCGCTATCACCACGTCTAACATTTTTGAGGTTTGTTTTCCAAGGTTGTTACAAAAAACATGTGTATCACTATAGTGACAGGCTGTCGCCTAAAAATTGTAATACACTAATACTCTCGATTCTCTTAGTCGCCTCTTACGACACCCGCGGGAAGGATGTGGGGTGATGCTATTCTAAGCCGGCATCACACGGCGGATCATCCAGTCATTATAGTTTAGGGAATATAATATGAACTGATTATTATGATTTATTTTTGGACCTTGTTATTTCGATGAGCGTGTCACTATCACATACTTGCGCATCACGCATGTGCGAATTAACGTAATGTCATTTATTACCTACTTTTAAGAACTGTATGTAATGTATGGCGCGAGCCAGAATTTATTTTGTGGTAATGTACCGTTTACCTACGCTTGTGAATAAAACGTCTTTATCTTTATATTCGACTATGAAACATCAAGGCGAATCGGCTCAAATTATATTTCCTAAACTATACAAGGCGCTTTCTTTCAGTCATCGGTCCATCAGGCTGCAGGGTGTCCAACGCTACGCCGAAGCTTACTCGAGGAATTCATATGAGTTAGGCAATAGATTGAAAATTATTGAATTGACACAATTAGATAGGCTACTTGTTTATGTACTTACTTACGCTTACTACCTACATATAGGCCAATGAAGAGCCTAAGAGCCTATTTTTAGGCGACAGGCTGACAACCTGTCATTATAGTGATACACATATTTTCTGAAACAACCTTGGAAAACAATTCTCAGAAATGTCAGGCGATAACCACTGTATTCTTCCGGCTGTTAGCGCTCTGCCTACACCGCAAGGGATAAAAGCGTGATATATGTATATATGTATGTAAGAGCCTAAATGAATATCATAATATTTTCCATAAAAAATATACATCAATAATTCTCATTAAGTATATGAAAACATGTGTAAGTCGAATAAGATTTTCATTATAAGAATGATCAGCGCTTGTCTGAGGTATCACCGCACAATATTGCGTTTCGTAACAACCACCATACAAATGACAACCTGCGACAGCGGAAATTTTATGCGGCGACGTGTACCATGTCATTCGATTTTGGATATTCAACTACTTTCGTCGAAAAACCGGATCTAGCCGGAAAATCATGCGGGGCATGTATGAACTTTACTGGCTGAATTTTATTGAATAACAAAGCTATAATTATTATCAAGTTTTTTAAATGGCTTTATACAGGGTATTAGAATTGCCCTCCGAATACTGATAGGACGCATTCTCGTCCATGAAACTGAACAACTTCCCAAGAAAAAACTCAAGAAACCTCAAAAAATTTTTGGTTTCCCATAGTAAATGCAGTCATTTGAAAGTCATCAAAAAATTTTTCGTCGTTTCCTGACATATGTTCCTCAGGGAAAGTTGTAAAGTTTCATGGTCTGCATGCATCCTATCAGTATTCGGAGGGATTTTCCTTACATCCTGTATACTTTGTGCCAATGTCAAGTTTATCCAAGTTTAAACATGGAACATCACACAACGAAACAAATTTCAAAAATAAATTCGTCTTATTATTCCACAAATTGTGCTCGAACCAGCCAGTGTCAGCAGGTGGAGTCTAGGCCTTGAAGCCTTGTGTCTTTTGCCTGCTTGTTTTTTTTTCTAGAGGCAGACGCGCGTCCACCTGATTCTGCCGAGTTGACACCTGCGCGTGGCCACTACTCTAGCTTATTACTTTACTTGTAAACGTACAATCTGTAAGCTGAATGAAACTTTTGTAGAAAGATGGTAACATGACCACTATAGTTACAAGTTTATGATTCGTGAAGTATTTCTTAATATGGGACACTGGGTGTAGTATACTATTTATACTATACTATGTTGGTATATGTATGGTGGATAGGTTGACGTATACGTATATACTATACGTCTCTAACCCTTTTAGGGACTAACTTACACTGGTTTCATATAGGTACACTTACTTTAACCAGTGTAAGTTGATTGGTCGATGTTCTGCTTGGTAATAGCAATAGTTTTTACGATATTTTTACAAAGGTATGACCAGGACATTTCGAAACTTTTGAGATTGCAACATGGCATAATCATGATGTTTTTGTAGAAAATCATGTTTCCAGCGGCTAAAAATTAATATTAATGCACAACAAAAATAATACTATACAATAGAACATTATTTACAGAAAAATACCACGATTAAAAAATTTTAGGAGACAGCCATACATAAACCATCTGAAAGGGCTCTCAAAATCTGTCAGACGAAGCAGTTGCGACCGCATTTTAATGGCCGTGAGCGCTCTGCCTACCCCGCAAGAGAGTCAACCTATAAAGGCGTGATTTGTGTATGTTTGTCTGTATAATAAGATTGACACGCAACCAGCCTGGGGCCTTGGTAGAGTAACGACCTGTATTTCAGTCATACTCAATCTACTAGTCATAGATTCATGTGACATGCCCTGTCTATATCTGATGACGTCATCGTGCATTGACTCGTGATATCATGTTTAGGTATTTTTCATTACCTATCCTATGACAGTGCAAGAATGATCGTGAAGACTGTAAATAATATTCATAAATGGGAACCTTTAAACATTTCTAACTAAATCCTTTAATATTAAAACAAATGGGTAGGTGTTGAAATAAATTTAATGGTAGGTTTTATTTTTAACTGGTGTAGGTTAGATATCTCTAAAATACGTTAAAAAAGAACTGAAGAACTTAAACTGCTATTTTTTTCTCTTAAATGACATAAAAAAGATGGATTATCATTCGCACATCACGCCTTTATCTCTTACTTCTTACGGGATTAGCAGCGCGTCAAGGGTCATAAAAATACAAACAGCCGTCTACAAAAGCTTTTTCATCAATGCCTATTAGTACTTAATTCTTACTAAGTTCTTAGAAGTTTCTAGAAAATGTCCTAGAAATATGCAATATAATTCGTCTAATATCATGCGTATTCCGACTTGAATTTACATTATCGATCGTCTTATTTTCGTGTGAGATACGGAGTCGTCCAACGACTCGATAAACCCTGGTGTGACATATTACTTAACACGTTGTACGTAAAGGTAGTTATGCCTTTAATAATATACTTTGTTCAATTTAATGCACCTATTGATAGGTACACGCTATTTTCTAGACTACAGTAGAAAAAGTCTTAAACATAATTTTAATAGAAATGCGTTTTCTAAGTTCAGTAGCATATATTTTTTATTATCTAACTAGGTGTGTAAGTAAGTACTTACTAAACACGTATATGTATGTATAGCTGTGCCCCATTCACTAAGATCCTTCAAACAGCCTTAAACTATGTTATATTAGCTCTTACACCATGCGGGCTGATGTAATTTACTCAATGAAGTTGTAATTCAAGTGGTATTGTCGCAAAAAGTATACATTTGAGGATTTTTGAACTCTCTCTCTCTCTCTTTTTGTATGGGAAACCGAGTCGTCCATTTTTGAACTAAAAGTGCTATAATATTAAGTATTCGGGGCTTTCTTACACCATGTAAGTAATGTGAAAAATAAATTTCAAAGTTTTTATTACACAAAATAGTAAATCAATCTCTAAAAAACTATTTTCATTGCCATTTTTATTGAGACGAAATGCGATCGGTGGAGATTACTTTTTTTAATATTGTAGAATTTTGTAGAAAAAGCTGTACCTATAGGTAATTTAAATGTGATTCGTGTGTGATCTGTTTTAATTTTTGTGTTTCTCGTAGTATGACTTGTTTATAGTGTAGAGGAAGGGTTTTAAGAATATGAATAAAAAATATAGAACTAATTTTATACAGTAATTTTATTTTACATTTTTCAATGCGATCAGCAACAATCAGCTGGAGTATTCTAACAGTCTTATTATTTTACAAGGAGTATATCTTCACTGCCAAAGAGAGAAATGCAATGGTACACAAAATGCAAAGAATCAACTAGACACAATAGACACGAAGTCAAACAATAAACATTACCCATAAAACATCAACTAAATTAATCTACTTAGTTAGTAATAAATAATCACTTATTTTAAGGTAACTTCAATAATCGGTAGAGCCCTGAAGCCGGCATGCATAGACCGACCTTACACGAGAAGCTGACGAAATTCACAAGAATTATAACAATCTTAAGTTTTGCACTAGAAAACTATGGATACGGACCAAACAACATACTTCGGGCAAAGATAAAACAGTCTTTGGTTCAATATGTACAAAATGGAAACTCATTTTATGACGTCACCGGAAAATTTCCTCTTTTTCCTATTTGCCGAGACTTCTGTTCTACTGACGGAGATGAGGTTGTGGCGGGCGGAGCGGCGGGCTAACATATTGAAAACAATTAATAAATGCAAAAGACAGTACTACAGACCTAGGTCCGAAATTTCCTACCTAAAAACTAATAAATCCCCGTAGGGTCTAAGGAAAAAGCCATTTTCAGACCTAGTACACGTTGGTAGGGTCTAGAATGGCCATTTTCAGTCACTTAACACTTAACTAAAGTTTTTTCAGTAAACACCAGTGGGATCGAGGACGATCATTTTGATGCACTTTTAAAGTCTTTTTCACAAATCTTCACAAAACTTCAGTACACTCCGGTGGGGTCCAAGACGAACATTTTTGCAGGATTTTTCAGGAACGCTGCAGAAAAATCAGTAGACGCCGGTAGGGTCCAAAACTTTGATGTCCATGATGATTTGTAATCCAAAAACTCGTCTTGATTGATAATTATGATGATTCGCAGCACTTGGACGATCAGAAGATCAGTAAACTCCGGTAGGATCCAGTCCAAACATTTTGGCGATTTCTTATAAATTCGTAATCTTCCAAAAATTTACGAAAATTCGTCGATTGTCTTCAATTACTCGAAGATGAAATCAGTAGATGCCGGTGGGGTCCAAAACCTTGATGTCCATGATGATGAAAATCCGAAAAAATGCGAAGTACGTAAAATGTATCGATCTTATTTACGATGTAGCGCGCACAGAGCGGGGCGGCGTGCGTGTAAGGCAGCGTTCGTCTCACGACTGATGGCCGTGCCGCCACGTGTCTTACTTTTATACCTGCTCTCGCGCGTCGCGTATTTTTTTTGCGATTTGAATTTGGAAGCTTTCAGGCCGGGTGGGCGTCCGCGCGCCCCCACCCTCGGCCTATTATTTTTTTAAAGGTAAAAAATCGCCATGCTGCCAGTTAGCAAATGTTGTTCCTAAAAAGTTTTGATGCAGTTTTTTGCTATTGAAGCAGATGCCAATGCATTTTGTATGCTAATGCATATCTCTCCCATCTCATTCATCTTAATTATGAAAACAATTAAACGTTTGATAAAATACGAAGTGTCTAATAAAACTAGAATAGGAAGTTCGTCATTGCCTTCATTGGACATAAATCTGAATGATCACGAAAGTCTTTGTTCTGTCGAAATGATAATAGATCTGATGTTTTATTGATAAGTAAAGTCAGATGAAGCGTCGCATAGACCACCACGTGATGATGATTTAGATTATTCAGAAAATCAGAGCTCGATCTGATAAGTCGTAATTCGATTCCGTGTACGGAAGTACGCATCGACTGGTCTAACTAAACGTATTAGTTTGTATTACATACACATGTCCTGCCTTTATCCCTTGCGGGGTAGGCAGAGCGTTAACGGCCGCAAAAATACGGTTGCTATCGGTAGATACGGTCGGTAGTTTGTATTACTTGATTTTATTACCTATAGTCAAGGGTATATGTGAATTTATTGGGATATGTGTAAAACGATACCTAAACACAATTAGTAGCAGAATTCCGCATCCGAAAATTCAAAAATAGAGCTCCAAATCCTATATGTCTATGTAGGTACGTGCCTTAAAGATGTATTGATGTCAGCGTCAGCGTTGTGTTAGATAAAAAAAAAATGTGTACTGATGCACAATCTTTTATGCATACGTGATAATGTTGACATGTACGAGTACCTAGTAGGTAGCTAAATGTAGATATATGTGATTCTAAAATTATGCTCCACCAGCGAAATTTCTAGTTTGACATCAATACTACTATAGTTACTAATCGGAGCATCGGTGGCGAAGTGGTTAGGACATACAAGCAAAATATATTATAATACAATAATTGCGAACGAAAACTGATGTGTAGCACTAAGAGGCACTAACTAAAAGGGACAAAAGAGACGTCGCACTAACACGAAGAAATCGTAGTGCGAGCTAAGCGAGCACGACTTTTCACCTTAAGACTGGTGTAGGCTAGCAGCACTAAGTAAGAGGGACAAGGAAGGTAGCACTTATATAAAACAAAACGTATTGCAAGCGAAGCGAGCACGATATTTCTCGTAAAACTGGAGTAGTGCTAGCAGCACTAAGGAAGAGGGAAAAGAAAATAGCACTGAAACAAAACAAAACGTATTGTGAGCGAAGCGAGCACGACTTTTCACGTTGAAAATGGTGTAGTGCTAGCAGCACTAAGGAAGAGGGACAAGGATGATAGCACTGACACAAAACAAAACGTATTGCGAGTGAAGAGAGCGCGACTTTTCCCGTTGAATGTAGTGCTAGCAGTACTAATGAAAAGGGCCAAAAGGAAGGTAGCATTCATACAAAAAAAAACGTATTGGGAGCGAAGCGAGCACGACTTTTCCCGTTGAAACTGATGTAGTGCTAGCAGTACTAATGAAAAGGGCCAAAAGGAAGGTAGCATTCATACAAAACAAAACGTATTGTGAGCGAAGCGAGCACGACTTTTCCCGTTGAAACTGATGTAGTGCTAGCAGTACTAATGAAAAGGGCCAAAAGGAAGGTAGCATTTATACAAAACAAAACGTATTGTGAGCGAAGCGAGCACGACTTTTCTCGTTGAAACTGATGTAGTGCTAGCAGCACTAAGGAAAAGGGAAACGAAAAATAGCACTGACACAAAACAAAACGTATTGTGAGCGAAGTGAGCACGACTTTTCACCTTAAAACTGGAGTAGTGCTAACAGCTAACAGCAGGGCCAAAAGGAAGGTAGCACTGATACAAAACAAAACGTATTGAGAGCGAAGCGAGCACGATTTTTCTCATAAAACTGGGTTGTGCTAACAGCAGGGCCAAAAGGAAGGTAGCACTGATACAGAACAAAACGTGTTGCCAGCAAAATGACCCCGACGGTTACGTAGGTAAATACAGTCGTTATCGCCACGTCTGACAAACAAACACTATCGTAAAACCCGCGTAGATGACCACTCGGTTAAAAACCTAGAATTTTCCGGTTTTTAGTATAATGACAAGAGTACTTAATATTAGTAATAGATAATATTAAAATAAGAGTAGTTTAATCAGGCAGGCAACTTTATATTTAAACGTGATATTGTTTTAAAAACAAACCTAAAATTTCTTTTTTCAAATATAGGGCGAGACCGGGCTTAAAGAGTTCTGACAAGAACGGATCCGTCTGACTGATGCGGTATATGGCGGATCGCACACTTAACGCTTGACGGAGCGCTAAAACAATCCCCATACTAAAACCGCACTCGACGGACGACGCTGCGCTGATCTTCCTTAGTGACAGGTGTCGAATAACCTAAATTACTAGGGATTTCCTTGCTTGGATTTCCTGCCTTGTATTCATTTACCTACTACTACGTCACGTAGTTATAATTGATAAAAATAATCATGAATTACAATAAATTAATTGGATCGAGACGTTTAATTGTTTAATAAAGTATGAGACGGAAACAAATGCGGATGGTTCCGTACGTAGTACTCAGTTGTTCGTAGGTATAGCGTCAAAATGGACAGAAGCCCGATTTAAATGTTCAAACAGTATGCGATTTTTTAGAGATATTCTTACCTTGTTCTTCTTTTTGAGTGGGACACGACACCTGACTATCCATTCACCCAGCCAATGTCAACCTTTCTTTCCAAACCACAATTTTTAAGGGAAAAAGTAAAAATTTAGGATCATTAAAAAATTGCTAATGCCGTGCGATGCCGGCTTAAAATAGCATCCCCCACATCCTTCCCGCGGGTGTCGTAAGAGGCGACTAAGGGTTTCGAGGGTATTGGTGTATTACAATTTTTAGGCGACAGGCTGACAACCTGTCACTATAGTGCTACCCATGTTTTCTAAAACTACCTTGGAAAACAATCCTCAAAAATGTCAGACGTGGCGTTAGCGACCGAATTCTTACGGCCGGTAACGCTCTGCCTACCCCACAAGGGATAAAGGCGTGATATATGTATGTATTTGTGTATGTTCTTCTTCTTTTTAGTAGGACACCTGATCTTCCATTGATCTGATAAACCCTGGTTTGCCAATCTCTATGTTTCATTCCAAACCACAATTTTTAGGGGAAAAAATCGAGATAAGATTACTGAAAATTAGGATCATTAAAAAAACTACATTTGCAGATTTCCTTGTACTTTATTTTGCCTTTTCATGAATGGTTAAGTAGCATGTACAGCGTAGGAAATGCCCTATCAGATGCCCGTTACTATCTTTTTATCTACTAAACAAACTTACTAGTGTGAGAAATACTTACTTACTAGGTTAAGAGCGTCGGTGGCCAAGGACCACACAATATATAATGCAGGACGCCGGTCTTACAATCGTGAGACTCGAGTCCGATCCTCGCCATGTACCGGTATGTTCTTTCTGGTACATTTACTGACTGCTCTTATGGTGAAGGAAAAACGTCGTGATAACACCTACATTCAAATAAAATTTGAATTCACATGATATTTGAATGTGACTTAACCTAGGATTCGGGCCAGGTTAGCCTTCGGGTTACGAGGTCAGATGGCAGTCGCTCTGTGTTAAAACATGGTTCCTCGTCAAATCCCCTAGGCAAGGTAGCCGACTCCGACAGAGAACGGGATAAGGCAAAAGAGAATGATATATGGTTATGATGGTTCATAGTACTTGTGGAGGGAACCCTAGTCATCCGGCTGTACTGAACCGCAAAGATGTGGTTTTATTCAGATTCCTGGAATACTGATCCTGAAACTGTAACTGGGCCAATGTTACGTATACTTAGGCATTATATTAACTAATGATTAGGTATTATATTATTATTATACTGGCAGAGGTCACTAACTACTAAGCTAATTTTACTGTTTTTAATTAGAAAAAGCAAGTTATATTAAGTAACATACATACTTAAATCACGCTTATATTCCTTACGAGGTAGGCAGAGCATAACAGCCGTAATAACAGACATTTACGTCACGTCGGACAATAGTTCGAGGGTAACAGAAGACTGTGCATCACTATCGTGACAGGTTGTCAGCCTGTCGCCTAAAATTGCAATATACGTTAAGCCTCAGATCCCTTAGTCGCCTCTAGACACCTACGCAAAAGATATGGGGTGATGCTATTCTTCCGCCGGCATCACACGGCATCTTAAGTAATTATTAATTAATGCAGTGTGATACCGGCTAAGAATAGCATCACCCCATTTCTTTCCCGCGGGTGTCATTCGACAAAAGGGATGGATGTTTTCAAGTGTAGTGACAGGTTGTCAAACTGTCTATACTATAGATATATATACACGAATTATCGGAAACATCCCTAATTTTTTGTCAGACGTGGCGATAGTGACCGTATTTTACGGCCGTTAACGCTCTGCCTGCCCCGCAATGTATGACATTGTTTAGTTATACAGTCCGCATGAATCTTTTTCTTTTCGAGTTGGACACCGACACCGTGTCGTCCAACGACCCGATAAACCCTGGTACTGTTTTCTTTGTGTTTTTCTACTGTTGTTCTATTTTCGTGCAATAAATAATTTTGTTTGTTTGTGAATAACATTTAGGTACCACTTACCATGACACTATGATACGGTAAGCTATGACATATGTACTCATGTATGTATGTATGACAAAATTACTAATAAATATTTGTACTGATTTTTTTGTAAACCACTAGCGGTTAACTTACAGACGTCAATAAATATGGTTGATATAGTTTTAGTCGCCGTGTGATGCCGGCTTAGAATAGCATCACCCCATTTCTTCCCGCGGGTGTTGTAAGAGCCAACTAAGGGACTCGAGGGTTCCATGTGTATTACAACTTTAGGCGACAGGCTGACAACCTGTCACTACGGTGATACACGAATCATCTGAAAGGGCCCTCAATACTTGTCAGACGTGGCGATAACGACCGTAATTTTACGATCGTTATTGCTCTGCCTACCCCGCAAGGGATAAAGGCGTGATTTATGTATGTATGTATGTATGTTATGTGATATAGTTATTTAATGATGAAAATATTTACTGTAAAAGAAAGTCGATTCAATTCATTACTCATAACATAACTTATGACCTAGTCTTCGCCATCTGGTGGATAGCACTCTTAACGCACAACGGAGCGGTAAAATATCGGAGCGGTCTGTCAGATCCATACTAGAAATGTTAATCCCCATACTAAAACCGCTCAACCGCTGTCGACGCAGCGCTAGCGCAGCGTCGTCCTTCGGGTGCAGTTTGAGTGTCGTTTCTAGTATGGATCTGACAGACCGTTGCGATATTTTAGCGTTCCGTCATGCGTTAAAAGTGTGCGATTCGCCTTACAGCACTTCAGTATGCGGTAATTACATACCTTATTTGTGATATCGTTGTAACGCCGAGTTAGTTACCCATATAAGGATTCAAATTATTCTTCTTTAATTTTAAAGGACATGAAAAACGGTAATGTGCTCAAATAGTACATAATACTTGCAGAATGTAAAGAAAATTCTTTATATAGAAAGAATCTCTTCCTTAATAGCCATGGGTAAATACCATCGTTAACCAATATTTTGTAGGATATGTCGTATTTATATGTAAGATATACATTATACATTTTGTCAGACATTGTGAGTAGAATAAATGTGTTAATATAACAGTCAACAAAAATAGTGCCTTTGTAGTTCTGCGTTAATAAGATAATTTTATTGCACTACATTTACAAATTTTAATTTAAACACTTTGTTGAAATTTTTAATCTTAAAAGAAGGTTAAATAAACAAAAGAAACCACTAGCAACTTTGTAGGGAATTTCCTAATTTATTTATTTAAAAAGTCGCACCTCGCACCAAAATGGGACTTTATTAATCTGTGCTTTGTTTAAAGCCCGGTGGCCTCTATGGAGGACTAAAGAAGGATTAAGTTTATTGGGAGGTAGATTCTTGTAGAGCTGTTGCTGTTATCTTTTCGTGTGTGCTTTTCATATTCAAAGCATAACTACCTGTTCATACGTTATTACGTATGTTATATATAGTAGCTACCAACTGCTGTTAATAGCAGGAACGGGAAAGATTACTTTGTTGGTTCTAGGGGTTTCTTTATAGACACTACATATTTATTTCTCAAAATAATTCTATAACATTCAAATACTCTGATCAAAAAACATGGTGATATCCTCTGAAATGGAATACTGCAACCTGTTGATGTTTGTTTTGTGACAGAAAAAAGCATTTTGCTTTGTTTTTGGCATATTTTTTCGAAACTATTGTGCCGACTATGCGGGTGGTGCCTGACTCCTTACAAGTATTTTACCAGTAGCAATAAATTTCTTCATTGCAAGAATATTTACCCAGGAAAAACGCCATCCATACTTCCAAAGCAAGCTTTGACGTGCGTCATTGTTTTGACACAAATTGTTTGACAATATTGTTTGCAGTTCTAACTATAAAGGATTACAATCGGTAAAATCAATAAGCTTACGGCCATAAACAAAACCGCAGATGAAATAATCCCCTAAATTACTGGTGTCCTTTTTAAAGGATTATGCGGGTCGCTATTCAACTTTCAGTCAAGTTTCGACCTGTTAGGATTAAGGTATCGGCTGCTACCGACACCGGCAGTTAACGAGTTAAACAAAGTCTGAGAATTGGACCGGATTAATATTTAGCGACAGTTTGATGTCCACCGCAGGGTTTCAATGGAAAGATGCGGGTATCATAAAACCTTAGTATATTGTATGACGCTTGTGAACGTGATGTTTTTGAGAAAATATTCCTAGAGTAACAAGTTTTGTCAAGTCATGGAGATGGTACCTCCAATAGACGTGTTAATATTGGAAATGTTTTTCTAGGATCGAGAGATCCGTCGAGGAATTTTAGTACCTATGAGATTACAACATACGCAGAAAAAAATTTCATATTCATATCATATCCGAAATCAAATCAATAAATATAGAAAAGACAACCTATAGATCTTTTAGTCTCCGTATCAACAAATATATTATTATTCACGAAGTAAATAAAATCGTACTGCAGTTGACTTACTTTTGATGCAGTTTTTTCCTTTCTAATATTATAGTAGACATAAAAAAGTTAAAGATTACTTAATTATTTGTTCTGACATCAAGTTAATAAGAAAATCAGAACTAGTATAAAAATATTCATTCATACAATATTATTAGCGTAGTACTCCAGACGTATTAAAATTTGAGCGACCACAGGCGCCGTACCATGCGAAAGACTGGTTAATACATAATCATTAATACTTAATTGATTACAAATTAAAATAGAACTTAGGAGGTTCACACATTTAACGTCCGTTACTATCCAAACCATGCGTCTGTCAAACAACGCAAGCCTATGTGTTGGTCAAGGTTGCTCAAGCGCGAACAAGCGTCCTTTTTTAGGGAGGGAATTCAAAATTTCCTTGCATCTGACAGACACATGCGTTACGGATGCGCTAAAATGAGCAGCAATCGACGTCAAATGTGGGAGTTGCCTTGCCAAAATGATTACAAATTAATATTGAATTTAGTCTCAATCTCTTTTTCCTGCCTACTGTATAGTACGTAGGTACTTACCTAGTTTACTTATACTAGACCAGCGACGGCTACATTACTTTACAGTCACGAATAAAAACATGTCAGATTATACAAAACGGTCTACCTCCCGTAACATCAAAAATGTTACCAACATATACCGCAAAACAAGTACCTACATAAGCGGAATTTCAGACTGTACAAGATATGACAATAGTCATTCATGGATGTCTAAAAAATTTGGAATTAACTGGTACTAAACAATTTCCACCTGTGTTAAGCTTTGACGTTAGGACGCCTAGCGCCTCCCGAGGGTAGGTGCTGCCGCTGACACATTAAAAATTCATAACTCGATGTAAAAGTGCCATGTAATGCCGGTTTAGAATAGCATCACACCATATCTTTCCCGTGGGTGTCATAAAAGCTGACTAAGGGACTCGAGGGTTCCATGTGTATTACAACTATAGGCGATAGGCTGACAACCTGTCACTACAGTGTTACATGAATCATTCGAAGTGCCCACAATATTTTGTCAAACGTGGTAATAGCGACTGTATTTTAACGGCCGTTATTGCTCTGCCTACCCCGCAAGGGATAAAGGCGTGATATGTGTATGAAAATGTATAATTTATAAGGGGATTTTCAATAGATTACGTGTTTATCATCAATTCATCATTATCAACATAAAATTAATAGCGCAACATACGTACTACATACATACACATACATATATCACGCCTTTATCCCGTGCGGGGTAGGCAGAGCGTTAACAGCCGTAAGAATACGGTCGCTATCGCCACGTCTGACATTTTTGAGCATTGTTTTCCAAGGTTGTTTCAGAAACCTGTGTATCACTATAGTGACAGGTTGTCAGCCTGTCGCCTAAAAATTGTGATACACCAATACTCTGGAGTCCCTAAGTCGCCTCTTACGACACCCACGGGAAGGATGTGGGGTGATGCTATTCTAAGCCGGCATCACACGGCAAATACATACTGCCGCATCACATACGTACTGTAGAAGCTTTTAAATACAGAAATTTTTCACAAGGTTCTCCAAAGATTTAGAGGATAGGTTTATTTGCCTAATAATAAATAAAAATATATAAATATCCTGGACGATTCACACAGCGCCATCTAGCCCCAAACTAAGCAAAGCTTGTACTATGGGAACTAGACTGCTGATACTAATACATATATACTTTTTTTTGTAAATAAATACATATTATACATAGAAAACACCCAGACTCAACACAAATATTTGAAATGTTTGTGTCCGGTGGGAATCGAACCCACGACCCTCGGCGAAGAAGGCAGGCATACTATCCGCTACGCCATCGGGACAGTCAATGCCAAAACTGATTGACGGATGAGTCACACAAAATTGATGGGAAACTCGTCAAGTATCGACACCTACCGGTTTTTAATTAAACACAAATGAGACAATAATATGGCAAATGTAAATAAAGGTCAACTTAATTATAATAAGCGTGACAACCATTTGCAAATTCTATTATTAGGTGTAAAAACTGGATTATGACTCGTCGGTAAGAAATTTGCTGAAGGTAATTTGGTAATTGATGTGATAATTGATACAGTCTGATCTGCCTTATGGTCTGATGTTTATCATAATGGCATACTTGTTGTTTGAGAAGAAGAAAGGCGCATCACACACTTAACGCACGACGGAGCGCTAAAATATCGCAGCGGTCTGTCAGATCCATACTAGAAAAGTCACTCCCCATACTAAAACCATACTCGACGGACGACGCCACGCTGCGATAGCGATGCGTCGACAGCGGTTGAGCGGTTTTAGTATGTGGATTGACATTTCTAGTATGGATCTGACAGATGGATCTGGACGCTGCGATATTTTAGCAGTCCGTCGTGCGTTAAGTGTGCGATCCACCAAGGGTAAAGTATTTGTCATTGTCGTTGTCAAGTTGTTCAGTTTATACGCTGACTGAAGTGATAAAAGATGTGTACAATAAATTGTTAAATAACTAAAAGAGTATGAAAGGCAAAGACTAAAATAGTTATACAGGATGTTAGACTAGAAACTACTGACTTCCTTTTAAGGGATGAACCAGCCCACGAAACTGAATAACTTTCCCCAAGAAATATGAAAAAATATTTTGGACCTCACATACAAACTGACTCAGTCGGTTAGTACTTTTTGTATGGGAGGACCAATTTTTTTTTCATATTTCGATCTATGTTCCTTGGGGAAAGTTGTTTAGTTATATGGGCTGCTTCATCATCCCTTGAAACTAGTACTTTTCCTAACAAAATAAGGTGACAACTGTTTCACTTTTGTTTTACGACTGTCAGATGCAAGATACATATTTCCAATTTAGTAAATACTGATTTGAAAGAGGTCCAACGCATGAACCTACATCAAAAAACGCAAGTTCATGCGTTGGTGCTGAGTCCACGTCAGTTTTTAGTATAGTTAATTTGAAATTTCCTTACCTACATCTGACAGACGCATGCGTTACGGATGCGTTAAAAATGCGCAGTGTCATGAGTTAGACGCGGGATTCGCCGAAATTTTAATTTTACAGTAATTATTAGATTTTTTTTTTATTAAACATACAAAATTTCAAACTCGTAGGCATCTGCTACGACTTTTATGATTACGCCTCACATTTATTTACACCCCATTTAAGACGCAACAGTGATGCCGTCTTAGAATAGCATCACCCTATTCCTTCCCCTCGGTAGGTAACAGGCTGACAACCTGTCGCTGTAGTAATCCACGATTTTTCTGTAACTGCACTTAAATATTTGTCAGGTGTGGTGGTAGTACCAGTACTTTTTTAAGGTTTTTAACGCTCTGCCTACCCCTAAAGGGATAAAAGTGTGATATATGTTTAAGTAGATACACCCACAGTCACCGCAGATCAATCAAGCTAATTTGGCGCCACATTAATTCACGACTGTCTATTATTTTCGTATTACAAAAAAATACATCACGTACCCCTTTGCGTATTTATTATCGACTAATAATAACAAAGTTACATATCCTAGCCAAATCTTTATTGAGAGTAGGACCTCGTAAACAAAGGCGGATCGTACACTTAACGCACGACGGAGCGCTAAAACATCGCAGCGGTCTGTCAGATCCATATTCGAAATGGCAATCCCCATACTAAACTCGCTCAACCGCTGTCGACGCATCGTCCGTCGAGTGCGGTTTTAGTATAGGGGGTGACGTTTTTGGTATGGATCTGATAGACTGCTTCGATATTTTAGCTCTCCACCGAGCGTTAAGTGTACGATCCACCAAAACGAGGACTTCCACACGTAAAGGCAAATCCGACATTAAACGCACGACGCTGCTAATTTTTAGCGCATCTGCAGTACCAACGAATGAACATGCGTTATTTGACGCATCCGTTGTTGCGGGTTCGTGCGTTGTACCTGCATGTGTTATCTCTATACATTGGACCCTTTTTGCACAAGTGCCCACTTATATTATAGGTCTCTCTTTGGATTGTTTCACTCAGTATTTTAGTGTTCAGCAGGCAGAGGATGTTGCTAAGTAGAAAACAAACTTATGGAATGTTTATTTGCATACATACATACATACATATATCACGCCTTTATCCCTCACGGGGTAGGCAGAGCGTTAACGTCCGTAAGGATACGGCCACCATCGCCACGACTGACATTTTTGAGGATTGTTTTCCAAGGTTGTTTCAGAAAACATGTGCATCACTATAGTAACAGGTTGCCAGCCTGTTGCCTAAAAATTGTAATACACCAATACTCTCGAGTCCCTTAGTCTCTTCTTACGACACCCGCGGGAAAGATGTGGGGTGATGCTATTCTAAGCCGGCATCACACGGCACAAAAAATAAATAATGAAGGCGCTTTTTTTCCTCCAAACAGCTGATTCTTGTCATTTAAACTGAATCGATTAACGATTAAACACTTTGACTAGACTAATTTAGATAATAATTGTACACGTCGCTGTTTCTGATGTGGTTTTAAGAGGCTCGTTGTCACAAACGTTTTTAAATTAATTATTTAGTAACAAATGTATTTCGATATTAGTAAAATACCAGCTGATATTATAATAATAGTCTACGTAAGACGGTAATCATTCCAACACTAATGTAATTTAAGAGTAAAAACTTATCTGCATAAAAGGTGTAAAAAAATCTGCAAACATTTTAAGGCCAGTCAATGAAAGTGCGGCAACTCGATTCGTAAAACGTTCGTTTTCGGTTCCGTGCACGAAAGTCCAAAACGACTGGTCTAACCACACGTTTTTAACTTCTTTTACTTGATGTTTCTATATTCAAAAATATGTGTGAAATTTTGAGGGTACATATGTTGCAATTGATAAGTAAAGTAGAACGTGAGACACAAGCGTAATAATTAGCAGCGTAATAATTGAGCTCCTGGGCAAGTTGTAGGTGCCCAAGGAATCATGTCATTTAAGGGATCAAAAATAAACTGGTTTATTATAATGTTATCTGGGGGCACGGCAGTGCCCCCGCCAAGTCGTTATTATTATTACATAAGGGACACTAATGGCTTACAATAACAATTATAATGTTAGCACAAATAACCAGCAAATATTGATCCCTTAATTGACAAGGCTGATGTGCTTCAGATAGTACCTAACCTTTAAATGATGGTGCGATGAAGCAAACCTACATATATCACGCCTTTTCCCCTTGCGGGGTAGGCAGAGCGCTAGCGGGCGTAAAAGTACGGTCGCTATCGCCACGTCTGACAAATATTGAGCGCCGTTTGAGATAATTTTTGTATCACTATAGGATTATATGATGAAGCATAATATGGCGCATGTCAGAAACCTTCTACTTGTAGAAGGCGGTTGAAATAATTCTGACACTAGGGTTCATCCGGTCGTTGGACGACTTGGTGACCCACACGAAAAGAGAGAGATAATATGGCGCATACTTAGGCGGCGTCGTTTCGCAAACAAAACGCTGTCCCCATTGACCCTTACAACAATGCGAATTTAAGCCGGGGCGAGTAAACTGACAACCTGTCATAAAAACATTTAGTCGGCCGTTTTCATAAGTTTATGGCGTGACATAAAATTGCACAAACCTTACTTATAATGGTGAAACGAAGCGAAACTAAGGGTTGCAATTTTAGGCAAAACGTTTTCGTAGATGTATTTATTGCCAAATGTTGTTTTTTAGCATTGTTTGGCCCTTTTGTGCAAAAACTTTATTCTTTTGTATTACTTTTTAGTTTTTACGATTAGAAAGCGTAGGCCTGCTTTCATGCACATTTTTTAACAGTTTAAAAGGTGTGCAATTTTGCAATAAAATAAATGTGTTTTTTACCTTTTTTTTACAACAGGTATAAACGAGAAACAAAATATCTGTTAAAAAAGTAATGTGAATCACTTGCAGGTACCTAAATACTGAGCTCTTTTTTTTCTCTTTTTTTTTTCGTGTGGGACATCGAGTCATCCAACGACCCAATGAACCCTATTGTCAGAGTTTTTTAACCACCTTCTACAAGTAGCCAGGCTTCTGACAAGGTTGGAGTACTTAGCGACCACTATATTACCCTACCTACGGGCCCGATTTGGCATACATACCTAGCTGGTTATGAATATCAGTACATTTAGCTTTACTTTGCTTAAAAAAATTGTGTTTATGACACGCGGGTATTTCCAACTAGTGATCTTAGGCGTCTATATGATGCCCCTTTTGATTGGAGTAAGCCAACTTGCTCCTTTTGCCTGGGACTAAACACAGAACAAGAAACAATCCTTGTTCAGCAACTCTGCGTAAAACAATACAATTTCTTCCTATTATTAGTGACGTCGAAAAACCTGTGACGTAGTTCGCTTTAAACCGTTTTAAAGCTCCTAGAAAACAGTAAATTTTGGCCAACAACCCTTTCTCTATGATTTACAACATAACAGCCCTTACCGTTACTTCGAAAGGGTTACAACTTAGAATATCTTTATTCTGTCGGTTTGTCCCGCTACCGGAGAAATGGGCTTATTTTATGCGGGATTCCTTTGTACGTAGAACAGTGGATTTCTTTTAAACAGTGCTCCAATTGTTCTTATTATCTGTTAGCTACTGGTTGAAGGTAGAAGAATAGTTTTATTGGGACACTTCTCACTCCTTGGAAAAACCATCTTAGGTGACTTCAATGTTGCGCCGATAATAAATTAATTTATCTTTGATGTCTTTATAAATTGTTTCTAATTTGGTTAAAGGTACAAAATCAGGTTGGAATAGGAAAGTATTTAATTCACAAAAGAGGTTCTTTTCAATATTATCTCTTCTTTCCATTAGGATCGGTCTATAATAAAATTTCTCACTATATGTAGTAGGTACCTGTAGCCCTATTGCTTTTCAGACACTTGGTAAGAATGACCAGTAATACTCGTAGGTAGACTGCTTAAATCTCAATTGGCAGTGCTGCTTGTCATATCTATCAATACTAATGTATGAGATAGTAATATTCTGTACCTACCTATGACGTCAATGATAACACAGTAACTATGAGGTAGATAAAACACGAAGATTGCTATGCACATTAAGTAATTTAAAATTAATATAAAAATTATCTGATCAGTAAATATCGTATGTGATAGTTAAGATAAAAGATAGGAACGGCTAGAAAAAGAATTATGACGCATTTGCAGCGGACAATATGGCGGAAGATTTGGTGCATTGATTTTGATAAAATTTAGACAAAAAATGTGTTTTAATGATTTCCACTCGAGTCGAAACTCACACATACCTACATGCGTAAAGTCTAGGAGCTGAATTCCGGATTATTTTGTTATGGCATTAAAGATTTTGGAGCAAATTGTTATGTTTATTTCAGGAAGTCTAAAACGCATCTTGACTAATTACGCAGATGAGTTCCAATGTGAACTTCAGATCCACATGACTCTTGTCTAGCATTATTTAGCTCCACACGTGTATATGTATAGCGTTCTTTTTTTAATGTAGTTAACAAATTTTTAATACACCGTAATTTTTTTTTGTGGTAAGGTCCGAAAGTGCATTCTACACGAGGTGTAGATACCTAATCTGTGGTGATAGTCTGTACTTATAAAATAAAGGCTGTTCGCATGCAGATCGCAAAACTAAAAAACTTTCCCCTAGAAACATTTGTTGTGAGGCTGTGTGGCTGTGAGACTTTAAATCGAGCGTTTATGTACAGGTGTATACCTTAATTATATTATGTATAAATTAATACATTAATTTAATATGCTATCATAACTATTAAAAAATTACTAAAAAGAAAGTAGCCGTGAACCCGCGACCCGCCATTTTACCTAACCCGGCCAAGTTCAGATGCCGCCGCATTAGCCGCACGATATTCGCATGTGCATGCGTTTCCTATTCGGCAGGGTTACGCAAGGCTCCGTTTCGAAATGTCAGGGTCAATAACCTGAGTTTTCGCGGTCGCGGTCGGAGTGAAAGGCTGTAACGCATGCGCATTTCCGGATGAAAACTATAGCGATCTAGCGATAATAGTTATGCGTTTTGTGGCCATTTTGTTTTCGTTTGAATTCGCTTTCCTTTATTAATGATAAGAGTAGTTTTGAAAAAATTAAATAAATTTCATTTAAGGACATGAGTTTTTCTCGGTATTATAATGAATACGGAATTTTCAGCATTATAAGGAAATCAGTTGTAAATGATTGTACGTACTCGTTCCTTCCCTATATTTATAGGAAACGACTTTTATACAAAATAATAGGCAGATTAGCTAGATTTTTAAAACCACAAGTATGAAGGTAATGTAAATTAGCCTGTGTAATGTTAATGAATAATTATGCATTCCGAGAACTAAAGATGATTCATCGATAAAAATCGTATTTAAAAAAATAACTAATACCTACTGCCTTATAGAAGCCTGCTACTTGTAGAAGGCGGTTGAAAACTTCTGACACTAGGCTTCATCGGGTCTTTGGACGCCTTGGTGTCCCACACGAAAAGAGAGAGACTGTCTAATTAATAAGTATATTTAAATAGAACTACATGTCTCATAATGCCGGTGTCTACTTAAATAAAAGTAGGTATCACGTTTTTCAGTGTAGCTTTTACAGACCTCAATCTGCACCCGTTATTAATCTTCTTTCGAATATTCGTCTGTAGGTACCTCTGAGGCCTGTGCCTCGAATTTTGCAGGCAGCGGCAGGATCTTCTACATACATTCAAATGGTATTCTGTATACATTCCAAGGTTCTCGAAAACAGCGGCGCGGGAGCGGGTAACAAGCGGTGTACTCGCTGTCAAGCGCGCCGCCCCTGCCGCCTGCTGCCCGCAAAATTCGAGGTAGAGGCCTAAGTCTGTGTTTGTTCTGACTTCAAAGTTACCTATGTCTATAGAAGCGTTTTTACGCAGGAAATCGATTCTGAATAATGAAGATGTCTGATGAAAATAAGTACATACTAACTAACTTATTTTAAAATATTAAATTGAAGTTAATTACTTAGTTTTCCCTATAAGAGCATACCTAATCAAGCAATCAATAAGTGGATTTTACCGTGGATTTTTATGGGATATGAAAAAAATAATTATTTTCTGTATTAATTTACCTTTTTGTAATTTTTTTCGTGTATAACTGGACTCTCCAGTGACATAATTCTGATAAAATAAATTAGATGACCCCGTCTAATCGTAGAAATAATTTAGAACTTGTAATTTAGACTATGTTTATAGGAAATTGCTAATATTTTAGTGTCAAGAAACATAAAAAAGATTCTTTCTTTTTTGTACGTTGAGCGGCTCTGTGGTATTTTTTTTTCAAATTCCCATAATAAAAATAAACACACAGAAGCTACTTGCGTCTCACGAAGCATCTCACAGGTACATGCGTTAGGCCTTTCTCACACTTTACACGTTGTGCTAAAATAACGCAGACCGCTGCGTTAAGGATGCGTTATTTTAGTTCTCCGTTGTGCATTAGATGTGGAAACCGCACTCACGCTTTTAGTTTAGGATTTAGGAATGACATTCCTATTTAGCGTTTTCCTCCATAGCTCAGTCGCGGAATTTAGGTTGGTTGTTAGATTATGATATCAAAGATTTCTTGTGCAAGTTGTCATATCTCATACAATAAACCATACGTGACTGTACAGTTGAAATACACAAATGAGTAGTTGTAACACTTTTAACCGTAACATAACGTAGCTAGGAATGTACGGATTTTTTACAATCAACTTTTACAACTTCATTCAAACTTCGTTTAGCGAGTATTTTAGTCTTTATATTAGGAATTTGTCTATTGTGAATTCGGTTTTTTAATGTTTTACGATATCCCTTCAATAAAAAGCTAAAGCAGTTTAGAAATGGCATCGGAAATTGCGATTTTGTTTGTTTTTTCTTCTATTTTAACAGTTAGAAAGTCCGCGAAGGGCTAACTTTCTACGTTTCTCCGAACGAAGTACTTTGTTGAGGTGTTTGACACCGCATGGCTTTCTAGTCGATAAAAAATATGGCAAATAATATTAGAAGGTTCCGACGTAGCTTGAAGAAGGTACAAAACACAATATTTTTTTATTAAATATAGGATCAATAGTCAACATACAAAAATGCATCTAGGTATCTATTTATTATATTTATTTAAGAAAACCAACAGTAGTATAGTGTTTTAAGTCAATTTTATCTTAAAAACTGCACTATTGCTTCGTAGCAGAAGGTGTTTAAAAAGTTCACTATGAAATTATCTATAGTCTTTATTTTATTTTTTAAATATGTTTGATAATGATGCACAATACCTAATTATCAAAAAAGTACACACGTAAAAATTCAAATGCCGTGTGATGCCGGCTTAGAATAGCATCACCCCACATCTTCCCGCGGGTGTGGTAAGAGGCGACTCAGAGACTCGAGGGTATTAGTGTACTACAATTTTTAGGCGACAGGCTGACAACCTGTCACTATAGTGATAGACTTGTTTTCTGAAACAACCTTGGAAAACAATCCTCAAAAATGTCAGACGTCGCGATCGCGACCGTACGGCCGTTAACGCTCTGCCTACTCCGCAAGGGATAAAGGCGTGATATATGTATGTGTATGTATGTATGTAAAAATTCAAATAAATTTTAAACATAGTCAAACTACATTAAGTAATGAAAGTGAACTAAAACATGCATGCATGCATGTATATAATATACTTACTTATTCACTTATCTACTTGTAACTACGCAGTCTTTTTTTCATGGACTGGATTTGTCAAAACCCTAGATGTTTTATTTTATTTAATAGGGACGCAAATGTTATTTGCATAGGACCGTATGCTCTACAATACACTTTGTGACTATTATTTTCAAGGCCAAAAATTAAAAATAATATGTTTGGACAATATTAATTTTTAATATTATGCAAACAAGCACATTCAAATAAAATCAACAAACATTCCTTACTATTCATATTTTATAGCACAGTGGTACGAAGCTTAGTTTTTTGGACAAGAATGCATCTTTGTCGGTGTTTTAATATTTTTATTGCGGTGTACTGACAGTAAAGGAATAATTTTAAAAATGGCGGGAGCTCATTGATTTCACGTTGGTTACATTTTGTTTTTTGTTTCTTTTTCGTACTTCTGTTCAAATGTCACCTGAAAACGTCATAGAACAATACTTAACTTTCCTTTAATAAATAAAATTAAAAAATAATAGTAGATTACGTACTTAGGTATGTAACCTATCAATAACAACCGAGGTTTTTTAACGCTCGAGCGGAGCGAGGGCGGTACCTTTCCGAGGTTGTTATTGATGTTACATCCGTGGTACGTATACTGCTTTACATATCGAATGAAAAGTGAGTAAAATAAAGCGGTAAATACAAAAAAACGATCCATAAATGATGAATGTATCGTCTGGTATTCAAATTGCACCACGAAACTTTTTTTTCTATGATTGAAAAATATTGAATTAATATGAAAGAAAAGTATCCTAACATAAAGTAGTAATTTTTTTTTATCGTAGGGATATTAGTCATTTTTGCTTTTGTTATTGTGATATTGAGTAATAATTCGACAAACTCATTTATTGAGGTTATAAAAATACAGATTAAAAATATAATTTCTGCGTTCAAGCAACACAATTCGTAGCGGCCAGTTCGAAATTTAAAATTGTATAAGAAATTGATTTTAACTTTTTAATTGCCGCGATTCTATTAGTTCTTTTTCTAGTTCCATATTTAAAATTACTTACAGGCTTAGTTTTAAAACCTCGCCTGTAAGTTGAACTTACAGGTCGTGTTTTTTGTCAGTAATGACCTACTTTCAGGGCATGAGATATGTAAAATAACATTATGATTGTGGACAATACTTCCATCAAACAGATTCCAATATTGCAATGTTACTACTGGCAATAACTTTCAGTCCAACTTTACCTGTCCAATGTCTTTCTCACTTTCTTTTTTGTAATTTAATTTATTACCCCCATGCGACGACCGATGTGGCCCAGTGGTAGTGCGACTGCCTTTGACGCAGACGGTCCCGGGTTCGATTCTCGGTGGGTCACTCACAAAGTTGATATTTATCACTTTGTGAATTTGTTCCCAGTCTGGTTAGGACATTGCGGGCTGAACCACCCGATTGTCCGTAAGTAAGATGGTTCCGTGTTTCGGATAGCACGTTAAGCCGTAGGTCCCGGTTGCTGTCTATGATCACTTAGACGGCGGTCGTTACACAACCATGTCAGAAGCCTGCTACTTGTAGAAGGCGGTTGAAAAATTCTGACACTAGGGTTCATCGGGTCGTTGAACGACTTGGTATCCCACACGAAAAGAAGAAGAAGAAGAAGAAGAACCCCCATGCATGGATATCGCTATTTTTTAATCCGTATCAGTTTAATCACAACAAAACTCATAAATTTAATAAATTCTTATCTGGCAACACTTACACTTATTAACAACTTTACTGTGTCACTGTTATAAACTTTGGCCACTTTACCGTTTCAACCCTTTCCTTGATTTATAACGCGCTATTATACAGCAATTATACAGCCACCCTTATACGACTGTTTTACAGCCCTTACGGTCAGTCGCCGTTATCTTGTCAAACAGTTCATTATACAGTTTGAGGCATTATGTCGGTTTGTATCGCTACTGTCTATGTGACGCTTTTATTATGTTTAAAAAATCCTTGACTTAGATATGAAATCCAAGCAGGAATTCAAGGGATTGCCATACGATAGGATGATAATGATTGTGTCTTTTGGGCATGTAGCGTCTAGTTTCTCATCAATTTTGAATTAAGCCTAAATGCTTAGGATAAGGAAAAACTAGGTAATTGGTGTAAGAAGGGGTTAAATGAGAAGACTTTTGTTCAATCATACCATAACCTATGTGGCTGTGCCAAATATGTGTCAGCATATAAAATACCTTTGTTTTGATTTAAAATTGTCAACTCCAGTTCAAAGTAATTTTATAATCGATAGTTTAATATACTTTGTTTTCTATAAACTACCTAGCCAATGTGCGAATGACATAACTCCAATTTTTATAAAAACACATACTATTAATATATCAACCCTAAAACCACTCCCCATTGACTTGAAAGTGACAAAATGCAATTTAATGAGTCATCGTGTCGCAGAATAATCCTTCGACAAGACATTTGTCAGCTTAATGACAATACAAGTGACTAACGGTGTCATTGTTGACTTGCCGAATGACAAAATGTAGAAATCCTCACAATTTTACATTAATCATTCCAAATGAAGGCAAAATTTTGTAAGGGCAGTGTCCATTTCGAAACGGCAAGGGTGAAAATTGTCTGTAACTTTCTTTGACAACGGCAAAGTAAATATTGACTACGCACAGGCGAGCCATAAAAAAAATTGCCGAGGTACAGTTTTACAAACGTTCCCGTTTATTATTATTGTGTCTAATTTACGACAGTGCGGGTGCACTGTGCTAACGGTATCTCAAAGCGGACCGCTTGTCTTGTGACCATGCACAGTGGTTCGGGTCCACGGTATTGTAAGACAAAAACTTTTGACAGTAATTTCGTAAAAAGATTACAATAACATTTTTGGTCAGTTTTATTGCGTGAAATTTTGACGGTGGCCGTTTCTCAAAATTCTATTGAATATGAATATTAGTTATCCTTTATAAGTAGCCGGGCTGAGATTGCAACAATGCGACGAATTTTTTCAGTACCTACCTTTTTTGTTTTGACCACTGTACACTTATACAGGTTTTTTCGGGACGTAATATTTTTGCATTTGAATTATGTATTATGTATTTTAGTGTAAAACCACTGCCACACCATGGGCACACCTTGCGATAACATTCAGCCATACTAAAATTAATACCTTCAAAAATATTGGATAATTTTTTGTCAGTACACACAGTAGCGGTTAACACGTCTGACCAGGCTAGTCAGAAGACGCTGGTTCGAATCCCATCGGTGGCGTAAATTTTTTCGCTTGTTTCGTTTTTGTTAACTTTCCAACAAAAAGTTAACATCAATATCTAGTGTTTGATTAAAACACCAAGTATTCGAAAATTACTATCTTGTGGACATTTCTACAAAAATAGTAAACATTCAGTACACAAACTTTGTAGGGTTTCTACCAACCCGAAAACCCTATGACCTACTAAAATCCCTGAAAAAGGATTACCCCGAAATATTACCTATGTGATAAATGGGTCGGTTTACTCCCTCGGTCGTTTCCTACGACCCCCACTGTAAGAGAGAGGGTGGTGCTATTTTACTACGCCGGCAACACACGGTCACTACAGGCATAGTGCTTAGGTAATTTCTAAATTTCCTTTATTTAATCATTCTTTAGTTTGCCCTATCTATCTAACCCAACTAACGCGCCATAAATTTCTCCGATCCATTTCACCAGTACATATTACCAATGGAAAAATACAGGTCATTATACGGTCAAATCGAGTTACATTACAAACAACGAGGTGGAATTATGATTGTGACGTAAGGGGCTCTCAGCGGTCCAGAAAAACAAAAAGATTTGAATACATTTCCAAATGAGGTAGCTAATCGGGGAAAAAGGTTTATCAAAAAGTAATGCGAGGCGAATCGCACACTTACCGCACGAAGGAGCGCTAAAATATCGCAGCGATCTGTCGGATCTATACTAGAAACGTCACTCCCCATAGTAAAACCGCACTCGACGGACGACACTGCGATAGCGCTGCATCGACAGCGGTTGAGCGGTTTTAGTATGGTGATTGACATTTCTAGTATGGATCTGAGAGACCGCTGCGATGCTTTAGCGCTTATCGTGCGTTTGGTGTGTGATCCGCCGGGTTCAATGACTTCGAAATATGAAAAAAAAATATCCTACCTTACAAATTTCCTCGCATGTAACCATACACACCTTCCTTTTCAATCACATACAATATACATACAGCCAAATTACGCCTATATCCCTCGCGGGGTAGGCAGAGCGTTAACGACACCAAAATTATTGTCGTTACGTTTGACAATATTTGAGGGTCGTTCCTGATAAGAGTCACTCTATATTGTGTTTAAAATAAAAAAACCGCACGAAATCCGTTGCATGTTTTGGGTTGAGCTAACAATGTCCATGACAGACGGACAGAGAAACGTGAAATGATGAGAATATTATGGAACTCTATATTTGACTGTGAATTGTCTGGTTAGTAAAAAGAATAGTTACACGTAAGTCATACGTAAGGACTGAAAGTCCGCAAGCTTCTATAGCCGCACACGCATTCTAAACGGAACGCCAGTATTTTCCTAACATGATGTATAAAAATGTTGTCCGTGTGGTGCCGGCTGAGAATAGCATCATCTCAATTCTACCCGTAAGTCAAGGGAATGGGAAGTAGCGTTCTCTGTGAATGCATCATCTTACATCGCGCTCGCCAATCCGCCTGCCAAGCGTGATGTGTATATCTGAATAAAATGTTAGCCTCCTCCTTAGTAAAGTAAGTAGAACTCTATTGATTTTCCGAACTAGCAAATTGACAGTCATTAATTCGCAAGTGGCGCCGCCTGTCTGAAGTCACCGCACCCGAATAGAAATAGGTGAGATATTCACCTCAGGGGTAGACAACCTTTACATAATAACTCTACCTACCTATAAATATATATGTTTTAGGTACGAATTTGTCAAACACAAATTGTCTAATAGGTGAATTACGAGTATGTACACAACAAAATGTATGGAACAAACAGAACTATTTGCGTAAAATTATTGAACAAAGTTTCTCATATCTCTAATTCACACGGCACTATTCGGCCTATCATTACGTTTTTCTGAAGAGTTTCATTCAATAATAGGTAATTGTCTAGTTGCGGTTACGATTGACATAAACTAGGCCGTCGTTCAAGAAAACGCGTTTAATAAATACATACACATACACATATCACGTTTTGAGCCCTTGCGGGGTAGGCAGAGCAATAACGGCCGTTAAAATACGGTCGCTATTGCCACGTCTGACATTTTTGAGGATTGTTTTCCAAGGTTGTTTCAGAAAACATCATCATTAACAGCCTATTGTAGTCCACTGCTGGACATAGGCCTCTCCTAAAGCACGCCACTGAACCCGGTCTTCGGCTTTACTCCTCCAGTCACTGCCCGCAGCTTTGCGTATGTCGTCGCTCCACCTTGCCACAGGGCGTCCTGCGCTACGTTTGCCGATACGCGGTCTCCACTCAAGGACCAGCTTACCCCAGCGGTTATCGGTCCTTCGGCAGATATGACCAGCCCACTGCCACTTCAGCTTGCTAATACGTTGAGCTATGTCGGTCACTCTAGTTCTCTGTCGAATTACTTCGTTTCGGATACGATCCCTTAGAGAAACCCCGAGCATAGCTCTCTCCATAGCTCGCTGAGCGACTTTCAGTTGGTGGACCAGTCGTACCGTGAGTGTCCACGTTTCGGCTCCGTATGTCATGACAGGTAGGACGCACTGGTTGAAGACTTTCGTCTTAAGGCATTGCGGTATTGGCGACGAAAAGACTCGACGGAGTTTTCCGAATGCTGCCCAACCCAGCTGTATTCTTCTCTTGACTTCCTTCTCAAGGTTGTTTCTACCTAGTTGGAGCGTTTGCCCTAGGTAGACATACTGTTGAACAACTTCGAGTTGGATTCCATTTACGGCAATCGGTTCCGGATCAACGTGTTCGTTGAACATGACTTTGGTTTTATCCAAATTCATCCGGAGACCGATGCGGCGAGAAGAATCAGCTAGGTCATCCACCATTCGTTGTAGGTCTTGCAGCGTTTCTGCCATAATGACGATGTCGTCTGCAAATCGTAAGTGAGAGATGTACTTGCCGTTTATATTAATACCACGACCTTTCCAGTCCAGCGTCTTAAACATATCCTCCAGAGCGTTAGTGAACAGTTTCGGGGATATGACGTCCCCCTGTCTCACTCCTCGATGGAGATGGATAGGTTTAGTCCGCTGGTCCTGTACTTGTACGGTCATTGTGGCGGCTTCATACAGACATCTCATCACTTCGATGTATCGCCAGTCGACTTGGCAACGCTGCAAAGACTCCAGAACAGACCAGGTTTCGATGGAGTCGAAAGCTTTCTCATAGTCCACAAACGCTAAGCACAGGGGCCGATTGTACTCTTGAGACTTCTGTACAATCTGCCGTACCGTGTGAATGTGGTCTATGGTGCTATAGCCCCTTCGAAACCCGGCCTGCTCGGGAGGCTGAAACTCATCGAGTCTTCGCGCAAGACGGTTCGTGATGACCCTGGAGAACAGTTTGTAAACATGGCTCAAAAGCGAAATCGGGCGGTAGTTCTTCAATAGGGTTTTGTCTCCTTTTTTGAAGAACAGTACCACCATGCTTCTGTGCCATGCCTGCGGAGTTCTCCCATGGAAGAGAACGGAGTTAAAGAGCTGTTGGAGCTGTTCCAATAAGGGAGTTCCTCCAGCTTTTAGGAGCTCTGTCGTGATCCCGTCCTCCCCTGGGGCTTTTCCATTTTTTAACTGTTTCAGGGCCATTTCGATCTCGTCTCGGCTGATCTCGGGCAGGTCCTCGGTGAAGTGGCGTGTGAGGGTGGCTCTGCAATCCTCAGTTTCGGGTACGGGCTTTGAAGCTTGCGAGGCGTAGAGCTTGCCATAGAAGTTTTCCACTTCCGACAGAACCTCCGGCTTGGATCAGAAAACATGTGTATCACTATAGTGACAGGTTGTCAGCCTGTCGCCTAAAAATTGTAACACACCAATACTCTCGAGTCCCTTAGTCGCCTCATACGACACCCGCGGGAAGGAGGTGGGGTGATGCTATTCTAAGCCGGCATCACACGGCATTTAATAAATACATTGTAACATTGGCAGATTAAACACTTCTTCTGGAAAATTATACCGAGGCCTGGTGCCCTCCCCAATAGGCATACAGCTTTGCTCCACTAGACTACTAAACTTATGTGCTGGGCAAAATAACTGCAGGTATATTGGTCTCCAGATATATTAATGCATTGTCATATTGTATACATACAGGATGTTGGGAAAAGTACTAACTTCCTTTTAAGGGATGAACCAGCTCTGAGACTGAACAACTTTCCCCAAGGAACGTAGGTCATAATATGATTTATTTTTTTACTTCACGTATGTGTAACCATTACATATCAGTTGGTACATTTGGTATGGGAGGTCTAACCTTTTTGTCTTATTTTGATCTATGTACCTTGGGGAACGTTGTTCAGTTTCATGGGCTGGTGCATCCCTTGAAAGGAAGTAAGTACTTTTCCTAACTCCCTGTATTTCTAAATCTAATGATTTTTCTCTGTGTTCACGTTTAATAGGTTGCGTACTCCTGATTTTCCTAATCGGATCGTTCGAACGGGGTTCATTAACACTAAGGATATCGCTTTACGATAGTTCTCGAAACCTGTACCAATGTTTGGAGATTAGACATACCTACGCCGTGTGATGCCGGCTTAGAATAGCATCACCCTATTTCTTTCCGTCGTAGAAGCCGATTAAGATGACTCCCCGTTAAAAACACTTTCAGTATCTGTCGCTTCAATCGGATATTTCCGATAAATTACGTTTTCATCGAGTTAAGGCGATCGTGCAGCTGGAAATTTTCATACAAAAAGCGTTAACGTTTTTATCATACTTACCGGTAACCAATTGTTTTGATTTTTAGGTATTTTATTTAAATTCACAAAAACTAGGTTTATACGTTTTTATTTTTTTGATATATATTATAGTTTCAGAAATAATGAGGCACAAAAGTACACTTTTTTGATACTGAAAAACCCTCATGTTTGAGTGGGGTTACTTACGAAATTGTACAAAATTTGCTCAAAAACGAAACGTATAAACCTAGTTTAGTTCCTTCCTAAGCGATCAAGACCAAAATTATAGAATTTGGTTAAAATTTAGGGGTAGGGAAACGTTAGGGAAACGTTAACGCCCGCACCTTGATTTTACTCTGGTTTCGAGGCGATTTCTCAGGAAGCCTGCTACCTGTCCCTATCGCACATTAGGGTGCTTGCCGCGTGGCCGTCGAGACAGCACATAAAATTTGAAAAACGCATTTCGCTCGCGCCATGTCTGTGAATGATACTCTTAAGAACTTTGTAGGTGATGGGAGCAGCACCTAGCCTCGATAGGCGTCTGTTTAGCAACAGCTTTAGTTACTAGCATAGTACTAGCACTACTTTTATTGACGGTCAACGTTCAGTCTACCCTGTAACAGATAAACCTTTTTAGTTTAGGTGAGTAGATACGTGCTGAAAAACACTTACCTCATTATTTCGATGACCAATTCCCTCTGACTAACCGTCTACGCACCACCAAACCATTGAAGAATGTTTTACATAACTTTATGAATGAAACGAAAACTGTGACTCACCGGCCGACTATCGCTCTGTCGTAACCGTAGTAAGTGTAGTAAACACTGTGTCGAAACAATTTGTAAACAAGATCATTCAATGGTGAATGAGACCTTCGGAGATAGGATCTAAGTCAAGGCAAGGCTAGATCGCAAGAGTGCGACCCGGACCATAGACGCATGTACGTACGTAGTCTGGCTATAAAGTCGTGCATTAAATAAAATGGAACGAAAAAATTTGCATGGAAAATTGTTGCCATATTACGGCGTTACCTGTCAGATTTGACAGATCGCGAAGAAAGTAGCGCTCTCATCTCATACAATTATTCAATTACCATCTGGTAGATTGTTATTGTTTTTTTACGGCTAAATAGATGTCGTTGCAGAATTCTATACAGATCGATTTATCAACCACAAAACAAAAATTTATATGAATATACATACCTACTCTTCTTCTTCGTGCCGTGCTATGTGTACCTACTCTGTCTGAACCCGATATCTTCAGATTGAAATAAACTACATGAAAAAAAAAACTTCTATGAAACTTTCCTTAAGAATTGAAATATACATGATTTTTTCCTTGAAAATCCGTAGATATAGGCATTTAACAAAACACGCCATAAGCCACATAGACCAAAACCACCCAAAACTACTTACTAATTCAAAGCCCAAAGTAATGACATTATCGTTGTATGACGAAACTTGTTTACTGACATCATCAGCATCGCATGATGCCGGTGGTAGAAAGTTGCAGTGGTTGCATTGACTCAAGTTTCCATCGGGTCGTTCGTTTACTCACTGCCCTAATAGACTTTTAGAAATTACCATGCCGTGTGGTGCCGGCTTAGAATAACATCACGCCAATTCCACCCGTGAGTGTATTTTTTTTCTAATCTAAGTTGTTAGGTCAATTTTTTATAAGATAATTATATGTATAATAAATTAAAGTTGGTTCCTCATAATAATAATTAAAAAAAATAAGAATAAATAATTCATCCAGGGAATAGACAGCAGCGTTTCCTGTGAATTTAAAATCTTACACTCGCCAATCATCCCGCCAAGCGTGGTGAGTACGGTAATACCCCCCAAATAGGAAGCCCTTGTCCAGCAATGGGCTGTCGCACGGCTTATCAAGGTGATTTTTTTTATCATGTATTGTATGTACCTACGTTTAGTGTAGGTTCTACAACTCAAATATATCGCATGCTCACCCACACCGCATTTTGCCGGGATAACTTTATTAATTAACTAAAGGAATTTACGAAATCGCATACGAAAACAGTAGGTAATATCGTCCGGGGCCTAAAAATAAACGGTAAGTATTAGAATGTCAATTCCTCTAACCAAAACAACAAATTCGAATCATGATGAAACTTGTTTACGAGTTGCCGGCGTCGCGTGATGTCGGATGTTAGTTGGAAAAGTGGTCGCGCAACAGGAAAAATTCAAGTCGACTGTTGCGCAACAGTTTTCCAATACTGACGCGCATTCTTAGGCAGAGATTTCGATTCTATAGGTACCTCTACTCTACTCTACTATTTCTCTCTATTTTACTCTTTCTCTTTTTTGTGCGGGACACCGAGCGAGTATAGGCAACAGGCTGACAACCTGTCACTATGGTGATAAACAAGTTTTCTGAAACTACAGAACTTTCTAGTTCTGTGTCTGAAACAACCTTGGAAAACAATCCTTTAAAAATGTCAGACGTGGCGATAGCGACCGTATTCTTACGGCCTTTAACACAAGTGGTTTAAGCGTGATATATGTATGTATGGGCACCGAGTCATCCAACGACCCAATGTAACCTAGTGTTAGCGTTTATCAACCACCTGCTATTTACTCTATGTATCGACGAACTGCCTAAGCATGAAGTATAGACTAGAAAGAAAAGATATTTATTTATTTGTTTGTATATATTTGGAAGATTTATTTTATATGCAAAAAATGAAACATTACAATGCTATCGCCTATGAACAAATCGCCACTGACAAAATATAGCTGAAAATACTCCACAAAACTGAACAATCTTCCCCAAGGAAAAGTCCCCGAAAGTTGATCAAATAAATAATAGAATCGATCGTTTCCAATCTAGATATTTTTTTGCATAAAGCTGTCATGAGACAGAATAGGGATGACCCTATTCTGAGTTTCTGTTACATACATATTTACATAAATAAAAATGTAGTAAAAAAAAAACAGAAAATAATTCTACCATTTACTTTTCACATGCAATTATGTGCTTATACCAAGTCTTTTATTAACACTCGTGAGTGCCGAAACAAAATACCAGCCTGAATACTTGCTGCCATTTGAGGGGAAACGTCGATACCAGTGGCGCCTTTAACAAGAAAAAAACGAGCAATATATGTTTTTGGAATTGAAACTGTAACCTGAATTTGACTTACATTGTTTTCTTTTTTCTGCATAATCATAAGAAAAGAATGCTTAAAGAATAACTTTGTCAGCCTCAAATAGTGACAATTACTATAGTCATAGAAATTATTTTGATCAATCAATTTAATAATATTTTTTGGAAACATTTATTCAGTTCGTATTTGCTAATTAACAGCAGGTTAATAAGAATAGCTTTCACGATAGCGACTCTTGAGCCGATGTAAGTGAATAAGAAATGACCCCCAAATTTCAACTTTCGTGCCAAGTTCGCGTCTGCACGTTTCAGACCCTAGGCACTAGTTTCGCTGCTGTAGCATGGTAAGTATACCTTTCAAGACAGCTACTCTTGCGCCAATGTAGGTGAAAGAGGAATGACCCCCGAATCAACTTTCGTGAATTCGTACCAAGTCTGCACGTTACAAATGCTAGGCGCTAGTTTCGCCTCTGTTTCACCTTTCACGATACCCACTATTGCGACGATGTAGGTGAAAGAGGAATGACCCCCGAATTTCGACTTTCGTACGCGTCTGCACGTTTCAGATGCTAGGCGCTAGTTTCGATGCTGTTGCACTTTAAGTATAGCTTTCACGATACCCACTATTGCGACGATGTAGGTGAAAGAGGAATGACCCCCGAATCAACTTTCGTGAATTCGTACTAAGTATGGCGTCTGCACGTTTCAGATGCTAGGCGCTAGTTTCGATGCTGTTGCACTTTAAGTATAGCTTTCACGATACCCACTATTGCGACGATGTAGGTGAAAGAGGAATGACCCCCGAATCAACTTTCGTGAATTCGTACTAAGTATGGCGTCTGCACGTTTCAGATGCAAGGCGCTAGTTTCGATGCTGTTGCACTTTAAGTATAGCTTTCACGATGACAGAGTTTGCTCGTGATTATATTAGGTTTAAGGAAATAAAAAATAAAATAAAAATTACGAAAAATTTTGCATAGGGCGCAGATTTGAATCAGGGACAGTGGAGTACACGAACTATATCGAAATAATACACTATCTTTGCTTGATAACTTCTTGACGAATATACCTGAAGACAGTTTTACTATTCCGCAAGTTGATTTTAATGGGCTGTCGGATGGTCATGCAGCAATTATTACTACTCTAACTGTTGATGATACACATCGGTCAGAGCACAATAATCAGAGTATTGCCTATGAGATTAGGTCTTACACAGAAAAAAACAAAAGCACATATAGTAGGAAAGTACTTGATGTTGACTGGCTTAGTTTGGGCTTAAACAAATTTCTCAAACAATTCTGTAATGTTCATAAAACATGTTTTAAAAGGAGGAAGAGGCTAATTAATATAAATAAAATTAAGAAACTAAATTGGGTAACAAGAGGCGTTAGGACAGCGAGTTTGATGAAAAGAGTTATGTGTGTAAAAAATAATTGTCACCCTAGTGTCGCCAAATATCGCGATTCGTATCTAAGAATTTATAGGAGAGTATTACAAGCAGCTAGAAAACTAAAAGTCCAAGCGGAAATTGAAAAATCTGGTAAATCTATGAAATCTATATGGAACGTTGTGAATAAACACAGAAATTTAAAATCTAAATGTAATGAAAATGAATACCTTTTGCTAAAAAATAACAATAAGGTAATAAGTGATCCGCAAGAAATTGCGAATACTTTTGCTGATAATTTTGAAATAGGGACTGACGTTACCACTGGGAACTTGAATGAAGCTATAGAGTATCTGGAAAAAAACACAATTAGAATAAACCATAGCATTACCATTGGAGAAACAAACGCAAGCGAGGTCATCAAAATTGTAAAGTCTATGGAAGCAAAAAAATCTTGCGGTTATGACGACATACCAATAACCATAATTAAAGACAACATAGGCGTACTGGCTAAACCTTTGGCACACTTAATTAATGTCTGTTTTAGTCAGAATATTTTTCCGGATCAATTAAAAATCGCACGCGTAATACCGATCTTTAAAAAAAATAAACGATCTGATCCAAAAAACTACAGGCCAATATCCTTGCTCCCTGTTTTGTCAAAGATCCTTGAGAAAATAATTAAGATTAGGCTTTGTCAGCATTTGGAGTCAAATAAAATACTGAACCCTAGACAGTATGGATATCAACAAGGCGTAGGTACAGGTGATGCTATATATAGGCTTACAAGTGATGTAGTAAGTGGTCTTAATATAAAAAAAAGAGTGGCAGGAATATTCTTGGATCTAAGCTCAGCATTTGACTTGGTGGACCATGCGATATTGCTCTGCAAGCTCGAACACTATGGAATCAGAGGAGGACCACTAGAACTTTTTGAGTCCTACTTAAAAAACAGAAAGCAGTATGTTGAGATAAGATCAATAGTGGATTCTAGTGAAAAACTAACGAAGTCAAAGTTGACCAATGTATCACGAGGTGTGCCGCAAGGCTCCATACTGGGACCTATTTTATTTATAATTCTCATTAATGATTTGATTAGTTATTTATGTAACACTATTCCCGACATTAAAGTCGTAGTCTTTGCAGATGACACTAATGCCATCCTACATGGTGATGATATAGAAGATTTAAATATCAAAGTAAATTTAGCCCTGGAAGCTTTTCAAAAGTGGTTCTCCGTTAATAATCTAATTATTAATGTAGAGAAAACTAATATCATTTTATTCAAATCGACGTCAAAAAAATCCGATAACTTGAATATATTTATGGACGGAAAAAAAATAGAGCTTAAAAGTTGTGTGAAGTTCTTAGGTGTACATATAGATAACCTTCTGAATTGGAAGGATGAGCTAAATGATATCGAAAATCGTATAAGTTCTGCATGCTATGCACTTAGATCTCTTAGAGATGAGATAACTGAAAAACAACTTCTTAATGTATATTATGCCCTCGTTGAATCAAAATTAAGATACAGCATAAAATTTTGGGGAAATAGCTATAGGTATAATGAGGATAAGGCGTTCCGTATACAAAAAAGAGCTATTAGAACAATAGTGAGAATACCACCTTGGGAATCTTGTAGGGAACACTTTGTTAGACTTGGCATTTTGACAGTTCCAAGTTTGTATGTTTTTGTCCTACTGGTGGACTTTAAAAGACAATTAATTAAGCAGGAATCCATCGGTGAACGAATATTAAGAGAGAACACTCGAAGGAAAGATGTTCCAAATACGATAACACCGCGGCTTAATGTTGTCAAGCACAGTAGTGAGTATAATAAAACATATCTGTTCAATTTGTTGCCAGTGGAACTAAAGGGAAACGTCACACTCTGTAGCTTTAAAAAACAACTTAAAACTATTTTGTTAGGGGAGTGTTTCTACAGAGTTGCTGATATTTTTGACTATTTTCGTGTTCGTAAATATTAACAGATAAAGTATGATGAAATAATAACAGATAGAATGTAATTTTTGATAATAATCATTTTTTAATAAATTAATAATTTTAGGCATGATTTAAATAATTAATTAAATAAATTGTAAATTTTATTGTATTGAATTAAATTAAGATTAGATAAGATTATTGAGATGTTAAGATTGTATGATATTTATAGGTTAAGTTATTTCAAACACAAATTGTATTTGTTAATGAATAAATAATATGAATGAATATGAACTATTTTACAAAATGTATCCAAGCCAAAGTCATTCCACATAGGACGCTGTCATTTTTTGTCATCGTTTTAACAACGCATGCCGTGTGATGCCGGCTTAGAATAGCATCACCCCATATCCTTCCCGCGGGTGTCGTAAGAGGCGACTAAGGGACTCGAGGGTATTGGTGTATTACAATTTTTAGGCGACAGGCTGACAACCTGTCACTATAGTGATACACATGTTTTCTGGAACAGCCTTGGAAAACAGTCCTCAAAAATGTCAGACGTGGCGATAGCGACCGTATTCTTACGGCCGTTAACGCTCTGCCTACCCCGCAAGGGATAAAGGCGTGATATATGTATGTATGTTTGTATGTTTTAACAACGTTTTATAAAATGATAAAAACTTTTGAGCAGGTTCAATCTTTGAAATATTCCGATAAATGTTTCTCATATTGTGTGGCTTAGAAGAATAGCATCACACCATTTCTTTCCCGCAGGTATCGTAAGAGGCGACTGAGAGAGTCGATGGTTACACGTCTATTAAAATGCGACAGACTGACAACATGTCACTACAGTGATTCGCGAATCTTCTGAAAATGTCTTCACTATTTGTCAAATTATCAGACGTGGCGATAACGACCGTATTTTTACAACAATTAACGCTCTGCCTACCTCAAAAGGTACAATATGAATAAATATGAGTATGTGTATGTATGTGTATGTTTTCATCATCATCATCAGCCCTTACTACCTTACTAAACCTAAACCTTACTACCTTATTAAACTCCGAAAGATTTCTGCGCTAAGCACAGTCGATGAGGAAGGAAGTAAGACCGATACTTAAATTTTTTCTCGTAAATTCTTAACCTGAATCCACTTGCCATTTAAGTATAGCTTTCTCAAAACGTCAGTCGCTCTTTTCGGCTGCAAAGTAGGTGAAAGACGAACGACCGGCGAATGAGAGACTTTCTTACTACGCCAATGCCGGGCCGAGTGCCGTGTGGTGCCGGCTTAGAATAGCATCACCCCTTTTCCATTTCCATGGGTTAATCCATGTCCAGCAGTGGGCAGCTGTGACTGTAGAAGTAGTAGTACTCCAATATTGTTGATCGCTTAGGAAATAGCCTTGAACTTTAAATGAATATTTTTTTACACTCTTTCGGGTATGATTTAAGCTGTCAACAATTTAAGTAGTTTTCTGTTTCCTTAATAACAGAGTTTGTCCCCAAAATAGTAAATTTGTCACCGAAATCTAGTCATCCAACATTGTAAAATCAGTTCCACTAAAAATGACCTAAAATCATGGAGTAATAGGGTGTATTACAAACGCAGCGCTATCGCAGCGTTATCCGTCGAGTGCGGTTTTAGTATGGGGAGTGACGTTTGTAAGAATCTGACAGCCCGATGCGATATTTTAGCTCTCCGTCGTGCGGCAAGAGTGCAATCCGCCTAAAATAATATTTTGCACACACGACAAAAAAAAATTAAAATGTTTGAAAAACGTTACCGCAACTTTCTTCCCTCCCCGGTCAGTGTCCCTTTCTGTTTTCCCTCTTGTGACTTGCGTAGGTAAAATCTGCTCTAGGTGAAAATCTTAACACCTGCCCACCTATTCTTGGTACAGCTTTCACAAGGCTCATATGGTAGCAAGTTGCTTTTGGCCGTGCCAATGTAGGTTAGAGTTCGTTGACCGCCAAACTTCGACTTTCATACATATTGCGAGACAGGTCCTACCTACTGAGACTCTCTGTCGTTCTTAACAAAGAAGTTTCTAGAATCTTTTGATTTATAGGATGAAAGTTCAGACGATTTCCCATTTAAATTATCTCTTTGGGTTTTATTGAGTGGGGTTTTAGTGCGGGTTTATCCTATTAATTTCAGTAGTTTCTTTGTTCAGAAAATACTGTGGAAAGGCCTCTTAAAATGTCATGGCTATAGACGTAATCAAGATCCCCCATTGTACCGACATTCCCTTCATACACGCCCACTCTCTTAAGAGAAAACCGAATTTTCCCCACTTAAAATTCTCCAAGTTCAACCATTTACCAGCGCAAAGTGCAAAGATAACCTACCAAATTACGAAGACCACTATTATCTTTACTGTCTCTACAATACTATGACAACTTCTCGCGGCCGGTTGCTATAGGCAAATTGGGTGAAAGGTGAACGAACCCCGAATCATTTCGGCGGACGTTGACTCAGTGCGATTACAGTGCTATCCTATCATTGGCCAAATTTCGAACAGATCGAAGTTCGAATCGGCGGCGTTCTTTATTTGAAATATTTCAAGTGGCGATGACTTTGCAAGTGCAAGCGGAAGTTAGATTTCTAAACAAATAGTTTCCATCAAAATACAGACAAAAGTATAGAATGTAAGGAAAAGATTCCACCTGTACATCTTCTTCTTTCTTTTTCGTGTGAGACTATAAGTCATCCAATCCACACACACACAAATCACGACTTTATCATCCAATCCAATCTACATTATACCTTAATCGATAGGAAGGTAAACTCTTAAGTAAATGTTTGCAGTAATATTTCCTTGAAAAGAGATCCCACCAAAAACATTTTCATGACAAAATACTGCAAACACGAGTGAAAAAGACATCAGATCTCAAATAGAGCCAAGCTTCTAAATAAATACTTAAGCCCACCAACTCCAATTTCATAAACTCTACATCTTAGATAAAATTAATATGGCGCATCTTGGAGGGCAGGGACACTTTTTAGGTGCATGGAATGGTTTACGCATTGAAATATTTTTCGTATTTTTAACAAACCTAATGTAGAATGCTGCGTAGAAAAGCGTGAAAATTATCACCATAGTAACAAATCTATTTTTAGGATATGCGCATATTTATCTAGTTGTGGAAATGAACAAGATTTCCAAAAGTGTCGCATTCAGATCACGTGAATGAAGTCAATGACCTGAAGGAATCGCTTCAGGTAAATAACGATCCTGAAACAACGGCCGTTGACCTTTCGGCATCAATTTGTTTCTCTTAACTTAAATTGCGGTATCAATTTCCGTCCAATAGGTTTAGAAGAGGGTTGAAGATGATCGCGACTAAGATTTTTGAGGCAATATGAGTGTTATCCGTCAAAATAAGGCGATAATTTAAAACATGCCGCCTATTTAGGCGGCATTCCTTTCCATTTGGAAAGGAATGGTTTTTAAGCATGGTATGACTAAAATATCTTCTGTGGTTTCCTAAACCTATTGGACGGTGAGGACAGCGCTATTTAACTTATGAGGAATTTACAGAATTGGCACTTCATCTAATGGACAAATAATATTCAGCCGTAATTTTTCGCTATAGAATAACTCATTAGCAGTTGGTAACCTAGTGTCAGAGCGGTGGAACAGTCTATAAGTCCCGAGTTCAAATCCTGGCCCACGCTACCGTTTTTTTTTTTTACATTTTTTTTTATCATTTTTATTTTTTATATAGTTCAAATATTCTTCCATCAGGGTTCATCGGGTCGTTCGACAACTGAATAGCCCACTCTATTATGAACGAGTTTCGCCCGCCCACGTGGCAGAATCGCGCACTTTCTACCGCGTGCGCATGCGTCGTTCGAAAGTCGCGGCCGAGACTCTGAACGTGAACTTGGTTGGTGCGCTTGTGCTCGCGATTCGGAGGTCACGGGTTCTGCCCCTAATGGTCCTAGTTTGATTCTTTGACGTTTGTACTAAGTATTGCTGTGTGATGCCGGTTTAGAATAGCATAACCCCATTTCTTTCCCGCGGGTGTCGTAAAAGACGACTAAGAGACGCGATGGTTTCACGTGTACTTATTAGAACTTTAGGTGACAAGCTGACAACCTGTCACTAAAATGATACTCTTATTATCTGAAACGGCGGCCCTCAATATTTGTCAGACGTGGCGATATCAACTGTCTTATTACGGCCGTTATTGCTCTGCCAACCTATCGTTATTTTTTCTTTTTTTTTTATTAATTCGAAAACGGCTCCAACAATTTTCTGGAAATTCCTTATGTAGGGTTTTTCGAGGTCAATAAATGAATCTAATTAATTTAAGTTCCCAAAATACGTTATTTTACTCGTTTTTTGGGTTTATTTCGTCGGACGTGGCGACAGCGACCGTATTTTTGCGGCCGTTAGCGCTCTGCCTGCCCCGTAAGGGATAAAAGGCGTGATATACAGGGTGATTGGAAAATTGATGCATTCCTTTCAAGGGATGGACCAGCTCATGAAACTGAACAACTTTCCCCATGGAACATAGGTCGAAATAGGAAAAAAAATTTTGGTCCTCCCATACAAATTGACTTTAGTCAGTCGGTAATTTTGTATGGGTGAGCCAATTTTTTCTTTCATTTTTCGAACCATGTTCTTTGGGGAAAGTTGTTTAGTTTCATGAGCAGGTTCATCCCTTGAAGGGAATGCATCAATTTTCCAAACACCCTGTATGTATGTTCCGGGTTTTCCAAACTAACAACGCCAGACTAACAACTAAAAAACTACTGAGCTCGGTCCACCAGCTGGTTTATTATGGAAGTTTCTATACCAGACGATGTAGAAAGTTCACTATTCGTGGGCAGGTGAAACTGATGTTTGCTCTGCTCTGTGTGCTAATAGCTATGTGGGTAGCGAATCACGCCTTTGCTCCTTAATGGGAAGGCAGACAATTATAGGTTTTTGTCACGAGAAATATAAACAGTATCTATTTAGGACATAGGCAAGAGGGTACAAAATTACAATATAATACAACAAAATTGAAACTATATATTTTTTTGTGTCAAATTTTATTGCGGAACTTTAAATTGGTAAATATCAAACATTTTTTTACTGTCTGTCATCATATCATATCTTCAATCTAAAATGGAGACTTTTCTATCAGACCGTATCTGACAGATCTCGAGCTAGTTTATGGATTTATGATGTCATACCAGATGGCGTTGGGTTAGGTTTAAACTTTGTCGTTTGAGTTATATTGATAGTCAACTAGACAAAATACATCCTTGGAAATAAACTACCCTACCTTTGACGTGCTAGATCATTTTCCATTTTAAATAGGTAGGAAACAGAGTGATAGGTGATATCGTGGCCAAAATAAAAGTCATAAAAATACTTATACAGTTACTTTTTATAAGTTAATTCAATGGTTTTAGGAAGCCGCGACACCACAAATTCGCAACCCTATCACGTTTTTTCAATAAAACCTTATCGGCCAATCGCTATTTGCGTTCGAAATTTTTACGCTTGTAAAAGCTAACTGTCCTGCCAGTGTCAAACTCCGAAATGTGGGTATAGGTCGGAATACGGTACCTCCGCGCCTCCATAATCGAGGTAAGTGGCACAACAACCTCACCGAAGCCTTCTAAAGTTACTACCCAAGTTACTACACACAGACTTACGTCGAATTACATGTTGTGATATGATAATATTACCGATTATTATCTTTTAGGTTACTTAACATTACGAGCTTATCGGGTGAACTGACAAATTTTGCAAAGATTGTTCTTTGCTCTTTCGATGATGGCTGCCGTCTACTTCCATTTGGAAAACCATGATTTAATTAAGCCAAATTCTAACAAGTAATTTAAAAAAAAATTGACACAAATGTTTGTCGTCATAATTTCAACAAGACTCTACCTACATACGACCTAATGTGACTAATTAGGACAGACCGTGTGTAGCAATTTCGTAACAGTTCTAACTCGTGTAGAAAAAAAACTTTGGCAACTTCGAGTACCAGGAGAAAAGAAACGGAGAAAGGTGGTTTTTTAAGTGTTTATATGTGTGCGTTTATCGGCAAGTGCTTACAATTAATAACGCACACAGACGCAGAGTGAGAGGTAAAAATTTTGGTGGTGGTATCAGAGAATGGTATTCTATGGCATTGACAATGCTATTTTTAAAATAGACTGTATTATAAAGTACAGCAAGAAACAATTTCTCTTACTGCTGTAGTACCTACTTAAATAGCTGCGTATAATTTTGGTAAAAAAATTAAGAGATCAGCACTGCAACGTGCTGCAACCAAAGTTTGCTTGTACTGCAAGTTTCTGAATAAGTGTAGGTTTATATGAAAAATTCTTCAGAGCATATACGTAATTTAAACTTTTGAAAATCTTGGATTGGAAATAATGTCAACAAAGGAAGCTAAAATTGCAAACTTACTTTTGAAAAAATATCCAGGAAATGCTTCTTCAAATGGATGAAACTAGGTTGTATATATACGTCAAAATGAAGACGATTCTTTTAGATCTAAAACTTGTTGGAAACTTGTTGAAATGCCTGTTATTTATAGTATCCTATTCGTCAAAGATTTCAAAATAAGTACATAGTTGCAGTACATTATGCATTTTCAAATAAAATTGAAGGAGGTTTACAAAGTGTTTAGTGAGTGTAGACCCATACCAATACCCATTAGATAAGAAACTAATCAAAGTAGTATACTAACAAAGTTACGAGTTTTCTACTACGCATTCTCACTTCGCATGCGATTTCTGAGCTACTTTCCCGCATCCTGCATCTCTTCCTATTCTAGCAAGTGGGTCACTATGGTCACGCGCATTAGAATATGCAAACGTGCGCGCGCGCAGGCCTGTAATTTCTACCGCGGGTAGGTGGAAATTACTGCGCATACGTCATTCGCTGTAACGGCTTGTGTCTATCTATGATCGGTGCGTAGACGGCTCTGTGATATTACCTTATTTAAAACTGTATCTACTCATTTTATATCCTTATGTTTGTGAGGCTTAAAATTGCGCAACAATACAAAATATTCACGGAATTTGCACAAAACAAAATCTTTGAGAATCCGAAATAGGATTGACGTGAGACTTTAAATTGTATGAAGTTTTCGACAAATTTTATTATTCGAATTTACTGTGGGTTGGGCGAATGGTTGAGCCCAGACTCTGCCAAAATGTATGAAACCGAATAAAGATCGCACAACATATTAGTTACATCCATGAAATGCTTGTCAGCAAGGAGTACTTAAGGTGAATTTCAAAGATTGGTATGAAAACGTTGATTTGTATATAAAATTGCATGATATGATACCACACACTGACGATTCTGACCTCCAGACAGAGGCACGGTGCGCTATGCAAGGTATCGGCGCAGATTTGAAGGCCCCGGGGCCAAAATCGTAGAGTTCAGCACAAAAAAAAACTGCAGTGCATGACAAAAACAAAGATACGTGCGCAAGGGATCTCGATAGAGCATGACAGAGCGAAAACGTACTGTCTTGCACCGAAACTCCGCAACCGCTTTCGGATTCCATCGTTCCGTATACCGGAGCGATTTTCGGTGCCAATGTGAGGTCTGCTTATGTTCTCCAGCATAAACAAGACCAAGTGTGACTCCGACATTACCATACCAGAAAAAACGAATTCCGCGGAATCATAAGCAGAAAAATTGCTTATCAGAAGTAAATCATCAACCACTCGAGAATGCACTAAGCATATCGGATGTGAATGAACGTAGATATGAAATACAGGGTCTTAATAAATTCTAATGTCTTATGAATATTTTTTTTCGTTTTTCATTACCTTTTTCCCATGTGATGCTTACAATAACATCAAAATTCCTGCCTGTGTGTCTTAGAGGATGCAATATCACCTATAACTACATAGTCTAAAGCAAAGTTGCTTCCTGTGTCTGTCCCTGTGTATTGTATGCTTATATATTTATAGCTTCACAATGGATTTTGATGCTGTTTTTGTAAAGGATAAATAGAGTGATTCAAGAGGAAAATTTATTCCTGAGTAACATAACTTATTCCGAAGGGAAAATGAGTTACAGCGGATGCACCACTAGGCGGCCGCTAGTGTCTGAAAATACTCATTTAGTCGCCTCTTAGGACACTCGCGTAAAGTAAACAGGGTGATGCTATTCTAAACAGCATCACCCGACTCTTACAATGGCTGGAATCCCGTGGCGTGTGACAACAAGTCCTCATTAGCCGATTATTCCGGTATGTTAAGTAGCTGGGGCAGTTCTTTGCGATCTGTGCGTTCTCAGAGATATTATCAATCGGGACAAGAAGTTTATTAGGTATTAGGTACTGCACACAGTGGAAGCGAAGAGTTAAGTTCCATATATATCATGACAATACACACTTTTTCCACGCTTGTCATTTTTATTTATTTATTTGACATAGTATACAAACATATCGACGGTCCCTACGTACAATCGCGTAACTGACACTTAAGTCATTTGCCTTTTTTCTTTGATTTCGCCTCAGTTTATCATAAGGGTATTGTTAGTAAAGATAGCGAGTTACAATATAGCCTGATTCTACTCGAAATCGACTCCCCGTAACTGCAAAATTTACACAATTCCAACGTAAAACGACGGTAGTGGTAGTTAAAAACCCACGTGACAACACATCTTCCGACGTAAAATGACAGTAGTTACGCTACGTTACTTTACGCCTTTACGTCTATCTCGTATCTGGCACTTACGGAGTAAAACCATTTCTTTTAATATTCTCTATACTGTTGATTTTATGAAGGTTAAAGCTGTTCTCAAACAACAAGTTACTTTTCTTTTTACAATTCCTAATCGTATACATTTGTAAAACGTAAAATACGAGGTAAAAACCTATTTATAATTATGATACGTGTGCACTAACTCCAACGTAAAATCTCTTAAATGACAGTTACGATTTTTGGTGGCTTAAAATTTAAACGCATAAAATTTTAAGTACCACATAAGCTTACTACAGCTTAATTTTTTTGTGCCGTAAAACTACGGATGTGCTTATTTTTATAGAAATAATTATTATTTTCAATTTATTATCCGTTATTCTAATAAATGACCACCAAATACATCTATGTTCAAATTTTCAAAGCTCTATCTATAAAATGACTTGAAATATACTCATTCGAAACTGTAAAACGCTCTCCTGTAAAATTTGAAAATTTCACTTGCGTCATTGTACGTAGGGACTGTCGATATACGTATTGTAAAGTCAAAGTCAAAACTTGAATGCCTGAAGTCAATCATTGCTGTTGCAGTATTTTAGATTTTAACCTTATAGTCTAAGATTGAAAACTGTCGAAATTAGGGACGAATTCCAAAAATATCAAAGGCGTCGTTTTGAAAGTTTTTGTTCCACCTTTCATTATACCTACATCAACATTTTTTTCCAAATTTCCAAAGTAGCATTTAGAAGCTATCAAAAGGTTTATTTAAATTATGTAATAGTTTTAGCATACCTTTTCTGCATCACCATCCTTAGAGCCACAAGACGATCAGTTTCCACAATATGGCTACACATCCGGATAGCATAGAAAACAAACATAGAAAGCAAGAATGCACAAAAAACGCATCTAATATGCACCAGTGCATCAATGCGCTCGGTGGCGCATCCAGCGCAGCCGTTTGACACAACATACATACAAATGGTGTTTTTATATGTACTTCCATACAGAGCAATAGACATAGCAGACTTGCTGGCGGTAGTTCTAGCTATGCTTGCATACTAGAAGTAGGGATTGGACTGCCAGGTCAACTGAGCTACTTTTTAAAACAATCTAAAACTATATTTTATATGAAAATATGAAGGTAAGCCGTCATATATATCGACGGGTTCCGGACAATTTGTATTAACCGCCATTTTTGAAACTTTACACCAGAGCAGTTTAAAGTTTTAAGTTTCAGAAAAAGAATCATAACTATAACAAATCGCATTATTTTATCATAACAAAGAAAATTTCTGTTCCTGTTACTCATTATCTATAATTTGATTAATATTTTTTTCTGATATTCCTCTTTTTAACGAAAATATATAGCGCTTAATACAAAGTGACCCTAAATTTTCATTTTTTTGTTCAAGGCTAAATGACTTAACCGCCTGAGATAATGGTTTTTTGTTCCAGGCTAAATGACTTTACCGCCTGAGGTTATGGTTTTTTGTACCAGGCTAAATGACTCAACCGCCTAGATTTATTAATACATGTTCCAAGCTAGTACCTAGAATTGAAAATACCAGCTCTAAGTACTTGCTTTTACCAAAAAGTTATTCATATTTTAATATTAAGCTAATAAATTTAAATACCATACCTTAAACTGATAAATATGGCTAAAAATATGACTACATTTGTTTATTCGACTTATTGTATTAAGCGACATTTGACATAAATTTTACTAAGAGGCTAACTGTTTTAAGCGACATTTCTGTATATTTATAAGGTCAGGCTAAATGGTTGAACGTATGCACCCTGTAAATTATTGTTCCAGGCAAAAAAGTTTAAACGACTGTGTGGTCATTTGGTAGTGAGCTTAAGTACACAAGCCTTAAATTTGTCAATATTTTGTGCCGGTTCATACATTGCACTTCGAAATAGGCCCAAAAAATACGGTTGTATTAAGCGACATTTTTTTGCTCCGATCATCACCAAACCGAGCTCAAACGACGCAGAAAAATTCGCTGAGTCCAAATATGTATAAAAGTCCGTATCTCAAAAAATGGCGGTTAATACAAATAGCCCGGAACCCCTCGATATCATTATTTTGGGTAGCGTCAGAATACTTACTTTTATGCAAAATGGAGTCTATGTTGGGTTGTGGTCTTTTGTAAGTTACGCCAACACAAATTTAGATTGAATAAAAACATTTTAAAATTAATCATTTGATTAAAAAACACGACAGACTTGCGTAATTTCCCTAACACCATCGTGAAATCAAAAATACTTGTACCTTGCAATCACCATTTAAATAAACAAACTTAAAAAAAACTTGTGTTTAATTCTGATCTACCTACAAAACAAAATAAAGGAGACTCCGTACGTCACTAAAAAGGTAGAATAAGAATTGGATTCACTTAGTAAAATATGTAGGTTAGATTATTACCTATGTCCATACCATGGTCACAGTTAGGGATTGAAAATATATCAAAACGTTCTCATATCGATATCGATATATTAGCTTAAACCTTAATGTTTAAAACCTCTTATTGTAAATTACCAAAAGTGTGCGTCAGCACACTCAGCCAGCACTTCCATCGTAGAATTTGACCATAACCACAGAATACTAGCGCTAGCTACTGATGTCCTCTTTTGGTACATAACATGTTCCTTTCCTAGAATAGTTAGGTATGTTTAAATTTTTCCTTTGTTATTGTGTTGTGTTAACCGAAATAAAATTTCTTTCTTTCTTTCTTTCAAACCTGTCAGTGTTTCCAGCAACGTAAATGTACCACAATAACAAACTTTTGAGGATTTCATCGGCTTTTCGATTCCTTATATGATTTCGATATAATAAGATTTCTTTGCAACCTTTCGATATATCATTATTCATCAAATTTATCTCCGTACAGGTGATACCCGCGTGCAAATGGACGTGGTCTGCAAGCATGGGCAGCCACGTGAGGGTCTTAGGTTTGGAACATTTGCAATTAATATTGGAGACTAATATAGGTTGAGCCCGAATAAAAAATCGATTCAGGCATCCTGAAACCATTTAAAGTTTCTCAAGGTCGTGACATGTCGGTCTACCTGCGAGATATTTCCATACTTTGGATTTCCATGTGACAAGAACAACCTTGCACCGCTTCCTGGGTGCGTCATTCGTCATAGGTCAGGATTGTGAGTGACACTTTGCAAGGCGAAAATATACCGGCATGAATTTCAGAGCCCGTTCTCCAGGAATAATAAGGAAATCATGTTTCGCTAAAATTTTCGCGAGATTTTACAGGTTTTCTGTCCTCTTCTTTTTTTGTGTCGATGACTCAAATATATTTTGACCAGAAATTTACCACAGCTACGGCGCTGTCGGTGACTTCATATGAGTCGGTCATGGTGCAGGTACTAGGGCACTGACTGCAAGACATCAAATGTGGCACTGTCTGCAAGGCACCGCAGTCGCAATTAGGACTAAAGCTATATCCCCGCTTTTTCTGACAGTAAAGAGAGAGAAATACCTACGTCTATTTCAGTGATTAGCATTAACAAAGTTAAAAAACAAAATTCTTGGATAGTGGAACCTACACGAGACCGCACATAAATGCAGCTTAGAGTGTTGAGTTGAGTTGAGCGTAGATTTCAGAAAATTTCATGAATATGAATCAAGTAATACCAACTTCCTCATCATAACCATAACATTCCCTGTAAATTCGACACCACCAAGTACGAATACCACGTGTCGGTGACAGTTATGCAACCTCATTCGATGCAGCCTTCTGGGATTACATCGACGACCTACCACTTTACACAGACCCTTCATCCTTCACAATTGATATCAGAAGTGGGATCACCGCAAACTAGTCTCAAAGTGACACCGACCATTTTACATTGAACTCGATGGCTTAGAAACGAGTATGATCAAGAAGGTTTTTTAAGATGGTCGTTAGGCAGATACAAATGATCTCAGCACATGATCACTAACGGTACTGGCGATGATATTAGCGAAGCCTGGTGACCCAGTTGGGTCTGAGGTCCGCTACGGGCATCGAACCCGCACCCCGGCGACACAGATCCGAGGTAGTTACCGCAATCACTTGATGACGATTTACGGCGATTGGTTGTGGCTTAGAGGCTTGTTAACGGCGCTTCGATTGATAATATAGGTATGTAATTTTTAAGATGGAGGCTTATCTTACCAAGTTCAAAATAGTCGTGGATTCAATTTGAGATTCTAGGTACTTCAGTAGGTATATTTGAATATACTTTTTAAGGATATTATGAGAAAGAGAATTGGTAAGCTTTCTTTGAACTGATGAGTACAGGAATAGCAATATCGAAAGATATACCTAAGACTGCTTTTTGCCTTGCATTCAACAGACAAAGAAGAGAAGATAAGTAAGATAAGAATACTTTATATGCACTCAAAAGGAAACGTCACACAAAGATGAAAGCAGAAAGAAGAAGCAGAAAGAAGAAGAAGAAAGTCTACCCATACGGCCTATACAACGTTTGGTTTGGATTAGGAAATACAGAGAAAGGCGAACCTACCTACTTATTTCTTTCGATATTATGGCTTATCCGTATTTCTTCGGTTTAAATTAAACCTTATAAAATTATTTTTTCCTTCTTTCTACACATAAACTGCAAAACGTGTATTTTTGAATGAAATTCCAACGGTATTGAGCCCGTTATGCGTTATGTTTATTGTTGCATAATTCCAAAACATGACACTTCCCTCTGCAATCTGACACCTCCGCAAAGGACCTCCGGGCCGCCATACCAAAATATTTCGCGGATTTTATTTACCATACCTCTTACTTCAGGAAAGAGAATAACCTACAGATTGGTTACTCTTTAAGGGATCAATTTATATTTGTTCTTCGTATTAGCTGTATCTAATAACCATTATAACTAGATCCTTCAATCTGTCGACTGTCGCCACGTCTGATATATACACCTTTGTTTTGCGTTACACGTAAGTCGGGTATCATTATAGTGACAGGTTGTCACCCGGTCGCCTAAAATTGCAATGCACACTCGAGTCGCCCTTAGTTGGCTTCTACCACACCCACGCGTAAGAAATAGTGTGATGCTAATTTAAGCCGGCATCACACGACGACAAAAAATTCAGCTAATACTTACATACATACATATATCACGCCTTTATCCCTTGTGGGGAGGCAGAGCGTTAACGGCCGTAAGAATACGGTCGCTGTCGCCACGTCTGACATTTTTGAGGATTGTTTTCCAAAGTTATTTCAGAAAACATGTGTATCACTATAGTGACAGGTTGTCAGCCTGTCGCCTAAAAATTGTGATAAACCAATACCCATCGAGTCCCTTAGTCGCCTCTTACGACACCCGCGGGAAGGATGATGCTATTCTAAGCTAATACTTAATCGCCATATTAGTGTTTAACCTACTAAAACTTTATTTCCTTATCAACAAAATGTTACAAGGCGGGAATATGACGTAAAGACCACGATATGACGTTTTGACGGATATACACAAGGAAGGAAAAACGGATGTATGTACGGCACGTGTGTTACGCTTAAATTCCTAATCGTCATCCAAATAGTGGGTTTTCTTATCTCTATACTCAATTTTTATCAACGAAAAAATATCCTATTTTTCTTGTTCTACTCAGGTAAAAATATCAAAAAAGGCAAAAATTTTAACCCTCTTGATAAAACCTCATCATATTTCATCTTCTTTTCGTATGGGACACCGAGTTGTTCAACGACACAATAGTTGTTCAACGACAGAATTACTAATACCATCACATTGTACAAGTTTTATAAGTAGGTCGCTAAGACATTCAACCGATCCCGTTAGTTTTAGGCCCCAGGGCCCAGCGTACGTTTAAGGCCTAAAATTATTGGTTATTATTATTACTATTATTACCAGAGGCAAAGTGTTAACGGCCGTAAAAATACGGTCGCTATAGCCACGTCTGCCAAATATTGAAAACCCTTTGGAGAGATTTCTTTTTAGAAATAAGTTGACCTGTTGCATATTCTTTTTGTGTTATGTCCATTGTCTTTTACTGTGAACAATAAACGGTTGAGGCGGATCGCACACTTGACGCACGACGGAGCGCTAAAACATCGCAGCGGTCTGTGAGATCTATATTATAAGTCTATGGTCAGATCCATACTACGTCAATCCCCATACTAAAACCGCTCAACCGCTGTCGACGCAGCGCTATCGCAGTGTCTTCAGTTCTTCAGATCCGTTCTTCCAGAACAACTCCTAAGCTCAGTCTCGCCCCAAGGGCGTGATTGGGCTGGTTGTTTATACAACCAATTAATTATTTTCCGGAGCCACCAAGCCGTGCGGCGTAGTTTAGATGGCCCCGGGGCCGTAAACATTTAGACCAACACAAAAAAAAGCAGTGTCGTCCGTCAAGTGCGGTTTTAGTATGGTGAGTGAAGTTTCTAGTATGGATTATGACAGTCCGCATTTTTGCGCTCCGTCGTGCGTCAAGTGTGCGATCCGACTAAGAATATTCGTCATTGAAATAACACCAACCAAAAATAAAACTGCACCTCACAAGTGCATGTTATATCATATCACCGGCCAGTGTGCCAAATACTTCTAACGGGACACCGACCCACTTGCAGGAGGCTTGATTATGTGGTGTTCAGCGTGATTGTATCTCCTTGGTGGTGTGTGTTAACGGAGTGCGGAACAAGGGCTACATGAGGAAAAAGTACTTGCTTTTTTTTACATTATTGGAATAAGGTGAGGCCCAATTTATACCGGATCATGCTTTGTTTTGCGATAATCCGGTTTTAAACTAAGGTCGTAAAATATTGATTTGTAAAGATAATTTTATTTTGTAATATTGTGTTCTTTTTGAGCAATAAGATATTATATTGGCCCTTCCCACACCTCAGTGCTAAAAGAACGCTGCGTCAACGTATGCGCCTGTCATAACCATGCTAGAAACGTCAATCTCCATACTGAAATCTCATTTGACGCAGGACCCAGCGCTAGCGCAGCGATATTCGATATTTTAGCGCTGAAGTGTGATAGAGGTCACAGTATTAACAAACGGACACCGCATCTCCGTAAGAGGTTCCGGCGTGCGCGACGGATCCGGACCTCCGGACGAAGGTACTCTACATGGTATGTATGACAACGTCGCGTAAGCGGAAGATATCTCTGCAGAGAAGGATGGAGTTATGGCGGGTGACAGGAGGAATCCAGGTGGTGTCGGGAAAAGGGTAGCTACCCGCCTGGCCGGTTGTTGTGGCCAGGGGACCGACGGGTCCACCTGGATCGGATTAGAAGTTGTATATATGTGTTGCGCGGTGAACACTTCGATACCGCGTTTCAGGCCCATTGTTCTGTCACGTGGCGCCATCTCTCCGATATGATGAGAACTCCTGTGGCGTCTTGTATGCTTGTGAACCACTTGAGTGAGCTTCATGTTGTAGCCACCAGAGGTCGCTACAGTACTCCCCCTCAAGACCGGAGGTCGATACCGTAAGCGAGCGTAGTGGGGCTGATGACGTCATTGTAGCGTGATGATGCAGTCTGGCTTGGCGAGGCAGTGTAGGTTCCAAATGTCCACGGTGAGTCGGGATGAGGATGGAAGACCAATGAAGCTGCCGTCCTGGTTCCAATGTCCACGGTGAGTCGGGATGATGAGGAAGACCAGTGAAGCCGCCGGTGCTGTGACTGTGGTAGTTGCTGATGACGTAGTAGATAGCTCCGTACTGCAGTGGTTGAAGTGTGGTTGAAGGCTGCGAAGTCCATAGTAGGGGTCACCAATATGGCGGGTGACAGGAGGAATCCAGGTGGTGTCGGGAAAAGGGTAGCTACCCGCCTGGCCGGTTGTTGTGGCCAGGGGACCGACGGGTCCACCTGGATCGGATTAGAAGTTGTATATATGTGTTGCGCGGTGAACACTTCGATACCGCGTTTCAGGCCCATTGTTCTGTCACGTGGCGCCATCTCTCCGATATGATGAGAACTCCTGTGGCGTCTTGTATGCTTGTGAACCACTTGAGTGAGCTTCATGTTGTAGCCACCAGAGGTCGCTACAGAGTGAATGCCATCCTGCAACTAGATACCAGTGAGGCACCAATTCAAAAAACGTAAGTACCTATCCTGATTTAAGTTGTAAAAAAAATTGCTGCCAATATTTTAAGGGGTGAACCAGCTCATGAAACTGAACAACTTTCCCCAAGAACATAGGTCGAAATATGAAAAATAATTTTGGACATCCCAAAAAAAAATTACCGACCCACCAAGTAAATTTGTATGAGATCAAAAAAATCTCATATTTTGACCTATGTTTCTTAGGGAAAGAGTTTCCATGGGCTGATTCACGCGTTAAAATATTTGCAGCTAATATTTTTACACTTATATTTCTAAAAAAACCTTATTCAGTTTCATGGCCTAAATGCACCTTGTCAGCATTAGAAAGCCCATTTTTTACACCCTGTATATGTTACAGCCTGTATTCAAATCGAAAAAGCCAGCTCACAATGCGGAGATAATGGCATACAATCAACTAAAGGACCTGCAAGTAGGTCGCTAAGTCAGACCAGTTCGGTCCCGTTAGGTCTTCCGTTTGGCACACTGAGGCTAATGTATAGCATTATTTCCTGGGGCGTTCAAGAACTCTTTGAGAAAATACAATGAGTGAAATTCAATTTTGTGAATCAGAATTTGATTACGAATGAAGTATCATTTTGAAGTGGTAAATCTAATCAGGATGTAATATAAACATGTTTTTCAATAAATTCTTCTTTTTTCCGTATAGGACACCGTAGTTATGCACTTTTGTTTTAATGAAAAGGAGCTTAATATAATTGATAAGAAGGAAAAGATTGCCGTGTGAGGCTGGCTTACCAAAATAGCATCACCCCAAATCCTTCCCGTGGGTGTCGTAAAAGGCGACTAAGGGACTCAAGGCTTTCACGTGTATTAAAATTTTAGGTGTACAGTGATATAACTCTTTTCTGAATCAGCCCTCAAAGATTTGTCAGGTGGCGATAACGACCATATTTTTACAGTCATGAACGCTCTGTCTAACCCGCAAGTGATAAACGCGTGATATATGTAGGAAAAATAAAAACTATAGATTAAAACGTTGAGTGTTGTTCTGTTCTAAGATGTGTAAGTTATATTTATATACTAAAAGACAACTTAACGATGCAATATTATGTGCTAGACGAGTGGCAGTTAAACCCAGTGGGTCAAACGGCTAGGTAACGGGAACCAGTCGACCTACTAAGCAAACCATCATATAGGTACTTACTCACCTATAGAATATTATACCTTAGGCATAGGAATATGACTCTATCTATGCATAAGCATATGGTGATGGATTGTTTATTGACTCTTTTTGTAACTTTCGTTGTTATACTAAGCAAATCTTACAGACACATCAATATTTAATGGGTAGGCAGGTTTTTAGGTACTAGAGAAAATTTTGATTACCGCTAAATTAAAAAACAAATATTCCTTTATAAATAACTGTTTAGTTCAATTCAATTTCTTATCATTTAAGAATCAAGTCTAAGTTTCTCATTCGTTAATCGAAAAAGCTAGTTCACAACAAAACAACAAAAGATTTTGAACGCGTGTTCTAAAAAGTATCGTTCAACTCGTGTCTTACTTTTCAATGGAAAGGTCTGAACTTTCTCTAACCATCTAAGCAAAATGTAAAAACAATGCTATCCACATCCCATACCATAGATCCGTAGACGTATCGCACACTTGACGCATGACAGAGCGCTAAAACATCGCAGCGGTCTGTCAATTCCCTCCGCCAACCGCTGTTGACGCAGCGCTATCGCAGTGTCATCCGTCGAGTGCGGTTTTAGTATGGGGAGTGACGTTTCTAGTATAGATCTGACAGACCGTTGCGATATTTTAGCGCTCCGTCGTGCGTCAAGTGTGCGATCCGCCATTAACTTCCGCGTTCCTGAACTCTTTCCCAAACCATAAATCTGCTTAAGGCGCAGATATGAGATCCTCTCCTCATATGTCGCGTGTGCCGCAAAGACGGCCACAGAGCAATTAAGTGTAGCAAGAAACTTATCCCGGCAAGTGTAAGATCCGCGACCACTTCCAGAAAGGCTGTGGTTACGAGGTTAGATCCACTGGAAGTGGCAGAGTGTGATCTGACCAGTGAAAACGAGAGCAATAAAATATATAGGTGTAATGCACGTTTGCATGGGACAAGAAATGAATGGCATTTATTTTGTTAACAATTCAACTGTGGAATACTGTAACAAGAAACTTATTCTAGCTAGTAAGTAAGCAAGGTTCTCCAATTTTGCCCTATAGGACCTAGTCTATGCTGTGTTGTTAATGTTTGTGACGTGACTCTCTATGATTTAAAGCTGCATCCATCATTGCAACCTAGGACAAATTTTGAGCAAAAATGATCGATTAAACAAAATTGAACAATTTTAGTTAAGTATCATTATTCCTGAAAATCAATAATCCTTGTCTCTTCCAGTATCTCTACGGAGTGGTTAATTTAGCGTCCATTGGGCCCGTTACATCGCCATACAAGTTCCGAGAGAGGCCGTATCAGGATGCGGTGATAACTAACGAGGGCTGATCTGGGTCACACCAAGCACCGCGCGCAGTTCTGCTAAATAAGGGGAATATCAATTTGTATATGAAATTCGGTTGCTAAGAGCAGCACAGGGATGCTTCCCAGAATGCCAGATATGAAAGGAAATCTCAAAACAATTTCGAGTACACTTATTTACATTCTAATAAACTGTTTCTTTATCTACAAGTTATTCTTCTTAGAATAGTAAATACTTTTTTACTTAAGCACTTTCTTCTTCTTTCTGTATTTCACAAAAATATCTGGAGTAAGCTAAATATTTGGAATTATTTGACGAATGATGTATACTATAAATAATGAACAATACAATAATCGAAACACAAATCAGTGGCCGGATGTCCGCATACAATACTTAATGGAACGTCCTATTGAAATATCTGTATCAGTGGAAAATTATATGCAGCAAAAAGGCAAACTTTATGTACATGTAATATGTATGCTAGCAGCTTAGTATCATACTATTTTTATATATCCATGGGTCTCCGAAAGTGACTAAGGGATGAATGAATGGATTGGGCTGGCGGGCTCTCTGTTTATCTGCTTCTGACATAGTTGTGAAACTATCGCTGTCTAAATAAGCATAGACGATAACAGAGTCCGACGACTTTACGTGTCCTTTCGGAACCATCTTCCATTTTAGTCTTAACGAAATTGAGATCAAGTTCAGTGAAAAGTATCAACTCTGTAAGTGCCCCACCGAGAATCGAATCCGAAACCTTTGCGTCGCAGGCATTTGTCCTACCACTGCACTACATCAGTTGACTTTACAATCAAAGAGCATAGATGCTTCGTGTTGCAAAGTATGGATGACGAATAGTTCACAATTTATTTTTAGTTCGTTCTCTATGAGTTCTCCGTACTCTTGCGCAGGTGAGTAGAATCAGACAGGCGGATGTCATGACTATCCGCAACCGTGTTCCAAATTCAAATCGCGGATGCTGCGTGTGAGTCACATCACTTTACGTCACGTAAAAATGTTACGTAGGCTAGGTACGCAACTGTTTGGAGGTCAGAGGCAGAACTAAAATCTAATATAATATTTACATTTTATTATAGGGATCTCGGAAACGTCTCCATATAGTTTTAGAAAAGTTTGTAAGTGTCGGGGGCGATTGGATTCAGCTAGTTGCAATTTTTCAAAAATCTTTGTTTCACCCGTTCTTCTGTACAATAAGCGCCATCTATTGAGGTAAAAAAACGAGTGAACTCGGTCCACCTGCTGGTATTTAATACTTACGCACCGAACATCGCCTAAACTTGCTCACTTATTTAAGAGCTCTACCAATACTGGATTATGTATCAAATTGTATCGAGAAACAGTATAAATTGATCTCCTAAAAGAGACTTGTATTGGCTGTTGATAGTAGGTACTTCTAAAACTGGTAGTGGTACCAGCATTATTGAGCCCCGCCGAGGCTGCAACGGTCGCCCCACATACCATCCCGACACCGTCTGACCTCAGACGAGGTATACGATGAGGTTAGGCGGATCGTACACCTATGAGATAAGTACATATGTCTATAAGAGACAGATGCCAACGCTATATTTTGCGTTCTTCTGCGCCAATGACGGTTTTTAGTAGGGGGATTCGAAATTTCCTTACAGCTATCATACGAGTGCAATAAAAAGTGCATCAACGCACGTCAAGTGAGGAAATCGCCTTTGACATGTAAACCACACATCCCATCCCACATAAAAATAGGCGTAGGAACCTATTAGGTATTCCAATTATTTAGGAAATAAAATACATCAAATTTGAGTTACGATATTTTCAAATTTAATGTAAATGACAACTTTTAGTAAACAGGTACAATAAAATTTAGTATTTTATTTTACCATATCAGAATAAATAAAATTTACTTAATTTACAAAAAAAAGGAAATAGAATAATTTTCAAATTTTCAAATTTTCAATCAAATTTCAAATTTTCAAATTTTTCGAATTTCAAAAGTTTTTTTCATTTGATCAACCCAAAGTAAAACTCCTATTTAAAAATTACATCACATCTCTTTGAAATTCTATCAAACGATTCCCTTAGGATGATAGAGTGTCTCAGCATTGTAGGTCGACCGTTACAGTAGGCAGTATCGGAGACGGCTCCGGTTGGTACAAACTGGACTGGTACTGGTACCCGGTATTGATGCTGTACGGGATCCGAACAGGATGTACGCACAGTATAAGAAAGTATCAGTACTTGTGAGTAAAGTAAGTTTACGCCTAGTAAGGTAATAGCAATTGCACAATTAGCTATTTGAATGAAAACTACATTTCGTATGAAAGAAAATATTGTTATATGACGTCATTACTATTTTGGATGGCATGAAAACAATAACTTTTAATTTAATTTACTGTTAACAATTTGTAATAATGAATATTTTGAAAAACGATGAATGGGGTTTGTAGTATTTTTGGTCAATTTTATTAAAAACTCTGTCAAATACCGAACCTTTGGCCGGCTTAGTGGTTTGTGTTACACGAAAATACACGCTATACATCTACAATAAGCTGTTGAATAATTTTTGACTTTAGAAGTATGGATGTCCCACTCAATTCACACGGTGACCCTTGCAGCAACTTGCACGCTCTCTCTATAAATCTAGTCTCAAAAATAAATGTACCTATGATTCAATCGAACACCTATTTTAATACGAGCATAATTATAGCAATTTGATTTCTGCGCAGCAAAGTATCTTATTAATAGAAGAAAATCACTTAACTTGTCCGTTCTTATTAATTTCTTTATAGATCTTATCTTACGAGGTTTCTAGTAACAGCAAATAAATCATACATTAATTTCTGTCAGTGTTGCACTGTACAGACGAGGAAGATGTACTACTGCTACATTTTACTATACTGTGGTAAGGCTGAGGTACCGCCATTTACGTTTCAATTGCTGCCTTGCCCGCAACTTTGTGAACAAATTTATGCAGACAGGTAAATACGGAATTTACAAGTCTAGCAAAGTCCCAGCCATTATTATTTGCAAAGAATCTTGTAAAAGATGGCAAGATACAACTCTATATCTGCAAGGAATCATTATCATATATAGGTATATCATTATCAGTCTTACGAAAAACCCCCAAAGCCTGCTACTTGTAGAAGGCGCTTGATATTTTTTTTACACTATGGTCCATCTTGTCAGACGTGGTGTGCGGAATCGCACCTTTTTGTAAGATCTTTTGTATTTTTTTTTATTACTTTTTATTTTGGACAAGCTATTGTTTTTTTGAGTTTTTTTATTTCAGTGTCATTAAAGCCGTACCACAGAAAAGTTGTTTTTTTTTGGTATTTTATTCATCCGAAAAAGAGGCTCCAACTAAGAGCAGCCAGCGGGCCACATCGGCTCCGCCACATGATTTGGTCCTTCGAGCCGGATCCCGATTACCCCGAGGCAATAACGCCGTTTCATTTTTTAATTGGGACATCTTCCACCCAAAACGTAGAAGCCAGCCTGTCAGAGGCCGATGATGTATCAAGGCTTAAATGGCGTAGAGCAGCGCGCCTAGCAGATCTTTTTTGGCGGCGTTGGATGTCGGAATATTTACCTACTATGCTACCACGTAGAAATGAGGGCGAGTCGTTTGCTCTTCATGAAGGTGACTTGGTATTCGTGGCAGATGGGAACCTACCTAGAGGCGTCTGGCCAAGAGGACGCATACGACGGCTGTACCCGGGAGCAGATGGGGTTGCCAGAGTAGCTGAAGTGACCACTGCCGCAGGGGTCTTTCGCCGGCCTGTAAAGAAGCTGGTTCCTCTCCCTTCTTAAAAAAAAAGGGAGGAATGTGCGGAATCGAACCTTTTTGTAAGATCTTTTGTATTTTTTTTTATTACTTTTTATTTTGGACAAGCTATTGTTTTCTTGAGTTTTTTTATTTCAGTGTCATTAAAGCCGTACCACAGAAAAGTTGTTTTTTTTTGGTATTTTATTCATCCGAAAAAGAGGCTCCAACTAAGAGCAGCCAGCGGGCCACATCGGCTCCGCCACACGTGGCGATAACGATCGTAAGTTTGCGATCGTTAACGCTCTGCCTACCCCACAAAGGATAAAGGCGTGATTTCTGTATGTATCCATGGTCCATCGGGTCGTTGGATGTGACGCTATCCCATTTGTAAAGAGAGAGGGTCTGTAATAGTCAGAAACTACATCTGACAAATAAATATGACAGCCGAGCCCTGTGTCCAAGGAAGTCCAAGAATATGACAACTGTGTAAAAAAGTTGTAGAATTTTGTAGTCGTTGCAACTATCATAGCTATCAGAATTCACGGACCAAAATATTTACCTAACTATTATATCCCAAGAAAAAAAAAACATAAGTCGAAACGTATGTTTTATTCAATTTCGGAACACTCACACTTTTTGTTAGCCGACGAACTGTATTGGGAAGTTTGTTTTTCATGTAACAACTAGTACAGTGCCTTAATTTTTATTTTTTTATCCCATCTGTACCGCGTTTATTCTAGAATTGCAAAATAGTTGTGAAAACGAGAAAATTGTGTCTTACAGTTTGAATTAATGACTGTTTGTGAATTAATGTTAATGAAAAAGAAAAATGCAAATATTGTATTTGACTTGGAGTGCTTCAGAAGTACTTATCGTAGATCAAAGGCAGATCGCACACTTAACGCACGACGGACCGCTAAAATATCGCAGCGGTCTGTCAGATACAAACTAGATACGTCAATCCCCATACTAAAACCGCACTCGACGGACGACGCTGCGATAGCGCTGCGTCGAGTGCGGTTGAGTGGTTTTAGTACGGGTATTGACATTTCTAGTATGAATCTGACAGACCGCTGCGATATTTTTGCGCTCCGTCGTGCGTCAAGTGTGCGATCCGCCAAAGTCAAAACTCTTTAAAGAGGACGCACATGATTCAAAATTCACGCAGCCTTTCTCCTCAAATTCATACAAGAAAAGCGTACTTGAATACCATTTAGCCACACTTAGCTATCCTTCTGCGAATTGTCTATTTGTGAATAGAGACTAACTAGGTTAAGATAGGCTGCGGTCTCAAGTACAATCATATTTGGTAAGAAAGTTGGGACTTTTTGAAATCTAAGACTGGTAAAATATTTTCCAATAGGTATACGTTTTTTTATTTTTTGATACTGGTACACGATTTTTCTGAAATGGCTCTCTAATATTTGTCAGACGTGGAAATAGCTAAATTTGCTTGCCTAGCTAATTTGAGTTATAAATTGTAGTTTTTTAATAGCGCAGTATCTTTATTAGACTTAAGTTGTATTGTATTGTTCTATTTTATTTCTATGGGCCTATTGTATTGGTTGCCTGAAATGAACGTTTTTATTATTAAAACCGTACTGTTGCAGCCGTTAACTTTGTAGCTACCCCGCTAGGTATAAAGGTGTGATATGTGTATGATATAGTTTTTTGTTACTTACACTGTTTGATGACGAATAATGGTGAAGGCGACATAGAATAGCGTCATTTCGTTTCCATACTTTTCGACTAAGGTTTTAATCAATTTTAGGCCACAACCCTTCATTTTCCTACAGTTGCCCCTGCTGTTAATGATCCTAAAATATTTGTCAGACAAGTTGAAAGACAGTGTATCAGGCTCTGTCTTTTCCGCGAGAGACTATGTCAAGCAAACTCTACATTTTCTTCGCATTTCCATGGCACAACTCCGCCTTTGTCATTTACGATTAATTGTCCAAGCACATTGGCGACATTTTGCATTCATATGACATAACCTAAAAGATATTCCGCGCAAGTTGTCACATTCTTTTATTATCAAAAGTTTTGCAACTAAATGTAAGTACGCGGGTGACTGTCCTCTGATCAATGTGGATACCCCCTAGCTTCCTCTTCATAGTTCCTTGAACTTCGTCTTAATTATGAAACGAGGTTAGACCGACAGCTTGCTAATATACACTTGTATCTCAATGCTTCTACGTTCTTTGTTTCCGTGGGTTTTGTTTGGGGCTTTCGGTCTTTGTTTTCAGAGCAATTTGGGGCGAAAAACAATGGAATTTGCATGGCTAGGTCAGATGCTTGAAAAACATCATACATGCAGTCGTTATACTTGTAGGTCATGAGTCAATGAGCGATCCAAGAAAATAAGTACCTCATAGGCGGATCGCAAACTTGACGCACGACGGAGCGCTACAGCATCGCAGCGGTCTGTCAGATCCATACTAGAAACGTCGCTCCCCATATTAAAACCGCACTCAACGGATGACGCTGCGATAGCGCTGCGATGACAGCGGTTGAGCGGTTTTAGTATGGGGATTGACATTTCTAGTATGGATCTGGCAGACCGCTGCGATGTTTTAGCGCTCTGTCGTGCGTCAAGTGTGCGATTTGCCATAGTCACAGTTCTTTTGACGAGATCGCAAACATTCTTTTGTTGTACATACTGCTTCTGTTCTTTATGTTTTTCTACTGTTGTATCTGTTGTCAATTTACTGCAATAAACAATTTTCTTAATGTTATATTAGTCGTCAAAAAACTGGTCAAATTATTACATGAAATTGTTGACATTCCTCAGTTCTTACGTCAGTTGGATTGTCTTTAGGTGGCAAAATGTCAAGATTGCATAATGTCATGGATCATCACGAGCATCAACCATGACCGAAATCAACAGCAACCTACCCAGTTAAGAGATTGACTTATACTGGATTCAGTAGTAGGTAACTGTAAAAAACCATTATTTTTAGATCTATGAAATTCGTAGGTTGATGTGTTGATTGACAGCACGTCCGTTGACGCTCTGCCTATCACTTACGGGAAGAAAGCGTACGTATAAATAAATATCCAGCAAAAGTTGACGAAGTGTAGATAATACTTGATGTCTTACAATGGGGTTCAAATAACGACTCTATGATTATATCCAATCATTCAATTTAAAAGACCGCAAAGTAGATGAATATTAAAAAAACAATAGGTACACAAAAACAGAAAGAAGCAACAAAAAATAATAATCATGAAATTAAATAGTTATCAAAAGATTCGCACACAAGTGGTGATTAAAATAGAGGCAATAAGTTTCCGCGACGCTGATTGGTCGAGGGCAGTCACCCACAGATAGTTCACCAACCCCGTAGCCCCAAAGTTCGTGGCACCAAGGTTACTTACCCTGGCACTATCAAGGGTTTTCGTGCCGAATTTACTGGTAAAGGTTATGGAAAAACTATAGCTGTTCAGACTATTAAATCGAACCATTGCTAGATCTATTTGAAGTAAAAAAAAATATGCCTTGCAATCAAGGTCGTAACAAAACATTGTGCAATTTTAAGCAGTTGTTGAACTACCTACAGTTAAAATTAGAAGTTTAGTATTACTCGGAAGGTTTTGCACTAGAAATTTGCCAAACATCTTTTAGTACCTGTAAATGGGGTATTGTATTTTTAAATGGACATATCTCCAATTTTATAATGTATGTAAGATCTATTCCATAAAATATTTCAGACTTGTGAAAGCTTGTAGTAGAGACGACCTTCACAGCAAACCCCACCCTCAATTTCCACAAAGAAAACTCGTTTCCCCTGACCTACGAGCGACATCGCAAAAATAACAAAAAAAAACACATCGCTAAGTCATAAAACGTGGTATCCCCTACAAAAAGAAAACCTTGAACGGAGTCATTGAATTAAATCATCAGCGCAGGCGCGCCTTGTGACGTCGCGCGACGTCACGTGACGTCACAGGTCAACGAACGACCGCCGGCTATATTTTGGCGCGGCAGATCGCTCATATACTACGCCTCGGTGTCAACGACCTCGTGTTATAGTATAGGTGGTCTGTATTTTGGTAGAGCTATTTTTATTTTTGTTGGGTGCGAAAAACTATGATGTCATCAAGTTTTATAGCCTCTTAATGCGGTGTAAGTAATTTCCTCTTCCGTTTTGGATTGGCTTATTTAGTTCTAATGGTTCCTTATTATTTTTTGGGTGTGGGAGGTTTTAGTTTTAACATTATCGTTTAGACTTCGAATAGAATATGTTTCCGATAGATTGTATTCTAAATAGGTACCTGAAATTATCACAGTTTTGTTAATATCCCAAAAAATCTGATTGAAATGTCTGGGAAATAGAGAAGGGTAATCTCTGGATCACTAAAATATGTTGTGGAGGCATCAGGTTGTGTTGTCGTAGGATATTTACATACAGATTTCAGATTGCATGACTCTGGGAGGGCTAACTTAATGTCCCTTTTTTCATTTTTCTGGATCGTAATTTGTAATGCACCGTTTACAACGTACGACTACTACGACGTAACGTCAGTAAAGCCCTAAAACAATCGAAGCTCATTCATTACTCTTATCTTTGATCTACACATATTGATCTGAACATTTAAGTTATGACTTTCACGTAGGTAGTTATATCGTGAGTTTTGAGGACCTACCTCATCCTATACACGCAGCAAATCTTTCACATTGACATGTTTAAATTTTTCGTCTCTTTCTTTTGTTTATGGACGCTAATTTCCAAAACTCTTCATTTCCGCAGTATCAAGTTCCCGATTTGATAGCAGACCGAAGTGTCTCGTAAATTTTAATTGGTTACCAGTTTCTTTTTCGGAATTGTAAAATTTTATTGCAGCAAGATTTGCAGGTGGGGTGATTGAACCTATGAAATGACTGCCATTTTGAAATTATAGGAAATAGAAACTTGAATTCTTCTATCTTGATTTTTTTGCCGTGTGATGCCAGCTTAGAGTAGCATCACCCCACATACTTCCCGTGGGTATCGTGAAGGCGACTAAGGGTCTCGAGAGTATTGGTGTATTACAATTTTTAGGTGACAGGCTGACAACCTGTCACTATAGTGATACACATGTTTTCTGAAACATCCTTGGAAAACAATTCTCAAAAATGTCAGACGTGGCGATAGCGACCGTATTCTTACGACTGTTAACGCTTTTCCTACCCTGCAAGGGATAAAGGTGTGATATATGTATGTATGTTGAATTTTTATGTCGTTTTACCAGAGATAAGTAAATATTTCTGTGTAGGTATAGTGGAAGTTCCAATAGCATCACCCCCTTTGTCGTAAGACGCAAATAGGAGAATAAGGGGAGAGATAAAAAATATGTGTGTAATAAAGTGTTAGGCTATGGACTTGCTAAGATTAAAAACCTTTCAATACATTGTAGAGAAGGTTTCAGAAATCATCCCCAATTATTTTCTTCTCTGCTTTCATCTGCTAGCGTAGAAATCGGTTTTAATCCCGTAGCATCCCACATCCCACACCCTTTTCTCAGGATAAAAACTGTCTATCTTACTTCATTCGACCGATGTGGCGCAGTGGTAGTGCGACTGCCTTTGACGCAGAAGGTCCCGGGTTCGATTCTCGGTGGGTCACTCACAAAGTTGATATTTATCACTTTGTGAGTTTGTTCCCAGTCTGGTTAGGACATTGCGGGCTGTACCACCCGATTGTCCGTAAGTAAGATGGTTACGTCTTTCGAATGGCACGTTAAGCTGTAGGTCCCGGTTGCTGTCTATGATCACTTAGACGGCGGTCGTTACACAACCATGTCAGAAGCCTGCTACTTGTAGAAGGCGGTTGAAAAATTCTGACACTAGGGTTCATCGGGTCGTTGGACGACTCGGTGTCCCACACGAAAAGAAGACTTCATTCGTTTTGCGTGAAGGAGCAACAAACAAACACATATCTTTCGTATTTATAATATTAGTAGGATGAAAACCAGTTTTGGTTCATAAGATACTGTACCTACCCCACCAGGGCGTGATTTTGTGTGAGATATGTGACTCAGACTGCGGTAACTAGCTTGATAAAAACAAAATGCGTTACTTTGTATGAGATTTGTGTCTGAGACCGCACCAAGCGAATTTGAAACACTTTTTCAGCAACCAGTATCTACAAGACTCCGCATAGTAACCGATAGCAAAGTCGGTGCAGTTTTTTTTATAGCGAACATATCTGACCAGTCAATGAACCCCGAATTGGCATCACGTGACTCGTGGAACGCCTCTAGAATTCTCAAGCTGATAGAATAGGTAAGGTTATGATGTTACATCAGGTAGTGTGATGGTAAAAGTAAAAACATTGGTGATCGAAGGTATGCTAGTTCTAGTATTATTTATTCTATGTCGAAGGTCGTAGAAAGTAGAGATGGGCCGAATATTCGTTTTATGTTCGGTATTCGGCATGTTTGGCTGAAATGCCGAATATTCGTATTTGGCCGAACAAAAACGTTATTTAATTGTAATTGTCATATTTACCTATTTACTGCGCTATTTGAGACACATTATAGAATTTACAACACTGGCTTAAAAACGTCGACAAGATTGATGATCGAATCGACACCAGTAAGTACCTACTTATATACTTACTATCAAGTAGAAGAATTTTGAAGTTTTATAAGTAAAATATAAGTAGTATAAATCTGATAACCTACCTCATTGTAATGATCGCATTTTGATCAACTAACTTCCCCTAATTCTCGGAAGGACGAACCAAAAAATATAGTAGGTAGTTAATATAAGGTAAATATGAATCATTGTCCGCCCAATAAAGTGGGGTTTACCTGTATGAACTCTGACTTGAAATTAAATAAGGACTTTTGAAACATGGCTAATAAATTCTGGATACAATACCTTGTGATTTCTCTCTTCTCTTTTCGTGTGGGACACTGAGTCGTCCAACGACCCGATGAACCCCAGTGTCAGAATTTTTCAACCGCCTTCTACATGTAGTAGGCTTGACATGGTGGTGTAACGACTGCCGTCTAAGCGATCATAGACAGCAACCGGGACCTACGGCTTAACGTGCCATCCGAAACACAGAACCATCTTACTTACGGACAACCGGGTGATGCTCTCGCCATTCCGCCTGTCAAGCGTGGAGAGGCTCATGTCCAGCAGTGGACTGTTGTAGCTGTTAAAGTAAGCAAGTCAGTTTATTGCACATTCAAAACACAAAACTTAAACTTAAAATGCACAAATGCGGCCTTGCCGCTGAAAGCGATCTTTACCATACAACTCTTGGGTGAAAGAGAAATGTAATTCCAATGTTTTTGCGTCTTTGTTTCGGGGACCACAAATTGAGGACTTGGATTCCGAACTGAACGGGTCTTGAGCCGTTTCTGGAAGACAGTCTACGTGACTTATGTCACGAGCTCAGGAATGACAAGCGACTGGTGCAATAGAATCAATATTATGTACCAAACCATATACACCGCATTTTGGAAGGTTCATTGGGTCGTTGGACGACTCGGTGTCCCACACGAAGAGAGAAGAGTAAATGCATTAAATTGGAGACGTTGTTTAGGGCACCAGACTTAAAAACTTTCCCTATGGGACCAATGCTTGAAAAGGAAAAAAAAGTTTGCTGTTCCATACAAATTTAGTCTGGAGATGATCGTGAGTTTTATATGAGAGGTCGAAATTTTATTTAAAATTCTAGTACTGGTCCCATAGGGAAAATTGTTCAGTTTGAAGTCCTAAATAACGTTCTCAATTCAATGTAAATCCTCCGAAGCACGGAGTATAAGTAAATCTATGTAGTTGTATTTTTTTCGTATCTACAATGTCAAGGAAGGAAAATGGTTAAATCAAATTCTATATTTAATTCCATCGGCTTCTTTACAAATCTTAGTTAATTAAATATTACAAACTAATTTCTTGTCTAGAAATAGAAATAGATTTATTCATATAACCACATAAGAGCAGGAAATAAACCAATACAGTCACTGGGAGGAACGCTCGGCAAATTGGAGCAAAATGTTTTCATTAGGCCACGAGACCAGCGGTGGCGTAGTGGCTGCGAAAGACAAAAAATCTGCGAAAACCTTCCATCATCATCATCATCATCATTATAGCAGTCCACTGCAGGAGTTTCACCCCCTCCCCAGGGTACGCCATGAGTTACTACTATCTTTAGTTTTCGTCATCCTGTCGCTACCGCCCATTATTTTTAAATCAAACCTAGCAAACATAAACCAAGTATAGCAAATTCCTGGAACGACTGTTTTCCTAGGTATTACAAGTTTTAGGTCTACATATCTAGTTTAGTATTGTATTTTACCTAATATATCCTAAAATAATAATCAATATAATATAATAAAACCGGCCTAATAAGCCGAGATGTAAGGCACTTACAACACCATATATATAATATAATATAATCAGAAATCCTAAAGCCATTACAATAAAAAAAACAGAAATAACTTTCGTGCCGCGTTTCGACTAGGAACATAAAATTGTTATAAAAAAGAGAAAATAGTGTCTGACCATTTTCAATTTTTATAATGACTAATTTCATTTGTTCAGTGACAGTATTGTATTGTAACTTTTTGACATTCAAAAAAGTTGAATCTACTTGGAAATAATCGATTGAAAATATTAAAATCACAACTGTATACTAAAGAAATCAGAACATCATCATACAAAAGACATCAACGCACCCAGCTAGAATCTTTTCATATGAAACCCGCTATCATATCGCTGCTTTTGTGGCCCCACGCGTCTAGTCAACCCACGGGTGGTGTTGAACCCCGTGGGACGTATTTATTAGTGCACCCTGGGGTTACGGTAAGGTTCAGCATTCTTAGTTGTCAACTTGTCTTTAGCCTTCTTCTTCTATAGACACAAAAGTCCACTGCTGAACATGGGAGTATGGGTACTCACCACGCTTGACAGGCGGATTGGTGAGCGCAGTGTGCTGCCCGTTCCCTTGGTGATTATCCCTTTGCTCTTTACGACACCCATATGTATAATTGGGGTGATGCTATTCTAAACCGGCACCACACGGCAAAGTATATCCTTATGCAGCATTTAAACCGAACTGATGAAAGCCAAAGCACCGAATACGAAAGGTCCAGATGGTATGACTTTCATTTAGGATCGAACCATGGAACCCACCCACACTACAAACTTTTAGGATAGGTATAGTCCTAACCCATGAAAAGATGCAACATTGAGCCCACTCAATGGGAGGGTCTGGCAGCATAGCGCCCCGAATGGCGCGGGATGGTTAAGAGGCAAGTCCGCGAGTTTGAGGAACAGCGTAAAGCAGACCTCGACGCTAAGCGCGATGAGCTCAAGGCCCGTCCACCCGTCGCCATTAACTATAAGTATATAAATGGCAAACTCTTCTTTCTTTTCGTGTGGGACACCGAGTCGTCCAACGACCCGATGAACCCTAGTGTCAGAATTTTTCAACCGCCTTCTACAAGTAGCAGGCTTCTGACATGGTTGTGTAACGACCGCCGTCTAAGTGATCATAGACAGCAACCGGGACCTACGGCTTAACGTGCCATCCGAAACACGGAACCATCTTACTTACGGACAATCGGGTGGTTCAGCCCGCAATGTCCTAACCAGACTGGGAACAAATTCACATAGTGATAAATATCAACTTTGTGAGTGACCCACCGAGAATCGAACCCGGAACCTTCTGCGTCAAAGGCAGTCGCACTACCACTGCGCCACATCGGTCGTCCACATGGCAAATTCACGTGTCCACACTGTGCACGGGAGTTTACTGCCAAAATTGGCTACAATAGCCATCTCCGGGCGCATCAGCGCCGATCTGATTAGGAGTCGTAGTTGCCGCCTTGGCCGAAATCGGTCGGAGAGATCATCATCATCAGTCCTAACCCTAAGTATATCTATACAATAATCTTCTAATTTGAATTAACCATTTTGCCGTGAAACTCTTTTCCGCCTCCAAAGTCCAAACCTAGCACAACTCGCTATCGTTCACCTGTTGCGCAGACGCCTCACAGCCAACGAGCCCGGCAGGTCATTGACCCGCGGCAAAAACTCGCGGCCACGTGCGCGCGCGCATCACTGTTTGTTTATGTTCGCGATGCCTCACTGACTGCACTGCAGACTTGATAAAGTATACATACACACACATACATACACACGCCTTAATCCTTAACGGGGAGGGCAGAGCTGTAAGGACCATAAAATTACGGTTGTTATCGCCACATTCGATAAACATCTCATACACTTCTTATCAGAGAGATCAAGACATATTATGACAATACGGCAATGGCAATACGGCCCAATAGGGAGTTCTATGTCCAGCAGTGGACTGTTGTGGCTGTCATGGTATAGTACCATGCCTGATGACCTAAAATTAAGGAGAAACAAGAGCGAAACAACCTATACCTTTCGATTTCGCGATTTCATTAGTTAACTTAGATTTCCGATCATATAAATCAAGAGGATCTTTTTTTTGAAAGTATGGAGTTTAAAAAACGCATTTGTTTGGCACAGTATTTTAAGATCCTACGAAATATACTAGGTTTAAATGCTAGGATTACGAGAGAAGCCGTTTCTTCCACTTCCAGACACTTATCAGTACTACATTAAAGTTTGGTCCGTGCATTTGCTTCTTCAAAATCCTAAGGCAAAAGGCTCGTCCATTTCAGTCAATTCTTTTACTGATTAGATTAGGTATTGTCGAGCAGTATGCATAAACAAAATCTTAAGTTTTTGTAATATCGCGTCCAGGCAGCAAAACAATCAAAAATACATAGGGTGTTGGCAGCACTAAGTGTGCATTACAGTAGCCTAGTTCATCGGTTCGTTGGACGACTCGGTGTCCCACACGAAAATAGAAGAGAGAGAGAAGAGTGGCACAGCTCAAGTCTGCCTTGAATACTGTTTATGACGTCTCCGTGAAATTATGCAGAATCTCTAGTTATATAACAATCGGCTCACTCACTGCTGAATAACCTAGACGCAGCTCACCATGTCTTAAAAAAACGACAAAGCGTGAGTTGGACTCGTGTATGTAGGGTTCTGTAACTTTATTCTATTGTGTTCTGTCTGGAATCTGTCGATTCGTTTGACTTCGAAGACGCTCCGTTCTATCGCTCTTTGGTAAACCTTGAATTTTGACTTTTGGCTATGACTTTTGGCTATGACTTTTGGCTATGACTTTTGGCTAAGACTTATTGGCTGGCTATAATTAAAAATGAAATAAAAATCATTTTTGCTATGGGAGCCTCTTCGAATGAAAAATTCCTTAAATATTAAGTGTATTCTACTTTTTTTTTCTTTGATAGTTTCAACGGTCTAATTATTACCGTTTATCAAAATACACCCCAGAACCATTACAGATGAACCGAGAATAAATCATTTTTATGAGCAATTTCTCAACAAATTTTGAATACCTATATCTTGTTATTGCAGCAACAGAAATACGACACCTCTGAAAGTTTTATTTTGGTTTATAAACACAGGGTGTTAGGAAAAATACTAACTTCCTTTCAAGGGGTGAACCAGCGCATGAAACTGAACATCTTTCCCTAAGAAACATAGGTCGATATATGAAAAAAAAAATCTCAGTAGTTGGTATATTTTGTTTTATATTTCGACCTAAGTTCCTTGGGGAAAGTTGTTCAGCTTTATCGACTAGTTCACACCTTGAAAGGAAGTTAGTACTTTTTCTAACACCCTGTATACAGGCTGGTGACAGAAGGACAGACAGCTAAATTAATCTCAGTAATATGCCCCGTTTTGACCCTTTGGGTACAGAACGCTAAAAACCGACAATGTCTATAAACATAATAGTGCATTTTCCAGCCCGTCAGGTCAGTGACCCCGCGCACGTGGCGCGCCGTAACACCCTCGGCTCGCAAAAACTGAGTACTGATTCACATCCCGGCCGAAGCAGGAAGCTTTAGTATGGAGAACTTGATGCGGTTTGAGGTGCATAAATTGACTTTTTTAAAAGTTTCTTTGATTTAATTAGTAGTAGCTCAGGGGTAGTAGCTATATTGGTAACTATTATAGACAGTACCTATGTGATTAAATCATAGGGTTAGTAGACTGATGGTCTTCCCACAGGGGCCATACTTACCACGCTTGGCAGGAGGAATGGCGAGCGCAGTGCAAGTTTTCGAAATCGGGTGACGCTATTCTCAGCCAGTAGAATAAATAGACAATAAATAGACGCTAAACAAATAAATAGACGCGGAATAAGTAGACGCTAAATAGAAAATGTTAAATCAAAGGCATCAGAATCAATACCTACTTTCGACGCAGGACGGCAAGACTACTCGTACTAATAAATAGTTTCGGAAAACATAAAATGTAGGTGATATTTGAAACTGTTCTAAATTTACAAAATACTGGCAATTGAGTAAACCCGACAGAAAAAGTAATAAACAATTCATTTATTTTTTGGAGCATATGGCATCCATCGTAATGACTGCGGCACAAGGTTGCCAGGTTCTTGTTAAAAACGTATTCACTTACCTACGTAAATTAGTTTTTGAGAGTGTATTCGACTATTAACAAGACACTAGTAACTGAAAGGTCTGATAAAAAAAGTAAAATAATTTCTTTTTATATAATTATGGCATTCTGTTACAATTTTTACGCCGCAAATCTGTCACACTTTTTCTTTTTTAATTCGTTTAGAAGACAAGACAAGTATTCCTACAATAATTATGTACTCATACAATTTTTGATTGTAGGTATAGTGGGTAGTTGGAAACTATCATGGAAAATCCTCCTGTACTTTTTTTAAATTCAAGATTTTTAAGACATGAAATTTAAATGTTTTTCAGCACATTAGTGTCGATGTGCCCGCAAAGTACGTCATAGCATAAAAAACATGTAAATTATCCTAAATCCAATACATTATTGATACCTTTTGCTGATAATCAGATTAATTTATTCAAAAAGTTTGTTTAATTCATTTGTTAGACTATGTTTGTGTTGCGAAATTGGCTGCATTTTTTTTTTAACAACTAAATCTTATTAAATTGGCTACAGGACTGACAAGTCAAATGAGCAACTTTTTATAACGATCTGAAACGATATTTTGAAAAAAGAAACTGAAAATATGACGACATTTTGCGCAAATTAGAATGGCGTCAAAACACTTACTTTTATATAGTTTTTCTGTTTATTAGATCAAACTCGAAAATATTGCGAAAAACTATTCAGAATGGATTCTGTAGTATTTTAGACGATAGTTTTAAACGTACAATTTTTGTATTTTATTAATAACCTAGTCATATAGATAATTGCTAACTAATCCTACATGTGTTAGATTACAATAATAATATGTTAGAATAGAAGTCCTAGATAAAGTTTATTCCAAACATTGCTTTCCAACGGTGTCGGAAACATAAATAAATGCCACGCCATATTGTATAGATTTTTTTTATTCGCAGGAGACTCAGATTTAACAAACATTCTTATCTATTTTTTAAATATATACTTATTTGATCAGCATGAAATACATACTCAAATACCTAAATACCACCTCAATAAATATATTCAAAACTTTGATTATGCAATTTTATGTCACCGTCTGATGTCATTTATGCTAAGCTGAGATGTAAATTCATGAAAATTACTAAAACAAGACTGCTTAATACATAGGCTTAATATGAAAGAAATATTTCATTCACTTCAAAAAAAAAAGACGAGAGAATTTCATTTTCTCGTCTACTCTTTGCTACCTTTTCTTTTACGATATTGATGGCCCATTCCATGGCCATTCAAATCCATATGACACATCGTGTTGTGTAATGTGTCTGAAAACAATTATTAACTTATTTAAGAACTATTAGGTTTGAACTTATAACGCAAGATAGGTACGCGTTGTAAACTTTTCCAATTACGTTCTCTTCGAATTCAAAATTTTACGAAAAAATAAGTTTCTTCCAATCTGCCAGGGTCAGTACGTTGAACCAGCACTTCTTCTACCTGTTTGCTACCTATAGTCATGCAAAAAAATCTCAACGACTTTGACACTAAATAATAGTGGATTATGTCACAGGTTTACTGGAGCTCCCTGGACGCACTCATTGTCAGTCTGTGAGCGAGCGGCGAGTCAGTAAGTCAGTCTAGGCACGTCCAAGCCTACTCCCTATGCTGCATGCTTCCTACAGCCTAGAGAAATGGCTGGTAGGGTCACTATCATTTCGTGATAGCATTCTTGTTTGGCTTTCTTTCTTCTTAAAATTCATACTACTCTTGGTTTTCATACCCTCGTTCATACAGTGGTATGTGGCAATCAAAAAGAATATGGTCCTCTAAATTCTAGCTTCTTAACGCTTGTTGTCTAATTTACTTTTAATGCTTTACATTTCTCAGTTTATACGTCACACAGCCTATGCCTATCCTTCCTAGACTTCTGCGTCGATTTTTGCTTCAAATTTAATTTGAAAATTTATTATCTAGGCTGACTAGCTATAAAAAGTTGCAACCCTCTGTGACATTTTAAACCTTGTCAAAAAAGATGAAATTAGATCATAAAGCAAGTAAAAGATGTATTAGTTACTTACCGCGTTTTCTTTCTTGTTGCTGCTAGAAGTCTTAGGTTGAGACATAATTAGTGTTTGGCATGATTTGAGTAGCTACCCTATGAGGCAGGTCAATAGTGCAGTGGACTATACCACCACAAGCTCTCGGGCACCCAGCCAACAGGTAATGCAAGTAACAGACCACCAAGCACCTCAGAACCTTCCAGACCGTTGGGCATTATAGCTACCCTACGAGCAGGTCAATAGTGCAGTGGACTAAGCCACCACATAAGCCCTTGGGGACCCAGCCAACAGGTCATGCAAGTAACAGACCACCAAGCAGCTCAGAACCTTCCAGAACGTTGGGCATCAAAGCTACCCTACGAGCAGGTCAATAGTGCAGTGGACTAAGCCACCACATAAGCCCTCGGGCACCCAGCCAATAGCTAATGCAAGTAATAGACCACCAAGCACCTCAGAACCTCCCAGAACGTTGGGCATCATAGCTACCCTACGAGCAGGTCAATAGTGCAGTGGACTAAGCCACCACATAAGCCCTCGGGCACCCAGCCAACAGGTAATGCAAGTAACAGACCACCAAGCACCTCAGAACCTTCCAGACCGTTGGGCATTATAGCTACCCTACGAGCAGGTCAATAGTGCAGTGGACTAAGCCACCACATAAGCCCTTGGGGACCCAGCCAACAGGTCATGCAAGTAACAGACCACCAAGCAGCTCAGAACCTTCCAGAACGTTGGGCATCAAAGCTACCCTACGAGCAGGTCAATAGTGCAGTGGACTAAGCCACCACATAAGCCCTCGGGCACCCAGCTAACAGCTACTGTAAGTGACATAGACCACCAAGCAGCTCAGAACCTTGAAAAATGTTGGGCAACATAGCTACCCTACGAGGCAGGTCAATAGTGCAGTGGACTAAGCCACCACATAAGCCCTCGGGCACCTAGCCAACAGCTAATGCAAGTGACATAGAGCACCAAGCAACTCAGAATCACCAAACTAAACAAAATATGTAGATAAATCTCCATGGGAGTAGTTACAAATGTACAAAGTAGACTTTATATGACGACACAGGTAGAATTATCTACTGTATATGATATATATTTTACCTTTTTAACGTAGCCGCTTTTGGCTATTAATATATTTTTGTTTCATATTTAGAAATTTAGCTAGGGTAGCCTAGGGCCTGACAAATTGTATTTTTAGAATAGGAGCACTTCTGGGCAGGTTTCTGGGTGGTTTACTGTCCAGGGGGTCCGGCTAACCATACGCATGTAACACAACATTTTCTCTTGGCATGAACTCGATGTTATTTTATTTACCACCTAACGTTACATGTTGTTTGGTTAGCTTGGCCAGCCCCGAGGCAGTGCTTTAGGGGCTAGTTTTAAGTTTTTAGTCCACCTGAGCCTCGTTTACACTAGGTTCATAAAATTGTTATTGTTAAAATTGTTAATTCCTGACCATCAAAAAGCGAAATGTAAAATTTACTACTTTGAATAAATAATTTAATTTGATTTGATTTGACAATAATGATCAACATCAACAGCCGCAAAAGCCTATTACTGGAGATGGTCCATCGTCTGTTGAAAGGCGTTTTCCATAGATATTTTCCATTTTCCATTTCTAAGTGTCTTAAACGTGAAACTGTATTTGATTAATAATTTATGAGATGAATTAGACATAAAGGGTTGGTGTCGGTCAGATTTCGCGAGTATGAATGCCTATCCAAAAACTATAAGAGGTCTACAAATACTTAAAATTTATAGTACGAACAGACACGTGAAGTAACCTTAATTTATACTATGTACCTAGAGATTAATATAATGTAATAGGTACAAAACAGGAAGGTATCCTAGATAGCTCCATCCCCCTCTGTCCTATACCCTACTCTGCCCACATATGAGATCCTGATCACGCGCGTGCATAGTAAAAGTACTTTCGTTCGAGGTCGCATTGTCATTCATGGTGTTTATTGGCTAGCCTCGCTATCGCCCGGCGCATCGCATCACCACCTACTTTTAGCATCGACACTCGAGTTACGCACTCTCTGAATCAGGAATTTATTTTATTGCTCTATCAGTTTGCAGAATGTTTCTGTGTTGACTTGAACAAAATTAAGATACACGAATACCAGTGTGCTGCTGCACGTGATACCAGCTTTAGAATAGCATCATCCCAATTTTAACCGAGTTCATCCAGTGAATTGGACAGCAGCATTCCCTGTGAATGCAACATCATACAGTGCGCTCACCAAGCGCCAAGCGTGGTGAGTATGGCAAATACCTCCTATTGGAGGTGACCTTTGTCCAGCAGTGAACTGTTCTTGTTGTTATGGCCTAACCTAACCTAGCTATTGTAAGAGTCAGAAGATTTGAGTAGGTAACGTATTTTTATAGGTAATCTAACTTTGAATATGGAAGACGTGGCAGCAACGGATGAACGAAGGGGTTACAGCTTTTATGCTCAAAGAATAGCTTGGCTAAGGGACGTGAGAGAATTGGTTTATTACAATATTTAGGCGACAGGTTGACAACCTGTCACTAAAGTGATACACATGTTTTCTGAAACAACCTTGGAAAACAATCCTCAAAAATGTCAGACGTGGCGATAGGGGCCGTATTTTTACGGCCGTTAACGCTCTGCAAGGGATAAAGGCGTGATATATGTATGTAATAGCTTGCCATCCTCTTGGGAACCTTTCCTCACGGTGAGGTACTCGACAAAATTGTATTGCCAGGGTTGTTTAATAAAATAAAGCCTTATTTCGGCAGCATTATCTTATGAACAATAGGTAACAGCAAAGAATACTAACTATAGAAATTTTCGCAGAACACATGTCAGTATTACTGTCGTCAAGGGTGATGTTACCATGTTGCATTATTGGAACTAATTGCGTTTAACCACAAACACGGAAATTTATTACCCATTAATGTACATAGCGTGAATCCAAATCGAGGAATTGTGGGTAACAGATTAGGTGTCCCAACAAGGAAACGAGAGACTAATTAGGTATTAGAAGGCAACTAAGTAATTTAAGTCAGCAGTGCGTGTGGTGCATAGCATCACCCCGTTTATGACCGTGGTATCGTAAAAAGCGACTAAGGGATCAATCCAGGGAATGTCCAAGCAGCGTTCCCTGTTAATACAACACCTCGTCAATCCGCCTGCCAAGCGTGGTGAGTATGCCAAACACCCTCCAATAAGGGGAGGCTCATGTCCAGCTGTTGCCTGTTGTGGCTGTTGTAGCACCAGAAGTAACTTAAGTAAGTAACAGCAGAAACTAAAACCTTGGCCGTGTGATGCCGGCTTAGAATAGCATCACCCCACATCTTTCCGCGGGTGTCGTAAGAGGCAACTAAGGGACTCGAGAGTATTAGTATATTACAATTTTTAGGCGACAGGCTGACAACCTGTCACTATAGTGATACACATGTTTTCTGTAACAACCTTGGAAAACAATTCTCAAAAATGTCAGACGTGGCGATAGCGACCGTATTCTTGCGGCCGTTAACGCTCTGCCTACCCCGCAAAGGATAAAGGCGTGATATGTGTATGTGTATGTATGTATAGAAACTAAAGCATTTTCTGGCTGAACACCAGTGCTATTTTGTCGCGATATTTATGTGCCTCGCACAATTAGCTCGTGAACTACGGAGAAATGAGCTTACAAATCATACCAGTAGTAGTTTTGCGCGGCAAAATGCGCCGTATCCGGGAAGGGGCGTGGCCGTGCGCGCGCGCAGGGAAAGTTGCGAGCGCTAGTGCTTCCGCGGAGGCCTAGCACTTGGCCTGAGGTGTGTTGCCAGGGTTAAAAAATATCCTATTTTGCAATCTCAGACGCATTGGTATAATGTATGACCATACTCGTTTAAGAACTGTGTGATGGGTAGGTAAGTATCTAAATATCTATCCACTACAAAACTCCAAAATATAGCTGACACAAAAGATTGTCATATACTTTAAGTAATATCAATAGGTGTATCTATCTATATGTTTGAGAAATATCATAATATGGACTTCATGAAAATATATGTTCAAAAATCAACAGCGAATTAGGTTTCCTAAATTAAAAAAAGAGACAGGTGTTTTGGTGCATAATGTTGATGGCAACACTAATAGGAAACCTAGGTCTTATGTAACGTAAAACCTAGAAAGTTTACGACTTCGAGTTGTAGAATAAATTCTAAAATCAAACGAGAAAGCGAATAAATTCACCCAACTAGCAACTTGTTTAGTACGACTAAATAACTCTAAAAAGATCTATCCAAAGTTTTGTCGCAGTAAAGCTGTCTTTGTGTATAATTATGTTGCTAATCATTTTCCCATGCACTGCATGTAGTGTCTGAAGTGTCGGCTTATATAGTCACGAAAATTCTTGCATCAGAAACTGATTAAACTGTATGATGATGAATCATTTTCCCGTGGATAGCGAAATTCTGCGTGGTGAGGTGGAATTAGCGGTGTACATGACAGACAAAAAGCCAAAGTTGACTTTATTTTATTGTTTTGATGAAGATAACAGTAATACACTACAGTGATAAAGTTTAGGAAATATGATTTGAGCCGATTCGCCTTGACGTTTCATAGTCGAATCGGCTCAAATTATATTTCCTAAACTCTACACGAATCATCTGAAAGATATCTCTATATTTGTCAGACGTGGCGACAGTGACCGTATTTTTCTCGGCTCGGCTTTACTCTGCCTACCCCGCAAGTGATAAAGGCATAATATGTATGTGTATGAAGATAACCCAGATTTCTTAATGAATTACGAAACGCATTATTGACATACAAAAATGATTTCGTTGTTAACGAGCGTCCTAAAGTTACCTTACAAATAAAGCTTCTAGAAAACTTGAACTTACATGGACGATTTCCTGTGTCCTGCCCTCAACATAGTAGCCAAGTAAACCAGTAAGTGTGTTTCATTGTAATTCTCACGGCTCGGGCCCAGCGCGTGCGCAGTCCGGTCATGTTCCCGGCGTCCGTTCGGAGAAGCACTCGGTGTACCAGCGACCTAATTGTGGACAACAATGACATTGTAGTTCATTCTTGAAGATAGGAAAGTTCTATGTCTAGAAAGGAAAGTATTCTCCTAGTTGGGCTTGACAACGAGTAAACGAACTGTCAAAATGAAATGTCACTGACGCTGCTGAGTTCTTACGACACCATTTCAACATCCAAAAAGCCGATCGAGTCTACTTATCACCAGACCATCTATCAGCTTAGAGGCCCATTGCTGGACGTAGGCCGCCCCCAAGGTACGCCACAAGGCACGATCTCCCGCTTTCGCTATCCACTCACTACCAACCGCTTTCCTGGGGTCGTCGGTCCATCTCGCTGTAGGACGGCCACATACATTCATAACTAATCTTGAAAAACACAATCCTCCTTCTGTGGCAGTCGGAAAGAACACTATAGATCACAATATTATTTTTACAAACAGACGTCAAAAACATCAGACTTTTGTCTGACTGACACAGTTTCGTTAAACAAAAATACGCGATTTGACACATTTGCATCATAAAGGATTGAAATTGGTCCCATGTGTAAATGACTAAGAAGATACAGAAAAAAAAGCTTTTATGTACAAAAGTGTGCCGATGACCTAAGCCCATTTGGCGAATGTATTTTTGAATGGCAATAAAAACAAAGTATTAACTGGTTCAGTATTTTTAGTATGTGATTTCTTAGCTTGCCTCAAAAAACAAATTATTTTTTAATATTTGTATCGGAAGTTTTGGAGCGGGACAGTATAATATGTTTTTTACCTAAACTTAGATTTTATGTTTTAGAACAAGAGTTTACTAGAAAACGAGCAAAAAATTTAAACTGATGGGCTATTTGCTAGCTCATAAATTTTATTAAAAATTATTTCTATCAACTTTCTTAAACTATAAAACAGTTTTAAAAACAGACTAGATCAACATTTTAAAAACAAACTTTCAAAACATTAAGACACAAGTGCAGTGATATACACGCATCAGCTCGAAAGAGCTGCTAGTGTATTAATATATAATAATAATAATAATATAATACGCATATCCGTTCAGGCGTAGACAATTGGCCTCAATAGTTTCCTGCACATTACGCACGCACAATGTTTCCATTCAAGACTTTTGCCGGACAAAAGAAAAAGAAATGTCCGAGTCTTGGACATGTTTTTTTTTCTGGAGAAGGGTTGCGATTCCTCGGGGATTATAATTTTTGGAAGTTAGCGCCGCTTCCTTTCTGTCTTATTTGAAAGAAATGGTCACACAATTGTTGCAATCGAGGACATAAATCATGCTTATGATTCAAAGGAGCGGATGAATGTGTTTTTCTTGCCAGGGCTTTGGTCAGTTGACAGTGATGTGTTCATAATGAGATAAATATTTTAACTATGACACGAACATAAGGTTTTTTTAATACGATGCATTATTTCTATTTGTATTAAAAATGTTTTTATTTTATTTCATTTGCGTTCGTTTTTATAGACATTTTGCTTAAATTTGATATGTGTGTGTCATTTACAAAATAAAAAAAATATGAGCTATGTCCCGTAGTAATTTGTAAACCATTTTTATTACTGTCTATTAAGGGACTCTAGGATTTGGTTTGTGTGTATTACAGCTCTAAGCGACAGGCTGGCAGTTTGTCACTGCAGTAATACACGAATGCGTGATGTGAGTATGTGTATTTATGTTCTTTTAAACTACCTACTTAATAACTACACAATATATACACTTACATGCGAAACAAGTACTTACATGTCTTTCCATTTTGCAAGCAAACACTCGGAGTCCTTTCATAACAAAACACTTTCAAACGACAAAGACCCGAGCACCACACAGTGGACTAAATAACCTCAATAATCCGCGTAATCCTTTAAATAAATACACATACTTGCTTCAAAGCTAAGTAGTCGAAAAGGACCACTTGACCATACTGTTTTCTTAAGCCGCCACCCAAGAAAGATTCCTCAAAGAATTTTAATACTTTCCAATAATATGACCCACCAATACGCCAATTTTGCACTATTGGTCTATTTAAAAGAAATTTTAAGGGATTATATGACAATTTGCTTGTTTAATCCTGCGAGAATAATGTGCGCATAATGCAATTTTGGGTGGCATTTCAGTTGCTGATTCTGTGATTTTGTCCCGGTCTAAGAAGATTAGGAGTTTAGGACCACTGTGCAATAATGAGGAGAAATAAATAACAGAAGATATGCCGCGCTCTTGTTTATCTTAATAAAGGTTTCTAAACTTAATAAACTTTCGTTTCAGAGGGATACTATAGGTAACTTTATTTCCAAGTGGTGAGTTTTATAGTCAAAAGATATTAAAACGCATTTGGAGCCAAAAACAACAGTCGAGACTGCAGGAACGAGTCGCTTACGCAAGCATTGAGGTAAAACGACATCTCGCTACCCTAGGTCTGCTGGAATAGATTTCTTTTTAGAAAGAAAAAGTCGACCTGTTGTGTATTATTTTGTATTATGGCCTTTGCCTTTTACTGTGTACAATAAACAGTTAAATAAATAAAACCTACAGTTACAATAAGCTTGCTTTTCCAATCTTGAAAATAGAATTGATTACGTCACCCAAGCAATGATAATAGTCCACCAACAGGCCTCTGAAAAGTTTCCTCTCTTGTTGAAGTGGTTCAAAAAGACTTCGAAAAATTACTTTGCATCTCTCGCCAGAAACTGCTCGTGCTAGCACTAGGTTTCTTCGGAAGTGATATACGGCAGAAAATATTATTGCTCGGATGGCTTTGTATGACCGCTTGCCGGCAGACCTACTACAACAACCACATCAGTCCACTGCTGGACATGGGTCTCCTTCAATTGAGGGTGATTATGCCATAGGTACTCTCCACGCTTGGCAGGCGGATTGGCGAGAGCTGTAAGTTAGGTTTTGTATTCACAGGAAACGCTGCTACCCACTTCTTAGATTCACCCATTAGAAACTAGAGAGGTAGAACTAGGGCGATGCTATCTAAGCCGGCACTATTTGGCGGCAGAATTATAAAAATATCAAACAAAACTCAAAGCTGATACTCAAGCACATAACAAATTGCATTTTAAAACGCATCGGACATAGTTACAAACACTCAACACGCCTCATATAAAGCGTTTATTCACAGTTGAAAGGATGGACACATGTTTTTAAAGACTTTTACACATTTCACTCCAAATATTGCAAATTCGTATGTTATTCGTCAATTTAAACTTTATGGAAGAGTGAATAGAGGTGTGTGAATGAATGTTAAATTTGTTTTCGAGCACACGTGCTATCACCAAGGTGGTGGTCAGTGATATGGACAGCTAAGTAAGTATGGATTCCTTTTTCAGATTCTGATTTTCTGATTCAGATTAACCTTACTTACCCATATTTTGAACAGATGTATTAAAAACGTGTTTTATTCAGCGCATTTTTGTTACTTTCACTTTGTATTCCCAGTATTTCGTGATAACAGGAACATTTATGCAACAGAGGACTTTTCAGATGGAGCTCGTTAAGTCTCTGGTAGAAGTTTCAGGAACTGCCATTGAATTTGAAGCACAATTTTCCAATGTCACCCTAATCACAATTTTTTTTCTTACAGTCAATCAACGAAATGTGATCGAAGAAATCTAGGATAAATGGGAGTCACACAAAATCCTAAAAACTATTTACCTGCGTACTGACTAAAATATTTGACCGGTACGGTATATCGTGTATCGCGGTCACAATCTCGTTTCAATATATAGTCATTAGTTACGTGAGGTGAGACTAAAAGTTTAAAACAGTTTGCTTCCACACTGACCTACCCCCGGCGTCCCGTCGCCTCAATCCTTCAATCCTGTGCAGATTGGCGATCCATCAGCTATGCAATTGTCGCGATGTTCCTTTGGTTGACGGCCGGTTTTTTTTAAGGCTACCCGGTGGTCACTTCACGTGACGGAGCACCTGCAAGGACCCGGGGCTTTGGCCCACATCCGCAGTCTCGCCCACTAGGGATGAGAACTTCATCGATAGTCGGATATCGATAATAATTGCGGTGGCTGTACATAGTTGTACAGCAACAGACAACTTACCGGTAAACGATACGCTACACCTTGATTAAATATTTCCCAAACAGATTTCTTAAACATAGCTTTTGGTGTATCAAATTGTACATATTTAATTTGAAACAGCTTTAGCTAGTTTTAGTGTAGCTAGCAACAATACAAAATATTTTATTATATTCATATTGGCACTAGGGTTCATCAAGTTCTTCATCTCCTAACAAGTAGAAAAAATTTGGACCAATTACCTACTGACTTTTACATAAAAAGAATCATTTTCTTATTTTCTTTATGGTCACATAAAAGCTCAGAAAAGAAGTATATATAAAAATGTGAAACAAACTCAAGATTAGGTTAAAGATATGTAATTAGTAAACTAAAGGAAAACCGCCTACTCAGGTATCATGCGTGATTTTATCGACATAATATATAACATCCTCACACATCTCTACGTCAAATTGAGGCCCACTTATTCACGACTAATTTCTGCAAAAAGCCCGTGTCGTGCAACTGGCCGGTTGTCGGTGCGGGCGCAGCTCGACTGTATGGCTCTATGGCTGCATGGGCTTAATCCTTTGCCTGCACAATAGCTGAATGCGATAACTCGCGCGCGCTTGACCACATTGTGGACAGATATGACGGATGGCCTACTGTGTGAGGGCGGTTGAAAAGTCATTGGCACGCAGATGGTCTAATTCTGGAACGAGGATGTGATTGCTTTAAATTGGGTACTTTATAGTGCGGATATTGGATAATATAAAAGGCAGTAAATTAGCTTTTTATGCTTAGGTACAATAAAGATTTCAATATTCTAAAAGGAAATTTATAAATGAAAATGCTGATTTGCAAACAGCTCGCAAGTTATCATTTTACAAATTTTTCAGTGCAAAATATGTTCTGTAATAGCTTTATTACCATTATTTTAAATGTCAAACTAAAGTTTTGCTATTGTCTCTTAATACCGAACCTCGACTTTTCCTTGGTTATTTATTTATTGACATTTACCACTCCTTCACTACCGACCTCTATCTATGTATAGTTATAGTTATCAAGATCTTGTCGACAGCAACGACTAGAAAGCAGTGAAATGCCAATAACCCCACAAATTATTCCACAATGTTTCTACGTTCCGCAATATCCACCTCTTGGAGCTATAGTCGAAGGTTTAAAATGGCTAAAAAAGCCAGAAGTCAGATCATTGCCAAACATATGTAAAAAGTTTCAGAATCGATTCGCTAAAAAGAAATTTCAAGTTGAAGCCGCGAACTTATCAGCCACCCCTCGCACCGCCGGTGCTGTCGACTCGCGAATTATGAGCTCTCTTGTAAACACGTCATAGAGCTCGCAAGTATTGTCCGTCGACAGCTTTCTGCGCTTGCGCCGACTATAGCTCACCTATGTACAGGGGGTTAGTTTAATCCAAACTTTAGCACAAAAAAACACACACAATGCTTATTCGAATTTTTAAAGCTGGCCGTTCTCACACTGCATCAACTGCAAGCAGACCATGAAAATGAACAACTTTCCCCTAGGAACATATGTCAGGAAACGACAAAAAAAATTGACCTCCCATACAAAATAACGATCAGCTGACTGCATTTACTATGGGAAGCCAAAATTTTTTTGACGTTCCCTGACATATGTTCCTAGGGAAAATTTGTTTAGTTCCATCGTCTGCTGCACCCTATCAGTATTCCGGCCGCTGTCCCTTACACCTCGGTCCCCGTATAGTCAATAATTTACACAAACTTATACCACCCTGTATCTACTCTCGTGATGGTCATTCAAAGTCCCTAAATCTTTTTTCGTCGCAGGCTGTTCGAAGACCATTGCGTTAAAAAAACACACAAGCCCTCAATACTCTACAATGGCATTACATGCACAATAGACCACAATGTGTGTGACATGCTTATAAACTCATTTATACCTATTACAATATGTATGACATGTCTATAAACTAGTTTTCGTGGATATTAATGATTATTTTATATTACAGAGATAAGGACTAGGGACAGAATGTAGTGATTTGCGCACAGACTATGAACATTTCATATAGTGAACTTCTTTAGTAATTTCCTAAACTGCTTTAAGGGGAAAATTGTTGAGTTTAATTGTGCACTATCACTTAAGGCTCTATATTCTATGACAAATAAATTTTAATAATTTTGTTGCTATCTACTTTTATAGTTATTTTGGGGATTGCGTCACGACTCACGACCAGACATTTGAAAAATCTGATCAGAGTTTCCTCAACTGATATTTAAAATTAAAAGTAGACTTTAGATGGGCACCTACTGAATGGTATTTGATGTGTCTAATCTGTCATATTTGAATAAAAAAAGTTATAAAAGTGATACCTACTTTTATTCAGACACAGAAAGTGACGAGAATATACCTACTCACATAAGTACCTACGTACTTAATTTTCTTATGAGTGATAAAACTACTTTGAAATGAAAATTTCTAGTTTTATAACTTTTTTTTTTTTTGACTGAATAGACAAAGCTCCAAGACTATACCGCCTGCTCCTTGTTTTAATATTCTTCAATGTTCTGCTACTAAGCAGTTACATCATTGGCCTCATACGTCTGTGATAGACGATTTAATCAGTGTCTGAGGCAAGACCACAGACATTGCGTTGCCTGGGACGCAATTATCGATAACGCAGAGTTGCCCAGGACCTGCGTCACCCTCTCAGCCTCCCAGGCTGATTCCGTAGGAAGGACGAGTAAGCAGCTACCTACATAGAGTATGAAATAATCTGCTGTTACTTTGACTTTACCAGTACAATTCCATCGCACGTGACAAACTACACGGTGACCAACTAAAGATGGGCCTATGAATTTAAAAACAGTTTCTTTTTCCTTTCGAGAAAAACAAAAATAGAAAGAAAATTCCCTCTAGGCCGCGGGCCCGAAATGGAGCGTAGCGACGGCCGCGGAATTTTATGCTTAAACGAGCGACACATGTAGTGACGCGGCGGCAAGCAAAAAACAGCAATCGGAATGGATTCTAAAATTAATTTTACTCTAGGTGAATAATTTATTAATCTATTGAGTTTAGGATTAATGTAAATATGGCTTGAAAAACTTTTATAAGTGCTTGAATGAAGTCCACCTCTCTCCCAATATTGTTATGCCCAACAGGGTCCATGTTTTAAGTACCTTACAAACTGTTTTCTACCACCTAAATGTGACACATGGTATGCAATAAATTATTGAGTAATGACTATCGTTCCGCCGTGTGATGCCGGCTTAGAATAGCATCACCCCATTTCTTTCCCGTGGGTGTCGTAGAAACCGACTAAGGGACTAGAGGGTTTCATGTGTATTGCAATTTTAGGCGACAGGCTGACAACCTGTGACTATAGTAATTCCCGGTTTATCTGAAACGACCCTCAAACATTTATCAGACGTAGCGATAACGACCGTAATTTCACGGTTGTTGACGCTTTGCCTACCCCGCCAGGGATATAGGCGTGATATGTGTATGTGTGTAGTAGCGTTCCAGAAAAGCGGTACCGCTCCACGCCGGCGCGTAGCGTGCATACAATGCTCTATTTTGTATTCCTTTCACCCTTTCGCTTAGTTTCACGCCACAGTCGCCGCTACCGCAGCCGCCTCGTCCTATTTCGGAAACGCGCCTTTTTTCAATATTCGCTGCGAGCGGTCACTGCGTTGAAATCGATGAAATTTGTATGAGCTTTTCAGTGCAACGGCGCAATAAGCTGCGCATGCATAAAATGATTCATAAATGCAACAATATATTGTTTTGAAACACATCCTATACAGGGTGTTAAGAAAAGTATAGGCTAGTGTAAGTGTTAAGAAATAATAATAATAATAATATTGCAATACACATAACCTTCTTAACACACACACAGAAAAACTTTCAAAATACACAGATCTAGCAATCGAGATAAAGTCACAGTGGAAAGTCAACAGCGTCAAAACCGTACCCATTGTTCTATCGACCACAGGAGTTATACCCAAAACGTTACACACTAGCCTAAAAAGTTTAGAAATTCACTCAAATACATACACTCTCCTTCAAAAAGCTACGATACTGAACACTTGCAGAATAGTTAGAAAGTTCTTATCCCTGACATAGACTACCATTGCACTTGGCTTAGGCCCGTGCTGAAATTTCCTCCTCGGAGAGATACTAAGATGTATAAACCAATAATAATAATAATATAATAATAAATATCATTTATTTATCTCTCCAAGGCAAATTATATGGCTCCACTTATAAATACAATTTATTTGGACAATGGTAGCCCAACAGTACGTCGCGACGTTGTAACGTGAAAAACCACGACGCCGTGGCACGTCACGTCACCGGACTACGTGGAAATCCACGGTAAACAACGTGACGTGGCCTGTCGCGTTGCTTTTTAAAATTCTTTACTAGAATATGTCAGTCTCCAAAGAAACTGGTTTTTTTTCCTGAAGAAAAGAGTAGTAATTATTTGGTCACCAAATAATTATTTGTGATGAATGTTTGTATGAGACTTTTTATTAGAAACCATTTAGAAACTACGGACGAATTTATACTATAAACGTCAAATCCCATACTATAACTAATTTTGTGCTACAAATAACACTGCGTCAACAGCGGTTGTGAGTGTGTGTGGGTGGGATGACGTTTCTAGTACCTATGGATCTGACAGAAGTATGCATCATTTTGGCGCTGCGTTGTGCGTTAAGTATGAGAACGGCCTTTCATGAATGGACAGATGTAGGGCTATATTAATAAAATAAAATAAAAAATAAAATACGAAATGCCCCGGTATGTCAAAGTTGTTTTTAGACCTAAATCCTCGGTACATCACTCTTTTTAACAAGTAAAAACATGACATCAGTATGCGTTAACCCAAAAAAAAGAAAGCAAATACAAGTAAGAAAGATTCAAAAATACAGGCAAAGACCAGTGATCATTGCACGTGTGGTGCCGGCTTAGAATAGCATCACCCCGTTTCTAGCCGTGGGTGTAGTAAAAGGCGATTAAAAGAGATGAATTCAAGGAATGGGCAGCAGACAGCGCTCCTTGTGAACATAACGCCTTGCAATGCGCTCGCCAATCTGTCTGCCAAGCGTGCTGAGTACGGCAATACATACTTCCAAACTGTGGATGATCCATGTGTGGACCAGCAGTGGACTGTTGTGGCTGAATTAGAAGAAGACCGATGATATTTTTTCCTTTTGTTTTATTCAGTAGGTAGCACGAGTAAAATTATGACACGGTTTCACGGTTTTCCGCATGTTTCACGGTCTTTTGCTTGATTAGTTTTTTGACTGAGGACAAATCGGTTTTTTTTAAGACTATAGAAATCCTCTATCAAAAGATACCATCATGATACACCTCACTGTATCCAATCGCGGCTGTCAGAAAGTGCTTTTTGTTTGGCTGTCACAAATAGCAAAATCGTCCGGTGAGTGCTGATGTCAGTGTTTTAAAACTTCAGACTTCTGATGTGGTTGTGTACAATCAGCAAATCATGAAATTCTTATCCCTACCTACCCCTCAGTCATAACCGGCGGCCCTGACCAGTGCCTCATCTCCTGATTCATTCATTCATTAACTTTTTTACTGTCTCGTACATCATACGTTACGTCTGTCATGAAAATACGCATTTTTATTAACACACTTTTATAATGTTCTTGTATACAAAATATATTATTCCTCCAGTGGAAATTCAATATGAGTTCGGGATACGTCTTGATATAATAATAACACACATTTGAATGAGGAATAATAAAAAAATTGCGGATAAAAGAAAAAAGTAACATTTTTTGTTCTCCTTCTTAAAATAATTCCTTACTTATTTTTATAGATTGAAATTCATGCGTCTCCAAAATGGCTGATCACAGATTCAGCTGAAAATACACTGGACCAGAATTGAGAACCTTTAAATAAACATCAGTGCCGACAACCTGGTGATGTATTCCAAGACGTCAAACGCTGAAACTGAGACAATTACAATATGAAACTGGATACGAGTGGTATAGGAGCTTGTATTGGCAGAAACTAGCCTATATAATATTTGGATCTCATCACACATCAGCCAATAGCAGTCCATTTCTGGACGTAGGCCTTCCTTTCTCCCCTCTTTGACGTGCAATCAAATTGATCGACAACTATACCGAAAACGCATCTCATATTTCATATTATTATTCTTTTTGAGTAAAATTCCCGTCAAACTTCGAAACATTAGAGCGAAGTTCGAGAAGAAAATCTTTTGTATCAGCAGGCGTGTCTTGCTTGATCATTTATCACAGCACTGCATTTCTATGATTGCAAGGATGTATCAGAGCCTTTCGGGCTTAAAGTGGCAGTAGGCTGGTAACATCTGTGGTAGTAATGGTCAATAGAGTGAGAGGCTTCTCGTGTGGAGGCCATGCCTCGATAACCGTAGCGTTGGGCGTTATCCAGATAAACCGATGACTGAAGAAGGCTGGTGGTAGCGACTGGATGGCGTAAACGGAATATCGTGTCTTGTGGTGCACCTTAGGAGATGCCTGCCAAGCAGGTGGATGTACAAACCTATAATAATATTAAATCCGGGTAAAAAGCATACAAACTTTTACTAACCCCATTGCAAAATTCATACCAAACGCGTTAGACCATACATAAGACATGAAGTTGTGCAATAATCCCATGCATCGATGCAACAAATCAAACACTTGCCAATTGCGAGCCAATTTGAAAATTAACAAGTAACCGTACTCGATGGCAATTTCTTTGTCGTGTTTTCGTTTTTTCAGCCGGATGTAGATAATGTAGACATACTTAAATGAATCCATGAATTTTTCATAGACGAAGCAGCTGCTATGACGATTGCTTGTGTGTTATGTAAAATTTTGGGCGAACGATATGTTCTTTCTTGTTTTTTTTTTTTACTGGTCCGATGGTCTAACAGATAGTACTCCTACCTGCCGCGCCGAGGGTTGTGGGATCTAGTTTCTAAGTACAAGTTTTGATAAATGGTGCTATGTTTCTCTTCTAGGGATATTATATTTCGGGATGTTCATTTATTTTTTACCCTAAAACCAAAAATATTTAGAGCCTTTTAGTTGCAGTTTGACTGACTACAATATAAAATCGTCTACTATTATACGACAACTTTTATAAAGATGATCGATGTGTCAGAATTCTTATAATGACTACTGTTTTAAAATGAACCTTAGTCTTAAATCACTCTTTTAAAAATATTGCATCAAAATCCGTCGAATCATAAATCATTTTGGGAGCAGTGGTGACAAGTAGAAATGCCGTTTTCTTTCCATAAGTGATTTAATACTTTTAATTGATGATAATATTTTATAGCCCAATAGTCCAAACCTAAAAAATCATTCGATACGAAAGTTAATCAACATCAAATTAAAAATATAATATAAACATAATATATATACTTAACGTATTACTTACTATATGTGCTACGCCGTAGCGGCGCCCGTAGCAATGCCGTTTAAAATTTGACGGATCAGCTATTCTAGGTGGATTGCACACTTAACGCAAGACGAAGCGCTAAAATATCGCAGCGGTCTGTCAGATCCGTACTAGAAACGAAAAGAAGAAATAGAATGGTTGCATTATTATTCTTTTTTTAAATGCAACACATACATACATAATATCACGCCTTTATCCCTTGCGGTGTAGGCAGAGCGTTAACAGCCGTAAGAATACGGTCGCTATCGCCACGTCTGTCATTTTTGAGGATTGTTTTCCAAAGTTGTTTCAAAAAACATGTGTATCACTATAGTGACAGGTTGTCAACCTGTCACCTAAAAATTGTAATACACTAATACTCTCGAGTCCCTTAGTCGCCTCTTCCGACAGCCACGGAAAGGATGTGGGGTGATGCTATTCTAAGCCGGCATCACACGGCACTTTAAATGCAACCATTCTATTATTATTTCTTTATGACGTTATCTCGCTTAACTATAGCCGCTAAACTGACTTCTGATATTTTTATGAAAAGTGTATTTAAAAATCTTCAAATTCAGGATATCACATCTGTCTTTTCGTGTGGACACCGGGTCGTCCAACGACCCAATGTGCCCTAGTGCCTCAATTTTTCAACCGCCTTCTACAAGTAGCAGGCTTCTGACATGGTAGTGTAACATGGATATTACATACCTAAGAGCTATTTATAAACACAAAGACTACGTGACAAATCACTCAAACCGAAGCCACTTTAACTAAATTATTTAAAGTTAATCCTATTGTACAGGGCTATAGCCATATCGGTCATGGGTGTTGATATTGCGCCATACTACGTCAATAGTTCAAAATTATACATAGCTAACTATGTAAAATTAATTTATACTACACCTACATACCTAGAAAATGGCCTATAGCTTTATAAAACGTAGAGAGGAACGGGAGTTCACATTTCAAATTAGCGGGAATGAATAATCCACACAAATCACTTTCCTCCTCAGGGGAGAAAAGATGCCACTGACAAAGTTAAGTAAAACGGAACTTAAATCTAATATATTTATGCAAAATTGAAGATTTGGCTGAACTAATGAAATAACTAACTTTATTGCTTTTGCTTTGTACTATGTTGTAAAAGAAAAACAATTTCCGCGCGAATTCGCATTGAAACTTGATGTCATTTTTAGGATGATATGAACAGTTCTTCTCACTAGGTTCTTCTATTAGTATTTTCCTTTTTTTTTTCAAGCACTATGTATCACTCGGAAGAAAATCCGATTGCAAACTCGTGTGTATTGATGCCTTCAGCTGCGCTTCGGGTCTCAAACTACACCCTCTTTAGCAATCGGTTCTTTTCTAACCGCGGCGGCGTGTCCAATGTACTATTATTTGGCTCATTTTCAATCGAAAAAATGCCTTTCTCTCACATAAAAAAGCAACGGTACTTTAGATTAACAAGCAATCTGGGTAATTTGAAAATCTTACGCAAGTATATTATGGTCAAACAATGACAAACAACATGTTAGTGAACTTTGAGAGTTCCAGAAAAGAAAACGGTCCCTTGCATACATTTTCCAGTAAACATAATATCACGTGTTTCACTGATTAAGTAGAAGAAAAAGGAAAATTCTCTAAAATTACATTTGATAGGTTTTGTCCAAGGTTTTGTCAAACATAACACTGATATTATGTAAAATATATTAATGAACAATAATTGCCTATATATTTATACATTAAATCGAAAATTGGATACGGCTTCAATCATTTTCACGACATTCATGGGGCGATGAATCGATCACACTTCACCGCAAAAATATCACTGCGCTAAAATATGCGCCTATGTGATCCATACTAGAAACGTCAATCAATCCCCATACCGTTATTTTTGCGCTGAAGTGTAAGAAAGGCCAAACTAGCTTGCTTTTCCCAAAAATCACTTTAAAATTTAAATAAAATAAAAACCAAGCAATGCTCAGTCAACTATTCACATGCTCAAATTCACAAAATCGCTCAGAATATGACAACATTTTTTTTAAGTTCATTATGCTTTCATTTCTATATTTTAGCTGGTAGGTAAGGTAGCATATGTGAAGAATTATCTAGTCGGCACGTTGGTAGTCACGTCAACCACACATCTACATAAATAGATGAGTACCAATAACGAATACATCACCTGAAAGAGAATGTCCATGGCGACGAACGGAAAATACCAGAAAAACCAATAGGTGAGTAAATATACTCAATACTCCTTTAAATTTCATTCCAAGAGATCTACGGTACACGGCATGAGTGGCCACGTGAAAATTGTTCCAAATACAAACATTACTAGAGTAGGAGCATGCACTGCAGCGCCAGCATGCTTTGCCACGTGAAAGGGCATTTACCCAGTGGAAAATCTCGGTAACCCTATCAACAGGAAAACATGTCTAATCCTCATAGAAAACCTACACCAAAACGCCTCTTTTTAATAGCCGTGTAATGTTTGTTTGCACGCCTGCAGTTCAGAAAGTTGTGACATGTACATTACAATATTCGACGCATAATGTAGAATTGTTTTGCAATATCAGTTGAAGATGAATTTCAAAGTGCGACTTTATGACGAGAAGGTACTTTATTCCATATTTGTTCAGGAATATACAAGGTTTTTCGGTCGTTGATCTGGTGTTTTTATTGTAGTGTAACTGTATCTAGGTACAGCGGCTAACCCTGTGTCCGTTTTGAGTTCTCCTAAAATTGAATTTTCTAGAAAATACTGTGATACTATGCAGGTAGGCCACCTTGCTTCATCAAGGTGATTTCTTTATACCACTGCGTTCACTGCCCTGCGAGCCAACTCCCTAATTTGTAGTTCAGATACTAGCTAGCTTGACTAGGAATTGAAGTTTGAAATTCTGAAACGTTTGTGTGATTAAGTAAATAATTATTTTTGTATGATGACCATGCGTATTTATTTTTGGATAAGCAACTAACGTTTTCTTTCCTATTTTATTTTTTTTACTGTTTTTTAAATCTAATGACATAACTTATTTTTTTGTTTATTGCAGTTTCTTATGCATTTTATATGACGTGTCCTTTCTTGTACCTTGATGATAGCGTTATTATTTATTCAGAGTGTTTAGGAAATAAAATCTCTTTATATCTTAGAATCTGAAAAAGCTACCTTATCCATCATAATTGAAGTTATATTTTAAATGGACTTAAATATGAATATGTTGCAGGGATATAAAAAAATCCTTGATATTGAAATTTCACTAGTGCCATTATAATTGCACTGATTTATTGTAAATCGTTTGCATTACTTACAATTTAACGGGCTAGTTTCAGTGACATTATAATTTCATTAGACCGATAGAGTGAAATTGTAAGGCCGTGATATATTGACAATACCACTCGTTTGAGAAAGCCGTTAGATTATCAGACCGATTGCTGATTGGTCCGTTTTCATTACCAACAGAGCAAATGGCGACTGATTAACTCTATTGACCAATCAGATCACGCGGGGCTCACTCCACAAACGTAACTCATACTAAACCTAAATTTATTATAATATCACTTTTGTGGTCAAGTGAAAGTACAATATCACTTAAATAAGCCCGTGAAATTATTCGAATCTGTCGCTATTGACAATAATCAGTGTAATTGAAATTTCACTAGTGAAATTATAATATAACATCTTTGACTAACTCCCTGCGACAAATATAATATAAATGAATGTAAATGTAAAGGAATGAAATATAAATGATTCAGAATAATTTACTAGCAATTTTTTGTGAACTCTAATCAAAAACTTTTCATCAGCTGCAAAAGTAGAGTCTACTGATTTCATAAATTTAATTTTGCAAATAGAAAATGTTTTAAATTGTAATCTCTTTGTAATCGTAATTGAAGTTTTACTAATAAGTAGAACTTGCTAATAAATAAAAATGGACTTTCAAAGATGCTCCGACACACATCACGTTTGTTTCCCTTATGGAGTTGGCAGATACTTTTAAAGACACTAAACAAATACAGGGTTATTTTTTAGTATTTATAGACATAACAAAAGTTACAAATATGTAGGATTTTTTTAGTCAGTACATAAACATTGTAGGGTGCTTCTACTCATGATTCTGAACAACTTTTACCTTGGGGCCGTTTGTGAAATCGAAAAAAAAATTGGGTGGCCCAAACATTTTTGTTGAGAGGTATGAATTTTTCTATGGAACACCCATTTTTTTTACAATTTCGCAGGTGGCCCCATAATAAAAGTTGTTCAGAATCATGAGTAGAAACACCTAGAAAGTTTGTGTACTGACAAAAAAATAAACTTTATTTTCATGTATGTATCGTCTAATAATTCAACTCAAACAAACAACGAATAAATAAACCAACTTCATCACAAATATCCAATAAAATTTAGCAAAAACGAGGCATAAAGTGTTTCTAAACAAAGTCATGCATAATTTATGCCATTATGAATCCAGTGAGTCATTAAAGGCGGCGTGAGCGAAGTGGCCCGATTTCCCAATAAATTAGCCATCCAGTCTAGCTGCACCAGGAAGCTAGCCCCGACACCGTGCCCTCCGAAGCACGCGAAAACAGAACATAGCACCTATGCGAAAATATCAAAATCTGCCAATCACGCAAAATGTTAGTTACGCTGTTTTGGATCAAGCTTTCTTCGCAAAGCTCAATGATCCCGCTGCCTCAGCAAGTCAACTCTCAACTTTATCCAACTTTCTCTAAGTCCAATCTCCTTTACTGCGAAAACAATAACTTATTACATTGCTGTAGTGTAAGTTACGTATTGCAAGCGGGTTGAACGACCGTCCTAGCCCCCCTCTGCCCCGCCGTGACAGCGCTTTTGGTAATTAGTGAGAAAAACGCGTAATTATACGCGGGGGAGCGAGACAGCGATATGTTCTGAGACCTACGCTATGTGAGTGATGGGGGAAATGCACGAGATGGAAATGCCGTGATTATTGACGTTTTTACAGCTTCGTGTTACTTTGTTGCTTCAGGTGTAAACATTTGTGGGAAAACTGAAGAGATGATGTTTTAAAAGACGTGTTGGAGTTCTCTCTCTATTCGTTGATCTCTCTCTATTGTCGAACAGCCCGATGAACCCTGCTGATGTCAGTGTTTTTCAACCACCTACTACCAGTAGTGTTGCAGTTGAAAAAAGAGTTAAAATTTTTAAGAGGGTAAAGTTTCCTTTTGGGATAGGTCGTTACAAAAATACTTTTATTTTTCTCCCCATTTCGTAAGCAAACCCCCACAGTGAGTTTTCAGTCACACAATTTCAGATGTTTGATATAATAAAATATGCCGCGCTAGTTATTTTATATCTTTTAATAGCCCTTGCTTATGTAATAATCTTTTTGTCATCAGTAGGTAATTAAATTCCATGCCAATATCATAATATGACAAAAGATTAAACTGTCTTAAATTGCAGGAGTAAACTAAACCCTTTTGCAGCAATACGCAGACTAATCTAATACAAAGACTGTATAATTTTGCATTTTTCAGTGATATCGGAAAAATCTTTCGTATTTTTACGCTCCTCAAAAATTGAAAATCCAGAAAGCATAATGAAATAAAATAAAGGAAAATCTAGTATGTGGTCTAGATGATTTATCGATGCAGACTCCGTGCGTTGCCGAAAACTACGCGGGCGTTGACCCCAGAACAGGAGCTCGATTTCTGAATTGAGAGAAATTTACGTCGATTCCGTGATCGAAAATCTGTCGTCCACGATTTCAATTAGGCTTACATACACCCATCAGGTGCTTCGCATTTTTTGAAATACTCATCATTCTCCTTGCCTTATCTCGTTTTCTTTAGTCGGCTACCTAACCTAGGGCATTTGACATGGAACCAAGTTTTTACACAGAACAACTACCATCTGACCTTTGCAACCTGAAGGCTAACCTGGCCCGAATCCTAGGCTAAGTCACATTCAAATATCAAATGGATTCATATATTATGTGAATGTGTTGCATCACGATTACCTTCACCGTAAGAGCAGTCGGTAAAAAAGCTGTATTACTATTTTATTAAAATTTCGTAAACGTTATCGTTTTACGCAGAAATAATAGGCACCTCCTTACCTACATCCCTTACAATTTAAAAACCGGTAATCTCCGATAGTGAAACGAAACGTGATTTAAAAAGTTAATGTTCCTTGTCTATAGTCGAATGCGTATTTTATCACTTTGAGTTTGTCAATCAGCTGTTTTGGTACGACTGGTATCACACACTCACTACTTGAATTAGCAGACGTTCGCATGCGAATATTTAAAAACAGACATCCAGAATACGCCCGCGGGCTTCAAAAGCCTCATGACATAAAATAACGCACGAATCCTGGCTAACCAATAAAGCGGGCACAGTTGGGCACGCCTGAGCACGCTTGGGCACAAGTGGGCACGTTAGCGCGAGTTAGTGCTCTCCTTGGTGCGGTTAAGCACTGTAATTGCTTTATTACCTTGCGCACGATCGATGTAGAGACGGTTTTTATTTATTTTGGTGGCGCTTAGTTTCGCTACTCGGCGGTAGATGGCGCTGTTTTAAGTTTTTATTTACAAAGAAAAATATGATGCTCCAAAGTTATCGATAGGACTGCATTCGAAACTTCGCAAACAAAACCACAATTTCTGAAATATTGTTCGGTTGTAATATTGTGTTTGTCTTATAATTTTCTACTACACAAACCGATTCACACCCGCCTAGCCTAACCTAGACATTGACAAATTCGAGTAGTAGAAAGAGTATTATAGTCTAGGAAATATAATTTGACCCGATGAACGTTATCTAAACGATTATATTGTATTTTGTATGTCTTTTGTTCTATAATGCTCTCTAAAAGGAGACGTTAAGCCGAATCGGCTCAAATTATTTATCTCAGACTATACGACTTACGAGTGGTTAGGCCTCGTCTCGTTTCGTGTGGGACACCGAGTCGTCCAACGACCCGATGGACCCTAGTGTAGGTTAGACTAGTCGTTGCAGACTGCCATGCACGGTTTCAGAAATTTCACTTTCAGAGGTCTCTAACTTGATGACCAAATTCTTCCCGATGACGTGACTTCTTCTTGACTGTCCCGATGGCGTAGTGGATAGTACCTACCCCTGCCTTCTACGCCGAGGGTCGTGGGTTCGATCCCCACCGGACACAAATATTTGTTAAGTAAAATTTTCTAATATTTGTGTCTGGGTGTTTTCTATGCGTAATATGTATTTATTTACAAAAAAAAAGTATATATAAGTAATAATATCAGCTATTTAGTTCCCATAGTACAAGCTTTGCTTAGTTTGGGGCTAGATGGCGCTGTGTGAATTGTCCAAGATATTTATTTATTTTATTATTTTTATTCTTCCGTCATGATGTTTTAAGTGTTTCATGTACTTATTATGCACGTGCAAATAAAAAGTACTTACGGATGCACGTCCAGTCCGCGTTTTTCGGAGAACCACCCACGTTGTTGCCGCAAATTTTGACAAGTGAGCTTAGTGATGTGTCATGTTCATGCCGATACAATTTTTGGGATACTTACGACTCATTTATTGATCTTTTTCTTCTATCGTATGAGACTACTGCCTGTATTTATAAACCGCACTCAGGTCTGAGATCGATCTTGAGTACGACTTTGAGATGCTGTTAGTATTGACTGATATTTGTCAAAACCGCTCTTGAGATCGGTCTTAGAGTTGAGAGCGATTTATAAATACGGACCTACGAGTCGACGGACGTGATAAACGCTGGTGTCAGAATTTTTCAACCATATACTACAACTAGTGTCCTCTTACATGGTTGTGTACCTAACGACCGCCATCTAAGTTAACATAGACAACAACTGGGACCGTGCATCGAAGGACATGTTCAGCCATCGGTCCCTGATGCTGTTATAATTATTTTATCTACAATGCCAGGTTCGATTCAAGAAGTTTAATTTGCAAATAGATTCGCAATGAAATTCAGAATTTCAAGTACAATATTTTCACTGGATAGCACTACCCCATGAGCTAGACGGTGTCTAAGGTTGTTTCGTGTCTAATTTGCAGTATTCCGGGAAGAACAGCTCAGTCCTCTCTTCATTAAAAGACCTTACTCGTCAGTCGGCGTAGCAAACCCGTGTCCAATAATGGTCTGGTGTAACTGTGAGGATACTAGGTTTAGATTCAACCCCATAACAAGGTTAATTTTTACAAAACCACCTATCGAATAATACGTCACCGTCCACTTATTTGTAGAGGTGCCTGCCTACGCAGAACTCTACCTACATGGTACATATTTATGTTGTTTTGAAACTGAGACGTAGAGACAATTCTACCAAAAAATATCACTTCCCAAGCCAATCCATACAGCCCACGTTACGTACACCACACACGGCCGTATTAAGCAACCAAAATATATTGCCCCTCTCTGTAAATATTTTTGAGCCAAGTGCATTACAGCATTAGGTACATCATAAAACAGGCCGTATCAGCCTTCTCGATTGCAAACGATAGCCCAGCGGCGGCACAAAGGCAGCAGTGTAAACAAGTTTCAAGCAATGTAAACGCGCAGTACGCACCTATGTATAGTGCAGTCATACCAGAGTTTACTGGGCTAAAAGTTGAACGAACCTAGGAAGCCTCTCGTTGCTCTTAGCGCCCGCACACAGCCGTGACGCCACACAGACGCACCAACACACACACGCACAGAACGGAACGAAGCGTGAGAAATGTTGATAACTCACTCGCGTTACCGAGCTAATCGTCACTTCCGAGTCGATGTCATGATCGTGCGTGACGTCTACAACACTAATCGCGTATTCCATATTCAAAATTGTTTTCTTTTTCCCGAGTAAAGAGCCTTTCTTTTCTGAAGAAGTAGGTAGAACTGTTAAGTTCGGTTTCACATAAAAATTATATTAAAACCAAAACATATGGATCGAAACTTATCAGCCATAACATTATCCTAATCGGAACTTTCAATGTTCATTAAAACTATTAGATAGGATCGTAATTAATATCGATGTTTCGGTGTGAGTGAATGCGTAGGCGATACGTTTAATGAGCCTTGACTGTAGTAGTCGCAACTCGCAACAACTCGTGTGACTGGACCAACTTCTTCATCTTATGGCCTCCTGGTAGTTTGGATCTCGTTTGCGCAGAGCTGCGCATACATTTTCAAGTTTTTTTTTCCTCTCCAGTTTAAAATATCAAACCTGTTCGACTGGCCGTTTCTTAAAAATGTCTCTGCATTTCCGCGTTGAGAAAAGTAAAAAGGTCATTCCCGCCCAAATTTCTTCGTTTACCTTTTAAGAATACAAATTAGGTTTTTGACGGCACTTTTGAATATATTTACAAAGATTAAGTTGTAAATTGTAATGTGACTTTATTGTAGGTACACTGAATAAAAAAATAAACCCTCCCATACAAAATGTCCCGGTCAGCGACACCACTTGTGTGGGAAGTCCAATTTCTTTTACTTACATTTTCTTGTAAGTACGTATACACATTCCAAACGATTACACTAAATATAATTTTCTTACGTTTATTAGTTGCGAAGCAAAGCCTTGAGCTAGCTTCTATAATTATGACGAATAGGACCACATTCTCAAAGGCTGACTGACTTAAAAACTGTGATTATGAAATATCGCTTCCTTGAACTGAATACCAGAATTTGTTAGTAAAAAGTCAGGTATCCTGATCTGAGATAGTCTGTATACCTGCAGATATGGACGACATAGGTTATCATCTTTTTCAATCAATAGTTTCTTATAATTTTCAAACTGCTTAGGCAAATATGTTTTGAAAAGTCTTGACCAAAGTTAGCTAAAAAGATCTGATACTATGCTAAGTCCAAAAACAACATTTTACTAACAAAATCTATTAAGGATATTAAACTCCTAGGATTCATGCAATCCTTGCATATCCTACACCAAAATAACATCTGCTATAGTCCTAGTAATGCCGTACTCACTTGATCACTAGCATAACAAGCTATAAAAAACAGCTCTATTTTGATTTTGAACTTTAGAAGTAGGTTTATGACTTTGTTTTGGTTTTTGGTTTGTAGGTTTTAGTATTCATAATTTTTTACCTAGTCCTAGCTTTAAACTAACTGGTCACGAGCCTTCTTACTAAGCGCGTATAAAGTAGGTAGGTGATTTACATACATAAAGATAAAACATGAAACTTCGCAATTTCAATAAGCAAGTGCTAAGTACCTACAACGAGAGTCTTTGTCTCGTCAACAGCAGACAGACTTTCCCATTGAATAGCTCCTAGCTAGAACACGCCATCATCTCTCAGAACCTATGCGTTCCTAGTACCGCGCTGGTATTGCTTGCCTTTTCTTGCTCTTCTATCAACTCTATGTTATTAAAAATAAAGCCGCTTCTCACAAAAATAGATTCTAACACGCTAAAGATTGGTGTGAAATAAATAAGAAACTAATGGGTTGTAGTTGGCAACAAAATTACAATTGCGGGTAAGAAAAGTTTTTTTTCATTTGGTGTCTTTAAATACGATTATTTCAACAGCATATTTCGGTATGCTGGTGTATTAACTAATTTTATGCTCATAAGTTTTTATGGATGCCGACGACTTTTCCGCTTAATTGTTGGTTTTTAGTCTGTTCAATCCAATGTATGTATTTTGACTTATTTGTTGTCGTTTGGTTTACAATATATGTCTCTTTTGACGTCTTTCGATTATTGCATTTGTATTGTTGAGTCTTTGAATTTAGTACCTAAACTCTTTTAAGTTATTGAATATTTTAAAGAATTTTCAAGTACGCATAATACACGCATGCAGTGACATCTTTGAAAACAAAAGTTACATTAAAATATGGGATGACAAGTTACACAGATAATCTAATTCAAACATACGAATCTTTGAACACCTACTATATAGAAACTTGTAGTTCAACGTTTTTGATCTATTTATGAATTTAGAACTCTATTATAGATTTATTACTAAGTACTGATGTTTAGTAGATGTTTTGATAAAGGTTGGAAATGGCAAAGTAAGATTTCATGCATGTCTATGATGTCAACAATCTGGTAGCCAAGTACAGCTGGATTACCTATCGCTACTCAAGGAGTTGCTACAAAGAATTCGTTCAGGGTGGCATGGCAAAACGTCAAAACAGCAAATTGTCAAACTTTTTATCAAGACGAGGAAGGGAAGCTTATTATATCCAACTGATATACCCAGCGTTATTTTAGCTCACAACTGTATTTTTATGTTTTGTTGAGGTATACAGGGCACGAAAAAATTAATACCCCTATTCCAGTGTATGTAATACTAATATTATGTAATTTTTATTTACTCGATTTTGCTATGTTCTATGTTTTAATAGAATTGACTTGGATTTAGATTTAGTGATGATGAATATTTGAGGGTCAACATTTTTACATTTGTTACATTTGAAACGCATTCAGAGATTTAATTTGTTTGAAGAACTAGAGTATTTTAATATTTTTGTTAGGTTAGGCACTCTAACCAAAATCTGAACTGAAACTAGTTGCAGGGTCATATTAATAGTATGGATATTATAAGTAAAGACATGATTTCATCTTGTAGCCTTTATTCACATAAGCCTGTTTATTTACCCAATTCTAACTAGTATTTAACCTGTTCACGTAGTTACTTAGTAGGAACTTGTACTTATTTTCTTTTCAACACACAAATGCACTTTGACTAATGAAACCCAACGTCTAATACACATTAAAAAGAAAGAAAAAAACGTGAAACATCGACTCCTCGACACGCAAACCGGCAGGAGTCACGTTATCTATCGATATAACCAACGTAGACCGTCAAAACTACTAGGAGCCCATAGAATAACAAAGTCAACTATTTCGAAAGCCGAACGTTCAATAAAAACTTCTAAATTGAACATAAAGTGAGAGCGAGAGGCTGCTATCTGTTTTGCCGGCTATCTCCTTCTCTATACGTCAGTTGACAAGCAGTGGGTGAACGAACTCGGAGAGTTTACTGGGCTAAAAGTTGAATGTACCCCCGTTCGCGGACATTACGAACAAGATAGCAACTTCACCACGCTCATTTCAGTGCCGACACAGCGCAAACACCTTTCACACCGTTTCCTATTTCAGCCTTAATTACAAACTGATTACAGTCTAATTTTCTGCGCTGCAGCGGTATTTATCAGTTGTTTTGGCACGCAAGGGCAAGTTTCTCACGACTACCACTACATAGGCGAACTGGTAGTGAGACGGGTGTGCAGATACGGTTGTGTATGTGTGGGTGTTCGTTGGAGGTTGTGTAGTCTTGAAAATTATTTCGCGGTCACATCGCGGCGTCGGGTTCATACAACGACCACCTGTCTCTTTTGCACGCCTGGTGGTACATATCTATGCACGCAGCTATGTAACCACACATACATATACGTTAGATAAATGTACATATGTATAGGGTATAATAGGAAGTAAGTTGCTGTAACGCGATCATAACTATCTGGCTTAATTGTCAACCTGCACCTGCACTTCAAAAACTCACGGCTATAGTTATAATAAACTTGAAAATGGGAAATTTTTAATCTGCTCGTCTAGTTCATACTAGGTGGCGCTAACTGCGAAAGGAAAGCGATTTCCCATTGATAAGAGAGTCACTGAATTTGGCAGATTATACCTCAATCTACAAGAATGCTCAAAAAGTCCTAATTACAATACAATACATCATATTTTGTGACTATTACAAGACCAAAAACCAATATTTTAACCTTTCACAGAAATGTAGAGTTAGAAAAAAATCTCAACCAACAAATAAAAAAGGAACAAATCTCTTCATTTTGAGGTGCAATCGCAGGTCAATTGTCGGTGTCGGTTATCCATAACTTTGTAAAGATGTCATCTTTGCCACTACGGAAGCGTTGAAGTATAGGACCTCAATTTCCGAAACGTTCGGTTTCGTTTCATGCGAAAATGTGCCACTTATTATGCTTGTATCACACGTTCTTCTGTACTTATCGATTCCCACATACCTTCAAAAGTTCAGACATACAAGTAGAAGAAATGTTGAAGCGTGTGGTTGGACCAATCGTTTTGGACTTTCGTGCACGGAACCGAAAACAAGCGTTTCAGAAATGGAGCTCCTTAACATATTTTTTTTTTGTATATGGTGTCACATCAGGATTAAATAATATGAAAATATTGATTATTCAAATTGTGGATAGAATATCTAAATAAGATCGGTAAATTATGTTGTATGTAATGCAACTTAACCACAAAATCAAACAAAATGTACAAAAAATATGAAAACAAGTTGACGGGAGAAAATGGGAAAGTGTATGAACAGCTGTGAACAGAAAGTACGAAATAAATAGATCGTTATTCGCTGTAACAGATTACTGCAATAAAATATAATGAAAATGAAAGCCCAGTATCTAGGGATCGGTTTCATAATGTCTTATACAAGGTCCTAGGTTTATTTAAACATACTAATACGAGTACATACATATCTCACGTCTTTAACCCTTGCGGGATAGGTAGAACGTAAAAGTACCTTCGCTATTGCCATGTTTGTCAAATACAGCCTGTCACCTAAAATCGTAATAAACAGAAAACCCTCGGGTCCCTTAGTCGCATCTTACGACACCCCTGGAAAAGAAATGGGATGATGCTATTTTAAGCCGGCATCACATTATTCTATTTTATTCTTTGATTAATATAAACCTTTCAAAACCTTTCTCTGTATAAAAAAGTGTATGAAAATCCGTTGTGTATTTTTAAAAATTTAAGCATACACACGTGAAAAGCGACTCTGCTGTTATACTATGTACCTAGTGATAATATCAGCACATTAACTTACGCCTTCTTAGGCTAGATGTTGCCCACCAAAGCAATATAATAAGGAATATTATCACCTCTATAACATAAAACTCTTATCTGACCTCCACCTTCTAGGCCCGAGGATAATTTATGGCTCAAAGGACTACAAAAACTATAAAATGGTCACTAAACAAAGACACAGTTCAGTAACCCCCAAAATCAATCCAAAAATTTCTACTGGACATCAACTTACGCTTCTATTACATGCGGGGTAGGAAGAACGTCCTTCTCCCCCTTATTTAAAATATGTCGTTTAAAAAAATGACTAACTTCTAAAATTGTTTATCACACTTGATTTTAAGGTTCCGTTTTGTTTATCACAGTTAAATAGCGACAGGTTGTCAACAGCTGTAAAGCGCTGCTCATTCCTTATTCCCCCATTGCGATACCACGGATTCTATACATACTATCACACGATGAAAAATCCGTCCAATTCTTATATTACTAGCCCAAGGAGGGTCAACGAACTAATCAGAAAAACCTAAACAATTTCTTACATAAGAGACGCGTAAGAAGTAAAATGTTGTATTATAAATAGGCGTGTCATTGACCGGAGGCGAATCGCACACTGACCGGACGATACCGCGGTTTTTGACAGAAACATAAATGACAAATCGTGACAGCCGTAACTTTGATTCGGTGACGTGTGCCTTGTGGTGCTGGCTGAGAATAGCTTATTACCAATTCGCTCTTTTTGTTTCCGTGTGGGACACTGAGTCGTCTAACAACCCAATGTAGTGTCAGAATTTTTCAACCACCTTCTACAAGTAGCAGGCTCCTGACATGGTTGTGTTAAGACCGCCGTCTAAGTAATCATAGACAGCAACCGGGACCTACGGCTTAACGTGACATCCGAAACACGGCACCACCTTTCTTACGGACAATCGGGTGGTTCAGCCTGCAATCTCCTAACCAGACTAAGAACAGTTCATGAAATGATAAATATCAAGTTGTAATTGACCCACCGAGAATCGAACCCCGAACCTCCTGCATCCTGCTGTTAGTGTCCTAAGGTATCGCTGGTGTTGCAATAAAAGATGGACTTCGTTGTATATAGTAGACTGTATTGTAAATGCTGATATAAAAGCCAAAATCTTATTAAAGAGATCAAATCGTCGCGATGAGCGAATGTGAAGAAGAGAATTGACAGTTGCGCCCCCGCACCCCGCGGGGCTGTCGGCTGGTGCGTTCCGTTGCACTCAACATACTCCCGGGGTTGAAGTACTTCAATGAAGTGGAAGTGGGCAGATGTTGTTGAAAGCTCGGCGTATCGTGCCTTTCTTGGTTTTCAGTTCGGCGACCCGTGTGATGCCATCGTTTCCGGGGTAGATCTTCACGACGCGTCCCAGCAGCCATAGAAGAGGTGGCAGAGCTTTGTCCTTAATCAGTACTAAGGCGCCCATTCTGAGCTCGTTTGCAGAGGTTTGCCACTTGGTTCGCTGTTGCAGTTGTGTGATGTATTCTGTGCTGAAGCGAGTCCAAAAGTGTTGTTTGATGTACTCTATGCGTTTGAAGCGCTCTATGCGATTGATGTTGGAGTCTGTCACCGATGGATGCGGAACAGTCATAAGTGGTCGCCCAATTAAGAAGTGGGAAGGAGTCAAAGCGGTAAAATCAAGAGGATCATGGGAGAGCGGCGTTAGAGGTCGCGAATTTAAGACGGCCTCAATTTGAGTCAAACAAGTAGCCATCTCTTCGTAGGTCAAATGAGTAAGATTAAGTAAACGTCGTAGATGATGTTTTGTAGAACGTACGGCAGCTTCTGCCATGCCATTAAAATGGGGACTATAAGCGGGCGTAAAGATAAATTGAATACCTTGTAAGGCTACATCAGCTGCTACGTTAGATTCGAGTACGAATTTTTGCAAATCGTTGCTACCACCAACAAAATTGGTACCGTTGTCGGACGTGATGCTCGCTGGCTTTCCGCGGCGGGATGTGAAACGAGTGAGAGCGGCTAGGAAGGCTTCTTTTGTGAGGTCTGTCACAAGTTCCAGATGCACAGCCTTTACCGCGAAACAAACGAATATGCATAGGTAGGATTTTATAAGTCTACAACCCCTTCCTCTACGGTCAGCTATCATTATTGGCCCAGCATAGTCAACACTACAATTTAAGAAAGGATACTCTAGTTCTGTGCGATTTGAAGGGAGCTGACCCATTATAGGGCGAGCTTCTTGAGCTCTGAATCTGAAACACTTGACGCACTTTTTGACAATGGATTTAGATAGGTTTTTGCCTCCTAAAGGCCAATATGTTTGCCTGATGTTTGCCAGCAACAACTGGGGTCCGGCGTGAAATAAATCTTTATGTTGCTTTTGGAAGATAATATGAGTTATATGATGCTTGCTACATAGCAAAATAGGATGCTTAACGTCGTAGCTATAGGGTGAGTTACCAAGCCTCCCCCCTACTCTTACTATATTTGCGGAATCTAGGAAAGGAGAGTAAGAAATTAAACGATTTTTACGTGGTAATGGTTTACCAGACTTAAGGACTGCGCATTCCTCCGGAAACATTTCCAGTTGCGCGTTACGTAATATGAAATTCATCGAATTTTGTAGTTCTGTTACAGAAAGTGAGCCTGTAATTTGAATATTTTTATTACGAGAATTGTGAACAAACCGATGTATATATGCCACAATCCTTTGAAGTTTGTGAATGTCCGAATATCTTTGAAGCAAGTCATGAACGGGTGATCTTATAGAAGCAGTATCATCATTATTTGTAAGACAAACGACCTCTGGTAGATCCTGTTTCACGTTGTTGTTCGGGATTTTTGGCCAATGAACTTCATTTTTTGTTAAAAACGAAGGGCCCGACCACCAAAGTTCTGATCCACTGATGAGGTCAGCATTTAACCCACGTGAAACAAGATCTGCCGGGTTGTCTTTGGATGGAACATAGCTCCATGAATGTCTGTGTGTGCTCTCTTGAATTTCACTGACGCGATTACGTACAAAAGGTTTAAGCTGTTGCGATGGCGTGGAAAGCCAACCCAACACGATTGTGGAATCGCACCAGTAATGAATTTTGTCCAATTGGACGGTAAGTGACCCGATAACTTTAGAACACAGTCTTGCACCAAGCAAGGCTGCGCAAAGTTCAAGGCGGGGTATTGTCGTTGGTTTCAATGGCGCTACTCTGTTTTTTGACACTAATAATCTGACACTAACATCGCCTTTACTGCTGACCGATCTAATGTATACGCAAGACCCGTAGGCGCGTTCGGACGCATCTGTAAAGACGTGCAGCTCCAGTGACGCCGTGTCATCAGCAATAACCCATCGAGGAATCCGTAAATTATTGAGAGCAGGTAAAGTAGTCACAAATGACGACCACAATTCCTTTATGTCCGATGAGACTTCATCGTCCCAGTTAAGTTTGTGACTAGCCCATAGCTTCTGCATGATAATCTTTGCTTCGACCACACATGGACCTACCAGGCCCAGTGGATCAAATATTTGGCTGATGACAGACAAGATATGACGCTTCGTAACTCTATTGTTATGTTCGATGCCAATAGAAAACGACAAGACGTCGGAGTTGCACAGCCAGTTAAGTCCAAGGGTTTTTGAAGACACGTTTGTGCTATTAGACAAATCCAATGAGGATAAAGAAGGCGCATCTACGTTAGCTATTTCTTTAAGAATTTCTGGACAATTTGATTGCCACTTACGCAAATTGAATTTAGCTGATGCTAAGACAGATAAGACCTGTTTGCAGATTTCAACCGTTTGTTGAATAGAAGATCCTCCACTGAGGAAGTCATCAACGTAGAAGTCACGTTGAATCGCTCTTTTGACGTCGTCGTCAAGGTCAGGCGTTGCTAAACTTACCAGACATTTGGTAGCAAGGTATGGTGCTGATGCCGTACCATACGTCACCGTATTGAGTGTGTAAGTTTTTAAGGGTTCTGTGACATCATATCGAAAAATGATCTGTTGAAGAGAGCGTTGATTAGGGTTGATTTCAATCGCCCTGTACATCTTTTCGATATCGCCTGAGACGACAAATTTATGCTGACGAAACCTGAGTATTATTGAAAGAAGGTCATCTTGCACTACGGGACCCACCATTTGGATCTCATTAAGAGATTTTCCCGACGATGTAGGAGCGGAAAAATCGAAGACAGTGCGATGCTTTGTAGTGGTGCTGGTTTCTCGAACCACACCATGATGAGGTGCGAAGCAGTTTACCCTGCCATCACGTGAAGAAGTCTGTGATTTGTTTTCAGACATGTGGCCAAGAGCTTCATATTCGCGCATAAAATCTGTGTAGGTTTCCTTGAAAAAAGGATTGCGCTGAAATTTGCGTTCCAAAGACAAGAATCGAAGTTTGGCCATCGAATACGAATCACCTAGAACTTGTGGGTCTTCTTTAAGAGGCATGGTGACGACGAAGCGACCATCATCCTTGCGATAGGTAGTTTCTGAGAAACTTTGTTCACAGGCCCGTTCTTCAGCTGAGAAGGAGTGTTTTGCGGAGACAGTATCAAGTTCCCAAAACTTTTCTATGTTATAGTTTATGTCACTATCAAGGAAGTTACAAACATGAGCGGTTGACGAAATAGTCTGAGGTCGAGCGACGTACCTGGAGACTATCCAACCTAATTTGGTTTCGTACAATTGTGCTTTCTTGAGGTTCATCGAAGAGAAAGTGAAGACGTCCCAAAATACCTCGACACCAACCAGAATGTCGATAACTGTCGGTATGTTAAAAGAGGGATCAGCTAATTGTACTCCCGACGGAAGAGGGATATGATCAAAATTGATGTAAGAAGACGGCATAACCATGGTTATCTCAGGTAAGATTTTACAATCTATGTCGACCGTATAGTCACTGTAATAAGACTCAATGGTGAGCGTACAAGACACAGTACTTGAAGAGGTCTGATTGTTAACGCCTGTAACCGTGGAGTATACCTTACGACGTGGTAAGCCCAGCTTTCCACAGAAGGATTCCGATATCAAGTTCGCAGAACTAGCGTTGTCGAGAAGCAATCTTGCGTCATGTCTATTGCCCTCACTATCCACCACTTTGACGACAGCTGTGGAAAACAAAGAACGCGAAGGTGTAGCAGGATTCGGAATGTAAGTAGCCAAAGCAACAGTACTTTCTAATGGAGGATTTCCTGGAGTGTGCTCAGGTGGCTGTTCTAAGTGTAAGAGTGTATTATGTTTTTCTTTGCAATATTTGCAGTGTGAAAGACTGCATTTTTGATGCCAGTGGCCTGGCCGAAGACAGTTCAAGCAAACCTTATACTCTTTTGCCTTTAGTATACGAGTTTCAATGTTTAATTGTCTAAAAGTTTCGCAAGTAAAAAGGAAATGACCTTTACCACAAAGAGGACATTTAATTACTGTTGATTTTACGTTTTGTGCATTTTTTGTGGTATTAGTGGCAACTACAAAGCTTTTTGTTTTGTTGGATTCAAGAGATTTACATTTTTCCTCAATTGTCTCTAAGATAGTAGCTCTGTCATTCAAAAACTTACAGAATTCATCCAAAGTAGGTAAGTTTACTAAGCCATTGACATGTTGCTCCCAGTGACGACATGTCTCAATGTCCAATTTACTAGACATCATGTAAATCACAAAAATATCCCAACTATTGGTAGCTTTTAATGACGTAAGTGCCCTAATATTTTTGTTTGTTAAGTCTACAATATTACGTAAACCCTTACTTGACTCTTTTCTGATAGATTCTGCATTAAACAACGCTTGAATATGATTATTTATTAAAGACCGATTATTATCATACCGCTCACAAAGTTGCTTCCATGCTACAGTATAATTGTCACTATTAAAATCGATATTTTTGATTACCAAGGCCGCATCTCCTTGAAGAGAGGCGCGGAGGTAGTGGAACTTGCTAATATTATCAAGATTTTCTGCAGTGTGTATCATCGAAAGGTAAGTTTCTTTATACTCTAGCCAATACTGATAGCCACCGTTAAAGTGAGGAAGATTTATTTTAGGTAAGCGTACATAATTATTTTTATTCCCAACCTGTGCATCTTGGAACTCTGGTTCCCTACGTGATTGGTCAGCTTTTTCCAACATAGTACGAGCCTGAGCGACCAGCAAGTAGTACTGTGACTCCATTTCCTCGCGGCAAGCAAACGTCTCGTCCGGCGTGTCAGTAAGCATCTCGATTTCCGTCTGTAATTTATCAAATTCAGGATACAGTCGATTAAATACGCTAAAACGGCCTTCTAAATCGATTCGCTGCAAGTCTGATAATTTTTCACAGCTCAGAAGTATTTTAATATATTTATCGAAGTTAGTTATCTTTGCCTTGAAGGTAGCACGCTTCCTAGTAAGCTTCGTTAATTTAATTTCAGCTTCAGCCATTTTTGTAATGCAAAATAAAAGCGGACACAAAAATGCTAAACGATAAGGAATGCAAAGCGCTTATGAAAAATTATAGAATAAGGGCAACTTAAAACAAGGCGGTATGATCTATAGCCTACTCCCGAAAGCATAGAATTAAAAAGGCAGCTTAGAACAAGGCGGTATGATCTATAGCCTACTCCCGATAGCATAGAATTAAAAAGGCAGCGAGCAGCTGATGTACCGTTACGTTGAGATTGTATGAAATGTAGGTCAAGTACAGTAGTATGAATGCACAGATGCTTATTTTACTTGGAATTATTAAAAATTATCTTAATTATGAATTAAGGCAAACGTACTGATGATTTAAAGCAAAATTGATAGGTTTTATGAGACTAAATTAGGTAAAATTTTGATACAAAGGTGTGACCACCGTTTGACTCGAATTTAGGCAAACTATAAAAGTATTTTACGTAAATAGGTAAGAATAACAAGGTTCAAGGTTAAAGAAAGGAATGCTGAAGGAAAATTATGGAACGAACTCACAAAATATGCCTTTCCAACAACAAGATCATGACGACCTCCATTAGTCCTTGTTGACGGCGACTCGATCTTTAGAATATGACGTCAAAACTCGATTTTATGGTAGAATTTCGGCGTTTTCTTCCTGCCAGCCTTGTAAGACGGGTCCTTGATGCCTTCCAATAGCTATCCTTGACGAAACCACAGGTATCTTCTTTGGAAACGGGCCCACAAACAGCCGAAGACAGGAACAGATTTTGCGTCGAATTTCTTCTTGTCGAATTTGACTTTTCACGGGTGAAGGACCATTTGTTAGTGTCCTAAGGTATCGCTGGTGTTGCAATAAAAGATGGACTTCGTTGTATATAGTAGACTGTATTGTAAATGCTGATATAAAAGCCAAAATCTTATTAAAGAGATCAAATCGTCGCGATGAGCGAATGTGAAGAAGAGAATTGACAGTTGCGCCCCCGCACCCCGCGGGGCTGTCGGCTGGTGCGTTCCGTTGCACTCAACAGCAGGCAGTGCACTACCACTGCGCCACATCGATCATCGACGGTCGACGATTTGATTCGGTGACGTGTGTCTTGGAATTCGATTTTTGTGTGGGATTTCATAAGAGATAAAGGCGTGATATATGTATGCCTGTATGTATTTCATAATTTCTTTTCATATACAACCGTATACGGCAAAACACCGGGAAAACATGCGACACATGTGAAAACCAGCCCAGGATAGACTTTGTATGGATTTTATAGATGTATCGACCTCGCCTCGGTTTTCTATAATGCTAGGATTCGTTTGATGCGTTTTGCCTCAGAAATTGTAAGTCCACATTTAATTGAATTGACATAATTATTATCCTTCATCTTCATTAGTCACGAATCACCACGGTCCACTGCCGGACATGGGGCTCGGCAAAATTGGGAGTAGTCACTATACGCTTGCCAGACGGATTGGCGAGCGCAGTGCAATTGTGTCCTTACGATTATTTAGAGCAGGCGGCTGGTTGTGCAAAAACATGGCGTGCCCTTTTGGAGACTTCACATCCGATAGTGGACTGTTGTAGGCTGATGTACGTGAAGATACCCTAACCCCTGAAGTAAGCACTTACATAATTTTTATGCAATATTTTCTTTATTTCCTCTTCCTCTTCTTAGCAAAGTGGTCGTTGCCGTTATTGATGGCACGCTTCACGAGTCGTCGCCATTTATTATGTTTTTTTATTTAGGCATAAGTAAGAATTTTATTTGGTATGTTAAATATCAGCTGTTATACTCGTACATATTACGGGACCTTCATATTCCAAGTTTTCATCCGGACACGAGAAGCTAGAGCGCTAAGCCATTTCTATTGGTTATTTACATTTTCTATAGCCTTTACCATGCCATACTTAAGTTTGATTTCGCGGACATAGACCTTTCGCGTAAAGAGCGAATTTTGGAATTGGAGAATTTGTGAAACCACGCGACTACACAAGTGCAATGACCGGAGCTTCCTACAACACAAGAATGGTACGATGGCGTAGAGGATAGTAGCCCTGTCTTCTACGCTGAGAGTCGTAGGTTCGATCCCCAATTTTCAAATATTTAAGTGTAGTCTGGGTGTTTGCTATGTAAAAGTAAAAAGTTAAAAAAAAACTGTTTAAAACGAGTATGTTTACGTTTCACTATAGTATAGTAGTCGCTGTCTGAACTGTAACAACTATGAATTATGTGTGTATGACTTACGAGCGTGCATGAAAAGACTGATGAATGTAGAAGAAGCGAAAGAAGTATGCCAGGATCGTAGCTAGTGGAAGGAAATAGTCTGTGCCTACCCCAACGGGAAAGAGGCGTGATTTACGTATGTATGTATGACTGACTGTAGAACCAAACAAACATTTATTATATTCTATTCTATTTTATAGAACCAAATCGGGGACGTTTTAAAGAAAGATCAGGTCAGACGTACCCTAAACCGACGAGCATGCATGAAAAGACAGATGAACGTCGAAGAAGCGAAAGAAGTATGCCAGTATCGTAGCAAGTGGAAGGAAATAGTCTCTGCCTACCCCAACGGGAATGAGGCGTGATTTATGTATATATATATGTATTCTTTTCTAAACCGGCGGCGCTACACTATAACATTTCCAGTAAAAAGATTAAGATCTACAACTGATCTACTGAAAGATAGCTTGATCGATCCATTAAGAATTGCAATTAATAAGCTTCCTTCTCTTGATATGGTCATCAGAATTTCTGGAGAGTATCAAAGTATCGACTTCCGTACGCCGTGGTGGGCATCTTTTCAACCGACTTCAAAAAAAGAAGAAGTTCTCAAAGGTTCGGGTTGGAACATGTATTTTATTAGCGTTATGATTACCGTGTGGCGCAATGGTAGTGCAAATGCGGCGGCAACGCAAGGTTCTGGGTCCGAATCTCGGTGGGGCACTCATAAAAAAGTTGATATTATTTTTCAGTACAGTCAGCTTAGGACATTGTAGGCTGACTGAACCAGCTAATGGTCTGAAAAGAAAGATGGTTCCGTGCTTCGGAGAGAACGTTCTTGCATACCATGTCTGTGGCCTGCTACTTACTAGTATCCTACTACTGTAGGCGGTTGAAAATTCTGACATCAGGGTTCATCGGGTCGTTAGACTCGATGTCCACACGAAAAGAATAAGAAATTTATTACTTTGCGTCAATTTAGTTCAACCGTGTGATGCCGGCTTAGGATAGCATTACCCCATTTCCTACCCGTGGGTGTCGTAAGAGGCGACTGAGGAACTTAAGGGTTTCAGATGTATTGCAATTTTTAGGCGACAGGCTGACAAGCTGTCACTATAGTGATACACAAATTATCTCGAACGGCCCTCTATACTTGTCAGACATGGCGATAGCGACCGTATTTTAACTGCCGTTAACGCTCTGCCTACCCCGTAAGGGATTAATACGTGATAAATGTATGTATGTAATTTAGTTCAACATTCTGCGAGTAACATTTTCGATAATCGGGCGTAGCACATCAGTGTCAGAATCATCATAAAGCCCGCTTCACACCGCGCGGCGTGTGACGCTAATGTTGATGGTTCCGGATATTGTTAATCAAATTATGGTTCCGCGGTCCGCGACTGTCTCGTGTGCGCGGGCGCAGGGCATTTCTGCAGGGGAGGTATATGAACTTCTTTTTCATCGAGTCGACGGTCAATTTTTGACCAGGACCCCAAGTCTGTTATTTTTTGTCATTGTAACACCATCGAAACTCAACTGTCATTCAATTGCCATTGAGATTTTTCTATACTATGTGTTAGCAGACTACGAAATGACCGAAATCATCCAACTGAGATCCATCCAATCGGCATCCAACTGAAACGATTTTCATTTAGCAGACTTAGTGCCCAGTGCTTGGCCACTTAGTGGCCAGTGGAAATGCCTCTAGGGTTTACTTTCTACAGGTCTTGAAGCGTGCAGCTGCTGGGCAGTTGGGGCAGGATAGTAAGTGTCCCATAGATTCGACAGCACCTTGTTATATATGACATGGATGAACTGTGCATTACTCCGCAATAATAATAATAATAATATTTTATTATTATAATCTTATCCATACTTTACGGTCTACCCCTAACCTCTACAATTCGCATTGCCAGCGAGTTCAGTGACCTGATCAGTGCTTTGATTGAGGAACTCATTGATTGATCAAATCAATTTATTGAGGACAATCACCATCAATTTGTAACTTTTACTGCTTGCCGTGTATTTTTGAATAGCGTCACCCCATATCTACCCGTGGGTGTAGTGAACTTGAAAGATAATCTCTCAATCTGCAAAAATTTTCAGTTTGTTCAGTTTAAAAATATTTTGTAGTTCAGACAAATGTTGCTATCTCCCCAAAAAATCCTCATTCATAGAATCAGTGTCCACTGACCTATATCATCTACGTACTGGACTTACTGTCCCATACAAATGACAGCTTGTTTTGTGGTTAACTTTGAAGCGTCTTCACCTCGTAATTGCTTTTCTAAGACTTTTCTTGACTGCCAGCGCCACAATGGCGAATTTTAATTTAGTTCCACGTACTTTCGTATTTGCTTTCCTTGCCTGACAGCGCCACAAAATGCAATACTTAAAAGTTTTGTAGCAGCATCAAGTCCAGTGCGTTTATCTACGCCCATATATAGGTCAGTGCAGTGTCCCATACGATATGTGAATGAATGAGTATGAACAGAAAATTGTTTAGTTTTCTAAATGTAAAGATCGCGTTGATGTCTTCACTAAAGAGCTACGGCGTCTACAAGAATGCTGTTTGGATGCATACAATTAAAAGTACTTATGTATTCCCCCACTCCATATAAGTTTTTAATTTATCTTTCTCCATATTCCACATAAAACCAAGTTTTTTTTCAAAGTCATTTCAACACCTTACCACAAGTCACCTTATTACAAGTTTTTCTGTCTGTCATATTCACAGACCAGGGATGAGATGATGTAGCGAGCGACGCATTTTTTTTTTCTTTGTGGTCATATTGTTTCTCTTCGTATAATTTTAGATTCTGTGAAATATGGCAAAAGTCGCAGAGTATCTTTATTCAGCAGTGATTGAACTACTTATAAGCAGGCGCGTTTTGATACTTAACGAGAAAAAAAGTATACATCTCAGTTCTGCTTCCTTGAACTTGCATATAATAAATCCTGAACCCAAGGACCTTTTAATATAATTGTAGGTCACTCGCGGTCATTGCCCCCGCGGTCTATGCTCTACCCGCGGGAGGGGGCGGCAGGAAGCGAGGGGGGAGGTGATTTTCGCGCACTTTCACTCACTCTCACTTCCGATTGGCGCTGACTCGCCTGACTCACGCGGCTCGCTGTTGGTAAACAAGGGTTCTAGGTATGAGATCGCGAGAAAGTAGGAAAACTTAGTGAACTAAATGACTCACTCATAATCATAAGACATTAAAATGAATGGCTGTGCTATGTCTTCCTCAAACAGAGATGACAATTTTTTGGACCTCTCATACAAAACAAATTGACTTGGTCGGTTGGTATTTTTGTATGGGAGGTCTAAATTTCTTTTTTATAATTTCGACTTATGATCCTTGGGGTAAGTTGTTCAGTTTCATATGGGCTGGTGGAGTGAAATATTTCCTGTATTTTTTTTACACCTTGTATAAATATATAGGTAGGTATAGGATGGTATAGGTACCCAATTCACAATATGAATAATTTGCATTATCTAGTTTTCTCTTTCAGAATCACAGTTGGAAGTAACCTCATAAATTATAATGAACTTTCTTACTTTCGATATCTTTGATCCAACTATAATCTAAAACTGTAAACAACTTATAAAAAAACAACCACAAATGCACTCTATAGTAAAATTGACCTAGTTTTCCGCTTTCTTTACGTACCCCTTGAGTACTTGTAATAAGACTGAAATTACAGCGGCAATTACCCAAAAGTGAATGTCAAGACCACGATAAAAATGTCTAGGGAGAGTGGACGCATGGGGGAAAGAAAGTGTTGTTCAGTCGTTTGTGGACGAAGCATTTTGAAAGATGCTGTCAGAAGACGGTATAAAAAATGTCCTCACTCCGTAAATCTTGCTACATACCTGTCACGTTTGGCATATCAATACTAAAAGAGAGGTAAACAAAGGAAAATGAAACTCATGTCACCGCATTTGCCCGAAACTGACAAACGTCACAGGTATCAAGTTGTATTTTAAGCACTATAGATCAAAACATTCTCATTAATACAAAAATAAGAAACTGCACATTTAACAGTAATTTTCGCTGTTTCCCCAATGTTTTGTGGCATTTAATATATACTGAGATAGATTTAAAAACTAAACTGGATTCTGAAGTGCATTAGCCTCCTCTTCCTCTTATCTCCTTTAACCTAGCTAGCCAACTACGAAAACTACCCAGAAGTGAAGTGAGTAGTAATATTCTGCAAGCAGAACTGCTACTTCTTTCTAATCTGGACTCTAACCCAGATAAAATGCGCATTGCGACTTCTATTTTCCCTACACATTTATGTCAAAATTCTTCACTTGTTTTGATAAAATCCATACTATTTGACACGTCTGAACTGAAGTCTACTCGCGCGCGAGACAAATCTCTCTGCTGTGCACGTCATTCATAAGCGTATAGATATATAGGGTGTAAAAATATTAGCTGCAAATATTTTAAGGAGTGAATGTAGTTCGAAATATCGACCTTCCATACACAACTATCGACCGACCAAGCCAATTCGTATGGGAGGTCCAAAAAAAAATATATTACCTATGTTCCTTGGGGAAAGTTATTCAGTTTCATGGGCTGATTCACCCCTTTAAATATATGCAGCATTTTTTTTACACCTGTATTATAACCGCTCGCGCTGCGCAGCTTTGAAAAGGCTCGCTCCTTTAACTGCATCCGGGCTTCATGTCCCACAGAGTAGATCACGGCCAAAATAGTAACTTTCGCTGCTTTCTCTGACCTGAATCCACGAGGCATTGTCGTAGGTCCACGCCCGGCGGCCTTCAGGGTAGATGCACCACTTTTGGTTTTATCTGACACTTTCAATGGTCTATGCTTTTGGAAAGTTGTGTATTTGGGTTAGTGAAGGTGAGCGGATGAAGGTTTGGGAGGAATTGAGACTGGGCTGGGATAGATGGTGGACGGATTTTTATGGGATGGTAATCACTGGAGGTCCTGATAATCCACTGATACAGCAGCTTGGCTTGGCAACGGGTGCACTGCAGGCAGGCCATTAGTAAAAAATAAAAACAAAATCAGTTTTGATTAGGATATTTATTGTAAGTATAGTCACAGAATAATAACTAGTATAGTGCAGGTAAACTATTTTTACAAATATCCCATATGCGTATGGACATTTCCATACCTGATGATCCGATTTGAATGAAGGTGAAATAATCTGAACCTTTCGTCTTCGTTACTTCAGCACTCATCGCTCCAGCGAAAATGCTGACTTTACGTAGTTTTGATTATTAATCAAGTGAGAGAGTTAATTAACACAATTACTAATACAGCCGCATCAGTCCCCTGCTGTATTGCTGTATTACCATACTCACCAACTTGGCAGGCGGATTGGCGAGCGCAGAGCAAGGTGTCGTATTCTCAGGGAACGCTGCTGCTCATGTCGCCGTTTCCGACACCCACGGACAGAAGTAGGCTGATGCTGTTCTAGGGCACTATAGGACACGGCGATTCTGAGCAAGCTTCCAATTTTTTTATGGTAAGATAGTATTATAAAACTTACACAGAATTGATAACAGCTCATTTCATAAACCTATTATTAAACTAACCAATTAAACCTATATTATAAGCTTAAATTAAACTATGAATTAACTAGCTTCAATTATGATCAGAAATATTTGAAACTTTCATTATGAATCTGCTATTGGAAATCACCAAAATGGTTAAAGAAAAAGTAAATAGGTAATAAGTATTTCATTATGAATCTGCTATTGGAAATCACCAAAATGGTTAAAGAAAAAGTAAATAGGTAATAAGTATTTCATTATGAATCTGCTATTGGAAATCACCAAAATGGTTAAAGAAAAAGTAAATAGGTAATAAGTATTTTTAGCAGTGATTTCGCATAGAGTAAGATAAGAGTCACTAAACCTGACAGATAGTCCCCGGATCTGCAAAAATGTCAACAGCGTCAACTAGTTTACACAAGTGTTACTATCAGCCTAAACAATTATCATTAACCCATCTGCCTGCTGAATTTCCCCTCAATCAAGGGAACTACACGATATGACTAATAATGATTGATGATGATCGGCTTTCATTTAACAGTTCCTGACGTCACTTGAAGGTAGGTACGTATTATTAAAATTACGAATGATGCGTCCACTTTCACTTAATTAATATTTGGATAAGGTCATCGTCCAGGGTCAATGACATTTGCGAGATCGCTGGTAAAAGTTGGTTTTGCACGTGCCGGTAGTACCGAGTTGAAAGACGCAGCAGATTTTGGATGACAAGGAATTTCCAATAGAAATGAGGAAAATGGTCAAAGAAAAATAGCAGACAGTTTGATTAAACCTGAGGACTGAAAGGAGAGGCCTTTTTTTGATGAGCGAGCAAAGAAAGTCCTCCCCTTATGAAAAATACAAAAAAGGCCCTACCTTTCTTAGACATATAATGGGGGCCAAACCCTAAGCGATACCTTCAATAATCTAAGCGTCTACCATGTAAATAAAAGCTACCCAAGTCGAGTGAGTCGTAAACCTGTATAATAAGTAATAGGTACTTGTTCGTTTCATACATACACATACATACATACACACATCACGCCTATATCTCTGGCGGGGCAGGCAGAGCGCCAACGACCGTAAAATAACGGTTGTTATCGCCTCGTCTGACAAATGTTTGAGGATCGTTTCAGTTAAGCCGTGCATCACTGTAGTGACAGGTTGTCAGCCTGTCGCTAAAATTGCAATACACTTTAAATCCTTGACACTTACTCGAAATAAATGGGGTGATGCTATTCTGCCGGCATCACACAGCATGAAAACCGTTTTTCAATAACCCTCCTACTTGGCTAATTAGAATGGGTTGGCTACTGACTTTACAGGGATAAAAATCCTGCTAAGTATTTTTCAGCAATACGCAGCATATTCGGCAGTATATTGCCGGCACAAAATTCACCGGTAAATGTCAATGACCCTGTTCGTTGACCTTACCAACTACCCACTTTATTCGCGATAGTGAAAGTCCCCATCATGCCGAGAGCATCGTTCGCGCATGGGGGAAAGTTGCACAGCCACCACTAGGTACTTCTACAGCTAGAACAGCCCACTGCAGGACATGGGCCTCCCCCAAATTGGGGGGTATTGCCATACTCACCACGCTTGGCAGGCGGATTGTCGAGCGCAGTGCAAGATATTGTAGATATTCACGGAGAACGCTGCTCCCTAATGAATACATCCCTTAGTCGCCTTTTACGACCTCCACATTGCTAAATGGGGTGATGCTATTCTAAGCCGGCACCACACGGCCGTCACCACAGTCACACCTTAAAACCGCGATTTTCTGTTATTCGTGTGGGACAACGAGTCTTCCAACGACCCGTTGAACCGTGGTGTCAGAGATTTTCAACAGCCACCAGTGGCAGGCGTCTGGCATGGTTCATCAACGACCTAGTAAGGTCCTAACCAGACTAGTAACAAATTCACAAAGTGGTAAATAGTGAACTCTGAGTCACAGCCACAGGCAGTCGCATTACTACTGCGCCACATTGGCCGCCGCTCTAAAAAAGTAAATAGATAAGTTGGATGCGGTCCTCAAAGTTGCTTGGACAAAAATAGCTAAAATAGCTTGGATAAAAGTTAGAGACGGTCCTAGAACATTTTGACTGGGTGCATTTTGATGAGTGTTGCCATGGTCAAAAAACTGAAGTAAAGGTCAACTAGCGCCAAAAAACCACCACGGCTTACAAGCTGCACGCAGACGTGGCATTTTCAATCTTTCTATACAGGAGTAGTACATACATACATATCATCATTCACTTTGCCTTATCCCGATCTCGGTCGGGGTCGGCTACCTAACCTAGGGGATTTGACGTGGAACCATACATATATCACGCCTTTATTCCTTGCAGGGTAGTATCAAAGAAAATATAGATGAATATACATGGTGTAAGAAAAAGTATTAAGTTCTTTTCAAGGGATGAACCGGCCCATGAAACTGAACAACTTTCCGCAAAGACCATAGGTCGAAATATGAAAAAAGTTTTTGGGCCTTACATACAAACTGACTTACTTCTCCTGACGAGTCAAAAGTATGACGAGTTTCAGCTATATCAAGGCAATATCTTGAATCAGTCGTTAATCCGCCTGGGGCGCCAAGCGAGGTGAATATTGAAGGGGAAGACTATGGCCAGCAATGGACTGTTGTCTTATGTTCTGGTGTTAGTGTCGGTAGGCAGTAGATCGTAAATAGATCGATGTGATGATTATAGGATACCTGTTCAGAAATTTAAATTTATAAGATAAAAATTTATTAGAAAAGATTTTGCAGCGCCATCTATATTATATATCGTAAACTACTTCAGTTGTTACTATTTGATGTTGCTTTGCTATAGAAAATATAGATGTCAGTCATGGCGTACTGTTTAACCGACATATTTGACAGTTACATATAAGACATTTGGTCAACGGTGTTGCTATAATAATCCAATCACCACTAAGCATGGTCATATATTTATGAATTGTTAAGCTAATAAAATATTATTTATCTTCTTATAATTATCATATAGTTTCACTCGAGAATAATTTGAGTAACTTAAATGATATGCATTTTTAATCGTTTATTCAAATACACGATTTAAATACTTCTTGTTATAAAATGTCAATTCATTAGTTTCTTTATGACAAACAAACAAGGAAATTTTAATTTTAATGTTACCACCCCAATAGCGGCTGCCGTGATTTGGCGTTTGTCGTCACGTATTTCGTCTCCAAAATTAACGAAAATGTTCCGTGAAATCTCCCAGTGGTCGTTTCTCCTCTCAATATTTGTATTCTTCACTCCAATCTTCGCAGAATGGAACACAAGAGACTACGTTCGGAGGGAGCATTCGCTCACAAAACCCTACCAAGGTGAGTGACCCCTTTTGAGTTTGGGTTCTGATTTTATTGAATTTTCTCGAATATTACACGTGGAATTTGTGTTTTAGGGAGCGGGATGTCTGTGCCGTACTGGGACTTCTTAGGTAGCACGATAGTAACGACGAATTATGTCCGGTTGACTCCCGATTTGCAATCCAAATCTGGCGCACTATGGAACACAGTGGTAAGTCTATATACCTACTATCGGAGCATAAATAACTGTCCACGATAAGCTGCCAATAAAGATACGTAGTAATACAGTACTTATGCACGAATTTACATTAACTTCATGGCAGTTTGTATGAGGCTAAATTAATTACCATAACCAACAAGCCACAGCCAATTCTTTTATGGTTTGGCCATCATTTGAATGTAATACCCAAACTCATTGTTTCGTTATACTAGTTTAATGTCTTACCACCGATCTTATTGGAACCAAACTTCGAAGTTTTTTTACCTAACCTAAAGCAGCCAGAGTAGAAACCTCTTACCTACAAGGAAAAACCATTAGGACATACCGAGGCCGAGCTAAAGCCACTTTACCAGACCTAGGGCTTAGGGAAATCCCACAAAAATATTTTCTATTTTCCTTGACATTTCATTACTTTAGGTACTCTGACTCCCCCTTTGACAACCGATATGGCTTAGTGGAAGTGCAACTGCCTTTGATGCAGATGGTTCCCAGTTAGATTCTCGGTGGGTCACTCACAAAGTACATATTTATCACTGTATGAATTTGTTGCCAGTTTAGTTAGGACATTGCAGGCTGAACCACCTCATTGTCTGTAAGAAAGATGGTTCTGCGTTTCAGATGGCACATTAAGCAGTAGGTCATGAGTTATTAAGTCTGTAGTCTTGTTTATTTTTTACAATACTATAGTAACCATTTTTAACTGTAAGAATTAGTTTATGAAATAAAGATTCTATTGGTTCAATATTACTACCTATACTTGTAGTTTTTGTGGATAAACTTTGTAGGTACCAAAGTATTTTATTATCATTGTAGGTTACCACATTCTTTTTTCACATTGAAAGTAAATGTTTCGCATTGTGCAGCTAAATACCTATAAATATGTTCATACAATATTGCATAGCAGCTATAAAAATATATACATTATTATAGTTATGTAAATGTTGGTACAACCTAAACGTGGAATAAAGTATTCTACGGAATGCACAACTTAAATACAAACTAGTACAGTTTACTGTCAATATTGAGTTGTGGCTCTTATACCCTAATATATGAAAATACATTGAGTGCTTTTCTCCCAGTGGGTGTTAAAATGGACATTAGGTTAAGTAAGAATAAATAAATAAATAAATACAAAATTGAAAATTCTAGCTAGACCTATCTGGGGTGGTGTTATTGACCTAATAAACCCTTAATTCTCTAAGTTGAACTACAAAAAAGGTCATTGGTCGAGGTCAAACTTCTGAGGTCACAAGGTGACATTGTGTCTCTCATTGTACAAGTAACCTTAGCATATCTTTACCTAGAGTTCAATGTACACTTATTGCTCTGAAGCTAGAACATGTGCAAATAGAGTTGAGGAGATTAAGGATCAACCTCTGCTATTCTTGTGATACATGTACTGTGTGTGCATTCAATTCAATAATGGAGCTAATCAATTATCAAGTCTAGACTACTAGGGTCTGTCCAACTATCTGTTACAATTTGTATTTTTCCATTACCTTTTATATTTTTCTGATAGTAATAGAATCTAGATGAGACAAAAAATTATGTATTTATTATCATTCACATATTTTACTCTAGCGGCCCACCCAGACCCAGCGGCGTCATTTTCTAAGTCATTTTCCCATGAGAATTGGTAGTTTTCCCGGCAAGTATTATACCTACATATAAACCTTCCTCTTGAATCACTCTAGGTATCTATTTAGAAAACTGCATCAAAATCCGTAGTGTAGTTTAAAGATTTAAGTGTATATAATTATCATACAGACGCATAAAGCGGCTTCGCTTTATACTATGTAGTGATGAAGGCTGGTAGTTAGGCAATAAGTTGCTGCTTAGTACTTTGATATATTGATGTTAATGAGGCAGAACGTCATAACATTTCATGGTATGTTAGCCACCTAACCCAGGCATAGCAACCGTGCGGGCATGTTTGGAGAATAGCATGCTAAATATGGTAATTAGGTACCTACTTATTTCGTAAGAAAATATTTAACTTCAAGAAATAATGTAATCATGTGTTTAAAATCTGGATTAATTTTTGACTACACTGCGGTTATGACAGAATAAACTAGAGTTATGCATAACTAATAAAGAACTTGAACTCGACTAGATGGCGAAAACAGGAGATGATGCTTTGTATTGTGCTTAGAGGATACAGAAGACTGCTATAGGCTGATGTGATAGTAATTAATTATTTCAGTAGGTACAGTAACTTTCTGCCTTCTAAGAACGTGGGAAACTACGTACCGCCATTTTTTGTCAGTTAATATGCCTAAACCCTTCTCCTAAGCATGACAAATAATTTCTGAAAACCGTATCAAAATCGGGTCATCCAAACGCGAGATAATCGCGGACAAACATACATACATACATACAGGTCAAACTAAAAACCTCCTGTCTTGAAGTCGGTTAAAAAATAATTGTTTACTAATTCCAGCCATGCTACACGCGCAACTGGGAGGTCCAGATCCAGTTCAAGATCCATGGCAAGGGCAAGGAGCTGTTCGGGGACGGACTCGCGCTGTGGTACGTGCGCGACCGCATGCAGTCCGGCCCTGTGTTCGGCAGCAAGGACTACTTCCACGGCCTGGCTGTCATATTGGACACGTACAGCAACCACAACGGAGCACATAATGTAAGTAATCAGCCCATCTAAACAATTTGCCAAAAAAGTCGACTAATAACAAAAATAGCAGAGTCTTTTTCCGGTTAGTGCCCACATAAATATCTATCAATAGGTGCGTCTGCACCGGCGAAGCAGCCGCAGGTGCCCACCGACCGCCTCGCGCGGCATGCGGCATCATGCCGCGTTCGGTGTGGACATGTTTTGCCTGAGGTTTATGCTCAATTGCTCATGCTCGGGCGAAAAACGTCCACATCAGCTGCGACATACGCTGCACGCCGAGTGAGGCGGTGAACACCAGAGGCTGCTCATCCGGTGTAAACGCAACTATTAAATTTTTACATACATAAATCACGCCTTTATCCCTTGTGTGGTAGGCAGAGCGCTAATGATCGCAAACCTACGGCCGTTATCGCCATGTCTGACAAGTATTGAGGGCCCTTTCAGATGATTCGTGTGTCATTATAGTGACAGGTTGTCAGCCCAACGCCCTTAGTTGCCTTTTACAACACCCACGGGGAAAAATGGTGTGATACTATTCTAAGCCGGCATTACACTACGGCACATTAATACTAATATTAAATGAATACTTATCTTTGTTTTTCCTTGCGTTCGACAGCACAACCACCCGTACATATCGGCGATGGTGAACAACGGGTCGCTGCACTACGACCACGACCGCGACGGCACCCACACGCAGCTGGCCGGTTGTGAGGCCAAGTTCAGAAACTACGACCATGATACGCATCTCTCTATTATCTACAAGGATGATACGCTCGTTGGTAAGCGGTATTTCTTTGTCAGACTTAGGAGAAGGTTTTAGGCATATTAACCAACAAAAAAAAATATATAGGTTCGATTTTTACGTCCGTTGAAGTCGGTTCTCTTTTTAAAAAAGTTATTTGAAGACACTATTCCGAATGTACATTGCTGGAGTAGTTGTCAAATTTTGATAGCTATACAGATTTGAACTTAAGAGACTCAGTCTATATAGCGACGTCCAGTAGTGGAATCTTGTGGCTGTAAAAGTATAACTATAGAGACAGGTTGTCAGCCTGTATCCTAAAGTTGTAATACACATGAAACTCTAGAGGCTTCTTACGACACCCGCGGGAATGATAAGGGCTGATGCTATTCTAAGCCAGCATCACACGGCATGGGCATTCTTCTTTAAATAATTAATGATAACTGTGTTTCGCTTACAGTATCAATGGGGTGATGCTATTTCAAGCCGGCATCACACGGCATGGGCATTCTCCTAATAATTAATCATATCTGTGTTTCGCTTACAGTATCAACCGACCTGGACGGCAAGAACGCGTGGAAAGAGTGCTTGCGGGTGCCCAACGTGCTGCTTCCCACCGGGTACTACTTCGGCGCGTCGGCAACCACCGGCGACCTGAGCGACAACCACGACATCATCGCTATCAAGTTCTTCGAGCTCGATCTCTTGGAAACTGTAAGGTTTTTTTAGTTGTTTTTTTTTTTTTCGTGTAAGATACCGAGTCGTCCAACAATCCAATGAATCCTGATGTAAGAGTTTTTTAACCGCCTGCTACCAAGGACAGTTCTCTGAGATGGTTGTGCAATGACCGCCGTCTAAGGCTCGTATTAATAAACCGCACTCAACTCTGAGATAGAGATTAGTGTCTGCTATACCACGCTTGGCACCTGCCAAAATGTCCAATCCACCTGGATTGGCGACGATTTGCGCATGGGATATTTTTGACGCTGATTTTTTATGTAAAGCACTTTTTATGTTTTACGAAATCAGTACTTACATACATATATCGCGACTTTATTCCTTACGCGGTAGGCAGGTTACAATAGCTTTTTTCTTGACAGGTCGAATGAGCTAGTTTTTAAAACAATCTAAAACGGTATTTTGTTTGAAGAACTAGAAGTATCGTCATACATCTAGTTCATAGGTGACGACATCTCACGCCTTAAGTATAGCGTCAAAACACTTACTTTTATATTATTTTTCTGTTTATTAATTTAAACTTTGAATATTTCGAAAAATGATGAATGAATGTCCGTAGTATTTTTGGACAATAGTTTTAAGCGTACCAACAGTTATATTTTTTTAATGGCCCAGGAAACTAGCGAATTATCCAACTTTTTATAAGACAAGGTGTATGTTTCAAGATATGTTTAATTGTGCAAATCCATTTCTCTGAACATACTAAGACCCGTATTTTCCCGTTTTCCAGCAAAACAAAGACGAAGACAGATCACACATAATCCCGTCAGCCGCTTCGTTCGAAGCGCCGCGCGACCGAGTGGAGGACGAGAAGCCGGCCATGTCCGGGGTGAAGACCTTCCTCTGGATGATGTTCGTGGCGCTGTGCATCATCGTGTGCGTGGTGCTCGCCATCATGTGGTACCAGAAGCGACAGGAGCAGTCCAGGAAGAGGCTCTACTGATGACTGTGTGTGTGAAATTGGTAGTTTTTATATGCAACGGTGGATAGTAAAATGTTCAAATTACGCTTCTCATCAAATCGAGACACTTTCGTTTTTATGATTTGTACAAGAAACCCATACAAAATCGTATTTGGGTGGGATATTTTCATTAAGATTTATAAACCTAATTTTACGCTCTGTCACACGATATTAGATATTTATTCCAAAATAAACACACTTTTAAAGTAATGTGATTCGCTTTTGATGAGAAGTATAATTATATAGTTTTCCACTTCCTTCCGGCTAAAAAAAATGGATTGGATGCGCATTGAACGCGTGTTTAAAAAGAAACACAATTTCAACGCGCGTCTATTTTTTTGTGCTATAGCCCTAAATGCCCATTTTTACTTAGATACGTAAAATTATATGAAAAAAGTAAGAAAGGCAAAACTTTCCTTTTTCCATTTGTAATGAAAGAGTGAACTTTTCCAAGTGTAAATTCTGACGGAGTAGATTGTAATTTTTTTGTGCTTCATTATCAACTTTTTTTTGTAGCCTATAAAATGTCCCACTGCGGGGCAAAGGCCTACTCTTTTTCGACAGGTTTCTCGTTCATGAGCCTCTGCAGTAACAAAACTATTACATTTATACTACTACATAATGTTTTACAATTTTTTCTTTTCCAATAGGATTAACCTACCTTTTCATTTAGTCCAAAATAAGACTAGAACTTAGTTTTGGTAATGGTTTTCATGTGGGTTTTCCAAGTCCCCTTTACATTCCTGTATTAATTGACCTTTTTGATATTATAAGTAGTAAAGTGCTTTTTGGTTACTAAATTCTTAGCTCTCAATTTTTCATTGATATTGTAGAAATCTGAACTTCAATTTTGTACCGTCAGCACATTGTTATTATAAAAAAATAAATAATATATTTTACATATGCATGGGCATTAAAAAGTGACGTATTATTTATATCATTTAAATATTTACAAGAATGTTTGTACTGTTTTTGCTGATGGTACACAATGTTTAAAATCAATTTATTTAGCTTTTTCTAGTTGTAAAGACAAAGATCTTCTTCTGTTGATATTCTTATAAATATTATTAAAGTCATTAGATATTGTTATAATTATAAATATTAATTTATTTTTATTGCTCATAATCATAATACTTTTGTAGCCTAGTATTACTGTGCTGCGTTACATTATAGAAGAGACTTGCAAATTATAAAGTTTGTGTAGTTGAATGTGGGCTGCCGCGAGTAAGGGGTTCAGGTTCTGGTATTTAGTTTCGGAGATATTTGCTTTTTGTTATAGTCTGTAAAATATAAGATGATCCCTGTGACGTGTGTGACCTTGGAGCAAATGCTAGCACATAAAGTCCACTTTCCTTTGTTTACTAGGAAAATGGACCTTATGTGATAGCATTTTCTCCAAGGTCACAAACGTCACAGGGATCAACCTATATTTTACAGACTATAAGTTAGGATTTTCAGAGTTACATCTTTGAATGCCTCTTTAAAAAAAATTGGTATAGATTTTGAAACAGTCCGCTGCTGGACATGGGGCTCCATATTACGACCCTTCTTGAGCAGAAGCCCACACATGTTTTCTTATCAACATTTTTGGATATATTTTAAAGGTTGTTTGTGCAAATTATTTCTAAATTATTAGTAATTTTTCAATACACCTGTTTGGTTCCTTTATGCATTTGGTATTCATAGTATGATAAGGATGAACGTGAGAATGTAGTAAGTTAATTTCAAGTATAAGTAACTAAGTGTATCTGAATCTAAACTTAGCCGCGAAATTCGCGTTTCGCAGAGTGTTGACAATATTACTTTCCTCATACATATCTATTTGATTATGTTATATTCAGATACACTTAGCTATATAGAGTTTTGTAATTAACGCGAACGGAGAATAAGGGCCGACGCGAATAAAATGTCAAATAGCTTATAAGATTTTGTATTTTGAATACACAGATAGATTCGGTATGCGTCGCGCGTCCCCTGATATGAAAACGGCATGCGTCAAATATGTGCCGGCCCTAAAAAATTCAGACTCAAAATTATTATTCAGAATAATGAAATTACCATTACTTATTATGTACCAGCAGCGTAGTTGCCGGGTACAAAGGGTTCAGAGTGTGTAGTGCGAACGATATTGTATATTGTGTGTTTTTAATAAAAAAATATTTATATGGAAAACTACTTGTTTTTGTGACGCGAGTAGCTATAGTTTTAGTTGTTAGTATATTAGTTTTTCTCTGTGGTTTTAGTATTTGTCGCCCGTACCGGTAAGTCTATGCCCAGTAAAAACTTGAGGTTTTCTAAGTGAATGATGTCGCCATAAGTATGGTCCACTTAAGATCCGTTATTTCCACGGCAGTGAGAGTATTGTTTGATTACCTCAAATCAAACCTTATCCTAAGCGCGTATGAGTATGGATTGGGTGGATTTTCTAGGTCGGCACTGAACAGAAGACCTATTGCTCTAAGGAAAGATTCGTAAAACTCCACTAGAAATCATATCAGCTGGCCTCGGAGCGTGGGCGGACTGAGCCATTTCAGAGGAAAAAAAAAAAGAGTAGTGAGGAAGTATAGTCATATGCCCTGGCCGGTACGTACCATTATGAGACTTTGTGCAGTGCCATGCCATGAGTAGAAAATAATGTAAGTTGAAAACGCACGTGTGGGAATTCACCCAACATCAAGTAACAGGTAGCAGAAAAATAACAGTTGGGTGGAATATTTTCACAGATATTTTTTCCTTTTCGAAAAGCGGTCTAAGCATTATTTATCTGTGAGCCTTATAGTGATCTGTGGTCTATGCGGTGTTTGTACTTTGTCGTAGTTTTTGCTGCGATGCGACGCTTTTTACAATTTTATATTGTAAATCATCATAAAATAGAGTAAAGTTGTTATTACTTATTACAAACAAGCTTACATAATGTCCACAATGGACGTAAAATCATTTTTCCATTCTTGGTGCGCCAAGAAAGGGATATCGCCGACATTTGACATCAGAGCCACAGGTAACTATTATTGTGTTTATTGATTTTCCACGGTAATAAGTACGTATATTCCCATAATTTTATCCATGAACCATGCTCTAAATATGGGGATAATGAATTCATTTGTTATAATCCATCAGATTCAAAAACTAACCTCAAAATTCGAAGTTTGCACTGTTTGTTAAAATTGCCTCATCAACACTGAAAATGCCGATAATAATAATAACTCTGTAAATGCAAATCGCTGAAATGACTGCTCATATCATGAACCCATGAAACTTGATAACTTGGCTACATTACTTATGACATTTTCCTATCAGGTACCTCGTATTTTATAATAATTTCCTGCTGACCAGGTCCTAGACATCGCCAGCGGTTCCTCTGTGAAGTCCGTTGCGATGGCATCTCGTATGTTGGTGCTGGTAATTCCACCACCAAGAAGGAGGCCCAGGTGAATGCTGCACGGGACTTTGTGAACTTCCTCGTCAGGTAATGTAACAAAACAACACCAAATTATCTAAGCAATGCACTTAACTGCAGGGATATCAAAAGTTATTTTTTACTAGTGGGCAACTGCAGCTCTGCTCACATAGAAGTTGGTTTTAATCCCATAGCATCCCATAGATTATTTTTGGGATAAATAATACAAGTTATTCTGTATCTCTGTGCCAAATTTTTTGAGAATTAGTTTTGCAGTTTTTGCATGAACGAGTAACTAACAAATAAATATACAAACTTTCGCATTTATAATATAGTAATATGTTTCAAATCAGCTATTTGAATCTATGATAATTGCCAAAACACAAATATCAGTTGTTTTCAAGCCATCTTTTCCAACATTGTTATCATTAAATTCTTGTAAAGGCTAAATTACAATAAATATTTTTATATTCAGAACTGGGCAGGTGAACCAGAGTGAGGTACCGGAAGAAGTGAGGGTGAAACCTGAAGTAGGGGATGATGGACCCATGCCATTGATGAACCAGGGTTTCCCAGGGCCGCAGCAGATGAGGCCTGTCTTTCAGGTAACAATTATACTTCCTCATCACATCATCATCTAAAACTAAGTAAATTAACATTACTGGTTTGCCAGTTAATGCAAATCTTAAACAGTGATGTGGTTGCTCAATGCTATTCCATAATGAAGTGCAACTGGCCTTAAAGCAATTTTCTTTTTTATTCCTGTACTGTGAATGAAACATGATTTTGGACTGTAGTGTAAATATAGGATAGATATTGATGGAATTCAACCAAGATAACATTTGCTATTTTACTGCAGCATTGCACAGAATACTTAGTCTGTAACTTAAAATGTTTTTAATCTAGTTATTTTTTTTGTTTTAATGGAAGCTTCATAAAAATCAGTTTAGGAAACTTTTCCAACATGTTAAAATAACATTCTTTCTTCTTGACCAAGAGTGGAACATACTGCCGCCACTTATTTAAAACCCCTACTTGCACAGGAGGGAATGGGCCCTCAAATAATGGGACCAGCGTACCAAGCTTACGGTGGCAACGACGGCAACAACGACGGCGGCGGTCGTCACTTCACCTACATGGACCGCCTCCAGCAGCAGAAGAATGTGGAGGAAGCTGAGGACCTGGATGTGAACGCTGGTCTCCACGGCAACTGGACCATGGAGAACGCTAAATCCAAGCTTCATCAGTTCATGCAGATGAATAAGATCAATGCTGACTATGTCTACAAGGCTGTTGGGCCGGACCACACACGGTTTGTTTTAACTCAGTCTGTATATTTATTCCAATATTGCTTCCAAATTATATTTTTCATTCTCAACATTCAAAGTATGTCTGTCTATGCAATGAAATATGGTGCTCTAAGCAGCTTTTACTGTTTGCTACTGCAATCCTTTTATATAAGATCCTTTATTGCACCTAATCAAAAATTATGCACTGAAATAATAAATCATCCCTTAGTAAGGCCAGCAAAATAAGATAATAATTTGTATAGGTACCGAAGTTCATAATTTATCTTGTATTGCTAGCTTTACTGTATGTATCATCATAATATTTAGTAACAGTCAAATTTGCTTTTTAAAAAGCCACTGGTTTTTCTAAATATAAGAAGAATTAATGGCTGCAATATTTTATTATAACCTGGAGGTCTGGCTATGACAATGAAGGCTCTTTTCATTACAAGACCAACTATGTCAATCTGCTGAAAGAGCTTTGGACATTCTTTGTTAACTAGTTGTAGATGTAGAAAAGCAAAGAATTTCAAAGCTGGAAAATATTTGCAGTATGAACAGAGCCTACAAACAATTTTTCGAGATTTCCATCACTTTATAACTTATGAGTATCAAATTGAGTTAGAAAGAGATGTTAATCTAAAAAATAAATATATTTTCCAATGGTGCAACTTATTGCAGAATCAGCAAAGTCAATCACAATAACATTTTGAGACTGATTTTGCCAAATAACTTCTATAATTTGCACCTTTTAACATTTTAGTAAATAAATGGGATAAAAATGAAGCTAGTTTTGCATAATTGTGGGCAAAGGTAGCTTCTGTTATTAAAAAGTGGTCTTCTTTTCAAAGAGCTAAAAAGAATTACCGTTACGAAATCCAGAATCTAAGACGCGTGAATCAGTTCTGCTGGATAGCCAATTCTCATCAAACAAAAATAAAATAAAGCTAAAGAATTCATAATAAAATACTTAATTGAATCATGATTTTACATAACACTTAAAAGAAATTTGAGTAATGGCTATATGGCGTAATTGATGGTCTTAGAAGATTTTCTGGATGCAGGTGCGTTTGAGCTCTTTGAATCGAGGTCCTAACACTGCAATGTCTCGGCCAGACCTCCGGAGTGGCGTATTATGTGATCCTGTCCTGTGAATAAAGATGTAAGTATTCATCGTGTTATTTACTTACAAGTCATTACATAATAATGAATTTTTGTGGGTAGACAGTGAGATTAACATTGATTTCTAAACTTTTTATGAATAATTATGAAATTTACACTAACTGCCTATTGTAACAGTAACAACTAAAACAAAATAACATTAAATTTAATGTATTTTTTGGAGGAGTGGAACGCTAACCTGCAATGGGTGGATGTGGGCTGAGAATGATGATGAAGAAAATTTTTGGATTTTTTATGCTTATTTCAAGTTCAAAAACAGTTTACAAATTCTACCAAAAGTCTAATAACATCAAATATTTGCTATCTCTATGAAGATGTCACTTACGATTTACTAATTTACCGTTTTCTACCTACTATCTATTGCATGTTCTAATAATATTACCAGCATTTCATCTTAAATTACATAATGAAGTACCGGTACGAAACTTGGGACGAATCTCAGTCTTAAAAAATATTACTTCTACATGTCAATTTGTCCAGAACAAACTTCTACTTTTCGTCTGAGACACCGAGTCGTGCAACGACCCGATGAACCCTGGTGTCAACTGCTATGTCGTCACAAGATGCCCTAATATATGTAAAACCCAACAGGAGTTTCTGCTGTGAAATGTCAATCTACGTCCGCCAACTCGGCCGCAACGTGACCGGACGGGAGACGGCGTCCAATAAGCAGACGGCTAGCAAGTCCTGCGCTCTCTCATTGGTCAGACAGCTGTACCATCTCGGCGTCATCGAGGCTTTCAGCGGGACGTTGAAGAAAGACAGGTATATCTATCTAGCTCTATTCATAGCTTCATCTTGCGTCTGATTGGTTGAGACGGTGTCGAATAAGCAGACGGCTAGCAACGTCCTGCGAACTCTCACTGGTCGGTCATTAAGGCGTTTAGCAGGACGTTGAAGAAGATTGGGTACATCTATCTATATATTTAACTGCAACGTGCGTGCGATTGGTCCAGAGCGCTTCAATTCAAAATACGTGTGATTGGTCGAGACAGCGTCCAATTAGCAAATAGCTCGCCCTCGTTCGTTTCTTGTCTTGGATGGCTGATTTTCCATTTGCTCAAAATATCCTCTTCTTTTCAGGTCTTCCGAAGGCATTATGAAACCTTTCCCAGTAGCTATTAGCCCGGAACTTGAGCGACAGCTGGAAGACTGTCTCCAAGGTAAGAGGAATATTCTCTTTTTATTTAAGATGGCGTTTAGTATTACTTGATTAGATGAAAATATATTATTAAATTATATTTTTTTATCACTATGTACTAATTAATTAATTTATCTTTTGATAAAGAAGGGATCTGTAAATATGAGTTTTAGTTTGACTGATTGATTGGCTAATATAGGTTTAAGTTTCTCTTATATACTTAATCATTTGAATATTAATTTATTGTTTTACAGAACTAAACATCACCCCTGTAGACGTGAATACGGCTAGACCAGTGCAGGTAAAATATACAACATTATTTTTGTAATTTTTTAAAGTAAATTAATTGTTTGTTTCGGTGAAAAGTAAGGTGATTCAGCTTCGAAATTATATACATGGCGCTATCGAACGACCGAATTTTCCGTTAAGACCTTAGCCTTTTAGTCTTTTTGAGCTTACTCAATGGTCAAACTGAATAACTAGCGGGTACTTGACTGACAAGTTAAATGTATTTTTTAAAATTACCAAAAGCGACATTGAAAATATAAAACATTTTAATTCACTATTTTGGATGGCATCAAGTTAAATTTTCAATATTTATGTGTTAGTAGTAATTTAGGATGCAATGGTTTCCTCAATATAGCTTTCGTATTTTACTAATTACCCAGACAAGTATCGAATTATGGTTCTAGACGTTCTAGTCTTAACGGAAAATGTTGAATTTCTTTCAGGAGGAAGGCCAGCCCGCCAGCGTGACATTGCTGCAAGTGGATCGAGTGCGCGCGATGCGGGAAGCCAAGCAGACGCCAGGAGGAGTCGTCTCCTGGTCGCCGCCGCAGCCTAACTGGAACGCCTGGACCGGGTGCAATATTGGTAAGATCCAAGAACTATTCATTAATTTTGCCATGTCTCTATGTTAGGTCAGTTGAAGGAAATTTGTTTTTTGGAGATAAGCAGCGACTTTTGTGTCCATTTTCTTTAAGTTTTGCCCTGTAACATTTTCTTGTGTACAATAAATTGTTAAATAAATGAAGTCTGACGACCCATGTGGCGCGGTGGTGGCGCGACTGCCTACCACGCTAAGGTTCCGGGTTCGATTCCCGGTGGGTCACTCACAAACTTTGTGAATGTGTTCAAGTCTGGTTAGGACATTGTGGGCTGAACGACCCGATTGCCCGTAAGAAAGACAGTTCCGCGTTTCGGATGGCACGTTTAGTTGTATAGTCCCGGTTACTGTCTATGATGACTAGACGGCGGTTGTTACTCACCAATGTAAAAGGCCTGCTACTAGTAGTAGGCGGTTGAAAAACTGACACCAGGGTTCATCGGGTCGTTGGACGACTCGGTGTCCCGCACGAAAAGAAAGAGAATAAATAATCTAAGTAACTCTGATGCCCAGACCATGGTAGACCCTAAGTATAATTTCTATCTACGAATGTTTCTTCTTACATACTGCTCGCACGGCGGTTGGTAAACTACTTGAAACTATAACAAATACACTGACTTGAAATGTATCTTCTATAAGAGATGTATGCTTGCAGACGAAGGGCCATTGGCTACGACGAGCCTGGATAACATCAGCTCTGACTTGGAAAAGAACCACAGGGACATTTGCCAGAACAGCACACTTTACCAGGTAAATTCATCTGTTTATGAATCTGCATTACGTTTTGTAGCACTTTTAACAGCACCCTTTACCAGGTAACTTTATCTGACTCTAAGTTTGCAAAATTTACTGTCTTGTAGAAGTTTTAGAATGCCAGACAATCGAAAAGCACAGGATGTAAAAAAAATATTTCTAATACAGGATGTAAAAATCATTTTTTTTTTCATATTTCGATCCTATGTTCCTTATAAAACATTGATCAGTTTCATAGGCTGATTCGTCCCTTAAAATATTTGCAGTTAATATTTTTACACCTTATATTTTAAGGAGTGAACGAGTCCATGGAATTCAACAACTTTCCCCAAGAACATAGTTACAAGTTACAAGAACTAAGGAACATAATTTGGACAAGTGCACAGGTCATACCAGCCAACTGAGTCAAACTGTATTTATTATATTTCGACCTATATGTATACGAAAAAAACTCGCGGAAAGTTGTTCAGTTTTATGGATTGGTTCACCCCTTAAAATATTTGCAGTTGATTTACTCGCACCTTATATTTCAACGATACTATATTTTACTGCAACAAATGTTTCAAACGCTATCGTAATTATCATGTAACTTGTGTTGCATAGGAGAGTCTGCGCGAGCGCCAACAGCTGCCCGTGTATGCGATGCGGTCCCAGATCATGGAGGCCATTAATGAAAACCCCGTCATCATCATCAGAGGAAACACTGGTTGTGGGAAAACCACACAGGTACGCACAATTGTTCCTTACAAAACTTTGTAATATTTTTACTAATATTGTGATTGATTACTTTTTATTTAGGTACAGTCGGTAACCGTAACTCATGACGAATTCAGTTTTAAGGTTTCGATTTTCTTGTGATCTTACCCGAGCCGGATGAAAATGATGATGCACGTTCAGTAAATGTTGCTGCATAGTAAAGTGATAATTATTATTGAAAAACGCAACAGTCTCAAAAAATCGCAACCTGAAAATTTGGATTTTTCATGTGTGAAGTGGAGAGACTACAACTTCTGGAGAGACTACAACTTCTGAAAGCTTTTTAAACATATGCCTTAAGTGTATTTTTTTATTTCATCGAAATTGTATAATGCAATTTTTTGTATTAGCCATAAATCTGTTGAATTAGACTTCGCATGTATATTTTTTTTAACATCATTGTCATATCCGTTATACCTAGCTCACGTCCATTTAGTATGAAATTGATAATTGGTAAATCATATATTGCGATAATTATTCAATAAGAAACACTAATAAATTTTCACTTATTTCTACATAGGTGTGTCAGTTCATCTTAGACGACTACATAGCGTCCGGGCAAGGCGCCTGGGCGAACGTGTGCGTGACGCAGCCCAGAAGGATCTCAGCTGTCAGTGTGGCCGAGAGAGTGGCTGCCGAACGGTGCGAGGACCTGGGCAACAGCGTGGGGTAAGTGTCCACTGCTGGACAAGGCGCCTGAGCGAACGTGTGTGTGACGCAGCCCAGAAGGATCTCAGCTGTCAGTATGGCCGAGAGGGTGGGTAGCTGCCGAACGATGCGAGGACCTGGGCAACAGCGTGGGGTAAGTGTCCACTGCTGGACAAGGCGCCTGAGCGAACGTGTGTGTGACGCAGCCCAGAAGGATCTCAGCTGTCAGTATGGCCGAGAGGGTGGGTAGCTGCCGAACGATGCGAGGACCTGGGCAACAGCGTGGGGTAAGTGTCCACTGCTGGACAAGGCGCCTGAGCGAACGTGTGTGTGACGCAGCCCAGAAGGATCTCAGCTGTCAGTATGGCCGAGAGGGTGGGTAGCTGCCGAACGATGCGAGGACCTGGGGATCAGCGTGGGGTAAGTGTCCACTGCTGGACAAGGCGCCTGAGCGAACGTGTGTGTGACGCAGCCCAGAAGGATCTCAGCTGTCAGTATGGCCGAGAGGGTGGGTAGCTGCCGAACGATGCGAGGACCTGGGGATCAGCGTGGGGTAAGTGTCCACTGCTGGACAAGGCGCCTGAGCGAACGTGTGTGTGACGCAGCCCAGAAGGATCTCAGCTGTCAGTATGGCCGAGAGGGTGGGTAGCTGCCGAACGATGCGAGGACCTGGGGATCAGCGTGGGGTAAGTGTCCACTGCTGGACAAGGCGCCTGAGCGAACGTGTGTGTGACGCAGCCCAGAAGGATCTCAGCTGTCAGTATGGCCGAGAGGGTGGGTAGCTGCCGAACGATGCGAGGACCTGGGGATCAGCGTGGGGTAAGTGTCCTACTGCTGGACGTAAGCCTCTGAAAGTACCCCCATAGACCAGATTTCATGCCTACTACATCCATACACAATTATGAATGTAGTAATGTTATTTCTGATCTCGCCAACAAAAGGCAAAAACGACATCTAAATATGCATGTTCCGGTCTCTAATTCCACCTTCACCTGTAGGGTGCGGACAGTCATACCATTCCCGCATCAACTTATAAATTTTTGTATAGCCACGAAAAGTCTTGCCTCAGACACTCATTAAATCGTCTGTCACAAGGTGAGGCAGCGCATGCTCAATTGCTCATGCTCGAGCGAAAAACGGCCACACCGACCGCGCATTGCCGCATGCCGCGCGACGCGGTGAGCGTTTGAGGCTGCTCGGCCGGTGGAGACATACATACATTTATCACACCTTTATCCATTGCGGGGTAGGCAGAGCGTAAACGGCCGTGAGAATACGGTCGCTATCGCCACATCTGCCATTTTTGAGGATTGTTTTCCATGGTTGTTCCAGAAAACATGTGTATCACTATAGTGACAGGTTGTCAGCCTGTCGACTAAAAATTGTAATACACCAATACTTTCAAGTCCCTTAGTCGCCTCATACGACACCCGCGGGAAGGATGTGGGGTGATGCTATTCTAAGCCGGCATCATACGGCATCACCTACAGATTTATGAGACTATTGATAGTGATGCCCTACAGACATATGAGGCCGTAGATGTTGGCTTAGAATAGCATCATCCCATTTCTTTCCCGTGGGTGTCGTAAAAACCGACTAAGGGACTCGAGGGTTTCATGTGTATTGCAATTTTCGGCGACAGGCTGACAACCTGTCACTATAGTGATACACGAATTATCTGTAACGACCCTCAAATATTTGTCAGACGTGGCGATAACGACCGTAATTTTCCGGTCGTCAATGCTCTGCCTACCCCGCCAGGGATATAGGCGTGATTTGTGTTGTTGATGATGACATTTTTGTTGGGCAGGTACTCCGTCCGTTTCGAGTCTGTGCTTCCCCGTCCGTACGGGTCGGTGATGTTCTGCACGGTGGGCGTGCTGCTGAGGAAGCTGGAGGGAGGGCTGCGCGGAGTCAGCCACGTGCTCGTGGACGAGGTGAGTGATACCCGCCCGTTGGTGTGCGCCCCGTCTGTGCGGCTCGGTATGGCTAGTGGACGAGGTGGGTATATCGATATATCGACGCCCAAAAATATCGACATATCGAAGAATCCCAAATATCGATATCGAAATTTCTCAAAACGCCCACTAAAGGCATTCCCTGTATTTTTCTTTTTTCCAAAAGAATATTCCTTTCTTCCTTCCTTTAACGAGACCAGACATAAAATAAATACGAGAACACAGTATTCTCGTGATTTCTTTCCTAAGCTGATATTTCTGTCAATAATTTATGTATCCCAAATATCGATATTAAATATCCCTTATTTAGATCTTATTTAGGAAAAACTGCAAAGCCAAAAGGCATTTCTCTTTTTCCCAAGAAAATATTACGACATTTGTGATTTCAGACAATCAGGGGGCTGGTCTCGGCGCTTTCCACTTTTGCCTTTAGAGCTATAATTCTATCATTTTCTTTTTTCCTAAAAATAATTGCAGGAAAATATGACGTCCTTGTGATTTCTTTGCTAATTCATAAAGTGTTGTTTTTGTACAGGTTCACGAACGCGACGCCGACACGGACTTCGCTTTAATCCTGCTGCGAGACCTGGCCCATACCTACCCTGACGTGAGGATCATCCTCATGTCCGCCACTGTGGACACCACGCTCTTCACGCAGTACTTCGGCAACTGCCCTGTCATTGAGGTGAGTGACACGTCACATCAGCCTATAGCAGTCGTAGGCCACAATGAACGATCTCGCGCTTTCGCCATCCAGTCGCTACCAGCCGCTCTTTTTAAGTCATCGGTCCATCTGGCCGGAGGGTGTCCAGCGCTACGCTTGCCGACGCGTGCTCTCCACTCGAGAGTCCGCGCCCTCCACCGACCATCACTTCTACGACTTTGACCATCAACTAGTCTTATTCACTAGAATGTACTATAGAATTGTAAGTATAAATTATGACTATCGACGAATTCGCAATTTTGTTAACATAAAGGGACCAGCAGCGGCTCAAAATTAATTTCAGATAGATACATTTAGATCACTCACAGACGTAGAGATTCATTCAGATTCATGATGAAAAGAAGGCTGACATTTTGGCCCTTACCACTAAAAAAGGTAGCCGTGCGTTGAACGCGTGTCTAGTACTTTTATGTTTGAAGATATATTTTTATTAGACACTTTTGCGTCTCACTTTTTTGTGGTAAGGCCCCTTGTATTAAATTTTAATTTAGTTAAAAAAATTCTTACTAATTAACTAAACTGACTTCTCTGGCTCAGTGACCCGAAATAGATCTTGGCCTCCGAAACGAGCTTCCTCCACTGGTCCTTGTCCTGCGCCACCTCCACCCAATTTTTAACACTACATTTTTTTTACTTATAAAACAGCCAGACATCTTTATTGTTTGGCGACAGTTGCTCAGTTTTATAAGTTCACCTCGTTTTGCTTAGATGTACCAAAGTTTATTTTTTCATACAGGTGCCCGGCAGAACGTTCCCAGTGACGCAATACTTCCTAGAAGACTGTATAGAGCTGACCCACTTCGTCCCACCGGCTGATTCCCGCAAACGCAAGTCGTCCGGAAAGAGGGCCAACAAAGACGACGATGATGATGACGATGAAGGTAATTTCTCCCTGTTTCAGAGGGTACGGTGAGAGCATTTTACTCGCGTATTTTTCTGTAGAAAATTTTAAATGAGTTCTACCGTGATCGCCATAAAAGTCAAGTCATGTGAGTAAAAATATTAGTTCATCTACTCGTTTTAGGCCTTTTACTTAAGAGTCTTTTCAAAGTTCTTTTTTAAATTGCTACAAAAAATTGCATATAATTATGTGGAACATCTTGTCTTATAAACTCAAGCTAAACGTACACCTATCAGAGTCGTACACGCCACAACGGCCGCAATGCTTATGGTGTGACCATAGCAGTTGAATATAGCATTTATTAGCAGTTTTTTCTGATTTTAGTATGTTTAAAACTAAAACCTTATTCATTTGAACCAGGGTTCATCAGGTCGTTGGACGACTCGGTTCCCACATGAAAGAGAGCATATTTTTGACTGGTAATTTTTTTCTATTTGTAGGTGTGGGTGTGGACGAACAAGACGAGGATCTGAACAAGAAATGTCAGCTGTCATCCGGGTACTCGCAGCAGACTGCGCAATCGCTCGCACAGCTCTCCGAGAAAGATGTGAGTTTGAAGATTCTTCTGAATTAAAAAGCTGACTTTCGACAACAAGCTTGACATAATCTTATCCTTTGTACTTCTTCCCATTTCATACATCAAATTTCCCGGTTCGCTTATATTTGAGGCCAGTTAAGATCGAATTCGATTGGTGGAATTAGGTAGATGATAGGGAAAAAAAAGTAAGCAAATCCATTTACATCGTCATTTACATTTTCGGAAAATATTAGACAAGTAGTTTTGTTTTTTAAAATCTTTTTATTAACAAAGATAATGAGTATCGAAGTTCAGGAGTAAGGGCCTTACGTCAGTAAACGTACATAGGCGTGACGTCACGTGCGATTTCAACTCGTCTATAACTTCGTAATAATTTTGTTCAGATAATAAAAGAAAAATACGTATGCCATATATTTTTTATAAGCTAAAAGTAAATAACTAGATGTTTAAAAAAATCTAATCAGTCCGATTAGTTGTCCAACAATGCAAAAAGACAGAATTTCAAATGAGATTGAGCAGGGCATGTTTAATAAATGTACTCAATTAGCAAACCTATGATATGGTGGACCATATTAGCAAATGTAAGACGCATCACATAAGTACGTTGTCCTTGAAGAAGACTTGAGATGGCAAAACACTAGATGAGTAAAAAATATCTAATCAGTCCGATTAGATTTTTTGGACATTGGCATTTTTATGATCGTTAACTTTTGTTCCAGTTATCGTTCGAGCTGATAGAAGCGATCTTACTGCACATCAGCTCGCTGGGCAGCGACGGCGCGGTGCTGGTGTTCCTGCCCGGCTGGAACCTCATCTTCGCGCTCATGAGGCACCTCATGCAGCACAGGTATGAATATGACACCTGTCAAACCGTGCTTTGAAATGGCTCAACTGTCATCATCACAGCCTATAGCAGTCATAGGCCTCCCGCAGTCATACGCCACAATTAACGATCTTCCGCTTTCGTCATCCAGTCGCTACCAGCCGCCGAGACAAGTCATCGGTCTATCAGGCCATCTCATCTCTTTTCGTTGGACGACTCGGTGTCTAAAACGAAAAGAGAGAGATAACACACACATGACAAACGCGCACTCGTGAGATAAAAGTCTGTGCTACTTAATATGTTTTACATTAGATAAACATTTCCTTCTTCTGACAGGATGTTTGGAGACCAAAGCAAATATATCATCCTACCGCTACACAGTCAGATACCTCGAGAAGACCAAAAGAAAGTATTCGTTACACCGCCGCCCGGCATCATCAAGGTAAATGTTGAAGTAGTTCAGAACATATTCGCTAGAAGGCGTTGTACTAAATTATTTCAGGTGTTATACAGATTCATGGAACCGTAAAACGCACTATCGGTGTTTTTGAAGAAGTAGTGACATTCCCCATTTCAAAAGTTTTTTTCATATTTTAGTATGAAAATAACTCGAAATACATTTGTCTAGTCTAAATCATCATAATTCCTACTCTTTTTACTGAATAACGTATTGAACTTTTTCTTTATGTATTTTTTCTGTTCATTAAAAAAAAATGCTATGTTTTAGGTGATCCTATCAACCAACATAGCTGAGACATCGATCACGATAAACGACGTTGTGTACGTGATCGACTCCTGCAAGGCCAAAATGAAGCTTTTTACGTCTCACAATAATATGACGTCATACGCCACCGTGTGGGCCAGCCGGACGAATCTGGAACAGGTAAATAATAGTACATTATAGCAGTAGACAAAAATATACCAATTTCTGGTCGAGTAAAATTGGAAAAACGAGACGAAGTCGAGGCCGAGTGAATGAAACCAAAAATTTTCATTTTGGCTGAGGCTATTATAATGCTTTCCTTCCATTTCCGTAGGAAACATCATATAAGACCATATTTTAATACTGATAAATTTTGAAATACGCAAAAAGCGTTGGATGCCCAACCTAAGCATAGCGGACCTCGCATACTTACAAAATATATTTATAAATAATCCAGCCGACCAAGTCTGGTTGTATGGGAGGTCCAAAATTTTAAAATTTCGTCGTATGTTTCTTGGGAAAGTTGTTTCGTTTCATGGGCACCTCTGCGCAGGTCCTAGGCAACCCTGCGTTTTCCATAATTGCGTCCCAGGTAACGCAGTGTCTGTGCTCTTGCCTCAGACACTGATTGAATCGTCTGTCACAGACGTACGTGGCCAGTAATGATACATACTACCTTCGTTTCGGCAGCGCAAGGGTCGCGCGGGGCGCGTCCGGCCCGGCGTGTGCTACACGCTGTGCTCGCGCGCGCGCTTCGAGCGGCTCGACGAGCACCTCACCGCCGAGATGTTCCGCACGCCGCTGCACGAGCTGGCGCTCAGGTAAACATATGTCATCAGCTACGTCTCCATTGAACGAGCAGCCTCAGATGCTCACTGCCGCGCGCAGCATGCTCATATCGGTGTGGACGGTTTTTCGCCTGAGCAGCGTATGTTAAAATTCTCATTGCGCCGCATGCTGCACGCGGCAGTAAACATCTGAGGCTGCTCGTTCAATGTAGACCCAGCTATTGTCAGCAGTTCGTCAGCTTATAAAGGCACAATTTCCAGTCGCTACCAGCCGCCCTCTTCACAACAATGACTCAGAGATATATATATTTTTTAAATGCTTTATTTCAGACCTGACGATCCATTTGTACATAGTTGTCTTAATGAAAAGTGTTAGTACACACACTTAAGTTAAATTGTTCCAGTGTCCAATAGTGCGACCCTCTCATACCCTTTTAGCTATGACAGACAGAACACTTTTGCTGCTGCCGCGAACCCTCTACAGCGCTACAGCACACCTGGTATGGCATTGAAGCCACATGAGCATCCTCAAACTTAAACTTAAACTTTCACCTTTTTCTTTTCGTGTAGGACATCGAATCGTCCAACGACCCGATACGAACCTTGTTGTCCGAATTTTTCAACTTTAAAACTCGTTGAACGCCTGAAAACGAAGAAATCCTTCCACTTTTAAAGCAGACAATTAACTCTTATATTTTGCCTTTCCCAGCATCAAGCTTCTTCGCCTCGGAAGCATCGGTCACTTCCTGTCAAAAGCCCCTGAACCACCGCCGTTAGACGCTGTCATTGAGGCCGAGGCCATGTTAAGAGAACTGGGGTGTCTGGACAACCAGGACAACCTTACCCCACTTGGGACCATCCTGGCTAAGTTACCCATAGGTAAGAACTATCCTGGCTAAGTTACCCATTCGTAAGAACTATCCTGGCTAAGTTACCCATAGGTAAGAACTATCCTGGCTAAGTTACCCATAGGTAAGAACTATCCTGGCTAAGTTACCCATTGGTAAGAACTATCCTGGCTAAGTTACCCATAGGTAAGAACTATCTTGGCCAAGTTACCCATAAGTAAGAACTATTAAAAATATCTCAGTTCCTATTTTCCTTGCTTACTAGGTTGCATCAGAATGAAGGATCAGTGAAAAAACCGATAATGCGGTTCATAAACGCTTCGCTAATATTGAAATAGATATTTCTTTACAATAATAAAATGTCCTATGAGTGAATACCAAGGCAGCATGGAATGACTGGAAAGGCCACGCCTGGCTCTATACATACTACTCTGACTGTCTTTTCGTGTGGGACACCGAGTCGTCCAACGACCCGATGAACCCTAGTGTCACAATTTTTCAACCGCCTTCTACAAGTAGCAGGCTTCTGACATAGTACGCACTATTCTGGCTAAACTATCCATAGATTGGTCCAAACCTAACTATCCTGGCTAAACTGCCCATAGGCAAGTATCCTGTCACTGTCTATCAAAAACTCCTGAACTACCGTCGTTTGGCGTGTATACAGGGTGTTAGGGACAGCGTCCCGAATTCTGATAGGGTGCAAGCAGACCATGAAACTGAACAACTTTCCCCTAGGAACATATGTCAGGAAACGACAAAAAATTTTCGCCCTTCCATACAAAATCGCGATCAGCTCACTGCATTTACTATGGGTTTCCTGACATACATTCCTAGGAGAAAGTTGTTCAGTTTCATGGTCTGCTTGCACCCTATAGTATTCGGGACGCTGTCCCTTACACCCCGTGTTATACTATTAATAAATTTTCTTTTATTCCAGAGCCCCGCCTCGGCAAGATGATGGTTCTCGGCTTCGTCCTAGGCGTGGGAGACGCCCTGACCACCATGGCGGCCAATTCCACCACCTTCCCCGAGATCTTCGTGGTGGAGGGCCGGAGGAAGCTGTCGGGCCACCAGAGGGCGCTGGCTGGGGAGAGGGCGAGCGACCACGTCGCCATGCTGAACGCCTTCCAAGTGAGTCGTTGCTGATGATGATGATGATAGAAAAATAAGAAGTAAGTCGTTGCCACTTAAAAAATAAAATGGCATTTATTATTTCTCTCTTTTCGTGTAGGAAACCGCGTCGTTCAACGACCCTATGTACGCTAGTGTCAGAATTATTCAACCGCCTTCTACAAGTAGCAGGCTTCTGACATGGTTGTGTATCGACCGCCGTCAAAGTGATCATAGACAGCAACCGGGACCTACGGCTTAACGTGCCATCCGAAACACAGAATCATCTTTTTATAGGCATTGATTTTAGGCTTTCCCAGTGAGACACAACAAGCTTTTGGGAAAACTTTCAAAAGTTTCTACCGCAGGATATGAATCTACGACTTTAGCCTGGTATTAGTACTGGCGACGCGTCTTCCAATGGGCTATGTTTCAATGTTAAATCGTAGCCTACAAAACAATGCAAGTGTATTGTATCTGAGTTAATAACGCATGTGTACTGATAAATTACTTTCATCCGATCTAAAAATTTTATTAAAAAGTAATTTAATCGCTAGGGATTAACAGATTTTTTGAATGATATTTACATTAATTACAATCCTGTTGGTGACAGAAATAGTACAGATCAATACTTTTATTAATGTCGAAAAGTAACGATTTTAAAGATATGAAATAATAAGAAATCGAAAAATTTACAAGCATCGACCAGGAATCGAACCCGGGCCACGTTGGGTACCGGCTCTGCCACTGAGCTATCGACGCACCGGTTGGCCTTCGTCGATTTCGCGTTCTCTTAAAGCGACGATCTTTAAAATCGCAAAAATATTCACATTGAAATACTTACTCGCTATTTGATTGTCAGATGTTATTCTTTTTTTGCTGTTTTTTATAAATGCTTGTTACGTTGTTTATCTACATTCTAAAAACTAGATGTATGTGTGACCATAGTAAGCATTTTTTTTATCTATCTATCTATCAATCTAGATGTGGGAGCGCGAGCACGCCAAGGGCGAGGAGGCGGAGCTGAAGTGGTGCGAGTGGAAGGGGGTGCAGCAGACCACGCTGCGGGTCACCTACGAGGCCAAGTACCAACTCATCAACATACTCACCTCCGCCATAGGTAATTAATTGTCACCTTATTAAACGGGTGTCCCTTCTGTCTATGCGTGTGGCGCGCCGAGTCGTCCAGCGACCCAATGAACCCTAGTGTCAGAAAACGCCTTCTACAAGTGGCATAGACATAGACAGCAACAGGTAGTCATAGACAGCAGCCGAGACATACGGCTTAACGTGTTATCCGAAACACGGAACAATCTTTCTTACGGACAATCGAGTGATTAAGCCCGCAATGTCTTATCCAGACGGGGAACAAATTCACAATGTGATAAATAATATCAACTTTGTGAGGAACCCACCGAGAATCGAACCCGGAACTTTCTGCTGCAAAGGCACTACCTCAGCCACAGATTACCTCAGTCAGAATCTAGATTCTAGATCTCTTATTCTTATTGTGTCTTTAAGCTACTAATCTAACATAAAAGTTTCAGATAAAGAAAAAATTGGGATATACAGTTTAAAATGCTCTATCCATTGGCATAATAGCCATTTTTTGCTGCCTCCTGGCGTACTAGATCTTTAAAAGTAAATACTTTTGAGTTTGATTAAGAATAATGTTTTACTACTTTCGGAAAATCACAAAAGTATCATTATTTTAATAAAATTCTTGTAATTTTGCTAACCAAACCCGCGAGAAGCAACCCTCTACAACCGTTTATTTCTTTCACCATAAGGTTTCTCCGAGGAGTGCTGCATCCCGCAGCGCTGGAACCCGAACGGAGCTGATGCTGCACTGGATCTGGTGATCGCGCTGCTGTGCATGGGGCTCTACCCCAACGTGTGCCTGCACCAGGGCAAGAGGAAGGTGAGGACACATGTTTTGTCTCTCTGCTTGAAATCAACACCTTCACGCCCTAAATGCTGTCCCACTGGCTATTAGTATATTAGTATTATATTGGCTAATAGTATTAGGCAGGCAATAGCCTTGTCGGCTCATCAAAAACAGGTTATATCCAGCAGTCTTAGGCCCAACGCTCGCTCACGCGATTTTCCGCGCGGGCCGGATTTGGCAAAACCCAAGGTTTGCGCTACGTGACACGTGCATGTTCAACCCGTACGAACACGACGACACTTTGCCATGTTACAGCTACCTAAGCACTATGCGCTTTCTAAATTTGGATGGGTATAAATGACGGGACTGTCAAACCGCGCAGCACCGCGTAAGGGAGCCTTAAGCAACTGAGAGGCGACTCCTATTTCGTTTGCATTTCCAGAAGATATGTTATTCTATAAAATATCTAACTTTTCATGATTTTGAGGTGTTTTTATAGTCTCTCTCTTTTTTCGTGTGGGACACCGAGTCGTCCAACGGCCCGATGAACCCTAGTGTCAGAATTTTTTCAACCGCCTTCTACAAGTAGCAGGCTTTTGACATGACAGGTGACTTTATAGTAAAAATCGTTAATGTCGATGGATAGATAAACTTTTAGACGCTATTGGGAAATGAATAACATTTTGGCTATAATTATTGTTGTAGGTGCTGACGACGGAAGGCAAGCCGGCGCTCATCCACAAGACGTCAGTGAACTGCACCAACTTCGAAGTGAAGTTCCCCTCGCCCATGTTCGTGTTTGGGGAGAAAGTGAGGACGAGGGCCATCTCCTGCAAACAGACCACCATGGTCACGCCGCTGCACCTGCTGCTGTTTGGAAGCAACAAGGTCGAATGGGTGAGTCATTATTCTCTTTCTCCTCGCTCATTCTCCTTTATAGTCACTCCCTTTTCCGTGGACCATCTTCCATATTTCATTATCCTTATTTCACTGTACTATATCTTTCTTTATCATTTCTCTTCTTTTATTCTTTCTTTCTCTTTCCCTCACGATCACATTTCTCTCCTCCTTTCCAATTTGAAGTTCCCCTCGCCCATGTTTGTGTTGAAGCAACAAGCCACTTTGGAAGCAACAAGGTCGAATGGGTAAGCTATTATTGTGTTTTTTTCTTTCTCCTCGATCATTCTCCTTTACAGTTACTCTAACTCCTTTCTCCGTTTACCATTCTCCATATTTTATTCTACTTTCTTCATCTTTATTTTTACTAGTTACTCCTAGAGCTCTCTCTCTTCGTGTGGGACACCGAGTCGTGCAACGACCCAATGAACTCTAGTGTCAGAACCTATAGCAGCAAGGTCGATTGAGTAAATTTTATCTTTTTCTTAGTACTTTTTTCTACCCTCGCGGACGTCTCCTTTCTCCTTCTGTCTTCCTTATTTGTTATTTTCTGTTTTCCTATTGTTTGTTCTTTCTTCTTCCTTCAACCTTATCTCCACATTCTTCTTTACTACTCTTTCCTTCTTCCTCCCTCTCTAAAGTATTTAAGCGTAATGCAAAAGAAGTTTTGCTGACTTTTTATTAAGTTGAATTTTGTATTAATATCAGGTGGACAACATAATCCGGCTAGACAACTGGTTGAATTTCGATATGAGTCCTAAGTCGGCGGCGCTCATCACGGCGCTGCGCCCCGCCGTCGAGAGGCTGGTGGAGAGAGCTGCCCACGAGCCCTCCGCCGCGTTGGACTTCACGCCCGCTGAACAGAAGGTACTCTTACGTCAGACCTGAACTTTGGACGCTACATAGAATCTTTGGCCACGACTGCAGCAAAAAAGCTTGGTATCCTCTCAAAGGTTAGGCGCTACTTTGCACCAGAACAGCTTCTACAACTATATCAAGCTCAAGTTCGATCTTGCATGGAGTATTGCTGCCACCTTTGGGATGGATCTGCCAAATACCAACTGGCCGCCTTAGACTCCATTGAAAAACGCGCCAAGAAGCTCATAGCAGACGAAGCACTGGTTGAGACTAAGTTGCAGAGCCTTGAGCACCGTCGTAAAGTAGCATGCATGTCGGTATTCTATAGGATACATTTCGGAGAGTGTGCTCAATCACTCCACGACCTGATACCCCCTTCCCCATTCCATCTCCGGGGATCGAGGCGCCGACTGGGGTTCCACCCTTATGTTGAAGATATACCTCTGATCCGCACTAAGCGTTTCGCTTCAACTTTTATCATGCGTACGGCTAAAGAGTGGAATTCCCTGACGGCGGATCTTTTTCCGGAACAATATAACTTGGGCCTTTTTAAGGCAAGAGTGAATAGGCATTATCTAGGCAAGCATGTACCATCTTCGTCTGCATCTCCACTTACCACCAGGTGAGATGGCAGACAAATCTGCCCTCATAAGCATAAGCAACGCACTCGACAATTTTGGGTGATTTGAGTTATATACATATTCGGAATCAGCGTAGTGAGATCTAGAAGGATCACTGACTCTTTTTTAGATATCTATATTGTATCCCATATTTCCATTAAGCATAACCAACGCAATCGACAAAAAGAAAGTGGTCATCCTAGTGATAAATATCGTAACGGCTATTACGGCGTATGTCACGACACATTTTTTTTTAATAAAAGTAAAGATAAATATCATAAGATCACTTACGATCATTATAATTAGGTTTAGGTTCTTTAAATCAACATAATCACTAAACATAAGCAACGCACTTGGTACTTGCGATGCTTACGATAAGTGAAATGGAAAAACAAATAACTGATTTATTAGATATTAATATCGCAAACTAGCTAGCGCGCAAGAGCGAGACAGCAACATACCTACCTTGTTGCAACAAGACAACATCAAACTGAAGAAAGTCACGCTACCTACTACAAGTCAACCGATCTACTGCGAAGTATCTACGAGTAACATTCGTCCATACCTACCGCTTGAGTATCGTGAAATCGCATTCAAAGCAATTCACGGTCTCAGTCATCCTGGTACGAGAACAACGCGCAAGCTACTTCAAACTCGATACTTTTGGCCATCAATGAACGCAGATGTCAGCAAATGGACTAAGACGTGTCTACAATGTCAGCGAGCGAAGATAAACAGGCATACACAAAGCGCCATATCAACGTTCCCGGCATCACCAAGGTTCACTCACCCACACATCGACATAGTTGGACCTCTACCTACCACTGCTGACGGATACCGCTACGTCGTGACAATGATCGACCGAACGACACGTTGGCCAGAAGCTTATCCAGTACGAGATATCACAGCTGAGACAGTCGCAAAAATCGTCTACGAAGGTTGGATAACACGATTCGGATGTCCACACAGGCTAACTAGCGACCAAGGACGACAGTTCCAGAGCGCCCTATTCACGTGTCTCACTCGCCTAATGGGTAATGAAAAAATCCAAACTACAGCCTACCATCCGCAGTCGAACGGAATCATCGAACGATGGCACCGATCCATGAAGACAGCACTCACAGCTCGACTCACTACCGAAAACTGGGTGAGCGAGCTACCTACAGTCATGTTGGGTCTTCGCACTGCATCGCGCAGCGATACCGGTGACAGTGCAGCCGAACTTACCTACGGCTGTACTATCCGACTACCCGGTGATTTTTTCATACCAACACCTCATGACGTCACCATGGACCACGCCTACGTCGACCAACTTCGAGAAGCGATAGACAAGCTCAAGCCAGTACCTACAGAACCGCATAGCAACAGTCGACCGATTTTTGTCCATCGAGATCTACAAAACTGCAACTACGTGTTTGTCAGAATCGACGCCGTGAAGAGACCTCTCTCACCGCCATACGACGGACCCTACCGTGTGCTGAAACGTACTGACAAGTAGCTCAGAAAAGCATCACCCGACTTCTTGTCATAGGTGTCGTGAAATGCGACTAACGACTAATGGATTCAGGCAGGGATTTGGCAGCATGTGCCTTGTTAATACTTACAGCACCTTACACCGTGTTCGCCAATCCACCTGCCAAGCATGGTGATTATGGCGGATATCCCTCAAAGGGCCCTAGAAAGAAACTCCCTAGGTACCTGGGAGAGGGTAATGTTCAGCAGTGGACTGTTGTGTTTGTTGATGGTGGCCCAAAATAAAAAGAATAATTTTGTAAAGGCACATAATTGATATATTATGTTGGCATGTCACTAGTCATAACAATCGCATTTGCGTTGATTGCGTTGCTTATGTCTAGACGAATAATACTGACAACTTCCATGTTTTTTAATCATAAAAAGCGTAATTACATTTCCTAGACATAAGCGACGCAAACGACGCAATTGAGATTGTTATGCCTAATAAATTGCGTATATTTCAATCATGTTTACTAGGCAATAAGACTTTTTCTTATTTTTTAACTTTATGGCAATAAAAAGATCAAGAAAAGGCCATGTTCTGTAAAGAACACGATCGTGTGCAAAGTAAAAAGTAAAAATTATTTTGATATTCGTTATAGTTTTGGCAGTGCACGTCAAAAAAAAAAAAAAATGTAGGCCCATACCATGGGGTCTCATTCATTTCATTCTCTTACTAAAGGAAATTAGTCCAAAAATAAATCAATAGATGGCGATACGGGTAGCGAATCTGAGGTTACTTAAGAGACTGGAATAGAAGCAAAACAAAAACAATGTATTGGAAAATTATAAATACATTGTTTATGATGTTTTGAGACGGAAAACACGCAAAATTATTCGCATTTTTGTAATATTTTTCAATACAGATGACGTCAATACGAAGTATCCAATAAATTAGCTAGATGTCGCTAGCAATGCACGCGCTGAGTCGACATATCAAATAGCCCGCCAATAGCCGTCTTAGGGCAATCGAACTCCCTCTATGACGTTAGGTATCTCTACTACTTTAGTAGTATTATATTATCTGTGCCCATACATACATTTGTTCAATCAATTTTATCAGATTTAAAATTTTAAATCTGTGAGCTCAATTTCTAAAATGTTGATTTTCGGTTCCATGCATGAAAGTCCGAAAAGACTGGTCTAACCTAACCACACGTTTTTAAATTTCTTTTACTTGATGTTTTATAGTCAAAAATATGTGTGAATTTTTGAGGGTATGTGGAAATCGGTAATAAAGTAGAACGTGTGATACAAGCAAAACAAGTAACAGATATTCAAATGAAACGAAAACGAACGTTACAGAAATTGAGCTCCTGATTCTTGTTTACCTTTGGTGTCAGAGTTATTCGACCGCCTGCTTCGAGTAACATGGTTCTGACATAGTTGTGTGATAAACATGCTTGTGTGACGAGTCCTATCCCACACAAGACGATGGTCATCAATGGATTTTTAATATTAGATTTTTACATTGTATGTTTTGATTATCCTTCAGGTCGTGAATTGCGTGAAGGCCCTATGCGTGGTAGACGCGGGCGACTACAACATAACCCGCGACTCCGGCGCGCCGTCCTTTAGACCCGACGGGCCTAAACGGGGCACGGGCCGCGGCTGGGGCACCAGCGGGCCCCGGGACGGCGGCCCGGCCTTCGCGGGCGGCTTCGGCGGCAACGCGGCCGGATTTGGGGGCAATCGAGGTATGTTCTTCGTACCTGCAGCGGTTTACACGTTTCGCAAAATGTCTACTGGTTACAAAATGTGTTTTGCGCAATTTATTGGGATTTACTGCACTCAGTTATTATTCTCATAAATTAAAATAAGAAAATGTAAAAAATTTCAATTTCGTATTTTCATTTGTTTTTCGCAGCCGCATTTGCAAAATGTCCCTCTTTCTCGTTCCAATCTAATAGATCACTTCACGATAATCACAGGTCTCTTGGGTAATACCTTGGAAAAGACATAAAAATTCAAGATTGGTGCCGGTCACTATAGTCACAGGCCTTAAGCCATTCCTTAGACCTTAAAATGTAAAGTGCCATTTTCATTTTGCAGGTGGATTTGGTGGTGGCGGCGGGTTCGGCAACGGCGGAGGCTTTGGTGGAAACCGAGGGGGCTTCGGTGGAAACAGAGGGGGCTTCGGTGGGAACAGAGGGGGCTTTGGGGGGAACAGGGGGGGCTTTGGTGGGAATCGGGGCGGGGGCTTCCGGGGCGGCTTCAGGGGACGCGGTCGCGGCGGCTGGCGGCCAGACCATGGCCTATAGATGTAGTGTGACATTCCTATGACTTAAACCAAATAAAAGTATTGAAATATGTACCTATGACATTTTTATTTCATAGTAACATAATTGACATAATATTATAGTATCACTAAAAGAAAATAAAACTAACACACGAACACAAATTCACAGAAGAATAATAAAGTCTGAATAAGAATGGCCCAAAACGCCATAAGCCTTGGTCATTCCACTGGATTCTGCACGACTATCAGAATGAACTCTTTATCCGGAGCAACCATCACCTCACTCTTCTTGCTACGGATTCTAAGGAAGGTCAGGTCGTTGGTGGGGTCCAGGTCCCTAACCACGGCGCGGGCCTTGTCCACCAGTGAGCTCATGAGACCAGCGTATTGCACTGAGACGTGGTTGTCGAGAGTGGTCTTTATAGGGATGCCTTCTCCATTCACAACGATTACGCCTGCCACGCCTTTATGGGTCGCGAGCTTTTTGATCGTTTCTTCGGCCTCGTTTGCCATTATTTATATGTTTTTGTTCACTTTTTCGTTGCACGCGTTGAGCAAATGTTTCTGAAAAAAGCTGTCAACTTTATAGTGACATGACGCCATGCATGACGTGTGTACCTAATTTGTTATGACAGTTGTCATAAATCAATTTTCGAAATTTTGTAAAATACATTTTAGCGCGTAGCAGTGAAAAGAGTAGCAATGCATGTGCACATCATCATGATAAGTTACCTCAGTAAGTTACGAATTATGATAAGTAAGGTATGCATAGAGTACCTACTATATGCTATGCAACCCATAGAAATTGCAGCAGTTAGCCTAGAGCGACCTAGCCCAGATAGCTACGTAAGACGATGTAGCAAAGAGGGGCAGCATCCTTCATGAACCCATGATATCAAAATTATCAGTCCAACCATGTCCAACTGTTAAAACTCAATAAAACGAAGTACATTTATTAAGCTTAAATTTTATTTAAAGAAAGTTGAATAAATGTAGGTAATGTTAAAATAAAAGTCTAGATATGTATTGACAGGGTTCGAAGGATATGTATCAATGGATATATATCATGATATATATCCGATATATATCCAACGACTTTTTGTGATATATATCAATATTTTTTAGTCTTTTTCGGTGTATTTCTACTTCTACACCATCTAGTGGTACATACATAGTACATACAGTAGTAAAGTTATAATTCAAACTTTTTTGTTTACTTTTATGTTAATAGGTATTACGCAATAAACAATAAAATAAATAAGTAACGAAAAATTGGTAAACAAATATAAAATCAAGTAAGTAAACCTAGATATGGATATTAAGAAGTAACACAGTACTTTTCCTAACACCCTGTATAAAAAACCATTAAAAACATTTAATTTTTTTAAAATTATTATTATTTATTTATTGTTTAACAATTTAAATACATTTTTTAATAATTTATTATATTTATGTAAAACATATGCAACAAATATACATAAATAATATAATAAAATAACAACCTGAAGTTCATACAAAATGGATATATATCATAAATATCCGATATTTTGATATTTATTATAAATATCGGATATTTTCGAACCCTGTGTATTGATAAGATTGTTAACTATTATTATTAATAATATTAGATTCTGATCTCACTACTGTAATTTTTGAGTACAATTTTTAATATGATACTGGCACTAAATGTTAACATGTATATTTATATCTTTTATGATATCTTGATCATTTTGAAAACTGTTATCCTGTGTGCTGGTTTCTTGGGGACTTGGGTCATCTTGCTGCTTTTTGGATTCCAGTAACATATACAAGGGTGTCCGGCCACTTCTCATTTTGGCTCGTTTGTGAACTTTACGTTGATGTTTCATCAACTGTTTACGTAATCCAAAAGCCTTTCCACAGTCATTGCAAACGTGATCTTTTATACCACTGTGATCAACTTTAAAATGTAATTCCAAGTCTCTTTTTGTATAAAACCCTCTCTGACATTGATCACATTTAAAATCGTGATCAGTTTTGTGTGTCAACATATGCCTACTTAAATTACTCTTATTAATAAAGTACCGCGCTGGACATTGCGGGCATTGGTACCGTTTATCATTAGTGTGCGTCCGCATGTGTAGGTTTAAGTTCTCCCTAAACCTGCCACGGTATGGACATTCTGAACATTTGAACGGCAATTCAGTAATGAAATGAGTAGTTCTGTGACGGGTAAACTGTCCTTTTACTTTAAAATTCTTGCCACAAATGTCACACATGTATGGTTTTTCTTGTTTGTGCAATGCTAAGTGCTTTTTCAGATATCTGTGGGTGTATTTATTATTACAGACGGGACATGTCTCTCTGACATCGTCGTGTTCTTTCGCCATGTGTTCACTATATCCTTCCATGGTTTCATAACCAATGTTACATTTAACGCAGTGGAAGGTTTTGGTTCGTACTTCTTCAAATACCATGTTAGCTTCTTTGCGTTGAGTGAATTCCCGTAACAGATCAGCTAGTGGAACATTATCCTTATCTTTAAGTTTCCTTCGGTTTTGTTCTCTTTTGTTGTCATCATAATCAGACTCTTCTTCATCATCATGAATTTTTTCAGTTTTCTGTATTGTGTAAAGCCAGTCATCATGATTTTCATCACTGTCATGGACACCTTCACTACCATTATCATCAACATTGTTATTTATTATTGGATCATCATAATTTGTGTCATTATTTCCGTTTTCCTCTAAAGTGCTGTTAATAATGTCTTGTGTTGCTTGTTTCAGTAGTTGGTCTGAATTTTGAGCAGTTTTCTTTAACGAAATAGCACCCTCTAGTTGATTGCTGCAGGATTCACACAGGTACTGCGGATAGGAGTCATCAGGGGAGACTTCTATTCCCGTAAACAGTTTCAAATCCTCAGACACGTCTATGACTCCGTAGATGGGAATGTCGCCGTACTGCAGACAAGCCCTGCAGGTGTTCTGCTCGTATTTGTAAACCTCCGTTTTGTTGCACTTGCTGTTATTTCTTTGTGAAGTCTTTCGACCAGTTCTCCGTTTTCGACGTTTGATTTTGTCTTGGCTATGCAAGAGGTGCCACAGAATCATTGGAGCACTCATTGTTTAAGATATTTACGTTTATGTACTTATCTTAATGTGTCATGCGAAATGGTTTATCTTATCGATGTTATTTATTTTCCTGATAAAAATATTGCAAAAGCGCAATCATTGTACAAAATTTACTGACGTTATTTTTTTTTTGTCTAACTCAGATCATTTATAAATAGAGTTGCGATTGCGATACTGCTATACCTATTATTTACTCATAAAAAAAGTTCCGATCTCAGAAGACCGTATTTCTAAAAGCAGGCAAAGCGCGAAATTCAATGTTTATTAGGTAGATACCTACTAATTAGCGTCCCGTTAGCGGCGTAAAACCCACTATAATCGTTTTTGCGTGGAAATTAGACGTTTTCCCAACATGTAATATAATGCATACAAACCTTTCTCATAAAAGACTACATCCATCTAAATTCTAAAATTTCCTACTGGAACGCGTAGGGTATTTATTGCTGTTGAATCATTAATTATGATATGCACATTATGCACCCGATTCCCATGCCAACTGTGCTGGGTATGGATTATGGTCTTGCTGCTGGTGAAATGATAACAACAACATACATTTTTGTGTAGGTCAAACAAAATTAAATTTCAAAGTTAATGTTAAACGTTTATTGATGTCAAATATTATAATAAATATCTACAAGTAGATAGGCACTAAATATTGATTAGAAGGGATAAGTACAATATGAATTAAGGTAATATTATATCCGTTGAAATGCTACAATGAAGCAGAGAGCACAGTATAATACCCAATACCTATAATATTTATGATCCATAAGTCTAAGCCCTGCAGTGGGACATCGAACAGGCTACGTAAAAAAAAAAATCTAATGTTACCATACATTACAACATGACATTATGAAAGAAATTACAGCTGTAGGTAATTACCATTCTAAACTAACTATTTTTCCACTTTAGTGTCCTATTAGAATAAAAGTCATTGCATCAAAAAAGTACCTGCACTAAGCTACACCATAATAACAATATTCTTCATTGAACAAAGATAAAAATAACAAGAAATAACAATGAGAAGAGAATTATGGTTGGTATAATAAGGTGGCCTCAATATGGCCTCACTATGTATATTTTCTTAATTTTTATAATGCCTTTCATATTTGAATATAATATGCAGTAACAAAAATTTGTTATGATTTCTCTTTAAGCTAATCTATGTAAATTACATTGTAATTTGTAAATAATGTTATGTTTAATATAAAATCAATTAACTTTAAATATTAACATGGATAGTAATGTCCCTAATATTATCCTGATCATTTTCAAACTGACAATCCTGTCTGCCGGTTTCTTCAGCACTTGGGTCTTCCTGCTGCTTTTTCGAGTCCATTAACAAATACAACGGTGTCCGGCCACTTCTCATTGGAGCTCTCTTATGAACTTTACGTTGATGTTTCATCATCTGTTGACGCAATCCAAATGCTTTTCCACAATAATTACAAATATGATCTTTAATGCCGCTATGATCAACTTTGAAATGCTCAGCCAAGTTTCTTTTTGTATTGAAACCTTTCTGGCATTGATCACATTTGAAATTACGTTCAGTTTTGTGTGTTAACATATGCCTGGTCAAATTACTCTTATTGATAAAGTACCGTGTTGGACATTCTGGACATTGGTACCGTTTATCATTAGTATGTGTCCTCATGTGTAATTTTAAATTTTCTCTGAATCTTCCTCGGTAAGGACATTCTGGACACTTGAATTCCAATTTGGTGACGAAATGAGTGGTTCGGTGACGAGTTAGCTGTCCACTGATTTTGAAATTCTTCCCACAAATGTCACACATAAATGGTTTTTCCAGCTGGTGCAATGCTAAATGCTTTCTCAGGTAAACAGGCTGGTATTGATTATTGCAGATTGGGCAAGTCTCCCTGATATCATCATGTTCGTTAGCCATGTGATCGCTGTACTCTTGCATTGTTTCAAAACCAATGTTACACTTGATACAGTGTAGGGTTTTTGATCTTACTTCCTCAAAATCCATGTTAGCCTCTTTGCGTTGGGCAATTTCACGCACAAGATCTGCCAATGGAATGTTGCCTGTTTGCGTAAGCTTCTTTCCGCTTTCCTTTTTTTTCTTACTCTCTTTAAATGAGTCTTCATCATCATCATCATCATCAAAATCATCACTTTCTGGAATACCATTACTTTCATCATCAGTATCATTATTTTCTATTGGATCATCCCAATTTGCCTCATCATTATTTTGTTGTTCACCGATGGCAATGTTGGTTTTGTGTTGTGTTGTCTGTTTCAGTAGTTGATCTGAATTTTGAGCAGTTTTTCTTAAGGAAATAGCACCTTCCAGTTGATTGCTGCAGGATTCACACAGGTACTGAGGATATGAGTCATCACGGGAGACTTCTATACCGGCAAACAGCTTCAAATCTTCAGACACGTCTATCACTCCGTAGATGGGTATGTCGCCGTATTGGAGACAGACCCTGCAAGTCAAATTGCCAGTGTCCTGCTCGTATTTGAAGTCACTTTTTTCAGTTTTGATTTCAACTGCCTGCACCTGCAAAGTACTGCTTGTCTGCTTCGGCTTGTTGTAATTGTATTTCTTGGCATTATTTCTTCGTAAAAGTTTTCGATTAGCGATGCGATTACTTCTGCGTTTCTGAGTATTCTGAGCCTTCTGAGGTTTCTGAGTCTTCTGGGGTTTGCTTTTTTCTTGGCAATGCATCAGGTGCCACAGCACCAGTGGCCTTACCATTATTTAAGGAAACTTACTGCATTCGAGTAGGAATCGTATATTTTTTAGACGATATGGAATTTCTGGATAATTTTCTACTACAATCGAAGCACAAGAATGAATAAATTTACGTAAAATTGTATGGAATAAAATGAAAAGTACAGAAAGAAAGTCCAACGAAATTGACTTTGTTTTTTTTTCTCCAAAACCGTGTATTAGAGCTGCGTCCTGTTATTTACTTATAAATAGCTGTCACCGTGTTGTCACCCGTGCATTTTCAGCTGCCTGTCACTCAGCGACCAGCGAAAGTGTTCTGAAAAATTCAGAATTTCTAAACGAAAACAAAAAAAAAACGTCAAATACAAATATGTCAAAACCGAAATGAGGTTATTTGTGTATAAAATACTGAAAAACAGATTTATTTAAATAATCAGTGAATACAAACATATACAAACATAATACAAACATATTTACACCGACAAAAGTCGCTATATTTACTCGAAAAGTACTAACTTGAGCTTATAATGAACCTAGTAAAGGTAAAATTAGGTTATATTTTTATGCGATGCCTACTACCATACCATTGGCAAGTAATTTGTATAATTTACTACTTTTACGATCACAATAATACGCACTTCTTGTATTTCAGAGTATTTGGCGTGCTGCACCAGCGATTCGCAGCGCTATTCTAACCAATCCGTCAATAATCAGACCACTGGCCACAACAGTCACTCCCATCAAACCCATAGAAGATGTCTCGCCACCTCCAGCCAGTGTTGAACTAGATAAACTATATAAACGAGTTGAGCTGGAAATGAGAGGCATAGATCCCGCTGTTCTGCTGAGTTACTCATGGTTTTGCATTGCTGCAGCCTCGCATTTGGGGATTGAAGTCACAAGAAGGTTAGTTATTTCAAAAATATCCCTAAATGTGACCAAAATTTTTATTTGTTGCGCAGTTAAGCAAAGTTGCAAATGCAGAAAAACCTGTAAATGCAGAAAATGTAGGTAGATAAAAAATATGAAATTGAAAATTTATTAGTGTAGTTTCAAGAAGAGGTTCCAGCGACTAAATACATTAGATTAGAATAAACTGAATTAAGTTCTTAATATTTCATTTCTGTTACAGCTGGGCGTTAAGAAAATCTGAAAAAGAGAGGCACACCTTACTCCGTTGTGTACATATTTACAAAAAGCATAGAGTACAATATGAAATCCGTACATACTTCCGTTTCATCCATCTACAGCGGTTAACAGGATCCACAGCAGAAACATACCTGGAATACATCGAAAGAAACCTGCCAGAGGGATGTGCTCTGAAAGTCACCAAGATTGAATGCAATAAGTTACCAGAATATGTAACTGCCCCTTCTAACTCTGAAGAATAAAGCTGTATTTATCATAAGTAGGTTTAGAATAAAAATAAATGATTAAGTAATTATTTAGTTTGTTTTATCAAGTATAATTCAATTATACAATACACTGCAGCAGTTAGCACTAGCAAATAGAATATAAAAGTTACTACAGTAAAACCTTATAATTACCCCAATTCATAATAGTTTGAACATACTAGTAGTTTGAAGTTGTTTTAACGTTTAGGCACAGTATGCAATACTTATAACTAGTAAAGTATTGGAATATAACATTTGCTTAGTAATTATTTGACTAATAAATAAACTGTTATAGTTCCATTTGCTTAGTAATTTTTATGACATTTATTTAACAAATAATTATTATAGTTTATTAGCCTAACAATCTCCACATCACAGGCACCTGCAACGTATAAGTCTTTTAGAATCGTAATTTTCGATGCAAATAGTCCCGCACACCACTAAATCTAAAATCAGTCCACTTTTGGCATCAGTATCTCTTTGGCACTGAAGTCTTGGCCTTATTCTATTGATACTGCTGCTGTTTGCACACCGTGAACATGAAGAGGAGAGCAAAACCGAACTCTAGTGTGTGGAACATGAGCATCACAGCACACCAGATGTACTCCAGCCTGAGGATATAGGTCTGGTAGATGAGGAAGTAGCAGACTCCTATAGCTGAAGGCACCGTCAGCACCACTGAGAAGAATACTGGTATTTCTGAAACGAGGGGAAAAATACATGTAACATGGAAATGTAAAAAATGTGTGATACCATTTGATTACCACTGTAGGACTGAAGGGATAAAAAGTACGTTATACCAACTTACTTTTGTTCACAAGGTTCCCCTTTCTACCTAAGAAAATACGTATTACTTCAACCAAACAGAGAGCTAGGAAAATACCGCCTTCGGTCAGCAGAGCGTTTTCGGGATACGTAACATTTATAGCTTTTAAAATCCCCATGGCCACTTCACACACCACAAACATTCCTAAGTAAAAACTGTTTAAATACATCAATATTTCGTAAGCTAAGCTGGAATTTACATTCATTAATTTGGCCATTTTTGGATAAATTTTATTTTTTGTTTACAACTTTGCGCGTTTGACGTTTCGATGGTAACCGGAAGTGAACAAAAAGGGTAGGGCGGGTACTGCAGGGGTCAGATGCGCGCGTTTATCGATTGTGCTTTCACTGTTTCAAATTCAGACGAGCAAAGTTTTTGTATAAAAAATCAAAAAAGGATAACATGAAGAATATTAATATTCATATTTTTAAATGAAACCATACAGATAGATATATGTGTGAAATAAAATGGGGTGGTTTTGAGTCGTTTCCTGTGCCGCGAAATTCAGCCATCTTTAAATAGTTTGAAAACTTAGAGAAGTTTATATATCAAATTTTCTTTTCCTTACAATTCTTAAGTCTTTTCAGAGATGTCGGTGATGCTTATTTAATGAGATAATAAACCACAGGCCATCAGGAAAGAGCATCTAATCTAAGCGTAAATAAGTAGATAGTTACGAAATTTCGAGGAAATCAATGTTGCCCGTTTAGCTGTGCGTTTCGATTTACGCAACAAAATTCCAAATGATATTTTGATTCATTAGTGCATAGCTGAGCTCATCCACGCATCGGTTACGCTGCGGTCGCGGTGCATAAGTGCATAACACTGCATAACCGCGCTGCACCGTGCAGCGTTGCATAGACGTAGAAACTGAAAGCGGTCGGACAGGAAGAGAATGTTGCTTACAGATACTGATTATTTGCTTGCCTGGATTCAATTTCTGAAACGTCGTAATTCGATTCCGTGCACGGAAGTCCGCAACGACTAGACTAACCACACGTGATGAAATTTCTATTACTCGATGTTTTTACGGAAAAGGGTATCAAGGGGATAAAGGGCAGGGTAAGGGTTTTACGGTGTGTGAATTGATAAGTAAAGTAAAACATGTAATACAAGCATGATTAGTCGCAGATAATTGCATGAATCGAAAGCGAACGTTTCAGAAATTGGTTCGTTCTTAAGTTATAGCTTCGAGAAATGATACTTCTTCTTGCCGAGTTAAAAGGTTAAGACGGGTATGTTTTACCCATTACATTCATTATGCTATATAGTTTTTACAATGTATTGGCTGTGATTCCGGAATATTTTTGCAACTGGTGGATTAGGCAGTAAAAATACACTATTATACTATACCTATAGGAAAAGTACCGCCTTTGTGCGAATGTACATCTAGCTTTAATACTAATTATATGTATACCTTACTCTTAACTCTGTTTTGGACTAAAATACACCAACACAAGATCTTTGGTCTATTCGTATGCCAACAGGAAGATGTTTAAATCTGATTCAATTTCATTCAAATCCTGTGGACAGCAGTTTGCAGCAGATTTATGCCGAATAGGCAATGTATATTGATGATGACAACTCATCCTATGGCCTATGCAACGAAACTACAGTCTACCATTCTACAGGTGAAGTTCGATGTACTTTGCGTAGCCGATGGGACATTATAAAACAAGGATTTTTGACTCGCTACGCAATGCACTTCGAATTTTATCTATAGACATTAGCCTGTAGTTCCGAAAAACGAGGCACTGGAAGCTCTTGCAAGTTTGTATACAATATTCTACAGCCAAGTAAGTGTGCAGGTGCACTTACGTGGTTCCTGCCTGTTAGATAAACGAAAGTGCAGCGAGAGAGTGAACTCTGCCAGCCGTTGCGTAGCATACAGCCACAACACTTCCGACCCACCTCACGGCTGCACGCGTCCGTGCAAATGTGAAAAATAAATTAAAAAATAAAACTTCTTTTTAATTCGACGCGGCTTGGGCGTTTTGCCCGTACAGCCTTATCTTAAAAAAAGAAAAAAGAGACGGTTTGTTTCAAAATGAAGACGAGGCCGAGTTTGACGTTTTCCAAGTTGGATGCGGAGACGGGGACTCTCCTGGACAGGATGTTTGAGAAGAAAGACTGCATGGTAGAGATCAACCCTGGAAGGGTGATTCTTCCTGCTGACTACATGACCATTGGGCAGGATATCCTTGATATGGAAGTCCTGGAGGGCGATGTTTGGATGTGCTCTTATCCAAGAACTGGTGAGTGACTGTCCACTTTATCGACAGCTATCTGTGCATCTCATACTGTAGTGTACCTAGTATATGTAAATTGGAAGTTAGTATTACAGGTAGGTAAGTATATTTTAAGGCTCTCAGCTCAATGCCAGTTGATACACATAGCTGATACGATTTTTGTGAGGTTTGGAAACATGTAGGTACTTATGTACGTAAATGTTACTGAGTGATTCTCGCATTTGGTCCGGATTTCGTGTGCAGGCATCAAATTGGTATGAAAACAAATAAATCGAAAGTTATTTATATCCGAAAAGGTCACTAATAAAAATAAAAAAATGTGGCAGAATCGATATTTGGTACAAGTCTTCTCAAAAATTAGTTATCGAACTTTAGATAGGTAAAATCTCATTTCCATCCGTGTGATTTTCAGTTCATCTTACACTAAAATAATCATATCAAGTCATTTATACGATAAACTTCACAATGTTTTCCTGTTTTCCGATCATCAATGAAGATAGCTTATGCGCAATAAATAGTTCAAGCAATAATACTGAATGAAACCTAGAGAGAATCAACATTATATTTTTGTCACACGAAATCCTTCATTTCCGTCCGCGAGAATTGACATCAAGTTTTATCCTTAAATAAGCCTGCTAAAGACGTTGATTTCTCCACAAGCCCCTTCCTTGCAAGTCAGCCAAACCATCTGACTGGAGGTGGCTCCGTGAAAACGTTCGTAGAAAGTTAAATTTTGATTCTCGCACTTAAATTTTGGTTTTGTCACAGATGAGAGGTCATTACCATCCAGTGATTATTATATTAACTGTTCTCTTTTAATGTTTTCTTTCTATATATAACAATAGCATTTCGTTATACTTTTATCCATTTCGTGTCATAACTTTGAGACATCTAGGTATCGTAAGAATTTGAAAAAAAACTGTCGAAACCTCATTTCCATCCTACTCATTTCCGTCCATTTTGGCCCAATTTGGACGGATGGTAATGAACAAATATGAAGAAAAATGCTTTTTTAAGTATCATTTTCATATTTCTACCCATATTTCTTACGAAAAATGATTTAGTTTCAACTTTTATACCTAGAATTGTTATGAATAACCAAGCAGACATTGTTATGAATAACCAAGCAGACATAGTCCGGAGGCGCAGGGATGATGTCCAGGGGCTGCAGTGGAGGCGTAAGACATGGTAGGAAGCATTAGCCTGACCGTAGGAACGAACATCTCCTCTGTAGTGGAGTCAGTGAGGTAGAGGTGGGGTCATATTTCATTATTATCCATGTACTTTTCATTTCCATCCTTGGCTTCATTACCATCCTTTACATAACTTTATTGAAAATTATCCCACATGAGTGCCTTTTGAAAAATATTATTAAAAAGGCAAATACGTATCACATTTATAAAAATTGTAGCCCTAATAGCGAAATAAATTTTTTTTTCGAAAAATGGCCAAATCCGGACCAAATGCGAGAATCACTCTACTATGTATGACTTTGTCAGATGCGCTAATTGGTGTTGTTCTATAGGTAGACAAGTAATGTAGACACACACAAGAGCAATTTTTGAGTAGTTACTGATGATAATGTCTCTGTCCAGGGTCTACTTGGTGCCAAGAAATGGTTTGGCTGATCGGTCACGACTTGGACTACGAAGGAGCCAAGTCTTTGCAGCAGGTAATTGATTGTTATTTCTGGTTGCAGTACCTACTATGACTTCAAATTATGAAAGTTTGTTCTGTTTCGTACCGCGTTTTGGTAACAAACAATATTCTCGATTATGTTTTTTTACATAGGTATGTACCTATCTGAAAAGGCTGGAAATTGTCTTGCTCCCAAGAGTTCTATTTTTATATTTTCGCTTGCGGAAGTCTGCTAATAATTGTGCGTATCATACGTTCTACTGAACTTACAAATTCCCACATACCTACTTCTGACATTAAAAAACCGATTAGTAGAAAAGTGAAACTGGTGGTTAGGCCAGTCCTTGTTTACGTCCACGATTTCAGAAATCAATTTTTTTGGAATTGATATCTTGGGTAAAAGTGTAAAACTATAGAGCTGAAAACTGTTGACATAATTTCTTTAAGATATTAATTTTAAGTGACATTTTCAAATTATAGCACCGTCTTTTGTTACATGTCCAATTTCACAAGTTTTTTTGCAATAAAAAAATTTGGTTATGTATCCTTAGATCCGTTGCCCACTGGTGGAGCTATCCTGCATCATGGTGGACGGTCACGCTGAGTGGCACGACGAGTCCGTCAAGGGCACCTCCGTGGACCTGGTCAAGTACCGGCTGCCACATCCTCGCTACATCCGCAGCCACCTGCCCTGGGATCTGCTGCCCATGAATATCACCAAAGAGGATGGTTCAGTTCGGCCCAAGGTAAGGAGGATTTTGCATCATCAAACAGTCTGAACAGACCATCACTGCTGGATACGAATAATACACTATGCATGGAACAATGGTACTCTTGTTTAACCTGTAAAACGGATCATTTAATGTAAAAATATGTGGACTAAAGTTTCACTACGTGTTTACCCAAATAGGTAGGTAAAATAAAAGTAGGCATGCTGCATTACAATTTGGTGCCGTGGCCAAGATTTAGTTACGTATGCAGTAGGCCTACTGTATAATAATCGATTACTATTTTTATGCAAATATTTACTACGAAAGCGATTCTGTGTTATAGTAGCACGTCGAAAAATGCCGGTAGAATTACTACACTGCACTTACGGCAGTACCTACCTATAACTTGGTTGGTTCAGTAAATCAAACTGTTATGACCGACTTCCTCATTGTACGTCTAAGTAAACACCAACTTACCATAATACCAATACTACATTAAATAACAGTTTCATGTTTATGTCAGATCTTTGCAAGACCTTACGCAACTCCGTGGTATACCGTAATATTATGTAGCAAAGTATATATGGCAGAGTTTCCTAGGTATATCTGTCGGTTTTCACTTCCTACTTTACTAGTTTGGGTTATCAAGCTACGAAATAGACTGGTCTGAAAGTTGTTTGTTTACCTATCTATAGGTACCTAGTGTGTTACCGGCACTGGGGGGCAAACTGGTGATTCTAGTCTAGTCTAGACATCTATAATTTCTATCTATACGAACAACTTCTAATATGAGGCCATCTGCAAAACTGCGAAATACCCTGTACAGGTCAACTTTTAGATAGACCTGTTAGGGTTGGACTTTCACTAGGAAATCTGGGTTCTTCAGAAATGAGAAATGCTTTGCACAGTTGTTAGATTGATTATGATATTCAAAGATAATGGACACTAAAATCAAATATCTAAAGTTATGAACCTTAAGTACAGGGTTGGGATAATTTCTAGTCAGAAGAGGAATATAAGTAATATTTCGTGATTTCAGAGGCGTCATGTAGAGAGATTCTTATTAATAAGTTCATATCCACACTCGTGCATTTTGAATTTGCGTTATGCAGGTCACATTTTTAAAATTCATGTTCATGATATTTTTATCTCCTCGATTAAAGATTTTTCTTAATGTATTCTATCTCCGCCAGGTAATTTACACGTCCCGCAACCCCAAAGACATGGTGGTGTCGTACTACCACTACTGCACACTGGTTCACGGACTGAAGGGCACTTTTGAGGAGTTCTGCGATATCTTCATGAGAGACCGCGCCCCCTTCGGACCAGTGTGGAACCATATTCTTGGTAAGCTTCAAGGCGAAAATTTTATTACATGTCATCATAAATAAGATTTTACCTACGGCAATGACGTGTATAACCCATTTTTTTTACATGTGCACTTTAAGTTATCATCTTATCATATTAGTATGACTCAAGGGGCTACTTTAAATGCTCGGGTTATTTGACTTTAAATGCTCGGGTTATAAACCTAAGATTCTAAAAAACTAAAGAGGATAATAAAAAACAGTTATCTTCTCTTAAGGAAAAAAAGGTCTATTTCATAGAAACCTGTTCCAATATCCATCTTACTCGTCCTATGGGAGTTAATTCTATGAATTAAAAAAATATATATATTTTCATATGTATTTTTTGCTACGTGCTATGCTAGGTCTGAAGTAACTGTGTCGTATTACCCACAGGGTTCTGGAACCGCCGTAACGACCCAAATGTCCTCTTCATCAAGTTTGAGGAGATGAAGCGTGACCTACCGGGGGTGATCCGCAAGACCGCCACCTTCCTCGGCAAGACCCTCACGGACGCGCAAGTGGACAAACTCTGCGACCACCTCTCCTTCCAGAACATGAAGAGCAACAGAGCGGTCAATCTGGACGCCATCTTGGAAAAGTCATTCGGTAAAAGCTATTTGGAACAGACTAAACTTAGGTAAGTTCAAGTTTTGGTTGTTTATTTTGTGGAAAAGCCTTGTTCTTGTTTGAAAGTAATTAATATGCAACCGACTTGAAATACACTCTACTATCTTTTTTTTTTCAGAACCTGTTCTTTAGAGTTCCATACCTTGTTTTTTCCAATTTTATTTTAGTAGACGGAAGGCATATTAAGATCGAACTTTGTTTGTTTTCATTTGCCCCTGCAAAAAGAATTAGGAACGTTCTATGACTTGGTAGGTAATCTACGGTACATCGTTATTTCAGATTCATCAGAAAAGGTGAAATTGGTGACTGGAAGAATTACATGTCCGACGACCTTTCCAGAAGATTCGACCAGTGGGCCGAGCAGCACATGAAGGGCACTGGACTGTGTTTCGAGTAATATCCATGGTTATGGTCTTTTCCTTCACTTCTATACTAATAAGCCTCTGTATTATGTTATTTGTTACCATGTTTTCATTATTGTTATCTGTATTCTTGTAACGGAATAAAATGTTAATAAGTCGTCTTGGTTTAAATTTTTTCGATAGTAAATTTAAGATAAGTACGTGTTTGTGTGTGGTTTATTGGTAATTAATTTGTGAGATAAAGAAAATAAAATTCTGTAACATTGGTTCAAAATGTATTTTCACAAAAGTGAAATTCACAGTTCTGTCTGGCATGGAAACTTCGATAAAACTGTCTAGTAAATATAATAAAAGTTATTGTTCAGTGTCTAATAGCCAAATTTTAACTAGCAATAGAGTATTTGTATATAAAGAAATTAAAAACATGACACTTTAGTCATGTTTTAAATTAACATACATTTATAGTCACATTCATGTACGGTTATTATATAAAAAAATACACTATTGTGATTCAAATGTCAACAAAAAATAAGTAAATAAGTACAACATTTATTTAAAACGACTAGATCAAAATCTCATAATTGACTTATTTTAAAATAGTGATGTTCAGATAAATAAACTTAAAACATAAATAAAAGTTATAAATACAACAAAAATTAACTACCTATAATTATTTAAGTACATTATGACTTTCATGTATATTATCATGACAAACATCAATCATAAGTTTAGGATGTAGACTCTGCCTACCCCTCCAGGAAACAAACGTTATTGTACGTATATAATCCAGACCTTATCTGGAATACCTCTTAGCTTAAATATTTTTCAAACTTTTAAAATTTATCGTTACCATGTAACGGTTTCTTTTAATATGTACCTAATTACCTACTTAATACTAAGATATGACACAAAAATCATGCTACCCATTCTTATTTTCAATATGGTCTCAGATTCGTTACGTGACTTAATTTTGATATTGTTCAACAACACTTATTTTTTGATATAAATAATGGATACATTTATATAAATTTTGAGTACAAAATTAAATGTCAGCCACCTATGCATGAAACGACTCTATCCTCACTCATGCGCGCCGCGCTTTCACAATGCGTCATGAACTCATGACATGACACTATTTCTAAAATAATATAAATTCTGTGCACTGGTGATGAAATAATGGCTGATTAGTTTACAAATTGTTAATATTTTACCTGATTTAACAAATCAACACATTTAAGTAAAAATATTATAAATAGCTTCTGATAACAGCGGGTTTCATTCACAATGTATTTCTAACAATCAATTCATCACGTCAGATCATTTTTATATTAAAAATAATAAAATATCTTCCTTACAATCTAAACAAGCAAAATATAGCTACATCAGTATACATTTAGTTTTTCACAATTTCATAGAAACCACTGTTTAACAGTGTCAAAACACTTTGATATATATTTTAATAATTCTATTGTCATGCTGTAAAGCTCATTTAAAATGTTTTCTACATATCTTTGGAATTCATATTTGGGTTATTTTACGTTATTTTACGTCTGTTCTTCACTGAGATCAACATTATTTTCTGAAACATCCTGACTAACTACTTACGCTTTAATAATACTAACATATATAAAATATTTATTTTATAGACTAGTGAAACTATGCACCTTAATAAAAAAAAGTGTAGACGTGTTCAAATATTTGATATTTTGTTTTCAAAGAAGACATAAATATGCTAACTAGGCGAAACTGCCAAACACTTATTAAAATCACATCAATTGATATCTAAGTAAGATCTATACCCACAGATAGAGAGGTAATTTTTCTTCATTAATTTCTTTATTATGTTTATCTCCCATTTTGCAGTCACCCATCTGTCTGTTGTGGATATTTTACAATGATGCAAGAAACCTCATAGGTACTCTTTTTGTCTTCACTTTCTTGCAGCTGTAGATTCACATTTATTACGAATCGAAACCAACAACATACTTACACATTACCTGTTTACTTATATGAGACGGCAACTAGAATTACTGGTTTTATGCCGCACATGAGGGTTACCGAATGCTCCACAACATTGGTGATGGTTAGCGTTCTTCGTGTGATGATGACCATGAGGTTGAACGCTGCCCGAGTTGGTATTTTGAACAGGTTTCTCCTTGATGGATTGCTTGTTGGAAAGGCAGCCGGTCTTGTGGTAGCCGGGTGCTATTCGCGCGCGGAACCTGCCCACTCTGCCTGGTTTCGGGTGGTTGGGCTCAGCGACAGTTTCGGAGATGGTACACACGTGAGTATTAAGTTCAGCTGCGTCTTGGTATTCCGTGTCGGTTTCTAAGCAGAAAATACAGGTCATAGAGTAACAATTTACATATAAAGGTTCGTCGTGAATATCAGTCAAATAGAGTTGCCTTACCAATTTCGTCTCCACTGTGTTTATGCGTGGTGGTAGAAGCGGTGTCAGGCCGGAGTGTCAAGCAGGACTCGACTTTGGCGGGCGCGGAATGGGTTGGTGATAGACGGGGAAGGAACTGAAGAAGAAAGCATAAAATTATAAAAATATCGCAACTCTAAGATAAGAATTTCCGTATTTGCTACGCCCATAGTGACTAGCTTTTCTATCATGAAAAGAATAGGCTTATCGTAGAATGATTCAATTTTTGATATGTTAAAAACAGGATATCATTATGCAATCTATGTTGCTGTCTATGATCCCTTACACGGCAGTCGTTACACAACCATGTCAGAAGCCCGCTACTTGTAGAAGGTGGTTGAAAAATTGTGTCACTAGGGTTCATCGGGTCGTTGGAAGACTCGGTGTCCCACACGAAAAGAGAGACTTTGCAATAGAATAATAAACTAGGTAAGTATGATTTGCTTACCCCAGGAAAGTGGAAGGGTTCTACTTCCCGTTCTTTTGGTGCAGGCGCGGTCGCAACTCTGCAAGGGGACGTGGCACTGTAACTTGACACAGGTTAAACATAATTAGAATTATGTTACACTATCAATAGTATTGATTAAGAAAAATTAAATGCCTGTAACTACGTAAGGAATCCATTATACCGTTTTTTTTAGACTTATCAATGACTTATGTCTGGCAGTCAGAATCATAGCACATTTACTTGCAGATAAGATGAAGCAAACTGAAATCGCACTAGTCAGGCTAAGCCCAACAAAGTGTCAGTCTACCTCATAATAATAAATAAGTGGTAACAACGGTAAATCGGCAAACTCCTTTTTTATTTACCAGAAGGATGAGTTGAGGCTGTCCATGGTCTTGACCGGGTCGAGGGACTCCGCGTCGGTCCAGCCGCCCGCACTCGCCGAGTTCGATCTTGACTCTGAAAATACCATAACCAAACGCATGTAACACAACATTTTCTCTTGGCATGAACTCGATGAATCGACTCGAAAAATCGACCCGGCTCCGAGACCAGGGGTGCTAAGAATCCCCGGGCGGCGTGGATCCCTCGCCGAACGACCTTGGCCCTGGCAACATATAACGCGTGCACACTGCGGACGGAAGAGAAGTTAGTGGAACTCGAGGAAGAACTGAGCAGGTTACGGTGGGACATAGTGGGACTGTCCGAAGTCCGAAGAGAGGGAGAGGACACGATAGCCCTGAAGTCAGGTAACCTGCTCTATTTCCGGGAGGGCGACCATCTGTCCCAAGGTGGTGTCGGGTTCATCGTCCACAAGTCCCTCGTGAACAACGTAGTACAGGTCGGGAGTATTTCAAATAGGGTGGCATTCCTTATACTCAGAATAACTAAACGTTATTCGCTGAAGGTCATACAGGCATACGCCCCAACTTCGAAGTACCCCGACGAGGACGTGGAGGCAATGTATGAGGACATATCCAAAGCCATACATACCTCCAGGACTCATTACACGGTGGTCATGGGGGATTTCAACGCTAAGCTGGGCAATCGTTGCGGTGACGAACTGAGAGTTGGGCCATTTGGTATTGGGGTGAGGAACAGCCGAGGTCAAATGCTGGTCGACTTCATGGAGAAGGAGGGACTCTTTATGATGAACTCGTTCTTCAGGAAACGGCCGCATCGAAAATGGACCTGGAAGAGCCCCGACGGTGTTACCAAAAATGAGATAGACTTCATCATGACAGACAAAAAACGGATATTCAACGATGTCTCTGTGATCAATTCGTTCAAAACGGGTAGCGATCACCGAATGGTAAGAGGCACGTTGAATCTTAATGTAAAAGCCGAGAGATCACGTCTGATGAAGTCTACGCTCCGACCAGCACCTGCCCAAATCCAAAACCCTGAGAGCTTTCAGCTCCACCTGCAAAACCGCTTCGATTGCCTGGGTGAGTGTATCGACGTGGACGACTATAACGACAGGGTCGTGGAAACTGTCCTTACGGTTGGCTCTAAGTTCTTCAAACCCAATCGTACGAACAGAACCAAAAAAAAAAAAAATCTCAGACCATACTTCGAGGCTCATGGAGGAACGACGCGAGATGATTCTGCAGTCGTCGGAGGATACTTCCCAATATCGGCAGCTCAATAGGCAGATCTCTAAGTCTTTGACCCGCGACATACGCCAATTTAATACTGACCGTATTAAAGAGGCAATTGAGCGCAACAAAGGCTCCAAGGTGTTTGCTAGAGATCTGTCGATAGGCCAGAGCCAACTAGCGAAGCTAAAGACCGACGATGGCAGAATCGTATCGTCCAAGCCCGAGCTATTGGAAGAGGTCGAGAAGTTCTACGGACAGTTATACGCGACAACATGCACACCTGTCAATAATCGGGTCGCAGATCCAAGAGCTCGATTAACCCGGCACTACACAGAAGACATCCCGGACGTCAGCTTGTGCGAGATTAGTATGGCTCTGAAACAGCTAAAAAACAGCAAGGCGCCGGGTGATGATGGAGTTACGGCAGAGCTTCTGAAAGCCGGTGGTAAACCGATACTTAAAGCACTGCAGAAATTGTTTAACTCTGTCATACTCGAGGGCAAAACGCCACAGGCATGGCACAGAGGCGTGGTGATGCTGTTCTTCAAAAAGGGCGATAAGTCTTTGCTGAAGAACTACAGACCCATCACGCTTCTGAGCCATGTCTACAAGCTGTTCTCAAGAGTCATAACGAATCGTCTCGCACGCAGGCTCGACGACTTCCAGCCTCCCGAACAAGCCGGCTTCCGAAAAGGCTTTAGCACCGTGGATCACATTCATACGCTGAGGCAAGTTATACAGAAGACTGAAGAGTATAACCAACCACTCTGCCTCGCGTTTGTGGACTACGAAAAAGCCTTCGATTCGATCGAAACATGGGCCGTACTTCAGTCTCTTCAGCGGTGCCAAGCTGACTATCGGTATATCGAAGTGTTGAAGTCCTTGTACGAAAGCGCCACCATGTCAGTTCGACTTCAGGACCAGGACTCGAAACCTATCCAGTTGCAGCGAGGAGTGAGACAGGGAGATGTAATATCACCGAAACTGTTCACTGCAGCACTGGAAGACGTCTTCAAGCTTTTGGACTGGAGAGGACTTGGCATCAACATCAACGGCGAGTATCTGACTCACCTTCGTTTTGCCGACGATATCGTGGTCATGGCGGAAACCCTGGAGGACCTCGGTACAATGCTCGATGACCTCAATAGAGCCTCCCAACAAGTGGGTCTAAAAATGAACATGGACAAGACCAAGGTTATGTCGAACTCTCTTGTTGCACCCATTACTCTGACAGTTGGGGGCTCTACTCTGGAAGTTGTCGACGAGTATGTCTACCTGGGACAAATAGTCCAGCCGGGTAGGTCCAACTTTCAGAAAGAGGTCAATCGTCGAATCCAACTCGGCTGGGCAGCGTTCGGGAAGCTACGTAACATCTTCTCTTCTCAACAACTACCGCAGTGCCTCAAGACAAAAGTCTGGGATCAGTGCGTGTTGCCAGTGATGACTTACGGAGTTGAGACGTGGCCGCTAACAATGGGCCTCATAAGAAGGCTCAAGGTCACTCAAAGGGCAATGGAAAGGGCTATGCTCGGAGTTTCTCTCCGCGATCGAATCAGAAATGAGGAAATCCGGAGAAGAACCAAAGCCACCGACATAGCTCGAAGGATTGCGCAACTTAAGTGGCAGTGGGCGGGGCATATTGCTCGTAGGACCGATGGCCGCTGGGGCCGGAAAGTTCTCGAGTGGCGGCCACGGACCGGTAGACGCAGCGTAGGTAGGCCTCCCACAAGGTGGACCGACGATCTGGTGAAGGTCGCGGGAAGCCGCTGGATGCGGGTGGCGCTGGACCGATCATCGTGGAGATCCTTGGGGGAGGCCTATGTCCTGCAGTGGACGTCTATCGGCTGAGACGACGACGACGACGACGATGAACTCGATGTTATTTTATTAACCACCTAACGTTACATGTTGTTTGGTTAGCTTGGCCAGCCCCGAGGCAGTGCTTTAGGGGCTAGTTTTAAGTTTTTACTCCACCTAAGCCGCGTTTACACTAGGTTCATAAAATTGCTATTGTTAAAATTGTTAATCTTTGACCATCAAAAAGCTAAATAAAATTACTACTTTGAATAATTAATTTCAATTCGAAAAATTTGAAAATTTGAATTTGACCAATCAGGCCATGAAATCAGGCCATAATTAGAAAGTAGCCAACTTTTTAGTAGCTTGAGATATGGATTAGAAAGCACTAGCTGATGCCAACGCTGGCACCATATGAATATGAGGCAAAATGGCTTTAATTTAACGAAGACCGTCTAATAATGGTGTCGGCAATATCGTGTTGTGCTTAGTCAATGTCGTGTCGTGCATCGATGGTTCCCATTGAATCAAGTGTTTTTGGCGCTAAATGTATTGACTGACCTTCGTTCGAAGTACCTAAGTACTTCACTGTGCTCCACCATGTTTTCTTTCTATGGAATGGGCCTGTAAAGGCTGGGTCAGACGTCTATTAACATCTTTCAATACTGCGAGTGATGTGATGATGTTGCAGACTCTTTTCTGCTCCTTGCAACTGGCTGTTACGTGGTAACATCGAGCCAGTATTTATTTTGTGGTAACATGGTCCATACTTATACATACATACACATATCACGCATATATCCCTGGCGGGGTAGGCAGAGCGTCAACAAACGTAAAATTACGGCTGTTATCGCCACGACTGACAAATGTTTGAGGGTCGTTTCAGATAAGCCGTGCATTACTATAGTGACAAGTTGTCAGCCTGTTGCCTAAAATTGCAATAAACAAGAAACCCTCTAGACCCTAAGTAGGTTTTTACGGCACTCAAGGGAAAGAAATGGAGTGATGCTATTCTAAGTCAGCATCACGCGGCACTCTAAGCCGGCATCACACGGCACCATGATCCATAATATTCTTTATCCTTCATCGGTACGCAACTGTTCCTTACCTCTGTTAGTGGTGTCAGTTCTATTGGGCGAGTTGGCTATGCTCCGCCTGGCCACGTCCTGAAAAGTGACGGGGGAGTACATCCGTCTCTCTTCCACCGGGGACATGACGACCGGCGCGGGAGTGGCAAAGTGTGCGCTTTTCGTTGTTGGCGACACTGCTAAGTCGCTGGTACTGTAATATGAAAAAAGAACCTGAAGGAATCAGTCAATGAAGGTAAAGAAAGGGACAAGAAGGTACAAAAAGGAAAGGTATAAAATCAAGTTGGAGTTGCATTATCAACTACGAATCCCCCTCAAATTCAATTAACTAATATGGTTCCTAATAGCGAGGCAATAAAGTAGTGTATTGGACGGGTCAAACAAGCAGTGAGAGAAGACTGCATAAGCTTAGTGTCAACATCCGAGATCGATAAAAGCAATTCCACGGGCGTCCCGCCGGACCTAAGTCATAGGTTGTCCCACCTGTCAACGATCTTGGCCGTTTAAGCGAGGTTGTCATGAGTTGATGTACTCCCATGTACAAGGCAGATACGTTAGCAAAGCCACAACAAAAACCTAACCATGTACAAATCTGCAATGGATCCAGAAACATAACAAAACCAAACAAACCTACCTGTTGTTCCCTTCAAAATTCGCTAAAGCACCCAAAGAATTGGGCGCGGAATGTATGTCCCTGATCTCCTTATGGCTCATGTGCTGCGCGGAGTGCTCAGCAATGCTGTCGCGAACGTCAGCTGCCCTTTCCCATTCGGGTTCGGTTCCCGGCTGCAGTTGAGGGGATATCACCTTGTTCAGGAACGGGCGGGCCTCGCGACCTTCCAGCCAGTAGGTCTTCATTGCACCTGGAAAAGAAGATGTTGATGATCTTATTCTCATCTTTTAAAAGATAAAGTACGTAATGCTCATGGAGTCTAGGCTCTAGACGAGCTAGAATTGACTTCTGTGTCTGTTTCTACTCCCACTTCAACCAAGCAGTAAAAATTCGGTTTCAGCAAAGATTTTTAGACCTGTACCTGATCCAAACTTTGCAAAATTTAATCACTCACCCTTCCCCTTGACTTGTATCTCTCCTCGCTCCTGCACCATATACGCCGGCGAGAGCAGTTCCCGGGTTGTCTGCGATATGTGGATCCTCATAGCTTCTGACGTGGATTCCATCCTGGAGGCTGTGTTCACTGAGTCACCGAAGAGGCAGTAGCGAGGCATCTTCAGACCGACAATGCCGGCGACCACAGCGCCTGAGTGGACGCCCACTCGAATTGAGAGGTGGGACCCTGTAATTGAGACATTAGTCGTGTTATCAGAGAGGGTTGAATATGAGAAGTTTTGTTTTGGAAGATAACTTTCATTACATTTGTCTGCCGAATACTGCCAAACTCTCTTCAAAAACAACTCAAACAGCCAGCTCAGGACAGAAACGTGTTTTACCTGTACTAGGATCCTTTAGGTCGGTAATGGCGTCCACCATGTCTAGAGCCATGTCGCACACCTTCTCAGCATGGTTGTCTTCCTTCTCTGGAGCTCCGGATACTACCATGTACGCGTCACCTATTGTTTCCACCTGGAATGTCAACCAGCAATGTCTTCAGCGCGTCTTCAATTCAAGGCGTAAAAATGTATTCGCTATCGTGGCTCCATGTCTAAAACTGTCATGAAAATCTGCACTGTACTCGTTATCTCGTGGGCAAATTAGACGTGTACTTTCGGGGACCATAAAATATCCTTTACCAAAATATACCGTTCTACTACAAAGTCACAGGTGGCGCTACAAGCTACTCGTAAGTAGTCAAGTAACGAAACTATATGAATGAAACAAGTGGATTACAAATTACGCCGCCTAGGATAGAAGAACCAACCGTGATGTAGCGGTTAACACGTCTGACCCGGCAAGTCAGAAGATGTGGGTTCAAATCGATGGGATTGCCACCAAATGGGTGGGATGTATTTTTTCCACTTGTATTATCTTTGAAACCAAAAATTCATAACGAAATATATCGCGAAGATTATAGTAGGTACTTAGAATATTTATTGAACAATTTATTGTACACAAGTAAATACAAAAGGACATGACACAAGAAACACAGGTACAACAGGCACTTAGATATTGAAGTTTCTGCTGTTAAGAAAAGTATTACAAAACATATTCGTGTGACCATGTTACCTTGTAGACTCTGTTTCTCTCAGTGAGGGTATCGAAGATGGAGTACATGGCGTTGAGCATGGAGACCACCTCCATGGGCGTGATACGGCTGCAGATCTCCGTGAAGGTCACCACGTCCGAGAACAGGATCGACACGCTGTTGAACATCTGGGAATAGAATTTGATACTCATTAATGGAGGTCCATACTCTTGACTCCAAACAAATCGTGGCGTCTTTCAGAATGACCCGACTTGAAGAGGTCAACGAAAAGGGTTAAACACAATAGATCTGCAAAGGTCGCAGTGGCTGTTTGTCTTCTCAGGACCAACATCTGCTCTATCTAATAATAATAATAAAACAGTCATAAAAAGCAGGCCCTGAATCCCGATAAATTAAAAGCATCACAGTTGTGTGGAGTGGCGGATGAATGGTTTATGGCTGTATTGTATTCAGGTAAAAGTTGAGAAATAGTGGAAAAAGAGCGTTCTGAATAACATAAGGTGAAAAAATTGATTTTTTACGGTTTTGTTATTGTCTCTAGTGTGTCGCTGGATTTACAATGACCGGAAAATAAAAGCATGTACGAATCAGTATTTTCGGGAAAGAAATTTTTCTGTATTAAAGTTAATAAAAAATGTTTCAAGACTGAATAGATTTCCGCTTTTAACTTACTTTTATCGAGAACTTTACCGAACTTGACATCTCTATTATAATAACACAAAGTTGCATTAACTTTTTATCGTTGATCTGATCTCTCTGCGCCTCGACACGGAAATCTGTTTAGATTCCGGATTACGGCGGCCAGCGCAACCGAGTTAACAGTTATAACGAGGTTCCAGATTTAAAGTAAAAAACTTATATTGTTATTTTGGCGCCCGAAATGGGGCCAAAGAAAATGTATTATCTTTTTTGTTTGCTTGCTAAATTATGTCAGAACATCGCAAAGGCAAAAGAAAATACATATTTTCATCATAAGTAGGTATCATAGCATAATCTACCACTTTTCAATACAGACTAAGGAATATCTGAATACCTACATTATGCTTGATACGGAAAAATCGTAGCAATTTCTTTTACGTCTCTCGCCATTCAATAAGAATAATATTCCTCTCCCGAATCGTTCGAATAATGTTAGTATAGGATCAATTTAAATTCAATAGCCATTTGATATCGCTTTGGTTAATATTTATTCAATGTAGGTACTCTTCATGAATGGAAAACGGTATTGCGGTATTTGAGATTTATGATTAAATTCTACCTCGCAAATATTTTCCATGAAAATGTAATTTACGTACGTGAAGTAGTATTAAAGCTGTTTGAAAAGAGAATTGAAATCTGATATAGGGTCCATACTATTTACAAAAGATAGGTTCAATAAATTAAATGTAAATTGATTTTATTTTGTTACCTCGATTTCATCTTTGTTTTATTTATAAAACCTTTGATTCATCTATAAAAGAAACTTCTTTGCTCATAAATTGGATGATAGTGAAAAGATGTATCCATAAACAAAAGTAACTTCGGTTTGTATTAAAAATGACAACTCATATTCAAACTGTCCAAAATTCTTAAAGTGGACTACCGACCCTAACCTAACAATAATGTAAGCAATTCTAATTCTAACTTAGCTTACCTCACAAGTGTCAATAGGGTTCTCCCCGTTTTTAGTACTTCGGCGACTTGCTTCGGTATCATCTGGTACAACAGCATCAGTCCTCTTCATCTCCTCGTCCAGCTTCCTCATCGACTGCTGCAGCTCCTTGCTCTTCTGCTGTTCCTGGCTCAGCTCCAAATTTAGTCCTGGACCTAACAATGCCAGCAATTCTAACTTGACTTACCTCACAAGTGTCAATAGGGTTCTCCCCGTTTCTAAGCCTGTCGGCGACTTGCTTCGGTATCATCTGATACAGCAGCTCGTCGGTCCGCTTCATCTCCTCGTCCAGCTTCCTCATCGACTCCTCGAGCTTCTTGCTCTTCTGCTGCTCCTGGTCCAGCGCCAGCTTCAGCTCCACCGACTGCTGGGTTCCGGCTAGCATCAAGTCTCTGTGGAGAAGAGTTTTTTTTTATTTGTGGTATAGGTAACTGCCAGCACATCAGCCTACCCATTTCAGACTCTCTAACCTATTCTGGTTTCACATACAAATACTACCTACTTCTATTACTAGTTACTTACTGCCAGGTAATTCCTACTACTGGCAAAGTTTGTCTGTGCATTTCTCTTTATTTATGAATAACCGTTTTAGAAAATCCCATAAAAAGTGAAAGTTGTGATTACTTTTTTAATGGTTAAGAAAGAATAAGTGGAGTGTTTGTTGAAAAGTTTGCATACTCAGACAGGGGTTTCACAGGGAATAAAACTTTAGGATCCTAAAAGAATGTCAGAAAAGTTGTGTAAAGGGTAACTACATAAATAATGCGAATCATAACGCGAAGAATGTTTGCCTAGTCTGAGTAGATTAAGGATGAAATAAAAAGATGTAAAAGTATGAAGTCTGTCTTGATCAGCACCCAAGCTCAGCTTAGATGTCTATGGCTGCACAACGATTTATGTAATTAATTGAATCTGCACAGGCGATAAAATATGTGTCGATTCTTACGAAATGGAATGCGAAGAAATCTTGCGAAATAAATTAATAAATTTCAAGTAATAAGTTGTACTACTCGGATCTCACCAAACCAATGTCTGAAATAAATCGTCGCGAGTTACGTTTTATTCGTAAAATCTTTCATAATTTTCCGAAAGTGCTGGTGCACAATAACTATAAAAAGTTTTTTTTTGCAAATTCACAGGTTAATGAAATGGATAAGCCAAACGTTCCAAGCTTTGAAATGATTAATGAATATTTAAGCGAGCCAAGAGATTCAAGATTTCACTGAAAAAGACACTTTCTCAAGAATAATAGAACTACCTCGAGAGGTGCTTGAGATAAGAATAACTTTTCAAAGTTATGAAAAGAACATAATAAATGAACTCAGGTAGATGGAATTTAATTTAATACTCCACTTTGTGGGGAATATAAAATCCTCAAGTGAATTTAATTTCCAGAACAGATGCGGTTGCCTGAGTGCTGAATACGATAAGAATTTTATATTATTAATAAAAAAATTGACGTTGATAGATGGGATTTGCAAGAAATTTTATGCAAATATATATTCATAAAAGTTGCAAGAATGGATTCCTAACATGCGTCAAACATAGAAAGACTGATTAGAAAAATATATAAAGGCTAATGTTGCTGTTAGAAAACACGAAAATAATATTTAAATGTAGCCTATGTAAGCAGGTACAGTAAGTCTCTCAACGCAACTCATTAAGCGTAACTCATGGACAATTTAGGTAGCTGATCGTAGGACATACATAATTGATGATATAGATGGTAGGACGGACATAATTTATGGTGTTTCGTTCTGTAGGTACATACATCTAACAATCATTATATCCGTGCCGTGCGATGTCGGCTTAGAATAACATCACCCCACATCCTTCCCGCGGGTGTCGTAAGAGGCGACTTAGGGACTCGAAGGTATTGGTGTAATGCAATTTTTAGGCGACAAGCTGACAACCTGTCACTATAGTGATACACATGTTTTCTGGAACAACCTTGGAAAACAATCCTCAAAAATGTCAGACGTGGCGATAGCGACCGTATTCTTACGGCCGTTAATGCTCTGCATATCCCGCAAGGGATAAAGGCGTGATATATGTATGTACGTATGTATGTGTGTATCATTATTATCTAACTATCATTAGGAATACATAAGAATCGTCATTGCTGTAAGAGAAGGTAGGTATTACTTACCTACTGAAGTCATGCATGGACAGATCGTTGATGTATAGCCCAGTGGAGACCAACGCTGCCAGGTCTGGCATCACCGGCGTGCCCAGGTACATCATCATCCTCCAGTTGTCCATGTAGATCATCTGACCTGCGCCAACACACACATTCTTGACATACTGAAAAACATTGGGTCTTACCACGAAAAAGTTAGAAGTGCGTCAAACGCGTATTTGAAAATTAAAAAAGGTTCGAGACGCTTTTTTTGGAAAACTTGCAAAATTTTCCGCTGCAGGAGGATATGAACCTGCGACTTTCGTCATTTCGGCGACGCCTCTTCTTTCTGACGCAACGGACACGCGTTTAACGCGCTTTTAACTTTTTTGTGATACGGCCTGTAATTTTCTACATCTTGCATCTGATAAAACCTGGGATTTCTAAGTTGCTGTGCGTTTTGCCTGTGAAACGACGAGTTGCAAATAAATGTACTCGGTGTAAATAAACCAAAGTATTACTGTGGTGTGCGATGATGATAGATAATATACCAAACGATAATAAAAATATTCCGAAATAGTATAATTTCACCGTAATTTGTATTCATGGTAACGTGAATATATCAGATGTGCACAAGCTTCACAAGATGTGTTTAGCTTATCAAAAGTATTTTATGTATTTTTCTGGCAAAAACAGGTGCTTGAAAGCAAATGTCAATCACGGAGTACCTACGAGTGGGGTAAGTAAGCCAACTTGCTCATTTCAATAACCGACGTTTGTGTATGTACAAACTACAAAGTGTAAAAATCGTTTTATTGCAGTGAATTTAATGAATTCTTGTATAAGTAGGTAATTACGATAATTCACTAACCATTCCTTTCATATCTACGTGCCATGGTGAGCCTAATATAATTTCTGACTAGAATAATTGGTGCGTCTACATTTTATTTACAAATCTGTCACGTAAGATATCGGTGCAAAGTAATTTATCCTGAGCACATTCGGTTATATCCGTGTTTCTTTGATATAACCCAAGGCTGCGATGAATAAGGTGATTTCTTTTGGCAATCTACCTTTGAGATGCAAGTTTATAATGTCAGGCAAGCGTCTTCCGTCGTAAGCGTAACGTTTCTTTGGCGTCATGCCTGGAAATCATAGTAAATGTTATTTTGGCGCCCGAAATGGGGCCTTATGTTGAAATGGGTTGGTCGCCGATCTAAAAGTTTCTTCATTAGGGATGGCGCTGGTGACTTTGTAAATTGGCTGTCTGTTTGTATACTAAAAACGTACCTAGGAGTCGAGTAATTACTTGTGGGTACCAAAACGGAAAAGAATTGTTACCTAGTTAAGTACCTACCTACTACGTTAAAACTAAAAAGGCACACCAAATCACCCCTTTCAAGGGTTTATTCAATAAACTGAACGAGATATTTTTCATGTAGGTTAGGCGTTTAAATCTGATTCACTTCATTCGCAGTTCTATGAAATAAGACAGATTGTGTAAAAATTAAATTTATGACATAATATATGGTCATATAAATGTTTGAAACTCTACTACGAGTAACAGGAAGCCGTTCCAAAATGCTGTGAAGAAAACGGTTGAATAAAATATTGCGCATGCCTATACAATTTGTATTTTAACTCGTTTCTCTTTCTGCCAATAAATTAGTTAATGTATCTGATATGATTCTAATTCAGACTTCGGAAATTTAAAAATCAGTAACTTCAATTCCTGACCATTAATCGTAAATCTGTCCAAGACATTTCCACATTATAAGGGGTCCTTGGCGAAGGTCAGAAGTCTTGAGTGACATGGGTAAAGTGATCGTAACATATTAAAATATTGGCTTTCTGGACCCTTAGGGCGTTTAAAGGGTTATTTATTGGATCAAAGCAAAGGCTTTTAGTCGAAAGTGGTCCGTCAATATTGGTTACACTGACCCAAAATTACTTCCGGTCGTGAAGGGTATCTCATATAGTCCAATTTATTATTATGATTTTGGTCTGAAATTACTAGCTATTTTTGCATACTTGTTCTCTGTGACAAAATAATCAAAATAAACCTAAAATTCTTATCTCTAAATCTGAAAAATCGACTAGCATAATTAAAAATGGGGTATATTTTGATAAATTTATACATCTAAGGTGCTAATAATATTACTAGTCAAAATATGGGGTTGATCTCGTTGTCAGTGGTTCATGTCGAGAGGTTGACCTCTTCAACAACGTAACATACCGTAAGATAGATAAGTCATATGCCGTTATGCCACCTACGTTAGTTCCGCGTACTCTCGTATTTGCTTTCCTAGACTGCCAGCGCCACTACGACGATTTTCAATGGCGATAAGTGCCACCAGTGTTGTAACAGCATCTAGTCCAGAGCTACTTTAAAATAATCAAATGAAACCTAAAATTCGTATCTCTTAATCTGAAAAAAATACTTACATTTACATGGGGTATATTATGATAAGTACATCTCGTAGATGGTGCTAATAATGTTATGAGGTTGATCTCTATGTCAGTGTAGTTAATGCCGTGAGGTTGACCTCTTCAACAACGTAACATACCGTGAGGTAAACCCCATTACTGACGTCACATGTCGTTATGCCACCTACGTTAGTTCCACGTACTCTCGTACTTGCTTTCCTAGACTGCCAGCGCCACTATGGCGATTTTCAATGAGTGTCACCAATGTGGTAGCAGCATCCAGGCCAGAGCTAGTTTCAGGTCAGTGCGTTCGACACATACAAACCTTTAAGACGGAGGTTCTTTTCAGTGGTCCCATCAGACTCGTCAGACAGGCGGATCAGCTCGTTCCTCTTGTCGGGAGCCTTCTCGTGCATCACGGCTTCCACCGTCACCAGCTCGAAGATGTTGTTGGTGCGGTTTAGGATCTGAATCGTAACATTTCAATATGTATAACTCGCGTGGGTAGGGTGTTATAACATTACGTAGGTATGTGTACCTACAAATCATGTGTGTTACTAGCGAACTACTATACTAAAAATACAGGATGTAAGAAAATCAACTGCAAATATTTTAAGGGGTGAACCAGTCCAAAAAACTGAAAAACTTACCCCGAGGAACGAAGGTCAAAATATAAAAACAAAATTCGACCCTTCATACTAAATGTACCAGCCCATCAAGTAAAAATATTAGGCCGAATATTTTTCATATTTTTTTCCTTTGCTCCTTGGGGAAAATTGTTTAGTTTCATGGGCTGAATTTAAAATTAAATTCAAATTAAAATATTTGCCCTAAAGTATGGCCGTTCGAATATTTGACAACTGTAAAACCCATACTAAAGGATATGTCAACAAAGAAAAATAGACCTTTAATTAACATGATTTTGACAGCTGTGAAATATGGCCTATTCGAATGTCCATACATGGGCCAAACTTTAGTATGAAAAAATAGTTAAAAATCATTTTTGTAGTAGGTAATAAAGTCGCGTGTGCGATTCAGCCAGCAAAAAACTAGGACTTCAAATGAAGAACGATGACTGGGCTACTGAAAGGTTACTGGCGACAAACTTACTGTCTGGAACTTGAACGCAATGAGCGGGCGCACCAGGTCGAACCAGTTGGTGATCTTCTTGCCCACCAGGTCTGGCAGGATCACCATCAGCGAGTTGCCGATACTGCGCACCACCATGTCCGAACTGAAAACAATTATGAAGAAGAACGTCAAAGGACCTTATAAAAACGCTTGTACGTTTTTCAATTTCTTAGTTTCATTGCCGTGGGTGTCGTAAGAGGCGACTGAGGGACTTGAGGATTTCAGGTGTATTACAACTTTTAGGCAACAGAGTGACAATCTGTCACTATAGTGATACACAAATTATCTTAAACGACCCTCTATATTTGTCAGACATGGCGACAGCGACCGTATTATTACAGTCGTTAACGCTCTGCCTACCCCGTAAGGCGCGATATATGTGTATGTATGCATTTTCGGCAGTGACGCAAGTCTCCGTTATCTATCCGACGAAATATACCTACAGGTGTAAAATATTAGTTGCAAATATTTCAAACGGTGAATGAGCCCATGAAACTAAACAACTTTCCCCAAGAAACATTGGTCGAAATATGAAATATTTTTGGATCTCCCATACCAATATTACCAATTGACTTTGTTGGCGGTTTGTTGGTAATTTTATACCGGTCCAATTTTTTTTTCCCTTTTAGACCTATGTTCCTTGGGGAAAGTTGTTCAGTTTCATGGGGTGGTTTACACCTCAAAATATTAACAGCTATTTTTTTACAACCCGTGACTAGGTAAGTACCTAGTCTTTATTTATTAGGAGAATCGGACCGGGAATGGGATAAAATACCTTTTTGCTTTTAAATTAACCTTTAAATTATTTAAATTACCTTTTTTTTATAACGGGCTGTCTTAAACCAACTCCGGTTGAAAAGCTGTATCCACTGGCTGGCATTGCCCCTCCTGACGTGCGCAGAGAAATCGCAAGCTCAGTTGAGTGCTTTAAATCAACTCACGACTTGAGGCACCCACTTTACAATAGTACTCAGGGTCCCCAGAGACTAAAAAGTCGTAAGAGCTTTCTGAAGCACACTAGCCCAATTTCAGGCGATGCATCAGAAGCTCGATGTAAGCTCTGGCGGGAGAAATACCCAACAGCTTCTCCAAAACCACCCGTTGAGAAGCTGCCCCCAGGGCATAAGCTCCCGTGGCCGACATGGAAGTCTCTTAAGGGGCTGAGTAGAGCTAAAAGCTACTTTTATAAGTGATTTCTACCCTAGATAAAATGCAGAAAAACTGACGAAAAAAAAAGGTAATAATCTTCAGGATATTTGCTGTAGTGCTATTGTTTCCAAAACATGATATTAGTAATTTAGCTTGATAGAAAAACATCGTAAAGTTACTTCTAAAAATCTATTATATCGCAAACTGTACGAACAAAACCCACGCAATAATTAAGTGTTTATTATCAGAATGAGCGCCTTACAATACTCTATCGACATATTGTTTTTGATTTTCAAATTACTTATTTTAGACCGAGTTATCATCGAAAATACGAAAATATCATTGAATCGGCAAGATTCCGTCCCGTTCGCACGCGCGCAGTTTGACATTTGTCAGAAAGGGACCGGTTTTTAGCTCTTGTCAGCCCCTTAACAGACTCCGGAGCCAACTCGGCCGCTGCAGGGACAATTTATGTCGATGGGGTTACAGCACGAACAACGAGTGTGTCTGTGGTGCCTCCCCACAAACGATGGCACATCTATTAAACTGCCCTGCGTGCTCTCCATCATGCACGCTAGAGGATCTTTACGACGCTACTGACGCCGCAGTGCGTCTGGCTGAGTTCCGAAAAAAAAAAAACCTTTTTGCTCGAAGGGAGAAAAATTATTCAACTACCTATTCAAGTATTCGCTATTAAAATTACTTTTGGCCGGATGTAAGGCATATCGTACGTAGCGTAATTCGCCGGAGCTTTTTCATGACAGATGGCGCCACTAGCTTCTTATAATCTCTTATAGCCCCTTTCTTAAAAGCTTAATTTCCACCCTGCATATTTTTTATCGTACTTACCCAAAAACAATACAAAACGGGAATATCTCGAACAAGACTGATGCACTGATAGGCAAATGCTTCTCTTCTCTCGTCATTGCCAAGGAGGCCAGTGTAAATGCCCTGTTGTCGAATGTCAGCTGGAATGTCACGTGTACTGTGTCGAACAGAAGCTCCTCTCGTAGCAACTCTATTCGCATTTCCTTGTGATAAAAGTGGCGGGCTACCTGGAAGAAAAATATTTTTGTAGTGGAAAATAGTAGCCAAAGGCTAAAAATTTCAAACAGCGCCATCTGTTGAGAGGAAATCGAAAGTATTGGCTTGCGCCATCTATGGAACATTTTAGGTACTGTTTGCGGAACAAGCCAGAGCTGCTACGCCGTGGAGCTACCGAAACGTCCGCAATGTGGAATCGTTGCAATGAAATGTTTTATGTTTATTGTTGTTATTGTGATACAGATAGATATATGAAAATAATCATGACGTCAAAATATCAATTATTTAGGATCAACAGCTCTCAACTGACTAGTCACAGTAGATTGTGGAAACCACGTGGAAACCAATCAGTAATTTCGCCATACTTGACATCGGGGGCGTAGCTCAGATGGTAGAGCGCTCGCTTAGCATGCGAGAGGTACCGGGATCGATACCCGGCGCCTCCAGTGACTATTTTTGCATTTGTTTTTCATGGTAGCATTTAATTGTGTAGCATTCAAGGTTTTTTTTCTTAGATCCAAGGTTTTTTAAACCTGGATTGAACCATTTTGTCCCGTCTTGACACCGTTAATGTTTTATTTTTCTTTGTAAGAACTAGTATAACCTCACCTCTCGTATTTGCCCCATTGCATAATACACGAACCCTCTTCTTTTCGTCCTATAATGCAGCGTCAACCCTTGTCGCGTTTCATTCTCGCATATAAAACTGGGCGCTCGCATTCTTGGGTAGCTGAATTTCAAATATTCGTGCAGATTGTCTAAGCCGTTCAGGAAATCTCTCATATGTCTGCCGAGCACTGATAGAACCCTGTCATAGCCGTACTGGGAGACGAATCCGACGAAATATACGCCCATTTGGTCCATAAACTCCTTTTCTGTGATGCCCAGAACCTGTAACAAGAAATCAGTGTAAACGCCTGTGGAAAAGTAAAGAGCATTTAGCTAATGAAGCAGACGACAATGAATGGCGACGTTACACGGTATGAAACTGAAGTAGGTCGTGCAAATCTGTCTTTTTTCCACAGAATATAATGTAGGATACTGAGTCGTCCAAAGACCCAATGTCTACCTTATGTATTAAATCCCAGTCTATCTTAGCGCATGAAATGCAATCATTTTGGTGGTCCGTGTCTTAGGCTTGATGAACTACATTTTTAGGCCTTGGCGGTAATAAGTTATAATTATAAGAATACTGAGTCAATTTCATTTTTTAAATTTCACTGTAAAAAGCTTTTAAAGTCATTCAATGAAATATTCATCGTAGATTAATCTATTCTGATGGGAGATCGTTCCTTGTGGCGTACCCTGGGGAGGCTTACGTCCAGCAGTGGACTGGCTATGCTGATGTGACGGATGTGTGTGAATGAAAATATTAATGGCATGGAAAATACCCAAGAAGACAATATAAGTTACCTTTCGAAATCGTAAAATACCTACCTACCCAACAAAGACAAAGTAGTAATTCAGTACCATCTACTACGTTATCAAAAAACCCAAATAGATCGAACGTCGCCGTGAAACGACCGTACTAAACGTACCGTAATTTCGCCGAGTCACTCACCGGGGATGTAACTCAGTGGTAGAGTGTCTGCTTCGCATGCTGAAAGTCCTGGGTTCAAATCCCAGCATCTCCATATCCAGTTTTTTTTTAATGTTTAATTTGTAGTTGTGGGTGGGTGAGTACGATGGTTTTTTTTATGCACTGGCTGGCATCGTTTACTTTTAATTTTAATTTTAAATAGGTAAAGTAAATAAAACTTGAATCAGTCTGAGATTTGAATTTATTTAGGTGTAGGTTTTACACCTAGGGTCCACGGAATGAAACACGGAATAATTATTTGCTACTAAAATACAAAAATAATAATAAGAAAAAAAATGTGCAAAAATAAATAATGTATAAATATATAATAGCTGCAAAAAAAAGAAAAACAAAAGAAAGCGTGGCCCATGAGGGGATCGAACCCGCGACCTTCGCGTTATTAGCACGACGCTCTAACCAACTGAGCTAATGGGCCGATGTAAGAACCAGCGAAATAGTAGACCACTTCCTTTGAAGCACTTGTAAAATACGACCTTAACCCAAATATTGAGGAAGTGAGGACAAATGAGGTTGCAGATTTCAAGGCTGAAAGCAGGCAAGACGCCTAGACATAAGCTTCCCAAGATTCAGAAATGCTAAAAATTCCTTTTGAAAATATGGCATGTTACTTACTAGCTAATTAAAATTCGCGAATAGAAAACTTGGAAGAACGTAAAAGGCGGTCCGACCTTCTTTCGCGCTTGTTATTCAAGCCGCGTGGTCACAAACAATCGTCAATTAGACGCATTTAGATTTGGTCTCGATAACAGTTCAAAATAATTCTTCGATTCATGACTGGGTATTGCTAATGTTGGTATGGGATACGATTCAAAAGCAGGAATTCTTTCTCTAAAACTAATAAAGTGCCGCGTGATGCCAGCTTAGAATAGCATTACCCCATTTCTTTCCCGCGAGTGGTGTCGTAAGAGGTGACTAAGGGACTCGGGAGTTTCATGTGTGTGTATTACAACTTTAGGCGACAGGCTGACAACCTGTCGCTACAGTGATAGTACTCGAATCATCTGAAACAGCGCTCAATATTTGTCAGACGTGGCGATGGCGACCGTATTTTTGCGGCCGTTGGCGCTCTGCTCACCCCGCAAAGGATAAAAGCGTGATAAATGTGAATGAAAACTAATAAAATATCGCGAAAAAATAAAACAACTTTCTACAGTGTTTGAAGCAACACTTTAATCTTTTTAGTCCAAATGGTAAACTACCCCACGAAACTGAACAACATTCCCCAAGAAACAGGTTAAAATACTAAATAATAAATAAGTTGTAGGGCATTTCCATAATAGCAGGCGGATCGGCGAGCGCAGTTTATTCAAAATCGCGGGAAGCTGCTGCCTTTGATTGCACCTTTGGTTGATTTTTATGATATGGGGTGATGTTATTGTAAACCGGGCATCACTTCTTACACACACAAACTAACTATAGCTCATTCGCTTAGATAGTGTCGCGACCAGCTTAACTTGACCTCGATGCTCGATTCGATACACGCACGTACAGGCACGTACTGACAGTTACGCTTGTCGTGACGTGACACTGAATAAGTAGATCTTGAGCTCAATTTCTGAAACGTTCGTTTTTGTTTCATTAGAAAAACTGCTACTTATTATGCATGTATAACACGTTCTATTTTACTTATCGATTCCCGCATACCCTAGTAAATTCACACATATTTTTGACTATAAAAACATTCAGTAATAGAAATTTTAAGACCAGTCGTTACGGAGTTTCGATTGCACGATATCGAAAAGTTCCCTACTCAATTTTAATTTGTTACTGAAAACCGCTTGCGTCGAATGGCGTCAGATATGCGCTGACCTTAAGTATGTAGAGTTAAAAATACGTACCTACTATAAGCTTATGAAAAGCAGTGATGACGTATTGATGACAGCTCATATTTATCCAGATATAAATAAGCGCTTTGATGTTTGTCCTTTACGGCACTTACTAGTACTATCAGCAGTAGTTTGAGTTATCCATTTCAGGGGTCTACCAACAACGGTTCGCTATGACTACCTAATGAAAATCCAATATAAGTTTACCCACGGAATTGGAACTGCTATTTAGAGACAGATAAGGAATAAGCTACTAATTTTTACCTTTTCTAATCTACAGAAGTACCTACTAAGTATCAGCAGATATCGAGTTGCCCAATTCAGGGATCTACCAACAATGGTTCGTTATGACTACCTAATGAATATCCAATATAAGTTTATCTCCGGAATGGTAACTGAATAAGAAATAAGCTACTAAATTTCACGGACTCGTGTATCTTAACCAATCTACAGATTTAGATGTTAACGGTATCGGTTTGTGATCTACTTTTAGCCAGATTAGGTTTTTAGGGATAGATAGTAGAACCAGTTGTCTTTGCGATCATGTTCTCCGGATAAACTTGCTATTCTATCAAGATAGAACGAGGCTTGCTCTTCATTCACCTGTCTTCAGATGTCATCCCGCTTCATACCTCCTTGTGTACTTTTTTGCCAGACTCTCTGCTTGCGATCATGTTTTCCTGGTTTCACTTGGTGGACGGGTTGTTGAGAACACGGGTTGTTTCCCATTTCCCCGCCTCTTCAGGTCTTTCCAAATGTCTTCTGATGTGATCCCATTCCTTACCTCTTGCGCCTTCTTGGCCAGCCTTGCGATCATGTTCTCCGGGTACACCTGGTGGACAGAGAACGAAATTTGTTCCACATCCGCGTTCATAAGGCTTCAGATGTTATCCCGTTTCTTACCTCTTGTGCCCTCTTGGCCAGCCTTGCAATCATGCTCTCCTAGTAACTAAATTTGATGCACAGAGAATAAAGTTTGTTCCAGATTCGCCATTATCCGTCTTCTGATGGTGTAACATTCCTTACCTCTTGCGCCTTCTTGGCCAGCCTTGCGATCATGTTCTCCGGGTAGACCTGGTGGACGGAGAACGAGGGTTGCTCCACATTGGCCTGTCGTCTGATGTCTTCCCACCGCTCCTCCCCGTACGTCTGGCGGATGTACTCCGCCATGTTTTCCAGCAGTAGCCCGTACATTTTGGCGTCTGCAACAATTGAAAAATATATTCGTGAGTTATTTTTATTTTATTTTTATTTATATTGTTGAAATTATATGGCTTTTGTTTCAGTTATTGTACAGCATTGCCGCTTAAAGAAGCCAACTTTGTCAGTTACCAAACTTATACTAAATATGTCAATTAAGACAAATAGATCTTTATGTCATAGCATTAAAATGTTTTTGGCAGCTTCCAAATTATAGTCATTCTTTTCAAAAATGGACTAGCGTACATCTAGCACTATTCTGCGAGACTTTTTAAATAGAAAATTTTAAATACAGTTTATCTTACCAGCCAAAACAGTCCACTGATGGACATGGGCCTCCCCCTATTGAGGGGTAATACCATTACGAAGTTTAAATATATACTATGGTAAATAAAAAAAAATTGGTGTTAGCTGAAATCAATGGTATTTTCTCTTTAATATTTTCTTGCTTTCGAATTAGAGTAGGTAACTACATAAATATTGCGCATTAAAGACTGGATTGAAAAGTTACTTTTAAACTTTTGTCCGTAAATTTCCTAAGACGGTATTAGTATTAACTCATCTCTTCGAGTTGAAAATTCGGAGTCTCAGATACGTACCTACCTACTTAATTTTATTAACTTGTAATCTAACGTAATTGGCTCAACTTAACTTGTAGTCTAATCAGCTTTCTAAGTCACTCAATTTGACTCAAAGACTTAGCTAATTAATGTAATAAGTTCTTTGGCGACAATGCTTTTCACCAAGTTCACAGCTAAAACTATAAATAGAAATTAGGAGGTACATAGAATTAAATGGAATCCCTTTTGCGTTTGTTTAGCTGTCTGTCTGATATATTTGTGGTCTGTATGCCATAGACCCCACCAACTCCTCCTAAACCACGCCACGGATTTTGATGCGGTATTTTAATACATATCTATATATGATTCAAGAACTTTTCAAGAGGAAGGTTGTGAATATAAATAATAACGTATTAAGGTCAGAGCACACCGGCCCCGATTTAAAAGAAAGGTTCAGTTGCTACTAAACAGCAGGCTGTTGCTATTAAGCAGTTGACAAACTGATGCCAGGGTTCAACGGTTCATTGGATGACTCGGTGTTCCACACGAAAAGAAAGAAAGAAGAATAGTTTACCTAGTTTACATATAACTTCAAAGGTATCCCGCTAACAACGCTGCGCTGTGATCTTTCTGCAAGTGAACTCTTACTTTTTACTTTCAACTCTAAAAAGGTTTCGAATAAAAGTTCCTGTGTGGTATCGCTACCATACCACGTAGTGCCCGTAGTTTAGGGAAAGTTTTGCACGTCTGTCTGTCGAATACTGTCGATGTCGATGTTGTGTTCGATAAATTTTCATGGGTTGCTCTAACTGTGCTCACATTCAGTACAATATGGCATCACAGAGCAAAAATGGCATCTCTTGTCTTTGGTCATATTGTATTGAATAAGACATAAAAATTCGGTTATAAATTCGCACAAGTTGTTATATTATCGTATTTCCGCACCCATATGACGTTGTGATTTGATTACTGTCCTAAAACTAATCCTATATTTTCGGTAGCACAGTGTATAAGAAATGTATAGATTTGTATTGTATAAGGGCACAACATTACAATGACAGAAGTGATAGATTAGATCGCAATGTTATCTAAGCTGGGCTGAAACCCTGAATCTAAACAGAAACAGATTTTCCAACTTCAGGGACACATTTGTTTGGCAGTTACTTGTATGTGACAAGACCAGACCGTACTAAATTATTCGTTAGCAATTCCTACGCTGCCTAGGCCCTACATATTGATTTGAAATGTTCGTTTCAACATACAAATACGAATATCTAAACTGGTCCGCCTGTAATGCCGCTAGGGATCCACCTATAGTTCTTGTTTTCTTATAAAGTGTTTGAAGAAACACGTTTAAGTTGTTTCCTGAAAAGGTGTACTGACTGGGGACCGAACCCACGACCCCTGACGTAGCAGGTAGGGGTACTGTATCTACTATGCCATTGGGCCAGTCAAAATGTCAAACAGCCTGCAACCAAATTTTAATTTTAGGCAGTCGATAGTGCCATTACTGCGAGGCCCTTGCGAATAGGTAATATAAGTATTAGGTATTATACATATACTAATGTTGATCATAGGAATTCTAAAAAATATTAAAACCTATTAAAAGTTAGGTCCGCAAGCGATTATAGACTTGTTTAACTTTCGAAATGAGTTTGGTCGCCTGAAAGTTAGGATTCCTGCCGCTGGCGGATCCGGTTTGGGAACAATTTGATATCTCTTAACTATTATAATAAAATCCAGCCCGGCTTTGTCGAGGCGAAAGCTAACCGAATTGTTATTTAGCCTCCTTTCTGGCTAAGGTGGATCGCACACTTAAAGCACGATGGACCGCTATCATATCGCAGCCGGTCTGTCAGTCCATACTAAAAATGTCACTCCTCATACCAAAACCGCACTCGACGGACGACACTGCGACAGCGCTGCGTTAGCAGCGGTATGTAGACACAGGTAATATAATACCTATTTATTGTGTATAGCTCATCTAATACAATCGCTACTTTTTCTGCTGTCCGCTATGACTTTTTGATTATGACTTGCCATTCAAATGGTCATACAGCACAGTACAAAGTCACATACTCATAATCATAACGTTATATACCGTGAAGTTAGCTTATCTGGTCCCGAGGAAACTCTTTCTTAAGAAATCAGACTACATACTAGCTACTTACCTGTTGGAATCTTATACTCCTGGGACTGAGGTTGAGATTTGATGCAATTCCATCGCATTTTGTAAGCACACAATTATAACTTCATTTATAGTCTATTATCTAGGAATATTAAAACTTGGTTCCACGTCAAATCCCCTAGGTTAGGTAGCCAACTTCGACAGGAAACGGGTTAAGGCAAGGAGAATGATGATGATGATCTAGAAATATCTAAGTATTTTACAAGAGGAACAAAGATTTGGTACTATTTTGAAACACTTCCGGTATTAGGAAAAACTAAACGTAAAACTTGCAAAATATTCTACCGTAAGTGATAGGTTGTAGATAGAGACATGCCACGCGTTATTGGACAAAAGGTACACTTGCAATATTTTGCGAGCAAGGATTGTATAAATTGTTATTCTATCTACTATGACATGCTACACAACGCAACTCAATACGTGTTTATAGGGCTAGGGCCGGTTCTGCACTACAAGAGAGTGCAAGATAATGCACTATTCACAAAGAAAGACAATAATAAAATGATCTGATTGTTACTTACGGGGTGACACATGAGAATCTATATTGTATCTTGGACGTATAAAGCAGCATTTAATGGATCAAACATCTAGTATTGTACATTAAACATACGTACATACATTAATCACGTCTTTATCCCTCGCAGGATAGGCAGAGCCTTAACGACCGCCCAATCACCGTCGCTATCGCCACGTCTGACTAATACTTGAGGGTCGTTTCAGATAAGTCGTGTATCAGACTCTAGTTTAAAACCTGCTTTCAATAGTTTATCTCTTTCGTGCTTATTCGAAAGAAAGGTCTTTTTCGACCACAACAAGTGAACGTTACATTCAGGAAATTATTTTTCTATCTGTCTGCTTAGATTCAGCGGATATCGAGAAATTTTCTATCTATTGGCATCCGGAATCTAGAATTTTATCCAGCGAAAGATCCTACAATTTTTAGATCAAAAGAAAGTAATCATACTGTTGACTTGTTACGTACCTACCTACCTTTTAGTCTTTGCCGAAGGCAAACTGTGTTTTTTCGTGTCTGAGTAAAATATCCAAACACAACAGTATTTAGATATAATATGCTGAAAATAAATCACTTTTATGTGGGACAGTAACTATTTTATTTATTCCCATGTTTATCAAAATAAGAAGACCACATGACCGTCTTTTTTTGTTGTGGCAATAGAATTTCTTTTTCAGAAGCTAAAGAAAAAGCCCAAAATCTATATGTCTGGACGAAATTTGTTGAGGCCCTATGCTCCACGAGGAGTTAAAGGATCAATCATCAATTGAATTTCTTTACCTATGCCAGTGTCAAGTTTGTATGACCGTCTGAAGACCAGAAGACCGTCTTTTGTTTGTCTGAACATGTCAAAATTCAAAAAACTACAAAATGGCTGCCAGGCGGCATACAGGTTTTATTCTGTGAGCGGCTTGTCTACAGCTCTACCATTTGGCATTTTGGCATGGATGGTATGAGCTGACATTTAATATATTTTTGTTTCAAATTTAGAAATTTAGCTAGGGTAGCCTAGGGCCTGACAAATTGTATATTTAGAATAGGAGCACTTCTGGGCAGGTTTCTGGGTGGTTTACTGTCCAGGGAGTCCGGCGAACCACACGCATGTATGTAACACAGTTTTTTTCTTTCTTGACATGAACTCGTTTTCATTTTATTTTATTTACCACCTAACGATACACGCTGTTTGGTTAGCTTGGCCGTTGGCCAGCTCCGAGGCAGTGTGTGTGTTAGGGGCTAGTTTTAAGTTTTTAGTCCACCTGAGCCGCGTTTACACTAGTCAAGTATTATTCATTGTAAAAAAAGACAAAAATGTATGTATGTAGGTTCATAAAATTGTTGTAAGAAATAGAAAGATGAGTACATTTTTCTATTTCTTACAACAATTTTATGAACCTACATACATTTTTGTCTTTTTTTACAATGACTAATACTTGACAATCAAAAAGATAAATTGTATTTACTACTTGGAATAAATGATTTGAGTTTGAGTTTGATTGAGACGAAGCTTTGACTATAGCTCAGGCAGCTCGCGGCGGCATGGTGAATTTTCAATGGTCTTACATAATCATACAAAAAAATCATGCTTATATAGGCAACCTAATATTTTACGATGCCATCAAATTACAAGTCGCAAAAAAGTGGTTACGTGCAGCTCAGCATGTAGCATGTACTATTGGCCACATTTCGAGCTGTCATTTATAAGAGATCAGCTTATACTGGTCCTTCATACAGTTACTAAGGATAACCAGTAAAGAATATATAGTCATAGAGTAAATAATACATAGGTACACAGAGTAAGTATAATCGAGATCTCGCAGACGGCTCCAACGATTTTACTGATGTTGTAGGACATTCTTGGGGCCGTAAGTAGATGTAGTTTCTCATTTGTCAAAATTCGTTGTTTCGAAACCGGTTTTTTTTCCCAATTATTGCAAAGAAAAAACAACAGTTATTACGAGTTGTTTTTAATAGACAACGCCATCTGTTGAGGCGAATAAACAACAAAATATCTCTGTCCAACCAGGTACTAAACTCTTCAATGAGCAGGTTGGTGTGCTGACAGTATGACAGGTATGAGAGTAAAATGAGGCCATTCCTAGTCCACACACGCCAAAACCCCGATTAGGTCGATTGACGCAAAGTCGTCCCAATCAAAATACGTCGCAGACCGATCAATGGGTGGTCGTTAAATTCGCATCGCATTTATGCCACTGTCTTAGGCGGTTCTCACAACTAAGGTACGACGCTGCGCATTTTTAGCGCGTCCGTAACGAATGTGTCCGTCAGTTTTTTAAAAGATAGAATGATTCAAAAGGAAGGTATACCTATTTAATGGGCCTATAAAATGCCGGGAAAATGTCTTCTTTCCACGGGAAAACGATTAGCAGGCCGCTAGTTATGAATATGAAATAGGTAGGTACCTCGATATAGTATAGGGCCACAGATACCTAATAGTTACCTACTACGTAACGTAGCTTAACTATTAACGTAACGTAACGTAACTACTACCTAGTAAACGTGGATAGGGCATCCTATTTAGGTAGCCGTATTCCTTTTCCTGAGTCAAATACGACCTAATTCATGATGGCTCAGCTAAATCGTAAACTAAAAACTGAGTGTACATAGTATGTCTGTGTAGTGTGTGTACTTACCCCCAATTCAGGCATATTTGCCCCCGGTTCGTAATCCCCGGGGTAATACGTCACCCTGTCGATCGAATGATAGCCATCTTGCTATCTAGACTACGATAGATATACGCTGTAAGCTCATCTCATCCGCAAGGAAATAAACTTAGCTAGAGAGATCATAACTACTACAACAGTCACAACAGTTCTCCCCCTATTGGGGGGTATTTGCTAACGCCATCCTCGCAATAGGCCTTTCCCATTCTTAACGCACAACGGAACGCTAAAATATCGCAGTGGTCTGTCACTCCCCATACTAAAACCACTATCGACGGGCGACGTTGCGTTAGCGCTGCGTTGCCAGTGGTGGAAATGGGGATTAACATTTCTAGTATGAATCTGACAGACCGCTGCGATATTTTAGCGCTCAGTTGGGCGTTAAGTGTGCAATCCACCATAACATACCTAGCTGCAGGCGAATTGTCGAGCGCAGTGCAAGGTGTTGTACATAATCACAGGGAAAGCTGCCGCCCATTTCCTGGATTCACCCCTTAGTCGCCTTTTACGACACCCCCGGGCAGAAATGTGGTGATATACTCGTAACTATATTTTACTTCTTTTCTCTCTTATATTTTAATACCTACTTTCAGCCTGTTTAAATTTGTTTGGAAACCGTAGCAGCAAAAACTAGAAGCATGCAAACCTGAGTCTTGCCAATTCATATCTGCTAAGTTCCACCACCGACCTTGCAAAAACTAATCTCGACTTTCCACCCTTCAGATTTCAAGGTCAGACGCATTATTGTGTAAAAAGAGAACCCTTGTCAAATCTCCTTGGCTGGCTCCTTAGCCAAACATCACGATTTTAGCCTTCAAGATTATAGGAATCATGTCATGATAAATGGTATTCCTGAACTTGTTTATTGTGAAATGGAAAGTAGTAAAACATATACCCTATTCAAGACAGCTCAATTTTTTGACAGTTGGGTGTAGAGGTGGGATAAGACTATTCATTGGGAGTTTGTTGAGGTCAGTGGATAAGTTTAGACTAGTATTTGAAAAATAACATGAAAAAATTAATTGGTAACTAACTTTGATCATTGAGCAAAAATTACATTTGTGTCGCGTGCGCAACGCATGACGTCTCTGGTTTGTGGTATGGAAGGAGGTTGACATAATTAAGTGTTGCGCATTATCGCTGTGTACATTTGTAGTGTTCCGTACCAATAGGATCAAATCGGGACCCTACGTTTTCGATGTCTGTCTGTCTGTCCATCTGTCTATCTGTCTGTCTGTTTGTCTGTCTCTCCGTCCGTCTGTCTGTCCGTTTAGTGCCTGACTGTATCTTACGAACATGGATCGTTAGAGAGTTATTTTTTTAACATAAAGGCCGTATTTCTGTTGCTGCTATAGCAAAAAGTTAAATATAGACCGGCATAGGTATAAAGTATGAAAATATTTGGAAAGCCCTGCCTGAAATAAAGCCGCTTATTAAGTAAGTGCTATCAGTTCATCACCCTATTTAACGGATCAAGGTATACTGGTTTTACATACAGCTACAAGGAACAACCAGTCTAAATTGATCCTATGAACGAGTAGGTTGACTCATATACATACCTACGTACACGAGTAGATGTATGACGTACTCGCACATATCGCATTTCGCTCGGGTTGACCAAACACGCCACTTGACGTTATTAATTGCTCCTGTATTTAATTATCCCCAAGTTAGGGAGTTATCGACTAAAACCGTGTTATGTAGGGTGTAAGGGACGGTGATATTAATCACTTTGTGAATTTGTTTCTAGTCTGGTTAGGACATTGCAGGGTGGACCACCTGGTTATCCGTAAGAAAGCTAGTTCTGTGCTTCGGAGGGCACGTTAAGCCATCGGTCCGCTTGTTGTCTATATTTACTTAGACGGCGGTCGTTGCACCACCATTTTAGAGGCTAGCTAGTAGTAATAGGCGGTTGAAAAACTCTGACGTGACACCAGGGTTCTTTGGGTAGTCAGCTGACTTCAAGTCCCACGAAAAGAGAGAGAGAGGCAAGGTGACCGAAAAATTTGTAGCTAAGATCAGATTATGCAACTGAACAACTTTTTCTATGGAAACTATGTTGGTAAACGAGAAAGAGAATTCGACCTCCCACGTTCCGATTTGTCTGTGACTTCTATGACCTTCTACGAGAACATGTTTTTTTTTCTACATAGACTCCGTAGTAAAAGTTGTTCAGTTTTAATGGCCTGACTCATTCATGCCAAATTTTCGGTACACCTTCCCTTACACCCGGTATAGGTAGGTACTGAATGATCGAGTGGTAATGTCGGGGTGTCGAATAAGGTCAGTTCGGAAATTAGGGTCAAATATTATTTTTATTTATTTAGCTAGCCCAGCTTTCCGCCCACGGGCTTTTTTTTCTCTCTGCGTAATTATTGCTCTTATTCAATTTATTTTAGACCATCTGTAATAATTTAAACATTTTGTCAGACGTGGCGATAACGGCCGTAATTTTACGGTCGTTAACGCTCTGCCTACCCCGCCTGGGATATAGGCGTGATTTGTGTTTGTTTTGTTTGTTTTGTAATAATTTAATTTCTATGATAAAGACAAATACGAAAATGTAAGTACGAACATATCTTCGTATATAGAAAAGCACTAACGCACACTTAACGCACGACGGAGCGCAAAAACATCGCAGCAGTCTGTAAGATCCATACTAGAAACGTCACTCCCCATACTAAAACCGCACTCGACGAACGACACTGCGATAGCGCTGCGTAGACAGCGGTTGAGCGGTTTTAGTATGGGGATTGATATTTCTAGTATGGATCTGACAGATCGCTGCGATGTTTGAGCGCTCCGTCGTGCGTCAAGTGTGCGATCCGCCTTTATTACAAAGGTCTATTAACATTTAAAGAGACAATTAGACAAAAGCTAGGTCCAAAAAATTACCTAGAACTCAAATAAAAACAAATGAAGATGTCGTTGGCAGGTAATCAAACTTAAGGGTCGGCGCACATAAAACACCATTTAGCGAGAACCCTTTTACCCGACTCTCTCATAAGGAGAGTAAGTTTTCCGAATATGTATGTAAGCGGTTTGGTGCCGGCATGATCCCATTTCTACCTGTGGGTGTCGTAAAAGGCGACTAAGGGATGAATCCATGGAAGGGGCAGCAGCGATCTGTGTGAATATCTACAATTATGATCGGTGTAAATATGCGCTCGCCGATCCGCCTGCTAAGCTGGTAAACGTAAAATACAGGGTGTAAAAAAATGGCTGCAAATATTTATGTGGTGAATAAACCCATGAAACTGAACAGCTTTCCCCAATAAACATAGGTCGAAATATAAGAATTTTATTAACCTCTTATATATTGACTTGGTCGGTTGGTATTGGTATTTTTTTATGTGAGGTCCGTTTTTTTTTTCATTTATTTCAACCTTTATTTTGTTTCTTGAAAAAAAATTGTTGAGTTTTATGGACTGATTCACCCCTTCAAATATTTGCAGCTGATTTTTTTACAGCCTGTATATGCGGATTCTTTTGCGGTCAATGAAACCCTAAAAAGGGCCTTCCCACCAAATGTTTCTCAAATAAATTCACTGGTAGTAAAAGGTAGCTCTAACTGACCAGAATTAATTGAACCCTTCTCACTTTAATACACTCTATACGACCGCTGCAAATAAATCCTCATGTTTACTGCAAACGATACAGGTCACAATAAACTGGTCTTTTCTTTTGTTGCTATAATTGGATAATATTTTCTCTCTGTAGTTTTTTACGTGTAAACATTGTTAGATGCACAAATAAATACTTGTTGTTTGTTACTATAGAGTAAACTCAAATGAAAACAAATAGTTCTTTCAATGAAAACCAATTGGTTTGTTGAAATATGCAATTTACCGAGTGATGCCGGCTTAGAATAGCAACACCCCTTTTCTTTCCCGTGGGTGTCGTAGGCTAAAGGGTATTGCAATTTCGGCCGACAGGCTGACAACCTGTCACTATAGTGATACACGACTTATCTGAAACTACCCTCAAAAAATTTGTCAGACGTGGCGATAGCGACCGTAATTTTACAGTCGTTAACGCTCTGCCTACCCCACCAGGGACACAGTCGTGATTTGTATTTGTGTGTGTAGTTTGATAAAGCCATTATTCAACAATACACCAAATAGATATTGGCCTCCCCCAATTGGGAGCTAGTTGCTTTGCTATACTCCACTCACCACGTTTGGCATACGGGTTGGCGATTTTTTTTGTGTTGGACTACAATTTCGGCCCCGGGGCCATCAAATCTACGCCTGTCGGTTTGGTGGGAAGCACGTGGTCACACGGAAATATTTGGATGGTTGTTCAAACAACCAGCCAATCACACCCTTGGCGAGACTGGGCTTAGGAATTGTTCTGGGAAGAATGATCGGTCTGAGAACGTATCGGACGGGTTGGCGAGCGTAATGCAAGGTGCATTCACAGGGAACGCTGCTGCACATTCCCTGGATTTATCCCCCTCATCGCAGGTAGAAATTATTGCTATAAAATCTCCAAAAATAGGTACTTTGTCATACCTATCAGCTTTTTGCACCACAGACCATATCCAACTTTATGAAATTAGCTTTTCCTTGTTTATTTTATAGTTTTGTTTGTTTGTAACTCGGTCCTGATGTAGTTTGATATCCCTTTCAGAATATAATAGACTGACTTTACACAAGCCTATTCAAGCTGTGGGCAGCCATAATACTCTCCCACAACTATAAACTCTATCTAAATGCAATCTCACTTTTGCAGGCACTGTGTAATAGTGATGGGGCGAAAAAAGGTTTCACCGAAACCGAATCTTTGGTCGAATATTTGGTATAAAGTATGCTGATCCTAATATTCGACTGGAATTGGGTATTTGAATGACAGGTCAAATGAGTTAATTTTTACATACATACATATATCACGCCTTTATCCCTTGCGGGGTAGGCAGAGCGTTACCAGCCGTAAGAATACGGTTGCTATCGCCACGTCTGACATTTTTGAGGATTGTTTTCCAGGGTTGTTTCAGAAATCATGTGTATCACAATAGTGACAGGATTGTCAGCCTGTCGCCTAAAAATTGTAATACACCAATACTTTTAGTGACGCCCAAAAACGACATTTTGTATATTTGTATGAAAATATGCACAATGCTATTTTCGATGGCGTCAAATCTTCAATATTTTGAAAAACGGTGAATGGTGTTAATAACATTTTTGGAAAATAGTTTTCGGAATATAAGTTTCTTATTTTATTAATTACCCTGTCAAATACCAAATTGATATTCAAATAATACGATTATAAACATGGTACTTATTTTTAAAAAAGTTTGCGGATTCACACAGGACCTCTCCGTTCGCTACCCCTCTAATTAACATTGACAAATAAATAAAAAACTGCTTCACCCCTTGTTTGTTATGTAAAAACAATACTTTTATATTAGGTCAAAATAATTAACAAGTTCACCGAATATTCGGCCGTTACCGAATATTCGCCGCACCTCTCTCTACTGCATTTAATGCACAACCAGATTTCCAGTAAATAGCTTCCCGTGGTGAAAATGAAAATGGCGTAATATCGAATTGTACTATGGGATTACCTATATTTTGTTTGGAGCAAACGAGTTTTGAGCACGACTTTGGTACTCTAAAAGCAATTCAATATTAATACAATATCTTTGACGACCGATGTGGCGCAGTGGTGGTACGACTGCTATTGACGCAGAATGTTCCGGGTTCGATTCTCGGTGGGTCACTCACGAAGTTGCTATTTACTATTTTGTGAATTTGTTCCCAGCCTGTTTAGGACATTGCGGGCTGAACCACCCGATTACGTTTCCGTGTTTCGGATAGCACGTTAAGCCTTCTTCTTCTTCTTTTCGAGTGGGACACCGAGTCGTCCAACGACCCGATGAACCCTAGTGTCAGAATTTTTCGCCGTGTCACGTTAAGCCGTAGGTTGCTGTCTATGTGTCTACTTAGACGGCGGTCGTTACACAACCATATTAAAAGCCTGCTACTTGTAGTAGAAGGCGGTTGAAAAATTGTGACACAGGGCTCATTGTGTCGTTGGACGACTCAGTGTCCAACGCGAAAATAAGAAGAAAATATCTTTGTTATTAATTAAAATATAATGATCAAGACATGGAAAGTGATAGGAACTATAATGCTCGACTTCTGTCTACTAACAGTAGAAAAGAAGAGAAGTAGATTTTGTTCTCATATCGAGCAATGCATAATTTTCCTCTAATTATAATTTACTTTAAAATAATTTTATTGTAAGTATAAATAACAAGAACTATACGGAACACGACTATTAAAGGACAATCTGACCAAACCCAGAGCCTCAAAGGTCTCATAGCAATAGCCTGGCATTGACAATGAAGAGGCGACCGATACCGGCACATTATAACGCATCACCACACCGCCGCGGAGGCCGTTGCGGCTAAAAATAGCACAATACAACATTGTAACCGACCGTAGCGCCAGATAGGGACCGCCGAAACACCCACTCATACACGAGGTGTTAAGAAAGTTTTTCAGACCCAATACAAACATAACATTGAAATACATTATCTATGATCACTTAGACGGCGGTCGTTACACAACCATGTCAGAAGCCTGCTACATGTAGAAGGCGGTTGAAAAATTCTGATAATAGGGTTCACCGGGTCGATGGACTACTCGGTGTCCCACACGAAAAGAAGAATTGAAATACTCACTCTGCGATCCAGGGTTGGCGAGGCAGGGAAAAGCCTTTAGGCGGATCGCAGCGGTCTGTCATATCCATACTAAAATGTCAATCACCATACTAAAACCTCTGAACCGCTGTCGACGCAGCTTGGAAGCAGCGCAAACGCAGCGTCGTCCGTCCAGTGCGGTTTTAGTATGGGGAGTGACGTTTCTATCTGACAGACCGCTGCGATATTTAGCGTGCGTTAAGTGTGCGATCCGGCTTAGTGCGTCGTATCTTGTGTCAAATATTTTTTATGAGATCCAGTCCGCTAGCCTCTGCTACCTCCCATAATGTCGAAACTAAAAATATGGCTGACGCAATTTTTGGGCAACTTAAAACATTACTCTGATCATAATAAAACAATTTATACGGGTCATCCTACTAACATTATAAATGCAAAAGTTTGTATGTTTGTTACTCTTTCGCGCTAGAACAACTGAACCGACTGAAATTTGGCACACAGATAGAGGGTAACCAAGATTATCACATAGGATATTAGTTATTCCGAAAAAATGTTCCTGTGAGATGCCTAGGGGATTAAAACCGACTTTATCGCGGGCAGAGCCGCGGGCGCCCACTAGTATTTTATATTCTTAACTAATATTAGAAAATATGAACATTATCCTGTTTAACACCCTGTATCGTCAATGACCGCTACTACAGATAAGGAGAGGCGAAATAACCGCACTTATATGGCACGGAAGGACCTGTTTAATCATACTTATGGTCTATGGACATTGGACAATATATATACTCGTAATATGATATTGTGTAATAGTAGCTAGCTATAGTTAATATTATTTGGTAAATAGTAATGATAAAGATCTATTATATAGTCATTTGGTTATGAAAGACATGCTTTATTCGTAAATTCTTCTGATGTAAGACATATGGAATTTTGTATTCTACAGGTTGTAAAAGACGGTGTAACGAAAACTTTGCAGGCGTGATTAGACCATGAACATGAAGAAAGTGAACAACTTTTTCTATGGGGGTTATATTGGTAAACGACAAAAAAAAACGACCTTCCGTACACACTCACGATTTACTATGGGAAACCAAAAAATATTTGACGTTTCCTGACATATGTTCCTAGGGAAAAGTTGTTCAGTTTCATAGGCTGAATGCACCTCCAGTATTCAGAGGGCTGTCCCTAACACACAGTACAATAAGACAGACACGGAAAGCTTATGTTGTGAAACTATTTTCCTCTAAAATGGCATTTCTTTTATAAACTTCTATTGAAATGTGCAAACTTGTCATATAGTAGGATGTTGTCAAACACAGTAACGACTTCACAAACTCCAGCACGTAAGAGGTTTGCTCTTGCATAAGTTACGAGTTGAAGCTCTTTGAAATAAAATAGCTTCACGTTTCTGTAGAAAATACATGTTCTTTTGGTGAAACGTGAATTATTTTCAGACATTGCTAAAAACTATGAAAAACTTGTCATATAAGTTTTTGTTTGTCGCGCTATTTCATGTTTTATTTATTCCGAAGTATAAATTACTACCATGTTAGTGAATTGGTTTCGCGCGTGTATGATGAAGAGACTGTCTAGTTTTATTGATTCAGAATTTTGTGTTTTAAGTTTGCACACTTTTCTCGTAGCGTCTAGAATATTAATGCACCAACTTTATTTCGTTAACCATTCGCTTCAAGACTTCAGATATAGTTACTATACCATACTTCCTCTGAATTGTATTTTTTATACACTATTAATGATCCTCAATTATTTTTATTTTCCTACAATGAAATTTGGTATTTATATTTGTATAAATTATTTTGTGTTTTTATTATGTAACTAACTTCACTAATTTGCAGTGCCCTCAAAGGGGCGTCATAATAAGTGATACACTATTGTGATTGAATTAGATCTCTTAAGATAGGTACCATTGTGATAGCGAATAAATGAATGATGAATTATTATACAAATTACAAAAAAGTCTTGCAGTAGTAGGTAGGTAAATGAAAAATAGCAAAACTCCAGCCACTGGTTGAATAATTTAGAGACAAATGTACCTATTTCCGAGTTTACTCCATAATTTAAGGAGGCTCATCCCGTGTCTTTATTACCCTCATGGTGTCGTAATTATTACCCCCGTAGACCCTTGGGCGGCTTTCACACACGCACGACTTTTGCGGTTTTGCTAAAGTATTGCTGTTGGAATAGGTTAATGCTATGACATAAGGTAAATTCTTCTTTGTTGACATGTCTTCTAGTATAGGTTTGACAGTTGTCAAATATGGCCTACTTAAACAGCCATACTTTAGTCCGGTATTACTCACGAGGGGAGTTTTATGAAACGCATTTCATAAGCGACATTTTCGAGCGCAAAAAGATTCACTTCTTCTTAGCGTGTCGATGGCAGACACTACACCGTCGTAGCCCAGAACTTGGCCACATTAACAGCGCTGGCAGACGCTGTCATAAGGTCGTCCTTTGTGCAGGTCACTCACAGGACCTTTACTACTTCTTCTTGTACAGCCACAACAGTCCACTGCTGGACATGGGCCTCCACACTTGGCAGGCGGATTGGCGAGCACAGTGCAAGAGATAGTAGATTTGTACATAAGGAACGTTGCTGCCCGATCCTTAGATTCATCACTTAGTCGCTTCTTACGGCACTTACTGGTAGAAATGTGATAATGCTATTCTAAGCCGGCATCACACGACACTTTACTGGCTGGTAGTAACATAACGCAAAATCGTGCGGCACGTGTCTGATTAGCTTATGGTGTCATAATTACTACCATCCCCCTCCCCCCATGGACCCATGGTGTTGGGTACTCATCAGGCCTCGCCCGTGGAGTCCCGTGGGCGGATGAAAATGATGCCAGCTTATAACTGACCCAGAAATTGGCATTGTTTTTATTTATACAGGGTGTATGCTTAGAATAGCATATATCACATTGTTTCTATCACGCGGGTGTCGTAAGAGGCGACTAAGAGGCTTGAGGGTTTATGTGTATTACAAGTTGTAGGTCACAGGCTGACAACCTGTCACTTTAGTAATACACATATTATCTTTAACGACCCTCAATATTTGTCAGACGTGGCGATAGCGATCGTATTTTTATCGTCGTTAACGCTCTGCCTACCCCCTAAGTGATAAGAGCGCGATATGTGTATCTACTCCTATATTATGTATGTATTATGAAATATACCGTCTATCTAAAGAGTCAGGTACGTACTATACTACACATACAAATAAATAACTTTATTTGAGGTGCAAAAAGGTACAGGCACGTACGAATTTGTTTTGGTCATTATTCATCAAGTCCCGAGTCAATTATTTAAGTATGGAATGTAAAAAACTTCTCAGCCTATCCTATATTCTTGGAGTAAAGTTGCTCAGCCGTGAAGGGTTGGTACACTTGAAAGGGTCTCTGGCAAGTACTATTCTTGACACCCCGTAGAACCCTCATATATCATAACAAAATTATTATTTGGTAGAAATTTGCTAAGGACGCCATTCCGAAAATAGCTAGTACGAAAACAAGGCTTATATTAAAATTGAAATTGTTTTCAGCCATGTTTCTTGACAAACAATTTGCCTAGGGTCTCAAGTTTGTAATTTTATCGAAAATCTTATCTAAAATTACTATAAATACTAGTTAAGTGCAAGTCACGTGCCTGGATCTATGTCGGATCACACCAAAATATCGCAGTAGTCTGTCAGATCTAGACAAGAAGCGTCCCTCCCTATACTAAAATCGCACTTGACGGACGACGCTGCGATAGCGCTGCGTCGAGTGCGGTTGAGCGGTTTTAGTACTGACAGACAGCTGCGATGTTTTAGCGCTCCGTCGTGCGTCAAGTGTGCGATCCTCCTATGGCGAAGACAATCTGAATAGTAAATAATTTAGGCCAAAAATAGACACAGTAAGTGCAGGATTACGATGGTTAAATTATTCATTTTTCTGTGAATCCGGGAGCATAGAATCAAAGAGTAAAAACGTAGCTGGTAGTAATAGATCGTAGTTAAGTGGGGGTAAAGAAAGTTAATTTTCCTTTGCTTTCTATTTTACTATAGATAGCCATTATATAGTATCAGCTAGCCTCGGGCGCGCGGGACAAAACGGCTACGTACCGACAGTAAACTACAAAAGCACTTGATATACAGCCTTAACAACCCCAACGGTGTTGGGCACGGGCCTCTCCCTATCTGGGATGTTGTCATACTCATCACGCTTGGCAGACGGATTGACGAGCGCGGTGCAAGCTGTTGTATTTTCAGGGAACGCTTCTGCTCATTTCCTTGATCATTATCCCTTCAGTCGGTTTTCACTACAACCACGAATAGAATTGGGGTGATGCTATTCTAAGCCGGCACCACACGGCAAACGGATAGACTAATAAAAAAAAACGCTGAGTGAATATCTAGTAAAAATAATATTATTTTTTCTAAGAAAAAATAATATTTATTTCTTTTATCTTTATCCAATCGGATCTATCTTTATATCATCTCATCTTTTGTAATATGTACATAACAAAACAAGCTACCCGTAATCATAACGTAGGTATGTCCTTCAAGTCTATACACGAAAAATTTCTGTTTATTCGCCTAGAAGTCCGATATTGGATAAATTGAGGGACATTGTTATTTTTTACGACAAAGGCCCTCGAAACCACTTTGAAATCAGATCCATCCTATACTAAACTTTTTTCATAAGACATTTTTGGAATACTCTCAAAGGGTTTTTGCTAGTTTTCTGAGCTATTTTTGGACAGACCAGAGTTTTTAGGGTTCCGTAGCCAGCAGCTATAAATAAGCCTGACTTTTATTCAATTCAACCCAAAAGTTAAGCCAACCCAAGCGATATATGAATAAGAAGGCTACTCTGTAAGTGTAGCATAGGTAAATTACTTTAGGTGTCTTATTCTTTGAATACTTTTTCAAATGAATAAGAAATATTGATGGTTTTTTATTTGAGTAATCCGTAAAAGTTTCAATAAGTGGTAAAAATTAGTATCCTTTCATGGGATAATTCACCCTTTGGCGGGATCATGATGGAGTGACGTATAATGATGACTAATAACTTTATAACCGGATTAAACTGTTTACATGCCTAGCCTACTGCCTACCCCATAGAATGGACGCGTGATTGATGTACTACTACTACAGCCACAACAGGCCACTGCTGGACATGGGCCTCCCCCAATAGGGGGGTATTGCCATACTCACCACGCTTGGCAAGCGGATTGGCGAGCACACATAAGATACTGTATAGGGTGTAAAAAAGCGAATATTTTAAGGGGTAAACCAGCCCATGATACTGAACAACTTTTCCCAAGGAACATAGGTTGAAATATGAAAAAAAATAATTTTACTGATACAAAATTACCAATTTGTATAGGAGGGACAACAAGTCAATTTGTATGGGAGGTTCAAAAAATTTTCTCATATTTCGGCCTATGTTTCTTGGGGAAAGTTGTTCAGTTTCATGGGCTAATTCACCCCTTAAAGTATTTGCAGCTAATATTTTTACTTACACCTTTAAATGCGCAAAACCTCAGATCAGACACTCTCAAGTAGCCCATGAAACTGAACAACTTTCCCCAAGAAGCATCATAGATTGAAATGTGAGAAAAATATTTATACCTCCCATAAAAATTTACGCGGTCGGTCGGTAATTTTGTACCTATGTGTCTTGGGGAAAGTTGTTCAGTTTCATGGGCTGCTTGAGGTTGTCTGAGGTTTTGCGCATTTAACGTTACACGCTGTATATTCACGGGGAACGCTGCTGCCCGTTCTCTGAATTCATCTTTTTGTCACCTTTTACGACACCCACGGCCGGAAATGGGGTGATGCTATTCTAAGCCGGCACCACACGGCACGATGTGTCTTCAGCAATTTCAAATCCAATCACGTTTCTATAAGTAATATTAACAGCTTCTGAAAGCTTCTCATGAAACAAACTCTGTGGAAATATTAGCCAGCTTCGTGGAGCTATTTATAGAGAAAGTGCTCTTGTTCTAGGCACGTGCCCTCTCAATGCCTTCCGAAAACCGGGCCCCAAGTCTGCTATTTTTTTGTCATTGTAACGCCAATAAAACTCAACTGTCATTCTATTGCCATTGTGATTTTCTATACTTCAAACTTAGCGTTAGCAGACTACGAAACTACCAAAATCATCCAACTGAGATCCAATCGACATCCAACTGAAACGATTTTCATTTAGCAGACTTAGGGCCCTGATATCTAAAATGCACCCCATTTGACTTTTTTTATCTTCCCATCCAAAGCCAGTCAGCTTGTGGCACTTGTGTGCCGCAAACAATAAAAGGACTCTTGGGACTTGACTGAAGTTTATTATACAGGAAAAGAAACCCGAGAACAATAATAGCTAGGTTAACATGAGTAGCGGATGAAGATTCATGAGCTAGGACAACATGTAGACTGGTAAATACCTCTTTGATGGTTTCCCTTAACTTTTTATGACTCCGCTGTCGGTGGTGGTTACACGTTACACATTGGTTTCACACGTACTGTACTTAACACGTTAACATTTATTTACGTTATTTATTTCGAGCCTTGCTGTTCGACGATTTGATCTAGACTGAGTCAAAAGTCAGAAAATACGTGTGACGACATTCCAATTTCCAATTTGAAATGATTCGTGAAAGGACAGGTGGTTTGTGAAGGATGCGGACGCAGAGGTTTACTCTGCTACAAGCTGATCGTAATTTTACATGTAAAATTACGATCAGCATGCACACACACTCAAATCTCGTCGTCAACCCTTTTGGGGTAGGCAGAGCGTTAACGATCGTAAAATTGCGATAGTTATCGCCACGTCTGACAAGTATTGAGAGCCCTTTCAGATGATTTGTGTATCACTGTAGGGAAAGGTTGTCAGCCAGTCGCCTAAAATTGTAATACACATTAAACCCTCGAGTCCCTTAGTTGCCTTTTACAACACCCGCGGGAAGAAATGGGGTGATGCTATTCTAAGCATCTCTCTGTTCTCTTTCTAGCCAAGTAGCCGGAAAAACCTTGTTTGTAATTTAACCTTATTTTATTGCGTAAAGTGTTAATCTTTTGGAAAATGCCCCACTGCGTTTTAGTACTCACGCGTTTCGTACACTTAACGCACGACGGAGAGCAAAAATATCGCAGCGGCCTGTCAGATCCATACTAGAAATGTCGATCCCCATACTAAAACCGCTCAAACGGTGTCGACGCAGCGCTGTCGTAGCGTAGTGACGTATGGGGAGTGACGGTTCTAGTATGGATCTGACAGACCGCTGCGATATTTTAGCGGTCCGTCGTGTGTTAAGTGTGCGATCTAACTATAGTCTGTAAGTTTAGGTACTTTTTTTTTTAAACAAACTTTGTATTAAACTGACAGTTCTGAAGTGTCACTTTCATACAAAGTTTTGTTTACAGAAAGATAAGTACCTAAACTTGCAGACTATAAGGTTGTAGATGTACTTTTTTTATGCCACGTATGGGTTTTGTTGTAAGCATTATTTGTAAACATATTTCTGAACAATATCCTCGTTTTGAATGGTATGTCCAATATTTTATTCATGAGCGAAACAATATAAAAAATCACGATTCAGTACTTATTGGTGGGGTTTGAAAAGGGTTCGGGGTAGGTATCTTACATAATATATCAAAGCTCTGTCTGTCTGAGCTTGTAGTTCATTTTACATGTATAAACGATACCCGGTTTCATGAAAAGTGTTGAACGATTTTCTTGGGCATTCCTTAAGGCTAAGCATTTGTCTGACAAACTCAAAAGATAAGTATGATTGTATAAAAAGAGGTCAGTTCTTGCTTTGCTATGTCTGTTTGAAAGGAATTTGAAGCCGTTTTTTATATAGAGTGATTTGAGAGCAAGATAAGAAATGTATAGCACATGTTCTTTTCCGCACGGGAAAACGATAACAGCGGGTTTAGCTAATTTTCGGCTCGCTAGTTTACAATATAACAATTTCGTCTGTAGCAAAGAGTTTGAAATGAAAAAGGGTTTGAAACGGAGTCATAGAATAAAAAATAGTACTAGCACGGAGTTTCGTTTTTCATTGTAATTATCTAATTAACGATCTTCCTACCCCGCAAGGGTAAAGGCGTGATCTGTCTGTTCATGTATTTAATTCAAAATAGCTGATGATATCTGTTTTGACCTGCCTTTCCCACCGGCCAAATTGACTTGAACTGCTGTTGACGGCCTCAATGATAAATAAATTAGGTAGGATTACCCTTTGACCGTATTACCTCGTTTCAGACGGTATTACCATACATACATACATATATCACGCCTTTATCCCTTGCAGGGTAGGCAGAGCGTTAACGGCCATAAGAACACTGTCGCTATCGCCACGTCTGACATTTTTGAGGATTGTTTTCCAAGGTAGTTTCAGAAAACATGTGTATCACTATAGTGACAGGTTGTCAGCCTGTCGCCTAAAAATTGTAATACACCAATACTCTCGAGTCCCTTAGTCGCCTCTTACGACACCCGCGGGAAGGATGTGGGGTGATGCTATTCTAAGCCGGCATCACACGGTATTACCAATACATCGGAAATGAGGAAGTGATCATAAAACAAATAATGTTGCCACGTGTTGCTGTCATGGATAGTTGCTATTTGCATTGTTATTGGAATATTTTGGCGCCATCGGCACTAGTGCGGTTTGGTTTTGCTCTTTCAACACAATATCAAGAGGCATGATCATAATATATTGAAATCTTCCTATTTAATCTTACCTTAAATTTCCCTGGGCATGGGCTTTCCCCATGTATTGGGGTATTGTCATACTCACTATGCTTGGTAGGCGGATTCGCTAGCGCATGGCAAAATGTTGCCTTCACAGTGGACATTGCTATCCATTCCCTGCATATTATTCGCTTTTTATGACATCTAGGGGTAGAAGAATTGGGGTGATGTATTCTAAGCCGGCAACACTCGGTTGCTCAATTACATCTTCCTTTATACCTGGAACAAATTGAAAATTAATTTGTAGAGCGAAGTACTTGCACAGGCACTATCAAAATATGCACCAAAAATAACGAATCTATCAAAGATAATATTTATGATCGCAAGTTTTGACGTTCTGTTGACGTAAAATTTAGGGTTAAATATGGATTGAATGACTGCAATGAATGTCAAAGTATGTGAAAGTTACACAACTATGTTAGATGCTAGACTAGTTACTAGGACACTAAGGAATAAATTCACAGAATAAAGAGCAGTGTCTGTGTACGTTCTTGCATTGCGCTCGCTCTCACTCTCTCTTTGTGTGGGACACCAAGTCGTCCCACGACCCGATGAACCCTAGTGTCAGAATTTTCAACCGCCTCCTACAAGTAGTAGGCTTCTGACATGGTTGTGTAACGGCCGCCGTCTAAGTGATCATAGACAGCGACCGAGACTCGCTGATCCGCACGTAATTAGTCAGTAGGCGGTTAAAAATCTCTGACACCAGGGTGCATCGGGTCGTTCAGAGACTCCATGTGAAGAAGAAGAAATATCAAACCGCACGAATAGGGCTGTCGCTTTCCGCACATATAATACTACTGTTCAGGTCAATTGAGGTCAAGGTTCCTCAGGGGATGATCTCGAGATGACAGGGTGACGGGGGGGGGGGACGGTGATCACTTAGCTTAATCAGAAATCGATGGCGCACTAAACGAGTTATTACAGCCACTGCGTGTAACCTATAAACGCTAATCAAATGATCATTAGGTTGAAAAAAATATCATGGGTTTGCAGAATTTTATAAAAACGGTTGTACTCGTTTGATGCAGGCTTAGGCGAGAAACACACCTGACGCACGACAGAGTGCAAAAACATCGCAGCGGTCTGTCAGATCCATACTAGAAATGTTAATCCCCATACTAAAACCGCTCAACCGCTGTTGACGCAGCGCTATCGCAGTGTCACGCGTCGAGTGCGGTTTTAGTATAGGGAGTGCGTCAAGTATGTCACCACCTCATTTCTACCCGAGATGTCGTAAGACATATGAGCAGCGCCATCTGTGTGCGTTTCTGCTATGCGCTCCCCAACCTGCTCGATATTTTGTGACCATTGATGTAGTGTATCTGTCTGTCACCATGGAGGATAATCTATTCTAAATTACAAAGCTTACAGAAGAGGAAAGGAACTCACAAACTGTCTTCTTGAAAAAATTACCAACCAAAATAACTTTTAGAATATAATAGAGTTCAGATGAACTCGAATGCAAATCTGCGAGGCATCGGCCTACCGAGTGTCTTTCGACAACTCTTGTGAGTTTCGTCTTCTACGATAAGAAATTATGATGAAACAACATGAAAATTTTGTCTTCAGTATTTCGGTACTCATCGTTTCAGCTTAAATGCTGACTAAATAACTTTTAGGACTTATTAAGTTACACAAAATCATCGGTTTGATCACTTATAAAATATATACGTACTAGCATTTGAAGGAACAGACAGTGGTGGTATAATGAAGTGACGCTTTTTGGTTTAGCTTTGACTCATCATTCTCCTTGCCTTATCCCGTTCTCTGTCGTGGTCGGCTCCCTAGGCGGATCCTAGGTTCCTAGGTTAAGTCACATTCAAATATCATCTGAATTAAAATTTTATTTGGATGTGGATTTCATCACGATGTTTTTCCTTCACCGTAAGAGCAGTCGGTAAATGTACGTGAGTAAAAACACATTGGGTCTCTCGATTGTAAGACTGGTCGCCTAACCACTTGACTACCGACGCTTTTGGTCACCTAGGAATGGATCGTAAGCAAAAGTACAATCAAACAAAGTTTATCGTGAGTTCAATTCCCGGCGGGTGACAACTTATCGTCTAGTTAGTTTTTAGTCATTTGGACCTTTGGACAGTTGGACATTTCAGACCACATTCAGACTAATCTCTCGGGGGTCCAAACAAGTTGAGAAGTCGTTTCATGGTAAACGTATTGGATATCCTCGAGTTAGTTTAGGATGACTCCAAGCATTAAAAAACGATTACGAATAGTCTTTAATTTTTTTTTTGTACATACTATGATGTTGTCGTGTGATGCCGGCATAGAATAGCATCACTCCAATTCTTCCCGCGGGTGTTGTAAGGATCCAACTAAGGGACTCGAGGGTTTCATGTGTATTAGCACGTATACAACTGAAAGAAGGAAAGAAAGAAAGAAGAAAGAAAAATAATTTATTCAACTCTAGGCGACAGGCTGACAACCTGTCACTACAGTGATACACGAATCATCTGAAGGTGCTCTCAATACTTGTCAGACGTGGCGATAACGACCGTAACTTTGCGACCGTTAACGCTCTGCCTACCTCGCAAGAGATGAAGGCGTGATTTGTGTGTGTGTGTGATGATGTTGTGATGCTCGCTGCAAAACTGAACAACTTTTCTTAAAGCACCTTGTTCTAATTGTGAATTGAACTATTTACCTATTATACACAGTTATTTTATCTTTTTACATATCATATGATTTTACTAATGAGGTCTCCGAGACTACAAAAAAATGTTTGTTTGAGACAAAAAAAAAAAAATTGTGCTAGGACACCTAAAAATATCTTCGGATTTGCTGTACTCTGTATTTTCAATAACAGCTGCATCTAAAAGAAAATGTGTTGCCAAATTCGATTTTGCAAACTCTCAGTACTAAGCCGTTTTATTGGACTTGTAAAATTTTATAACCGTTCCCGGCGCTGTTGGTGGGGAATTTAGGAGATTTATTTTTCGAAGTAGAAACAAAGAAAGATATGTATATAATCTCCACGCTATTAATAAGTGCTAAGAAAATATATTTAGATCGGCCTCATAATGCAAAAAAAGCCCCAACATATAAATAATAATTTTAATTTCAAGATCGAAAGAATGAACACCATCTAGAAGACCTTTTTATTTGCATAGGTCACCTTACGGATTAAAAATTGTACGAGATATGACAAATTGCATGCTCTTTGGTGTCATATTCTGACAATCCGAATGAAGCAATTCTTAAAAAGTTGTAAAGGTGGAATTAAATAAATGCATATGCATGCAAAAAAGGAAGTTTTTTAAGTCATATTTTGGCAAAAGCAGGCAATTTTTAAAGATCTCATTTTGTATGCCCTATATTTTCCTGTAGACTTTTATTTGCGGCTCTGAATTTGCATACTAAAGCGCGTTTATTAGTCAGACCTTTATGCAAAATAATGGGCTTGGTAGTTATGAGTGAAGCGCGATTTGCCACAGCATCGGTTCGCCACTCATAAAAAAGGAGTGACAGACAATTCGTCACAGAAATATTACATAGTCATGCGTTGGCCCTGTGCTTCATCAACGTCGGTTAGTATGAGAATATTTGAAATTTCGGCCTCTAACGCGGATCGCACACTTGGCGCACGACGGAGCGCTAAAACATCGCAGCGGTCTGTACTAGATCTATACTAGAAACGTCACTCCCAATACTAAACCCGCACTCGACGGACGACACTGCGATAGCGCTGCGTCGACAGTGACATTGACATTTCCAGTATGGATCTGACAGACCGCTGCGATGTTTTAACGCTCCGTCGTGCGTCAAGTGTGCAATCCGTCTATCACACTTCAGCGCTAAAATAACGCTGCACAAACATATGCGCCTGTGCCAGATCCATACTAGAAACGTCAATCCCCATACTAAAACCGCTCTGCGCATTTTTGTTTTGTTTTAAACTACGGGCGATATTTTTGTGAGAAGATATTAAAATAGGATAGCCCTCCAAATACTGATAGGGTGAATGCATCAGCTCATGAAACTGAACAACTTTTACGAAAATGTGGAATCATCTTCATATTAGCAGAAATAGTTCACACACGGTTTTTTTATGAACCCCGTTCAGCGTCTCACTGCAAGGCAACGGCATTTGGTTTTTACAAAAGGATAGTTCAGGAAAAACACACATCATTAGGGTAAATCTAGAGCGAGAAATATTACTCCCACTTAAGCGGTGTCGGTTAAAATGAGACTATTTATAGCCTTTAGACTGAATAAAGATAACGGAACCCATTTATCAACATCAGACTAAGGCGGTTTGCACACTTGACGTCCGCTGCTGCGCAGTTTTACCGCATGCGTCAGCCAGGTACAAAGTTTTCGAACTCATACTGAAAACCAACGTTGACGCAGGAGCAACGCTAAAACTTACGTTTGTAACTGTCTCTGTTACACTTATTAAGGTAATACAATATATCTTTCTCTTTTACACCAACGTGCGTCAGGTGTGGGATTCGCATAAAGGCTGAAATATTATCTGCAATGTTGTAACTTTTACCCGACTGCCTCAAAAGAAGAGTTAAATTTTTCGCGTATATGTATGTAAGTTGGTTTATGTATGAACGTGGTCAAGTAAATTCTTTTTTACTGTTGACATTATGAGGTGTCTTTAGATTAGTCTTGGCATCGCAACTGAAAAGCAGCTTTATTATTTCATGAATTGAATATCGCGGATTTGAAATAACGAATTAACAATTATTTTAAAATTACTGCATTCGGTTTTTTTTTGTATGTTTGTTCTTTCACTTTATGTATAGCTGCTACGGCGTAGCCACGTCGTAGCACGATATCTCGTAGACAGCTTCGTAGCGAAACTGTAGCATCCACTGCGAGTAAGTGCTATTAATTAATAGCACCTCAACATCATAATTATCAATTTTAAAGCATAAGATTATAGTGTTTTATATAGAAAAGATTTAAAAGATTTGATGTCCCGGTAGCGCTAGTACAAACCGGACTACAGTACAGACAGGGGACTGTCTGTGCTGTAGTCGGGTTGGAACATTAAATTATGCTACAAAGGCGACTACAACACAGACATCATCGATGCCAAGTTAACGATTGTAATTGTTATTAAACGATTACCTAATGATGTTTTAATGATAAATTAAAGTTTAATGATATTATAATTATGAATAACCAACCATAATGAACAGTTAATGAAATGATTAATGATAATTTTAATGATTAATCACACTTAAGTGATTAATGAAATTTTAATGAGAAATGATGTTTTTAATGATTAATGAAATTTTAATTATAAATTCAAAAGCCACTCAAGCTCAAACATAGGTTTGTTAGGTACAACCTATCCTAACCTGGCGTCGTCGCCAGGTTAGGTTAGGTTAGGTTAGAACTGCGTCCACAACGCACGAGCCGAGCGAGCGGAGCGAGCGTGCCCCGGCAGGGGCCGGCGATGTGCCAGAACCGACACAGGGCATTTCAAAACTAATGTAATTGCGAAGAGGCTGGTATGAGTGCTCTGTGTTGTAGTCGGGTTTGTACGTCCGAACTCTGTACCAACCAGACTACAACACAGAGTATGGATGTCTGTGTTGTAGTCGGGTTTGTATTTACGCGTCCCGGTAGGCAAATGTGTAAAAAAAGAACCTGCTAATATTTTAAGGGGTGAATCAGCCCATGAAACTGAACAAATTACCTCTAGGAAGGACGAGATATGAAACATATATTTTTGGACCTCACAATACAAACGAACTCAGTCGATTGGTACATTTTGTTGTATGGGAGATCCAATTTTTTTTCATATTTCGACCTATGCTCCTTGGAGAAAGTTGTTCAGTTTCATCGGCTGGTTCATCCCTTGAAAGGAAGTACTTTTCTTGACATGATGTATATTATGAACACACCCTGTATATAAACTATGACATTGTAAATATTTGACGTTATATTTATGCGAAAAATTGCAAGACTCAACTCAATCCAATTTGGAATCGTCCCCAGAGGGTTTGATAGAGTTACCTTTTGAAAGGGTTGCCAGATAGGAGAGGAAGTGGGCTGATCCTTTGATAAATGACACACACAGACGATCATGTCTTGATTCATTCATGCAAAATATTAGGATTTATAGTCACTGATCTGTAGTGTGTTCCCCGTGTGATGTCGGTTTAGCATCACCCCATTTCTTTCCCGTGGATGCCGTAGATGCCGACTAAGGGGCTCGAGGGTTTCATAAATTTTAGGCGACAGGCTGATAACCCGTCACTATAGTGATACACGACTTATCTTCAACGACCCTCAAACATTTCTCAGACCATAATTTTACGATCGTTAACGCTCTGCCTACCTTGCCATGGATATAGGCGTGATATGTGTGTGTATGTTTGTAGGTATGGTATGTATGATGGGGTTTGTTTCCAACCGTAACTTAACTATGACGGACTTAGAGCTTTTCAGATTACTTTTATTGTACTAAAAAAAAAAAAGGAAATAGAAAACATATTAGCGGTGACTGCGGCCTCAGCTTCAGTCAAAAAATCATGACTTGTGCGGTACCACCCACTGCTCAGGCAACGCAGAAACCGGCGTCTCAACTGACACTGCCAAGTTTTCAATCTAGTAAGGCTCAATATATTCCGGGTTAAAGTCAAATTCTAAAAGTAGAGTTTTTTATAAATTATTGATCAATCGGGTCGGGTCGATTGTCAAAACGGTGTCCTAAACGATAGAAAAATATCTCTGTTTGAAAAGATGTTACGTTTTTGACGAACTGTTTTAAATTTACGGCCGTTAACGCTCTGTCTACCCCGTGAGGGGTATGTATTGAGCATTTACGGTCATGCCAAATAATGGTATCCCTAAACTGTTAATTCTAGACTTTATATCTACCTTATTTCTATTTTATTTCTACATACATACATACATACATATATCACGCCTTTATCCCTTGCAGGGTATGCAGAGCGTTAACGGCCGTAAGAATACGGTCGCTATCGCCATGTCTGTCATAGGTTGTTACAGAAAACATGTGTATCACTATAGTGACAGGTTGTCAGCCTGTCGCCTAAAATTGTAATACACCAATTCTCTCGAGTCCCTTAGTCGTCTCATACGACACCCGAGGGAAGGATGTGGGGTGATGCTATTCTAAGCCGGCATTACACGGCATACTTTATACCTTATAATATTTAGAGGAACAAGTTCCCGGCAGTAGCTACCGAGAGTGGGGTCGTTAGCTGCGCATTAGTGGCTTTGTGTAACCGCCTGCCTGACTTCTTGCTTTGTTTTCCTCTTTATGCGTATGGGGATGCGGTTGCATTAATTATGTTAATTAGAAATGTGGATACAAAACGTACATTTCAAATTTCGTCACAGAGCGTTTTCACAAAAAGTTGTACCCCCTATATTTGGCGTGTCCCCAGAGTTCAGTCATTAATTTAAACAAATTATTTTTAATTTTTCGCGATTTTGTAGTTTTCTGGGAAATTATATGATACTCGTATTAATGATTAAGTCAGTATAAAAATATATCGTAAATTATTGAATATATACTGAATTTACAACAAAATACTTCTGCGGAACTTCATTATTTTAGCTGTCCCCACCCCGAAATCCTGGAGACATGCGTAATTTAAACGTAATTGGCTTTATATATCCCCCTACATGTTATATTTTTTAGAATGGCAATAATTTGCTTTTTAGGAATATGTAAATTAAATCTTTATTAGTATTCTAATAAAGTTTCAAATTCGATTTGAATTCTGTCCCCAGATTCTTAACATCCTGACAAGTCAATTTCATTCCTTCCCGCGGGTGTCGTAAGACAGTCGTGTGATGCCGGCTTAGAATAGCATCACCCCACATCCTTCCCGCGGGTGTCGTAAGAGGCGACTAAGGGACTCGAGAGTATTAGAGTATTACAATTTTTAGGCGACAGGCTGACAACCTGTCACTATAGTGATACACATGTTTTCTGAAACAACCTTGGAAAACAATCCTCAAAAATGTCAGACGTGGCGATAGCGACCGTATTCTTGCGGCCGTTGGCGCTCTGCCTACCCCGCAAGGGATAAAGGCGTGATATGTGTTTGTGTTTGTTTGTTTTGACAAGTCAATTATGTTACCACAGAATCTACGAAAATATAAACAAATAGAGATATTTTATTTCTGAAATGACAACAATTTTAATAGATTGAACTGTCCGCCACTAGACAATTATTCGGCCAATTGCACTGGAATCGTGGCGCGAGTTGGAAGTGTCCATACAGTGTCACAACAAAAAACAAAATCAAGTCAGTTACCACAATTTCTCTCACTTTTTCTTTAATACCACATAAAATGTGTTGTTATGACTAATAAAGTGTTTTATAAGGATAGCGATACTGGAAATATTAAAGATTTAACTATAAAAGTTAATTAACAGCGAACAGACTTTCTTTAATAATAGGCATAAGATTTTTGATTATTCTAGAGCATTTTATTTCAACTGTAGATACCTTATTCTGACATTTTTATGACAATCGTGTCAAGTGGTTTCAGGATCGATTCCAATAATGTTGAATTGAATAATGGAAACTCATTAAAATTGATGCTACTTTTTATAGAATTTAAAAAAGCCATTTTATTAGCCACCACAGCCCATCACCCCTTCAACACCTAAAGCTCCACCTGTGTAACCTAACCTTTATAATTATGTTACTGTCAGTTTTGTTACCTTTTTCTCAATTATTCAAACATTTCTGTTATTTGTAGGGAATATTGAGGTTTTGAGGCATTTAAATTGTAATAAAATATATTATTTTTCAAAATAAATTAATTTGAGGCCAATTCTTAAAGAAATGCATAAAGGAAATAGAAAAATATTACGACTCGGAATCTTTGGTATCAAAACTGACATACAATCAGTGTTATTGGGAAAAATAACAACTTGGGAAATTTGTTATTATGTATTTTATAAAAAACACATTAAAATTCTAAAACTCAGTTGTATTTTTTCAAACTTTCAATTAAAATAGTCTCGGAATTGTGGTAACATAATTGACAAGCCTTTTTTGACTAGCTCTCATATTTTCTTCGATATTTTCATATTGAAGAAGTATTTTTAATTTATTTTTATAGAAAATGATAGCTGATTGTACTCAGAACATTATAACCACACTTAATCTAAAGAAAAACATACTTTATAAAACTGTGCTCAGTTCTGGCCAGGTACAACTTTTTGTGAAAACGCTCCACAATGAATCCACCATGTTTTACAAGGTTCTCGAGTAATTTGACGGGTCCGGATCTTTTAAGACAATTTGATATCATTGTCGGATGTCGTTGTCGGAAGGCTGTTTTAATCAGCCGAAACTGGTCGGGGCCCGAGCCTTCAAACAAATTTAACAAGTACGAGTACATAAGTCGTAGTTCTTCACATAATATATTTGTTGTCATTTTTATGGTAGCTGCACAGAAAAAATGTCATTTGCGTCACCTAACAATATTCAATCACACTTGTTATTAAATGTACAATTTTTTACCATAAAGCAATTGGGCATTCAAATGGGGATTGGTAGCTTCTTTCCTCAAATTCATGTCTATCAAACAAAGCACATTTTTTTAACACAACGATCATTAACGTTCCATCACGTCTTTTGTCTTAACACTTGGCTGCCATGTCTGTTCATCTGCATGTCAGCAAATGTCACGGAAGAATGATGGGTTTTATGTGTCTTCACGAGGAAATTGGTACTATCAGCTGCATCTTGAGATGCCCGTGTCTCTTTCTTCCAATTTAAGGTGGATCGTGTACTTGACGCACGACGGAGCGCCAAAATATCGCAGCGGTCTATCAGATCCATACTAGAAACGTCACTCCCCATATTAACATCACACTCGGCAGACGAGACTGCGATAGTGTTCCGTCAACAGTGGTTTAGTGGTTTTAATATAAGATTCACATTTCTAGTGTAGATCTGACAGACCACTGCGATATTTTTGCGCTCCGTCGTGCGCTAAGTGTACGATTCGCCTAAGATGACACCAGCTCCAAAAAAGTCTCTTTCCTGTTCGGTGCGTTAGAGAGAAACAGCACGATGACAGTTCTTTTGTTTTATTTTACGTTCTTTTAATATTGAATGATACACATTGAATTATTTGAAAAAGTAAGCCCATAGGTTCATTACATTATACGTACTTACATTTAAATGAGGAAGACGAGGATACAAAATAAAAAGTGAAACATTGAATAGCAATCAAATCGTTCATGTTTTTAACCTTAAATCAGGTCAAAAAACGCACAAAGTTTGTGTAATGACTAAAAAATAACCCTGAATATGTGATGATTCCTATAAACCAAAAAGAAACGATTTCGTAGGCAGTCTACGAGTATTGTGAAATTAATCGAATGGAATCGGAGAAAAAACAAGAGACCAAAAAATGTTATTGCCTAAAATACCTCGAAAAGTTCTTAATGAAACCAAGATTTTTTCTTACTCTGTTTTCAAAGAATTCTAATAAAGGAACAGACCTTAATCCAATCTTGTGTTTGTGACACTCTCATTCGTAACTCAGGCTCAAGTTGTGTTTGGGACCGTAAGAAAAATTACAAATTGCTGTCTGTGTGAAGAAAAAGTGAAAATGATTTTCGCACCCTATTTTGGGTAGGTATTAGTATCTCTATATACGTCATCTTCGCATCGTAAAACTTTATGAGAAGCAATCGAGGTATTCTTTCCTGAACTTTATTTTTTATGTGAACCAACTCATCCCCACAAAGGTACAGTCAGGCCCACGTCCGGTTAGTTAGATAACGCCAATGTAAGTAGTGGAACGGTTCAAAGTCTGGCTGTACTTTTTGTGCCTCGCCTCTTCGAAGATCGTGCAGGCAGGACACAAAGAGGGATAGGTATGTAGGTTGTTCAGTCACAAATTAGAAGCGCCCAATTTAAAATGGGAATGGGATGACTGGCAGGTCAAAATGAGATACTTTTTAAAACGATATTTTGTACGAAAATACTAACTGATGACCTCTTGTCATATTGTGTCGTTATCTTGGATGGCGTCAAAACAATTACTTTTTTACTATTTTTCTGATTATAAATTCAAACTTTGAATAACTATATCGAAAAATATTTTTGGTCAATGGTTTTCAACGTACAACATTTGTATTTTAATAATGACCCAGTCATCTTAAAGGGAAAACTTAACATTTTTATTTATTTTTCACTTTTTTAAATTAAATTTTGATCGGGTTGACTTTGATATTTTGAGTTGACCCTGCAGGAATAATGTAACCATAAACCACCCATAATCATAAAAAGATCTCAAAAGCTAAGTTTTCAAAGTAAATTAGACTCCAGTAAAGGTCCCGACCCTAAAATAAAAAATAACTGCTTAACACGCAGGACCGGATAAAAACGGTGTTTGTCGAAAATGAGGGTCTTAATATTGTTTAGGCACAGCGAATTTCGTAATTTGCAATTTGCCTAAATATACTGCGAATTTCTTATATCAATAGGCGATGAGTATATTTGTTTCTTCAGAATCTTAAAAGATTATCTAAGAATGGCGATTGACATAAGCATCTCGAGATTTTTCCTTATTTTTTATTAGTTAATTAAATCTCTTGTAGAAATCGGATGTCATGGAACGCGTCGCCGCATGGAATTGCGGCGTCACAAGCTGTCATTATGTATGCTGCTGGCATTTTCTTGCGTTGTTAATCGTTCATCCATCACTAATACAGTGATCCTGTCTGTTTATTGCTGACTTGCAAAAAGATTTAAGAGTTAAATGACTTTACATGCACTTAAAAATCATTTTTAGTTGTTGGGAGCAGCACCAAGCCTGAGGAGGCATCTTAATTTGAAAATGTCTTACTTGGTTTTGACATCTAGTTATATTTTCGCCCTCGGGAAATGTGTTTCTTGTCGAGAACATGATTGATATGGCATTCCCACAAAAATACTTTAATAATATTCTTTTTGGATGAATGAATGAACGAAATGTCCCTAAAACGCTTGGAACTTTAGAATCATATTAAGTAAGTTTCAAGGGATCAACATCCACTAGTTTTTTAAACAGGTACCTAGACTAACCAGTGTTGGTTGAACCGCTGTCGACGCAACGCTATCGCAGCGTTGTCCATCGAGTGCGGTTTTAGTATGGGGAGTGACGTTTTTAGTATGGATCTGGCATACCGCTGCGATATTTTAGCGCTCCATTGTGCGTTAAGTGTGCGATTCGCCTGTTTCCAGCAGAGATTTCCGCGAACGAGAATAATGGACCTGTCCATCAGCCAGGGTTCCAGATTATTGGGGGATCAGTCACAAATAGACGTACAAACAATACACATGAATATTCCAACAAACGATATTCACAATCAGAACGGCACACAATGGGATGTAATTGATAAGGTGGGTAGTGGGTGGGTACGAAACAAAGGAATACAAGGCTCTGATGCTCTTATCATCCGTTACACACTCAATTGTACATTTTTATGGTTAACCCGGGTCACTCGCGATATTTTTATGGTGTTATAAGCGAAATTATGCCGTGTGATGCCGGAATAGCATTACCCCACATCATTCCCGCGGGTGTCGTAAGAGGCAACTAAGGGACTCGAGAGTATTGGTGTATTACAATTTTTAGGCGACAGGCTGACAACCTATCACTATAGTGATACACATATTTTCTGAAACAATCCTCAAAAATGTCATACGTGGCGATAGCGTTCGTATTCTTACGGCCTTTAACGCTCAGCCTACCCTGCAAGGGATAAACGCGTGATTTATGTATGTATATATGTGTATAAATGAAATTACCTTTGGCCCGACGTTTCAGCTGAGTTGCATCAGCTGTGGTCGCGGGTAGACCGGGAGAGGTAATTTCGTTTATATTAATTACCATAAAAAATATCGCGAGTGACCCGGTTTAATCATAATAATGTGTGAAAACAATCGCGAGAGCTTAAAAAGTTATACATTCAAGTCTAATTCTAATAATAAGCAAAAATTCTACCTATGCAGGGTGTAAAAAAAATTGCTGCAAATATTTTAAGGGGTGAATCAGCCAAGTTAAATTAGTAATACTCGCAAAATTCCAAATAAATTTATATTATTTGTCTCAAAATGTTTTCAGAATTTGATGTTTATAATTTGGGCTGAACATTTAATTATCTAAAAGCTGGATCAGATCTTCCTTTGTTCCTAACTCGTTCATTAGTATTTGATCCAATTAATTAAATTCTCTGACTATTACTTTTATTCGTCTGGATATTATTATCGGGTCGTTGGACGACTCGGTGTCCCACACGAAAAGAAGAAGAAAAGAAAAATTCGTCTGGAATCAAACTGAAACGTCTGAACTGAAAATGCGGAGTGTAAGGGACGGTGTAACAAAAACTTTGCAGGCATGATCAGACAATAAAACTAATCAATTTTTTATATGTTGGTAAACGAGAAAAAAAATTCGACCCCCCATACAAAATTTCCGATCGACTGCCTATAATGGGGACTCGAAACTTTTTTTCATTTCCCAACATAGGCTCCACAGTAAAAGTTGTTCAGTTTGATGGTCTGATCATGCCTGCAAAGTTTTCGGTACACCGTCCTTTATTTTTATTTATTATTATTAATTTTTTCATACAATAATTATTTACAATGATCCCGTATATCCAATTACAGTCCATTATTTACTTACCTTCAACGGGTATAATTTATTTGTTCTGTAAGATTTATCTGATTCGTACAAATATAAAAACCATTTGATTGGATAACGACCAGTTATTTATCCCGACCCGATACAAACATTTTGAAATTCTGTAAATATACTGGGTTTAAGAGATAGACTGATATGGTGCATGCATACCGTGAAACTGAACAACTCTCCCCTAGGAACTTACTTATTGCAAGACATATGTTAACTATGTATGTTATGTTATGACAATAAAATTTAAATCCCATACAAAACAAAATCACGATCACTGGCCATTGCTACATATCACGCCTTTATCCCTTGCAGGGTAGGCAGAGCGATAATGATCGGAAAATTACGGTCATTACATTATCTACATGTATATAATATTTGAGGGTCGTTGCAGATAAGTCATTGCTACGAGACCTAAAAAATAAAATTATATAAAATAAATATATTTTTTCGCTTTGAAATTACTACAGTCAGGTTTTTGTTTATTAATAATAATAATAATTGTACTTGTTGTGTAACATTGTAACGTAAATTATTATTACTATATTTTCGTACTTTCGCTACATGGTATCTACTACAGTATAAAGCAAAGTTGTTTTCACGCCTGTCCCTAAGTACTCGTATACATGCTTAAATATTGAACTACACAACCAATTTAATACAGTTTTTTTAAATAGATAGTGTGATTCAAGAGGAGGTTTATGTATTAAAATTTCCAGGAATACATCTTATTCCTACTGGGAAAATGAGTAACAGCGGGACCGCTATTACAAATATAATATCATCGTAAGTGCCTTTCTCCACTTATTCGGCATCCGTCATTTGCTGGTCCGTCAATTTCTAATCCGATTTAGAAATTAATTACACTACTATATGTCCTATTCCACTCTTCCGGCATCCGGCATTTATCAATCCGGGAATTTTCCAAACCGAAATTTGGATTCTGATGGTCCGAAGTGACAGACGTACAAAAAGTATGCATATAAAAGGTACTCTTTGAACTTTACCATGACGTCATTCTACAGTCCGTCTTTTACCGGATAGGTGGAAAAGCGTCATCCGGCATTCGAATATTGTCGGAAGGCTACTTCTGACATCCCGCAGCCGGACCATATAGGTGGAGAAAACCTTGTATTTCCATATGATGTCCTCCCCACAAGGTGTTTGTTTACATCGATTTCCTTTACCTTGAACAGGATATAATGCTAACTTTATTGGTTTGTTTGTTTATACGGCTCCAAAAGGAAGATTATCGAAGCTGCGAAGCTGCGAGGTCAATGGGAATATCGGAAAACCGCGACAGGTGTGTTTACATTGTACTGAATATCCAGAGATTTCGCAGTTTTCTAGGAAAAAAGACTGAAGGCTAACGAGTATCTCTGATGAAGTGATGAGGCTTATGATGTCGACAAAGATTTACTGTACAGTCATTTGTTTTGATAAAACCCAGGCGGATCGCACACTTATTGCACAATATCGCAGCGGTCTGTCAAATCCACACTAGAAACGTCACTCCCTATACTAAAACCGCACTCGACGGACGACACTGCGATAGCGCGGCGTCGATGGCGGTTGAGCGGTTTTAGTATGGGGATTGACATATCTAGTATGGATCTGACAGACCACTGCGATGTTTTAGCGCTCCGTCGTGCGTCAAGTGTGCGATCCGCCTACGATTTGACGCGTCTGAAGTTTACTCCCGTGCTAGATAAGTCGCTCTAGAGGTATCTCTCTCTAAGGTGGGCACTTAGAAAGAGTGCACATCACAGGCATGCTGGTGGATGGGATTTTGATTTTCCTTGTAGATGCTCTGCCCATCTGATGCGCATCATAAAATGTGTTTAAATATTCAAGCAAATTACTCAATATTCTCCCAGGCATCCACCAGTAGTAAATATGAGTGTAGGTATTTATTCTCCGTCATCACTGAGTCGGTCGCAGAAAGGTAACACAACAGAAACACTTTGAAGTCACCGCCGCGACTGCCAATGAGAAAACAAACATGGCTGCCGCTGGGCATGACCACAGAGCACAGACAAGCTTGCATATTGATATGCCCTATATTATACTGAAGAAAGGCCAGGTCAAGGGTTTCCTAAATCGAGAAGCAATGTATGAAAACACCAAAAAGATGTTGAAAGAGGAATATGCACTTTCTACTAAGTAGGTAGGCAATCGATTTTCTTAATTCCAAGGATGTGTTAATTTGATTATGTGATTAGGCCGTGTGATGCCGGCTTAGCATCACCCCACATCCTTCCCGCGGGTGTCGTAAGTGTGGGACTCGAGGTGTTATTGGTGTATTACAATTTTTAGGCGACAGGCTGACAACCTGTCACCACCTATAGTGATACACATGTTTTCTGGAACAGCCTTGGAAAACAACCCTCAAAAATGTCAGATGTGGCGATAGCGACCGCATTCTTACGGCCGTTAACGCTCTGCCTACCCCACAAGGAATAAAGGCGTGATATATGTATGTATGTGTGAAGGAATAGGCTCTCGAGTGGAGACCACGCCTCGGTAAGCGTACCGTTGGACGCCCTCCGGCCAGATGGACCGATCACTTAAAGAGAGCGGCTGGTAGCGACTGCATGGCGGAAGCGGGAGATCGTGCCTTGTGGCGTACCCTGGGAGAGGCCTATGTCCAGCAGTAGACTGCTGTAGACTGATGTGATGTGTGATTATGTGTGTAGTAGAGCGTGTGATACGAGCATAATTACTAGCAGAGTTTTGTCTACGAAAATTTTAAAATAGAGCTTCGGAAGCTCAATTTCTGAAACATTCCGTTTTTTGTTTCATGCGGTAGCCTGCTACTATCAAATTACGACGTTTCAGAAATAGAGCTCATTCCATGAATCATTGATAGAATATATTTTTAAGTAACTCCACAAATTAAGTATGGCTCCTCACGCGAGACGGTTTGTGGCAATTCTTAGTAATGAAAAATAATTTGCTAAAAATGCAAATAATAGATATGTAGGTACTGTCCATTTCAAGTACCTAGTTCTATCCAAAGCAATTCCAAGCACCTTATTGTTACTTTTAATTGGAAAGTCTTACTTGAATGTCCTCTATTGAGTCCATCGCGGTTATCTTAATTGGATAGTTTGCAGGTTTCTTTAATTTAACTCATAGGTTGTAACACACACACGCCATACGATATCGCTGTGTTAGACAGTTTAGAAGTGACAGTGTCATACATTGATAGTGGTGAGTTGGTGACGTAAGTTACATGATGTGTGGTCAGCCTGGCCAGCTCCGAGGCAGTGGCATTATTTTATTTATTTTTTATCCCTTCCGTGCCGCGTTTCGACTAGGAACATAAAATTGTTATAAGAAGAAAAAATTGAGTCTGAAAATTTTCTCTTTTTTAAAATGATTAATTCATTTGCCACAGACAGTATTGTATTGTTCTGACGCTCTAAAAGCATTCATTGTGAATCTACTTGGAATTTTAAGATCTTGTGCCGCCGTCGTGTGGTGGTTTCATGCTACTCTACATACTAACTCATACTAACTCAGTTACACCGGACTGGCAAATAACCGCACGCGGCATGTGTGAGCGCCATCTAGACATTCCATTGAAGTCGTAAGCCCCTAGGAATAATGCCTTATGCTGCATAAGATAGTTTTAGGGCTGATGTAGGTGTTAATGTCGTACAAACCTAGCTAGCAGTATCGATGATAGTTGCATAATTGTTTTTAAAGGACAGACAAAAAAAATATTCTTGATTATAATGAAAATTACTAAGTATACTGTGTGATTGATTACAAAAAAGGTATAGACGCGTGTTTTTAGTATCGAGAATCACAGTTGGCTCTGTCCCGCCGCCGTGGGACCAAATCCAAAGACGTGGGTTCAAATCCCAACGGTGGCGTAAATTTCACTTGTTTCGTTTGCATGAACTTTGTAACAGAAGTTAATTCATATTTAGTTTGAGTTTTACCCTTCTGGTCTCTACGTGTGCTCTAATTAGATGAGTTTACTGTACAAAAGTATTCAAGACACTGTTCGACAACTAGTAGATAACTTGTTTGTGAACTCGCTTGCAAATAAACATAAGTTTACTAAAGGATGTTTGTACATAAGCTTGACATGCAAATATTTGAACTAACTTCGAAACGCCCAGAAAGAAATCTTTGAACTTTTTTCAGATTGCAACCCAGATGTCTTTTAAAAGGTATGTTAGTCGATAGACGTACGGGTCCAAGTTTGGCTTTACTAGCTCGTGAGATACCGGCTTAGAATAGAACCACTCCATTTCTACCCGTGGGTGTTGAAAAGGCGACAGATGGATCCAGGGAATGGGCAGCAGTATTCTCTGTGAATATCTGCCACACCTTGCACTGCGCTCGCTGGCTTAATTGAGGTAGCCCCATATCCAGCAGTGGACTGGTTTGGCCGGAGTAGTAGTCGAAGTAGATGTACGGCACTTTAAGGCAATCTTATCTAATCCCTTCTGGTATGTACCTATCTATACGCATGACGTTCACTGCAGTAGCAGCCTTAAGTAGTAAATTAACCTAACGATGCAATTACGCGGCCTTAAGAGGGTACCGTAAATACGTTGGAGACTTTTTGGACAATGGAAAAAGAAGTAGGATCTATTTGGGTCACCCATTTATAGTTTCGTTGAAACTAACTTGCGTACCTCTATAGGAACTCAGTTGTGTAACAAAGCGTCATCATTCTCCTTGCCTTATACCGTTATCTGTCGGGGTCGGCTCCTAACCTAGGGGATCTGACGTGGAACCAAGTTTTTACACAGAGCGACTGCCATCTGACCTCTGCAACCCGAAGACTAACCTGGCGCGAAACCTAGGTCAAGTCACATTCAGATATCAAATGAATTAAATTTTTATTTGAATGTTGCTTTTATCACGATGTTTTCCCCTCACCGTAACTTAAGAACAGTCGGTAAATGTACATACATACATACATACTACATACGTATAACACGCCTTTATCCCTTGCGGGGTAGGCAGAGCGTTAACAGCCGTAAGAATGCGGTCGTTATGTCTGACATTTTTGAGGATTGTTTTCCAAGGTTGTTTTAGAAAACATGTGAATCACTATAGTGACAGGTTGTCAGCCTGTCGCCTAAAAATTGTAATACACCTAAACTCTCGAGTCCCTTAGTCGGCTCTTACGACACCCACGGGAAGGATTTGGGGTGATGCTATTCTAAGCCGGCATCACACGGCAGATGCACGGTAAATGTACTTGAGAGTAGAAATACATTTGTACATGGCGGGAATCAAAATCGGGTCTCACATTTGTAAGCCCCGCCTCCACTACTTGGTCACCGACGCTCTCAACAAAGATGCAACAAAGATGATGATGATAAAAAATCTCATTGACATTCTTATCTCTATCTAATCTGTATAGAAGTAGCTTTACCAGTCGGCACTAAGCTGTATAAAATTCAATTACCAACTGGGTTCTATAGCTGGATGCAGGTGTTCCAATAGCGTAGTAAATAACAAAGGTTGTACAGTATTTTATTGGCCACCGAGATGGCGTTATGTACTAGAAGTAAGTAAGTGCTGTGGTACTGATGTTCTAGCTTGTAACAGTTCAACCCTGGGCTATTGGCGGCCCAGAGGACCTATAGAAGACCTATAGAAGGTCTAGACCTCACATAGAAGTCTAGATGAATGGCTCGTGATATAAACATTAGTTGTGATCGTCTAGATAATAGTTAGGACCCTTATATACGTTGTGTTTTATAAGATATAGTAAACCAATAGTTCTTTTAAGCTGGTATATGGAATTCTTGGACTATGATAACTATTAGGTAGGCATTTGTTAGACAGGACAAGGTTGGACAACAGGGACGGACAAACGAGACCGATTAGAGCCCCCAATCCTCGCTCAACCGAATGGACCTCCGACCCAGCAACATCCAATATTTGACAAAATGCCTGCCCATGGATATTCTTACACAATCATGAATTATGCAAAAACATCCACAAGGAAGGAGTCAATTATCAAAACTGAACGCTGCCCAACAGGTCCCCTTGAAGATTTGGATTTGGATTTGGAGATTATTCTCCTGCTAAAAGATGTGTCATAACACTGACACTGTAGCGCTGAAGCAGCACTACGGAAAAATGATCAGGATTTTGAACAGATTCAGATGTTCTTTAAGAACAAATATTAGATTTTGTATTAGTATAACCAGTCTTCATGACCAGCCAGAAGACACCAATGTGTCAGATGTATTATTATCAGTTGAATAATATAATTCCAACTGGAATCATTCAGTAATAGTTTGTTGTTATTTTGACCTTTCAGGCCAGTATTCAATATAAAGACTGTACCAAACTTGCCCATACATTTATATGATTTCCATACGGAAGTTAAGGGTATGCATTTAGCAAATTAGTCCCTTTATAATGAGATCATTCCGCGAGCCAATAGTAGGTTGAGACGCTAATGCTAATCCCATTGTAAGATATAGATAGATGTGGCTAGTGCGAATATGAAACCCATAATTACCTCCTTTGGTCATATAAATGATTATAGGAACAGGATATCGTTACAGCCATATAGAATACTATAGGTAAGTATATTATATCAGGAGCGTTGGATAGCAGTTGTCATACATCATTCAATGACAATTAATTTGGTATGTGTTAACACACCGGTATTCTCAGGCAAGCCATGAGAGATTTTATAAGACAATAAAATAATTTAAGATGCATACTAACATCTGAAACCTGTTCTTAGACAGGAAACAAAGGATGGGAGATTTCTAATCTACCAGCCATATTTTTAGTATGATGAAAGTACTTAACTATAAAATAGTAAGCACAAGTAGGTGATAAATATAGTAGATTTTTAATCCACTGATGAACAAAGCCACTTTCAGCCTTGTGAACATATTTTGCTTATAAAGCAAAACTATAGGTAAGTATTAGTTGTAAATATTATTAATAGATACCACTGAGCAAAGCCCATGTAAGTAAAAGACACAAAGAGTATTTTCTCCTCAGTCGCCTTAGCAGCAGTTTTAATATGATAGTCCCAACAGGAACAAATCAAAACTGTAGATATAAAATAGTCCAGTGCAGGCACAGACCTGATATATTCTGGTAGAATAGAAGAGGTTAGGATAGGATCAGATTTAGGGTATGCCTACCTATATACCTATATTGAAACATCAGCAATTGCTTAGGCAGATTAATAAAAAAGATTTTGAAATATTTAGAAATTATGGTTGTTGGTTGCAGAATTAAGAAATGATAAGGTTTGCATGAAGAACTCAAACGGAACCGACAACAAAACAAAAGACAAAGTTCAACAAGAATAAATCTAGGTATAGCCTAAGAAAAAGAAGCCTAACATTTCCAAATCTTGTCAATTTCTATAAGAATATAAAATAGGTTGAACTAGTCTATTCTGTATAACCTAGACCTAGATATTTAGTCTAAACTGTTTTCTTGCCTAAAAATCTATGATTCATTAGCTACAATTGACAAGATTTAGAATAGCAAAACTTGTACTTATCTGGCGAGTCCCAGGAAACAGTATCTCTCGACAAAACTATCCAGAACAAACAGCTTCCACCCTCGCTGAATAGACCAGCAGCATCAGCACCCTCCAGCGACACAGCTGCTTCTCTTTCCTCATAACAAGACACCAGCACTAGGTACACCAAACTTCACCCGCGGATCAATCAGCTGACACGGCACGAACAGCTGATTGCGGACGAAGACCTTTCAGACTCACAGCACACTCACTAACTTTCTCACTTCACTTCGAAACCTTCTCACTTTATCCAGCGAGTTGTCTCGGTAAAATTAAACTTGCCTTCGACGGCCGTGCGACCGGCTTATATAGTCCTCAAATCGATCAATCTCTAAACATTTTCCCGAAAATTATTTTTCTTGAATTCTCCGGAACCTTCGCACACACACACACACATACTTATAGAATTTTCTAAATAATTCTCCTACTCGACACCAGGCGTCGCTACTTTATATAATTTTCATTCATAAATACACACACATGCACACACACATATACACACAAATCCCACCTTCACAAACAATCGACCCAAATATGACTCCCAGCGCCATCTCTTATCCAGTTATCGAACGAATCCCGCTCCCATCAAAGACTAGGGTTGAGCCACTGTAGTACACTGGTACCATCTTTGGTACCAATTGACTTAAGGTCAACAGATGTCGCTATATTTAAATTATAAGGGCCCGGATATCGTTTGTTATAAGCTATAGGTAGGCAAGTGTAATAAAGTATGGCCGTTCTAATAAGGCTAGCTGTCATAATCATGTTAATGCTATGATATATGGACTATTTTTCTTTGTTGACATGTCCTTTAGTATGTGTTTGACAGCTGTCAAATATGGCCTATTCGGACGGCCATTGCTATAATTAAGCTAAACAAGGCATTGATGAGAGAAAAATTATCACGTTAAGCTGTAGATCCTGGTTGCTGTCTATGATTATTTAGATGGCGGTCGTTACACAACCATGTCCTTGGTACTTGTAAAAGACGGTTGAAAATTTCTGACACTAGGGTTCGTTGGGTAAGTAAATACACAAATCACGCCTATATCCATGGCGGGTCAGGCAGACCGTTAACGGCCGTAAATTTACGGTCTTTGTCGCCACGTCTGACAATGTTTGAGAGTCGTTAGTCGTGTATCACTTTAGTGACAGGTTGTCTGCCTGTCGCCTAAAATTGCATACACCTGAAACCCTCGAGTTCCTTAGTCGGCCTAAGGAAAAGAAATGGGGTAATGCTGTTCTAGGCCGGCATCTCACGGCAAAGTAAGTAGTAGGTAAGTAAAGTAGTCATATTATAACCTAAATCCAAATGGCCTGAATGAATCGATTGCATCTTCTTACTCTATTTGCAGTTTCCCTTTATGTAATGGCCTGATAACAATGCCAGCTTCCATCGGGATGGCATAGCTCATTCGCTTAGTGTCGCGACTAGTGTAACTTGACCTCAGTGCTCCATACACGCACGTACGGGCGCGTACTGACAGTTACGCTGGTCGTGACACTGTGTAAGCGAATCAAGGAAACGGTGGATAATTAGAAACTGGTGGATTACCGAGCAGATTGGACTGCACTAAGAATCGGTTTTAGTAATCAGATAAAAATAATCCTTATATGACTTGATAATCAGAATTTCGAATAAGTATTATGAATAGGAGGCTGACTGTCGGTATCGTCACCGGCTTCATGCCGATACCTATGACAAGACGATAGGGATCGTCTAACAACATTGGACATCAACTGTCAAAATCGCGTCGCCTTCAATTGTCGAAATTAAGTAGATGATGATTCTGTTAATTAAAAAATCAGCGCCGTATAGCTTGGCCAGAAAGAATAGAAAATAAATAAAATGGAACGAAAAAAATTGTATGAGAAATTGTTGCTTGCGATGAGAAATATATAAGAGTTATCTGACAGATTTGACAGATCGCGAAGAAAGTGGCGCCCTCAAATTTTATCTACTCTTTATGGTCAAGCTATACGATTTATTAGCGGTTCGTGTCATGTAGTACTGTCACTATACAAAATGACAAACCGTATTTTCCATAGAATTACTCAAGTATTAGTCTATGGTCTTTTCATATGCGCCAGTTTTTGGAGATAAACTTTTTCTACCCCGTTAAATGTACTTGATCCCGAATCAGTATTTTTACTTAGCACTCCTTACAAGAAAAACGTTTACGCTAGCTTTTCTTTTTCGCAAAAGTCTATCTCAGTATATTTTCCTGGGAGTGGTGTGAGAAAATAGAGAATTATAACCTTAAAATGCCTTTTGTCTGTTGTCGGGCTGTGTCCACTTAAAATAATGGAAGGAAAACAGTTTACTAATTTAATACAACTAAGCTTTGTTTACACTGTGTAAAATTGAGCGTGACATTAGATTTGTTTTCAACATTATAGATCAAAGTGTTTTCAGTCTAGCAATGTTTTAAATTAACATTATAACATCTAAGTTTATTGTTGACAAAAAGAAGTGCTTCACTCATTGAACATTTCTGTACTAAACAATTTAGATTGATTAAAGTTCATTCAAAAAACAAGATGGAAACAAAAATACCTGGACGGCGGACTTTTACTATGGAGCCTGGATTGGGAAACAAAAAATATTTTTCGAGTGTGTATATATGCCTACCTACGTAGAAAGTCAGACAGATCGAGAATTTTGTATATGAGGTCGAAATTATCTCTCGCTCGATAAGGTATTGTCGCTTACCAACATAGGGTTCATGGAAAAAAGTGATCAGTATCAAACAAAAGTGATTACGCCTGCAAAGTTTCTGTTATACCGCCGTCCTTTACATCGTTCAATGTCTTTAAATCAGCGCACTCGATAATTCATGTCTCTCCCGTTTTTGATGATTTTGTAAAAGTTTAAAACAAAATATCCATAGAAACAAAAAAAAACTTAGTTACATACGTTAGCAAATCTCAGAAGACCATTGATACAAAATTATAAGCTGATCAATAGACATAAGGCCTTATCTTTCTTGCCTTACAATTTACTCTGCTGATAGAACCTTGATAATTTATTGCCGCCTTAAGATTTCAGGCTCCAAAACTTCAGCCAAAAGTAAGAGTATTCTTTTAGAAGTCTTACTTTACAATCTTGTTGAAAGTTGCTGAAAGTTTACTGACCAAATGAAAAGGAAAAAAAGCTTGGTAGGTTTCTAATCTTCTAAATAAAATGGAATCTATGGCTCTCTACAATTAAGCTTATTGCAATAACCTTCGGGGGAATATCTAGCACAATTTGTGAAATCTTCGTGAAATAGATATCATAATTATAGGTCATTTTTATAGCAGAGTGCATTTTATGGTTTAAGATGACCTCTTGATAAAATTTATGTCATGTTGGAAGAATTGAAGCGTGAACTCAAATCGCTGAGATCTGGAGCTCAATTTTTGAATTGTTCGTTTTCTGTTCCGTGCACGAAAGTCCAAAACGACTGGTGTAACGAAAGATTAGTTTCATGCCAAACGTTTGTTTTCGGTCCAAGTTGTTTTGGTCTAAACACACGTTTTTATTTTTCTTTTACTTGATGTTTTTATAGCTAATATATTTAAAGGGTATTTGTAGATCGATAAGTAAAGTATGTATTATTGTTTGATACAAGCGTAATAAGAAAGGGTTTTCGCATGAAACGAAAACGAACGTTTTAGAAGTTGAGCGCATGCGATGCGAGATTGGCTTGTAGTGACTGGATGGCAAAACCGGCGGATTGGTGCTTTCTTGTGTGAAGTACTGTTAAGGTGTTCTGATGTGCTGAAGTTGTGAAACTTGTGAATATCATACATTGTATAAAATGAAGTAGATTTTATGTTTTTCTGCCGGTTTATCATGGACATCGTTCGCAACCACCTCGCAATGGGTTAAGAGGCATTTTTTTCAATAGATAGAGTAATTTAAGAGGCATGTTTTTCAATAGATAGAGTAATTCAAGAGGCATGTTTTTTAATAGATAGAGTGATTCAAGAGGCATGTTTTTCAATAGATAGAGTGATTCAAGAGGCATGTTTTTTAATAGATAGAGTGATTCAAGAGGCATGTTTTTCAATAGATAGAGTGATTCAAGAGGCATGTTTTTCAATAGATAGAGTGATTCAAGAGGCATGTTCTTCAATAGATAGAGTGATTCAAGAGGCATGTTTTTCAATAGATAGAGTGATTCATGAGGCATGTTTTTCAATAGATAGAGTGATTCATGAGGCATGTTTTTCAATAGATAGAGTGATTCATGAGGCATGTTTTTCAATAGATAGAGTAATTCAAGGGGCATGTTTATGCGCAAACTACATGCCGGGAAACGCGTAATTTCCACGAGGACACGGTTAGCAGCGGGCGCAACCGCGGGTTCCATAATAATTATGACAATATTGCTGTTATTTACGATTTTGAATCGAATGAGTTAATGTTCTGTTATGTTACGATGTCGTAAATAGAAGATACAATGTTATGAAATGTATACGTTTGATTTGTGGATGAACGAAGATATTAAAATATAACCTCGATTTGTATGGAATTTACTGAGCATTTGGCATTTTTTTAAAACACAAATTATAATGAAATATGCAAGTGCACTAATTACAGTCGTAAATGATTAAATAGTTTTCTGTCAGAGTGATTTTTGGAAAATAAAATGTAGCTAAATTGATTTATCGCCCCCTAAAAATCGTTGTAGCCGTTTTTAAGATCCCAATTTTACAGGGTGTTAGAAAAAGTACTAACAAGCTTTTAAGGGATGAACCAGCCCATGAAACTGAACAAATTTCTTCAAGGAACATGGGCCGAAATATGACATTTGACCTCCCATACAAAAGTACCAACCGACCAAAGTCAATTTCTAGGAGAGGCCCAAATTTTATTTCCATATTTCGACCTATGTTTCTTGGGGAAAGTTGTACAGTTTCATGGGCTGATCCACCCCTTAAAATATTTGCAGCTAATATTTTTTCACTTTATATACGGTAATACGTGGTAACGCCGAATCCAAGCTCTTTGTTCCGAACACTTAAATTATTAGTATTAGTGGGGTTATCACCACGATTATGTTTGTTTTTAGCTCGATACTTCGAAGCGGTTACACGTTCCATGGTCACGAGCAGACTGTCAGTCTGTCAGTCTACTCGTGACCATGGAGCGTGTAACCGCGAAAATCTCAAAACATCTATTGTTCCCGATTTCCCAGCAAGCTGTCACACTTTTCCAATAAATTTATCTTTCTCCCTGTGGTTTAATCGCTTTAAACTTTTGGAAAGGTCGAAGTCGAATTAAACATGTCGAAGGTCACGCGAAAACGGGTCATTGCCAACCAGTTTTAATCAGAACTTTTGGATAGGTTTTAAACAATGATGCCGTGTGATACCGGCTTAGAGTAGCATCACCCCATTTTTTTCCCATGGGTGTCATAGAAGCCGACTAAGGGGTTTCATGTGTATTGCAGTTTTAGGCGACAGACTGACAACGTGCCACTATAGTGATACTAGACAAATCTGAAACGACTCTCAAACATTTATTAAACGTGGCGATTACAACCATAATTTTACGGTCGCTAACGCTCTGCCTACCCCGCAAGGGATAAAAGCGTGATATGTATGATATTTTTAAACAATGATTTACATAACACCACAAAACGATGCACATAAAAGTTTATACTAAGCGTAATGTAGCGCGCCATCTATTGCACTGGGCAGTTCCTCATTGACCTAAGCAGCTTTCGGAAGTTAGATGTAGATGTAGAGATGTTGTATTGGTTTATGTATGCTCAGAAATGCACTATCCCGCTCTCTTTTAACGCACTATCTCATACCCCGAAGGTTACCTGGTAGAGATTGCTACAATAGCAATAAGGCCGCCTTATTGTACTTTGTTTTCCTTTTTTGTTACCATTGCTTCACATTTTTTTTATGTGCAATAAAGAATTTCTTATTATTATTTCAGTTACATTTTGTTTTCCCCGGTTTTTACCGGTAGACTGGTAAGTACGGGCCTAGGCCAAGTACATATCAGAATTTGGAATACTATTTTGTGTGTCAGTTTGCGTGATTGTCCGCGTGTTTTGTGTGTCAGGTTGTTTATTATTATTATTGTGCGTCTCCAGCCACTTTCGGTGCACGTAGTCAGCCTTCTCCCTCGCATAAGCGGCATACGTCTTCGCTCCTGTCCTCCGACCAGGGAATGCAGCCGCCAGCTCTTCTACTAGATCCAAGGTCAACTGAGTTACTTGTCCTTTTTTCACTCACTTTCCAAGGCCGAACGCATCGCGACATACTCCGAGACAAAACGACGGTAAACGTGAACGCACACTTACACGCGGCGAACGAACTGAACGCACGAATCGATCGAATTTTAGAATTCTTTATATGAAATCCTTTGAAACCTCGCACATTTGCCCGAAACGACTCGGTCAAATCGGTCGAATCAGGCAGGATCAGGCAGAAATTCGGATGACATCACCGAATTCGGTTCGAGCGATGCCGTCGAAGCGGCCGATTTGACGATATCGGCCGATGATTCTGACAGTTGAGTGCAGCAAAGCAATGGTTCTTTATTTACATCAATAAAATAATGAGTAATACTGGCTTAATAGAGGCATTTCACGTATAATTCACGTTATTACTTTGCAACTATAGATGTAAAACAAATAAAAACTATCGGTGCGGCGTGGTCGATTCGTTTGGTTCGTTTGGTTCGTTCGGTGCGTTCGGTTCTTTCGGTGCGTTTGGTGCGGGTAGTGTGTGAGGCTCTGAAAAATTCGGTTCGTTCGGTGCGTTCGAAGCGGGTAGTGTGTGAAGCTCTGAAAAAATCGGTTTGTTCGGTGCGTTCGATGCGGGTAGTGTGTGAGGCTCTGAAAAATTCGGTTCGTTCGGTGCGTTCGGTTCGTTCACCGCGGGTAAGTGGGCGTTCACCTTATCAACATGGGCTTCTCGGCTCTCTTTCTCTCTCTCAGTAACTCTCGTGGGCTTAAGAAAACTGCCTAAAAAGGATGTAAAAAAATTATTTGCAAATATTTTAAGGGGTAAACCAACCAAGAACCCAAGGAACATAGGTCGAAATAAGAAAAAAATTTTGGATCTCCCATAGCCTGCCATATAAGGTGTAAAAATGTTAGCTGCAAATATCTTAAGGAGTGAATCAGCCCATGAAACTATATAACTTTCCTAAAGAAACATAGTTTGAAATATGAAAAACAATTTTGACCTCCCATACTTGGTCGGTCGGTAATTTTGTATCTAATCTAATTTGAATTTGATCTAATTTTTTTTTTCATATTTCACTATGCTAATATTTTTACACCGTATGTAAAGACAAATATGTAGAATAGGGACAAGGGCACATAATTATATCTATGTATGTTAGTAAAATAAAAAATTGAGAATATCTGCTAGGTTTATTAGATAAATAAAGTTTTAGCCTGCCGATAAAAGTACATACAGGCCATAACAATGAACTGTAAGATACAGGACTAAAATAAGTATAACGCCCAGACAAAAAAATCGCCGAAAACAATCTAAAGACACCATTTTTCTCAGTGACTCGTTTCTTCGATGTTTCCAACAACAATTTTCAAACGAGATCAATAATTATTCAACTTTCTTGTTTCGTGTATTTATACCGTTTTCCGACGCGTCTAGATCACAAATATATACTCGTATTTAGTAGAGCTAGGATTCTTATTTTTTGACGTTTCAATTCATGTCAATTTCTTGTTTGATGGCGTTTTCATTATGATATCGCCTGCCAATTTTGCCACATGTATTTGACATTTTTGACACAGAATATGGTAAAGTTTGTAATAAGATTATATAGGTAAAAATTAAAAATATTTTATGACATGCTGGCGCACTGACCTCAAGAAACTCCCGCGGCATTAGCTGGACAAATACAAATCTTCTTTCTTTTTTCGAGTGGGACACCGAGTCGACTAACGAACTGTACATTAGCCGGATTGCGGTCGGTCATTCAATCATCATCTTATAACATCAAACTAGATAAAACTACATATTAGACAAATTAAACGCTCTGCCTACTCCGTAAAGGATAAAGGTCTGATATGTGTGTGTACGTATTAGATCATAAAATATTATACCAATTGCCGCTGCCGGCTTCCCATCAATGTACTGATAGTCAACCAACTAGCCTTTGATTCAAGCGGGCAGGCTTTTGGGCAAGCCAGTAGACCTGTCGGTCAAGCTGGCAGGTCTTTGGGTCAACCTGGCAGGTCTTTGGGTCAACTTGGCAGGTCTTTGGGTCAACCTGGCAGGTCTTTGGGTCAACTTGGCAGGTCTTTGGGTCAACCTGGCAGGTCTTTGGGTCAACCTAGCCAGTGTTTGGGTCAAACCGGCCGCTCTTTTCTGGGTCAACCCGTGATCCATTGGTCCAATGTTGGTACATACCTGGAACAAAACGAAGCTCATTACAATTTGCGAGAGCAGTGTAAGATGTAGCATACACAGAGAACGTTGCTGCCCATTCGCTTGATGATTGACCCTTAGTGCAAGTTCTTAGCCGGCAGCACCCGGATTGTGTGTATTGGACTATTGGTGCGCTAATATTACTTGCCGAGGTCAAATATTTCAGTTTTGGAAATCACAAATATTATGCATACGCGGATCATTGTTAAAAAAAAAGGCTGCGCGGAATTTAATAAACGAGCCTCGATTTATTACTGACCACGCCTCGGCAAGCGAACCATTGGACGCCTCCGGCCTGATGGGCCGATGACTTAAAGAGAGCGGCTGGTAGCGACTGGATGGCGAAAGCGGGAGATCATTGTGGCGTACCATGGGGGAGGCCTATGTCCAGCTGTGGGCTGCTATAGGCTGTTGTGATAATTTATTGCTTAATCACCTGTTAAGAATGGCATCACCCTAATGATACCCAAGGGTATCTCTTCTTCTTTCCGTCGTTCCTGACCCGATGAACGTCGAATGTTGTTAAAAGCGAAGGGATAAATTTAAAATTTATCCAGGGAAATAGTCTTGGCGTACGGTAATACGAGACATAGTCACAGTACGCTTTAGGTATACCCGGCTCAAAGAATATTCTCCTAGAGGAAGGTGTATGTCCAGCAGTGGACTATTGTATCTGTTATGTTAGTATTACTTTTAAATCTAGTTGATTTTGAGTTTTAGTAATAATTCTCACATGAAAACATTCTTTTTGTACTAGCTTGTTGGTTTTATTCATGTTGGAAACGAAATATATTCCGAAGCTTTCTTACAAATGTAAGACAGAATTCCCAAGATGTTCGTCAGGCATTATGCTGATTTCATGCTGGAATATTAGCATCAATGTAAAATTGTCGAACATTTTAGAAAAGGTAAGTATGTCATAGATGTTTTGTCCGGTCCTGGTCATTCTGAACCTCTAGTGCGGCTGCCAAAACACAAAATAAAGCATTGAAATTATTTTTCTTTGCTTGTTGCGATGCGAACTGTTTCCAAACTCTCGTTGTAAAATTGTATGAATAAATAAATATAAAAAAATATAAATATAAAAATGAATAATACGAGTACCTAGTCAGTTAAGTTATCCTTGTTTTATTCCTACTTGAATACTTGATATGAATTCACCACTACTTGCTTGGCAAGTGGGTTAGCGAGCACAGAGTAGGACAAATAGTAAAAAAAAAATATAAATCTATAGAGAAAACTATTGCCCGCCCACGTGTTCCTCTGCCACTGACCTCTATAATCTCTATGGCACCTCTCGCCCCTCATATTGCTTTCGTGTTATTCTAAGCCAGAACATGGCTAGCACTGGCCAGCACCTACAACCACATGGTCGAGAATCCTTTTTTTTTCTTTATGGATAATATTTTCTATAGTCCCATGACGTGTTGTCAAATTCAACGAAACCGACACCAGCGACTTTACAAACTGTTTCATCCAAAGTTTTCTCCGTCAATGATAGGATAAACGTCTTATCAATGTAAGTTTTGTATTTTGTGTTAATTTGAGTCTCCAAGAGATATTTTTGATAGTATTTTTAGTGCAAATATTGAATAGACCGTAAAAGCTGAAAAGTTAACAGCATATTTCGGAATGGTATCAAGTTACGCCCTCTGTTCCTGTATTATATCACTATCAGGCTATTGAAGCCGCGACCCAACGCAGTAACAGCAGCTAGTCCATAATTTATAATAAAAAAAAACAATAACCATGCAAACCAACAAGAACTCAAAACTCATTGAGATATCAAAATACTAAGTAATCCAACGAAAAGATCAGAAATTATAAAACCATCAAACATTGTTAGACTAATACAGACCATAGTAGAATTGCCATACACAGCATAAAAATGTCTGACGATAAAATATCGACGACAGGCGAAAATGAACTTGAGGTATTGTTCGCGAAGTCAGATACAAGCCAATTGACTATTGAACCACCCATTGAAGAATGGTCCTCGTACTTTTGCTTCTTAAAAGAGCCAAAAGATAATGAAAAACGTCGATTATATGAGGAGGGATTGTACGTACCTCCCTCTGAAGAAATATGTGCGAAATACATCCCACTTTCAAACAGCTCTGTACAACGACATCCTTATTATAAATACCCAGCTGTAGAAGACCCTGGTATCGAAGATGCTATATTACAACCGCCACCAGAAATTATATACCCGGACGATGGGCAAGACCTGTACAAAGCATTGTGCAAAGAAATGAAGGAACCGTTCTATAAGTTCTTCCACAAACAACTATTAAACAGCCGCATTAATATGAGCTACTACGGGATAAGCCCCTATGGATGGAGACCAATGGCGATGGCTTTGAAGAAAAATGGAATCGTACAATCAATTGACTTCACATCGAATTTTATAAGTATCGACGGTTGCTACCATTTCGGGGACATGCTGCGCGACAATGTCACAATCACTGAGCTCGACTTTACAGGGTGTCGTATGGGGCCAGATGGCATGATGTATCTTGTGAACAACTTTCTAATGAACAGAACACTTCGCAAGTTGAATGTTAGTAAAAATTGTTTGACCGATGCTGGGATGCAACACCTGTGTGACGTAATAGGCGATGGTTCACATGTCACAGATATTGGTCTTAGTTACAATGCCTTGACTTCAGTGACAGCAAATAATCTAGCTGATGCTCTAGAGAGTTTCAACATCATCACCCATATAGATTTGTCGTTTAACAGTCTTACGGCGCCAAAATCTGTAGAAACTTTGATAAGTCGTTTTGTAGAGAGCGAATATTTAGTGGAAGTAAATTTTTCCTGGAACTCTTTAACAAATCGCTTGGCTAAAGCACTTAGCAATCTGTTTTTTTGTCCAAATATTCAGATCATTAACTTGAGCAACAATGATTTGACCGGAAATGTTATCACACAGATAGCGGATAATTTGAAACACGCAAAACACCTTAAAACACTAAATCTGTCTTTCAACCCCTTGACAGTGGACGAGGCGAAGTACATGTTGAATAAGATGAGACTCCGTCAAGTAAAACTTAATGAATTGCTGATGGATAACATCAACGTAGATACTTTTTTTATTATTTTGATGAACCGTGTCCTTGGCTTAAAATTTAGAAAGGAAGCAGTAATAACGCATGGCTACGTCGTTCCTAAGAAAGAAGGTAGAACACCTGACTTACGACAAATAGTATTGAGAAGAGCCGAGTACCTTTGCACGAAAGGAAAGAAACACAACCGTAAGGATATAGGAATGATACTTCTGCAATTGAACAAGGGGTCCAATGGGGAACCATTATTCGTAAACACGCTCTATCAAGCACTAGTGAATTTGGGTGTTCATCTTAATAGAGACTTAGTAGCCATATTGACAGATGCGTTCCCTGGTCCGAAAGTCGGGAAGATTCACCCCGCCAGTACGAAGGCAATGGCCGAGTATGTGCACCGACTGTGGCCGGACACGAAGCTGCCCACGACCCCGCCTAGCGAGCCTGAGACAGGCAATGATGCAGTTAAGGATACCGAAAAAGAAGGCAAAGGGACAGCTGCGAAAGAAAAAAAGAAAAAGTGAAGACTTGAATGTTCAACATAGCCCATAAAAATTAAAATATCCGCCCAGCCAGGGTGATTTGTACTGAGTGTCTATTGAAATAATTTAGATTATTTTTTTCATAGGTATCTTTAGTTTTTAATTACGTTTTATTTGTTATTGCGTTTTACATAGATTTACTTATTCTTTTATAGTTTTGATTGTATGTGTAATACCAAACAATTAGGCCTTCAGTAGCAAAATGTCCAATTCGCATAATGTCTAATTTGCAAAGTCGCATTATATTCACTTCGCAAAATGCCAGATCCGCAAAATGTCCAATTCTCTAGATGTCCAATTCACAGGTTGTCCAATTCGCAAAATGTCCAATTAGCAAAATGCCCAGTTCCTTAAAAGTTTAAAACAGTGATAAAAATGCCCTTATCTTTAAAATAAAACTACATAGATAGTTGTGATTAGATATTTGCGTTTATTACCAAATAAAATCAACAAATAACAAAAAAATCAAGTCAGATATTAATAAAGCAGACCAGCTTAAAAAAATTATTGGATCACGATTGGGTTTGGGTTTGTAATTCAACCAAAAATAATCAAAAGTCTTTCCAATATTTTCAACATAAGTATTGTCTCTTCTCTTATTCTTTTTAAGGCATCTTACAAGGTCAAGGTTTGAATAACGTAAGACGAAGAAATATTATCTTTGTAAAGAAACTTTTTAGGCTGAACTTGCCTTTTTCTAGGTTTTTCAAAAGTATTTTATACTTCTGCGTTTAGTTGTTGCATACACATAGGTAAGTGTACTGTATTTAAAAAATTGTGTATCATGTATAAAAATGTAAATAAATAAAAAATACTGTTTATTTTAAATTATGAAAATGCACTTTATGGAACTGTTAGCATACTTACATATTTATTCTAAAATAAATAAAAATATATACTATAAATTATTTGTGGAAAATTAATGATAATTATAGTTGGACATTCCGCGAAATGGCAATTTTTGCAAATGAAGGCAATTAGTTACCTATTGTACGTTAACTTGTTATATTTTATTTTAATGAATATATAAATGTGCTAAAAATATAATTTATTTATGAATCTAAATATACATATAGGTGTAAAAATATTAGCTGCAAATACTTTAACGGGTTAATCAGCACATGAAACTTAACAACTTTCCCCAAGGAACATAGGCCTAAATATGAAAAAAAATTTTGGACCTCCCATACAAATTGACTTGGTCGGTCGGTAGTTTTGTATGAGCGGTCCAAAATTTTTTGTCATATTTCGACCTATGTTCATTAGAGGAAGTTGTTCAGTTTCATGGGCTGAATCACCCCTTAAAACATTTGCTGCTAATATTTTACACCCTGTATAAAACGCAAAGGTGATTGACTCATCTATCAACAGCCTAAACTACTGGACCAATCAGGTTGTAATCTGGCATACAGATAGCTACTATGATGTAAGCATCCGTTAAGAAAATGTATTTTCCAAATACAGCCCCTAAGGGGGTAAAACAGGGGATGAAGGTTTGAATGAAAAATGTTATTCCATTGTTATATTTACTTCAACATTGCATTACGGAAGAATTTTAGAAATAATTAGTGACATATTTCAGCATTTCGCAATTATCAACCCCTAAAGAGGAAAAAAGTGATGAAAGTTATGAATTGATGCAAACACTTGGGGCTTGAATCATTCACGCTGCGCGCATTCTTTAGGCATGGTTAGCGTCCACTAAGAGAGAATTTTCAGAAATTCATCCTCTAGCTAAGGGGCTAAAACACGGAAAGAAAGTTTATATCTTTATTACTTTGATAATGATTTGTTTTAACTTACGTGGAAGAACTTTAAAACGGTTCAAGACAGCAAGGGACATGGGACGTAGTGGGAGAAAGAGAGAAACTGGGAGAGAGAGATGGAAGAAGAGAGGGAGTGAAACGGAAGTGGAACGAAACGGAAATGAGGACTGGAGTGGGAGAGGGGGTGGGAGCGGGCAAGAGCTTGATATAGCGAAGGGAAAGTGAGAGGGAAAGCAAGAGTGACAGCGGGAGAGAGAGAGTGAGAGCGAGAGCGAGGTAGGAACAATAATATTTATAACTAGAAAAGTTTTATTAATATCCATTCCGGTTGATTCTATCTGTTATACAAGAAAAAAAATAATTCTTGTTATCATCACAACCTATCCTATGTCACTCAGGATGCTACAAGGATTATTCTCAAACAGTTCCCATTCGAATCTGTTCAGTCATTATCGAGTTACAGTCCTTTAAAGAAACGCACATACATACATGAACCCTAAATCAAAAATCAAAAATGTCAGACGTGGCAATAGCGACCGTATTCTTACGGCCGTTAACGCTCTGCCTACCCCGCAAGGGATAAAGGCGTGATATATGTACGTAGGTATGTATGAACCCTAAAACATTACACTCCTTTTTTTGGTTCGGCAGTCGTGTAAAAAGAGGTACATAGTTTATGAGTTACGTTGTGTTATGAGACTATACCCACGCTGTACGACTAAAGATATTGAAATTCAAAAGCCGAATCGCCTTCTTTCGCAAGACAATACGGATCGGTCGAAACCGGAAAAGTTCGGTAATCCAATAATCCGGAGAGCCGTGGATATCAGCTCGTTATACCACAGAAAGTTACGACGAAACTTCCACTGATAGGCGGGAATCACACTTCACGTCCGTTTTCAACGCATGCGTCTGTCAGACAGGTTGACAACCTGTCACTATAGTGATACAGTACTTATTTGCAACGACCCTCAAATATTGTCAGACGTGGCGATAACGACCGTAATTTTGCGATCGTTATTGCTCTGCCTACCCCGCGAAGGATAAAGGCGTGATTTATGTATGTATGTCAAAACACTTAAGGCGAGGAATCGGTGCTCAAATCACGATTTCAGGGGGTGAGGTGGGGGGAGCCGCCCGCGGTCCCCGCGCTCTGACACATCATCTGGCGCTCGCACACTACGCACTCGCACTTTGTGTGTTTTATGGACATGACCGCAGTCCGACCACCTTTTAAGTATTTTTGAGCTTTATCCCGGGCGTGGAACTTTTACTTCTACTCGTGAATTATTATTATTTTGTGATAATATAACGAAATTAATATGAATGTGGGTAGATGGATGGACGCAGAAGAGGAGGAAGGCCTAAAAAGACCGTAATAGCTAGTTAAAACACACAAATTTAATTACAAAGCATATTAGGATAAGTATTAAGTTCCTTTTATGAACCTGTCCTTGAAACTGAACAACTTTCCCAAGGAATATAGGTCGAAATATGTTTAAAAATCTAGCCGACGCGACTCAGATTCTATAAAGTTAAAAAAAATTGAATAGATTGTACAAAGATTTCAATGATAATAAAAATGGTCCAAAGTCGGAAAATGTGCTAAAAGTTGAGTAAGTACGAAAATACAGTTACATTTACTCTACAATGTACCGTTCTCAAGATATATGCACTTTTAGTTTGCATTCCTTTTCAAAATTCAAAAATGATATTTTACTGAAATTTTGAATGGCGTTTTGCGCTGGAGCCCTCTGTCACGCTTGCTTTTTGATATAGGTAGGTACTTCATTGTTTTTTTTGTTTATGCCGCCGGCTCAAGAGCCAGCATCCGTAGACTTGGGCTGTAGCCCATGAAATACTACAATTTACATCATGTATGTGGAATGATTTGTAAGATGAGACGAACAACTGTAAAATGAAACGAATGGACAACTGAACGATAATTTTTGAACGCTACAACGGAAAAGCAATATAGGTGAGTAAATGAGTATGAAACAGAGAGTGAACAGACACTTTTTAAATACTCAAACTCAAATTATTTATTTAAAGTAGTAAATTTTACATTTAGCTTTTCGATGGTCAAGTATTAACAATTTTAATAATAACAATTTTATGAATCTAGTGTACGATACGATGGTGGGCGAAAAACCCGGGGTTCTCTGTCTAAAATCCGAAAATTAGGTTATTCCTTCTTATTTATTTATTAAACTTTATACACTAAATGTGTACATGGGTAGACTTAATGCCAAATAGGAAAGGCGAGGCTCAAAATATATAACGTCTATGTGAATTTGAATGTACAGCTTCAGTATACCATAAGTATAGTGTTAATGTAACGTGTCACCGGCAGCGGACTCACAAAAGTAAAGCAGAAACCCTCTAAGAGGTATTTACAAGTCTACATGTTTCCCTAGCTCATCTATCATAGAAATATAGATGGCGCGCAACGGGATACTGGGTACTACTATTACTATATTGTTACCACTTTGATGGAAGCGTCAGTATGAACATAAAAGTTCATACCTAGCTCCTAAACCACGCCATCTATTTTCACTTTTATACTACTCCTACATAGAAGGTGCCATATTACCCTAAAAAACTTATAGTTTTATTATGACAGCTGTCACCTTAAATCAAGAATTCGCCAAAAAATACAACTATACCAAAGAAAGTAAAACTACTTAATATCCGAAACGTTTTAAAGTCTTTGAAAGTTCGTGTTCGTGTAGTGTGTGCGTAGTGACATCTCGTGTTTATTCTCATGCCCATTTTCACGCCAATGCAAATTTTAATGCTTATGCTCAATATGCTCATGTTGATTTTATTGTCCATGATTAATACACATGCTCTTTTTCATGGTCATATTCATATGCATGAATTTTTTCAGGCTTTTTCCATTTCATTTAAATGGTCTTAAACATGAACACAGGGGTCATAAATAAAACCGATATTTCAACCCACGAGCCAGACGAGCGGAGTGAGCAGTTGCCAAAAGCGTGACAAAGAGCAACATAAAAAAAATGTAATTGTGTAGAAGCTGGTAAGACTGCTCTCTGCGTAGATTTGTTTGTACGTCTGAATCCCATACCAACCTGACATCGTATGGGTATCACAGACTATTCAGGTGGCAAGATCTTGGCGTACGTAAGTAACATCGTCTTCAGACTTAAAAAATATCACTACTCGCTCCATCCGATGCGTTAAACGCACAAAGAAAAAAATATATTTGCGTGCGCGCACATGATATCTCTGGTCTGTGGTAGAATGACCACCGACTGGGTCTAATTTCGCACCGCTGTGTCGGTTTCTGTAATAAGTTTTTTTTTTTTTTTTTTTAATAGCCTATAATTTAATATTTAATAAGTTATCGGGGGAAAATTGTTCAGATGACCTGTCAAGCAAAGAGTTATCTTGAAAAAAAATTATTAAAAATTACTTGGTACCTACTGTAAAAACGTTACTCATGTTCAGAGTGCACCCTGTAAATATTTAAAGTGAATTACTAGTTATGTATCACTCGTTTCTTATTATAAGTAAAAAGACTTAGTTAGACTTTTGCTTTTCATTATCTTATAGATAAAATATCGTCTATCGTCAAGGCTAGCTGAAGCGACAGCTATGATGAAATTTTTGCTCATCTCGCCAAAAGACGTAACCGACGTAATAATAAGCGCATACTTAAACTACGCCTTCTGGTGTCAGCCATAAAGTATTTTATCAATCAATCTATCCATGTCACAAACGTCATAAGTAAAATGAGCGACGTAATAATTACGAAAAAATATTTGTAAATTTTGTGGGAAATTTTGACACAGTACCGGCGCTGGCAAGAGCCATTTGGGTACTGGTGGGGTAGCGGGCGGTGCGGGATGTCATTGGGAGGTTGGTTTGTCGGCGAGAACCGTTCTAATTTTTGGAAAAAAATGATTTGTTGAATTAAAATCTGTTCATCCACTAAAACCCGATAGTGTTATTTTTAGGGCATTTAAAGAGGAATATTCTACATCAAGAAGTATATCAAAATAGTAGTCCAAGTTACGATAAAATTGGTTTGAAAATATTTTTAATGCTCTTTTTGAGATTTTTTTTACTAAAATATATCAAACCAATCGAGTCATACGATAGTGTTACTACTAGACAATATCTTTGAGTATGTCATATATGGACGCTGTTTAGCATTTATGTACCAACCCACACCCGGAACAAATTAAGCTACGAGCCTTCGAAGTTTTTCAAAGACATTTAGTTTTCCTGCGGTCTCCCTGAACGTAAGCTCATATTATTTAGTATCACCAGGTGCGTCTAAATGTCCTTATCTAAGTAATGTATGTAATTGATGTTTTGAATTAATATTTATTGAAATAAAGACGAAAAACTGTTATTGTGAAATACCAACATCCTACTTTGTAAAAAGCAATTAAGTACTATGTGGCTTACAACATTATTGCTTAATAATTTACAGGGATTTTGAGATGAGAAAAATGTACCATAAATATTTGAAAATCAGCTTTATTATAGTTATGCGATCACCTACCTTAAATTAACTGTTACATCTTAAAGAATAATAAATGATTATTCTTATTTACTGAGATCCATTGAACATTACAAAAAATCAGTCATATTTTGATTAGGTACGTACGTACTTTGCTTATAAAACTAAACTACATATTATTAAACATTTATTTTTAACAAAAAACATAATTAAATATTTATCAAAAATATAACAAAAATGGCTCTTATTTGCTTTTCTCTTTAAAATAAAGCCAACCTTAATATTAAATAAACACCATAAGGGCATGAAGGGTCTTGGTGAAGATGTGCTCACGTCGCAGTAGATGGGTCAGTTGCTACCGGTCACGTTGATTTTCTTGATTTTCAGGGAACTTCCGCCTTGCAAGAGTTGGGACAGTTCATCGTCAGTGCTCTGTGCTTTGGCAAGTGCATCGTAACCTATGGCATTAACTTCGTCAATCCGGGAGAGTGTGTCGGCGACTACGTTATCTTTGCCAGAGATGTAATCGAGATATCTGAATTGGCGTGGAGAACAGTGATCTTTGTTGGTTTTGAAGGCATGAGTTAAGGGCTTGTGATCGGTGTAGATTCTGAATGGACGGGCTTCAAGCATATGACGAAGGTACTGGATGGATTTGTAGATGGCAAGGAGCTCTGGGTCATACGGGCTGTACTTTTTCTGCACCGGTGTCAGTTTGCGGGAGAAAAAGGATAACGGTTGCCATCTTCTTCTTAGCGTGTCGATGGCAGACACTACACCGTCGTAGCCCAGAACTTGGCCACATTAACAGCGCTGGCAGACGCTGTCATAAGGTCGTCCTTTGTGCAGGTGTTGGGGCGCGCCGGACACGATATTAGGTGGTGCATCGTTTGGACTGCACCACACAAACAGCTTACGTTGGCACCCTCCAAGAAGCCCCACTTGGCCATGTTTTCCTTGCTCCGGCCAGTTTGGGTCCGAAGTCTATTCAGGGACTTCCAAACTGGCCAAGGTAATCCATGACCAGGCGGCAAGCTTTCAGCGATAGGGACGAAAGGAGCTGGTAGGGTTACCTTTTCCTGCCAAAGTTTGCACCTCGCTTGTTTGGGGTCGATGCAAAGAGGAGACACGCACTTTACAAAATTATTGCGGCTTTTCAGCCGTTGTGGCACTGGGATGTGGTCGTGTAAAGGGTGCCGTGCATCTGACTCCATCTTTGCTCTTTCAAGGGAGCTAGTCACAGTCCTGCGAACAGCTGGGGGCGCCATACCTGCCAGTGGGTATAGCTGGCTAACCGGGGTCGGTTTCAAGCAACCAGTTATGATCCGGCAAGTCTCATTTAAGGCTGTATCCACTAGCTTTGCATGGGCTGAACGACTCCACACAGGGCTTGCGTACTCACCTGCAGAAAAGGATAACGCCAGCCCAGTAGTTCGCAGAACATGAGGTGTTGCTCCCCATCCACGGTTGCCATGAGTCGTTTTGATATTGTTGCAGTACTCCTCCAATGGCTGAATCTGAAGCATCAGTGACCAGTGCTATTTTCGCGTTGCAGTCCGGGCGTGCAAGCATGGCAGCTTGGCATAAGCCTTCTTTGCATGTCTCAAAGCCGTGTCGCTCTGTTTCTGAGAGGTTAACAGGCTGTGAGTTTTTGCGTGCACCCTTGAGTAGCTCGTTGAGAGGAGCTTGAAGCTTTGCGGAATGTGGAATGAAGCGGTGGTAAAAGTTGAACATTCCGAGGAATCTCCGGAGTTCTCTCACTGTTTTCGGTTCCGGGAAACTCTTGATGGCTTCGACTCTATGCTCTAAGGGTGTGATGCCTTTCTCTGACACGTGGTAGCCTAGGAAAGTTATCTCATTTACGCCAAATTCGCATTTGGCGGCGTTGATCACCATGCCGTATTCGTCAAGGCGTTTAAAAAGACGTAGGTGGGCTTCGTGGGTCTGGCGGTCTGGTGAGAATATGAGGATGTCGTCCAGGTAGCCGTAGCAGAAGTCGAGGCCCCTAGTGACTTCGTCGATGAACCGTTGGAACGTTTGTGCTGCGTTCCGAAGGCCGAAAGTCATCATAGGGAACTCGAAAAGTCCGAAGGGCGTAAAAATGGCGGTCTTCGGGATATCTGGGCCATAGACGGGGATCTGGTTATATGCCTTCACAAGGTCGATCTTGGAAAAGATGGTGGATCTGGCTAAGTTTGCGTTAAAGTCGTGAATGTGTTTGATGGGATATTTGTCGGGTACTGTGCGTGCGTTCAGGCGACGATAATCTCCACATGGTCTCCAGCTGTTGTCCTTCTTTAGTACGAGGTGTAGTGGGGAGGACCACGGGCTATCGGATGGGCGTGCAGTACCGTTTCTTGACCATCTCTTCAAATTCGTGCTTCGCAATGTTCAGCTTGTCCGGAGCCAGGCGTCGTGGTTTGCACGAGACGCGAAAACTCGACTATTTGACAATTTGTACCAAGTATAATACCGGTACCCACGTGCCTACCCATAGGATACCGCTCAGATTTAAATAGGGCCTGACAGTCAAATGTTTAAGTTCTCAAACTATCGTTAACGACGCGTCTGTTCAGCCTCGTCGTTACAGTGTCTAATTCATACCTACTACGACCGAAATTCAAAGCGGGAATTTCTATATGTTTTAATTACTTTGGATTATGGATGCAACCATGGATTATTTATAGTGTAAGCTGGATGTTTTACTCGGAAACAATGGGTGTATAAAGATTATTGATCAATTTCAAACTAAGAATTTGTTATCTCTTTACATCTTATATGAAATAAACATGGTTACCGTACCCACAAACTTTTATAGAGAGATTGTGGGTGCGAACAAGGTTTAACGGTCAATTTTCTTGGGTGTAGGTACTTCTTGTTTCCAAGTACTTACCTTCTTGACGGTGACCATACGGCGTCAGAATTTCGGTCGTAGTGTTGGTTGATGTTGACACATTCACGTTAGAAATACGTAAAGGCAAGCAAATACGCACATAAAAACGATTCTCACTCATAATTTTGTTGGGCCGCCGCCCACGCACTTGCCCTCCCCGGAGATATCTGAATTTTGCACCAATGTACTAAGCCACACTTGCCATTTCGCAACAATGTACTAACCTTGTTATAGTACATTATTGCTTTTTTGAAATTCCCAGATAGTTTTTTGCAATAAGAGTGTATGTGTATAGGACATTATTGCAAAATTAAATAACGGTGACGTGAATTACGCATTAACCATTTTAGGGGATTATCTAATTAATAAAATATATTTTTTTAACATGAGTTATAGATTCTGAAAGCTTATTTTAAGACGCATAGAACTGCATTCATAGTCCAAAATCTCAATTTGTGTGGGTTAGTACACAAATGCTAAACAGCGTCCATATATTTTTGAGGTCTTGTTAGCATCAATGACAGGCTTAAAAACTGAATCGAAAGTAACGCTTTTCATCGGCCTTACTTCATCAGAGCGCCTTAAGTAATTTTTCTGTTTATACTTTCAAACTTTGAATATTTGGAAAAATTATGAATGAAGTCCGTCGTATTTTTTCGAACAATAGTTTTAGGCGTACAAGTTATAAATTTTATTATATGTAATGACCCAGTCCACAACCGAATTGTGCTCGGACCTTTATTTGTGGAGAATAATGAATTCTCGTTATAAGTGTGACGGACGTGGGATTCGTTCGTTGCTATTCCATTATGGCGTTGTATTTTGGTTTTATTATAATTTTTCTTGTTCATTTTAGTGTTTAGTGCATAATTTTGATAGTGCTTTAAAAGTAAAAAACTAGTTTGAAAATAGGAAATTGAAATTAATGCATATATTCGACATTGTGTGCGATGCCGGCTTAGAATAGCATCACCCCACATCCTTCCCGTGGGTGTCGTAAGAGGCGACTAAGGGACTCGAGAGTATTGGTGTATTACAATTTTTAGGCGACAGGCTGACAACCTGTCACTATAGTGATACACATGTTTTCCGAAACAACCTTAGAAAACAATACTCAAAAATGTCAGACGTGGCGATAGCGACCGTATTCTTACTACGGCTGTTAACGCTCTGCCTACCCCGCAAGGGATAAAGGCGTGATATATGTATGTATGTATGTATGTATGTATTCGACATTGTACTATACTAGTGACGAGCGGTCACCACGTGGTGCAATTTTTTTTATCTACTATCAAGTTTCTAAATAAATAAATTGACCGTTCGGCCGAAACATTTTGTATGTGAGGCCGAAAAAGTCCCATACAAAATTACTAACCGACAATTTGCATGGGTGGTCCAAAAAAAGTTCTCATATTTCATCCTATGTTTCTCGGAGAAAGTTGTTTAGTTTCACGGGTTGATATACTCCTTCAAATATTTGCAGATAATATTTTACACCCTATATAATATTGATTACAGCTGAACTTGAGAAGATCCGTTAATCCGGCGGAAACTGGTTCGTAATGCGGATAAAACCGGTCTCAGACTGATATTCTATTGTGTTGCCAACCGCGATTCACTTGTTCTCAATACTGGCTCGATTAATTCTACGGGCTTAAGCACATTTCTGCTACTATTCTCTAATTCTGTTATCTATGTAAGTATGTATACAGGGTGTAAGGGACGGTGTAACGAAAACTTTGTAGGCGTGATCTGATCATGAAACTGAACGACTAATTTCTATATATTTTTTTACACAACCATGTCAGAAGCCTGCTACGTGTAGAAGGCGGTTGAAATGAAAAATTCTGGCACTACGGTTCATCGGGTCGTTGGACGACTCGGTGTCCCACACGAAAAAAAAGGACAATATTTTAGGTTTCGCTCTGATTGTCGGGTTCTGCGAGTACAACGTACCCATTCTGTGAAATGAATGCGTGGAAATGAGGAGAAAATCGCGTTCACGCGTAAGTCTCTGTACACACACATTATGACGAAGTTACGCGTTCGAAGTTTGGCAGCTGATTTTATACAGGGTGTAAAAAAATTGCTGCAAATGTTTTAAGGGGGGACCCAGCCCATGAAACTTTCTCTAAGGGACTTAGGTCGAAATATGAGAAAATATATTGAACGACCGTATGTTTACGATCGTTAACGCTCTGCCCACCCTGCATGTATGAACGTGAGAGCGCAGAACTACGGTCGCGTAAGTTCGGCATAGTGTGTTAAGTCACGGCGTACAGATCAGATCAGAATCAAATTTCAGCTGCTGCGATTCATTCAGTCGCAGTAGATTGTAAGGGCCATATCACAACAGACGTGGGTAATCTTAGAATTATCTCACATTTTGTAATCAAACCTATATTATTGTCGACCGTGTGATGCCGGCTTAGAATAGCATCACCCCACATCCTTCCCGCGGGTGCGGGAAGGATGTGGGGTGGTGTATTACAACTCGAGGGTATTGGTGTATTACAATTTTTAGGCGACAAGCTGACAACCTGTCACTACAGTGAAACACGAATCATCTGCAGGGGCCCTCAATACTTGTCAGATTTGGCCATAACGACCGTAATTTTACGATCGTTAACGCTCTGCCTACCCCGCAAGGAATAAAGGCGTGACGTACAAAAGGATATCCGTGTGTTTTCCCAGACTAAAATTTATTTGGGGTACAAAATCTTGGATTGAATTAATAATCTAATCTTCAAAATCTAAGGGACTCGAAGGCTTCTAGTATATTACAACGTTTGGCGACAGGTTGACTACCTGTCTCTACAGTGATACACGAATCAACTGAAATTTTATTTTGATCATTTGTCTAGGGTTCACTGGGTCGTTGGACGACTCGGTGTCCTACACGAAAAAAAAGAAGTTAGAATAGGTTTTAGTTTATAGAATAATTTATTGCCGTGTGACGCCGGCATAGAATAGCATCACGCCAATTCATCCCGCGGGTGTTGTAAGAGGCAACTAAGGGACTCGCGGGTTCCATGTGTATTAACACGTATTACATTTTTAGGCGACAGGCTGACAACCTGTCACTACAGTGATACACGAATCATCTGAAGGGGCCCTCAATACTTCTTTGACGTGGCGATAGTGACCGTAATTTTTCGATCGTTAACGCTCTGCCTACCCCGCAAGGGATAAAGGCGTGAAGTACAAAAGGATATCCCTGTGTTTTCCCAGACTAAAATTATTTGGGGCACAAAATCTTGGATTGAAATAATAATCTAATCTTCAAAATCTAAGGGACTCAAAGGCTTCCAGTATATTACGTTTGGCGACAGGTTGACAACCTGTCACTACAGTGATACACGAATCAACTGAAATTTTATTTTGATGATTTGTCAGTCGTGGCTATAGCGATTGTAATACGTGGTAATACACATGGAACCCTCGAGTCCCTTAGTTGCCTCTTACAACACCCGCGGGAAGAATTGGAGTAATGCTATTCTATACCGGCATCACACGGTAATAAACTATTCTATAAACTAAAACGTGTTCTAACTGTGGAGACGTTATCTGTAGCTTCCCACGACCCCTGTGGCCTCATCTCTTCTTGTGATTTCCTTCCACAATTTAATATGACCCAACCGCAGTGCACAAAATTGTGATCATAATAAAATTCTTATACCATAAAACCCCTAACAAAAGCCTCCATTTACATGCATTTACACTCTTTGTGCCGACATGTAGTACGTAGGAAATATATTACAAGCAATAAAGGGGCTATATACCCGCCCGGAGGGATTTCGGGTGTACAAAAAAAACTACAACCTGTTTTACGGGTTAGTTACAACTCGGCCCGGAGTCAAGTCGGCTCGAAGACCGCCCTCTCTTCTCTTCTCTTTTCGTGTGGGACACCGAGTCATCTAACGACCCGATGAACCCTAGTGTCAGAATTTTTCATCCGCCTTCTACAAGTAGCAGGCTTCTGACATGGTTGCGTAACGACCGCCGTCTAAGTGATCATAGACAGCAACCGGGACCTACGGGTTAACGTGCCATCCGAAACACGGAACCATCTTACTTACGGACAATCGGGTTGTTCAGCCCGCAATGTCCTAACCAGACTGGGAACAAATTCACAAAATGATAAATATCATCTTTGTGAGTGACCCACCGAGAATCGAACCCGGAACCTTCTGCGTCAAAAGCAGCCGCACTGCCACTGCGCCACATCGGTCGTCAACATGATTTGTTCATTCTCTCCCAGGGACCGTACTGGTAGTCCTATCCGAGGTTTTTGATTGGGATTTACGTTAGGGTTTGCTTGCCATATTCGTATCTCGTCGAAACCCAATCAATAGGCTTTTTATTGAAAGAGTACCCCTATCAGCTTCCATACAAGTTTGATCTCTACAGTGACAAGTATACCGACTATTACCGCACACGCGCCGCGTAGCGTCGGCGCGGCGGTGAGGCGGCGAGACCGCTTGTCAAAGTCTGACAGAAGTAGACCGACACGACTCTCTCCACGCCACTCATGAACACTCCAAAGTTTAAGGTTCGGATTTTAAAGACTGTTGCGTTTTTCAGCAATAATTATTACTTTACTTGGTGCAGTAGTATGTACTGAACGTGTGTCACCATTTTCTTCCTGTTTGTAGGTGATTTCAATAAAATAAAAACCTTAAAAACTGATTTGTCATGTTTCGTTCACTAACTGTACAGTTTGGCACTACAATTGAATAAATAAATGTTCTTTATACTTGGCTTTGCACTTAATAACAAAATGCAAGAGTAACTTGATTAACAGTTAAATTATCTACCAAGTAAGTTTTTACGTGTGATTATAATGATATGACTTTTATATAAGTATATAATAATACTAATACTATATATATAATAATACTTTTTTAAGATGTTCTTTGTATACTAACATTTATGGACCTATGTTGTCTCAATGAATAAAATATATTATTATTATTATTATTATATAAAATTCAAAAATCTTTGCTGATTAATTGCTATATATTATCTTAATTAGCCTACATCATCCAAATGCTGGGCAAATGTAACGTGTGATTATGTGACTTTTTTATATAATTCCAAAATCTTTACTGATTTACTAATTGCTATATGTATTTGAAAGAAATCGTTTCAATTAATATGTTTACACTAGTTTGCCTAACTTACTGTACTGTACTGTATATTTTGTGCCGTTTTCGGGCCGAATTGTGCCCGGGGCCGGGCCGACTTGCAACTAGCCCTGGTTTACTGCCCCGTTTACTTAGTGAAGTACAACGGGATATCCCTGTGTTTTCCCAGAGTAAAATTATTTGAGGTACAATATCTTGGATTTAAATAATAATCTAATCTTCAAAATCTGGGACTTGAAGGCTTCTAGTATATTACAACGTTTGACGACAGGTTGACAACCTGTCAGAACAGTCATACACGAATATGTACACGAATCATCTGAAATTTCATTTCTTCATTAGTCAGACGTGGCTATAGCGACCGTAATTTTACGATCGTTAACGCTCTGCTTACCCCGCCAGGGATAAAGGCGTGATTTATGTATGGGTATTATTGCATAGTTTATTTAGAATTAAGAATGGGTGCCGATAAAACGTGTTATTCTCAAGAAAAACAATTAAAAACGGGTGAAACCGCTGGGCGGGCCGTTAGTTCTTAATAAAACGTTCTCTTTTGTCTTATCTACGTGCGTGCATTACGTACTTTGAGATGAAATCACATTTTGCCTTAGAACATTCACCCTAAGGATATGGCAAAGCTGGGCTTACCCCTCTGCTAGAATAGGCCTGACAGTTCAAATGAGCTACTTTTTAAAACGGTACTTTATTTGAAGAATTACAAGTATGACGTTACGCCGTAAGTATTTGGATGGCGTCAAAACACTTACTTTTATTAATTTTTTTGTTTATTAATTCAAACTTTGAATATTTCGAAAAATTATGAATGAAGTTCGTAGTATTTTTGGACAATAGTTTTTAGCGTACAGCTGTTATATTTTTTTAATGACCCAGGAAACTAGCGAATTCACTCCCCATTTTCGCAGCACGTTATATGAAACTGACAGTTGCCGTTTTGTGTGCGGTTGTCAAGTTGTTGTAAACTTATCGTTGTACATGCCGTACGTGTATACCTAACCTCCCGCAAAAAATTGTCAGAAAAATTTGCTCGGTGATTGACTGTTTACCGCCTCCATATTTTGTATGCTCTAAGCAATTTTGCAGATATATGACAACACGTACGCACAATCTGGAATATCAAATACACAAATTATGCATATTTCTTTTTTTGTGTTTGTTCATTGGACAGGCAAAGGTCTTAAGACCATACAGCCTAGTCTTTAGTATACAAGGTGTAAAAATATTTGCTGTAAATATTTTGAGGGGTGAGTGAACCCATGAAACTGAACAACTTACCCCTAGAAATATAGGTCAAAATATGGGTGAAATTTTTTGACCTCCGATATTAATTGACATGGTCGTTTGGTAATTCTGTATGAGAGGTCCAATATTGTTTTTTCATATTTCGACCTATGTTCCTTGTGGAAAGTTGTTCAGTTTCATGGGCTGGTTCAGCCCTTATAATATATTTGAAGCAATTTTTTTACACCTTGTATGCATATATATTTGACGCCATTCAAACAACAACGACATGAAGATTGGTCGTGGAATCTCAAATAGTTTGAATACGACATGAAATATTTTTCGTACCACTTATCATTATTATTTTATTAACTACTTATTTAGTAAACATAACATGCGGTTAACAGAAAATCTAAAGTACTAACATTTTAATACCAATAATTCATCATAATAACACAATCAAAAATAGTTAGTTGTGATTATCTTGAGGGGTGATTCTGCCCATGAAACGAAACAACTTTTACAAGGAACATAGTCGAAATATGAAAGTAATTTTTGGACCCCCCATAAAAATTTATTTATATGGAAGGACTATTTTTGTTTTCGTATTACGACCTGTGTTCCTTGAGGAAAGTTGTTCAGTTTGATAGACTTTCCATTTACGCACGTTTGTATAATACATGAACTATTCCGTACTATTTCCATCCAAACATATTATATTTCCTTGACACGACGAAATCCCGTAGCCGCTTCGTAGCCGTTGGCGCTACGAGTGCTACGAGCGTGTGCCGTAGCGCGTGCTACGAGTCAGCTACGGTTCGTACGTGTTCTTAGAGGGGTGCTAAAGTTGTGTTAGATAGAACAGAACGAAAGGTGATATGATAAAAGCGACAAAACAAAAAAGTTAGCAATTTTTTTGCATTAAGAAAAAAAATGTGCCTGCCATACAAAAGGTGCCAGCAGCGTAACTTTGTATGGGAGATCCAATTTCTTACTTTGAAAAAGTATTTCTGATGTATAAGTGGTTCAGTTTTAAGAGTAGAACACATCCTTAAACCTCAGTTTATTTTGTACTACTTTACTTTTTCATATACGGGTGTAAAAAAATTGCTACAAATTTTATAAGGGGCGAACCAGCCCACGAAACTGAACAACTTTCTACAAGAAACATAGACCAAAATATTAAAAACAATTTCGGACCTCCCATACAAAATTAGCAACCGACCAAGTTACTTTGTATGGGAGGTCCAAAAGCTTTTGTCATATTTCGACCTATGTTTCTTAGGGAAAGTTGTTCAATTTCATGGGCTGATTCACTCCATAAAATATTTGCAGCTAATATTTTTACACCGGGTTTTATTTCTCGATGACCTTGTAAAAACGCCATAAAAATCGCGAGTCGTATTCAATAAATACGACTGAGCACGTTTGAGTCATATTCTGCATCTTTTCCTCTTTCAAGTTACGAAGGAATTTTAATTAAACTCATATTAAATGCGTTACTTGGAGCGTGATGGAAAAAAGTGGGTTCGTAATGCTGTATTGATCTTAGAATAGCATCACCCGATTTCTTTCCCGTGGGTATTGTAAAAGCCGACTAAGGGACTCGAGGGTTTCATGTGTATTGCAATTTTAGGCGAGAGGATGACAACCTGCCACTATAATAAACAATACACTACTTATCTGAAGCGACCCTCAAACAGACGTGGCGATCACGGCTAGAACATTACGGTCGTTAACGCTCTGCCTACCCCGCGGAAATAAAGGCGTGATGTGTGTGTGTGTGTGTGTGTGTGTGTGTGTGTGTATATAAAAAACATCCAGACTCAGGCACATGTATATTTGTGTCCACATGTACTTAACAAATATTTGTGTCCGGTGGGGATCGAACCCACGATCTTCGGCGTAGAAGGTAGGGGAGCTACCTCAGCTGGGAATAAAACACGGTACCTATGCTCTCACTCTCTTTTTCTGCCCATAGGAGTCGTAAGAGGCGACTAAGGGATGAAATCAGGGAATGGGCAGGAGCGTTCCATGTGAATATTACCTACAATATCTTGTACTGCGCTCGCCAATCCGCCTGCCAAGCGTGATGAGTATTGTAATACCCCCAATCTGGGGGAGGCCCATGTCCAGCAGTGGACTGTAGTGGACGTAAAAGAAGAACTAACATAACATATATCACGCCATTATCCCTTGCGGGGTAGGCAGAGCGTTAACGGCCGTAAAAATAAGGCCACTATCGCCACGTCTGACATTTTTGAGGATTGTTTTCCAAGGTTGTTTCAGAAAACATGTGTATCACTATAGTGACAGGTTGTCAGCCTGTCGCCTAAAAATTGTAATACACCAATACTCTCGAGTCCCTTAGTCGCCTTTTACGACACCCGCGGGAAGGATATGGGGTGATGCTATTCTAAGCCGGAATCACACGGCATAGCCGGAATCACACGGCATTAGAAGAAGAAGACATCATTATAGTCCATTGTAGTCCGTCCTTGTGAAACCTCATACATTTTACACCACATTCATACTTCTAAAGGTATTGGCGAGGCTCTCATACATATACCAATATCTACGAAATATCTGGAATAATAAAACCAAGGAATGGAATAAAACTGTGAATTTTCCACTTCCACGTATGCAATATGGCCGATACGAGTATGAATGTTTTTAATAAAACGTGTATGACCAATGCGACCAAATGCAACTCTTTTGAAAACTTTCTCTTTTTACCTTTTCTCTCTGCAGATTTCATGAGTTGCATACAGAAAAGGGTTCGAATCTTTTACGAAAAAGCTGCATTTAGCCGTGTTTTGCCGTCTTAGCCGTATGATGCTGGCTTAGATTAACATCACCCCACGTCCTTCCCGCGGGTGTCGTAAGAACGACTAAGGGACTCGAGAGTATTGGTGTATTACAATTTTAGACGACAGGCTGACAACCTGTCACTATAGTGATACACGTTTTCTGAAGCAACCTTAGAAAAAAATCTACAAAAATGTCAGACGTGGCGATAGTGGCCGTATTCTTACGGCCGCTAACGCTCTGCCTACTCCGCAAGGGATAAATGCGTGTTATAATGTATGTATGTATGTAATAAAACGTGTATGACCCAACGCGACCAAATGCAACTCTTTTGAAAACTTTCTCTTTGTACCTTTTCTCTCTACAGGTTTCATGAGTTGCATACAGAATAAGGTTCGAATCTTTTAAGAAAAAAAGAAAGGTAAATGTAGAAAAAATACTGGACTTACATCGGATTAACATAAGTTAGCACTTTTGCAGATACGAGTAAATAAATGATTCTAAGGCGGATTGCACACTTGACGCACGGCGGAGCGCAAACATATCGCAGCGGTTTGTCAGATCCATACTAGAAACGTCACTCCCAATACTAAAAAAGTCTGACGCAGGAGGTTCCGGGTTCGATTCTCGGTGGGTCACTCACAAAACTGATATTTATCACATTGTGTTTTTTTTTCCAGTCTGGTTATGACATTGCGGGCTGAACCACCCGATAGTCCGTAAGAAAGATGGTTTCGTGTTTCGGATGGCACGTTAAGCCACTTGACTTAATCGTCACTTAGACGGCGGTCGTTACACAACCATGTCAGAAGCCTGCTAGTTGTAGAAGGCGGTTGAAAACTTCTGACACTAAGGTTCATCGAATCGTTGGGTAACTTGGCCCCACACGAAAAATAAATAACAGATTTTTGGAAACGTGTGGTCAGAAAAATTTTTGACGGTTCCTGACATATGTTCCTAGGCGAAAGTTGTTCAGTTTCATGGAATGAATGCATCCCATCAGTACTCGGGGGGCTGTCTCTAATACTCTGTATGTATATGGTGTTGAAACATGGACGCTGACGAAGGAAACCACGCGCAAAATGAAAATTGCTCAAAGAGCCATGGAGCGTTCCTTGCTACGCATCACAAGTCAAGACACTGAACTAGAGTCGTCGAAGTCAGAGAACCAACAATTTAGTACAATTATTTATTTAATAAAATATAACTAAATTAATGTAAAGAACATGAACTATAAGCAAAATAAGTAAATCTATGAAACATCCTTAGTTAATTACTACTAACTAGTTAATCTTTAGTTAAGAACTAGGAAATCAAAGGAAATAAACTAAATTACTCACTGGACATCAATCTGAGTACATATTTAGATTGTTGTAGGAGGGGTTGAACTTTCATAAATTCAACTTTACTGTTTCTTTACGAATCTATCCTTAACTGCACTTTTGCCTGTCCCTCTCGATGGGCTGTCAGGGAGTTTCAGAACCGGCCACTATCGGTTCACGTACTCCACTACTGCCTTCATATCTCAAGGATAAATCTTCCCAGTTTATGGGCCAGGGAACGCATCTTTTAAAGCTTCGACTACATCTCTCTCTGAGCTACTAAATTCTTAGAGCGCGTTTCCGAACATTGACTCTCCTTTTCACGACTTGATGAATTGCAGAAGTATCATTCCTATATTCTTATGCTTCTTTTTATTTCTCCTCGTGCAAAGGTCATCGGCACTCTCCAATACAATTTCTCGGAAGTCAGGTAATTTACCTTCATTCTTAGGAATTCACTGCTCTCTTCCTGTATTTTAAGCCAAGAACACGGTCCTTCAAAAACACAGAATACATATCTACGTTAATTCTTTCCATTAGCAATTTATTAAGTTTCATTTGACGCATTGTCATTTTATTCAACACGTACTTCTCCTGGTCTACTTTGCAATTTGTTTAAGTAAGCAATCTTACTTTCCGAGATAATTGCAATTTTTACATGACCCTAATTCATCGCTCTCCAGTGTAAATTATTCAAATAAATACTTTTTAGAAATCAACCTGGGTGGGCAGATATTTAGGTTATTTTGAACATTCAAGTCTTTACTTTTCCTTTTTCTTTTCTTTCTTTCCTTCGGCTTCGCTCCCTTTGCCTTCTTTTTCCTTGGGGTGTTCCGTGGTCGCGGGGAGCTTCGTGTCCGGCCACAGTCGGTGCACATACTCGGCCATGGCCTTCGTACTGGCGGGCTGAATCTTCCCGACTTTCGGGCCAGGGAACGCATCTGTAAATACGTTTATTAAGTCTCTGTCAAGATGGTGAACTCCCAAATTCATCAATGCTTGCTGGAGCGTGTTTACGAATAATGGTTCTCCTTTGGATCCCTTGTTCAATTGCAGAAGTACCTGTCCTATATCCTTAGCGTCCTTTTTCTTTCCTTTCGTGCAAAGGTACGCGGCTCTTCTCAATACTAATTGTCGTAAGTCAGGTGTTTTACCCTCTTTCTCAGGAACGACGTAGCCATGCGTTATTACTGCTTTCTTCCTAAATTTTAAGCCAAGAACATATTCCTTCAAAATCATAAAATAAGTATCTACGCTGATGTTATCCATTAGCAATTCAATAAGTTTCACTCGACGAACTGTCATCTCATGCAATACGTAATTCGCCTCGGCTATTGTCAAGGGGTTGAAAGACAGGTCTAGTGTTTTAAGGCGCTTTGCGTATTTCAAACTATCCGCTATCTCTATGATAACATCTCCAGTCAAATTATTGTTGCTCAAGTTAATGATCTGTATATTTGGACAAAAAAACAGATTGCTAAGTGCGCTAGCAAACCGATCTGTTAAAGAATTCCAGGAAAAATTTATTTCCACGAAAGATTCACTCTCTTTGAATCGACTTAACAAAGTTTCTACAGGTTTTGGTATCGTGAAACTGTTAAACGACAAATCTATATGGGTGATGGTGTTGAAGCTCTCTAGAGCATCAGCTAGATTTTTTGCTGTCAGTGAGGTCAAGTCATTATAACTAAGACCAATATCTACAACATTTGAACCTTTGCATAATACTTTACACAGGTGTTCTATTCCAGCATCGGTCAAACAATTTTTACTAACATTCAACTTGCGAAGTGTTACGTTCATTAGAAAGTTGTTCACAAGATACATCATGCCATCCGGCCCCATACGACACCCAGTAAAGTCGAGCTCAGTGATTGTGACATTGTCGCGCAGCATGTCCCCGAAATGGTAACAACCGTCGATACTTATAAAATTCGATGTGAAGTCAATTGATTGTACGATTCCATTTTTCTTCAAAGCCATCGCCATTGGTCTCCATCCATAGGGGCTTATCCCGTAGTAGCTCATATTCATGTGACTGTTTAAAAGTTGTTTATGGAAGAGCCTAGAGAACGGTTCCTTCATTTCTTTGCACAATGCTTTGTACAGGTCTTGCCCATCGTCCGGGTATATAATTTCTTGTGGCTGCTCCAATAAAGCATCTTCGATACCAGGGTCTGTTGTTGGTGGGTATATGTGGAAAGGATGTTCAAATATAGAGCTGTCCTTAATAGGGATGTATTTTGCACATATTTCTTCAGAAGGAGGTACGTACAACCCCTCCTCAAATAATTGACGTTTTTGATTGTATTGTGGACCTCGTAAAAAGCAAAGGTAAGAGGACCATTCTTCAATGGGTGGTTCAATAGACAATTCGCTTGATTCTGATTTATTGAACAATACTTCAATGTCTTTTTCGCTCGTGGATTTTATTTCATCGTCAGACATTTTGAAGTTATAAGTGATTTGGCCTACGGATTTTACAATGTTTCAAAGGTCTCAAGAAAATAAATGAGATTCGATTAGTTTTTTTACTTCCTCCGATTTCTTGAACATTTGAGTTGAGTTTTAAATTTTTGGTGATTCTCAATTCAATTAAACTTTTTCAAGGTATGGCTTCAGTCTACAGGGATAATTCTGCCAGTGACAAAGCGGGGAAATATACGGGTTCCTAAAACCTAGGAATATTTCTGGCTATGGGGCCATAGATTGATGAATTAAAGATATCTTAGCAGAGTAAACATGTATTTTATTATAACATCAAACGATTCACAGCCATGAGCAGGTCATAGAACACAGATTATAGCAAAGACAATAGACATTAAGGATGTAGTAGAAACAATAACAATAAGAGCAAATAACCGAATAGTGATGGCCCAATTTATCTAGTACACAAAAACTATCTTGCATAGCCAAACAAGCGTTATCTAGCAAGGGGTTACAATTTCAGTTTTGTGTGTTTCTATAAATTTTAGTGTAAGAATAAAGGGAGGATCAGGGTAAGAGAGGATAAAACTCATGTTGACTGGGAGAGGAACAGTAGGGGGAAGAACATTATGAAGTAAGAAGTATCGAAAAGTCAAAGAAAATATGGTCAATTGTACCTTCTGCAGGCCACATTCGCACAGCGAAAGATCCCGTACCCATATTTTTGCTAGAAAGGAAGCACTACAATTATGTCCAAGTATCAAGCTGATTACGGTTGACGGCGAAAATTTTGAGAATTCACGATGTTAAAAAAACCAAGGTTTTGAGAGAATTTTGGACTGTTATCCACCGTAACTTTTCACGGCACACATCGATCCACTCCTCCGGCCATTTGGCCATCAAGTCGCTTTTAGCTATAAAGGTGAGATCCTGTGAGAAGCAATTTAGGTAAGTCTCCGTACCGTAATAAATAGACCATTTAGCGTATCAGTCTGCCTGCTTCAGCGATGCCAGAGTGACCAGTGCCACGTTTTTCGAAACTACAGGCTACAAGTCTACAGGTGAAATTCGATGTACATTGCCTTGTGGGTCAAAAGTCCTGGTTTTATTATGTCCCATCGGCTACGCAATGTAGATCGAGTTTCACCTGTAGAATTGTAGCCTATAGTTTCGTTGCATGAGGCACAGGGATCCATGCGAGAACTACTTTAATGTTTCAAGAGAAAAAATTGTATAAAAGCTCTCTGGATTTGAGATTGATTGGACACGTCTTGAACGGAGGGGGAATTTCTGGATGTCTTCAAGGCAGCTGCGGTAGTCAGTGAGAATGATTTATTGAGTTTGTGGAATTCAACAAGAGAAATAGCTACTACATATAGAGCAATGGCTTCGTCCGAGAATACTGAAGATTTAAAGGAGCATGGTGATTCTCGTGTTGTTCTCGTGCACCAATAATACAAATACCACTCTTTGAGAAATAAAAATGTGATACAAATAGGCAGGTACTGTTATAAAGTACAGAGTATTATACCTGCTGGGCTATCTGAGAGTAAGTCTATGATCTAAGTACAAATACTGTTTTAATCTGTGGTTCTGTTTGCTGGGCTCTTTGAGCAACACGGTCTTCCGTCTCGTTATCGGGACGGGAGGCAGTGTTGCTCGAAGGCTAGGCTCAACAGGCTGGGCTCATGCTGAGCTCACCGTAGACAGAGAAAACCAGTATATTATAAGGACTATTAGTCTGTGGGGCTCACATGGGTGTCCAGTTCAGTTTCTTATTTAGTGGCGTTTCCATTGTGATTTTGCCAGTGTCGAGTTGATTGCTAAAGATCTAATCTAGCCACTGACATCAATAAACTCCCCTTAGAGCAGTGCTACTAGTAACAAATTTCAAGAAGGGAATCTTATCCACAAAAGAGAAAGGAGGTTTTGAGTTTTAACCACACAATGGGAAAGATTTTAGCAGAAAGTTCACTCGGGCCTCGAGCTCATTTGAGCATTTTTTTAAAGATAATTATCTTTCCAAATATTATTAAGTATCTACCTACACACACCGTATCACGCCTATGTCCCTGGCGGGGTAGGCAGAGCACTAACGACCGTAATATTACAAATATTTTAAGGTCGTTTTAGATAAGTCGTGTATCACTATAGTGACAGGTTGTCAGCCTATCGCCTAAAATTGCAATACACATGAAACCCTCGAGTCCCTTAGTCGGTTTCTACGACACCCGCGGGAAAGAAATGGGGTGATGCTATTAAGTATCTAAAAACTATAAAATATGTGTAAAAATGTATGCTACTAGCGGGTGCCCGCGGCTCCGCCCGCGTGGAAGTTGGTTTCGGTATCGAAGTAACCGTGTAACTAAATTGCGACAAGAAAGGAATCCTTGTTCCAGACCCACTTCACCTATAACGCAACATTTATTTATTTATTTACCATTTATTGTACACAAGAAATTTTACAGGACGAAACATAAATAAAATGGACACAACAGGAACTGCTTATCTCTAAAAAAGAAATTTCTTACAGCAGACCTACAGGAGAGAAATTGCATTTGGCGAAAGGCGGATAAGACGTGCACAATAACTATGAATACGGGATGATTTATATTTACAGATAATAACAGGCAATACATACGAAATATAACTAAAATATTACATACAACTACAAATATATATAACAATAAATATATATTATATATAAAGTACATACTAAATATCATACGTATAAATATATACTGGTTAATTTGGAAGAGAAAGATAGTGTTCCTTAACTCGCTTCTTAAAAACATTGATAGAGGGACTATCACGTACAGCATGTGGGAGGGAGTTCCATAACCTGGCTGCGTGGACCGTAAAGGAAAACGAGTAAAAGTCGGTCTTACGATGAGGAATAGATAGCAATAAATAAAATTACTCAGCTTGATGAGAACAGCTAGGCCATTAAATTAGTCGCCTTCCGAATACCTTCACTTAAAGAAGTAGGAATAATAAATAGCACACGCACCAGACTATACTGGGTTTATTGGGTGGGTTATATTGGGTAGGTATAAGAGGCGACCGAGGGATTAACCCGACCCAAGACCGGTCCTGGAGAAGGACAACTCCACACTACTCGTAAACCTGGAACAGGGTCTCCGTCAAGCGCGTGTGATTGAGGCCTATCTACAGACTCCTGGAACCGACCTGATTCCGCACGTATCGTCGTTCATATGAAGTCAGCCAGGGAGACAGAGAGGGTGGCGCAGGTCCTGGGCAACCCAACCATAGTTGCGTCCCAGGCAACGCAGCGTCTGTGGTCTTGTCTCAGAAACTGATTAAATCGTCTGTCATAGACGTATGAGGCCAAAGATGATGAGATGATATTGGGTGAAGTGGTTCCAACTAGTGGAGCTACTTTTAGGTTTAGCCGCGCTCTACTCGTATTTCGTGTACGTACCCTAAAGGTCTTTACGCCCAACGTACTTGTAGGCACTCAGTTGAAGAGGCAGCCGCGCAACTCCTGTATAGTTTAAATAAATAAAACTGAAAATACTTCAAGGTGTGAAATCAGCCCATGAACAATTTTCTCCAAGGCGATTCAAGTATGAGAATGAAATTTGGACTCAGTCAGTTTAATTTTGTATAAGAGATACATTCTTTTTTATATTTTGTATTTCTCAGAGAGAGTTGTTTTTCATGAGCTAGTTAAACAATACAAATTGTTTTAGCAATATTAATCGAATCGTTGGACGACTCGGTATCCCACTCGAGGAAGCATTATTTCCCACAACTCGTATTATCGTTTATAATATTTACTCGTATTTTCGGCCACTTAACCGGAAATACGAGTGAAGAGCGAAACAGGAAATCAATATTATTAGATTGAGAATGGAATGGAATAATGGAATTTATCGGGGCGACGGTTCAGAGCTATTAACCGACTCTCGAACGGCTGGTTTTTGGTTTCTGGTTCTCGAACGGCTACACAACAGATTTTGATGCAGGTTTTTTTAATAGATAGAGTGATTCAAGAGGAAGGTTTTTATGTTTATTAAATGCCGGGTAAACATCTTATTCCCACGTAAAGACGAGTTGCAGCGGGCGCAGTCGCTGGGTGGCCCACTAGTACTTAACAAAATTTAACTTGATACCTGTCACGTCTGTCAGTTTTGGGCAAATGCTATTTAAGGTCCATATTCTTTTGTGTACTTCTCTTTTAGTATGGATCTGTCAAGCATCACAGATATCAAGCTATATTTTATAAATTACTGGGTTGTCAGTTTCTTGTAAGTCTCAAGTTGTGCCAATCATCTATCAAGTTTAGTGCCTAATATAAAGGAACCATTACCCTATGGAAAATCACTACTAAACTCTTACAGAATTCGCACAAGCGCCGTCTGCTAGGAACAAAAAGACAGAAATAAAAAAACACATGCTGATAACAACAGTTACTGGTATCAGCACATCACTAAGATTTTCAAAAAACTGGCAACATAGTAATGTAAATTTTCTCTATCAATAAAAAACAGACTATAGATCGGACAATAGGCTTGTTTCCTGACAGGTCAAATGAGCTACTTTTTAAAACTATCTAAAACGGTATTTTGTATGAAGAATTAGAAGTATGACGTCACGCCCTGAGTATTTGGATGGCTTCAAAACACTTGCTTTTATATTATTCTTCTGTTTATTAATTCAAACTTTGAATATTTCGAAAAATGATGAGTGGAGTCCGTAGTATTTTTGGACAATAGCTTTAAGCGTACAACTGTTATATTTTTTTAATGACCCAGAAAACTAGCCAATGCTACTCGTTATTGCACCATTAAAAGTAAAGTCCTACCAAGTATAATCCAGCTTAACAAGGCGGATTTGACAGCTGAAATGACAAGCACGACGCGCCGTAATAAAGAAAGCGTGTTGAGGATTTGAAGAGGGTAGTGGATGTGACGTGATGAGATGATGAGAGTACCAATTTATTTTTATACCTACTTACACATACATACTTACACATATCATGCCTTTATCCCTTGCGGGGTAGGTTATGATGTGATACATCTATGTGGACCCATCGTTGTTGTGGACTTTACACTTTCAGAAATTGAGCTCGTGACGATATCCTAAATCTTTTTGGTATTTATAGTTCTTTAATAGACCGGATTAATGTTTTTTCATTACTTACGAGAACAACAACAAGATAATTGGATAAACCCCTACCTTGCCCTGGCATAGCCTCTGACCTTTGAGAAGCTTTGTAACAACTTTGTACTTTAAAAGAGACGAAAGAAAGGTTAGGTAGATAAGCTTCATTTGGCCAGTTATGATGTGAGACCGCGACTTCGATTTTCTGTATGATTGTAGACAAAATTATTCACTTGTTTGAAAAAATTCAATACGATTTGACACTTGTGAAGTCTTCTTGCCCGCGGGATAAGTCTCTATACGTCACCGCTAGGTTAGTATTATGTTCCTTGCTCTATACTGAGCGCGTCATAAAGGGGTATGTGGTGATTTCATGACAGCCACTTTCAGTTGAATAGGGATGTGATTGCGAATGCAAATGCGCATTTGACGTGTTACCTGTCAAAATTAAGCGATGATTCAGAACGTTCAGAACTGGTGTGACGTTCACCAGAAAAACAACGGAGTTCTCGAACAAACTTTTATTGATTCACCTCACTATAAGAATATTCGCTGTTTAAGATCGCTAGTCACAAAGAGTTTACGGAATTATCTCGATCGATACACTGGGCACGTCCGAACTGGGCGATCGCAAGTTATCGAATGAGCCAAGAGCCAACTGATAAAATCAAAGTTGGCGAACCGGAAGGCGACACTTCAGTGTTGCCATTTGAGATACACCTTTTACTACTAAAACTAGGATTGTTATTCGATAAATTGTAACAGCTCGGCCATCCGATAAACAACGAGTGCCTTCGTTGTGAATTATTATTAAAGTAACATTAATAAACATCGTTACAATACTAATAGTCGTATAAAGTTAATTTGAAGGAAACGCAATTGTTTAAAAATAATCAAACTTAAATATATCACCTAGGTATCATGAACTGTTTACATGCTTATATTCCTTTAATAGCATAATAATAATACTTTGTTGAAATTCGACTTGAACCTAAACTTAAAAAAAATACAATGTACATAAATATAATTCAATTAGTAATTTTATCTTAAATCATCTATTAACAATATTAACAACTTTCAAATATAATGATCATTATTTAATGAAATATTTACAAGGTACTAGACTTAACAATTTACTAAAATAAATAAAATTGTTAAATACAACATTACATAAACTTATATATTTAATGACTTAGCAATAGGTTATACTTTTTTGAATTATTTTAAATTCTGTCTGATTCTATTGCTTATTTTAGTTGAGTATACTTCATTAAACTTACAAGAATATACTGTCTATTCAATCACAAAGGTACTTCACTCCCATTAATAAATTACTTATAAATACATTTTCAATCATGAATAACAATAATTTGAAAATAGAGGTATGTTTAGTAGGTACACAAATCTCTTTTATAGGTACTCGTACCAATTTCTCTATCTATATATAGCAATCTCTATAAATTATCACTGATTGTGCTAATCAATACACAAATCTCTTACCGGACTGTAATATTGTTTCTCCTTGGGCGGTACATCATTGTACCCGGCATACCCACAATATACAATCCGTATTCAGTGCCCGTGCCTACACCATGTGAGAATCATTTCGCACACGGTGCAACCACTGGGACTTGAAATCTCTTACCGGACTGTAATATTGCTTCTCCTTGGGCGGCACATCATTGTGCCCGGCATGCCCACAATATACAATCCGTATTACGTGCCCGTGTTTACACCCTGTGAGAATTATTTCGCACATGGTGTAACCACTGGGACTTCAATCGCATCATTTCATTATTTTACTTACATATTCATTAGGTCACTTAGCATCGAGATGAATCGGTTATACATGAACGGGTGAGAAGTTTCCTCCAATCATCAGAACTAATTAGAATAAGTTTGTTATTATTCAGCACTACTATCATCAGAGTTACTGTCTTTGTCACTATCAGACTGAGCCGTACCGAAACTGAGCCATGGGTATATTTTATCAGCGGCTATGATAGCTTCGTAACGCCTACCTTTGCGCGACAGCGGAGTATCTTGTACCAAGTAACGATCGTTAGGCAAAACTTTTAATATTCTATATGGCCCCTGCAATTTCGGTTCTAATTTTCTAGACTGCCCGTTGCCAGATGCAATAGCTCTCATGATCCGAACTAGATCACCTTCTTTATACTGGTGAGCAGGCTGCTTACGATTATCGTATCTTTCTTTACTAATTTCGTTTTGCTTTTGCATCAGACAACCAGCATCAGCTCTGATACTGTCAAGGTTACCATCAACCACGCCATCACCTACGTCTGCAATAACATCACTTAAAATCCCTTGCGATGGGTTAGTTACTCTACGACCAAATAGTAATTCCGTGGGTGTCTTTTTAGTAACAGCATGCATGGAGGTGTTAATCCCTAGTTGAATATCTGGAAGGTACTGATCCCAAGTCCTTGGATCTTTGCCATGAGTCATGGCGCCCAGTGATGCCAAAATGGTCCTATTCGATCTCTCGACCTGGCCGTTGGCGCGGGGTGTCGCAACGGCATTGAGAATGTGCTTTATTCCGTGTGCTTGAGTGAAAGTCTTAAATTTATTACTTGTAAAGCAGCTACCCCTATCAGTGATTAAACGCGTTGGAGTTCCAAAAAGCCCTATGTGGTGCTTAATAACCTTTATAGTCTCAGACGTTTTTGTACTTTTTACTCCGGTTAAAATCACAAACTTGGTAAACGCATCAATTAGAACCAAAATGTAAGTATTCTTTTTTTTACTTTTGTTGAAGGGACCTAAATGATCTGCATGGAGGGTATGGAAGGGGATTTCTACTTTATCTATAGGATGTAGAAGCCCTTGCTGACCTGAGGTAGGCATTTTGTGATGTGCGCACTCCAAACACGATCTGACATATTTTTTTATGAAGGATCTCATTTTGGGAAACCAGTAGAGCGCACGAATGCGTTCTAAGGTCTTGTCTAAGCCAAAATGCCCCACATCATCATGATTGGCCTTCGCTATCTGCCATCGGGAACCTCTGGGTACTACCCACCTCAGTGTATCCTCAGCCACCACTCTAAAAACTCTGCCGTTTTTCAATTTGAAATTTTTACAAATATCTACTATATTTACAGATTCTGGGTCTGAAAGTATCTCCCTAATACGGCGAACTTCGTCATCAGAGGATTGTACCGTGGCTATCCAGTCTTCTTCGGTGACACTAAGCACGTCAATCACATGTGGGGTATCGGGCTGTGAGTCATACGGGCCGCGGCTCAACGCGTCAACGTGAGCCATCTTTTCGCCAGGCCGGTATTCAAACTCACAGTCAAACTCCTGCAACTGCACCCACCACCTGGCAATTCTCGGAATTAAATCTCTTTTTGTCAGAGTGGTGCGCAACGAGTTGCAGTCTGTTACAATTTTAAAGCGGATGCCCAGTAGATACACCCTGAACTTATTAAGGGACGCAATAACGGCTAGTGTCCCCAGCTCGAAAGAGTGGAGCTTTTGTTCATCTATCGAGGTTTGGCGGCTATAATATGCAACAACTCTCCAAAGACCTTCTTTGTCTTTCTGAAGGAGGATACCTGCGATACCTATTTTAGATGCGTCCGTATGTAGCTGCGTCTCTAGATTTCTGTCGTACAATGCTAGAATAGGTCGACTGACTAACATCTCTTTTATTTCAGTAAATGCTGCATGTTCCTCTTTGCCCCACTTCCACGCTGTATTCTTCTTCAAGAGACCCGTCAGAGGCTTCACAATTATAGCAAAACCCTTGACGAACCTCCTGAAGAAGCTCGCCAAGCCCAGGAATCGCCGAACTTCGTGTTGATTTGAAGGAGTGGGGAATTTGGAGACCGCATCGGTTTTGTGGGAACCAGGTTTAATACCCTCGCCACTTATTTCAAAGCCTAGAAAATCTATTTTATCGTACATAAATTTACACTTCTTTAATTTGAGTGTCAAACCCCCCTCCTTCAGTAGTGTCAAAACCTCGTCTAACCTGAGCATAGCTTCCTCATAAGAACGCGCCGGGATCAACACGTCGTCCATGTAGACTATTACATAGCTTACTTTGGCTTTGTTTAAGATCTTGTGCATGGCCCGCTGAAATACGGAAGGTGCGTTTGCTAAACCGAACGGCATTCTGGTGTATTCATATTGGCCGTCCGGTGTAACAAACGCAGTCTTCTCTTGAGACGCCTCCGCAATTGGGATCTGATAATATCCCGAGGCGAGATCAAGGGAGATGAAAATACTGTTGCCGGCCAGCTCATCAAGTAGGTCCTCGACTCTGGGAAGCGGGTAGTGATCGCGTTTCGTCCTATTATTTAGGGCTCTGTAGTCTACACAGAGACGTTTCTCCCCACTCTTCTTCTTGACGATTACAATTGGGCTGGCATAAGGTGAGGAAGATTCCTTTATTATGCCACAATCTAACATTTCTAAGATCATACGTCGGACATCCTCACGTTCGGAATGAGAAAGCCTGTACGGCCTGTATGCAACAGGGTTACAGTCATTTAGTTGTATGTCCATTTCGGTAACTGTGGTAAAACCGAGATCCTTCAAGCAAGTGGAAAAACATTCTTTATATTTAAGTAGCAAATTGATTAATTGTTGTGTTTGTCCTGGCGTTAACTGTGTCCCTATATCGGGTTCAAATGCGTCATCGCTTTCAATTGAATTAATGCTGAATGTATGCTTAACATTTGTAAAAAAGATACTACGGGTTATTAATTGATCATTGTTAAAAAGCAGATCGTTAGGACTTAGATTATGAATAATAATATGTCCCTTATTATCACACATTTCGTACTCCCCGGGCAACAAATAGTACTCTGCACCCTCTTTACCCCGAATGCCACCATCAACGTATACTTTTCCAGAGAAAACCGTTTTGGAACACACAGATATGGGTTTTATTTCACCGGGTTTAACAACATCATTCATACTACAGACAAGATGGACCTTAGTGTGATCATCTGTAAGAAACTGCAATTTATTGGCAGTTTTAAGAATCTTCAAATGAGGGCGTTCAGTAAACGTATGCCCTAGAAGTACCGGATAATTAATCAGATTGTCATTAACAATCAATGCTTCAACATCGACCTCAGTAATGCCCTGAACTTCGACGGTAACTCGCGTAATACCTATCGGTTGATATGGTATATTTCCAAGCCCTTTCAAAAACGGTAAGTTGTCACTAGACTCCCATGTAATTCCTAACTCCAAAGCATTAGATAAGCGAATCAATGTGCATTCACTGCCTAGATCGACGTGACACTGGACCATACCACCATTGATTAATATAGGAAATATATATATACTAGAAGTAGGTTCGCTGGAAACATTCATGACTGTTTTATCCTTGTCATTTTTTTGCAAAGTGTCAGACTTGGTACATGCGTTAGCTAAGTGCCCCAACAGATTACAACGGGTGCATTTCATTAAAGGTTTGTTGCACCTGAAACTGGGGTGACCAGTTTCATTACAGTTAAAACACCTGATACTACCACCTTCGGTTTTGCCAGTTCCGTTGTGTCTGTTAAGTCCCTTAGACTGGGTGTTAGTAACAGCGCGCTTGTCTTTATCCTTAATAGTCTTGTCCGTCTCCCTAGCCACGCCGGGTTTAATAGTTTTGAAGAATTTCAATAATTGCTCGGGCTCGGTAAATTGTGCAGCTTGTGCTCCTAGCCTAATACCCCTATCCTCTATCCCATAAATCAAGCAGTCAACTGCTTCTCTGCCATATAACTTACACCGATTTAATAGATTTATTTTAGAATAGTAGTATAACTCTGGTGATTCGCCAAAACGTAGTTTCTTAGCCAACATTTCAGTCAGTAACTCCCCGTAATTTTGAGTGGATGGAAAGGATTCTATTAATTTGGCTTTCCACTCTTCCCAGGTATACAATAAAGTTGGCAAACTCTGATACCAAGTTTTGGCGACTCCTACTAGCTTAGGCAGGGCAAAGTGAACTACTTGTTTATCCGTCCATTCGTATATTTGCCTACACTCCTCTACCTTTGATAGCCAGACTTCGATATTTTGTTCTCGCACCATCGGGTCAAACTCAGGAATTACATTATTAAGGGAATTAGATGGAAACCTCTCACTCGTACCTGGCTTTAAGGATTTAAGTGCATCTATAAATAAATTCAAAACCGAATCAGCTCTACTGCCACTGTCATGTCTACTTCTCTTTGTCTCGCGACCGTCGTTGCTCGAAATGCTACGCCTGTCTGCACTGTTGCTGCTCCGCCGGCGCTTACGACCCCGATCACTTACATGTTCGTCGTTATCGAGGCGGCTGCCTCGTCGATTGCGCTGGGGACTGCGGTGGTAGCTGCGTCGTTCACCACGGCGTTCACTGTGGCAGTCCAAATCCCGCCTGCTCTGGCGCTCGCTGGGCCTGCGTTCCCTAACCGGCAGTCTGCGCGGCAAGGAAGGCGTGTACCGGCTGAGACTGCTCCGCTCGCGAGGTCTCTCAGAGCGGCGTTCCAAATCCCGCCTGCTAACGCGGCTGCTACCCTCATTCCTTGAGGGAGAGCGCAGCCTTCGAGCAGAATCATTGCCTCTTTCCGTCGTCCAGGTTCTTTATCCCGCTTCTGAAGCTGTGACGTTCACCAGAAAAACAACGGAGTTCTCGAACAAACTTTTATTGATTCACCTCACTATAAGAATATTCGCTGTTTAAGATCGCTAGTCACAAAGAGTTTACGGAATTATCTCGATCGATACACTGGGCACGTCCGAACTGGGCGATCGCAAGTTATCGAATGAGCCAAGAGCCAACTGATAAAATCAAAGTTGGCGAACCGGAAGGCGACACTTCAGTGTTGCCATTTGAGATACACCTTTTACTACTAAAACTAGGATTGTTATTCGATAAATTGTAACACTGGGTGGCGTAGATGGGAAGTGCGCTCTGTACTTTCGCCATTTAAATTATTAAATTAAACGCTAAATACTTGAAGTTACATACATACATATATCACGCCTTCATCCCTTGCGGGGTAGGCAGAGCGTTAACAGCCGTAAGAATACGGTCGCTATCGTCACGTCTGACATTTTTGAGGATTGTTTTCCAAGATTGTTTCAGAAAACATGTGTATCACTATAGTGACAGGTTGTCAGCCTGTCGCCTAAAAATTGTAATACACCAATACTTTCGAGTCCGTTAGTCGCCTCTTACGACACCCACGGGGAGGATGGTGCACGTGGGGTGACGCTATTCTAAGCCGGCATCACACGGAATAAAGTTGTACTTACGTGCATTATGTACTTTAGACGTACAATACATGGTACAAAAATCACCAGACGTCGAGGCTTAGATGCGTATCACATGATTAAACAAATAGTAGATATAATTATATCAAGTAGAAATATTATTTAGTACAGTTTTGCACGTGAAACTGAACAACTCTCCTCAACGAACAAGGACAAAAATATGACTGCCCTTCAACGGTCTGTCAGATCCATACTAGAAACGTCAATCCCCATAATAAAACGCAGCGAGGATGTAACTGTTACCCTTGATTCGATGAAGAAGTATGGATCTGACAGATCGCTGCTTTATTTAAGCGCTGTGTTGTGCGGTAAGTGTGAAAAACGCCTTATATAGTAAGTAGCAAGGTCCTAAAAATTTTGAGGAATTTTTATGTTGGGGAAATGTTGTTCTGTCTCACGAGTTGAACTCATCCTGAACTTAAAATAAACCTATAAATGCTGTGTGATGCCGGCTTAGAATAGCATCGCCCCATTTCTACCCGCAGGTGTTGTAAGAGACAACTAAGGGACTAGAGGGCTTCATGTGTATTACAACTTTAGGCGACAGGTTAACAACCTGTCACTACAGTGATACACGAATCATCTGAAAAGGTCCTCAATACTTATCAGACGTGGCGATAACGACCGGTATTTTACGATCGTTAACGCTCTGCCTACCTGCGCAAGGGATATAGGCGTGATTTGTGTGTGTGTGTGCGTGTGTGTGTGTGTGTGTGTGTGTGTGTGTGTGTGTGTGTGTGTGTGTGTGTGTGTGTGTGTGTGAGTGTATGTGTGTGTGTGTGTGTGTGTGTGTGTGTGTAGGTATGTCTTTACGACAACTCGTACGAGTAGCGTCATGGCAATATTTGCATTACGTACGAGTACGTGAATCCTTCGCAAAGGGTTGTCGTATTTACTCTCTAGACTCGCGATTACTTTTACACGTCTAATGTATGTATTAAACCGGGAAAATATTCATAATTTACTTGTATGTAACGTGTTCCGGTCTTACAATTCGTGAGACCCGAATTCGATCCCCACCATGTACCAATGTGTTTTTACCTACTCATGTACATTTACCGACTGCTCATACGGTGAAGGAAAAACATCATGTTGAAACCCACATTTACATATCTCATGCTCTGAAAGTAGGTCATACTGTCAAAAAACACGACCTGTAAGTTCAACTTACAGGCGAGGTTTTAAAACTAAGCCTGTAAGTAATTTTAAATATGGAACTGGAAAAAGAACCAATAGAATCGCGGCAATTAAAAAGTTAATAGTAGATTACGTACTGAGGTATGTAAGCTATCAATAACAACCGAGGTTTTTTAACGCCCGAGCGGAGCGAGGGCGGTACCTTTCCGAGGTTGTTATTGATGTTGCATCCGTGGTACGTATACTGCTTTACATATCGAATGAAAAGTGAGTAAAATAAAGTGATAAATATAAGAAAACGATCCATAAATGATGATTGTATCGTCTGCTATTCAAATTGCACCACTAAACTTTTTTTTCTATGATTGAAAAATATTGAATTAATATGAAAGAAAAGTATCCTAACATAAAGTAGACATTTTTCTGATCGTAGGGATATTAGTAAGTTTTACTTTTGTCATTGTAATATTGAGTAATAATTCGAGAAACTCATTTATTGAGGTTATAAAAATACAGATTAAAAATATAATTCCTGCGTTCAAGCAACACAATTCGTAGCGGCCAGTTCGAAATTTAAAATCGTATACAACTAATTGGATGCAACTCCTTTTAAAAAGAAGAAGAAATTGATTTTAACTTTTTAATTGCCGCGATTCTATTGGTTCTTTTTCTAGTTCCATATTTAAAATTACTTACAGGCTTAGTTTTAAAACCTCGCCTGTAAGTTGAACTTACAGGTCGTGTTTTTTGTCAGTAATGACCTACTTTCAGAGCATGAGATATGTAAAATCAATTTCTTCTTATTTTTAATAGGAGCTGCATCAAAATTTTTAAATTTCGAACTGGCTGCTATGAATTGTGTTGCTTGAACGCAGGAATTATATTTTTAATCTGTATTTTTATAACCTCAACAAATGAGTTTGTCGAATTATTACTCAATATTACAATAACAAAAGTAAAAATGACTAATATCCCTACGATCAGAAAAATGTCTACTTTATGTTAGGATACTTTTCTTTCATATTAATTCAATATTTTTCAATCATAGAAAAAAAAGTTCAGTAGTGCAATTTTAATACCAGATACAATCATCTTTTATGGATCGTTTTCTTGTATTTATCGCTTTATTTTACTCACTTTTCATTCGATATGTAAAGCAGTATACGTACCACGGATCTAACATCAATAACAACCTCGGAAAGGTACCGGTTAAAAAACCTCGGTTGTTATTGATTGGTTACATACCTAAGTACGTAATCTACTATTAAATCCTTTGGGTTGCAGAGGTCAGGTGGCAGGTGCTCTGTGTAAAAACTTCGTTACATGTCAAATCCCCTAGGCTAGGTAGCCGACTCCGACAGAGAACGGGATAAGGCAAGGAGTATGATGGTGTAACGTGTCCCGATGTTTCAACAAAGTTGCATGTGTTATGACGCTGGTTACAAGGCCAGAGACTTCGTAAAAAAACATACAACCGTAAAAGATAAATAACATCCAGGGGAATACGCTGCAACGTTCCCTGGTAATGAAATATCTTGCACTGCACTCGCCAATCCGCTTGCCAAGCGTGGTGAGTATGGCAAGGCGCGGCCTTTGTCCAACAGTGGACTGTTGTAGCTGTTATTGTTAAACTTGTCAGTTCAGCTAAGAAGATCACTACATAAAGGATGTACGAGACGGTGTAACGAAAACTATGACCATGAAACTGAACAACTTTTTCTATGGGCATGTTGGTAAACGTAAAAAAAAATTCCACCTTCCATATACAATTCCCGATCAGCTGACTGACTTTATATGGAAACGCGAAAAAATTTTTTTGATTCCCATAGAAATAGTTGTTCAGTTTCATGGTCTGATCACGCCTGCAAAGTTTTCGTTACACCGTCTCTTACACCTTGTATAGCCTGATTTTTTGAAAAGGCAACATTGTTATTGACATACCGCTCAAATGTCATATATTTTCATAGAGAGACACATAATAATTCTGCCAATTCGGGATCCTTTCTTTAAAAAACCAGGTTTTAAAACACTTTTTGCTAAACAGTTCTATCTAGACTAGACTATAGACTGATTACTATAATCCAGCTTAATCCTGATGGACTGAGATTAAAATCAGCTCTGTCTGAGCCTGAAGGAAAAATACGGGGATGTTGTAAAATAAGATTATAAACGATATATTTCCGAATGTTAATGAGAGTATAAAAAATATTTATAAGGGTTGGAGTGGCCCAATTTCCAGCAGAAAAACTTTTTTTTGTAGTTTAGTACCCATAACCGAAAACAATACTTAGGCTCGATTTATAAACCGCACTCAACTCTGAGATCGATCTTGAGTGCGAGTTGAGATGCCGTTAGAATTGACTGACATTTGTCAAAATCGCTCTTGAGATCGATCTCAGAATGAGTGTTATTTATAGATACGGACCCTAGATTTTTTTACTTTCTTCCGTTCATCGTTTAAAGCGACGTGATGCCAGTGGAAACTGGGTCCCCAGCGAATCTGTTCGGCTCTGCTTCACAGGAACGTTTTTGCCAGCTCATGTACATGTCGACAGACTGCGTATCAAGGTTGACCCTTACGTATTTCCAGTTACCCAGTGCTCCAGGTGTTGGAAACTGGGTCATTCTCAGTCTAGATGCAGATCGGACAAGACTATTTGCCCTAAGTGTGGTGGTAGACATGTTAATTGCGAGACCAAAATATTCGTATGCGTCAACTGTAAAGGCAACCACATTTCCCTGAGCAGGGCCTGTCCAGTATATTTAAGAGAAAAGAAAATTCGAGAACTTATGGCCGATTTCAACGTCACATATAGGATGGCTAGTAATATGTATGTTCCAAGTTCTCCTCTCCAAAAGAGTCTCCCCAAGAGTTCTTTTATACAGCCTACTCCTATTCTACCGCCTACACCAGTCGGTATCACCACGTCCAACTCGTTTTCACCTCTAATAGAAGAAACGGGTGAGAGGAAAACGTCTTATGCAGAAGTGGTACGGGTTAAGGCCGATATTCATTCAACTCGTCCAACTAGACCTCAGCAGAGACGGTCTGAGGATAACGCGGTCGACTCGTCATATTATGAAAGAAGACCAGTCCGTGAAGTGAACCTTCCAAAAAGACCAGCCTGTGAAGCGAACCCTCCAAGAAAACCAGCCCGTGTAGTGAACTCTCATTTGAACTCGGATTCTGATTCCAGTGACGTTCATGTCGAAAGTGGAAAACGGGTTACTTTTACAGAACTTTTAAGTAGGTTGAAAGACATAATTTTTATGAAACATGCTTCTTTCCAGGTAAAAACTCGCTTGTTTATACAAAGTTGTTTGGAGTGGCTTTTTCTGCTCGCGGTAGATAATATGTCAGACTGGCCTATTTTGAAACTGTTCTTGGACTATTTTGATGGATAAGGGCCCTAATGCAGTTAATTTGAATATATTTCAGTGGAACTCACACAGTTTAAGGCCAAAACTAGTAACATTTGAAAATTTACTTTTACAGGAAAAGATCCACATTGCGTCTGTGTGTGAAACTTGGTTAGAGTCAGAAAGCAACCTTAAGGTTAACAACTATCTTATTTATCGTAATGATCGTGATGATTCATATGGTGGTGTTGCTCTTTTCGTCCATAAGTCCATTAAATCTCAACTGAGATACGTTAATGCCAGTAACTCTCATTTTCAATTACTTCATATTAAGCTTTTTAACTGTACAGATATCGAAGACTTAATTTCTTTTTATTGCCCTCCTTCAGTTTCTACTAGTGCGACGGACTGGGAACATCTATTAAGCTTAGCTACTCAAAAGACTTTGATTATTGGTGATTTTAATGGACACCACTCAACCTGGTCTGGTAAAACAGATCACAGAGGCCTTCAAATATTCGATTCTTTGCAGGATAGTCAATTTGTAACTTTAAATGATGGAACCCCCACGAGGACGAAATTGGTTAATGGTGTTTTACATAAATATTCACCTGATATTTGTATGGCATCATCTGATATTGCGTTAAAGTTCACATTTAAGGTATTAAATGAAACATTAGGCAGTGACCATAATGTGCTTAAACTCTCTGCGTCCATGAAATGCTTATTCCCTGTTACGTGTAAAAGAAACTTTAAGAAAGCTGATTGGCATGGTTATAGGACTTTACTCAAGGACCTATTTGATAACTCTTCTGCTTTGGATGGCAATAACATTCAGAATGTTTACAATACTTTTGTGGACTTCCTCTATATTTCAGCGGAGTTGTATATCCCTTATGTGATTATAAACCCGAATCCTTGTGTGAAGTTTTCTCCCAAACCTTATTGGAACGTGTCTTTGTCAGAAGCAGTAGCAGTTCGCAGGTTAGCTCTAACTCAATTTCGTCGCAACCCGACTCCTAGAAATTACGATATCTTAAAGGACAAAATCCATGCCTCACAAAATCTTATACGAAAGGCCAGGAACGTTGGTTTCCAAACTTTTTGCTCATCAGTGGATCACTTGACCAGCCCCGGAGAAGTGTGGCAAAAAATGAGATGGGTGAAAGGATACAGAGCCCCGAACGTTCATATTGATGAGACAATGGCTAAAAAGTTACTTCATAATCTTACACCTGATTATACTTGCCCTGATTGCCCAATCTTGTATTCTTACGATGATGATCTGAGTCTTCCAATTAGCATGGCCGAACTAGAAAATTGTATACCCAAGAAAAACACATCGCCTGGTTGTGACGATATTTCATATTCAATGTTACAATATCTTCCGAAAAATGCTAAAACAGTTCTTCTGTGGCTTTTCAACCGGATTTATGCTTCTGGGTGTATCCCAGAACAATGGAGAGAAATAATCGTTGTCCCCATTCCCAGACCAGGTCGAGATCAAACTTCTGTAACGTCTCTTCGACCAATTGCCATGATATCGTGTATTTGTAAAGTATTTCATAATATTCTTAATCGTAGACTGGAATGGTTTTGCGAGAAAAACAGATTATTTTCTGCTAGAACAACAGGATTTAGAAAGTCTTTCTCTTGTCACGACAATTTATCTGCTTTAGTCTTGAAAATTTTGATGGGTTTCACGGAAAGCAGGGCTACGGTTGCTTGTTTTATTGATATCAACAATGCCTATAACAATGTAGATGTATCTCGTTTGATTACAGTTTTAGATAACATTGGAGTTGGACCAAAATTTTGCTTGTATTTATGGAATTTTTTGAAGCTCAGACATTTGAAAATTAAAACTGATACTTTTGAATCCACTAGAAGCACAAATTTAGGATTAGCCCAAGGTGACCCTTTGTCACCTTTACTATTTAACATTTTGACGAGGGAAATTTGTTGTGACATAAACAACGTTTATGTGTCTCAATATGCTGATGATTTTGTTTTATATTCATCGTGTGACAATATAGCTGATAGTTTAAAGGAATTACAGGCTGCACTAAACATTTCAATTACGTATTTATCAGAAGCAGGTCTCGAAATTTCTAGTTCTAAAACAAAGGTGTGTATTTTTAAAAGAGGATTTCGTAGAGAAGACTCAGTAATTTTAAAAGTCAATGGCATGTCTTTGGAAGTGGTGGATTCAATAAAGTATCTTGGAGTGTGGCTGGACCGATCCTTGAGGTGGACTAAGCATTTGAATGAGTTGAAAGCTAAAATCTTGAAATTTCTGAATATACTAAAAATTTTAAAAGGCCCTGGATGGGGGGTACATCCCATACATTTGAGACGGTTATATTTGACATTAATACGGAGTAGGATTGACTACGGAAGCTTCTTATATGATTTAAGTAGTAAAACTAACCTAGACAAAATTGATAAATTGCAAAATCAAAGCTTGAGAATAGTGGGCGGATTTATTAAATCTACTCCCATACATGTCATGGAAAACGAACTTTGTGTTCCACCCCTATTCGTCAGAAGGCATTATCTAGCTGCTAAGTACTGGCTTAAGTGCAAATCCGTATATAACAATGAAATTATTAAATTACTAGAATATTTTAACGATCAATGCAGTCAACGTACTTACTGGCGACGTAAACCTTTGCCTTTACTTTATCAAGTTCACCAATACTTGAAAGATATTCGCATTCATCAGAGTTTAGAGATGGAAATGTTCTCACTAGATACATGGGTTAGCAGTGTGGATCTTTCTGAATGCGTTAAAGATAACTTAGTTATGATAGATAAAAGTAAGCACCAATATAATTCACTGGATTTACGTTCCTTATGCCAATCATCTATTAAAAACAACTATGATAACTGCTATAAAATCTTCACTGATGGCTCCAAAGTAAAAAATGAATTAGGGGCAGCTTTTTTTGATCCCCAAAATTCTGTAAACTGTAAGTTCAAAATAAACTCCAGTATATCTGTAATGCACGTCGAGATGATAGCAATTCTAGAAGCCCTCTCGTATATTCAGTCAATTGACCAGGAAAGATTTGTAATTTTTTCTGACGCCAAAAGTGCATTGCAACACATTGCTCGTTGTACCTCGAGTTTTCGAGGTCACCCGATAGCGTATTTGATACTGAAGTCTATTTTGAGCTTAATTAAGTCAAACAAACAAGTTATTTTACAATGGGTGCCTGCTCATATTGGTATTTTGGGAAACGAAAAGGCTGATCTATTGGCAAAGCAAGCTACTGATGATGGCATTATCCTAGACGAACTATCGTATTTTTCTGAAGTTTTGTTCATTGCCAGAAGTCGTTGTACAGAATACTGGAGTGAATACTTTAACGAAAGATCACTTACTAAGGGCATTTGGTATAAGACTATCCAACCGGTTCTGTGCAAAGCCCCATGGTTTGACGGTATAGATATGAGTAGGCATGACATTGTTTCATTATGTAGGTTGCGCTCTGGACATATTCCATTGAACAGTTTCGGTTATCTTATGAAGAAAGTTGTTTCTCCAATTTGTAGTGAGTGTGACATAATTGAAGATGTTCAACATGTTTTAATGGAGTGTATACGGGGCGAGGCAGAACGCCTACACTTCTTTAGTATAACTAATTATATTTGTGAAATTGGCTTATGTAATTCTATTTTAGCTTACCCTGCTTCACAAGAAGCTATTTGTTTACTTAAAATTTTTAAGGCAGTTGTTAAACGTAGGTTAAGTTGATTTGTATCTCATTGTAAGAACTATGGGGGTGGCATTTTCAAATTGAAAAAACCCTCTTTACAATAAATAAAGATATAAAAAAAAAAAAAAAGACCCTAGATTTTTATGGTAGTCGTGGTATACTTATACAAATTGAGTAGGTACAATTTACTATTATGAAAGTTCTTACAAATATTGTAATTCTTTTCTTAATTAAAATTTCTTGAAGTTCTTACAAATTTCATAATACACTATCATATAGTTGTAGGGTTTCATGAGTTTAACTCACCCTAAAAATATGTGCGCTAATTCATGAATTTGAACCTGTTTTAATAAGAAACAGTTCGGGAATAAGGAAACAAAAAGTCGTGGTGTTTGTCCAAAATTAAATCAAATCCTTAAGGGTTCAAGTCATAGTGGTCTTTCATATCGTGTACAAGACCATTATTTCTGTGTTGAACCCTTATAGGGACTGGTTGATAACAGTTACGCAACGCTGTTGTTCCAAAATCCTTGGAACTTTCTTGTTGACCTGTTGAATGGTTGAATGTCAAACGGATACATTGTTTCCTCTCATCTGTTGATGTTTTCCGCTTAATTGAAACTTTGACAACAAAGAAACCTATTGATTTATTTTATTTATTATTTAATATGGACTTCTACCCATTTAGGGTAATTCTGCCAGTGTCAGTTGTAAAGATTGCAGCGCAGCTGCGCCAGGTGGCATCTCCTGCAGGGTGATAGTGTCATCCACAGGATCCGAGGGCCTCATCTTGATGCCATCCGGAAATGTGGAGAAAACTCTTCAACTTCAATTCTTGATTTCATATTTGCAATAAGGGCACTTTACTGACTAAAATGCTATCCAAAATAATCACTGAGCGTTGAAATAATACAAGGTGTAAAAATGCCCATGAAACTGAAAACTTCCCCTAAGAAACATAGGTCGAAATATGAAAAAAAATTCTAGACCTCCCATACAAAATTACTGAATGACCAAGTATGGGAGCACCAAAATTTTTTTTTCATATTTTGACCTATGTTCCTTGGGGAAAGTTGTTCAGCTTCATGGACTGGTTCACCCCTTAAAATATTTGCAGCACATTTTTTCCATCCTGTACAAAATAAAAAATTCAATTTGGAGAGACGTCTATCATTGACGGATGAAACAAAAGAACAAAAAATCTTTTGACATGTAGTGCTACATTGACAGATGAAACAAGCAACGAAACCTACTTTGACGAATCCGCACCTGACGGACGACGGTGTAAAAGATATAGGGATAGGTAGGTATATTGCATCTACCATAATAAGTGTAACAGGGACACATGCGAACGCAAGTTTCTGCGTCATTGTTGGTTTTTAGTTTAAGGAATTTCAAATTTCCTTGCATAATAATATGAAAGACGCATACATTACGGATGCGCTAAATATGCGCAGTGTTGCCCGTGATGTGAGATCCAGCTTTCTGACAAAATCTTTATCGTTCAACCTAATCTACACCTTCATGATTTTCAGTGACGAAATAAGTATTTCTGTATTAGTCTTATATTAGCACCGATCCATATTTTGTTTCTTTATATTTCCATTTAATTTTTCCTTTATTACCTAAAATAGCTATCATTCATCATTCTCCTTGCCTTATCCTAATATAGTCGGCTACTGAACCTAGGGGATTTGACGTGGAACCAAGTTTTTACACAGAGCGACTGCCATCTAACCTCCTCTCTGCACCCCGAAGTCTAACCTGGCTCGAATCCTAGGGCAAATCAACTGACGTAGAATTTGTTTTTAATGCAAAAAGCAAGTATTTTTTTAAATATTTCACTTTGTGAAGTGAATTCCCATGTTCTCCTTTGCCTCTATAATTCACGTCACTCTCTCCCAGATTTGTGCAAAGTGTCACCAACATAACCTTTTCCCGCTAAAAGTGAGATTTACTTTTCCTAGAGGGCGGGAAATGAACTTGACCTCCGCACCTGACGGCGGAAGTGACGTCACATTTGTTATCCTGTGTGACTCGCCGAAAACGACTGTCAACCCAAAGAAACACATTTATTTCAATTAACCAACAACATTGGATTAAGAAATTACAATGACAAAAAGAAAAACAAATTGCGGCGTGGCGTTTTAAAATAGCATCGCCCCAATTCCATCTGTGGGTGTTCATCAAAGGAATCGGCAGCGGCGTTCCCTGTGCACTGCGCTCGCTAATCCGCCTGCAAACCCTCAACCCCGCTTTTACATGTCCAGCAGTGGACTTTTATAGCTGTTATGAAATAAAAATAGCAGTCATATTGCATCTTCGACTATGTTTAATATGAATGATTGAAGCGATTAATCTAATTCGTTTTAGATTGACCGCTCCGAATTCTAAATTTAAACCATCAATCGGTTTATCGCGCTATTTTATTTACCTATTTTCCTTGTGTTGAGTGATTTATGAAACGACGTAAGTATACTGCCAAAAATAAGTATGGTTCGATGACAGCTGAAAAAACACTGGTAGGGACAAAAGTGTAAGGTCTAATTAGGAACGTGTAAGAAAAAATTATAATAGGTAGTATGGTAGTAGGTAGGTACCTCGGTTATATGCGTACCTACCTATAAATAGTAGATCGTAAATAGTAAACGACCAAACAATCTGTATAGGCTAGGTACGTACATAGGTACAAATTCTTCGTTTTTCAAAAATGTGACCGCCAAAAAATACAAAAAAACTTACCTTTGTGTTAACTTCTTGAACAACCGACAGAAACTCCAAAACAGCAGAGGGAACCCACTTGGTATTCACACAACTCACGATGCAGGCCTACATTTATTAACTTTCTATCACTTTAAAACGAAACATTATTTATTTACTTTTAAATTCCAAAATTTCTGAACGGAACTCGCGTGTACAGAGTTCCGAATTGGTTCGAAATTCGAATTTGGCGCGTGCGGACCGCGATTTTCCCGCGCAACGAGCAAAGCGACGCTGGTTGTAGCGCGCGCTCGACTGAGCCCCGCTGACTAAGCCCGCTGAGGACTGTTTGCAGGCTGTGCGAGGATGAGGATGCGACCGACGCTACGACAACCACTTTCTGAGTGTATTGCAGCATTCTCTAACGTTCGTTCACTGCTGGTTTATTTCCCAACGTCGACTACAAATGCTTGACTGGACAGCAATGAATGTTGAATTGTACCGACATGTGGCGTACGGTAATTGTAAAGCATTGAGATACAGAGGGAGTGGATAATAAATAGGTACTGAAATTGTAACCATTCAAAGGTAAATGAGGCTTAAGGTTTTATACTCGTCCTTATACTATTTATGGATATAGAGCCTTTTTTGTGGTAAAAATAAGTTAGATAGACATGTGTTGAATGCATGTTAAGTAAACCATTTTTCAATTTTTTGTAAAGAACATTTCTATTTCTAAACGCAAATATAAGGGGGACGTGCCTTTATGATCGAATAATTGTATTTATTTATATAAGCACAAAATAGTGTAGGTATACAGGGTGTAAGGGACGGAGTAACGAAAACAAACCATGAAACTGAGCAATTTTTTGTATGGGGCGTATGTTGGGAAATGAAAAATTTTTTCGACCTTACATAAAATCCCGATCAGCTGAGTGACTTTGTATGGGAACTCAAAAAAAAAATTTTGTTTCCCAACATAGCCCCCATAGAAAAAGTTGTTCAGTTTCATGGTCTGACCACGCCTGCAAAGTTTACGTTACACCGCCTCTTACACCCCGTATAGTCACAAATAGGGTATCCAATCTCGGTATACCGAGATCTCGAAATACCGAGATCCCGCATCATTTTGTGATCCCGCACAGTGCGGGATTACGAGTGCGGGATCCGCGGGATTTGCGGTATTAGCAAGCAGCATAGAATAGCAACAAAAATGTTAATTTCCTACTTATAATTCTTTTCTTATTTTTAATAAATAGTTGATTTCAATTTAATAAAGTTCGTGTTATTATTTTTAACGTATAACTACCTAACTAATTACCATTACACTATACTTAGGCACGGCACGTATTTATGATTCGCTCTTAACTCTGAGATCGATCTTGAGTACGAGTTTGAGATGTCGTTTAGTACTGGCTGACGTTGTCAATGTCGCACTTGAGATCGGTCTTAGACTTGAGAGCGATTTATAAAATACAAGCCTTAACATTTAAAAGCAGCTCAGTTTGCAGGGCTTAGTTTGTAGGGTTATACTTGCGGGATCCCGCAAATGCCGAGATCCCGCGGGATTGAAATCTTCGATCCCGCAAATACCGAGATCGGAAAAAACCCTACCCTAGTCACAAAATGTAAGAAATATCTAAACTTTAAAAAATAATCATTTTCCCAGATATGGAATCAGTGATACACTGTCTCAAATTTTGGCTTATCAGCGCGTTGCCAGATCACTGAGCCGCAGAAGCCTGACGAATGGAAGCTACTGAGTACTGAGTGACCTTTAGCCTTTAGCTCACTGCAAAAAGCTAGCTAGCATTGCTAGCGTCTTCCTGGAAAACAGATGCATGAATCCCAACAATGTTTCTGAGAATCGAAGATTCGATTTTTGATCACCTTGCCCAAGGCAAAGAGAATATGCATACATACATATAAGGTGTAAAAATATTAGCTCCAAAAATTTTATGGGGTGAACCAGTCCATGAAACTGAACAACTTTCCCCAAGGAACATAGATCAAAATATGAACAAAAATATGGCCCAGCGTACAAACAAATTGACTTGGTTGGTCGGTGCATTTTGTATGGGGGGTGGTCAATTTTTTTTTCATATTTTGACCTATGTACCTTGCGAAAAATTGTTCAGTTTCATGGACTGGTTCACCCCTTCAAATATTTGCAGCAATTTTTTTTACACCATGTATATCACGCCTTTATCCCTTTCAGGGTAGGCAGAAGCTAACGGCCGCAAAAATACGGTCGCTATCGCCATGTCTGACAATTATGTTGAGGGCCGTTTCAGATAATTCATGTATCTATATAGTGACAGGTTGTCAGGCTGTCGCCTAAAATTGTAATTCACATGAAACCCTCAAATCCCTTAGTTGCCTCTTTCGACACCCGCGGAAAAGAAATGGGGTGATGCTTTTCTAAGCCGGCATCACATGGCAAAGAAATGGGGTGCTATGTTAAGAAAATATTTGACATTTTATAAAACATGCTCATAAAAAACACCTTTATTCTTTTTTTATTGCTTTGTCGTAAATGGCCTACCGACCTACCAAAACTGTTTTAGCAGACGACGCCCGCCTGGCCTCGACTCCGCGTCGTTAGGCGCCCATGCAAGGAGCAATACAATTGATATTGCCCACTCGTTTTAGGCGCTGTATTAATTGACAATAGGCTCGCACGCGATACGACAGCCTGGCTGGACAGACCGGCGTTCGAAGTTTAAAATGAATTTGAAATATGAATCCAACCAGGATTCATTCATACTATATTTTAACAATATGCTTAGGCGGAGCGCACACTTAACGCAGGACGTAGCGCTAAAACATCGCAGCGCTCTGTCAGATTCATACTAGAAATATCAGTGCAGCGCTATCGCAGCGTCGTCCTTCGACTCCGGTTTTAGTATGGGGACTGACGTTTCTAGTATGGATCTGACAGACTACTGCGATATTTTAGCGCTCCGTCGTGCGTTAAGTGTGCGATCCGACTTACAAAGAAACGATCTGCAGCCTGCTAGACAGGGCAGACAGGCGTTCTTTATTTGAAATTCAAATTAATTTTTTGTTTCAGCCAGGATCGTACATTTTGCGGATACACGCAAAATAAGAAAAAAATAAAGCGCGAATTACGCATTTTGAACCGCTGATTTTAAAAAATTGCTCTCCTGAGCAAATGGGCAATCAACGTTGATAAATAACTCTTTTTACGGTTTTCGTTCAAAATGTTGATCTTTTTTGTTCGTCGGATTGCTTCAACGGACCGATATCTGGTAATTCATGAATATTGACCGATATTTGGTAATTCACGAAGCTTTGTTTTGCATGTTTATCCCTGTAAAAAAATTTGATAATTTGTAAATTGAAGAAATTGAGTTCTATAAAGACTGACTTTTGATGTACTTTGAGCCTTATTTAGATCAAGAGTTTTGGAAGTGAAAGAATTTCCAAGAACAAAGTCAATCATTTCAATTAACCAAAGTCATTAAATCCAATTATCGAAATAAATTAATAAAAAGTAGATATTTTGATATAACTTTTATTGGCGGATTTTATTGGTTTAGGAAATTCCATTTAACCTTATACAGGGTGGGCCTGTTTGAGTGTGCCAAAGAAAAAAACTAGATTCTACGCATTCTAAGCTACCAATCCAACAAAAAAAGTGTAAATATTTAAGAAAAGAATGGGATAACTACACAATACGCTCTATCAGTCAACATTTTTAAATTAATAATTCAGTTTTTTTTAACATCAAACTTTTTTTAGCTCAATTGGTAGCTAGGTAGGATGTCTAGAACTAAGATTTTTTTTTTGGGCCACTTATGCCGGGCAGCTTGCATTATTTTACTCTGTTTTGAAAAATCAGAGTTTCTTCGTTCCCCCATCATTTTGACACGAATTTTCCCCAAATTGTTTCCTACATAACTTGTTTTTATAACTCTCCGCCACCGTAACCTGCCATAAAATATATTGCAAAGGAAAAGGAAGGTTATGCTATTATTTGGGTCGTAATATTTTTATTAGCTTGATTATTAGTTGATGAAAGTCATAAATAGGAAACAAACACTTATACATGGAATTTATGACACCCTAAGGCGGATCGCACACTTGACGCACGACGGAGCGCAAAAATATCGCAGCGTCTGTCAGATCCACTCTATAAACGTCACTCCCCATACTAAAAACGCTCAACCGCTGTCGACGCAGCGCTATCGCAGTGTCATCCGTCAAGTGCGGTTTCAGTATAGGGAGTGACGTTTCTAGTATGGATCTAACAGACCATTGCTATATTTTTGCGCTCCATCGTGCGTCAAGTGTGCGATCCGCCATACTTGGTACAGTTACAAATGGAATTTATGATCATAGTATGTACCTTTTACCTTAGAATAGAGTACCTATGCATATTCAAGTAATACATGCTATAATGTAAATAAACTGAGAAAAACGTGATTTTTATCGGTCATTAAGTAAATTAAAATACTTATTGTATTGCACAAAAATTAACAAAAAACAGTAATAAGAAAATCTTAAGCAAAAATTTGTAAAGGCGGCCTTATCCTAACAAGGGATAGATAACCATACTTCTAGATAACCATAAAAACAGTCGGCGTAATTCATTGTTTATACTACCCTGTGTAAGGAATAGCCCTCAGAACACTGATATAACATGCATGCAGACCATAAAACTGAACAACTTTCCCCTAGGAACATAATATGCCAGGAAAAAATATCGACCTCCCATGCAAAATCGCGATCAGCTAACTGCGTTTACTATGGATAACCAAAAATTTTTTGACGTCTCCTGCCATATGTTCCTAGGGGAAAGTTGTTTAGTTTTATGGGATGAATGCACCCCATCAGTGTTCGGAAGACTGTCCTTAACACTAATAAGTTTTAATAAGTTTTATGTGCTAGCTACAACCGAACCGCTACGAAACTTAGGCGGCGTAGCAAAATTTCAGTCAAAACTCACAAGGGATGGAAAAAATTGAAATTAAATTGGTGACACGCAAAAAAAGCACGATAGCGGCTTGGAACCGACTTCATTACGAAAATATGATAACAGAGCGCGACAGCAAAACGGACAGGGCCGAAATTGGACACTTCCTTTTTTTGACGCAAATTAATTAGTTTTGGTCCGATAATTATATTCTCATTTTTGTTTTCCTGAACGCTAACATCGCGCCTTTTCTAAGTAAGCAGATAATTGTAAGACTTTTGCCAGATTTTGGCCAATGTTGACGTCTTTTTTATTAAATTAAGTTGAATATATTTTTTTACTCAATTTTATACAAGTTACAGTTTTTTACAGTACTGTCATACGATGCAAGCTTAGAAAAGCATCACCCTATTTCTTTTCTATTAAGGCACTTGAGGGTTTTATGTGTATTACTATTTTAGGTGACAAGCTAACAACTGGTCTTTATTATACACGAATCATCTGAAATGGCCTTCGACATTTGTCCGACGTCGCGATGGCGAACTTACCCTGTATGTATGTATTTTATGTACGATAGCCTTATTATTTACGGAACTGCTTTCTCATGTACAAAACGTTTTCCTGAAACACTGTACAGAATAATCCATAATAACTGTTACTTCATCTCGTCTTATCAAATTTTCAGATCCCTTTTAGACTTCATTCGCTTACACAGTGTCACGACCAGCGTAACTGTCAGTGCGCCCCATACGTGCGTGTATGGAGCATTGAGGTCAAGTTACACTGGTCGCGACACTATCTAAGCGAATGACCTATAATGTTGTTCCGAAGTTAAATCGCTTTGGAGCCTTAGGGCATGAGATACAATATGCTTCACGCAGAGTCAGCTTATTATCCCAAACAGAAGCAGAGATTTGTGTTTCATGTTTGTAATCAAACATAACAAACCTGCCAAACGTGCCGAGTATGGCAAATACCCTCTAACTAGAGGAGGCCCACTGGGCCACGTCCAGCAGTGGACTATTGTGGCTGATGACGAGGAAACAAACGAAACAGAATTGTCTCCTACGCACTACACAATTTTCCGGTGTTTTTTCGGATTCGGTTTTTCGATAACGTAGGTAATGAAATCCCATTCAAAAACCGGATATCATGTCACATATCGCCGCATCGAATTGCGGCTGGGACTGATCCTGTTCCCTTTATTATTACACTATTGAAATTTATAGAAAGACACAAAATTAAATTGTAATCCTTGCTAATTGTACCTGTAAACAGAAGCCATACCTTAAAAAATATGGCATTCTGATGGTGGCTGCCACAAATCGCAGTTTAGCCCGGTACATGTGCGATTAACCTATTGGGTGTAATTTTATATTACAAGGAGGAGGAACATCCCTAAGGAACACGCAAATATACCAGCCGACCAAATCAATTATGGCAGGTTTTTTCCCTATATCGTTCCTTACCTTGGGAAAATAATAGCAACCGATAGTGGCGTAAACGTATTTCCTGAGTCCAGCTCTGTGTTTTTTTGTAGTACGGTATTTATTATTTTATTATGTTGACGAGGTTTCACGCTCCCTCCAAATTTGTGTAAAATGTTACAAAAAATATACGGACCTGCTAATATTGTAGAGGATATAAAAAAAAACCTAAGTACTAAAAATATTTCGGGGTTAAATGACCAAAAACAAGGCCAAAAAGTTGCCTACTTGTTATTTCAATCTACGTTATGGTTTTCCTGGTAGAAATTGCTACCTCAGCAATAATGAATTTGACTATGCAATAAAGAACTTGAACTTGAACTTGAACTCAGGCCGCCTATATTGTACCGAATTTTCTATTATTGCATTTTTCTCCATTTTGTGTTTTCTACAATTAAAACATATGTATTGTATGACTGGACAGTTTATTTATTTACAAGTTTCTTATAACTTATTACTGTCTCAGATGTCATGTATTTTATTGTATAGTTATGTATGGAATATTGTGTAGGTAATTTCTACTTAATTTCATCTCTTTAATTAATGCCATTATTATTTTTACTTCCTGTACCAAGTTATGTATTTGTGTTTTCGTTTCCCGGATGGTGAGAGCGGAAGATCGTTTATTGTGGCGTACCCTGGGGGACGCCTATGTCCAGCAGTGGACTGTTATAGACTGATGTGATGATGTGATGTAAAAGTATTATTGTGTAAAGTCCATGTCCAGTAGTGGCCTGCTGTTTATTTTGATTATTTTAATAAGTTACGACACCTATTCAAACTCATCATTCTCCTTACCTTATTCCGTTCTCTGTCGGGGTCGGCTACCTAACCTAGGGTTTGACGTGGAACCAAGTTTTTACACAGAGCGACTGCCATCTGATCTAACCTAACCTGGCCCGAATCCTAGGTTCACATTCAAATATCATCTGAATTCAAATTATATTTGAATGTGGAAGCCCACATCGTGATGAAACCATCACGATGTTTTTCCTTCACGGTAAGAGCAGTCGGTAAATGTAAGTGAGTAAAAACACATTAGTTTATGGCGAGGATCGAACTCGGGTCTCACGATTGTAAGACCGGTGTCCTAACCACTTGGTCTTAAGACGCAGCGTTTCAACCGCTCGTCTGCAAGCCCACAAGTTAATTAAGGAAGTCGTTACTAGTACAATAGTTATTGGGCTTCAAGACAAAGCTAGACAGTGTCGTTCGATGGAGAATTACGTCAAAAATGGCGCATTAATCCAAGAATGTTGGTTTATTAGTCTGGCTGGTCTTGTCTGGGCAAAGACCTATTATCGACTTGTAGACGCGGGTGTGATTTTATTGGGACTTTTTAGGTCCAACCTGAGGAGTACAAGTTGTAAAAAAAATTGCTGTAAATATATTAAAGGGTGAATCAGCCCATGAAACTGAACAACTTTCCCCAAGGAACATAGTTCGAAATATGAAAAAAGTTTTACCTAGTTGACTCGTTCGGCTGCTACATTTTGTATGGGAGGTCCAAAAATTTATTTTATATTTCGACCTATGTTTCTTGGGGAAAGTTATTCAGTTTCATGAGCTGATTCACCCCTTAGAATATTTGCGGCTAATATATTTACACCTTATATAGTTAGGTCAGTCGCAAAAGGAGTGAACAGCTATGAATTTATGATTGCCGTGTCATGCCGGCTTAGAATAGCATCATCCCATTACTACCAGTGGGTTTCGTAGAAGGTGGATCGCACACTTAACGCACGACAGACCGCTCAAATATCGCAGCATAATCGCTGATATAAAATATATTATAATCGCAGATATATAAGATAATATCGTAGATATAATATAATAAAATATCTCCCCGGACGACGCTGCGATAGCGTTGCGTCGACAGCGGTTGAGCGGTTTTAGTATGGGGATTGACATTTCTAGCATGGATCTGACAGACCGCTGCGATATTTTAGCGGTCCGTCGTGCGTTAAGTGTGCAATGCGCCGAAATCGACAGGGATGAATCCAGGGGTTTGCTTATTTTTTACTCTGTCATCAACTTCCTAATAAGGTTTAATAAGAGTACATTACGTAGCTAGTCATATACACCATCTTACTCTGGATAGACTGTCTGTGGCTCTGGTGGCTCAATTTGATATTAACTATATTTGGTTATTTGAGCTACAATAAGGTTAATGTTTTAAGCAATTAACCTTTATCTGTGTATAATTGGAAAATGAATGATCCTACTAATTAATTAATAAAGAACTGTTAGATGTTTATACTTTTAATTTTGAATAATTTACCGTAAACTAACTGGGTTATTGTGACACGTTCGCTAGTAATATTATTTTCGTAATAAAATGAAAAATAATAATAATAAGAAATTCACTATTAGGGTGATTCCTGGAGAGGGTAAAAATTGCGGTCACACGTTAATTTCTTCAAAAGTATAACACTTACAGGTTTTTACTAACTTTCACACGAAATAATGTTAAATTGACTATTCAGAAACTAGAACTCCATCCACAAATTATGAAATATGTTTAACTAAAACTTAATCTGAAACCTGAAATCGGGGCCAAAACACGCGTTCTTCGCGTGTCACACTCAGCTATTGCGAAATTCAAACACGCATAAAGTTTTATCTAGCTGGACATCATATAACTTTTCACCCATCATAATAATTCTTATATCATGTAGATTCATTGAAAATTATTAATTGGACAATATTTAACTGCGTATACCGATAAAAACGACAGTTTTTGTTGGTCACACGTTTTTGTGTTTTCTGAATACGTGGTCTAAAACGATTGAATCGCTGAAACTAATAGAACTGTGAGCTAGGTCTTGTTTCTGCCTTTTGCCAGGATTGCTTCTTCATCCCTGGAGAGGGAGCATAATAGCTCCTTGACACTTCTAGAATAAAATAGGGGTTGTTAAATTTTTTGATCCTATTTTTGCACCCGCGCCAGGTCCCTTTCCTGTGCATGTTTCATTCATGAAAGAGTTATTACAGAGGGTTTGTTCTGAACAAATAATGTCGCATAATAAAGCGAGATTTAATATTCGTTTAAAAATTTTGATTACATTCAAGCGTTTACCAATAAATCACTAAAAACATAGAAAATTGTCCCTTGACTGGCTCCATTTGACTGGCATTTTTCCCAGTCAAGGGACATTTTATGCCAGTCAAGTGACTAATGTTATTTTAATGATTGTTTTTGCATTTTTTTTTGTGTGAAGGTGTGCCTTCAGAGTAGAATAGCACCACCCCATGTCTCCCCATGGGTACTGTAAGTTAGATAAGAGGTTTCCAGGAGGTGAACAGCATTGTTTTTCGTGCAGATAACATAGTTTAAAAACACTTGCTTTATGTCTCTAGGTGTGGCTGCGTTGTATCTAAGGGAGGCTGCGTTAAGTCTCAGGTTAATTTCGATGTATCTTAAGCTGACTGCGGTGTATTTCAGGGTGGTTGCGTTTTATCTTAGGCTGACTGCGATGTCTCTTAAGCTGAGTGCGTTGTATCTCAGGTTGGATGCAATACGTCTCACTCAGGCACATTGTGACGTATCTTAAGATGACTGCGTTGTATCTCAGGATCTCTGCGTTAGGTTTCAGGTTAATTGCGATGATCTTCAGCTTGCTGCGTAGTATCTCAGGGTGGTTGCGTAATGTCTCAGACTGATTGCGACGCCTCTTAAGCTACTGCGTTGTATATCAGAGCGGCTGCGTTATGTCTCGTTTAGACTGATTTCGACGTCTCTTGAACTGACTGCGACGTCTCTTAAGCTGACTGCGATGTATATAAGGGTGGCTGCGTCATGTCTCACTCAGGCTCTTTGCTACGTCTCTTCAGCTTACTGCGTTGTATCTCAGGTTGGCTGCGTTTTATTTCACTCAGGGTCATAATGCAAAGTCTCTTAAGTAACTCCGTTGTATCTCAGGGTGGCTGCGCTATGTCAGGCTGTTTTTACGTCTCTTAAGCAGACTGCGTTGTATCTCAGGGCGGCTGCGTTATGTCTCACTAAGGGTGACTTCGACTTCTCTAAAGCTGACTGCGTCGTCTCTTAACCTACTGCGTTGTATCTCAGGTTGGCTGCGTTATGTCTAAAGTTGATTGCGGCGTCTCTTCAGCTAACTGTATTGTATCTCACGATGGCTGCGTTATGTTTTAGGTCAGTTGCAACGTCTCTTTAGCTGAGTGCGTTGTATCTCAAGGTGGCGGCGTTATGTCAGGCTGATTTCGACGCTTCTTAAGCTGATTGCGTCGTGTCTTATGTATACAGTGTCGTGTGTTAGGTTGCTTGCCTAGTGATGTCTAAGGCTATCTGAGTCATGCATGTCTCAGGCTGATTGCGTCATCTTTAAGGTTATCTTCGTCTGTACAGTAGCAGAATGTACAATTCGCAAAATGTCTTAAGTGGCTCAACACAGTTAATTGTCAGGTCATAATGTTTGCGGTGGCTTTTTCTTGTCTCATGTTAGCTGTTTCATTATGGCCTAAGTTTAAACGACTTACGTTACTATTGTTTTGGTGGAGAATTGGGTCTACGTTTCGGCTGTTTACGAACAGCCTTCTTCCGGAGGTCGACAGATCACGTACGCCCGCCTGTCAACTGTGATTGTCGAACACTGTGGCTGTTTCATTTCGTATGTCGGGCTAGCTGTGTCGTGTTTTTAACACGAGCAAATTCTCTATGACTAGGTGCGTTGTGTCTTAACCAGACTGAGGCTTCAGGGCGTTAGTCTGGTAGGCTGCGGCAACTTTTACTTCTATTCTACTTAGTTAAAAGCAAAAGATCAACAGCTTTTACTCATATATTTTGTTAAAATAATTACTTTGTCCCTTGACTGGCGTAAAATGTCCCGTTGACTGGCACCTCAAATTTCAAAATTGAATTTTGACGAAACCTGTGGTTCGATTTAGGTGTTTTTTCGTAAATAACCTTTTCAATAGGCCTTTATTATTATGCAATGATAAAATAACCATAAAACTAAAATTTCAAATTTGCCAGGAAAGGGACCTGAAGAACCGTTTTCAAATTTTCACCCATTACATAAAACTAAATTACCTATTATGTGCACCGTAGAGAGACTTCAGACGCGTCAAATTGTATGGGTTTTCTCAAAACCAGTGAAAAACGTTGACACAAAACCATACTACCATAGAATTAGAAGATCATTTCCTGCTCTACCAACTTTTTTTTTTCATTTATTTTGTTTTAACATAGTAATTATACAAAAAATAAACATTAACAGACGTCACTAAAGCCGAAAAGGTTTGTCTTGACGACGGGCTTTCTCGCTCGTATTTACATTTGACATACGTCCAACCCTTGATTTTACTAAAATATGAACAGTAGGTACCTGACACCTGTAATGTCGACCGATGTGGCGCAATGGTAGTGCGACTGCCTTGGACGCAGAAGGTTCCGGGTCCGATTCTCGGTAGGTTACTCACAAAGTAGATATTTATCACTTTGTGAATTTGTTCCCTGTCTGGTTAGGACATTGCGGGCTGAACCACCCGATTGTCCGTAAGTAAGATGGTTCCGTGTTTCGGATAGCACGTTAAGCCGTAGGTCCCGGCTGCTGTCTATGATCACTCAGACGGCAGTCGTTACACAACCATGTCAGAAGCCTGCTCCTTGTAGAAGGCGGTTGAAAAATTCTGACACTAGGGTTCATCGGGTCGTTGAACGACTCGGTGTCCCACACGATAAAGAAGACCTGTAATGTACACACAAAATATACTTTTCTAAAAGTGAGTAGCTACCGATTACCGGTAGCCAGTGCCTGCTAACAAAACTGAACTACCGGAGCCCAAAATTTCGATACTCATCGCTAATTTCATCAAATTAAAATTCGTAGCAGCATAATATTTCGCATTACTTCGCCGTAAACGGTTTTCACGGCCTCGTGCCTCGGGCCGAGCGCCGAGGCGGATCGCACACTTAACGCACAACGAAGCGCTACGATATCGCAGCGGTCTGTCAGATCCATACTAGAAACGTCACTCCCCAAACTAAAACCGCACTCGGCGGACGACGCTGCGATAGCTCAGCGTCGACAGAAGTTGAGCGGTTTTAGTATGGGGATTGACATTTCTAGTATGGATCTGACAGACTAGTGCCGTGTTATGCCGGCTTAGAATAGCATCACCCCACATCCTTTTCGTGGGTGTCGTAAGAGGCGACTTAGGGACCCGAGAGTGTTGGTTGGTGTATTACAATTTTTAGGCGACAGGCTGACAACCTGTCAATATAGTGATTCACACGTTTTCTGAAACAACCTTAGTAAACAATCCTCAAAAATGTCAGACGTGGCGATAGTGGCCGTATTCTTACGGCCGTTAACACTCTGCCTAACCCGCAAGGGATAAAGGCGTGTAATATGTATGTATGTGTCTAACAGACCGCTGCGATATTTTAGCGCCCCGTCGTGCGTTAAGTGTGCGATCCGCCGAAAACTATAGCTCGCACCTAATTTATTCATTGTACTTAGGTACTCGCACTTTCCCGAGGAATTGTAATTGAACTGCCTGGAACGACTCCATAAACTCTGGAAACCAATTGAACGGGTAATTTAATTGTATTGTATTTTTTGCCACACAATATATGAATTTTATAATAGAAAAAATGCCTAGGTCGATCTTGAACTGACTTTAATAATCTGTCATTGAATGAGTGGTACTAGCATAGTAGAACCTCTGCTAGAAGGTATAAATAATTAACTCGAATTTAGATATCGAATAGTATGAATGTATGTGACGCTAAATTATATGCCTTTCACTTTCACACACCTAAATCGGAAATTAATCAAATAAGTTATCAGTTTCCGTCCCTCTCCCTTGATACTTTGCCTACCCCGTACAGGCGTGACTACTCGAGCTGTGACAATCTCATTACATCATAATATCGGATTATCTCAGTCCACTACGCCGCCATAAGAAACGATCTGCTGTTTTCGCTATCCAGATTATAATACCGGTACCCTCTTTAGGAATCTTTCTACAAACTATACAGGGTGTAAGGGACAGCGTCCCAAAAAGGTACAAGCAGACCATGAAACTGAACAACTTTCCTCTAGGAATATATGTCAGGAAACATAAAAAATTTTTGGCTTCCCATAGTAAATGTAGTTTGTATGGGAGCAGGAGGTCCCATACAAAACTATAGGGATATTTAACGTGTGCATCTGTCTATTCGTCCGCAGAACCTCTAACATACGCTTGCCGTGATGTTGCCACTCTATAACCAATCACTGAAGGAAATAAACTGTTCAACACAATAAAGAATACTTAGTCTACAGTTTCAGTGTAGGTGTTGCCAGCATGCAAATCTGGCCCTGGACAAGAAAAGCCCATTTGCAGCGGATTGATCCACGACGTGACCAGTGTTGCCAGCATTTTAATTGTGAACTTGTACCACGAATGGCAATAAAAAGCACTAGTTAAGGCGGATCGCACATTTAACGCACGACGGAGCGCTAAAATATAGCAGAGATCTGTCAGATCCATACTGAAACCGCTCTCAACAGCGGCTGAGCGGTTTTAGTATGGGGATTGTCATTTTTAGTATGGATCTGACAGACCGCATGCATACCGCGACACCGATGCACTGCTCTGTTTTCTTTACGGTTCTCCTCTACCTAAAGGTTGTCTGGAAGAGATGGTTCTTAGCGATAAGACCGCCTTTGCGCACTTTTATTTTTAAGATTCTTTGTAAATTTTTGTTATTTGTGTGTAATAGTTTTTACTTACTTACTTACCGCTGCGATTTTTTAGCGCTCCGTGGTACGTTAAGTGTGCGATCCACCTAAGGTTAAGTACTAGTCACAAAAATCTGTGAGGTATGGTTAAAATATTGCGACGATCGATGTGACGCACTAGCAGTCTGCGTCTGCTACGATTGCACCTGGTGCAGACAGGCTTAAAATAGTACATTATGGTAGTGACCAAAAAGAGACCAATTTTCGGTCGAGTAATATTGAGACGAAGTTGAGGCTTTCCCAAGTGAAAGAGACCAAAACTTTGTCCTCTTGTTTTTTGGATAAGGCTTGTATAATGCTTTTTTTCCCATTTGCGAGGAAACATCATAAATCCGCAATTGAATCGTGATTTTTGAAATACGCAAGCAGCTTCTGTGCCCGGGAAAATCACATTCAACCTTTCAAACCATAAAATACCAGGTTCACAAAGTGTGAAGTTTAAGAATGTTTTTTTTTTTTTCGAGACAAGGACCGAAATGTTTATGGAATTTCATTTCAGTCGTGTTTGCGTGCCTCTGCTAACCTGACGACGCGACGCCTTGAATGAGTGAATTTGCTTATTTTTTTTTTAATAATTGTACCATTTACTAGCAAACGGAAGAAAATTTGATTCTAAGCTTGAGTTGGTATCTGTACTTCAATTTGATCCATCAAATACAAAAAAGTGTTCTTTGTGCATTTTTCTTTTTACATAAAGATGAACAAATTTCGGTCTCTAGCTTTCATTATATCGTTCATAGACTCGGTGTACCACATGAAAGGGAATGTATCTTACATAAGCTCTGACTGAACTGAAGCATTACAATAACCATTAAATTAAGCATTTCATATTAATCAGCGTTTCGTAAGGCACGTTAATCCATCAGTAGTCAGACCACAACCAGATACAATAATCCATTATAATTATTATGAGAGCTTGTCTTATACAGGATGTAAAAACAATATTTTAAGGGGAACCTACGCCAGTAATATTCTTGAAGAAACTGAGTCGTATGAAGAACATTTTAGACCCAATTGGCCAGCACATTTGTATGTAAGGTACAATAAAAAAAATCGTCCTATGTTCCATGTAGACAGTTCTCTAGTTCATATCATCCCTTAAAATACATACATACACATATCACTCCTTTATCCCTTGTGGGGTAGCCAGAGTGTCAGTCAACGGCCGCCATCATCGAAACTTCTGACAAATATTGAGGGCCCTTTCAGGTGATTCGTCTAGTCTAAGTCGGCAACATACGGCAAAATATAGGGTGCAAAAATATTAGCAGCAAATATTTTAACTTTCCCCAAGAAACATACGTCGAAATATGAGAAAATTTTTTGGACGTCCCATATAAATTTACTTGGACGGTTAGTAATTTTGTAAGGGAAAGGAGATTTTGTAATTTTGGTCCAAAAAAAAAATTATATTTCAACCTACGTTTCTTGGAGAAAGTTGTTCAGTTTTATGGGCTGGTTCACCCCTCAAAATAAGTATTTGCAGCTAATATTTTTACACCTGTATCGATATGAAATAGTTGTTTTTCTTACATTCTGTATACAGTAAGTAGGTAGGTACTTACTTTACATCTTGTAAATTCCTCGCTTCAAAGAGAATGAGTTTGTAGAGAGACAGAGAAATCTCCAACAAGTGGTTGGTTGTAACGAAACAAACATTAATAAGACTTGAGTAGGCTTACGAGTTCAAATTAATTTCTGGAGTTTCCAGAAAGCGACATTTATAATTACAATTACTTTCTGTAATATATAAGGCCTTTCTTACATTTAACACACAACGCAGCGCTAAAATAGGTAACGTATCCGTTACGCAGCAATCCATTAGATCTATACTAGAACCGTCAATTCCAATACGAAAACCGCCCTCGACGCAGGTCCAACAAACGACCTCGCGCTAGCGCTGCGTCAATAGCGGTTGTGCGTTAAGTGTGAGAAAGGCCTTACTGGCTTACACAACAGTCCACTGCTGGGCATGGGGCGTGGGCTTCCCCTATTTGGGGTACCATACTCACCACGCTTGGCAGGCAGATTGGCGAGCGTAGTGCAAGGTGTTGTAGATATAAGGAACGCTACTAATGCTACCCATGGATTCCTCCTTTAGTCGCATTTTACAACACCCACGTGTAGTGGGGTGGGGTGATGCTATTCTAAAACGGGTTATCGCATCATCGGCCGTCAAGTGTGGGAACCGTCGTAGGCAATTTAGGCTAGTTCAGTTTAACAATTTGCGATAAGATTTTGTAACAAATAGTTTCCAATTAATCAGGGTAATCTGGCTAACCCATCTTTATGGAGCCGCGATAATACACACGGAAGATGAATTTGGCGGATTATTACTAGGTTGATAGCCGTGTGATGCTGGCTTAGAATCACCACCCTAATTTTAAAATCGACTAAATAAAAAGCGAAGGGATGGGCTGAGCAGGCTAAGTACCTCTAGGTATAGTTGGTTATCCTTAATTGCGTCACAGGCATCGCAGTGTCTGTGCTCTTGCCTCAGACACTGATTGAAACGTCTGTCACAGATGTATTAGGCCAGTGACCAGTGAGTGACTATTAAAAAAGTTGTTGGTTCATACATCGTTTACCTACCTACTACAGTAAGCAAACATTTTGCAAGCTTGTAAGTAAAAACTCTGCATTGCACATTTAAAACACAAACATTTACCGGGAAAACATGGGTAAAGGCGGCCTTATCGCTTGTATGTAAGTAGGTATGTACGTATGTAACTTAGCTACAGCTCATCTATACAATACAATCCAATTGCTTTATTTGTACAAAACACAAAACAAAGAAAGTACAATATAGGCGGCCTCATTGCTGAGGTAGCATTTTCTACCAAGCAACCTTTTATTGACAGAAAGAGTACCTACGCAGAGTCAAGCGGGATACTGCATAGGTACCTATACAATCTAGTCAATCATCGGACGTTCGTCGACTTTGTGACACGAAAAAAGAAGTCAGATCTGTTGGGAGCTTGGGATGGGATCTCTAAATTAACTATAAGAAAGAACAAGTTATTATCTGATAAATAGTATATACCTTATATTATGTTTAACATGGATCATGTCGGTACCTAATCTAAAACTAATTGACATCATAATATCTTTTCAGATGAAAATTATTCTTCTACGGCTGACAATTTTTCTTTTAAGATAAGACGACTAAATAAACAATGTATTCAGATCTTTCTCAGTTTTATCTTGAGTAGGATTTAATGATCAAATAACAAATACCAAAACATAGCATTTAAGTACCACAAATTATGAGGAATTATTATTTTGCGCAACACAGATATGTCTCTCTATACCTACTTACAGCAAGTAGGTAAGTACATATAATGATGTAGATAAAAGTAAAAAAACATAAAACTACCCAATTACTACTAAGTAAGTAGTACTTACCCTACTTAACCTATTTCTATAACACAACTTATTCTTCCGCAAATTAGGAAAACCGTGGTACCTCGGATTAATATTTCTACATATACTAATAATTTGTGAGTGAATGAATAAGGTGAGTGCAACTTTTAATAATTTAATCGAACATAATTTATGTCGTGGCCAAATTTGAGTGCCCAAATCAAATACTGTGTTATCTTACCTCTGAAGACATCTTACACTAAACAAAGAAACTAAACAATCAGATAACATAGATAACAGTAGCGAAATGTATTGTGTTGTACACCTGTCTCGTCAGTCACGTCCTGGCGATGGACAACTTCGGGTACCGCGAGATGGCGTGGCCTCCGCCACTCCAAACCCCCGTCAGCAACGGCCCCACCAGGCCACGCCTGGACAGGAGCTTCAGCACGCGCTCCACACGCTCCTACAGACACCGACCTCAAGAACTGGGAGAACCCGAAGAATTCCCCCTCAACCCCATGTACAGATATGTCAAAAATGTAGACCTGCTAGAATCACCAACTGAGTCGGGTAAAGCCAAAGAATACCTGTTCGTCGGACCCGCTCCTCCCGCCGACGACGCGCCGAACATCTCCGACAGTTTTGACATACTAGCTCCGGATCCAGAGGCAAAGCTGACAGACGGTACCTTAAGAAAGGCCTTATTCGAACGAGCGCAGACCCTGGCTGCTGGGAGATTTTTCGACGATTTAGAATGTGGAATAATCGTAGAAGAAAATATCGAAGAGCATATTTCATCAGCTCCGGAAGCTGTTGTGAATTTGACTTTATTGTGGGCTGCATTTTTAGGACGTGACGAGTTGCTGCCTGCTATATTAGACACAGGAGCCGACATACACTACTCGGAACCTCTGGGGCTGACCGCTCTACATTTGGCTGCTTTTAGCGGTGCCAGCAGAGCGGTTGTTTACTTGCTGTCTCGAGGCGCTGATATCGAGTTTTCTCCTAAATACTTTACTCCGTTACACTGTGCCGCGTTTGGAAATTCTATAGAAGCTGCAGAGATCCTTATTTCGTCTGGAGCGTCACTACATACAGTCGTTCAGCGAGCAGGATGCGAAGATAATCTTGTTCATTGTGCAGTTCGTGTAGATGCTGTGGAGTGTTTAGAACTATTCATAGAAAAAGGAGTAGACCCATCTTACGTTACTTCCGGTGGTATGAATGCCTTACATTTGGCTGCAGAACTGGGTTCAGTGAGATGCCTCTCATACTTACTTAAAGAGACCAAGATAGTGGTTAATGCATTAACAAAACAAAGAGACAAAGAATGTACGGCGCTACATTTTGCAGCAGCTAGAGGTTACACAGAGTGTGTCGAGATACTTTTAGCTGAAGGTGCTAAAGCTAACACGATAAATTACCGAGGTTTTACTGCGCTTCACCTCGCTGCTAGATGTTCTAGTTTAGAATGTGTCGAAGTGCTACTACGAGATGGCAATGCCAACCCTAACGCAGAAGACTACGATAAAAGGACACCGCTACATGCTGCCATTAGCAAATCAGAGAAGTCCTGTGACATAATTGATATGCTTGTGAGTTGGGGAGCAGCAGTTAATAAAAAGGACTCGTATGGCTACTCCCCACTGCATTTAGCTGCAATAGACAGCCTGACGCATTGTGTACAGACACTGTTATTGTTAGGAGCCGACATCACATCTAAATCAAAGAGGGGACACTCGGCACTCAGTGTTATTGCAAGAAAAACTCCGAAAGCATTCGAAATATTGCGATACAATTTGGACTGTGGTATATCCCTCAGCCGTGCTACGGAAGGGACCAACGAAGAAGTGCAAATTGAATTTAACTTTGGGACTTTACTCAAACATTCGTATCCTCGTGAGATAACATATTTAAACAGTTTAGTAGACGAAGGAAAAAAAGACATTTTACAGCATCCACTGTGCGCAGCGTTCCTATTCATGAAATGGAAAAAGATAAGAAAATTTTATTTGGCGAGGCTTATTTTTAGTTTCCTGTTTGTGATCTTCTTATCTATTTACGTACTGACTACAGTTGTTAAGACTTGCAAAGGGCAACACGCCAAAAAATACGATGTCCTAAATGAATTATGTCAAGAGCAGTCTTTATTAGGTTATTTCTTAAAACTAAATCCAATACACTACGAAAAATGGATACTGATTGGTATAACAGCTTTTGAAATTGTCCGTAAGATAACTGGTATAACAGGGTATTCAAGTATACGACAGTATTTTTCTACTTTCGAAAATATGATGGAATGGTTTGTCTTGTTATCAGTATTTTCACTGTATGATATCCATAAAGATTACAATTGGCAGAACCATGTTGGGGGTTATGCGGTATTAGGAGCGTGGACGAACTTGATGTTAATGATGGGTCAATTGCCTATGTTTGGTGACTACGTTGCTATGTACCAGAAGGTTCTAAACGAGTTTTTGAAACTACTAATGGCTTACATGTGTCTCCTACTCGGTTTTACTATTTGCTTTTGCGTAGTTTTCCCAAATGAAGAAATTTTTGCCAACCCTTTGATTGGTCTGATATCTACATTATCTATGATGGTGGGAGAACTTAATTTGGGCATTCTTATTAATGATCCTGATCCTACTAAGAAAGATCCGCCTCTAATTTTTGAGCTATCCTCTCAAATTATATTTATTTTGTTTCTGATGTTTGTAACTATAATACTAATGAATTTACTAGTCGGTATAGCTGTCCATGATATTCAGGGTCTACGCAAAACTGCAGAGTTATCCAAGCTCGTCAGACAGACCAAGCTGATTCTCTTCGTAGAGATGGGTATGTTCAGCATATGGCTGCCTAAATGCTTACACAAGTACGTTTATAGAACGGCTCTGGTTTCCCCCGGGGCTGGCAAAGTGATAGTGAGCGTGAAACCCCTGAACCCTCAAGAGAAACGACTGCCTTCTGACATAATGATGGCTGCTTACGAGATAGCGCAGTTGAATAAAGTCAAATCAGGGAAATCAGTGAAAGAAATACTGTTCAAGAACAAGTATTCGATGAAGTTTAAGAACGACGGACAGACGGATCATAACTTCAACATAGAGATAAGGGGAATGCAGGAGAAGTTGGATCAGACGACGTTCAACCTGAAGAAGATAGACCAGGAGCTGCGTCACCTGTCGATGACGCTGGTGGAGCAGCAGTCGCTGCTGCAGGGGCTGGTGCGGGGGCTGGCGGAGGGGGAGAAGGGTCGCACCTACGCCACACAGGTCTCCTATACGACATCAGCTACAGGTTTTTTTTCGAACGGCAGCCCGTCTGCTACTGAAGTACAGCATTACGAATATGAATAATAGATCAGTATGAGTAGTATCTACCCACTTATTCAATAAAATATTTTTTTTTATTACTTATCTTCTTATCTTAGTTAGCCTACATCATCCCACTGCTGGGCAAAGGTTTCTTCTCCTTCCATCCAGTTCTGTCCTGGGCTTCCGCATGCCAGTCTTATAAATTTGTCCAACTCGTCGCGCCACCTACGACGGGGTCTCCCGCGGCGGCGTCTGTTTACAGTGGGTGGCTTCCACAAAGTAGACGTTTTTGCCCACAGCTCTTCTGGCATGCGGCAGACGTGACCGGCCTAGTCCCATTTTAGTTTTGCTATTTTATTATTTTTTATTACTATCATAATTTTATTTTACTGTCTAATTTAAAACTGACGTGACATTCATTTTTGAATTTCCGAAAGCGAAAACTTTATTTATTTATTAGCTACCTAGTTAGTGATTGTGCTTGTATCATACGTTGTACCACACAAATCAATTCACACGTACCTACAGTTTAATCACACATAAGTACACAACAACCTAAAAAATGCGTAAAAAATAATTAGTAAAAATCGTAATTATTAGTAGCTTTTTAGCAATCTCGATAAGATTGCACGCACGCATCGCCATCTTTCGGATTAGTTTCATAAAACAAGCCAATTATTATTTTAGAGGATAAGTAAGTAGGTATATATACTTTTTTGTTCTTTGTTAATTTTACTCAATGAACTGATTCATTAGCAAGGGTAAGATATTTTTTGCGTACTTTTGACAGCACCACGTCTGGAAACCTCCAGTTTAAGCCTATATTTTTCATAGCACCATCTAGTATTAAGGAGATTAACGAGATAATTGAACGCCATCTATTAGCAAGTAGCTGTACTATTTTGTTGCATTGCCATCTGTTGTTGACTATTAGTACTAATTAAGCACTAAGTGATGATGATGATGATGATGATCTCTCCGACCGATTTCGGCCATGGCGACCACTTTGACTCCTAATCAGATCGGCGCTGATGCGCCCGGAGATGGCTATTGTAGCCAACTTTGGCAGTAAACTCCCGTGCACAGAGTGGACACGTGAGTTTGCCATTTACATAATTATAGTTAATGGCGACGGATGGACGGGCCTTCAGCTCATCGCGCTTAGCGTCGAGGTCTGCTTTACGCTGTTCCTCAAACTCGCGGACTTGCCTCTTAACCATCCCGCGCCATTCGGGACGCTGTGCTGCCAGACCCTCCCATTGAGTGGGCTCAATGTTGCATCTTTTCATGTGTCGTTTCTGAACATCTTTATATCTGAGGAGTTGTCCGCCATGCTTTCGCTTGCCCTCCTCTACCTCAGAATAAAAGATGCGCTTCGCCACTCTCTCCTCCGACATCCGGGATACATGACCGCACCACCGTAGCTGGCGACGCATTAGATAGGCCTCAATGCCACCAACATTGGCTCGTCTCAGAACTTCGGTATTGCGCACTCGGTCGGACCATCTGATCTTCATGATGGTGCGAAGGCATTTTAGGTGGAAGCGATCCAGAGTGCGTATGTGGTGACGATACACACACCAAGTCTCGGAGGAGTATAGAAGGTTTGGCAGCACAATCGCCATATATACAGAGATTTTTGTGGCTAGCTTTAGGTCGTGCGAGCAGAAAACCTTGGAACACAACTTCCCAAATGCTGCAGCTGCAGCACTGATTCTGCTGTTGATCTCAGCATCAAGGTTACACTTAGATGTTATAGTGTTCCCCAGATAACGAAACTTATCAACCTGTTTCAGCATATCCTCACCAAGCATAATCGCCAGTGTCTCGCGACCATGCGAGTCTAAGGACATCACTTCCGTCTTTTTGACACTGATCTTCAGGCCGAATTTACAGCATGCTTGGTGAAAAACGGACATTAGCTGTTGCAGGCCGTCTGGGGATTCTGCAAGAAAGCACAAGTCATCAGCATACATGATCTCAGTAATCAATGCATACGAGACTTTAGTGCGCGCCTTAAGTCTAGCCAGGTTAAAAAGACTGCCATCTGTGCGGAAACGGATGCGGACTCCTTGGGAAACAGTATTTAGGACTTCTTTGACTACAACTGCAAAGTACAAGGCGAACAGTGTGGGCGCTAGAACACACCCTTGTTTCACCCCACAGGTGACGGGGAAGAAATCAGACTGTTCACCGTCTACAGAGACGCAGCACTGCATGTCGTCATGCAGGAGTCTTAGGAGTCGCACATACTTTTCTGTGCACCCTAACTTTCCTAGCACCATCCAGAGAGCTTCGCGAGGCACACTGTCGAATGCTTTCTCTAAATCAACAAAGCAGAGGTACAACTGGCGACCTTGTTCTCTACTTTTTTCTTGTAGTTGACGCACCGAGAAAATAGCTTCACATGTACCTCGGTCAGGTCGGAAGCCGAACTGGGTTTCGGGCAGAATTTTTTCCGACAAATCTTTGAGGCGGTTCAGTAAAACTCTGGCAAAGACTTTTCCAGGGACTGACAGCAATGAAATACCGCGATAAGAGTTACAGTCAGAACGGTCACCCTTGTTCTTGTAGAGGGCACAAATGCGAGACACTTTGAAGTCCTCAGGGACCCTCTCCTCCTCCCACATTCGAACGAAAAGTTTCCATACCGACGTGTGCAACTCCGTACCACCATATTTAAGTAGTTCACCCGGTATAAGGTCAATGCCAACCGCCCGGTTATTATGCTGCTGTCTGATGGCAGTAACAACCTCGTCGCATGACAGGGGCTCGTCCAGCTCCGTGGCTAACGGGAGTTGAGGCATTAAACTGATATGATTCAGATCAGCTGATCGATCTACGTTGAGCAAGTTGTGAAAATGCTCAGCCCAACGTTTAAGTACATCCTCCTTGCTGGTCACTAAGCACTAAGTACTACGTTTCTGTACAAGATGGCGTTGAAAAAAGAAGTTCTCTTTTATTTGAAAAGATGGCGCTGTTGTAGGCAAAAAAATCAGATACACAAACAAAAAAAATTTCTGTCCGTCCGTCCATTTGAATGTATTGTATGTATGTATTGTATTGTATCTGTCAAAATACCTCTCTCGGTCGGCTTGTGACGACTCGTCAGGTTTTGTTTTGCTTGCTTCTCGTGTGGTGTTCGGTCAGTTCTCTAAATTGTTACAAAATGTCTAACAAAAGGAACAAGGAAGTGGAAAACCACGAGAGTGAGAGTGAAGAAGACCAGGCTTCCGGCGACGAGAGGGACTCAGACTTCGACTCCGATGGGAACTTCGTCGGCGACAAGGTGAGGATAACCTCAAAATCACATGGCGAATAAAAACAAAGGATTGTAAAAGTAATATGCTCCTAATATTCGCTCGGATGACTTACTGTCGCTATTTCTATACTTCTTCAAGTGTTATCATAGTAATTACACCGAAGTCTGTTGATGTATTTCACAATCCTAAGAAATAAAGTTAGATTTGCTGCAACATATTTTAGGTACAGAATTGTAAGTATGTACGCTTGGAGCTCGTATTTCAACTGGTTTCAATAGGTCGTTTCGTATCCCAAGAGCATGCACTGTTGGTTATGAACTTGGAGAACAATGGACTTGTGTTGTATTGCTTGTTTTTTATGGCTTTTGTATGCTATGGGCACAAGATCTTGAAATCTACAACAACAGTAGGCACATATTTTGTCACTTTCTGAGATGGAACGTAGATAAAAACATTATGTCCTTTCTTTGGTTGGGCAGTCTTTTAAATATGTATGAGATTAATTTATCTGATTGTTGGAACACTCAGATAAATTAATCCTGACACAGTTACACTAAAATCTGAGATCAATCTCAAAAGCTATTTTGACAAAATTCCAGTCAATACTAACAGCATCTCAAAGTCGTCCTCAATATTGATCTCAGAGTTGAGTTACAAGGAAAAAAGGTTTTTTGGCTCAAAAATTCACTATAGTTCATTTGGTCAGATGGTGTTGTGACCAGCATAACTATCAGTGCGCGCCCATAGGTGTTTGTATCAAGCATGAAGGTCAAGTTGCACCAGTTGTGTCACTATGAAGTATACATTCCAATAGATGTTTTTATTTTGCAACAATAACAATGCATTATTTGTATCACATAGCTGCAGAAAACAAACATTACAGTCCATTTGTCTTATGCTAATATCTCAGCAGTGCAGTCCCTAGTCATACAGATTGTACAAAATAAGCTATGCAAACAAAGAAAATCAAAAGGTTCCTAAGTCATTAGATGGAAGAGGTAATGGTAATTTTTGGAAAAATACTGTCGTCCAGTCTGAATATTGATAAATGTTGTGCAAATTAGAAGTAGGTAATCAAAAATAATTGTGAGACTCTGATTAACGAATGACTTTATTACGGGTTAATTAACAAGATAGGAATGAGTTGAGGAAGAAGGTCTTTTTTTTATATATATGATGGGCTTACTTTTGACCCCAATCTTACCCTTGAGCAGAGATGGGATCTACGGTGGAGCGAGCTTGCCCAGAAGATGCCTATTCACTCTAGACTTAAAGAGATTCAGGTTATATGCACTCGGAAATACAGACGCAGGCAGGGAATTCCATTCTTTAGCCGTGCGCATAATGAAAGATGATTTAAAGCGCTTAGTGCGAAATGTGGGTATTTCAACTAAGAATGGATGGTAGCCGGCCGTCTTTCAAAGCATTCCATGAAAATGTTGTTTATTTGATATCCTCATCTTTTTTTACTTTCAAGTTAGATTTCATAAGTATTGTTTTGACCGTATTGCACATATCCTATTAATCTAATCTCTTTTATTAGGAGCTGCAAGCAGACTTTGAAGGGCGCAACCCTGAGGATTGTGACTTCCACGGCATCAAGCAACTGCTTAGACAACTGTTCCTCAAATCCAATGTAGATTTAGGAGGCCTTGCTCAGATCATTATCTGTAAGTTCAAACCTCCTTCTATAATCTCCATTAGTACAATTTGCCTCATACAAGCATGCAAGGCATGTCGCGCGAGGCGATGAGTATCTTAGGGTAGTCAGACGGTCTAGATGCACCTAATCTGAAAATATGGCTCTATATTTAGGTTACACATCTGAAAAATATATTCTTATGATCATAGTATTTTGATAACGCTCCACCTACCCCGCATGGGATAAAGGAGTGATTTCTGTGTGTGTATTTTGATTTGTGCTTGGATTTACAGATGTAAATAATTCACTTTTCTTCAGTAACAAGAATGATCGAAACATTTTTTATATCAAATTTCCAGTCCAATAATAAACAATAATGCATTTTTTTTCTCAGAATCATAACTTTAATGCAACTTGCAGCTGCTTGCTTCTTGTTGCTACCTACGCTAATGCAACAATTTGTGATAATTCCAGCTCAAAACTATGTAGGCAGTGTGGTGAAGCAATGCCTGGATGACGGCGTGGAGGAAGACGATGACGAGGACGACGGCAGCGACGGAGTCTTCGGCGTCACCACAGTCGTCAACATCACCAAGAGAAAAGTAAGACATCATTTACGATTGTTTTTAACTAGGTACATTATAATAGGGTATTTACCAAGATTAAACAGTGTTACTGAACTGACAATGTTCTCTAATTTTGTATTAACTAGCGGCTCCACCTGCTGTAACTCATGAGAGTTAGTTGTTTTACCAGCAAGTATTATACACATAAACTAAACCTTTCTCTTGAATACCTCTAAATATTTTAAAAAAACTGCATCAAAACTTGTAGTAAAAAATCAAAACATCAAATCTTGAAATCCATTCATAAAAGCACCAAGCAGTATAACTTAGCATCACTTTCCTACAAGCATGTATTGATATTTAATCCAGTTTTTGTCAACTTTTTCCAGGACGAACCTTGCATACAACAGATCCGAACGTTGCTGACCACTCTTGCCGAGGAGAATGCCAATGACAAGACCACTGCTCTCGTCAAGAAGATCCTCTCAAACGACGCAGAACATGTTGGACTAGTCATCAATGAAAGGTATGTGCTGTGGGGGTTTTTACTGACTAACACCCCTGCAGCTTTTTTGCTATCTACAGGGTGCTAGGGACAGCGTCCCAAATACTGAAAGGGTGCAAGCAGACTATGAAACTGAACAACTATCCCTTAGTAACTTAGGTCAGGAAACAACAAAAAAAAATCGACCTCCCATACAAAAAATTTTTGACGTTTTCTGACATGTGTTCCTAGGGGAAAGTTGTTCAGTTTCATGGTCTGCTTGCACCCTATCAGTATTCGGGACGCTGTCCCTTACACCCTGTATAACACAAACAGGGCTGAATGTTATGTCTAAAACAATTTGCATTAATGAAAACAGGTGTCTTCTCAAGTCTTAGCTTATTCATTCATACCACCTAACATAGGTATCTTTAAGAGCTAAGTTTTTATTATTAATGTTTTGAGCCAGACATGTCCCACTGCAGGGCAATGTCCTCACTCTTTTTCTTCCTAAGAAAATATTTATAATACGATATCAAAGATAAATTATTGTCATGTTCTTACAATAGTGCTAGAATTATTATTTTTTTCATAACGCCTGTATCCCTTTACTAAAAAGGAAAATTTCCATTAAAATTTAAATAATCTTTTTCAGAATCCTAAACATTCCCGCGCCCATCAGCGTGCCGCTATTCTCGTCGCTGCAGTCCGAGGTGGACAAGGCCGTCAGTAAAAACATGCCCTACACATTCCAGTACCTCGTGTGGATCAGCAAGACTTACCATATCGGAGGTAAATTATTGCTTTTCTGACCCTTATGTGACATTGTGAAAAACTTTTCAAAATGCTATTCTATAGACTCTACTCGTCTGGTAGGTTACACTGCAAACAAGTTGTAACTACTAAAAGGATTTTTTTTATACTAAAAGGACACCAATCCCCATCAAAAATGTTTCAGAACACATTGTTAAAACAGTATAGTTTTAATAGTGGATAGTAATGTCCGGTTTCCTATTTTTTAAAAGCTTTTGTGGTCTTTGTAACACCCAAGACCTGTTCAAATATCTCACTGATATTGTGTCCAACCTTTTTTTACGAACTTATAATTTAGATTTCAGAATCCTATTATTATTTTAATTTCTATTATTATTTTGTGTGGTGATGTCAAAGTTCTTCAACTTAATACAAAAAGCAGCCCTATGTGGTTATGGCCGGACGGCAACCGTTACCGACTGGTTAACGAGATCCATATCTATTGCAGACGAAGCGTCACCAGAGGTTCTATTCGCAAACCAAGAAGAGCGCCCTCTAGTGGAGGAGGCGCTCGCGAGTTTCGACGTGGACGTGACCGAGCAGGCGGATCTCAGCCAGTGGGACTACGAGGGAGGCGCCATGACGCCCAGAAGAAAGGTAAATATAAACTATACTATCCTGCCCTAACTGTCCAAACTCATGCACGCTTCCAGGAAGCAAACTCTAGTGGCATTTCTGTGGCCAACCACTGGAAAAAGGTTATTTAAGTTGGTACCATCGACTCGATGAAGAAGAAGAAACTTTTTAAGGACTTGAGAAGGACGATGAGAAGTATGGTTATTATTAGTTTAAATTCTAGGCCCCTCTGGGTTACAGCCTGTTTTCATCTGAGTTTACTGATGTCCCTTTGGGTTTGCTACCTTCCCTTAGGTTTGACCGACTTCCCTGGGTTTACTTTTATTGCCAGTGCTCGGGACTTACTGCCTAATCCACTGGGTTTGATAATGGTTGCGTTTTAGAGAAAGAATATTTTATGAAAGTAGTGTATTTATTGAGACTTCTCTCTTTTCCAGATTCTGATTTTCGAGGGCAAGAAATTCAACCACTTAGTAAGACTTATCAAAGAAGAGGTGGAGTCGGGGCAAACTGCTTAGTTGTAAGGATGTTATGTATCACTTGTATTAGTCAACATATTTATGCCATAAACTACACGTACGACGTACATATTCCTATGTATTTATATTTTTAATACTACTCCATATTACTGGAATAAAATGTAAGCTTTAAGTCTCTGTTTGTATTATTTTTGAGTAAATGATAATAATTTTGTTTTGTGGTAGGTAAATTTATTATTTTTTTAGACTTATTTAAAGAAACATCTAAAACATTGTCACTAATATTACACTTATACATAAATTTCACTTATCACTATAAAGTATAATTTGAATACAAATACTATGATTTCTAAAACTATTAAAATTAATTCTTAAAATTACCGTACAGTTGAAAATGCAACTACCAGTATCATATTAAGCAAGATAATGTTAACTTTATAACTGTTTGTGTCACATAACTAATCTAGTCCAATGATTCATTTCTACATCTACAGTGACATGACGGTGTCAAAATACCACCATACACACACACACCCGTATTTATAAACCGTACTTAACTCTCAGATCGATCTTGAGTGCGATTTTGAGATGCTGTAATGTTAGTATTGACTAACATTTATAAAATTGCCCTTGAGATCGATCTCAGAGTTGAATGCTATTTGTACATACGGACCATAGTGTGGTCTACAACAAGGACAAATATTTTACGTGGCGAAATCACCTATTTATTACACTAAACAAACCTCAAGCAATAGAGGTTGTATATTTAGTACAAATGTGTACTTTCCATTCAAAATGTACCAAGTCCATTTCTTTTACATCTATGTTCGCCGGGTAAAGTTTCAAGGGTATAGTATATTTATTTCATTACAAGTGCGGAAAGGCTGTCATTGCAACAAGTTCCGACAAATGTCTACCCGAGCCGAAGGCGAGGGCTATACGGCCCTGCAATACGCCACTTTTTGAGCAACTGTATTAAAAATTACTTTAAAATGTTTGCCCCTGTTGTGGGCTACACACTGCTTACTAACATGAGCTGCACATTACTGATGCCGTCATCAGGTGGTGTTCTTGTACACGCAGAGCGCGTCCTTCATGAGGAAGTCCCGCAGCGCGCACAGCCCCTTGAGGATCTTGGTGTTGTGGTCCATCTTGGCCAGCTCGCTCTCTGTCACCGTCTTGTCGTGCGCCAGGTACCTGGTAGGAAACAAGTAGCATTAAAAAAAAATAGAAGCTAAAGTACAAGTTTCATGTCTAAACAGATTGTTAGGGTAGAAAGATGTGCTATAATAAGGAATTTAGTATCTGACAAATCTAGCCCCTTATAATTTCACACCAGATGGCGTTGATACTCAAAACTTCTTAAGTTTATATCAGCGCCATCTATGTAGAATTGTAGATTAGCTGCACAAAATTTCCCAGTAACGTATAGTTAGTAAAAGTAATGTATAGAAACTAAACAACAAAAATGCAGAATTACTGCTTGCCTTTGAAAAGCTTGCTGTCAGATTTTGAGAGCGGTAACTAACGGACTTTTTACACGACTGTCCAAACCAAAAAGAACCAGGAGCATATGTTTTAGCTTATTTTTGGTATATGGGAATTAACTTATTCTTACCCCTGAACGGCTTCGTCGGTCATCCAGTGCGCGGGTAGTTTGTGCATGTTGAAGTTGGCCGGGTCGGGGTTGGAAGGCATTGGAGTGAGCGATTTCTCCCACGGGGTTATGTACTTCTGCTCAGAGTGAAGACCTTCAATGTATCTGGAAGAATAAGCAAGAAATAAATTAACAACACTGACCCATTAAGTCTTATTTACCGCAAAATAAACGGAGGTAAAAATTATTCATAAGTAAATAAATCTCTTCTCAAAATCTTATTTAAGAGGTTATGATGATGATGAGGAGATTTTTGAGTGAAGGCCACGGCTCGGCAAGCATAGCGTCGGACGCCATCCGGCCAGATGGACTGATGAAGAGAGCGGCTGGCAGGGACTGGATGGCGAAAACGGGAGCTCAAACCTTATTAAGTATTCAGGGTGCAGCAGCTATTTCAGCAGTGGACTGCTGTAAGGTGAAACAATATTTTATTGAATATTATAATATGCTGCAAATATTTTAAGGTGTGAATAAGCCCATGAAACTAAACAACTTTCCCCGAGAAACACAGGTCGAAATGTTAAAAAAAATGTTGGATCTCCCATACAAAATTACCAAGTCAATTTGTACGGGAGGTCCAAATTTTTATTTCATATTTCGATGTTTCTTTGGGAAAGTTGTTCAGTTTCATGGGCTATTTGCAGCTAATATTTGTAAACCTTTTATGTGCACATGCGAAGACTAGCCGAAGCTATTAGACCGTGAGATCATCAGGTATGGTCGTGACGTCATAGGTTCTAGTTCAATTACTACTCGTTATTGGCTGGAAGCACGCCCCCCCCCCCCTCATGCTCCGCTCACCCCCGCGCGCTAGCTTCACCCGATTTCTTATAGAAAACGTCATACGCCATCACTTCTATGTATCTGCTCCGTGGATATGTGACTTTTACCTGATGTAAGCCTCGGAGTGAGTCACACGCTGCGCTCTCGGCGGCGCCGCTACGACCAGCGGTTCCAGCCCCGCGCGGGTGGGCGGCGGGGGCTGGTGTGTTACTCACCTGATGTAAGCCTCGGAGTGTGTCACACGCTGCGCTCTCGGCGGCGCCGCTACGAACAACGGTTCCAGCCCCGCGCGGGTGGGCGGCGGGGGCTGGTGTGTTACTCACCTGATGTAAGCCTCGGAGTGAGTCATACGCTGCGCTCTCGGCGGCGCCGCTACGAACAGCGGTTCCAGCCCCGCGCGGGTGGGCGGAGGGTGCTGGTGTGTTACTCACCTGATGTAAGCCTCGGAGTGTGTCACACGCTGCGCTCTCGGCGGCGCCGCTACGAACAGCGGTTCCAGCCCCGCGCGGGTGTACGGCTGGTGCTGGTGTGTTACTCACCTGATGTAAGCCTCGGAGTGAGTCATACGCTGCGCTCTCGGCGGCGCCGCTACGAACAGCGGTTCCAGCCCCGCGCGGGTGGGCGGCGGGGGCTGGTGTGTTACTCACCTGATGTAAGCCTCGGAGTGAGTCACACGCTGCGCTCTCGGCGGCGCCGCTACGAACAGCGGTTCCAGCCCCGCGCGGGTGGGCGGCGGGGGCTGGTGTGTTACTCACCTGATGTAAGCCTCGGAGTGTGTCACACGCTGCGCTCTCGGCGGCGCCGCTACGAACAGCGGTTCCAGCCCCGCGCGGGTGGGCGGCGGGGGCTGGTGTGTTACTCACCTGATGTAAGCCTCGGAGTGAGTCACACGCTGCGCTCTCGGCGGCGCCGCTATGAACAGCGGTTCTAGCCCCGCGCGGGTGGGCGGCGGGGGCTGGTGTGTTACTCACCTGATGTAAGCCTCGGAGTGAGTCACACGCTGCGCTCTCGGCGGCGCCGCTACGAACAGCGGTTCTAGCCCCGCGCGGGTGGGCGGCGGGGGCTGGTGTGTTACTCACCTGATGTAAGCCTCGGAGTGAGTCACACGCTGCGCTCTCGGCGGCGCCGCTACGAACAGCGGTTCTAGCCCCGCGCGGGTGGGCGGCGGGGGCTGGTGTGTTACTCACCTGATGTAAGCCTCGGAGTGAGTCACACGCTGCGCTCTCGGCGGCGCCGCTACGAACAGCGGTTCTAGCCCCGCGCGGGTGGGCGGCGGGGGCTGGTGTGTTACTCACCTGATGTAAGCCTCGGAGTGAGTCACACGCTGCGCTCTCGGCGGCGCCGCTACGAACAGCGGTTCCAGCCCCGCGCGGGTGGGCGGAGGCGCGGTCGCCAGCGTCGCCTCGCCTCCCGGTGATGGTGTGTTACGCGCCATACCTTCGAAGAGAAAACGTTTAAAAAATAGATTAGCTGGAAATATTTCAAGTTGTAACGGGCCCGTGAATCGGCACAGTTTTGTTCAAGGAAGTATTCAAAGATTTAGTAATAAATCAAAGATGTGAGTAGTGTAAACTGATCAAAAATAAACTACTCATTACAATACAACATAATAAAACTCCTAAACCGGAGTTTCTATAGCCATTGTAAGGATAAACTATCCGCAATCAATTTTAGTCTGAGATATCCAGATTTTCGTAAGAGGCGTCTATATGCTGTTCAGAAAACTGTCCAAGTATCGTTTATTTTATATAATTAATTAGCAATTACGTCGCAAACAAGCACGCTGCTATGTCAGCATTTTACTCTATTAGCATTTCATGCAAAATTAGTGAAAATATAGCACTCGTCGCAGGAGGTTGTGTTTTTATCATACCGTTACTACGTAATCTTCTGCCGCTAAATATCATTATCATACATACAATTCAGTCTACAACTGTAGAAACACACTAGTTCACACTACACACGTGTATTACAAATTTTAGGCGACAAACTGACAACCTCAAATATTTGTCAGACGTGGCAATAGCAACCCTATATCCAAAGCCGTTAACGCTCTGCCTACCCCGCATGGGATAAAAGCGTGATGTGTGAGTGAGTCATTAGCTAAAACAATTTACCTCCTGGGGACATGACACCGCTACGGATGTTTGTGGTGTAAGTCTTCGGAGGTTTCTTAGAAGACGGCATGAAATTCCTGAAAAAGAAACATTGGAACTAATTAATACTAAACAACCAACTACTTTTTCATCAACCACCTTCTACAAGAAGTAGGCCTCTGATGTGGTTTTATCACAATCGCCTTAAGTATTCATAGACAGCAGCCAGGACTGCCGACTTGGCGTGCCCTCCGAAGTACGGAACCATTGTTCTTTTAAGTACCGAACCAACAAGTGTTTCAGCCTACAATGGTCCTTATCAGACTGGGAACAAATTCATATTGATATCAACTTTGTATGTGACTCTTTTCTTGTCTTTTTAACATGAAATGTCGAGTTTGCATCTTTATTTACTTACATTGTTTACTGTATACAAAAAAAAACTGCTTGGTCCATGGCATTAATTTAATTTTGCCATAGTGCTAAAGGTTAAAAACGATACCAACCTGTTTCTCTCATGAATCGGCATCACCCTGCCGTTCCCTTTATTGACATGCAGATCCCTGACATGTCTCAGCAGTCTCGGCAGGTTGGGGAAGGGCGCCTGCCCCTTGCGGACCCTGGCGCAGTTCCGCCAGAGGCACGGGTAGTCGCTGAACGACCCGCCGCGGTAGTGGTTCTGCACGTGGCCCGCTGCCGACACGCATGTAAGGGAAAATACAGTTTAGAACATCCTGTGATATATTAGCATTATAGTACAACGTCATAAGATTATCAAGTGTAGATTGCTAAAGTGTCGCCACTTCAATAAGCCAATTTTGGCAGCTGTCAAATGTACTAAAATATTAAACCTTATTTTCTTAGTTTTATTCCTTTACAATTTACATCCTATGTAGGTTTTTAGCAATTGTTTAGAGAGACCAGCCATCTGCCTATTTTTTTTATGGTGAAACCCGTGCTCTTTCCATCCTCGGCACTGGCAGAATTGTCCCTGTAGACAGATACCATTATTTTGACAGCAACCAAATACGGTTTGTTCGAGCGGAAAATACTGCAACTACTATTGCAGTTACTCACTTCGGAAAGTATGTTGCCTAATAATCATGATATAACAACTAACTACATCTACTATTAAAGAAAGTTAAAGTAAGCTATCTACTACAATAACACTACTTTACAATAAAAGTCATAATTAAATACCGAAAAATAGAATATTTTCAAATCATAGACATGAATAAATTTTTAAGTAGTACAAAAACTACCTACTTATAGCTCATTCGCGACCAGCATAACTTGACTTCAATGCTCCATACACGCACGTACGGGCGCGTACTGACAGTTACGCTGGTCGTGATGTAGTATGTTACAGGCACTCGAGCTAACTACAAAATTTAAGACTACAGAAGCTGTTTCAGAGGATACTCACGTTCTAGCTTAGGTTTCTTAGTCTCGATATACGTTCCGATCACTAGCAGCGTTGAGAAATGGAATGGCAAATGTGTTAGTAGCAGATTATTAAATTCGTACAATGACACAATGAAAGGTTTAGTTATTTACTGTAATACAACCATCAGTGGAATTAAGGTGCTTATAAAGTATACAGGTGGGTGTCCCATATTTTGAAGTAGAAGTCTTTGAAGGGATCTGTAAGTGGCCGATCATCATGCTTTCTCTCTCCCACTGAGGCTCTTATATACCAGGCGTAGATGCTTTCTGCCTCACACTTAGGTAACCGCTGCCATTTGCAGACCCTTTCTGTATCTGTTGTAATTATACAGATCACATGTGCCAGGAGGTAGTGTTACGAACACCTAATTTTTATAGCAAATCGTATTCGTAAATTGAAATTTCGTAAAGCTGGTTCAACAGAAGGATTGGAAGTTTGTTTCCCTGTTGGGTTTGATTGGAACTTGTAGGGATAAGAGTTGGATTTGGGAAGAAGGAAAAGACGATGGAAAGAATGGATACTTACTGTTACCACCGTCACCAATGCAGTGCTCCATGCAGTCCTGAAGGTCTTCAAACTGGTAGTCGCAGTCGCCCCATAGACACTCGTACGTCATCTCCATAGGCGTCTGCTAATTATACATCTTTTAGTAACGGCAACTAACTTACTTTTTTGTAATTGAAGAATTTTGATTATGATTACGGCGACTTATCCCGAGATCGATTCTTTTCCGGGGAAGAAATTTGAATGATGAAATTTAGTAACTACCTGTTGTTGGGTCTTAGTATAATTCTCAGAATAATAACATAGCTATGGAAATCATATTACACCATTAGGTCGTCGCGAGGTGCATTGATAAACAGGCTAAAAACGCAAGGTGTCAATGTGACAAGATAATCATAATAATCCAGTAAGCTGACCATAAATTGTCCGTGATTTTTGCAAGCACTGCACTAGTGGAAAAGCCTTTCCACGGATAGCCATTTTCAGACTTATGTAAATAGAATAGAATGGATTTTCAATTCATTCCATGAAACCATGTAATTTTACATTTTCTTGGTATGCAAATCAGTATGGAAAACAAAAACATAGGCAATTACAATAGGTAGGTAAATGGCAAACTCACATGCTGGCTAAGTTCCCTCATCTCTTCAGCGAGCTTGGCAGACGTCTCCTCGTTGCACTTGGCAGCGCGTTCCTCCCAACTCTGTTTTGTAGACGCCGGCAGGGAGCGCCACTCGTTGCCCACGATACGGGATATCTCACCTATAGGATTATTCACTTAAAAATGTAGTTGTGAAGATTTGCGATGTTTAGGCTGTTTTTGGGACGCGTTTTCATGATCTTTTATAAGCCGTTTTCAGTGCTAGAGTGCAAATGATACTTACATAAAAACTATACAAGAGCAATTCTTTTAAAATTTATACTTAAAGTTGGGTTCAGGTGTAAAATAATGTATTTCGGTGGCGATCAATCGATCCACAATTTTTTTTTACAAATAATGCCATTTTTTAAGACATAAGTCGATATTGGTCGAGTCATATAAAAACGTGTCCCAAAACCATCAGGAATAACTACAGACTTGTAGTTTACTTGAAATACTTACTACCGAATATTATCTATAACATACTTATAATTCCAACACCTTTAAACATAACATTTTTATACAAAGCAGGAATAGTTACAATGAAATGATTTTATACTCAGTAACAGTACGTAATGTAGGGGCGCGCACTATATGCGTAAAAATTTGTTCAAATAATATTATGTTCAACACTAAACGTGCAGTAAATTTAGCGTCAATGTACGTGTGGAGCTCTGACGTGTAATCTGAGAGTAGGACAGAAATATGAAATTACCTAAGTGTGACAAAGATAGGTAGATTGTCACGCACAATCCGTGTCATGACGCGAATACCTGTTGCACATTTTGTGTTGAATATTTTCATTTGCATGTTTCATTATGAATATTGTGCGCACCCTTATATAGAATCGACCCTCCTGCTTCGTATAAACTCACTAAACATAAGCTAAATATGCATACGAGTATGTACATCTAATCTACAAGGAGCTAAAGGAGGATGCCAAAACAGAATGCCAATCACAAGGAATTTACTTCATGCTGTATAGAGTATGACTTTACTTTACTACCAATCACTATAGGCTTCGATTCTGCCGATCATTTCCTTTGCTAATTTTCAGTCACTTTTGTCATTTTATTAAAAAGAAAAAAAGAGTAAGTTGGAAGATCCGGTAACCATAGCAAAAGTTGATTTGACAATGTTAATTTTTATTACAGTTATCAGCATACATAAGAGTTAATAAATTAAATAATGAGTTTAAATATTATTGCTTTTTACACAGTTTGTCAGGTGACATAAAACACTCCAAACGCTGATTGGTCGGTTCTAAGATGACGTCATTGGCTAGTATACCACAGATATACATCGCCTGTCTATATGTTATAGCAAGGAAGTGACGTCAACGTCAACGTTCTGCAGCGCCATATTGTCAAATGTCTCTTTTTTACCATTAGAAAATGACAGGAGTAACTAAAGTGGGTCAAGAAATAGGAAATTAGAATCGGCGCCATTCTCTATTTACTGTACTGCCTTATTGGATACCTACGTTTGGTGGGCTTCTCCTTGCCAGCTAGGTCCGGAAACCGTATGAATAGTGTTAGAACAATTTTGATACAGAAATTTGCAATTTGGAATGGAAAACAGGGGAAATGCATCACTTTCGGGGGAACATTGAACGCAGATGATGTCGATCGACGTAACTACTTAAGATAATTAAATAATTTTGTCATATACTAAGGGCTCGTAAAAATAAACATGAAAAGGATAAATCACTGTAAAGAGTAATTCAATAATTTGAAGAACACTTCAAAAATATTATTTTTTAATTTTACAACTGGATATTTTTACGAACTCTTTCAAATAGCAGGGTAATAAGTAACACAATGTAATGTAAATGTAACATTTAAATGAAAGTAACTAAGGGTAGCAACCTTTTTATAAATAAATATCGCTACATATTTAAAATGTTGAAAAGTAGCGAGTACATCTGAAAACGGAATTGAGGTTTGAAGGTAAGAGAAAGCCATGGTCACTTCGTTGTGAGCGTGACTTAATTTACGCAAGTTATGATAAAGATGATTTTATTTCAAGTTTTTTTTTTTATTTGACATAGTATACATAAACATAAGAATTAGTCAATGCCTTCGTTAAACCTCGTAAAGGTTTGTCTCGAAGACATAAATTTCTGACATCGAAGTATAGAAAAGGATGAAATTGGTTAGGATCGAATTATATCAGTGGTTGGCTCGGTCGCTGAGGCCGAACTGCTCGTCGCGCATTTGTAAACAACTGCCGCTCAGTATAATTTGATCGATTTTGAAAGCTTTAGCGCCGCAGCGGCCAATGGTATAAAATAAGCAAATCCATTTAGACCGTATTTAGATTATCAGAAAATATTGGACACGCATTTTTTGAATTTAAAATCTGATAACAATATCTAATAAATAACATAATGAGTATCAAGGTTCAGGAGTGGGGCTCTTGACATCACTGCTATGTAAAAATCGTACATAGGCGTCACGCAATTTCAACTGTCTATAGCTTCGTAATCATTTGTTTAGATGAAAAAAGAAAAAAACAAGTATGCAACATTTTTTTATAATCTAAAAGTAGGACTAATTCATTTTAATCATTTAGCCTATGTTAGTAGCAGAAGTTGGAAGTATAATTGGTCGGAAGCCGTACTCACCGAAGGTAGACTCGGGGTTGTTGGCTACTATGGCCTTCCTGATTTCGCTGGAGTAGAGGATGTACCCGGTGACGATCTTCTGCTTCTGCTCCTTCTTCTTCTTGCTGCTGGCGGGCGTGGACGGCGGCATGGAGCGCTCTTGAGTGGACAGGGATGGGTTGTACGAGTTGCTGTTGCCTCCTGAACAAAAAACCGGTTTTAGGGTCTCGGTGACAATTTGGCAAGCCAAATGCAAAACAAAAAAAAACATAAAATACATACTGGACAATTTACACAGCGCCATCTAACCCAAAACAAAGCAAAGCTTGTCAGATGTGGCGATACCCGAACTTTTACGGTCGTTAACGCTTTGTCTATCCTGCCGAGGATATAGTATGTGACATTGATACATTTCAACTTTACTCATTCAACCTGTCTGATTGTTGGGGCACTTTTTTACGAGGTCGCACAAAAGTAAGTAGCATGCTAACAGCTCTTAATATTACGCTTTTCTTTATTGAAATGTATAAACATTCTAAGTGTTTAAAACATAAAACATTTTGACTGTATTTTATGGTTCGGATTGTTCAACTTAATTTTCTTTTTCAAGTCTTTTGTTAAAGCAAAGAATGCGGCTCAAATTTAACAAAAAATCGGTACATCTGATTTGAATTTAAAGCTTATATTTCCTAAAGATTGTTATTTATTACCTATAGAGAGCGGTGTAGCAGGTGAAGCAAGTGAGGAATCATCGAGTGAATTCTCCAACAGCATCTCCACATCCTGGCTGCCGATGGTGGTGTTGATGAGATTCGTGAACTGTGGCTTGCCGTCCTGGATCAAATAATAACCGGTTTTTGTACTCATAAATGAAAATAAGAAATTGAAAAATTGACAGCGTCGACCAGGAATCGAACCCGGGCCGCGTGGGGAAGAGTAGTTTAATTTCTTATTTTGATTTATGAGAATAATATAGCACTGTGACTGCAGTAAAGCCCAATAAATCGGTTTTTGTACTGTCGATATCGATTTGACTAACGATCCATCCATAATAGAACAAAGTAAAACAGTTTCCAAACTTTACGATTTTAACGTAATATTTCTGTAGGAAGTTCTGCGTGTAGCACAGGATAGGCAAAAATACAATGACGATAGATCCCGTGGAATATATCACACATCAAATAGTTAATAGACAGATAGATACTTACAGCTAAAAGCAATTTATTTATGAATTTGTGTGAGAAAATTAAATATGTAAGAATTTATAGGAAGACTGTTCAGAGCGCTGATATACCGAAATAACAATCCAGAATATCTATCTATATTATTGTACATCATATTTCAAGACTATTATGTAGTTACACGTGGGTGCCATTTCCTACTCGTGGGTGTCGTAAGTGGTGACTAAGGGACTTGAGGGTTTCAGGTGTATTACAACTTTTAGGCGACGGGCTGACAACCTGTCACTATAGTGATACACAAATTATTTCAAACTCTATATTTGTCAGACGTGGCGAAAGCGACCGTGTTATTACGGCCGTTAACGCTCTGCATACCCCGTAAGGGATAAAGGCGTGATATATGTATGTATTATGTAGTTCGCTATATATTTTCAAAGAACGTGTAAAAGTGCAAACCTCCATGTTATTGTCGCTTAATATGCCTAAAACCTTTTCCTAAGTCCCAACATGAGATAATCGCGCACAAACGTACAGATCAAAACTCAGAACCTTTTTTTTGAAGTCGGTTATTTTATTTTATGTCTTACAATAGCGTCCACATTGATGGTGTGGTTGAAGGTCTTCTGCGTGAAGGCGTTGGATGAGGGCTGGAAGTCTGACGCCGTCGCCAGAGCGGGCGGGCCCAGCTGCCGCGAGAAGTAGTAGATCTGGAACAATACACTGGGGTCAGATAGATAATAATACAAAAATACAACTTTACCATAGGTTATATCCAAAAGTTAATTTTTAAACGATATTTTGTAAACCTACGCTGCAAATTTCTCTATGCAAACTTTTGTATTGTTTAAATTAATGTTATATCTTGCATATCATTTTCAGGGACCATTTTTGATATTTTGAAAACGACGACTCCTGTTTTTTTCTTATTTGACATTCAGCCAACTGGGTTTTACTGAGGATGTACTTTACCTAGTCTACCTTGTATTATAAATCTTGTGTCGTTCACCGATTCAATCATAAGATCCCGGATGGAAACTCATAGCTAATTGTGGACGGCACGACTGTTGAACTTTGACATTTAAACGTTTTTGACTAATCACAGACAAGGGGGCAATGGTCGAAAATGGGTACTTTAGTGTCCTAGTCTGCTGCCGATTGGTGCAGATTTTTATGAAAATGTCTAAATGTACCTCGTCGATAGTAATTCTTCGTGTGCACGAACTTCCTAGCCCCGACTTGAGTTTGCGCGCGATTCTGTTCGACTCGTCGTACACTTGCTATCTCTGTCACACGCTCTAGGAGAGACATACCTCATCAATAGTAACGTCCTTCGTATGTTCGAACTTTCTCAGCCCCGACTTGAGTTTGCGCGCGATTCTGTTCGACTTCTCATACAACACTTGCTATCTCTGTCACACGCCCTAGGAGAGAGAGGGACACGTACCTCATCAATAGTAACGTCCTTCGTATGCTCGAACTTCCTCAACCCCGACTTGAGTTTGCGCGCGATTCTGCTCGACTCGTCGTACACTTGCTATCTCTGTCACACGCTCTAGGAGAGACAGAGAGGGACATACCTCATCAATAGTAACGTCCTTAGTATGTTCGAACTTCCTCAACCCCGACTTGAGTTTGCGCGCGATTCTGTTCGACTCGTCGTACACACACTCGCACAGGTAGCAGTCGCCCTCTGCTATCTCTGTCGGACGACCTGCGTTAGAAAGAGATAGATAGAAACATATTACTTCACTTCGACTGCTTCGTTGACATTATAATAAGAGTATACTTGGACAGTAGAGTTGACAATAAACATTGACAAAGCAGTTTAGGTAAAAGATTGGACGCGTTTCTATTCCTAAGGTAGTTTTTTTTTTTTTGAAAGAGTAAAGAAGAAAGTAATCAGTAATTTTTTTATTGAGTAAATTGATATTACTGGGTTGCCAGTTTTTGAAAATCTGAAATAGTGATGTGCCAATTATCTTTCAAGTGCAGTGCATAATTTAAAGAAACTATTACCCCTACCTAGGGAAAATCACTTCTGAGATCACTATTCGCACGAACGTCATCTGCTCCTAGCGCCTTTATCCCTTGCGGGTTAGGCAGAGCGTTAACAGCCGTAAGAATACGGTCGCTATCGCCACGTCTGACATTTCAGGATTGTTTTCCAAGGTTGTTTCAGAAAACATGTGTATCACTATAGTGACAGGTTGTCAGTCTGTTTCATAAAAATTGTAATACACTAATACGAAATGATTAAAACTATCCTATTTCGATAACAACAGGTACCAGTATTGGCACATCACTATTTAAGATTTACAAAAAACTGGCAACACAGTAATGTCAATTTATTTACTCTCTTTCAATAAAAAAGACTAATCGTTGGACGAGCTTTGAAAAAAAAGGACTTTATTCGGCTTTGATTGGACAGTCATCCAAGTGCTCTTTGATAAGTGTCGCCATTATCAAACTAAGCCAACTCTATAATCTAAGAAAAAAAATAAACAGAGGTGTAGAAATAGAACATACATTTGAGATAGTCGTCGTAGTCCAAGACGGCGCACTTGCCAACGATGCCCACTAGTGGACTGGTGTCGTGCATCGTGGTCAGGAGCACTTCTTGCTTGTAGAACGGCTGCAAACAAAATTATCATGCTTTTTAAAAATGATTTATACTTCTACTTCTTCAGCAGCCACAAAAGACCACTGCTGGACATGGGCCTCCCCACGCTTGGCAGACGGATTGACGAGCGCAGAGCAAGATATTGTAGATATTTAGAGCGAACGCAGCTGCCCCTTCCCTGGATTTATCCCTTAGTCGCCTTTTACGACACCCACAGACAGGATTGGGATGATGCTATTCAAAGCCGGCGCCACACGACAATAATTTACCGTCATTCATGTATGAAACATAGGTAGTACTTAAATCAAGTTTTCAATTGAAAGGACTATCTTGTGTAGCAGTATAAGTAGATCTCTTGCATGGGCAATAGGCTATTTGACACTAATGAAAATATGCGACGAATGTGGCCATCCTAGTAAATTGCAGTGTAATAAAGCGTTTTTAACAGAAATTAGTACTAAAATATGCATATTTTTTTCATATTTTACGTATAAAAATTGAAATATTTTTGAATATTTCTAAACGACAGGAACGCCCTGTGATTGGTTCTAACTTTGGTGACGTCACACGCTAGTAAACGCCGCCATACCCTGTGTTACGTTGTGTGTATTTACTACTATTTACCTAGTTTTACCATTGATTTGTTTATTCTCGAGTTAATTTGAGATCTTTTTATTGAGTCAGTGACATTATTAATAGTTTTTAACTTCATTATGGACGAACATTTTGTGCAAGCCGACAACAGAAACTTCCCGAAGTAGATCTGTTTATGGTCGCATTATTCTTCAAAAATAAAGCAGATTATTATGCTCCAGAACTAAAAAACGTTAAAACAGCTGTGTAAGTACATAAGAAATTATATAATCAGAACTATAAAGCATTTAGAACTTTGTGTACAAGTTTTGCAAAATCGCATTTTAGGTTATGTTGTCACTTGCTTTGGTCACTTGTGAATAAACAATGATGTACTAAATCTCTTTAAGTCACTGTCCTTGCTTTTGTTTTACATATCTGCAAGACAATCTTTACACATAAACACATTTGTATGCGATGAAATACTTGTAGGATCACTTATTTCGTCTTTTAGCATTCATTGGAACTGAAATAAACACTTTTTCTGGATTTCGTAATGAATTGTTATACATTGTGGTACTACACACCATTTATAAGACATTTTGTCCTATAAATTCACAGATAAATAAGAAAAACGCGAAAGATCGAAGCTTCTGCACCTTGTTGTTGCCTTGTTTACTAGCATGTGACGTCACTCGAATCATATGGCGTCCGCCATTACAAAGACAGCGTTTTGAGCGCCAATTTCATAATTTAAACTTTAACATAAATTTTTGTTGAAAATACTGCACGTTCTACGGAAATATTAATGTAGTGTGTTTATTATGCTTTACAGAATTATTTACAACTGTTTTCCAAAATCAGTCAAATAGCCTATTGGGCAGTTCAGGGTGAGTTAGTCGAACACGAAAAAAATTGGAATTGAAAAGTTGTTGTAATATTTAGTATATACCTTGTTGATGATGTTTGCCACTTCTGCTGGGAAGATGAGGAATGGACCACGGAAGTAGCATTTGTTGCTGAAAATAAAAATTTGATTAATTTTTCTTTTTAATATATCTCCTGCAAAATGGAAGGCTTGGCTGAATGGACTTATTGCTTTTGCTTTGTATGATATTATAAGAAAAAACAATACCGCGCGAATTGGCTTTGGATTTTTTATGTCATTTTTTTAGGTTTATGGAATTAGTATTCCTGTTTTTTCATCTTTGCAGATGTAGTATAAATCACTATGTATCACTCGCAAGAAAGTCCAATTGCAAACTCGTGTGTGTGTATTGATGCCCTCAGCTGCGCTTTGGGCCTCAAACTACACCCTCGTTAGAAATCGGTTCCTTACTCACCACGTGATCAATGTACTATGTTTGAATGGTAATTTATTAAAAGCGGGTGTCTCACTCACTCGCCCGTCTCCCAGATGGTGTCGACCTGCGCTATGACCTGCTTGCCGCCGTCCGTCACACTGTGTTGCCGTCCCGCTCTAACCTATGGCGTGTCTCACTCACTCGCCCGTCTCCCAGATGGTGTTGACCTGCGCGATGACCTGCTTGCCGCCGTCCGTCACACTGTGTTGCCGTCCCGCTCTAACCTATGGCGTGTCTCACTCACTCGCCCGTCTCCCAGATGGTGTTGACCTGCGCGATGACCTGCTTGCCGCCGTCCGTCACACTGTGTTGCCGTCCCGCTCTAACCTATGGCGTGTCTCACTCACTCGCCCGTCTCCCAGATGGTGTCGACCTGCGCGATGACCTGCTTGCCGCCGTCCGTCACACTGTGTTGCCGTCCCGCTCTAACCTATGGCGTGTCTCACTCACTCGCCCGTCTCCCAGATGGTGTCGACCTGCGCGATGACCTGCTTGCCGCCGTCCGTCACACTGTGTTGCCGTCCCGCTCTAACCTATGGCGTGTCTCACTCACTCGCCCGTCTCCCAGATGGTGTTGACCTGCGCGATGACCTGCTTGCCGCCGTCCGTCACACTGTGTTGCCGTCCCGCTCTAACCTATGGCGGGTGTCTCACTCACTCGCCCGTCTCCCAGATGGTGTTGACCTGCGCGATGACCTGCTTGCCGCCGTCCGTCACACTGTGTTGCCGTCCCGCTCTAACCTATGGCGTGTCTCACTCACTCGCCCGTCTCCCAGATGGTGTCGACCTGCGCGATGACCTGCTTGCCGCCGTCCGTCACACTGTGTTGCCGTCCCGCTCTAACCTATGGCGGGTGTCTCACTCACTCGCCCGTCTCCCAGATGGTGTTGACCTGCGCGATGACCTGCTTGCCGCCGTCCGTCACACTGTGTTGCCGTCCCGCTCTAACCTATGGCGTGTCTCACTCACTCGCCCGTCTCCCAGATGGTGTCGACCTGCGCGATGACCTGCTTGCCGCCGTCGGTCACCACGTACACGTAGTCGCCGGTCTTGATGACGCCCGAGCACACCGTGTTGTATTGCTCGTAGTATGTGTTCTCGTCGTCCGTGCCCAGCGGGTTGTACATCACTACGTCCTGGGGACAAATAGGATGATGTTATTACAGGTTTGGATAATGGGGTTGGGTGGGGTTTCGTTAGAATGAAGTAATGGAAGTTTAAAACTATAACTTGTGTATTATACATTGAAGGGGAGAACTTATCTTAAATTAGCCTACATCATCCCACCACTGGGCACTGAAGGAGAAGACTACGTAAGGTGAATTATTACAAAAAATACAATTCCTCTAGAACCATTTGGAGATGTTATCATGGGATGCCTTCTTCAAATTAAAAGAAGTCAGCATTTATCGTGATAATAATGATATAAATCACTGTTTTATTTGTTTGAGTGGCGTCAAAAACCAATCCTAAAATTAGGGGTCATTATTAGTAGTTTTTAGGTGTTCGTTGATACACTTCGTCAGCTCATTGCCACCAACCTGTGGTGACTTACAGGGCGTTCCATCTTCTGCATATTCTCGAGGATCTCCATCTATGTCTACCCCGCAAGGGATACAGGCGTGATGTGTGTGTGCAGTTACTCACAGGGCGCTCCTTCTCCTGCACATTCTCCAGCACCTCCAGCTCGGCCAGCTCGTCCTTGTGCTTCTCGACTCGCTCGCGGAACACGGATACGGTTCTGCTGGGCTCCAGGGGCACTTCCCGGGGTACCAGGTTCACTTCCTTGTCGGCGCCCTCCCACACCTTGATCTTCTTGAACCAGCGGTTGCGCGTGCTGTAGCGGGATTCGCATACGTATACGTCTTTGTCGAGGAAACCTGGGGGGAACAAATAGTGTTTGTCAATATTTTGTGTACATATTTTTGCGGATTAAGGATGCGCCTCCACTGAAGCGGGGCTGCGCTAAGCTGAGCTGACCGGGGCACGAATTGACCAATCAAGGTGCGTTTCCACTGAAGCTGGGCGGAGATCCGGGGATTTTGAGACTCGTGATTGGTCAATTCATGCCGCGCTTAGCTTAGCTTAGCGCAGCCCCGCTTCAATGGAGACGCACCCTTAGTCATGGACTATACTCTGTTTTTTTAGAGTAAATTGACATTTTTGATGTACCAATCATTGGTCAAATTCAATGCATGATAAAAAATAAGTATAACGCTGGTATATGGTAAATTACTGCTGAGCTTTTACATCATTCGCACGAGCGCCATCTACTAGGAACTGAAAGAAACAGAACTAAAAAAAATCCATTTCGATAACAACATTTACCGGTACTATTTAAGATTTGCAAATAAAATGGTAACCCAAAAGGTTAGTTTAATCTCTCTAAAATCATATTTTAAAATGAAATATGAAAATTAATCTCAATTCTGTAATAATACTTTCCTTCCGTTTTTTTTTCACGATAAGTAGATAACACTAGATAATTGGCTAGACTTCTAAGCTAGAATTCTATGGTACCATCCTCTTCTTACTGTGACTAACAAGTCATCCTACTATGGTTTAAACCAATTATTGCCTTTTAAGTTTTTTTACTTTTAGTTACAATTTTAGACAGTTACATGAAATCTAAGTTGTTAAATCATTCAACTAACCCTCGGGTCTCAGCTTGAAGTATTCCTTCACGTTCATGACGTGGCAGGGGCCCGTCACTTGGTCGAGCGGGACGGTGCGGTGCGTCTCCGTCTTGAACACTTCTTGTTGGAGGAACTTGCGGGTTCGCACGTGGAACGTTTCGTGGGGCCTGTAAGATAATAATGTATTCGTGAAACTGAACATATTTGCTAAGAACTTTAAAAAAAGAAATGTGAACGTTTTGTAGTCGCCGCTATGAATAATGTTTGTCAATCATCTATAAAACCGTGAATACGTGTAACGTAGCACATTTTCGCATTAAACACCCTATATATTATTAGTAGTAATGGTACACATAGAAAACAATGACTGACATTATTATTTATTGAGTAGTGTAGGTTTCTAGGTGTTCATTTTTCCGATTTTTCCATACTTTTTTGGTTCACTGTGGCACGAGATTCAGCGTAGAAGTCGTGTCGGTATAAATCAGCTAGGCATGTTCATGTGTGATTCAGCCCGGATCGTTAGTATAAAGTTAAAACTACTGCTCCTTAGTATATTGTGAATGTAGTAAGTTTGTAAATACTCGACTGTGCTCACCTATAATAGACATTGCCATACATCATGGGTACACCCTCGTTGTTGGTCCACACGCGCTCCACCTGAGATAAAATAAGATATACATTATTCAATAAACATAATCACCAATATAGGTAAAATTATACCGAACAGCTTTGAGGCTTAGCTATTTCCTAACTTAATTAAATACGAGGTTGTCGTAAGGACACTTCCACAGCTGATGATTCGTAATGAAGATGATACAACTGGACTGGCGGGCGCAGCACAAGGTGTTGTATTCACCCGGAACGCTGCTAGAACTGGGGTGATGCTATTCTAAGCTAGCACCACACGGCAAATGGTGACTAAGTATATGAAATACCTGCACTATAGTGGGCTCCTTGTTCCCCTTGTCGGGCTGCACGTACACAAAGTCCCCCTTGCCGTACTGCGCCTGGTGGAGCGGCGCGCCGCCCGCGGGGAGGGAGTCGTCGGTGCTTGATCTGTAGGGGTTTAAACGAAAATGTTACTGTTTTCCAACGATACACAATATGCAGAGCGTTAAAGAAAGCTTAAAGAAACTTAAATTGTGTAGTCGTCAGAACGCCTTCAGTTCCAAATGATAACCTCGATTCATAGAAAAGGGGTAAAGTAAATAAAAACTGGCATCCGCAAGAAACTATTTTAAATCTTCTAAAACAAAATGTGGTGGCGTGAATTATTCCAGTTGTTTAGCTTGTATTGACTTTGTAACAGTGAAAGTAAATAAGGGGGTCCATTTTTTAGGGGGTTTCGGTTTATTGACATGTCTCATCTTCTGTTTTTTGCACCATTATTTGGTTCATTAGTTCCCTATGCATCTAGTAATTGCAAGTATTCTTGCAATCCCATATACTTTACTAAGATTACAGACTGCAAATCATTAGTTATACTTAGTCGTGTAAAACATACCTGGTCTCGTCCTCATCTTCTGTTTCCTGCAGCAGTTTGCACTGCTTGACCAGCTCCACACTGGTTCTCAATGCGTCAGTAGTGAAGTTCAAAGCAGGCGATTGTAAGGTGTTCTTGCAGAGTATGTCTCGCTGCTCGATGTAGTAAGACTGCAGTTCTACCGAGTCTTCGAATATTTGACTGTCGGTCCGGGAGAGGCGGCGGGCTCTAGAGGTAAAAGAACAGTTGCAGAATAAGTTAGTAGGTACTTTAATACGTTTGGAGAAAGCTGATGACGAACATTTTTCAGAGTTGTCACGTCCCTCAGTCATGAGGCTACGACGAAGAAGTAGGTACTTTTACTAGAATACCTGTTACTTCATTAAATTTATGGTTGTAGCGTGTTTCTGTGGTAGTTCTATGCCAAGCCACGTTGCGTGAAAGTGCATAAACTTTAGTTGTTACTAAACTAAACTATTGTTGGCACGTCAAGCCGTAGGTTCCGGTTGCTGTCTATGATTACTTAGACGGCAGTCGTTACACAACCATGTCAGGAGCCTTACTTGTAGAAGGCGGTTGAAAAATTCTAACACTAGAGTTCATCGGGTCGTTGGACGACTCAGTGCCCCACACGAAAACAGAGAACTATAATTGTCAGCAAAAACTTCTTTTTTTGACTGTTTTATTTAGTTTATTGACAGAATCAGCCGAGTATTAGCTAACAGTGTTCCGTCAGAATCAAGATTAATATTGATCATTGCTTTAATTGTAGGAAAATGCAAAAAGAAAAGTACGTTTTGAGAAAAAAACGTTTTATAAAGTTAAACAAAAGTACGCTAGTACTACAATTTTTTCTGTGCTAAAAGCTTATTCAAAAATATGTTTCATTACCTCTCAAAGACAGCGAACATGTCTTGCTGGAAGTGGTCAAGCCGCTTGTACAAGCCCCTGTCAAGTCTCCTCTTCACTAAGTCGAGGGAGATCGCGCGCACTTTGTCCCCGTTTGACGTCTCATCGTGTTCTGGCAGCTCCGCCATACTGTCCGAGTAACATCTGTGGATAATAATATCAGTCTCAGTCATGTTAAAGTAAAAAAAACATATATAGCAAAACTAAAATTTAGAAAGGGTTCATGTTTAATGCAGAAGTTTTTAGATTCTTTGTTTCTGATCGTTCCTGTTCTGTGCATAGGCAATATGGAAATCACTCACCAGGGCCCCAAGTCAGCAATTTTTTTATAATATTATTGTAACGCCATCGACACTCAACTGTCATTCCTTTGGTATTGTGATTTTCTAGACTACCAAACTATCAAAATATCAATAAAATAAAAACCATCCAACTATATGCTATCGAGGCGCAACTGAAGCGATTTTTATTTAGCGGACGTCCATCCGCACGCAGCTCCTTGTAATTTTTGCTCTGTGATGGAAGTAAATTCGTGAACGTGGAACTCACCTTCCTTCTTCGTCCTGGTGGTTGTAAACAGTAGTGAACAAGTTGAGCAGTAGTTCTTGAACCAAACTCGGTACATCTGGTATAGTTTCGTCATCCTCTCTGTAATACAATTTTTAAATAGTCAAAGAAAGTTGCAAAATGAATACATTAAATAAATGTCTAAGAAAATTTCATTTGTCATTTGATTTTACAAGATTTCAGTCTTATTAAGGTTTTCAAGAGGTTATGGAGCAATATCTTTCTAGATTTGTCTTGTGAATCCCATTGGACGGGTGAGATTTATTATAACTAACAATACTAAAAAATTTCGTCATCTATTCAGTCTTACCTTAGCATCTGTTTAGTCTGTAGACATACTCTCTGCAATATCAGCGCATCTTTATATATCTGTGAATCAGGTTCATTGTACTTGCAAGCGTTGTCGAACATCAGAATAAAATCGGAAGCTAGCTCATTGACGGACAGGTAAACCCCGTTCTTGAGTTTGTGAGCGATTTTCTCCATGTCTATGGGGTTTTTGATGATGTCGTAATAGTCTGGGTACTCGGTTTTACTTGGTAGCTTCATAAAGATCAGGGCCAGTTGACGGTTTGCTAAAAAAACACGTAAAAGTATGTAAGTTTGCTGATAGAGGGTAGCTGAAATGACAGCACCTTAGAGTATCACTAGTACTTTCTCACAAAGAATCAGGTAATACAAAATGAAGGATCTTTTTATTGATCTGGGCCTTTTACCTTAGGATATTCTTGAATTAAGCTTTTCAATCACAATAGTTTGTATCGTATGTTTGCGTCTCATTACGTCGTTCGACTCAAACACAAAATATGAATTCCACGTAATAAATTTTCATTTAACTTATTGATTGTCACACACAAATATACTAGTCATCGTAAAAGAGAGAAAATTTATATATTGAAAATATCATTTTCTCTTTTTTATAAAAGTTTTATGATCCTAGCATATCCTAGGTAAAGCGGCTTGATTGACCGCATCACGTTAGTTTGCGATCATATACACAAAAGCTTCCTCAACTTATCTACTTTGAACATTAGTGTCAAAAAGATTGTTGAAAAACAATTCGATGAGAAAAAGAAAAGCAGATTTTCAAAGGCAAACTCACCTTTAGGATCACGGAAGTCTCTGATTGCATCATACAGGGTCCTAAGCTTCTGCTCCAAGGGGTTCAGCTGCCTGGACTTGGCCGCTTTGAACGTCTTTATGGGAGCTTTCCTCTCAACCCCGCTGTTAACCTGTAGACATATATATTTATTATTCACGTATGCTTATCTCAATAGGTACTGATATAAGATAGATATGTATTTTAGAAATATAGTTATCGTTGTCCATTTTGGTTCGTCTCTTCTATTAGGTCTGATGTAAGATTTTTTTTTCTAGAACTGCTAAAACTAAGCAGTACATATTGTGTCCTTTTTCTTTTGGAGGATCTCATGTGTACGGCGACAGGCTGACAACTTGTCACTACAGTGATATATGACTTATCTGAAACGACCCTCAAATATTAGTCAGGCGTGGCGATAACGATCGTATTTTTACAGTAGTTAACGCTCTGCCTGCCCCCAAACAGTTAAGGCGTTTGTGTATGTATGTCTGTGTTGTCCTGTATTTGCTACTGTGTGCAATAAATGAATAACCTCTTTAAGCTTCTTTAAGTATTTTTTATTTTAACTGTTATCCCATCCCTAATAAGTCAGACAGAGCAAGCAAATCAAATAATCGTGACGTCATATATAGAAAAAACACAGAGAATGTAGCAAAATGTTAGCGAATAACATGTTGGAATGGGAACTAAGGTTAAATGACGCGAAGTTCCTGTTTCTTCTCCTTGAAGCCCTCCTCGTTGCACTGCGGCAGTTGCGGGGTAGGCAGAGTGTACCTCTTTGAGCTTCTCGGTCATGACGCGCTCCAGCAGGTTGGCGTCCTCATAGATCATGGAGCCCTCCTCGTTGCACTGCGGCAGTTGCGGGGTAGGCAGAGTGTACCTCTTTGAGCTTCTCGGTCATGACGCGCTCCAGCAGGTTGGCGTCCTCGTAGATCATGGAGCCCTCCTCGTTGCACTGCGGCAGTTGCGGGGTAGGCAGAGTGTACCTCTTTGAGCTTCTCGGTCATGACGCGCTCCAGCAGGTTGGTGTCCTCGTAGATTATGGAGCCCTCCTCGTTGCACTGCGGCAGTTGCGGGGTAGGCAGAGTGTACCTCTTTGAGCTTCTCGGTCATGACGCGCTCCAGCAGGTTGGCGTCCTCGTAGATCATGGAGCCCTCCTCGTTGCACTGCGGCAGTTGCGGGGTAGGCAGAGTGTACCTCTTTGAGCTTCTCGGTCATGACGCGCTCCAGCAGGTTGGCGTCCTCGTAGATCATGGAGCCCTCCTCGTTGCACTGCGGCAGTTGCGGGGTAGGCAGAGTGTACCTCTTTGAGCTTCTCGGTCATGACGCGCTCCAGCAGGTTGGCGTCCTCGTAGATCATGGAGCCCTCCTCGTTGCACTGCGGCAGTTGCGGGGTAGGCAGAGTGTACCTCTTTGAGCTTCTCGGTCATGACGCGCTCCAGCAGGTTGGCGTCCTCGTAGATCATGGAGCCCTCCTCGTTGAACTGCCGGCAGTTGCGGGGTAGGCAGAGTGTACCTCTTTGAGCTTCTCGGTCATGACGCGCTCCAGCAGGTTGGCGTCCTCGTAGATCATGGAGCCCTCCTCGTTGCACTGCGGCAGTTGCGGGGTAGGCAGAGTGTACCTCTTTGAGCTTCTCGGTCATGACGCGCTCCAGCAGGTTGGCGTCCTCGTAGATCATGGAGCCCTCCTCGTTGAACTGCCGGCAGTTGCGGGGTAGGCAGAGTGTACCTCTTTGAGCTTCTCGGTCATGACGCGCTCCAGCAGGTTGGCGTCCTCGTAGATCATGGAGCCCTCCTCGTTGAACTGCCGGCAGTTGCGGGGTAGGCAGAGTGTACCTCTTTGAGCTTCTCGGTCATGACGCGCTCCAGCAGGTTGGCGTCCTCGTAGATCATGGAGCCCTCCTCGTTGAACTGCCGGCAGTTGCGGGGTAGGCAGAGTGTACCTCTTTGAGCTTCTCGGTCATGACGCGCTCCAGCAGGTTGGCGTCCTCGTAGATCATGGAGCCCTCCTCGTTGAACTGCCGGCAGTTGCCGAACATCAGCCGGAAGTCTGACACCATCTCCTCTACAGAGTTGTAGCGGTCGTTCTGGGAACAGATTGTAAACATTACGTGTTTCGGAGGGCACTATGATTACTTAGCCGGCGATCGTTGCACAACCATATCAGAAGCCAGCTACGTGTAGTAGGCGATTGAAAATTTCTGACCATCAGGGTTTCTTTGTGTGGTTAGACGACTCGGTGTCCCACACGAAAAAAAGAAGTAAACATTACAGAAAAGCATTAGGTATTTTTTCGCAATTTATATGCTAATACCAAATAAAGACTGAATGACCTAAAGAGAATGGCTAGTAGCGATTGGACGGCGAAAACGGGGGATCGCGCCTTGTGGCGTACCCTAGTGGAGGCAGCAGTCCAGCAGGGGACTGCTATAGGATGATGTGTGATGGTAGGCTGTTTTAAATCAATTCGAGATCAGCTAGTGTAGTGTAACAACCATTAACACGTTTCATTAATCGGTTTATTACAAAGACGTCTCCATAAAAATATGTGTAGAAGCCATAGTAAATACATCAAGGTAAGTTTGCTGTTAAGAGTTGATTTTTAACCTAAAACATCTTGTATTGACAAAATACATACTAAATGCTAATAGTCAAGTATCTAATCTGTGTTTTTTATATAAAAAATACTATGTAAACTCACCTTAATATTAGCCTCAATGGTGATCATATCAATCGGTCTATCAATCACGTTATAGTACTCCGGGTACAGTTTCTTGCTGGGCTTCTCCATGAACAACAACATTGGCTGTCGTCCGTCGGAGCAGGTGAACTCGACCAGCTGCCGCGCGATGTAGTGCAACTTCTTCTTCAAGGGCAGGTTGGACTTGACGGGCGTGCTGATAGGGGAAGCCGCGGATGCGGGCAGCGGGTTGACTCGGGGGCGACCTGGGAATGGAAATCAATATTTTTGTTGTGTTTGATTTACGAAAAAAAAATTGGAGATGCAGTTAACAATTTAATTCGAATTGATCGAAGCCATACGGCGGTAATATCAACTATTTTCTCTCTCTCGTTTCGTGTGAGACACCGAGTTTTTCAACGATCCAATGAAACTCTTGGATTTCGGTCCCTTAAATTTACGCCGAACGACTTGGTCCTTGCTGCCCTCAAGGGCTCGACCGAAAATAATTGAATGATCGTTCAAACAATCAGCCCTTGGGGCGAGACTGGATCACACACTCTCGACGAACATAAGTAGTCAAGGAAAAAGGACGTAAAATTATTTCTTTTACGTTTAACGTTCATAAGATACGATAACCGAGAATTCAACTCAGGTGTTATATGTGTCCAATGAAACCTACCTCTAGGCCGTGGCGTGTTGACCTGGTTCTTGACGGAGGACAGGCTCTCATCATCGCTGGAGGAGCTCTGCTGGATGTCAAGTAGCTCTTGCACGCGTTGCTGCATTATCCTGTCATAGAAAACAATATCTTATACATTTGTGAAGCGAACAGCAGTGGGGCAGGATTGGTTAAGATTACAACAGCAACTTGGACTGTTGATTAGTTGTAGGCAGACAAAAACTGTCGCAGGATACAGTCCTAACAAATAGAGTACTGAAATAACTAAAATTCTAGCTACCTATTACAAGGCGACATATGAAAAGCTCATGTAGTTAAGAAATGTTAGCCAAAAAATTCATCAATTTAGGATATTTTGCATTTGGTCTATGAGTAATGAGAAAACTTGCTAAAGAAAGCTACTTGATATTAACTGACCTCTGCAGTTTGACAGCGTCTTTATACAGCCTGGAAGTGGGCACGTTGTACTGTTTGGCATTCTCAAACATGATGTTCATGTCTCCGGCCACCTACAAATAAATAAACATACATACATACATACATATATCGCGCCTTTATCCCTTGCGGGGTAGGCAGGGCGTTAACAGCCGTAAGAATACGGTCGCTATCGCCACGTCTGACATTTTTGAGGATTGTTTTCCAGGGTTGTTTCAGAAAACATGTGCATCACTATAGTGACAGGTTGTCAACCTGTCGCCTAAAAATTGTAATACACCAATACTCTTAAGTCCCTAAGTCGCCTCTTACGACACCCACGGGAAGGATGTGGGGTGATGCTATTCTAAGGCGGCACCACACGGCAATAAATAAACACATACATACAATCCTCACACCTCTATTCCTTGCGTGTACGGATGTAAAATCAGTAGTTATAGTCGCTATAGTATGGTCATTTGAATAGTCCATATTTGACAATCTATATTTGATACTTCAGCGCCAGATTAACCAATACTTCCGTAATAAAAAATCGTAAAATAGTTAGGCTTCAGTGACAAATTGCCAGCTCATCAACTAAAATTGAAGGACCAGATATGGATGATACACACAAAAACTAGAGTATCTCTCGTCTCTTCCGCTTTACTTCCACGATTTCGAAAGATGTAGGTACTCAATTGTACTCATGGTAAAAGTTGTTCATAATCATGCGTAGAAATACCCAGCAAAGATTACTTATTATTACATAATGAGTATTGAGTATACCTCTGACAGGGTTCCGTAGGCGCCCTTGCGCACCTTGTTGCGGATCTGGTTCAAGGAGACGGGGTTCTTGATCTCCTTGTAGTAGTCGGGGTAGGCGCGCCGCGACGGAAGTTTCCAGAACGGCTCCGACATCGGGGTACCTACAAAATAGATTTGCACACATTGTCCTCAATAGCTGGGTCTCCATTGAACGAGGAGCCTCAGATGCTCACTGCCGCGCGCAGCATGCGGCGCATAGCGCGGTCGGTGTGGACGTGTTTCGCCTGAGCAGCGCATGTTAAAATTCTCATGCTCGGGCGAAAAACCGTCCACACCGACCGCGCATTGCGTCGCATGCTGCGCGCGGCATTTTGCGTCTGAATCTGCTAGTTCAATGTAGACTCAGCTAATGCCGGTTCAGAATAGCATCACCCTATTCCTTTTCCGCGGAAGGCGTAAAAGGCGAGTAACTCGAGGATTTCATATGTGTGAGGGCTTTTTCAGATACACGAATTATCTGAAAGAGGCCCAATATTTGTCAGACGAGGCGATAGCGACCACATTTTTTTATAGCCGTTAACGCTCTGCCTAGTCCACAAGGGATAAAGGCGTGATGTATGTATTCCCCAGTATCATATTTTCATGCCCCTCCAGAAAAAAAGAAATACGAGTAATTGTCTAACACCTTATGAAGATGTGTAAGAACACTTGCAAAATTGACTACCGCAGGCAGGATTTGAACCTGCGACTTTCGCCGTCAGTACAGGGGACGCCTCTTTGGCCTTTTTCTCCTCGTTATTGATAAAGTTCCGTATTTATAAACCGCACTTGACTCTGAGATCGATCTTGGATGCTGTTAGTATTGACTGACATTTGTCAAAATCGCTCTTGAGATATGGATCTCAGAATTGAGTGCGATTTATACATACAGACCTAGGTCGCGTACACACAAGTTCAAATCCTGCCTATAGTAGATTATGTTGTAAGTTTACTAATGAGTTTTTAAGACTATCCATGTATCGTAATATTTTCCAGTTCTCACCATTAGGCCCCAGCTGGTTCTTGATGGTTTCGAACAGTTTCCACTGCGGCGAATCCTCGTTTTCCAGTTTATCTTCGTCACTCTCGGCGCCGCTTTCCTCTGAATGCTACAAACAACATTTAATTTACATCAAAAATTTGAATTCAATCTACACCTGTAAAAACAAAAATCTAAAACCGAGCAAGAATTGGATATAATATAATCTCGGAAACGGAACCAACAAATTTCATAAAAAACTGTGTGTAGGGGGATTCGGGAGCGATAAATCGATCTAGCTACGTTTTATTTCTCAAAAATCAATTCAAACAGCAAAAATATCCAAATAAACGCGGTATGTATGTAGTTACGCATTTGTAGACAGATGGCGCAAAACATGAATCATATGAGTAGTATTCGCTTTCAACAACAGATAGCGTAAGACATAATTATGGCTTGATCAGGTTTAGGCGCGGAATATTAATTACTGTGGCACTAGCGTGCCACAACAAACCAATAAAAGATGATCTTGCGACTTGAAATATTTTATTACGGGAAAAGAAACCCTAAAACAATATTATTATATGATTAGGGGATGGTGGATGAGCTATGGAAACATAACAAGGAAGTCATTGGCTTATAAATACCTTAAAGGGTTTTCTCTAACTTTCGTAAATCCGCTGTAACTTCACATGTGCTATACTGAGCACTACATTAAAATCATTAATTACTAACTAATCACATACAAATCACTGGATTCTTATATCACTTGGATGTTTCTTTTGATCTTCGTTGCTCGCTGATTTTATGGCGACTGGGTCAAAAAGTCAGAAAAATGTGTGACGACATTCCAATTTCCAATTTGAAATGATTCGTGAAAGGACAGGTGGTTTATGAAGGATGTGGACGCAGAGGGTCTACTCTGCTACATTACTATGGCGATAAATCTGAGCAAGGCTCGGTTAACCAGGTACTTAAACAAATTGGCTTTTCGTATATCTAGACTTAATTTCATTTTTAAATGTTGCTAAAAATTGTATCGCCCAACTGAACAACTATTTTGAACTCTAGTGTTTGAACTATCAATAAAAAAATATCTATAAAAAAACAAGTTTGAAACATATGCCTTCACTCGCTCATCATCAGAGCCCGTTGGCTCCATGATGGCGAGCGCGCGGATGGAGGGCACGGGGCCCACGCGGGAGTTCCTCTTGCTCTGATCACCTACCTTCACTCGCTCATCATCAGAGCCCGGCGGCTCCATGATGGCGAGCGCGCGGATGGTGGGCACGGGGCCCACGCGGGAGTTCCTCTTGCTCTGATCACCTACCTTCACTCGCTCATCATCAGAGCCCGGCGGCTCCATGATGGCGAGCGCGCGGCTGGAGGGCACGGGGCCCACGCGGGAGTTCCTCTTGCTGCGGATCCGCTCCGAGGTCTTGGACGGGCCGCCGCGGCAGTGCTGGTCCAGCTCTTGTTTGCGGACCTGGATCACCTGGGAACAAGATTTGGAGATATTGTTGTTTGGAGATAACGATGGCGGTCGGTGTGGACGTGCTTCGCCTAAGCAGCGCATGTTAATATTCTCATGTTCGGACGAAAAACCGTCCACACCGACCGCGCATTGCGACCCATGCTGCGCGCGGCAGTGAGCATCTAAGGCTGCTCGTTCAATGGAGACCCTGCTTTTCATAGCAAAAACTGCGTATTCATAACGATTCATTTATCAGCATTGTTCAGCAGCAAAGTTACTCGTCACAAGTGTTTCTCGTCATCAGCGAACACGGTGTTTGGATATACAAGTTGCCAATAAATATCCACTTTAATCTACCAACATAACCATTTATCAGCCCCAAGTATACCACCAGACATTGTTGGTTTTTCATAATTTTTGACCTTTTGAGTGTAGTGAGGGTCAGAATCTCTGGTACACGCGCCATACTCTATATAAGGTGTAAAAATAGTAGCTGCAAATATTTTAAAGAATATTTTTTGGACCTCCCATACAAATTGACTTAGTGGGTCGGTAGTTTTGTATGGGAGGTCCAAAATCTTTTTTCATATTTCGACCTATGTTCCTTGGGGAAAGTTGTACAGTTTCATGGGCTAGTTCGCCCCTTAAAATACTTGCAGCTAAATTTTTACACCCTGTAAAGACAAGCAGTTAAGCATACCTTCTTCAACATCTTAGCGTCCTTATAAATCTGGCTGCCAGGCTCGTTGAAGTGGCAGGCATTGCGGACCATGAGCAACATATCCTTCTCCAGGTCAGCTAGCGTGGAGTACTCCCCACCCTGGATCTTCTGCGCGATGGTCTTCAGGTCGATGGGCTGGTCGGTCACGCTGTAGTACTCCGGGTAGCGACGCTTGGACGGCAGGAACTGGAAGACTGGGTACAGAGGGCGCCCGTCTACGTTTGCTGTCATTACCTAGATGGGAGTTCGTAAAACACTTTATTGTACATAGAACATTCAGATACAAAACAACACTAACGGGCGGGCGTGCGTGTGTGATCTGTCTACCTCCTGAGGAAGGCTGTCTCCACCAAATTCAAAACAAGTAAGTTGTAGTTTTTCACATAATATAGCACCAAAGGCAGCTTTATCTCTAAGGCATATATGCGTTGCACACCTTTATGAACAGTCAGAAGGTGTCTAACAAGGCTCGTCTGGCTGTGCATAGAGGAGTGTTAGTACCAACACTTATGTACGGCAGTGAAAGTTGGGTATGGCAAAAGAAGAATGAAAGTAGAATAAATGCAGTAGAGATGAGATCATTAAGGAGCATGATTGGCGTGAAATTGAATGATAGAATACGAAATAGTGTAATTAGAGAACGTTGTGGCGTAAAAGAAGATATAGTGACAAGGATTGAAAAGGGAATGCTAAAGTGGTTTGGTCATGTTGAGAGAATGAATGAAAGGAGATTGACGAAAGAGATATATAAGGCGAGTGTTAGAGGAAATGTTGGAAGGGGAAGGCCGCGAAGAACCTACCTGAATCAAATCGGGGACGTTTTAAAGAAAGGTCAGGTCAGAAGTACCCTAAACCGACGAGCGTGCATGAAAAGACTGATGAATGTAGAAGAAGCGAAAGAAGTATGCCAGGATCGTAGCAAGTGGAAGGAAATAGTCTCTGCCTACCCCAACGGGAAAGAGGCGTGATTTATGTATGTATGTATGTATGCATATATTTATAAACTGAACCCAACTCTGAGATCAATCATGCTTGAGTCCGATTTTGAGATGTTAGTACATTAGTACTGCCTGATATTTTGTCCAAATTGCTCTTGAGTTTTACCTTATAATATAGAATGATGGTTTACATTATGAATATAGCATTATTGATACTTGGTGAAAGAACTGTTTGAAACTATAGGTAGGTATAGCATCATCAGATAAAGACATAATCTGTAAATGGTGGGGTTATCTTAGTGTGAGGGAGAAATCATGAACGCCTGGTAAGAGCCTCAGAGGGAGAGAGAAAGCATGACAATCGGCCGCAATTTATACAACGTTTCTTTATCTGTACGACTATCAAATTATTTTATCTTCAAACACATGATTTTAAGATTCTGTGGTTGATATGACTAAAACTTTATTATTTATACTAAACATTTTAGACAATAACTGCTGCACACCACTATCAGCATACACAGCAAAAGTTTTAAGGCAGCTCGTTTTTCGATCTTATACATACAAAAATTTGAAATCACTCACAGCATTAAATAGTTCCTCAAAGATGTCCTCTTCAGTGTTGGTGGAAGTTTCTGACAAGATATCCTCAGCTACATCAGACCTTCTGCTCGAGGAACCATTGCGTTTTGGGGTTTTTATTTCTTCACCTGCAAGAATAAAGGCAAATGATAATAATACATAGTCACATACATACATACACATTACCTGTCCTTTGACAAATATTTGTGACAAATATTTGTGGGGGGTTACATAAATATTATCAATCATTACATAGCAGTAGCAGTATGTACACCATACACAGTATCACACCTTGATCCCTTGCGGGGTAGGCAGAGCGTCACGCAAAAATACGGCCGCCATCGCCACTTCTGACAAATATCGAGGGCCCTTTCATAGGTTGCAAACCTATTGTTTAAATTGTAATATGTTATAACATCCGTGGTCTAGAAGTGGGGTGATGCCATTCTAAGCCAGCATTGCAAATATGTTTATTTTTCAGTTCAGCTCACCATTCTCCAAAGCCTGTTTATTCTGTGTATAAATCTTCCACAGCTCTATTGCGTCTTTATATTCAACGCTGTCCGGCTTGTAGAATGCTTTAGCATTGTTCACAAGCAACTCAATATCTGCCGTCAACTCTTCTATGTCCTCATATGTGTCCGTTTTTAGCTTTTGTTGCACCTATAAAGAAAAACATTTATTTTTACATTGATTAAGTTAATCATTGGGTTGGGTTTATGCATGTGCAGGTGTCTAATTCCACCTTCACTTGTAGAGTGTGTGGAAAGTCATGCTAATCCCACATTGGCTTATATAGCCATGAAAAGTCTTGCTTCAGACACTGATTAAATCATCTGTCACAGATGTATGAGGCCAATGATGATGATAATGATGAGCCAATCATTATCTTAAGAATACAAGGCTGATTCTTTATTTTTAATGATAATATAATTTGTTTAGGATAATTTTCAATCATTGTACATGGGTACTTAAAAATATAATTAATTTTAAGGTTCAACATATACACTGCTAATCATAACATACTAACCACCTGAATTGAGTACTCCAAGATTTATTGTTATATAATTGGAAAAATAAATAAATTACATACATACCTACATAGTCGGTCCCAAAGTTCTGTCACTGGCACATTATTTTTGAATGTAGAACACGAATTTGGTAAAGTTTTATTGCATTCCTTTTTTGAATGTTTGACAATTATTTTAAAACAATAAATGATCATTTGGCGCGATTTTTCACGATGGAGTGGATTTTGAAAGAAAACGAAATAGCAGTTTTGGCGTTGCATCGCTGTGGGCACTCGCCGAGTACCATTTTTAAGTTGCTCAAAAAATTGAAAATAACGGTTAGGTTTGTGTATAACCTATATAAGTAGGTACAATGAAGTCTCTAGTGTTGAGGACAAGAAAAGAACTGGCCGGCCTCGCTCCGCAAGAAAACCAGCAGTGATCAAAGCGATCAAGGAGCGCATACGAAGAAATCCTGTCCGAAAACAGAAACTTATGGCTTTTCAGATGAAGGTTAGTAGAAAAATAGTCAAAAAGGTTCTAAACGAAGACCTTAAGCTTCGAGCATACAAAAAAAAGAGTGGGCACTTACTTAATGCCCATTTAAAAGAAATTAGACTCAAAAGATCCCGGGTGTTGTTAAAACGGTACGCGAAAAACCGGCCCCGCGATATACTTTTTACAGACGAAAAAATTTTTGATATAGAAGAAAAGTATAATAAACAAATCGATAGAGTGTACGCTACCAGCTCTGAAGAAGCAGGAAACAAAGTTCCGCGGGTGCAACATGGGCATCATCCCTCTTCAGTCATGGTCTGGTTAGGAGTCTCCTACTATGGGCCAACTGAGGTGCATTTTAGCGAAAAGGGGGTCAAAACCAGTGCAAAAGTGTACCAAGAGACGGTTTTGGATCGGTACGTCAAAGACCTGCCCAACACACTATTTTCAGGACATCACTTTGTGTTCCAGCAGGATTCTGCGCCCGCTCACAAAGCCAAGACCACTCAAGCCTGGTTTTAACGTCAAAACATTGACTTTATAAGACACAAAGTTTGACCTTCCTCCAGTCCGGACCTTAATCCTCTGGACTATAAAATTTGGCAGGTCTTAGAGAGCAAGGTCTGTACTAAGCCACATAAAAATTTGGAGAGCCTGAAGTCAGCCATAGTTAAAGCAGTCGCTGAAATCGACATGGATATGGTGCGTGCTGCGATAGACGACTGGCCGCCGCGGTTGATGGCCGTTATTAAAAGCAAGGGAGATCATTTCGAATAGTTTTATGTTATTTTGATTCTTCGATAATTGTATTTTTAATTGATATATAAATTTTTAAAACAGATCGGTACTTTTTATTTTGTCAGTATTTTCATATATGACAGAACTTTGGGACCGACTACGTATATCACGCCTTTATCCCTTGCGGGGTAGGCAGAGCGTTAAGAGCCGTAAGAATACGGCCGCTATCGCCACGTCTGACATTTTTGAGAATCGTTTTCCAAGGATGTTTCAGAAAAATGTGTATCACTATAGTGACAGGTTGTCAGCCTGTCGCCTAAAAATTGTAATACACCAAAACTCTCGAGTCCCTTAGTCGCCTCTTACGACACCGATAAATAAATTATCTGCTTATATTTTGATGTAGAATGGTTTGTAAATTTGTTACCTTCCTAATATGTTTCTTTTGTATGTTGTTTTAGTGATCTGACTGGCTAAAAGTTTCCAACTCACCCTCAACAAGTCAATAGGCTGTGAGACCACTTCATAGTACTGTGGCTCCTGTCGCCTCTTCGGAGCCCTGATGAAGGAATCACACAGCGACGACCCATCCTCCTTCTTGTACGACCTTATTGAGTCATACAATTGCTGGCACAGGTCCGCCTGAAGAATAATCATGATTTTAGACAGATCTGGTACCAGGATTTATCAAGTCTTTTTGAGTGTCTTGCATAATAATAGGAAGAAAAGTTTTATTCTAATACAGAGGATCAAATTCAAACAAATTGACGAAAAAAATTGACAGGTTTTATGCCGGTGAGGCAAGTTCGAGGGTTTTACAGGTTGGTTGATGGCAAAGTAAGTAGAAACCTTACAGGATCAAGCTTCTTTCGTTTCCGTGTCGGCGGCGGGCCCGGGTTGCTGACCTCGCTCACATCGTCGCTGTCGTCCCCGTCGGCTCCCCGCGACGCCACGGACGACGCGCGCCGCCGTTTACTCATCATAACACCCTGAAATACATAGAACAGTAAGCCATAGGTGTCGACCGCAAAAATAGCAACCTGCCACAGTGGGGGGTAAATGATTTTGGTCAGAAGTGTATGTGTGTTTTACCTGGTGATGACGCGATTATAAAATTGCAGAAATTCTGCGTATTAAGCGAGATTTTTAGTATTATTCATATTATATGGATTTCCATATAAACGTAGTCCACAGATTATATGGATAAAATGCCATGTTTGTTTGGCGTGTTGATGATTGTTTCGACCAATTTTAGCGGTGATTGGTAAGCAAAACAAAGAGCATGGTCTAGGAAAGTACTGAGAGGAAAGTATGATATTCTATCTCTGTTGCGTACGGAAGTGAATGAAATTATTGCGACTCAGAAATGTATAATTGTTTGATTGTGTATCCGAATAGCGTTGTGCTTTTTTTGCGGCTTTTTTTGCCGTGTGATGCCGGCTTAGAATAGCATCACCCCACATCCTTCCCGTGAGTGTCGTAAGAGGCGACTAAGGGACTCGAGAGTATTGGTGTATTACAATTTTTAGGCGACAGGCTGATAACCTGTCACTATAGTGATACACATGTTTTCCGAAACAACCTTAGAAAACAATACTCAAAAATGTCAGACGTGGCGATAGCGACCGTATTCTTACGGCTGTTAACGCTCTGCCTACCCCGCAAGGGATAAAGGCGTGATATATGTATGTATTTTTTGCGGTCACATGTCACAGGCGATATGAGTAGGTGAAATTAAGTTAGTCAATTTTATAGAGCACTTGTCTCTTCAAATTTTTTAAACAAAGCACATTTTAAAAATATTTTCGCGGGTAGCAGTTGAACGTGATGTGTGGCACAAATAATTTCTTTTTGCTCTCGCTTTTCTGCCTTTACTCTATTCAGTTGAATTTCTGCTAACATACCTCGTGGATTGGATTCGATTGGGTAGAAGCAACATGTTAAAGTACCATAAGAACTGCATACTTTGTGGAGATATCGACTTTTTCTGTCTTGTATGTAACGAATCATTCGAAACCCACAATGAGGTTGAGAAGCATATTCGCTGGGAAAAACACAGGAAACTCATGAAAACCCAGGAATATTTTCCCAAGTTCAAAAACGACGGTGTTTATAAGGTACCTACTTTATAATTTCATTTTAACTACATTCATTGTTCAAAACAAATCTCATCAATAATCATTTCATTCGCCGCCTTTTCAGCTATCAGACAAGTATTTTTGCGAGTTCTGCAACATTTTGACACCAACGTTTAGTGCAATAAAAAAGCATGTCAAGGAGGAGAGCCATAAAACCAAGAAAGCCGATCCTGAGAGTGATAAAAAAGAATCTCTTGTGAAACGTGACTTTAATTTTGTTGTTGTTTCAAAGATTGTTTTGAATAAGAAAGAATGGCACGGGATTGTAAATAATCAGTGCTTATTTTGCAACACTGCTGTTGAAAGTTTCACCACTCACAAGAACTTGCCGGATCATATGATCAGCCTTATTCAATCAGAAATAATCAGAGAAGAGGATGAACAGCACAATGAACAGGTTTATAGAAAGGTACAGATGTACAAACAAACTATTTATTTACATTATAATTTACGCTATTATTGTTAAGGAAAACAATTTTCTTTTTAGCAAATAACTTTAAATCTCCTAAAAAAATCACAATTCTAATACTGGAATATCTTTATTTCAGCTTAATGCAGACACTTTTTACTGCTTCAATTGCAAGAAGTCTATTTTCAGAGAATTTTTGTCTGCACACTGGACTTCTAAAGATCACATTGGAATTACTGCTGAGCAGAACACCAAAGTCAAACGTATGTTCCAAATTGATAGAGAGGCATGCACAGCCACTTGTGTGGTTTGCAGTGAAACCCTCATGTGGACGTGGGCTCTGGATATCATGAATAAACACAGGGAAGCCCATATCAAAAAAGGGGAATGGATAAAAGATGAAAATGAAAGGGAACAAGAATTTTTGCAGATGGCTTTCCAGGACAAAGGAAAACGAAGATCTGAACTGAAATCTTATGGAAAAGATAATTTTATCAAACTGAACGAAGGTGGCAGCAAGGGATATTGCACACTGTGCAATACACAGATTTCTGCTCACATCAGAAACTTTCGCCAGCATGTCAATGGGTTACGTCACATTGGCTTTCTAGAATTGAAGGGACTTGTGAAACAGACAAAGAAGGCAGAAAAGCCACACTACAAAACAAAACCCTTTATTCAATTCTTTGGAGAACTGATGCATGTGAAGGAATCAGAAATTTTCCTGGTTCCGAGTGCAGAACTGTGCATAGATGTGATGAGCATGGCCATGATTAGTCCTCTGTATAATAAAATGAATCAATGCTCTGATCAATATGTATGTTATGCTTGTGATGAGGTATTTCATAGTGTGAAGGACCATTTAAGTGGAGCGCACAAACAGAAGTTATTAAAAGCACATGTTGTAACATCTTTGAAAGAAGAGTTCATTAGAGAGGTATGGATTCATTATAAGGCTTTTTTATAGTGTAACAAAGTAGGTGTTATTTTCAGATATGTAACTTAGTTATTATTTTATTTCAGATTCGTCCAGGCTTGTACCACTGTGGAGTTTGCAATCAAGTGTTTGCAGGTTGGTCAATATTGCAGAAACACCGACAGTTGATTAAGCACCGTTTTGCTAGAATGGAATCCACTTCCATGATTGAGAACTATGCTGGCCACATGCTAACTACTATGAATGGCACTGTCATTGATACCGGTGCCTTTTTTGGTGATGATTCTCTATTGGATTAGAAGTATTGATTTTTGGTTATTTTCATACATTATGTTTTCGTTTTTGTCATTGTTTTACTTTTGTTTGGATTTGATGCAAGTTTTACATATTTTTAGTACATAAGTTAAACATTCCAGCTCTCTTTGTATTATTAAGTTAGTTTTGGATATATTACTTCTTTGATGGTTTATAATTAAGGTGTTTAAGCTTACCAGTTGTGGAAATTAAGAATGTGATATGTTGTTAACCCTTTAACCAGCAGAGCTTGCTAAATATTTTCATTGGTTTTGAAGGGTAGTTGAGGTTCATTTTTAGACAGGAACCTTCCCATTACCTTTTAAAGGTTAAGTGTGACTATTGGGTCCCAATATTACCTAAAATAAGATTTTTGATATTCTAATAAAAAGCGTTTTGCCATTATTTTCAGTCGTTTATTATTATTCTAGTTGTTCAAAATAAATATCAAACCAAACATGAAAATGAGACAAGATGAGTATAAGATCATGTTCACATTTTTTGTGTAAAGTTTTTAAATCTGCTATGGTCATGTCTGTATAGTGTTTTCTAGTTGAATCTGGAAAATCATTTAGATTTACATCAAGTAATAGAACTATATTGCAAAGGTTACTTGAATACAAATTGGAAATGGAAACTTCATAGCTGTGTAATTTAACATAATTTACAAAAGTTGAGATGAAATTAAGAATCTTACTATCAAAATTACTAGTGATAAATATATGGTTCAAAATACTGTAACATATTTGATAGCACTCTGGCGATACTGAACTAGTTTTGACCAAATGAAGAAGTGAATTTTCAGATGTAAATAATACTTCTAAGTCAATTTCTTTATCTTTCAAAACATTGAAACAATTTTCTAGTAGAACCTTTTCAATTTCAGCTTTCATTTTAATTGAAACATCATCTAGTGTATTTTTAGACACTATACCATTTTTTAAGTACAAGGTGTTCCACAAACTCTTTAATACATTCAAATATTTGTGATTGTTCACATCCCAGTAGATGACATCTTTGGATGATAACTGCACTTGATTTTCATCTAAATTACTTAGTGCTTGTATAACTTCAGGGTTCACTGATGATGCTGCTTTAGGATCAGAGTCTACACATTTCAGTTTTCTCAATAAATAAGCATCCAGCATGAGATCGGTAGTATCGTCCAAATCATGTATGGTTGATTCGTAAATATTTTTCTGATACACTTCAGTTAATATTTCTGTAAAGCTTTCGTCGACTTTTAAGTGGTTTTCCGGTTCAACTTGACACAATCTCCGAATGTTTTCTAATACAGAATATCGTAAATTGCTGTTTATGTTAGCATTTTGACTAGAAACCTTTAAGATCCTTACAAAACTCTTAGAAAGTGCACTGGCTACGTTTGGGTCCAACACTGGGTTTTGATAAATAAGTGGCGGGCAGTTTTCATTATTCGACTTAATAACTTTCTCAATTAATTTGCTATTCATTGTTTTGCAGTTTTTACGAACAGAATCATGAAATAACAATAAAAATAAACACAAAACTTGCACCTAACCTAACCACGAATCCACCAACTTTTTGACAGAAAGGGAAGGAAAAGCTACTAAAATTGATATGTGGTTATGAGATAACGCTATACAATAAAGATATCTGTTGTTTCTTTTTCGCTGTTTGTTTGTTTCATAATAGTACAAAATAAACGCACTGAGGTCAGCTTCTAGTGACATCTCCCGTCGAGTAGTAAAAGTTTTTTGTGTAATGAGAACTTGTACGTGATGCTGCTACTGTCTACTAGATGTCGCTTTAAAATTTTCCCGAAGTTGCGGCAAAACTTTAACTTTAACTTTTGAATAGAAAAATGTCTTAAATTGTTACATTGCGTGTAAAGGATTCGTATTTTGTTCTAGTAAATCCATCATTCCCGTGGAAAGCGTCTGACCGTCATATGAATCAGACAGGAGCTAGCCCCTTTTAGCCTTATCTATATCTAGTGTACCTAGACTCGATCTTAAAGTTAAATAAAGTTAAAATTAACTTAACATGACATGTTATTTCAGCTCTTAAGTCAGTCAGATTAAAAGAATTTCGGAAATTCGTACTTATCTACGTAAAAAAATTTGCAGCATATATTTGCTCGTAAATGGAGTCATAATTTCAAAAAATAAAAGCTTGTAAATAGAATAGTTTCGTAACACTTTGTCGTGATTCCAGATTACGTGTTCTATACGGGGTGTTAGCAAAAGTACTAAATTCCTCTCAAGGGGTGAACCACAAAATAAGTACTGGCTCGGGTGAACCCTGTGGGTGTACCAGCCCGTGAAACTAAACAACTTTCTCCGAGGAACATAGGTTCTCACGTAAATCCTGACTCAGTTGGCTTGTATGACCATTTTGTATGGGAGATCAAAATATATAATAATAATTTTCATATTTGGACCTATGTTCCTTGGGGAGAGCTGTTAAGTTTCATGGGCTGGTTCGCCCTTTGAAAGGAAGTTAGTACTTTTCCTAACACCCTGTATAAGCTAGTGTTAAGTAGCAGGTAAGGTACTTTCAATTCGTAAAACCTTTTCATATGTTTAGTGAACCAAAGTAGCACTTTTTATAGCAACATTAAAATCACGCCTACGTCAAAAGCATGCATACCCCATATCCGTTCGTAAAACAAAGCTTACACAACAAAAACCTAATAGGTGAAAGCGGAGCCTCCAAATCGCGTTTATAAATCCCCAAAAATGAGATCTCTTCAGCACAATAATGGACGATTCGGATATCTTAATTATCATTAATTTACACAGTTAGACGTGGAATGAGCGTCGGATGTGTCTTAATAATAATTCATCGGTGTTTCTTGAATGGGATATTTCGAAAGTGTGTATTTGTGGGGCCCCGGCTAATAAATTACTCTTGGACCTCACAAGGGGCTCACGTCTAAGTACGTGGGCTCGCCGGCGGAGGCCCCGCCCATGAGACGGCTGTAGGTTCTCTCGCTCGCTTGTTAGGCCTCTTTCACATGACGGGTTTCGAGAGTTTGATGTGATGTCATATTGATGATGAGATGACGTCTGCGCGCGTTGAAGTCTTTTGTAGGTGACAACCGTTTTGCGCATTGCGTTGTTCCTCATTTAAAAGTATGTATTTTTTCAAAAATGTACCTATGTTTAAAAAATATATCTATCCAATGAGGTCCAATGATACAAAATTACAAAATCATCAGGATATCTACTGCTGTTACAAATATTATAACGTTACTTCATTGTCCGATTTCTTCACGATATTAGAGTTGAATTTATCAAATTCATGCGCAGAATAGGCAATACCAAAGTAGTTTCAGGTTAAGGCCAACTCCACGTGGTTCCCAAGAGTAAATTGGTTCAGTCATTCATCGATATCAAGTAACACAATGAGTCGATGATCCCTCAGTTATTATAGTTATATTTCATCAATGATACTTTCAGATTACACGACACGATATTTATCACTCTGTGAATTTGTTCCCAGTCTGGTTAGAACATTGCGGCCTGAACCATCCAATTGTCCGAGGAAAGATGGTTCCATGTTTCGGAAGGCACGTTAAGCCGTAGACCCCGGTTATTACACAAGCTTGTCAGAAGCCTGCTACTTGTAAGTAGATGGGGGTTAAGCAGGTTTCATTGGGTCGTTGGATGTCTCGGTGTCCCACATGAAAAGAGAGAGAAAAAGAACACACACATGTGAACACGCCCTCTGTCGGTGTTCGTAGCTCATTGCGGGTGTAACAACGTGCTTCAGCGGCGGCGGCGTAAAGGCGCTATTTGTTTTAGCTTTTTGCTGGTTTTTAATTAAGTCCACAATGCGTCCTGCCGGCCAGATCCGACGCACCGGACGCGGCAAATGTGAAAGCGGCTTATTAACAGCGGCGTGTGTGTAGTCTGCTTGATTGCAAAATAGCTATTGCTATGTTTTGATTTAATTTTTCAGGATTTTTCCCGTGAGAATCAATATTTTCCTACAGTAATACGTAGGAAATTCCAACCGTGTGGATTGAATTATGAAAACCATTTTGAACTTTCCAACTACTATTTCGTGTGGCAGATCCCAAATTGTTTGTCAAATCCAACCCATCTGAATTTTATTAGCTGGTCGTTATTAGGAATCTGTCACGAAGGACAACATCAACTGGTTGAACTGTTATAGATAATAAAGATAACTGTTATAGATAAGAGAAGATAAAAATATTTTATTCACAAGCATATCTACACGGTAAATTACAGATCTTAGAAGTAGGCAAATTACACGAGCATTGAAAAAAAATGCTAATAGGTACTGACCGACTTTATTGAGACCAAGAAATTACATAAGATTAGAGATATATTTTGGGACATATGAAAAAAAATTCACTTCCTAAAGTAAAACCAGTCAGTTGATCGTTATTTTGTGTGGGAGAGGTATTTTTTTTCTGCAAGGGGATACTTACTTTCATAGTCTGCATGCATCATATCAGGGGGCCGTCGTTTAGGTACAGCCCGTAGATCTTCTTCTCGTGGATAAAGACTCGTTGAACGAACCGATAAACCCTGATATCAATAACTTTTTGACCGCCTACTTGTAGCACTACCACTGCGCCACATCGGTCAGATACCTGCAGATGAAAGTACACCAAAGTGATAAAGTCTTAAAATAGTAATATATAGTCATTATCTACCTATTATGTTTCGATGTTCCTACAGAGAGGAAGACCGTTACACCTAATGTTTTATTTGCTCAAACTCAAGTCGGAACTTACCGTGAAAGCATTACCCTATTTACTTTAGCACGGTCGGGCAATAAACGCGTCGTTCCAAACACGAATTCCGCGTTGGTGGCATGAAGCCATAACGTGTACAGCCATACTACTGCCCTCAGACAGGGGGGAGTTTCAGAGAGAACCAAAGGACAATCAGATTGGAGTCACTAAAACTCGTCAAAATCAGAATGGTCGCGCGAGAATTTCGTGAAAGTGGCACAGGGACATGACGCGTAGAATCCTTATAACATCTCTTAGAAAGAGAGAGTGTCCAAGACAGAACCAACGAACAAACTGGGAGAAGCCTTACTTTATGTTTCATTTTGTTGTGTTTTTAACATCGCATCACATCGTCCCATAGGCAGTTAACAACTGAAAGTTGGCATCTTCAGGGTACGCCATTCTCCTGTTTTTCCTTCCAGTCACTACCAGCCTTCAGTCCATCTGACCGGGCCCTCTAATACTAAGTATCTTTACGGTTGTGTTGTAGTATGTATACACCTATATGCGATTTCTATGACTTCACTCTGGTTGTCCAAAGAGTTCCCACTGAAGATTTCCTTTGCTCTAAGACAGTAGTCATACAAAACTAACAGTCCTCTGCAATTTTGACATCTTGGTTGATTGATCACATACGCTACCTAACCTGCCCATTTCGTACTGCTAGGGTTGTGGGAAAGTGGCCAAAGAGATTATTCTATGGCCTTATGCTGCCTTTTCATTGTTTGGGTACTTAACTATAAAACCTAGCGTACTCGTATTTATCAAGATTGCATAATAATCACTACCAATGTAAATCCTAAGGCCATGAAAACTTTGAAACTGTACAGTCAGGAGTCAGGGGATGCCCCTACCCCACTATAATTGACGACCGATGTGGAGCAATGGTAGTGCGACTGCCTTTGACGCAGAAGGTTATGGGGTTCGATTCTCGGTGGGTCACTCACAAAGTTGATATTTATCATTTTGTGAATTTGTTCCAAGTTTGGTTAGGACATTGCGGGGTGAAACCACCTGATTGTCCGTAAGTAAGATAGGTTCCGTGTTTCGGATGGCACGTTAAACTAGTAGGTCCCGGTTGCTGTCTATGATCACTTAGTCGGCAGTCGTTACACAACCATGTCAGAAACCTGCTACTTGTAGGTGGCGGTTGAAAAATTCTGACACTAAGGTTCATCGGGTCGTTGGACGGCTCGGTGTCCCACACCAAAAGAAGACTATAATAGCGAATCCACGAGGCATCTTCGGTCTCATGAGTGTCTTAGGACAACACGATATCAGTTTTGTCTTCTGCAATAAACTTCTTGTACCCAAGGGATGCTATTGATAGCTTAGTTCAGTGTTTTGTGTTATTAGTAGTAAAAGACAACGAAAGACGAAAAGCATATTTACTAATTCTGCCGTAAGAAATTTCTTTTGTAGAAATAAGCAGTGCCTGTTGTGTCCATTTTATTTATGTTTTATCCTGAAAATTTTCTTGTGTTCAATTAATGGTAAAATAAAAAATAAATAAAATAAGAAAGTTGACAACTTACGTTCCTAGGTCTATCTTATCTTGCCCAGTAAGTTGCCTAGTTCGAAACTAGAGTTTTATCGGCTATCTAGAGAATGATTATTAACTCTTAAGTACAATACATGTTTTCTATTTTTTTTTCATTCTTTACTTTTGAACTGTGCTTTTTATGTAACGTTCTTCCAATAAAATTAATGACGTGCAACTAATATAGGTAGGTACATAAATTAGTCACCTTGTATGTCGCACGTGCAACCTTACCTACATATGTGTATGTGACCATCTACGTGACCAGCCGCACTATTTACGTTCGTCACGAGTGGACAAAAGAAATGCACTTTGTGACGGAGCGTGTGAAAGGTGACGATCGTGCCCCACGTGACGCATAATATGCGTGTGTGGGGTAGGCAGCGTTCAGCGGTGTTCCCAATTGCAAGAACCAGACTTGGAATAGCTTCTGTAATATTTCTTGCGACTTTTGATGTCGGTTTAGAATAGCATCACCATAGTTCTAGCCGTGGGTACCAAAAAAGCGACTAAGGGATAAAATACAGGGATTTTGCGATTTTGCAGCGACGGTCTCTGTACCTGCCAAGTGTGGTACAAGTATGGCAATAACCACCAATATAGCTACCAATGTCCAGCAGTGGACGACCACGCTTTATTTTATATAAGGTGTAAAAATATTAGCTGCAAATACTTTAAGTGGTGAATCAGTCCATGAAACTGGGCCTCCAAAATTTTTTTCATATTTCGACCTATGCTACTTGGGGAAAGTGGTTGAGTTTCATGGGCTGGTTCACCCCTTAAAATATTTTCAACTAATTATTTTACATCCTGTATAACCAAAGGGTTATCATGGTTATTGATATTGGTCTCTGTCGCATAACATCCAGTAGGTAGATTTATTCATGAGGTGACATCAATCAATGGAGCAACCTTGTGGAATGTGTGATTTAGTAGCCTCATACCTCATACGAATGCCAATTAGATTTCCTATATGAATTGAGCAATGATTTTACATGAGTTATTAGTTATTATATTAAGCCATGTCATAAAAAAACATACTTAGAACATGCCATATTTTTGTCATAATCGGGAGAAAGAGGCGCTACGCAAGGCACACTTAACGCACGACGGACCGTTAAAATATCGCAGCGGTCTGTCAGATCGATACTAGAAACGTCACTCCCCGTACTAAAAATGCACTCGACAGATGACACTGCGATAGCGCTGCGATGACAGCGGTTGAGCGGTTTTAGTACGGGGAGTGACGTTTCTAGTATGAATCTGTAATTATATATATTTGCGCTCCGTCGTGCGTCAAGTGTGGGATCCGCCATAGCCATCGCCAAATACTGGTAAGAAAAGATCTAAGTTGAACTATTGATACGAAGACGAAGTCATATGAAAGCTGAAGAATGGCATAGGCTAATTTTTAGTGTCGAAAACATGTGGTTCCTAAGGAAAACTGAAATCAGTTGTGACACCGCAGGGCGTAAAGCTAGTCTCCCCTATCTCTCACTTACTCAATTTATCCAAGTTAATTCTACTTTAAAACATAGTAGTAATTCTCTGCAGGTGGTCTGGCAAACAGTAAACTACGTAAAACGATCTTACTCGATAGATCACTAAAGTGGCAACTACACTAATCGCGATTCCCACTAGGCTCGATTTGAAATAAATTGTTGAAATTGTACCTATGTCATAATCAAGAAAACCAGCAACAGCGATACACACAGATCACGCTTTTATCCCTTACGGTGTTGGCAGTCTGGTACCTATATTACCGACCGTAAATACGATCTCTGTTGCCACGTCTGTGTTTGAGGGTCGTTTTAGTGTGTGTATCACTATAGTGACAGGTTATCAGATTGTCGCTCAGTACCAGCAATGTATGCCGAAATGGATCCTTTCGTCAGGGTAAGTGTAATAGCCGTTTTACCTACATCTCATTTCTGCAAATCGCCTCTTAAGGTGCGCCTGCGCAGCGCCGTTAAACACCAAATTAACATAAGTAAACACTTTGAACGGTCGCCGGGAAAGTGTGCCGTCTCCTTAATTGAGGTTTTTAAGAAGCAAATTAATGGAAAGATATAATGGCAGTAGGTACTTACAATGTTGATGTGAAATTAAAAATTTTAAATTGCGTATGATTGCATCCAGAATTCAGTTCTTTTACCCCAAAGTCATTTCACAATGTCTTTAAAATCGCAGCGACTAAATACCACGGCAATGCGCTTGTCAAAAAGCTACTATTACTCAGAGTCTTCACAAGTTTGACGTCGTAAGGTAGCCAAACGCAAAGTAGCAACGGAAAACTGACGTGAAATCAGACAAAATTACACAATTTTGAAATCTATTACCTAGCTACGTCAAGTGCCTGTCAAATATCAACTATATCAACAAAACATGGGTGTCAAATAAGTACAAAATAAACGCAAAATAGTGTTTTTAATAAAATGACAAATAGGATTTTGTAAATTCAAATATAAAATACGAATTAAAATAACCTCTTGGATGTCGACATAATATACCTCTTGTAGATAAATAATTACGTTTATGCATCCAAGAACAACAATGAAGTCATGTTTAAGATTTTTTAAAGTTACCTACTATTAGCAGTCCTTCACAAACAAATTATGGGATATATAAGTAATTCTCATAAAATATAGCGAGGCCGAGCGGTTGCGATTTATAATCGGGTTTAAACGTGCGCCGTAATCGCGTAAAAAATTAGTCTCATATACCCTCATATAGTGGCGATTCCTGAGGCCTGTTAGGATGAGGAGGTGGGAAACTTTCAAGGAGTGCACACATCATCAGCATCCTTAAAATGACATCAAACTATAATCACTGTATATAACTGATTTGTTACAAAGATACAAACAAATACAAATATAAATATCGCAGCGGTGTGTCAGATCCATACTAGAAACGCCACTCCCCATACTGAAACCGCACTCGACGGACGATAGCACTGCGTCGACAGCGGTTGAGCGGTTTTAGTATGGGGATTGACATTTCTAGTATGGACCTGACAGACTGCGAAGTTTTAGCGCTCCGTCGTGCGTGAATGCCGTGTGATGCCGGCTTAGAATAGCATCACCCCATTTCTTCCCGCGGGTGTTGTAAAAGGCAACTAAGGGATTCGAGGGTTTCATCTGTATTGCAATTTTAGGCGACAGGCTGACAACCTGTCCCCACATCCTTCCCGTGGGTGTCGTAAGAGGCGACTAAGGGACTCGAGGGTATTGGTGTATTACGATTTTATGCGACAGGCCGACAACCTGTCACTATAGTAATACACATGTTTTCTGGAACAACCTTGGAAAACAATCCTCTAAAATGTCAGACGTGGCGAAAGCGACCGTATTTTAGCGGCCGTTATTGCTCTGCCTACCCCGCAAGGGATAAAGGCGTGATATATGTATGTATGTATGCATGTGTTGTTGTGTTGTTGTCGTGCGTGAAGTGTGCGATTCGCCTACCCCGACTCGTCGCACGACTGGCCATAAGTTTCTCATCCTCCAGCCCCAAGTCTTGTTATGGACCACCACCACACTCGTCCGCCGAACTGGGTGGGCAATAGCGCCATCTACAGCTCCAAACACAACCTTATCCCAACGGAATATGACTCACAGATACACCCATAATTTCACATTTTACCCGTCTTCGAACACGCCTTAAGAATGATCTATTATGTATTTCCATACTGGAATCATTCGATTGACTTTCTACGATTAATTTTCGTGACTCGATATTTTTCGAGATTTGATCGATTTATTCAATGTTGATAAATTAGATAATTACCTTTAGCTACCGAAGTTTGAAAATCTGTGGAATGAAAAGATTGTGGAGAATTATTCTACCTACCGCATTAAGGAACACATCAACATCTATATGAAGAGATAACTACTTTGTAGATACAGGGTGTAGGTAGACAATGTAGAGTTTATAAATGTTTATGAATTTTTTATGATATCTCTTTGTCTTCATCGTGTGATGTGTTGCTCGTTTAGTATAGACCATCACCCCATTTCTTTCCTGCGAGTGTTGTAAGAGCCGGCTTTATGTGTAGTATTGCAAGTTTAGGCGACAGGCAGAAAACCTGTCACTGTTGTGATCAGTTGCAATCGAAGTCCCGATGCAGTCGGACGTAATCATATTCGTCGGCTGTATCGACGCAACAAATTGCAAATAAGCACTTTTTATTTGTAATTATCGCTATGGCGCTATCTAAGCGTAGTGATACTGTCGTGGTCGACGAGCTGTTGGCGTTCGTGCAGAACAAGCTGGATGTGATGGACGTGGTCAGCCTCGAGCAGATCTGCCTCACCAGCTACTCCGACGTCGACATCTACAAGGCCATGGTTCACCTGAATGAAACTGCCGCCCCCAAGCATGTGCGTCTCACCATGCGCAACAAGGAGGACAGCGGCAAGAAGAACATCCGGGACATTTTTCGAGTGTTCCAGAGTGAAGATCCCGACGACGTCCCGACGTACGTAGCACGAGACCTTAACAAGCTGCCGCCAGTGACTTTTGACCATGTCGACGTCACCACGTTGCTAAAGGACATCGTGCTACTAAAATCTGACATCAAGGATTTGAAGCAAAAGTGGGAGACTGCTGAGCACGTGAGTGCCGAGCTGCGACGCGAGTTAACCTCATTACGTGGCCAAAACGCCACGTCAGCGACTCCGTCCGCCGCGTGCGCAAACATGCAGCGCGGCGCCGCCGTGCAACATGAAACCGCACCGGTCAGCGATTCCACGCCGCATCCAACAACTCAACAACAGCCCGACAAACTGCGGGTCAGCGACCCCGCAGCTGACAGGAAGAGCGACAATATCACACTGCCGCCTTCACCGTCCCGCCCCAAGCCTACGCTGCATCCCGATGCTACTCCCTTTGTACCCGGGAAGCAAAAGGAGGTGCCGCCGCAGAAGACTCGCCGCCCTCGCCGCAAGAGACAGCCTGCGCCTCCTGTCGCACAGGGGGGGAAGCAGAAGGCTGGCCAGACGGCTAAAGACAACGTCGTGTCTAAAGCGATTGTAGATGAGGAAGGTTTCACCCTGGCAGAATCCAGGAAGCGTCGACTTCGTCGCAACCGTAATAAACGCGGCACAGTAACTGCAGCCTCAACAACTCTCAAGGCTGCCGAACCCATCGCACAGCTGTATGTGTCCCGCTTGGACTGCAATACGACAGCGGGGGACGTCAAGCAGCACGTGCAACAGATGTGCAATCTTCATCGGGATCTTCTACGGATCCCCGCTGGATTGATGGTGGAAATCCGACAGCTAGACTCTAAAATTTCTACCAATTTTAAGTCTTTTGTTATGTCGGTTCCCCAAAAACATGTGTGGGGGTTCCTGCGAGAAGATTTCTGGCCACAGGGTGTCGTATTCAGGCGCTATCGACCCCCCGTGTATCGTGAGTCGCCGTCGCGAAAAGTGCCGATATAGTATTGTAGTCACGTAATTGTAGTCTATTTATGGTATTTGTGTTAGTTTTAAGTGATATTGTATCGTATTATTTTATTTTATATGGGCCTTGTTGCCTGAAATAAAAGGATTTATTATTATAATAGTTGAAACGGCTTTCAAAGACACTCTGTCTACCCTTCAAGGGTAAAAAACTGATTTTTGTGATAAAATACTTCATTATTTTTGTATGACTAATATCTAAAAGCAACAGTGGTGCCCAAGTTGTGGCCGTTCATGTTTTTGTGACTAACTACTTACTTATATAAAGATGTTTTGTGTGAAGGTAGTATTTATAACATTTAAATAAAAATCTGGTTTTTCAGTGAAAGAGTTTCCTGATCAGCCTGTACACTACTGAAAGCAAGCGCTGGGTGGTCAAAACGGTCTGCTACAGAGAGGCATGCTCTTACCCCACTCGTGCGAGTAATCACGCCCAAACAATGATGGATTGTGCCCACAACCTTACAGGCACGGGGCGGAAGATACGTATTTAATTGGCTATCGTCTCTATATAATAGCCATACTTCAATGTGAAGTACAGTTTCGGAGTTTGGGAGCTGTGGAAATCGTTTCCAAATTGATTTCGTTTGATTGAAGACAGCTAATCTAACCCAGTACAATATTTTGTACAGATTTTGCACAAAATTTATACTTAAATTTGGATGCAGTGGAAATCTTTTCCAATTTGATTTGAAGACAGCTAATCTAAACCAGCGCATTAAGGCAGAATCAGGAAAATTTTAAAAAAAACATTCATCTTGAATTGAATAGATTTTGCACAAAGTAATAAATCATGTTATTAGACAGGAAATATCAATGGAAAATATTGTCTAACATTACCCTAAGCCCACTGTTTTGTAGAATCTTAAAAAGAACAATATTTTGTAGAATTTTAGCTCACTACTTTTAATGAAGAAATCAAAGTTGAAGTGATCCCTCTATAACGAAAAGAAACACTAAAAACATTTATGGTTCCCCTGGTTTACTTACAAGTCAGTGAATCACCTCGAAGCGCCTCTATCAAGGAATTGCATCATATTTTCCGTTCGATTCTCGGATAAAGCTGTCTGGAGTACTATTTCTAAAACGTCGGAATTCGATTCCGAGCACGGATGTCCCTAACGACTGGTCTAACCAGACGTTTCAAATTTTTAATACTCGATGATTTTATGGCCAAGGGTATGTGTGAATTTACAAGGGTATGTTGGGAGTCGATAAGTAAAGTGGACGTGAGAGACAATCTTAATAAGATTTGGATTTTGGCAGATTTTCGCATGAAACAAAATTTGCATGATTTTTGCATTTTCGTTACATGCAAAAATGTCTGTACCTCACGTTCTACTTTATTTATCGATTCCCACATACAATAAAAAATTCACAAATATTTTTGATTATCAAAACATCAAGTAAAATAAATTTAGAAACGTGTGGTTAGACCAGTCGTATTGCACTTTCGTGCACGGAACCCAAAACGATCGTTTCAGAAATGGAGCTCCTGGGCCATAAAGAGGCAGTTTCCCGCGTTACGTGCGTTAATAATTTCATCGGAGCGATAGGGCGGTGTGATGTGTGATGCAGGCGGCCCTTCGTGTGCGGTGCGACGCTGCTGCGAAGGGATCCAGCCCAAATTGATGTAGGGATGGGAAACTCTGTTAAATCATAAATAGACTCAAACTTATGTGGTATCTAAAGTAGGTAGGTACATAGTTTTTCTTGATTTTTCTTGCCGTAGCGATCCTTGTTTACGCCCGATGCAGTATTTACGTAATGTAGAGTTAAGATTTCCTCATCCGCGATTTCCAAATATTTTCATTAGATCGGCACAACTTAGCAAAAGTAAAATTAGAGTACTCATTATCTTTTATTTTAATTTAAAATTTGCCTACGATTATGTATTGTACTATACCTATTGTTAAGTTGTCATAATACTTGGGTCCAATTTCATGAACAAATCAATTTCATAACGATAGCTTGACAAAATCTATGTCATATTTAAACAGTCCAGTTTCATTCAGTCTGACTCTTAAATTTTTTTCAGTGGCTTTTTATTGGGTCGGCGACTCCTAAGGTAGAATTGAGGTGATGCTATTCTAAGCCGGCATCACACGGCCCATCTCTTCGTGCAGTGCCTCGTTTTTCGAAACTACAGGCTACAATTCTACAGGTCTTTCTTCTTTTTCGTGTGGGACACCGAATCTTCCAACGACCCGATGAACCCTAGTGTCAGAATTTTTTAACCGCCTTCTACAAGTAGCAGGCTTCTGACATGGTTGTGTAACGACCGCCGTCTAAGTAATTATAGACAGCAACCGGGACCTACGGCTTAACGTGCCATCCGAAACACGGAACCATCTTACTTACGGACAATCGGGTGGTTCAGCCCGCAATGTCCTAACCAGACTGGGAACAAATTCACAAAGAGATAAATATCAACTTTGTGAGTAACCCACCGAGAATCGAACTCGGGACCTTCTGCGTCAAAGGCAGTCGCGCTACCACTGCGCCACATCGGTCGTCTGACGTCTACAGGTGAAATCTGACATCTGATGACATCATCTGATGGACATTGCGTAGCGTGTCAAAATTCCTGGTTTTATAATGTCCCACCGGCTACGCAATGTATATTGAATTTCGCCTGTAGAATTGTAGCCTGTAGTTTCGTTGCAAAGGCCACAGGTATCATGTTGAAGAATTTACTGCGCCTGGGCATGCGATTTGATAGTTATTATTAAAACAAACAACTCAACCGACGCATCCGACTTTCGGACACGTTATTTCTCCATAAAACATTATAGAAAACACTTTCACGTGGAGTTCTTCTGCCCAAAGTGAGAAACATTATAGTTTAGTTGATTGGTATTTAACTTTGTTTGTTTTGTTCTATCTACGATACTTTCTTTTATTTTTGGAATTGCATAGTAGGATAGGGGATAGCTGTATAGTGTAAATTTACCGGAACTATATACCGGCAAATCGGAACAGGAGCTCAATTTCTGACAAGTTCGTTTCTTTTTCAAGCGAAAATCTGCTACTTCACGTCCTACTTTACTTACTGATTTCCAAATACCTTAATGAGTCCAGATATACCTTGACTTTAGAAACCCCTAGTAGTAGCAATACGTGTGATTAGACCAGTCGTTGCGGACTTCCATGCACGGAATCGATTTCCGTCGTTTCAAAAATAGTTGGTGATAGATAGATAAGGATAGACGAAAACATTTAAATAACTGCCATACAAATTGAGTTCGTCAGTTGGTAATTTTATACTTATCGGAAATCAAAACTTTTATTTCATTATTCGATTTTGTTCCTTGGGAAAATTTATCCCTATTAATCTGTCCTTGTTTTGCCTTGTTTTTTGTATCGGCTCCTATTACCTACTAATGAAATACGTTATAATTAATATAGAAAGTTGTGCAAAGCAGATAAGTATACCTTGCCAAAAAAGTAATTTGAATGATATACCTACTATCTATGCGTATTGTTTTGAAATGTATGTGTAAGTATGTAGGTACTTAATTAAGCACATATGACGGATCGCACACTTAACGCACGACGGACCGCTAAAATATCGCAGCGGTCTGTTAGACCCATACTAGAAATGTCAATACCCATACTAAAACCGCTCAACTGCTGTTGACGCAGCGCTATCGCAGCGTCATCCGTCGAGTGTGGTTTTAGTATTTGGATTAGCATTTCTGTTATGGATCTGACAGACCGCTGCGATATTTTCGGTCGTGTGTTAAGTGTGCGATCCGCCTATACATGCATAGCAATCTGTCGATTTCCGTTTGATTATACAACCTTTGATAAAATGTTTAACCATATCTTTTTATAAGTACCTACTTACATATTTGAAAGTACTTCGGTACACTTCTATAAAGTTAATTATGGTAAGTTGTGATTTTATGGTGTAATAAAATGTTAAATGAGTACTTTATATAATTACCCATTCGAATGAAAGTCTGCCTGTGCTCTCGTCTCTACAACCTACTATTGCCAAAGTAGTTGTTCTACTTGTATAGGTACCCATTTGAGAAAAAAATGACCGATTTTTGACTCCTAAAAGGTAGGTATACAATCGTACCTATAGGAATTTTTTACTAATTGTGAGTTATCAGTCCCTCTTTCAGTCACTTCTAACAAGACAGACACGGTCTGACCCATTTGAGCTGATCTCTTGCATGCCCCAATATCACGTCACAGGCTGTCATCGTCCAATTCCCTGCATTCCTCAAATCAATCACCTCCAACCAGCTCCCCCCCCCCCACAGCCTGCGCCCGCGTCGATGCTGGCGGTCGCTCATTTAGAAACGTAATAAACCCCTTTTTGACATATCCGTGGCAAAATCCCTAACTGATATGACCCTTTGCTCCGTTAAGGTGTTAAGAAAACTCTCGCGGGTTGACCAAGAATCGACTTTATCAAGGAGGGTTAAGATCGGGATTGGTTTTGAAGGGTGTGATCGTTTATTAGAGTACAAAGGTGCCGCCTGCCGCGGCGGCGCCTTTGATGTAGCCGCCTGTAATTACGCAAGGCGAGTGTTCGGCGCGGGCGCAGCGAGGACTCCTAGGATGTCGGAGTTATGATTTGAAATTGATATTAACCGAACGCCGGGGTTGTGGATGGTTGCCACTGAGAATGCGGTCGCAAAAAATCATTTTATGACGCTTAATGCTGACATTGATTCAACTCTTAATGATTTGATGTGTTTGTAGAGCCTGCGGTGGGAATTTTTACCTTGTAGACTTTTAAGGACTAAAATAGGTAAGTAGATCCAATTTTTTTTAAGGTGTTACCTACATCTAGAATTTTCAGTCATTTTGACACGTCCTATGTCTGTCTGCATATAAAATACTTTTATTATTAATTGATTGTACAAATAACCTTGGTCTCTACATCACGTTAACAACTTCCTAGTTATTCAAAACAACTCATAACTTCAACGAATAAACTTTTATAGGTCTTCCCACCCATGTGTTAACTTTAATCAGCTTAAACTGTTAAGGTCCGTTAAGATAATCCGTTTTAATTTTTAGCCGACTCTATAAAAAGGGGAAGATCAAGTTATTGGAGAACTTGCTTTATTATGTAAAGGTTTTTTATTAGAGAGATTTTTTCTTATAATTCGATGGAGACGGCTGCACGCACCTAAAAACATGACTCACGCGGCGTTACCTCGCTCTGAGGCGTTCCATTTAAGACTTGAAGTGCAAAGAGGCATTCTATAAGTATTTTCTTATTTTCTATGATTTTGTCAAATTCAACTATCGTCGGTAAAGAGACAACCGATTTTTTCTCAAATAGTTGGATAAACGATCCGAGAAACCCTGGTGCCAGAGGTTTTAGACCGCCCACTGTAACTAGACACTACCGTTAGTTAGTTAGTAGTAAGTACTCCGACATGGTTGACAAATTTGGGTCCCACTCCCAAAATAGTCCCAAGGTATGGATATGAATTATAAAATCTGATGATAGGATCAGACATCGCGGAAATACTTTTAAATTTGGGCATAGTAAAATAGAAGTGGGTTTGTATCGAAATGATTTCGCCTTTTTATCTTATTTAAACTTACTATTCATGATCTCACTTATTCCGGTTCAACAGACTTATTGGCAATAAAAAAACGCTTAGATTTTTAGTTCAATCGGTTATTTTTGCAAGTAAATACAAGATTTATGCGATTTTTATAGCTATTGTTACTAAATCTGGCTCTATGTTATGATTGAACGATAAAACCGAATATAGGCAGTAGGGTTAGTTGAGTCATGAAAACCACACGGTTACAGAAATTTTATGGATTACAAGTTTTTGATGGTAATATTTAAGTTTTTTGGTGATTGGTATGCATAACATTTTCAGATGTATTTTCTACCCTACTCTCTCAGCAGTAAGATTATGTTTGTATGTGGTACATTTTTATATAAGTATAGGCCATATACATATTTTAATTTAGTGATTTTGCAGTCAGATTTTTATAATGTCAATTTAGCTAATTAGCGTTGTTTGCGGAAATAGGTAACGTGCTCAAAACGACTAACCTAACGAACACTAACCCAACGAGCTGTCAAATAGAATATGACAAGTATTTTTATACATGGAATTAAAAATCTTGAATGAAATATTGTTGCCAAATTCAAGCGTTACTCGTCAATTTGACAGATCGCGCAGAAAGATGAGCCCTCATTTTTTGTCAAGACTTTATACCCAAACTGTAATTGTGCAATTCCCTATACTGTTATGCAAACAGATTAGGTATAGGTAGGTATCCAAATATTAGGTATGGTATTAAATTATTCATATTTTTTTCAGCACCTCAAACGAGACCTCGTCATCATCACACTTCTCATCCACTCCGTCCAACTCCAATACCCACCGATGCCCTACCCAGCCTACCCCCCTTTCTACTACCTGCCCCCTCCAGCCATACCTTACCCCCAACCTCAAGTCCACATGGCCATCGTGGACCCTATACCCGTGACCCCAACCGACCGATGGGCCACGACAGAAGTGACAGAACTGACAGAAGCGACTACAGACCCGCCAGAGACGCAGTTAGTGGCGATGCCGGTGATGTACAGTATGCCGATGCCGAATCCGGCGTTCTGCTTGGAAAAGCCGAGGCCGCCGTTCTGCCCGCCCTGTCCTGTTTGTGTGTGTGTGGTGCCTTGTGTGGCTGTGGTACCGGCGTGCTACAACCCTTGTAGCAATTGTAATCCTTATGGATATGGATAAAATGCGACATTTTACTAATGCAGCTATGTAGATTCCGACTTAAATAGAAAAGAGAATTATTATACTTATTACAAATATCCAGGTGTAAAAAAATCTGCTAATATTTTAAGGGGTGAATCAGCCTATGATACGGAACAACTTTCCATACGTCCTCCCATACATAACTATAGGTATATGTGTTTTCTACACGTTGTTCCAAATTTGTGTAATAAAGAATTTTGTTATGTTATGTTACAATTTCACTAGCTAGACTGGTTTGTAAAGTGGGGACACGTCTAGCTATAGCTTTCAGTCGCAGATTTTAAGATTGTTGGAGAAAAAATGTAAGTATTCTACATTTCAAAATGTATTGTTTCGACACACGCATACTTACATAAAATACTAATAGGTAGATGAATGTTTTTCTGAGTAGGTACCTAATGATAAAAAGCATTCTAAGCAAGTAGGGACTTAAGAAAATATATAAACTAAGTTAATTTAATTTTTTATAAATGTATTTCAGTCGTAAACAAGTTCAATCAAGACCCGACCGTACTAATAATGAATGTTTATTGTATTATTAGTTACGATTACTAGGTAATGCATGCAGTAGGAATGGATTAATAAAATTGTTAAATTTAGCTAAGTAGTTAAAAAAATTGTTTGTGTAATTTAGCTCGATGTCTACTTAATAGGTATGTTTACTAGGTACCTTGGTATATATTATTTACGAATTATCTGGAAGTAAAAACCATGTATAAACATTTAAAAAATATTTTGTTTAAATTGGGAGGTTATAAAATTTACATTGACCTATTTTTCTTTGTGCATTTGCTAATTCCCTCTTTTAAAAAGTAACTAAATAATATAATGCCGTGTGATGCCGGCTTAGAATAGCATCACCCCACATCCTTCCCGTGGGTGTCGTAAGAGGCGACTAAGGGACTCGAGAGTATTGGTGTATTACAATTTTTAGGCGACAGGCTGACAACCTGTCACTATAGTGATACCTACACATGTTTTCCGAAACAACCTTAGAAAACAATACTCAAAAATGTCAGACGTGGCGATAGCGACCGTATTCTTACGGCTGTTAACGCTCTGCCTACCCCGCAAGGGATAAAGGCGTGATATATGTATGTATGTACTAAATAATGTCTTCTTTTCCCATTCCATTAAATTACTTACCAAAGGTTATAATCATAACAAAATCTAATTAGAGAAACCTCTCCAACTTGCACCTGCATTCCAAATTCAAACACCTCGCACTTCCTCCCGCTAATCCGGAGCCGTATTTCGCGATCCGAATCTGACATTTCCGTTCGTAATTAAAACCATTGTCATTACCACGTGACGAATTAGGCGCGCGGGGGGAGGCGGGGAGCGGGGCGGGCCGGGGGCGGGGCCAGCGCACTTCAAACGCGCCGCCGCGACACCACAAAGGGACCACTTATTGACGCGCGAGCGAGACGGAACATAATACCTTTGAGTTGAAAAGGAACGCACGATGGTGAGTGTGTTTGTAGTAGTAATCCAACGGCTTGATTCAAGATTGCGCGGGAATGGCGGCTAGTGGCGTCAAAGCTTCGATAAAATAACTTTACGATGATATTAACCTAATTCAGAAGCAAATCTATGCAGGTTTTATGAGAGTATGTAAATAATTTAGCTAATTAATTTCCGCTGTATTTCAACATATTGCAATTATAACTTTGACATCCTTTTTAATTAGATATCAATTAATTGGTTGTAAACTCAACAAAATAAATTAAATGGATAATTTTATGTCCTTTTGATCGAAAAACACTACTAAAAAGCATGTATAAAATCAAATCAGTTGTATAAAGTTAAGTGCCTACCTAGGTTCGTGAACAAGCAGATAAGATGACCAACTTTATGCAAAGTCAAACATTTTTTAGACCCGTACCCCATGCAATGAAACTACAGGCTACAAGTCTACAGGTGAAATTCGATCTACATTGCGTAGCCGATGGGACATTATAAAACCAGGATATTGACCCACTACGCAATGTACATCTAATTTTACCTGTACACTTGTAGCCTGTAGTTTGGAAAAACGTGGCACAGATCTTGATCTGGTAGGTAGCATTTACTTAATTTTTTGTGAGAAAAGAAGAGAATGCAAAAAAAAACTGCTTTGAAGTAAAATATTTGGCAGTTTTTCTTAGTTTCTAAGTTTCTAATAAGTCGAATGTTTTGTTTCATAGTTTCTGATAAGTCGTAGCCAGGCGTAGCGTTTATCTAATTGCGAAAGCCTATAATGACTCTCTGTTTACAGTATGTGTTACAGTTATGTGTCTTGATTGCTATTGCTTTGTTTACCAATATAAATAATATATTATTATAATTACATAGATTTAAACGTATTGATACGACCTATATCGATTAATTCGTGCGGCTTGAGAAGCTAACATCATCATGCCTTGTTTATTATAACTATCTATATACATTAATACCGGACCAACTTATGACTGAGATCTAAAACCGTCAATAAACCTGCCTATATTTTATTGATAATATCGATATCGATAGGCTCAACCGACCGGGCGGCGCATCACTAGCGATAAATCCGTGCCGCTAAAGAAGCTTACGTCACCGACGCATTGTTTATAAATCAGGACCGCCTTGTGGCTGAGATCTCAAGCCGACAATAACCCGCACGAATTCAAAAGTTCAAAAATTTTATTTATGGAAAGTAGGATAATTTATATTTCACATAAGTAATACAGTATTTTTTTTATTAATCGTTCATTATTTTAAAGCAGATTTTTTGTGCACAAATTAAAGTTCATTTTAATCAGCACTGTCTCGGGTCTCGGTGCCATCCAGCGAGGTAAACCTCACAGCATGTAACTTTGTGCTCATTAAACAATCATTTGTTTCAACTATTTTTCATACTGGGGTTGTACGTGGTTGTACGAACGAAACTAAGGCTATCTTTCACAGAGATTTATCAAATATTGGTAACATATCCATTGATATTTTGTGTGGACACTTTTTGTCAATTATCCAGTTTAATACAAACAAGTAAATTGAATCTTCATTTTAAACCTGAAAGAAACTAATATCAATGGATGTATTTTCAATTTGGTCGGGTAAACGTGTCAAAAGGAAATTGAAATCAAAACGTGTAGTCGTTCATGTGGCATTGTCTCACTTCGGAATGGGTCCCGCGAATTATTGCCTCAAAGCAGATAATATGTAATTTATTCAAATTGAGCAATAGATGTAAAGAAGACAGAACAGGTATCATTAGAGTCTATTTTATTTAATAAGCTTTTCAAGATGGTGAAATGTGATTTTGATAATGTTAATGGTTAAAATGTTAAACCAAATTTTTTACTGTACATAAAGAATGAATCATTTTTTGCAAAGTGACAGGATCAGAAAAAATGTTGCCAAAGTCAAAACTAAAACCCAGCCAGGTATGAAGGTATTGACAACTCACTCTGTGAATGGATCAAACGAAACCATTGACAGCCATTCTTCAAAATGTGAGAGAAAATGCAGACGTCAAGATAATAAGAGATTCTCCTAATTCGATAATTAACAGGTCCCAGCCATTAAATCGAATTATCTATGACACGTTCACTCAGAGGAGAAAAGCTAACTACTCATTAGAAGTAATTCTACCGGAGTAGGGTGACCCCCTTTCAACGTAAAAGGTTCTTCTGATTCACCTGCCGCGGTTAATGAAGAAAGGGACGAAGTGGCTCCGGTTATATTTGCCACCGGTTAATAGAAAGACGCTGAATCACGCAGACTTCTCGGTGTCTGAAGTGGTGAGCTTATGAGTTCCCACGATCGCGAAACAGATAAAACTGTTACGATTTTCAACGAAATAATGTCTTAACTTGACTAAAAGCTTGTAATTAGATGTGAGTTTTTACACTAATAAAATTATTTTGCAGTCTCATGACAGCTTTGTAAAGGCGGCAAAACTGAAGCGATTAATTTCATAATGTAATTCAGTTATTAGATAAGTAGCTACCAAAAGCAAGTTGCTGATGTTTAATTATTATTTTCGTAATTAGGTAATTGATTATGACTTAAGTAATAAATTTTCCAAGCCTCGAGATACCGAAAACCTATAAAACAAAATAAACATACTCATTCGATGTTGCAATGACAAGAAATAACAAATCTATTAACAACCCAGAGCAGCTATTAAAGAGAGTGAAAGGCAATCTTTATAGAGCTGTCTCCGAAGAAACTGCGAATGATGAAGACAGCGAAATGGCGACCAAGATAACACAATTAGCCAACGAAACGCCATTATAAAAGAAAGTCGTAATCACATCAATCAAACTAGACAATGCTGCGAGGGAAGCGTATAATTAAATAAACCCAACGGATAACCGTGAATAATTAACAAAAGTACATTTTTACATCCGTCAACCTTTATCAACGAGAAAAATCGTCTAATTCACACCTTAAGGAACCCAAATTTGACGTACAAAGACCTGATTCCGCTCAAATTAATCAACTGGGGTCTAATTATGGCATATTTTTAAATGTTTTCGGTCGGAACGACACGGTTTTGACAGAGGCGCGAAGATAAATGATTGTTAATTACCGAAGGCTGGGAGGCGGGATCCGCGCATCTAATGGCCCTTTATAGCAACGGGTGTCGTTTTACCCGACTCGCATTCATAAATACTCGGAATCGCACTTTCGAATCGATTTTGAACGATATACGAACATTTCTGAATAGGTACTTCTCGGAAGTTTCAGTTTAGATGATAAACTGGTCGAGAATATAAACCTTGCTGAAAGAGATGTTTATTTCTCTTTACAGTCCTAAATGTGTAAAAATTCAATACTTACCTGAAAAAAACATCTTTACCGCAATTTTTTTTTAATTTGTTTTGCTCGGTTTGTTTCCGAAGAATAACATCTCGGTGGGCGATCGCAAAGTTCGGACGGCGAATCGATGAGACTTCAATACAAGCGGATTCGCAAAGGTCCATAATGCAAACCAGACGGGCACTTGGATCAGGGGTGGTCACCAAATATGGTACGCATTTTTTTGCTGAGAGTACTCCAAGGTGTGTAGCAGCCCAGTACAAAAGTAAATCTCTTGCAAAAATAAAAAATACAAGCTTCAATATAATAGCTTCAAGTGGTTATGTCCATTTTATTAATATAATATCATCCCTTTTCTTTAAACGCATGGTCCTTTATACTTTTTGGGAAGTGAAACGAATAGGCATCCATTTTGAAACAAGGAAAAAAAAATATCCAAACTATTTTGAATACGATAAATGCTTCATTGAAATAAATAAAAATAAACACCACCAAAATACACCAAACAAAAACCAACCAACCAAAGACGACCAAAAATTAAGGAAAATTCATGCTCATTCAGTGATTCTTTATTCAACAATGTTGTGGCTTATTATATGAACAGTCAGTACATAACAAAATATTTCCCCATACAATTTGGAGGCAGTTCGACATTAGCATTCACTCCACAGGGACACGTGCAATGCCAAATTATCCTCCAAGTGTCTGCAGAACCTGTAATTTTGTTTTTGTGCTCTCACAATCACAATCGGTTTCACTATTGTTGTCTGTGGGGGGTGAAAACGACCTAAGTCCCGCCCTGGGCAGCACAAGCCTTCATTGACTCAGGAAATTTGGCGAAAAGGCAGTTAAGTGAAAATTATGCGACCAAAGGAACTCGTAGGACAGTGTTTCCTTTCTAAATTATGGCTGTTCAATTGTCCATACTTGGCAGCTGTCAAAATTATGTTAATGCTCTGGCATAAAGGCTATTTTTCTTTCTTGACATTCATGTCCTTTAGTAATTTGACATCTGTCAAACATACTGGATTTGATCCATTTTAAATTTTCTCACTTGACGCTGGCAATTTCCAACACTGTCTTTGAAACTCCGAAAAGTTAAAACTGTTTTGTAATTTTTCATATTCAAACTCAGTTGTCTTTACCATCAAGTTCATTAGTACCAATAGCTAATGGTCGTCCGTTTCGGCATTGCTCGGTGCCCCCATCAGATCACCACTCAAAACGACACCGTCTCTTCACAGCCAAGTAATCGTTATTAAACCGGCTTGTCAATTTATATTGTCCAGTAAGTAATTCTACATTCCCCGCTCGATTGTAAGGCGTTATAATGACAGGAGGATGACGTATGGATTTGTCGCTTACGGCGTTTGGAGGCGCGCGCCGGCGGCCACATCAAAGAGGTGGGCTCCTTTGAAGTTCGCCGCGGTGCCGCCCTTAGTGACGCGAAGCGGAGCTAAGGTTTGTGGGATGTCGATGTTTTGAGTTTTGTCTGGACTTTACTGATCCGTCAAAATTGTGAAAAGTGTAATGGAAATATACGATATGTCACGATACATAAAATGGAAATAGTTTGTGAAAAATACCTATATATTCGGATGAAAATAATATTAGAGATACCTATTTTGAATGTTTACACATAATCATTTTTTTTAAAAGAAAACTACTAGCGAAATAAACAAAGGACTTACCTAGAACCACTTAAAGCTAGACTAAATAGAAAGAAGAACACATAGAGTAACGACGACAAAATGAATGTCTAAATCGCTATAGCAAGTAAAGATAAATAGGGACCACGAGATACGATAGATTCTATAATATCGATACATCGATATCGAGACCTTCACATCCCGCTTACCACCACGGGCAATAAAACGAATGGAGCACGTATTTTGACGTGGAGCGGCGCTTCTGGTCCTCCGTCCCTCTCACCAGGTATCCCCCTCTCGCTCGCACTTGCGGAGGTGTCTGAAAGGCTATTATACCCGTATTCTCGTATACCCTAGCGCGGTTGGGCTAAGCTATAAATTACAGTGCAATGGTGGCTATTCTTTTGGCCATAGCCTCGGTCAGGTTAGGATAGGAGCGAATCGAACTGACAGATTCATTTTCTTAAGCTCCGTCTTGATTTTGCATTTGCTGTGTGGGCAGTAAATCAAATGTGGATAGAGTCGGGTTTGATTGAGCCCGGTCTAGGGTCTAAACTTCTAGATGCTATTTCAGTGTTTTGTCGTATCATAACATAACATTGCAAAAAATATTAACAATTTTGATGATCTTCTTGTATAAAATAACATCACTTATTTACTTTGCGACTCTTTAAGAATCATTGCCATTACTTTAACTTTTGATGTACCTAGTTACAATATACAAAAGTAGAGCTAGATAAATATCACCATCATCATCATTTCAGCCGGAAGACGTCCACTGCTTAACTTAGGCCTCCCCCAAAGATTTCAAAAGTGAACGATCCTGCGCAACTAATAGATAAATATAGAGTTGGTAAATGAGAGACTAAATAATATTCAAAGACGTGTATTGTGGCATCTAATTTCCAAAAACAAAAGTACTTCCTATGCGCTTCAATAAAACATCTTAATTTTATAGGTCCGTATGCTGGAGGCAAACAGTTGTGTCGTAGAGGGTCGATTTGTTCCACTTTCGGACCACTTCAGTTCGGCCGAAATGGGCCGAAAGTGGAATCTAAAAATAAATTATTCATACCTTCCTATTTACATTAATATATGAAAATAATATTTTCCTTCAGCTTTTATATCACTTCTGATTATTGCCAATTTTAGGTTGAAAAAGTACAGTCGGTTGCAAAATTCTTTCAAAAACCTAGAAACATAGACAGCTTAATAGCTTTTTCGCGATTTTATGCCACCATTTAAAATTTTTCTTGCTAATGTTACTTTCTTGGTCAATGTACTTACGTGAGATATAAGAAATGGACACAAAGCGAAAAGAAAACATTATTTCGAGATTCTGCTTTCGGTCCATTTAGGCCATGCTAAAGTGGCCCGAAAACGGAACGACTGAGAGGGTCAAATTTACTGAGGTACCTCTTGTTTGCCCAAAAACTTAGATCGAAAAAAGGTCAATAAAAACAACGGAAGGCCCTTTGGCGGCAACTCGGACTCATAAAACTGACCATTAGGTGTCCTATTAACGCCTATTTCGACACAATTAGGACCAATTCGACCCCTAAAACGGCCTAGAGTTATATAATTGTTTATGTTTTATATCTTTGTATAATATTAATGGAATTCTGGGGTGGTATTCGGCAGCTGGCGTATTAGAAACTATCTATTAAGCAGATTGATTAATAATTTAATTTGGCGTAAAAAAATGCTATTCAAAATTGAACGATTCACTCTTTCGATTTAATTTTATGATCATATGTATTGAAACGTGTGCGGTAAACTGATGTTAATTTGAATGTAAATTATGATGCTAACAAAGTTATGGAGAAAATATGCTAATTTTGGTCAAATCTGATTGCTTATCATGTGCTGACGGCGTCGCATGAAAGTTGCGTGTATATTACATGAGCAAGTAGGTACATGTTAATCGTTACTTGAAGCATGTTTTAAAACCGTAGAATAATAAAGAATAATGTTATCGCACCTAATGGGGCTTCACCATCAGATTAGCGTCATTCGAAAACTGAGAAAATGGCGTTATCTCTTAGACTGCCAATACCAAGTTGACGCCAGTATGCGACAAATGAAACGATGAAGGATAAAAAATTCTTCATGATTATTTGTGGATGTAAGTACCTACTATTTGCAGTACAACATAACCTACTCCTTTAAGGGATCAACCTAAACTGATTGTAATAGGTACACACACTCACACACACAAATCACGCTTATACATATCTTTAACGGGGTAGGCAGATGTCGTTATCCCCACGTCTGACAAATGTTTGAGGGTCGTTTCGTATAGTGACAAGTCGACAGCCTGTCGCCTAACATTGCAATACACATGAAACCCTCGAGTTCCTTAGTCGGCTTTTACGGCACCCACGGGAAAGAAATGGGGTGATGCTATTATAAGCCGGCATCACACGGCAAAAACACATTAATATTGATCCCTGCGATTGAGAATATCAGCTAAAAACTGACAGATAACGTAAAAAAACTGTTCGGTCTATAAATCTCCCTTGCATCCATCACTGAAACGCAGAAAGCCCTCAGCGTGCAATATCACTTGTAAATCAGCGTTACTGCGCTCGCCATTCCACTAATCGCTTTAATGACGGCGACTTCAAACGCGCCAGGAAGTTTGCTGTACTGCACTCTACTGTACAGGGTGGTTTCTCTCATTTTCTTGGCGTGAAAGACACAAAATAATATTGCAAGGGGTGGACCAACCCATGAAACTGAACAACTGTCCCCAATTAATAGATATCCCCTGTAAGTTGGATTCCGTTATTCCGTAGGATTCGTTGTTCAGGCCGGTTCACCCCTTTTTAGCAATGTTTAAGAAAATAATTTAATGTAAGTCAGTTTTTTGTTAAAAGCTATTTCTAGGTTTTTTTGTCTACTTATGTCGTTTCGAGCGAGTGTCGTAGTACGTTCGCGATGTTTCTCTTACTAGAGATTTTTTCGATTGTGAGTTTTTAAACCCCCTAGAGAGTGACAAGTAGAAATCTCCTACTTGGCACTCTCGAAAGGGGGTTTAAGAACTGTCAAATTACATATAAGAGCTACGAAAGATGATCTCACGAATGCGCTCCCGAATTATGACACCCTCTCTCTCTACCTCTTCATAAACTAGGTTTTTGAACAATACTTCACAGAACACGCTGTACCCTAAAGAATTATGATGTAAATTATTTGAGAAGTAATTATCACGTATCAAAGAAATTATAGCGGTTTACGTGCGCAATAAAAGTCACTCATTAGTTCACAAACGCGCGTTTCTGCGGTATCTCACGTTTGATTTACATTCGTACTTCAGTCATTTTCGGTGTTTGTTTGTGAGATGATTCAAAGGGGGTTTGATTATGATATCGTTTCTGTGATTACGGTATTTTGTTAGTTACGGGAATCGCGCTGATGACTTTTATGGGTTTGTGTTTCAATCCTTCGCTTTAATTTTTATGTTTATTTAGAAGGCATTTATGTATTTATATTGTTATTTCAAGGCCTAAATCTTAATTAAAATACTGACTTACTCCTCTTTTATAATTCTGTCAGGCATCTAGCTACTTTGAAATATTTCAACCGAGATCTGTATATTCTTACATGATTCTTACAAAATAAACATTATAGATTGTAACAAGTTGTTATAATATTTCAAACGTCATATTCATAACAACACGACGCATGAACTTGCATCCTGTCAAGTAACGTAAGTTTATGCGTTGCTCCTCCGCCAATTTTCGTTTTTAGTATGGAGGATACGAATACGAAATTTCCTTTCATCTGACAAACGCATACGTTACGGATGCGCTAAAAATGCGCAGTGATGTAGGAACCGCATTAATTTGACAAAATTTTAGTTTAGAGCTGAGGTAGGTACCTTTAGTGCCTTGGAGCTTTTCCCCTCTGCCAGAATTCACTGCCCATATGCCCAGCATATTACGTGAAACTGACAGTAACTGTCGCAACTGCTGCCTCGTATGTGGTTGGAAAATTAACCTTATGTGCTGTACATGTTTACCAAAATTTGTGAAATTTGATCGGTAATTTACTGTTTACCACCTCCATACGTCGTATGCTCTAAGTTTAGTGCAGTTCTCTTTGGGATCAGCCCTAATCGTCCGTCGATACCGCACGTTTCCAACCAGCCATTGCTCACGACAATCGCGCCCGCCCGCGTCGCGCATTATCCTAAATAAGAAGTAAATCAAACTCTTGCCGGGTCTTCGTTTGTTCCAGTATAACGGAATTTGTGGTCACCAAATCGTTATTGATTGAGAGATTTTGTTAATTGAATGTAAACTGTCTCATCGAAAGCGTTTTCTATTTTAGTCGCGGATTAGGGTAGACTAATCTTTACAAATTGCAAAATATGATATGACCAAGATATTTGCTTTAAAAGTTTACATAATTAAAGGGTAAACATTATACCCAAGTTTATAGCTATACAGTGGCTTTTTAAGTTAATGTTTGCAATGTCCTAGGCCTGGACCGATATAGAGCAACATACCTTTTAAAAGGCATTTGGACGTGGATAGGATAGGTAGCGACCTTTTTATCTTATCTTATCTTTTCATCTCATCTGATGATGATGATGATGATCATCTATGTAATAAGCGAAAGACTTGTTGGTTGTCCAAATAACTGACAACAGACGCTTTAACTAACAAACAATCAAGCATACCCACATAATCTTGTCAACCACAAAAAATGTCACATACGATCCTCGTCAGATCGACCAATTTGACATGAAACAAATATCCAAATTGACATGACGTTACAAGGCACACGTCAAAATCTAAGCTTCTTACGTGTTAAATAGAACCAGCTAATATTATTAACGGCTTATTAATTTACCAACTTTCAAATACACACCCAAAATAATCCGATGAGCTTTAATTATAAGGTTTTAAAGGTCAAAATGCGATGACGCAGATGTAAGTTTATCATGGTGCATCAAAATCTGTCGCGTGAAAGACGACGAACGTTGTGGCACCAAAAGAACCCGCGCCTCATTAGTGTTATGATAATACAAATCAATTGATACACGTAGCCTGAGAGTTAGTGCTGATTCCAGTGTCAATTTTAGAGAAAATTTTATTTTTTTGATATGCTGGTAAATTTAGTGGTTTTATGATATTCATTTGTCAATTTCAACAGTCTATTAAAATTATTCTAAGTTACAATAATTATTCGGCCTATTTCAAGAAATTTTTGTTCTATATAAAATATATAGAACAAAAATTTATAGTGTTATTCAAGAAGTTTTTTAGTTACTTTGTAATAATGAAATTAAAGTTTTTTAATGAGTTGAGTTATGAAACTCTCACCCACAATATACTTCATAAAGTTGATTCTTGCATCATCTCTTAGAGTATAATCCTTAAAATAGCCGAAATCCTGCGACATCTCGCGCGTGGGGGATTAACTCTTCAACTCGCTGACGTCTTTGACAGGCCGCGCGACAAACAAGGCGCTCTGTAACCAAATAAGACGTTCCAAACAGACAACAATCAAATAAGACAAGACTAATCAAAGAAGACATTGTGTGGATAATTAAAGTTCAGTGGTATTGGCGTTGGCTCTTAGACTAAAGTTCTTTAAACTGTCAGAATCTTCTATTAAGTTTTCACCATTTGCGTATGGCAACACCATAACATTATTTATTATTCTTTGTAAAGAGTTTTTCGCACGTAGAGTTGATTGTTTTTTTGCACATTAAAATAGTAAATTTATATCAACCACTTCCACGTGGCATTTTAAAGAAATCTGAATTCAATTTATGGAAAAACAAGCGGTAGTTTCAGTCAGATCACCACCAATCTTTATCGAGATTTTTAAGCGAGCACAAAGTGATTTCCAGAGAAAAATAGTCATGCCATTTCGATTCTACACCGAGTTATTCTATGACCACATTTGTCTCTAAGCAGTCGCAGACATTAGACATCTAGGTACCTATACTTACCGCAAATATTTTAAGATTACCAGTGTGCAAACAACTTGATGACAATCGTAGGTGTCTGATGACAATCGGAGGAGGTGTTCATATAATCACACCGCGCGCTATGTCCACAAATTAACAACATTGTAACTAACAGCTAGACAGCTATTATGGGACAAAACAGAACACCTGATTATCATCTAGAATTGCAAATTACTAGATAGAAGGCTACTTGCACATGTGCTGAACGAGGTTGCGGTATTTAAGTGATGTCGAAAATCAGTTACGTATGTCGAGTGAGGCAATGCCGCAAGTGTCATGGGAACATTCCGTAAGGACGCTCTGCGAGGTGGTTTGTTCTGTTTGACTAAGACATCGCTGTGTTATTTGTTTTTTACCAAGTATGAAATTAAGTTAGGTAATTTACTTATTAATTGACATGTTGTAATAATATTATTTTGAAATTGGTCTGAATATATATTCTTACATGTCTTTTGTCGAAGCAGCGTATGTCGTAGTTGCGTCTGTCGACGTTTAGTTTTCGGATCGTTGACAGCAGTAGATACGAGATCACATGTGTGTTTCTACACGCGGTTTCATATATTTCATCAGTAAACGTAGGTATCGAAAACACGCACAATTGCACGGCATGTCTGTGAACCACTGTACAAAACAGCTGATTATGATCTAGTGCTGCAAATTGTGAGGTAGTTTACTGTTTAAAGTCACATATCGCCTGGAGCCACGCGAATTTATGGCGTAGAACGATCACACACATGCGGTGATGTGACAGTTTTACAGGACCCGTATACAACTACCATTATTGTCAATGAGATCGCATTATTGTCAATTATACCTAATATTACAGTCATTTTGACATCGGTATAAAAACAGAAGCAACGGAATGAAGAAGAGTTGTCGTTAAGCCGCTGAGTGTGACTTTTATAAGCGAATTCTAGCCTAGATAAAAATGCAGTGAACCTGCCCAAAAATAAATAATAATCTTCCGGATATTTCCTATTGTATTATGGTTTCCAAAGCATGATACTAATTTGGCTCGATAGAAAATCATCGCAAGTTACCTAAAACCATTATATTGTGTACTGTATAAATAATATCCACGAATTAATCAAAGTGTTTATTATCAGAACCGAATGAGCGCCTTACAATTCTCTATCAAAATATTTATCAAAATATATTTTATTTTTTTACCGAGTTATCATCTAAAATACGAAAAAATCATCGAATCGACAAGGTTCCGCGCTCATTGACGTTTGTCAGAAAGGGACCGGTTTTTAGCTCGTGCCAGTCTCTTTAGACAACAAGTCATACTTCTAATCAATCAGAAACTAAGGTTGTTACCTTTCTTTTCGTGTGGTCACCGAGTCGACTGACGACCCATTGAACCCTAATGTCATAATTTTTCAACCGCCTTCTACATAGTGGGTTCTTTCAAACAATTATAAAAACATAATTCATAGGTTCACTTAATTCTTTTAGTAGGTAAGCAACTTCATTTGAATTTACTTACTCCTATCATTCTGCAGTATGGTAAGTATATGTGTTGAAAAAATAAAAGGAAATTGAAAACTAATCAACTTTATTCCGTACCAATGCCAATCAAAGCGTTATGATTGTGAGGTTTAAAGTTTGATTTGGTTTTATTGATGATTGGACATTGTAGTATTTTAATGCGTTAGCACTATTTTGTAATATGATCGGTTCTTATCGGCCCAGCTGTGCTTTGTAGGTGCGTACACTCAGTCAAATGAGTTTTTGAAAGTAATGTTAAATAAATACTATCGTTTGTATTGTTTGATAAGTTATAATAATAATTTGACATCGGAGGTTTCTGCGTAATTGTTATTTTAATCTTTCTACCTACTAAAATAGCCACAAACAGTCTTTTGCTAGATATGGGTTCTCCTCTTATCAAGAGATAGGTATTTGCTATGCTCACCAATCTTGGCAGGCGCATTGTCGAGCGCAGTGCAGATATTATAGTAGACTGTGGATATTCACAGGGAACGCTGCTGTCCATGCGCTGAATTCATACTGTAATCATCTTTTACTACACCCACGGAAAGAAATGGAGTGATGCTGTTCTAAGCCGGCACTACCCTACACTACTACGACACTAGTAGATAGTAATCTACTGGTGTTTGTCGTAGCGGTCTCGTAGATACTGCTACGCGCGCTAGATAATGTCGTAGCATAGACTGGACTATAATTATAGTTCTATTTAATCGATCTTTCAAACTATTAAAACTTAGCATATTTTTAATATTTTTTATGCGTCATACACTCATACATCTTAACAATAACAACAGAATATTACAATTTATATCGTACAATATAAAAATAACATTATGAGATTGTACTTAAGTATTGTATTGTACCTTAACAAACTCTCGTCGCTTTAAACGAGCAATAAAATTCCTTTTACAGCATAATTTGTGACATAATGTACCTTATGCGACCTATACAGGGTGTTAGGGACAGTGTAACGAAAACTGTGCAGGCGTGATCAAACCATGAAACTAAACAACTTTCACTATGGGGGTTACATGGTGGGAAACGAAAAAAATTTTTTGATTTCCCATACAAAGACACTCAGCTGATCGGGAATTTCGTATAAGTCGAAAAAAATTCAGGTTTACCAACATAGCCACCATAGAAAAATTGTTCAGTTTCATGGTCTGAGCACGCCTGCAAAGTTTTCGTTACGCCGTCTCTTACACCGTGTATAGCGCTGGAAGCTGTATAAGCCCCGAATGTGACCCAACGACTTCATTAGTTCGCTTTGTGTACTACTCTACTTCTAAATGACTATTGTATTGCGTTTAGCACGGATGTTTTTTTTTATTTGCAACTCATGAGTTGGTAGATTTTATTTGAATTTTAGGGTTCTTTGGATCAGGGTTTTTTATGTTTTTAGGTAGTTGCGAAAATCGTTTCATGTTTAAAATGTGGCCATTTCAAGTTCGGAGCATTGAGGTTCATTTTCAAGAAAACCTTTTTTATACCCTTTCTTTTTGATAATAAAATGAAATCAATAAATAAATGTGTTTCTTCAAATAAGGATTTAAAAGTGCATACTTTAAATACATGCATACGTACTTCGCTGTAGAAAAGTATTAACATAGAGGTGCTCCTACATGTAGATGATTGTTGCCTACAGTTACTAACCAACAGTCGAGAAATGTTTATGATTCTTGAAAACTGTTGTCGGTTATTGTCGTTTATCGCTGGTTGTTACATATTGATGTAAATAACATTGAAAAAGTCTCAAAATAATACGGAACCATAATTCCAGAAAGTCCAACACGCTCTTCACCATTCCGATTGGCCACACCACACATCATCCTCATCACGAATCGGGGTCTATTCTGGACTCAATAGAAATTTCGCGACCAATAGAATATGGGGCATTCATCACACAACCAAATCGCTCGTTAATTCGTCACGGTGGGAGGCTGACTCGGGCCATTCAGCTGAATGTGAGAAAAAACCGTGATGGGTATTTAATAGACTCAAAAGTACATCTGTGCCACATTATTTGGCAAGATTTAGAAGGACATCTGGTGGTAGGAAAGCGTAGCTAATGGAACTGTTAGCATTACTACTACTAAGTTTTGTGTTGTTGAATAAAATTAGGCGGATGGTGTAAAAATATTTTAAGTGATGAATCAACCCATGACACTGAACAACTTTCCCCAAGGAATATAGGTCGTAATCGTAATTGACTCGTTCTGCTGGTTCATTTTGTACTAATTTTTTTGTCATATTAAGCATTACCTATGTTCCTTGGGGAAAGTTGTTCAGTTTCACGGGTCGATTCACCCCTTAAAATTTTCCAGTTGATTATTTTATATCCTGTAGTTCACAAGTAATAATACTAATTGTAACTATAACGACCTCGTCTACGTTCGCGTTTTGTGAATATCGTATTTTGCGCTAAGAGACAGATCAAAATCATATTTACTTACAGTAAATTAGAGCCAATCGAATCCCACATCTAACGCAAGAAGCTGCGTATATTTAGCGCATCCATATGCGTGCATCTGTCAGATGTAAGGAAACTTGCGTTATTTAACAGATGCATCGGTTGACGCAGATTATGAACCTGTGTCAACCTCAATTTTAGTATGGAAAATTTGAAAATGCCTTGCATCTGACAGACGCATGCGTTACGGACGCGCTAAAATAGCGCTCCGTTGTGCGTTAAATGTGAAAAATATCTAAACAGAATAATGGGTACATATATTGCCTATTCAGAGTACTGCTTTGTGCTTACAAAACACCAACTAGGTATACTTATGTCACCTATTTCTATAGAAAAACTGTTTAACATTAACGGTTTCCGCAAATCCAAAACAGGCGACAATTTAGGAACCTTTTTGGCTTAACTAATAGCTCTAATTTAAAACACTAATTTACGTTATTAAGGTCTTTAGAAGCATTAACAAACTAAGCCATTATTAAGTTACGATAATAAAAACAATAATTATAGTTTACAACACCTTTAGACACAAAGTTTTCGTCTTTCATTGCGGTTAAAACAAATGCTAGTAATAACACTCTACCGCACGCAATTATTTTTGAGGCATTCGGAATCAACAACTGGTATACACTGCTACTTTTATATAGATTTAATTAAAGGTGGGTGCCACACGCGCCGCCCGATTCTGCGGTAATGAACAGGAAGTGTTCAGCATGTCCAGAAGTGGCCATGTGACTATTGAAGAAGAAGAGGAAGAAGGTAATGAAACGCTCTGACAACGCTCGGTAACCTGGCTTTGTAAGTCCGTGACAGACGATTCAATCAGTGTCTGAGGAAAGAGCACAGATACTGCGTTGCCTGGGACAAAATTATGATAAAAACAGGGTTACCTCAGGATCGGCGCTACCCTCTCGGGCTCCTTGGCTCCACAGGAACGACGCCCCCTAAATTATACGCCGGTTGTTACACAACCATGTCAGAAACCTGCGACTAGTAGTAGGTGCTTGAGAAATTCTAACACAAGGGTTTCATTGTCCATTGGGTCGTTGGACGACTCGGTGTCCCAAGAGATTCGGCGCTGACGCAGTGTTTTTACGAGACTTCATACAAATTCTTTCATCTATGAAACTGAACCGTAAAAATTCCGCAAAATCGCACGACACACGTAAGAACCATTTTAATAAAAACTGTACCTTGAGGCCCTAAAGAACACTATTATTGTGTACCTTTATGCGCCCAAGGGCTATAAATTGGTCACTTACTGAAACCAACATGCTTCCATGTAATCATTTCAAACAAACAAAGAATGCGAATACATGTACTTTTCCTTTTTTAAAATTTTTGGTTTCCCTCAGTTTTAATTACAAAAGGAACATAAATTAACAACTCGCGGATGTGTTATTAGTGGTTTTCATTCACTTCCTATAGCAAATAATGTAACAGTGGAGGGTAAAACCAAAAGTTCAATAGTAAATTTTATCGCTAAATTTCTCTTATGAAGGCAAAGTTACGGATTGGACGGAAGATAATTGTTGATATATAAGTAGCTACACAACTTAATATCGAATTAATTAGTTTTTCTTCATATGGAGTGTAAAATATTTCTGTATATCTGTGGTAACTTGTAATTGGCATATACATGTTCATTCTATTATTTAACTTGTAAAGAATGCTGTAAGCTTCCCAAATAAAATATAATAAAAAAATTAATAAATAAACAATTTAAAATTTCAGACTGTAACTTTCTGTAATCCGCCTATTATATTCCTAAATTTTATACTTTCATAATTATATATTTTTGTCCTCACAAAGCTGCATACATTTAAATTAAAATCAGAAAGCCAAATTCTTAGGTATTTTCAATTATTTACTTCTCTTCTATTTACCTACTTTATTGAATTTCTGTGCTAACTTACCTTATGAAAATAATATTTGTATATTTGTAACAATTATTTATATACTCCAAATATTTTAACAATAACAATTAGGTATATTATTAACTCCACGGCTGAACTAACACAATGTGTTGTGACACTACAGGTACCTAAGCTGTTAGTTTTTGTAGGTACTGCGTTATATTTACAGAGTAATTTTATAGGTGAAGTTGAAATTGGCTATTACAATGTCTTACAAACTGCGTCTTTCACCAGCCGTTAAGCAGAAATGTGGAATTAATAGTTTCATTAATGAAAACGTCGTTTTAATTTATAATTACCACCCTGTATGATTAATTCGGGGCCGGCACGCGCCGCCTTCGGCACCACTGACAGTTGTTAAGTCGCTTTTTGTTTTAGGGTTCCGCTTTTATGTCATCTTTTGGTTGTATTATATCACTTTTATAACACTTATTATTTTCATTAGAACACATTTTATACCTCTCGGTTTGTAATTGAAAAAAGTTCGCAATTATTTGAGAACATCCTCCATTTTTTCGTCGGCGAAAAATAACGTAAAATTTAATGAAACGAAAGCCAATATAACGATTTTTTTGTCTTATAAACTGATCTAACAATCACAATCAAAGTCTAACAACCTTAACGAATGCTATGAAAAATCTAGCCATGCAAATAAAGCGAACTATTCGTGTTCACTATGCATGCAAAAGTGAGAGCAATTACTCATTGTGTACGGTTCATCACGCCTTTCTAAGGATCTTGGCCATAGTTAACATATTAACAACCTTCAATGAACGCTTTAAAATGTGACCGAAACGTCCGTGCGTGCAACGCTGAAACACCAGTCTAACAAGACCCTTAATTTGTCTAAATTCCTAGTGAAATAAAGCTCAATCCTGATTGGTGATTACATCTAGTGGGCGACCAATTAAAGAATAACAAACTCTTGTCCGTAACGAATCCTCGTACAGTTTTAACAATTTGAATTTCGAACGTAATTTGACATCGCTGTTAGGCTGGGCCTACACTAATAGCCAATCGGCTAAATATGTCGAGTAAAAGCACTTTACCCCACCTAATACATACATCTATTTGCGATGTTAATTACCTACAGCCAGCTGGTAAATTGTATTAGGTACTCAGTTTTCAAATTAGTTTGTGATGCTTTATAATTTTTGAAAAGTAAGTACTTGAAAGATTCTTTTAGGCAGTTTTCATTATTTATTGAAATGAAAATAGATCTCACTAATTTCAAATTACTTATTTTGTTTATTTATTTATTTAACTGTTTATTGCACACAAGATAAAACACAAGACAATCACATTAAGATAAAAATCACAACAGGCACTACTTATTTATTGCCTTGCTGTTTGGATCTAGACTCTTTAAACATTAATTATTTTGTCGTAACTATTAATAATCAATGTCTACGAGTATCTGAGCTTTTTTGTTCAGCGAGCAGACATGATCAAAAAATATTTAGTTCAATATCATCACATTTTTTTTCTACATACAATACTGCTCTACTTACCCTCGTCATAAGATACTCGGTTCAACTCTAGCCTCGACTATTTTAGATTATTTTTCATTCCTCGTCGTCTTGTCTCCAAGTGTGACACCACCTTTATTCGACTTTCGGCACGCGACGACGTCTTCAAACGCCGAATTCGCCAAGTGTTGTATTGCTCATTCGCTTAGATAGTGTCGCGACCAGCGTAACTTGACCTCAATGCCCAATATACGCACGTGGGCGCGTATGTTGACAGTTACTCTGGTCGTGACTCTATTTAAGCGAATGAACTTAATAGATAGACTCAGCTTGTATGATTGTATGTTTTTATTGTATGGTGTGATCAATCGATTTCATACAAGCCGTGTAGACGTACCGCTATGTGGATGTATGGAACATTTTTAATTGCATCTTGTTTTATTGGTCTTGATATAAAAATGCGGGTTGTTTGATTTTCACGATGGCAAAACTATTCTATTATTACAATACCTAATGTAACTTTTAGTTTTTTGTTTTTAGTTTCTACATATGCCAACTTAGGGAGGCTCCGTTCCTAACTTTTTATTAATTTAATCATCATCAAATTGCTTAATAATGTGATATAACATGATGCATTATAAATTATTTTCTTGATACTTGCAAGAAGTTCTTTTGATCGCCCATTTAAGAAAACAACCTATTTTAGTTTCCCAATAGGTAATAGTTTTAAGTATACTTCACTTGTCACAACCAGCGTAACATCAGTACGTAGTACCCGTACGTGCGTGTATGGAGCATTGAGGTCAAGTTACGCTGGTCGTGACACTCCCTTAGCGAAAGAACTATAGGTTGATTCCTTGAATAAATTATTTCCTATTCCACCAGGTTTGACTCAAAAAAGATGCTATGTTTAATGACTTTATGTATGTTTATCTTTTCCTTAGCAAAGTCATCCATCTGTTTTTATAATGTAGTTTTGATTGAAGTAGGTGGACCAACCCAACCCCTTTTTGATTAGAAACAACGGGTCATATGTCCATGTTTTTGAGTTTTTTCTATTCTTAAGGTTTGCAAATTAAACAAAAGTAATTTAGAACACATAATTGTTTATTTACACTAAGTAATATCGTAATATTCACAAATAGCTAAAGCACAGGAGTGCTGCTATATATAATGTAGTAAGTTTGTCTAGAAGTTTGTAATATAATAACTGAGTAACGATAGTAGGAACGAGACAATATCAACACTTAATGCCAATTTCTTCATTGCTTGCATATTATCCAATATCTATTACATACAACTTATTAGCGGCGAACGTAACTGTCAAATATTGTGATAATGATAACATAAAAATAAGGTACAGACAATCAATATCCCATCAGTAGGTGCTGGAAATACAAAAACGAACAAATTTTTTTACCATTGCTAAAATTGCGAAAATACGATAAAATGTTTTCATATAATATGTAGATGTAGGTAGATGCTTATTTTGTACGACTGCTTTTTTTCACAACTTTGATGAAACCTAGCATTTTGTCTAATAATAAGTATCCTTGCTAAATCTTTATGTCGTACAATATTTTGCCTTTAAATATAGTAGAAATTGGCATAATGTGATTACTGTTAAGTATAAATTTACAAATACGTAATAATAAATTACATGTTGTGCATAATCCAAATAGTAAACTCTGCCAAAGAAATGAACTATTAAAATTGGCAAAATGAGAAGGTTATCTATTAAAAACAACTGGTAGTTGTTTATATGTTTGTTACGCTTTTGCCTAGATTTTTTTTATAATAATTTAAATAATATTGCCTATTGCGTGACTTACTCTCAACAATCATTTTGCGACTTTAGCGGTTCATAAAAATCAATTTAGTTTTATAACAAAAACGTTAAGTTGTATAATGGTTTAATAGTAACATAGGTGTTAAGAAATTACATTATGTAAAATTACTTAGCATTTTTGTGTGGCTATGTGAAAAGAGATCAAGTATATAGGCGCTTTAGAAACTTCAATCGAATTAATGAAATAATAATAGAATAACATATAAAATATGAAATCTTTACATTTTGAGAGCAATGAAGTTCTTTGAAATTACTTAGTCATTATTTCTAACAATCATTCTTATTTTGCGGTTGGTGATTAGTAGAAATTCGAGCTAATTTTCAAATTAGTAATTACACTTACTAATTAAAAATTAGATTAGTTACTACGTAAGGCTGTGTTCACATCGACGCTAAAAATAAGCAATATAACTTTACTAGTAGAAGCATGACTGGAAAAAAGATTATTACTTAGGAATTTTATGAAATATTTCTTTTATCAAAATAGTAGTCAAATAAAAATGATTGTGCATGCATTATGCATTATTGTATTTTACGTTGAACGCGCAGTGAGGCGGATCGCACAATTAACGCACGACGGAGCGCTAAAACATCGCAGCGGTCTGTCAGATCCATATTAGAAATGTCAATCCCCATACTGAAACTGCTCAACCGCTGTCGACGCAGCGCTATCACAGCATCGTCCGTCGAGTGCGGTTTTAGCATGGGAAGTGACGTTTCTAGTACATATATGTACCTGACAGACCGCTTCGATATTTTAGCGCTCCGTCGTGCGTTAAGTGTGCGATCCGCTTGAACACAGCTCTACTTCATATTTTTACAAAACTACCGTAGTTTCTAACATGTACCTAAGTCTACCTTTACATGTATATGTACAACTTACAATTACTGGGCTTCACACTGGTCTATAGAAAATTAATGATTTTGTATTGCACGTTGTTGAAAAAGTATTTCTCTAAGATTTTTTTCAAATACTGATGTTTCTCTATACCAGTGCCTACCTCTATCCACAATAAATAATTTAGGAATAACTCTATAAAATATTAAGTACTTAAATAAAATCAACTATCACATTTATAATGTCGAAAGACGATGCTTCTCCTTAAATTTGTACAATAAACGACGAATCTATAAATTATTTACATTACAAACATTTATTTTTAAATAGGTAGTGTAGGTACAGCCTACAATTAAAGGTCTGATCACACCTGCGTCCATATCAGTTACGGATTTTTAGATAGTACGGAATATCTCTGATTTCTGCAGTAAAATAATCCAAAGTTCTGCAACTATACCATGCGCCGATATGATTCGACCCTAAGGTCCGTACGTATTTATAAATCGCACTCAACTCTGAGATCTATCTCAAGAGCGATTTTGATAAATGTCAGTCAATACTATTAACATCTCAAAATCTCACTCAGGATCAATCTCACAGTTGAGTGCGGTTTATAAATATGGACCTAAGAACTCTTTATAAGATCGATCAATCATCATAGTCAATTCTCTACTGATGGAAAAGAACATCAAATTCACCATTCTTTTTTCAAAAAACCATTGTTTGTCTAACACAAGCGACCTTGCTGTATCAGTGAAGGGAACATCTAACACCACTATTATTGACAGTGTCACTTTGTGGAATTAGTCCAGTGAGTAGTTGACGCGGCGGTCAAAGGCGGTGTCGCCGATAAGCGCACGCGCAGCCTCGTTTCATTTCGACGCCCCCACGACCAGATTCGTCGCAGCCTCCTCACTCGCGCCTATACTCATCGCCTTCTTCTTCAGTATACCTAAATCCGTCACATTCTCTAGGAAACTCTTATGCGCTGATAAGACCTTCGCGCTTTCTACGTCCTTCTTCAACTCTTCCATATCCCTCTTCAGCTTTGCTCGTCTGTTCTGGAACCAGGTAATCACTTGTGCGTTGGAGAGGCCGAGTGAGCTGGCGATCTCGTCTCTGTCTGCTGGCGAGAGGTACTTCTGGTAGAGGAACCGCTTCTCCAGCTCGAAGATTTGGTGGTTGGTGAAGGCCGTCCGTGACTTCCGCTTCTTCTTCGGCTGTGGTCGCGAGTTGAACAGGTTCAGGTGATTGGACTGGCCGTCTGGAACAAAGATAAAGATATCGTCAATATATTGATGAAGAAAATCTACAAATTAGAAATAGGGTAGACTTGTGCTGATGTAATATTCTAGTACTCATATCATAACTAGAATTAAAGAACAGGAAAAACGTACAGATTTAATTTGTAATCGTCTACGGGATTAAATTCTTGATCAAATCGACAGATAAAATAAAATAGGTATAATAGATGATGGACTTTATCAACACAAGCAATACCACTCCTTAACTAAATAGCCCACAATAAACCAAAATATATGCTTCAAATTGAGCTTTCGGAGTGAAATAAAAAGATTGGAAGTAAAAGTGGGTAATACAGATAAAGTTGACGCATTCTTAGCCGGTTATCAGTCAGTAAAACACCATTGAAATTATACTGGCAACATTTGAATTGCTCCTTTGGCAGTCCATTACTGCTTTTGTTGACGTAAAGTTGGAAGCAATGGTGTTTAAACAGCATTGGATGCCTAGCGTAGTCAAAAGCTTCAGTGGATACTATTATACAGCCATTGGCTCTATGATACCGCTATAAAGAGCCCGCAGCGCTAAAATGTAACTCTTCTGTCGTAAAAACACAATAAAACACACCCAATCGTTACATTTTAACGACGCATCAATCATATACGGGCCGCTCTCCACAATGTTACTATATTAAATGCGTTTAGAAAGGGGGACGTAAAAATATAATCATTTAGGTACCTACAATAATATATTTTTATTGTTATTTGTATTTAGTCTAGTGGTGTGTGCTTATTAAAAGTTAAAAGTAGCTGGAGTAGTGTGAGCTTGGTCTTCGAGAATAGTTAAAAAATGGTCAACTAGTGATCATTGAGGCTGGAAAATTTCTTATAGAGTTCTTACCTAAGAATTCTTTCTTTCTTTCTTTCTCTCTTTCTTTATTTCTTTCTGCCTTTTTCTTTCTTTATTTTTTCTTTTCTGTTTTATTTCTTTCTTTTGAAACTTCCTATATTTCGTCGGCAAGAACACGTTAAATTATAACTATGACTAACGTAAGCGCCTGCTAAAGTTTAAATTTTCATCAGGGTGATGTCCGTTTTATGATTAAAATAAATATCAGAATATCGTGAAATCACTATTACCCTTGGAAATAATTTGCATTTCCATCACAGCTACTTCTAGAAACCCATTATTTACGTTGTTAATGTTTAATGTCGAAACTATACAATACATACACTTATCACAGAATAGTTCTTTGTTTTAGGCTGTTGGTTTCAAAATAGCATTAGCACAATCTTTGGGTTTATGAGCAAAAGCAATCAGCTGTTTGGTTGTTAGAAACGCAATATTTTTATAGCACCAGTTAAGGTCAAAACGGAATATTTTGGTTTCATGTCATTTTGGTCAAACAGTTCATATTATTTGAGCACTAGATTCATTTTAGACATTGAAAATATGTCACATATTGTAATTTTTTTCTGCTTAAGTACTTTGTTACATCGCTAAGTAGGTACCTAATTGAGAATGACCATCGCTGTTTTCAAGACGTAAAATTAGGTAAAGTTCCTAAAAAAATAACTTATGAACCTTTCTAATGGTGAAAAAAGAAATGTATTCAGTCAAAAATTACAAAGATTATCGATTAAGTATTAAATTGAAGTGTAAAGTTGTATTCTCCTAATATTGCTGGAAGGATTACCTGTCGTACTGTCCATAGCCTATTGTTTGTAAAGTAAAGTGTGAGTCGGCCCTAACCGTTCCGGATATGAACAGCCTATACGCAACAATGGCGGTATCTTCATTTCCGGTGGCCTGCTTCTAACATTTAGCGTTATCTACACGTCAGTTATTTAGTACTAGGTACCTACATGTATAGATAACAATCATCGTTATCAAAAGAAAATTAGTTTTTTCTTGGTAACGCCTTCTAATAAATCTTGTACCTAAAACTAAAAAAAAAACTTATTATCAGGGGTTCCCAAACTCGGACAAACCTGAATCTTGCCATACTAGTTATGAAATATAATCAACCAGTTTATGAAATCCAATAATTAAATTACGTAGAGTAAGATAACTATTCTATATTACCGGAAAATATTAACTACACCATGAATGGGATTCAGAGTTACCATTAGAATAGATCATCATCACATCATCATCATCAAATTTAAGAGCCATGCTCTTGTCGGTGGAGCAGTTTCCTTTCTTGTCTGTTTTCTGCCAATATTTTGACCTCTTGGTACAACACGACGTGAGCCTGTTCTTTTATTTGAGTGAAGAATGTGCGTCTTGATCTTCCTCGATTCTCCCTTCGACTTTCCCATCAATGGTGTTCTTATAAATTCATCGTGACGTAACAAGTGGCCAATCGTCTTCTCTCCTCGGTTTTTGTTTTTTTTTTTCAGTAGATAAGGATTATTGTATTAAATATTTCCGTATATATTAGTTTATTATAATTTAGTTTGTGCATTAGTATGTAAAATAGTTTATTAGTATATGTAGGTATAGTTCGTACATATGCACTATCCCGCTTGACCCTGCGTACTTTTCCTGCCAATAAAAGGTTGCCTGGTAGAAATTGCTACCTCAGCAATAAGGCCGCCTAATTGTAACGAATTTTCTTTTATTGTACTTTTCTTTGTTTTGTGTTTTGTACAAATAAAGCATTTGTATTGTATTGTATTGTTTTGTTTTCTTTTCTCTAATATTAATTTAGACAGGCACCTAATTTGATTACATCACATTCTATACTTAAGTACGTTTTTTAAAGCTCTATTTTATTATTAACCTTTCATACGATATAATGCCAGTCGTATTTTTGTGGTTCACCGCAAAAGTGAATAATGTCACACTCTGCGTTTTTAAAACGTCGACAGGCAAATGTCATACTCTTATTCAGCTTATGGTGTTCCAAGTTTAGCCATGGTTTATTTAATGGAGCAATAAAATGATAAAATTATCATGGTTTCTTAACTTACGACAACGGACACATTATATAACAAGAGGATATTAAAATGTAGTAAATATTTAGTAAGTTTAGGTTTAAATTGATATTTTACCGTAGGCCAGGGTTCTGGAATGACGGACTTGAATATCAGTAGCACATCAATCTATCCATTTAAGAGACCAACTTACACTGGTTTTTATACAGTAACTAAGAATAACTAGAATAAGTTGGTCTCGGTGCGATAATATATTATATGAAAAAATTTTAAAGTCGTCAAAGTGTAGATAGATACCAAGACCAGCGATACGATACGATAGCAATACTAGTGAGAGTGATTGTAAAGGGTTGCGAGCAGTCGCTAAGTTGTATGCATACAAACAGCCTCAGGTACATTAGTGTGTGTAAAGGTACCTGGACTGGAGGTTATGTCCAGCAGTGGACATCTCACGGCTGTTGATAAAAAGATAATAGCAGTTTAATACAGACAGACCAACCAACGTTCTACTACTTATTGCTCTTAAAAGATAATTTGATATCTCAGTTTTTATCACACCATTCCGTCCAATTTCTGCGAATGAATGCAAAATTAACAAAAGCTGGCAATTTATATGAAACATCCTTAAGAATAAAATACCGTCAGGTGTATTATGGTTGTATTAATCACGACATAATCGCATCCTTAGCGAATGGACCTCAATTAGGCTGTATAAAAGATGTATAAAGGTGATATAAAACATTTGGCAAAAACGCGCGGCGTCGTTAGTGCGAGCCAAAAAAAGGAAAAAAAACGTCTGATAGTCCGATCCGTCACGGCGAGCTTTGCCCACCTGACTGCCTTTGACATTACCGAAGTAAGGGATTTCCTGTAATTTTTAACCGATTGAACAGGATTTGCCGTGTGAGGCTTAGAATATCACCCCATTTCTTTCCCGCGGATGTCGTAAGACTCGTTTGTACTACCAGTAGTACTAATGATACTAGTTTGGGTACAAATTGGGAGTATTACTGATCCGGAGGGGACGTCGGAGCTTTAGGCGACAGGCTGACAATCTGTCACTATGGTGAGGTCTTCAGAAATGACCCTCGAAATTTGGTCGGACGTGTCGTAAATGGCTGTTATTTACTGCCGTTAATGCTCTGCCTATACCGCACGGCTTAATGTAAGTATGTATGTATGTTGAACAGGATTGAACTAAAAAAGATTTTTAGTTTAGTTGCACGGGTGAATATCATCACTGCATATCTTTGTCAAATTCGTTCTTTCCTGGTAGGTGGATTATAACAGCAATCTCACACAGTACGACAATGTAACACAAAAACATAGAAATAAAATCTGACAGAACCCTTGCTCTATCAAAACATGTTCCGAAACATGCTTTATCGCAATATCCACCAACTGTTGCGCAGTTGATAAAAAAACACTAGAAAGTATGCAAAGAAAAGCATCAATGTATACAAACCAAGTCATAATATCTGTCTTGATGTTGAATCAATTTCGTCCCGATCAATAAAGGTATAAATTTAGCTCGTATCGTCACGCACGTACACGTAGAAGGGATTATGCATGGAAAGAAATACATTTTTGAACTGTAGGGTATGCCATTTACGCAGGATGTTTTAATACTGGTTTTGCTTATCAACTGTATGATTACCCAGTATAAGTAGATCTCTTAAATACGTAGCTTGATGTCCTATTGGTAGTAGGTAGTATCGGCACAAGCTCAATTTTCTATTTTATCAAAATACTAGGTACCTATGTTTTTGTTTTAAAATCAAATACATTACTAAGGGATAAAAGATCTTTCATTATTAAAAGTTTCGAGACATGGCATAAAATCAAAACACTGGGTTTCCCTACAAATCCCGACTTTTGATGTCCTGACTTTAAAGCATTATTGATGGGTTTAATTAATTAAAAAACTTGAAAAGAACTCATTCATCATGTCACGGACGTAGTGCATTTAGATGTGTCAGGCTGATTCGCAATGGACCTTTGTGGAATGACCCTTATAGGTGCCTTTTTTATTTGCACCTCCAATCTTACACAAAATTCATTGCCGTCTCTGTTAGGCGCGTCTGTTACAAGTTTGGACGTCAAGATGCAATGAAAATCGAATAGATGATTCACACTATAGTGAATAGGCTCGATCGATTTTTTAAATTTACACCTTTACGTTCGTGATGTCCACACAATGCACGTGGACAGCTATTTAACGAGAACTAATTGAAAGCTCTGTATTTTTTCACTTCTCTGCGATGTTGAAAGTGCGTTTTTTGCGTCTTGTTAATCGCATTCGAATACAGGGGATTTTGTAAAGAGTATCGGAGGTGGGAATTTGATGAAAAAAGCGTGTCAAAATGGGGTAGTATTGAGAATTACATCTAGTAGAGCTCTATCGAGAATTTGGTACAAGAATGAAACAAACACGCACGAAGCTTAATAATAAATTTCCCCACACGTAACATGGGTTCAAGTAGAATTGCATTATAATTTCCATTTATGGGCAGAAAATATTATACTTATCTAAATAACTTGTATGACTGATACCTACGGTAAAACCTCACAATCTTGCCAGAATCTACTGCATAGGTACTAAACTATTACACAAAGGTAATTCCGTTTTGCATTCTCACGAATAATTCTAAACAACGTAATGCTTCTCTAATTATACGATAGTTATCCTTTCCAATTTGTATGCAAAAATATTTATATTCCACTATTAGATAAACTAGCCGTAATAACAGGTTACAATATCAAAACATCAAATAAAAGAAATTCGAATCATTCAAAATGTGATTGCATGCATAAGAATGAGTTTCGTCAAATTAATGTCGGTATTTTTTTATTGTTTGACCATGTTTTTAGTCAAAAAGTTTTTACTCTGTGGTTTCGAAGAGTCAAGTCGATTTTAGTGCTAATGTCGTATAATTTTTACACTTTTGTCGCTTTTAAAGTACCTTACCCACCATTAAAGATTTTGGTTGCAAATTCTTGATGATTCATACATTTTATTGTACTTTACAAGCGCAATTAACTAAACGAGTGGGTTAAAATTTTCCAAGATGGCCGCTTTTTACGCAACAATACAATTAGACAATTAGACAAATTAAAATGTTAAAATAAAAGCCAAGTCATCATTTCTGGCCTATTAAAACTGCTTAGGTAAAAGTATGGAGTAATAAAGCGCATCAGAAGCTTCTTGGCCCGTTAAACAGTAGATATGGTTCGTTGACCACGGTAAAGATTCATTATGGAATTCCTACATGGCCTCAGCACAGACCATACATTATGTACCTGTTGTTTTCGTCACACTTTGTTTAACTTTACTCCCACAACTCCTTACAAATTAACCAGTAATTAATTGGTACCCACTGGCTAAAATAAAAATGTTGAACTCACGCAATGATTTTAATCTTGTGATCTCATGACATGTGTCAAGTCTAGTTATTTGACCAGTACTTAAACAGAAGTGTATCAGCAAAGGCGCAATTTAGATCAAGGATACATGTTTTTCCCTGAACATGAAACGAAATATTAAAAGCCAATGATCGTATTTCAAGTCTAAAAAGAGGATAAAATAACCGGACTGCATCGCTTACATTTTGTAAGAAGTACTGACAAGCTGACGTTGTTTCTTGTCACAACAGTACCAAGCTAGCGTCACCTATAGGTAAGTAGCTCTTCATCGACACATGTCCCCAAGTCAGGTGTTTCAAATTCATGCAAGACGCCACCATCCACTCCTCTTTCATCCAACATAAATAAATTTTAAACATCATGCATCATCTTTTTCTGCTGATATCGACTGCTGCTTTTTATTTAGATTTATCGTACGCGCGTCTAACTAAAGCAGTGATGAACGCAAATCAGACTCACGAGTGGAAACTACTGGAACTTTTTTCAGCAGCGGCATTATCAAAACATATTCCCACAAAGCGCGGTCGCGGCTGAACGGGTGGTTGCGCGCACGCACGATTTGACGTCATAAAGTCACTCCTGCGCATGCCGGACGGACTTCAGACTTGGCGCGACTTCAGGCGCACCGCCATGCGCCATAATGGCCCGTGACTATGTTTTTGCTTCTTAATTAGGGATAAGTATCCGGTTAAGTGTATTTTTTTGGGTAAATATTGGGGGTACAGTAAGATTTTAAATAGATTTCACTATAAACAGATTGTCAAGAGGAGCTTTTTAGTAGTTCTTCACTTTTTTTAAATAGGTAGGTAAGCTTTGAACTTTGACGGAAATTTACGGCAATAATATTAATATGTAGTATTTTTTTCTCTGGAAAAGTCTTGAGTCATCATAATATACCGTTATTTTCTAAATTGACGATAAAATCACGAAATACTCTGCCCAATCGTCATAGAGAAAAAACTTCTCAACAATAATACAAAAGCTACGGTCTACTTAATGCACGTGACAGAAAAAAATGACAATTTGACAAGCCAATGAACATTGACAATTCAAATTTGGAATCAGTGGGAATGCCTTGCCAATCGTTGGTGATCGATTCGGTTAGTTGCGGTCGACAAATAAATGGATTGCGAATCGTTGGTAAGTAGAAGCTTTTAGTACAAAACGTTTCTTTACCAACCGACTTCTATTCAGCCGTATATTTTTAAAATTACCAGACTAAATATGATACCTACAGAATAATCTATGTAGTTTACTTATTTGTGCCCCAAAAAGCAAAACTGATAAGGACCTACCTTGTCTACTAGACAGTGTTCAGAGTCAAAAAGTATAATATATGTACCTACTAAATTACTTAGATTGTTGTTCTTTCCTTTTGGATTTTCTAATGACAGGTCATTCTGGGCATATTTTTATTAGGTATAGAATTCTGAACGCTCTATAAACTATTTATTAAAATTTTTTTTATTAAATCGATACCTTACTTACAAACTGAAATCGTATTATTGTTAATTTACTTTACTTTTCTTTTACGATAACTAGGCTTACGATTAGGTGTAAAAGAAGCAAAAAAGTGTTGCCCTCAACTTCAATGTTGCCCTCGCAAAAAAATGTTCAGATCATCGGCACATTAGTTCCAGTCTAGACCCGCTGCTCGCTCCATCGAGCTAACTGGCTAATAAAAACAGAAAAAAAGGAAATAAAAACATGCTGATTTCAGAAAACCGATGAGGGTTTAACCGCAAACGAGTTTATACTAGTTTGCAAGTGTTTATAGTTATGCTACTTTTGATACTGATCCATCTGTATCATAGCAATTCTTGTAATAAAAATACGAGTATAATTAAAATAAGGGGCACCTGCTGCTACTGAATCACGCTCAAAAATATTATTATTCTTGACCAAAAAACAACCAAAACTCTAGTAGATTGAGATTTCATCTCTCAAAGTAACCGCTTCGATTTAAAAAAAGAAAACGCGTAGTTTTCAAATCAATTTTCTTTTGTAAACGGGTACTGGCAGCTACATCTCGAGCTCGCTATAAGGGATCTACACATACCGGTTTTTCATACAGTTATCAAGATTAACCAATATAAGTTGGCACCTTAAATAATTCTCTAAAGCTACCGCTTCCATAAACTCAGAAAAATATAACAAATTGTAGACAGATTTGTTTAGTAGCCAACGGGGCGTAAAACCGGGTGCCGTACGTGCTATGGTCGCCTCGGTCACCCAAATCTGATACTAGGAGACCATGAGAACCGAGCGGTGGACCCTAGGGTCCCGTGAGAATGTGGTCGAGAGGTAATGTTCAATAGTTGCGACAGATCGACAGCGGGACGTGACTGACGCACAGTTCAGATGCGAGCGAGCTTTATTGCGTAAGGTGCGGTCCAAATAAAAATGATTTTGTGCTAGTATCTAACGCAAAAGATTCATGTTTTTTTTTTCTATCTGTATGTACCATTCCTTTACCTATTTTAAACTGACTGAAACTAGTTTGACGATAAATTAGTGCTCACCAAAAACCAAGGCCCTAGATTGACTTAAACGTAAACTCTAGCTTTATAATACAGGGTCTTTTCTTGCGACACTGAACTAAGATTTTTAATTTCAGACATAATCAATCAATGAAATAACCGATCAAGATTCTATATTATGATTTTAATGTATAAATGACATTTACAGCCTAAAATTACGTAATAGTTCATCTGCAAGGACGCACAACCGGCTTAGGTCCCAATCAAACGCTAATATCTAAGCAGTTGCTAATAAATTATACATTCCATATCTCACATATCTCATTTCAAATGCTATTTATCAATCTCCAATAATAGCGTCTAGAGATGCACCGACTATAGTTGGCCGACTAGCCGACAATCGACTAATCGACCTAGGGCTTTTCCCACACGTCAGCGAAAAAATAACGCTGCGCAAACGTATGCGACTGTCAGATCCATACTAGAAAAGTCAATACCCGAAGTGTGATAGAGGCCTTAAAACCAACCAACTAGGCATCAAATAGTCAGCGACTATATATGCCTGACTAGTAGCGGACGTGTAATACAATTAACATAGTTTAATTTTTCATAGTTTTTCAGCTTTACTTCTTTATAGTTTCACTTCATTTCAAACATGTATCTGTTCTTTTTTTGTACTTCTTTGTATTTGTTTTGTTGTGCAATAAAGTACAAATATATTGGATTTGATTTTTGATTTGATGTATTTCTATATTATAAAAGTATATTGTATTAAATTTTGATCTCGCTTAATACAAGTCAAACCGGCTGAATAGCCGAATAGTCACCGACTATAAAACAGTCCGATTAGTCGGTTTCCCGGCTAGTCATCTTTCCTGACTAGTCAGCGCATCTCTACAACGTATAATTACATCCAACGCTCGACCGACGACAATGTCGTTGTAATATATGCCATACTAATTGTCCCTAATGAGTATACAACTTTGGCCCACGCCCAGCGAGCGTAGGCCCACTGGTGGCCCAATTTGTGTTAACATTTAATTAATTAAATCGATTAATTTGATGGTTCGTGATTAGGCGAGGTTGGATGTTTTGCTGTCTGAAGGTTTATAGAGCAAAGTATAGGAGTGACGATTAATCTTTCCATCTGGCATCTTCGTCTGCAGTATGGGACACCGAGTCAACAAAAAACCCAGTCATTTTTCAGAGTTTTGATGACGGGGTTTTTCAATAGCTTTCTAGGATATATTGCCAATACAAGCTCGTCTTCGTTTATTACTAGGGAACATTTTTTCATTTTAAAACTATCCTATGTGTTAATCTAAGTTACCCTCTTTATGTGTGCCAAATTTCATGAAAATCGGTTCTGCAGTTTTTGCGTGAAGGAGTATCGAATAAACAAACAAACACACAAACTTTGGAATTTATAATATTAGTAAGAGAATCGTTAAATTAGGTTTTTTTTTTTGCCAAAAAAAAATACACAGCCGTCAACATATGGCTTGATAATCACGCCAGTAAGTCGCCGTCGGCAAACCCAGTCTTCAAAGGAGGCGCCTAGATAACTCTCCGGATAATTACTTGCTAACGGTAAGAAAAAGCATGTTAAAGTAAATTCTTCAAGTTTTGACGCAAGCACAAATCATAGGCGCTTCCATCTGAAATATGCGACAGATCGGAACGCACAGTGGTGCAAAAACTAAAATATGCGGACATAACTGTGGCGGAATATTTTAAAGTCTATTTTTTTTAGAGAGTCCATAAATGTAAACAAACAACTTGCCATAACAACGTCGATAGATTTCGCCATAATATATGAGAACTGCACGTTATAACTGTCATACAAATACATATTTCACTTGTTTCACATCCCACATAACTGGAAACACTTAATTTATGACTCAATTATGTATAATTCTATTAGAAATTAATAAAATATTAAACAAACACGGACATTTTGACAGATCGTGAACATACAGCCATCTTTGAATAGTGCTGTGCCACATCATTGAGTCCAAAGTTCTGATTCAGTTCAGTGAGTCGGTCAATGACTCGATTGATTCATTAAGGTTTCTTTTTCTTCTGTTTTAGTCATTATTATTAGGTATGATCATAAAAGTTCAATCTTATTCTTTGAGATTACGTAAATAACATCTACAAACATTTATTAAAATGCCTTTAATCAGAAAAAATCGCGACTTACTTTCTCTTATGTAAGGATGAAAGTACCGTTAAGGTTAGGATAGGTAAAATTAATAAAATCTAACTTGATACCCGTTACATTTGTCAGATCCATACTGAATGGGAAGGAAAGAGGAAACAAAGAAAAGTTGACCTTGAGCATTTTCCCAAAGCTGACTGATGTCACAAGGTATCAAGCTATATTTAATGTCCGACTCACACACTCCATGAGTTACAGGAGGCAGCACGAGGGACGAGTTCTATATCGTTAGGGATCAAACACGAACATTTCATCAAGATCAAACAGAAGAGCATTCGGAACACACGACATCGGAACGAAGCGAGGAAACGAATGACGGTCAACCGCAAGCCGTAAAACGCTATTGCTTCAGAATGACTTTCTCTTTCTAACAGTAACAATAGCGAGCGAGAGGCAAGAACTGTTTTATCATGCCGTCTCTATTATTTAGTGTTCCAAGTACAGTGCGACAAAAATAATTAGTAATGAAAAACATTATTTTCTTAAACTTAGATTCATATCAACGGGGCTTAGAAGGGACGACATTTTAATTACTACTCCTTTTTATGCACTGTATTTACGCTACTATGAACGGCAAAATTATCCAATAAAGGTTGTTTTTTTATATATAAAAAACAATGATAATGCGAGTAAAGCCACAGGGTATTTGTTTTTAATACTGTGTTCAAACAATCAACAAGTTACGATGATCTTACTCGACTCAGTTATAAAGATTTTGAACTGACTCACTCTTGCCCAGCCCTACCAAATCTAATATTAGAGATTTTTAGTCTGTGGAGATTTGTTTGTTTACCTTTCTGGACTCTCTAAGAAAAACAGACTTTAGGTGTTTTCAATGAAACACTGAAAATAAACTCTTTGTTAAATATTAGGTACTACGTACTTACACATAAAAATAAACCATTATAACTGAAAATTTTTGAATTACTGACTTCTATAGAGTCAAAATAGCTATTTTTGTTTTTTTTTTAAAAAAAAGCTTATGTATGTGTACCTTGTTCAAAAGAGTGCTTTATTGGGCTGATTTAATTTAATCAAAAACAGTGTTTAGTCGTCACACAATCAACCATTTACTTGCCGAAATCCTTAAGCTCACGAAATGGCTTGTACTAACGTCATCCTGCACGCGTGGTATACATCGCCGGCAGTTAGAGCATTCCCCGTGACAGAGTAACGGCCGATGGTTATCGCATCGCTACTTACACATGTCGGAACTTTCCTACAGAGTATAGAAGCTAGAGGTCGCCACCAGAGGACTCTTGAATAGGTTAGGTAAATGCACATTATATCTTGTTGTACCTAGCTCCACGCGATGACAGAGAAAATGTTTTTGGGATAAAAGTGTCTTTTTCGTGGAGTGGACTGCAGTTGTCTATGGTGTTAAAAACAAAGTGAAATCTTGTTTATGGGGTTTTCTCAATAATAACTTTGGAAACATTTTGAAATAAAGCTTGCTGTTTTATATATTATGATGGTATTTATCTTCACCAGAAAACGGAACGCTGAAAGTCAAATCGTCGAAAAACCCAGCTCTCATTTAAATTCCAAACTTAAGTCCAATTATGAGCTAAATCGCCCCACTGTGCACCCGTTGCGCTGCCTATAAGACACATGGCTATGCCAGCAATTTCCATTAACTATATGTTGCGTTCACATAAAGCCGTAATGCCCATGTACGGCTTGTACGACTTGTACGGCTCTAGATAAGGATCTGTGAAAATTGCAGGTGTGAGCGATTCGGCATTGTCTTGTATGCATTTGTATGTAAGAGCCAACCACCGGAGAGATTTCGCGATTGACTCACTTAGGATTGTGTTTTAAATGCGTTTTCAAAACAAAGGGATTTGAGTGGCTTAATGTTTTATTATTGTGTTTATGATGAGGGGAAACGGAAAGGGACTTGCAAATTGTTCGCTGCACGCTCATTTTGTATTCAGCAGCTTAGGAGCATGTAAGCGTAAATTGCCTCGTGTAGGGCAGCTGTTAACCTTACCTGTATTTTTCGAGCAGAAAATTTTGATTTACTCAAACCAGTACATATTAAAAGTATGTACCTACTTTGTAGACTCCGCCTAACCTAACCAAATACAACTAGCTTAAATTGAAGTTTACTGCCAACCAATACACATTAAATAAGATCCCTCCCACTCAAAACAAACCTCTTTGAAGTTTCAGTCAGTTGATAACGTTTTTTTAATGCCTCTTGCGGCGCGAGCGCAGAGTAGTCAAAACAAACCATTTGAGTCCTCTTAAAACGGTATCCACTTGAGTTTATCGCCTCCCTTTATTTTATGTTTTATTTATTGTATTGGTCCGACTGAAAAGCCCGTCTAGAACCCCCGTGTCTGCGTATGTGGTGAGCCTTGGTGAGCATTATTCTGGTTTTTGGTAAAGACGCCTAGTATCTACCATTTGTAAATTAATTTGGTTGTCCAAATCATATTTTCAGCGTGATGCCGGCTCAGAATAGCACTACCCCAATTCTGTACCAGGAGAGCGAGTAGCTATACTATATATAGTTAGTTCTATGCATTTTTAGGGATTTCAGTATAAATAGAGATGGATGTGACATTATTCGTTTCAAATCTCGCTAATGACAATTATTACAGCCGTGATGCCCTGCCCACCCTGCAAGGGGTGGTGTATTTATTTGAGTACGTATACTAGGTAATGTCTGTGCTCCTATTGAGAAAATTGACTAAAATCTACGCGGCGCATTATGTACAGTTATATAATTTTGTGGTTATGTATTTGTGAAGGACTCATTATGTTTTTATGATTATTGGTTTGTGTTTAGGACACGATTTTTCTTTTATCATAATTAATTATTGTTTTCGTTTAAGGACGCACGATTTATACATAAAGAGTTATGTTAGTGGTACTTAATAACATCAATTATTACACTTATCGTGAAGTAATCATAACTTAATTTTATTGTTTCGTACATATTTATTATACCACCTTCACAAGTTCTTCAAGGACATATTTTCAGAGTTATTTACTGCGTGACGCATATGGAAGCAACGAAATTAAAAGAAGTATATCTACTATGTAAAAATGTGACGTGATGGATGTGTAGATCATGTAAAAATTAATCTGCATGTTAGTAAAGTTTTTATTGAATGTATATTAAAAGTCGCAATGATTGTACAAATTCGCGACAGGCTGACAACCTGTCACTACACTGATACACGAATCATCTAAAAATGCCCTCAATATTTGTTAAGTTGTCAGACGTGGCGATATCGATTGTATTTTTGCAGATGTTAACGCTCTGCCTACCTTGCAAGGGATAAAGGCGTGTTAATATTTGTATGTATGTGTACAAATTCGCTCAACAGCAACGTATGTCCCATATAACAAAGGTGGATCAGTGCACAGTGGTTTGGCGTCACACGGAGAGGACATAAATCGAGTTTAACAAACAATTTGTACGAGTTACTGCCTCCCCCGTCTCCTGACACTGCGACGTCACCGCACGCAGCGGCGAGATTTATTCGCAACATTTGTGACTGCGGAAAATCTATGGTGATTTGTTGAGGTCTTGAGAATGAAGAAATAGAACACATTGATGAATGTATGAAGAAAAATTTTCATACGAAATGAATACAGGATTAGACAAACAGGCAAATATTATGTAAATGAAAAAAAATATACCTATGATATAATGTTATTAAAATAATAATGATATCTTGGTTTTAATAAAAAAAGACAATTGATGTACTAAAATTGGATTATATCTTCAAAGCAAAAATTATTAGGTACCCAAAAACTCTTCTTTTCACTCTTCAAAACCATCACGGCCCGATCCCAGTTTTTATCGGAGCTATCAGTAAGCTCGGTAGCCGATATAAATCACTGGCAGGCAATAATGCGGCGGCCCGGGGGATTCCAAGTTTGAATTTCGAACCACCGCGCGGTGAGCGGCTGAGCCCAGAGCGCCGGCAACACTTCCTTTTGTCACATAATTGCCCAAATTGTTATTAGACGGAATAAAGACATATGGCTGCGGGAGAAAATGTTTGGAAGATGAAGGCAAGATCATGGCTGGAGTGAGTATAGCCAGGTTTTTGTTACATTTTGTGTGTATGTAAGTCAATAGCGTTTTAGAATTGTAGCATAATAGTAATTTATTAATAGTGTCACAACGTACATGGCCAAGAAAGCTCTGGACTATTTAATACTTTCTAAATTTAAATTTTAGTTTAGTTTATGTTCTTTGTTTATTATTGTAGTGGTTTAATGTGTGGCATACGATAAATACATAAATAGTTATTATCGGTATAAGAAAAATTATGATTTTTTATCGTAGCATCCGTAAACCGTTACATAAATAAGTAGAAATCGATTAAGTTTAGCAATAAAAGGTAAAACTTATATTTACTGCTGATGCTGACTAAATAAACTACGCTTTCTAGTATGAATCTGTCGTAAAACAAGAAAAGTGGAAATAATTACTATACTAACTAATCTAACGAGTCATCTTTAAAATGAGTAAAGTTATGATTCATAAAATAATCAATTACGCACTAAAACATTACAGCGGGTTTATTGTTTTACGTTTATTTTGCAATTACAGAGCAACAAAGAGAGACGGAGGTTACAGTGGTTCAAAAATTACATCCAATATCCGTAAAGTCCCATAAAAGCGGAAATATTTTTACCTCCTTTTGAGACGGGAGATTTGTAACATTGCCTTCCCGGCGTTTTATTTAGTGGCTGCGAACGTGAGGTATTTATAGACGGGATGAAAGATGATTTTTTAATAGTGTCATTTGGAAACACTGTGCGAGTTTGGGGGGTGACTGCACACTGGTGCGGGGTGTTCGACAAATTGAACACTATTTGCAAGCTTAGGGAAACGTGGCGTGGTCTAGTGGTAGTTGATGCAGATAGATGTTGTCAAGAGCGGAAACAATGTATTAATAGGATAGTTGATTTTAATGGATGGATATTATTTGATAGACGAGGAATAGACCAATATGATCAGAGCAATAGAGATGAATTAAAATGTTCTTTCCATTCTATTCGTAAAATTGATTTAGATTTCAATTAAAGGGCACCATGTTGAATTTATTTATTTTGTTTTGACTTGTTTTTATTTTAATTGTTTTATTATACTTGGATTGACTATGGAAATAAACAAAAATTATTTTACAGTTTTATTAAAGGGCGTCATGATAAATTATACTAATTTCACTAATAAAATACCAACTTACTTCCACGTATCAACACCAAAAGAATCTGTAAACCAATAAATTAATTTACACGTAAAAGTAATGTATCCGAGTATATCTGTCAATATGTCGTTTAGCTGCAGCGTCGTAATGCGGTCGCGGTACGACTTGTCGCGCGACACATTTTTATTACGACCAAAAAATCCGAAGACACATTTGTGGTGCATTTGTTTTGGACACTTCATTACAATCTCGTAAAACTATTAAGGGGGAATATATACGAATGCTGTCTTAATTTTATTCTCTGAGAACTCCATCAAATGCATTCGAAAAGTGAGCTTTGCATAGTGGTTCAGTTTCCAAACTCCAAAAATATAAGTGCTCTAAAAAAATCGGTATTTCTGTCATCAAATCGAGTAAACCAAAACTATCTATTATCTACAGATTCAAAATATTTCGAGACATGTCATTTGTTTCAATACACTTGAGAATTGGAAGAAGTCTTTTTTTTTAAGTTCTTGGGTAACAAATAGTTTGACGTTAGAGACAGCTTGCTGCGTTTGCGCATGAGTTTATGCCACATGTGACGAGTGAAGTATTGTCGCGCTAGGGTGGCATTCGCTGGATGTGTGGTCTGATCTGATAGCTTATGAAAAAATGCGGATATTAATATGTCTTCATGACAGAAGTATCAATAAAAGAGTAATGCGTTGTGCTGTTACAAATATAACAGCTTATCTTTTTATAGACAGTTTATTTAAGAATAGTGTTAAAGTAGGTACCTACCTACCTAGGTACGTGATATTGTACAACCTAAAAGATAAGGTTAAGAGTTTCGAGGGTTTCATATGTACTGCAATTTTAGTTGAAAGATTGACAACCTGTCACTACAGTGATACACGAGTCATCTGATAAAGTCCTCAATATTTGTCAGAAGTGGCGACGTTGGCCGTATTTTTGCGGTCGTTGACGCTCTGCTTACCCCGCAAGGAATAAAGGCGTGATGTGTATTGTTGTTGTTGGAAAAGGTACATTATTAAAAAAATCTTTTACAGATATTCTTGTTTGACTAGATAAACTAACACACTTTGGCAAGCTTCAGCGATAGATCTCTGTAATATTATTTACTTGGCGGGGTATTTGCGAAACGGTTCGCAAAACAAACACCGGCGATGTTACAAAAAGCCATCGTTTACGGTTTACGTTGGGGAAACAATCGTGGACAATCTAAACGTCGCCGCCGATGTGGATTTATAACCGACGCAATTTATCGTGTTGTGTGCGCGTGTTCGTACCATTGGGCTCGTTTCCAGGCGCATTATTTTGAACTTTGTGGTTGGTACACTGATGTAGGAACACTGAGTTCTGAACTTTTGTGTAGGTAGAGCATTTTCAAACAAAAACTTTTATAGAATACTGTAAGTTAATTAAGTACGTTAGCAACTATGTTTTGCAAAGATGAATTTTACTGACATAAGTGATGGCACACCGCCGACTAGAGGTTGACTATATGATGAAGAAGTGATGGCACATTGTTCTCGAGAAACTAACAAAATAACCAAATTATTTATGGCCAAAAATAAGCTAAAAAAAAACAAAAATTACCTTCATGTGGATGACTGCTCTCCCCATTATCAGGATATCATAGAACGCAGCAAATGTGCCGCGACGCGACGCAATCATATGTCTCAATTAGTGACGCGGGAAACAAATGCGTCGCTTAGTAGCGGGGGACAAGATTAGTACACGAGATTATTAGCCCATCAGTCAGAACAGAGAGATAATAGAAAAGATTTAGTTTTATTAGAGCAAAGTGTTCTTGACCGCAGAATAAATAATGAACGCGATGTGATCTTAATATTTTCGGATTGCTAAAGCATCAAGGGATCAGTCAAACTGGTTTTTCATTCAGTTTCTTAGAATATCCAGTATAAGTTGAGCTTTTGTAAACTGACGTGTTGATGATAGTGTGACCTACTGTATTCAACAACATTTATTTGCTTAGACATTTGCATGTTTTTCTGCTCATAAATCTCGCTCAGCGGGCGCAATGACAATTTGTCCGTTGTCCTGTTAGTATTCAAACGGAATGTGTCACTGACACCGACCCAGTGGATGTCACTCGCACATTGGTCCGTAAACGTGCGTTGCGGGGACACAAACTTTTGTATTTGCTTCTTTTATTAGTTGCAATTTTGATTTCGGTATGTCAAACAAGTCTTGTTCAAATCAATTAAACTACTTTTTCGAAAGGATATATGATTTCCTTTGAACCAGAAAAATTGCGTGATCTGGATTCGCAACGATTGCCAACAGTCATAAAACTTTTCAAATAAAAACTCCAAGTGATTGCAAAAAGCATATTACAAAAGTTTTTATCATCGTATCATCGATGTAAGGCATTCCCTGTCTGTTGTCTGTTCGGAAATTGCTAATCGATACTGGCTTAGCAACGCGTCAGCTACAGTTTTTATGTCACGATCCGTAGTAGACTCGTTATTTAGATTGAATGTTTTTCCAATATCAAAACAAAAATATTTACTACTCAAAAGAATCTTAGTGATTGCTTTTTATCAGTACATACACACTCAATCATGATGATCGTAGTCTTCAAATACATTATTAAATTTTCAGCATCCCACAATGACACAGTATCCCACACGAAAATGGAGAAATAAATAAGTATAAGTATTTCACTAAAACAACAAACTCAAACTACACATAGGTAGCACGATATGATATCTCTCAAATTGACAATTAAAATTGTTTTCGTGTCGTCAGTAGGTAATATTATCTGGATGACTTTTTCTAATTGACTATTACAGAAAGATAGTTAAAAATGTTTCCCAGTGAAGTAGTAAGAGTTGAAATTAATGTCTGTTTTCGAAACGCCTTCGATTCTTCAGTAGATAATCCCTTTACACTTTAGCCGCTGACAGATAAACTGCAAATTGTAATTTGACTTTACGGCCGCGATTGTATGGGGGTCACGTCTACTCGCAAACCTTATCCGATCCCTTTAGCAAACAAATGACCCTCTGTACCCTTTCTGTTTAGGGCTGTAGCATTTAAACTTCACAAAATTGGTAGATTAATTCAGAGGGATGTAAATGTCAGCTAAGCAAAATAATGTGCCAACAATAAATTAATCTTCTGACTGGGCACTAGGTTCTTAAATCCACTGATACATACTCACTGATTTTGTAATATTATAGTAATATCTAAACGTAAGCAACAAATTGAGCGAAAGAAAAAAAATAAGTATGATTTCCCATTTTGACAGTTAAATGTTCAAAAAAGCATCCGTTCAAATCCGCGGACCGATTAGATTCTGTTCTCCCTGACGCTTGGCAAAAGAGCAACTATTTTCCTAACATTTTCTGGTCGGATGGTTACCCTACGTCCCCATTAGGGTGACAATTTAAAAGGATAACACGGCTCGCTTGAGGGTCGCGGACACTTTCAATTTGTTACAATTACTGGCTGGTCCAGAATACTGGCTGCTCGGAACGGACGGATTCATGTTCCAAATTTAAATTAAGTTCATGAATGAATGAGCCCGATGAATGGTCTTTGCGGATTGAAGTTTTTATGTTTCGAATTTACTTTTTACAGCTGTTTATTTTATTTTTTGTTTTTTGATTGGAACGTTTTAGTAATGTTCCTAACTGCACAAAAAAATGCAGGAAATAACTAAGTATCTCGCTTCAAAAGGATTACGTACCTACAAAAACGAGTAGTTATCAGGCATTGTATTATATTAGTATAAATTAGTAATAACAAGTTATATTACTCATACAGATATGCTGTTCGGGTTTACAGTGGCATAGTACAAAAAAAAATAGATATTTTATATCAAGCAAGTGCACATTGGATCAAAAAGGCATATTTAGTCGAACACAACTAGAAAAAGTGAAATTTAGTTAGCGCGCGTTAAGGGTGCGGGCTGGGGGGGTAGTTCGCGGGGGTAGGGGGACGGGGGGCGATGTCACCGGGGGGCGTTTTCCATTTCACGCTCCGCTCGCCGCTGATGACACCGCATTCCGGCGAGCAAATGGCTCGACAAATGAAGAGGGCGCAGTCGTAGACACGCCCTACGTCGTCATAACTGTCTCCGTAAACCCAACGCCTGACGACTCTCGCCTCTCGGAAGCGAAAGCCTTTGTGTTGACAAATTGATTCGATTTACCGCTCCTGTCTCCTAACTTGTCTTTTTAGTAATTGCTTTCCGCGCCCAATGTGAAAGTCGAAATTGTAAAGCGGGTGTAAATTCTATTTTGATCAAGAGGGAGAAGCTCAGGCGATAAACCTTTAAACTTAATGAAGGCACGCCATCAGCACTGTATTTTCGGTAATAAACTAGATGGAAGAAAAAGAGGGAGGTTTTTGGCCAGAAGTAGGGTGACGTAGGCTATGATAATAAACCTCACAAAGCTACTAAATAACGGGCATTTCGGTTGATTAATATACCAAATATAGACACGCCTCATAAGCACAAGTTACACAATTTATGTAAACCCACCACATTGAAGATTAATAGGCACTGTAAAGGCTTTTAGACAATGGAAAGTAAAGACTGTAGAGCGGTGGTTAACTCCGCTCGAACAAATAACAGAGTGTCATTCATTACGTCAAACAATTACACCATGCTTTCTGCTTTAATTGTCGGTTGTAAACATTTTCATGGCGAGAAAAACCTGCTATCAGACGCAATTATATAAAAGAGAATTAATTTTATTTGAAAGTCGTGTTGTATTTATGTGCGACGATAACTGTCCAAATTGCTCTCGTAACTATAACGTTGAAGACGTTTAGATAACAACGTTATATTGAAACGAATTATTTGTAATTGGAAAATACAACTTTACAAATAAATATTTCATAAAAAGAATTTCCTAAGCACATCGATTCAAACTGAAACATAAACAAAATAAAAAACAAAAGTCGTTAAACGAAGAATTTAAATCGAGAACACTGATTGGCCAGTATTTGTCGTAACGATTCGTCCGTATCGAACGAGTATTTTCTTGTTCCCATTTCCACGAACGTCACGCTCGCTCGTGACAACTATCGCTATGTAGACACCTTGCTCCGATAAAAAACCTAGTTATTGTCCACCTGAGCGCGCCATTAGAACCACTGTGCGCGTGTTTCAGCAGTTATAGGCTGATCTAAGTAGATACTTGTTTGTGTTGAAACGTATTGATCGCTTCGAGGCGTGGGTTGTTATTGTGAACGTGAATGGACATGTGGAGTTAATATCGGCCCATTATCTGTAATGACAGGCTTGAAGACAAATTAATTGGTCATTAGCGATTCTTTAGCCGTTTTTAAGTAAAGGTTACGGAAAAAATACAAGGACAAAGACGTAATTTCTTGTTGATTATTTCGGCCTATATTACGAAATAAAAATATTTAATTTTTTAAATGGGAGCTTTATACTTCCATCCTGTACCAATCCATAATGACACTGGCTGGCTAGACTCCCCGGGGCCCGTGACGTTCCGCGCAGGTGGACGAGCTATGATTCAAAAATGGAACGATGATATCGTTTGTCATTTGTAGAGATTTGTCATGCCCGCGTTTTATTGCATTCGGCCCACTACTGTGCAGCGGGTTTTTTGCTCTATCAACTGATTTTACGAGCGATAGCAATGTGTTCAGCGCTTCTAATCAGAAAAGCATTTGAAATTGCTCGTCCATTTTTTGATGTCCAATCTAAATAACCGCCAGAATTGTGGTGATTTTGTTAGAAGCTTGTGAAAACAAAGTTTGAAATTGGGTAAAAATAAATGATGTTCCGTATCGCATCGTCAAAGGCAGATAAACAAGCTCAAGCAAGCAAGTGGTAGTTAATTAAAGAGACCGGTGGAAATGTGCCAGAGATCCGATGCGAAAGACAAATAATACAGAGTGTAAAAAAAATTGTTGCAAACATATTAAAGGGTGAATTAGCCCATGAAACTGAAAAACTTTCACTAAGGATACCTATGATAAGATATGATAAAATATTTTGGACCTACTATAATAACCAACCGACTAAGTCAATTTGTATGGCAGGTCCAATTTTTTTTCTATTTATACCTACCTATGTTTCTTGGGGAAAGTTATTCAATTTCATGGGCTGATTCACCCCTAAAAATATTTGAAGTAAGTAAGTGCATTTTGTCCTTATAGATAGCTATTCAAAAAATAGTCAAATAAAATATCAAATTTTTACAAAAAAGAAATAACTCCGAACAAGAAAAAATAATGATTTTTGAATCAACAACAATGACCCTAACTGCAGAATCCAAATGTAAGTAGGACATAGTAGTAAGTACGTTTGCGAAATTTCTCCCCATTACTCAGTCTCCTTCCAATGATAACAATCATTAGTTGGAATCTACTATCTGATCTGCTGCCTATCCACAAGAATGACACTCATTCTCAAACTCCTTCTTTTTTTGTGTGGGGCACCGAGTCGTCCAACGACCCCATGAACACTGCTGTCATTTTTTCAACCACCTATTAACTAGCAGCAGAACTCTAACATGGTTGCATAACGACCACCTTCTAAGTTATCAGAGACAGCAACCGGGACCGACGGCCTAACGTGATCGAACTATGATGGTAATGTAATGTACCTAGCAGAAATCATGTTTAATAGTAGTAGAGGTAGAAAATTATCTATTGGAATAATGTCCATAGGCATTTGTTGAAGCGTCCAAATATTGTTTTTTTTTTAATCATAATAAAGTTAATTCTTTATTTTCAACTGAAAACGGACCAGTGGTTAGATAAACACTCTAGCAACTAGAGTTCTTTCATTTTGTATGCAAATACAGAATCATAATCTAAAGAATCATAAAAATGTGACCAACTAAGTTTTTTTCATTGCCGAAGTTGTTCAGTTTCACGAACATAGTTTTTCTTTTTTTTACCTGTGTATTATCATTGTTTTTTCAAGGTCTGTGTAGTACTAGTACCCCCCTGTTCGTAAGTTTTGTAAGTTTGAGCGCCACTGACCTCCCGTCTGCTATCCGTCCATCAGAGCGCGGATCTCTGGCACGGTTCCTTTAATTAACCCCAGTTTCTTTCTTTTTGTACTTACCCCACTTTAGCAGCGAGACGCAGATTTATCTAACGAGAACACAGGATATTGTAATTAACGGTTGCTGAGATAAAATCAAGGAGATTATTGGCAGATTCTTTTTGAAGGGATTTTGGATAAGGTTATCTAATATTATAACATCCAAATTACATTCTTTACGATCAAACTAACATTTTGTACTGTTAATGACACAATTTTATAATTTACCATGTAATATTTTTATCGCGAGTGATCGCCTTATTATGGGCCCGTTATTTAGGACAACGTTTAGATCAGTTTTTACAATTTTGGATTAATTCAATAAAAATAATCACACTCTCATACTTAGAAAGTTCATCAACTGACAGATTTTTATATTTTTGACGAACGTGTCCAATTTAACGCAAGTCCTCCGAAACACGGTGTATTGAAGTCATTAATGACTAACAACTATCTGATTCGTCATCACATCACTCGACCACCAAATTGGATTAATCGAATCTAATCACACATAATACGTTTATTTCCCGAAAAACCGTGATTCATTGGAATCTCTTGTACTTATAATCACATAAGATAAAGAAACGATCTGTAAATGGCGGCGGTGACCTAAGTGTGAGGGAGAAAGCATGAACACCTGGTATATATAAAAACCTCAGTGGGAGAGAGAAAAAGCATGAAATTTGGCCGGGTATACCAACATTGGTACAAGCTGCGTTTTATAAGATTGACAAAAAAAATAAAAAGTTTAATTATTTAGATAAGAATAAGACATACCTACTAGTACCGAAGACTATTACGATATCCAACTAGCGGTTAGTTACAATTAAAAAAGAAGTTTGTTAGTCTCCTGGTTTAAACTGTTTCTTCCCAAAAGTGTATTTGTACGTCTGTTTCACACGGTCCCGTTATTCCGTCCACAGTCGTAACTGGTGCTAAAAACGCGTACAAACACACAGACAGACACACCGACAGATCTATTCTGCACCTGTTATTGTTAACGGACAACAGTTAGCTTATTCAATTATATTACATATGTGTGAATTGGACTGTTTAGTAAAATAGCGGTGCCCGCCCTGTTTATAGTATCATCACCCGAAAAGCCCATACTTGAAAGCTGTCAAAATCATGTCAATGCTATGACATAAGGGCTAGTTTTCTTTGCTGGTCTACATAGAAGACCAGCAAATAACATGACATGACTTTAAAATGTTTATTGCTGTACAGTCGACTTGATCAGTAAATAAATAGTCCGATTCCAGTGACCATCATTATATCAAAATATTTGAGAATGTTGATTAAATTACACATAACCTTCTTTTTGAAGTCGATTATACTTCATTTGCTTACATACCTAGTGTCACGACCAGCGTAACTGCCAATACACGCCCGTACGCGGGTGTATCGAGGATTGAGGTCAAGTGACGCTGGTCGCGACATTATCTAAGCGAATGAGCTGTAAACAAGTCAAGGGAGCAACTGTACTGAGAAAGCCATCAACAAAGCTGACAAAAGCCGCGCTTACGCTCCCGGGTCGTAAACCCGCATTTTGCGCCCCGCCGAGCCTCAATAGCTTGACACCTTGCCTGCCATTGTGCCTTTCGTGTCGCATAACGTTTGACGCAGCACGTTTGGGGTCGTCCACAAATCGTGTAAATCCGTCCATATACAGGGTATTAGGAAAAATACTTTCAAGGGTGGTACCAGCCCATGAAAATGAACAACTTTTCCCAAAAAAACATTCAGGTACTTTCCAACCGAGCCAGGTTTTAATATGTGAAGTTCAATATTTTTTTTCATATTTATTTCTTTCAAAGTAGTAAATTTTACATTTAACTGTTTGTTCGTCAAATCAGTCACTGTAATTTTTTTTTAATGTAGGACACATTTTTCTATTTATTACGACAATTTTATGAACCGAGTGTAAATACGACTCAAATTATATTAGTGCTTTTGAGAGGTCTGTCTCAATCACGATTGATCTAGTTTACTTGCTAGAGTCACACCCAAGGCTTGAATGAAATGACACCGTAGCAATTTGCTACGATTTATGATATCGTAGCGGTAGCAGTGTTAAATAAAATCCCTGTAATTCAACCGAACAGTGTTACTATTTTCAAACATTTCTAGAACTATTGAAAAAACACACAAGATAAAAGTTATTGTCAGTTTATTTTATGGCTACCAAAAGTATTTTTCCTTTGTTGCGATTTTATCGATAGTTTTACGATGTGTGTTATTTTTGCCAATAAACTGTTTTTGCGTTGAGCAAAGATCTTAGGAGTGGCGATAAAAAAAAGGTGATCAGGGCAGGGGATTCTCTTATTTTTTCGCATTAAACGCCATTGACGCTCAACTATCATTCTATTGCCACTGTGATATCTTATTATTTCAACCTGGACCTCAATTTCTGAAACGTTAGTTTTTGTTTCATAATGAAAATATGCCACTTATTATGCTTGTAACGCACGTTCTACTTTACTTATTTATTCCCACATAACAACTCTAGTCAATTCACACATACCCTTGGTTATAAAATCATCGAGAAATTAAACTTTAAAAACGTGAGTTTAGAGCATAATAAGTAGCGGATTTTCGCATGAAACAAAAACGAACGTTTCAGATATTTACTCCTACGAAACGACCAAAAGCTTGCTAAAACCATTCAACTGACATGCTATCAACACACAATTTAAACTATTTGTTCTAAACAAATTTCGGCTGCATTTGATCACACATATCCCATGATCACACCTACGGTAGAACAAGTTTTATAACCAAACACGCCGGGACACTTGCAACAACATTGTAATACAACCCAATTTTACGCGCACTGAATAAAACAACGCAATTCCGCTATGTCATTATACGTTTTACCTCCGTTTTACACTCATCTCCCTTTCCATCGCCGTTAATGTTATTGTCTGCTATTGTAGTTGTGTAAAATGAGTGGTAATGTAAGGGGTGCTTAGCCAAAGCGTCGCAGCTAAAGATAATATCGACCGAACTGCATACAAAGACTCGCACCAAACGTAATCTGGTGCAAATGTTTTTAGTAGCTTAAAGAAGGGGTGATTTGCAACGCTTTCGTCTGAACGCGCTTTTCGACGAATTTAATTTGACACTGGCAATATTGGGGAAGTTATTTAGAGTTTAGTCTCGCTAAATCGCGTTTGGGGATTCGTTTTGATTTGGTAATAAACGACTTTGCTAACTCATTTATTTGTGAAATAGATTTAGGGTCGCTCAGAAACTTTTCGTACTTTCGGGAAATGGGTGAGTAAATTATTCTATTGAGGTCGCGTTTTCTACTAAATTCAACACAAATGGGAATAAATCACGCTTAAAAATGCCAAGTAACAGCCATTAATTTTCGTCTACGAGCGCTGGCTAAAAGCAATGTGGAAAAATCCAAATAAAAATTGGGTAGAGTCGCCGGTCGCCGCAATTAACGTGGAAATGGGCGACATCGCGTGTCGCGGGTAGATAGAAAAGAAAATTTAAGAGATCAACCTATAATGGTTTTACCCAATAACTGTATGAAACGCCAGTTAAAGTTGATCCCTGAATAGTACCTCCGTCGTGCGACAAATCACCGCGCGAGTAGCCCTCATTAGCGCTGTATTTCAGAGAAAACTACTAATAGTTAACGTGACTTTTATTGCTGAAGAAATATTATGGAAAATTTCGATGCGGAAGTTGTTTCTCGGGTTGTATTTGTAATTTGACTGGTGCGTGACCTCGAATACTTGCAGGGTGTTCTAATATAAGTATTATACATTTTTACTACAAGTGTTATTCCTACTTAGCGTGCCCTACTTGGTATTATAAGGTCCAAGAAAGTAGCTAGCAGCTATGGCAATCATCTAATCATAGTTCCCATTTTCCAAATTGCCCTATTGTCGTGAACCGATCGAACGATAAAGCACAAACACAATACAGTATTTAGGCTAGCACAAAATGGCGGCTGAAGAACCTCGATTGACCACCCACGCCAAACAAACCATACTTACTTGCTTCGGATATTAGAGTAATTAACGCTCCATATTGTTGGCGGCAATAAACGGAACAACAGCACATTGTGCGCCTCCCACAGCAAACAAAACGACTTTTTCTCATCCTACTCAAATATTGGGTAAAAAAAGTAGAGATAACGAGTCGTCGGCTACCGGTCAAAGCGGGCGCGGGCCCGAGGGGGCGGGGCGCGTCACGCGCAAAACAAACTCCGGCGACACGCGCGACAAGGACGCACAATGTGAAGTGAGACGGAGATACCGGCCGATCGCGAACACGGCTAATTTAAAACAGGAACATAATCGACCCACTTCAAAACAAACAGACATGGCCGACAAAAAAGGACGCGGCATCACTCCATCAGGCTAGACGATATTCTTAATTTAAAAATTGAAAGCGACGGTGATTCGTTTGTTTTCCCCACCGGAGGTGATTAGAAAAAAAAAACTCATTTCCAATTTGTTTACGGAGAATGTTGTTTTATTTTGAACAAAACTGAATGACAGTGCGGAATTAGGCAGCGGTAATGAATGAGCGGCGGCTATTAGCGAATTGAGAGCGTTAAAATGAAATTAGCCGCCGGTAGCGAGTCTAGTAATTAATGGCGGCATAAATTCGGGCAATCAACTACGGAATTATATTTGCTCCAGTAGATATAAAGTTACTCAGGAGCTTTAAATATGATTAACTAAAGACAATTTTACTTTACAAGAAGATCAATGAATATATCAACACTATTCCGCTAAGTATAACATTACAATCTTTTTACAGCGCAGATTTTCGAGTAGCGCGCGGCGGGTCCTGTTTTTCGGCATGTTTTTGTGAGGTCTGGTGCCTGAGTGTTTTTTTTCTGGCGCCAATATTTTGACAGGTCGTATGTGAGGCAACACTGAACAGACTTTGCGATTATGAAATATCACTAAGTGGGCCGATAAGGAACCTTTAGTAGTACCGAATGGATTGATGTTGCGCAACAGTTGATTGATTTATTGACGAACATTATGCGCTATGAACGTTGTAATATATTGTTTGGTCTTAAGATAAGTCTGTATTGGAAAACTATATTAATAATAATGTAGAGTGCTGGCGAATAAAACACGCAGTTTATAACTGATCAATATTCAAGCGCATCATTTTTTGTTTCAAATCAGGGTCACAAAAAATGGTCCACCAAGTTACGAAATAAATTATTTGGACAAATACTCAAAAAAGTGGTCGGAAATAGTCGTAAAATGTGACAGAGATTTAACAATGTTTACTTTAAACAAAACAAAAGAGTCGGCCCACACAGATTGCGCAAAATCGGCGTTTGAGTAATAGAAAACGGTTTTTGTTTCTTTGCTGGAAGGTCAAGAAAAAATAATGCTAAACGATTTTTTGTTTCACAATAACTTTCTGACCGGCCAGGATCAGCCATTCTCCGCTATTAATAATCAAAAGCAGTTTTCAAAATTAGAACGGAAAATCAAAAATGAATTATTTGAATTTAGAATTCGTATGTAACATTGAGGTAGAGTAATTAATGACGCAGAGTCTTCTTTTACCAAATTACTCGTTCAATTTGATAACCCGAGAAAAGTTACGTTCGTAAACTCAATTAACAAATAAGATACGTTTTCGCGAAGGTAGGTTTTGTGGAGAGTTAGGCCCGGTTCGGCACATATAAAAAACGAGTCCCGCTCCGTCACAGAACCTACTACGCAAATCCATTACTACTACTCAATGCAAACTGTCTATTACGTCGTTGTAGCGTAGCTAAAGGGGTTTTACACATTTCTGGAAAGGACCAAAAATTCAAAATTTAATTGCAATTGTAATTCTTATCATGATGGACTGTAGCAAACCAGGGCATATTTTATTATACGAATAACAATGTGATGACGCAACGGACCAGTGGCAAACCAACACGGAGCTAAGGGAAGTTGTGTGGAAATCAAGACGAGGTGCCTTCCGAAGCGCAGGTTAATGAGAAACGTTGCTCGTATGCTCGTTACTACAAATTGGTAACACGAAGCCCGCGCCCGGCCCCGTGACCCGCATGTGGGGAATCTTCTACCTGCCAAGTTATTAGTTGAGATATGCAAACAATAATGATATGGAAATACTGACTAAAATACAAGAATTACTTGTTGCTGTAAAATATTGGTTGCCACTTAATTTTTGATATATGTAGCTGTTGTCACTGAATTTTCTTTTTAAAAATGATTTCTAAAACTGTCTTGGTTACTTATTTCATTCGATATCTCACACAAAAGGTTACAGAAAAAATTACATTAGGTACACACTCTTGATCCCCCACCCTTCGCCCTGCACCACAATATAACCTAACCTAACCTAACCTAACCTTGAAACATTTGGACTGGTAATTAAAGTAAAGAGTTATAGTAATACTTTTCAGGTTTTAGAATCCAGTCCGCAAAATTCTTCAAACGATCATCCTTTGGCGGTTTTTATCTCAGTGAAAAATTCACACAATAAATAATAATAAAATTGTAATTAAAAATAAAATCTAAAATAGAAATCAAACATTAAATATCAATAAATTATACCGGTAGCTCACTTATTATTTAATTAAAGCAACTCTGTATTGATTTATCGTCCAAATACCTATCTATTCTGACACTCTTAACTGAGCCATCATTTTTTTATTATATTATCAATATACCTCCCATTAAAGCTGTTTTCGAAAGGAGTTTTAATGGTGAGGTGATATTTTTAATCATTAAAAATTATTTATTGAGAATTTACGTCAAAGGCAAAGAAAATTAATTTCATTGATTCTTAAAAAAAGATTTCTTTTATTCAACTTCCTCTAACTAACGAAGTACTAATGTATACGTAGAGTAACCTATAACCCAGAGTCTCATTTTATAATAGCAACCCATAGTATTTCTTGCAAATTTCCACGCAATTAATAACTCCATCCATATAGAGGAGCAAGGACAACTTGTAATGAGACAACATGATCCTTTCGTATCATTAGGCAGAGGATATCCTACACGCAGAAGCGGAAAGAGGAAAATTGTCTGTTCTCATTGATTTTTCTGACTAACATCCAGCCAGATTACCTGGTAGGTGCTATGCACGTTTTGTAGTCCTTTCATGTACCTTTTTTTTAATTTACAGCTTATTGTTTAGAGGAATAATTTTTATACTTACCTTCTGTTTCCTTTTTATCTACAGACACTGTAGAAAAAATAGATCCTTACCTGCAGCAAAAAATAAAAATATTATGCTATGTGCAAGAAAGTTATATTCAGTACCTAGTCAGAACAACAAAATTATCTTGAACAATTCAATTCAATTCAATTTCTTTATTGCATTATTGTACACATGTCTGAAATAGGAAACAAGAATTTGATTGACAACTTAAATAATGTAATGAAAGAAAATATTCCAAAGAGGACATTTTCTAGCTAGTTCTGAAATTCTCCTATCAATAATCAAATCGCTACTCGCACCGCTCCGCTCAACAATAAGCACACTCCTTGCCTCTTCACGTATGAGTATAAAGTAATAGGAAGTAAGGTGACCTCTGTAAGGGTGCCGTCGTTATCTCGCAATAAGCGGAATACTGGGGATTAGCTTCGTTATCGTGCAAAAGGATGTTGTCCAATTTAACTAAAATACCTAGTCTCTCTCTCTTTTCGTGTGGGACACCGAGTCGTCCAAAGCCCCGATGAACAGGAATACTGTTGTGAATCCTTATTATTGTCAAGAAGTTTTCTTTTCCGTGGTTATGTAGGTCAGTATAGTCTTTAACCTGTCAAGGTTGAAAAGCGTCGGCTTTCAATTTAGTACCAAAGCCAGAGACAAGAATTTGCAATCAAATTACTATTCCTAATAAAATCTTAGCTGTTTTAGTCAAACTACCTTATCTATGCCAATAAAAGTTGGGATTGATAATTGCTTGTACTTAAACTAAGCCAAGTGTTCAACATGTAATTTAAATCAGCCTTATTTTATCGATATCGGCACAAATCAATATGAAAATTATCATTATGAAAATTGCGCCATTTACAATCGATTCAAGTTTTTTCAGTCACCTCATACATTATTCATCGCTTTAATGACGAGAATTACATACAAGTGCAGTTTTATATGAACAAATTAACATTGAAAATTAAATGGTTCCGAGGTTCAGAGGGCATATTTAGTTGTCGGTGTCGGTTGCTGTTTTCGTTAAAGTAAAAAGATTATAAAAATATCTAAGTCGATGACAGTCGTTCGTTACACTACTGCACGTCAGAAACCAAATAGTACCTTAATTAGTTAGTAGTGACTCGTAGTTAGTACCATCTAACACTCATTTAAGGAATCTTCATATATTGGTCATTCATATAAGTTGGTCTCTTAAAAGGATAGATTAATGTGCTGCTGATAGTACCTAGCAGTCGATCTTTCGTCTTCAGTTTATTAGTCATTATTATCCTGAATCACATTCCTACCATTTTTGTCCCATATTTGTTCCAAACTGACTATTGGTCGCTGACACGACACAGAGGCTAATAAATATGGAATAAATTAATAAACTGCGGCATTGCTGCAGAATTACGACCCAAATGCATGCGATGACAAAATTACTATACTCAATTATACAGCGCAGAGCAGCTAAGTGGATAAAGAGCTTAAACCAAACCCGGCATTTTGAGTTCCCTAGCGCGTTGTAGCGCCTTTACCAGCAAAAATATTTGTACACTAACGTACTTATAACCTGGAGTCGTTGGAGTAGTTATGACTTTGACTTTTGTAGATGATTTTTCAAGTAAATGCTTTTGCCAGTTTTCTGTGGGTAAGATAATTTACAAAAACGAATTCATATTGATTTTCGAAATAAGTTTCAATCTGCTTGTATAATGCTCTGCCTACCCCGCAAGGGATAAAGGCGTGTTATATATATGTATGTATGCTTGTATAAGTTGTTTTTGAAGCGTGCGCATTATTTTTAAGACTTTTGCTTGTACAAGCGCAACTTAGCGGACGGAATCCTTTTAAGCCAAACAAGTCTTTTTTATTAAAGCCTGCTCTTTGTGTAATTGGTCGATTGCTTTGACCTCGGTCAAGCCTAATTTCCTTTTCTCATTCAAAAGTATATTTATTTCTTTAGACGTTGAGTCAGTGCATTGTGCGACGAAACAAGTGATTGATATTTGAATAAAGAATCAATTAAAGAGCGCGTCGATCGATCGCAGTATGAAACTTTCGTACGAGATGACTGACTTGTAGAATTTTTTGTTAAGAAATGTTTGAAAGTTTGATTGATTTTTAATTAAGATTTTATAATATGTGATAATACGTTATTGTTTTATGATATCTTGCAAAAATAATATCTAAACTTGAGACAGCTGTTTCCATTTTGACCATTTTAAAAGCTCTGTTTCGTTCATTGCTCTATGCCCGCATCTGTTGGCAAAACGCAGTAACTACGCGGCAATACTAGTTTGGTGAACTAATTTCTCTGTAATTTACTGTACGTATTTTAAATGTTTTTTTTATTGTTTCTCAAATTTGCTATTTTAGTAGTATGTAGTAGGGAAGTAATAGAGCAACATAGACTTTTTAATTTCACGCGACTGAACTGTACGCAGGTGTTTCGACACTATAAGGTGCATTATTTGTGCCTTTGGCGTGCTTCTGTACAATTACATGATTACAAATTACATGACGATCACAAATGACAAGATTACAAGCCGCCACGCCGAGATGACAGCTATCAATTTGCGAACCAGGATAATTGACCTTATTGCGCTAAGTGACGCTAAAATTAACCCTATAAGGAGTCGGATCAGAGTCCTTTCGTTAAGACTAATGAGTTGATGATGCGAATAGCTTGTCAGTTTTGTCTCACTATTTACTAGAAGCACTATTAAGTTCAACCAGTTCAGGGTTCAACCTATTCTGGCTATTCGTAGAAACTGTGCGGATAACCAGTTTATTCTAAAAACCTTAAATGCGTAACTCTATCTTTTGTTCAGTTTTTTCCTGTCACACAGTGGGTAAGCAGAGTTTTTAACCGACTTTAAAAAAAGGAGGTTCTTAGTCTGACCTGTATGTTTGTCCGCGATTATCTCGCGCTTGGATAAACCGATTTTGATGAGGTTTTCAGAAAAGTATTTGTCACACTTAGGAGAAGGTTATAGGCATATTAACCGACAATAAAAATGGAGGTTCGCACTTTTTACGTCCGTTGAAGACGGTTCTCTTTTTAAAAATATTTTAGAAATAAGATATCAGATAACCGTTATTTCTCCATTTTTCGTTAACTCTACATTACTTATAACTTCTAAGATCTTCTTTTAACAGAATACAGATGAAAGTACGTTTGTTCGCTACATTTCCTAACTTTCCTACGAAGTATGGTTCTTTGTAGCATTTGGTTATACTTACAATATTATTCAAATTACAAACAGGCAAGGAGAGCTATTACGTAGGCCAGTAATAGACCAGTTTACTGTCCGTGATGAACTCAGGGCATGCGCTAAGTGCTCCTAAATGCCTTATTACAGACCACACCCTGTCTACCTATAGGTAGGTACTTACCTAGTCGTCAACCGTGGCTGAAAACAAAATTTATTAAATATTTTAAGGGGTTAACCAGCCCATGGAACTGAACAACTTTACCCAAGGAACGTAGGTCGAAATATGAAAAGAAACTTGGGCTTATAAATTGATTACCTAACTATATCGGCCAGCTCTGGTACATTTTGTATGATATGTTCAAAACTTCTTGTATACTGAGATTATTGATGTCAGTGATATTTGTTATAGAGTGACTAATGATGAATTTTTGATCTAATGATTGATCTTACAATAGTCCAATGTGTACATGGTTTAGCGTTTGCTTTTGCTTGAATGTGATGTGACTCTAGGGTACAAGGAGTCTAGGACGTCAAAGGAGATCACGACTTATCGCCCCGAGCGTCTCATTACAGTCAACTAACGACGTACCTCCACCATGTCGCAGGCAATACGAGAAATTAGATAAATGGCAGATTTGCCTCTTTGCGAGTTGCGAGCGTGTTGCCCTGTCACTTAGGGATCTGGAACGAGACGGTAATTGTGTTGTTGTTGCACTCAAGTCGTACTTTAGGTAGTAAGTAGTATCGTGTACCGACCTACTGAGCGGTAAATAGATACACACTTAGATAAGAGCAGAATTATACAAGAATTGCAAATGTGATATTTTAGCTTAGGTACTTAATTTGATAGAATGCTGAGAAATTTTATATAACCCCAGCCAAATACGCCAAAGTGATGAAATAAAGATATTTCTTTCCAATTCATACGATTGTTTCTTCCTCTCTTTTACAACTAGAACTAGAATTACTACAACTAAGTAATATAGTTTTTATATCTCAATATTATCAATTTAACGACATCCATAAAATGTACTGTCCAACTAATCAAGCTAGTCCAAACAAGCCCAAACCGTATAATTAGCGGATACTTACATAGAGGATGTGTGGTGAATGAGGCGAATACCACACCTGAAGTACGTTGGAGAAAAAGAGAGAGGTATACCTATGGGAATGCAACTACCTACCATAACAAGTGAATTACGAAATTTAAAATATGACAAGTTAACGCCGACACGAAATCGAACCCGGGCACATGGCGTACCAGCCGTCCCACTGCTCTCTGCCACTGAGCTATCAACGCACTAATCGACACATGGCAACGAAAGTGCGTTGCATCAACGTCGGTTTTTTGTATGTTGAATTCGAAATTTTCTTGACATACGCATGCGCATGCGCAATTAGGCCAAAAATGCGGACCAACGGACGTCAAGTGAGAGAACCGCCTTACTCAACTTATAGTGGATATTATGTAGTGAATAAGATGATAGAAGCCGAGCTTTCTACCCATTGATGTTATTGACGGCAATTATGCGTAAAAAACTGGACAAACTTGATTGTCTGATAACACTAAGCAGGTATGGACTCAGGCAGGACAGGAGTCTTTAAGAAAACGCACTTGGTAGCTGTTAAATCAATCGTAGGTATGTTACCGGTCTGGAACTAAGGGGTATCTGATACTAACTAGGGTAGTTAGAGTTCTTCTTCAGTTTTAAGGGTCAGAGCGGCAGCGAAAATAGAGTAGGTTTAATGTGAAATGATTTCGTCGAAAATTGTATTACCACTATAATATTTTTGCCACAAAATAATTCAAATATACTTTAATCTTTTTATCCTGCTTTCCTCTCTGTCATTCCCTCGGGCTTAAAACGCTCGTTTTCGAACTAGACTATCGTAATGTCTTCACGGCGAGGCGTTACTTCATTACGGCGGCGCGTTTGATCTCACGCACCGCGGCCGATGGGCCATCCAGCGTCATTGTGCGCTCGTGACGTCATGCGATTGATACCAAGTGTGAATGAGGGATTTTATTGGGATATTTAACATGGTACCTACTGGCAGAAAGAGATTTATCCGAACGACAACTGAAACGAAGAAGACATAGACACAACACTCGTCATCTCATCACACAGGTTTGCGCGACTCTTGTTAGATTGTTTGGTTTAGAATTTGATCTCACGCACCGCTACCGATGGGCCATCGAGAGCATATTTGGCTCGTGACGTCATGCGATTGCTACGTACTAAGTAGTGTTGTGAATGATAGATTTTATTGGAATATTTTACCGTAGCATGCAGCAGCACAAACCAGAGATGTCATGCACGCAGCAACAAATGTCATTTTCGCTCTGTGTGTGGCAGATAGTGATACCTATATCCGCACTTCAGCACAGGTTTGCACAACTTATTTATTTGGTTTAGCCCTTGTTAATTATTTGGTTTAGCCATCTACTTTCAGCTGGTACTCAGTTTCGGCTGGTTAAGTAAATAAACCACACACCCCCGCTCGTCTACGTAATACATATTTAATAAGAAAGTCGCGTAAAGTTGCATTTATTGAATATTTAAGATAAGATAAGATAAGAAAAATATTTATTGAACAAAAGAAAAACATACATTCATTACATTAAACAGGTGCTGAATTTATAGTCTTTTGCCAAAAGGAATAGGCTCCGCCTATGCTGACACGCGCCTTAAAGGCGTCGCGTAGCCCTGATTTTCAGCCTCTCCCTGCTCTCAAAGTTGATGAGTGAGAGATGTTTCACGATGATAGAAGATTATTCTAAAATGCTCTTGACCATGTAATGTGTAATATCGTGGTAAGGATTAGGGGCTAGATGCATCTGCATTAGGCAGAATTAGAAGAAGTCCGAAATTAGTTGAAGGCACATACATTCCTCTACACCAGCAAGTCGAGCTAGATTCAAACTTTTTGCAATTCGAACTAGTAAAAGTGAAATAAGCTCGATTAGCTTCACATACCTAACTAAATATATAACGGTCCAATGTACTCGTAATTCCCACCAATAAACCACTAAAGAGATTAATCTTTTGACCTCGCCATTCAGTCACCAGCTATTAGAATTTCTAATAAGGATTACCTCATCGGCGAATATAAATTTATGTCTAGTCCTTGCAGGCGGTCAATGGATGGCAATACTGAATCACAAATTCAGGCACATCGCAGCCCGCGTAACAGATGGCTCACTTAGGACCAGGTACAAACTGCGTCTAAAATCGTCCCTAAGGCACAGAATAATAACTAGTAACTAGCGTTACCTAAGGCTACATAGCTACATGTGTAGCTATGTAGCCTTAGTACGCTAGTTTTATTATATTCTCTTTGGCCTTAGTCATCACGTCTTTATCCATTGCAACCGTACAAAATACGAACGCTAGCCTCGTCTGATAAATACTTGAGGGTTTTAGAAGAATCACTATAATTCAAGGAAAACAGCAATATACTTTTTCTTATTTTCTTATGGGACACCAAGACATCCGACTTGATGAACACCGATGTCAGAGTTATCCACTTACTAATAAAAAAGATTCAATAAGTCTTAGCAGTATTAAAATCAGTTATCTAATTAGTAAATAGTAGGTAGGTACAAGCTTTGTGTGAATTGTCCAGAATATTTATATAATTTATTAAAGATGAGGTAGCGGTTTAATGAGGCAACGATAATGAACCTTCTGTAACCTCTTTATTTAGTGAAATGTCGGCAAAATCTCTGTCAGAATAGCAAGTCCCAGTGGCACTAAATTAGCACTAAATTAGCACTAAACGAATCGGCTCTTTTGCCACAAGACATTAAAAAGGCTTTTCATATACATTATGTTAATATAATTAACATAACGGCCTCTAAAGATTAGTATAATTGACAGGATTTTGGTAAGTTACTGTGATTGCTTCTTACACCTTATTAATATTTAAATTTGATCATTACGGGCTCTGGCTACCCCATAAGGGATGAGGGCGTGTTTTATGTATGTATGCATGTATCATTTGGATGTCACTACGCTTGGCAGGTTGATTGGCGAGCGCAGTATAAGGTAGTATTTACGGGCTATTTCCTTGCATGAATTCATCCCTTAGTCACCTTTTAGTCACTCAAGGGTAAGAACAGGGGTGAAGCTATTCTAAACCCGCATCAGAGGGTAAGCGTGATGAGTATGGCAGTACCCCCCAACAGAGGGAGACCCATGTCCAGCAGTGGACTGTTTGGTTTGGATAGTACTAGTTGTCATAAGTGTTTGTCCTTAAAAAATACCATTATTTACAACCGGGTCTATCGCGAATTTTTAGGTATAAATACTAAAATATTCGGTTAGGTAGCCGACCCCGACAGAGAATCGGGAGAAGGCAAGGAGAATGATGATGATGACTAAAATTACTCAAATAAATAATAAAAAGGTGTGAAATTGGTTTGTTTCCATACAACTTTTTGCCAGATGACAAGTCTACGTAATTCTCAAAAGCCTTCTCATTCAATATTACATTACAATTAAAACATTATCAATTACTATACAACCACTCTCACTATCTTTAACCAATCATATTCTTTTGTACAAAACTATGATGTCTATACACGTTTATAAAAGGCGACTCACGTCTATAGCCATATTTAAGAGTAACACTACCGAAACTAGCGCTGCTATATAAAAAAATATTCACTGAGAGAACACTTTATTTATTACAAACTAAAAATTATTCCTTAGAATAGAATCCCCGTTTATAAAACGCGGCTTACGTCAATAGCCGCCTTTAAGAAGAACAATAGCGCTACTGTAGAAAATATTTTCAATAGCAGAACACGTAATTCATTAGGAAACCAATAAAATTCTTTACATCACAACCCATAGTATGTACAAATTGTATGTCAGTTGACAGTGGTTGATTTTAGGAATGAAATACTTTACATAATTATCAAATTTCTATGATGATAGTTTTTGACATGCATTTGATTCTTTTTTGGTTCGCCAGTTCGCCAGCGAGTTCAGCCAGGGTTTTTTCTCTGTTTGAGGGCGCCACTAGTCTAACGTTTCACCTTAAGAAGAGGCGATTTATTTGTAAATCTGAAACTAGTAGCTGTTGCGTCTGCGCCGCTGTTACGATAAGTAGGATTCCGTATGATCAGCGTTTTTAACCAAGTTTTTTTTTCTGTTTGAAGGCGCCACAAGTCTAATGTTTCATCTTAATAAGAGGCGTTTTTAGACAGTTGTAAAACGGAAAGTAGGAGCCGCTGCGTCTGTGGCGGTGGCGGGCTAATCGGACTTTAATGGCTGCGGCGTATTCAAAGAGGCTGGGGCTATACTTCGTGAAGTTTAACTTGATCCCTATGACAGCAGTTAGATTTAGGCAAGTGGTATGGTTATACATAGGGTCCATTTTCTTTGTTTATTTCTGTTTGAGTACTGATGTGACAGGGTGTCTCAGAGCCCTATTGGATCTTGGGGTGGAGACGGAAGGATGAAGCTTCATTTGCAAATGTTACATTCGTGAGTTGTGTGGGAGTGTTACATCTAGTCAACCAACAACCTGACGAGTCTTGTACCCTATGTTATAAAACTACAGTCTACAAATCTACACTACTCTCGCAGGCTAGACCATAAGGCGTCAATGGTTAAAAAACTGTAAACGGTCCATCGAAGACCCGACCTACGAACATTTTATTAAATAAGATACTTATAAAGCACTTTCTCTTTTCGTGTGGGTCATACATCGGGACGTCCTAAGACCCAATAAACCCTTAAACCCTTGTGTCTATAAAGCACTTATTTTACGAAAAGTGTTTAATTTGAGGTTATCTTATGTCCAGAATAAAAAGATACCGCGTTTCAGAAATAAACTAACGACATCTGTACTCGTCGTGACGTAAACACTATTGTCTTACGGTTCCTGAGAGTACGGAAACACCCAATCACGGCCATCGGGGATCAGCTGGGATTGAATGAACGGGCCGCGCCATTGAGAAATCTTATGATAGAGATTAATGGGACGAATAGGGACACTTGGTAGGTAAGTAGGAGATATTTTGGTAGACATCTATTGGTAACTACTGAATAGTGAAATCAATGAATAATGAAATATACAGGGTGTTAGATTAGGTAAGGTTAGTAAAAAGTACTATGTAACGTCCTTTCAAGGGATGAACCAGCCAATGAAACTGAAAAACTTTCTCCAAGGAACGTAGAACCAAATATGAAAAAAAATTTGGACTTCAAATACAAACTGACTCAATCGGTTGCTACATTTTATATTTGCATTTTATTATATTTCGATTTATGTTTCTTACAGAAAGTTGTTCAGTGGTCATCCTTTGAAAGGAAGTTATTACTTTTCCTAACACCTTGTCTGGTCATCTTTTGCAAACATTTTCGTCAAAATATGAACTTCGATCGTCTTATAAAAAAACAATCGAACTATGTTCCGATTTTAGACAAATCTGTGACGCGATTCAAAATCAGAATCTTGTCCAGTTTTATTTTTAATTTTCCATTTAAAGGCTACTCTAACACCCGCTGTTCGCATCATAACCGGCCAGTACGTGACCGCGGCATCTTTGATATCCGCTCTTTTTTCTCCTACCATTTACACGTTTTTTCTTTAATTTATTTTTGTTATTGGTTACAATATTATCCGGCGGCTACCGGGCGATGCAAAGGGCTGTTATAATTTAGTTTTATTTATGCAAAATAAAAATGACATCGCCGTAAAGATTTATCGTGGGGACGCCGTGGGGAGCGCGAAGCGAAACGTAAAAATGTTATGAGCACTCTAATCTGTTATGGCAGATATGAGGCTCCTTTCTTGTTAATCAATTTATTAACAAATTATGTAAGAATGAGAAAAGGAATAAGATGTGGCTACCTCAAAGCCCGAAACGCGCGTTGATGTCTTTTTAATGAGTCAAATGAATGGGTCGAAATTACGTTAGAATTCCTAGATTATTATCCAATTGTTAACGTTTTTTTTCGTCATACCCGCAATAAGCGTTGGTCGAGTGTAAAAAAAGAGTTGGGTGCGGTTAGCGGCCGTCGGCAGTCGCGGAGTGTGAAAATGATTGCTACCTCCGTTAATGCTAAGTTCATTAAGACGCTATCATTTTTATGGTTGAAAATATTGTCTGTAAAGGATGAGATAAAATTTCAGGATGTACCTACTTAAAAAGAACTAAGAAACTGAAGAGTGTATCATGGAATACAGGTCGAAAAGTGGGTCGAAATATGAAAAGTTGAGTAGGTACTATAAGCAAAATTTGATTTTTATTCCATATCAAAATTTGTCCCAATCTACCTTTTACTTTTGTTTTAAAAATTTTTTCTTTTGTTTTTTATTTCTTGTTTTATTTTTTATTACATTTTATTTCATTACTTATTCATTACCTTTGAAGTTGAAACGTTTTCAGTTGTTTTCACACTGTATTCTTGTGTTATGATGTAAGATAAAATGTCGATATAAATAATCACGTTTTATGCCATAATTTATCACAGCAAAGTTATATCGGCAAAACGTGGGTGGTCCACACGTCTTGTTCTAAAACTTATTACCAATATACCATTTATTATCTATTTTACTATACATTACTCTTCTACAACGATCTTGTGTCATAATTACATTAATAACAAGACTTTGTTTTGCAATGTTTACTGGTATATAAATAATTAAAATGGAAGTTTCGAAATTGGTTTCGTAGAATATGACGGTATGCACTTATTCATAATATTCATTCATCAAACTAAAAGTTCTTGGTATCTCAGCGATAAATCTTGGGCGGACGTCTGTCGCTGGGCGGGCGGGCTGGGTATAAATGTCTACTTGGGCTGTCGGTATGTAGTTTTTTTTATTAGTATTTCATTAAATGGATGGTAGAATATGATGATTAGATCCTCAAAATAGAATATCCAGAAATTAATATGCTACTGATGATCTTTTATTACTAATCTAATCATGATCTAATTATAATTTTTTATATTCTACTATCCACTAAATAATCCATCTACTGCCCATCCACTATTCATTGGCCTATGATGAATCTATAATTTCCATCCATCTATGATGTATTAATTTTTCCATTGATGTGCGAAATTTTCAAAAGATATATTTCACACAGTCAATGTAGCGTCTACATTAGGTCTAGATCAAATTATACTTTTTGGGACTACTTAATCAGTCATACTGTTTAATAACAAAATACCTACCTATGTATTTTTAACAACCTTATTTCATGTCTAGAACTCCATATATAGTCCACATTCGCCACAACAAACAACAATGAATTGTCGATCTCGGAGTGTGAAGTCCCTACTCATCTCCAGCCATTGCACTCGCAGGCTTCGCGGCGTGCGAGCGAGTCAGCACGCTAGAGCGAGAGGTCCGACGCGGCCGGCTCAAAGGCGGCGGACGCCAAAGGCAGCGGCGCGCGCGCTAATTGGAGACCGCAGGGAGATCAAAGCGAGCCGCCGCTACAACGTTTATATTAGGCACGTACACTCCGCCGCGAGTGTTTTACGCTTTTGTTTTACAGTGAAAGGCTTTAGAGGGTTTTGGGTGGTGGACTGTACGGCAACAATTATAATAGTGCAGCTTCGGCGTTGCTGAAAGTTTCAGCCTAAAGCCTAGTTGCACAGTTTATAATATTTTAAATATTAATACAGGGTGCCAGGAAAAGTACTAACTTCCTTTCAAGAGAAGAACCAGCCCTCAATGACTTTCAGCCCAAGAAACATAGGTCGAATATAAAAAAAAAATTACCTCACAACTCACACACAACCTAAATCAGTCGGTTGGTAGTGTTGTTGGTACATTTAGGTTGGGGAGATCCAAAAAATAATTTATTTCATATTTCTCCCTATGTACCGGGGAATGCAGTTCAGTTTCATGGGCTGGTTCATTCCTTGAATGGAAGCTAGTACTTTTCCTAGCAGCCTGTATATCTAGACACGTATGTACACTCGACCACAAGTATTTTACACTAATATTGCACAATGAAAGGTTCTGGATGGTTCTGCGTGGCGGGCCGTACGCGGGTTGATTAATTCCCGCGAGATTCAGCAATTAGTGCAGCTTTGTGTGGAGGTCAGGGACGTGGTGGTGTGATATCTCACGTCGAAGTGTTGCCGAAACAGCTGGTCCAGATGACATTTTGAATTTGGAAGTTTTCTTTCCTGTGTTGGTACTAGGACTGCGCGGGTATGTCATAGACATAAGACATGATCTCCTGTTTTCGCCAGTCACAATCACTACTAGCTGGTCATGAGTCCATTCAGACAGATGCTTCTTTTATTACCTACGCCTATATGTTATTGTCATGTTGGTTAAATAACGTGTACTAATATAAAAAAATGTAGAGTCTACGATACGTTTACGAGAATTTCAAGAACAAATCTGACTTCATCATCACATCAGCCTTAACCAGTTTAATGCTGAACGTAACCAGTTTAATCTTCAGGGCTACACTACAACTACAACAGCCAAAAAGTCCACTCCTGGACATGGGGCTCCCCCTATTGGAAGTATTTGCCATACTCAAATCTCATATTCGGAGGCTATTTAGGTAGGATTAGCCTTGCGACGGTGATAAGGCGGAAAAGCTTCTTACTCTACATTTTTACTTTGCTTTATTCATAATTTTTTTTAGTTTGAAAATGGGTTGTCGTAATAAATTGAAATGCTAAGTGCATCAGTATCTACGTACCTACTTACAGGTACTTATCATGAATTAAGCTCAGTATTGAAGGCCGTTACATTGTGTTCCAATGATGCGCCTGACCTTTACGCCTTATTAAGGTTTTGTAAGATGTTTCGTTATAAGTACCACCTACCAAAGAATACTAAGTATAGCTACTTAGATACTCTTATAAGTATGAATGAATTTCCTTACATTTGGTTGAGCTGGTCAATGAAGATTTTACCTTATTTGTTTTATTTAAGAATTTTTTTTGGCCAATTTGTGGCCAAGCTTGAAAAGAATTGTAGGATTCACTTGATGACAGGGTCATTGATAAATTACAAAAGTTGTACGCTAAAACTATAGTACAAAATACTACTTACTCCATTAATAGTTTTTTTAAATAGTCAATATTTGAATTAATATGTAAAATTATAAATAATCAAATAAAGCGAAAAATAATAATATAAAAGTAAATGTTTTGACGCCATTCAAACTAGAGAGACATGACGTCATCTACACATGTTTTCATACAAAAATATATTTTTAAAGAGAAAATAGTAGCTAATTTGCCCTGCCAGTCATCATGCCTATTTAGTGGTATGATCAAGGTAAAACTGGAAAAATAATCTTCCATTTGAAACATGTAAACCTTCCGTGTTTTTTTATGGTTTTTACTTATCCATATTCATATTGTTCAAGTTAAATAAAGTTAGGTACGTGACAAAAAAACATTTTTCTTACTGAATAAAAAAAATAAGCTCACTGTACCAACTATACGTAGTAATTATTCTGTGACTGTACCAGTTTCTACGCTATACCGAATTTAAACCTATGAAATTGCAAGTATTCCATCAAAGCACCATTAAAATTTACTTAAGACACAAAGTGAAAACAGAATGGGTCTTAGAACGACCGTGTAACCCTGTGTAACATTCTGCATATCAAAGGGCCGGCATTGTCCTCCGTCCTCATTTGGAGCGGCGTGAAGTGTTGACACTAAGCCCGATTTCCTACCAATTGGCCACGGAGCCTCGCTTCTATGCTCCCCTGGTACTTTCGGATCAATATCCCTTATGTTATTTGACATAAAACTCAAAATCAATAAGCTCAGCTGCAAATACAATTGGTAGATGGACAACTGATACATGCCAATCGATTTTCTTTATGCCTTTAAGAATACAGTTCAAAATGTAAGATTAAATGTTGTAAAGAAAATGGTAGCGGCTGCCTTTCGGGCTCTGTGATGGGATTTGTGAAACAAAGATGGGATTATAACGTCAATTATTGGACTTTGGACAGGTTTGATTTGTATTTAGGGTTTTTGATGTCCGCTTGCCTGCTCAAATGCGGTATGATTTGAGTCCATAAACATGTCTCTACGGTTCTGAGATAAAATCTACTTTAGTTGAACCGAAAATTCGTTATGGATTGCCGAGTAATAAAAATAGCTGCGTGTGCTTACTTGTATTGTAAAAATGATGAAATTTAAAACACCCAACTCTGACATCAGAATTCACTGGGTCGTTCGGAGAATCGATGTCTAATAAAGGAAAATAAGTTCATTCACGCATGCATGACAGTGACTTAGAACTGCATTTCTACATTTATACCAGTGGGTGTCGTAACATAAAAGGTGTCTAAGGAAAGATATATTTTCAACATAACATTTCCACAAAATAGCAAAATACGCATCCGGGGATAAACTAAATCTAGTGTTTCACAAACGAACGGAAGCTACAAATCCTCCATAAGTTCGCATCAAAAGAACTCCGCGCAGCGCTGGAGCGAATCAATTATCGTTTCGCCAGTCGTGACCCGCCAATCAGCTATCTCATTCACTCATCTGTATAGCGTAGTAGTGTGAAGAGCATATTAATAATATTATTAAAAATATTAATTCTTACGCAAATTACTTTCAAAAAATTTACGCGAAAATCGATTTAATGGCTGGTAAATTTCGGAAATGAAGATAATTTCATAATATTTCGATTGTAATGACGATGGGTCATTAAAATAAAAAATATCACAAGTGTAACATAAACCTTTATGTGTAACAACATATATCAGTTTAAAAAAAAAGGTAGGTACATTAGCAGGCAGAGAGTCCCACATTTAAATCTTTCTTACAGGATTACAAGAACGTAGTTACACTTCCAATTTCAAAAGTTAAAAGCAAAATTATAATGGCATCCTAACTGCCAGCACGCTCGGCCACCCAGACGATTGAGCCATTACACTGATAATTTCTTGCTCCTGCTCATTATAAATTGCACACGAAGATCGATGTTGTTTTCCACACGTCTCTAGAACACGTTCCAATTTTGAAATATAAAAAGCTAAAATAGTATCCGGCCACCCAGTGGAGCGATTGAGCCATTTCATCGATACTATCTGATCGGTCTTATTGTACGTGTTTTGAAACTACGCACCCGCTCATTATGAATTAGAAGCGCTCATCCGCTAAACGGCTCTTAGGCTGGCATGCGGCATGCGGGTTTGTAAAGACGCAACTGGGATCTACTTTTTTTGGGAGCTCGTGTGACTTGAAATTAGAATTATGGATGATTATGGAGTTTAAGAGATCGTTAAAGGTGTTACAAAATATGAGAATAAGTAGGTAGGTATAAGTGAAGTACCTACTGCGCTATAACTGTATGGAAATTTGTAGAGTAGACTGGTAGATATAATGCTATTTTACACTTTATGCATAAAACAAAATGTAGAAAAAAACAGCTATTTGATTCTCGAATTTAAACATTTTCACTCCAATTGTAAGATTGCATGCAACACTCGTTCCACATTTGACAGATCGTTCCAAATTCGAAAATTGTCTCGGTAAGTGTATTCCACCCGCATCTACGTTCGAAATTACCACTGGCTGGTTTGGATTGAGTAGTTTTCCGATTTAAAGACACGAGATCGTATTGATATGTGTGGGTTCTTCTTCCATATCTAGGGCTGGACCGTGCTATTCATTTACTTATGATCAATTATTGATCATTCTATGGTTCTCTATCATTCTATGGTTTTATATTGAAAGTAATAGCAATAACACAGGGAGCAAGGGCTAGGTCTCCCCATACTGATAGGGTGCATTCAGACCATAAAGCTACTCCTAAGCTTGGTGTTTCATAGTTGGTAAAGGATCGTGATTTTCTATGGTCGATTACCTAATATATTTTAAGGAAAAAATTCTCATTCTGTATTCGGTTTAGAGGGCTGTACCGTCGAGACAAGAGAGTAGAAAATTCACTAACGTAGGTTTTAAATAAAATTCCTTTATTTAGTAGCAAAATGGTTCATAGCTCCCGGAGCCGGTAGACTATCATTCGGGAGGTTCAGATCGCAGCCCTAAACCCCGCAATAAGTCATCCCTGCGAGGCAAGTGTCTGACGCCGTCCTTGTACCATCAGCAACACAAACTATAGGTACTTAAAGAGCGACTGCCCGCGACGCAAAGGTACCTGGTTCGATTCTCGGTGGGCCATTTACAAAGTCGACATTCATTTTCAGGGTTTGCTACAGTTCTGTGCTTCAGTGAACATGTTAAGCCATCGATCCCAGTCGCTGACCGTCAAATGGTAATAATGTAATCAAACATTATCTGGTGCTCGCACTAGTGTCCGAACCGAACCTGCGACCCTCGTGCTGAGAGCCCAAGCACACACTACTAGACTACTAAGGCACAATACCTACTTGTGTTGCTTTCGGTACCACCTTCGGTACAGTGTGCAACATACAACCGGTCTGACATGTGCTCGGGTGGTCGCGTCTCACTCGGGACCGATTGCCCACATTAACCTGATTATACCGCGAATGTACAGTCGAGCGCACGTTAATGTGCCTCTTTTTGTGCGAAAACGGATTATACATGGTGTTAGAAAAAGTACTAACTTCGGTGGATGACCCAGATCATGAAGCTGAACAACTTTTCCCAAGGAACATAGGTCGAAATATGAAAAAAAAAATTGGATCTTACATACTTTGTTCAGTTTCATGGTCTGGGTCATCCCTTGAAAGGAAGTTAGTACTTCTCTTAACACCCTGTATATCCTGTACTGTTTAATGAAACGTAGATGTAGGGTAGGTTTGGATGAGGTTGAGTGTATGGTTTTAAGGTGTCGGTTAAATTGGTAAATTAGGTAGGTTGCAAACGGTACCTAAAAAGTTTTACAAAAAATTCAAGTGTTATTTTTTCCATCATACACAAAACTTATAAGGAAAGTAACTCAAGAAAACCGTAAGTAAGTTCGCCAAAAACTAATCTACTTTGATGCTTTGGCTCTAACTGACACATTTGTTGATCACACAGGGTGTTAAACATTTTATTAGAAGTTCGACTCATATTCTGCATGATTTAAGGCTAATACGTCTATAATATTTTTAGGTACGACTATTTCAGTGACCAAAACAATTACGTTCACTCAAATAAAAAAATCAACTACAAACAATTTTTAATATATGTACCTACTTATTGGTATATAGGAGTATTGGTATTAGCAAGTGAAGTTCAATCTAGCAAGTAACTGAGGCATTCCGGTAGAGGCTTGTTTAATTAACTGACTATTAATACTTCTGGTTACGCGTCTAGGGCTATTCCCATTACCTAAATTGATGATCTTAGTTAACCATTTATTGCACACAATAACAGATACAGGACAAATACAAGAAGAAAATGAACACAACATGCACTGCTTATTTCTAGAAAAAAAATTCTTACAGCAGACCTATGAGGAACGAGAACTGTAGTCAATGATACGCGGATATAACGTGCACAATTTCTAATAAAAAATTAAAATAATAGAGAACAGATAGACATACTAAAGTAGAGATTGAGCCTAATAAAATGTGTATAAAAGTTCAGTGACCCTTGTCTACTGTTTTGTGATACGATAACACGCATGACAATTCATTTTAAACTACAGCTTCTATGAAAAACTATTACGGGTATATATGAACTATTGTCCAGATGAATTTGGCTCAAACCTTAGTGACTGGTACACTTATCTTTCTTATAGTGTGGGGCGCCGAGTTAACGAATGACCAGCATGGAATCAGCAACTGAAGTTCAATCTAGCAAGAAACTCCACTATTCCAATGGAGGCTTGTTTAATTAACTGACTATTAATACTTCTGGTTACGCGTTTAAGGCTATTCCCATCATCTACATTGATCTAGATGATCTAGTATTAAAGGTATGGAAACGTACCTACTAGAGATTGAGCCAAACAATATCTGCATGAAAGTTCAGTGACCCTTGTCTACTGCTATATGATGAACGCACTTCCATATCATGATTAGCGGCAGCTTGTATGCCAAGACAAGACAAACAGTAAGGAAAGAGTTAGTCAATGCACTTTTATCCAATTTTAATATCTTAAACCTTAGTGACTGGTTCTATTATCATAGTCGTATGGGACGCTGAATTGTCAACTGAACTGACCATCTGGGAATTTGCAAATAGAATTCAATTTAACGTCACTCCGCCAGTCCAGTGAGCTTGTTTCATTAACTGGCTATTAATACTATTTTATTACTTCTTATTACGAACTTCACATCGTCTACATTATGAATAATTGTCAGATAATTTCGTAAGGTGTAATTTTGATCAGAATATAAATTCTGCAAAAAAATGCAGTAATGGGAGCAACCCGAAAGCCATAAAGTGCAGTGGGCCGATTAGTCCACCGGGATTAGAACAACAATGCACTATTTATAGCCTATACCAGTTACAGACGCTTATAATGCGAATATAGCTTTTATAACGTTACTCAAGCAAACATAAGCTGCTTGAAATCTAGTATTTGCAATCAAAAGGAAATATTTCCCATAAACCATAATTTAAATAACAAGATACACCAAGAAACATGTTATTTACATGGTTTACAAACACTAACTAAACTATTAATACTGACTGAATCTAACCTAAAATTAAGTACCTATATATAACTAGTCATAAAATGTGTACGAAACTATCCTGTACTAACTTATGTAGGTACCGACTACATAAAATACGTATCTATCTAGGTATGTAACTACGAACACAAATTGATAATTTTGATTTGATTTATGATTTGGGTGAAATATAGGTAATTTTTGTATTGTTTTTGTTTCTCTGTGTGTCGTGTATTACAAGTTTTAGGCGACAGGCTGACAACCTTTAACTATACCATATCTCTTTTCTTTTCGTGTGGGACACCGAGTCGTCCAACGACCCGATGGCCCTCAATATTTTGCCAGACGTGGCGATAGCTCTACTTCTCTCAAGGGATAAAGGTAATGCTAAAAAATTAATAGGCAATTGAGAAATACAGTTCCCAAAGCTCATTAGCACAAAACATTGCACCAACCAAACTACTGTCAAATATTTAAATTGTCGCGGCTTCCTCGTCTCAAATTGATTGCGGTCACAATTTCTATTACTCTGTGGCACATTATAAAATGCAATCCGAGACTCTACATTTCACAACGGCATTCACAAAATACTTTCATCTCTTTCGCTCGTGCGTAACTTGAGTAGTGTCGTCTCTTTCTGACGAACTGAAATGACACTTTCCAGGTGTCGCAAGGATGCGAAAGGATTTTGCAACGACGCAGGCACGGTTTGTTGAAAGTGGATTTGTAGAGGTTAATTTTATCAAATTAAATGAAGTTAGAAAGTCTAACCTAGAGTCACTCATGCAAGGGTATCAGGATATGCTGGTTCTCCAAATATTTTTTAAGAAAATATTACGTTGATCTCTTAAATGTGTGAATCGAGGTTGTAGTTACCCGTAGAAACTTATCACTTATCAGTGAAACAGCAAGAAATATAATTTAAAAAAGAGATTTTCAATAATCAAAGCAAAGAAACCGTATTGCATTTAACAACTTACTTCAACATGAAGTTAATTAAATCTAGAACTCTCCATAATTGGAAACGCTAGAATAGAAACTAATAATAATTGTTTACATTTACTGTGCAGTTCTATTGGTTAGTCTGCCGTTGCAAATACGCATGTAAATTTTCATTATAGGAAATGTATTACCTATTCACATATTACCAAAGAATGCTAACTATAGCCACTCTCTACTATACCTGTTATTACAAAATGTATGTAATTTATTTATTTAATGTAATATTTAGCCATGAGTTCTTGGCTTAAATTGAATCTTATTTTATATTTCCACCAAGCAAAATATTTACAATTAGGTAGGAAACTTCAGAAAATGTATACTTTTAATCGATGGAGCAATAATTTTTTTTTCGTTGGTAATTTGGTAAACAAAGTAAAATTCAGTGAACAGTGACAGTGAAGCTCACCCTACGCTTTCCGCACTATCATTGTCCGCCATTGTTCTAAATTCAAACCAGCCAATCGGGGAGGAGCGCGGCGACCGTAAACCCCGTGACACACTGGTCGTTTGTAAACATAATTCAATTAAGCAGATTGCAGTGTAGCTGAGGCTTATCGAGTGTTGCCGTGTGAGACTAATCGAGGCTAATAGATTGCTTTATCTTGCAAAGCTGTGGGCACAACGAGGCAAAATACAAGGGATACTTTCCTAAAATAAAAATAAAAAACCGTATTAATGTAAGTCTTACGGCATGAGAACAATCCACAAAAACGGTCCAACTTGTGGTACCTAACGGTCCTTTAAGTCTCAACAACTCAATGATTATTAGGTAGGTAGGTACCTAGTAGGCTAAGGTAAGTTTCCTACCAGCTAAAAATTTAATTTTGATTGTTGGTAGATCAATGTTTTTAGTGGTTAAATATTGATATTTACAGTTTTCTTTGCAAATATAGCTATTGTTCGTTATTTTTAGTTTAACAAAAGTTTTAATGAAGTTCATAATTATTGCAAGTTCTATAAAGTTGTGTTCCCCACATTTACAAAATAAGTTGAGGTCTTAAATGTTCTGTATAATTTTTACAAAACACTTTACTTACATTTGAATTATAGGGGCTATTAATAAACCGAAGAAATTACTGTCGTGACCGGGACCCAGACTTTTATAAACCGCACTCGATTCATATGCAAGACAATCGATGTTTCTGCGAATCGAATCGGTCAATATAGGTTTAAAGATGCTTTATTCTCATTAAAGACATAGTCACTTACATGAGAACAGAAATAATATAAAAATTACAGTCATTCGCACTGCACAGTAAAAAAAAAATAATAATAATAAAAGTAAGTAGCACTTGTATACGTAAGTAGTACGTGTTTTTACAACATGTTTCTAAGACGCTTTCTCTCAACAACAGAAGGGTATAATATATCTAATCTACTTTGTTAAAATAATGTGTTTTGCTAATTCACTTTTAAATTTATTAAAAGAATCAATGGATTTTATTTCTGAGGGTAGGTTATTAAAAGTCTGTGCACCGCCGTAAGTAAACATGCGCTTACCATAGTTGGTTCGGATCTTCGGTAGAACAATGAAACTGGCTCGTCTCATGCTGCGTTTAGACGTGTTTTTTGCTTGGGTAAGTGTGATTGAAGATTTGATAGATTTGTTCATTATTTTTCTTATGAGGATGCATGTGTGGTAGGCGTGAAGTTGAGTTATGTTCATGAGTTTAGCTTCTTTATATACTGTAGTAGTTGGTGTTAAGTAGGGATAGTGGAAAAGCATTTTTATCAGTCTATTTTGAATTACTTGTAATTCAGAAAGTTTGGTTTTGCTAGCCGTGCCCCATATCTCTATTAGATAAATGAGATGTGACTTGACCAATGAATTATAAATAGTCATACTGACTTTTCTTGGAAAGCAACGTACTACACCGCGTAAAGAACCAATTAGAGAGCATAGCTTGCTTTTGATGTAATCAATTTGTGCAGTCCATGACAGTCTACTGTCTAATCGCAATCCCAAATACTTTTCAGTCTGCTTTTCTTCTATTGGTGTTCCGTTGATTGTTATTGGTGTGTATGGGGGTATAGGTTTGTTTTTGGCTTTAAATATAACGTACGAGGTTTTTGCTACATTGATAGTTAACAGGTTTGATTTTAACCAGTTGGAAAGAATGTGTAAATCTTTTTGCGCTGCTGTTACATTTTCATTTATGGAGGTTCCGAAATAGAATAAACAGGTATCGTCAGCATATAAAGTTAGGTGACCATGCAACCCCAATTCAGTAATACTGTTTATGTAAATCAAAAAAAGCAAAGGTCCCAATATCGACCCCTGAGGGACACCGAAAGATATGGGCAGAGGGTTGCTGGTATGACTATCGATCTTGACTACTTGCTGCCTATTCTCAAGGTATGATTGAAACATGCGCAGTGCACTTCCGCTGATTCCGGCCATTTCCAACTTGTATAGCAAAAGGCTGTGGCTTACTGTATCGAACGCTTTTTTGAGATCGATAAATATACCTAGCACAACTTTTTTGTTATCAATATTTTGTTTAATTTTAGTGATTAAGTCTACTGTTGCTGCTAAGGTATTGCTTTTGGGCCTAAAGCCAAACTGACGTTCAGATAAGAAGCCACTTGCGTTTAGGTGAGACTCAAGTCGAGTGTACATGATTTTTTCAATAACCTTTGCTAAAATTGGGAGAACCGATATTGGTCTGTAGTTACCGGGGTCTGTTTTGGCACCAGATTTGTAGATTGGGCTTACTTTGGCTAGCTTGAGAGAGTCTGGGAAGCGTCCTTCTACCAAAAGTTTGTTTATGCACTTTGTTAGATTAGGTGCTATTAGAGATTTTAGACACTTAATAGCTTTGGTGCTTATACCGTCAAGGCCAGTGCTTGAATTAGAGTCTAGGCTTTCTATGATTTTTGATACTTCCTCAACGGTAGTAGGCGGAAGTTCTGAAAGTGAAGGGTTTTTGTTTGTACCGGGGTGATTCTGAAAGTTGTGGTGAATATTGTGGAAGCTTTGCGGTATTTCGTTGGCTAATTGTGCTCCAATGGTGGAGAAGTATTGGTTTAGCGCATTGCAAATATCGGTAGGGTTCTTAATGGTTTTGGACCCGATTATGAGTTTTGGCGGTGCATGACTAGTTTTTAATCTGTTGTTAGAGAGATAGCCTATCAGATTCCACATTTTTTTAGGGTTACGATTACAGTTTATAAATTGACCATAGTAATAAGAATCTTTAGTCCACTTGATCATTTTGGCTGTAGCGTCTCTTTTCTGTTTGAACTCATTTTCAAGGTCTTCATTGTTTGGTTCCATTTGTAGTCTAGCCCACAGTAGATTTTTCTGGTTAATACTGTCAATTACATCCTTACAAATCCAATCTTCCTGGGGTAAATTCAATATTTTTGTCTTAGTTATTTTACTATTTTCGATTTGTTTCTTTATTGATTCCTCTAGTTCTTCAAAATTGTCAATGCTAAGATTTTGATTCTGTTCGGCTGTATGGTATAGTTTTTCGTAATTCAGTGATTGATAAGTAGAGCGTTGTTTCTGTGGAGCTTTTTGTTTTTTTAACGTAAGGTAAATTTGTCTGTGATCTGATAGTGGAGACTCGACTAAGGCCAGATGGTATTTATCGTCCTTTAAACTGGTGCTGACGTGGTCAAGGATTGACTTTTTCGTGGGGTCTCTTCTTGTGTAGTATCGCTTGCCAATTTTGTTCAGTAACTGATACCCTGCTGCATTTAGAAGGCTCACATAAGTTTGATTTCTGCTGTGTTTTTCTAAAAGGTTAACGTTAAAGTCTCCAAACACTAAGGCTCTTCTTCGCTGTTGTAGTTGAGACTCCAGAGTATTTGTAAATTCTTCAAAATCTGTGTTTCCGGGGTAGTATATTAGACCAATGTCAATTGAATATTTTTCTAGTTTAAGCCAAAGGTAGTTGTTTCCTCCAGAGTAGATAGACTCCGATAGGGTATGTTTAACGTCATTATGAACAAAAGCTGAAACTCCTCCCCCTGTCTTGTCTGTTCGAAGGCTGTAATGGTGTGTGTAGTTAGGAATCTGAAAGAACTGTGCTTGTTCCTCTGACTTTATCCAGGTTTCAGTAATTAATATTACATGAGTCGTAGCAGGGATTAAATTGACTATACATCTAAACTCGTCAAATTTATTGCAAAGACTTCTCGCATTTAGGTATAAGATATTTATCCGTGATTTTGTAATTTGTAGGTCAGTGTGGCTTTTAGCAATCTGGTAAGTTGTTACATCATCGGTTGTAGAGCTGGTTGGTAAGACTAGTTTTTTGGAGTAGTGTCCACAATTTTTGGTATGCCTCTCTCATATTTTATAGAAAGATTAATTTCTCCATTCTTTTGACGCAGGGCTAGTTCCTCTTGTAGGTTTTTAAGCCGTCTTTGTTGTGATGGAGTTTCATCCGAATAAATCTTGAGACCTTGCGGTAGTTTATTTTTATTACGTAATAGTACTTTAGGGGTCTCAGCATCCTCGAAGCAAATTTTTATTCTTCGGGTCTTTGTTGGGCTATACTTCCCGATGCGAAATACTTTTAATGGATGGGGTATATCTTTGAAAGTGTCCGCAATGATTTTAAGCACTTCAGCTTTATCCTTCGATTGCTGTTCCTCCACGTTGGATGAGGTTTGTTCCGGAACACCCGCGATTATGATATTTTTACTTCTTTTGTTGCGTTCTTGAAGCTCAAGTATTATGTCATCGTTTGTTGTCATCGGAATTGATGTAAGGTTGTCTTGGATAACTTTAAGCTTTTTTTCCCCATTAGTGACCTTAGTTTCAAGTTGAGATATATCATTCTTCATTTGGTTTTGCTCATTAGAGAGGGTGGACACCGATAGATTGGTTTTAGTTATTTGTGATTTAACTTCAACCATGTCGGCACGTATTGTATTCATTGATTGTTCATGGGATATCTTTAAATTGGTGATATCGTCTTTGAGTTCAGTGATACTATCCGCCATCTCTTTCATAGATTGCTCGTTTTTATTAATGAAGGTTTCTAGTAAATCTCCGATCCGAGATATATCTCCTCGCATATTTTGGATATCTTCACTACATGAGCAGTTTTGTTCATATTTTCTTTTATTTCTAAAAGTGAGATTTTGATACTCGGCCGGATCAAATTTTGCCAAATCAGGTTGAGATGAGGTTTTGGTAGGCGAGCGTACAATATTCATTGTTGATCACAAATAAAGTTGGTCAAGTAGATGCAGTAGTCTAAACGAGCCTTACTTGTCTTTTGTTGAAATGTGACGATCGGATTGAGATGGAGAATCCTTTTAAACTTGTTCTGGACACGGTCTTCTCTTTCTTGCGTAGAGGCGCGTGCGCCCTCTGGTGGCACTTTATGAAGATAACTTCCGTGGTTGTTAGAGTTGTATGACTTAAGTGCACGAAAACTGTTTTTAGGATAATGAATTCTAACGTTGTACTAATAGTTGATAGTTTTGAAGTAAGCAATGTTTTATATTAATGATTTAACGAAAAACACGACTGCTCTGTACGCGTGACGAACGACGATCCCCCAATCCCAATATCGATATTATGTTCGATTCTTTTGTCTCATTGAAAGGGAATATACAACCTGCTTTTATCGAGAACTTTTAATATTGAAACAATCAAATTGTTTGATACATCTGTTCGATGTTTAAATAAAAGGCTACAGTCGTGATGGTGTTGAAATGTTATGAAAAAATGTAGTAATTATGTGAAAGTAAGTCTTTTATTGTATTTTGATCAGCCTCGAGGTCCAGTGTTCATAAAAAAATTGTGAGTGTACTTACAATTATTTTGTGGTTGCACGATCGCATCGCAGTGAACAATTTTCTGCCCAAAAATTCTTCTTTGTATAAACATTTTTATAAAAAACATGAAAGTTTAAATTTTGGTTAATTTAACATATTAAAAGCCTTGATAATTTCGCTGATACAATGTATGTTTTGAGTGGGAGTGACCATATGCTCCATTTTATTGGAATCTTTGGTCAAAATTTCCATTGCTTCATTTCATTATATTCCTGTGTAGAAAAAAGAAGTTGAAAGAAAATAGCGCTCCCTCTCTTTGTGTGGGACACCGAGTCGTCCAACGACCCAATGAACCCTAGTGTCACGCAAATAGAAGCCACCAATATTTATAAAATTTGAATCAGAATCTTCGAGAACTCAGTAGTAGATACGTCGAAAGCTATGGTTGAACCCTGCTCACATTAAACTTTGGTGTTTACTATTTTCTTGACTTTATTCTTCGCGTCGACGTGCAACAAACTTATAATATTCGACTCGTTTCATACATTTTAATCATTAAAGGCAAGGAGTTCTTTGGAATAAAGCTTTGCCTTAAGCCAAGACAGGTGTTGAAAGCAGGACTATGGCCAGAGTATGGACGGAGTTGTTCAGTGGCTTACTTGACTACACGTCCATCAATTATAAACCGCATAATAGAGAAGCAGCGTCCGTCGAGAAATGAAACGCTCCAAGTAAAATTAATACTTAAAAAAATAATAATTTAGTTTTAGTCAATATTCTATCACAGTCACAATCACAAAACTAGATTCTTGAGATTATAGGTCCAACTATTTTTAGAAATAATATTATTAATTCTGTGTATTTAGTAGTTAAAAGTACGTATATAAACCGTTCATAACCATATTGGTTTGATTCGAAGTCACAAGTCGTGCATTAGATTTAAACACCAAAGATAAAGATTTTATGCTCCACGCAAATGTCATTTTTGATCTGTGATTTGATTCATATTTCATTTACTCTTTTTTTTACTGTAATCTGAACCAAAACAGAAAAAAAGTATCAAACTACAACTTTTGCATATTAATATACCCCCTATAAAGGTTAAGCCCCTTGCACACCTGCCCAAAACCAAATTCCAATTTCTATTTCCACTAACCCCCAGATATTTATTTAGATAAGCTAATTGATCTATTTCGGTACATTATATCGATCTATTGATTTTTTAGGCCTGCGCTTTGACCAATTATATGTTTTTAAGATTAAGTTTTTTTTTTAAGTTTTTTAAGGGTCTGTTTTGGAGTCAGGTGTGGGGACCTCAGTAATTGGTTGATTTAACTAAAGGTGCAACGGTTTTTGTGCATTGTCTCATGGGCTTTCGGGGCGTGGTTCGGTATTTATAATGGGCCTTTAAGTATGTAGAGATTATAGGTACCTAAGACTTTTTTGGAGACATACGTATATAAGGTAGGTGACGACCGATGTGTGCAACTGCATTTGAAGGTTTCGGGTTCGCTTCTCGGTTGGTCACTCACAACGTTGATACTTATCATTATCACTTTATGAATTTGTTCCCAGTCTGGTTTAGATATTGCGGGCTGAACCACCCGATTGTCCGTAAGAAAGATGGTTCCGTGTTTCAGATGGCAAGTTAAGCCGTAGGTCCCGGTTGTTGTCTATGATTACTTAGACGGCGGTTGTTACACAACTATGTCAAAAACTTGTAGAAGGAGCTTAAAAAATTCTGACAGTAGGGTTCATTGGGTCAGTGGACGACTCGGTGTCCCACTCGAAGAAAAGTGCCTTTTCTTGCAGTTAATCTATAAAACCAATTGAACTCTAGGTGAGTAGCTTCAGGGCTTGCTGGCTGATATTATATTACTGATGTACGTAAAATGGTGTACGTAAAATCATACAACTATGGCCCTGGTTTGCAAGTTGCAAACCTGTCCAAACCCTTAAAAATCGGGACATCTAGCAACGCTATTTACAACTAAGTATACATGGTCCCATACAAAGTTGCAAGATTTTCATTTATTGAAATGAAACGAAAAACACTCTGTCTTTGATTGACACTTCCTACTTAATTTCCCACATTTCAAATGATTTATTCCAATGGGTGGGCTTAATAAACTAAAGAGGGCATGGTTATGGGAGATAGATAAGTACCCAATACATATGGAATATTCCCATTATAATTATTAATAGAACTGTAGAGTGAAACAGCAGTATAAGTTATCATAGCTTTGTCTATTAAACCTGTCTGGATGAATTAAATCTGATCACAGTTGCAAAGAAAACATATATTGGTATCGATTTTTCGCAAAGAAATATAACCGATGTGACACCAGATTGCACATTTCAGTGGACATAATTTGTTTGCAATAATTATACAGGGTGAAAAAAAATTTGCTGCAAATATTTTAAGGGGTGAATCAGCCCATTAATCTAAACAACTTTCCCCAAGAAACATTGGTAGAAATTTGAAAAAAGAATGTTGGATCTCCCATACAGTTGACTCGCTTGACTGTGCTACATTGTGTATGGGAGGTCCAATAACTTCTTTCATGTTTCGACCTATGTGACTTGGAAAAAATTGATATTTTATGTACTGATTCACCCCATAAAATATTTACAGCTAATATTTTTACACTTTATAGTTGCACATATCGCATACCTACTTTAAAGTAGTCTGTGTACTTAAGTAAGCAAACCAAAAATTTTGTAAAAAGGTGCATTACGGGTTAATCAAAAAATTCATACGCAATGAATTGTATAAATCAATATTCTTTTAACTGTGAAATTAGTTAATAACTCTACATTATAATTTAAATTATAACATCCTATTATGCTAAAATGGAACTCATGCTTGCTACAAAAACCGTCAAACTAATTTTCTTTTCAAACAAATTTACTAATATGCCCATAAAACCACACCTGCTCTTCTGTCTTTGTCTCTCCTTAGCGGATAGACAGAGAAGCGTTGCAGTTTTTTTTTCATAATTTCTATTGTGTTAGGGTTAGCAGGTGGTTTTCGATTAATTTAATTATTAACTTGATGATCTGTGTTGTAGATTGGGTAAAAAATTGGTGCATACCTAGATACGTATCTGGGTCTCGATTTTTGTACTTTTCTGATTGTAAGTTTAGTTATTGTGTAGCCATTTATGCGCAAAAAAATAAATAACATTTATTAAATTTCTCTGGCTTAAAAATCTAGATAAAATCAATTATGATCTAGTCCTTATCTCTGATCAAAAGTTATAACAGAAATATCGCACCCTAATCAATCGAGCAGACAATACAATCAAAAGATCGCACCTTTGTCTAGCGCGCGGGCTTTACAATATTGAAGATTACAGAGTCGGCAGCAGGTCATTATTTAATAGCCCCACATTTGCCGGCACCCCGGGCCGAATTAAGGTGTTTTTGTAAATACGCGCGGCGCTTTGATCGTAAGGAGCGGATTAATGATATTTGTGACTAAGGTGGCGGGAATGTAGTGGGAAGAGATATGGGGATATCATTTGATGTAAGCCTGTTGTAGTAGAAATGTTTCAATGAATTTGTTACAGCGGATATTTTATATAGGGCACCGAATAGAGAACGTGTGTAATGTGTATAGAAAGAAAAACTGTACCCCTGAAGAATCTTTTTTAGCAATACTTAATACCTAAGTGCAGTGCATGCAAAGAGCAATTATTGTTATTTAAATGATCATCAATTATAGTTTCTTAATAACATTTTTTAAATATCGATCCATAATTATTATCAGTTTGAAGTAAATTGATGAAAAAAACGTCGACCTCTTTTTTTCAAACGTAGATGAGTGCAAAAACAGAACATCCGAACATAAGTACAAAAGTATCGGTGAATATAATTTCCCGCTCAAAGTCATTTCCTCACATAAATTGAATTTGGAACATGCACCCCATCGATTGCCTCCCAATAAAGCGCCCTATTCACAATCAATTAGTCAGCGATTCTGACCCGTTGGCATTATTCGTGTAAAAGCTCGAGCAGAAGCTGGCCGAAAAGAAAAAACTCGCCGCCTTTTTTCGTAAGGCCATTATTTTTTCGTTTCTATTTTTTTCGTAATAGAGGGTAATATAAACGTGCCAGGACTGACACCTTGGACCCCACAGGAGGCATAATTTGTGGGATAATAAAATATAATAATCCGAATGGAGTTGAAACGGAACGGGTGAATGCAAGTGTCGACGATGTAGAGATGTTCCTTTTTTGAAAATACGCATTTTGCGGTTTATAGTTTTCGTAACAAGTTATAAATGCGTTTTGATAACATTTTTATTAAAATACAGAGTGATACTTTTATGAAGTATCAAAATAAGAATAGGTCAAATTAGGTAAAGCTGTAGAATAATGCGACTTAGGTACTTATTTATTTTCAGTAAGGTTTTGTAATAGATAAAATATTTTTTTATATAAAAACAGATGGTTTTGCAGGCACCAGTAAAAGAAAATCCTGCTTTTATAATTTTGTTTGAAGAGATATGTTCAAACGATGTTTCGAGTAAGTTTTAGGTTTATTTGCGCCACATAATAATGCTAGTTTTTACATACGAAAGTGCTTCATTTATATACTAAATACAATTATTTCCTATATAAAAATGAGTTATACAATGATTAGGATAACATTTCAACTAGCAATCAGAAACGCCATATCTACATAATGTCACAATACTAAATTGGTTACCCATTACACAGAGCACCTATCTAGCTATTTATTTATAATGTAACTATTCACGATTATACCGATTGGATCTCCGTAATGACAATAATGTCATATTTATACACACATGGAGACTGACTTTCTGGTGAATATATTATACAGGGTGTCAGGAAAAGTGTCTACAGTGTTTTAAGGGTTAGTCTGCTCATGAAGCTGAATTAATTTTCTGATACAAAATAATATGGCGCAATAGTAATAAAAGGTTATATCGCAAAAAGCGTTATGTGTTATTAGATCGAGTAATTTAGACCCATTAGGGACAATATAAAATATATTTCGACCATTTTTACCTTCCTATCTATGATTAACGCTAGCGCGTGAATGAATCTATGATTACCTAGATACTTGAGAAAGTTGTTCAGTTTCATAATTCGGTTTACCCCTGGAAAGTAACGTAGATAGTATTTTTTCTAACACCCTGTATATTCACATGCGCGCGCACAAGAACTGTGTATTACCATATTAGTGTAACCTTGCAACCTTAATGATGTATATTATAATATTTTGTTCACGTGTATAAAGATTTAACTATAGCTATGATGTTTTTTTCATCATGAATTTTTATAACACAAGAAATTCTCATGATTTTCAATAAAAAGTATGACTAACTTGAAAGTACGTACTTAGTTAGTAGATATGTAAATATACGGTAGTTTATCAAACACCGGTGTTGCGTGGTGCAACAAAAACCCTTGATTCCCGGTATGAAAATGACACTCTAACCCATTATTATATCCGTGATACAGTTCGTATCATTTGTCTAATGCCCGCTATAATGTATGGATACTAATGCTCTACAGGGGGATGTTGAAAAAATATTATTTCCGCTCCTATATACAAGATGACTTCCTCAATCAAGCCTACGAGAATGACAAATGGCCAGTTCATTTAACATGTTAATCAACGCATATGGAACATGTTTTTTTCGAATTTAGAATTTGGAATGATATCTTCTTTTGTGCCAGCAACAATGCCGCTTTTTGCATTCGCACTTTTTTCTTGTTCCCTTTTGAAATGCGTGTAACATTGTTGTATGGGACCGAACCCCATTGATTTGTTATTTTATTGAGTGGGTAATGCTGGCTGTTGTGGGGCTAATGGTGTTAATTTAAAACGCATTTATGGTTAATTAAAAGGGGCCGTTAGATAAATTCTTCCCTATTTCTGTGGGGTTCAAACAGGCAGACACATGGAAATTAGGATAATTTTGATCTTTGGTAGAGGCAAATTATTAGAATATTTATTTATCTTACAGCACACAAGAAAATAAACATATTTATCTGATATTAAAAGAGCTGTTTAAAGATAGGTATACTTATTTTACTAAGGGTAAAATTCTTAATAGACAATAATTAGGAACCTATTAATTTCATTGGATGATTGGCAAATTGGTGTGAAACGCGCGCGCATCGTCATCGACCGCTTTTGACATTTCACCTATTCTAAGTTCCTCAGTGCCAATTATTGAAAGAAAAACCTTCGATGACATTTAAATAAAGTTGCTCACACAAACTAATGACAGCCCGCGGCGCCGCACATGTCTGTTCGGGAATCATTCAATTATGATCGACCGCTCTGTAATTTCAATTTTTTTCTCGTAACCGGCTATTTGGGCACACCCTGTGTTATCCGTGTTAGTATATCTCACTCGGTTTTTTCGATCACTGGCATTACCGATCGATTTCGGTCGTGTGGTTATTTATTATTGCAATGTGTTGGACATTATGCGTCTATTGGTAATGGCTCCGTTAGTTGTGGATGTGGTTTCGACATAGCTGTACCTATAAATGTATATAAACGACCACCTAAGGAGTGTATTTAAGGCTAATCATAAAACTAGCTCTAGCATTTCAACCTAAGGCCTTAAGGGATCAATCTATACTGGTTACTCTTAATAACTGTATAGAGAAGAACTATAATGCAAATCCCTTATTTGGTAACTAGGGACTGGCGGACATCTTATACCGAAAGGAGGTCACAGTGTCTGCTTATAAAACTGAACGATTTTCTCTATAGAATAATAATTATAATTTGTTTTTACATAATAAATATGTTATAAAGTTGGTTCCTTTTGTAATTTTATACTGTTGTATGGAATGTATGAACAGTATATGGGAGTTCTCATTTATTATTTTTGGCCTAAGTTATTAAATAGAAAGTTTAGTTTTATAATTATCGTAATCTCCTTTAAGGTCTTTTAAGTAACACCTTGTATATAATATAGTACTAGTATATGCTTAAGTATGTATAGTAACATGATTAAACTTATTAGCATGCGCATTCAGAAGGTTAATGAAGGATTAACCTGTCATACCCTTGGAGCCTGATGTTAATATGACAATTTATGCGTAAAGCGGACATAAAGACACGTACGTCATTGACGTAAGTAATGAAATGACAGATTAATTATATCTGCCTTATTGTAAGTAGGTATCTTATATCTTTAGGTATAAAAAGCTTGCATAGTGCAATGTGATCTCTCGTTAATTTGGACTTCCATTTTTTAAATAATGTATTTTAAATTTTGAAAAAAAAATTGCAATGGAAAGTTGTTCAGTTCCACAAGTATAGAACGTGACCAAAAATATTTGAACTGCATTTAAAATTACCTTGTGAGGTAGTACCGTCAGGTAGTATATTTAGTTATGTTTGTGATTTTGTATCTTATACAGGGTGACCGGTAAATTGATGCATTCCTTTCAAGGGATGAACCAGCTCATGAAACTGAACAACTTTCCCCATGGAACATAGGTCGAAAAATGAAAAAAAATTTGGCCCACCCATACAAAATTACCGACCGACTTAAGTCAATTTGTATGGGAGGACCAAAATGTTTTTTCATATTTCGACCTATGTTCTATGGGGAAAGTTGTTCAGTTTCATGAGCTGGTTCATCCCTTGAAAGGAATGCATCAATTTACCGGTCACCCTATATATCGTATATTTGAATATATGATACTCATACGAGGTGATGCCGTGTCTAAAATGTTTAAATAATAATAACTGTGTCCCACACGATAATAGAAGAGAATATAATAACTGTCAATAAATATATTAGGATCAAGTCAAAAGTAATCTAAGATAATTTTGAACGTCACATGTCTACATGATTATCTATGTATTTTACCTACATCATTACCTTTTGTTTAGATACCTACATAAAAATTCATGGACCCTCTAGGCTAGCAAAATTATACACCATTAAATATTTGGAAATCTACTCATCTTACATATCGAAATGTAAATTACAAAAACGGGTAGGTACGTACAGACTTATAAATTACATTCAAGTGTCTGTAATGTGTTAATTTCCTTCATATAAGCGGCAACATTACAAAGTAGGTAGGTAATACTTGTTTTTTGCTAAGTTTGTTACAGTACAGACAGACAGTCATCAAATTCATATTAACTACGTAAATATAAACACATACATGAACATAAATGCATTCGTATCAAAGAAACTCTTGTTGATTGCTAATGACGATCAAATGAGCAAGTAGGTGTTATATTCCACTGCGCTCAAAAACTTACTCTTAGACTCTACTTCATTAATATCTACATCTTTGATTCTATTCATTTACTCCAATTTTTATTACTCGTTTGGCTATTAATTTTGTTTGATTATATTTTATTTCTTATAAGTATTCTATTTTTCGGCGAAGACCACTGGCTGAATAAAAACTCCTCGGCGGTATAGCCATTGCCTTTCCCGTACGGAAAACAAATGAAAGTAGATTTGTAAGAACTGTCAAAGTGGTAGCGTCTTGGTGAAATGTATCGAGTCGAATATAGGAGGAAATCATAAAATAATGTGATAATAATACTGTAACAAATATGAAAAGACAATACAAGAAGATAGATGAACAATTCCGTCGTTTTCCTAACAAAATCCCCGCAAAATACGGCGAATCCTGACTGAACGCCTACATATTTATTTTGTAGTCAAATCAGGATAAGACAAGATATTTATTTATTTCATAGTTACCATCAGACTCACTATTACGAGCGTAGGTACCTGAACCTGGCTTTGCCGTGTGATGCCGGCTTAGAATAGCATCACCCCACATCCTTCCCGCGGGTGTCGTATGAGGCGACTAAGGGATTCGAGGGTGTTGGTGTAGGTATTACAATTTTTAGGCGACAGGCTGACAACCTGTCACTATAGTGATACACATGTTTTCATAAACAGTCTTGAAAAACAATCCTCAAAAGTCAGACGTGGCGATAGCGACCGTATTCTTACGGCCGTTAACGCTCTGCCTACCCCGCAAGGGTTAAAGGCGTGATATATGTGTGTGGTACCTGAACCTTCTCAGTCACAAACCCACATTTATCTATTTATGAAAATAAGGTAGGTATTTTTGACCATTTTTTAAACACCTTGTACAAAACAATTTTGCGTTACGCATTAAAAAAGTTTTTTTATATTCTATTCAAAACTACATTTTAGAACAAGCTGGAATAACTCATAAACTAGGTGTAGATGAGTATTTGTAATAATTGCTCATCTGTTTTTTATTTATTCTTTGATAATATTTTGAAATGTTAAGTGGTTTATAGTTGGCACTTGGAAGGTAATCTGATACAGGATATTGCAATGCTTTGCTAATGATATATCTACCTACCCCCTTAAATACTTAATTCACTGTTTTTTTTATTTTACTTGACAGTAATATAATATTAGGTATCGTCAAAGAATTGCAAAACGAATTTTTTATACGGAGAAGACAACAATGTTTTTCATTTAGTTACATATTCAATTGTAACATTCTCTCCTGTCAACCCTATTCTTATTTCTTTAGTAAATCAAGACATAGAGACAGAAACCGTTAAAACGGAGATTCTTCTTACCTAACCTTAACAGCCACAATAGTCCACTGCTGGACGTGGGTCTTCCCCTAGCCAGGCAACTCACCACGCTTGACAAGCGGGATAGCGACATTGCAAGCTGTTTAATTCACAGAAAACACTGCTGCCCATTCCCTGGATAATGTTCCTTTCTCTCGCTTTTCACGACACCCACGGGTAGAATAAGAGTGATACTTATTTGAATCCGGCATATTTTCAAACGTAAAATCTTGTAAAGTAGTGTTGTAAACCTTTAATATCTAGGTACAGTAACAGTTACCAGTGGAAGTATTTGTTACAGCAAAACTGCTGGCATAAGGATATTTGAGAGGTAATAGTAGGTCGTAGGACGACTCGGTGTCCCACACGAAAAGAAGAAGTAGGTATCATTATACCAAATTGTTGTAGATAAGTTTCTAACTGTATTTGGCTATCCCTAGGTTGGTACGATGACGTACCTAGGTAATAAAATAGGGTTAGGCAGGTATATGTACAGTTAAAAATATTAGTTTTGTATTTTATTTTACTGTTATTCTATCTATAGTAATAAACCAATTTTACGAAAATATTTATTAAAAAGTCGTGTAATAGATTTGTATAAGATATTTTTTTTTTAAATAGAAACTGTTAAGTTTTGCAGAGATATAAGAGGTACCTAGGTAAGTATTTGTGTTTTAAGAGTGCAATAAAAATAAGTAAGTATTCTAGTTCATTCCTACATAGGTAAGGTATTTTTATTTATTTTCAAACTTTTAGAAGTAGGTATGCCCGTTAATTGACCCTAACATGAAAAAAGTAAAAGACTATTATTGCCAAGTTACCAACTAATTATTAAAATTATTTAAGTATTTCATAATTGACATTTATAAAACACAGCCAATCTGAAAATAGAGTCATTGACATACCATTAAAAGACAAGGCATCAGTTTAGTGCCAAATTTAACTGTCACCAGCAACAGTGACAGCGGTAGCAGTGTGACAGTAACGCACAATTGACAACGAATGGGCGCCAATTAGTGAAATTAATCCGCACAAACAATACATCAGCCAGACAGACAGACAAACGCTAATTATATATAAATATCTTGACAGCCGGCCAAATGTGTGGTTGGCCTGTTATTAAGTACCAGGTGTTATTGTTACTAAGTATTTAGGTACTTGTTATTTGCAAGAGAGCGAGTGAGTTTTTGACTTAATAGACTTCTTATTTTAATTACCCTACATCGTGCCAATATATACTTTTTTAAATATAAGCGAAAATTCAAAAAGTTCAATTAGGTTACTTCTTTTGTTAGAATTAGTATTTGATTTAAAAATAAAGGTACCTACAATAAAATTCAATCAATCAACCGAAACAAAATCTATAAGCAATTAAACAAACGTAGTTAGAGATGGTTTTCCAAACAAGAAAGATAATAGTTTATTTCCGCTCGTCCGAAACAAAAGGGGCAATTAGAAAAGAATTAACGATCAATTAATTACGAATACCACCGACTGAACGCTCGCCCATTAACAGCCAAGTCCGCGCCAAGATACCTGTCTTATAGGATTTTTATTGGAGGACTTCCAGGCAAAACTTCAAGCAATAAAACTGAGTATAAACAGTGCGATGCAAGATACTAAAACGGTGGAATTACGTTAATCGAAGTTTGTTTTAGCTGTTACTGTGGCGCTTACACTAAACTTTATAGCCCACCGGAGGAGTTTCGAGAACAACAAAACAAACTCACCTCCACTCTCCGAGTTGTTCGCCTCGAAGGTCTTGCTGGTCATGTGGAAGAGTGCGTCTAGCGGCGTGTGAGGGGCCGTGGAGCCCGCCTGCGACGCGCGCCGCGGCTCCGAGCAGCAGTCTGACGCTGAAGACGACCGCTCAGATGCAGAGTCACAGCATTCCGCTGGTGCCATATCTCTAGGCCTCAACAGCCCCAACGCCGCCAACCTCCACCTCTCCCCGTCCAGCAACGCGGCACCAGCCAGACGCTGCAACCGCTGCAACCTCTCGAACCCTGACGCATCCCACGGCCTCACTATGCGCGGCGGCGTCCGCGGACTGTGCGATAAAATGTCCAAAATAGAGAAACTCTTCACTCCATCTCCTCGTCTCTCCTCTGCCGGCTCGGAAGCCATTTTCAACCGTTTCAGCGGGCGGAAGTAGTCGTGCGGCGACGGCGAGCGCGACGGGGCCGGCGACGGCCGACCCACGCTGATATCGTCCTCAGAACAACTGTGTCCGGACATAGACTCCTCCTCCATCATCGGTTCACACATCCATCACACAACAGTCACAGAAATTGTCGCAGTGTTCCGTCGCTTCACAAGACACCACGCTAACACGGGATACGGCTGACGGGTCGGCGCGCCTCGGACAACTGACGTAGCGTGTGACAGCCCTGGGCCGGGCGGCGAAGGAGGGCGTGGCTTGCAGATCGTGAGCCAATGGTGGAGCGGGAGCTTATTGCCGGCGGGTCTCGATTGGTGGGCGTGGGAGCGCGAGGCGCGTCTGGTTGTCACACTCAGCTCTCCAATAAAACTTTTTAATCCGGCCCTGGATTGGGGGGCAAGATTCGTGGTGTGATTAATTTAGTCGGGGCGAGGCGAGCGCGGGTCGGGGGCGGGGGGCGCCGTGCGGGGGGCTAGGTCGTTAATTGCCGGGATGAAGACGCAGTCTAACTGCTGCCTCCATTATTTAGCGTCGATAAGCCGACGTTTGTCACTGGAGAAATGGCCACTTTCCTTCATTTATAGTTCATCGGTTAAGTGCTGAAGTTTTTGCTAATAACTTTGCTGAAGCTAGAATTGTTTATTTATTATATTGCAGCGTAAAATGTATGTTATTAGAAATAGAAAGCTGAAGAAAATCGTTAAAGGGCCGTACCTTTAATCGTAAATATTTGTTTAATGTTGCTTTATAGTTAATAAAATGTAATGGGAAATTAACAGTTTTAATTGAAATAAATTGTTTTCTAATAGAGTTCATGGACCTGCCAAGTAGAAAATAGACGAGAGTCGTAGAACTTTATCGTAGAGACTATACTTTATAAAATTTTGCTTGATACGTGTAACGTTTGACAAATCCATACTAAAAAAGAAGTAAACAAAAGAAAATGGACCTTATGTCATAACATTTACCCGAAACTGACAGGCATCACAGGTATCAAGTTAAGTTTTATCAAGTACAAATTATTATTAGACAGGTAGACCTACCTACCTACATCGTTGGCCCAATAAACTATATCCTACCTACTCTGTGTCCTAATTGGGCAAAACTGCTTTTTATAACGTATTTTTGATGTTATTTCATAACTTTGTGTTTTACAAGATTATAACAATTATTTTCGAAACAAATTTTGACTGCCAATATAGGTACTTAACTTAGGTTCAATTATATGATTCAAAATAAACATAAATTAAACTGAGCAGGAGCTTGAGAGGTTAATAAACATTTACTTACACAACATTTTTGGATAAGATATCCAGAAAATTCTAATACAACTTAAAGCTATAGTTTATACAATATAGCTTGATGCCTGTGACGTGACGTTTGACAGATCCATAATAAGAGAGAAGTAAACAAAGGAAAATGGACCTTTTGACTTGACCTTTGCCTGAAACAACATAACGTAACATAACAAAATTATTTTCAAACTAACAGACGTCACAGATATCAAGCTAAATTTTATAAAGCAAAGCTAGTAATTTTGAGTCGTATAGGTTCTCAGTTCTCACCATGTGCAATACCCAGACAAAGAAAAAAAAATTCATGTCGTATCAGAGGCAAAATTGGAGGCTACTCTACCGACAAACGTTTGACTCTTCTGTTTGAAGAACTAATTAACAACCAGTTTCATGAAAAGTAAAAAAGTTATTGCATGATATACTAGGTAGGTAGTAAAATAGATATTATACTCGTTTATTGCAGTGACATGTATCTCATCCCTAGAGATTTTTGAAAATAGTCAAAAACTTATGTCGTGACTAGTGCCATAACAAAAAAAAAACTTATGTCGTGCACGTTCCTAATTCAAATTTCACCCTTCAGTATGCCCTTCAGTCACTCAATAGTTATCTGGCATAAGTGTAGTAGCTATAGCTAGGCCTTTTTTAATGTATAACTCCATGAAATTGCTAAGACTCTGCAATTTTTCAACACCTTGCCACTACCTCCACCATTTTTAGAGGCGTTGATATTTTTAATAACTAAGTGAGTACTGTACAAAAGTGTTCATAGGTTTTATGATCTGTACGTATTGTGGTAGTATCTACCTTGGTGGTCAGTAACAATGGCGTGCAAAATTACGGCTAGAGTAAAATTATTAGCTTTTCAATATTTAAGTAAAGCCTGGCTTCGATTCTGTTTGGATACTGTTATCCTTAGCAAATAGCTCAGCTACTGACATCACTTTGTTGTTATCAAACAGAAGAAAAGCGACAGTAAACTTCAGTTTAAACAGCACTTCTAAGTAATGCGTTCTAATTTTGAATTTGAATTATGTAAGACACGTAAATGAGCGAATGATTGAAGATACTAAAGATTTCCTGGCTTTTTCTCATATAAGTTTAAGAAAATGACAACAATATTCTAGAACTACATAAATGTCACGTCGGAATCTGAAGTATAGTGTCAAAGTAATTTCACTTGACTTAAATAGCTCTGTCATTGTCCGTCAAGTAGGTTTAGAAAATTATAGGTAGTAGTAATATCTTAGTCATGTCATTGGAAATTGTATATGGTTTCTTTGCTACTCATTGAGTCGCCATCATTTTAATCTTCGTCTTAAATTAACATGTAATGCGCATTTTGCCTCAAGTTATAAATTTTAGTCGCGATCATCACATAACCTAAACCTATTCACGGTAAGAGAAATTACCGAATTGGCACTAATCTATCTTTCTTTTTTTCTTCCTACCAATTTTTATTCTATCGGTTACCTATCTATCTATGGAAGATATGGTAGAATGAACATACTCGTAGTCTAGTCAGTAAGTTGTTAGGTACTAAAAGCCTACATACACCCCTATACTTAACTTCATAATGGCCATCGTCAGAAAAAAAAAACAAATTGGAACAAAGGCTCTATAATTTTAATTTTCGAACACCTTGCCTGCAGGAGCCCGCCATTTTGAATCGGTTGTTTACTTTGGACGTCACGCTTCGTGGCTGGGGGAGTAATCTAATTTCACATTGAATTCGGTCACAAAACACCACTGTATTTTTGAGTAAGTAGGTATGTAGGGAGATAATTATTTTCGGAATGGAAGTCTCTTGTTTGGTTTGTAACGTTGTTGCCTTTTAATTATCTGTTTTGTATTTTAACGGAAGGTGATTGTAGCAGTCGCAGGCAAATTTACATATTTGTAAACTTTGAAATGGGTTCTTAGTTTACTGCTAGACCCCTTCAATTTATCACTTTCTAATAGTATTTCAATACTTACTACAATTAGGCAAGTGTTATCACTACATAGTATAAAGCAAAGTGGCTTTTCGCGTCTGTCTGCATATATGCCTAAATCTTTAAAACTACTTAACGGATTTTGATGCAGGTTTTTTAGTAGATAGAGTGATTCAAGAGGAAGTTTTTTATTACTTGCCGTGAAATTATTCCTACGGGAAAATGAGTTGCAGCGGGCGCAGCCGCTGGGCAGGCCGCTAGAAGAAAATATTTTGTTCCTAACCCTTGTCTGTTATTATCTAAAAACCAATAAAGCAAACAAAAAATCAATTGTAACCAATTTCGTAGCCATAACGCACCGTGTTATTACCAGTTATTTGCCAGCCCGGACCGGAACCGGCGCCATATTGGATTTTCCCGCGCTCCCATTGGCCAATTGCACCGATTTCCGGTCAATTAACATACATTAATACTAATAACTTGTGTAATTTCGTAATATTTGTAATGGTATAGTATGATGTTATTCTGTTCTGTTATTCGTATTAGCTTTTAGATTATATTCGATACGTAAACAGGCAATTTGTATCATAATATGAGGTAGTTTCGGTAATTTCTGTGTTTTTTTCATGTAAATAATTTATGAAACGATATAGGTATTCCTGTAACAATGTTATTATATTTATGGATTAGGTATAGAAACGATAAATTCTCAAAGTATATCTAAGTATAGTAGGCATAATAAATGTGTTGGTACCTATACGACTTATTTTGGTTCCTATCATCGGTTTTCTCTATCTTTTAAGAATTTTCAGTTTCTCTTTTTAGTAATTGGGTACAAATTTTTTTTTATCCATGAAATAAATGCATAGATAAACTTCCAATTTTGTATTTTGTCCCTTTTGCCTTGGGGCAATATTCATTAGATAATCCTGAGTTTTCAGCATCGGATACTAAAGTTTCATTATTTCATGTTAGCTAGGAGCCTAGTTCTAGAAAACACTATGCAATCAAATTCTAGATAGCTCACAGGCAGCTACAATTATTTCGTAGAAAAACTGAAAAACTATTTTCAATATTCATATCCATTGGATAGGTAATGAAATATCTCTACTTTCCTGTACCTGACCTATTATGAATACATACACACATACACATATCACGTCTTTATACCCTGCGGGGTAGGCAGAGCGTTAACAGCCGTAAGAATACGGTCGCTATGGCCACGTCTGACATTTTTGAGGATTTTTTTCCAAGGTTGTTTCAGAAAACATGTGTATCACTACAGTGACAGGTTGTCAGCCTGTCGCCTAAAAATTGTAATACACTAATACTCGCGAGTCCCTGAGTCGCCTCTTACGACACCCACGGGAAGGATGTTGGGTGATTCTATTCTAAGCCGGCATCACATGGTATAGAAACGATAAATTCTCAAAATTATGAAAATACAAGTCTTCTTCTTCTTCTTTTCGTGTGGGACACCGAGTCGTCTAACGACCCGATGAACCCTAGTGTCAGAATTTTTCAACCGCCTTCTACAAGTAGCAGGCTTCTGACATGGTTGTGTAACGACCGCCGTCTAAGTTATCATAGACAGCAACCGGAACCTACGGCTTAACGTGCCATCCGAAACACGGAACCATCTTACTTACGGACGATCGGGTGGTTCAGCCCGCAATGTCCTAACCAGACTGGGAACAAATTCACAAAGTGATAAATAATATCAACTTTGTGAGTGACCCACCGAGAATCGAACCCGGAACCTTCTGCGTCAGAGGCAGTCGCACTACCACTGCGCCACATCGGTCGTAAAAATACAAGTAATAAGCATTTATTCAGGTTGTATTTACTTACTCGTAGTAGGTACGATAGGTTAATATATTGTCTTAGCCCCTATTTCCGTACAAAAGTCTAATTATAAAGGTTAATAATTATACAGGTAAATATAATTACCTATACCTAAGTAAATAAATAGCAGGTAGTCAGTTACAGTCCTGGTGTGTGTTTATGGCGGTCTAATTAGGTATGGTAGGGGCTTTTTAGGTTAATTAGGCTTTATTAAAGACAGGGACAATGTGGCGGCTACGCTTATAATTTTAGTAGGTATCGATGGCAAGGAATAAATTAATGTTATGCTTGGTAGGTAGATAAATATATCTACTTTCATACTTGGCGAAAGAGACAACGTTTGTTTCAGAATTTTGTATAATGTAAATAATAGGCACATAAATTCTTTTTCAGTTTAAAAAGGTTCGGTTGCACATTTTTATGATGTGTACCGCCACATAGATTTTTAATTCATCTCTGTGTCCAAACTCTTTAATAGTTTGATATATCCCATACTTACTAGCGCAAGAGCTATGTCCCTAGGTACATAAAAACGTACTCCAATTTATTTAATCGTATGGCATATACATACGTAAGTTGTAAATATTCCAAGAGTCATCTAGGCCCTCATGTAACTACCTAATCTCCCTATAATCTCACAAAGTTAGAAAATAAGATCGAAATATAAATTTCGGCTACCGTATGGCAAAACTAATAAAAAAGTACGTTTTTTCCTGAATTCGTATAACGCCAAACTTCCTCTTCCTGCATCCAAATAACAAACGATTAACTTTTTTATTACTATTTCACCTTCAAAATGACATCTCTATTCTAATCCTATAGTTAGAGGTGGCGAACTAGCTCCCGTGGAATTGACAACGGAAATGAAAGATAGCCCACTCCCACTGGTGGGCACATTAGGCCACGCGGTGGGTCATTAGGGGCTGGGCAGTAGATAGCACCCGGGGCACGGAATTGTGTGACTCTGGGTAATGATACTGTATTGGATGCCAGAGGGGAAATCCGCCTACTGATTAGATTGATCAACTGATTTATTCGAATTTAGTCAGGTTGGACAAATTGAAGTCATCTTTATTTTTTGAGAATAAAAAAATATACTTTCTAATTAAATAATCAAACAGAGCTATTTTACCAGACCAACACCTTTCCGTAGAAAGAAGCTATGTTAAAACGACATCCCCATTCTATGGCTAGCTAGTAAGGTAGTAAAGGCTGAATGAATCATTTGACAATACTTAATTTTCAGCATCGGATAGTTACACTAAAGTTTAATTTGTTTCAGGTTAGCTAGGAAAAGATACCTAGTTTTATAAAACACTATAGACAGATCACAGGTGCTTATAACTACGTTATTTAGTGGAAAACTAATTTCCACATTCATCCATTGGACTATCAAATATGTCCAGTTTCATGTTAGGAAATACACGTACTAGAAATACATATTTATTGTTTAAATTTTTTCAGCGACGTTGATGTTGTTAGTTTTCTGATTGGTCGAGTGAATCCACAACTTAATCCAGCAAGTTATGAATCAAACCCATTGTCCTTACCGCGAGTACACCCCACTCCTATCCATAATTCGGGTGCGGCCATTATGACACGTCTTAATTTGGTGGAGCATAAATTGTAACAACCAGGAGACGCGGGTGGCCTCGAGTCGAGCTGGTCGTCTGTGGTAATCTGAGGATTGAGGTGGCTTGGGTAACACGTGAAGCTGAGGGGCTGTTATTAAGGATATTAGGTCGTTAAAGCAATGGACGAGGGTAGGAGATTATCCTATTTTATTTTTCTGGTGATAGCACTATCTACAACTTGCGATCCGACCATTTTCCATTGGAGTCTGGTATAACACACTGCTTGCTCGATTGGTTTTCTGCTTTACACACACACCCACACATATCACGCCTTTTTTTCCTTGCGGGGTAGGCAGAGCGGTAACGGAAGTAACATTTTCAACCACGTTTTTAACCCCGGTGTACTACTCAATGTTATGTTTTCTCATTGACTTTTAGGCGAGGGTTTAGGCTTATGATTGGTATTGAAGCTTAACCACGGTTAGATCTCTTGCATGGTATTCACAATATCATTCACCTTAGTAACAAAAATGAGGATTTTGTTTTACATACTCTTTAATTCGTGCACCCACCCCTCTACACAAGTATTGAAATTGATACCAGAGGAACTTCAAATATTCATTAGAGACTTCCACGAAGTAAGCTGTCCTTTTCAAAAGGAAAACCTTCCAAAAATTTCCAGATTCATGGAATTCACAAAACCTACAAGTACCTAGACAAGTAACAGTTTGCACTATGATCAAGTTTGTTACAAAATATGTAGGTATGCATGCGTATACATAGTATACTAGTAAACATTCTATCTGCGTAAGTAGCGTCTAAGTAAGGGAACCAGTCTCTAAGTTACCGACTGCCCTGGGCTAGACTGACAGGCTGGTCGTTTGTGAACAACGCCATGGAAACCTGGAACCTGCGACTCTCATTACTAAACGGATTCCGAGACAATGTGGCAGTAGTTGGACATAATCGTGTGGAATCGATTTGATTACTCTGCTCGGTTACGAGGCTCTGCCCACCCCGCAAGGGATAAAGGCGAGATGTAGGATAGTTTGTAGTACTAATGCCTGTCTATAACTTGCATTTTTACCTAAGGCCTGCAACCGCAGAGACCCAACAATAATGACTACTTACTCTACTTAAAACCCTCAGAACTCAGAGCTTTATTTGTAATCATATGTACAAGGTAGGTATACCCTCTCCTTTCTACCTTCTCTCTTCATTTTTTCTACTCTCTGTCTCTCTTTTTTCTCCATTTCAGATCACTGAGCCAGAGAAGTGAGTTAGTTTGTACTCGAACACACTTGACGCAAGACGGAGTGCAAAAATATCCCAGCGCAGCAGCGGTCTGTCAGATCCATAATAGAAACGTCACTCCGCACACTAAGACCGCACTCGACGGATGACACTGCGATAGCACTGCGTCAACAGCGGTTGAGCGGTTTTAGTATGGGGGTTGGCATTTTTAGTATGGAGCTGACAGACCGCTGCGATATTTTTGCACTCCGTCTTGCGTCAAGTGTGTTCCATTCCACGCCTTACAGACTAGAGAAAAAAATAAAGCTTTCCTACCTACAATTTCATATGCCCGAATTCATAACCGGAAATTGAACTGTAGGGGTTGATTTTGGTTTCCATTTGGTGGTCGATTTTCAAACCTCTCTAATTTAGACGGTAGCTATTATGTCACATCTCTATTAGCAAACGCTATGTGTGGGCAACGTGTATTATTATTGTTAGTGTAGCGCCACACCTGTGGAGTTTCCGCCGCGGTGCGGTAGGCCTGGTATGATTACATAACGTATTGTGATGAGTGATTACGTTTGCACTTGATGAGTCGGATATTTTTTTAAGACAATGGTGGTTTTAGGTATTATCTAGACTCTTTAGTTTAAAACAGCCAAAACCATTGATTCCTACAGCGTGGGAACTGCCTTCAATGTTTCATGGGAGGAAGTGATGAGACCATATAGCAAATCACCAACATCTGACAAACATGTCCAAAGACAAAATACGGGCACTACATTCTGCGAATATTTTCCTTACTTCTCTACGTCACGTAGTATGCCGCTAGTGTGGCTTGACCCTTATTATAGTTATGTTATGATTACAAATATACGATGTAGGTATTATAATGTCAAGGTGGGAACAATTTCATAGGATGGAAGGTAAATTGACAGTTTTTTGTCGCTCTACTGACTATCATTGTAATGAGTTAGTTTAGGAAAAAACGTGTTGTGTATTACAAGTTTTTTACTCTGTGGTAGGTAGGTACTATCAGCAGTGGTAGGTAGGTACTATCAGTAGACTTTTCCTACACTTTTAAAAGTACAACGATTAGAAATAAATATGTAGTTATTAATAGTCTAGTCGCTGTATGCTGAATTTCTACACATTGGCGACTCTGAAAATTTTTCATACATCTTATCGCACCGAGCCGACTTTTTAAATACAGGAACATGAGATCGCACCAGGGATACTTTTGTTTATTTGTTTGGCAGTACCACTATAGTTTGTAAAATTTAACTTGATACCTGTGACGTTTGTGACCTTGGAAAAAATCCATAGCATTAAATTGAATTGCATTTGTGTGCATTAATAGGTTACATTGTTTCGTTTATTTTCAGTGATTCTTCAGGATAAATGTGATTGCTCATTCACAACCCATACAATCCATCAAAACATACGTAAACGGACAATCAAATCTGTTCTACATAGACAGTGGTAATGGTTGGTAATAGCTGAAGCAATCTGAGTTCCGCAATCAAATACAGGAGCCAAACACACGGTAATAACGCAATTCCGCGTAATTCGCCCTCTTTCGCGAACCTACTCCCTCTTTCGCGTAATACCCTCTTAGTTGCTACGCTACTGGATTTACGAAGCCTCGTAGCAACTATGATGAAATCGTTGAAAGTCTTGGTTTATAACGTTTGTGATTTTGAGAAATTCGGGTAGGACGGCGAGTCCGTGTTATTCCAAAAAGAGTGAGGCATGGGTTAAGGTTTAATTCGGTTGACAAAGTGAAATCGTATGGAAAAATAATGTATTTAAGCATCAATCAATCAATCAATCATTCGTAAACCAGCGTCTAACTTTTTGTTATCAAATCACAAAAATCTGCGTTGTGCAGCGATCCCTAACTTGCTGTTCTGAAATAATACATAAGATGGAAAATAACTCTAGGTAGCAGAAATTTATGAACATCAACTACGTAATATTGTTTATTCTGTAATGTAATCGTGAATCGATTTGCCTTTAAAAGTTATCGAAACGTGATTTGCGATTATTAAAAGCTAAACGGTAGCGTAACAAATCTCAAACTGTACATTATATTTGCAGACGTGCGGATGGAGAGGTATTTTATTCTTTCTTGCATAAACAGGAAAAATATAGATAGGGTATATGGATAGGGTAATAAGTATAATAGAAACAGGTCGTATAATATTTTCACACTATCGTCATACTAGCGTATATAATCTGTACGGTCTGTAAAGCCAAATCTGGTTCAATTCTCTCTAGGTTGACTAGGAAAGATTGCTGCAAGCGATAAAGCCATCTTGCTTACTTTTAGTTACAGTTTTCTGTATTGTTCTAATGAGTATGTTGGAAAAGTTGTGAGTAAGAAATGGTGTTTATCTATACTTTGGAAGCTTGAGGTTACTAGCTACTCAATTCAAAGCATCACCAAATCCCCTCTGTCAAACCATCCATCTATCCATTAAACTCGACGACATTCGTGTCATCAGAGTCGTAACATAACGAACGACATTCTTCCATTATGTCACCAAGCAAAATGTCACCTATAGTGAAATGTCTTCATTTAAATCTCATCGATCGCGCCGTATTCGGCAGCATTGATGTCATGTTGACAGGCGTGTGGCATGTCATGTTGACAAGCGGAGTCTGAAGTATCTACAACCACGTTCAAAAAAGGACTTCAAAAGTTATCGGCCTTTGATACAGATGCAATAGACGACACAGTTGGTACTTAATTTTATTCCAATCCCAAAAAATCATTTACGTTTTGTGACTGTTCGTTAATCTGAAATGTAACTATACACATACCATAGTAGGTAGATGATACTGAAAACTGAAGGGGAGCTGATGGTATGTAGGGTGTAAGTGTCTAGCCCTCCGAACATTGAACAAAAATAACACGTATCTAGGCGAACGTTGTTCAGTTTCCCATAGTTACCCTAACCCCCTAGAAGCATGTTTTTTTATACTTCAGCCTGGCTAACATGCGTGCCACGACATATTTTGTCGTTTCATACGCGCACAATGTCACTACAGAAGAATGCTTAACTTATTCGCAGTGAAGTTAGCCGCAAAAGATATATTGCGGTGACAAAATTTTATCGTGGCACGCATGTTAGCCATGCTGGAAACGTGTTTTGTTTTTACTAAAATAAATACCCATAATATTGAAGACAGTCTTTTTAATCGATTGATCTATATTTGGCACCAATTTGGCGTCACCCATCGAATGACAAGCTTGCCGAGGCGGTCATTGAAGTGACATAAAGTATGACATCGCCATATTACCCATGGGTGCAGTCGCGGTCGCAGCGTTGTATCTAATCACCGGCATTGTTGGCGCGCAGATGTTACAGCAGTAAGGTGACCATTATGCTTACCGCGACATATATTTTCTCTTCAGTTTTGTGTCATAATTCTTCACTTGTTTTGATAAACTCATACTATTTGACACGTCTGATGTCTACTTGCGCGCTTCTAGCTGGTGTTTGGAGTAAGTAGCATTTATCAGGTAAAATAGCAGATAAAATTATGTAGGTGTGCTTTATTTGAAGCATAAAAAATAAAAAGAGGTCTAAGTTGAAGTTTTCTAATAAGATATAAGATTTCATTATCCGATCACTTAGATATCAATAAATAGCTAGGTGTCGAACGAAACGTAACATAAGTTATACGATTCAATTATAAGAAAGTCGGTTTCGATGCACCCAAAACAAAATTATCATCTCCTTCAAACTCATGGCCACCCTTCTCATACAATGTAGTCCCATTTAATTAACTATGACCGACGTACTTGAGGCAGTTTAATGTCACCCTACTATACTATGGGAGTGATAGATAAATGATGATGTAACCACAAATGATATAATATGAATCACCCTGTATTATGTAACCTATTTGAAAATTTTACCATTTTTTAATGGCGACTCTACAGTGAGAATTTTTTGAGCTAATAGCAAATATACTTGGGTGTTGTAATTTTTTCATATTGTGGCATTTTATAACAGTACACTTGACAATAAAATAAAATTATATCTATGGGAAATCGCTACTGAGCTTTTACATCATTCGCACGACCGCCACCTACTTGGAACTAAACGTGCTTTGAAATATTTGTGCATGCATTATTTGAGCAGCATATGGTTTGTTACCTGCACTATGAAGGAATAGGGCATAAACCAAAGAATTTATAAACTTTTTTCCATTAATAAATTTTGTTTGGTTTTATAGGATGATCCCTTGAGCGGGTATTTATAAATACCTACTTAGAATTTGCGTTGAATTCTCGCATTTCAGAAGCACCTGTTAATTGGATTTAATTATTTAGGTAAGTAGGTTAGTATTTATATCTTCGACGATTCGTCATTGTTAAAATATTTAAACAGATGCTAATATTTATTTAAACAAAGTCAAGTACTCAGAGTTTTGAAGGCTACTCGCTAATTTTCACAATACAACTCGAAGGTGCTTGAAAAATATCGCGTATCATGTGCAAACCCCTTTATCGTTATGTCAACATCTTCTGAATAATGTTTTAAAGAATATTAATAATACGGACCACCTTTTAGCGCCTCCGTATTTAGGCAAGGGTCCGTATTTCTAAGACCAACTTAAACTTGCATTCTTAAACGTAGACCAACACCTTTAAGACCTTGACACAAGGGTCAAAGTTGCTTGGTCTTTGTATTCTTTTTAGTAAAATGGATGAGAAATTTTGGTTGTGGTCATCTGTCATCAATGGATGTCACATTTACGTCTCTTTTAGTTATACAAAAGGCTTTTGGACCCTTTTTTAATCAGCCGTATTCTTTGGCTTTTATATTGAAGTGATGATGTTGAAAAACTACTAAAGCTCATCCATTTATGTATTTCTTCAATTAAGTTTGGATACACTTGAATAAAACGGGTAATGTATTTGGAATCGTCTCTACCTCGATGATATGCTTTTGCAGATTTCATGCTTTTTTTGTTGGATAGGGTTTTGGAAGTCAATCAATAACGCTTTAGAATCGTTTTGTGGATTCTTCACGATGTGTGAATTATCGTTAAAATGGAATATAATCGATTAGAAAATATGGTTGGTTTTTTGGCTATAATGCACTTGGCAATATGGATCTCTACGCTTTTAAATTCATAAGCGGAAGGGATAGCTTATTGTAGATAGCTGAATTTTTTTGATTGATCGTTCTGTAGTATGTACCCATAGCCTAGTACTATTAACCTATTTATTCTGTGGTGTAGTGGTCTACGTTTTTATCACTTTGTTTGTACCATAATTTCCAAACGAATTTGTTTTGTAGAAGAGTGCAGACTGTATCGCCTGTTTGTTCGTACGAAAAATGTTTTTGTGCTTCGTGTTAAATGCTGTGTAGGTAGATTCGGGTACTGTCTTTGCCGTCGTTAGTTGGTTAGATACACAACCAGTCAGAGCCCTACAAATTTCTTAAGAAGAATTAAAATGTTGGTCTTTCATCGATTCGCTGTCCCACAAGGCCAATAGTTCTAAGAGTGGCTTAATTAGCATAGCTGGCAGGAACGCGCTGAAAGCCTACCGATTTACATACATTTGTTCGGTATACGTACTTGCCTGCGCATTTCATCTGGATGCCGCGATTAGCAGCGCCTCTGTCGCGTTCTCATTACCGCACCCTAATTGCGCTTGCGCAGCTCACCCCGCTCACCGCAGCCTCAAACGCGCCGCCGGCTTTCATCTCGCCGCGCGGGGGCGCGGTCACGGAGGCAGCGGGAGCGTTTTTTAAGATCTATAGGAATACTGAAAGAAGCTCACTAAATTCACTAGCAAAATAACCTCAAAATTGTGGCATTTGACAATGGGCATGAAACGCGGTATCGAAGTGTTCGTCTATTTCTTCTTTTTTTTAGCTTACAGATAGCTTACTTATGTCCTTTCCCATTGCTCCTAAAGATCACATAATTCAACCTACGTATGCCGGGACAGTATTGTTTAATTTTGTGACCTAGTGATCACCACTTATTTTAAACACTTTGTCTGTAGGAAGAGATTCCTTTATCTTGTGAAATCCTTTACTGATTTAATATCTCTTTTCGTTCCGGCGAACGAATTGCCTATAGGCAAAGATATCCGCTCTATAGGCTTCACGGTCTCTTACCAGCTTCCTCCTACACTATGAACTTAACCTTACAATAATGACGCTTATGAGAAGAATTTAAAACTGCCCGCATTTATTGAAATTTAATCCTTATTATCACCATCATATAAGCCGGCCACGTTCAAAAGTACCGAACCAGAGTGTGGGGTTAAGTCGGTGGACAGACGATATTGGTCAGTGGGAAGACCTGGAAGATACAGGCCCTTGACCGTCAAATGTGGAGATCGCTGGAGGAGACCTACACTCAGCATTGGGTGGCTATAGGTGGAAGAAGAAAAAGTCGGTGACACCACTATTGTTTTTATTCGTTTATTACCTAGGTACTGGATACTCGAGATGGACTATATTCGAATATTCGGAAAACCTTTTACTAAGTAGATCAATAATTTATTTACAGCAGTCTTCTATTTTGTGAGACACCAAGTCCCGATGAAACCGTTTGTCAAAGATTTTCAAGCACCTACCTACTACTTACTACTTTTGCTACACGGAGGACAGTAACCAGTGGAGAACGCGTCGGTGCGATTTTGTTCAAAACCAAGCTCACTGGTTTTTGCGGGGGGAGAGGTAATTATCGCTAGACGCAATTGGCTTTCGCAATGACCGCATATTTTGTAGAGATGGGAAAAATAAATATGTAAAATTATATCGATATTTTATATCACCGTTTACTCATATTATGTGATTGAAATTTATTGAAACATGTGCATGCTAATATTAATATAGCGATATATGTATATATTTGCCGTGTGATGCCGGCTTAGAATAGCATCACCCCACATCCTTCCCGCGGGTGTCGTAAGAGGCGACTAAGGGACTCGAGGGTATTGGTGTATTACAATTTTTAGGCGACAGGCTGACAACCCGTCACTATAGTGATACACATGTTTTCTGGAACAACCTTAGAAAACAATCCTCAAAAATGTCAGACGTGGCGATAGCGACCGTATTCTTACGGCCGTTAACGCTCTGCCTACCCCGCAAGGGATAAAGGCGTGATATATGTGTGTGTGTGTGTATGTATATAAAAAATTAATAAGTACCTACTTACATTGTAATTTTAGGGTATGTATTGAAATAATTGTATCGAATTGGAAACGACCTGTTACGATCATTTTGGATGGTAGGGCTGGTTGGCGAGACGATGCTGGTCAGCGGACAGACAGACGGACATGACAAGATGATATATTGACCTACCTATTGATATTTTGTTCTGATTTCATAATAAATAAAATAGTTACAAATTGACTCGAAAGTGTTGGTGTATTTTTAGGCGATAGGCTGACAACCTGTCACTATAGTGATACACATGTTTTCTGAAACAACCTTAGAAAACAAACATCAAAAATGTCATACGCGGCGATAGTGGCCGTATTCTTACCATTGGCCATTAACGCTCTGCCTACCCCGCAAGGGATAAAGGCGTGATATATGTATGTATGTATGTTACAAATTGATATTCGACTAGCGCAAGATCTTTTATTTGATTTTGATTTTCGTTCCGGGTGGCGCGGGGGGAATACGTCCGCGCCACTCCATATACCCCGAATGCATTCATTCATATAATATAGTACATTGTAGGTAAGTTGTTAAGTACGTACATTAACATAATTCTTTTATGACGATCCCAGAATTATCGATAAAATCATTCTATACTTCTGAGAACAGTGGTATAGCACTAATACGAAGAAAGAGCCAGCCTACGTATGGACACACCCGTGCGTTAGAAAGGGATAGCACTGAAAGACATCAACGGGAGCGCATCAGAAATTATAAATATGGAATTATTTTTCATTAAAATGAAATTTTGAAAGAATCAAGCATAAAAATGTTTACCTGTGAAATGTTATCCCGTCTTTTGCGGAACTTGATGTTGTACTACACTTTCCACACCATTTCACTGCCAGCAAGGCATTCTTGTTTACGTTTATATGATAAAAAACGAAGCGCGGAACGTCCGTTCTTTCGCACAGTCTCAACCCGACTAATCAAAATTTTGATGCGTCTGCTTAATATAGCAGACATCAAGTGAGTGCGGTCGCCCCCGCATGCGTTCTCCACTGGTTTTGCTACAACTCTGACATGGTTGTGTACCTAACGAATACCGTCACAGTTATCACCACCATAGACAGAAACCGACCGAAGGCTTATGAACGTTTCTAGAGTAACGAGGGTACTATGTCACACTCTGACTCACAACAGGGGATAATATTTACAGGGCAAAATAACTCATGAAACTAAACCACTTTCCATATGGAACATAAAATATTTTAAAAATACTGGATCTCCCATACAACCAATTCGGTCGGCTAGTACATATTGTATCAGCCAATAAAATGTTTACCCTTGTTGTGGGCCACACAAATTTGTGCAATAAAATATCTTTGTATAAATTTCAAATTTCAAATTTCAATCGTTTATTTCCAAGTAGATTCACAACGAATTCTTTCAGAAAGTCAAAAATTTACAATACACTACTGTCGCTAAAAATAAATTAGTCATTGTAAAAAAGAGAAAATTGTCAGACACAATTTTCTCTTTTTTATAACAATTTTATGTTCCTAGTAGAAACGCGGCACGAGTGGGATAAAAAAGGCACTGCCTCGGGGCCGGCCAGGCTGACCACACAGCATGTAACTTACTAGCATGTAGCTATTAAAGTAAATATTTCAAAAAATATATTTACATGTGTCATGTAAATCAGCCGGACCCCCTGAACAGGAAAACCACCCAAAAACCTGCTCAAAAGTGCTCCTATTCTCAATTAACAATTTGTACCAGAGGACCTAAGCTACCCTAGCTAAGATTTAAAATATATTAATAGCCCAAAAGACGGCTACGCTAAAATAAAATAAAAGTACTACAGTAGATAATTCTATCTGTTTCGTCTTAATTAAGTCTTCCTTTCCATTTATGTCAATTTTAAGTTCCATGCACGTCCCGATTTGGTATTAAAAATGACTGCATGTTTCTTGTGCTGCGCTGGAAAATCAGAGGACCATGCCTCTTTGTCATTAACGTAATCATCTAACTTATAATAGGCTTTATAACATAATGTTTTCTTAATAATAGATTTAAATTTACTCTCAGACAAACTTAATATATCTTCCGGTATTTTGTTATAGTATCGTATACTTAAACCTTCAAATGAAGTCCTAACTTTAGCTAGTCTATGCTTAGGTTGATCTAATTTATTTTTACTCCTTATATTACGATTATGTCTTTCATGATTTCTTGTGAAAGTATGAATATTCTTTCTTACATACATGATATTTTCATAAATATATTGACATGGCACAGTCATAATATTAATTTCCTTAAACAGTTCTTTTAGAGAATCACGACTGCCAAGTTTATAAATAGCTCTAATGGCCCTTTTCTGAAGAATAAATATTGTTTCAATATCAGCTGCGCGACCCCACAGCAAAATTCCATAGGACATAATGCTGTGAAAATAACTGAAGTAAACAAGTCGTGCAGTTGCAATATCTGTAATTTCTCTAATTTTACGTACTGCATAGGCAGCTGAGCTTAATCTTCCCGACAAAGATGTAATATGAGGGCCCCATTGAAGCTTTGAATCAAGCGTAATCCCTAAGAAAACTGTGCTGGCAGTAAATTCTAATTTTTCATTACTAAGCGTGACATAATTATTCAAAGAATGTACTACATTTGGCAAAGTGAATAATACACATTTAGTTTTTTTCGCATTTAGAACTAAGTTATTTGCAGTAAACCAACTATGAATTTGTCCAAGAGTGTGATTTACTTCGTCATAATTATGCGCTCGTCTATCAACCTTAAATATAAGGGATGTATCATCAGCAAATAATACAATTTTGGACAAATTCTCTACCATGTAAGGCAAATCGTTAATGTAAATTAAAAATAAAAATGGTCCTAATATAGAGCCTTGCGGCACACCAATTTTAACACGAGATCCCTGTGATTTGGTGCCGTTTACTTGGACCTTTTGCGTTCTATTATCTAAATACGAATTCAGAAATTTCAGAGCTACGTTTCGAATACCGTAATGTTCTAATTTTACCAATAAAGTTTCATGATCTACGCAATCAAATGCCTTAGAAAGATCACAAAAAACACCAATGGCGTCCTTTGATTCTTCCCAAGCATTAAATACATGTTTGACAAGAGCAACACCAGCATCTGTGGTACTACGTCCCTTTGTAAAACCGAATTGCTGGTTGTGTAACAAGTTGTTGCTATTAAAATGGGACAGCATTTGATTGAGTATGATCTTTTCAAAGACTTTGCTGAGTACGGGCAGAATAGATACAGGCCTATAGTTACTGGGATCTTGTTTGTCGCCAGCTTTAAACAGCGGAACTACCTTGCTATCTTTCATTAAATCAGGAAAGATGCCATGATCAATACATTCATTGAAGATATCTGACAAGTATGGTGCTAATATATCGATAATTGATTTACAGACTTTAACTGACATTCCCCATAAGTCTTCGGTGCTCTTAACTTTAATCTCGTTAAAAGCTTTTAAAATATACTGGGGAGTCACAGGACTAAATTTAAATTCTGAATTGCAAGCATCTACATTTTGTTTAAGAAAAGAAGATGAGATTGAAGGTGAAGAGTTTAATGACTCAGTTGTTTTAAGAGGTATATTTGTAAAGAATGTTTCGAATTCCTGTGCTACATCGGAATTTGCGCTAATCATTCCATGGTCGGTATTAAGTGAAAAGTTATTTTCGCGTGTCTTAGTTTTACCTGTTTCGCTATTAATAACTTTCCAGACAGCTTTTATTTTATTGTCTGAAGACTTTATCTTATTTGTAATAAAATTGGCTTTAGCAATTAGACAAGCTGTTTTAAAGATTTTAGAATATTTTTTTACCAGCTCATTAAAACTTTCATCAGTTGTCATGTTTCTAAGCTCATAAAGTTCAAAAAGCTTATCTCTGCTAATCCTAAGACCCTTGGTAGCCCAATCACTAAACTTAAATTTCGTACTAATTTCTTTTGTATCTATTTTAAAAATTAATTCAAATTCTTCGCTCACTAAATTAAAGAAGTCTTGGTATACACAATTTGGACTTTCAAAGTTATAATTATTGACTGCCAGTTTTCCCATTAAAACGTTTCGGTATTTTTCCAACCTACTACCAGTGATGCGCCTAGTTTCTATCTTAATTGTTTTAATATGATCTTTGAACGGGAATATTACGCATTGACCTCTGTGGTCTGATTGAAGAGAGTTTATAATACATTTCTCTACAGGCTTACAATCACTGAATACATTATCAATACATTTGGCAGAAGTAGGCGTCACACGAGTAGGTTCAAAAAATACATTAGACAAATTGAATGATTTGAAAAGTCCTAAAAATTTATCACTGAGTGCATTTTTTTCTAGAATGTCTACATTAAAGTCCCCAGAAACAATAACATGTTTATTTGTTTTTGTGACTAATTTTAGTACATCTTCTAGTACTTCTAGTAGTGTGGTAAAATTTTTAGCTATAGGTGGTCTGTATACGCATACTATAACATGACTTTCCAGCTCAACACAAGATAATTCAGTAGAGCTTTCAACCGACAATCCCACTACATCCTTACGTTCTTTAAATTTAATATTGTTTCTAATGAGTATTAAACAGCCTCCATGGATCGCGGATTTTCGGTTGAAAGAGCTGGCTATACAGTAATTTTCATAGTTTAACAAAATGTCATCTGTTTGGAAGTGCTCTGTAAGACAGACTACGTCATAATTATGCTTCTCTAAGAACAATTCAATTTCTAATACTTTGCTGGAAAAGCCCTGAATGTTTTGATGTAAAACTTGAAGTTGATATTGCTTTTCCTTTGTCTTAGGTTGAGTGCAAGAAGACCCCGGATTGCCTATACTATTTACATCAGTCAAAGAGGGGGTTTCCTTTGTCTTAAAATCTAGTTTAAATTATTATTATTACTACCCTTACTAACTAATATAGAAGAAGACACGTATATAATGAAGTGTCATTTCCCACAATTTTCCCACGACACTCCAGCTATGGCGCTCGCTCACATACATCGATCGCGCATCTAATTGTAGTACGGGATGCGCGCGCGCATCTATGGACCACACAGCGGTGATCGTGCCACCATTGTGTCATTGAATTGAGGTGTCTGTCTGGCCCAATGGCGTAGTGGGTACTATCCCTGTCTGTTACGCTGAGGGTCGTCGGTTCGATCCCAACAGAGCACCGTCAGTTGTCAAATAGGTACTTGTTTTAAGTGTGGGCGTTTTCTTTAAATTGTAGTACATACTTAATTGCTAAAAATGTATTTCAGTCTAGTGTTAATATTAATTAATTATACTTATACTTGCCCAGCAGACAAAATTATTGTATATACTACCTAATTACCTAAAACTAAAAGAGCGAGGTTGGCATCCGGTAAGAGAAGTTTCTCTCTTACCTTGAGAAGAGACAAAAGTTAACATTGCTAAATAAATTACACAAAAATGGGATTAAGACGACTGTAGTCGCCCACGCCTAATCTCATTCAACCTTTCAAAACAATACCCTTCAACCTCTAAGCAAGACCTCTGACCTTTCATCTATAAGTCAGGTGGATTCTAATCTGTGCCGATACAGAAATGATTGCTCTGTGGGCGTGGGGAGTTACCTCCCGACCACAGAGCATTGAAGTATGCGCGCAGACCACCCACTAACTATGCCATACGATAAACTTGATCATTGGGCTGGGATGTACTAGCTATTGAAGGTTGAACCACATGCTTGGAGGTCTGCGGGAAAGGTGGATGAAAGGCCAGACCAAGTAGATTTTGACTATTATTTCGGCATTTTTTACTCTCTAGGAATAAAAGCGTTGTCTCGTTTGAATGGAATTTGGACATAGTCAACATTGATAGTCAACGAAAGCCCCGAGTTACCCTGGGTGTTAGTCAATCGAATGGTCCTTAGATTGTAGAGGTATAATTCTAGCGTAGCTCATTGCTACGCTTGCTACGTCGTCGTAGCAGGTGACGTGTTAAATACATAGCGTAGATACATTATTTATTCACCATCAAAATACCTTACTCCCCCTACTTCTTTAATAACATTTAATAGAGACGTAAATGCTAACCAAAAACCAATGGATTGATTTTGAAACAATCTAATAGTTAAAAGCAAAATTGCTGGCATATTACTAAATGACTCAATGCTCAAACCACAACCAACTTATAAAAAACTTCGATTTTATATTTCAAATCCCCCTTTGGATTATAAACCAAAGAACAAATGCTGTTGGAAAAGCCTCGCTTTCCTTCTGTTAGTATGAATGCCAGTTTTTTAGACCAGCAAAATATGTCGTGGTGAAACCTTGATTCGAAAGGCAGGGAGGGTCAAGTTATGTTGGTGCTTGGCGTGTAATACCGAATGTTCACATTATGGTGGCCTATTACTACAATGATATTACGTACAATTTGGGATCGTATCAGTAATGATTCATTTAGAAAATAATGCTTTCTGGCTCTTATTTTGCTTTCGGGTGTTTCGGATAGGTACGCCCGAGCGATCTATTTTAAGCAAACATTAAAATACATCCAAACATTACAATCACGCCTCTTTCCTGGAGGGGTAAAATCACTACATAGTTTATAGCAAAGTCGCTTTCCGCTTCTGTCTATATTATTATTACTGATGTATGTATGCATAGATCTTTAAAACTACATCTCCTATCTAATGTTTAGAGGACCAAACATATTAGGGCAAAATACTAAAAAACCTTTGTCCAACAGTAGATATAAGATACGATCTCTATCTTTATACGTTGGGACGCAGAGTCGTACAACAACCCGACGGTACTAAATATCGCTTTGGTAAATAAGTTGACATTGTTATGCCCCATAAAAAAGCGATGAGAATCTAATTATGTTCCTCTAATCATTTAAGTCACAGCGGCACATAAAAATCAATTAGCCAACCACGTGTCCCTTGTGTTGAACTAAACGGGGACAATTGGAGGTCCACCGAGCTCTTATTATGTGTTTCAGGTCCAACTCATCATTATTAGCTTCTTCAGTTTGTGACACAAGATTTAATCAGTGCAGTGTCTGAGGCAAGACTTTACCCACATGGCGCGGGTGAAGTTTCCTCTCCACAAACACTGATTAACTTATAGAACAATACCATAGATATAAAGTGCTTAAAATATAGCTTGACACATGTGACGTCTATCAGTTTCGAGCAAAAGAGGTCCATTTTCCTTTCTTTACTTCAACTTTGTCTACTTCTTCCTTTATTACAGGTATACCTGTGACAGATCCATACTAAAATAGAGCTATATTTTAAGCATTAAAAACAAGTATAGGTACTCCACGAGGAAAGTTAGTCCGTTAGGTTACCTACATAAAATAAAAATATTTTCAGCATTATTTTACATCCTATTAATAAATAACAATGAAGTTGCCAATTGAATTACTTTCAGGAATACTTAACCACTTATATCTATTTGATAGAATATATTGTACAAGATGACTTCAAAACATTTGGAGCAGAGTGGAACGGCCCCTAATTTGTACTAATTTTAGTTAATTTCTCGTGGTCCCCGTCACGGCAGGTTGCCATGGAGACGATCGGCCCCGTTTAACATCAGTTTAAGATGAGTTTAACATCGGTTTGAGATGCGACAAAACTGGCAACACTATTAATTGCCCGATCTTGCAGTAATTAGATCGTGTGTAAGGCTGTTTACCCACTGTACTCACCGAATTGGTCAGCTAATTTAACGAGTGAGATTGGCTTAGAATAGCATCACCATATTTCTACCTGCGGGTGTCGTAAAAGGCGACTTGGGGACTATTATTTATTTTGTGCGGGATGAATCCATGGAATGGTCTGCAGCGTCCCTCTTCTCTTTCTTTTAGTGTGGAACACCGAGGCGTCCAACGATACACGAAGACGATACAATGAACCTCTGGTGATATTTTTTTTGATCTACCGATGATAATTTTCGTAACATGGTCGTAGCAATATCAAAAACTTGATAAATACCTTAATCTGTTATAGCGCCACCTAGTTCAAACCAGTTTGCAATCAGCCCAAAAAATCTTTTTTGGGCCGGATTAAGAATCTCAGATCCCTAGTTCCTGTAGGATCTTTTTAGTGGAAACACGCCTTATCCCCGTCTTACAAACTTGAAATACATTCCGTTCGGCTCATCAATCGACGCGCGCTCGTTCTGTCGCGCCGACGACGAACTAATTAATATGGACGACGCAAAACAAACTAAAATAACATAATGTGTCCGCTCCTTAATTTGCGTTTCGACGAACAACCGCGTTTCGTTACGGCGGCGGCTGTGACGGGAAATAAAGTAAAACACCTGGCTGGTTATTATTTTTGGTTTAATTTGTAACCATTTGATAGGTGGGTAGGTATTGATAAGGAAATGGGCGAAAAACTAATTTCACCAATAGGCAGCTGGCCATGTCTGGAATGTGGAAAGATAAGATCCGAAAAATTACATTCAAAAACATTCAGTTAAGGCCAGTGATGGGCATTGATAAACAGAAGACACTCTTCTTCTTCTTTTCGTGTGGGCCACCGAATCGTCCAATGACCCACCCACTTGAGGGAGCTAAACCTCACTCAATACCAACGTACCTACGTACCTAATCAGAATGGATAGGGTCGTATATTTAATCTAGTTGTTCACCTGTAGAGCTGATTTCATATGGCGCCAAGCCAAACCTCAATTAACCAGGTAATGAATTCGCATCATTAGCTTAGTACTCGAACGACACGCGCGCACTGTCGCCGAACCAGACTATAGCATGCCATTACAGGGCCTGACCAGCCGGTTTGCGCCATGATGACGAGAATGAGAACTGCATGGTAACTTTTCAACAAAATCTTACTACTGTCATCTGTTAGCAAGTAGCTAAACTATTACTGCGCCATCTATCGACACAATGTTGTACTAGATTGTACACTGCCATCTATTGGAGAGTAGCAAAACTTGCTCAGCAATTAGTAGGCTACCGTCCGCAATATTTGACAGATCAATTTACAAACCAACCAAATCGAGTTGCTACGAGAATTTGGAACTTTGCCAAAATAATAACACACTTTTGCATTGAGCCGCATTATTCTTGTTATGTCGATTGACATTTTTGACGTATTCGGTATTTTCTGTTTGAACTTTATCGTCGCGGGAATGTAGAAATCTCGTTTGTTGATTCCAAGTGATTGTATCTGAGTGTTTCGCGGCCTTATAAATAAATTTCGCCACCACGATGCCGCCGAGTAGCCTACGTGTAGTGTACGCGTTCGCAAGAGAAATGCACCCGAAGACAACTGACGTTTTCATACAATATGGGACCGCTGGATTCCGCACAAAGTAAGCCCAATTTCCATAATTCATGAAGGGTTTTTCCTTTCTAAACAAGCTCGAGTAGGTCAAGAGTATTGTGATATTTGAGGCGCCTTTCTCTCATGCGTCGTTGAGACGACATGCTGGCAAGGAATGTGGTTTCTGTAGCAATATGGGCGCAAATCGCTGGTCTCAGCGAGGTGTGCGCCGTGACTCATCTCTATGATCATTTATATCGAATTTATAACGGGAAGCCGCCTGTCATTGCCTGCGGGCATGGTCATTGACTCTTGTGCTTTATTTTTATGGTAAAACAATGGTGTAGGTTAGTCACCTATCTCTGTAGATCTCATGATCTATATTTGTATGATGTAGGTCAAACCACCGCATTCTTCAGTCAGTAATTAGTACAGTAGTAATAATTATGAATTGGACCTTGTCAATGTGTAAAAAATTAAGTAGTACTACACTAATTAGTACCTACATTATGCAATAGAATTTACACTGGCATGTTTATTGTGAGCTAATATTAGAAACTAAGGTCAAGATACAGTTTACTTTTAGTTTCTTTTTCAAGACTACCTACTTACTAGTTTTGTTTTTCTTTCATTACATTTTTTGGCTTCTGCAAATTTAAAACACTTATTTTGAATTCTTTGTAATTGTAACTAGGTACCTGTCTACTTGTATAAACATTCATGTTATCTTTAACTATTGACTCTAGATTTATAAAACAAATATACATAAAGCGTAATAGTTTGAATACACAAAGATTAAAAGATGATTCAAAGATAACATTGAATAGATAAAAAACTGAAGATTTCTGATTTCTAATAATTGTGTCTTTCCATTGATAATTTCTAATTGTATTATTAATACTAGACTAGCTAGCATTGATATTAAAACTATAAAATTATGATAATAATCTTATAGGTAGCGTACAAAAACTATAATATAAACAAGACAACAAAATTATGTTGATAAGTATACCTCCACAGCAGAGATTTTTTTTTACCGGTATCCAAATAATACTTCATTTCATTCACTATTTCACCACAAGACAGTCTACTCAAAACAGATTATATTTCACTTCAAGATCCATTTCCCACAATAATATAACAGCATCTTTTAAAATATGTTTTTCTTCAATGGGAGTGTGTTTTTTTGACTTATGGAGTTTGGCACCGAGCCAGCTTTCTGAATAGAGTTCTGTAGATTGATCTCTGTTAAACACTTTTATTATTTTATTTATTGTTGAGGAATTGTGGTTAGATCATAGTTTAAATGTGTTACTATGATGAATTTGGGGCCTTTTTTCTAAAGAATGCCTTAGTGGTGCTTTGTCTAATGATGATTTATAATAAAGAGTTACCAGAATGTATTCAAACTAAACAATATCTCATTTAGTTGTTAAATTTTGTAGTAAGAAATTTGGCTCCTGTCTTATAATTAGAAGTGATTCTTGTCTATCTCTAGATCAAAAGTTCAAGGCTAAATTATTGGGCATTTTTGTAAAATGTATGTTAGAGATTATTAATAGTACCTAAAAGTTTATGAGTTTTGTTTGCATCAAAAATAGACCATCTTAGCTTTAAAATACTTGGAAAAATATAAGATTTGTATTTCAGTAAGCTCTATACAAGGTCTTAACTTAATGGGTCATATAAGATAGGTACAAAACAATAGTTACCATACTTATTCACACAACAGTCCAACAAGAAAGCAAATGATATACTTTTTTATGAACTATACCTACCTAAACTTTCGCCCACACTAAACTTAAAATAGTTGTTGAGTGTGTGTTTGTTCATTCATGACATTTCGGCATTCTGTTGTCAAACCGGCTCATTTGCGGACAGGCAAATGTTACGACCGGCGAAGTTGTTACCTACATTTCTATTGCTTTTGCAGTAGTTAATACTAGAAATATTATGAGAATATATTCTGGGATTTTAGCAAGAGTGTTATATTATGCGGAAATGTGAAAGTAGGGTACCCTGTGATGCTGGCATAGAATAGCATCACCCCAATTCTTCCCGCGGGTGTTGTAAGAGGCAACTAAGGGACTCGAGGGTTTCATGTGTATTACCACGTATTACAACTTTAGGCGACAGGCTGACAACCTGTCACTACAGTGAATCACGAATCATCTGAAGGGGCACTCAATTCTTGTCAGACGTCGATTACGACAGTATTTTGCGAACGTTAACGCTCGGCCTACCCTGCAAGGGATAAAGGCGCGATTTGTGTATGTATGAAAGTAGGTTTTATAAATCACGTAAATACTTAATTTGATATTATAAAAATATAAACCAGACAAATGTTTTGTCTTCGATTCATTCATCCACTAGTTTACCTAAGTAGGTATCTACCTAAGTACCACAATCATATCTTGTGACTCATCTACAAAGGATTACTAAGCTGCGTCTTTAACATTTACCTATAACGTTTGCTAAGAATTACGTATTCTATACACGACAATCATTCATTATTACGCATTAGATTATAGCCAATTCTAATGTCTACCTAGTGTACTCTACCTTTAGTAGGTATGCTTGATTAGTGATTTGAGACATGAGTGCTCACGATTTGTATTTTAGATTCGATTCCCAGCAGGTTGATACAATCACCTACATAAATTATTATTTTTGAAAATTGTTCTCGGTTTGGGCAGTAAATCACATTGCAGAATTTCCTCCTTCCTTCTTCCAGATTTTGCAAAAAGTAGGATAGTTTCGTGCTTCTAAAAGCATGTTAAGGTTGCAGTCTAAACTTACGTTTGAGTAGGTAACTAAACGATATGTATGCGACGTTTGATACCACTGATTAATTTCAATTTTGTTATCAAAAACGTGTTTTACGTCAAAATGTCTCTAGGTAACCGCCTGGCTGGTGTTTAGGTATTCCGCCGTGCATACCTCTATAATGGTATGCAGACAGGACTGGGCTAGCTGGCAATGCTAATTAAAGATTAAACTACCGGTACCAAACAATATTTGTACTGCGCCCGCCATCCCGCCGCCTAAACAGCAAATACTCCACTGTTATGGCTGTTGACGACACCAAGGTTTATCAGGTCACTCATCAACTAGTTGATAGTTACCGGTACTAATTAAATACAAAATTTGCGCTGCGATCTAGATAGCCCGCCGCCCAAACGGCAAATGACCATCCGTTATGAAAGACTATTGACGACACCAAGGTTCATCGGTTCATCACCTCGATGATTCATGCTAGTACACCTTTAGACGGCGTTTTATTTATTCCAGTGTGCGTACCTTAATAATGGCATGCAGACAGGCAGGACTGCCCTAGCTGCCGATGCTAATTAAAGACTGAGCACCGGTACTAATCACGACTACCTTTGGATATATTAGTACGTCGTATTAAGAGTATTAGGTGTGGTTATTGTACAGTAGTGCCGTTCGAATAAGCTATATTTGACGGCAGTCAACATCGTGTTAATGCCGTCTTATTTTCTTTGTTGCAATGTCTTAAATTATGGGTTTGATAGTTGTCAAATATGGCTTATTCTTACGGCGCTAACTTTAGGGAGTATTTTGAAGGACTGAGGATTTGACTTTGATTACGGGACTCGTAGCTTGAACACATTAAGTGATAGGTAAGTAGATATAATCGAGTTCCAACCATAAATGGATATTTAATATGGATGCAATTAAAATACAATTAGGCTAAATAATCTCCGCAGACTAAAACAGGTGTAATAAAATAGCATAAATTATACTTATTTCAATGCAAAATTCGCAAATTATATTAAGTATCTACTGGGTATTTAATTATATTAAGTGTGCCGTGTGATGCCGGCGTAGAATAGCATCACCCCATATCCTTCCCGCGGGTGTCGTAAGAGGCGACTAAGGGACTCGAGAGTATTGGTGTATTACAATTTTTAGGCGACAGGCTGACAACCTGTCACTATAGTGATACACATGTTTTTTGAAACAACCTTGGAAAACAATCCTCAAAAATGTCAGACGTGGCGATAGTGGCCGTATTTTTGCGGCCGTTAACGCTCTGCCTACCCCGCAAGGGATAAAGGCGTGATAATTATGTGTATGATGTACGTATGTATCTACTGGGACTCAGTACTAATAAGAGGCGCAATTTTTACTTTTTTATGTATTTTATTTTCTTTGGGACAATAAACACTATACAATTGACAAACGCTAAACAGTAATATATAAAAACGTAACTCAATGTACAACCAACCAGTTTATCCAAGGATTTTTCTTAAGCTCAGTAATTCTAGGGAATAGGTAGAGCAGTTCAATACCCCCCGTACTATCGCAGGGGTAAATCTGAAATCGGGCTCGGTAACAGCCGAGGTGGGTTACAGTAACCCACATAGTCTAGCTTCCGTTTAAGTTGTAACAGCCCTAAATGCCGCTGTCCGAACATCGTATTATTATGTGTCAATTCTGGCGTACGCATTCCCAAGCTGTAAAAAGTTACTAACAATATTTTGGAATATATAGGTAAGCAATATATACGTATGTATATAGGTAGGTTTGAAGTTGTGAAGGCCGTGTGATGCCGGCTTAGAATAGCATCACCCCACATCCTTCCCGTGGGTGTCGTAAGAGGCGACTAAGGGACTCGAGAGTATGCGTGTATTACAATTTTTAGGCGACAGGCTGACAACCTATTACTATACACACATAGTGATACACATGTTTTCTGAAACAACCTTGGAAAATAACCCTAAAAAATGTCAGACGTGGCGATAGCGGCCGTATTCTTACGGCTGTTAACGCTCTGCCTACCCCGCAAGGGACAAAGGCGTGATATATGTATGTATGTATGAAGTTGTGATCGGAGCGTGATTGTGATTAATACACTGTCATAGATTAGAGAATGCACCGCTTATACTAGGCGTCGTTTGAAGCAGTGTAGTTTTAGGAATCAATCAAATACATATATCTCCAAATGTCTATCTTCTCTCTAAATGTCTGTAATTTTAGGTACTTATCTTTTTATAAACAAACTTTGTAATAAACTGACAGTTCTGAAGTGTCACTTTCATACAAAGTTAACTGACAGTTCTGAAGTGTCACTTTCATACAAAGTTTGTTTACAAAAAGATAAGTACCTAAACTTACAGACATGCTTCAAACAATGACGCTAGACGTAGATTAGCCTCTATCTTTTTTTATGCATAATTAGGAAATTGACATTAGTAACCTCTATTTTAAAAAGGGTAGTATTTAATCATATAACTTTAAATCCCTTTTTTTTCTATCGAAAATACTGAACTGCACACTAAATTTGCACACTAATTTAATTGAAAGTGCTTAACTGTTTGATATTTTCAGCAAACTATTTTACTGAATGATTTCCTAATAACTGAGAGCAAATCTATTAACTCTTTGAGAGCAACAAAATATTTAACTCTATTTTATTAGAAACTATCACCATTTATACTTTTGATAACATTAGTTATTCTAAATGAGACACCATTATACAGTCATATTTGTCTAATTAAGTTCACAAAAAATCAACAAAATGTACTCTTGTCACGCAATAATCAACGCGAAACAAAGAGATAAGCAGTACTGAGTAGTCAGTACTTAACAAATTAATTTGTTTTGTAATAATAACATAAAAATAGGATTCTATTGAATGATTAGGGCAGGTCTGGCTTTCGTTGGACGTCCACGTTTGCGCTTGATGCCGATAGGTAAGTTTTTCGCTTCAACAGGTGGTGTTACATATTTCAACCTGATCGCCAGTCCAATGGCATGTTTACAACTGTAGTTTCTAAAAAAATGCGGACAGTTACATTCACCATTTTTCCATTGGTCTTTGCGTGTGGGCAAAACAACTGTCCAATATGCGAAAGCAATCTGTTTATATTCGTCAAAACAATTCCAGTCTTGCTCAAACTGAATTGTAGATGCCCTAGAACTTGCAATCAAGTAGGTCTTCTTTGTATAATTTGCGTTTAAGACCACTACTTTTCGGTCCGACTTCGCCCATTGATGGCCTGCAGTCCAATCTTTGAGCTCGATCAAAGGAGAATTTGAGAATGATTCTAACTGGTAGGTCCCTGACCATTCTTTCACCATATTTTTGACAACAACCAAAAATCTGGATATCGGAAAACGTTCTCTTAGAGTGTGGCAATCTTTAATACATCTGTTGAACGATTCAAGCCCATTATTTGTAACAGAAGAGCCTTTTGAAGAGCCAAGGTACCAATTAGGGTTTCGAGATACCCACTCTTTTTTGAAGTAGGTTATGAAGTCTCTTTGGTCGGCATGCTTTATCAGAAAAGCTGTTAATGCCGAATTGAAGATATCTGGTGATGTAGCAGAGTGTAGTGCACCAATGTCCTGTAATAAGGCTTTCTGTTTTTTTTGTCGACGAGTACATTTCGCATAATATTTTTTTTTTTGCGTGGGCCCAACACATTTTTATAACAGGTTCCAGACCAAATACTTCTACAAATGCATTTATTATGCTCATAGCCGCATCATAAATTAACGCTTTTGGTTCTAGAGAGTGTGTATAAAGGGAGAGAGCGCTGTTGCGAATAGCCTCAAACAACATTTGAAAATCTTCTTTTTGTTCAGAGGTGGAAACGGCTAGGCAAATAGGATAAAACTTCTTAATTTTATCTGTAGTTCTGACTACCAGTACAGGAAAGCCCTGCCAAATCAGCTTGTACGTAGCATCTGCGTAAATATTTGTGGCTAATGTAGTCAACTTTAGCAGAGACTTCGTGGAGATGGCAAATCGAAAGGTCGGTGTTTCACTCTCGTACACATGGTAAGAAATGACATAGGGTTCGTGTTCATTATTAGGTACTTCAGAATTGTTTATTAACCAAGCCTCCAATACTCCGAGACTGATTGTAGGTGATCCGTAAACTGCTCGGCGGTGGTCAGATAAATAATTGTTTAATAAATAAATATTTTTTTCAATAAAACAGATGCATAAAAAGAATAAAAGTTAGGTGATAGGAGATTTAGTTACCCGAGTAGTAAATAAGTGGATGTAATTTGACAATATAAGCATGCATTATTGTTATGCAGGTTTAGATATCACTTATTAAAATTGCGTTATACGATTAGATAATTTAGTGTGCAAATCAGTATTTTTGATGTACGGTGTGATTTTTTGTTTTAATATCTAATTATCTGGGATTTAAGTCAGATTTTTGTAGTGAATAAAGTAGAAAAGGCCATCGGGTTTAGATTAAGTTAATATTTTTTATTGAAGAACGTGTTTAGGTAATTAAGTAGTTAATTTGTATTGCAGTTAATAATTTGGTATGCAGAAGGTTTATTAGTAAATAAGTTCCTTTTGCATAAATTATAATTAGAGGTGCAATTAAAAATTCCCCTTTTAAAAACACTGACAACATGGTTTTTCGGCTCGTTTTCTGACTTGGTGTCGCACAAGACTCAATATGGAAAAAAATGGTGGCCAGAATCGAAGCACGTGGCCTAAAAGCCGTCTCGGCTCCCGGAAGTCGCATGTTTTACGATTCTACGCGTGTTACAGTGATTCGGAATCAAAGAACAGCATTTAGCCAAATTGGCGCCGGTCTACTATATCAGGAAGTTGCTTTCGAACAGATTTAGTTACTTACGAAGATAGATAGTTGTCGACTCGATTCCACGTTTACTCCTCAAATTGATAACTGAATATAGAGGGATATTTTTCTCGTCATAAAATAAGTGTATTGTTCGCTCTAACAGGTCTCAGGTCGTCAGCCCTTCGCTTATTGAAATAATTAGAACCCATTAGTTCCTTAGTCGAAAGTTGCAGCACCCACGGAAAGGACTGCTGCTTTTCTAAGCCGGCATAACTGGACCAAATTGGAGTCGTTTTGAAGAAAGGTTAGGTCCGAACTACCTAAACCGACAAGCGTGCATGAAGAAACTGATGAATGTAGAAGTACGCGAGGATCGTAGCAACTGGAAGAAAAAAGTCTCGGCCCGACTGGAAAGAGGCGTGATTTATGCATCACACAGCACGGAAACCTTACCAAATAACTGTAGATAATCGAAAATAATTAATAATAAAAATATTGTTTTTACTATGTTTGAGGAAGTAGAGTACTATTCAATGTAGAAATGGGACACGCGATAAAAAGCTGATAACGCTTCGTAATACATTGATTACTGATGCTATACGTTATTATAAATTGAGATTGATAATTGTACTTGTTTACATACATAAAATCACGGCCCGTTCCCAGAGGGGTAGGGAGAGACTACATCCTTCCTTCCATTTGCTATGATCCTGACACACCTCTTTTGCTTCCTCAACATTTATCAACCTTTTCATGCATGCTCGTCGGTTTACTCGTGATCCCCGCGTCCCCAATAAAAAAAAAAAACTCAAAACTCAAATCATTTATTTTATGCTATGTATAGTATAGTAAGATGGTTCCGTGTTTCGGATGGCACGATAAGCCGTAGGTCCCGGTTGCTGTCTATGATTACTTAGACGGCGGTGGTCGTTACACAACCATGTCAGAAGCCTGCTACTTTTAGAAGGCGGTTGAAAAATTCTGACACTAGGGTTCATCGGGTCGTTGGCCGACTTGGTATCCCACACGAGTTGAGAGAGAGAGTGAGAGTATTGATGTATATTTTTGTATATTTCCAGAGCCAGCCTCCTGGAGCACGTGGTGTACCGCATGGGACTGCTGGCTGTGATCCGGTCCAGGTGTAAAAATGGTCAGTATACTCTACCACCTTCTGTTTCGTGCTTCATCATCATCATCACTGGCTTCATATTTCTGCGACAGTCGATTTAATCAGTGTCTGGGGAACGATTTTTCAGGGCTATATAAGCCGTTACTGGAGCGGCATGACTTTCCGCACGCTCTACGTGCTTCGTAAGGCACGTCAATTTAAGTTTACTAGTTAGTTAGTTAATGCCCTGCTTGTCTTGTCAATGTCCAATTATCCACCTTAAAGCTTCCTGAGCAGAAGACTGCAAAAAGTTTTAAGTAAGAAGCACGGTTATTAATGCATTGATTAAAAAATGGCTTTCAAATGCCTTATGAATAGAGAAAGTTTATAAATAGAGAAAATTAACATATAGCTGCACTATATTACGTGGTGTGGTGTGAATTCTGATTTTCAAATGACCTAGTCGAAATCAATGTTAATGCATGGTTTATGCAGCTAATGGCTTTTGTCATCCGTAACCTCTTATCATGCCATATCTAGAAATCCATACTTACTTACATACTGTTTTTTTTACTTTAACATTGGAATAACCTACGTTCAGTAAAAATAAAGGAAGTATGTTTGATAGGTTTCATACTCATATTCTTTATTGCAAATCATATGGTGGTTTCACGGTTGGATCTAGTTACCTTGTTTATTCAGTTAGAGTACTTATTGGTACTGCATGGAGAGTCATTACGCCCTTATTCATCAAACGATTAAACCTTGATTCCAGGGCGAACGATCGGCATAATGATAACCGCGTCACACAACCTAGAACCCGACAACGGAGTGAAACTGATCGACCCTGACGGCGAGATGCTGCAGCAGGACTGGGAGGAGATCGCCACACGATTAGCTAACGTCAGGTAATTGATAATCCGCCAGGTTACTGTGATAATCTGTCAGGTGAATATGATTACCTGCCAGGTGACTGGTAATCTGTCAGGTGACTGTGATAATCTGTCAGGTAACTGTGATAATCCGTCAAGTGACTGTGATAATCCGTCAGGGTAACTGTGATAAATCAACAGGAATAAATCTGATTGACCAGGTCCTGCTGTAGGATTGGGAGAAGATTGCGACAAGACTTCCCAATGCCAGGGAATTTATAATCTGTTAGGTAACTGCGGTAACCCGTTAGGTAACTGAGATAACCGGTCAGATAACTGACTCTTTGGGTAGAAAATTATGTGTTTCAGGTTACCTTAGTAAACTGTATGTTAGATCGGGGAAAAATGTTTCTTAAGCATTAATTTAAAGTATCATTAATACTTTCTCTTGAACTTGTTTATTTACCCTTCCAGTGACAATGACTTAGAATCAACGACCGAGCAGATCATCAAACAAGTCAACGCTGACATGGCGCTGAAGGCCAGCGTCTTCATAGGAATGGATACCAGGTAAACCTGAATATTAGCCATTACACACACACACCATGTCCTCTGGATTTCTCAAAGTTTGACTGGTAGTGATCCCTTAATGGGATAAGTCCGCCTTTGTGCCTACACATTTTATTAGTTTATTTAAGTGTTTTTTGTAACTATTTCTTGTTTAGTACAATAAAGTTATTACATACATACATATACACAAATCAAGCCTATATCCCTGGCGAGGCAAAGCGCTAACAACCGTAAAATTACGGTCCTCATCGCCACGTCTGAGAAATGTTTGAGAGTCGCTACAGATAAGTCGTGTCTCACTATAGTGACCGGTCGTCTCAGCCTGTCGCCTAAAATTGCAATACACAAGAAACCATCGAGTTCCTCAGTCACTACGATACCCAGGAAAGAAATGGGGTGATGCTATTCGAAATCGGTATCACACGGCAAGCATTATTTAATTAATCTAGTTTTGAGGCAACGTGGAAATCTTTAGACCGTTTGCATACGCAAGTGGGTCGCTGCAGAGACAGCATAGCAAAATGGGGGTTTATAAGTAAAAATATGATAAACTGTGACTGTGGATCCGTACCACAGTCAATGCCACATCTGATATCTTGCCCTTTATTGCCGGCCATGAGCTCTAAGGGAGACCAGTGGCCTATGCAACGAAACTACAGGCTACAATTCTACAGGTGAAATTCCATGTACATTGCGCAGCCGGTGGGACATTATAAAACCAGGATTTTTGATCCGCTACGCAATGTACATCGAATTTCACCTGTAGAATTGTAGCCTGTAGTGTTGAAAAACGAGGCACTGATGGTAGCAAATGAAAATGGAGTTGTCATGGCCAAGTATTGGCAAAATGACATCTGATGCACTCAAAGGATCATTGACACAAAGAAGAATGAATCTAGTCTCACATTCCTGTTTCTCTGTTCAGATACACGTCGCCCCGGCTCGCGGCGGCGGCTGTCCACGGCGTGATGGCGCTGAAGGGCACGGCCAAAGAGTTCGGCATCGTCACCACCCCCATGCTGCACTACTGCGTCAAGTGCAGGAACGACAGCAGCTACGGGACCCCAAGTGAAGAAGGTTAGTATATAGTTGCCCTGTGGAACAGCAACTCGACGGAGGACCCGTCAGTTACTACTTGGACCCAAGTTTTGACTACCCTCATTCAAATAGCATCTGAATTCGAATTTTATTTGAATGTGGGTTCCGTCACGATGTTTCTCCTTCACCATAAGAGCAGTCGGTAAACGCCCCCATGCTGCACTACTGCGTCAAAAGTAGGAACGATAAGAGCTACGGAAACCTTAGCGAAGAAGGTTAGTATCTAGTTGTCGTATGGGACAGCCACTCGACGAAGGACCCGTTTGTTGAGCCAAGTTTTCCTCAAAAAGTTTGACATCGTAAAAGCTCCTATGCCTGATTCGTAACAATGGAACAAACGACTGACACAATAGAAAACAATCCTTTAGAGATAACATCCGTGGGCTCATATTATAATTCTAAAACTATACAGGGTGTAAGAGACGGTGTAACGAAAACTTTGCAGGCTTGACCAGACAATGAAACTGAACAAATTTTTCTATGGGGCTGTGTTGGGAAAAGAACAATATTTTTCGAGTTTCCATACAAAGTCGGTCAGATGATAGGAAATATTGTATGGAAGGTCGATTTTTTTTTTTTTACCAACATAGCCCCGGTAGAAAAAGTTGTTCAATTTCATGGGTCTGATCAGGCCTACAAAGTTTTCGTTACACCGTCTCTTACACCCTGTATACCAGTCAGGGCAGTTCCTATCTTTCTTATTATCTTATTTAATTGAAAATAGTCAGTCTTACAGTATAACGACTTTGTGTGCTTTTTAGTACAGAGTTCACACGACTTTTTACTATAGTTTAATGGAGCAAATTATGAAATTCTAAATAAAATATTTGCATCATAGAAATTAAACAAAAGACCCCCATAAACTTGACCTTATGTCGATTTCACAAGTTTATTTATTTTATCATATTTTTTATTTATGTTTATGTGTATTTATATTTATGTATATTTATAAAATAGGCTGTTTTATATTACCGTTTCAGAGCGTCTAATCGACCGGAAGCTTAGAATAGACCTCCTTACAGACTGTGAGTTCCGGGTCTAAGTGACAGCTTGGAATATATTCGCTGTACGCATTCGCAACCGCACCCCTTTACACGAGATAAAAACCTCTGATTAAGGTCTTCATTTATGTACCTATACGATGGAAAGATCATAGCCATAATTAGCTAGATGACCAGGTCATTGATAATATACAAAAGTTTTACCCTTAAAACTATTGTCCAAAAATGTTGCAGTCTCCATTTATAGTTTTTCGTGATATTCAAAGTTTGAATTAATAAACAGACAAATAATATAAAAGTGTTTTGATTTTGACGCGCTAAAAAGTAGCGAGATATGACGTCACCTATCAGTATTTTCATACGAATATCGTTTTAAATAGTCGCTCATTTGAGCTGCCAGTCATCATGCCTAATAAGAAATATTAAGTTCAAAATAACATTCAGCTAGTCATGCCTTTGGACTGCGCCTAAAGTTTAGTGAGGAATATTATTTTAAAGATTTAACAAGTATGTCGGAATTTTTTTAGAAATTTTAATTAAAATAAACTTATTTATCCGAAAATTATTACCGCTAGCAACAAAAGCTGTGGATGGGCTCAATGTGAAAAAATATTACTAAAATAAAACTTTTAGTAAAATAAAGTGAACTAGTTAGTAATCATATTGTTCAGAAATAAATAAACTGGATTGAATAAAATTCAGTAAGTATGCAGAGGCCACCAGTAAAAATTTCAGTTTATAAAACTTTTGCATACTGTAGCAAATAGGCAAAATGTCATAAATGAAGACCCTAACTAACCCTAAAATTGTTTCGACCATGTTCATCTTGTATAATTCCATTGTTCGTGAAATTATCGTCTAACTGTTGTTGTTGAGCAGATCTTCGCTGCGTTTCAGACTTTCAGTGGATTAACAGAGTGCTTTTAATATTTTCACTTTCAGGTGTAAAAAAACTGACAATAAATTCTTCAGATGAACCTTAAAATAAACCCTCCTACATGTTTTACATGCTATACTTGAGTACACCTACACACATTATCACTCCTTTATCTCATACGGGCTAGGCAGAGCATTAACGGCCGTAATAATACAGTCGCTATTACCACATCTGACAAATTGAGGGCCCTTTCAGATGATTCGTGTATCAGTGTAGTGACAGTTTGTTGCCTAAAGTTGTGATACACATGAAACCAACCCCTTAGTCGCCTCTTACGACACCCGCGCACAGAAATGGGCTAATGCTATATGCATATGGTGATGCATTGCCAGATAAACTAAACTTCATTTTCATTCCTAGTTCACTTCGCTCTTCGGGATTTCGTTTGTCTTTTTCTATTAAAATAAATATTAATTCAATCTTTTAACAAACAATAATGAGCTAACGAGTTTCACTCAAATAACGTATGAATAAGAAAAAAAGTATCCTATAATTGCAACCGATATAAGAAATATTAATTCCTTATACTTAACATTTTTTTGTTTTAATTTCTGTCGATTTATGATTAATTCGGATTATCTGTCGTTTTGTGTTACTTCTATGTAGCATGCAACTCGGTGCTTAACACTCTTAAAGTCCGTATTTATACATTGCAGTCAACTCTGAGATCGATCTCAACATCGATTTTGACAATGTCAGTTAGTATTAACGTCTCAAAGTCGCACTCAAGATCGATCTCAGACAGAGTTGAGTGCGGTTTATAAATACGGGCCATCAATGCTGAGTGCGATGAATACGAGCATAAGGTTTATCCCAGCTCTCTATTTATCACGTGAGTGTCGAAATCTTTGTATAAATACTATATTGTTTTTCAAAGCTTGTACTAATTCTCTATCCCTCTCCAAACGTGTCAGCCTATCAAACTTAATACATAATAACAATAATAATAAATATACTTATTTAAAAAACTACCGCCTTCCAGGTTACTACGAGAAAATAGTAGGAGCGTTCAAGAAGATCCGCCAGAATCTACCAGTGTTCGGCAACTATAGTACAACGCTGTACATAGATGGCGCTAACGGGGTGGGGGGGAAGAAACTCAACATTATCAAGAAGACGCTGGACGGGGAACTGGATTTGGTGCTGTATAATATTGGTGGGAACGGCGGCAAACTCAATTTGAACGTGAGTACATTAACTTAAGTATCACACATATAACTAACTACAGTACTTCACAATACAATGCCACACATATAACTAAAAAAAAAAAACACGTTAGAGCACGAGCTAGATGTAGCACTTTACAGGTTTTCAGTGAGTTTCGATAGATACTCAAAATACCGATCCACAATAACGTAGATAAGCAGAAAATTGTCATCGTTGGGTAGGATAGACAGATAAATGTTTGTTTCTAACATACACTCGCAAACTTTAGCACTGAAATATATTTATTATCATCGAAATAACAGAGTATCAAATGAAATTTTGCCACGACTAAAGTATTCATAGTGTTTTTAATCGATATTATCGGATTTGCCTTCAACAGACACTTTAAAACTGTGTAATTTGTATTTCAGTGCGGCGCAGACTTCGTGAAGGTATCGCAGAAGCCGCCGGTGGGCGTCGAGCACGCGCCCAACCAACGAGTCGCGTCCCTAGACGGAGATGGCGACAGACTGGTCTATTACTTCTTAGATGAAAAGTAAGTTATTTTAATACATACATACAAATATCTCGGCTTTATCGCTTGCGGGTTAGATATAATATTAAGGACTGTAAGAAATATGGGCCGATTAAGAAGAAAATGATATATCACTAAAGTGACAGGTTGTCAATCTGTCACCATAACTTGTAATTACACACTAGAAACCTCTGAGTCCGCGGTGGCAGTGGTGAAACTTTTCTAGGCCGGCATCACACGGCAATTGCAGCTTCTTTCAAATTGCGTTAAATTGAAACGCAATATTTCTTTCTTCTTTTTTTTCTTATTTTGTCTCATGTGGCGATGGCGACAGTATTTTTACGGCTGTTAAAGCTCTGCCTACCCCACGAGGGATAAAAGCGTGGTATAGGTATGTGTATGTAATATTATTGGCTTCTAAAACATACAAAATAATTCAACAATATTCTTAGACACTTCAATTGTTCATTTCCAGCAACAAGATGCATCTTCTAGACGGCGACCGCATCGCCACCCTCCTGGCCTCTTACATCACGGAGCTGGTCAAGTCCTGCTCCGCGCCAGACCTCTCCATGGGGCTGGTACAGACTGCCTACGCTAACGGGGCGTCCACACAGTACATTACACAGCGATTGGTAAATAACTGTCTATATAACCTCATATATCACGGGGCTGGTCCAGTCCACGGGGCTGGGGCAGACTGCCTACGCTAACGGGGCGTCCACACAGTACATTACACAGCGATTGGTAAATAACTGTCTATATAACCTCATATATCACGGGGCTGGTCCAGTCCACGGGGCTGGGGCAGACTGCCTACGCTAACGGGGCGTCCACACAGTACATTACACAGCGATTGGTAAATAACTGTCTATATAACCTCATATATCACGGGGCTGGTCCAGTCCATGGGGCTGGTACAGACTGCCTACGCTAACGGGGCGTCCACACAGTACATTACACAGCGATTGGTAAATAACTGTCTATATAACCTCATATATCACGGGGCTGGTCCAGTCCACGGGGCTGGGGCAGACTGCCTACGCTAACGGGGCGTCCACACAGTACATTACACAGCGATTGGTAAATAACTGTCTATATAACCTCATATATCACGGGGCTGGTCCAGTCCACGGGGCTGGGGCAGACTGCCTACGCTAACGGGGCGTCCACACAGTACATTACACAGCGATTGGTAAATAACTGTCTATATAACCTCATATATCACGGGGCTGGTCCAGTCCACGGGGCTGGGGCAGCCTGCCTACGCTAACGGGGCGTCCACACAGTACATTACACAGCGATTGGTAAATAACTGTCTATATAACCTCATATATCACGGGGCTGGTCCAGTCCACGGGGCTGGGGCAGACTGCCTACGCTAACGGGGCGTCCACACAGTACATTACACAGCGATTGGTAAATAACTGTCTATATAACCTTATACATCACGGGGCTGGTCCAGTCCATGGGGCTGGTACAGACTGCCTACGCTAACGGGGCGTCCACACAGTACATTACACAGCGATTGGTAAATAACTGTCTATATAACCTTATACATCACGGGGCTGGTCCAGTCCATGGGGCTGGTACAGACTGCCTACGCTAACGGGGCGTCCACGCAGTACATTACACAGCGATTGGTAAGATTTATATTTTTTATCATATGTTTTTTAAATAATTATAGTTATTTTTAATGGTAAATTTTAAAAAAGCGCAAACAGTGCCACCTAATTCATAATAACTTTTTCTAAAAGAGTGCAAACCTCCTTTTTTTGTCGGTCAATATGCCTTAAAACATCTCCTAAGTCTGACAAATACTTTTCTGAAAGCCACATCGAAATTGCTTCATCCAAACATATACATATACAGGTCAAACTGAGACCCTCCTTTTTTAAGTCGGTTGGTAATAATGGTTTATTAATAACAATTATTCTTTTCATGAACACAATATCTCCAGGGAATTCATTTGTGATTCACAGTTCAGTACGAAATATGAAAAAAAAGCAATTAGGCCTCCTATACAAAATTACCAACCGACTAAGTCAATTTTGTAATGGGAACGTCAAAAAAATTTTGTCTGAAACTAAAGAACTTTCCACAAAGAACATAGGTCGAAATATCAAAAAAAAATTTGGACCTACAATACAAAACTACCGACTACACAACCCATTTGTATGGGAGGTCCAAAAAATATGCTCATATTTCGACCTATGTTCCTTGAGGAAAGTTGTTCAGTTCCATGGGCTGATTCACCCCTTAAAGTATTTGCAGCTAATATTTTTACACCTTATATTTTTGAATTTGAGTTCCAATTTTTGTATTCTGTATAATGTTGTACAATGTCTAAAATAAAGCTATATTTTTCTCCAGAAAGTGCCGGTAACATGCGTAAAGACGGGCGTGAAGCATCTCCACCACGCGGCGTTAAACTACGACATCGGCATCTACTTCGAGGCGAACGGGCACGGGACTGTGGTGTACAGCCAGCGGGCCAAAGACACCATCCGGAAGATCGCTGAAGAGGGGTAAGAATCCAGTCCATCTTTTATTTCGTGTATGACATCGTAGCCCAACGACCCAATGAATCCTAGTATCAGAATTTTTCATCCGCCTTCTACAAGTAGCAGGCCTCTGACATAAAGCGATAAGGCCGCCTTTGCTTACTTTTTGTTATAGTTTTTTGTGCCTTTTTGTGTTTTAATATTGTTTCTTGTAAGCAATAAAGAGTTTATCTATCTATCTATCTATAGTTGTATAACGACCGCCGTCTAAGTAATGAATGGATTTTGCCGCAATTTATAAAATAAATAGAGTGATTCAAGAGAAAGGTTTATTTATAAAATACTTACCGGGAAACAGCTTACTCCCACAGGAAAATGAGTTACAGCGGACGCAGCCACTAGGCGGGCAACTTGTATAAAAATACGGGGTGTAAGAGTGTACTGATAGGGTGTAAGCAGACCGTGAAACTGAACCACTCTCCCCTAGGAACATGTCAGGAAACGACAAAAAAATTTTGGTTTCCAATAGTAAATGTTGTCAGCTAATCGCGATTTTGTATGGGAGTTGAGAGTTGTTCAGTTTCATGGTCTGCTTGCACCTTAACAGTATTAAGGACGCTGTCCCTAACATTATACCTTAATTGGCAAGAATACGTTACAGTTTTTTTTTTTTTTGAGGATTGTTTCCCAAGGATGTTTCAGAAAACATGTGTATTACTATAGTGACAGGTTGTCAGCCTGTCGCCTAAAAATTGTAATTCACCAATTCTCTCGAGTCCTTTAGTCGCCTCTTACGACACCCGCGGGAAGGATGTGGGGTGATGCTATTCTAAGCCGGCATCACACGGATAGTGGCTGTATTCTTACGGCAACTATCGCTCTGCCTACCCCGCAAGGGATAAAGGCGTGATATATGATATATGTACGTTACAGTTAGTTGAGTCCTTATATAATCAACTATTATTTCAACGTTTCTTCCAGCGAACCGGAACAGCGCAAGGCGGCCTTACTCCTCTTAAACTTCATCGACATGACCAACGAGACGGTCGGCGACGCCATCTCCGACTTGTTCCTGGTGGAGACCGTGCTGTGCGCGCGCGGACACAACGTGAGCCAGTGGCTCGCCGCGTACGATGACCTGCCGTGTAGGCAGCTCAAAGTCACTGTCAAGGTAAGACTTATATGTCTATTATAAGTGTCAAAGTCACTGTGAAAATCTTAACGCTTTAAGACTGAAAGTAAAGGAAAAATCCAGAAATTTTACTAGAGGTGTAGTCTCTAGTAAATGGTCTCCCTAATTTGTATAGATTCGGGCCAGGTTAGCCTTCGGGTTGCAGAGGTCAGATGGCAGTCGCTTTGGGTAAAAACTTGGTTCCACATCAAATCCCCTAGGTTAGGTAGCCGACTTCGACAGAGAACGGGATAAGGCGAAGAGAATGATGATGATAGAACCGACGCCATCTCTGATCTGACCCTGGTGGAGACCGTGCTGTGCGCGCGCGGACACAACGTGAGCCAGTGGCTCGCCGCGTGCGATGACCTGCCGTGTAGGCAGCTCAAAGTCACTGTCAAGGTGAGGCTTGCTTGCTTATTTTCAGTCTTCTTTTTGTGTGGATCACCGAGCCGAACTAGCCAATGCACCCTTGTGTCCAAGTTACAAGTACCAAACCTCTGACATTACAAAACGATAAATATAAAATTTGTGAGTGCTACGCCACAATCTTGCGCTATAAAATCAATAGTTTATGGTTATGAATTTTAACATGTTTGATTTCCTGAATGTTTTGCTGACCTGCGTGATCTTTGTGTCAGCAATTGGCAGGAGATCGCGCAGGATAGAGATCAGTGTACTAATATAATGTACTTACATCACTATTATAGGACCGCAACGCGATCACGACGGCGGACGCGGAGCGCAAGTGCACGGCGCCCGAAGGTCTGCAGACCAGGATTGAGGAGCTGGTGGCGCTATACAAGCATGGCCGCGCGTTCGTCAGACCGAGTGGAACTGAGGATGTGGTCAGGGTCTATGCAGAGGCTGACACGCAGGAGGTCAGTTACTAAAAAAATAAATAAAAATATATAGATGGTAGAATGGATAAAACAGTGGCCAAAGTCGGTCAAACAGTGTCAATAGTCGGTATAACAGTGTACATAGTCAGTAAAACAGTGCACTTGGTCGATAAAACAGTGTGTCTGGTAGGTAAAACAGTGCATTTGGTCTGTAAAACATTGCACTTGCGAACAAGTGCCCATTGTCGGTAAATAATTATAATAATTCATTTATTTCAGATTTCTCCATATGTTTGTTAGTACAATTTGACCTTAAAAACTATCTTAGTTAAATAAAATCTTATGCGTATTTGTAATTGCCCGTTGCTACCGCGATCCAGTGCTGAACTATAGGGCTGTCCAGCCTTTCTGATATCATGCTCAGAATGCTGTTGTGACCGGAGCGCGTAAAACAGTGTAATTGTTTGGCAAAGCAATGTATTTGGGCGTTAAAACAGTCTCAGAATTTATAAAAGTTAAAATAGGAAGCATAGTCAGTGAAATGGTGAAAAATACCTACAAAAGTTATATTATTCAGTCATATCATAACATTCCACTCCCGCACCTAACGTTCACATATTGTGTATTAAATTATTATATGTCTTTTTGTCTAGAACGCCGAAAAGTTGTCTGCGCAAGTGGCCGCAGCGGTGTACGACCTGGCGGGCGGCGAGGGGGAGCGCCCCTCCGTACCTGCGTAGACCACACGCCACCTCACCGCACGTACCACGCCCAGCGCTGGACATAGCCCACTACTGCTGGACATCGCCTGCCCACACTGACTTCACGGCAAGAATTTAACACTATTAGGCGCCGTCAACATTGAGTGATTTTAATAGAAGAATCATTAAGATTTAAAATGATCTTTGATTGGTTTCTTAATTCTGAAAATTAAAAGGCACGTTTGCTTTCAAATTACTTGACAAATGCCCCAAAATTGCAACGCATAACTGTAACATTATAACCATTTTATTTTCAAAACATCTAATACTATTTTTAAGCACTTTGTAGGTTGTATATCAGAGTAATTATTATTTCAGACAACGCTATTGCTAGTCCAATGTTTTATTAATACCTTGTGAGTTTTATTCCTACTGCCAATCAAAATACTTTTAGTACAATTTTCGAAAAGGGTAATCAAAAATGTTGCTCAGTTTATAAGATCGTACAAAAATGTTTTAATAACATATGAAAATTTTATACCCTGATAAGAACCCAGATGTTTTAAAAATCTTTATAAAAATCTCAAAATAATTTAGCGATGGAATTTAACTGCTCACAAATTTAAATAATTATATTAGGTTAAAGTTGGGTATACAATACATAGCTTTACGTAATATCAACACAAAATACTTAGTTTGTAGTAGATATTAATGCTTTCATTTTCATCATCATTTTCTGTTTGTAAGTAAACGTCTCCATTCGTATTTTTTAATATATATATTTTATATTTTCGCATTTAAATTTATCTCTTTTTACTTAAACGTCTCAACCCTACACTGCCTGAAGTAATGTTTTAGAAACATATTTGTAAATCATAATTAGATTAATGCCTTTTAATGTTAGATCGGTAAATATACTATTAGTGTTAAAAAATAATACGAGAAAATTTTTGCAAAAACGCATTTTAAAAATAGGTTAACCAAAACCAAGAAATAGTAAGCAGTTGTTACAAATATACTATATATCTACAATTTTAAATGTATATCAAGTAGGTATTTACTTATCTAACATAGCCACTGTGTGTCTGTATGTATGTTGTAAAAAAAGTTAACCCCTAGATAGTGTGATCTGAAGTGTTCAGGACCAACCAGTTGAATATTTTGAGTATAAGTAATTTGAATAGCTTATAATTTTACCTTTTAGAACTTGTAATTCTTACACTTGAGTGACTTTCATATGGGGTGTAAAACTATTGTTTGGAAATATATCAGTCTCAAAATGTTCAGTTGTATGGGATGATTTTTTTTCCATATTCGACTCGCAATCGTCAGTTTCATGGACTGGGCAAGGTCGTCACTAGAAAAATATTTTAATTTTTTACACCCTATAGACTGGCTTAGATAATTTTCGTAATAGCACAATTTATCACAGCTCGAAGTAAGCTTTTTTTAAAAAATAATATGAGGAATTGGTTATGGTTGTAAGTGTACTACCCGACCAATCAAACTTGATGAATGCTGACCACATTCCACGCATTTTTTGGAAAACTTGCTAAAATTTTCTCCGGCTTTGAGCCAGCGACTTTCGCAATAAGTGCTGGCGACACTTACCATTTGGACTGCCGCGGCTCAGTGGCAGCTTGAGAAATAATTCAAGTATAACGCTAAATAGGGTAAGGGTAATAGGGAATTAGGATAGTTTTGCAACTGATTCCCAGCGACTATTTACAGAATAAATGGAGTAAAAGCCATGAAAAGCCGCAATAAATTGAATATTGTTGGAACACTGGCACGCACTCGTCTAGTTTGCTTGGTTTGGTGGACTAATATTTAAGGAAACGCTTGATGAAGAGAAAATGATCGCAATGTGATAACATATAAGGACTTCCTTCTTAGGAGCTATAGGAAATTGAATTTAAATTAATTGTACCTTTTGAATATCGAGATTATTTTTTAAAATTGTAAGAAGAAAACTTAATGATTTAATTTTGTATAGGTACGCTACGCGGTTCGTAAAAAAAATATATATTATCGAAAAATTTGTATCAGTAACATTCATTGTCTGAATATTATGTAAATGTACGTCGCCAGCACATCACAACTCAAACTAGTTGTCTTAGTATTTGTATGAAAAACCCTTATAAGTTGGTCTCTTAAATATGTATGTACCATAGAGACCTTATCTGAAAAGGCCCTCAATATTTGTCAGACGTGACCATAGTTTTACTGCCGTTAACGCTCTGCCAACACCACAAGGGATAAAGGCGTGATATGTTCTTAAATAGATAGGTTGATCTGCTGGCGACAGTACCAATATATTTCTACATATTATACTTCGTCATCGGATCCAGTATTGATCGATTCTTATCTCATAGTGGTTTTCCCCACACACAATCAATAACAAGTAATCTTATCACTTCTGAATAATCGTGTTATCATATCAACCAAATCATGGTGCATTCTGCAATGTTGAATATTTGATAGAACTGAGAAAAGTATTCGGACAGAATCTATAAACAGGGCTGGTAGAGAGATTCGATGTGATTGGGACATGTAAAGAATTGTGATGACCAATATTGTTTAGACATAGTAATTTACAAACTTAGAAGAAAAACCATTCACCACCAATGCGCCTACAGTCATGACATGACATGATACATTGTCTTGTGGATGAACAAGTATAAGTAACTCGGTGCGCTTGTATTTTCTTGCGGTGTTTGCGGTCAAAAGTCTATCTAAACAATGTTGGTCACATTGAGGCTAAGGTATGCACAAGAACGATTATTATTACCATAATACCTCTAAAACTTATCGAATATTACAAAACATAATATACAGTTATTGAATCAAATCAGAAGCTAGTAATTTCTCAATATGTAGGCAGTTTGCTGGGTAATCTGATCATTCTTGTGCTAGTTGGAAAGAAATTGTATAAGACAGCTATTTTTGCATTTTATTCGTCGTGTTCGTCAAATAATATTAATTGTAAAAATACTTATTTTTATTATATTGGTGTGTGCAATTGTTGAGAATGTGAGTTGTATTTAGTTTATGCTACTGTTATATTTCAATAAATCATTAATTACGTACTATTTTTGTCTTTGATTTAATATCTATTTAGAATTATTCACATCAAAGCATAACAGGTACAACATTATGTGCTAAATGAATGAAACTATTATCTTTTAACAGATTCAATATTTTTATTAACACATGAATCATCAGTTAACAAGACAGAACATAATTGTACAAATTCTAATAAGTAAATTTATGAATTGTTTGACTTTAAATTACAAAAAGATACTCATAAATAAGACCTAGAAATAACCTATTAGGTAAGACACCTATAAGACTTTCAGTGCTTTGCAGGTCTTCAAATTAATATAATGGGGTAAAATTATGATCAGTCCGCTAAATATTTACTGTATGTACTTCAATATGTATCGTCAATTTTACATATGCGATGCGTTATAAATACTATAACAAAATTCTTTACATAATTTGTAGAATTTTAATGGAATGTTATACAATCATTAATATCCAATCATTAGCTGCCCATCAACCTTTCATTAAAACTATCAACTAGTAGTTCGTTTTAAATCATATCTTTGAGTTGAGCAAAATAAAAAACAAAATCTAGCCAATAGAAGATAAAGAGATGTGCTATTTATCCTATAGGTGTGAGAAAGTCTGAAGATTGACTATCCACTATTATCGTTAAATAAGTAGATGAGGCTGAGTGAAATATGTATGTATGTCTTAGAATACATCTCCTTATCTTCAAACATGTACAATGTCTTGAATATAAATACATTTTCATAAAAAAATATTCATTCTTAACAAATATTATGTAATAGAAAAGTATAAAGAAGAACACAGAAAATTGATAAAAACAGAGAACATATTCAAATTACACTTTAAATAATGGAAAAAAATGTACAAAACATACAAAGATATAAGCTTATAATTCTTAAAAGATAAATTAGAACAGAAAGCAATAGCAAATTCATTAAGAATAATGGTAACTTGTTGCATATAGAATTTATTAACATGTTATGTCTTCACTACAGTTAGAAAAAAGGCACAAAACATTTGCACTATAAATTTTCTAAAGTGGTTATTTGTGCAGGCAGGTATAAAGAGGTACTCACTTTCAATTTAAAACTACCTACTTAATTAATTTCTACCTTAAAATTTAATCAGGTGTTTATGTGGACCATAAGCCAGTAGTTAAGCCTAACATCAATATTGCTTCAATGAATAGTTTTGACTAAACATAGAATTTGAAATCCATAATCATTTATTCTAATTAATACTAGAGATATTTAGTGTTTATCTAAGAGGAGGTCCTAAATATGGGGCTTGATCACAATAAAAACACTCTGGCACATCAGTTTCTTGTAGTTCCACTAGATTGGTACTAATTTCATTCGCTATATGATAATACCGACACCGTCTTGGACCTATACCTTCTATTAGAGTATCATAAGGTGGAGCAAGGATATCAAAAAATGCTGCTGGCGTCTCTAAGGCTTGTATCTCATGGTAGTTAGAAATAGTTGGAGTTAGAACACAAGTAGGTGATTCTTCTGTGCAAATAGTATCAGCAGTTACTTGGGCAAATAACCTGCGTCTCATGTGGAAGCCTTGGGCGAGGCGAGCCGCTTGATACCTCGCGCGCATTGCAAAATCTGCATCATTCATGTCTTGTGCAGGGTATTCGGAGAAACTCCGTATATTGACGGCACCAGCTATGACTTTCAACAGCCCGTGCATGTGAGGGTGGTCGTGTAAAGGCATCTTGAAGCCGGGTCGCAACACAAAGATACTCATATTGATCACATCGTTTTGAAACACTTCTACGTACGTGCATGGAGCCTTGCCCGGCAACATCCAAGTCCGGGGGTCTCTCAGTGTGTTGTCTAAGCCCAAATCCTCGGCTTTTATCGAGTCCATCATACTCTTCAGGGTGCTCAAGTTGCTTGTAATCTGTGTTTTGAAGTTGACATCAAACGTCCGAAGAGCGTGCCGGTAGGCTGAAACGATGGGTGGTATCTCTGTGATTTCCATGGTTGATTTTGTTTCATATTTTATATCCATATGAAGCCTGCCTACACCTATATACAAGAATTTTTTCCTAACATAGAGAGTACAGAATATTCTGCACGATAACAATGCGCATCTGTCATAGAACGTCATTTTTTAGCCTTTAACTGTGCGCTTGTGTAGTACCGAAGCAGCTATCAACTAAAGTACAAAACGAGATCGATGCTGATCCTTCATGAAAAAGATTGCGCTTAGTATTTCTCTATTAGCTAAAACTCTGCAAATAAAACGCAACACTCAAATATAACACTGCCATCTGTTATCGAGTAGCAATATTATTTGGTGTTATGCTGCCATCTTTGTAATCAGCTGACTAATACAAGTGCAAACAATTTTGTATAGGTGGCAGTAAAACACCAAAATAAATGCAACATAAATATAACAGATGGCGACAGCGACAACCTAGACTATAAAAAGCAAAAAAAAACTATTTAGCCCATTTAGCCTACCTATCCAAATACCTAACTACGTACGCAGTGACCTCTATTAAAATAAATTATATGCCAAAGACTGGGTTACACAAAGGCTAGTCTAGTCTGGAAACCTACGATGGAGTTCCTGTAATAGTTAGATACAAAATGTTGACACCAGGGTTCATTGGGCCGTTGGAAGACTCGGTGACCCACAAAGAGAAAAGAGAATACCGACAATCCGATTCAGGGTGGCATGATCTTTTCTAAAAAAGTGGAGTTGACGCCATTTCTTCCCGCGGGTGTTGTAAGAGGCAAGTAGGGGACTCGAGGGTTGCATGTGTATTACAACATTAGGCGACAGGCTGAAAGCCTGTCACTACACGAATCATCTGAAAGGGTCTTCAATAGGTACTTGTCGGACGTGGCGATAACGAATGTGATTTTACGATGGTTAACGTTTTGCCTACCCGGCAAGGGATAAAGGAGTGATTTGTGTATTAGTATGTATGTATGTACCTAGTGCCTAAATAGGTTCCTAAATAAACTGGATAGCAATACATACATCAATACATACATATATCACGCCTTTATCCCTTACGGGGTAGGCAGATCGTTAACGGCCGAAGAAATACGGTCGCTATCGCAACGTCTGACAAATATAGAAGGCCTTTTGAGATATCTTGTGTTGTGTATCACTATAGTGACAGGTTGTTAGCCTGTAGCCTAAAAGTTGATAGCAATCCCCCTTAAGTATGTATCTCGGTAGGTACATACTTTTAGCCAAAACCACACCAACCGCGCACCACCCCGTACCTGGCAATACAATTTTTATGTGTGGTCTGTGTCCCAACCACGGGTGGTAGACATCGTAAAGCCACTTAAATAAATACGCGGGCACCGGTTAAAATCGATTTTATTGAGTTTCCAGCACTGCTGTCTGTGTTTTATCGAGTGTTTTATCGATACTGCAATCGAGTTAGCCATTAATCGATCTCTAAACATAGATAAATTCATCAGTGGGTACGAGTAACGGGAATGAGTGGGTTGTTTTGTGTAGCTATGTCCATTTGCATTTGTTTTCGGGAAAATTTCTCGGTTTCTGTAAACACAATGGATGGAAAGCTTATTTAAATCTGTAGGTAGTTCAACAGTTCAACAGCACAATTTCTGGAGCGTTCGTTTTCGTTTCAAACGAAAATCTGCTACTTATTATGCTTGAATCTCACGTTCTACTTTAGTTACTATCATATTCCATATATCCTTAAAAATTCACACATATTTTTTGTTTTGATTAAAATAAATTTAAAAGTGTGTGGTTAGATCTGTCGTTTTGGAGCTCAATTTCTGAAACGTCGCAACTAATTCGATTCCGTGCACGGAACTCTGCAACGACGAACGACTAGTCTTACCCAGCCGCTAGAGCCCACTGGTGGACATAGGTCTAGGACCAGTCTAACCACGCGTAATTAAATATTTAAATAAGTATTAGGGTATGTGGATATTACATACATACATATATCACGCCTTTATCCCTTGCGGGGTAGGCAGAGCGTTAACGGCCGTATGGTCGCTATCGCCACGTCTGACATTTTTAAGGATTGTTTTCCAAGGTTGATAAGTAAAAAAGTATGTGGATGTGTAGCAGCATATTTTCGCATGGATCGAGATACGACTTTCAGAAATTGATCTCAAGCGAGAGGCTCAACTGTAAAAATTTTGCGGGCGGAAATATGTTGCTGGTACCTCAGGCATATCTTCATGAAAGCAGTGTCAGTAGGTTGGCCAAGTACAAGTTACTTCATGAAGAAACGCTTACTTTATCACGCACCTGATACAACCCAGCAGCGGCCACTACAAAGTGCTCTTACTCCATAAAAGGGCTGCTACCGTACCTGCAGTCTCTCAAGGTCCGCTGGCGGCTGGCGGGGCAGCGGCACAGTATACCAAGTACGCAGTATACGCAGTAGTTCAACTCGAGCACCTTTCCGCCTGAAAATATCTACCTTCGTAGGAGTGTCAACAAAGTGGCTTTTCAACACCCGTTTTAATTCATGTCACGGTTAGATTCTTCTTCTGGTTGTGCCTTTCTAACTTATTAGTGAAGGTTGGCAGTGGCGCTTAGATAGTAAAATTTAATTTGCAAAAAAACAATGTACTGCTCTAATACTGGCATTATTTTTTGATGATTGGGTTTTTAGGTACCTGTTTTTTCGATTTCTCGACACAGAAACAAAAACACGCGGTTGCAGCAGCCCGGTTCGCTGTACCTCGGACACACTGAGAACCTCGATAGGTGCTATAGACAAGACTACGAGTATATAGGTCAGTGCTCGGACAGCACTAGATTTTATGTGTGATTCGTGTAGGTCGTCCGGGTGTGTGCGTGTGTGAGTGCGTAATCCGAGCGTTTGTATGAAGTTCCACTACTGCCAGCAGACGGTTACTGTACCTGACAGTCGCTCAGGCCCTGGCAGAGCAGCGGCCTACTGGGTGGGCTGGGGGCTTCCCAGAACTCTTTATTTGGGAGTATTTACTTAATGGGAACTCTGATTTGGATGCTTTGGTGGAAAAGAGTCGTTAATCCTTTCATTATGTACCTAGAGTCTTATTCAACTTTCATAAAAAATTACCGGTTTATTCACTCCCTTAAATTTGTTAGTAAGTAAATGGTTTTAATAATGGTGCAATGTCGTTGCTGCACACTCTGTGCGATGGACGGGGCCATGTAACAAAACAACATGTTTTGTCAAATTGTCAACCATGGCAACTTGTAGAAGGTGGTTGAAAAATTCTGACACTAGGGTTCATAGGGTTGTTGGACAACTTGGTGTCCCACACGAAAAGAAGAAGAAGATGAACCATGACAATTTTTTTCAAATCTATCATGTGGGATATCAAATTAATGAATTTCTCGAGGTTATTGCACCAAACGATTTCCTCTTCTCATCACACGATTTGTTGACGACTCCGTACATGTTCTGTTTCAGGGCTACACGACGAATCCAGGGATGCCAAATCACCACGTTTAGAGGACTTTTGGTGGAAAATGAACTACACTATAGGTAATGAAGTTAAGATGGGACCGCTTGCCATGTCTCTTGGAATAAACTCCTCAACCTCGCTTGTAATTTGAACTCCCATACATCTAATGGCAGATGTCGAGTTGAGCACAGACTATGCCAAAACCTACTAATTAAATTAACTGAAAATCTTGTTCTCAAATAAATGCTCTCCTAGTATTACAGATAATAAATAAGACTTCTGAGGTAGCCTGGAAATTCATGGAAACAAAACAATAGCACGCCTATAGTACATGGGATCAGTATCTACGTAATAGCGACTAAAGGGACTATTACAATTTTAGACGACAGGCTGACAAACTGTCAGTGTAATTAGGTATATACGAAAGATAGAAAACACGTTCCTGTCATAAAAATCTTAACATTCAGGTTTCATATGAGTTTTCTGCACCTACTGCGTTTTTTTCTATGATAGTTGATAGACATCATTTCATCTGAATTGTTTTGCTAGCATATTAAAGCATTTTTATATCATCACATCAACAAAACAAGGAGGAGGACGTCCGTCCATCTTTCTCCATTTCTCACAGCCCACGTCCGCTAATATTTGTGTAAACGTCACCCAAAAGTTTATATAATAGTCACCCAAAAGTAAACAGAGAGTCACCCAGAATTTCAGTTGGGTTTCGCCGTAAAGCAGTCGGGAAGCACGTATCAAACATCTAGTAGCGATACAGACAGACAGACGGATCACAAAGAGATTGTTCAGATCAGTAAGATCAGTAAGCTGCGCGCGCGACGAGGCGTTTCCTTTTGCCCTGTGTGTGTGTGTGTGTGTTTATCATTGCATTGTCTTGCGAGATACTAAGAACACTACTGTGTTGTACAGAGCACTTAACCCAGAGCGCTAACTACGCAGCTGATACGAATTCGTTTGATTTGATTTGGAAAAATACTGGGTTAATTGTATCAAAACTTATAAATGATTCCATGTGTATAAGTTTTGTTTTCTATCTATACACTATATTTCGGAGGAAATGTTTTAAATTGGAGACGTTTTTAGGGCATCGTACTGAACACTATGGGACTGGGACCAATACCGAGTTTTTTCAAATTACGGGATGTTGTAATGTTTTGTCTTCTTACATTGAACGGATTTGATGCATCTTCTCCGAAACACGGTGTATAAAGTCCCTTGACAACTGTTACCTGTTCAACTTAAACAAGGAGGTACAGTGGAATCTAAAAAGATGAGAGTGAGCCTCTCATTAATTACATTATTGAGTTCAGTTTCACTCTTTAATTTCATTATTGAGTTTATAAATACAATACATACTCTAAAATGGGTTCATATTGTGCTTAAAAAAACAAGTTCAAAACGAATTTATTTCCTTCCATTCTTTTGTAGTAAAAAAGGTGTCTTTGTTTTATCAACTACTCTGTGTTTGTAAGAATCAAAGCTCTCTGGCGAGCATCCAGAGTAACTACTCTGTAACCGCATTTGATCAATAATTATCTACACATACTTATCACGGCTCTATCCCTAGCGTGGTAGACAGAGAACCATGATAACAAATATAAGGTGTACAAAATATTAGCTGCAAATATTGGAAGGGGTGAATCAGCCCGTGAGACTGAACAATTTTGCCTAAGAAACATAGGCCGAAATATGAGAATTTTTTTGGCCCTCCCGTACATATTAACTTGATCGGTCCGTAACTTCGTATGGGACATCCAAATTTTTTTTCTTCATATTATTAAGTTCTACAGAGCCTTGTAGTACCCATAATCATACGGGTAAAATAAATACCTAAAATAGTCAAACACGTAAAAAATTTTACAACTCCCCCCAACATACATAATGATATAGTCTGTAAGTTTAGGTACTTATCTTTTTGTAACCGAACTTTGTATGAAAGTGACACTTCAGAACTGTCAGTTTAGTACAAAGTTTGTTTACAAAAAGATAAGTACCTAAACTTACAGACTATAGTGAACATAAAATATAGTGATAAATTGATAATGCATATTGGCCTTTAGAAATACCCCGTAGCAAGCCTACGCGAGTGCTACGCCGTAGGCCGTAGCGGAGGTCAATTTTATTAACGAACGCAACCACGAAATTGTGAGCGGAAATATAAAACCGTTGATCGAGCAGTGCTCTGTTTTTTTAATAAAAAACGTGTCTTTTGAAAAATTATACGAGCTATATATAAACACACCACATCAAATTGTTGGCGTCGTTTACACTACATACATTTACTAAAATATAGATTTAGGCGGATTACTCACTTGACGTACGACGAAGCGCTAAAATATCGCAGCGGTCTGTCACTCCCCATACTAAAGCCGCACATGCGATCCGCCATAGTACCTACCTGCTATTATTATGTATGTACCTCAGACCACAGAGCAAAAATGACATTTGCGTCACTCTGGGGCGGCGCACGCATGACATCTGTTGTCTGTGTGTAGAACTATAAACTAAATGGTTATTCTATTGGTTGTTATTGTGAATTGCTATTCTCTTAGATCAAACGCGATTGTTTATTTTACGATGTGATGTTGGACTACAAAGACTAGAATTATATACACATCTGGGTTAGGCTAGGAATCATACAATGGAGTTGGTAGGCATCTACTCACATAACTCCGCACTAAGCGTTTCGCTTCAACTTTTATCATGCGTACGGCTAAAGAGTGGAATTCCCTGCCGGCGGATCTTTTTCCGGAACAATATAACTTGGGCCTTTTTAAGGCAAGAGTGAATAGGCATTATCTAGGCAAGCATGTACCATCTTCGTCTGCATCTCCACTTACCACCAGGTGAGATGGCAGACAAATGCGGGCCTATTACATATATAAAAAAAAAAAAAAAAAAACTAAACGCTATACATACATTTATTTACTTATCAATTTTAACACCTACAGGGAGAAAAGCACTCGATGTATTTTATGTATTAAGGAATTTCAAGTCTAATAGCAGCCCAAAAAGCATAAAGCCTGAGCTAATAATAATAATAATAATAACGAAGAGAAGAAAAATGACATTTCTTTCGTTAGTAGTCTGTTATATGATCCATTGTGGGCACATCTATATGACAAGCATGCAGAGAATATTTATTATATGTGGGAAATATTTATTCCGAAATTCTGCGTCGAACTTTACTTTGTATTTCTTAAACCAATTTTAGGTACCTACTTGTTCCACCAGAAATTCTATACTTGATTTAAGTTCGTTCAACCAAGAACTAATGAATAAGTATTTTGTTTGAAAACAAATTTATCTCGGTCATGAAAATCTGTTTTCGATCTTAAAACCTCTCTCTGAAGGAAAAATATTATCATTCCAAACTAGCTACTTGTAGTGTAAGTACCTACCTATGTAAGTCGATTCGAAGATGAGATATACCAGATTATGGATGTTGATTTTACTAGTTGCCTGCCCCGCGTCTTTACACGCAAGAATTATTCTTTTTTTTCCTGGAAGATAGATAAAGTGTACAGTAGAATTAAATAAATTGTGATGGTTTTGGGCTTTTAGTGACTAAATAGTAAAAAAAAACCAGCAAACATAAACTTTTAAACTTGGTACACTTACGAATTTAATTTGGTGCTACTCTGTTCATGAAATTAAAAAAATATTTTCCAAAAAATATTGCTTGCTGACACCAAACTGTTTTATCGGGTTGTTCGTCAATTTAACATCCCACCCGATTTGAAGATGACTGCTGAGTTTCTGTGGCTGATCAGTCTCTGTGCTTTGAAAGCCACGTGAAGCCGTCAGTCCCGGTTGTTCTTTATGATAACTTAGACGGCTGCCGTCACACAACCATGTCAGAGGCCTCCTAGTAGTAGTAGACGGTTGAAAAACTGACATCAGGGTTCATCGTTTCGTTCACCGACTCCCATACCAAATAAGGAAAGTGACTAATCTGATCTGAATGAGATTACAGACAGACAAAGTTACTTTTGTAGTTTATATGATAGTAAGGATATCCTGTGTTTATTTTTTGATGATTTCGGCAATAATTAATTTATAGGCGACGTATAAAAGTTCACTTTTTAGAAACCAGGTTGGATGAGGCACATGATTTTAATATTGTTTGTTAATTTATTTTATAGACTTATTAGAGACTCGCCCAGCGGCTTCGCTCGCTGTAACTTATTTTCTCATGGGAATTCGTTGTTTTCCGACAAGTATTATAAAGATAAACCTTCTCTTGAATTCTTCTATCTTCTAAAAAAATCTCATCAGGATCCGTGGGTGGTTTTAGAGATTTAAGCATTACATGCATACAAACATAAGAAGCTTTATACTAAGTAGGGATTTTGTAGGTGCTAAAACTGCTTAAAAGTTGATAGACGCCTTCATAGAGGGTCAAATAGTGGGGTTGCCATTGGTCTCGTTTTGCTGTCTTTGATAACTTAGACGGCGACTGCTACACAACCATGTCAGAGGCCTACTATTTGTAGTAAGCGGTTGAAGAACTCTGACAGTAGAGTTCATCAGTCCGTTGGAAGACTCGGTGTCCGACACGAAAGGAAGAAGGAGAAGAAGCGGCAGTGCGCATCAAAAATACCTCTACTTTCTACTATATTATGAAATTTTATAGGTAAAATACGGATAGGTTTTTGACTGATACTAACTTTGTTATATTATAACAATTTTTACCTACCCTATTAATAATTTTGTATTATCCTTTCCCGCAAAGGGTGCAAAGCCACAGGAAGCGACTGAACACTTCAGGTTAAACATCGCCCCACCTCCTCATTCTCAGTACAACGTAAAAACACACAAACAACACAAAAAAAATTTTGAATATGTTTAAAACACCTATTAAACACGGCCGCTCTCCAGAACCCTAGGGGACCGATTTTCGACAAAACTTGGTACTAAATTGTCACCACATTAAGTCACATTTTTGTTCGAGTTGTCCATCGTCAAGAAGCTAAGAAATCAATTATTAAAACATTGTTTTAATTTGCGAGATCTCGAGTGGTGGACTTTTCCTAGGTAAGCGTCACGTAGCCCTCCGGTCAGTTAGACCAATGTGACTGCTAGCAACTGATACTCGTACCTACCCTGATAAAGACGCAATCTTGGTAATTTGCTGATGATGACCTACTTACTGTAGGCCATAAACTTTTAAAAACATTATTGTAAGTTCAAATTTGTAAGTTTTGAGGTCAAAACAAACCTCGCCAATTGTAAGTTCAGTTTCTTCTTTTCTGAAAACTATGACATTTTTCGTGGAAAATGATCATTGACGTCAAATCAATCAAATAATCGCAAACAGCGCAGCAGAGTTCTATTGAACTTTCATCTTTGAAAAGCAGAAATTCTGAACTGTTCTCCTTTTTATCAACTTTTTTTATTGTTATATATTTTCTGTATATCAATGATCAGACTCAAAAATAGTTCACCGACACCCCCATGTAAACATAGGCCAAGTTCTATGACAAAATGCTCCGAAATAAAATTAATAGGACCGTCACGTGTGTGTTTCTCGGAAACTTGTTAATTATGTGTTGTAAACTAATAAAACGTAATAATACATGTTAGAAAAACTTTAAACGTTACAGGCGACGGTGTGAAGACTTGGTCTTTTTTTACACGGTTGTAAAGTTGCAGTGTTGTTATAACTGTTGGTAATAAGTATTTTTATGTACCTTTTATGTCATTACTCAGCAGTTACCTACACTATCTTTGATTATGTATGATTATGGTGTAGTTTTTAAGTCTTATGTTTTACAATTACAGACGATGTGCACATATCTTTATTTAGGTACTTACTACCATATTTAGGTACTGTCAATATCAACCGTTCATACATTTTGTAAGAAAAACTAAAGTTTTCTTTTTACTTTATGTACCATAAGATCCATAGTAGTAGTAGTAGTAAGTAGTTAGTACCCATCTATTGGACATGGAAGCAAAATAAAAAAAAAATAAAAAGACCTGAAAAAGGTATATAATGTATTCCCCTATTTTATTCCCGAGAAATTAACCAAGATTTTGGTAGGTAAAGTTTAGGTGTATATAGTTTTTAAAAAATCATTTGAGCCGATTCGATTATGAGACGTCAAGGTAAATCGGCTCAAATTATATTTCCTAAACTATACATGAAAAGTATAAAAAAAATATGTGTTTCTACAGTTATATTCCCGATAAAAATGGCCTTACTATTCGCCTTTGAACTCAGATAACATAACTACCATTAAAAACTCTCTATCATGACTAACAAAGATGCAACGAAATATTGCTTATTTTCTTTCCCATTCAATTTTCAGTGCGACTCTTTGAACTACCATTTTACACTCAAAAGACTCAAAAACACACATTATCCACCAATAATACCGTAGTATAAAGATAATACGTTCACAAAAGATTACCAAAGAAAGTCCTTGTTTAATCATTCATTCGTTCCGTTCATTCAAAGATGGATTTACATTTCGGTAGCATAAACCGGTGATATGTTGACCGTACCTGTTAACCGCGCGCGGAAGTACTGGAGCTTTGTTTAGATGTAGTTGCGTTACTATCTTGCTAGGTACTCTGTGTTGCGAGCAATTAAGTTATATTTGTAAGCAACAGTAAAAAAGTTTTTTTTTAATTTTGTCAATGACAATAAGTCATTATGTATGTCTTCTGTTTTTACCCTTAGTCAAGCATGACAAGATTATAAATTATTTTATACTCACGAAACCTTGGTTTGAACACTTACAACAAGCCTTACAATCCGCTTCCTTCACTCTGTTATGATATGAATCATGTTGTTGTAGATGATAAATATCCACTGGCCTCATACATCCGTGACAGACGATTCAATCAGAGTCTGAGGCAATACCAAAAACTCTGCTTTGCCGTTGCCTGGAACGCAATTATGGTTGCCGCAGGGTTGCCCAGGGCCGACGAGTTGATAAGCGCGGAGCCAAGTCGGCTGCATGAGTCCATCGACAGATCTATGTCAGACGCGCCTGACGGAGACCCCGGTTTAGAAAGACAGTCGAGAGAGTGGCGCCATTAGTTCTCCAGTTTGCCACCTCATTTTTTCACTTACTTTCCTGGCGTGGATTTTACAACTAAACCAAGTGTAAACGCTCCCTCTGTACGGCGCGGACGGGTTGTCTATGCCACGTGTGTATTTTTACAACGCCACACGTGCGGCGGGATTGTTTGACCGACGGCTAAATCCGGCCCCGCTTTGTTCCGCTAATTGACTTCTAAAAACCTACCTCAGCTCAGAACCAAACTTATCCTAAGTAATGTGTTCTAATTGAGATGTTGGAATTGAAATGTTTATTTGTAGGTTTTCGCGAGGATTTCTTTGTTCTCTCGATGTGGGATTAGGGTTTTTTTTTTGTGTATCGTGCGGATAATTTTACCATGCAGAAATCATTTTTAAATTGTAGTTCACCTAGCGGTTGCACGGGCTGGTAATCGTTTTCCCGTCATATAAGTACATACATCTTCCTCCTGAATCATGGAGCCTACCTTTTTTTTTCATGGCGTCACATCTCATGGGTCAAGACATATTTTGCCATGACAAAGTAGTCAAGTCGTCCGTAAGGTCAGTCGAAGTAATGTAAAGTTTGTGGCATTATGCCGAGGGAGAGTTCACAACACAGAGATCCTAGTCATAGTTATTTAAAAACCGCATACAAATCGGTCCGGTAAAAAAGGAAGCGATGCCAATGACAAGCAGACAGAGGAACTTAATAGGCAACTTTATTTGGGGGTTATTGCCTTATATGTCATACTCACCAGTCTTGGCGGGCGGATTAGCGAGTGCAGTGCAAAAGCTGTCCACTCCCTGCCGTTATGATGCGCAACCGCGACTTCAATTTTCTCTACACTTGTAGACAAAATTATTCACTTGATCTTTGATCAAATCCATAAGATTCGACACTTGTGAAGTCTTCTCGCCCGCGAGATAAGTCTCTTACTGTGCGCATCCTAAAGGGGCTGGATTCATCCCTGTCGCCTTCTACGACACTCTCGAGTAGAAATGGGGTGATGCTAAGATACCAAGTCATCGTCCTCCTTGCCTTATCCCGATCTCGGTCGGGGTCGGCTACCTAACCTAGGGGATTTGACGTGGAACCAAGTTTTTACACAGAGCGACTGCCATCTGACCTCTGCAACCCGGAGGCTAACCTGGCCCGAATCCTAGGTTAAGTCACATTCAAATATCATCTGATTTCAAATTTTATTTGAATGTGGGTTTCATCACGATGTTTTTCCTTTACCGTAACAGCAGTCGGTAAATGTACGTGAGTGAAAACACATTGCTACATGGCGGGGATCGAACCCGGGTCTCACGATTGTAAGACCGGTGTCCTAACCACTCGGCCACCGACGCTCCGATGCTAAGATACCAAGTAACCTATAAAAATTCGTATTTTGAAATTTTTTGATTTAAAATTACATACGGGTAGAATTTGACATTCTCCTTTTTCAAAAACAGTTAATTAAACACAACTATCGTTATTTAAACGTGTTGTGAATGACGTTAATTATTTAATTATGTACGTTTACATCACTACCACGAATTTTGTTTATTTCACCCTACAATTTATTTTTTGCGTCGAGCGATAAAATTTTAACTCTATCTCAATAGTTCTATGGGAATAAAGTAATTGAAAAAACTTACCCGACTCCGAACGTCTGAATAAAATGAAATCTAAGTACTTACTGAATAAAAGACTTTCATCTTTTTTGGTGTGGGTGGACAGAATATTTTGTTGCAAAATACATTTGAAAGTAAGTAGGTTGCTTCAATATCAGATTTTTTTTAGGTTTATATTTTAGCTAAATCTAGCACCTTTTAACCAAGAAGTTAACTATTAAATGGCTAAAACAATTTACTATTTCTATAAAGTAAATAAAATAACTACAAGAGCTCTATTTCTGAAAATTCGCATGCAAAAGACAAGTAATAAAAATCCCACATATACGTGAAAAATGAAGTTCCATTAAAAATTTGTCATGCGAGTTGTTGCACTAGTCGTTGTGGACTTTTGTGAAGATTTCAGAAATCATCTCAGAAGATAGGCTTATAAACAAATTTTATTAATTGCTCATATTTCAGGATCAGTGCTATACCCCATCCAGACTCACGGCGAGAATTCTCGGCGAGAAGTCTCAGCGAGACTTCTCGCGAGACCAAGCAAGGTATCCACACTCACCGATGTTCTCATTTGTGTTCTCGTTTCCATTCGGTATGGACGACATTGACATTGCAGCAAGTTTGACTCTGTGTGCCATGGCATATAGTAACTTTGTAAACGCTTGTAAGCCATCGCATCGTGATTCAAACTTTTGTCTTTGTAATGCCGGTGTTTAGCATCCCACAAAATGGGCTCTGATTGAAAATATTCAATGAATTTAAGTTCGACTTCGTTATTCCACATTTTATCTGGATGCGCCTATACACGTCCTATTCCCGCTAATCACTATTCAGTACTGAGACAAAACGAGAATGTGGTAGTATTCTCTTTTCACGCCCGAGAAACCCTTTGTCTCGTGCCGATTTACCGACAACAAACGGAGAACACGCGAGCGCGAGAACGAGAAGGCGAGAAACTACTCATATTCACGCTTCTCGGGTGTTCTCGGGGCTTCTCGGCGTGAGTCTGGATACGCCTTTAAGTTTGCCTAGAGGACTACTGACTAAAATGTTCTACTGAATAGGTACCCTTCTTCTGCCTTCGTTCAGTCGGCTAGAACTAGGTCGGACAAGCTAATTTAACAAGCGCGCGGAGATTTTAAATACGTACAATTTGTTATCCGAGCCTTAACACATGTGTAAAATTGTTTGTTTTGATAACAAGTGTGTGTGTCACTAAAAACTTTTTATTCGTTTTTATTGTTTAACTGAGCAACAGAGTTTAACTGCCAGTGCCGCGCGGTGGGTAATTATTGCGCCAAATTAAAAAACGTCAAGCAATCTGGTTAGTTTTTGTTTTTTTTTTGTTTTCGGCCAGTTTTGTGGCGGTTATTCTGAATTCAAACGATTTTGTAGGTAAAAAATTACAATCCATGTTCAGGCCCGCATAACGACGCCCGATGATGTGGTGCAGCGCAGTGGTAATGCTACTACGACTGCGACACAAGTTTCCGGATTCGAATCGGTTTTTAATCATCTTTGGCCAATATTTGACCATTTATGCAATGTTTTATCATCTGATAAGAAAAATGATAATATGTGATAGCCATGTGCCTATAGATAATAAATTGTTTTTACACAACGTAAACGTATCTTCGTTGTTTTGTTTTATGCGTCCAGCGCGCGCGAATATTTTAATTTCTACAAATTATTCAGAATACGCCTCTCTATCAAACTCCCTGCGTGTTTTACTTTAGTGTCTCAGCGTAAACTGGCCGCACATTATTGTTTGCATAGTTTTTAATCTGTGAAATATGATTTGTTTGAATTTGGAACGTTTTATTTTCTTCCGCGCGGCTGAGTGATCTTTTCTCAGCAATTAAAAAAACAATTAAACGCACACGTCCAACTGCATAGGAGTACCAAACAGTCATTTTTGACGATGATTATACGGACTGAAATTTGTTTATTCGATATTGAGCTTTTTAAAATTGACCTCCTATAGAATATTAGGATCAGCTGCCAACCTTTACCTTTTAAAGTAGAAACGAGAAAAGTTGTTCAGTTTATGTCCCGAATATGCCAGATTATTATTTGGAAGGACCCCGTACAGTTTATCAAAAGTTAAGTTTTGTAAGAGAGAGGCAGTCTCCAAAAAATGCTGAATTTTCGAGCTCTACTTCAATTCCATCCATCCATCAGGATTTCAGTCATGTTTGACTATTATGCCCAACCATTTAAAAAAGCCCAAATATGCCGAATTAAAATACTTACCCACAAAGTTTACGCGTCCGTCAATATCGTAGCTGTCAAAATAGACAGCGCTACGTGGAACGGAACGTCAAAACACGACTATGGCTGAATAGTAAAACCATCATTTGCCTCGATTTGTTTTTACGTGTTATTGATAGGGTTCAATGCTCTGTGCTTGGGAGGTCTCCAAAAAACTGAAAACACGGGTATTGCGGGGAGGCCAGAGCATCAATAGCTTAGAAAAACTGTTTTTTTTCAATACCAGAATTTGGGCCCTGACCACAACTTTACTATTATCCTCTAGGTAAAAGAGCGGCGTTATATAAATTTGAGCCAAAGAGATCTACCTATGATATCATGTAAAAAGTCTTATAAGATTGTCATGTTTCAACCCTGAACGTTAGTATAACTCGCTTAAAAGAGCAGCGTGTTTTCCGCTAGGACGAGTGAAAGGCAAGTCGTAGCAACTTCCCTGTGTTCCTGTGGCAGCGAACAAAGTGCCCGCCGAACAAATAAAAATGAGCTAAAAATAGAACATTATGTAGCTATAATACCGTGTAAAAAGTCTTAAAAGATCGTCAAGTTTCAGCACTGAACTACTATGAGGTTGGTAAAAGAGCGGCGTGTTTTCCGCTAGGGCGAGCGTTTTGCGAAAGGCAAGTCGTAGCAACTTTCCTCCCCATGTTTCTGTGGCAGCGACCAGAATGCCCACCAAGCAAATAAAAAGTTAAGGCAAAAAAGATCTATCTATGAAATATCTTCTAAAAACTCTTAAAATGTAGTCATGTTTCAGCCCTGAACTATTAAGAGCGGCGTATTTTACGCCTGGGCAAGCGAAAGGCAAGTCGTAGCAACTTTCCCGCCCGTGTTCCTGTGGCACCTGGTAGCAGGCGGAGTGCCCGCCGAGCACCGACAAATAAAAAGCTGAGCCAGTGCGCCAATAGTGTCTCAGAGTTCGTGACCACATACAGGATGTTCATTGTTCACATTAAACTTTTTTTGACACGATAATGGGAAATTTTACATCTGTTCGGGTTAAATGTGTTCGAGGTGGCGCTCGTACGAATAATGTAAAAACTCAGCAGTTTTTTTAAATTGACAGATAATTCCTCAATATAAAAAAGCACCAACAGCCCAATTCAGTATGGGCTAGTTTTGCTGTCATTCCAAAAGATGCTCTTTACCTTCCTCTTTACAATATCTAAAACACTGGACTTGCATTAAATTGGATCCACTGTTTAGGGATCGGTACTGTATTCTACAATATACAATGGTAATCCATTTGTCACCTCAAAGTTTTAACTAAGTACTTTTCAAACATCAAAATATTTTTCAGGGAACTACATAAAACCATCCTGTAGACAAAAAGTGCCTCGCCAATGGCCAATAATGTTCCGTCCGGTCAGGTGTGACGTCAGTGTTCGCTCGACCGGCTGGGGGCGCTTGGGGGCGCCACGGGCGCGGGGCGGCAGGGAGGGGGCGACGACAATCGCCCCCTAATGAGTCGCTCTAATAATAATTATCTACCTACACTTTCTGTTCGACTTGTCGGCTATTCTTTTCGCAGGGGTGCCGTGTGCATTTTTTCCTAAATATGTTAAAACGAAAATTGCCTAATAGAATATGGATTTCAAGTGACATTGTGATAAATAATGAATAGAATTGTCTGATTCGCTTGTGAACCAATTAATTAATTGTAGATAAAGTTATAATACACGACCGCTAAAAACTTACTTATTTTTCTATGGAGGACGCCCCGTTGGGGTTTATCATGTCTCTAAAGATTATTCGTGTCGTTCGTCAGCTTATTAATTTCCGTCATAAAAATGTTTTTTCTACAACGTTCTTTTTCCTATTTCTAGTCGAACATGAGTCGAATGCAACCCTACCGCTTGGCAATAATAGGAAATTTGTTTTCCGGTTCGGTAGCGCGTTCCAATTACGGGATTAACGAATTATTTCCACTTTTTTCCACCCCCCTCTCCTTCCCACCCCCGCCCGGTCCTCGGGTAATTCTTGGGTTCCGCCTATTGAATCTCTTTTGATTAGCCTCCTTGCGTTTCCCGTTTGAGGGAAAATTGGCGGTAATCGTCGATGTATTGAGCGTTCTCTTTTTAAAAGTGCGCCGTTTTCCCGCCCGATGGTTTGATGGCGTGGGGTGTTGCTGGCTGGAGTTGTGTGACGCGAATTTCTGAGGATTATCTGTGGAGTTTCGTTCGAATTTTGAATTAGAAGCGAGTTTTCTCTTTTTGATTGGCAAAAGAGACTGATTGAGTACCGCTTATGAATTTTAAGAGACACTTTTCAATTATTAAGTACAAGTTTTCAATTCTATATTACGTATCACATTATTTTGGCGCGGGTACTTCCTCTATCCATCTATCTACCTACTACTTAGCTAATTTTATTGAACAGTTCGATGTGAATTGAGTAAGTATTTCTATGATTTATTTTATTACCTACTAGCGCCCCGCCCAGAGGCTGCGACTCGTTTTACGTTTTATTGCAACTCGTTTTTCTGTGGAAATAAGATGTTTTCTCGGCAAGTGTTATACATAAAAACCTTCCTCTTGAATCACTCTATCTATTAAAAAATCCTGTATCAAAATCCGTTGAGTAGTTGTAAAGATTTAAGCAAACATGCATACAGACAGACGCGAAAAGCGACTTTGCTTTATACTATGTAGTAATTTGCAACTCCTAATAGCCCAGTACTATTAGATTGCCTAGCACCGTTTGCCAAATCCACTAGACGAGCCCGAACAGTCAAAAGGTAAATAGATGGTAAATAGTCCATTTCGCCATTAACCCGAATGCACACGAGTGTTCTAAATGTAGTCTGATAGGGCACTCGAGTTTCGCTTGCCCAATTCAACGGCACTTCTTAATTGTACAGTCGTGAACGAAAGTGTTTCTTAAAAATGAACTAAGTAGGACCATGGGCAAATAAATGTAGGATGTATGTATGCGGTATGGTATGCGCATTTAGCGTACAACCGGAAAATATAAGGTGTAAAAACAGCAACTGCAAATATTAAAAAGGTGAAACAGTCCATGAAAGTTAACAACTTTCCCCAAGAAATGTAAGTAGAAAAATAAAAATTGTTTTTTGTTTATATGGGAGGGCCAAAATCTTATGATACGACGTACATATGTTTCGGGGAAGTTGTTTTCAGTTTTATGCACTGGTTTACCCCTTTAAATATTGGCTGATCTTTTTTTACATTCTGTATAGATATGATATTTTAAATCGTGTAGTTACAAAGTCTATTTAAGCTATTTGTTAAGATTTCTACGGAAACAGACATGCGGTCATTCAGATACCTTAGATTTCTTCAGTGCTACTATAGTTCACTAGTTTACATAACAATTCTTTGGTGCAGAGATCCTTCGGGTCAGATTCTTTGGTCCTATAACCTACATCGCTTTTTAGCACACGGGTACGTACGTTTTACCTGTAAAAAGGACTGAATCCACTTTTCCTCGCGACTGTGCGTTGCTGATTCTTTTGGCAACAGGAGTGGCCTGCGGTGCACTTGGACTTTTTCCGACCCACTTTAAAAGTCGTTATCGTAAATCAGTCTGGATGGAGGTAGTCGCTATTACGACTAATATAGTGCCCCTGCCCAAAGTGGATTAAAAGGTGCTTGATTCGATTGAACTTCAATCACATTTTGATTCTTTGAAAGTTCTGGGAAAATACTCTGCATAATATATTATCTTTCATTTTTTTCAGTACATGTAGTGTTTTCATTCTGAATTTCCACAACTCTACGTGAGTCCCAATACTTTCAATCATAGAAATCGTATTAGCTGGACCTTAGGCACTCTAAACTTTTAGTACCTAGTTATTTCTTTTATCGCATTTGGAAAATTTACTAAAGCACATTCTAAACTGGTACGTAAGTAGCAGTGTTTCAAACTTAGATAAAACGAGTGGTGACGCGTTAGGCTTTCCAGCTTAACATAATCCTAAATAAAAAAACGAACTTTATAAGAATTTTTCGTATTTCCTATCGAAACACGTAAAACCATACAGTACGAATGGTACCAACTTGCTTTTTCCACGAAGTAGTGCGACACTTCAAAATTTTTTTTACCCTTTCGTGTTTCCGTCAAGTACTGGAGCATCCATCTCGTCACGGAGGCTGCGCAGTGTCACCAGTAGGGCCACAGATTATACGAGTACCTACAGCCCTTGCTACAGCTATCGTAAACAACAGGTAGCGGCTGAAGTGGTTGCTACTTGGTTGCTACTCTTTGACAGGGATTTATGGAAATAAAGTCGATTAAGATCGATCGATCCGTCGTGCGTCAAGTGTGTTCCTCGCCTAAGGTGAGATAGCTATCCGTTTTTATAATTTCCTTGACCTCATTAATTTGAGATGTTCATCTTCGTAACATGTTTTGTACTCAAATTAATGTTGGACTAGGATACCTTTCAAGTTTCAGAACTGCCCGACTTCAGCCCTCTTTGATCAATAGCCGTCAGATGTTCAGGCAAGTTCAAAAACTCTACATCACATTTTACATAAATGTAAACGAAGGTGTAGGAGTGTGAGTTTCTTAAGCTGCATTACATCCTTTTTATAAGGTAATGTTCAATATCGATATTCACTGCAGCCTGCATCACTACACTACCACTTATTGCAGCTCAACTCCTTAAGTAACCCATTGGTGGTTATCTCCATCTTGTATCTGTCTGTTTACGTCTTAAGAGCTCTACCACAAAATTAATACTCAAGTTCTGTACTCAGTCAGGAAACGAAAAGATTGTGTTGTTTGAATTTAAAATTTAAAGATTAAATATATATGAAGAAATGCTGACTATGACTACTAGTTGGAACGAATGTAATCAGCGAGGCCATTAATAAAATACAAGTTGTACACTTAAAACTGTTGTCCAAATATACTACAGACTCCATTTATAGATTTTCGAAATATGCAAAGTTAATAAACAGAAATCAATCAGTGCCGTGTGATGCCGGCTTAGAATAGCATTACCCCACATCCTTCCCGCGGGTGTCGTAAGAGGCGACAAAGGGACTCGAGAGAACTGGTGTATTACTATTTTTAGGCGACAGGCTGACAACCTGTCACTATAGTAATACACATGTTTTCTGAAACAACCTTGGAAAACAATCCTCAAAAATGTCAGATGCGGCGATAGCGACCGTATTCATATGTAAAAAAATCGTCGCATATAAAAAAAAATGAAGGTAAGTTTTATGACGCCATCCAAAATAGCGAGATATGACGTCATCACTCAGTATTTTCATACAAAAAAACCGTTTAAAAAAGATGCTAATTTGACCTGATAGTCGTCATGCCTATTGCATGGCAACACCACAGTTTCATTTCAAATATGTGGAATATATTTAAATTACCTGTGGCACATCTAAGATACTGTATAAAACTTTTTCTTGTTGTTTGGGACAACGAGTCAACGGCCGATTCACTGGTGTCATAGATCTCCACAAGATGTTCACTGAACTATTTAAAATCAATTAGAGCCCATAATATGAATAGGTGATTATCTGTCATAAGTAGCAGTAGGGGGTCATCACACGAGTCCTTTAACGCATTAGCTTACTGATTACGAGGTTGTGCTAAGATTCTACTAGAACTGGCACACGACAGAGGGAGACATTTGGGATGTAATGTGGTTTTCTTCTCTGCCTATTCATGTTAGAGTTTTTAAACCACTTTCTAGTCCGACGTAATTTGTGTAACTACCACATCGATACGAAGCTGTTTCTAAGCCACGTCAAGCCAGTTGATGCGTTTTCCATGAACAACAAATAATTACCTATATACTGCATCCTGTGGACCGAAGGCTTCCGTTTGGCCTCCGCAAAACGGACGGAACCATTTTCCTTCAAATGAAATTATACTACAGAGTTAGAGTTGCAATTTTCGTTATTTGTGTGTAATAAAGAGTTCTTACCTACTTACTTGCACGACATGGTGAAAACATGGTTTCTTTTTAGAAATAAGCTGACCTGTTGTGTATTGCTCTTAATGTTATGTCCTTTGTGTTATATTGTGTACAATAAATGGTTTAATAAAACAAAAAACATAGATTCTATCTGAGGTGAAAGAATCCTGCTACCGAGGCAAAGAAAGCTTAACATCAACACATTTCTACCCGCATCTACTGGATGAATCAGCAATATTTTGGGGCTCATCTGTAGAAGTCGTTGTAGTAGGTTTTTTTTTAGTAGGATTGTGAAAAGTAGGAAAAATTTTGACCGGCTTTGATTAAGAAAGATCTTCAAAGGCACAATTTTTACCATATCTTCTATCTACCACATTAGCAACTCAGCCGAACGTCAGTCATCGTCGTGGGAGCCTGACTTGAGCCTGACCATCTCAATGCCTTTCTGTGTGTCCTATGCCCACTTGTAACATCCTTGCACATGGACTTCCTTATCACAACAGCATAAGGTCCAGTTTCCTCTGATCCTGTCTTAAACACCTTAAGAGGTTGAGCATAGATAACTTTAGGGTCTCAAGTGGGGTGGGAGTTTAGGTGTCTTAAAAGATGTCTCTATCGTTGCTTAAGCTTCTGTTATATTTGCTCTCGGGGTAAGAAAAACATTCCTCCTTACTTTCTTTCTTTTTCGCGTGGGACGACGAGTCGTTCAACAACCCGATGAACCAAAGTGTCAGAGTTTTCAACCGCCTACTACTAACGCTAGTTATTATTCTGTGCTACTACTAGCCCGTTCGTATCGAATACGGTGTGAAAATACAAGTAATGTAACGGTGTTGGCCGTGTGGTTCCGCCTTAGAATAGCATCACCCAATTCTATCCGTGGGTGTCTTAAAAGGCGACTGAGGGTGTGAGGGTTGAATCCAGAGAACGGGCAGCAGCGTCCCCTGTGAATATCTACAATATCTTGCACTGCTCGCCGAATTGCCTAGCGTGGTGAGAATGGCAATATCCCCCAATTAGCCCCTTGTGCCTCCCACAAGTCCAGCAGTGGACTGTTGTGGCTGTGGAAGTAGTACCTAAGCAAAACTTTACCGAGGCGTATACAAATGATCACTCTTTTCTGACACCTAAACATGTGAACTAGTACTTGTGATAGTTATAATATACCGCTGCTATGTTATAAGTGCCTACATACTGTTTCGTGTTTATAGATTCTTACCTCGCTTACCTACGTCATATTATGATTCTCTCTTTTTTTGGATCTCTATTCAATACGTATTAGGTATTTATTTTACTACGCACTTCACCCGACTTCTTCCACAAAGAGGATAAAGTGTTCTCGAATAAAATAAACAGATTTATAGAACAAACCGACTGCGCACATTAAAGTGTTGTATTGCACGAGGGTACCCACGGCCCCTCTCAATGTTAGACGGAGAGATGGTGTTCGTTTTTCATTTCAAAATATATCTATCTATGTAACATTGGAATGTTTCGGGTAAACGAGTAGGTATTATTTTAAATTGTATGTTAGGAGATTTTTCGGAGCGAATCTCCAGTTTAACAATATAAATATTCAATTTCTTACAGTGTAGCATCCTGAGACTTCAATAAGCAATACATCTAAGTTTTAATCAGATTAATACAAATTTGCTAAATTTATTACTAAAAATAGAACGGCAAGAGTTTCCACGTGCTTACTGCTTACTACCACACTTCAATTTGAAGATTTCACTCCTGCCTCACTCATGGTAAAACGTAAAACCGGATTGAGCTCTGTTTGTAGATGGATGATCGAGTATATGGTGTATGCGCGGTAAGTCCACTTGCTCCTTTCGCCGACCAGTGCGATTTACCAACTCGATTGCGTGACTGTTTACAGAATTCTGCGAGATGACGTGTGAATGTGCAACTTCTACACCTATTGAAGATTTACATTGTGGAATTTTGAAACTTTATTTATTTAATTTTATATAACTATTTATTTAAATATTATTTACTTTTGACAATGATATTTTTGTTAGGTACTCATAATTTTATATCTAATGTATTTTTTTATTGTATTACCATTGTCATTTCCATTTTTTGTAATTGGCATGAAATTGAATAAATAAAATTGATAAATGGTAAGGGTGTGCGTAATAAATGGTGCATTGTATGAAGAGAAGACACTTTAGCGCGCCATTTTTGTTCTTTATTAGTGCACGCGCCCGCACCGCTCTATTTCGGTTGGTGGCGCCAGCCATGTATTGACTGGGAAGGAAGAAAACGCACAATCTCTTAGCCTACATCTGTTTAGTGATGGATCGCGGTTTACAAAGCACACAGATTTGCCTGCCCCGCTTTCTGCCAAACAATCAAACAATATGGATTCACTTGACTCGAGTTTTGAGCACTTGCCTTGTTATATGAACCGTGAAATTTTGCTTATACAAACATGTTTGCTGGATTACACGGGCTTTAGTTTGTGGATTGTATTACATAGGTTTAGAAGGTTTTTTATGTAATTATAACGAAACTAAAGCAAAAGATGGAAAGTGTACATAATTACGCATTCCGACCCATTAGTTTGAGAAAGTTTTATTCGACATACGTATAAAGTAAATTTAGGTATAGTTTTTTAAGCACCTATTTACTATTCGTACCTACACTACATATATATATTTGCAAAACTGGAGAGAATGACTTGGTCAGGACTAGTATGGCTACGACGCGACACGTAGATAGGCGTATGGGTTTTACCAAAACGCTTGAATAATGTTGATACAGAGGTGTAGAGAAAAATCAAAATTATAAGTAGGTATATAGGTGGGTTGCCGTCTTGTTGCCGTGTAATGCCGGCTTAAAATAGCAATCATCCCGTTTCTTCCCGCGGGTGTTGCAAAAGGCAACTATTCCATGTGTACTTATTACAAATTTAGGCGACAGGCTAACAACCTGTCACTACAGTGAGACACGAATCATCTGAAAGGGCCCTTAATACTTGTCAGACGTAGCGATAACGATCGTAAGTTTACGATCGTTAACGCTCTGCCTACTCCGCATAGGATAAAGGCGTGATTTTTGTTTTGCGAAGAAGGAAAGTAAACGGAGTGGGCGGTCTTGTGAGTGTTAGCTTCGGGAAAACTTCAAAATCCCACGGGAAAAGCTCATACGGGTAAAACCTCTGGGCGGGCTTGTTGTCATTCAATAATCGCAGCAATAATCACACGTTTAATGACATGACGCGTTGTTTAACGATATGACGAGACTCGTATAATCATTAATGGCCGTTTAGCGCCATGCAAGTTGCATTCCCATGAACATTGTTTACAAATACAGTAAATACAAGCATTTGGTACGAATTATTCGCATTATACTACGCTCTTCGGGCTCTCATATGTCTTATACAACTTTGAAAATGGAGTTATGACGCGTCTGTGAATATTTTTCTTAAATTTTTTGGTCTTTTATTCTTCTGATCTGAGTAAGTGTGACAAGTGTACAGTCGCGTTAAAAGTGCATATGGAGGGTGACCTGAAATGGTTCAAAATATCTGCTAAAATAAATTACTGTGCAGCTAGTGAAACTATTTATAAAACATTTATACCTTGCTTGGGAATAAAAAGTTATTTTGAACCATTTAAGGAGGCCCTCTATACGTATATGCACTGTACATAAGTATAAGAAATTCTACCAAAATAGCTACCCGTTATTACACACAGATTTTGATCAACAAAACACATCTAACATTCATTGGTAAAAGAACTCCTATTTAAATACCTCTGACTCTAGTTCATCTTCAATAATTTACCGAAACTTCTTACCCCTTGCCCTTTGCCCTCAAAATAAAAAAGCTCTACAAAAAGTTGTTCAAAAAAGCAAATTAGTAAATTTGCTACGCCACTTAACTAATAGGCACAACAGTTTTGGAGTTAAAAGGAGTGGCGACGGCGAAAAAACTGTACCATATTTACGTAACGTTTGTCCCCTACCACGTGTGCGTGCGGGTTACAATTTTAGGATGGAAAAAGGATCAAAATTAGGACCACCACGGACCGCATCTTTACAAAATTGTGTAAGTTCACACACCCACAAATCACACCTATATCCCTGGCGGGGTAGGCAGAGCGTTAACGACCGCAAAATTAAGGTCTTTATCGCCATGTCTGACAATATTTTAGGGTCGTTTCAGATAAGTCATGTATCGATTGTGACAGGTTGGCAGCCTGTCGCCTTAAATTGCAAAACACATGAAACTCTCGAGTCCCTTAGTCGGCTTGTACGACATCCACGGGAAAGAAATGGGGTGATGCTATTCTAAGCCGGCGGCATCACACGGCACCATTTACTAACTATTCAATGTATTTCAAACTTTGAAATACATATTTCTATATGAAATTGTAAAGTTTATCATTATCAGCTGCAGCCACAAGCCACTACTAGAATTTGCTTAAAGGCCTCTTCCTAACTAAGGAATGTTTGACAAGGTTGCAATATCAGTTGATATGTCTTAGCTCGTTTAAACTTCCATATTTACACATAGCATGTTAAAATATTTGAAAGCACCATTCTTACCGCGATAAACATAACTTTTGACATCATTAACAACTCGCTCGCAATTCACGATCGAGTTCCATTAGTCGGATCTCTAGAGTTCGCAATTCTTAGCGCCGCGCCGCCTTGTACGCCGCCGCGCGTCTAGACGGCGACATAACATGAGGACCACCCCTTGGAGACAAGCGGTCACTTGTGGGGCCCATTCACTTCTTGAGAGCTCTGTTTGTGTGGCTTACTTGAGGACCTTTGAGGACCTTGTCTTATGAAGTTGATTTTAGTTTAGAAGTCTAAGCGCAACAGAATTGCGACAGGTTAAGATATAAAGACTTCCCGCTGCCAGCATTCATGCCTTGAAATATTTGATTAGGTAATGACCTAAACAGCGAAATAACTTGCGAATCACCCCTTGGAGGCGTCAAGCGGTCACTTATGGGGCCCATTCACTTTTAGAGAGGTATGTTTGTGTGGCTTACTTGAGGACCTTGTCTTTTGAAGTTTTACAAGTCTCAGTAGTGTCATTGCAAGCTAGCGACAAGCGAGTTGACATAAGTCTACCCGTTTCCTGATTCATACCTTGAAATATTTGATTAGGAAGAGGACCTAGACAGCGACATAACATGCGGACCACCCCTTGGAGGTTACAAGCGGTCACTTGTGGGGCCCATTCACTTCTTCAGAGCTCTGTTTGTGTGGCTTACTTGAGCACCTTTGAGGACCCTGTCTCATGAAGTTGGTTCTAGAAGTCTAAGTTGCCAAGCGCAACAGATTTGTGACAGATTTAGATATAAGGACTACCCGCTGCCAGCACTCATGCCTTGAAATATTTGATTAAGTTAAATGATCTAGACAGAAGCTTAACATGCAGACCACCACTTGCAGGCGGCAAGTTGTCACTTATGAGGCCCATTCACTTCTTGAGAGGTCTGAACGACCTCTGAAGGTGAAGGTGATTTTAGGACTCTTTACCTGCCAAGCGTGGCAGACTTGTGACAGTTTTAGATATAAAGTCTACCGGCAGCCGATTTCATGCTTTAAAAACATATTTGATAAGGTAGAGTGATCTAGACAGGGAAGGGGCATAAATTACACGCGGACGACCCCTTGGAAACAAACGGTCACTTGTGGGGCCCATACACTTCTTGAGAGCTCTGTCTGTCTGTTTGTGTGGCTTAGGTACTTGAGGACCTCAAGTTTTAAGTTTCCGACCAAGCTGTCAAATATATCTATGTTCAATTTCGCTGTGCGCGATAGGTAGGCATATGTATAGTCCAATTCAGTCTGGATTACACAGTTTTCACTTTAAACCGTTGTTCTAACATAACTACTTTACCTTGAATATACTATACCTACTACATAGAAATCGGCTTTTCCTCTTTTTTACCTGCGGTGAAGATTTGTAAAGACGTCTTTTGCTTTCTTTTAAGTAAAACTGGTACTTGCAGTCAGTTTTACGTGACCGATTTACAGCTTTCTTGGGAAGTAAGCAGGTACGTGAAATTATTTCAAGTATAATTTTTACACCACATTATAAAATTCAACTTACGATCCAATTGTTTGGCAACAACTTTATGCCGTAACCACCATTAATGCACATTCTTCTAAAAATTCCAAAATTTACTTCAAAACCGAGCAATTTTTACACAAAACCACGCACTAATTTCACACCGAACTAGTTTCATACATCCGATCTCATTATCCTTATACACGTGCTAAGAAGATATTGTCTACAACACAGTAGATTAACATAACCGTAGACAATTCTAGGATTTCCCGAATTGTTAAATATTTGGTACCTAGAGGTTTGGCTCTCTACGTTTCGTCTCTTTAAGACAGCTTTCTTCTAGAGGTCGATAGATCACATACGCCCGCCCGTCAGATGAGATTGCTGAACGCTGCACCTGTGCTGTACCTCTTGTTAATATGAAACTAGAGGCTTAAGAGGATCGTGCAGCTGGAAATTTTCATACAAAAAGCGTTAACGTTTTTATCATACTTACCGGTAACCAATTGTTTTGATTTTTAGGTATTTTATTTAAATTCACAAAAACTAGGTTTATACTTTTTTATTTTTTCGATATATATTATAGTTTCAGAAATAATGAGGCACAAAAGTACACTTTTTTGATACTGAAAAATCTTCATGTTTGAGTGAGGTTACTTACAAAACTGTACAAAATTTGGTCAAAAACGAAACGTATAAACCTAGTTTAGTTCATACCTAAGCGATCAAGACCAAAATTATAGACTTTGGATAAAATTTAGGGGTAGGGAAACGTTAACGCCCGCACCCCGATTTTACTCTGTTTTCGAGGCGATTTCTCAGGAAGCCTGCTACCTGTCCCTATCGCACATTAGGGTGCTTGCCGCGCGGGCGTCGAGACAGCACATAAAATTTGAAAAACGCATTTCTCGCGCGGCATGTCTGTGAATGATACTCTTAAAGTTAGTTAAATTCTTAGTACATTGCGTAGCGGGTTAAAAATCTTGGTCTCATTATGATATCATCGAATTTTACTTATAGACTTGTAGCCTGTAGTTTCATAACATGGGTGGGGTATTTTTAATGTTTTGTTATCTTTCTTCACCAAGTCGATAGGCGACAATATTTTTTTTTAGACCAGTAATAATGGAAATAATACCTACTTTCATTTCAGTTATTATGTGTCACACTCTTGCTCTCTCCTATCTAGTACCTATCTACGTGTTGTGTTGTCATGGCGTTCTACCTACTGCTTTCTTCACTACTGTGCTTTGACCATCATTAAACACACGTAATTATGCTTATAAAACCTCTTTTCACATAAAACTTCCAGATAAAAAGGCCGTACGGACAGCACTTCCTTTGCCTGAAGCGTCATAAAAACTACCAAAAAACACGTTAACACTATTTTTATGCATTTTTCTCAAATCCATTGAACACCGTCCTCAATGAAGCTTAGACTTTATGATAACATGTATGATTATTAAAAAATAAAAATCCGGCTGCGGTAAATTATAAAGTTATATTTTGTGTTTAAAATCCGCCATTTTGAGCTTATGAAATCTTAATGAAGCCAGTGTCACTCGCGTCGCTCTGCTGAGACGAATCTAATGACACCTTACAGATATGTCAACATGACAAAGGCCCCAGTCTGCTATTTTTTGTCATTGTAACGTCATCGAAACTCAACTGTCATTCCATTGACATTGTGATTTTCTATACTTCGAACTGTTAATAGACTACGAAACTACTAAATTTATTCAACTGAGATCCAATTGACATCCAACTTAAACGATTTTCATTTTACTACTTAGTCATTTCTGTTACCTATCCCTGTATTTATGCCAAATAAAAAAGCACATTAAAAAAAAAACCACATACATAAATACTCTCGAAAAACATAACCCTCCCTCTGGCGCAGTCAGACAAAAAATTAAAAATAAATTGTTTACATAATTTTAATGGGGCGTAAACGTTGTGCCGATTTTTCCGTAACGCCCTGACAGTTTTCCATGCATTAAGGTTAATAATGGCGTAGCACGCTGATGGAAGAGTGAGGGACGTTGTATGGGTGGCTGATGGACGTGTCAGGCGATTGGCGACTTAAAAGAGCTTTAATTAATTTATTGGCGCTTCAGCTTGGACAACGGAAGCTGAAGGGAGTGGAGTCGCTTCAGTTTAGAAAAAGTTTTGGTTTGACTACTTGTGTATGTTTAGAACTATAATACATAGAAAAGCACACATAAACGTTATGCCTCAGACACTGATTGAATAATCTGTCACAGACGTATGAGGCCAGTGAATATATGTGATACTAGGTGAGGCCTACATATCAAGCTTAGAAAATGGCAGTGCTGTGGGCGGGACATTATAGCTCGTAGATTTCTAGAATCGAAAATCGATGGGGTCAGAATGTTCTAGAGCGACGATCATGCTTCAGACAGCGTGACAGGTTGTAGTGTCGAGTAAGTTCTCCCTCACCTCATTCAAATCTCTGTTGCGCCTCTATCGACCATTGACGTATTATGGCCTATGTCATTATCTTATTTATCTTATCTATGACCTTATCATACTGCATGTTACTTGACAAACAAAGAGGTTTTGTTGGAAAGACAGCAAGTCTAGTTCAAACTAGGTAGCGCTATTAACGTTTTTTCAGATTGAGGGATCACCTGTCAAGTTCTATCCATGGAAAACCGCTGCCGAGTTCGTCATTTCTGCACAAGATTCACGAACAGATTAAAAACTCAATAGGTGACCATCTCCACGCCGTCACTGTTCGTTGCAGACGGGCGGTATTTACAGGTCGCATCCGGCGCTCGGCTATTACTTAATAGCTGCTCGTCTATACTAAACACTAATGCTGCGCCAGTGGTTCTCAACATTCAGCTGAAATACAGCTCTACTATAGCTGCCGGCTAAAAAATTGCATCACCCAATTTTTCATACAAGGGTTAATCGGATCAATAGGGTTGTGGCAAGTCAAATAAAATACTTTTTAAAACGATCTTAAACGTTATTTTGTATGAAAATAGCAATCTACATTTAAACATTGTTATTTTGGATGGCGTCAGAACACTTACTTTTATGTAATTTTTCTGTTTATTAATTCAAACTTTGAATATTTTGAAAAGTTATGAATGAAGTCCGTAATATTTTTGGACAATAGTTTTAAGCGTACAACTTTTGTACTTTTATTAATGACCCGGTCCACAATCGAATTGTCAGCTCAGTGTTCCACACGAGGAAACGAAAAGAAGATCTTCATCCCTTGAGAGTTGTGGAATAAATTCAGCTGCAGCATTCACTGTACATGTAACTCACTCGCCATTCCATTTTAATTTTACTACCAAAATCTTTATTAAGTTTTAACTGTTAACCGGACTTCCACACTGCAATTTGTTTAGAAACCGGCTCCTGCGATACAAGCCTTGAGCTTAGTGCAAGAGTCCCTGGAAATTTGTAACTATTGTGTTCTTTTAAATAAATGCATTTTCATCTTTAATTTTCATCATCATTCCATCAGCCAAGCGTGGTGAGGTTCGTGTGGCAAAATACTTCCTTACCAAGGGAGTCAAATATCCAGCCGAGAGAGCCGAGAGAGAATATAGGTAGTTGTTATGCAGGTAAAAATGAAGATATCAAGAAACCAAACCAGCACTTTTGACTTTCAATCTTTTTTTGCGAGACGATATTTTCCTTCCTAACTTTGACAGCCGCTACCTCACATACAGTGGCGGCACATCGCAGTTTTTTTTCAAAAGCCTGTAACGCGATACTAAAATTGAGTTAAAATAAACATACCGACGACGCCAACTACTGAAAGGGTTTATAATATTAGCTGCAAGAGTGACGTGTGGTGAAAAAAATAGAGTCTTTTAACCTACCTATGAAAATGTAGAGCAAAGTGAAAGATTTTTGAAGAAGCTTACAAGAAACTATAATTATTTCAGGGGTGGAAACAGCCCATGAACCTGAACAACTTTCCTATAGGAACCTAGGTACGGGAGTGGAGTGGGTAGGGGATTTTAACCTTTTTTTAAATTCGATTTAGCGGTGTGTTTAATTGAGAAAATTAAACTGTTCTGGAGGTTAGTTCATCCCAAACCATCAATTTGGCGACGCTGAAAATACCGGTTATCTATATTAACTAACTGGGAGAATGATGTAGGTATGTTTAAAAAAAAATAAAGGAATGCAGACGGAAGGTTTTATTTTATGACTATCAATTATGTCATCTACATAGGTCTCATTTGTTGTTGCCTGTAATGCAAACCAAGTGCTTAGGTCAAACAAAACAGTAGCGCAGTGTTAGATGTCGCATTCATAGGGAACGCTGGTGCCCTTTCTCTGGATTATTTTAATTACTGCTTAGTCACTCCGTGCGATACTTGAAAAGAATGGGAGTGATGCTATTCTAAGCCGGCATCATACGAGTGCAGCAAGTAATGCACTAATAGCCCGTGTTTGTTTACCTGACGACATTTCCGGCGCGCGCGCACGTGCTCATGCGCAACCCGACACCGGAGTGACGATGCTAATGTATAGGGATGCGACAGGCTCAACCTTTTTGATGATTCTCGATATCCATGTTTACTTATTGTTGCTATTGATGATTGTCTGATGTTTCATCCGACACCGGAGTGATGAAAGGGATGCGATAGGTTCAACCATTTTGATGCTTGTCGATATCAATGATGATTTCCAATAAGAATCAGGCCGTTAGCGCGCTCGACGGCCGCGCAGAAATGTAGGCGCTATCGAGAAAAGCCTCCTACGCCTTGTAGTCGGTGTAGTTTCACAAGGGCACTGAGAGAGTTATGGAGTGTGGGGTCCCGGTAACCGAGGAACAGTTTTCAGCAGTCCGAAGGTGGAACCTAAATCTGTAAGAACCTTTCAGCCAGGCTTCATATTGAAAGTTTCAGTGGAACTGGTGATATCGAACTGGTTTCGTTCAGCAGACATTTTTCAAGTTCGGTTAGGTGAAGTAAGAAGATCGGACTGAGTGAACCTAATTAGTACCGAAGTGCTTACACGGTGACTCAAAGCTGACACCAGGTTTTATCGACTCGATGTCCCCCACAAAAAAAAAGAAGAATTCTACTAATTATTTATTCGGTTTCTCAAGATAAACTTTATCGGCATGGACGCTTTCCATCCCTACGCGTCCTCAGGATGAGCGGTAATGCAGTGTTTACAGCACTAGCACATCGACAATCGTGTAATTGCTCCTCGGATGGGTCTTACTGAAAGAGGAAACGTGAATGAGTAACTTGGAGCTAATTCGTTCCCGCTATTGATTGATAAATGCATCTAAAGAGTGAATGATTTGATGAGTAAAGAGATTTTGGAGATTTGGAAGTGTTTACGGAAATCATAAAGTTACAATGGTCTGAAGATGAGTTTTTGTAGTAGGTTACGTGAGTACGTAGGTCGTGATAATAAAGTCTTCATCCTTTTCTGATCTCTCTTTTTGACACTCGTGTGGGACACCAAATCGTTCAAGTAGGTAGGAGAATAGGTTGGTGGTAGAACGTCTACAAAGAAAAACTAGAAGCAACGGGTGACCTCATAGGCTGGCTACAATTAAGGTTAGCTATGTAAAGAATAAGTTTAGCTATCGAGAAGGTAATGCAGGCCTTGCTAACCTTATCTTGAGGGTTTTGATAAAATCAACCTACCATTTAAGGAGATCAACTTATGATGATCTTCCGTAGTATTTGCATGGAAAACCAGGATAAGTTGATCCCTTAAATGGGTAGGTTCATGTACTGGCCGTAGTGGGTCTCTCAGTAAAAAAATCTCTAACGTAAGTACATGCAACCTATTAAACTCATGATCATTAGTCATTACATTGTTTAGTGTCCGAGTAGGTGTATTGTAGTGGCAGACGAGATGAGGATGCGATCACATCTATTTATACGAGATTCTAGGAACTCAGTACCACACGTAATTCTATGGTACAACACAACAGTGATCTGTTTGGACTGAGCTCTTCGGATGTGAATTACTTGTACCTACCTATTTCAGTTTAAGTAAAAGTGGTTTTGGAATCAAACTTGAGGAAAGAGAAAGACCGAGTTAAGTAATTTCTTTGTAGATTCGTCATCATTGCGTACCTACCTACAGTATAATACATACTTACTAAAATGTCACTACCAAAATCGAGACAGTTGAATCCAGAAAGATAAGAAAAGTTTTCAAACACCAGGAGAGCAGAATAAGTTAAAAGAGTGTCGACTCCGCAGTAGATGAATGGTTGGACAGCCGAAGGCGAAGTTAATAATGTTAAATCAGCAGAGTGCAAGAGTGATAAAATTGCAAACTATCAAAATGTCATCATCTTAGCCGAATACAGTGATAAATAGTTTATCTTTTCATGAGGTTTATTTGTATTTTCTTGCTAGTTCGCTTGCTTGCTTGCTAGTTTGTTTGTATTTTCTTGCAAATTTTATTCGAATTGTATCAAATTGTGATTCCGAAGAATCCAGCAAATCATTTCGAAAACTTTCTGAACTACCAGGAGAGCAGAAGTTCCAAAGAGTGTCGACTCCGCGGGCGGTAAACGGTGGATGGCCCTCAGCCACTTCCTCAGCCGAAGTAAACCATGCCAAATCAGCAAAATGTAGTGACAAAACCAAAACTAAGGTAAGTATCAAATTGTTATAACTCTATGATTGTACCTAAACTTAGGAAAGAATCAAGAAATCTAGCAAATAACTTGCGAAACTTCTTGAGCAAGTACCAGGCGAGCAGAAGTTGCAAAGAGTGTCGACTCCGCGGGAGGTGAACGGTAATTGCAGTGGATGGCCCTCAGCCGAAGTGAAGAATGCCCGCGAAATCACCTACAGACAAATTGCTGGTTGAGGCGAGTTGGAAAACTGTGGAAACTACTTTCATTTTAAAATAGCAAATGGTAAAACAGGTACCTAATGGTAGAAGAAACAGCTGTATTGATGAGCTAGTGTGAGGTACATACAAATACAACATTTTAAGCAAGTCTCCTGAAAAACAATTCTATTGAGGAGTAACCTAAATAAAACATATCAGATCATCGTACTCGTAGAGCGACATAGATTGATACAATAATAGGTCTATGCAGGTACTTTTTTTTTTATCCCACTCGTGCCACGATTCTATTAGGAACATAAAATTATTATTGTTTACAATGACTAATTCATTTATTCAGTGACAGTATTGTATTGTAACTCTCTGACATTCTAAGAGCATTCATTGGGAATCTAGTTGGAAATAAATGATTGAATCTTGAATCTTGTACACTCCAGAAAAAATATTCAAAGCAACACGCACAACATAATACAATGACAGCTTTCGTCTGATTTTCAGTGTGATAGTAGTAGTAATAAACAGATTGATCGCCAAAAACCACAGGGTCAACTTTTGCTTCGCTGTGCTTGCTTAATATTATGATCTTCGACCGTTTGCTTCGAAGCTTATAATTACGATATTTGAAATTACCCTACAGAAGCTGTCTCCACACCTCACAGCCTTCTCCTTCAATCATCAGAACGGTATTAACATATGAATACGGCAGCGCGCGCCCGCCGTCGACGGAGACATTATGAAAATGTAGCGACCGCCTTCCGCGCCAAGAATTTTGTAAGACGCCACTGGGAAGTGATTCTCCACGTTCACTCTGGCGAATTTACGCGATTTACCACCGTGGCTGAAATTCTGCGAAGTTTTATTACCTCTAGAATTTTGCAGTAGGTTCTTTCTTACCTACCTACCTACCTACTTAAGGTTAGGCCATAGGGATTTTTATGTAGACTTTGCTGTTAGTGGCATAAAACGTATAACTCTACGTTACTTATACAAATTATGTAGAGTTGGAATATTTTTATGCAAAACTATAAGTCAGATAGGTCTACTAGCTTCTTGGGTTTCTGACATATTTTTTCAGAAACTAACTTGAACTTTTTTTTATGAGCACGATTTCTTTTTCAAAGATATTTCCTTTCTTTGTCAAAATGAATTTCCAGCCAGTAACTACCTCTATATAATGCCATTTCAAAAAAGCTTTAGGTAATGGTCCGTTCACACGACACGAACCATCACCGACTTTCGTATACTTTTCCGACTGTGGTCAAGGTCTGCCGTTTCAGTTATGTGTCGCTGAAATGACAATAGGTAGTTTAAAAAAAAAATAGTAGTCTTAGGACCCTGGTCTAAATAAAACGATAAAGTGTTGTATTGCACCTTTATTAACATCTGTAATTTGTACTATTTACAAAACGTGCTATAATAATAATACTTAAAGATTATTTACAACAATAACTAAAGTTTAACAATATTACTTACATTACACTACATTGTAAATTTTAAGCGTGCATCTTTGGTGGCTTTTTTCATCTTTGGTTTAAATTATTTTATTAGCAACAAAGGAAACTATAGTTTTCACTATTTCTATATCTTTGGTTCGGTTATCAACAAAACTTTATTTCCTTACAGTGGGAAATAAATTCAACGTCAATATTTTAATTTTCTACTTCGATATTGCTAGCCATACTTTCATTACTATTTTCATTTACATCCATAGGCTTCTTAACAGGTCTCTCTTTTTCTCTTTCAGCGTTTTCCGAAACATCGTTCTCGCTTCTGGACTCTTGGTTTCTTTCGAGATCACAAGGCACAGGCATACCAAACGCTGGATGCCCTGGGTAGTACATGTATGGGAGTGATAGGTTGGAGTAGTTGACACCCAAATGTGGCCCATATAAAGACTGTAAGACTGCCTGATTGTAAGATTCTTGTAACAACGCCTTGTATTCTGGGTTTTTAGCAAAATCAACACCATATACGCCGGCGAAATGTTTTAGAATCGGTGAGCTGTCTAGCATAGGCGGTGCAAAGAGAGGGTTGATGCCTTTCGCCAGCATGGGATTCTGGTACTGCTTCAAATCTGGAAGACTCGACTGTCCGTTGTTATTTACTAAGACTTTCACAGCAACTTTTCTGGCGTGATTTGCGGCTGCAGCTGCGGCTGCCAACATTCCATTCTCTTGCATCTGCATCTGCTTTCGCTTAGTCTTGTATCGCCTATTTTGAAACCAGATTTTGACCTGTGTCTCTGTGAGTTTCAGACTGATTGCTAGGTCAGCTCTTTCTGGTCCGGAGAGGTATCTCTGTTGGCTGAACCGTCGTTCCAGCTCGTAGACCTGTGCGTGTGAGAAAGCTGCCCGGGATCGCTTCTTGCGGCCGTTGTTCTGGGTGTATTCCGTCATGGGGGGGTAGTTGGGAGAATGCATGATGCGTGCGTCACCGGGTGGGGTGCTGCACTTGCGCTCGTAGTGTAGGAAGGGTTTGTACAGGTCTGACTGCGGGGAGGAGTTGCGACGCACAGGGGACCCTGTGTTTGAAGAGCGGGAGTCGTAGTCATCTGTAACAATGGAAGATAATGTTGTAGACATAGGTTCAGTTTTAATGTTTTCAAAATGATGATTCTAGTTAGAATTTTTTTTAAAGAAAATTACTTTAAAGACTTTTGCTGTAATTTCCGACCAATATAAGAAGCGTTCATACCAAAATGTGACCTCCTAATGTATCTATCACCCGAAACTCCAAACTCATTAGGGTCGTTTCACACAATCGTCGGAATCAATTAGATCGCGCCGCCGCCTCACGCCATCCGCGTATAAAGACGCGTTCACAATGGATCCATTACGCAAATTGTCGCCGGTCATTAAGCGCGGTAAAAGGATCACCAATCACAGGCGAATGCTACTGAATTGGGATCGCGGTCTAGCGCGCTCTAACAGTATTTTTGCGTGTGACGTCTTTTGTCGCAAGTTTCTGTGCGCTTTAATTTGGGACACGGAAGTAATAAGTGAGCAAATTAATCTATCAGTAATCTATAGGTACCGTTTAGAATTGCTACGCGTATTTAATTGAAATCGTTTTTTTTTGTGAGACAGGTATTTTATGAATTTTTCCCTAAAATATTTCATTTCAACGTCTTTCCAATAAAAATAAAAAAACAAGAATCAAAAATACCTGCTTAATAAAGTGATGTTTTTTACTAAGAAAGTTAAAACAGGCTTAACTATTCCACGTGCAGATTTCTTGTTTCTTTCTTATAACTTTTAAAATGTAGACATTGACAAGAAAAAGATGAAAAAAGAACGGCAGACACGAGCATCGATCATACATTTGCAACATTAAAAAGAACTATCCTATCACCGAACAAATGTCTATTATGACTTAGAAGCTATTATAGAGACTGGCACGTGTCAACCAGCGAACTAGTAATTACCAAATTGAAAGCGTGAATGGTCGCTTTTAAGCGCCATCACATCACTTAGCGTAATGAGGGCTTGTGTCGTAATGACTGGCGGTAGTCGCAAATTGGTAAGAATGGTAAGAAGTGACGGTAAGTGGCGGCAAGCGACGTCGCCGCGTGGTACCGGACAGTGTGAACGCGCCATTATGTTGAGTAGCGCATTGTCATCGACTGATTCGATATTCAAATGGAAATTTTAATTTCGAATACTTTACTTTGAATTATTCGAAAAAAAAAAAAAAAAAGTCTACGGTAAACGAAAGATGAACTATGAATTAGAGGTGGAGCTTTTTAGGTAGGTGGACCTAGTGGTGGGTCCGTAGGTAATAGGTAAATTGTAGCAAAGAAACATGCCAATTTAATAAGTAAAAACATAGGTAGCTAGTTACCTACGTAAGTAACTAGGTAGGTTAGATTCACTGAACTTTTTTTTGCTACTTATTTGGTAAATCCACGTAGAGCTTCATTCCTAAGATAATGCCCTTGAGTTTTTCAGACTATCTATCTTTAAAATAGATATCTAGATCATAAAGAAATGCACGTAAGTCATGCAGGTAATTTAAGTAGCAAAGTACCAACCTATTTATTGAAAAGAGAACGTTTAGTAATTAAGAAAGAGTTCGATAGATAGAAAAACTGCAAAATTAATGAATAATGGTTTTAAAACAGTTTTTTTAAAGATGATCATAATACCTAATAATTTACAAATAGGAAATTTCCAAACGAAACATGCACCAAAAGGCGACAAAAGTTATTATAATAAGAACATCAGCTGATCGGGGCGTCTCAGCGATTATCGATATGAATTCGAACATGGGACTGAATTTTGTTGCTATGAAAGACAACTTTGAAATTAAAATATTTATCGTTTCTTTTGATTCACTCACCAGAAAGTTCTGTAACCGGGTAGTGATTCTTTTTCGACATGTCCAGAGCACCATCATCCCCAAAGTCACGGTAACCATCGTCGTAGTACTTCATTTTGACATCTTCTTGCTTCACGTATTCTCCATCTTTACTGTAACACCCCGCTTTTCCCAAAAATCCAATCTTCCCGCCAAAATCTGCACAATATCTTCTCATTTCATCACAGTCTAACTCGCACTTTGCTTCCTCTTTCGTCAAAATATCGTTTATCGAAAACGGCGTTTTATTTTTCTCACATTCCAAACTCAAAGAGTCAAACTTTTTAAGCTTGGATTCCATTTTCAAATTTGAATTCGGAAGCACATTTAGCACTCGCGCGCTACCGCAAAAGCGATCCTCAAACGAATAAAGTTTGTGATGAACAATATTGCCCGCCCGTAAGTCGTTAAGCCTTAGAAAGAGACGGAACTAATAGTCTCATATTATATTTTCTTCGTGCAAGAAAGAGACGGGTCTAGTTTAGAGCTATCGTTTTTTAAAAAAGCTCTGCGAAGTAGTGTAAAGTAGTGGGGATCGTTGAGTTTTTCTTGAAGATGTTTACGTATGTTTACGTGGATGCGATTTGATCGCTTCGGTCACATGCGGGTTGTGTGTTCACTATAAACTGGCTATTGGTAAAATAGATTGAATTTTTGGATATTTGAGACTTTGTGCTTTTGGCTGGAGAGATCTGAAGGGGCTGTTAATTAATATAATTAACCCATCGACACAATTTGCATAAACGCATAGGTATGGCTTGGCCAGAAAGAGTAGAAATTAAATAAAATGGAACTAAAAATAATATATGAAAAAATTGTTGCCATAGTTAAGCATTATCTGTCAGATTTGACAGTTTTCAAAGAAAGCGGATTCCCCATTTTTTGTCTACTCTTTATGGTCAAGCTATAAGTATATATACGTAGGTAATCTATGCTGACTGCTGAAGATACTGTGAGATATTCTGACTCTACTGAGAGCGTCTTACACAAATACAATTCACAAATAATACCAAATAGACTATGAAGCAGTTTGGCAGAACTACGAAAGATTCGCAAAAGATTTTAATTCATTTTTAGCTAGGACAAAAGAGAGGACATGTTGATGTAGGTTAGATACCTTGTACTATTTTTTTTTTATTATTTTAGACGCACATATGGATTTATTATTAGGTACCTAGTTATTTATAATGTATTTGTAGTGCAACGTAGTTTACATAACTGCTACACCCTGTGGAGGTTTGATAACACCTATCAACAGCCAATACACCTTGCACCTGCCAAGTCGCACCTTCGCCACAGTTCCTACGACAGCGGGTGACGCCGCTTCGCCCGTAAGTGCTCGACAAGTATCTATCTATCTCCCTCTCCCCTGCACGATCCTCCCTTCGCCACGCACGCCGCGTCCCTTTCTCCCTTTAGCGCCCATTTAAATCGACCAATAGCGAGCGCCCGGTGATTGCGGTCGACCAATAAAGAAGTCACTGAGTGGTTCGTCAACACCAATTTTCTTGATGATAATTTTCTTAGTAAGTGTAGGAGATTTTCGAACTTATTCGTAATTTGTTTCGAATAGGTTTTAGGTTGCCTTATTCAAAGTGATATTATTATATTGAACGTTTTAGGTCTGAGAACATTAAGTATGTTGAAAAAAGAGTAAAAAAATTAAACGGTTGAGATGAAAATTGATACCTAGATATATCATTTTATAACAACAACCAATATGTCTTTGCTGGGAAATTAAAAACACTTTCGAGATGTTTTTTTTTATTACGAAGTTATTCTACAGTTTTTGAACCTACACCTGAATGTGGGGAGAGACGGCTCACCCGGAAGAGCCATGCTCAAGTTTCCTTGGAAACAGCCGATCGCTTTTGTATGGGAAGTCAAAACGATACCTTATACTGAATGTCAAAGACTATTTCGATGAAACAGTATTCGCAGCCTCTTAACTTCGATGCTACTTTACTTCGAAGTCTCTTTGCTTCGATGCTAGGTACTTCACTTCGAAGCCTCTGCTCAAAACACTAGCCTAGCCGACTATATTAGACTATATTATTTCAAGCAAGAACACTCTACTTATTTTATTACACTTATATGAGTGCGAAGTACCGAAGTTGTTAAACCTTGGTATCATCAGGTATCGTATGGAGGTGCCCATACGACAGGGTTTAGGAAAGGTAGGTACCTACTTAACTATAGTCCTGCAAATGCCAGATGCCTCGCAGATTTGTAGTTACGATCTCCTTGCAACTTGCTTTTAAGTATGTTCGATGCTACTAATCTGTCAGATCCATACCACAGAATAATAACTAGTAAGCTAGTAACTAGTTATCTATATACTCGAAATAAACAGCCTGAGAAACAGGTTTATCCTAGTTCAGGCGCATGATACACTTGTCGTCTTAATAACGTTCTAATTTAGTACATATGTAATTTGTGAAGTAAGTCTTTATTAAATAGTTTTTATCTCTTATTCTCGAGGAGAGAGAGAGAGTTTTATTCTTTATTATTTATTTTTATTTATACTAGAAATCATGATCAATCCCCATACTAAAACCGCTCAACGTCCGTCGATTGCGGTTTTAGTATGGGGAGTGGGGTTTCTAGTATTCAGCAAATGTTTTTGCACCTAGAAAAACAATAATTATTGCTGTAAAATAAAAGAATTTTTTTTTTTATGTATGCGTTACGACTTTGTTTTAAAAACTTTTTCAATAGAAAACTCACTTACATACATACATATACAAATCACGCCTACTGATGTGCCGTTCCCGGTAAGTTTCCCTAGCGTGGGAATATTCCCAGTAGCGTTCCCGGGCACATTCCCAAAAGTGGAAATATTTGGGAAAGTTGCTCAAAAATGTTGTTAAAAGAAATGATATTTTGTTAAATTTATTACTTTTGCCTTTAAAACAAGTCTACTATATAAACACAGTTATTAATTAACGCGATTTATAAATTCCCAAAGTTACTGGAAACTTACCGGGAATATTCCCATTTACTTTCCCATGAATATTACCGGTAATGTTAAAATGTTTTATTTTAATTCTTTGATTTCAATATTTCTAATGGCTAACTACCTAGTGTTGAATAAAAAAATAAAAGAAAAATAAAAATCAATGTAAATTGAATTATTTTAGTTTAATAATCTATACATATAATAAAATTGTAACAACCTCATGTCTGTACATTAAAGATATTAAAGAAAAACTAAGATGAGGAATCTTCATACAACCAATAGAAACCAAAAATTTGATTCAATAAATTTTGTCTGTCTGTTTGTTGTCCGCTTTTCACGCTAAAGCTACTGGACAGATTTTGATGAAACTTTTTTTTGTTATATAGATAGGTCACATATAGGCTGCTACTTGTAGAAGGCGGTTGAAAAATTCTGACACTAGGGTTCATCGGGTCGCTGGGCGATTTGGTGTCCCACACGAAAAGAGAAGAGAGACATATAGGCTATTTTTTTATTTGCTCTCTAACGGGGTAAAAGGGGGGGGGGGGAGGGGATAAGTTTGTATGAAACTCTTTCAGCTTTGAAGCTAATTCGATTAAAATTTATATTTGGCTATTTGGTTAGAAATTAAAAATAACGCAATAAGGATCTGCCTTAGAGAAAGTGAAAAAGGGGGGGTAAGTTCCTATGAAACTCCATTCGTTTTGAAGCTAAATCGGAAATTGAAGCTGTTTACGTGAATACTAAGCTTTTCTGCCCTTCGTTTTGTGACGGTTACCTGTTTAAAGAACCATAATAATCCTAATCCTAATAATATTATAAAGGCGGATGTCTGTATGTGTGTGTTTGTTAGGACTTGGCGCTGAAACAGCTGAATCGATTCAAATGATACTTTGTACATACAAAGATGAGAAAATGCCCAGAATAGGACATACATAGACTACTCTTTACCGCGGTAAAAAGTCTCATTCCCACGGGAACACGCATTTTCCAATATTTTTGAAATGACGGCACCATTGAGCCAATTCGCGTTTTAGGAAACAATTTTTTTTAACAGTGACATCTGTTGCTTGAGACATTTGACTTACTCATTTGAGTAACTGCACCAATATTTAAGTTTAAGTCCCAATACACATTCCATATAAAATATATGTTTGAACAAGATGTTGAATTAAAACTTTTTACATATAAATATGACATCCCAGTTAAGATGTTTTAACACGATCTATCCGAAATTGAGATACGTAATATTTTGACAGCCAGCGAGCCATTACCGGTCACAAAATAAATATAAGTAAAATACTGGACGAAAATGTATTATGAACAGGAATGAGTTTATTCAATGGTTTATGGGTGGATTTTTCTAACGTTGTCCGCTGAAAATTTGCATGTCCCACGTGTTCAGATTTATTTAGCTGCGACCGGCGACACGGGGGTTAAAAGAAGCTTACCCAGCGTCGACATGGGGGGTTGAGGGGGTTTGCCCCCCTCAGAGAAAAAGTGAAACCAGCAGCTAGCATCGACGGAATATAAAAATAATAGGAATCCTAGGAAAGGTCCAATAAATTTCATCTGTTGTGGAAGCTGTTTTATTTTCCCATCCATAAGCCATCGCCAAAATCTAACAAACGCCACAATGACAAGGATTTTTTTCGTACCGACGTTTCTATTTAAATCCTTTTATTTATTTTATTCGTTTGGTGAATCTCATTTTTTTACCAATAGAGTATTACTTTATTTATTAGAAGTTTCACTAAGTCGCGGGTGAAACCGAGGGGCGAGCAGCTAATAATATAATAAAGAGAGTGTTGAATGTGTACTTAAAGACATAAAAATGATATCTTATTTCAAAGTTAAAACAAAACAATCATACATACTGAATGTTCCCGCTAAGGGAATATTCCCGGGCACATTGGAAAAATACTGGGAATATTCCCGGTAGTAAAATACTGGAAATAGGAATATTCCCCACGGCACATCACTAATCACGCCTTTATCTCTTGCGTTATCATTATCGTAATTAAAGTAAAATTACGGTCGTCTTCGCCACGTCTGACAAGTACCTAGCGGGCCCTTTCAGAGAATTCATTGTTCCAATTAATGTTCCTTCACAAAATACCTACCCACAGTAATACCTACATATAAAACTGAAACCAATACGGAACACTTAAGCTGGTTTAATATTTTATTTCACTTACTGGGGCTCATCAATACTCGTTTGGGATGAGTGGATATCGAATACGGAGTGCCCTGATCATACAAGGTAGAGCTCATAATCGAACAGACAGGTCGCCACCTCTAATCGTCATTCGGCTGTAGCTGAAAATAATTATTTCTTATCATCATTTTAAAAGGTAGGTAGATAGACACTGGGTTCCACCGCAAGAAAATGTTTTTAAATTAATTATAATAATATATTCTTTATTGCACACAGACACAACAATAACATAACAGACATAGAGAAATTTTGATGGTCCAATTAGGCGGCCTTAATGCCTTATAAATTGATATTTAACGTGCTTCAAACTTTTTAAAATCACTCGTATTTTTACAGAAGTACTCTACTCGGTGTTTTTTACAGGAGTACTCTATACGAAATAGAAAGAATGATGTTTTTTCCTTTACTATTTAAATTACGCTCTTTAACGAGATAAATGCATTTTCCAACTTCTGGGCGATTTCGGTTAAGTATATTAATTATTCTAGTTTAACTTTTCCGTCGTGCGTATCATCTTATACGTAGATATCTATAGTTCTCTTAAACAACGGCACGTCCAGTATTTGCCACCTGTTTTTTTTTTGTGAAAATAAGACTTTTTTTCCGCCATAAAAATCTTTGTCTTGAATCATTCTATGTATTTAAAAAAAGAGGAGTTGTCCATGACAGACAGTCAAAGAAACGGATGATTCGACTTATTTTTGTGCTACTTAAATAATATTGATGCTGATGATCAGTGCTTGTGGTTCAATTAGGTCTTGTCTAAGATTTCGTATGTCTATGGTGAATAAAGTGTTGTCCGAACACTGAAGTGGTCGTAAGTGGTGCGTTGTGGTGAACCATAACACGACCATAATAGAATAAGCACACGTAGTAAGTTAAGTGTGATAGGGAGATAGATTACTGATGAAGAGATAGCAGCAACAGGAAAGAGGGTAGGTAGATTTAAAAAGTCTTATTTCCAAGTAGATTCACATTAAGACATTAAGTAGGTGCTGAATACAATTGCGAACAGAAAATCGTTATCATTGGCCTCGTTCGTCTGTGACAGAATAGGGGGAAAATGATAATACAACTGATACACCATGATCATTTATTAAAATTTATTTAAAACAATAATTGAGGGACAGATTGCAGGAGGGGAGAAGAAGATGAAGACCGAGAACGAGTTTCTATAGAGATAAAATAATGGCCACGTCGTCAAAGGGAAGTCAAAGAGAAGGCGGAACACCGAAAAGACTGGCTAATACTCCACAAACAGACAAGGACGATAAATGTTCAATTCATGTTATGAGATTCACAATGAATGCTTTAGTTGGAATGACAAGTACAATATTTTCACAAAAATGGATTTAATAAAAATCATTATAAAAAAGAGAAAATTATGACTTACAGTTTTATGTTCGTAGTATAAATACTTATACTAAATACTGGTACTGACTGCTTCAAGGCTGGTCTGGCCAGGCTACTCTACTCCAAGGAGGTAGGTACCTACCCACCGAACGACCGACAGTCGAACCCGGAAACGCTCCATATCGGTCAAACTGCACGGCTTTCTCTATAAGGATCAATTTAGCTACGAGCTTGATGGTCAGATATTAGCCATTGTAAAAAAGAGAATAATGTAGGATGAGTACATTGTTCTATTTCTTACAACAATTTTATGAACCTAGCGTAAACGCGGCTTAGGTGGTCTAAAAACTTAAAACTAGCCCCTACAGCACTCTCAGCACTGCCTCGGGGCTGGCCAAGCTAACCAAACAACACGTTACGTTAGGTGGTAAGTAAAACGTGCCTAAGGTGTCTTCACGGGCACTTGCCCGCTACCTAGGATGTTAGCTAGGATATTGTACATACATACATATATCACGCCTTTATCCCTTGCAGGGTAGGCAGAGCTAGGATATTGTATAAGTACTTATTATTCCAATTATATTTCTTTAATAAATTATTATAGGTATATCGTAGTATGTTGTACACGTCAACTGCCTCACTTTATGCCATCTCACTACCCTAGGTCTGCTGGAAGAGATTTCTTTTTAGAAATAAGCTGACCTGTTGTGTATTGTTCTCAATGTTATGTCCTTTGTGTTCTATTATGTACAATAAACGGTTAAATAAATAAATAAAATTAACCCTGTGCATCTAAATCGCTTTTACGATTATGAAATATTTTGTATAGGAACATTTTTACATTCATGAACACAAATTGGCTTAGCAACGCCATCTTTTGAGGAACTACGGCGATTGTGTGTTCCTTTTACTAAAACTAACTCACCACGTTGCCCTCTAGTGTTTAAAATTGAAATTAACTAACCATGTGGGTTCACTACCGCTGTAGCAGGTTTGGGTTCTCACATTTTGAAATAGTTCTGCTACTCGACGAACGAGGGCGTTAGTTGGCATAAAAGTTATTCTTTACGGGGATATTGTGGGTCGTCCAATATAATTTTCGTGTGTTGTTATTCATTTTGATTAGTTTTATTGCTCCTTAAAAGTAGGTATTTGAGCTTGAATTGAAATTCCACACCTACCTAATAAGGCTCTGTAGCTGTACTCTGACAACCCCGCAGGCGATCATGTGAATAATTAAGTGATCGGCTACAGAGGCGAATGAATATTAAAACCACGCGTGTGAATGCGCTGATATAGCTCTGAGAAACACCACAGTTACACTGCAGGACAAAATAACGAACCACGAATCAATTTAAAACCGCAGTGTTTCTAAACGATTCAATTAGTAAGTGAAACTTTCCCAAATAAACTGATTATATTTTTATGTTTTAGTGGTTTGTATTAGAGCACCAAACAACCGGGATAGCTTCGCACAGTTGATACCATCATTGTCGATTATAGGTAACGTTACTATTATAAAATGATTTCAGAATAGAAGAAGTTTTCATTCATTCATCATCATCGCCATCATTATTTTATTGTTCTAAAACAGTTAGGTACACCTGTGTATGTTACTTCTTTTAGTTGTTACCGCATGTTCTTAGGATAAAGTTCAGTTCTTACTCTCTCTCTCTTTTCGTGTGTGACATCGAGTAATCCAACAACTCAATGAACCATAGCTCTCACTGAGACCCCCTTTTTTGCATCTTTTATAACATTGTTTTCTCCAGCAGTGTAAACGTCTGGAACGGGAGTCCGGCGTACAAATAAAAGCTAACGACCACAGCTTAGTAATGGCGTACACCCGAACGGTATACTGACGCACATGTAGTTTTTTTGTGAAAGGTCAATTAAGTAAAAGTATAACTTATAAAAATTTAAAAAAGGGATCCAAACTGGCAACATCATTGTTGACATGTTATGTCAGGTCATGATCATGGTTCATCATAAAAAGATGCAACATTATGCAAATACTTTATCTTCAAAAAATATGTTGGTAGGTAATTATATAATTTTCTCTGTTCCGGTAGATCGGAATCAACGGCAGTCTTTCGGGACAAATCACTTGCCAGTGCAATAAGCTTAGGGCACCGATATTGAAATTTACTATTACAAATCATCAAGTACCTAGTTACCGTCGAAATGAAATATTTTTGCGTTGCTTTCTCTGTTTGTGACGGACACTGTTATCTTATCTAATTCTCTAAATTCTAAACCACGCAAAGGATTTTAATGCGGGTTTTTAAAGATTGATAGTGATTCAAGAGAAATGTTATGTTTAAACTTTTGGTAGCAGGTTCAACCGCTAGAAGGTCCGCTACTCCGCTACTAAAAAAAAAATGTTGTTGCCAGTGCAGTGAAGTGTGCGCTGAAACAACAGTGCAACACATAGTGTGCGTATGTTTTTTTCAGTGTGTTTTAACCCACTATACCCTGCGGGTGTACAAGGTCTGCGGCGGTCTATCGGGCCAGATCACCTTGTAATAAGATAACCTTAAAAGCTCCAATATTAATACATCAAACAACCACGTGCGCCATACATCACTCCTGGGGGCCAGTAGACAGCCGCTGTTTGGGGTTCTGTGTTACGTTGCGTAAATTGTTTTTCTAACTAAAGCCCATTTTGTCTACTATAAATTATCACTATCAATTTCGTATTATCATATCATTTTTCGTATAAATTATCATTATCAATTTCTTGTTTAGTGACACCACGTAGGGGAGTATAGTATTCCTTGAGTGGCATGTTTTTGGGCACTTAAGCGTTTTCTTTGTGATTTCACCAATGTCAAGTTGGTTTTGCTTAATTTCATTCAGTTCTGTTCTGTTTCAGTCTTGTCGGGTCGGACCATATTGTCAGTTTTGCCAGTGTCGGTCTATTCATCTATTTGTCTACCTACATATTTGTTACCACTTCTTTCTTTTCTTTTTCGAGTGGGACACCGAATCGTCCAACGACCCGATGAACCCTAGTGTCAGAGTTTTTTCAACCGCCTACTACTAGTAGCAGGCCTCTGACCACTGTTACGTGACTGTTACTTCCTTGAGTTAAGATGATCTGCCAATTTATTACTTTCAAATATATTTTGCAGACATGCAGGAAAAAAATTAGCGAAACCACAGAAGGTAACACTGAATGCGAATTTGACAAGGACCAAAGTGTCTTCTCCATGGAAATCATAGGATCCTTAGCCCTTTTCAAACCTGAGACGCACCCGCTCGTTAGGGTACGTGGTAAGCAGTATCATGACAGCACACACACTCATTATCAAGCAATCGGAAACTTTCTAGCCAATATTAAACATAGATAGCGATGAGCTAAACTTAAAAAGTTTCTTTTTCTAAGGAAATGTATTCATTAATTAAACACCATCAGCGCATGTAATTATAAATAGAGGCGTGAAGTTTTATTTAGAAAAATTCCTATTGAGTTCAATTCTACTACCATAAAACTCAGACCACTAGATTACAGAAACTGAATGTTCTTTCGCTTAGATAGTGTTGTTACCAGCGTAACTTGGCCTCAAAGCACGTACGGGTGCGTACTGACTGGTAGTTACGCTGGTCGTGACACTATGTAAGCGAAAGAAGTATAGGCGCTACTAATGTTGTAAGGGTGGTAAAAAAACTCCCCTCAAACAATTTTTAAACCAATTTTACTACATTAAAACAATAAAAAAGTTACAGTGCGCACGCTTAGGTCATAAAATAAAATATTGAAAGCTTTTAACAACAGGTGGCGTGGTTCCCATACAGGTCCCATACATTCCATACAAGATAAAAAAAGGAAATAAAAAAAATGTACTAAGGACACGTGTAGGGAATAGGGATCAATATCTTATCGGTTCGGCTCCGGCGCCGGCGCCTATAGGGCGTCTCGGTTTTGCTCAGGGTGAGTCTGTACAAACGAGCGGATAAAAACCGCGCGGTTTTGCGGTATATTTGACTGCACATCGAAAAATTCAATTAAAATTTTATATCTGTTTTTTTTTCTAAGAACCTCATCATCGTGATTGATACACATTTGATTTGTTCACCTACTTGGGCTGCGAATATTCTACCAACGTAGCAAGGCGCATGTCCCTAGCAATTTCTTATATCGAAGATTTATAAACATAATAATTAACGAGAAATCTTTTCTAGACTGGGTATTTGTAACTCAATTCAAAAACATTTGTCTAGCTAGCTCAAGTGATGGGCAAATAGCCTGTTTGACCTGAGAAAGCGCAGTTTCGTTGTCGGGCTGTATCAAGTGGACCGTGAACCTTGTAAGGTTGTTGCGGGCAGCCTGAACGGCTGCATACGACTCAAAATCAAGTTCTTTGGAGGCGCCTGGGTGAGGCCTAGGTTCTTTTTTGTCCGAACCTAACATAATTTTGGCACTTGACACTTGACGCTTTCATGGATTTGATGGTTTTCTTGATTAGATATATTAAGATTTTTTAATATCAATATGTATGATTCTTATTGTTATTTTTGGGCGTCGAAATGTTTTGGAATTTAATAAAATATTGATACCTACATCATTGCGTCCCTACTCCATTTACTCCATTGCATTGATGATGTAAGAGGGGTAAAATAACCGCCCGTCTGCCTAAGCGGGTCTCGTTCGCTGCAACATGGTAGCAATTCAGATAAAACGAATCCCAACAAATTGAACAAAAACACCGCAACAGCGAATGAGAGAGCTTCTCCTTCTCTGTTGGCACTTTATTAATTTATTGGTACATTTATTATTACAGACACTTCATTCAGTGTGGGTCAACGAGTCAATGAATGTCCTGGTGAACCAGTTTTGACCTAGGTAAGACCTTTGTCGTGTTTTCTATCCAATCTGGAAAGGTACACATAAAACGGTGAGCTGAACTGTTTTTTTGTACATGGGATATTTTATCTAGCATCCATATAACTCAAATATCGATACACTTACCAAAACGCTATCTGGGTATCAAATTATAAATAATATAATAAGAAATACCTACCCTTTGACAATTAGTTGATTATTCTTACTTGAAACATTTATACAAAGTGTACAAATTTATGTAAATTTATACATACATCATACACTATAAGTACTATAGGTACCTAGATTTCGATTTCAATCGTTCATTTCCTAGTAGATTCACAATAAGTCAGTTAGTTACAAAGCAATACTGTTCCTCTTTACTTACTCTTCCACGTTGATCCGACCTTGCTGTTACCAGAAGAAGTGGTAAGTAGATTCTATAGTTTTTCTTACCTGGTGTGTGACATACTTTTGGCGCTGTATTAGAAATCCTTGTAGGTACATAAATGGTTTTTCTAGAAGTTCATGGAGATTCTTATCAAAAGTAGTCTGTGAATTAGTTTTCAAAACAGTAAAATTAGTTCAACCTTAACCAAACTACCTAATTAAAGGAATTAATCTAACGATCCATTAATCTTAATTTTAAGGTTATGGCGGTAAAGTGTAATAAAAGAAGTGCAATATTTGTATCAAGTTATAATATTTTTATTTACTTGCCTATTTATATTTACAAGACATCAAATAAAATCTATCCAATTATAAGTACTTTGGCACTGCAATGCTTTGGCTTTGGCATAAAAAAAATCTTAATAATTGTAACTACAATACTTTGGTAAATCAGTCTAATTTTGGCAAAACATAATAACGACTAATAAGAAAAAAGTATGGCTAAAAGATTTTAGGCGGATCCCACACTTGACGCACGACGGAGCGCTAAAATATCACAGCGGCCTGTCAGATCCATACTAGAAACGACCCTCCCCATACTAAATCGCACTCGACGGATAACACTGCGATAGCGCTGTATCAACAGCGGTTGAGCGGTTTTAGTATGAGGATTGACATTTCTACTAGGTATGGATTTGACAGACCGCTGCGATGTTTTAGCGCTCCGTCGTGGGTCAAGTGTGCGATACACCAATATTTAAAACAATTTACAAAGGAACTAGAACGATTGTTAAAGTAAAGTAAAATAAAAAATTATCCATATAAATCAACAGACATAATTTAAAGGAAAAAACTTCTTACTCTCCGCATCGTCATAAAAACCTTTATCATTCGCATTTCCATACAAATTTAAACCAGAAGAAGTGGCAACACTGCCAACACTATCTACTAAACTATCTTTATAATATTTTTCAGTCGCACTATCATAAGTAAGACTATCATCAAAGTATATGGAAGAAGAGAGAGTGTCGTTTGATTCGATTTTCACGTCGTTCTTGTAGGAGTCAAAGAAGCCAGGAGTTGGGGCATGTTTCCCTTCAGGCTTGAAGAGTTTTCTGCCAGGTTTGCTGGGCTTGGCATCCGTTGATGTTGAAACTTCAGGAGATTTCATCCGTTTGCTTTTGTATCTTCGGTTTTGGAACCAGATTTTTACCTGCACAGAATTGGATACAATTAAAACCTGACAAAAGCTTTTCATAGGTTTAGAGGCAGTTATTTAAGAAAATCTGTGGAAAAAGATGTGGAACTGGATGTCGAAGATTATAAATTTCTTTCTTGGTGACATGTACCGCTGCGGTCAGTTACTGTTCTCAAAAGAGTTAAACGCTGGCTATAGAGAAAGAGTTATTTTAAACCTGGTCTTCCTTGTCACCTGTGTTGTTAGAAAGTTGAGACGCTTGACCAGTTCTTCCCTTTTTGGAGCCATCAGATACCTACCGTTGTGCTCAAAACCTGATCTGTAGCAAACAAACTTGGTTATAGAAGAAGGGCTCTTTCAAAGCTGGTCTTCCTATTTACCTGTGTCGGTGACAAGTTGAGACTCTTGGCTAGCTCCTCTCGCTCCGGCGCCGTCAGGTACCGCTGTGCTCGGAACCTGATCTCCAGTGAATGGACTTGGCTCTGGGAGAACAGGATCCTAGGCTTCCGCTTGGCGCTCCTGTCTTTCTTTTCTTTTAAAAGTGTTGGGTTTTCTGGAAAGGCAAGAGTCCAATTAGAAAGTAAATTACAAAAGTTCCAGATAGATAAATGACTTCTTTCACGTCAAAACTGGAGGTATTGGGATGATGGACGATATTACTTGCATGAACGATTTCTTAATACCTATTGCGAACCATTTATTAAATAAATATATGTAATCAATAATCTTATCAAAACAACTGCATCAATGTCAAATTTTTATCACTGAAAGAACTTGAATAATCCAGGGTTTATGCCACGGAAAGTGGCTTATTGCCGTGGAAAAACATGTTGCAGTAGAATTTACAACTGTAGGTAGTTACAATTTAATTAAACGAATAATTTTAGTACACTTTACATTTTGTATTAATAATGAATATTCAATTCATAGCTTACTTTCGATAGTTTTCCTAGCAACTGGCGTATTTTGGAACGTTTGACTGGGGAAGACTTCTATTTCGATTGTCTTATCTTGTTCAGAATTGGACGGCTCCACTGCACTTGCATTTACTGACGCATGAGCAATATCCACTGGTACAGCTTCTCTTGATGATGTAACGTCTGTTAATTGAGGGACAGGTTCAGGGATGTAATCGTAGTTCTGATGATGCAGGTTGTGGCAGTATGGATTGTAATTGTAGTTGTAGTATTCCTCTATCTTGCTGTGTTCATGGTATAGATCTGGGGTCCAGTAGTCGAAGTTATTGTGTACAGGGAGGGTGGCGTATTGACTGTAGTATTCAGGGCAGTAAGGTTGTTGTTGATTGTATTCGATGTCGTATCCCCTTCGTTCTCGATCGCTGGCTTTCCATACATCGTAGCTATAGTTTGGTGGCTGGATACTTAAAATGTCTTTCACTGAAAATGGCGTTGCGTTCTGTTGTGCATCGTCTTTTCGAAACGGTTTCTCTGAATACAGGTGACAAAACTCTCGATCCTTTTTCTCGTCAACAAATTCACAGAAATCATTGAAATTGTGCTTCAGGCTGTTGTTATTGTAGGAAGTTGTCACTTCGTTGTGTTGTTCGTAGCTTTCCATGTCACTGTCACTTCACAAACTACAAGGGCGTTAGGAAAATTAAGTAGTTTAAGTTTATAATTAGTTGTGGTTTTTAAGACACGCTCGGGAAGACTGATGGTCCTGAGATTTCTCCCGAAGCCAATCGCTGGTGTCTGGCGTTCAGTGGGCGGAGCCATGGGGTTATATCTATCTCTTTCTAGCCTGTGGGAACGTTATGTCTGTCCTTGTCGTTCGCAGGGTAAATAAAGCGGATGATTTCATTCGGCGTGAGATGCCCTTTGCTGCGTTAATGATAGTTTGATTGCCTTTTTGTTTGGGGAATGGATATGGGTCGTTAAGAATGTGTCAAGTGTTGTTAAACTTATAATTAATTAGTGTTTTTTGTATTATTTAGTATTTCACATACAGAATTTACATAATGTCTATGACTATTACCCATTGTTACTATTTTGTAGTTTGAGAACATTATGCTCATAATAATTATCTTGAGTTTGGTAGGATGAGAAAGCTACACATCGCTAACCGTATAAAAAAGTGATCTAGATCAGGGTCCCAAGTCTGCTATTTTTTTATCATTGTAACGCCATCGAAACTCAACTGTCATTCTATTGCCACTGATTTTCTATACTTCAAACTGTTAGCAGACTGCGAAACTACCAAAATCATCCAACTGAGATCCAATCGACATCCAACTGAAACGATTTTCATTAGCAGACTTAGGGCCCTGGCGTAAGATATTTTACCAACTTACCTCGGCTATAAAAATGTGTACCTACTTACTAGTACAATATGCAGGTACCTATTTCTCAGGGCACAGACGGTTTTTGTTTATTATTGTACGGAACGAGGTGTGAAAGTGTTTGTTTGGTTGTGTCAGTCAGCGTCTTTACTCCATAAACAGGAATGACCTCATAGAGAGTTAATAAAGTCGGCTTCATTCGCTTAGATAGTGTCGCAGCCAACGTAACTTGACCTCAATCCTCCATACGCGCACGTACGGGCGCTTGCTGACAGTTACGCTGGTCGTGACACTATGTCAAGCGAATAAAGTACATTTATCGAGTGACGTAGCAATCCAAAAAAAGTCATGGTAGACAGTAGGTACTTACGTACTCATACAACTGAACAACTTTCCCTGAGAAAGTAATAAAATGAAGGACCTCCCGTACAATATGAACAAATCACAAAAAACTAAATGAGTTATAAAAATTAATTAACTAATTCATAGACCATATTATTAAGTTACTTTTTATTTACACTTATCTTAAAATGTCAATAAAAATGCAGTAATGTGCCTTACCAGAATCGTAAAATTTGATGAGCTGTTAATTTTTTTCCAATTTCGGACACGATTCGTTATTTAAAACAACATTGAACAGAAAAAGGTCCTTCCGAAGTCGTAATATGACACCATATTTCGGAAGGTTAGGTATGTTCTCATTATCAACTTGATTTTGAACTTCATGTTTCCCTATATCTAGTTTAATAGTTATCTTGCTTCTTAGATACGAGTAATAGGCAAAATGAGCTACTTTTTAAAACGATATTTTGTTAAAAATACTGTATGATAACGTCCTATTTTGGATTATCTAACGTTTTTTGGATGGCGTCAAAAACTTACCGTTAAACAGATTTTTTTTCAGGCATGATCAAACCATATTACCTGTAGAAGACTTTTACTATTAAGATTCTTCCTCTCCTATTCTTAACTATTAAGCTTTTATTGGGAGCAAAAAAATGAAGTTCTCGTGGAAAGTGACTAAGTGAGAATTTAGTATGACGTGAGGTCCAAATTTTTTTTCTATTTTACTAACATAATCCCCAATATAGAAAAAGTTGTCCTAATTCATGGACTTATGCCTGCAAAGTTTTCGGTAAGTATTATATACCGTCCAACGGGTTATTTCACAAGGATTAAATAAAATAACATTAAATTTCGTTTAGCAAAACCAATATAATTTATCTTTAAGAACACAATTAGGTACCTACACAAATATAAACAGAAACAAGTGTGTGGCGCATCGCTACTTGGAGCTGTTGGGAGCAGCCCGTAACTTGAGTCACGAGAGACAATGATGACTCTTGTGCTATATTTGGAATGTAAAACAGACACCTGCTAGATGATAACAAAATAATCATCAGTGTTCATTAACGCCGTGTGATGCCGGCTATGAATAGCATCACCCCGTTTCTGCCCGCGCGTGTCGTAGAAGGCGACCAAGAGATGAATCCATGGAACGGGCAGCTCCCTGTGAATACCTACAATCTTGCACTGCGCTCGCCAATCCGCCTGCTACGCGTGGTGAGTATGGCAATACCCCCCAGTGGGAGGCTCATGTCCAGCAGTGGACTGTTGTAGCTGTATCAGTAGTTAATTTTCCCACGGTAACAAGTAGCCTTTTATGTTTCCTAGTTTCCTGGCAAAGAAATTAGTTTTGGTTATAGGTATCATAATCTTCTTCTTTTCATGTACGACACCGAGTCGTCCAACAACCCAATGGATTATCATAATTAAATGTGTAGACAGGCCGCTGATTTTAACTCTAAGCGTTTTTTTCTATCTAAGTATGTCTACGGGTCGTCGATGGTGAAATCGTATAAATCAACATCAGGTTTTTCATACCCGAGGCGCCAATTTTTTCCCCAATGACTCGCTTCAGTGCAAACGGTGCAAACATATTATATGGGCAACGATTCTGGCAGTCACGTCATTTAGCTTCGGTAAAACAGACAAAATGTAACGTGGAGTAATGTTCAGCTCAGCCACAGACCAGAGATGTCATGCGCGCGCAGCCCCTTGCGACGCAAGTGTAATTTTTGCTCTGTGATCTGCCCCATAAAGTACCTGTTAAGAAGTGAAAACTGAATTAGGAAAAAAATATTTAGGGCTTTACAACAACGTAAAAATAAAATGGGGTAGGTAATTGTAACAGACAAACATACAAATGTCTAGTTCCTGTCACATAAATTTTCGGTGTACCTAAAGTCGCTCTGGAGCTCAATTTCTGAAACATTCGTTTTAGTTTCCGTGCAGGGATCCAAAACTACTGGTCTAACAACACGGTTACTTAACTTTTTTATAGTCATAAAGATATGTGAATTTTTAAAGGTCATGTGTGAATTGATAAGTAAGGTAGAAAGTGTGATAAAAGCATAATAACTACCAGATTTTTGCATAAACAAAAACGAACGTTTCAGAAATTGAGCTCGTAGTTCGACTCCCGCTCATATGATATTTTTGTTATCGGATAGTGTTTGTAGAAATCGGAGCTAGTATCTCCGCCTCGCCACCTGTTTCGCATTTCTGCAACATCTCTGCGCCTGCGCAGCGGGGCGCGCACACGAGCTGTGTAGGGTATGGAAATACTCGTAAATATACTCTGTGGCGACAGTGGCGCCGCGCAGAAAAACTGCGGGCCTGTGAGAAATGAGTTTTATAGGAAAAAATATATGTAAAATACACTGCCACTATAGTTTATAAAATATAGCTTGATTCCTGTGACGTTTGAAAGATCGATACTAAAACAGAAGTAAATGACGTAAAATGGACCTTGTAAGGTCATAGCATTTGCCCGAAACTGACAGACGTCACAGGTATCAAGCTAAATTTGAATAAAGTTTAACTTGAGTTCAAATCAGAAACAAGTATTTAAAGCTTAGCTAAGAAAATAACTTTGTCTTTGAATTATATTCTTTGTGTTTTAAGTAGTAGTTACTTGCAAAACTTTTTTCAATTTCGTGGCCTGTCCAGTCAGATTAACCCCTAAAAATGTTTTCAGTATAATATTTTCTAAACCCAGGTTGTAACTTTAATAAATAATTTGAGTACACCTAAGGCGGATCGCACTCTTTTGACGCACGACGGAGCGCAAAAATATCGCAGCGGCCTGCTAGATCCATACTAGAAACGTCACTCCCCATACTAAAACCGCACTCGACGGGCGACACTGCAATAGCGCTGCGTCGACACGGTTGAGCGGTTTTAGTATGGGGATTGACATTTCTAGTATGGAGCGTGCGTCAAGTGTGCGATCCGCTTAATAATAAAATAATAAGTGAAGCATGAACCAGTCGTAAACGAAGGGAAAACTAAAACCAGGGTCCTTGCATGGTGTTGCTTGCATGCCCTTGCACAATATGACCCCTAGCACGTGTGACGTGACGGGACCCGCTGAGTGCGGACAGTGGGCAAGGACCTTCCTGGGAACATAAAAAAACAAGTTGTTACGTCCTGATTTACACCATACAGATGTGAGGGATGATTTTAGAAAACACTGAGAATACTTTGTAATATATTTTTTTGGAATTCTTATGCAAGTGCATAGTAACTTCATCGGGTAAATAATACGTAATAAGATTTTTCGTAGCAAATCGCTACGGCAGCGTAGCGACTCGCTAATATTAATTTGCTACTTGACTGGGTCAAAAACACAAAAGATGTTCAAAACTTCAAAATATTCTTTAGAATTATACATACATACATACATACATGCATCACCCTTTAGAATTATTATAAAGATAAAAAAAATAAAAGTTATCTAGTATTTGGGCGCCTTCTTGGCGCTATCAAAAATAGTAAAATGTGACGTCATATTTCAATATTTTTACAAAAAATAACGTTTTCAATAATTTTATAAAGCAGCTTATTTTATACTACTCACTTTCAAAGTCTGTCACACAAAATGAGCGTTGCTTTAGTTAGCTAAAACTGAAGTGCAGTGTCGCGTCGCGCGGTTTTCCTACATACTATTTGTAACTGACGAGATACAATATCTCTTATAGGTTGTAAAATCTATTTATTACTACTAGTAATGCCTGATCTTTTACTCGAAGATACGAATAGGCCACTTGAGCACTGATTCAGTACCGTTATCTTTAACCCGTCCAGCGCGAGATATTTATAGCCAGGCCATAAGGTTCGTATCAATAAGCTGAACAGACTAGTTTTATTTTGAAATGATGAAGCATTTAATTTCATGATGCATGCTCTATTAGTGTCAGGCGTCTTGGAATTCAGGATAACCGCGTGATAGAAATATTTTTGGAGATATCTTTGTATATTCGACGTTGTTAATTATGTGAAAAAGTTCGTATGAATGTGATAGTCCAGTGTTTAAGTATATTGCACTGTCCCGATTCCATTGTCGCACTTTCTCTTTCAGCCTATGGTTGCCTGGTAGATGATGCCATCATCATAAAATTCTCTTATACTGTATGTTCGCAGACGCCAGACGCGCTGAACGATAAAGCGTGTCGTGACATGACATGACAGGCGCGAGTCGTCGTGATATGACCAGCCCAGCCGTCATCTGACAAGTCAAATGAACTACTGTTTGAAACAGTATTTTGTATGAAAATTTTGAAAGTATAACCTAATATTCTTGTTGCATGGTATAACTATATATTGCCATATATTGCGCTATATTGGATGGCGTCTTTCTTTTTTATTATTTTCTGTCTATTAATTCAAATATTTCGGAAAATTATAAGTGGAGTATTTCTTGGCAATAGTTTTAAACGTGTGAAATATTTTTTTTGTGCCTATTTTATAAATGGCCTGCGATGTTGGCTGTTAGGGGAGGATGGTAAAGGAAACACGTGTGTGCAGTTCAGGCGTATATTGGCGACTGACTGACGCTACTGGCTATACATAATATCTATAATACGTTATAGTAGGGAGTGATGTGTCACCACAGTACACCACCCCCCTTAATTTTGAGAAAAAAAAATGCCAAAATGTTTTTTTTGCTTAAAAATCTAAAACTTAACTAATACAATTATGTGGATATAATAACTGTTTTCTTGTCATGTTAATAAAAAAATGCTTAGTTTTGACAATGACGACAATGTTTTTTCCTGAAATAGGACAGTAGGACTGTTCGGAATATTTGTGTTTAAATTATATTGACTATTAATTTTTTTTGTTTGTTAGAAATATTCGTAAATAAAAGTTAAATGCATGTTAATTGTTATCTTAATTCATCTTACCTATTGAAAAAAATAATAATAAAAATGAGTGATTTGAAGCACAAATGTTTAAACGAAAATAGATAAATCCTGCGTGTACAGAAACCAATCCTTATATGTCTGTTTACCGTAACAATATTTCATTGCTAATAATTTTAGTAATAAAGTGATAATGTTGGTTCATAAACTTCTTGTATCAAATGGGTTGTTTTTATTTTAACAAACTTGACTGGAGTTTGAATAATAACTAAATTATGACAACTGATTGAAAATCACAATCAAATCAAGAAATTCTGGCGAATATTTATTTTTGATAGCATAGTATACAATGTAGTATATTATGGCTTTTAGTAGCTTATAAAGTTCATATAAAAGAAATAATTCAATCAACTATTGTTTTCTTACTCCTTTTTTTTTTGTATGTCATCGATATATAGTTTATTACACTAGGGCCTAGGTTTATCTTATACAAGTATTAAATTCGCTAGTAATAACTACATTACCAACATAAAATGTATTTATCTCGACATAGCAGGAAAGCTCTATTTAAAAAAAAAATAGCAGACGTAGTATAGACAGTCGCAATGTTACTCATACTAAAAACTTTTTGAAAAGTAATCACTTTACATTTGATTTTGGTAAGTGTTATGTTTAGTAAATCTTTTAAAATTCTGAAATTTTATCAAAATCATCTGATACATACCTAGTACTATAAGGAATGATAAACGGCATTATCTAGATTAATTATATATTTCGTATTAAATATATATCTAAAAAGATTTTTTTTTGTCAAATTTAAGTTGTAACCCAAAATTGTATTTTATTTTTATATGCCATCCAAAATCGATGCCCTTTCTCATTCCCTTAGAAATAAAATCAAAACATAATTATCCTTTTATTATCTACAAACATATTATTATCTACTTACTTAATATAACCATTCTTTTCAATCTAAGGCGTAAATTTAGATATTTTTAGGTCTTCATTAACAATATGTTGTACTTTTGCATTATACATACATGCATTATTTAAAATTGCGTTTATAGATCTTGTCTTTATTTTTTTATAAGTTCTAAATGAAACAAAATACAGTGCAACTATCCACTTATTAGGGCTTTATATATTGTAAAATTTAAAAATGAAAATTACAAGGTACATGTAAATAAAATTTAATCAATTCATTATAATAAGCTTGTAGTGATCCAACATAAAATATATTTGGTATAACTTTCCACTATAATTACTTTCTCCTTTTTACTAATTTCAACTCAGCACTTAGCTGTAGAGAAGATGTTGTAACGATCCTCTACTTCTTTCACTTCACTTTATTTATTTCTTATTAAACTCTCATAATTTATTTTATAATATGTAACTATATTATCCATATTCATTTATATCGTATATGCGCTATATCGTATATGAGCTATTTAGTATATATGAGCTACATCGTATATGAGCTTTTTCGTATTTATGAGCTATAACGTCTATGAGCTGCGCAGCTTTTATTAATCAATCGGTAGCAAATTAATTAATTATTATTTTTATTTGCGGCACTTTTCTACCGACCTGTCCGGACATATTATATAATATAGGCATATTAGCCTTTAATGAGTTCCTGTGAACTTCATTTTAATATAAGGTCATCTTTAAGACGTTTCGTCTCCAACGTTTCTCACGGGGAAATCTCGTTTCGGTCATGATCGAAATGAAGGATCTGATCCTTATACGTGCCTAACCCTATTGCTACATCGTAACTAATGGGCTTGTCATTATATGCATTTAAAATGCTTACTTTCCTTTACATACCTTTATCAAACTTATATGCTCTACCTATAAAATCATTTAACTAATAAAATACCAACTCTTGGTTGTACAGGCCAATCATATAATGATACTTTATTAACCAAAGATTTCCCAAATACAATAATTTTCTTAGGAAAATATTCTGTACTACCATCATTGACCTTATTTATCCTGCACTTAGTTGGACCATCTGGCTGCAATACCAGTAAGTTGACGTACCAAATTGACTTAAATTACATATTAGCCAAAATGATTTTTAATACGCAACTACTGATACGCCCTTCTTACTATACACTGTTCTTCTGTCTTCGTCCGTGTAGTTAACACAATTCGTGTAGTCAATCCGATTTGTCTAGCCTCCTTATATTATTTTATATATTTTAAACCATACTTAATAAAATTTTATAACACAAATATGTATGTGAGTTTATGAGTAGGTACCGGAATTCGAACAAAACAAAATGTAATGCAATTCAATTACATCGCTCATGTATTCATCTGTCAAGTCAGCAAAAGGATGGTATGCATGAGAACGGCTCTGATTTCTTAGTAACTAATGAAACATAACATAAGTAGCAACGTAAGTAAGTAACTCATGATAACATATTGGATCGAAAATGTTTCTAAACTTTGTTACTATGCGTATCTGTTTACAAGTTGATGTAATTCTCAACTCTTCTTCATTTGGTGCGGTTAGTATTATTACGATACTGAACTCTGTTTCTAAGTATGTCTCATAAGTTTCATCTATCTCAATTTTCTAGATTACGAACACGTGTAAAATGTTTGTACATAAATGCTTTATGATAGTAAATGTATCTATAAAAAAATAGTAAATGTAAATGTATATCAACAGTAAATTTAATATTTATATTAATATACTTGACGTAAAAAATCTGTATAATTTCCTTAATTTTTATTTTGCAATAACTTTATTATCCTAAATTTAATTTATTAAAGTATTGTTAGAACCTACTTTTCAAAAGAAATCTACACAAAGAAATATAGGCTAGTGAGGGTTTGAAAATAATATTAAGTATGCAAAAAGTATTTTATGGATATAATATAACTGTTAAGTATTTTTTTTACACATTATTATCTAATGCTTGCTCAAAGTCTGTCAAAAATTTCGTACCATGCAAAACTTTATTCGAAATATAGAAGGTACTAAAATAAAAACATACAAGTACGATGTTGCACGGAGGCATACGTGAGGATTGATGACTCAAGCCCATTATCATGCTATAGGTACCGCTTGCGGGGTAAATGAAACATCAACGGCCTTTTACGTAATGTTTTCTGCACCGTAATAATATGAATATTAAATAATACTTTCTGTTGATTCTAACAATTTTCTTACTGAGATATGATATGAGCTACCGAGTTACTTACCTTTGAGTTACTGTCATGAATTTATTGTAAAATATTGTCATATATAACCTATATATTAAATATTTTTAAATTTTAAATCTATTTTAAGATTCATAAAAATGTTATCTAGTTATTTTATTAAAGTTTGTAAACTGTATGAATTCGGAACATAATCAACTTATAATCATATTTACTTTGATCTATAAATCACCAATTTTCCTTGATAAACTAACGCCTTGGATTGATTAAATCTAATTAAATCATACACCAAATTAATTCAAGTAACTGCATAGTAATACAACTAGCTATGGGGTCTATAGATGTAAATGTTTAAAATAGTAGAAGTTCTACAATATAAGATGTGCCGAAATGGCCATAAAACAAGAAATTTACTGATTGATAATATGTTACTTTTAAATCAACTTCTGCAATATAAAACTGATATTTGTTTTAGCATCTTTTTAATATTAAAATTATTGTTTTTGCATGAAGTGACAATGATTTTGACAACATGATCATATTATTATGCTTTGCGTACATTAATGTTAGTTGTCTGTTTATATTATTTGCATATAAACTAACATTTTACAAAAAATATATTCATGTTTTTTTTTTTAATTCTCATCGTAATTCAATTTTTTATCATCATTCCATTAAATTTATAATATCAATGCTGTCAATAATCTTTATCTTTATCATTTATATAAATCAATATTATATATTTTTTTGTTACTTCTAATAAAACTGTAATAATGTTTTATTAAAATTGTACAACTCTAGGTACATTAAAGTTTGTTTATTAGGAAAAAAATAATCGGTGTTATTGACAATTAGTAGGTATTATCATAAAAAATTCAAAAAAAAATTAACGTTGGTGGCTCCTAGAAGTCGGCAGCGTAAAATGTTCATGGGTCATCTGTGCGCTCAAAATGATAAACATGAAAAGGAATAAACACTTACGGTTGGACACTGGAATTTTCTAGTCACCTTGATGATATCACTGACTCTTTCCTAACTTTCATAACCTTTGACTACTAATTTCTTCAGCCTGCCGCATCCACTTCCGTCTCGTTCAACCTCCCGGCAGCCTGCTTACTCTGCTCATCTTATATTTCCACCATCGACATCCGACTCCAACAACCTCCCGGCGCCCTGCTACTCTGCTCATCATACTTTCACCTTCGACATCTGACTCCAACTCTCTCCCTGCGCCCAGCAACTTTCTTCCAAACCGTCGCATCTTCCAAACCATCGCATCTGACTGTTATATTTCTTACACCTGCAGCATCACACCAAGTCTCTATTTCCAATATTCATTTTCAATTCCATTTGGTTCTTTTCTTCTTGTTTTTAATGCAATTTGTATTGTATAAATACATATCTAGGTGCTCTCATGTCATCCATTTATAGCTAGTACGTTAGCGTAAAATTTCTCGGTCCAAATTTTCAAACGCTCACTTTTCACAATTTATATTGGTTGATGATAACTGTATATTAATTATAGTTCCCATAGTTAGTAGATAGTCCACGTCACAAGTCACGTTGCATGACACGTAACCCGACACTACTGTTTATGCAGCACTCGTTCACACGGCGATATTCTTACTTCTGAATTTATTTCTCGCATTGTCCAAAATCACTCAAAAACTTTTTTTTAACACTTTTACTCCCCTAAACAACCAACCACATCAGAAACCACAGCTCAGCACTGCCAAAAGGCAGCGCTGGCAGGGTCGCCATGCGATGTTGGCTGTTAGGGGAGGATGGTAAAGGAAACACGTGTGTGCAGTTCAGGCGTATATTGGCGACTGACTGACGCTACTGGCTATACATAATATCTATAATACGTTATAGTAGGGAGTGATGTGTCACCACAGTACAGGCCCAGTATATAAGAGAATTGTGATTTTATTCACTTTTTTTGTCAAAGTATCGTATCCGGTAGAAAACCGGGGAGTCATGCGGTGCGTGTGAAAACTGCCTTGATTGATTGAATATCAATTAAAATGAAACGTGATACCAGAATGTGTACGGAAAGGGTTACCCCTGCGAGATATGACAAAAAAAAATAAAAAAATACCTACTATCAACAGCATATCAACCTATGTAGAGCCAATCTAGAACCAGGGTTCATCGGGTTGTTAGGTGACTCCGTGCCTCACAGGAAAGTAAAATGAAGAACTTACTCATACGTGAGAGCGTATTTATGTTAGAGGTGCTGTTGTTGCCAGATATCTACTTACGTAGGTACTTATTTACTCTTATACTCAATTTTGTACTTAGTACGTGGATAAAACAAAAACATTATAGAATACGACTAACACAAAACTCACAACGACAACGATTTTGATATAGCATCACAGATATTTTAGTGATAGGTACCTAATGGCCGTGTGATGCCGGCGTAGAATAGCATAGCCCCGTGTCCTTCCCATGGGTGTCGTAAGAGGCGACTAAGGGATTTGAGTGTATTGGTGTATTACAATTTTTAGGCGACAGGCTGACCACCTGTCACTACAGTGATACACATATTTTCTGCAACAACCTTCTTCTTCTTAGCGTGTCGATGGCAGACACTACACCGTCGTAGCCCAGAACTTGGCCACATTAACAGCGCTGGCAGACGCTGTCATAAGGTGCAACAACCTTGAAAAACAATCCTCAAAAATGCCAGACGTGGCGATAGCGACCGTATTCTTACGGCCGTTAACGCTCTGCCTACCCCGCAAGGGAAAAAGGCGTGATATATGTATGTATGTACCTAATTGAATTATCAATATCGTTCTTTTTGCACTGAAATATATTTCAGTAAAGTATTTTTTGTATTATTTTGTCTTGATCAGTCATTCGTGAAGGGAATTCCGTTTGTGTATTTTCAAATTACAGTCTAATTTATTAGGTACTTCAACCTCATAAGTGTTTAAGTCTTACTTAATTAAAACTAAACAATTCCGTCTACCTCACACACAAACAGTCAATAAATAATACAAACGTGTCGAAAATGTTAAAGTGGTCATTTAGATTTCAGAAACACGCAAAGTTTTCGTCTTTGATGTACCCTGCGCTCAGTAGCGCCACGCGGGGTATAAAAAAATCTGTATATTTAGCTTGATACCTGTGACGCAAATGCTATGCTATGACATAAGGTCCATCTAATTAGTATGAAAGACTATGATTGTTTGCTCCTATTCGAAGTCAATGATTCTACTCTTATTCTTATTATTTGTGGCTTCAGCTTTTGTATGATTGTGTGCGTCTACGAGTGTACGATTTTACCCGAAACCAAATCTACATAAAGATTCAACATGTTACAGAATACAGAACTTTATGCACATAAAACATGGTAAGTTATAGATCTTACATAATAAAATTAAGTAGCACATGTTTTACCAAATTATGACATGTAAATTTACACAATCATGAAATTTTTTTGTTGGGATGTATGAAAGCTGTTTTAAAAATTAAAAAAAGTTGGTTAGATACTAATTAGTGCTAGTTTCTAGTTTAAATTGGAGTTGTTACCTGTTCCAGCTTTCGTGAATAACCTTCCACTATTATTTTTATTGCCATGTGCCCTACATCTACAGATGTTATAAAAATGTTTAAATTCACTCTACCCGATGACATCACTAATTCTACTACACTACTGTTTCTTACCTTGCCTAATCCCAATTCTACTATTAGGTACTATTCTTCACTAAATTCTACCTACTCTTACATCCTCTGGCTATATTGTTATCAGGCGACAGTGTACACCAGGGAGCCTCTGAAAAACTGTGTGGGTGGAGTAAGAAGCTGTCGTTTTGGCAATAAACCGTTCATTTTACGAGTTCCGCTATCAATAGTTTGCATTCCTCGATAGCTGGAGTCAAGTGGTTGTACGGCAATCCAGGGTCTTACATTTCAAGTCATACTTAATCCCTTGCGGGGTAAACAGAGTAGATGTAGGTAAATAATATTCATCTATTATTTATCGAGTTCCAGGTGGCTCCTCAATTGAGATGTTTAGATTGAGGTAGGCCTAGACCTACTAGAGGAGATAGACCTTTGCAATAATATAACTTGTGATATATTTTACTGCTAAATCCGGAATTTATGCTGCAAATTCAGCTATAACCTGCTAAATAATGGTGAGATAAGATTTGAAAAATATTATGGGACTCCTCAATCCTGACGGACATGTTTTCCCGTCCTGGTAATACGTAATTAATTTGATGGTCTGTAGTGTAAATAGTGTAAATGGATATAGGTTGAAGAAGAAGAAGAAGTGTAAATATTATCCAAACATCGCCCAGATAGTAACAATAGTCAAGGGGGTGATGTTATTATAACCGGCATCACACGGCAGCAGAAGTACCTACCTGCACAATTTCAAGCGGCGGCGGTGAAAATCTTTTATCATAATCATAATAATAATAATAATCATAATAAGCGCCACCACGGACCCGAAGTACTCCTGGGTTCCCCGGAATGGGGCCCGCCTTTGTCTTGCCTTAACCGGCCGGGTAGAGTGGAGTCGCAAGAGTTTTTCAACTCGAAGGGTGGAAGTGTTAAAGGCATAAAGCCGCGAGTAATGCTGACGGGAGAAATCCCTGAACTTGAAAGCGCAGCACACCTCTCTACACCCTTAGCTACCCGTAGGGCAGCTTGTGACGAGCTGTTGGGGAGTAGCGACCCCACGGAGCCGAGTACCCCGGGGAGTGCAGACTGGCCGTCTCCGGCTTGCCGAAGTCGACTCCAAGGCCAGGACTCTCACCTTTGGCTTGCCTTAGTTGGCCGGTCCAAGTGGGGCCGCTAGAGTTCGAGCCTGTGTTCGGACTCGAGGGGTGGAAGTGAAACATGCGTAAGTCGCGAGTTGGTGCATGTTCTGGCCCTCGTCCAGGACCTCTGCGCAGAAAGCGGTGTACACCTCTCGACACCCCTCAGTCGCCCGCACCAGTGTTGCGTCCCAGGGCACCGCGCATCATGCGCAAAAGCCCTTTAGTGGAGGCCCACCTAGCGGGCGGCGAGTCACCGTCTGCCGAGATTATCAAGGTTGAGACATTTGATTTGGCAGGCGTCCCGTTGTCTCAACAATAGCCCAGCAACCGGTCCAGCAAATTCCTCCCCATAGCCCTAGTAATACGACCCTCATCTGCAATAGTCCTTGCATCAGGCGTGTGCTGGCTCTGGGTGTACTCTGTAGTGCAGACAGAGCGAGTATGCGCTTGATGTACACATCACACAATTAGATTATTTGGTATAAAAAGGCCTCTGTGCTGTTGGCTTTGGCCCCACACATGCCTCAAAGGACCGGGTCCATGTGGGCCCGTGATTCGAAAAAAAAATCATAATAAAAGGGAGGAGTCGAATTAGAGCCATAGCATTATAGAAGGATACAGCTTCAAATAAAACTTGAGCACGGTATGTTGGTTACTCACGCCATCTATGATTCAAGAGAATTACTAAAAGTAGTAGCGCCATCTTTCAACGAGTAGCAATACTAATGAAGCAACTCCATCTGTTAGTATGTACTTGAACTCTCTAAGCTTCTTAGTTGCTGAACTCAAACACTCAAAGAGTTGTTTAAATGGTGTTGTATGCTGTTACTTTTCTTAGTACAGAGGTAAAATGCTAGATATCGCTAGTATTCGTAAATTGCAATTTTTAGCGAGGTTTTTAGGGTGGTTTGTATTTAATAGAGATGCTGCGGGCTACTTTTGTGACATTTTAGTTAAGTAAACCATACATAATGTACCTACGTAACGCATTTGACGAATAGATTCAGCTGGAAACCTTACTTATTTTGGCACAAACCAAAATTAAAAGAAAATGCTTCGCTTTTGTTGATGAAAGTACAAAATAAGTAGGTACACAGCCAAATTAACAAAACCACTACTTATCACAATGCACAAAAAACCGTGACGTGTAATTAGGTACTTACTGATCAGCAGGTTAAGCCTTCGGCCACCCAGCGAGTGAAACAATCGGATCTCGCTATTTATTCGATCTAATGAAAACTACAGATATCGACTCTTCTCTTGTTTGGTTTCCTACTGTAGATCTAAGGGTGAAGAGATAAGGTAGTCTATTTTTCAAAGTAGTTCATCAACATTTTGAGACTAAAAATATTCAAAAAACTCAATATCCTAGGTATTCAACCATTAGGTCCAAAAGCCATTTTACCACTACCTACCTTTTCACAAGATTGGGCAATAAACAGTACCTAATGATTGTTACGTGTTGTATTTCCATAATAATAAAAAAATATGCAAGTACATATTAGCGGACATACACCAAACTATTTTATTTAAGAGTTACTTGAAATACAAGAACAATGAAGATAAAAATAAAATTGTGATTTAATGAAAGTAAAATTTTTATTTCACTCAGTGCCCATAAATTTTCAACGAGTGAGTATACAAAAAATTATTTCCAAACAGAAAAGAATTTCCTAAAATGTTCAATTTCATTATTTTTGTTTAATGTAGATAAGCAGTTTTATTTTATGCTTCACTTTGCTCTACATCTTTATTACTCTAGTCTAAAATCGATTGTCATTCGATTATAATTCGATTATTTGGCTCGGGTGGATCGATTTGATTCGGCGATCGTCTTTGAGATAACTCAGACAGAGGATGCGTGGCGCGGAACACGATTGTACAATTACAGGGCAATTATAATGGTATTCCTATTTGTTTTACAATAAAATAGTAATAGTGATTCAAATTTGGCCTGTCGTTTGTGGATAAGGAAAAGGGTTTTAACCATTTATATCTTAATACCTACGGAGACCTGTGACCTTCATAGTTTGGTATGCTTTCGAGTGACCTGTTCAGATTATTCCCGTATTTTTAAATAATACAAAAAAAATAACAAGTTGTTTTCCGAAACAACCTTAGAAAACAATACTCAAAAATGTCAGACGTGGCGATAGCGACCGTATTCTTACGGCTGTTAACGCTCTGCCTACCCCGCAAGGGATAAAGGCGTGATATATGTGTGTATGTATGTATGTACAAAAAAAATATATTTTAACACCTTGACACAGAATTGTCCCTATAGACAAAACAGAAGCCATCCTTGAAAAACATTGTATTGAATTGAACCATGCAACAAGAGTTTGCACCACATTTCCGGATGGTATCAAGAGGACACTCATGTAGATGACACTATCACCTTATAGCAGCCACCACCCGGCGCAGCTGCTGCGCTGGAATCTCTTTTCACTGACACTGGCAGAATTACCCAAGATGGGGTCGAAGGTCCATATTTTTTATAATAAATAAAAACAACAAACTTATTTTTAACTTATTTTTCTTTGCCTAGGTATTATTCCTAGCTAGGGAAATAATTTCCCGGTAAAATTTTACTAAACCAACCACAACGTAATTTCTAAAAAAACATGGACTCCAGAGAATCAACTAGGTGCACATAACGAGCATGGTATCATGGCACTCTCTATTCCAACTACCCCGCAAGTACCCGGTGCTGCGTGGCATGATTGCCTACGGGCTGACCTGGCCTTGCTGCAGCCTGACGCAGGAGTACCTCGAACTTGGAGTCACTTTCTCGGAAGCTGATTGGACCAGGGCGGCTCGGTTCGGCATCTTTGGTACGTTTTGTCGACTCAAATAGTGCAGGAATAATTCGAAATCGGACTGATAGTTTCTGAAGCTTCGAGCTTTGGGATCTTTTGGTTCGCTAAACTATTGCTTTGCGAAAAACAGGGATATTTGGTGTATTTCCAAAACCTGTTAGAAGACCAAAGTAACATAGTTTGGAAGATTATTTTGTAAATTGAAGTGGTAGTAAGCTGGCCACATCTGTAGTAGAGCTGATGAGAAGCGGGTTCTCGAGTGGAGGCCTTGAGTGTTTGGCTCCCTCCGGCAAGATGGAAAGATTTAAAGAGGGCGGCTGGTAGCGACTGGATGGCGAAAACGAGAGATCTTGCCGCATGGTGTAACCTAGGGCATGGACCAACCTAGGGTACAGTCTTTTTATCTCACAAACGAGGGTTAGTCATAGTTGTGTGTGTTTTCTCTCTTTCCGCTAGACGACTCGGTGTCTAAAACGATAACACACACAAGTATGGCTAACCCACGCTCGTGAGATAAAAGGTCTGTAGGAATATGACCCAGCAGGTAATTGCTATAGACTGGGGGATTCAACGATGATGTCTTCATTTTAGACCCTTGAAACTACACTGACAGAAATGGTCAAATTTTCTAAAGATATCATTATTTTTAGGTGCATTTTTCATGGCCCCGGTGTTCTACAGTTGGATGAAGTTCACAGAGCCCCTGTTCCCTAAAAAAGACTTTATGACGTGCATCAAAAGATCAGCAGTGGAGCAGGCCAGTTACACTCCCTTTGCATTAGCTTACTTCCTCTTCGGCATAAGCCTGATGGAGCTGAAGAGCATTTCGGAAGCTGCTGAAAGTGTCAGAAACAAGTTCTGGCGGGCGTATACAGTAGGGTTTTTCTTCTGGCCAGCAGTACAGACTATAAACTACTGCTTAATGCCAGAGAAGAACCGTGTTATATTTGTAAGTGTATGCAGTTTTGTCTGGACAGTATTCATGGCTCATCTCGTGTGCCGTAAACAAAAGGGTGATTGATGATTAGAAGAAATTGAAGAATGGCATCAACGGAGATGTGATGAGGAGATGTCTACGAACAGAACAGAGGAAGGAAGGCCTGATTTTCTGGAGGTATTTTTAACTACAGTCTAGAACTCTCTATTACGATACGAAATGGCGATTAAACACATCTTCTGCTAAAATTTTATTTATTTAAGTGGACAAGGCGGCATAGCTCTCCGTGCGAGTTTTTCCGTTATTCTGTTACACATTGATCCGAACAATCAATAAAAAATGTGGTTTGATACAAAATATAAAACTCGTTTAAAAATCTCGTTAAAAATATGATGTGTAGACTTATGGCTCTACGTCAAAAACAGGACATTATGCGTCGGGAAGATTAATTCGTCGGTAAGATAAGAACCCGATAAAATTATAAATATGAAGAGTGCAAACAACCGCAATTGTTTAAAATTTAGTGTTCGTCTATAATTGACTAATACAGTACTTGTTTCATCGGTAGCTAAGTATATTAATTTTCTGTGGGTGTATAATTTTCATAATTATCTACTAAAAAGTTTTATTAAAGTTCATAGCTTGGTTCACACGGTTTGTAACCTCTTTGACAATGCAAGGCGTTGTTTAGAATAAATTAACCGACTCCGAACGGACTGATGAACCTTAAAATGTGTCAGTAATGTAATGATAGACAACAAACAGGGCTGATGGCCTACCGTGCCTTTCGCAGTGCGGTTCCATCTCATTGGAAAACTAGGTACATACATACATACATAATATGAAGACTTTATCCCTTGCGGGGTAGGCAGAGCGTTTACGGCCACAAGAATACGGTCGCTATTGCCACGTCTGAAAACTAGGTACCTACTTCTTATTCATATTTTGGTATGACACATAGAGATCTGATGGAATTTTTGCGATTTCTTTGTTGGTAAATCGTCAAAAATTAATTAAGTTGTAAGTACTATAGTTTCTGAGGTACCTAGTACCGTCCCGGACGACAATTCATAAACATAGATAAAATTCTCAAATTTTGCACTATTGCTTAGACGAAAAAAACTTTAGGTACTAACTAACACCACAAAATATATAATGGTACTAATGCTAAAAATGTAGGTACAAAACATAAACCTCAGATGAATGTAAAAAAGAAGAATTTTGGTTACATTTCTCAAAAACCTCCTTGTTAAAGTCGGTAAATATCTTTACAATAGTGGGTGGTGCATAGAATAGTACATTTACACGGTTCTTACCCCACAACGAGTGAATCTAATAGACGTTTATAATAAATTACAGAAAAAAACTTCATTCTTGTCGTTCGCTGCATTCCCTGTCAGACAAAAAATGTGTTATTTATTAGAATTAATAATAAGAATGAATTTTTATGAGGATATATTTTTATTGGCACCATCAATCATGTTTTGTCAACGCCGCTGGGGTAACCTTTGCTTTATAGAATTTTTGGTCGTATTTTTTGGAGTCGGGTTTTTTGATTTGATTGTGATGATGGCTTGACTTTCAATAATGTTCTCTTAATAAATGACTTCGTTTAAGATACTGTTTGATCGAATAGAAACAGTATTATGAGGATCCCAAAAAAAAAAATGTACCTATATCCAGTCACTGTTAGCCTTAGCTTTCAGGTTGCAGAGGTCAGATGGCAATCGCTCCGTGTAAAAAATTGGTGAACCATTTTCTGCTAATAAAACATTCTGTAAAGAGTATCTAGGGCTCAATTTTTGAAACGTTCGTTTTCGGTTCCGTGCACAAATGAACATTAAGTAAAATAAATTTAAAAACGTGTGCTTAGACTTACTTTACTAGTCGTTCTGGACTTTCGTGCACGGAATCGAAAACGAACAATTCAGAATTTGAGCTCCAGTACTTAACTTTGTCTAGGGGATTTTCTATAATTAAATTATGTTTTCATTTCCAAATCCTATAATGACATCATTTAGAATTCGCCTGTTGTTTACGATTAATTAGCCGGTCTCGATACTGCAAGTTGAGCCGCTACCGTCGTCGGGTCGTTCAAAGAATGCCGACCCTGCCCTTAACGAGTGTCGTGCTACCAAAAAAACACCCAAAAAGTCCCTATACCTGACCCTCAAGGGATTTTATAGAGCTATATTTACCGCTCCAGACAAGTTAACGTTTTTTACTGACTTTTAAAAGGAAATTATCATCAGTTTGACCCAATCAGACTTTGTGATAGTTTATAACGTTCTAAAAATTTTGTAAAGAGAAGAGTACCAACTTATTCTTGTCTGTATGACATCGCAGTACATTAAAAATCTCTATTTCGATTATGATAATTATAATATCCTAGGTAATCACATTTCAATTCGTTAAGAGCTTAAGTACACTGACGTTTTCTGCTACTGTTTTGTAGTTTTTTAAAATTGCTATAGTTTAACAAACATATATTCACGCCTCTTTCCTGGAGGGGTAGGCAGAGATTACATCCTTTCACTTGCTACGATACTGACATAGTTTTTGTTTCAGTTTCAATTTTAGTGAATATGTAGATATTTTGGGACAGATTTTGTTATTATGACGTCAATTTAACCTTTTTTTGTTTTATCAGCTCTACATTATCCCAAAATGAACTATTTCACGCCACACTATATTTTGTTAAAAGATAAAGCTGACCAGAATCACATCGCATAAAGTGGACGTTTTTTCATCATTACGGTGAGTTTTTTGTCGACACAATGTCCTTTCCTCACCTGCTGTGCGACTTTATTTATTGTTATTTGTGTAAAAAAGGACTGAATTGAAAAAAAGGTCCAAAAAAGGACTCAGGTCGCGACGTCCGTATGTAATTGATTTAATTTTGGACGTTTTTATAATTAGTGTGAAATATGATCGGTGGCAAATTTGGGAAATTTGGAGAACGATGGAATCTTCTCATGATGGTGATTAATTGTGATCAAGGAAGATGATGAAGAGAAAATAAAAAGACTGATTATAAAAATATCATCATTTCGTCATGCCAGCAAACGTTAACTTGGTTGTACGTACCTATGCTGCATTTTCTGATGCATAGCAAGCTAGTTAGTAGTTAGATGCATAGTTTTAAGTTGAGATCGATCTCAAAGTTGACTGTCATTTATCAATACGGACCTAACAGCCCTTGAGGCATACTTATACATGTTCCTTGGGGAAAGTGGTTCAGTTCCATGGGCTCATTCACCCCTTGAAATATTTGCAGCAATTTTTTTACACCCTGTATGAGGCATACTATATACAGTGTACCAGAAGTTACATAACTTACCAACTTATAAAAACGGGCCAAATACACTAAAAAAGTTTCATCCAGAAATGCCTTTTAAAATCAGATTTCGAATTGAAATCAAAACATCACGTTGAATGTTCTTAGTTTAAAGTCGATCTCAACCCAAGTTTTACGACGGATAAGTGAATCAACTGCTGGATATGATACGAATACATAATTTGAGCATCAGTTTACGAGCGGAATAAGAATAAAGGACAGTGTAGGTATTTCATTTTGTTTAACTGAAAATAATTTTTATTTAATACCTTCAGCCCGCTCAACGGTGTAACCCGCCCGCTCAGATGCTATTTTTTTCCTGTGGAAGTAAATAATAATTTCCTGCCATTATTTCGACATTCTTTCTCTTACATCACTTGTTTGATTAAAATACTGCAAAATCCTATACTTAACTTCGGGGTATTTAACCGTCTATCTATACATATAATAAGACAGTAACAAGTCAGTGTTCAGTGACTCTATATAGTTTTGAGAAAACACAACGATAGCGCGTTTTAAAAGACGTGTGGCGACATCTATTAATGAGTTTTGGACGATGTTTGTGTGTTTGTTTGTGTATATGCATCACGCGAAAACGACCGAACGGATTTTGAATCAAATTGTAACAAAATGTCAAGTAATTCACCGACCAGGTTATAGGCTAAAAAAAAACATACCCCTAAAAGGGGGGTTGGCTGCTACACATAAAATAAGTTTGTAGGTCATGTGAATTTCATAGTGGCGCGTAGTAAAAGGATGTGTATGGGCTAATTGGACCTGAGATTGATTTCAAATTTCGAACTGGCCAGCACGTATTGTGTCGCTTTAAATAAGCGCACAGGAAAAAAAAAAAAACATGAGGCCGTATTTATATTTTAGATCTGTATTTTTATAACCTCAACAAATGAGTTTGTCGAATTTTTGCTCATGATTACGACAAGGAAACTAAAATCTATGAATATGTCGACGACTACAAAAATATCTCTTTAATATTGGAATAATTTTCACTTTTAATAATTCAATAATTATTACCCTCGAAAACAAAAGTTCCGTGGTGCAAGACGTGCAAGTTGCGTGGCCAGACGATACAAACTTCATATAGGAATCGTTTTCTTTGTGCGTAATCTACGCGGGAAAATTGCAATAACTTTTTTGTTTTTAAATTTTCTCGCTCATTTGGGTGCAAGTTGCGTGGCCAGACGATACAAACTCTTGGACGAAATAACCAATGGACGCGAAACGTATCGAATTTGTTTGAAAACTCATTCAACCAATATTGGGGGGGAGGGAGGAAAGGACGAATATTATTCTTCCAAATTGAAATGTACACGTATTACGTCATCATCTCTTTACTTCTGACAGTTTTGATTTTTTCCGGTTTATGAAGTAAGTCAAAGACAGTGCTGTACCATAGTCGATAATCGACAACGAATGAATGATTGAATGAAGTTTTTGATCAACTTATTCCTAAAAAAACATATAACAGGTAAGTAGCTGAAATTTTTGAATTGAATACTTAAATATATATTCGGATGCCATCTCATATGCAAATCGAGTATACTATAAATTTGTTTATTCTTAAATTGTTAAAATTAATTCTTTGTACTGTAAAGTATTTTTTTTGGAGTGACCTAAAATGTAAACAAACCATAAACAATGATGTTTTCCATAGACTAAAGAGACAAGGTAGTGCTTAAAAAAAATGAATCAGTTCGACTGAATGAGTATCATCATCGTAAATTAAAGAGTACCCGACATAGTTGCCATTAGGGAGTAACTTGGAAACATAAACAAACTTAATTTCTCGGCAAAAAATGACACATAAATGGCATTCAAGTATCAATAAATTCAAATTACGCTTTCAGTTGACTGAGTCGAAATATTACTGAACTGATTTATTGATGGTTTTAGGAGTACATACTCCTACAATAACTGAAATGAAATGAGAATGGAATTTATATCAACCATTTTTTTATGACATACTCACTTTGACGATATGCTTTTTTAAATATATTTTTTCTAAAGTGCGTAAGTTATTTTTAAACTAAAACGGTGATGTGGTTTTAGAGGGCTAAAAATGCGTTCAGTTTCATGGGCTGATTCATGCCTTAAAATATTTGCAGCTAATTTTCTTACACCTTTTTTAAATAAGTAGTGATACAATACAAGCTGCATTACGCAGGCCGGTGTGCTCTGCCCTTTTATCTGGAGCGCCGTATGCGCGACGTTGCCAGATGGGCCATTGCGCGCGCGGCGCGGCGCGGGGATGATGCGATGTTGCCGTTCTTATGTTAGCAAACAAGTGTAATCTCGCCGCCGGCCGGCTCTGAGAGTTTTCGCGGTTTTTCGCACTAATAAATATTAATAAATAATTTGTGCGTGATATTTATTGTTTAAAATGGAACGATACACTGTATCTAGTGTTCTGTTTCTGTAGAATGTGAAAAGACTTTTGAAATGCGCCTGGAAAGTGGCCACCACGTCACAAAATTGCAATTACTCAAAAATGTAGTGCGTAAACATTTACGCGTGTTTTTAAATATTTCAAACAATTTTCTTCGTCTAGTGTTTGGATCTGTCGCCAGCAGTAGGATAGGTACATAAGGCGCTTGATTCTGCGTATCAGAAATCTAAGCGAGAGAACGCGTCGATGATGGTAAGCTATTTTTTTTTTTATTATGAAACCCATAAGAAAGCGAAATGTGTACCTACATACTTGCAACACAGTTATAACGTGAGGTTTCAATGAAATAAGGCAAAATCTATCGACGAGGTTATAGCAAATGGTTTGTTTACATTTTAGGTCACTTTTAAATAAAATAGACTTTACTATTATATTATTTTTATCGATATCCTTCATCGAAAGTTGAATAGCACTAGACTGAATGTAATTGTTGAACGAATGAAAAAATGACTGATAATAACCGACTAATTAGAGTAGGATCAAATATTGGTTGAAATGTTCTATAAAATATGACCTTTTTTATTGTGTCGTATTATACGATCCAGTCTTGCATATTTTATTAATTTTCTACGTAAATAACACAAAATACAGGACGAAAATATACTTACGAGTGAAAATAAATATTGCTTGTACGAGGGCTATAGTTTTTACAAAGCAATACAGCACATTTCACCATTTTTAAAGCGATGTTTTCTCTCGTAGCACTGAAGCGACACTGACGGTTGCGGTTAGATAACTTTGGCAAAATTTCAGGGTTTGTGGCTAGAGGGGTAAAGGGTGAAATGACATCGTTTCGCGTCCAGTGGTTATTTCGTCCAAGTACAAACTTCATATAGGAATCGTTTTCTTTGTGCGTAATCTACGCGGGAAAATTGCAATAACTTTTTTGTTTTTAAATTTTCTCGCTCATTTGGTTAAGGCTATTTAGTCAATGTTTGTCTGGTACATGCAGTATGTTATAGGTTTTGCCGACAATACAGCTACATTATTTTCAGGGTGCGACAACTTTTTTCTGAAATATTCTTTGGAAATACTAATAAAAATTGGACTTCCCACACAAAGTGACTCAATCGGCTGGTACATTTTATATAGAAGATACATTTTTTCATATTTCTGTAAAATTTTCCTGACGAAAATTATATTTTATACGTTTGTGCTGACGATCAAATCAGTATCTGAGATAAGACTTTTCGTGGCTATAGGTATAAGCCGATTTTCCACAGACACTGCTTTGTCTGGAGTGTAATTTTGGAAAACGCAGGGTTGCTCAAGACCTGCGCCACTCTCTCGGGCTCCCTGACTGACACTACAGGAACTTCGAATCGATACGTGCGGAGCCAAATTGACTGCAGGATAGACCTCTGTCACACGCGTCTAACAAAGACTCCGTTCCGGGTTTAAATGTAGATTCTGTTGTCCTTCTCCAGGGCCGCCGGTCTTGGTCAGGTTTCTCCCTCGGTTGATTCTTACGACTCCCACAAGGGAAGAGAGGTGCTATTCTACTTTGCCGGCAGCACACGACCTTAATTAAATAGCCTTAGGTACTTAATTAAACGTAACCCAAGCCGCGGCTCCGCCCGTGTGGAAATCGGTCATGGCATCACACAGGAACATTTTTTCGCGAAGAAAACTTACCTATGCGTTAAACCAAGTTACCTCCTTTATGTCTGTGTTCAATTTCATGAATATCAGTTAAACAGTTTTTGCGTGAAGGAGTAACAAACAAACATATAAACTTTTGTATTTATATTATTAGTAGGAAGTAGGAAGTAGGATAGGATAGGATTAGTAGTATGATTACTTGCTTTTGTTTTTATTTATTCACACTCATGAACTCATGTTTGCTTGCAAATAAAATTTCTTATTTCTTATTTCGGTCTTCAGTCTTCCATCACAATGTCAAGAAATGTGGCATCAGTCTACTTCACGGAATTAATACTCTTGGAAGTAAATATTGCACGGTTTCAAAAAATCTGCTAAAAATGGCATAAGAGGCGGAAATTTGAAGATATAGGGAAGAGAACTGGAAAGCTAAAAAATCGTAGCAGGGAAAGACGACTTAAAGAAACTGAACCTTTAGGGATTCTAAGAGACTAAACACTATAAACCAACCACCTTTTTCTTACTCTTTCTTGCATGTGGAAATTGAAATTTTACGATTTAACAGTTTTTTAAATTACTTACATATAGTCTGAGAAACCAAGTTTTCTGGTACCTACCTACCAACAATTTAATATTGGCTAATATTATTTTATGGTTTTTAGAGGCCTATGTTTAGCAGTGGTCGTCCTATACGTATATATAGCTGATAAATGATGGAAGATATATTATGGCGAAACGAAGTTCGCGGGCACCAGCTAGTTACACAATAAAATGCAAAAGAAACAGCAAATGGAATAATAGACAACAGGTCAGCTTATTTCTAAAAAGAAATCTCTTCCAGCAGACCTAGAGTAGTCAGATGGCTAAAGTAAGGCAGTTGAATCATATTGCATCAATTGACGCAATTTAATCAAAAGCGAGAAGAGCTTAACAAAATCAAATTAAATAAAAATTACCCCCCGACGGCGCTCAGAAACAAAGCTAGTGGACCCTTTTACAAAAATAAATATAAAAGTAATAAAAAATCACAATTAGTGGCCGCCATATGACAACTCAATTTAAAGGTTTAATTGCATTATAACGCGGGGTTATGAGATGAATTTAATTTAAGAATTTTAGGGAAAGTATTTGCGTGTTTTATATTTTTTTATTTATGAATCTAATTGGATCTTTGGGAGAAAGAACAGATGTACAAAAATAAAATTAGGAACCAAATGTATTATGTCTGATTGAAACCAATATTCTAAATAAAAAAATAAAATCAAAAGCAAATGGAAAAACCCCTTAAAAACTAAACGGATACATTCCTTTAGACGATATTCAATTTACAAAATAATCCCAAATTCTTAGAACTTTAAGATTTTTTTTCTCTAAATTAGAAAATGTCTTAACAGGTACAATTTGTACTTTTAAGATTACGAGATTCTTAAAAGTATAATATACGGTTTTGCGTAAGTAGTCATGTAAAATAACTTAGGTATGAAAGAAAAAAATATAAAGGAATTCTAAAGTTAAATGAAGTAGTAGTTCACCTACTTAATTAAAGTACCCATAATTTTTTCCTACAATAAGAACAAAGGGAGGCCCTTGCTTGTATTTAACACATATCTAAATCCTCCTGGTGATCTCATAAAGCAATAGAGACGTAACTGTTAATTATCATGTTAAGTTTTTAGTTTTTGAGCCCCAAAGTTACGCTTCTTTATAATAGGGACGTAACTGTTAATTACGATCTAGTTTTTGGGCCCCAAAGTTATGCATCTTTTTAATAAGTGGGCGTACCCTCCGCCAGGGGTCTGACCGTTCTGACAAATAATTGTATTGTTCTATTAACTTTTTTCCATTAAGGTTAGTAGTGGCATGAAACTAGCGCCAGTAGCCGTGCGCCGTTAAAAAAAAACTTTAGCTATCTTTTATCCATGTTATGGGATACAATAGGAAATCTAGCCCGTTTTCAAGTGTGCATAGATGGCGCCCAGGTAAACGGAAAAAGTTTCTTTCCAAGGAAATAAATCTAATAATGTCATAATTTCAACCTAACGTAACACCATCTAGTATGACATCATAAACGTGCTCAAAATTTGTAAGTTTCCATTCAAATCATTCTGTTGTATTGGTTGCTTAGAGTTTTTAATGAAATAGCGCTAGTTTTGCGGCACCACTTCCTATAATAGGTAGGTCTACAGATCCCCATAATAATTTTGGACCCTCTGTCTTCCAAATAAGGCCAATCACAACAAGTTTATAAATTACGTCAGTTTTTTTATTGCAATACCATTTTGGGTCATATTTTTATTTTTTGCCGTTCTTCACAAGACTGTGCCGGCTATAATTAAAAATAAAAATTATTGTGATTGGTTTTGGCAAATTGGAAATTGGCCTAAAAAGTAAAAAAACATGGTTCTTTTCGGAAACTTATATCTTTAGTAGTAATTAAGGCGAACCGTTAATTTTTAATCTTCATTTTAATTTTATGTTATCATTCTGTCTTTTTATCTTAAGGCACTTAGTGATCGGCTTTATATGGATTGTATTAACAAATTCAGGTAAAAAACATAATGATATTTTAACCAGGGTCGTTGGTTGACTCGGTGTCCTACACTAATCACGTCACCCTAACGGTTAATACCTGTTAACGCATATAAACCCCAAAGTTTCGAAAAAGGGTCCCCTGGGGTTCATCATCATCAAAATCATCGTCGGGTGACATTTTCAAATTAAAGTTGGGAAGTCAGCAGTTTCAAATATCATAGTATCCAAAAAATCTAATTTCCTAATAGGTGTTAATTTTTGTTTTACACAATCAATAATCAGGCTTCACTATGCCCGGGAGTTTACTGCCAAAGTAGGCTACAATAGCCATCTCCGGGCGCATCAGCGCCAATCTGATTAGGAGTCGAAGTGGTCGCCATGGCCGAAATCGGTCGGAGAGATCATCATCAATCAGGCTTCATGTCCTGATTTCTTGTCTAGGGCTTTCTATAGTTTTGATTTCTCTCTCTTTTTGAAAACCATTCACGTTTCTATTACGGTATATTTATCAGTAAAGAATTATACTATGAGCCAGCCTCATATATCAGAGAGAAGTCATCATGCAGCCGCCCCCAGTGACACAAATGTTATTGTTGCTCTGTGGGCACCCCTAAAACACATTAAACGAGGAAGCTGTCATCTTGTCATCTCATCGCCTAAAGCATCATTAAACTTGTTCGAACAACGATCCAAACAAAACAAATAAAACAATAACACTTGTTATGACACGCGCGACAAGTGACAGGCAGCGACGCGAGTGACGTGTCACAAGTGACAACTGACATGCGACAATTTACGAGGGAAAGAGAAAGGAGAGTTAATGTTATTTCGTATCTCGTGATAATTTATGTTATGGCCAGATTGATCAAAGATGTTAGATGTTTTTGACAGTTGAGGATGTTGTAAAGTTGTGTTATAGGTTTGTGAAAACAGTAAAGCTTTTACAGATGATTTCTAAATGCCGTGTGATGCTGGCTTAGGATAGCATCACCCCACATCCTTCCCGCGGGTGTCGTAAGAGGCGACTGAGGGACTCGAGAGTATTCGTGTATTACAATTATTAGGCGACAGGCTGACAACCTGGCACTATAGTAATACACACGTTTTCTGAAACAACCTTGGAAAACAATCCTCAAAAATGACAGACGTGGCGATAGTGGCTGTAATCTTGCAGCCACTTTCGCTCTGCCTACCCCGCAAGGGATAAAGGCGTGATATGTGTATGTATGTATGTATTCTAAAATAGGTGGATCGTTTGAAAAGGTTTTTGACTAGTCAATACTGGTATCAATTCATAGTATGTATAAAACCTGTAGCTACCTTTATAATGAAGTCGATTTTTACAACTACAGCAAAGTAAAAATGAGAGTTTTAAGGATAATTTTGACCGGTAGGTATGTAGTAGGTATGTGTGTCGCATTGATGTCGTTTTTGTGTTTTTCTGTCATAGACATCGCTAACTTCTCCTACACCATGCAACGGATACAGCGTGATTTATAAGAGGAAGTATTGAACGTAAATAAGACCTTAAAAGTTTACCTTAAATAATACCGGAAAAATGTCTTATTATATTTAAATAAAATAATATAAGCTACTACTCTATATAAGAGTACCTATGTAGACAATCACTAGTTGACAACTATAGCTTACATTCTAATAAACCGTTAAATGCTCCGTTAACCTTTCAGTAACGAATATTAACCTAATACCTTAGAATAGATTTACAGGCAGTTTATTACGAATACTCCGAATATTGTCCTTTAACACAGAGCATCAGGTACAAAGTAAAAAACTTTCTACCTATGTTTCTTTTACTATCATTATGTTTCCTTGGATTTACTACTAAACGAACAAGTCATTATTTATTAGGTTTGACGGGCGAGCGTGTGTGATCTGTCGAACTCCAGATGAAGAGTGTCTTAATCAGCTGGAACTTGTAGGGGCCGGAGCCCTGCGATCCTTTGGTACAAGTAAGTCCCTGATCGAAATTTGTAACAAATAAGTCGACATTCCTTACTTATTATTAACCGAGCTAAATGACGATGGAACGATAAAATTGCAGGCATGATAAAACCATAAAACTGAGATTTTTTCTGGAGTCTATGTTGGTAAACGAACAACAATTTCCGATCTTCCCTCCCATACAAAATTCCCGATCAGCTGACTAACTCTATGGAAAAGCGAAAACAAAAATGTTTCCCAGTAAAAAAAAGTGTTCAGTTGCCTTTTATCTAGCTATAGTGGACAATTCTATGTTACCTCATAGGTACTTTAAATATCGACTTATTAGGACTAGATCTAATTTTATCCCCTTGATGCGTCTGCGCACGATTCTCGCGTGTTTTTAATCAATTTGACGACACTATTGAAACAAATCCGTAATGAACACTATCAACACACACAGTGCTTCTATAATTACTGTAGAGATGGGACCTGTTACTTTCATAACAGTAGTGATACAGAATAGAGAGCTTGTAGCAGAGTAGAACCTCTGCGTCCACATCCTTCATAAACCACCTGTCCTTTCACGAACCATTTCAAATTGGAAATTGGAATGTCGTCACACATTTTTCTGACTTTTTGACCCAGTCGCGATAAAATCAACGAACAACGAAGACCAAAACAAACGTATTATTATTATTTCTGCATGTGATTAGTTACTGATCTGATATTGATTTTTTGTTCGTAATTAGTGCTCCATATGTAACAAAGTGTACATGTGAAATTACAACGGATTTACGGAAGCTAGAAAGAACCCACAAGGTACACATATAAGTCTATATTTTCCTTGTTATGTTTCCATAGTTCATTTACCATTCCCTAATCATGTAATAATATTGTTTTAGGGTTTCTTTTCCCGTATTAAAATATAAGTATCAAGTCGCAAGATCGTCTTTAATTTGTTTGTGGTGGCACGCTAGTAGTGCCACAAGCTATGGCACAAGAGAGGAGGCTTATACGCATCTGTGGGTTGATAAACGCTAAAATGATAATATCGTCATCATCATCAATTTAAGATCTTCGCTCTTGTCGGTGGAGTAATATCCAATCTGATCTCATTTTAGCCTTTTCCTTTAATTCCTTATACGAGTTGTGTATATTTTGCTACCAATTAGGTGGCTCGCCAGACAATAGTGACCTCAAGAAGTTTTATACATTTTGATGTGAAAAATATGATTAAACGGCCCTCAAACCTGCTACGATTGCTGTCATGAAAATGCTGTAATCTTTATAACCAAAGTAATTGAATTTCAGAGTGATTTTTTTATTACCGATTCGTTATAAGTACGGCATAATGGCAGTGTATTAGTTGACCTGAATAAGTACGATTTTTCTATTACAGATTCGTCATACTTACGATATGTCGGTGTATAGTAGTCGACCTGAATGTTGCCTTATGATTCAAAAGAGAGCAACCTACATTTTTTGTCTTAGGTAATTCACTACCCAGTACTACTCATCAGCTATGAGTAAGCATCATCAGCAGCAGAGGTTTTTAGAACACAAGCGTTTTAAAAATACACTGAAGAATATTAAAAAGATTATTGTACGTAGGTTACTGTTAACAAAGTAACTGTTCGTCTCAACCGCCGCTGGGCTTAATTGAACAACTCAATCGGTTTAAGTTATTCAGAAGCCATTAACGCGGCTAAGAGCCCACTAATCGCGCGGTTTCCGTCGCAGCGCGATTATCGCCGGCCGCGCGCGATAAAAAAAACGCCGCGGCGTTTTTTATCGTCTGTTTTGTCTTTTTCCGGATAGACGTGGGTGAGATTCGGGTGGGGCTACATGGGGGAACTGAGTGTTTCTTCTCGAACATGATTATAACACGGAGATTTACCAAGGAGATTCATAAGCTTTCTTTTCTTCTTCTCGAGTGGGATACGAAGGCGGCGAAAGGCCTGATGAATCCTGATGTAAAAGTTTTAAAACCGTCTACTGGTACTTAACCTACCTGCAATGGTTTAACCAAACTAGAAACAATAATTTAAATCAAAACTATCAACTTTGTGTACCTTGCCCCACGAAAATTTAACCACATACCTACGGATAACTTCCAAAACCAGCAATTTATATTTTCGTTTTTTAAATTTAAACTGCAATGAAATGGCCAAGCTATAGGTACATTTTGACTGAGATGTAGAGTTTGTGAAATTTGGAGGGTTTTACTTGAGAACTGAAGCCTTTTTAATATTATGGTAAGCCATTACCTTTAGGTACTTAAATAAAGTCTATTTTACAAAAATTACTACGACTTTCCACAAAAAACTATGCTTTCAATTCGATAACATTTCACATGTAAATATTTATGTTGGGATCTTGCTTTTTTACTTAACGCACAGACGCATGTAGCCCCATCGTCTACAATCTATTAAGAAGCGCTACAAGCATTAGTGAAAACATTTTAAAAACTCTTAAATATAACCACCAGATTGAGAAAAAACCATAAGTGGCGCCACCTACTCTAATGGGTTGCTAAAATTAGAATAGAAAAGGCGGAGACACATTTCTTCCTTCAGGAAACTTTTTTACCGACATTAATGAGGAAGGAAGGGTAATATTTATTGTGTTTGTTAGTTTTTATAGTGGGTTTTGATTAATGTTAGGTAATGATAATATACACCCTGTTTCGATGCAAAATTGGAGACGTTATTTAGGGCATCATATTGAAGAACTTTCTCTATGGGGTCAATGCTGGAAAATGAAAAAATATCCATCTCCAATACAAAATTTTCAATCGTTCTACAGAATTTGTATGAGCGGCCGAATTATGATTCCTTTTTAAATAATTTACGCGCACGTACGCGGATGTGTACTACCGATGGATGGGCTAAACGTGCCCTCCAAACCTCGAACCCGTCTTTCTAATAACTAGTTAATCAGATAACACAATAAAAAAAAACAATTTTCAGTTCAAGTCCAATAAAACGTAAAGGTCAAGCCACACCAGACAGCATTTACAAACGCTCGCTACACGCAGAGCGTCGGTCGGCGCGAAGAAGCTGCAATGTATTCTAATAGGCTATTAACATATAATGCCGGTGATTGGACGGATGTGGCGCGGCAGATGTGACGTCGTATGCACTGCCCAGAGGTCGGCAACACTCGGTAGTCAGATCGTAACTTTGTTTCTCCCAGTGTCACATGAAGAGCTGTGTAGCGGCCACCCTAGTTAACTGGAACAACCAGAGATTGTTGAATGGTCATCTAACAAGTGAATGTTTTTTTACCACGCTATCAAATTTTTAAGTTTTTTGTTATTTATTCTGCACAGCTTACATATTATTAAAGCCATTGCTCATCTTAAACGGGCTACTCAATTCATAGGGCTAATAATATATTTTTTCCATTCAGTGTCAATTGGGAGCAAAGCGTTAGCGTTTCTCGTCTTAAATTTTTAGTAGGATGAAAAATCTCGAAAATGGAAGGCGCAATCAGGTATAATAATAAACTAGTTCCACAATTCATTGTCCTGTCCATACAAAATGTTAAATGAAATGGATTTTTGAGAATGTTTGGTTGCGTGCGAGTTCGTAAAATAAGAGAACATGTTCAATTCTTCATCAATTAGAGCAATTTGTTGCTTGTTTTCTCAGTCTTAATTGTCTCTTTTCTACAAATACGTTATTTCCTTGTTTTGTCTTTGATGACCTTAAAATATATTTTGTAAATAAAAAATGTTTCACACCCCAGATCCGCGATGGCGCGCGATACGGTAGCAAATAGCGCCACTTTCTCGCGATACACGTTACCTCACACTATGCAGTTTCCGATCTATGTAACTCTGCCCTAACTTATTCACTGTTGCATACTAAAACCTACCTTAAACTCGAATTCATAAGTCATAAATTGGTCTGTAGGGGGAGATTGGATATGCCGTTTAAAATAGTATAGAATACGGAATCAGCAATCGCAATACGATTTTCAAAAGACCCTTAGCTTTAACGGAAAACGAATCAAAACTGTCCTTACAGTGTTCACTTACGTTTGAAATTCTAACAGCATTTATTTTATTAAGTTTCCCGAGAAGAAAATTGCCGTAGTTTCGAAGGAAAATGGCGGTAAAGACAAGTTAGTTAAGGTGGAAATTGCCTCGAATGGTTGAATAGATATATCATTGTGATATGAAGGTGTATGCAAGAGGAGCATAAAACGTACCTATTGTAGGTGCACCACGCTTTGTATAAATGTAAACAGGGGTAATAGTGTAGAGAAAGCTTCTCAATTCAATCAGAACATTGGCTATCAATTTTGCAAGCATCAAGTTTACTAACAGTAAAATGTGTAGAATTTGTGCCATGGACTAAAAAAGGTTCACATTCCCTCAAGTATAAAATGATGCACTGAAAATCCAAATTGTTGTGGAATGTGGATGGATAGAAAAGGTTGGTCAGTCTTTTCCCCTACTAACGAAAAGCGCTTCTGGAAGCGTTTTTCTTTCCAAACGGCTGTAATCCAAGATTAAATAAATCAAATGTCGAGTCAGGAAACCTAGGTATCTATATTTTTAATCGAGCTAGGTTCCTATATTTTGTCAGCCAAAAACTCGGCTCATTGAATGGGCAAATCGATGGTTGGCTGGTTCATTGGATGGCGCTGATAAGTTTATCCAGGGTAAAGAGAGAGGAAATTCCGTGGCAAAATCTTCTCTTTCAATTCTATAAAAAAACGCCTTTTTTATCCACAATGCTTTTGAACATCCTTAAAACAGAAGCCTTGGCAAAAACGCCTCTTAAACAGAAGCTTCACTAAAAAAGCCTTACCAAAAAAGCCTTTAAAACGAAAGTCTCACCAAAAAAGCCTTTAAAATAGAAGCCACTAACCACCAAAGAAGCCTCTTCCACTCTATCCAGCTGTACACTCCTCGTCGTGTGCGACAGAAATAATAGGCTCGCACACTGGGAGGTATTGAGACATCAGTCGTATTAAATGCGCCTGGGTCCCTCCCTCCGGCTTGTTAGAGCAAGGGCTGCTCCCAACTGCTATTTTTTTATTGACCATCGAATTGACCCATGAGCTTATTAGCTGGTTTACAAAGCGCGGTTTGATCTGACAGACACATTAGGTACTGAAGGCCTTAAAGCTGAAAATGAACACTAACTGAAGGGAGATTGTCTTATGGACAACTTACCTGTAAAGTGCTTTTGGTAATCTGGTCACGTCGCTCATCTTCATCATCAACAGTCATAATCATAACAGTCCACAGGTGGACATGTATCTCTCTTTATCAAGCGTTTGCTTTACGATACGTTTTAAGATGTAACTCGGCCATTCCTTGGATTTTACTCTTTTGCGACACCCGGAGATATGCGGTCATGTTATTCTAAGCCGGCACCACACAGCAAAAAACCTTTATTTTATATTTAATATTGCGTTTACCTTCTTCTATCGAGTCGTCCACACCTCATATCTCATTAAAGTAAATATTTATCATATGGACACTTCCCTGCCTGATGATTCGAAATGAAGATGAAACAACCTGAACCTTTCATCTCCAGAGATACTCATCGTTTCAGCTCAAATGCTGACTAAGTAAATAAAGGCCATGAACATTTTGTTTGCTCGTTTTGGTGCACACGGGAAGAACCCTGATGGTACGTTCCTCAGAAACCCGTTTGGCTGCTGAACCGCTGCTGACTCTAATTAGCTGGGTATGCAAATTGACCACAGTTTATATTGAGGAGACTGCGCTGCGGAGCAAGTAAATAGAGATGTTTAAATGGGGAGGGAAACTCGAGTTTATTGCAGATGGCGCGACTGCGTCTAACGCGCCAGTAGGTATAAAGTAACTGAAGCATTTCTGACCAATCACAGAAAATAAGGCAGTCTAGAGTGGCACACTACTTTCTCAGTTTGCTATTTCAGACCCAATCCCGATAGTTTATACAGGTAGAGTTACTTTCTTCAGTCTGTACCCGAACTTTGCATGATGATTCTACCCTACTCATAATATTGTGAACGATCACTGTTTACTAAGAGGGCGTTCTTAAAGTTGTAAAAAGAGCTGTCTGTTATGTTTATGTAGCTATACGTTTATGTATTTATGTGGCGCCCTTCATTATGATAACTAGTTAGAATTACTTGCCATTTGCGTAGATAGGTTTACTCATTCTCCTTGCCTTATCCCGTTCGCTGTCGGGGTAGGAGGAGGTAATATACTTTTATATCCATTTCTCTCTCAATCTTTTATGTACCAACAATACTGTTTTTATGAACTGCTACTGCACGTTAAATTCCCTTTGTAAAATGCAAGCTGTTGAGCATCTCATTGAGTCAGCTCATTGGCCATACAAGGCTGGATCATTACAACCGTGCGTGGGCGCAACAGTACTAGCCACCCACTGGACACGACATCATACATGGACAAAGCAGAATCACTATTGCAAATAAAATAAACAGACTACGACAGACGCTATGAGATTTTATTAAGACATACATATATCACGCCTTTTCCCTTGCGGACCAAGCAGAGCACTGACATTGACAGAGACCTGTGACATTTTTTGAGGATTGTCTTCTTAGGTTCTTTCAGAAAACATGTGTATCACTATAGTGACAGGTTGCCAGCTTGTCGCCTAAAATTTGTAGTCGCCTCTTACGACATCCGTGGGAAAGATGGGTGATGTTAGTCTAAGCCGGCATCACACGGCACTTTGGCAAAATTTTGACCAACCACAGGTCAAAGACGAAGTCATTCGTGCGCACCGCAGCCATACAAGTGGCATCTTTACTCTGTGTTACAAAGTACCGAATACTTGGGAAATTATATTGGATAATATTCTTTTTCTCAGATACTTAACAAAAAATTAATTATAATAATAATTAACCAATCTTAAAACTTTTTGTTTCCAAATTCACGGAAACCACATGACATAACTTTGTAGCGGCGCGCAGGACGATATTTCTTCAAGTTTTTTTAACCTGTTTACAGGTATACTCAGATTTAAAGATAATGTAGACAGAATGCTGCTTTGTGCCTTGTACAAGTATATTAGAGAGAAATAATTGGACTGAACCGAGTACTCGTGAAACTTGTTAAAGTTTTATGACCAAAGGTTGATAATATTGACAACTAAAGGACACATAAACCCATTTATTTTACAATGAAAGGCTATAGAATTGACTCGAGGGTTTCGAATGAGATACAATTTAAGGCTATAGTTTAGCAGTAGATATACTAAACTCGTTGATCTTTATCAGATGTCACGACAGCGGCTCGTTTCCTACAGTTAATACGGTCTACCTACTCCACAGAGATTAAATGTGTCATATGCACATATTAGTATATATTAAATAGTACATATTTTATGTCTTCTCCTTTAAAAATAAAAAACGAAAATTACGCGTCACGTTGGTCTCACAAGTATGACTGCACGCTCTTTCTTCCTTATTGTTGATCTCATGTGGGCAAATGTATCCACCGCCTCGTGTCCCCAATAAATACCGGCTACCGGTTAATTGAAACATTATAAAGCCGATCTTATCTTTGTACAAAGACACCGCGGACGATATGGCGTGTTTTGGGAATTAGAGGACGATATTTCACGTTTTTTTCACGTAAATTTTTCAAGTAGCCGCCGGTATATGTGGGGAAATAGAAAAAATAATGAAGAAGTCTAATAATGACTTTTTTAATAACTAAGGCTCTTATTTATAAACCGCACTCAACTCTGAGATCGATCTTGAGTGCGACTTTATGATGCAGTTACTATTGACATTTGTCAAAATGGCTCTTGAGATCGATCTCAGAGTTAAGTGCGATTTATAAATACGGACCTTAGTTTCTTTACGCCAGACCGGTAGCGGTAGCACGCATACTTAAAGAAAAATACACAAAATGGTGCCAATAATTAAGTATGTCATAATTAAATGTATGCCAGTCGTCATTTATTTGCACACATTTTTTTTTTCAATGAACTGCAGTGGCTCATCTTAAATACTTCCAAAAAAAAAATTGTGATATTGTTTTTAACGTTCCAATATGGCTACCGGTTAATTGAAGCAATATGAAGCCGACCTTATTATAAAATGAAGAATATAAGGTGTAAAAATATTCGTCGATAACATAGGTCGAAATACGAGCAAATTTTTTGGACCTCCCCTACAAAATTAACTTGGTCGGTCGGTAATTTGAATGGGAGATCCAAAATTTTATTTCATATGTCGACCTATGTTCCTTGGGGAAAGTTGTTCAGTTTCATGCTGAACCCCTTAAAATATTTGCAGCTAATATTTTACACCCTGTATTTCAATGGCCGTGTGATGCCGGCTTCGAATAGCATCACCCCATTTCTTCCCCGTGGGTGCCGTAAGAGGCGACTACGGGAGTCAAGGGATTCACGTGTATTACAACTTTTGGGCGACAGGCTGACAACCTGTCACTATAGTGATACACAAATTACCTCAATCTGTCCTCAATATTTGTCAGACGTGGCGATGGCGACCGTATTTTTGCGGTCGTTAACGCTCTGCCTTCCCCGCAAGGGATAAAGGCGTATATTTCAATGCATAAAGTTTTTTATGGACAAACTTGAACAACTATCTACCTGTGTGATAGAGATAGCGTCAAATCGCACTTTATAACAAAGGAAAATTTTTTTTTTAATAGTACACATTTTTATTTATTTTTAAATACAAACCAGTGATTTTAAAATTAAATAAGTAGAAAAGGAAGTATCTTACCTCACATCGCACTCAACTCTGAGATCGATCTCAGATTAATACGGGTTTTATTATAACTTTTATTTTATTTTTATCACAACCGAAAATAAATAAGTAGGTACATTTATTCATACTAGCGGAGCAAATAACTTCAACACAATAAACAATTACTTACCTTAAAAACTACTAAACTTCGCCCATTAGCAACTCAACTCCAGCTAAAGTCCCAAAAATGTCCTTTTTTGGCCCTTTTTTCATTATTTCCCTACCAGAAGGGCCGGGCGGCGTATTTCGGAATTAATTCACGTATAATTGGATTTACGGCATTCGGGCCGCGTATTTTGAAATTGCTAATTATCCCGTCGGTATTTTAACAGTATTTATTATGCGCCGCCATTTTGGTTTCGTTTGGTTCTTAATGTGAATGAGTTTATAATTGATTCTAAGAATTTGGTCAAAGGTGTCAATTTATCACTAACCAAGATTGTTTCTAGTTTGGTTAAGTTGGACCTCTCTGTTTCCGCCAGAAACTTTTTCCCGTGCTTCTGAGGGTACGTAGAGCCGTCGGTCGTGAGCTCTAGCTTTGAATAGGTTACTTAAATGGGAGTCGTTACACAACAACTTTACGTGCCGTTTGATGCCGGCTTAGAATAACATCACCCTACTTCTTTCCCGTGGGTATTGTAGGAGCCGACTAAGGGACTCGAGGGTTTGATGTATATTGTAAATTTAGGCGGCAGGCGGACAAGCTGTCACTATAGTGATTCACGACTTATCTGTACCGACCCTCAAAAATATATCAGACGCGGCGATAACGACCGTGATTTTACGGTCGTTGACGCTATGCCTAGCCCGCTAGGGATACAGGCGTGATTTGTGTGTGTGTATGTATGTGTAAGTTACACAACTAAGTAGGAGGTTGTAAGTGATTCGAATATTGATCGTTTGATGACACAGGTATTATGGCATATTCCCTTGAAATTGGCATGATTTGGAATGCAAATTTTCTTCTTATTCTGTTAGCCGATTATAATTTGGAAACACCACAAACACAACGCAGTATTGAAGAAGCGTGAGAACAATCCAAACAATCCATAATTTCTAACATAATAAATCTTCATCTCCTTCGTGTAATCGTACTACCAACATATTATTATTTTCAGCCTATTCAAACGCCACTTCTGATAAAATACGATCAAAACTTACTTACTAAGGGCACAGTTTCGTGAAAAAGAAAAAAAAACATGGATGTAAAGAAAAAAACATGGAAACGCCATATCTCGTTATTATTTTGGAAAACAATAGCGCCAGGGCTGTCAAGCCCAGCGCGCTCCATGCAAATAGTCATAAATAAATAAATAAGAATAAATATGAAAGCTCCGAGCTGGATGTCTTATTTTAAGGGTCGTGTGGTTGACGACAATGATGTGTCATTGCCTGGATATGACAACAAATAATTCTACTATGTAGGTACATTTTTAGACTTACGTCGTTAACGCAATAAATAGACTTAAGTTCCTATATGGTCTGAGTTAGCCTTGAGTTAGCTACATACATTAGTTTCAGTCGTGTACTACGCTACGACTGAAACTACAGCCCTAGAGATACTCAAAAGTGATACTCACGCTTTTTAAGACTTTACTCTGGAACTTAACAGAAGCGTCACTCACTTTACCTATTATGCAGAGTTCCAAAATAAAAATGATTTGTTTTACTTACAATGACTATAGAATTATATTGCTAGCAAGTCGACATGAGCTGCTAGGGACTTTTGTTATCCTGAACTATTAATTTAATAGCTTTTAAAGAGCTGTCTTTGTTTAAACCACATTACAAGACTGCAATAATGTAACAGTTTTATCAGTTGTATTATCACTACATTATATAAAGTAAAGTCGCTTTTCGCGTGTGTCCCTATGTGTGTATGTACTGTGTATGTATGCTTTAACCTTTAAACTACACAACGGATTTTGATGCAGTTTTCTTTATATATATAGATTGATTCAAGAGGAATGTTTATATGTATAACACTTGCCGGAAAATCAACTTATACCTACGGGAAAATATGTTAGAGCGGGCTAAGCCGCTGTGTGGGCCGCTAGTTTGGTTATATAATGACAACTTCAGCATTTAAAATCTAAGGCCACATCCAGCATCTCTACATCGTTGTCCAGGTAACGAGTTTTGCGCTGTCGAAACGCGGGCTCTGTCGTCCCGGCGCCATGTTGGATTTGAAACAAATGTCCGCGCGCACAAAATAAGACGATGCGCGCGACCACTCCGCAAGCGGCCATAATACATTTGTGTTATTTAAACCACGATACAAGTCTAATTCTTATGAGCTCACGCGGGACATAATAAAGCGGTACAACTTAACTCCATTCAATGAAGAAAGTTGCCTTGTTGAATGCACCTAAGTCATATGATATCAATACTTTTTGAAATTTTCGTCGCGATTTTTTTAGCTAGGTATTGACTTTGCTAGTCATTTGTCATGACTGGTCCTTCTGCAAGTGATTGATTATATTTTAGACATTTTCAAATATGACTGATTTTTCCATTTACTATGTAGAAAAAATCGGCTAAGAGCGAGTCAGAACAGCGCTTAAAGGGTTCCATACCAGTACGTCACAAATTGTGAGATACAGCCTGCTGACGGACGATGAGACAGCAAAGTCTCAGTAATAGGGTCCCGTTTTGACAATTTTGGTACAGAACCCTAAAAATTAACGTAAACTCAGCTAGGGAGAGACGACAACTGCAGTAGTAAAATTGCAATACCTACTTTTTACCTCTTTTCAATTGAAACCATTTTACATTTGCACCTAAAATTTTCAGCTACGATCCTTATTACAAGCTATTTAAGTTTCATTTTGACTTGTCAATTCTGTACAAGGTTTGTAACTTTGCGCGCTGAGTGTGAGTTTTCCGGACGGAACTCAGAGCATGGATTATTTTCAGAGAACGCTACAAATAACAAGAATGGAACTCTGAAAAACTCATTGGAATCAGACTTGGCTCGTAGTAAAATACAACTAGATAGCCATTAGTGCGCAATTACCTGTATACAGTTTTATTAGGCTCTCTTTTCATGAAAAATGAGCTAAATAGCACTTACATACCTATTTCGTTTTTGGTAATAAAAATTTAGTGAATTTTATGCATCCCTAATTTGATCATCATCATTTTGCATCATTTTCTTTTTTATGCTGTCTCTTTACTGTTTTGTCTTTGCTTGGTTGTCTAGTCACTATTGCTGTAGCTATAGTGTAACTGTTGTATGGCCTGTGAATGTACCAGTTTGTTTTTTTATTTTCTACGATTATTTTTTCATTGCCTAATAAAGTATACGAACAGGCTGATTGTGTAATTTATATCGGCTTTATGATAAAACTGAGAATTGGTTTTGATTAGAAGAATTGTCTCAGGATAGGCATCAAGTTGCAAAAATATGTCAAAACGGCGTGGCTACCGGCTTGAACTGTCAAAATGAAACCAATGATTGTGATGATGGAAGTTAGACGATAGCTCGCTGGTTTTAGGTTGAGTAGGTAGAGTTTTTTGTGGCTTAATTCTATTTCCCTGCCTCTGAAAAACGCCAAAGCCCCTGGGGACGAAATTGGAAAAATATTCGCGTTTTCACAGCAATGGCGGCGGGCGCGCCAATTTGAATATAGATTAGAAAATGTGACGACGCGCACTCTAATATGTTTTTGTAGGGATGGGGTGATGTCGATAGTCATTTTCAATAACTACAACAGTCCACTGTTGGACATAGGACATAGGAGGTATCTAGCTAACTATTATGATGTAATATTATATGATATTTAGATAAATATAAGGTGACAGGCAGGTTGCGTTTATTTACAGGAAAGGCTATTTTCGCTTCTTTGCATTTATCCCTCAGCTGCCTTTTACGAACTCCTGTGCTCCACGCGGTCTGTCTCCAATTTGTGACCAAAGTTTGGCAATGGGATTAGGATTAGGCTATCTCTAGCCAACACACACATCATACCTTTATGTCTTGCGGAGTAAGTAGAGCGTCAATAACCTTAAAATTACGGCTGATTTTGCCACAATTGACTAATATTTGAAGGTGGTTTCAGATATGTCGGGTATCACTATAGTGACAGGTTGTCAGCCTGTCGCCTAAAATTGTAATACACATGAGACCCTCGAGTCCCTTAGTCACCTCTTCCCATACTTGCGGGAAAGAAATGAGGTGATGCTATTCTAAGCCAGTATCACACGATATATGTCTAGCCTGCTTGACGTACATCTTCCTTAGGTATACTGAAAACTGACAGTTTATTATTTTTGATATCGATATTTTGACATCACTACGAAGGTAATGGATAACACGGTCCACCCCATTTTTGCATACTCGCCTGAAACGGGGGTAGGCGGCAATTTATGAGTCTACCTACGTGCTTGGTGCAATCGTACTTTATACGGTGTGTGAATTTGACTTATTTCATCACTTTTTATTAAGGAAAGCTTTTTTAGGTGTTGGTTTAGAATAGCACCACCATCTTGGTCTAGGACCATTACTGCACTTGCTAACCAGCCTGTCAAAAGGCTAACACTCCTATTAAAAGCCCAAAGAGATAGTTTGGACGTTTGGGCCATTGATGATGATTTACTGATATAGTTTTTTGCTATCCATCGTCAGAACTTTTTGCTACGGCGTAGCGGCCGTAGTTCGTAGCACACGTAGCAAGTACTTGCACAAAGTTACTTATTTTTTTTGTATTGTATTTTTTGCTTTTCCACCACCAGCGGAAATCCGACTAAGTAAGTACCTACATTTTATCTGAATACCTCCCGTGTAGTCTAAGAGCCGATGATCACGTGTTTAATTAGCCCCATTACCGCACAAGTGCTTCCCACCCCACTCGAGCCTTGCCGACACAAGCTCTTCAGAGTAAGGGTAAACATGTTTTTTACACCCTTCTGGCTCTTGGACTATCGTATTACGAGACTACTTCAAAACGATGGCTACCACTCAAGGGTAGTTGACTAGTGGCCATTCGAATAGGCCTTATTTGAGAGCTGCCAAAATCATGATAATGTTATGATATGACATAAAGATCTATTTTTGTTTGTTGACAAGTCCTTTAGTGTGGGTTTGATAGATGTCAAAAATGGCTTACTCGTACGGCCATTCTTTACTTCAATGGTGGCTACTACTTAAGGGTATTGGCTACTTCAAAATTATGTCTGTTTATTCGAGCGTATAAATACACGTTCATGCATATATCACGTCTTTAACCCTTGCGAAGTACAAAGAGCGTTAACGGCCGTAAAAATACTGCCCCGCTTACGCCACGTCTGGCAAATATTTGAGGGTTATGTCAAAAAAATCGTGTCACTTCTCGATATTGGTACATAAAAGGTATTTTTATTAAATAACTTTGTAAAATATTAGTAGTCTTACTTTAATAATTCAATTTAAAAAATCAATGTATATAACTTCGTTTTATTTTTAGCCTAATTACGTCAATCGTATAAGATAAAAAAGCCGACCAAGAGCAAATTGTTATAAAAAACTTATCATTTTTATAATAACCTCATAAAACCACATATAAAAGGCAACGATTAAACGGTTTCCTCTTTTAATATAAAAATATATAAAATCCCAGATTCGGAGGCAAATGATTATGTCGAGACTTGATTGTCATTTAATTTTTAAGCATAAGTATTTTGCTGCTCATAAAATGAGTGATTTTGGGAAAAGGGGAAAAAAGAGACGCCGCCATTTTTATGTAAAACCGTAAAAATCTGTGGGAATCAACTTAAACAACTTTATAAAGAGGTGATTAGTAAATTAAGGCGGTTTTCACATGTGCCTTATGATATTCCGGAGTTTTGCCGGATCCCGTTCTTTGTCGATGAAAATCGATGGCCTAGCGGTTAGGACACCGGTCTTACAATCGTGAAACCCGATTTCGACCGCCGCCATGTACCAATGTCTTTTTACTCACGTATATTAACCGACTGCTTGTGCGGTAAATAAAAAAACATTGTGAGGAAACCCACAAACAATTTAAATTTGAATTTAGATGATATTTGAATGCGACTTAACCTAGGATTCGGGCCGGGTTAGCCTTCACATCAAATCCCCTAGGTTAGGTAGCCGAACCCGACATAGAACGGGATAAGGCAAGGAGAATGATGGAGAATGGTGGAGTCACAAATCTCATTAACCGGATGAATGGCTCACGTCGCCGCATAGAATCGCGGCTGTCACAGGTTTTTATTTGATTTGTGATTGTCACGAACCGCATAATCATCCGGCGTGTGTGTGATTCGTGAGTGGGTTTTAAAATACCCCGTTTGATGTCTTAATTTTTTATTTAACGCGAAGTAGAGTGCCATAAAATTTTTGAGTATGCAATCAAAACTTAAGCATTTCAAAGCTTACCTAATTAGGCAAAACCATAAACTTTTGAATGTCACAAATAATAATGTTTGAAATCGGACGCCAATTACAGGGATCAGTTAAAACTGGTTTCCTATACGAATTATTATGAAAAACTATTTAGGTTGATCCGCCTAAATACTTCAAACTTCAACAAAATTTGTTGCCGCAATCCAGACTAAAATGTGACATTCCAAATCCAAATTTGGCGGCATATAAACATTAACTAGGCGATTTGCAACGGCTATAAACTTCAACTGGTATAACTTTAACTGCCATGTACTGTCCAGTGCTGGACTTGAAGTGGTCTATTAATACGGCCCACGTGAAGGGGGCGCCACTATCTGTGCAAAGGCGCCTCTAGCGCCACTATGGGGCTTTGATCTCGCCGACGGGATGCGCAGGAGTGGAAGAGGATTCTGTAAATGATTTTTCAGGATTTTAATTCGTCGTGCACGTTAATACTATCCGAGGTTCGAAACGTATTTTTTATCTACGATCAATCAGACAACTGGGATGAGGATTACACAAAGTATAGTTCCTACAGCAATCGAATTAGGGACCTTTAAATTCTGAGAACAACGCTCGCACCAGCAACGTAGCTACGTCTTTGTATCGAAATTCGAAACAAATCGCAGAATTTAGAAGTATTTTAATACAAGTAGCTCACCAAGCAGTTGCACCTACTGCAATGCTAATGCGTATTGGCAAGTATTGCCGTGGGAATACGACGTTTTCCCAGCATGTATTATATATATATAAACAGTATCACAATCCATCCCTTGATTTAGAGGGATTTAGTGGTGTATGTCATGGGACATACAGACAGCACCAGAAGCGATAACATGTTATGTATTGAATATTCTCTAAAATTCCACAAATGCCAAAACCCAAATCCACACTAGCCCAACATCCTGACAGCACTTGAAAATTGAAACCGCTTGCATTCGCGGCGGCGATTGGCTTTCATTTCGCCGCCTACACAATGCAAACCCCGCTTTAGAGCCTTTGCCAACCGTGTGCACCTTGCCTTAACATCCAAGAGATCAAGTCAAACTGGTTTTGAATACAGTTACTATAGATAACCGGTGTAAGTTGGCCCCTTGGATATGAAACGTAAGATGTTGACTATAGCATGTTTGCACACCTTTGTCTATCTGTCGGTTTGTTTAGCCAACTAACTGGCCGGTGTTTGCCAATTTTATGGACAAAACACACAATGGCAACTCCTAGCGCCTGAGAAATTTGTGTTTAGATTGTTTCGCCGGGTATTATTTTGTGTTTATCGACATTTAGTACGATTTTGTTGATATAGAGATTTTCTTTTACCGATTCTGGGGGAACCTAAAAAAATAAAAACCTAAAAAAGTCACGTTGATGCAAGTTTAAAAGCGACTGAAAATAATATCATTACGCAAACAATTTCTGAAAACTACTTACTACTACCTACCTTTCTGAAAGCTATTTTTCAGCTATCATACACTGTGCCGTAGGGTACTGATAATTTTTAATACATAGAATGAATTAGCTCAATTACTCTGTACCTAAGGGATGTCGCATCTTTGATCCCTTAGTAAGTAAGTTATTTGTGTGTAAACTATTACACACAAATAAGAAAAATTTACAAAGAATCTTAAAACTAAAAGTGCGCAAAGACGGTCTTATCGCTAAGGCCGATCTCTTCCAGACAAACTTGATAAAAATTACTCAGTACTCTTAAATTTTAAACTATGGATCCATTTTCGTTTTAATGCATTTTCTCCAAACCGTGATTTTTTTCCCATAAAGGTCCCAATGCAAGTTTCCCACAGTAAATTCCCGTTATATTTGCTGTATCATAATGTGTTTAATTGTTTTAAAACTACGACAAAGTAGGGCCCAAAATGCATTCAGCTGTTCTGCCACGCAGAGTAGTTTAAATATCCAGAGAGGGAAATGAAATTTTATGTCAGTCGGTTAGGATACAAAATGACTCAAAAATATAATAACAACACTACTAAAGGAAACATCAAAGTACTCTTAGAACGGAATAGAAGTGTTTATTGCCGTTCCATGGCAAAAAATATTGGAAAAATGATTACGGGAAACATTGGGATCCCATGAGAACTTGCTAGCCATCGAGCCATTTGTTTTGAGGATCGAAAAGTAACCTAAATATGTTTCTAAGGACAACTTGTTGAGTTTTATAAGCACCTCGATTTTTTAGACCCTGCTAATGTTATTTCCATTTAGTCCATTGAATATTTTTATGGATATGCACTTGTAGGACGACCGAAAACACCTATTACTTTGCAATGTACATACACTTTTTTTTATAAAACTTATAAGTATAATTCTTTTTAATTACTTTAGCTTAAGGAAAAAGTAGTTTTTCGATAATATCGATTTCGCCATGCACCCTCTAACTCACCACCCTACTCTACATCAAATATCAGATTCCCATCAATCAGGACTTAATACTTAATCGCATGTCAAATATTTGTAAAGAGTTTTAAATTTTAGCGCCGGCGGCGGCGGTCGGCTGGCAGAGACCGCTTTTTGCTACAAGCCCGCCCCCGTGGGGATTAAGTTGTTGTCTTTTGTTTTTATGCCACTCTCGGCTCCTATGTGGCTTTTGTAGAGGGCGTTGTTTGGTGAGCAGATTATTGAAAGATTAATTTTGTGATGGTGTCGTGTTACTTAGTTGAAGACAGATGGGTTTTGTATGTGGGGACAATCAGTAGAGTCAATTTCGAGTTGTCTAAAATTGACAACCAAAAATATCTCCTTCTGAAAATGACGTAGGCCGTCATTTTCAGAAGGAGATATTACCTATATAACAAAATCGAATATTAATGTAAATGCGCTATTAACGCATTGGTGATATACTATTCTAAGTAGTATTAATTCAGTAAGTGTCCCACATGAAAAGAAAGTAGGCATATACTTATCTGTTCAAAGAACACATAAGTAACGAGTTGGTAAAAACCCTAAAATCATGTGGCTCTCTCCAGCACATCTGGAAATCCATGATTTTGAATATGTAGAATAATTGTCGAAATTAGTCGCATACAACTATAATCAACCATAGACCATTTTTAGTCCCAGTTTTAGCCTAATTCTGGCAAGCAATTTTGGGCTATAGCTCTTAAGCTGTCACGGACTTTATGCTCCAATATTATTATGTTTTGTATAGGCTTAGAATAAACCAGGCATGCTATCAGCTCCTCAGACAACCGACGCCGGTATTCTAAGCTAGGTGCTCATTCATTAGGCCTAGCGTACCGTAAAGATACGCTATAGATACGCTGCCTAGGTGCAGTCTAGGCCTTTCATTGGGTGCAGCTTAGGTTATAGACTGTTAAATGCTCTCTTGGCTGGATTTTAGAGATGATTGTCTAATGCTGCGGTTTGCTCGAAAATAGGGAACTTCCATATGAAAGATCTCGAGTTAGTTTATCAAGATATACATATTTTTATACTGAACTAGACAAAATAAATTTCCTTGGAATTAGTTTATTTAAGTGTCGCTTTGTAGGTACACTTGAAAATTTACTATAAAGTTTCCCATTTTCATAGGTATTGTCGTCAGTTTATGCCGATACCGATGACCAAACCGAATACCTAGTTTAGTTTGAAGGAATTATCTCTCGATAGGCATCTACGGTCAAAAATGTGTCAAAATGGCATCGCCATCGGCTTCAACTATCAAGGCAAAAGTTGCGTTTGTGGACAACTTGTGTTTTTTTCTATTTGTATAAAATTAATAAAGGTCTTTATGGAATGCCTTGCCTACAAAGTGCGTAATTATCGTTTTTATGAACTATCAAGTGTGCAACAAATCTTCCCATCTAGGAGCTTCTTCTGTCTTCAGCTAGGTATAACTCACACAACTGACACAACTAAAGAAAGAATCCCGAAATGGCAGCGTTATTGTATGAAAGGAAGCAAACGAATGTGTCAATACCTGCGCAACTTATTAGTTACCTAGTTACTTAGTAATACCTCCTCATATGTATGTAAGAAATGACGGATTCCTACCGCTTTTCACATTAGAAAACTACTATTTCCATATTCCATACAACTCAGAACTCAGATAAACGATAACCCGAACCTTATTTATGTGTACAGTGTACACCCCCAGGGTACCGGAACCGGCGGAAACCGGTAAGCAATACATCATGCGAGGCGTTAGGTGTACACAGGGTACGTGTCAGCGGGAATGTCTTGCGGGTGTACCGTTCTGTTTTTAAATTATGACGCTGGCTGATTTGTGGTTCTGTTTTTGAATTATGGCGGTTGATAATGGGGGCGGGGCTGTTTGTTTTATGTGTGAATGTGTTTCTTACATTAGTTTGTATTTCATCCACGAATAGATAGTTAGCGAAACAAAAACTACGTGTAAATATGCTTACGAAAGTTTCCAGGTACGTAAACTGTGCCCTGTAAGTAGTTAAAAAGATTCCGTACAGGCATATACTTTCCTACTTAAACCGTATTTTAAAAATGTGTACCTAAAAACACATTTGATAACATGTCAAGGTTTTTTTGATCGAGATCCTATTTTAAAACAGAGTAGGTAAGTAGTCATTTTCATATTGCTCACATGTTTTGCTGATGTTTAGTAAAAAAATTATACAGATTACAGGCTGTAATATTTGAACGGGTGAATTAGCCCGTGAAACTGAACAACTTTCCCCAAGGAACATAGATCAACATATAAAAAAAATTTTGCACCTCATATCCCATACAGTTGACTCGCTCAGCTGTATTATCGGAGGTCTAAAAAATTCTTTCATATTTCGGCCTATTTTTCTTGGGAAAGTTGTTCAGTTTCATGGTCTGGTTCACCCTTTAAAAAATGCATAAAATATTTTTACACCTTAAACATGCATAAATCGGTACAAAGAATTATCATCTGCCCCTTTCAGCCTCCCAAACGGGGGTTTGGGAGGACTTCATCATGGGGATTAAGTCCTTTAATGTTTATGATGTAAGGAAATCTTCAAAGAGCCGTAGATTCCGCGTATGATCCTACAAAGTACCCGAATAGCCATTTGGCATAGATACGACAAAATTATTACAATTTATAAAGGGTTTGGTTTGCCATTTCAATAAGAACTTAGGTACTTGTCTAGTCTTACTGAAGTGTAGAGCCACTTGGCTGGGCACAATGTTTTCATTCGTTTTATGCCATGTGATGCCAAAATAGCATCTTCCTACTTCTTTCCCGTGGGTGTCGTAAATAGCGACTACAGGACCCGAGGGTTTAATTCACGCTGTGGTTTCTCTCTTTTAGGAGACATGCTAACAACCATACATAAATCACGGACATATCCCTGGCGGGGTAGGCAGAGCATTAACAACAGTAATATTATGGTCGTTATTGCCACGTCTGACAATTGTTTGAGGCTCGTTTAAGGTAAGTCGTACACGTAGTTGCACACGTCGGTATGGAAACTTTTCGTTCGAATGTGGGAGGAGGAGAGGGTCCCTGAGGACTTCAAAGTGTCTCGCATTTGTGCCTCTACAAGAACAAGGGTAACCGTTCTGACTGTAACTCTTATCGCGGTATTTCATTGCTGTCAGTCCCTGGAAAAGTCTTTGCCAGAGTTTTACTGAACCGCCTTAAAGATTTGTCGGAAAAAATTCTGCCCGAAACCCAGTTCGGCTTCCGACCTGACCGAGTTACATGTGAAGCTATTTTCTCGGTGCGTCAACTACAAGAAAAAAGTAGAGAACAAGGTCGCCAGTTGTACCTCTGCTTTGTTGATTTAGAGAAAGCATTCGACAGTGTGCCTCGCGAAGCTCTCTGGATGGTGCTAGGAAAGTTAGGGTGCACAGAAAAGTATGTGCGACTCCTAAGACTCCTGCATGACGACATGCAGTGCTGCGTCTCTGTAGACGGTGAACAGTCTGATTTCTTCCCCGTCACCTGTGGGGTGAAACAAGGGTGTGTTCTAGCGCCCACACTGTTCGCCTTGTACTTTGCAGTTGTAGTCAAAGAAGTCCTAAATACTGTTTCCCAAGGAGTCCGCATCCGTTTCCGCACAGATGGCAGTCTTTTTAACCTGGCTAGACTTAAGGCGCGCACTAAAGTCTCGTATGCATTGATTACTGAGATCATGTATGCTGATGACTTGTGCTTTCTTGCAGAATCCCCAGACGGCCTGCAACAGCTAATGTCCGTTTTTCACCAAGCATGCTGTAAATTCGGCCTGAAGATCAGTGTCAAAAAGACGGAAGTGATGTCCTTAGACTCGCATGGTCGCGAGACACTGGCGATTATGCTTGGTGAGGATATGCTGAAACAGGTTGATAAGTTTCGTTATCTGGGGAACACTATAACATCTAAGTGTAACCTTGATGCTGAGATCAACAGCAGAATCAGTGCTGCAGCTGCAGCATTTGGGAAGTTGTGTTCCAAGGTTTTCTGCTCGCACGACCTAAAGCTAGCCACAAAAATCTCTGTATATATGGCGATTGTGCTGCCAAACCTTCTATACTCCTCCGAGACTTGGTGTGTGTATCGTCACCACATACGCATTCTGGATCGCTTCCACCTAAAATGCCTTCGCACCATCATGAAGATCAGATGGTCCGACCGAGTGCGCAATACCGAAGTTCTGAGACGAGCCAATGTTGGTGGCATTGAGGCCTATCTAATGCGTCGTCAGCTACGGTGGTGCGGTCATGTATCCCGGATGTCGGAGGAGAGAGTGGCGAAGCGCATCTTTTATTCTGAGCTAGAGGAGGGCAAGCGAAAGCATGGCGGACAACTCCTCAGATATAAAGATGTTCAGAAACGACACATGAAAAGATGCAACATTGAGCCCACTCAATGGGAGGGTCTGGCAGCACAGCGTCCCGAATGGCGCGGGATGGTTAAGAGGCAAGTCCGCGAGTTTGAGGAACAGCGTAAAGCAGACCTCGACGCTAAGCGCGATGAGCTGAAGGCCCGTCCACCCGTCGCCATTAACTATAATTATGTAAATGGCAAACTCACGTGTCCACTGTGCACGGGAGTTTACTGCCAAAATTGGCTACAATAGCCATCTCCGGGCGCATCAGCGCCGATCTGATTAGGAGTCAAAGTGGTCGCCATGGCCGAAATCGGTCGGAGAGATCATCAAGGTAAGTCGTGTATCACTACAGTGACAGGTAGCCAGCCTGTCGCCTAAAATTGCAATACACATGAAACCCTCGAGTACCTTAGTCAGCTTTTACGACACCCACGGGAAAGAAATGAGGTGATGCTATTCTAAGCCGGCATCACACGGGAAAGACACACATTTGGTTTTGAAGCGCCCTCAAATGTTTTATCAGACGTAGCGATAGCGATAGTAGGTATTTTTCGGTCGTTAATGGACTGTACACCCCGCAAGTGATAAAGGCGTGATATGTTTATAAATGTCGTAATGTTATTTTGGTAATCAACCAACCTAGTTACCTATAATTACTAATGGTATAATAAAGGTAATAACGCTCTTATACCAGGGTTCGTTGGGTCGTGTGTCGACTCGGCGTCCCACTCTAGACTTATTACAACAGCAAATATTCGTCGTATTGTATAATTTTATTGCCTTCGGTTGCCATTAGATCTAAATATTGTGGGTATTCGTAAATGCCTCGGGCACATTAAATAAAGCCCCAGGTTTATTTACTTCAGCATCAGGAACATTATGGTAATTTAATATGCTCAATAATAATAATTCTGTTTTTGTCCTTCGAAAGAAATTCTTTTATTTTCTTTGAATCCATGATACTTTATGAAAGTAGTTGAAGAATATAAAAACTCAAAACTTATTGTAGGTATAGCATTTCAAAATTTGAATTACTCGGAAACTATAAAAAAATGTGGAAACTAAATACGGATACCCTTCACTACAAGGAATTCGAATTTCGTCTTTGGAAGTCACTCCTTAAGTCATTCTGTATATCATACCATATACCTACTTATTTAAACGCCATTTTTAATCTATTAATAAAAACCGACACAATTATGTAAATAAGAAATAAAAATCACCCACGTATTCCCGTAGCTGCCTATTCTGAATTCCGACTCTATTTCGATTCGATCGCGTTAAATTTGCATGCGCCTGATTTCCCCTGCGATGGCGTATCGCGAAATTGCCACCCCTTCCCCCCACACTTGCCACCCCCCAACGGGTACCCAAATTGAAAATCAACTCTTTTTTATTCACACCTCTACCTACCTATTAGGGAGACTATTCTGGCACAGTATTGAGTTACTGGTTTTACGTTCGATTGAAATGAAATTAAATATGTCAAAGTTTTAATACTCTGCTAATGTACCCATAAACATCATTCCCTAACCAGTTCATGAATCATCACATAAGTATAAAGTATTAAATCAAAGTAAAGCCATCAAAAGTTTAAAGTTACTCTTCTAAATCTGAAAAATTGAATTTCTCCTCGTTAGCCAACGTAGCCGTAAATACTGGTGCGTTACTGTAGCTACCAAAAATTTTTATAAGGAGTTGTTCTGCTCTACGCCTGAAAAATTGTAAAGTAAGATAGTTCCGTCACGCACGGTCTCCAGAATACGCCCGCCAGTCCATTCGAACGATTTTTGCATATCAACGGCTCGTATAAGATTTTATTACTCGATCCGACTACGGCTCTATTCTGTGCGAATTGGCTCGTTCCACCGACAATGGCCGCGGCAGCCAATAAAAGAAGTTTAAGTGATATGCATTGTAAAGAATATTCTATCGCGATGGTGGGGCGTTTCGATTTGCGATTGCGATTGATTCCAGAATAGGTACATAGATTTTCTAGAAGCATAAACTTAAATATCGCTGGCACTTGAGTTTGTCAAAAGGAGTCTCTCATTCGCTGTGTGATGCCGGCTTTGGACTCGCCGGCGTAAAATAGCATCACCCCGTTTGTTAACACGGACGTCGTAAGAGGCGACTAAGGAACTCGAGGGTTTCATGTTTGGGTTAGGTATTATAACTTTAGGCGACACGCTAACAACCTGTCACTACAGTGATAGGTACACGAATGATTAAAGTATTTATAATTTAGGTTTATTGAGTAAATAATTATCTTATCATATCTGAAAGTGCACTCAATATTTGACAGACGTGGCGGTAGCAACTGTATTTTTACGGCCGTTAATGCTCTGCCTACCCCGCAATGGATAAGGGCGTGACATGTGTATATTGATTACGGTGGCATTTCCACAATTTTCCTCCATTTCAACATATTTAAATGCAATTAATTACCGAAAAATAGCAATTAGATATTATCTTAATCAAACACAAAGCAGAAATGCACAAACCACATGTAAAAAAAACTTCAAAAAGATAAAACTAATATAATTTTGAATAATTAAAACGTGAAGTTTAGGTTAAGTTAATTAAGATAAGGCGGCGGTCACAAAAGCAAACAAGGTTTTTTTTATTAATAAAAAGCTAAATGTTTGTAATCTACCGGAAGCGAAGCCGAAACCAAGTCGAAATGTGTGAATAATAAATGTTTGGATCCTAAAGTTTCCCCTACTGTTGGTACGTTTAGTAAGTTTTTTAGGACTGCTTATTTTTGGACCTTAAACAGGTCATGATTTTCTTACAATTTTCTTACATATGATTATCGTCTGGTAACTATTATTGGTGCTTAAGAACTATAATGTAAACAAAAAGCTGAAAAATTGTTATTTCTATTTAATCCGATTTTTTTCCTTCCTGCCTTCCGATATCGTTTTTAAATAAATGGGTAATTTTCTTATTATAGCCCACGAATTGGCGGTATTTTTCCAATCCAATGTTTAAATACTTATTGATGAAAGGAGTCATAGATATGAAATTACATTTATAAGTGTAAATGTGCACAATGTGCTGGAGAATACTGCAACATCGTGCGGCACGTATGAAGACCAACATAAACTGGATGAGGATCGAGTTTGGTTCGACTTAAGTTTTCATTTCGAGAGACGATAGTAGGGGTCTAATAAGCAAACCGTGGACGAAATACATAAATTCAAATTAAGTCCTCGGCGATCGTAAGTTTATCGAGCGGTCTCGATTAGAATTAGAATACGTTATCCGTTTATTGTTTCGAATGTCGTTTTGACAGGAATAGGCGCTTTTTGGACACAAATGCCGAATTGAGGTGCCGCTAACATGTAGGATAGACGATGTTTAGAATCATAGAACTAGCCTACTCATCAGCGTACCTACTTAATCCAAACTTTGCTTTGCTGCGCCATTCCGATTGATACGAGACGATAACTTATAGTTATTTTTCATGAAACTAATGAAATCTTGTACTAGATGAAAAACACGAATTCATTCTCACACGCATGATTTTACGATGATTTCCCTGATCCGGTTTAATGACAAAAAGTGTTGATATCCCACTTAAAAACCGAATACCATGGGAGTCGATGGGCACGGAGAGTACTGGAGTGGAAACCCAGAACCAACACCAGAGTACGAGGTAGACCACAGAAACGCTGCGCTGGGTGGATGACATCAGGTGGCATGGAGGTCATGACTGGATGAGACGGGACAAGATCGCTGGGAGTGGAAGAGAAGAGAAGAGGCCTACGTCCAGAAAATGACCTCGAACAGACCACGATGATGATGATGACGCACAAATTTACGGCTGGCATTTGTTGGTTGCTGTCAGGATCAGGACCCGCATTCCGGTGCACATAAGAATAAAATCTTTGAGGTCACAGACCAGAGACGCAGCCCTCATGCGCGCGCAGCCCCAACACAAATTACATTTTTGCTCACTGTTTGATGGCATACTCAAACAATATTGCAATAAATGGAGAAAGAGTTTTTCAGCAATGTATTCGACACTTTAAATAAGCAACAAATACTGAGAAGCAGCCACTCGTGTTCTATTGATATTTGAAAGGCAATTTCCTGAGGCAGTTCGACAAAGTCACTAACAATAACGCAACTTTGATTTTGTACCAGCGATTAATGAGTTACACTGAAGCTGTTAAACGCAAACGGATTTCGGTACAACCCACTACAGGCGTGCACGAAAGAAAACTAAGTAATTACCTACATTGTAGACATCTAAATGAACCAAATGAAAAAAGATTAAGCAAGAATAAGTATCCGTACAACGCAACAGATCTCGATTTCCCCCAAAGCAGCACAGACCAGGAGCACCCTGGGTTTATAGTGGCTGGAAGTCCCACTTTCCTCCCCGCACACTTGACGCACGACGGAGCGCAAAAATATCGCAGCGGTCTGTCAGATCCGTACTAGAAATGTCATTTCCCACGAAAGCCGCTCAACCGCTGTCAACGCAGCGCTATCCCATTGGCGTCCGTCGAGTGCGGTTTAGCATGGGGAGTGACGTTTCTAATATGGATCTGACAGACTGCTGCGATATTTTTGCGCTCCGTCGTGCGTCAAGTGTAGGATCCGCCTTACTTGTATGTTTAGGGACATCCTAGGTATGTGTTTATTGTGTAAAGTTTCAATCAAATAAAGACTTCTGTCCCCGACTGTCCAATTCGCACTACTCATTGAGTAAAAGCGGCGCAGATAGTTGCGCAGACGCCGGCGGCTCGACTTAACGATTTACCGGTAGTATCGGTATCGGTACCGATACTTTGTTAAGGGTAGTGTCCCTTCAAAGGTGTGGGTGTGGCTATTCAGAGAACTCAAATAATTATGAACTTTCGCGTCGTATGATAGGTTGCAAAGTATTTTTAGATTACAGACATGCCTTCAATTTTCTTTTACATCTGGGATATCGAGTCGTCCAATGACCCGATGAACCCTAGTCTGACATGGTTATAATATTCAGCATCCGGGACCTAGGACTTAACGTGCGCTCTAGATAAGTATTTTTTTCAATATTCTGCCCCAGTCTGTATCTTAGAATACTTAAGTTCATATTAATCTACTAAGTTGATCTGTTTGGAATCTGTTTCGACGTGTGCGACATGGTAAATTTTTTACCGACTTCAAAAACCGTATAACTAGCAAAAAAGTTTCTGAATAATTAATAACATTATAATACCACATTTTATAGAGTCCACATACTTTCAAGATCATATAAAAAATTATCGTCCTTTCTTTTCAAATAAGACATAAAAGTAAAGGACTTTAACGCCTTATTAAACGCAAACTTTATGACACTATAAATAATTAATTCTCTGAGTTAAGTTCCTAGCTAATAAGCACCTTATTAGTTTAACTAGCCCTTGGTAATTTTTAATTAAAATATGAATTTTAATTGCCACATGACTAGTTTTTAATGAATGTAAAATAATGCGATTTTCTTTTCTTTATCATTTGTAGATAGAAGATTTCAAATACTTGAGATTTTATTATTTTTTGTTTAAAATATTATTGAACTATGTATAAGATATTGGGCTATTAATGACCGTCTGTTTGGACTTTGTTTATATTTAGTAAAAATATTGAAAAAAAAAACAAAATTGATTGTGATTTGTACGTAATAATAGGTAAATTAAATGGAATGACATTACATTGAATTAAGTACAAATATTTCCAGGGCGTGTTGTTTATAAAACTCATCAACTCTTGCTTCAATTATTTTTTCGAATTTGAACCTCCCATCAAAGTGACCTATCCTGACTTGGTCGGTTTCATTTTTATGGAAGGCCGAATTCTTTTTTCATATTAAAAAAAAGTTTCAAACAAAAGTTGTTCAGTTCTATGAGTAACACATTTATGTAGGTAACACACTTAAAACCCTTACGTCCTTACAATATTTCTGCTTAATTAAATATAAACCTACATAGTCCTACAACCTCACTAGCACTCAAAGCTTAATTCTCCCACTTACCCTAAAATAAAACTTTTAACTACATCATTAACACCCTAGTAAACCCATTAAACCTGCAAAGATAATTCGTATCTAGTTTAAACACCATATATCAGAGTTTACGAACCATGGCGAAAAAGATAAACGCGGAAGAACCCTCTATAGTCCACAGTAGGTACGTTTACCCTATTTTAGTATGTAGTAGGGTGAGTGAGACGTCGCCGCCCACACGGTAAATTATAGACATTCTTTCGTAGGAAAACAGGGGTAGTTGGGAATACCTACCGTAAACAAGAGTTGTGAAAATGAATGTCTTTATACGGTCTGATTATCTCCCAAACAGAGGGGAATAAAGGAATAATTGAAATGTTTCGTTTGAGATTAGCATCTTGGAATTTGATATAACTTATTCTACCATATGCTAAGTCAATTTGGTACCCTGTAAGATTCTTCCATTCTTTCGAAAATAAAATAAAATGAGTACGTAGTGGGAAAATTTAAAGGACATTTGACAGATCTGAGTCGAAATTATAATTTCGCACCGGAGCGGAGGGCGAAGTATCGATTATCAGCGAAATACAATAATAAGGGCCGTTAAGGCTCTGCCTACTCCTCAAGAGATAAAAGCGTGATATGTATGTCTGTACAATATTATACGCCTGGAGGCGTATTTTTTATTTTATTCTGAATACTTTTTGCTGCGTTATCTCTTTACCCCTTGCGGGATCCTATTATCAAAATGTCCTACAAATCACAGGAAGCGTCTTAGCCCATTATTCTGAGTAGGGAGTGTCAGTGTGGCCACCCTACACAGGATTATCCTCTTAAATCAGCATGAGGCGGAAACCCTAGTGAAAAATGGCCACACTGTCCGGTAAGGGGGTTTACTTGCTGATTTTCTTGTTTACAGAGAAATAAGAAATACATAAAGAAAAACAGTTTCTTTCATGAAATTGTGTAAAGAAGACTATCTTTTTTTAAAAAATTGGTTCCAATCTAGTGGATTCTTGATTAAAAAAAGATGCTCCCGCTCAACCGCTGTTGACGCCGTTATCCCAGTGTCATCCGTCGAGTGCGGTTTTAGTATGGGGAGAGACGTTTCTAGTATGGATCTGACAGACCGCTGCGATATTTTTGCGCTGCGTCGTGCGTCAAGTGTGTTCGTCGCCTAAGGGAGGCAGATCGCTTTGAAGCAACATAGTGAGATTGCCGATTGGCGCCACTCGCAGGAAGGGGTGGGGCTCGTAAACATGCGCGGGCGCCGGCGGCCTCACCTCGCAGCTTCTTCGCTTGATGAGGCGTATCTGCGTCCATTGCTGGTACTATGCAGCCAAATTGTAGAACTGTGATCCTAGTGCCCTATCCTAACTCCATGTTTTCTTGTCCTTAACCCTCTAACAGGCAGAGCATGTCAAATATTTTATTGGTTTTGAAATCTACTTTTTGGTTCATTTTTACCCGGGAACATTCTTCCCATTGCCAAAAATGATGATGATGATGGTGTATATTTGAGTAGTTCAATTTAATTATGGTTCAATACATCCAGCTATTCATGTTTATTTACTGTTTGTGCGCTTTTAGTAGGTTACCACATTAGTTTCCAACACCTCTATTTTATTCTTGGTACCCAATTATATTTTGTGACTCGTGGGTGTCATGAAAGGTAGCTTAGGAACAAAATCATCAAGGAAATCTACTGCTGCGTTTTCTGTTTCTATATCTACAATACCTTCTGTCAACCGTATGAAAATGGTTCAAATATGGGAACACCTTAGTCCAACATTGGACTGTTTCAGTTCATGATGTTTTCTTCGACAACCAGCAATGGACATCTCCGGTCCTCAGGCCAGCGTCTCCTTTGATCTCTTGCGCCCTTACAGCTGGCGACAAGTCTCGTTGTCCCACGTGTTAGTGATTATGGGCTGTCAATACATGACTCATGTCACTTATCTTTAAGAGAATAAGATGCTAAATTAAAACTTCTGCTAAATGAAAATCGTTTCAGTTGGATGTCGATTGGATCACAGTTGAATGTTTTATTCACGTTTTAATAGTTTCGTCTGCCAATTTGAGTGACAGTTGAGTTTCGATTTCGCAATGACAAAAATAGCGGAATTAGGACCTAGCAAATTCATATTTCATCTTTTTCCGTGCATTGAAATGATTATTTTTTTGGAAATTTACGGCATAAGTGTGAGTACACATACTAGTCGTAGGTATTATAAAGTAACACTCATATATAAAGTACAGGTTTATTTTTTATCTTCCATGCTCTAAACTTCCATGCCTGAACACAGAGAACACAATGCGTTGCATTTTGGAACATAGAAAGCGACTTACAGTCCGTTGCGCTAAATGGTACCTATCAGATTTGTAAAGGGGCGATAAAACTTCAATTTCCTGTATTTCATTCCCCCAGTACTACTGTTAAGTATAGGAAGAATCCGTTTTTTTATAGTTGTTGTGTGATGACTGATTGGCGACAGTCGCAAATTACCATCTTACTGAAAAAATATAACTACCTCTGTTCCAGCGACCACTTCAAATCCACAGTGAAACCAAAACATAACAAAATTGTAATCTATCCATTCCAGCCAAACTAACCCAAAAAGTAAACCCTAGTGTATACTTCATTCGCTTACATAGTGTAGCGACAAGCATAACTTGACCTCAATGTTCAATGACCAGCGTAACTGCAGTACGCGCCCGTACGTCCGTGTATGGAGCATTGAGATCAAGTTACGCTGGTCGCGACACTATCTAAGCGAATGAGCTATACACCATTGCATTGACATTCAAAACTGCCGAAAACCCTCGAAATAACGGCGCGTCCACACGAGCGGGTTTCACGTGTTTTTGTGATTTTTTTCCAATTTCCAGTACTCGTATCTCTCGTCCGTTCCAATAGCTGTTGGGGTTTCAACTTTATTGAAATGAAAACCTAGACAGGATGATGGGCATTCAAATACGTAGAGATATGGAAAGAGAAATTGAAGATGAACTTAATTCAATATGAAACAGAGTAAATTTTTCCAAATATTCAATCAAGTAAAAAAAATATTAAGGTAAAATCGTATCGTATATTACATACATACATACATATATCACGCCTTTATCCCTTACGGCGTAGGCAGAGCGTTAACGGCCGTAAAAATACGGTCGCTATCGCCACGTCTGACAAATATAGAGGGCCGTTTGAGATAATTTGTGTATCACTATAGTGACAGGTGTAAAACAACTGAAGCCTTCAAGTCTCTCAGTCGCCTCTTACGACACCCACATGTAGGAAATGGGGTGGTGCTATTCTAAGCCGGGATCACACGGCTCGTATCGTATATTCCTGTAAATAAATAAATATCCTGGGAAAGAGCAGCAAGATAAGTAAGTCAACATAACAATGAAAAATACAACAGCTAAAAATCCCAATGAATGAATAAACCAATTAAAACGACACCAACGCAAAAGCCACGCGTCGCAAAACTAACAATCTCAAACAATTTCACTAATCCCGTTCAACCATTAAGGCCCCCTCACACCGCACCGCGATAAACAGTTGTAATCGCGCGATATCGCATTTCTGACGCGCGGCAAACGCCTAACGCCGATAATGCGAGGCGCGTGGCCGGTTATGAAATCTGATGACGTGGGATATGGGGAGTGTAGAAGTTGCAGAGGGTAAAGAAAGGAAGAAAATCTTCAATACGAAATTCGCTATAAGTTTCCTTATAACAGTTGTACGCTTAAAACTATTGTCCAAAAATACTACGGACTTCATTCATAATTTTTCTAAATATTCAAAGTTTGAATTAGTAAAGTAAAGTAAAAAATAATATAAAAGTAAGAGTTTTGACGCCGTCCAAATACTAATAAATAAATAATTACGGCGTGACGTCATACTTCTAGTTCTTCAAACAAAATACCGTTTTAGATCGTTTTAAAAGTAGTTCATTTGACCTGTCAGGAAACAAGCCTATTATGATAGAGATAGGTTTATGGAGTTTATGGAGTTTTTGATTTGTGCCAAAACAACTATAACACCAAAGCTAGAAAAAAATGGCGGTCTACCTATGTATTGAAATATACGAGAAGTTAACCAAAAATACCACGCAGCATTGCTTCTGAAGCAAAACAACTGAAATGCATCCAATAAAATTTCAGATGATATAGCATTCATCCCTCTTCTTTTATTCGTGTAGGACACTCAGTCGTTTAACAACCTGATGAACCCTGCCGTCTTAAACATCCTAAATAGTGTAAAACTGATTATTATCCAAAATTTTCTAATATCCAAACCAATATCCGTTTCTACCCCCTCTAATCCCTCACTAATCTTTGGCCCATCCCTCTGCCTACCCTTGTAAAAGTCGGCGTGAATAGAGCTAATCCTTATCGGCCGGGGGTTGGCGGGGGTTAGAGTGAATCAATTAAAGATAAGCAAATATGTTGCTTTGTTCCTCACCGACGCTGAATTTGTTGGTGTGAGAGACGTTATTAACTTTTGAAGGGTGGAAGTACTGAGAATCGCTAGAATCGCTAGTTTCTAAACTCCTAATAATTTTGTAGTTTTGTAGTGATTGTATGGAAAAAGTGGTTTAATATGCCTGTTTTATTTTTTGTTCATTTTACATTTTTTGGATTAAGAGTAGATAGATAATTATACATACATACATATGTCACGCCTTTATCCCTTGCGGGGTAGGCAGAGCGTTAACGGCCGCAAGAATACGGGCGCTATCGCCTCGTCTGACATTTTTGAGGATTGTTTTCCAAAGTTGTTCCAGAAAACATGTGTATCACTTTAGTGACAGGTTGTCAGCTTGTCGCCTAAAAATTGTAATACACCAATACCTTCGAGTCCCTTAGTCGCCTTTTACGACACCCGCGGGAAGGATGTGGGGTGATGCTATTCTAAGCCGGCATCACACGGCATAAATATAGATAGATATAGCCTTACCTATAAAAGTTCCTTGCCGTAATGGTTGCTGTCTAAAAGTTTTATTAGCAGACGTTTACAATATACCAACCCTGCAAGGCTTCATACGGGCGTTGTGAAGTTCCATACTAGAGTAAAAACTACTACATTTAGTACTTTTTTCTACTTTCTCATAAACACAACATTCAATCCACGCACACACGCACAAGTGTCAAATCTATCCTCATAGAACTGATATGCTTTGTCGACTAAACCGATCAGTCAAGTTATGACGCACCCCCGCCTTGTAATTTCCAAACTAAATTGTTTGCGTTGTTTCGATTCGGCTGCAAGCGCAACTCGTATCCGACGGAAGCCGAATTTTGATATCTGTGTGAAAGTGGCTTTATCGTGACAGTTTTTGCTAGGTCTATTCGAGCATTTTAGAATTCTTATTAATATGACTTATAATATAATAATTGGGTTTATTTAGATTAGATAGGTATGTGTGAAAAACAGAGCTATCACATAAAATATCATTGTTGGTTTGAAAACAATACGAGTATTATGCAAATAAAATTACGTTGAGAAAATATTAGGAACAAACAAAATTGTTTCATTAGGAAATATACAAAATTGTTTCAAATAAAAGTGTTTTTACAAAGGACATGATAATATGAGCTTTATTTTCAATAAATCTACAATTACAATAATGAAACCACTTTTTCCCAAAAAACATCGGGAACCGTGTAATAAAGTTACCAAAACTCACTTAACGTCAAGCAGATTTAATAGATCACACCTACCACATTCTCATTACGACCTTCAATGAATAATTCATAAGCAAATTAATAATAATAACAATCCCCTTCATTATACGTCGACTTTTATTACACGAGGCCGCCGCTACGATTTATTAATAACAACTATTATTAATAAAAAAAATCAAAATGAAATACACGCGTAATCCGAGGATCCGACTTGTTTAAAGTTCTCACATTAAAAAAATGAGCTAAGCGTTGGTCGGGTTTATAAAATAGAGGTTCCGTAGGTACTTTTATTTCTCAGACATGGCAATAGCCGTATATTTTGCGACCGAAGCTCTGCCTTTCCCGCAAGGGAGAAAAGCGTGATATGTGTATGTATGTAAAATCAATAATTCAGAACTTTTCAAGGCGAGGCAGAAAGCACATGCGCGGGCATATTAATCGGTTCCAATTGACAAAACATGCTAAATAAGGTTTAGTACAGCGCCGGTTGATCTTGGAGTTTTTGGGATTTTGGGGTGTATTGCCACATCCGGTTATTTTGAAAAAGAATTTGCGTACCTAATACCATAGAAAAATCACATTCGCGTAATATCATACTAATCACTAGTTGTCATAACAAAGGCTGTCATTAATATGGTGGCTGTCGCAAACAGCAATTACAGACGGTGAGCAATCTACCATAAATTCATATAAGTCGTGCCAGTTTTGGGTGTAGGTACTTTATTCGTATAAGAGAGGTATTTATTCGAAATATCACTAGCATAACAGATAGGCATACCTACAGATACCACCTACCTAACCCTTTTCAATTATAGCCACTAGACCCCTTCAGGATACCGAACCCTAAAATGTAATAAATAATTTAGCGTGGGTGGGGATAAGTTAATGTGGCCATAGTATTACGGTATTACAAGGGAATAAAGCTGTATGCGGTATAATCCCTTGTGTGAAATGTCAATAGAAGTCCCCGAGGAATGCTTTTGGATAAAACAAACGTTAAATGTTGTTTGGGTATGGTGTTTAGTACTTACCAACTGCTCACAGGAAGTGTAGTAAACTTACGGATGCTCGGTTGTTGGTTTTTCAAATGAATAAAAGGAAACAACTACACACACATAACATAAGTACATACATACACATATTACGTTTTTTGTTTTGCGGAGTAGGCAGAGCGTTAACGCCAATTAAAATACGGTCGTTATCGCCACGTCTGACAAACATTGAGCGCCCTTCCAGATGATTCATCTATCGCTGTAGTCATAGGCGGATCGCACACTTGACCCAAGGCGGAGCGCTAAAATATCGCGGTGGTCTGTCAGACCCATACTAGAAACGCCACTCCCCATACTAAAACCGCACTCGGCGGACGACACTGCGATAACAACGCTGCGTTTACAGCGGTTTAGCGGTTTTAGTTTGGTGATTGACATTTCTAGTATGGATCTGACAGACCGCTGCGATGTTTTAGCGCTCCGTCGTGCGCAAAGTGTGCGATCTGCCATAGTGACAGGTTATCAGACTGTCACCTAAGGTTGTAATAGGTAAACATAAAACCCTAAGTATTATTGGTATCAAGTGTACCTAGCGATATTTTTCTAAGCTTTACCATGATCATATCATTAAGCAATTTCATCCTAGTACAGAATTGATACCCCATTAGCTCGCTCAGTCGTGACAAACATGTAATAATCATTTATATCTCACGAACGAAAGTGACAGGAAACTCAAGTTAAAATATCGTATCTACCTGGTAGAGTGTTTCCATTGTTCGTAGGAAAAGGGTATAAAAAAGTTGTCTAAGATACACTTGCATAATTTCGCAGGCGACGATTGAGCCGCGGTAACCCAGACGGAAGAAGCGTCGCCAGTATGAAAGTCGATTTGAAATCCTGCCTGCCATGCCGGTAAAAAACATTGCAATTTACTAAACATACACACATACACATATCACGCCTTTATCCCTTACGGGGTAGGCAGAGTACTAGTACTAGGCAGAGGCGGGGTACTAAAAGTTGTACTTAACACGACAAATTGTTTTAAAAATTTGGTAAATACTATAGAAATATCAAATTCAATTAAGTTCATATATATGTATGACACTGTAATTTCGTTTTATGCTGCGACAGCACAGACAACAGATGTCATGCGTGCGCCGCCCTTAGTGACGCTAATGTCATGTTTACGTGATTTAAATCAAACAATTGTTGTGTTTTGTGCACCTTCCATGCTGTGAGAGGATACAAAGAAATCTGTTAGTTGTTGTATTCTGTATGAGCCTACGTTTTTTTTTCGTGTCGTCATGTTTCGTACGTCCATGCAATTTTTTTTCATATAGGTCACCGAGTCGTCAAACGACCCAATAAACACTGTTGCCAGATGACAATGGATACAGTTTCTAATAACAAGACGCGCGCGATTTTTCCACATCAACGTTATTAATGCGTATCGTGCGCGTATTAGCAGTTATCGCTTCCGTACGCTTTTGCGCATCTTTTGCGACCCAATAATGATGATTTGCACGCATTTTTATGGTAAGTTACGAGTAATGACGTGGATATTGATAACAACTCAAATGTGCCTTGTAAAATTCAAAAAAGATTGACAAAATTACTGGCAAAGCTGTTTCGCTTGTAAAATTCACACATTTTTTGGGGTAGGCAGAGCGTTTATGGACGTAAAAGTAAGGGCGCTATCGTTACTATCAACAAATATTTTAGGTCTCTTGTAACCGGTTGTCATCCTGTTGCCTAAAATTTAAATATTTCGGACCCTAGAGTCACTTTTTGTGGAATAGAAGCTGTGGTGATGTTGTAATGAATGTATTAATGTATCCATGTAAAAAGAATGGGTGGATATGACAATATTATAAGACAAATTCCCTTCTTCCCATTAGGAAATCCCTAATGAGCTCTAACCAGCAATAATCCGCCTGGGCAGGTTCCCATTGAGCCTCTGTTCACACTGTCTGGTTTCGGGCTATCATTTGAGGTGGTAATTTGATGAGCAAAGTTTGGTCAGCCACCCGCGGAGTGAGAACTCAGGTGTTCACAGGGTTAATAGCTTCCAATTATGACGTCATATATGCTTTTTGGTGTAAAATGTTGAGTAGTTGTTTACGCCAAGCAACTTAAGTTTTTAATGTTAGCAAAAAGTTTTTACGAGCACAGAGGTAAGTTTTTCAGAGCTTGCAATTAAAAAAAAACGCTAAACTACAGTTATACGAGGGGGGCACTCACTGGGGATTTTGTCACTGTGGGCTAGGAAAATTCTCATGTACTTATACAAAATCTGTTGAAGAATTCCAACCACACAGCTCGACTTGGCAAATGTAATTTTTTACTAACGATAAATTCAATTCAAACGTCAAAATTTAACATCAACAGCTTTATTTATTCCTCATCCATTTTCAACCATACCAGGAATCCTACCCTCGTAATATTATCAATACTATGATGATAAACTGACAACATAAATACTTGCAATGAAACGTCTATAAATACACCAGCTCTCAATACAATAGGCGTCTGAAAACAAGCTTATTCTGAACGCATCCATGTCATAAATACGAACGCATCGTCTCGTAAATACATTAAACAAAGCGATACACACGTATAAACGAGCCTACATCTCTTAATGATATGTAGATTCCGTGCATTAGTTACATGACTGTGTTCTCGGCTGAAACATCTCACAGAATCTCTGAGCTTACATATTGACGCAACCGCCGTTTACACTGCAGGCCAATGTCAACTGTATACTAAAGTAGCAGAGACAGGTTTAGTGTGACAAAGTTCTGACCTTAGGTGGTTTCGGTTGATGGTCCATTCCAACTCATTAAACAAGACATAATTTAAATGTTGCTTACATCAACATTCTGATTGGAATCCAATATAGACTTGCCATAAGGGTTGAATTCCTTTACCAACAGTCTGTCCAGTTTGATCCTTTTAGTTTTAAGGACGAGGACTCGTGCACCGCTGGGACCATTGGAAATAGTTCCTAATATCCAGGACATACGGTCCAAATTGGGTGGTTGCCCCGCGGAAATTGAGACATTAGAAATCTCGGAGCGACTATTACCGTGTTCTTTTAACAAATGCACGACGTACGGAGTAAGATGTAACTTTGTACCGTCGAGCATAAATAAGCCTTGGTGTATCGGTTATTTTAATATTGGACCCCAGGTGGGCGTGGACCCGTAATATATCATCGGCAACAATTATTAAATTATCTTTTTGGTTGACATTAAGTAATTGTTTCGGTCGGTTGTGCTCGTAACCGGCACGCAGAGATGAAATATGATTTTTAAATTGTCGTTTTTACATGTACTTACATTCCTGTGTTTCGAAATTGATATTTTATCTAATGAGTTTCGAAGCCAAATTTTCAAGTAATGCCTTCTATTTTACCATAGCTTAAAAGTAGTTATCTAACTTAATTACAGGTAGGTCTTATTACTTTCAGTTAGGTATTGATTTATGTAATACTTACAGATTAAAACCACAATCGGAATCCAATTATTTTTCTATTAAAATAAAGTAAAAAATGCATACCCACACATGCCTATTAAACCCGTGTCTAAGTCACAAAAACCTGTTTCCAGATTGTCCTTTGATAGCACAAAAATGTTTTAATTAGCCAGATAGCTTCCCATTTATTGAAATCAAAGCGCAGTCCTCAATTAATGAAGACATTTAAGGTGCGGCATCCCTACAATTATAGTTCTCGAGTATAGCAAATGAACAGAACTACTTAATATAGTCAGATAAGAATCTCAGATAGTTGTGCAGATACACTTAATTGCATAGATATGTATGTGCAATTACCACAATAAACAGTACGAAATGTTGTAGATTTAGTTGTACCATTAATCATGCAAGCGAGTGTAACCGGGTCAGCCCGCTCTGGGATAGTTAACGGGTTAAAATTATTTGTGTTACAGATTCAATTTATTGTCATAACTTACCAATTTGGCGGGGTTATGTAATGTTACGCCAGATACGACAGGGATCAGCTTTTAGTCGTCCAAAAGCAAAATTGTATTTGAAAACAATGCTGAAACAATCATTTTTTTTACTAATCATGATACGACGTTATTTGGGTGCTGAAGAAAACGTAATCATAATCATTTACTGACGCAATTATTTCTAATAGCGACTGGTATCACGTTAGAACTGTAGATCAATTGCAATAATTTTTTTACCATAATTAATTTTATATGTTACCGTGGGTCCGTTGTTATGAAACGAAACGTCTGCTGTGACAATGTAATACCCAATTTAGTCAAAATCTGCAGCGCATTTAAACTGCTTCCAAATAAATCGAAAGGAGTAATTACTGGCTTATACACTTATCGTGACATAAAATGCGCGGCTAAATTGGACCGGGCGAGCTGCGCTGTGATTGGCCTATTCGATTATATCTGAAATGAATTAAATGGGAGAAAATGTAAAGCACCTGCAAACATTTTAAATATTCTGTAAGAGAATAGGAATTAGTTTTCATGTAAGTAGTTTGCCTCTTTAGATTTTGTGATCAATAAGTAACATTTACAATGAACCAATAAGTTATGCTAATTTATACAATCTAGCCTAGAATAAGTAGGTAGACGTATGAATAAAATAAAACCGAAAATTTTATAAAAAAAAATCTATTATCTTGATGTTTTTGTCAAACTAAACTGGTAAAATTGTGAAATTAGCTTTGAGTGTAGCAGAATTGAACTATGAACCTGAAACTTGGTAACCTGAATCTGAAACTAAGCTCGGAACACTCAGGAAAATTGCAAAGGTTGTTACAATTGAGATAGGTATAATGCAACTCCCATAATAGGCACCGAATTACTTATAGTACTTATATGTCTCTGAGCTCGTCTATGGAGCTATAATAAATTTAACACAGACACATTTCAACGCATGTTTCTGCGGTGATGCTGCGTCAACGTTGGTTTTGGTTTGGGGAATTTGAAATTTCCTTGCATCTGACATACGCGCTAATAATGCGCAGCATTGTGCGTTATAAGTGGGAACCGCTTAAACCATGGTTACTGTTGATAACAATAGCTAGATAGGTATCCATAGCATACCCAGTACCCACTCAGATCGCAATTCGCAACAAAACGATTCAATTAACTCGGTAATGTGGGACCGATAGCATCGCTATGCCATCGATACTACAGTAACCACGTAGCGTCGGCAAAACAAACGCATAGTACTGGCTCAGAGAATAATAACAATAATAATATTTCTTTTTTAGAGATAAGCAGTGCCTGTTGTGTCCATTTTATTTATGTTTTGTCCTGTAAAATTTCTTGTGTACAATAAATGGTAAATAAATAAATAAAATAATAACATCTGCATACCAAAATTTTATTATCATCAATCCAAAACTGTTTTTAGGTAAACATGAAAGCAGGACGAATTGCGGCGGATGTTCGTCATTTTCTAGTGCTTGTGTGAAAATTTTGGTAAATACAGAGTGTAAAAAAAATATCTGCAAATATTTTAAGAGGTGAATCAGCCTATGATACTGAACAACTCTCCCCAAGGAATATATAATTTTGGACCGCCCATACAGTTGACTCATTCGGCTGCTACATTTTGTATGGAAGGTCCAAAAATTTATTTCATATTTCGACCAATGTTTCTTGGGGAAAGTTGTTCAGTATAATGGACTGGTTCACCCCTTTAAATATTTGCAGCAATTTTTTTTACACCTTGTATACTAAAATTCATTTTCAATAAAGAGTTCTACTCTGCGAACTTTAACCAACTTTCTCGAATTATGACAAAAATTTATGGACCTACTAGACCAATATTAACTCTATTGGTTGGTTTAAATTTGTATGGAAGGTCTTAACTTATTCATTATTTAACCTAAGTTCCTTGTCGAAAGTTGTTTTGCTTCATAGACTAGTTTACCACTTAAAATTTTTCAATTATATTTTTTCATCTTATAGATGGGAAAGGTAAGTTTGCAGATTTTTCTACCGCGATATAACTTTCTTCTTGTTTAATTATGTAGTTATGTTTTTAATAACTTTGGTCAATTTACTCAGTTTCTATAATATTTAGCTCTTGGCACATACTTAGGTACCTACAGATTTTGTTTGTTATTTGGAGATAAATCCAGTTATCTTACAACCTCTGTCAGAAGAATTACACAATCATCAAAATTGATGAACACAGTTGACATTACCAACAAATAACGTATTCCAACACTCCGATTCACCCGCCCTGTGACAATTCACATTATCAAAACCGAACACGACTTCAAAAAAGCACAAGACCATTAGCCGATACGCGCAGACCGAGTCAAAATGGGCGCAACGGCGTCGGCCGCGCCACGGCACGCTCGTCATAAATTTGAATATTCCACAAACAAACAAACAAGACTAAGGATAATATACGGGCTTATTGTCAGGCGGTTAGCGCAGAACAAATAAAAACGCTATGGAAAAGTCGCGGATTTCGTGTCGCCACTACCAGGTTCGCAGAGCGTTTCGGTGAGACAGAGTGATTTTTAATTGAAATTCTTTAATGGTAAGACAACACTGCTTCACAAATTTCTGGCAAGCGATTGGCGAAAAACTACATAAGAACGAAACAAGTGGCGAAATCGTATCGGAGACCGAGAGCCGGCGAAGTAAGTAAGTCAGACAACACTATTGATATTTAAGTAAGAATTTGAAGATAGTACAGACATAATGAATAGGTAAAGACATACTTATCTTCGAACTATCAAATAAATAAATTAAGAAAAAGAATAAATAGGATGATTTCCGCATAGGTTCTGCCGTTCTTACTTAGCAGAAGGTGACTTACCACTGGCAAATCTATAGCTCTAACCTACGTCGACGTGTTGAAAGCTGTCATAAATGAGATTTTCCCATAAAAGGCGACAGGTTGGCTAAACAATTTGCTTTACCTATTCCTCTAATGCCACAACCCTCTGATCCTAATGATGATTAGCTCCTGCATCATTTCTGTCCCAGATGGTTTCAGCTTTATCTGGCTCTCAGACGAGTCACGAGTCAGTGGTAAAAAAAACTTACTACTACCTACTGTACCTACCTAGTCTTTAACTTGGAATGTCTGTCTCTCTGTGTGTCCGTTATTGATGGCTCTGAAGCTTCAACTACTCTGCGTCAGGATTGAGATATCTCGGGACAGCGGACGCGGGAATGTTAATATGCAAACCCGGGACCTCGCCCACAGAGTGTCCCAACGTCCCAACGCGTCCGCTGGCCGAAAACATGAGCCTTCCAATTTTGAAAACATGTGAAAAGTTGACATGAAGAGAAAGGAGGCTGCCAACTGTAGCAAGACTCTTTGGTAAAATGATTTACTTTTCACGGAAGGATCATGATCCTGTTCAATAATTTATGGGTTTGATCAATCGCGACCTGAATAAGTGAATTAATCATTTAGTTTTTTAGGTCTTTTCCGAGTGACACATTGAAGCAAACGACGTAGAGATGTGTTGTTATGGCCACCTACAGTCAGTTAATTTGTGACATTGTCTGATTCGTCCTCCTCAGAACGACTCTTAAGCCCATTCTCATCCCAACGCTTCATCATCATGGGCATCTTCATGTTGCAGTGGACACCCATGCGGTCCACAGCCGTCTAGATGTTTGCGCTGGTTGTTTGAACAAATACTAGTAATGGTTAAGGGATCTCTAAGCCTCCACCTATTGTGATCTCAAAAACTGTCTACAGGAATTGTGTCCATAGAGGACATCTAGAACTGAAAGAACGCTATATTCTCTTCAATGGCCGGAATGTGCTTTAGTCTTCAACACGGAGGTTTTCAATCATCCTGTACCAGAAATGTAAATATCTACCATACCTCCATCTCTACTTGACAGAGTAGTTAAAATGCTTCATCCGATTCGGAACAGTGGTACCATTTGTGCGTCCCCACTAGCTCTGATCTGGTGCTCTCTTATGGTAAAACGGAATACCTTAAAAGTCGTCTACGTAAGCCAAGATGCCTGTAGATTCAGAAGTATGGCGACAGAATGTGTTTATACATTGCTGCATTGAAGTTTACAGAAGGTAGAGTCCAGTAGGGACCCATGTCCAGCTGTGGACTGTTGTGGCTGCAGTAATAGAAGAGTCCAGTATTTAACTACCTATCAAGATTATTCAAATAAATGGACTCGGCTAGAGTTTAACCTACATGAAGTGAGGGGATACCCTCTCTATGATAGGTCACAGTCCATGTAAACCAACCGATTAGGTAGGTGCAGGTGGGTATAGCTACTTATGGATAAAATATAGTCTCTTTTAATACTTGCTTTTGATAGGACGTGATCTGAATATGTGTCCAGCGCCAAAACCATATCATGAATTAAATCGAACACAGAAATACATCATGAATTAAATCGAACACAGAAATACGGCATCTATGAAAATTTCAACTCTATCACGGTTTTGAGATGCAGTCTGGTGCAATAGTGACAAATTGACAGACGGACAGCAAAATTTTAGACCCGGTGGGTACGGAACCCTTTAACTAAGGAGCCCCATACAAAAACGGGTAGCATAAACAAAATGAGTACAAAAAAGTTTGCAATGTACACCAAAGTCGCCACGAACCCTCACAATACAGTTTTAATGAGCATTTAAAAACCTCCGAAAGAACTCGAAGCATTGCTTACAAATGATAGTATTTATTGGTTTTGCATAAACAGCCAAGTAACTTACAGATACTGGGCATAGTTACGTAATTAGGTAGTTTCAACCTCTTTTATGGTAAATTCGGTTAATTAGGTAATTGTAAAACCAAGTACGTAAGTTAACACAAATTTTGGTAAGTATATTTATTTTTGTAGACTATGTGGGAATTGTGAAAACAGCTATTACGCCAGTATCACCACATTCGACAAATATTATTAAGAATTCAGTGAATTTTGTGCCAATAAAGTAACTCATCACCTAGTAAAACTATCACTACAACTACAAAATCTACAAAAATCTACTGCTGGACACATACCTATATGTGATAGTTCTAAATAAGTTCATTTTAATTTTCACCCTAGAAATATTTTAATTTCTATTCTATCAGTGTTTCTTTTCTTTAAGAAATCTACTATCTTACTTGTCTAATGAAGTGCCTGAGCGAGCCTACTGTATTTTTTTTCAGAGACTCCAGTATGTACCTTTTCCCTCTTAGAAAATGACAGTAACAATTCATTATCGTGATCATGACCGAATCATGATACGCTTACTTTGTTGCAGAAACGTAATAACTCACAAATTAAAATTCAGATTCCTCAAATAACGGCACGATATCACTTACACAACTCAAAAAACAACAATTAGTAGGAAATTTCAATCGTTTTACTAAATACACCATTTAAGTGCAATTACGAGTACACAATAGTTATTCAGAACGAGAGTTCTCTGATTAAGCCTACCTGCCGAAGAAACTTACAGTCAATCAGACCCAGTGGTAGTATTACTTATTTTAGGACGGATTTCGGACGGCTCACTCTTCAAAAAGGATAGTTTTGTAGAAAAAGGACAATTTTTCAAAATTATTTGCTAGACGTACATTGGTTCGAATGTATGCGGAATACTATTTTCTAAGAATATTTTTATTCTCTAGAAAGAAACACGTTCCTCTACAACATTTTCTCTAGATTTCCTGGCAACCCACGATCTGGAGGTGTTTTCTTGACTAAACGAATTATAAGCACAAAAATACAAAGAAATTTTTCCTAATATGCTGCGTCAAATAAGAATGATAGACATAAATTATTTATCAACACGACCTTCGTCAAAAGGCGAAACGATGCTTAGTCTAGCTAGACCGTTCGAAAAGGGGAGACAACGAATGCAAATAGACAATAAAAATTGCTTAAAGGATAAAAACCAGCCGCCAACGGTGCTTGTGGGTCCAATTGTCAGTAGGTCTTTAATTAGTCACTTTGGAACAACAAACAAACAAAATCCAAACAATGACCTATGTAAAGATGTGTATCAACCAATTACAGACGACAGTGATAAATCATTTACAGGCAATTTAGCTAACAATCCTTCCAACTGAGATCCGACTAATCTGAGATAAGGCACTGTACACGTGTACCTAGAGGGGTCAGGGTAAAAGGGCATATCTCACGAATACACGGGATTATGGAAATGCAAGAAGAAAAGATAACCTGTCTGTAAAACTGACATGAGTTAACCACGAAAGTCACAAAATATGGGAAAAAAATGGGTTCAGTTTCACGAGCTTGTTGTTCACTCATCGAAATATTAAGTGATATTTCAATGAAACGTATTCTACCACCCATGATACTTTCTCCGTCTACACATTTCAGTCTGAATATCTTTCCGTGTTTGTGTGCGTACCTACCAGTTTAACTAGTTTACCAATTTTTTTTTTGTTTACTTCACTCCTTATCCAAATAACCACAATTTATAAAAAAATTGAGATAGCCCCTTTTGCGTAACACAGTAGTAATATCGTACACCTCATTACCTTACAACTTACATCAATGTAATACCTTCTTTATCCCTTCGTCGTACGAATCAAATCCCGTTGTCAATCTCTCCTGATCTCGTAGGGCCTTCAGTTGAGGGTAGTTTACTTAACGACCAAATTAAAATGGCCTCTACTTAAAGCCACGTTGTAGGAAGAGGGGTGTTTTTGTATGTTGGTCGAGTTGTAATACATAATCAGTATATTAGCATCACAAAACGTTCATTCATCAGGCACATCAACGTGATTGGCTGATAAGGCGAGCCTTGTTGTTCTCGGAACCATATCGAGCTGGTATAACCGCTGGAGAGTTCATAATAGTTTTGAGCTACACCAATTTTTAAAAAACGGTTCCATTAGGTAGCTAACTAAAATGCTACAGCAAATAAAAAACTACGCAGATAGCACATATTTCATGAGAAAACAAAGAAAGTATTACTTGTTTGATTATGGATTTCTACGAAACGGTCATTTAGGAATTCCGAATTGCATAGTATGTCTCCCGTACTTTTATCTATCATAGTAATGTACCGAGACTTTTATTAAAAGCAGAGAGGCCTCTAATCTAAACTCGTAGTTTTCTGACAATACTAGAAGTTAATTGCATCAGCTCTCCTTTGTCTCACAAAAACTGCTACAAACACACTCAACCAACTCTTAAAACTTCCACAACGCGAATAGTTAAATCACGATAACACACAAACTAATTATACTAAACTGGCTCCCTTCATCCTTTACCCTTGATGTGACGTATGCTGACTACAATAGGTTCCCAAGCCATAGTGGTATTATCAACTCTATAAATATCTCTGCACTTTATTCCAAAGGTATAAAGTTGCATTTTGTAAACTTTTTATGCGAATGTACGTTGGTAAAAGAGGGTATAGTTTTCAATCAAAAATCCGAGGACAGATTCTTAATAAAGATTAGTTTGTTCTAGCGTCTATACTAATGAATAGATTTATGTTTTGTACATACAGATTGTATTTAAGATTGTTTTACTGATAATGTTAAGTGGCCTATTAGATCTAGTTGTATGCTTTAGCATTACCTACCTACTGTTTTTTTAGTATACTTACAGCATCTAAGTAGAGCATAACCGGAGGCAAAATAAAATTACAATATTTGACATTTAGAGAATCATAAACGATCATCGATGTAAAGTTCTCACGGGCACATACTTCATTTCTGAGATTGCTTTCAACTTGGTTAGTAGGACATTGTAATCTGAGGAACTTGCCCTTGATTTGGAGGTACAGGTTGCTATGTATGACTGTTTAGGTAGATAGGGGTCCTAAATGACACGTGTACTATGTACAGCCAATTTCAAGCTGGATTGGACAGTTTAAACTTTGGACCGTTCTTATGCCACGCGCAGAAGATTGACGGTTCAAGTGTCTGACCGGACGCGAGATTGACTGTATCTACAAGGCCTCCCAGTTATCTAGATAGACGACTCATCATAATCTATTTAAGTGCATTGATCTTGTCGGTGGAGTTCCCGCAAGCTTTCTGTCTTTTTCTTCTATCCTAGAAGGCCAGACGGTCTAAAAACTCACGGTCTTTTGTCAACTAAAGTCCTTCACGATCTGAATGGTAGTATATTCTGCAATCAAACCGAGCAAATTAAAAAGAGATCTGATGCCAACTCCGAGCTACTGATGGTGCTATTCATCACGGCTATCTGATCTGCCTTGCGATTGATTTTCGGAAATCGCCTCCGAATAACCCTCCCGATCAAGTGATTTACGCCGAGACACACGGTCGCCCACGAGAATAGCAAACTGAAGAGAAAAAAAGTGGTGCACGTAACTCATAGAATCGACGATTGATGTGGTTGGAAGGTTCTGGGTGGACATACGAGGTGGATCTATGACCTGCGGGCAGCTGTTAGATGCAGTTGACCCAAAATCATGATATCTACCATTCATACGTCTATTGTAGGCGTTGTCGTGCAGTAGGTAGACTGCGATTTTGGGCCAAATGTAACCAATGGTTTTTTTTTCTTGTTTTGTTAAAATGTTATTTGCCAGTCTCTTTAAGATAAGATAAGATAAATCTTTATTGTCAACTGTGTTTACAAGGTAAGGTGGTACAAAACAGAATGGTATCAACAGTCTGCTCTTTCGAGCGTACAAACAATATTCTGAATAAACACAATTTCACATTCACAATCAACTGAAAAATTCACATTAAAATAATCACAATAAAAGAATTACAATAAATTAATTTGAGGAACTAAAAAAATCATTTAAAGTATAAAAAGCATTATTTAATAACCAGGTCCTTAACTTATTTCTAAACCTGTTTACCTGTATATCTCGCAGTCATTGGCGATCGGCTCATTGAATTCTTTAATGTGTTGTTTATTACATGAAGAGTCTACTATAGACACGCAACGCAGAGAAAGGTTGACCGACACTACAACGTTGCGGCCCTGAAATTGACCACCGATGAGAGCATGATTTGATTGTCTCATTAGGTGGTCCGTTATTTTGCTCGTTCTCATACCAGTTTACAAAACTGTTCACCATTCTTTCCGCCCGTGTATCATCTGACTATCGTAAGGTGCCATTTTGCTCTTCTCGTTTCTGTTCTATCGGCCCGTGCGCCTGGCATTGCCGCGGTGATTGTCTAGTGGCAATGTTCTTATAATTGCATTATTGATTTGTAGGCAATTTTGATCGTTCTATAACAATATAAGTTTACAAAACTGTTCACCATTCTTCCAGCCCGTGTGTCTCGGCCGCGACGATTGGCTGGCAATCACCTGATTATCGTATTAGGCCGCCATTTTGCTCGTTTTGTTTCGCAGCACTTAGCGGATTTATGCCGCACTTATTTACGTAATTTGCCAACGTTATTAGCCTCGTGCCTTTTAATAAAGAGAAGATTAGCCTTTTTTTAATGGTTTCGTTTTTTTTATTGCTATAAAGTAGATTACAACTTAATTTCTGGCTGTGTTGGTACAAATTATAAGTAAATAGGTACCTGTAGGTAGTTCCTCGTAGTGTTACCTGCAATATTTTACATAACAGAAGACGCTTTTGCATTTTGAACTGAAGAAACCTTTACCTACACACTAGAATAGAGTTTGTGCCGAAAAAGAACCGGCGTGGAATTTGGGGGCCTTTTGTTATATTTTGACATTTGTCGATCGTGGGTTTCTATGTAAAAATGAATATAGTTCACTTTTTCCCGCGCCGGCTCTCTTTCCATATAGACTCTATCTCATTTATATGACATTTCATGTCTTAGGGTGACGTCATCTTATTATGACATCATCATCAAATAAATAGTGGAGTAAATCTAGAGCAATGAAAACGATAACCTTTTGCTCAAATTGATGCGATGACCTTCTCAACTTGGGTGGCCCAGCATTAATATGGCTTACATTGTAAATTGTTATAAGTATGTTACGAAATTAGGCAATCGTATTTATTTTATTTTATTTATTTAACCATTTATTGTACACGATATAACACAAAGGACATAACATTAAGAACAATACACAACAGGTCAGCTTATTTCTAAAAAGAAATCTCTTCCAGCAGACCTAGGTCTGTAGTGAGATGGCATAAAGTGAGGCAGTTGACGTGTACAACATACTAATATACCTATAATAATTTATAAAACAAATATTTAAGCAATAATACCTACTTACATAAATAATATACCTACACTACATAATTATTACATTCTAATAAATACCTATACGTACATAAATACACCATAAATATTATATACCTATAAATTAATTTGGGAGAGAAAGATAATGCTCTTTTACGCGTTTTTTGAAAATTGAAAGAGACGGGCTGTCACGCACTGTGTGCGATAGGGAGTTCCACAGTCTGGCCGCATGAACAGTGAAAGAATAGCTATAAAAGTCAGAGCGGTGGATGGGTATGGATAGAATCGTCCGAACATGGGAGCGACAAGGTTTGTCAAGGGGACGAGAAAATTTAAAACGTTCTTTGAGATATGAAGGAGAAGATGGGTTATGGAGAACATTATAGAGGCAGGAAAGAACGTGGGCATTTCTACGATGTCGAATCGGAAGCCACTTGAGTTGCGAGCGAAACTGAGAGACGTGGTCGTATTTGCGTAGGCCGAAAATGAATCGGATGCACAGGTTTTGGAGACGCTCCAGTTTGCTCAACAACTCCTCAGTGGCATCCAAGTAACATGTGTCAGCGTAGTCGAAAAGGGGAAAAAGAAGTGTTTGAGCAAGAGTGATCTGTGTTTTGTCGATAGTGAGTTTTAAGAGGCAAAAAGTTTTGAAGGCGTTTAAGCGTATGAAAAGTAAAATATACTTTGCTGCTAACAGCATTGACCTGCGCAGTCCAACTGAGATTGGAATTTAGCAAAACACCGAGATTTTTGGCTGAGTTAGTGTAAGCTATAGGCGTTCCGTTATAAATAACAGGTGGGATACTAGGATTGTCTATTTGCCTACACATATAAGAACTACCTAAGAGCATGGCCTGAGATTTTTATGGGTTGACCACAAGACCAAAGGATTAAATATTAGTACTATCGTACTAAAGATTAGGACGATATTTTCTTCTTCAATAGTTTCCATTTTCCGTATTTTGTTGGACGTCTTCCAGTCAGATGGCCGATGACTTAAAGAGACCGGCTGGTAGCGTCTGGATAGCGCATCGCACACTTAACGCACGACGGACCGCTAAAATATCGCAGCGCTCTATCAGATCCATACTAATGTCACACACACCCAATACTAAAACTGCACTCGACAGACGACGCTGCGATAGCGCTGCGTCAACAGCGGTTAAGCGGTTTTAGTATGGGGATTGACATTTCTAGTATAGATCTGACAGAACGCTGCGATATTTAGCGGTCCGTCGTGCAATCCACCTAAGGCCTATTATGAAATTTTAGGTAGCGCAGCGTGATTAAAGTTTTCATTAAACAACATCACGAGATTATAATGAAACATTTTCAAATGAAATGTTACTCGAAACACAGTAGATGCAAATAAAGCAGGTCGTGTTGGCGGAGAGAGCGGGGTCGGAAATGGCGCGGGTTATTAGTTGAAAATTACCGCGCGCCGGCGACGTCCCCGCTGTAATACTGCTGGTCTAGATGTAGAGAGGCTAGATGAGCAATTTTTTTTTCTACTAGGTTTAAAGATTATTTATTCTCATAAAATACATATTACATCATCGCTTAGATGAGAAAAAAACTTTAAATTAAAATAGTAATTACAATTATTTTTGTCACTGACATTATAATTTGTCGTTTTTTAATGTAGTTCCTTACTAAATCACAAAGAAACATCCTTAACAAATCAATTGGTAGGATCTTGATTACCTCTCCATAAAACAAACTTTAGTTATTTAAAATATACTGGGCTTTTCTTCGTTTAAATTGTGTCGTCAATACAATGTTTTTAATATCCGACGGTAGTTTAGTTGTACTAGCAACACTTATCTGAACTAGGTGACGCTGTTCCCAATTGAATAAGCCTTTTCCTCTTTGATGCAAACTATCGTATGGTGTGGGACACCAGAAAACCAAATAAACAATTTACCCAATGAATCCTGATGTCAATGCTGGCTGGGGTCGTGTTTCCGAGCATTCGTGGCACTGAGGACGTTGGCGTTGACGCCAATAGTTTAATGTTTGATGTACAAGGTTAAACGGATATGAGTTAACCGGTAGGTTAGGCTACTACTACCTTTTTGATATTTTTTCTCAACTAACAACCTACTAACAACCAACTATCAACCGTGCAAAGTTCACTCCTTTCTTTTCTTACGATGTTGGAAAATTCTAGCACCAGACTGACAGTACTCGTAGTTGGAACTGTTTGTTTGCAATCGGATCCCGATGTGTCCTACAACTCAAAATTATTAGTCCAACTTACCTATAAATATTTTTGTCTCATTACATAATTTAAAACAGTGACATATATTACAAGAAAAAAAAATCTGTGAATGTGAAATGAACACACATTCAGTGAGGTCCAAAGCCACATCCAGTCTCTCACTCTCTTCGCCAACTCTTGTACATAAGGGGGGGTGAGTCGGGGCTAAACCCACCCCCTGCGGAAAAGGGGGGGTGGGGGGCTGTGGCCTTAATTACCGCCGCTTTATAGTTTTAATGAGTTCATTTTGGGCCCGCCTAACAAGCGGCTGAATGCTTATTTTAACCAATTTTGAAATTAATAACGAAGAGATGGGCCTCGCGTGTCGATGACCATTTTGTTGCTTTTGAAAAATTTGTACGGAATTTAATTGTTGTTGGGTTTTATGGAGACTGTAAAATTTTCGTGCGTGAGGGTTGTTATGGAAATGGAATAAAAATTCAGTGGAATGTAACTAACTTTGAATTAGGGCAACAAAATTGGCTTTACAATAATATCTGTCTTAATAAATAAACCCGTACAATAGTGAAACTTACTTATAAAAGAAAAGAAGGCAAGTCATTTAAAAACAAAACTCAAATACTGACTAAGATCCGTGTTTATAAATCGCGCTCATCTCTGAGATTGATTTTAAGTGTGATTTTGAGATGTCATTAGTACTGCCTGAAGTCTGTCAATATCACTCTTGAATTCAATCTTAGAATTGAGTGCGGTTTATTAATACGGCTATACTAAGTAAATAATGAGTCTTGTCCTCAATTTTTATTTTGTGTACCTACAAAAGAAAAGTTGTCGATAAAATCCCATCCCTAGTAAATTTCATCTCGTCGCAAGCGGTCGAGGCGACTATTTTGTCGATATTAATTAAAAACACTCCGACAAGTTAATATTTAAGAAAATTAAGCAATCTCCGCTCGCTTAATGAATTTTATCCATACAGGTTGAATTTCTAAACTCCTTTGCCGAGAGAAAATTATAAATTAGTTCTTAAGACTAACACTAGAAGCATTTAGCATAGGTACGTCTACATAGTTTCTTGTTGCACCTTGACTGAAAATTTCAAGAAAACACCTACTTACATTAAGAAAACTTGAAAGCAGTATGACTGAGTACAAAATGTGTCACTTACTAGTACTTTCTGTTTGTGTTTTATGTACTGACTATTGGCACCTAAAATATTATTTTAGGTGCTCTTATCCGGGATATGTAATGTATATAGTCTGCAAGTTTAGGTACTTATCTTTTTCTAAACAAACTTTGTATTAAACTGACAGTTCTGAAGTGTCACTTTCATACAAAGTGTGTTTACAAAAAGATAAGTACCTAAACTTACAGACTATAGTATACTATGCTCTTTATTGTGATTCGCAAGTAATCGATAGTTATTGATATTTTCTCAAAAGATTTTAGGGAGCAACTTACTTTAAATAAATAAGTATACATAGATAATATAATCAATGATGAGACATGTTTTGATAAAAATCCATAAATGTTTACGAAAGTTAGAAGGTAAAGGGACGTAAAATGGACCTGCAGCCTGAATATGAAACTTGTAGATACAAGCTCAAGAGTTTATCGTATGATGACACAGAAGATTTGTTTTTAATTTTAAGATAGCCAAGATGTAACTTTTTATTTTACTTTAATTATTATTTTATGCTCAACACTTTTAAAAAAATTTGAACTAAACAAAACTGTAAACTGCGTACTTAATACTTTGAATGAAACATTGGAAGACACCTAGTATGTAAGATACAGGCCAGGCTTAGTTTAGATACTAGCATAATTGTTACTAGATCATCAATGTACCCTAGACTAAGTTTTCAACAAATTATTTTATTATTATTTTTTATTATTAAGCTGCTCTAAGTGGAGCTTCAAAATTGCTCAAATGAAACACCCTGTATACGCTATCAAGCTTTTAAACAGTTAGAAGCTGACGGCGGGAAAACAGCACTTTGTTCGCTAGCGGCTTCATTTGCGATTAAATTAAATTTCAACCACCCTGTGTAATCTGTCAGGTCGGTTAATCAAGGATTAAGACGGGGTTATTCTTTCTAAGGTTGTTAAATTGTTTTATGAGTTGAATTTCATTATTTTCGCAAATTCAAATTCAAATTTTGGGGTATTTGCCGCTTTTGCTTTATTTTGTACGTACGTCTATTGCGCATTTGTGCGAGCGCAGTGTAATATGTTGCATTCACTCTATACACAGGGACCGCTGCTGTCTATTCCCTATAGTTATGCCTTGACCATACCTTTCACATTTAGAAGTAGAAATCATTATTGGCACTGTGTGTGCTATCAAGTCGACGAACGAGAAGGAAACACATAGTACAAATGGGGTGATGCTATTTTGTTAAAAAAATTACTCACTTAATGAAAAGCAAGCAAGCCACAACATTATTCACACATCCCCTTGTGACCCTCCTTCCCCCACCCTCCCGTCGGGGAGGGTCGGCTGTAATGGCCCTCAATTATCGCCCTATTAACTAGTTTGGGACGCCATTTTCTACGATGGGCCTGCTGTGAGCCCATGACTTACTTACTTAAAGGTGTACCTACGGTGCGTAGTTAAAGGTAGTTTGATATTAGATTTGGAGTTATGGTTAAGTTCGGAAATATATATATAAATCACGCCTATATCCCTGGCGAGGTAGGCAGAGCGTTAACGACCGTAAAATTATGGCCGTTATCGCCACGTCAGACAAATGTTTAAGGGCCGTTTCAGATAAGTTGTGCATTTGCTGTGTGATGCTGGCTTAGAACAGCAACACCCCACATCCTTCCCGCGGGTGTCGTAAGGGGCGACAAAGGGACTCGAGAGTATTAGTGTATTACAATTTTTAGGCGACAGGCTGACAGCCTGTCACTATAGTGATACACATGTTTTCAGAAACAACTATGGAAAACAATCCTCAAAAATGTCAGATGTGGCGATAGCGATCGTATTCTTACGGCCGTTAACGCTCTGCCTACTCCGCGAGGGATAAAAGAGTGATAAATGTATGTCTGTGTATCATTATAGTGACAGGTTGTCAGCCTGTCGCCCAAAATTGCAATACACGTGAAACCCTCGAGCTTCTACGACACCCACGGGAAAGAAATGGGGTGATGCTATTCTAAGCCGGCAAGACACGGCAAGTTTGGAAATAGTTTTGTCAAATTGTCATTTCGAAGCCGTGTGATGTGACGCCGGTTTAGAATAGCATCACCCTATGTCTATCCATGGGTGTAGTAAGAGGCGACTAGGGAATGAATCCAGGGAATGGGCAGCAGTGTTCTCAGTGAATATCTACAAAATCTTGCACTGTGCTAACCAACCAGCCTGCCAAGCGTGGTGAGTATGGCAAATAGCACAAGACCAATGTCCACTAGTGGACTGTTGTGGCTGTAATAGTATAAGGGTAGGTTAGGCTGAATTTGATGAACGATGATGCATAATCATCACAATACCTTCAAATCACACTCTTTACTTCTCTATAGCATTCATATTGCTTGCAAATAATTATGCTTTAATCACATAACATATCACACAGGTTTTGTATAACTTTAGATTTTATGTGATACCAATTTGAGTCCATTTTTCTTTGATAATTTTGAAGTTATGTGTCTTTTTGGATCGCAAATTGAGGGTCCATTGTTACGACTTCATTTGCTCTTAACTTTTCTTTTAGTTCGTTTTGGAATATTGATTTAAAATGGCTCGTAAGTAGGAATGCGAGGTATTTTTACGATTTGTCATGCAGGCATGAGGATTGCCAGTTAAAAGGTCTTTATAGACCCGACGGCGGTAAGTAATCCTTGATTCTCACACTTAACGCATAATGGAGCACTTTTTAGCGCATCCGTGTGCGTCTGTCAGATGCAAGGCCAAATTTCCCATACTCTCATAACTGACGTCGACGAAGATCCAACGCATGATCTGCGTCTGTCAAACAATGCAAGTTCATGCGTTGGTGCTGTGTCAACGTTAGTTATTATTATATTTGCCACACGCATGCGCTTAAATGCGCAGCTTCGTGCGGAGAGATGTGAGTTTCGCTTTAGCATTGTACTTCGGTTTAAAAACTTCTTTCTCTTTTGCTATCTTTCATATTATGAACGATCTATGCTATACATTATTTTTATCGTATCGAAGGGAAATTAGATTAGGTAGGTATGTGCCTTAAACTCAGTGACTTTAGAAGTATAAACGATGCGAGTATGCAATCCCTCCTCTGTGGTAACACCACACCTCTAAATATGATGTAGCTATGACTAACAAGTTTTTACCTTCTAAGAACACCACACTTGACCACACAATCACGAATTACCCAGCAAAAATCCCAAAACAATTTAATATTAACGACCCAATGAAATCAAATTGTAAAGAAGACCGCCTCGAATCATTTGTACACTAAATACACTTCACGAGTGATGTGCCGATGATCGGGTTAGTATCAACGATAATTTTATACTAAAGATACGTTAGACATAATACTAAATACTTCAAAAACATTTGTACGTTACCTCCCGCTTTGCGTGTGGGACACCGAGTCGTCCAACGATTCGATGTTACTTTAAATATTCTCAAAAAGATAATTTACTGTCTATAATAAATCATTAAAGGGAAGGAGAAAAGAACAGGGTGCTGTAGACGCTACGGATGGAGCCATATCAATACTCTTGTTTGTCGTTTAAAGAGAGAGAATTCAGAAAATAGGGAAGCAAGGAAGTAAGTAAGTAAAAACACTTTATTGCACAAAAGTAAGAACTACAGACAAAAAGAACGTTTACATACAGCGAACAAGAAGCTATTCCACCGACAAGACAGATGCTTTGAAATTGCTGGTGATGAGAAATTGAAAGTTACTCTTGTACTGAATGTGTACAGAATAATTATTGCGTATCGCTTATATAATATAATGTATCGATTTATGCACAAGCACAACACAACCCTATGACCACGAATAGTTAGCTCTTTTAGGCACTTTAAGCCTACAGATTTTCTGACGTATCTACCTCCTATTTGTATATCGTATCACTGCTTATGATCTCAGGTTATTAACGCTAGAAATCCGGATCAAATGAAGTATTCACGTGCATGTAAAGAGCCAGCAGTGTTGACAGAGATGCAATCAATAAATCACTCGCAGATACAAAAAGGTATTCAATGTGTGTTGATTGTGCCTCTTGAGAACGCTTTTTAGTTAGCGCTAAGGATGGGACGTATGTTGCACGTTATGATTAGGTCGATATCGATAAAACTAATTGGGTAGTAATTGACACTATCAAGAAAATGGGGCAATCGTAGAAGTAGGAATGCTAAAAGAGCATTCTTTAAAGAAATAAGTATCTCACTAATTGTTTTTTTTTTGTTGTCCAACAGAGCAAAGTGAGATAATCGTCAAAGCTACTTTAAATTGCTACCTCATAAATTTATATTATAGTTATATATGGTTTTGGTATAATATGATTATTATTTTTACCCAAAGCACTGTTGTCATCATTCGACGAAATTCGTTTATCTGATAGATTACTTGGCAATTATCAAAACATAGCAGCCAATCAGTACAATTTTATCGATACAAGTGTATCCTACGGCACTATCGGCATATTTAAGAGGCTCATTGGTGGTCTGTGCATCATTTGATCGAATCTGCCGAATCACGGCACGCGTTTCAAATATGACAATGATATGACTTTTATATCGATACCAGCATAATTTCACCTCTTCATCCCAACACTATAGTCTTTATCCCTTAAGAATAAGGTGGATTTTTCAATGAAATTAGGTCTTAGTTAAGATTTGGTGATATGGTTTATGAAGAAAATAAGTTGGTGTCTATTAAACTGTTATTATGGGTCTATTGACAGTAAGTTAGTAAAATATTGTCTGTCACTACTTCGGCAGAAGTGTGTGGCAATTCTCTGAGGCAATATTAGGTGTGGTCAGTGTTGCCAACTTAGTCCAGTTTGGTAGAACTAGGTACAAATAAATGACGTGAAGCTCTCTTTTGACGTAAGTAAATAAAATATTGTTAGGACTTGTAGGCAAAAGACACTGAACCTTTTTTATGTGTATCTACTGTAAGAAATTGTATACTAGTGAGTGACCGAGCTATTGATAACGAGCAACTTTCCTCATGAACACAGGTTGACTCGAATATGACAATTTTTTTGCCTCCAAACAAAATATTTTTGGGTGGAAATTTTTGGTTAATTCTCAATATTCAGAATCCGCCACATTTAAGAATATCATTTTTTTTGCATAACTGCTTAGAGCTAGCAACACTGGGTGTGGCCAATTGTCAGAAATCACAGTTTCTCTTGTGTGAATTGGTAATAGATATTGCTAATGTACCACTTGTGTACATAATTGCAATTGAACAAACGGAGGACGTGGGCCAGTGGGACGGTCACGTCACTAATATGCTGTCAATGCAATCAAACACATTCTTTTATAATACTTTTTGCTATTATATGGACAGCTAGTTTGGCAATGTCGAATCAGAAGTGTGAATTTGACGCGTGTTGTTTATTTTGAAATTGATATTTGCCTAATGATGTGGCATATCGCCTTGACTTTGACATTGGCAAAATACGTCTCAAATCCTGAGATGATAATGGCCAGTGTGGATGGGAACGCTGGATTGGGAAGACTTAGACGAACGTACCTGGATCAGACAGGGGACGTTCTAAAGAAAGGTCAGGTCACAAGTAGCCTGTTCAACTAAAACAGGTCAAATAAAAACCTGTTTACAGAGATGTTTAGCTTTGGCTTTAGTATGACTCCTGTAATTTTGTGACTAAACGTATTTTCCTCCTTTTTTCGCTTCATAACTTGACCAAGCCACCATCAGTTTATGTTACTCCATACGTGATCTGATCTCGCCGTCAAGGGGCAATATCGCCAGCTAAACATGCATATTCCAGTCTCCAATTCCACCTTCACATATAGTGTGTGCCGAAAGTCATGCAACTCCCGCATCGGTTTATATAGCCACGAAGTCTTGCTTCAGACTCAGACTTTTAAATCGTCTATCATAGACGTACGAGGCCAATGATACGTGTTCTAGTGCTGTTAATAGTAACAGGTATAAATCATAGAATTAAGGAAACCGTAGTAGTAAACCATCACATACATTTCATATTTTCTTCGCCTCTCACTTTCCACTGACCCCACTTTAAAAACCTCGCCCCCGACCACAAAGTAATGGTTGATACTCCGGGGCGCATTAGTGTTGGCGCCCCCATTGCCCCAGGGGCCCCGATTGGCGCCCCGCTGCGGAATCGCCCCTTCCACTTTATTGCTTAAGGGGGCGATAATTTGCAAAATCGAATGCCATTTGATAAGGTTAATGGTTATAATATTGTTTGATTATGGTCGTAATAGAAAAGTATTATAACGATGCAGTAAAACATTAATTGTTTTATACTTTTTCCTACTTTCAATTTCAGTAAAAACTTCTTACTTGTATGATCATACTGCTTTAAAGCTAAAGTGATACACTTTATCTAATAAAAAAAATGCATCAATATCCGCTGCGTGGTTGTGAAGGAGTTAGCGGTGTCCATGACGGACAGAGAAAGAGGTACAAAAACGGATAGGTAACATCTTATACTACTATGTAATTCTCTCTCTTTTCTCCTCTTATTCTTTTTCTTTTAAAACTCTTTCTTTTTTACTGTGACAGAGTCATATAACGACCCAGTGAACCCTAGTGTAGGAATTTTCATATGAATGTGTATGTATGTGTTGAACCGTTTAGATGTAATTCTATGTAATCTCATTTATTCACTTATCACCTTGGTAGACACCAAGCTCGTTAGCAATATTCAATTAAACACACTGACATATGACTAGTGTGTGAAAAATCTGTCTACACAACGTAGACAGAATAGACACAGCTTTGTGAATCGCGCAGACATGTCTACATATAAGGTGTAAGAATATTAGCTGCAAATATTTTAAGGGGTGAATCAGCCCATGTAACGGGACATAGTTCGAAATATGAAAACAGCTATTTTTACCACCCCGTAGAGTTACTTATTTTAAGAGAGTCACAAAATTGTATACAGTGTGTTGGCGTGTTTTGAAAGTATAAGTGTGAAGGCAAAAACTGGTTCTCCCGTACATAACGATTCGGGCAGCAACATTTCTATTAGAAATGTAAAAAAATCCTAGTTAGAAAATAATTGTCTATGAAATGTTGTTCAGTCGGTAACTCATCGTCGAGTTAAAATCAAATAGGGATTATATCATAAATTAAATAAGGCTAGCGGGTGCCAAACGTACAAACTTTTGCATTTATAATATTAGTAGAATAGAATTTCGTTTTTGTTTATATGACGCAAATAAAAAAAAAATACTAAACACTCTGTATAAAATTATAGAGCAGACATGTGTCTAAGTCGGTGGTCTGGCGCGAGGGAATTACAAGTGCATTAATATAGCAGTAGAGTGACCATAAGGTTTGAAATTACATAGTAGGAATTATCGCTTTGGTTAAAAGAAATGCAGATGACAAAGGCTTGGCTGGTCGGCCTTAAGGAAATTACAGAAAAAGCTAGCTAAATTATAAGTCAGTCTGGTTCCAATTGGAAGTGGTTGAAATGTGGTTCCCGTGAGAGTTTCAACACAACATTTTAAATATTTTTGCATTTCAGGGCCTAAAAACCGCTAAATGATAATCGCGACAGTTGTTTCACACCCGTAGCGCGCCAGTTGGATGGTATTTGTCATTTCGTATAATTCTGATTAGAATTTATCATCATCAATAGCTTTATACGTCTGTGACAGAGGATTTAATCAGTGTATGAGGCAAGACATTTTGCAGCTATATAATGCCGAATTTATATATAGATATAAAATATCAGCTTGGTATAATATGGTATTGTTCCAATTGTCACAGACAGATGGCATTGCGAGACATCCATCCGTACCTGTCCTGCAAATTTGCTGTTATCATGGTCACCCGAGCTCCACATAACGGCACTCCCACGTCATCGCTGCAATTGCGTTTATTTATCGCATTATAATTGGTGTTCGCGTGTTTTTGTGAGCTCATCCATTTACCCATTATACGCCACACGATCTAGTTAAAAAACAACTACATTGTAGTCGACGTAAAGGTGGATTTTATCACAAGAGGTTATTGGAATTACTACATGACTTCAGTTCATTTGTTACTTTATTTATTTTTGTTGTTTGTCTAAGTAATATTTCCTTTTTTCTTCGAATATCAATTGTTTCCTATCTGAATTCATTTAAATTAAAAATGTTTTTTTTTTTAATTTGTTTTTTTTTTTGTTAATTGCATATAATATAATTAAAAGGACTTTTTTATATATGAGAAGTACCAATTACTTTCGTATCTCCTTGGGGAAAAATACTTCAGATAATAAAAAAAAAAATACGCCTATACTTAACTACCTTGGTCGGCTTGTTTCTACATTTTATATGGGAGGTCCAAATTTTTTTTTATAGTTTAACCTATGTTCCTTGGGAAAAGTTGTTACAGATATTTACACCTTATTATATGACAAGTGTGACACGGAATAATTATTCTGGTGCTTCCAATACTTAGTTAGTTAGGCACAAGGGTAATTTAATCATACTTCATCAATAACTTCTCATCATACCTTAAAATATTGGCAGTTAATATTTTTGAACCTGTATATGGATTCGCACCAAGTTAGCCTTTGGGTTGCAGAGGTCAGATGGCGGTCGCTCTGTGTAAAAACTTAGTTCCTCATCAAATTCCCTAGGTTAGGTAGCCGACCCCGACAGAGAACGAGATAAGGCAAGGAGAATGGTGATAGGTACTTGTTTACGTGACTACGAAAGAGCTACACACTAAATGTAGCTCAGCTATTAGTAACTGTGTTAGCTCATTTCTTATACACATACATACATAACTCTAGGAAACTATAACAATCGACTATCGATAAATCGGATCAGCCGTTTTTGTCGATGACATTAATTATTAAGAATTCCCATAAAATTAATCAGTGAGCATACGATTCACACGGGCGTTTTTATCGATATGGGTCTTTTTATCGACTGTCGATAGATAGTGCATATCTAGCTTGGGAAAGCGAGATATTCGCATTGTTGGAAGCAATGGTATTTAGATATTCAGCCATTATGCAGCGGGAAGAATTATCTGTTAATTATTTCTCACACCGTTTGAAATCCGAGATTTGAATCGAATACAAGGAATAGCAGATTAAAAGAATTTAGAAACCAACTTTTATACATTTGTCATTCGTGCGATGTTGGCTGTTAGGGGAGGATGGTAAAAGGAAACACGTGTGTGCAGTTCAGGCGTATATTGGCAACTGACTGACGCTACTGGCTATACATAACTAAGATATAATACGTTATAATAGGGAGTGATGTGTCACCACAGTACATTCGATAAGCGAATATTCATACACAACACACACACAAATCACGCCTTTATCCCTTCCGGGGCAGGCAGGGAGTTAACAATACTAAAATTACGGTCGCTATCGCCACGTCTAACAAGTATTGAGAGCCCTTTTCGATGATACATGTATCACTGTAGTGACAAGTTGTCATCCTGTCGCCTTAAGTTGTAATACGTGGTAATACACATAAAACCCTCGAGTGCTTAGAAGCGAATGTTCAAAGGTGATAAATGATACAGTAACACAAAAAAATACAGAGGTTTATGTAACACAGACAGTAACACAAAGGTTTATGATGCGTCCAAATGAGACACTCAACTCGCGCGCGAGTAGATTTCAGAAGTATCAAATCGTATGGGCTTTATCAAAACAAGTGAAAAGTTTTGATACAAAAGTGTAGAGAAAATCTATGTCGCGGTTGGCATCATGAGCATACAGCGGCAACATTATCCGAAAGATAAAATTAAATACCTTCTTCAGTAAATATTCCATTTTTTGTGAAGGGTTTTAATTAGTGCTTAGTTTCCTAAAGACTTGGTTAATCAAATTTATTTTACCCTTACCTAATTCCATATAAGTATTTAAAACCTTTCCCTGACTCAATATAAAAATAATCATAATCATGATAACTCTGACTTACCCTTTTCAAAGATCCTGTCACAAAATTCAAAATCCTCTTGGGTGTAATCATTCTAACTCAAGAACATATTCATAAACTCCACACAAAACATCAACAAACTTGAAAAAAAAAAAACAATATAATCGGATAATTCAAGATTATCGCACCTTGCAGCAAACAGGATTAACTCAAAAATCAAAGTTTTTGAGTTTAGAACCTTTTGTGCTATTGTAGTCATTATTGGCTTTACTGTATGACAGCGGGGGAGGCCAAATTTTTTTGTATGCGTTATTTTTTCTTTGGAATAGAATTTGACGTTTGAAATTGACGTTTTGTTCATGTGAATGGGCCTGCTGGTAATTTGTTGTACATGCAATTGAAATATCCGAGGTGGGCTTGAGTGTCTATTATTGTGGAATAATAATATTTTAACATTCTGACATGTCTGAAAAACACCGTGCAGGATGTATTTGTAAATTTCGTAGAATTTGTAAATCTGTTTTGAGTATATTTTATATGTTTATATAGATAGATGCGCGATGTTATTATCTACTCATAACATAGAGTGCTTTTTACTACACAATTAGGTGCGATACTTACAAATTTATAATATACCACATACATACTTAGTAGATGCCAGCGAACGAAACTTCAACTTTAGCAACTTTTTATTTTAATTCTCTCCAAAAATTCATTTTATTCAGTTATTCATATAACCTTCTAAGAAAATCAACACTCAATAAAATTACAAAATCACATCACAATTCACTATTCAATTGAAAAGATCTCAATTAACCAGATTGTCGAATTAGTTTCGCATTTGGCGGGCTACGGGCGGCTATGTTGTGCCTCTGACGTGTTCCTCTGACGGGTTGCATTGTCCTCTGATTGCGACGAGCCGTGGCCCACCCGTGTCCGGCTGTCAGTCACACCAACACGGCTCGAGGAACAATCCCTGTCACTTGCTTATTGTCGTGTAAGGTTAGGGTAGTGAGGAAATGGTATAACTGAGAGAATTTATGTTTATAGCAGACTGCATTTATTCTAACCATACTTTTCACTTCTTCCAATAAATACATTTTAATCATTTTAAGTAAATCTCGAGCCTCATAAAATGCGACTTCATGTACACAATATTTAATGTAATAATTTTCTTAATTAAGCGAAAAAATTATAAATAATAAAAATCAGCCAGACTTCTTTTAAATGGGTTAATGAATGTATGTATAGTTTTTACCAGTTTTTACTTTTGGATAAGAGTTTTGTATTTAGTAAGATATGTTACTTTACCACCCAACCTACCACCTACACATTGGCTAAAATTATCCAATAAAATTGGATTTTGTATGGTACGATGCACTTCAATGAGCAACAATGGGAAGTCAATCATTTTGCCATTTTCCATACATTTTGACAAACACTATACAAAATCAATGACTCTATTTAATTTTTCGGACAAATTTTAATCCGAAAATGATGGATTTGTAAAAAAACTTTAGCCATGTGGATATTATCTGGCAGGTGATATGTTTTGAGAAGGAATGTGTTTTTGATGGATCGTGAGAAGTTAATTTTGAGGCTTGAATTATGTAAGTGGCTTATAAAAATGTTCAACTAAGTATCGTGACTTGAATAATTTTAGCAAACATGTATTTGTTCTGTAAACACATGTTGAAATTCAGATGAAATACAGTATTTATTCACATGATTAGTTGTATCCGCAAAGGTTATTTTATGTAGCTATCTGAAGAAAATATCTAGTATTATATCTGCGGTAATAATAATAATAAATAGTATCATATACCGGTATGGTTAAGTCACCAGATAGATGAAAGAGTATATTAAAATAGTAGTCTCCTTCCTACGGCTATGATGCCATCAGGATTCCACTATTGGGCTAAGACCCCCTTTCCCTCGTTCATGACTTCTCGAAATTCAAGAAGCTCTTATCTTATCTTTCTTTTCTATTCTCTCCTATGAAGATGCACGCATGATAGCATTCACACACCCACTCATTCTATTGCACGCTATTACTGTTGAATGCCTAATTGTATTTACTTACGATAACGTATGTAGATGCGTGCTTCGGAAGGTAAGTTCGGGTATTATGAAGAAATTCAGAGTTCTGTACACTATAGTCAGTTTTAGATTCTGACCTTTATTTGCAAAGAAAATTGAATTGAAAAGGTCTGTCAGATCCATACTAGAAACGTCAATCCACATGCCAAAACCGCTGTTGACGCAGGTCAAATGCAACGGCCTGATTGTAGTGTTTGCGAAAACACATAGCATAGAAAACTAGTAAAAAATACACCAGAAAAACACGCAGTATAAAATAAATACATACATATATCACGACTTTATCCTTTGAGAGGTAGGCAGAGCATTAACGGCCGTAAGAATACGGTCGCTATCGCCACGTCTGACATTTTTGGGGGTTGTTTTCCTAGTTTGTTTCAGAAAACATGTGTATCACTATAGTCACAGGTTGTCAGCCTGTCGCTTAAAATTGTAATAAACCAATACTCTTGAGTGCTTTAGTCGCCTCTTACGACACCCGCGGAAAGGATGTGGGGTGATGCTATTCTAAGCCGGCATCACACGGCATCTAAAATAAATACTAGTCTTAAACCCTAAACTAATAAACTAACAGAACTACTAGTATTAGACGTTAATTAGCTGTTAAGTGATTTTTTTACACACGACCGGACAATTAAACTGCCATCGTTAACGTGCAATTATGCGATCGTATTCTTATTGAATAACTATTGAATACCAATCGTTATGTCATTAGAATAGTTATAGATATACCAGGTGTTAGAAAATATTACCTGCTTCGTACCCATGCGAACTAGGGAGGAGTATTTATATTATTTTAGTAAAAATTATATTATTGTGTTTTCAGGCTTATACTTTACTTTCAAAATATTTGTATGAGCTCAATATTGCTGCGTAACGCATGCGTCTGTCAAAGCAAAACTAGAAACGTCATTCCTCATAGGTACTAAAACAGCTGTTGGCACAGGTTCAACGCAGGATGCAGCGCAGCGTTCCTGCGTCAACAGCGGTTTAGTATAGGCAATTCTTTAATTCAGACAGAATTTAAATCTGCAATTTTGCCATATTTACTGATGACACTTCTTCCATATAGTCTATAGCGCTCAATCGATGCCTGCGAAATTATGAAAGTATATGTTGGCCAATAACTTAAGCATTTTGATGACAAATTTATTAAAGAAACACGATATGCTTAGGTATAGGCACGATTAGAACGCATTGGAAGTTCCGTTATTCAGGCTAAGTTTAACATTAACACAAGCACCTCTTTACACAGGCTCTAAAACAAAAAGATCTCATATTTATAGTTTGCCTCACATATCTAGTTTCAATGTTTGCCTATAGATTCTGTTTTTGTCTGATTTGTACTGGTTGCACCTTGCACGGAAGTCGCTAAGTTTCTAATTAAGTAACCCCTTGTATGTATCATTCGACCAATTAATACGTGACCACTTTGCCTTATATAGTAGATCTGTGCGCATGTAAAAAACCGCCAAGTTGCGTTTAGATAATGATGTAAATAAGCGCTAAAAAGTCCATTAACGTCGACATTTTTTTACGAATAATGCATAATAATCTGACATTGAAATATTTATGACTAATTGAAAATAATTGTTTTGAAATCTATTTATGCAACATTCTACTTATTATACAAGCTGGTATTTATCAGGATTAACAGAACATAAATTTTGTAACATCTCAATTTCATGGTTCGTCTAACAGACAGACATACGAAGTCTATAATCATAGCTCAACTATAAAACAGAAATGTAGTATATATTTTTTTTAAAACGCTAAGTCTTGTGCGTTAACACCAGCGTAACTTGGCCTAACGTTTCCACTAATGACGTGAAAGCCAAAATACAAAAAGCGTAAAAATGGACGACAAAAAATTCTGGCTCGAGTGTCAACAAGAAGGTAAAGTAATGTGCATTACTCTAGATGAACTACAATTTTCTGATCAAAATTAGCTGACTGGTAAAAGCAACTACAAAGCTCATAAAAAAAATACTGACTTGATAAACCGACAGTTTTCCTATACAAGCTTTCTTGAGTAAATTCTATACACAATAAATGAAATAATCTCGAAAATAACGGATGTAATTAATTTCCCTAAACATAAAGCAATGAAGTAAGTATTGAGTAATGCCTACGATATATTTTTGATTCCACTACTGTACTACTACCAAATTCAAAAATTTAGGTCATTTTACCTTTTTTTGACGTTGCTTTGGTGATGCGTAGGCACATTGCTCTAACTAACTCCCATTTCGGATTTTCCAGTACAGAAGAAAAAAATTGGGTCGTTGGACGACTCAGAGGCCCACACGAAAAGAGAGGAGAAAAAAACTACATTTAGTAGACTCTCCACAGCTTTTCAAAGTACAAAACGGGGCCGAGCGCTCTTAACTAATTTCTTTCCCCGCTACCGTATACAGCCAGTGTTAATTGCCGTGTGCGAGCGAGACGCACATATCACGCCCGCCACGGAGTGAAAGAGACGGCAAATAACACGGTAGCGATATAAAAACTTGTTCTTACGACTTGGAGCTCTCGTTAAGAGCAAACCCTTAATGAGTAGTTTGATTAAATCGTTTTTAATAATTTTTAATGTTTGTTTATTATAGTGTGGATGTGGTTGTTTTTTTGTTTCAAGCAGATGGATCAGATAATTGTTCAAATTGTAGTTATAAGTCTGATTATAACTACTACACGTAGTTGGCTTTCGATAAATGAAAAAGGTCATCTGAGATTTTGCCGTCGCGGTTCAGTTTTCTCTGGTAAACAAAAAATGTTGATTTAAAATCATATTTTACAATTTCAAAAAATTCAATTTTGAAAACAAACAAACATAACCCTGAACAAGTGGCGAATCAACATTGGCAAAAGATAGTCCCTCAGCCTCAGCTGCCACTTGACAGGAAATCACGACCCTCAGTTTTGAGGATAACCACGTAAGAGAAATACACTACAGTACTATCTACAATAAGCATAATTAGTAAAAACAAAGACCCGATTTCGGTATATGTTGCGTTTTAAATCCGCCATATTACATCAGTCAGTGAAATTTTTGCTCTGAGACTAATCTAATGATATCTTATATTATGTTAACAACTGTCTAGCTGCTTGGGCTGTAGCCTATCAAAAGAATTTACTTGTCCAAGTAGATACATTCCCACATACATGTTTACTGTCGAACAACGTAACTGTCTGACATCGGGTAAAAACTGTCGATTCTGGCCGCGTTAGCATCGAAAGAGTTAACAGTCGAGTGGTGGACAGGTTGACAGCGATTGGCACCGGACTGACACATTGGCATTCGCAATATGGCTAATTAGTAGTGTTGTACCATTCGGCTTTAGTGAAGAGTTGGGTCTTTCGGCTTTGGTAACAAAAAGGGTCTTATAGATATTTTATAAAAGTCTATTATGCAGTCCTCTTAGGCCAGGGTCAATTTTTTCTTGATGATATTATCTTAGAGGCATGGGTCCAAGTTGACTATCAAAATGGTCAAGACACGTGAGTGGACTAGTAGCAAGTTTTAACACAATGTTTTGTACGAAACAATAGTGTGTCGTTTATGAGAAAGCATTGGATAGACTAGACCTTAGGCTTTTCAAAATTATTCAAGATATCAAAACAAAAATTATACAAAACATACACAAATTACCCATAATCTATCCTGTTATCAGAATAATATTGTGTGTTTAGAAAAAGCATTACGAATCGATGCGGAAATTTCTTCGTGGAGTGCGGCAGGGTTGTATACTTTCTCCAATCCTCTTCAACATCTTCGCTGATCTTCTCTGTTCTTTTAAGATCTGATGCTCCGTATAACAGCTATTGAAAAATAAACCACAGATTAACCATAACCAAGCCCAACACTACTAATTAGCAATAAAACCTCTCCATATAGAGTCGTGTGGACTGGAGTGGCAAGCAAAGGGTTAAATTAACTACTTTGTAGCGATTACTGAAGTAAGTAGCGAGCACGTAATAAGTCTGTACGATTAGCAAATGTCGACCATGTTAAGTATGGATAATTGGGGTTTCTTGATAATTTATAATTGCGAACTGGAATTACGAATTGGTATATTTTATACAGATAACAATTTACGATGCAAGCAAGGAACTTTTTTTTGCATGTGTTTTACTTTTTTTAAATAATAAACGTACGTTTAATAACGTTTGACGTTTTTAGTACACAATTCAAATATAAGGATTGCTGTTTAATACAACCATGAAAAAACACAATAATACATACATATACCACACCTTTGTCCCTTATGGGGTAGGCAGAGCGTTAACGGCCGTAAAAATACGGTCGGTTACGCCACGTCTGACAAATAAAGAGGGCCGTTTGAGATAATTTGTGTATCACTATAGTGACAGGTTGTCTGCCTGTCGCCTAAAAGTTGTAATACACCTGAAACCCTCAAGTCCCTCAGTCGCCTCTTACGACACCCACGGGTAGGAAATGGGGTGATGCTGTTCTAAGCCGACATCACACGGCAATAATTGAACATTAAAAAACACAACAATTGAACATTTTATCTCATTGAGTACATAATATACAACTCGGCGTCGCACACGAAAACAAGAACAGTAATCAAGTGTAAGAAGTACTTAATACTTTATTAAAAACGCAATAAAATAAATAATTAACTATTGCTATAAAAATTACTTTATTACCATTAATATTAATCACAAATTATCGAGTTTAGCTGTCATAAACAATAGTCCTGTTCATTTAAGTACATATTTATCTGAGCACATAAAATTACAGATTAAAAATATCCGAAAAGAGAATAACAAACTGTTATCGGTATAACTGCTCTATAAAACGTTAATTGTCAGAGATAATTGCAATTAAAATTAAAAATTATTGCATACACTTATCGGTAGGTCAGGGTTCTTGTGCCTAACTCCGGTATCTAGTAATAATAACATAAAAAAACTAGAGCTATAATAATAAAATAAGAGCGGTGTCTGTCTGTACATTCATTTCGGAGAGCACTTGCTTGTACAATAAAAATTGGAATGCAAAATATGCTGGGAGTTATCTAGGTACTGTACTACACATAGCAGATACCTATCGTACAGGGTAAATCATTAAAAAATACTGATGGTAATATCTGCATTTTTCAAAAGAAAATTTTAATTTATTGTTTGATAGTGATATGATATACACAGCCGAACGCGGAGGCCGATCGTGCCTCTTTGTCGCTCGTTCCGCGTTCTCATTTGCACTTCAAACCTTAAATGGATATCAGAGAAAGGTAACGCCGTATGAGTCATGTTTTTCTGTGCATGCAGCCAGTTCCTTCGAATTATAAGACGTTGTCACGTAAAAAATGACATGCCATACAAATTGATTTATAAAATTGCAAAGTAAAGACAGGTTGCCGTAGGATACTGCAGTTCGTGTGTACGGGCGCTAATCTAGACTGATCTCCGAGTATTGAAAGTTAAAAATTATCAATATAAAAAAAGTCATTTTAATTAGGTTTACAATTTAAGTATCATAAATGTTGTTGTTATGGAAAGTTCGTTATAATGTGTTATTATGTATGTAGGTAGGTAAGTAGGTACCTATTTAAAAATATTGTTTTGAACAACTACAGAATTGTACGATTTTCAACTAACAAAGGGCGACATAACGGTTACGTTTACGTGATATTTTAACCACAGCATAGGTATTTTATATGGGAAAATAACCATCTTATGGGCCCATTTTCGCTTTAAAATCTTTGTATATCATGGACACCGCTAACTCCTCATAAACCTCACAACGGATTTTGATTAGTTTTAGATACCTAGCGTTAGAAAATGTCTTTTTCCCAACGAAAAACAATTAGCAGCGAACACACTCTTTGGGCGAATGTAAATTTATTAAAACCAACACTTAGAAACACTGTTTTCGGAGATCTAGATTGATACTAAAATATACATTGACGTCACATTATAATATTATTAATTTTGCGCAAAATCATTGAATGATAACAAGGCTCAAAGGTCTAAGATCATCATGGTCAGATTTAACTTTGCAAAAATAAGGACGGTATTTTTCTGTACTTACTTACTTCGAATTATCGGAATAATAATTATGCAGGTAGGTAGGTAAATTCATACAAGTGATGTATTGAACAGACAGAACTATTCCATTCATAGCAGTCCACTGATGGACGTAGGCCTCCCGCTGGGTACGCCACAAGGTACGATCTCCCGTTTTTGCCATTCAGTCGCTACCATCCGCACTCTTTAAGTTCTCTTTAAGTTTCCAGTCCATCTAGTTAGAGGGCCTCCAACGCCATGCTTGCTGAGGGTCTACTTAAGAACCCCCTTACTCTGCCGTCCATCCGTTGTACGACAGATGTGGCCAGCCACTTCAGCCAGCCTTGGTAACCAGCGTCAGAACCAGTCACGGTTACTTCAACAAACATCTTTCAGTCATAGGTGTTACTGTCAGCCCTCTGTGTAGGGCACGTATGGAAGAGAAAGAAACAGCCGCCCATGTGTTGCTACAATGCAAAGAGGCGGCAACATACCGGGCAAGGCACCTCGGAAACCTGAGGTCGATCCCTGAGGCGCTCAGTGATTTGGTAGGGTTGCTGAGCTTCCTTGGGGAACTAGGAGGGCTCGAGTAGTTCCCACCCACCACCTTGCACACAAAATAGGCGCAAGTAGACGTTGAGTTGCGGAAAATATCCCATGTTACCATTACCATAACTTTAACTGTCAGACTATGGTCTGAAATGGTCTTCTGGCGGTTTCGGACTTTATCCTTTAGCGAGATTTTTAGCATAAACGTTAGATAAATTTTCCATCAGCAGTAACAAGCTCATAGCGGAAACGATTTAGTCACTCTCATTAATTTATTAATGACATTGTAACAAGTCCCCTTATCGGCTCGTAAAAAGCTTATGACTTCATCTGGTTGGCTTTATGAATTTCTCCGCAGTCTAATTATTATGTCGAATGTACGACTGATAACCTTTCTTCCATAGACTTACCAACGCATAGATATTTATACAAAAAATTCAAATTCAATTCAAAAGATATTTTATTTCCTTTCTATTTAGGCTGGGATTTGTCTACGATTTTTGCGCAGTAGAGCTAGAAGGCCTAGAAGCATTTATGCAAAAAAAGTATTTTTGCTGAAGTGGGTTGTGTTCCCACCAAGGCGAGCCAAGAAAAGCTTAGCGGCACTACGTACCTTTTCTTGATATTTCGCCACATTGTATTAAACGCTACATATCAGTCAAAATGTATTGTTTGGCTGTTACGTACTTCAAAAATTTCGAGTAACCCACCACCTCAAAAGTAGATATTTACATAACACAAAATGCCTTAATTTCACTTTTTCCTGAAGCTGTAGGAGCTCCTACAGATTTAGAAGCTTCACTGATCTAATAATAGTATTTTTCACAGGGTAAGCCATAATATGCTCTCGTTTTGGCGACAAGCTACGAGAGTATCAAAGAGCTTGTGAAAAGTAACTCGCTTATCTGACTGCTGGCCTGACTTTGAATATTTTTTATGGTAGGTATGTCCAAAGCACATCATAGGATGTAATAGTGTGTCTACACTACAGCCTTTCTATGACATTTGTAGCTCTACCACATTACACTTGGATCCGTTGTTTCTTCGAATCCCAGATAGCACATTATCACATCAGCCTCAAGTCTGCATGTTGATATTGGAAGATTTATGCCGGCTATAAAAAAACACATTAATTAATTACTCCCATTTATCTGCGGGTCGGAACTTTACGACAGTGGCGACCTCTCGAATGTCAACACGGCTGTAAAATTGTTAATGAGGTCTCTAATATTTTGGTTGGAATAACGAAGTTTTTGTTTATTGATAAATATTGATTTTCCAAAAAATATACATACCAACAGAATGTAAAAAATAGGTACTAGGTACATGCATATTGTAGGATCATCCCATAAATTTAAAAAATAAAACCCAAAAAGTTTATAACGTCTTCCTTTCTCTTTTCTTCTCCTTCTTAAGCCATTGGCGTTGTTTTTCTGGATCCGAACTTTGACCGAAATAAGGTTTACTCAGCTATCCTAAGCACAACTATATCAAAAGCCGGTCAGTACACAACCATGGAAGCCTGCTACTTATAGAAGGCGGTTGAAAAATTCTGACACCAGGGTTCATTGGGTCGTTGGACTCGGTGTCCCACACGAAAAGAGAAAGAGCTCCCCGAAGCGATACTGAATGTGTACGCATTTGGATGATCACCCTCAATAATACAGCAATCTGTTTCTTTCCACACTGGCCTGCAATGTTACATAAATACCACTACACTATCTGTTGTTATCATCAGTTTTGGAAACTACTTTTTATCTGGATTCCGCTGCTGGGAGCTCTTTATAAATAATTAATTTGCCACATCGCTTGTTGCGAACAAATCTTCAGATATTGTTAAGGCGAAGTATCATGGTGCTAGAAATAAAAAACATAATTTTGGTCACGTTTTCTTAATTCTTCCAGAACATTCATTCATTCATTCGGCAAGATGAATTGACTAGTAGAGGCATTTGCTGGTAGCTAGAGAAGTAAATGGTTTTATTTTACATTTCATTAGAGTAAAATTAATGTTTGGTTTCGAAATTTCGTGTATTAATCAATTCTAAGCACGCCCTAGAGTTGCATTTTCAGTCTCACGCGTATTTCACAGCACAATAATATTGATTATATTTAAAAAAAAAATTTTTTTGAACTGTTTGACTTCCTCCCAGATCAACTTAAGGGTGATTCATATTATAGGAAATTAGTTTTTTGTTTGTAAAATTCATATTTTCTTTTCAATCCGCTTGCCAAGCCTGGTGAGGCAATCCCCCCGATAGGGGGAGGCCCATGACCAGTTTTGGACTGATGTTCCCCTTAACTTATCAGAGCAATTAAACCAGAAATCAGGTAAGAACACGATATGTCAGCCAACAGGAAAACATTAAGTACACTACACTTACTGTTACTGACCAGTTACAACAGTTAAACTTTAAACGGATAATTAAGTACTACTGGAATTTTTATAAAAGTTATTCTTGACTAAAATTTATAAAATTAATAAATGAAATCCTGTAACACATCAGTAAATATCTCTTTTTCCCTATTTCGTATTATATTGTTTATTTCATGTTTCTTGTACCTACCTACTATACTCGTATCAGTCAAATCAGTTTATTATAAAAACCTACTTAGGTAGGTCTAAGGTTCATCTTACCGATGTACGTCCAGCATTGATAACTTGATCATGAATTTTATAAAGCTTGCTTGGTTATTGTTATTTCAATCAATCAAAGTAAATAACTTTTTTTTTATTACCTTTTTTGTTTTAAACAAATAAACCCAAAAAACCACAACAGATTTACTACCATCAACTAATTATATCATTGCCTTTTATCTCAAGCTACTTCAAAAACTCCGAAACCCGAAAAAAACAATAAGGGTCCGGTTTCACGTGAAAAAACAGTCAAGTGCAAGTCTAGGTCGCGCACGTAAGGTACCATAGTGTATAAAAATGGCATAAAAACTTTATTTGTTGTAAAGGAGCCCATAATAAAACCTAATTATATCATACTTTTTGTTGAAACGGTGTTCTTATTAACAAGTATTCATCTCTGAATATTTCAACTCTCCATCACGGTTAATTAGATAAAATTTTCCGAAATCTTGCAACCGCCGCAGGTACTAGTAGGTAGGTATTTCTTTAGATTCAGCCTGGTGACACATGTACAGATAGACAGACAGAGAAGTTTTAGCAATAGGGTCCCACTTTGACCTATTGGTAAAGGATCCCTAAAAAATCCTATCACGATGAACATAAATTTAAGAACAAACGGTGGCTTAAAGATTCTTTTACAAATTGTCGAGAAAAGCCTTTTATAGGTCGTTAGAATAATGCGAGATAAAATGGTGAATATATAATTATACATTAATGGACCCAAACTATTAACGGCTACCGGTAAGTCGAATAAAGACATAAAAATAAATATAAATAGTAGGTATGTAGATTTGTCGATAACACTATATATGGAATAAAACGTCACGACACTTTAAAGGTGCCGTCTTAAGGAGAAGGTTAAGGATCACTTTTACGCTAGCTCGTGATGCCGGTTTAAAATAGCATCACCCCAAATTATCCCGTGATTATCGCAAAAAGTAACTAACGGTTGAATTCTGCTAGGAATGGGTAGCATCGACCTCGTAAATGTAACATTTTATACTGTGAACACTAATTTGCCTGCCAAGCGTGGTGAGTATGGCAAATTATTTATCCATGTAAATACCCTACAATCGGGGAGGCCATTGTCCAGCAGTGGACTTTTATGGCTATTGAAATTGAAGTTGTTCAAATCCGAATTCTACATGGCCCTAAATCATTTTAAATGCCAATTTTATTTACCGCATCTTTGATAAATACGTTCGGTCATATCACTTGTCAAATATCTTGTTGATAATTTTCATGTTTTATCGAATAAACTTAATTTCTTACCATATTTTATATTGCTGAAAAAAAATGCATTTTTCATTTTTACACACTGGTATGGTAGCTATATAAATGTATATTGACCAAACTGATTTTTATAATTTTTACTGACTGTTCCTTAAGCCAGTGTCAAAGATAAGCCGTTTTTGGGTATAGTTGTGAGTTAATTGGCCTTATGGTGCTATGAGGTGGGATTCTGGGCTCTCTGGGTCATTCTCCACTGGGTGGGCAGCTGGGCAAACTGGTACAGTCGGCAGCATGTCAAGTTAGAGTTACATACATACATAATCTATCCCTGCTGAAATGATAACGTGGTTGAAAAACCTAAATATTAGCCTGTGACGCCTATTATGTAGAATGTCATACGATTAAGTAAAACCCTTGCAGAGGGGGCCGTAAAAATACGGTCGCAATCGCCACGTCCTACAAAATTAGGGCAGTTTTAAAATTCGTATATCACTAAGTAAAAGGTTGTCAGCCTGTCGCCTGAAAATTTTAATACATATGAAACTCTCGACTCCCTTAATCAATTGTTACGACACCCGCGGAAAAGATATGAGGTGATGCTATTCTAAGCCAGCATTACACTGCATAAGGGAAGTAATGATGTCATAATTTAGGGAGTTCTCACACGCTCCGCAGGATATTCCGGTCTTTTTTGGGATCTGGTTTTTTGACATAAGAAGTTCATGAAATCCTATACATAGACCGTATATCATGCATGGCTCACGACGACATAGCGTTGTCACGAATGGTGTTTGACAGAAATTTGACCGAAATATCGTCTGGTCATGTGCGGTTCAGGAAACGTACTGGTTCTCCTGCTGTTGCTATTTTAAAACACGAACTTTGAGATGGTTAGGTTGAGATGCTGCTGATAGTACCTATGAGTGTGGCTTGTCTAATTATGTGCCAGATAGCGGTTCGTTGGGAGAAGTGATTACAAAGCATGAATGTTGGTATTAAGAAATCATCGAAATTAATATAGATACCTATGTGTATGTTTATAAATCTATGAGACCAGAGTGATGAGCCTACTTATGGTAACAAGCTTTCCTTGTTTTTATTAAGTTATTGATTACAGACAGATGGACACAAAACACTTTATTGCCAACAAATACACCATTAATATAAGCAAAGGCGGCTTTATCGCTGTAGGCGATCTCTTCCAGGCACATTAAAAGGAGAAGTGCAAAAGCACACACTGTAAATAGATTAGCTAACTAAACTAAGTGATTTTTATTAAATGATTGATTAACTAAGAAATTAAGATTAAGTAGAATTGAAATCAATGTGTTACGAGAAATCTTTTGCATATAAATTAACTAAAATACTCAATATACTTATAACTTTTAATTGCTCCAAAAAATTCACAAATCCTAGTTACGTCTTGTTAATAAGAAAAATAATGGAAATCAATTCATCCATTTCTAAACGGGTAATAAAACCTAACCCCACTTTTGATAGTTTTTAAAATTCCATAGTCGACGGTGCGGCGGTTACCAAAACGGCGTCGTAAAAGTTTAGTGTCCATTTTTATGTTTGTTTGAGGCCCAATATCGGTTTCACCCTTAGCTTTGATTGGCCGTCGCTCTGGAGAAAGTGTAGAGCCTGCATGCAAGCGGGTTAAGTCCATGTATCATATCAGTAAGTTCTGCGTGTGCCTGATGTTTTAACCATCAGTTTGATATTCAGACTGTCTGTTGTCGCGGAATAAGCGACTCTTATATGTAATTCTCACTTTTCGCGTAGTTCACGGTCGCTTTAAGAAGCATAAGTAATATTTCTCTGCTTTTAGACAGGCGGTCAAGAAATCTTCTCACGGCCGAGACGCGAGACTCCAGCGAGGCCAAAAGCTGAGGCGATCGTGTACGCTCCCATGGGAGCTCTCCTCCAAGTGCTTTTGGCAGCGCTGGCTTAAACATATACTACACTCCCTAACACATTTAAAAGACTGCCTTTAGGTCCAATTGACTGGGTAAAGTAATATCAGCTAATAGTCCGCCAACGATAATGGCCAGCACGTAACGATCGCTGGAAGTGCAGCCACACCCTGCAGAACTGTCGAATCACAAAGGAGCCGCCCATATCAATACCGTGTTGGAACGTGTCAGGGCTCTCAATGTGGACCTGCGGGAGCGGAACCATGAGCCTGAAGCAGAATTTATTGATTGACCAGTAGGCGCAGATATTAGATAATGTAAGTATTGAAAAACACTAATAAATGTAGAGCAAGCGAAAGAAGTATGCCAGGATCGTAGCAAGTGGGAGGAAATAGTCTCTGCCTACCCCAACGGGAAAGAGGCGTGATTTATGTATGTATGTAAGTAGTGAAAATTTCACCCGGATAAAAGTGTAGGTAGCGCAGCCTCTAAGCATGGAAATGCAGTGTCAGTTTCTAGTACCATACGGAATTTCTGTACAAATCAATATTTAAGAAAGAAATTTAAAAACAACGCGGAGAGGGGTCCAATGCAATGTAGGATTTATTATACTCATAATAGTGTCCGACACGCAGTTCTTAAAATCCCAGTTATGATGCGCAACCGTGACTTCGATTTGACACGTCTTGTGAAATTATTTCGCCAGCGATATAAGTCTCTATTCTATAGGTACTGTGCGCATCATAAAGGGGCTTATGAAGCCACGAATGACGAATTGGGAAAACTATGATTCTGTTCATTAGAGTACAAAAATGACTAAGTCGTCTATTTGACCTCTTGCTTTTCCCCTTATCACCACACACATAGATCAGCAATATACCCAGTCGATGCAAGCATATCTAATACTTGTCTAGCTTACGTACCCAAGTACGATTGTCTTATATGTTACTAGCTAAGTAGCTAAGTCATGCCAATCATTCACATCGATCCATTCATGCACTCATTCACCGCTTGAAATAGCTCCATCTATCGGAGGAAGTCATAAACCAATCAACGCGTGTCACAGACCAGTGTCAGCTGAACCCCAGTTTTACATACTGGCTGTTTTATGTGTGTGTCTATATGGAGATATTTGTACTGTGGTAGGTTGGAATACTTGGAATGAGATGTCTGCTTAGGGATGTCCAAACTCTAAAGCTAAGAAGTGTAATTGTACTACTATTAGGTAAAATATTTTTTAGGTTAAAATTGACAGTTTGGGTTGTCAATTTATTTGCAAATGTTAAATAGTGATGTGTCATTCATCTGTCATGTTCAGTGCTGGTATATCATTCGCACGAGCGTTATCTACTAGGAACTAAAAGAAAGAGATTAAAAAATCCATTTCGATAACAACAGTTAGGTACTAGGACTGGCGCATCACTATTTTAGATTTGTAAAAACTGCAACCCAGAATTTCAATTTACGCATACACATACACACACACAAATCACGCCTTTCTCCTTTGCAGGATATGCAGAGCGTTAACAATCGTAAAATTACGGTCGTTATCGCCACGTCTCACAAATATTGATGGCTCATTCAGATGATTCGTGTATCACTGTAGTGACAGGTTGTCAGCCTGTCGCCTAATGTAATACACATCAGGGCAAACCATGATATCGACGAATTATGCTTTCGTAAGACAGTGACATCGTTGAAAGGTTTTTCGGTGAACCGTTCTGAGCTCCAGGTCCTTGAATCCCTCAGTCGCCTCTTACGACACCCGCGGGAAAAAAGAGGGGTGACTTGTATTTTTTTAAATGTGCTATTTCGTTTTAAAGATTGAACCTAGGTACATAAACATAGTTAAGAATATTTCAATACAACGTATAGGTGTAAAACAAATTGCTGCAAATATTTTAAGGGGTGAACCAGCTCATAAAACTGAACAACTTTCCCCAAGAAACATAGGTCGAAATATGAGAAAAATTTTTGTATCTCCCATACGTAAATTGATTTGGTTGGTCGGTGACTTTGTATGGGAGGGCCAAATTTTCTTTTCATATGTCGACCTATGTTCCTTGGGGAAAGTTGTTCAGTTTCTTCATCGCTTAAAATGTTTGCAGCTAATATTTTTACACCTTATATTGTTCCGAAATAAAGGAACCTATGATGTTAGCCTAAGCCGGCATCACACGGCGTATTCTAAGGCATAATTATTAAGAGTACATTATAATTATTGCGAAAGAATCATCCCTGCGTCAACCACGTCCGCACGCTATCTTAATGTCCCTTTTACGGCACAATTATTGTATAGTGTAATTATTATTGTGATCAATAAATTATGCGTTCATTAATTACTTGTGATTGAGAAATGTGTCTGTCGATAACAGATGATGTGTTTTTATTACTGTAAGTTGTATGAATGTATGATGCAGTCATTCAAGGCTGATAGATAGATACCTATTTTACTAGTAGGCACCTCTGTATACTTCATTCGCTTACATAGTGTCACGACCAGCATAACTTGACCTCAATGCTCCGTACACGCACGTACGGGCGCGTACTGACAGTTACGCTGGTCGTGACACTACGTAAGCGAATTAAATAGTACCAGCTGGTGAACCGAACTCGCCCATTCTTTGTTTTGTTTTTACGTCTCAATAGATGGCGTTGTCAGTCAAAAAACAACTCATAAAATTATTATTTTGGAAATGAAATCTATCTACGAAATCTATCTACATCGGTTTATAGCCTCCGAAAACCTCTGCATACGAAATCTCATGGGAATAGAAAAGCTACTTGAAGCGAATTGAATAGTGCACTGTGTGTGCTTAAAACTTATCCGAAGCACTGACGTGTGCTTTTATTATGTGTCAAAAGCACAAAAATATATATTGGTGTGTCCCGTTATCCCGTACCTTAGTACTAGTGAGGTCTAATGTAGAGTCTAGTTTACTTTTTTCTGATATTTGGCATCATTTAACAACACAGTATTATAGTTATGAACCTATTTTATTCTGCCGGACGTTTAAACTTTTTTTATAATTTTATATGACACCGTCATACAGCATCGAAACACTGGCCATTAAAAACCAAACTAAAGAAAAATAAAAATGTAGAGCTCGCGACAATTTGAATTTGAATCGGAATGTCGCGATGCTGCAACAGTGCCAACTTGACAGATCGCTCTGTGAGCGCCTGTCACGCGTGAACGGTGAGCGCAATGAGTGGCTGACACGCTTGAACTGCGCGTAATGAGCGTGTCCTTATTGGTGGGGCTTCAAAGAACTTAATTTCCCGGGTGGTCATAGGTGGCATCACGCAATAAGGAGAAAACTATGAATTCAGTAGATGACTCGGTCCTTATTAAAATAGAAAAGTTGTACGCTTCTTTTGTCCAAAAATACTACATACTAAAACTACTGTCCAAAAATCTACGTACTCCATTTATAGTTTTTCGAAAAATTCAAACTTTTAAATTAATGAAATCAAAAATAATTATAATATAAATGTTTTGACGCCATCCAAACTAGAGAAACATGACGTCATCTATTCGTATTTCATACAAAATATCGTTTTAAAAAGTATCTCATTTGACCTACCAGTCTGATTACTTGCTTATTAAACTTTTATAAGTTCTGTGGTGTTTCTGTGATAAAATCATAAATAACTAAACCCAGACAAAAGTTTATTGACCCTAATAATGACGGAACAAATAGTTAGCGAGTAATATAAGTTTAATTACTATTCTTTGTTTGGTTTAGGTTAGTTTGTTTGTATTTTGTATCAAGCATGGGTCAATAAACTTTATTCCGCAAAACGCGCCAACCATTAGGTAATTTTTGATACAGCAGCCTGGCAATATACCAATACTATTACCGACTTTTTTTTATTTCAAGCCAGCTAGTGTTCTTTTTTGAACCAGATCTTTATTCAACAAAAAAAGATATCTTGTTGTAGACAAGGCAGAGTACAAACTATAAGGAACGGAAACAAACCCCGCCCTTTTCTGCTTTGGCTGTGGCTTTATGAAGCCTCTAGTCTTGTTACTACTGATGGGCGGTTCCCGGGAATATTCCCCAAGTGGGAATATTCCCAAAAGAAACTTTCCGGTGCCCGGGAACATTCCCAATCGCTGGGAACGTGTCGGCGAAACAACATAAAATAAAAATTATTATTAAACAATTAATTTAATTAATAAGAGTGTAATGCATAATAAAGAAAATAATTTATTTCATAAAAAAAACCATGTCAAAATACAATTTAGTCAAAATAAATAAACAAAATGGCTAAAGGGCTATGAGTAAAATTGGTGCCTTTCATTTGGAACAATTTTTTTAATGGTCAACGAACGACGTCTTGCTAAATGTCTAGAGTACTTCCATACAAACAATATTTTGTTTGACAGCTCAGCTGTGAAGTGTAACCTCGTGTATGTCTCGTACTGGTTACACTTGACAGCTGAGCAGTCATACAAAAAATTGTTTTTATGGAAGTACTCTACACGTTTAATGGGTTGGCGTTAGTTGACAGTCATGAGCAGAGTAGTTTTTCATATAAAACAGTTGTAATGTTCTGAAGCTTATATCTCGAAACGGTTACACTTGACAGCCAGCTGTCATACAAATTATTTTTTGTTTGGAAGTACTTTACACATGTAACAGGCTGGCGTTCGATGACCGTCAATAATTGGCATTAAAAAAAGGCACCAATGCTCCATACTTTTCCCGCAAAGCCCTTTAGCCTCAGTCAAAAAGGCAGCCGCGAATGGTACCCGGATGTGTCCATAACGCTGGTTGCGTTTCCGCGCTGTATTGCCAGTGTTATGCTCTGCACCAAGTACCATTCGGCACTGGGATCTGAACCCTGGTTTCTCAGGCGCTGTCCCAACCTATGGGCAAAGTCCTTTGCCTCTGCACGCCATGACCCGCTCACCTCCACCACAAAGGGTATAAAGTGGTAGGCACTCCTCAGTGAATCATGCTTTTGATGCTTCTGAGCTGCTGCGCATTCCGCAGTTGTACCCGGAGCTCGAATTGTGCGTGGGAGATGAGATGCCGCGAACGTGCTTACACACGCCGCGTCCCACACCAAAGAGCGTCTTTTCTCCCACGGGATCATTGCGAGCCCATCCGGTCTCTTACCGTCATAGCGGCTTAAACCGGGACGCTCTAGAACGCAGGGTACACCAGCGGACACCAGGGAACGGCGGATAATCTTGTTGAGCATGTGGTGCGGAGGAAAACGACCAACTGATTTGACACAGCTCAAGCCGTGGTGATCCCTGGCGTCCACATTTGCGCCATAAACGCAATCATGCGGGTCATAAACCCTGTATCCAAGCCTCAGCGCTACAGCCACCCTGAGAGAGTCATCATCAAGCGCCGTACCCATGTGGGGCGACGGGAAGGCGTAAAGCCAAACCCCTGACTCTGGTCTAAGAGCCGCCTTAAGCAGAGCCCGATCCTGATGACGCCTCAAGCAATTCCATCGCTCTGGCCTCACACAGCTGCTCATCCCATTGTCGCTGCTCGTCTGGTTTAGTCGGGCGATCCGCATCAGGACAAACCAAGTCTCAAGCGCTCAAAGCCTCCCCCATAAATGGAATGTTAAGACTGTCACCATGTATTTTGAGTATATTAGTGACGAGACTGACTACTCCGTGGGTAGAGGCCAAGAAAGCTGAAACGTTGGTGTCCTGCATACGCCTCACGCCCAAACCTCCATTTCGGATCGGGAACGACACTTGCAGCCTCTGCATCTCCTCTAACTGTACATTGAGGATCATCTCCAACGTGACTTTAATGTTTTGATCCAACCGTGAAATTTCATCTGGAAAAAGCCACGTCGGAGACGTCTTCAAGAGGTACATGAGCTTGGGTACTGAGAGACAGCTGTGGAAAAGAGGGAGGGCGACATGGGCCGGCAGTTGCTGCAGGTGCTCTCGAACGCTTAGAAGTGTCTCACGCTTTGCAGCCAAACTAGCCTCTACTGCATCCCTGAAGATCGGCGCCCCCCGCAGCTCAAATGACTCAAATGAATGAAAGGATTTTCACTCCCGGAAGAATATCCTGGAATTGAGCTACATAACAACTGGAGACATCGCCGCACGGATATAGCTCGCATTTGTCGCTGTTGACGATCAAATCAATCTCCGTCAGTTTTGGAATGAGCGTACTTATATCGCGACATACGACATGTAGTGCACCACCCACCAATCGTGCCATCGTCGAGGTACCACTTACTTCATTCATTTCAGTCACTTGATTCCTTTAAGTTATTTTTAACGTTCTCAGGACACTTATCACACTTATTTGCCGAATGATGAGCAAATTTTGTTACATTTCGACATGTGTAAGTTTTGTTGCAAAATGAACACTTGAATATTATTGTCTTTTCATTAACAACAGTTTCGTCGAAGTGACTATACACCTTGTTTTTCTTCTTCTTGAATTTTGTTTGGCTTCATTTTGAATTTTATTTGTTAACTAGACGAGGGTTGCAACGAAACTGACACAGTTTTAAATGATCGCCAGGCAGGCTAGATAATACAACAATAAAAAAAAATACAATTCTGGAGTTACCCATTGTTTTGTTATTTTTTTTTTGTCACCCGACCAAGATAAGCTCTAGGCTAAACAATATAGCAGAGTTGTCTTCTCAAACTAAACTGCCGAATATATTACGGATAGGTATAAAAGATATTTCATTTACCTAATTATTTTAAGCAGTAAGTAGTAATTGAAAGTTTTATAGGTTATGGATTCATTTGATGTTCTAAATCAATTTACTTTCAATTTACATGGAAATGAAAATAATTAAAGTTTAAAGATTTATTTATTTGTTATATTACATAATCATTTGAAAGGCACATAAATAAGGTTACCTTATGATAAAGAAACCTAAAATATGTCTTAAACTTCAAGAAAACTAAATTTATATCAAAATGTTAATGTTCCCAGTAACTGGAAACGTTCCCGGGCACGTGGGAACATTGCCGGGAACATTTCCATTGGGAAGTTTCCGGGAACGGGAATGTTCCCGCGGCCCATCACTACTTGTTACACATCAGTATAGTACTCTGTGGTCCGCATGCCCGCGGGTCGTTTGGCGCGCAAAGCGGGCCCTGTGTCCTGAAAATTAACAGCCACGCAACATTTGCGTGATTAATTTCGGCAATTACGGACGAAAACCGCGTTTTAGGGCCTGTGCACAAGGTGCGATTTTTGAGTAAGCGTAGTGGCAAGTTTGATAATAAAAATAGTTAGGTAGGTCCACTGAGGGCTCTCTTGTGAAACCGAAACTAAAAAGTAGTACCTAGCCTATAACATACATATATTGCGAGGGAAAAATATGTTGGCCTTGATGTTTCATAGTCGAATCAACTCAAATTATATTTCCTAAACTATGCTTAGGAACCTACTGAAATTGCTTAAGGGGCTGAGTAGAGCTAAAAGCTACTTTTATAAGTGATTTCTACCCTAGATAAAATGCAGAAAAACTGACGAAAAAAAAGGTAATAATCTTCAGGATATTTGCTGTAGTGTTATTGTTTCCAAAACATGATATTAGTAATTTAGCTTGATAGAAAAACATCGTAAAGTTACCTCTAAAAATCTATTATATTGCAAACTGTATGAACAAAACCCACGCAATAATTAAGTGTTTATTATCAGAATGAGCGCCTTACAAAACTCTATCGACATATTGTTTTTGATTTTCAAATTACTTATTTTTGACCGAGTTATCATCAGAAATACGAAAATATCATTGAATCGGCAAGATTCCGTCCCGTTCGCACGCGCGCAGTTTGTCATTTGTCAGAAAGGGACCGGTTTTTAGCTCGTGTCAGCCCCTTAATATGAATACTGACTTTTTGAGTAATAAGGTAAATTATAAATTGATAAACTGTCTGTATAGACTCTAGACCAAGAAACTTTGAGACGCCCGCTGGCTAGATCGAAACACATTTGAAGTGGTTTTTCAGTCTAGTATAACGGTTCTTTGGAATTTCACATTTTGAAATTTTGTATGATGATGATGGTTAGCATAGTCTGCGGTGGTCCTAACTCTTTTTTACATAGAAATAACAAAAAAGGTTAAAGGTTAATTTATTTTTTATTTTATAGTAAATGTGCACACACGTGGCGTTCCGTTCCACGACAAGTCGCACCAAAAGTCGCGTAGTCTGCGGCGGCCCTACAGCTAAATGAATTTATTTTTAATTACAGAGTAATTGCGCACACACGCCGCTCTGTGTTGCGGCCAGATTAATTTGGCGGCGATGACGCGGCGCGGCGACGTTCCGTTCCACGACTAATGACACGTGAAAGAAGTTGCCAGTGGGTTTGTCTGAACAGGAACGCGTTTGTGCTCAGAAGATCGTTTGACATGCTTGTAGTAGCTTTTGTAATTATGTAGTTATGTACAGATCTTACCTTTTAACTTATTTTTCAGCGGACTTAATTACTGTACCTACGTACTACGTACAGACTTGCCCTTGTTGGATAAGATTTTTTAAGTTAGTTTCACTGGCTCTACAGTTGTGCGAATTTTTATGTTTTTGGTACATCAATTTTTCATACTTTTTTTTTCATACCTACGTCTGAGGAACTTCAATAGGCCTCGTACGTCTGTGACGATTTGATTAGTGTCTAAAGACACTGCCTGCCTAAAAATACAGTGTTGCCTAGGACCTGCGCCACCACCCCGGCTTCCCTGGCTGACTCCACAGGAACGACGAGTCGATACGTGTGGAGCCAGGTCGGCTGCAGGAGTCTGCCGTACGACAGACCTCTGTCTCACGCGCCTGACGGAGACCGCGTTCTGGGTTTAATGTGGAGTTGTCCTTCTCCAGGACCGGTTTTGGGGCTGGTTAATCTCTAGGCCGATTCGTACGACCCCCACGGGAGGAAATGGGGTGGTGCTATTCTACTCTACTCTGCTGGCAACACACGGCTAATGTCATAATGCTTTTTTTATCCTAGTTACACATTGATTGTCATCATATTGTATTACATAGTTACAGATTACGTAACCATTAAATTTGTTTTACAGTTTTAATCGTTAATTACATTGTTTTCATACAAAATGTGGAGCAAACAATCTTCGATGTAGGTAAATCGTTTGCCATAAATTACATGATAAAAATTGTTTTCGGTCATACAATGACTCTATGTTAAAGTTCGGCAAAAATTTTGTATGTATAGGGTGCGTGATAAATTAATTAGTTTTAAAAATCTCACAACCGTAATCAATCACTTTTTTAAACAAATTACAAACAGAAATCACTGCTTTGCATTACAAATTTCAAAGCTAATTCATACCTCCGTGCCTTAGCCTAGCCCGTTCTCTGTCCGGGCTACCTATCAAAGAGGATTTGAGGTGGAACCAAGTTTTTACTATTCTGTTCATATTCGTAAATAGGTAAATAAAAATACGAAAAGAGATAAAAATCTCTTTTATTCACTAATTTGAGCATACATGTTAAATTGATCCATATTTTGATTCCTAAGATCAAAAGTAGATATCTCCAATTTCAGGTCATGCCTGCACAAAAATCAATTGCCGACTGGACTGGACATGGGTCTCCCCCTATCGGGAGGTAGGTATTGCCGTATTCACCACGCTTTGCAGACGGATTGGCGAACATGGTGCAAAATGCTTAATTAATTGGGAACGCTGCTGCCCATTCCCTGGGTAAATTATCCCTTGGTCGCTTTTTTCTACCCGCGGGGTAAAATTGGGGTCATATTCAAAGCCGACGTCACACGGCATTAAGTAAGTGAAAAAACTTTATTGCACAAAAGTTACACCATCAGAAAACAAGAAAAATTGCAGCTAGGCGGCCGAAAGAGACCTCTTCCAGACAATTTTTGGGTGGAGGAGAAATTCTAGAAAATAGAGCAGTGGGAAAGTAATTTGAAAGTGAAGTCATAGTTACTTTTTTTAAATAACTTACTTAACCGATCACCCTGTATAGGTAATTCATATCGCAAGTTTACAATCATAGCGACCTGACCCTCTTATCACGCAATTAAAGTTAATGGATATATTTAAATTAGTGCTCCACACTCAATTGCCCGCTGTAAGTTGATGTAAAGCGCATCGCACACTTAACGCACGACGGACCGCTAAAATATCGCAGCGGTCTGTCAAATTATTTATTTATTATTTTATTAACACAAATACATGCGATAGCGCTGCGTCAAAAGAGGTTCAGCGGTTTTAGTAAGGGGATTGACATTTTCTAGTATGAATCTGACAGAACGCTGCGATATTTTAGCGGTCCATCGTGCGTTAAGTATGCGATCCACCTAAGCAAGTTAGTTGTAATCACTCGTACAAGTACTGTCGGCCACAAGTAAAGTTAACCGTGTAAATAATGGATCAAAGTAAGAATTGACTCTCTCTTCTCTTTTCGTGTGGGACACCGAGTCGTCAAACGACTCAATAAACTTAGCTGGTTTATGATACGCATCGTAAACAGACTTGTCTCGCGAGTATATTTTATATGACATCTGGGACAAATAGTATAATGGGCTTCATCAAAATAAGTGAATAATTTTGACACAAATAGAGTTTTTTGCACCTTTGAGTCAAAATTATTTTATTGGTTTGATTTTGATCATAATGGCTCATGAATTTTGCCTCTAGGCTTGTAGCCTGTAGTTTCATAATAACTAGGTACTAAATTCATTTTAAATACTGGACCTGCCCTTGAAACTGAACAATTTTCCCCGAGGAACGTAGGGTGAAATATAAAATTTTTTTAGACCTCCGATACAAAATATACCAGCTCGAGTCAAATTTTATGAGAGATACAAAAAAATATTTTTTCCATATTTCGACAAATTTCTCAGGGAAAATTTCTTGGGCTCGTTCATCCCTTACTAGGTTTTTCCCTAAGATCGTGTATAATATTGAATTGTTAAGCACTGACCTCTCGAAATCTCAAACTACTACCGATAGAAGTCGCTATTCTTTGGTCAGTCAATATCTTGAAACTTTTGAAATAGGTTAGATTGGAGCTAAGTTGCGTAAATTTTTTTGGGCGGATCAACTATTTGGTCAAAAGGTGAATTAAAATAGCAATTTCAATGTGAAAGAAATAATCATTTATTTTGCTACACAAGTAGAAATAACAATTTACAGATAAAAATACACAAACAAATCTATTAACACTTTAAACACTGATGCAGATTCTGATGGTGAACTAAAATTTTGTACTGACATCTGACACTTATTACAAGAATTTGGACGTACCTATCTAAAAGTAAAATTATTTGGTAAAAGGTAAAAACCTAAAACAATACATTTAAATTATTACAAATAGTAATTTAATATAGTTTTATTTTAATCTAACTTACTCCTATTATTTACAACATAATTTACATCTCTTCAGTAAGTACGGCCAGCAAAAACCTACTTAAAAATATTCATTCAAATATCGCTGGCAACTTTATAATTCTTTTTCCAATAAAAATGTTCGAAATTTAAATTTTATTGTTGCGTGCTAGTTTGAGTGCTCGGTGACGGCGAGCCGGCGGAGACAGGTGGTTGGACCATGGCGAGATGGTGCGGCGGGAGGCCCATGGGGTGGAGCGGGCGGCCCCCCATCAGGGGGTGCGGGTGGAAGTACTGCTGCAGCGCCGGGTGGTGGGTGTACAGGTGGTGGGGGTGGCGGGAAAACTGCGCCATTTTCAACTTCTCGATCTCCGCCTCTTGAACGCGCTTCGCTTTCGCTCGTCGGTTTTGGAACCAGATTTTTACCTGTTGGCAAGGAAAATATGACATTACTAATTTTTCAAATATTTTTAATAGATGGATTTTCAATTATATTTATTTGTGTTATCGTAGTCTATGATCTCAAAAATCAGTAGGGTCGGCATCTATCTACATAAACAACTTCAAAAAGTCTGCTGCTCTAATATATTTTGCCTGACTAAAGTGTTCAGTGATCTATTAGCATACGAATGATTTGAGGATTTAATGAATGTGTTGACGATTTATTTTAATAGAATGTATGAAAATTATTAAAGTACGTCAGTATGTACCTGAGTTTCTGACAATCCCAGCGAGGACGAGAACTCGGCCCTCTCGGCGATGCTCAAGTACTGCTTGTCGACGAACTTGCTCTCCAAAGCGCGGAGCTGCTGCGCCGTAAACGGCGTCCGCGGCTTGCGGTTCGGCTTGTGCTTCCTCAGGTTGCACTTCAGCTTCGGAGGCTCGCCGTTCGCGTCTGAGGAAGAAGGAAATGTATGGTTAGTGAAAAGGTATGGTAAGTGTTCAAGAGTCGACTGTGTTTCTTAATGCCATAAAAAAATTGCAACAAAATATAAAAGATTATATGCTACGAACATTATAATGCAGTATTTATATTCATAATCTTACTAATAAACATGTCAAGTTTAATTATTTTAAGGGATGAATCAGCTCTGCAACCTGAACAACTTTCCCCAAGAAACATAAAGTATGAGAAATTTTTTTGGACCTCCCATAAAAATTAACTTCATATGTATGGGTATAGGTTGGTAATTTTGGTGTGGGAGGTCAAAAAATTTCGATCTATGTTCCTTGGGGAAAGTTGTTCAGTTTAACGGCCTGGTTTACCCCTTAAATTATTTGCAGCAAATTTTTACACCCTTTATTCATGCAACTGAGAAAAAAGAAATAATAACTAAATTAACTCTTCATCATACTTGAATCATAAAACTCGTATATTGAAAAGTTACTATGCCCGAGGTTACGCCGTTTAAAAATACGGTCCATCATATTTCATTACTCTCTTTCAAAGCTAATAAAGTATTGAATATGAAGAAGGGAAGGCATTAAGCATACTGTCCGAACCGACCATAACAGCTCAATACAAAAGATCGGAATGCCGATTCATTCAACACAGGTTTAATAAATCGCAATAATAAAACTCATATAAAAACGACCAAAGGAAGCAGTATGATCCCGATCTCGATAACCATCCGTTCAAGGTAATTTTCAACTTATTTGGCGATGAAACACGCGTATTAGTAAGCAAATCAACGATCTTTATAGCGTCTGGTTAAGAAATTTTGATCGACGCCCACGCGTGGACAGAATGTGAGATGTGAATAAAGATAATGGTATCGTCGTCAGCAGCATTGGTATGCTTATTGGCTGGCTACTCACAATCTACGAAGCCTGTCACATATTTTACTGGTCTGTCTTTCGAATTATCGACAATCATAATGCATGAAGTATTTTTTTTCACTGATAGCTGTTATAAGGTAAGAGTAACTTTATGATGAACTCTTTTGGTCGTTACCTTCACACAATCTAGGTCATAATGTAATGCTACAGTTTGTGGATTTTTATATTTCAAGGAAATTAAATCTTGACTCGGCAATTTGCTTTGCTCCACGACATTATTAGGTTTGTTAATGAAATGATTTTAATGTTTTTTACCTATAAAGTTTATAAGGCAATCGACTTAAGAAGACCCTACCTTTGTATAAACGATGTTTTAAACCAGATGTCTTTGGTTATTGGTATTAGATTCAAGGCATTCATGTATCAGACAGGTTAAGTTATCTTTAGCTTCTTTAATTGTGACATCTTGTGGACCTCAGTCAAAACGAAGGAAAGATTTATGGACTATCAAACCCAAATAATTAGCTCGTCGTATAATTTGATGTGCACTAATTAACGCTTTTGTCATTGATTGATATTTTATCTTTAATTGACAAGCACGTGCTAGAAAGCTGGAAGCAGCTGGGAAAGTTAATTATTCGAAATTCATATTGAGGACTCAACACTTTTGCCCTTATTTGAACTTTATTTGATTTAATTAACTTTTTTAATACGTTGTTTTCTACTTTTAATCATTATTCTACGGCCATCGGTCAAGGTTTCTAAGAATTCATTCGTAAGATTAAAGATACAGTGTTCCAAAAATATAACAATCTTAAAAATTTGCTTCTCCACTGTGTAATTTATTACAGCATTATGAACATTAGATAAATGATGTTGTTCATAATCCCCTGTGGTCATAATATCATTAAACGCATTAGTGTTATTATTATCAACATCGTCGACATCAGTCCAGTGGCGCTATAACCCGAGCGTATTAATTCTGGCGTCAAAACCCAACTTCTCGCTTAATAGCTAATGGGCCACAAAAAAGTAAAGGAAAAATAAATTATGTGACAGTTGAAAAAAGCTAAAGTGTATTAATGTCTTGTTTGGCGGACGTCAAAGCGGGTACCGACGACACAGTAGACGGAAATAAAAGTAAAGGAGCGTTCACACTTACACAGTTTTATAATAATGTAATACAAATCAAATATAAATTAAACAAAAGCAAAATTAACTTCTCAAGAAGCAGTCAAGTGTCAAATTTTTTTACGATTTCTCTTAACCCTTTTGTGCGTATTACTTAAAATGGTAAAATTATATGTTTTAAAATACGTTCTTGGAGCCGTCTGGATGTTAATTGTCCAAAGAGATATTGACAACACATGTTTCACGACTGAATTATGTAGCTCGCTTTGTTTGCGACGAGTGAGATACGAGACAATCTGAGTAGAAACATTTTAATATTTTGTTAAAATGTTTATGTATATGAAAAAGAAATGTGTTGATTAATCTAAATAGGATTTAGGACCATTTTATATATTGTCTTTTATTAGACAATTTTTTTTATCACAGTTTTAATGATATCGATGGTTTTTAATTTTAAAACCTTAAATAGTTCCTAATATAACAAACAGAAGTTAGAATGGTCCACTGGATTTTTGAAGACTTCAGTCTTAACGAGTACCCCGAATTTTTACTTTCTTTGCTGACGCTACCTAGGGCTGCATTGCTGCTAAAAAGACAGTTGATATATTAATGAGCGCGTTTGCTTTTTGTGTGAGCACTGCCATTAATCGTTCTGTGCACGGTATGTCATTCATTCCAATATTTTAAACGCGCGCTGTATACTTCACATTTTTGTTGTTCAAACAACGTCGGCTGACATTCCGCAGTCTGGAGAAGATTTGCTTATTCATTTACATATTAATGTATAGGCTAAAATAAGTATTCTTCAATATCTGAAGGAGAACTAACAACTTCAAAGGAGACGGTAATAAAAAAGGAGATCTTAAGATTCGAATTCATTTAATATACTTCAATTACACTTGCAACTTCAATGAATGCAAATAGGTACTATCTAGATAACTTCATTATTGTCAAAATTTTACTAAAATAATAATTCGAATTGATAAATATATTCCTCAACAATATCTGATTTTGTAACAATAATGTACGAGCAAAAAGATAAATTCGAATTCCTTTGCATCCATACATACATCAGACCACTAAAAATCCATAAACACTGTCAAACACAAAGAGACTACGCTATTAACAGATGCTCCCGGATTCCACATACAATATTTATCAGAAAGCATCAAACGGACGTCTTTAAAACAGGATATTCATCAGGAGAACCATCGCTTTGTGGAGGCCATTGAAAACGCGGAAACTAGAAATAGGAAGACTATTCAAGAAATAGATTCAAATCTATTCCATTGGAAAGGTCTAATAATAAACATAAAAGATTTTAACAATCAAGATGAATAAAGTGATAATACGTTAAAGGAATAATAAAAGATTGTAAATCAACCAAAATAATAGATTAAATCGATCGCGATCTTTAAACTGGTAGTGAAAAAAAAAAGAATATGATACTAAGTGTCACCCACCTGTAAGATACTGAAATAAAGACTAAAACATTATTCAAAGTATTTCAATCATCTGGTTGCATGGCCTAACTAAATGAGCTATTAAGAGCAAAAGCTAAACTGTATTTACATGTATAAATATACGACTCCATAGCCAGTTTACAAATAGCAGTATTCAATGGAGCATTAGTATTTTGGCCGGCGTCCAACGGCTGACAGCAATACTTGACTACTTGTTACAATAATGTTTCCGTGGTTTCAGTTAAATGAATTTTGACAATGTGTTACTAATTTGAAAATTTTATTGTTCTTTTTAAAAAGTATTTGCAAATGAAATGTCACAAGCGTGTCTTGATGGTTGTTTTTAAATAGTTATCAGCATTACGTACAATTATTTACATGATATTTTCAATTAAAAATAATTATATTTTTACATTGCTAAAAAAAACCATTGAAATTATAATTTTAGCAGCAAAATATTTATTTTTTTAAATCATTTGATTTTGTTGCTGACGCTCCAGGCAAATGAAGTGGTCGCGACAGTCTTGTTCTCCGGGTAATTGATTGGGAATGCTTCTATAATTAGGAGCGTGACTTGCTGTGCTGACCGTACCTATACGTTTACAGATAGATATACGAGGTGTAAGGGACGGGTACCGTTGACTTTGCAGTGGCAATCAGATCATGAAACTGAACAACCGTTTCTGTGATGGCGATTTTGGTAAATGAGAATATTTTTTAACCTACCTTACAGATACAGATACAGATACAGATTCTTTATTGATAACAGTTGTTACATGTCAAATTTCAAATGTATAAAATTATTATAATATAAAAGTGTATAAATTATTAATTCATTAAATAATGCCAATTACAATAATAAAAAATGAAATAAAAATGATTCTATATAAAACAATTACAAAATGTAGTCATAATGCTTCATTACTTAACTAGCATCAACTGGACGCACTGGTTTGCCTAGGAGCTCGTCAATGTCGTAGAATTGCTCCTCAAGGAGCCACGTTCTGAGGCGATTTTTAAAGGCATGTAGGGAAGTTGCACCTGTTGCCTGCTCCGGTAGACGGTTGTAAATAGACGGACCTAGCACGTACACAGAGTTTGCTGACTTGGCTAATCTGTGGGGAATCGAACGCAACCTACTACTGTACCTCGATACGCGAGTCCGGCCATCGCCTATCCTCCCGAATATATTCAAGTTTTCGTGTAGTAGTTAAAGGAGGTACTTGTCGGTCAGCTGAGTGACGTTCTATGGAAATAAGAAATATTTCGTTTCCCAACATGGGCTCCATAGAAGAAGTTGTTCAGTTTCATGGTCTGATTATGTCGCTACACCGTCCCTTACACCCTGTATAGATTTTAGTTTAGTCAGTGTAAATTATTCAATTTAAACTATTGAAATGTTCCGGTGATTGCATTCAGAATACTGATTGCTTGGTGCTAATTGATTTATTGTGTATTTATCTTTGTTACTTTGTGCTGTTGCTTAAGTAATACACATAAATTAAGTGGGTAGATACCTAACTAATTTAATTTATGATTTATTGCAGCCAATTTCTATGTTATGTTTTGGAGTTTCTATGAAACAATGTTGCGCCGATTACAAATGAAATAGGATAAGGGTAGGAAAATTATGCTACACACATTTCAATCATTACACACCTACATAGCTACGCACCATTCTCCTTGCCTTATCCCGTTATATGTTGGGATCGGGTACCTAACCTAAGGTTTGACGTGGAAACAAGTTTTTACACAGAGCAAATGCCATCTGATCTCTGCAACCCGAAGGGTAACTTGCACACACGCACATCGTACCTTTATCCTTTGCGGGGTAGGCAAAGCGTCCGCAGCCGTAAAAATACGGTCATTATCGCCACGTCTGACAATTATTTGAGGGCTGTTTCAGTTATTGTCATGTATCAACTATAGGTAGAGACAGATTGTCAGCCTGTCACCTAAAATTTAAGCCCTTGTATCCCTTAGCCACTTTTTGCTACACCCATCGGAAAGAAAGGGGGTGATACTATTCTAAGCTGATAATGGTGATGATAATAAGGAGTTAGTAACAAATCAAAACCAAAACTTAGCACCAAATAAAAACCGACTTATAACTTTTTTTTGCAAAATATAGTTTTTTTGTGACTTGTATTGTATTCTAATAATATGTTCTTTGACTTTGATTGATTAAACACCAATTCACGTCCTTGTGTAACATCCTTTGTCAATAATGGCCGCCTAAGAACGTGAGTTATGAAAGATTATAGTAATGTTTATTAATTGGTTATTAACATAATTGGTGGGTTTGATTAGGTAACCATTCGAGTTAATAAATTACAATTAATATTTATTATACTCATTTTAGTAAAAAAAATATTGTATAAGACAGAACATTGTGAGTATTGTAGAATTCACGGATACAGTTTTTATGATGGAAAACGTAATTTTTCAAAGTCGTTTGTAGATTTTCTCTACATCGTTGTGTCAAAATTCTTCACTTCTTTTTATAAACCAATACGAATTGATTTGTCTGACTGAAGTCTACTCGCGCGAGAGATAAATGTCTCTACGAGACGCATCTTAAACCTACTGGCGTTATTTTACGCGAGCATCTTTCGGTAGCAGATTAAAAATTAACAGTATCGTGATTCAAATAGATTTGATATTGTGAATTTATGCATCCGAAATTCCGCTTTTACTTAATTTTGCTAGAATCACTCCTTTAACTCCTGAAAATATACACACACACAAGTCCAAGACATTCTAGGCAATTATAAATTCGAGTAGTAAAAAATTGTGATACCAATAGTAACAAAAGTCGTATAGGTAGCGGACGTGCACGATTTTAGAGTTTACTTTATTTTCAATTTACTTTTAAAATAGGTGGCAAGATTTGTGCTAGCCCTTATTTCTTGTAATCAACAATATAACCAACCACGTTCACTTCTAATCGTTGTAAACTCTATGAGGCATAATTGAGCCTTTAAACTGAAACATGAGTCGCAACCGGCACAGTTGTCAAGATAAATGCTTATAGCTGCGTAGTATACTATTGTACGGCTGTTGTAACTCTTTAAGCTGTTCAAGAGCTGCTTAAGCCGCGAACAACTTGCGGTGGGCATGAGCTTACGGAGATTAGAGTTATGATTATTAAGGAGCAGAATTGTGATGAAGATTTTATGAATTTCGAATCAGCACAATTTAAAGGACTAATAATGCCAGCTCAAAAAACGATGACCGAACTGGCGCAGTGGTAGTGCGACTGCCTTTGACGCAGAAGGTTCCGGGTTCGATTCTCGGTGGGTTACTCACAAAGTTGATATTTATCACTTTTTGAATTTGTTTCTAGTCTGGTTAGGACATTGCGGGCTGAACCACCCGATTGTCCGTAAGAAAGATGGTTCCGTGTTTCGGATGGCACATTCCTGTCTATGATTACTTAGGCCGCGGTCGTTACACAACCATGTCAGAAGCCTGCTACTTGTAGAAGGCGGTTGAAAAATTCTGACGCTAGGGTTCACTGAGTCGTTGGACGACTCGGTGTCCCACACGAAAAGAGAAGAGAGAAAGAGAAGAGCGCAAAAAAGACAAACAAACTAACTGATAACTAACGGATGAGTCCAAAAAATGGGCAACAGCGTTCTCTGTGAATACAACACTTTTTACTGCGCTCGCCAATCCGCCTGCCAGGTGTGGTGAGTAATGCAAATGCCCACTAGGGGAAGGCCAGCAGTGGACTGTTGTGTCTGTTGAAGTTAAACTAAGTCGTAACTCTAAGCGGGTAATAATTAAATAATCACCACAACATATAACTTTCACTTAAACAGTTAAGTTTGTTCGCTCAATCATTAACTCGATTAATTACCGTGTAAACTGGTTACTTAACTATTGAGTTGTTATACAAATACACTTATCACGCCTTTATCCTTTACGGGGTAGGCGAGGCGCCAATGACCACAATTACTGCGTAATCGTCATGTCTGATATTTTAGGGCCGCTTCAGGAATAAAGCGAATGAAATAAGACATTTTCCCGGAATTTTTTATACATGCATATATACAAACACAAAACAATTGAATCAATCTGTTATAAATCGCCTCAAAATCCGTTCCGTGATTTAGGAGGAGGTAGGGGTGTCCAATGTCAATGACAGAAAAACGCAAAAAACGCAGCAACATTATTTTAAAATGTAGGACTGTCTAGGTATGAATTTATTTGACTCAATATTCTAAAGTTTAAAAGGATATATTGTATGCAGATTATTTTTCTTTAGTTGTGAATTCTTGACCTTTTTACTTTGGCGTTGTGTTACCATTTGTTATTATGTTATGTTATGACATGTTTGTATGTTCTGCAGAATTGAAGTTCGGTAAAGTTCAAGTATGTAAATATTTTTTTACTTTAGACAAAGGTCATGTATGTTTATCGCGCAGTTCCTACACTTGACGCGCGTTTTAGCGCATCCGTAACGCATGCGCCTGTCAGATGCAAGAAAATTTCCAATTCCCCATAGGTACTAAAACTAAACTAAGTATAGAAACAACGCAAGCTTATAGCGAAAGACTATTTTACGCATGTGATACGGACGTAAAATGTGACAACCGCCAAGTTTCGCTCGGCTCGTTACTTGTTGTTAGGTACTACCTCTTTAATAGTGATTTTATGTACCTAAGCTATCTATAAAAATATATGATGAAAATATTTCCACGCATATTTCCATTTGCCTTACATTACCGACCGACATTATCTCGACCAAAACAAGTCCCTATCTGGCATTCCTCGCATTCCTCACATTCCTCGCCCCCTCCACGCCTGCGCGGTCTGTGGCGCATGCGCGTATTAATAAATGAACACGTTAGTGGGCATGCGCGGCGGGGCGTCTTCCCCTCGGCCGGGTCACCCACGATCTGCTATTAGGAACATGACTAGCGATCTTTGATGGAATTTTGTGGTTGCTAAATCAATGAGCATTTTTTGGACACATAACCATAACAGATTTGCCTGATTGTGTGTCAAAAGAAGTAAATAACTATGCAAGTAATTAATTAATGAACGCATGCGCGTCAGGACGCCCATCCCTTGATTGGGTCATCCACGCGGTTATTCTGACCCGTAGCAAAGAATAACCTCATAAAAAGTTATCGATGAGATATGACTTAGATTTTTTTTTGTTAACTATTAACTCTTCCCGGCGCAAAAAAGGGAGGCCTTTGACCACCATAGGACACAGCACAGGCTACAAAAAAAATTAACTTTCTAGTCTGAGAATTTGACAATGCATATCTGAGCAATGCGTACAGCGTATTTGCAATAGTTAAGTTACCCTAAATAAATAATTAACAATAATAACTGATGAGATCATTGGAGAGGTGGCGAGGGCTTTGTCTAATAGGTACACGAAGAAAACTTGATTAAGTAATATACATAATATAAAGTATTTCACAAATAAGTATGTAAACAGTTTCATCTTTTCACAGAAAAAATCTAATCAAAGTCATGAGAAATTTTAAATAAGTTATTAAAAATCTGATTTTTACTTGATAAGAAGTTAGCGTTCGTCCATAGGTAAAATGGTAAATCCCAAGTTCGGATATTCTCTTTGCTTTTACCGAAACCGGTTTCAAAATCAATAAACAGGTAATAAAATCTTTGATACCTCGAAGTTATTATCGAAATTAGTTGGAAATTATCGAATTGGCCGTTTTTAATATATGAAAACGACCGCGATGGCACCACGAAACGATATTAATAAACCATACGCCAATTTATGGCTACCACGTTATGAATGAGAATTAAAATGCGCGTTCGAAATGTCCAAGTTCTCAGAAGGTCGAAAACTTATAAAGCGGTTTAAATAATTTATGGCTAAACAATAATACGAACGTGCCCCGCCGCCCGATGACAAATTGTCTAATTCGCGACGGTTGATTATTTTAATTAACTTGGCTACAAACAAATTAAAAACAACAAATCCAAATGACATACGTATCTGCCCTATAATTTACTGCCGTATGACATATCGTAAGAGTTAATAAGGTATTTTATGGCGCCATGATTTAAAAGCTTGTATCTCAAACAATCTCAATCTTACAGTAGCAAGCTTTCGTTTTATGATCTCTAAAAATCAAAACCCAACTGCCATAAACTTGGAGTTTTATTATCTGTCTCGCCAAATAAGATTAAATTCGAGTTCATAGCCGGCGCTCTTTCAAATTGATGATAAAAACGGTTATCTTTTTAATTTTCTCAAAAATCGCTAGTGTTAGTTTACTTTTGAATTTCGAAGATTTTATCAGTTTACTGACTCAACGCTAATGATGTATTTTTGAATTTCGAACGGCGAGTTCTTTTTTCAAAAGCTACCGGTGGCCGTTTTGTCGGTGCAAATTGACGAATAAAATCGCATGGCTTGTTTTCGTGAGGGAATGCAGGGAGCCGGGCCGAAATGTGGTCGAATGAAAAGCTATAATGGGTGTCTCTAATTGGTCAACGCGCGGGTCGAGGTCGAATTCTTCGCGTACGAAATACAAGGGGTCGTGAAATCATATTTTCACAGTGCAGTGCAAAAACTCTGACACCAATTTTCGTTGGGTCATTCATTGACCTAGTTTCCCACACAATAGAATAAGTATCAGGTTTTGATTTAGGTGTACCTACTCAAATCACAAAATTCGCTACCATTCGCTATATCAGTAGCAATATGATGGCGCAAATGGAGATCCAGGTAGTGGACTGGTATACGCTAATGTGAATCCAAAAAATATAAATATTTTGTTCAGGGCCCCGATTCTCTTAATTTTTAGTCATTGTGGTGCCAGCGACACTCAGCTTTTATTCAATTGCCGCTGTGATTTTCCATACTTCAAACTGTAAGCAGACTACGGCGCAAAACCATCCAACTGAGACGCTATCGACAACTGAAATAATTTTCATTTAGCTGACTTGGGGCCCTGTACAACATACTAAAAGTTGTTCTAAATAGTAATTTCTTTCTATCCAACCGTAACAGGACGTTAACTAGGCACTGGGCACTAAAGACTAACCCCTGTTCATTGTCTGCCGCTCATAACCCGGCTAAACTCTAGCGCTTCTGTGAATCACTAAAAATAACCACTGTTTTACATTATACTTCATTCGCTTACATAGTGTCACGACCAGCGTAACTGTCAGTGCGCGCCCGTACGTGCATGTATGAGCTTTGAGGTCAAGTTACACTGGTAGAGACGATATCTAAGCGATGGTGATATAAGCGTTCGCAATACAGGCTAAAGAGGACTTTAAGATTGTAAAGAAAGGGTGATTTTTGCAAGTGTTTGTGAAGCAAAGTATTTTGTAAAGTGTTTTACTAATTTGCTCGTGCAGGAAGTACGGATGGTGTGTCGAAGAGCTCACTACCGTGTAATCTTCACTCTGATGTTTATCTGAAGATTTATTATAAACTGTCGTCGGCCGAAAGATGGCAGCACGCGTCACTTAAAACGCTACTGGACTTATCTCTTTAAAAGTACACTTGCAAACGATTTTCGACTTTAAGTCGGTAGTAAAGTGTCTACTTTCAACTTTTTAGTTCTGACATCTTGTAAGACCTCCCAGTGGTTCTTAGACGAGTTACATTAGTATTGAGCCTTTAATTATTTCTTTGAACGGAAATGGCTGAAGTTAATGAAACTTCGAATTCCTGAACGAGATCCCGTATATGGAAGTGGAATAACGAGAAAACAATAATACGTAGCCGCTAATGAAATATTTGCTCAAAACTCGTATAATCGATCGATTTATTCGCGATCCGTGTATTCGATCGAGCGGCGCGCACGCAAACGAATCGATTAATCGATAGGGAGAAAAAAAAATTTTTTTTCGGAAAGAGCCCCACGGGCAACGCCATTGAAGTCAATAAAAAGTCATCCTAATCAAGTTATAATACATTAAGATAAATAATAATGCACAAAAGCAAACCTGATACAACAAACAAAACCCAGTTCTTAGAAATAGTTTATTTTAATGTCTTATTTTGGTAGAGCAAACTATTAAATACCTACATTAAAGTTCACATCCGGTCAGATGATCGATGTCTATAAACGGCCTAAAGTCCAAACAAAACTGAACATAAAAATTGAGACGAGTTCTTTATGGCGTCATTTTGGTTTTTGGTCCTTCTGAAGTCTGTCGCATACAGTTCCCAGCGCCCTCTGGCGGGGCCACGCGTCAATACAATACTTGTAAAACTATCGCAAAATGAATTAAAACAGATGGCGAGCCAATTAGGAAGGGCAATCGTGCGAGTACCGGACGAAAAAAGGTCATAATTTTCCCTCCAAGTGATATTGGACCTTCTTAAGACCGCTTTTAGTGCTATAACAGCTTCCTCAGCGATTCTGTAATAGGGTTTCGACTTACAAGCACTAACGAGTGGCCTTTGAGCGATAAGCCTTTCCAGTAGCCGAGATAGACAAATATGGACATATTTATCTCGAATTTTGCACTCGGCTGTACATTTTAGGCGCGTTATATCATTATACAACACTAATTACGTATACAAAGACAAATTCGTATACGTATTTGTGTACGGGGCTATCTAATTGATTACAAACAGTGGACGGGAGGTATTTCAAATACTTAAACAACTTTTGAATTTGCGAAAGAACCGGATGTTGATTTTTAGCGGCTAATGGCTGTTAAAAGTTTAACTAATGCCGTGTGATGCCGGCTTAGAATAGCACCACCCCACATCCTTCCCGCGGGTGTCGTAAGAGGCGACTAAAGCACTCAAGAGTATTGGTGTATTACAATTTTTAGGCGACAGGCTGACAACCTGTCACTATAGTGATACACATGTTTTCTGGAACAACCTTGGAAAACAATCCTCAAAAATGTCAGACGTGGCGATAGCGACCGTGTTCTTACGGCTGTTAACGCTTTGCTTACCCCGCATGGGATAAAGGCGTGATATATGTATGTATGTAAGTTTAACTAATGAAAGATGCAACTATTTGCCGCCTACCAAACGCGAATAATGGTGTGAAAATTCAAATGGTGTGGTAAACCTAAGGATGAACAATTTTCACCAAGGAACGTAATTATATTTTACGTCAAGAAATAAAAATTAGACCACCCAGATAAAATGTATCAGCCGACGGAGTGAATCTGTATGAGAGGTCCATTTTATTCATATTTCAACCTACGTTTCATCGGGTCGTTAGACGACTCGGTGTCCCACACGAAAAGAGGAAAGAGAGATCTACGTTTCTTTGACGTTATCCCGACCCCACAAGGTATAGAGGCGTGATTTGTTTGGATGTGTACAGACGACAGTTAACTAGTTAGATTTTAGTAGGTAGCGTAAAGTGAAATATTTGATGATTGCTAGCATTCCACCGCGTTCCCTTAAAAAACTATTATTATCATGATAATCTGATGCCGTGTGATGCCGGCTTAGAATAGCATCACCCCACTTCCTTCCCGCAGGTGTCGTAAGAGGCGACTAAGGGAGTCGAGAGTATTGGTGTATCACAATTTTTAGGCGACAGGCTGACAACCTGTCACTATAGTAATACACATGTTTTCTGAAACGACCTTGGAAAACAATCCTCAAAAATGTCAGACGTGGCGATAATGGCTGCATTCTTACGGCCACTATCGCTCTGCCTACCCCGCAAGGGATAAAGGCGTGATATATGTATGTATGTATGTAATAATAATCTTAATTGACAAGACTACCAAAACCGGCTATTTAATAGACATTGCTGTTCCCAACACTCATAACCTACAAAGTACAATATCTGAAAAGCTCACTAAATACATAGAACTAAAAGATGAGATAAAGCGAATTTGGCACCTCCAAAAAGTTACGATAGTCCCAGTTGTACTGTCGTCCACAGGTGTAATCCCAAAACAGCTTCACCAGTCACTAAACACGCTAAACCTCTCACCCAACACGTACTGTCTTCTGCAGAAGGCAGTAATTTTAAATACATGTCGTATAGTGCGAAAATTCTTACAAACCGAACAAAACATTAGCCCTATGCCCCAGGCAGTCACACTTACAACATCACAATCAAACACACATAATACACCTACAGTCACACAACCTGACACACAAAACACTCTGACAATCACGAGACGTGACATATTAAACACACCAACATACACACGACCTGACTCACAAAATACACCGACAATTATGCCACCTAACACACAAAACAGACAAACAATCACGATAACCGACACACCAAACACACAGACAATCACACAACCTGACACACAAAACACAGTCATGAGAGCTGACACACTAGAAAAACATATTTTAAATCCTGATATGCACTTGGCTTAGGCCCGTGCATACCAGTTTACCGGTGAAAACCGAGAAAAACTAAAGTTTACCAATAATAATAATAATAATAATGCAAAAATCTGTCATCCTTGACACATGCTCTATAGTTCGGCGATTCCTCACAAATGCGACCATCTTCCAAACAGAAACCGATGTAGCATCAGAACCAAGTCACTTGGCTTAGCCCGTACCTGGTTTTGTATACACCGACATATTCTTAATGTCGAGATAAGTAGATTCAACTACAAGAAAATAATAATAATATATTCTTTACTGCACACAAAACAAAACAAAAATAACATAATAAAAAGAGAAATTTCGATGGTCCAATGAGGCGGCCTTAATGCTAAAGTAGCATTCTCTTCCAGGCAACCTCTAGGCGAAAAAGAAAGTGCGAAATGGTTAGCGGGATAGTGCAAACCTACATATTATACTACTTATACTATAATACACCTTAATACATAGATATGCACATAAGCAATATGATATATACTAAATACATAACAATTTAACGATAAACTAATACATATATATATATACCTACAATATACTATGGATGTAAGGAAAATACATAATTAAAGAAGGAAATGGGAATAAATAGATAACAGTCTAAAAGGAATAGAATAAGAGATATTATACAACAGATTTAGATAAATAATATTTCCTGGTTCGGTCCTTAAAGGTTTCAAGGGAAGGGGACCGACGGACTTCCTCAGGCAGAGAATTCCACAGCAAGCAGAATGTAATACAATGTAAGCACTTAATCGATCAACAAAAGTAAATAGCCGTAGCCAAGAAGGAATTATCTTTATCTTTATCGGTCGATCTTAAAAACTTGTAGTGTTATAGCACTCTTATATAGCGCAGTTATAGCTCACTTATAGCATACTTGTAGTCAATTTTCATTCAATCTGCGGTCGATCGCAAAAAAACGATAAACGACAATAATTATTGTTTTACTGGTTTCTGTTTAACGATCTATGGACTCGATTATATCTGTAACTTTTGAACTTAAGATACTTAGTTTTTTGCCTCTAAACAAATATATTTTTGGGATGAAGCCGGCAATAATCAAGTTATGACTACCTGATTCGGTTAACAGGATGGCCACTATAAAGTATTTATTTATCTACCTACTTCCATAAAGTGAAATTTTCTAAAAATCTCGTATTCTTTTTTCGTTTCTACACTTAAAAAAAACACTAAATTTGATTTATATTTTGGATCGTCAAAGGACTACAGAATCAAGTCCAATATCTTCATAATCAAAATCTTGTTAGTTTAGTAGTAATAGAAAATAGTAGTAGCATTGTAATAGTATCGTTTGAACTGTGAAATGGAACCACCGTTTAATACTTATTAAAGAAATAAACCCTCAACTACCACTTGGGAACAATATGTCATTATTCTTGGTTCTTGCACTTAGCCGTTTATAGTGTTAGGTCTGGGTACACTGAGAGCTAGTTAGTTATAGGCACAGGGTGTAAAAGACAGCTTTCCGAATACTTAAAGGGTGCATTCAGCTCATGAAACTGAACTACTTTCCCCTAGGAACATATTGTCCCTTACTACTAAAAAAAATACGTTAGATAGGTACGCGTTTAGCTCGCTACTTTCCTTTTTTGGTAAGACCCATTTTATCAGGAAACGAAAAAAAATCGAGCTTCCATACAAAATCACGATGAGCTTACTAACATTAGGTAACTAGTAACTACTATGTGAAGTAAAAAAGAGATGTTTATTGACATTATGTTTTTAGGGGAAAGTTGTTCAGTTTCAAAGTCTGAATGAACCCTGTCAGAATTCGAAGGGCTGTCTTTTACCCCGTATGTTATTTTTCATGCTGATATTAGTGATTACAATGAATTTTAATCATAATAACACATGATGATATAACTATGATAAGACTAGGATAATGATAACATTGATTGTCAACTTTTATGAAGATAATCAATCAAGTCAGTCAGGCTTATGAATTTTAATTTTAATAAATCACCTATGGCGAGCTGGGAAACCAGAATAAATTATTTTTTCTTGTCAAATAGACATGTCATACGTATTGGATTACAGAATAAAAGATAGTAATTACATAATAATAAATTACGACAGTATGAAAAGAAACATAATAGTGTGCAAAAGTTTACCTAATGGGAAATTTTTAATCTGTTCATTTAGTTCCTGGTAGCTAGGCTGGCGCTAGTCGGAATGACGGACGGCACATCTCAGCAGTGATTTCGCATACCTAGATTTAGTATTCTTTGCCTACCTTTCTTTTTTTTTGCATTTCTTTTCCTTTTTTTGACTCTTACCTAGGAGTAAATTTTTTTTTGTTATTATCGAACTTGACAGATAACCCTTAACTAACCGCGAACAGCGCCACCTAGTTCGTAATAGTGTTGCTATCTGTTAAAAAAATCTCATTAATCGAACACAACTTTGTAGGTATTCTTGAATGATTCAGTCGTAATTGAGCAATCTTTGCTGTTAATTAGCTTAGAAATAACAGAAAGTAATTAATTGACTCTATCAACTCCTAAAGCAGTAAATAAGTAATTAAAAACGACTATTCAGAACTCAATTAAGAGTTACCGTTACTAACAAATTAGATTGACATGAAATCACAATTTTGCATTCGAAATGTCGCAAAGAATCGTGTGATGCCGGCTGAGAATAGCATCACCCCATTTCTTTCCCAAAGGTGTCGTAAAAGGCGGCTAAGGGTCTCAAGGACTTCATGTGTATTACAATTTTTAGGTGACAGGTTGACAACCTGTCACTATAGTGATACACAAATTATCTGAAACGGCCCTCAATATTCGTTAGACGTGGCGATCTTATTTTTACCATCGTTAACGTTCTGCCTGCCCCGCAAGGGATAAAGGCGCGAAATGTATGTAAAGTCACAATAGTTTTTCTAATCAAAACGTTTTGCGATTTAGCGCTATAACCCATTATAGAGCGTCGTAAACAAATAGGGGTCTATAATGGTCGTATTACGGTGGTATTAGCGCGTATTATGCCGCGGATGGCGGAATGGGGGACTGCGAGTTCGATAAGGAACAGGTTTTTAAGACTAAGGGGCTCTCTATGGTGTAATGTGACTTAGAAAATGAAGTTACATTGCTTGACAATGAGGGTAGACAAAAATTAGATTTTGACATAGAAACAAGTGTCTTCTGCTTACAACATGTGGCACAAAAGGTTGTCAATTTGACATTAAGTATCCTATAACTTTTTACAAATTTTTGACTTTAATCATTTAATAGCCCGTGTTAGAAATAAACTACCTAATTTACTAGCGGTTAAAAAACTCTGACATCAGGGTTCTCCGAGACATCGAGTCGTTGGACGACTCACGAAAATAAGAATTAGTAAATTTTAAAATGTTGTGTCCCGTGTCTTTTTACCTGATAGATAACCAAATATCATTCGGTATAGAAAAATTGCAACAATTTCTACCATTAGTACTTAGCATTTGCCTGCAACTTTTATTTCATTCATCAAACAATTTATTCTACATTATAAAATATTAATAAACATAGATTAAAAATGTGTGAATACTAGGTACATGTAGGTACTGTTGTCTTTTCAATACTTAAAATTATCAGTTTAATAGTAAAACCGCAATGTACTAGCAAGTCTACAGTCGCCTACACAAACGGGTAGGGTAAGAGACACAGTCGTGGTCTTGTTTTATTTTTCAGTGGTCGCGCCGCCCGCAGCAACGCGCGATTGGCCACTATCTGGACCCTAAACGTGTCACTTACCCTGTTTTTGTTCACAATGTGTTTTCATACTTTACATTATTATTTTATTCATGTATTTGGTGAGATAAGTGTACGTGGGACAAGTACCTCTAGTGAGTAGGTACGTACACTGTACATAAAATTGTCTAGTTCGCATTGATTTTACTTACTAACAAAATGGTTTCTTACTTCTTAGAAAATGTGTACTTACCTTAGAAATAAAAATTATTCGATATTTGAAAAAAAACTAATATACTTTTCATTATTTATGTATGGGAGATCAAATATGTAGGTATTTATATTTAAAAAAATAGAACATACCCTGAAAATAATTATACTAAAATAACTTCACCTTAACACATTCTGTGTTATCACTGCCAAACTTTACCACGCCTAACAAAAGGGGGCGCTATCTCCAAAGATACCATGACATCAAGTGGGAGTGGCTTCTATGCAATCAATCACAGAAGATGTCAAACACCTTAAAACTTTTACACCCGCTTGTACTGCGAACAATTTTCTAATTTCTTGTAAGTAAGCCATACCGTAATAGTATTACCTCATTTAATATCCGTGGGTAAGAGGCAAATAAGCATGAAACCCCGGGGACTCAATTTGTGTAGTACAATTTTTAAGTGATAGGCTGACTACAAGATAGTATTTCACAATATTTGTCATGGCCAACCAACCCACAAATATTCGTCAGCTATGGCGCTAGCGACCCTTTCCGTAGCATTTCGATCTCTACGTGCCCCGTAAAGGTTTAAGTCATGATATGCATGTGGGTATGTAATTTGATTCAGCTTATTTCACGACCAAAGAGCTGCATTATTATTTTCTGCGGTAGAGGGCGCTTTATTGCAGTAAACATTAAGTGACCGTGTAATTCGGCGCTGACTTTTGCTCTCAAGCCTGAGTTACCCTATTGAAGATGGAAAAATAATAAACAAAAATGCTATAGGCTCTAAGGCCCGTATTTATAAATCACACTCAACTCTGAGGTCGATCTTGAGTGCGATTTTGAAGTGTAATTTGTAATGTCTGTATATGTCTATATTTTTTTGAGATCGATCTCAAAGTTGAGTGCGGTTTGTTAATACGGTTCTAAGGTTTGTATTTATAAATCGCACTCAACTCTGTGATCGATCTCAGAGTTGAGTGCGGTTTATTAACACGGGCCTAAGAAATGCTCTAAGGCCGTATTAATCGTAGTCAACTGTGAGATCGATCTTGAGAGCAATATTAACAAATGTCAGGCAGTACTAAAAAAATCTTAAAATCACACTCAAGATTGAGAGTGGTGAGAAATGCCCTAAGAAAACCTCCGTAGCAGGTCTACCATACTACCAACAAAACAATAAAAAAATTTAAAGGAATTTACCATACCAAAATAGTCTATTTTTAACCCTCTTTATACAGTAAGGTCGCCGAACCAGTAACCGCCCATACATTACATAGTTGTTGTAATATAGTTGTGCAAATTTTGCTATAATTCTTTCGAATAATGGTTACATTTTATCTGAATTCATGCCAACTGCTCATTATGCTAAACGATGGTTGCATGTTCTAGAACATTCATTTTTTCAACTCTACTTTGTATACAGTTTGCTTTTACTCAAATGTTTATGTTGTGGTAATTTCGTTTGTCCTAATTGGTACATAGAATAATTTTGTAAATATTTTAACATTATTTTAGTTTGCTTTCCTTGTAATAGTATGGAAACTACTTGCTCAAACAGAGTACCTGTATAAAAAACAAATAAAATACCTATAAAAATATTTCAGAGTAAATTGCGAATAGTTGGTAATCAATGGTTTTTATTTTTTATTGCAGATAATTAGGAATATTCAGTTTCAAAATACCAAATTATGTTTTAATCTTAGGAAAACTATGCTTGAATTCCTTTAATATCGTAATTTCTTGTAAAATATATTTCCATCATCATCAATCTCGTACCTGCTTTTACTTAAATTTATTTTGGGATCAACATTACATAAAAGACAGGACGTTTGACTTGTCTTTCTAGCTATGTCTATTAACACTCGTGCCTACTTTTGTTCATATTTTTCATAATCTTTGCCGCAAATTTTTCATCTCTTTTTACAATCATAACATAAAAAGGGAAGCCAGACGACAGGTAGGTCAAATGAGCTACTTTTAAACAACGTCATTTTGTATGATGATAATGAGTGATGACGTCATACCGCGGTATTTTGGATGGCGTATAACACTTGCTTGGCTGGCGTATAACAATTATTTTTCTGGTTTCAATTTTGGATTTTTTTGAAAAACTATAAATGGAATCTGTAGTATTTTTGGGCAATAATTTTAAGCGCAAATCTTTTGTATTTTATTAATGACCCAGTCATCTAGCAAATTACGTAATGAAAAACAAATTACTGAAGATGATACACGTTGACATTATTGTTGACTTGATAATTATATTATTTTGTGGTTACAAATTGTACTTATTTAGGTTTTAGATCTGACCGCAGAAACAAACAAAAGTCATAATATTAAATTAACATATACCTTTAGGTATAGGTACAGTGAATAGTAATGAACCAGTAATTCAGTATGTAGTGAAAAATATATGATTCCACAACCACAAAATATGGTTAATTTGATAATAAATATGTAAGCTACTTACATGAAGCTAACATGTCAATGGCTCTAAAAGTACTACTAAGTATAATAAATGTAGCTATATTCAAGCCATACCACAGAAATGGATGGTGCAAGTGCAATGTTTAACTTTATGTCAATTCTAAAAGTACGATAAGAAAAATAACAAAATAGATAGGGCCTCTTAGCAACATACAAGAACATCACCATCAACATAACCATACATACAGCACTCGAGCACACAATATTAACAAAGCATTACCCAGTAGCAAATATACGGCGATTAGTGCACAGTAATTGAATAACCATGTAGCGGCTGCAGCGCTGGACGGCTGGACGTAACGCTGGCAGCGCACGCGACCGACATGATATACTGCATGTAGAACGATCACACGCACAGTAGATAGAATAAAAACAACTGACTGGTAAGCCACTGGCTGGCAAACTTGGAAGCCTGGGGAGCAGGATTTAGATGACAGTAAAGGTACAGAAGTAGTACAGTACCTAGTAGCCCTACCTTTGATGAAAGTTGCATACAATAGTATGTAATGTAAGTTTAAACGACTTAAGTTGTTGTTGATTTGGTAGAGGATCGGGCCTCTACGTTTCGCCTGTTTAAACTTATGAAACGTGTTATAATTCTTCATTTAAAGATACAATGTTCTTATTATAAATCATCGGTTCTTTAATAATTCAAAATTAAGTGAACAAAAAAGTTAGATGGTAAAAAAATTATCGAAGCCATAGAAAACAAAAATAAAAATCATAATAGCAAATAAAAAAGGAAAATTCTTAAGTAGCTTCAACAATTTAACAACTAAGTGCATAAGACGCTCTATTTAACACAGAACTAACAATTATTTGATTTATAACTGTATTAGCCGGCATTAGGCAAGTGGATAATTAGTAACATTTAGTAACGCATCCGCGGAAAAAAACCGAGTTTGTAATTATGGTTGAGCAAAACCAACCAACGAAAATAAAAATTAATTAAATTTGTTCCCAGTCTGGTTAGGACATTGCGGGCTGAACCACCCGATTGTCCGTAAGTAAGATGGTTCCGTGTTTCGGATGGCACGTTAAGCCGTAGGTCCCGGTTGCTGTCTATGATCACTTAGACGGCGGTCGCTACATAACCATGTCAGAAGCCTGCTACTTGTAGTAGGCGGTTGAAAAATTCTGACACTCGGGTTCATCGGATCGTTGGACGACTCGGTGTCCCACACGAAAAGAAGAAGAAGAATTAATATGCCGATGTAAAGAAGATTTTTTGCTGAATGTCGTCTTCTTTTTGTGTGGGACAACAAGTCGTCTAACGACCTGATCAACCCTGTCGTATTCTTCAACCGCCTACTATTTGTTATTTCAGATTACTGTAATTTCATCATCGCAAGCCCCATCTGAGTTTTGACAAATATATGCTGCTGAAAACTGTTATCTGATACTTTTTAAATACCTAGCTAGATGAATATTTAAAGTACTAATTTTAAACTGTTTTTATGATCAGAAAGTCAACTTTTAGTGCAGATCAACTATGTTATTAATTCACAGAGATAATAACTATGAATCATATTTTTCACATTGATCAATCTTGTGTGACATTTTGCTATGGACATAATAATGTCATTTTGCTATACGCCTTCTCTACTTAGTTCTTCATTGATCAAAAATATTTGACGTGTTTTCTACACAAAGTCTGTATTGCAGGTTATAATTACGAACAATTAGTTAGCAATAACTGAAATCGTTTAGCTAACTAGAGTAGGATATCCGAAACTGTTTTTCTCTTTTATCGAAATCGCATCGATTAATCTTTTTCCGGATCGAAATCGATCCACGCAATAGATCATTAATTTGATAACGATCGATTGATTCAGTTCACCTAAAGTGCTAGTTCCCGGAAATCGATTTTTGAAGATTCATATCAAGGTAATGAGAAAGATCTAAAGTAGGTATACTTAGACAAACCGGAAGTACATATAGATTAAATTACTAACTGTGATTTGAATAACTACTGGAAAGAATAGGTTAATGACAAACATACTAATAATCAAATTTACTAAATTCCGCTCCTATAAACGGATATGCTAACTACATTGTTAATTAAATCGATGATTACATTAAAAGGTCAGGTTTTTCCATTGTTTCCATCAACGCACGTGACAAAATGAGTTTATGTAAAAGTAATAATATCATTTATTACCAAAAGATTTTGCAGTGTATAAGACCAAAATCATCATCATCATCATCATCATATCATCCACACCGTGTCCGGCAAGGGCGACTCCTGTCAGTATTTTAATTTGGGTCTTTACTGACTAAATAACAACCTACTTATCTAAAACATGTGTTAAACACAGAGGATTTCTTCATAATAGTATTCATGCGTAATTGATTATTTGACAACGTGTAGCAAAAGAACACTAAATTTTAATCAGGAGTATCAAGAAAGAGCAGTGCAAATTGATACCTATTCATATACACTATATGCAAAATGGGCCCCACCATCGCTCCCTGAGGCACACCATCTTGTCGGGCATTGTTTTCGCATTTCGACAGATCCGTTATTTATGTAAGGCTTACCGAGCTTTATTTGCTTGTTTGGCCAAAACCAGTTTGGTAACATAAAGGGTTAAGGGATTCGGGTCGGGCTTTGCAACCGCTTTTTGTTTTGGTCTCGTTTTTTTCCTGATTTGGCTGATGCAACGCAAAAGACATTTTGTAAGGGCACAGATTTTCAATTATGGGGCTTACTGAAATTGGAACAATGTTTCTTTATCTTTTACGTATATTGATCAAGGGAGTTTTAGATCAATGTTATTAGATTGGTACCTAAACCAATTAACATTCATCTTTGGTGCATATTTCTCCGATTTAATAAATTTTGTGACCCTATGTACCTACGTGTATGCAAAAACAATTAAGTATATGGCCTTTTTACCTTTTACGTTTACTCACTATTACAATTGAATAATTTAGTAAATAATCAATATAATTTGCTTTAACCTTTACACAAGATTTTTTTTTATTTCTAGCGTTTTCTTCTGTTAAAATTAACATTCACTATAATTGTTTCGTGTCATAAAAGTAACTTATATTTTTGTAATACCAATTAGTTTATTCATTACTTTGAAATAAGTTTCCAATTAGAACAAAATTGTTCTAACAGGATACATACCTAATTAAGTTATAAAAATAAATACGTTACTAATTAAAATGCATATTTTGTGGTTAGAAGGTACCTATTAAAATTAAAACAATTTTCCTTAACTGGGTTTTCCTCAATTAGAATTGCTCTATGTGTGGCAATAACCTAATTCGTAATTTAAATTAGTCAATAATTTTATGACACCCTATATTAAAGTATTAAGATATACTACGTACTTAACACAGGGTCTACTTTTGTATGTATGGCTTAATATAAATATGACTAAATGAAAATTTAAACTAATTGACTTTCCCAAACGATTTTTTAACCTTAACATTGATTAACTTAATGTTATTTATTTAGGCATAAAGGTTAAGGGTATTGTTACCAAAGTTTTACAGCTATTATGTATTCATACTGCTATTGTTGATTTTCAAATTCCCTTTTGTTCAATTGCCTTGCCTATTGTTAATTGTTAAATATGTATTCGTTATATTGGTAAAATACATGAAAAGTAGGTAAACATTCCCGTAGGCACTTAACTTAGTCCATTTAATTAAATTATAAAAATTGTTGTGCAATTCGTACCACATTATGAACCAAGGATATTTTGTGGTAGGGCTAATTTGTTTTTACATTCTAACGTGTATGATTCAATACCTACTAAACGTATATGAGTGAATATTAATGAAAGTTACATTTTCAATTACATAATGCCTGCGTTTGTCATACAAATTCATTTGAAAACTTGTAATTGTAATATGGGAAATAAAATATAAATTGCATATACAAAGATTATTTGGAAAGCAAATCTACGAGTATTATGGAAAGAAAGATGTATCCAATTGACGTAACTACAAAATAAGTTCGTCGTTCGTCCATTTGATAATGTAGAGATACGCGACTCAAAAATCAGAGACATAAAAAATAATGTAAAAACTTCAGAAACAATGATTGATGACGAAAGTGAGGAACCTACAGCCATAAATTATGTCAATGCTAAAGAAAGCAAACAAAAAGTAACTTAAAAAGCGTGAAGTGTTCAACTGAGAAAGTGCAATGTTCAAGTTTTTGCATCGGGAAATTTTCTACTACACAGTTTTGCTAAAGCTATTGGAATACAAAAAAGTCTAGTGTATACACAAGATAGCAGAAAAATTAATGGCAACAGAATTTACCGATTTGAAAACAGGAATGTAAAGTAAGAGAAGCAGTGTTTAAAAAAGGAACAAACCTGTTAAATGTCCTAGAGGAAACTGTGACTGGAAGAGCGGGAAGGAAGGCACGATGGACTGCGGGCCAGGCCAGCCGCCGAGCCCGTGGTAGGCCGCCGCCGCCGCCGCCAGCGCGCTAAAGGGCGTCGGACGCACCACCCCCAGCCGCTCCTTCGACGACGGCCGCTCCTCATCTTCACTACGAGCCCCATTCTGCAAATCTTCTACATCTACTATAGACGAATCTTCATATTCTTCATCGGATGATGTCACCGTCGCTGATACGTTCAAGTTCAATGGAGGTGTCTGCGAGGATGGTCTCGGCGAGACGGACTTGCCGCCGGGCAACTCCGGTTGCGCTGACGGAGATTGCCTCAAAGGTGACTCGGGAATCGTTCGATGATGCCTTATCATCTCTTCAGTCTCATCGATTTGAATCGCTTTCGTATCCGCAAGTATCGACGCTACGCTGAAGCTGATTCTCGAAGTTTTCGGAGGTTCAGTCGCTTCAGCCGGACTGCTCGGGTATCTTGAAACACTCTGTATCGCCATGTTCACTTCTTTATCCTCGTAGCTTTGTTTCTTTAACATTGACTGGTCAGTTCCATTTAGCACAGTTCACACTTGGTCGCGATCGTGGGATCGTGCACGCATGCGGGCGCGGTCGGAGGCTGACTGGCGGTCTGGCGGCGGCCGGGGACCCTCGCACCGCCGGGGGGCGTCGCTCTATAGGGCTCCGCCCTCGCCATGAAGCCGTCTGCCCGTCTCGCTCAGCCAATCGACCGTTCGGCCCCGAATTGATCCGAGCGGGGGCCGAGGGGAGAGCGATTTAGCACGCTCTTATCTCGTTAGTCTCCTTTGTGATACTCGATTTTTTTTGTAGGAATCAAAACATAATTACCTTTTGTAGGGGTTCGCGCGTTTTGATCGTGCATTTTATGTCCACCAGAGGTATAAAGTATAAAAATATAATGAGGAGTTGTGAATGCCGCTTGTTAAATCCTTTTGAGCGTCGGCACTGCCTGGGCTCCTTTTATGAGATTAGTGTCGGGAGAGCATCGTTTGCTGAATTTCGGCTCCGCGCGGATCCGTTTCAAATTAGCGCTCGTGATTTAGAACGACAGTAGTGACAATAATTTGGGATGTGATTTATTATTATTTTATTTATTGTTGAAAATTATGTATTATTGATTGAATTCGACATTGATCAACGAGCGTTGGTGCATGTAAAATTATGAATTTCAAAATTGGCTTATTTTAATAAAATTCAGAGGATTCCTTTTGTGTGATTACGTATTGATTATTTGATAACATATTTCTTTAGCTATAATTGTAGCATTTTCTAATATTATTACAAAACTACTTACAAATAAGTTGATTTAAGACATTTGTTACTTCTGTTATAAATACCCTCTAAATACTTTTCTCAAGCTCTCCCTTTTAAGCACCCTTCAAATATCCAAACCGATTAGATATACTCACTTAAATCTATAAATAAACAACTTCCTATCACTTTACACTCGGTTTGCCATCTAAAAATACCCTCGACAAAGGGGACCATCTTTTAAACGTCTGTAGATATAGCGTGAAAACTTAGGGTGATGTCTGCTACCAGTATTTCACCCCTATTAGTTTCATCCCTTTCTGTCTTATTGTGATGTCTACTATTATCTCTTTCTGTCGTAGATAGTTCGTTGCGTCTAAATAGGTATTTAGTATTCGGAAAGGAGATGGTTAATTACGTGGGGTGCGGAGAAAAATTGTCTGTGACAGCGCCAAGTTATTTTGCGGCTAGGACAGTATCTTCTTCTGTGAAATTAGCAGCGTCTAGTGTATTTTTGTCTGCATCAATAACTTGGTTTCTTGGATCGACTGGTATTTGGTTTTCCGTATTAGATGAATGGGGAAGTAGTGACGCGAATACAATATTATTAATGATGGTTCTTTTATTGGCTTTTTCTTTATTACTAACGCTTATCGGCTTTTCTTTTATTAATGCTATTGTTTTGGATATGATTCGTTGGTACCTAGTTATTAGTTTGTTCTTGCATCTAGTGAACTGGAAAGATTTTTGATAATGGTTTTATATGATTTGCTATTAAGACTTTAATTTTCAGTTAAGATATCAATAGATATAATTCAAAGAACATTTTCCGTTTATAGATTCAAAATTGTTTCAAAAATTGACGAACCAATTAGCTACTATTTCCTTAAAACTAATGATGTTGCATATAATCTGGGCCACGTGTGCTTTGGAATTCGGTCCCTCATACAAATGATGTGGAATTCTGACTAAAAGTCCAAATATGCACCCAACATATCCGGGAAAGAATGTTTGGAATGGCATTTTATGATTTTATGCAGTAAAAAATAAAATATAAAATATAGAGGCACTCAGCTAATTTGCAAAGTCTCTATTCTAAAACATATAACTAATAACTCTTGATATGAATCAAAAGTTTTCTGGAATGTGAGCATATATACTGTTTTGCTGTGAAATAAAACAATGTCTTAGCAGGTCTTAATAAGTCCTTTTAAGACCCTAATAAATGACACACAAGCAATGCACAATCGAAATCGTCTAGACGTGAAAACTACTACTAATTTAACTTTTAAGATTTTAATGACTATCGATTATGGCTCTATATACTATACACTCAAGCTCAAGCCAAGTGATTAATTGAGTTAAATATTTTTTTGAGTGTATAACTACAGTATCTTTAGCACTCAATGCAAACGATCTAAGCTAGAAGAAAAAGAAAACATATTATGTAAACTCGTCTGAATCATTCGCTCTTGTCGGTGGAGGATACGCTATTCAGTTCGGTTCTCCGCCAGTGTTTTCACATTTTGATACGACACGACACGACACATTCCCAAACAGAGACTAAAATAGGAACAGCATCTAAATAACGAACCCTTCCCAATATGAGTAATATGACAATCATAAACGAATCAGCGTTTTAGAGATATTTAAAGCCCACACAGATTTAAAATGCCTTATAAATCACTTAAGCTGTGTAAATGAGTGCTGGCTATAAAAAAACAGTTAAGTGTGAGTCGGACTATTAGATAGAATTTTATTTACGAACATTAAAAGTGTGTCCTAAAGGTAAATGTTTTAGAACTTACAAATGCTTTTCTGAACCTTTGAGTCGTAATAGGTGAAAATTGTCTCCGTCAATAAACTGCTATGCGGTTTGGCAGATCTTTGCCTACTTTTTTCAATTCGCTAGATGACTGGGTCATCAATAAAATAAAAAAGTTGTAACTATGTTTAAAACTATTGTCCAAAAATACTACATACCTACTTCATTTATATTTTTTAGAGATCCTCGAAAGTTTGAATTAATAAAAAAAAATATATCTATAAAAGTACCTAAAGTGTTCAAAACACGCCATCGAAACTAGAGAGACATGACGTCATCTCTTCGTATTTTTATGCAAAATATCTTTTTAAAAAATAGCTCACTTGACCTGCCAGTCATCTTGCCCATTACTTTCCCTTCACCAGCTTCACAGCCACAACAGCCCACTCTATGGATATGGTCCTCTCCCTTTCGGGGGTATAGCCATAGTCACCATGGAAGAGTTTGACAAACGGATTGGAGAGCACAGTGCAAGATGTTGCATTTACAGGGACCGCTCGCTATTGCCCATTCCCTTAATGATTATCGATTTGTCGGCTTTTACGACACTCACAGTTATTTACTGAGTCATATTTTCCGCTGATAAATTTTTATCAAACTTGCAATCTAATTTCCTACTTGAATCGAATTTATTTTTATACATCTACCCACACTAAGTAACGTCTACAGGAAAATGTCAATTAGCAGACCATTTGCTGTAGTTTTTTTTCTTATCCAGAAAAAAATATGATTTATGTGACTTTGAGTAACTTGATACCGGTTATGGAAGTAACAAATTGTCTATGCGGTGACTTCGAAAGTTATTATGAGTGTTTGTATTTAATTAAGTAAGCTGTTCAGTTTTTTATAGTTGTGGAAACCGCATAGACCGGAATTGGACCATTTGTAAGAGATCAGTTTCATGTATGATGTAGGTTTGTATGGACATATGGACTCAATTCTCTAGTAGTAGTACTTATTGTTTAGTAAATTTTTAAATAGCTTTATTTAAAAAATGATAATAATGGAATGGAATAACAATGGAATAAGGTAATCTATAGCTGTCATTTTATCACGTCCGTCATATATTTACAAACTACCATAGATACTTTCACTTTGACTTTACTTAGTAGGATTATACTAACGAAATGGTTAGGTAAATTAATTAAATTAATTTCTCACTAATTCCATACAATGTCTGGTTAATAGTAGAATGATAAAAAAATACCCAAATATAAATCTTTAATGGCTATCACAGCCAGATACACAATTTCCAACTCATAAAAAAGCCCCACTAGAATCGAATGTTATTCAATTACCTATTTTGTCTTTTAATGGTGCAAAGTGCAAAGGAGACCAAAGTATCAATAGCATATTCTTCAAACGCATGCACTCACGCGCACACATACACGCACACACACACACACACACACACACACACCTGCGGACGGTTAACACGAATGTCAAAATAGCATTCCCAGCTAAAATATTTCCAAACATTTGCTCTAAGCTCCAATAATGAATCCACTCAAAGCAGTTAACTTTTTACATATTGACGGAAAGTAGTCATTAGGAAATTTTAGTTTGGAGAGTGGCAGAAAAAGTAGTGAAGAAGATAGATTTCAAGGAAACTTATCACTTCACGATCAAGAAAAGATTGAAGCTGATCTAATATTTAATGGATGATTTAAGAGTTGCACTCTTGTCAGTGTAGGTAATGATCACCACTCGTCTCTTCTATGGACAATATTCTTAAGTTGAGGTGTCTCTGGGTTGTCACACCTGCTTTCTCCTTTAACTAGTCACTATAAATTCTCCGTGGTCTTCCTCCTTCTCGTCTTCCTTCAATCTCCTCTCCATGATATCTTTAATAAATTTGTCGTGACGTACCTATTAAATGTCCAATCATTTTTCATCTTCTGTTTTTAATTGTACAAGTTAAAAAAAACTTTTTGGTTGTCTGACAAGAAAAGTACATAATTATACGACACTTTGGATCTCTCTGAAACATTGCTTTGTTCGGAGCCTATTTCGAGATACAAAATCTTTTAGAGAGTGTTTAAAGTCGCCTTTAGATTTTATGCGCCATATTAGCAAAGCCATTCGAAAGAGCGATCAGCAGGCGTGGCGTCCCTAACTCGGCGCGACAAAAACCAGCTCATTTGTTCCCTTTCACGTCGGAATTTTAATCGAACTGTGATAAAAACTCCTTAGACCACGCGACACTATGCTTTTGCAGATTCTTGATAAGGGCATCCTTGAATACAATGCCTTGAGGAGCACTCACAGCACACATGTAAAAGTGTCGTATGTATTTGGTCGGTGTAAGGCGGATCGCACACTTGACGCACGACGGAGTGCTAAAACATCGCAGCGGCCTGTCAGATCTATACTAAACATGTCAAGCCCAATACTAAAACCGGCAGCCCTATCGCAATGTCATCCGTCAAGTGCGGTTTTAGTTTGGGGAATGACGTTTCTAGTATGGGTTTGACAGGCCGCTGCGATATTTCAACGTTCTTTTATGCGTCAAGTGTGCGATCCGCCTAAGTATTATTTTATTTTCGCTGCTACCGGTGTTGGCAGAAATTCCGCGAAACGGCCCTTTAGTGTTCCAATTAAAATTTCGAACGCAAAATGGCTTCTTCGGTCCGCCATCTTTGTCGCGAATAAAAAGTGCTGATGTATCGGTCCCAGCAGCAAGTTTAAATGTTAATGCATACAAATAAAGGATTCTTAGAAGAAATAAATTGTAAATTAAATAATAATAATATTGTTTGATTTCATTCACTAAATCGATGATTTCTTTTCAATAATTTTTCTTTTCGGTGTATTCAATATTGTTCTTTGGGTCCCATTTTTGTAGTTTGTGAATCCCATCTTAATAAAAAGCTGATTGATAATTTTTATATCTCCAAGAATGTTAAAAAGTTTACTCATCTGATTATTAAGTTACTGCCCGATCTTTGTGATAATGATAAACTACATAAGATACATCATTATTATATTAGGTACATCATCAATGGCCTCATCATCCACACATCAGACATTAAGAAAGCACAGAAGAAAGTGTGATACAAGTGGTAAGACCAGTTGCTTCAGAAATTGAGTTCTCGTTACGTATTTTGAATTTGGAATGATACGCGCGGTCTCCGGCGCCGGTGCGACTGCGCACTACAAAGCACAAAGCGGGGCGTGGCCGATATTTCATTAATAAACTCATCCATTGTGTGTTTCTGCATGTGTACGCCGCACCGTCTCGGCTACTTGGGCTATAAGAGGTTAGGAGGCAGTCAATTTGAAATTAGCAGAGTAACCATGAAAATAAGAGTAGTAAGGTGTAAAGTTAGTTACTGGCACTCTGATAATTCAAAATTGCGGTTAATGGAGACGCTCGGGTGAGCGATCTATGTATGTGCACTGAAAAATGCAAAAAGGACTCTACTCTCCAGATTCTTTAGGATATGGAACATGGAACAGACTCTGGTGCCAGTACGACTGCGAACTACAAAGCACAAATCATCCATTGTGTGTTTCTGCAAATGTACGCCGCACCATCTCTGCTGCTTGGAGGCAGTCAATCTGAAATAAGCAGAGAACCACTGCTGCCCATTCCTTAGTCTAATCCCTTAGTCGCGCCCTACGTTCTAAAAGGTGACCAAGACTAAGGAATGAGCAGCACAACTGCGGCTTCTGTGAACATTACTCCTTGCACTTACAAATCCGCTTGCCAAGTATGGTGGGAGCGTAGGTATGGCAAATACCCATACTCGCCACGCTGAATTCGAAGTTAAATCAATAAAACGTAAACGAAACGACCTCATTTTGACCTCGACCGCGATTTTGAGCTCTCAGAGTTACTGGAACTCTGCCTGGCAGTGAAGTCTTTGAATGAGGCAAAAGAAAGACGTACCTCAATGAAAAATGATTTAATATTAATTTTAATGGAAGTCAGCATGTTGCTTGAGGTGACAAACAGATATGCTCAGTATCGTACTAAATCCGTAGATATAAGAAACCCAAGCAAATTAAACCATTCGTTATAGTTCCTGAGATAAAATTCAAATCACCTAGATCCATTACGATAGGGAAACATCTTACTTAATCCGTTTTATCTCCTAAATTAGCATATACACCTTAAGGCGGGTTCTGTAAAAGGGCCAAAGACATAGTTTTTAGACTTAATGGACCACCATATGGAGCCGTTTTCACGGTACCAAAAATTACAACCAATTTGACCATTTTACGCCTCCTCTGTGACCAAAACTATCGATTTTGAATAGACTCGAACAGAGGCAAATTTCATGGTATGAAATCTTTTGTGGAATAAATAGAGTTTTATGGGTTTCAAGTAGTTTTTGATGATGGTTCACAGATCATCTGCCGGTAGGACAGATGCATATTGGGTGTCGGCAAGATAAAGTGAAACTGAGGTTGTATGAAGATCGAAAAGAACGTTCGACAATTTTACGAATAAGAATGAGTGTAGACCAGATATGTTTGCCCCTATCAGCCACCCGCAGATACCGTCTCCAGTTTCATGACTCTTGCAACAGTGTATAGGCAACTCAAAACAAAATAAATTCGTCGGTAAGAACCCGTTAAAGTCTTAAGTATGAATAGTGTTGTGAACAACCGCGAAAGTTCAAAACTTAATAGTCATAAAATTGTTTCAAATGCGAGCCTCACAAACACCAAAGCACACTCATACTGACTGATGTATTAATTGATAAGTAGTAATTGGTAAGTATTAATTTGATAAGTATTCATTGGTAAGTAGTAAATAAGGTAAGTATTAATTGATTTTCATTACAAAATTGGAATGGACAAAATGTAATATTATGAACAGTAACGCTCAATTTCAAGTTACTTAGCTACATAAAAAAAAATTGAAACCAAAATTTATGTCGAACTTTAAGTGGCGTCTATTGAAGCACCCATTATTAACCACAATGGCGATATTTTGGTCAATCTTCAAGGTGGTCTCATTGTTATACCAAAAAGACTGGCCATTTCCAAGAACAGCTTGTGCAATATAAGTCAAATTAGCAGTCTTTGTGTGGGGCAGGTGATGGTGCCAGAAAGATGGGCACGGGTCAGACATTGTTCAAAACTCTATGGAAGTTATGGTCTATTTGAATGGATACTGTAGTATCTATAACTTACATTTTATTTCTAGTAAATGTAACACTCTGCATTTGGGAATAGCGAATCACCAAACCATTTGTGGGCATTGGCAACAAAATTGTTCGTTTGACAGTGCAGTAATTAAGTCAAGAATAATTTCGGACCCTAGAATAGTCTCTCAAAAAAATAATATTTTCCAGGCACTTTGTACAGACTTCTAAAATCTTATAAAAACATCTTGAACGTCCAATACGTTACATTAATTTCTAGTCCCATTGTCATATAAAAAACTTAATATTTTACAGACATCCTAAGAAACTAAAAAATGTAATTTACAATTTATCAAGGGCCTTACGAAGGGTCAAGAAAGTAACAGAAAAACAATTTAATTTACAATCATTCGCAAAATAAAACGGTGAAGCAACAAATTAAAAAAGAATTGTGGCTTACAAATAAAAAAAAGAAACAGAATTACTCACATTTTTTTTTCCGATGCTGGTAATTGAACTGTTCCTACCTATGACCAAAATTGCAAGGGTTTTGATGTACTCTTTGGCTCTATTAAAAAAAACACACACACACATTCACATGATCACTGCATGTTCCATCGGAGTATTCGGAGTTGTCAAACACATGCTACTACACTGACAGGTTAGTGACATTGACCACAAACAAACGTAGCTGTTTGACATGTTTGTGAGCTAAAAGGATGTGTTCCGTTTGCCAATATACCGACCGGCGCATGATTACTCAATCGATCGGCAAACTGTTCATTCATTAGAGTCTGCGCAGAAAGAGAACAGTCGCGGGAAAAAAGTTAACTTGTTCATTTTTACATAGAAACCACAGCCAACAGCGTGCGGTAGCGAGTGAGGTAAATGTTATTTTTTCTCTGTGATAGAAACCCATACGGAAACCCACGATCGACAAATGTCAAAGTCACCTAAAGAAAGACCTACTTCGTGTTTTGCCTAGTCGTACCGAGACATAGTCACAGAACGCTTTAGTTGTACCCGGCTCAAAGGATAAAAAATGAAGTCGCTTTTTACGTTTCTGTGTATGTCTGTACGCCATGGACTGCGTTAACTCCTCCAGGTTTAGAAGTTTGTGGAGTTTGATTCAAGAGAATGGTTTTTATTAAACTTCATTTTATACTAAAAGCTTACATACGTAAGAAAATACCTCCTTATGGCGGGTACGAGCAGTAACGTGAATTAGAATCTGTGACGTCAGGACTACATTGATCGTGGGGCAACATTGCTTACAACCTAGTCTTTAGTTTTGTATTTATTTTGTGGGATTTACACCCGCTTGGCCCACCAATAAAATAATAGGATAATTTTCAGACGAACAGCCGGTGCGATGTGTCGTGGTGTGTTGAGACCCCGGCGTCGGCGGGTCACGCCGTCTAGCCCCTGCTAATTGCCGTGACCACCAATATTTGATGACAATTCACCATCGTACCACCGCGCCGTCTTATCGGTGTACCATGAGTAAAAAAAAATGATTAGAAGGAGCCCGGACAGGAAAACTAGTCTACTTGGGTTTAACACGCGTGTATATTGCTTATTAGGTAAATGCTGGTTATTGCAAAATGCTGTCACTCCTTTGTGTCAATTTGGTAATTTAGCGCTGACACTTTCCATCATAGATCTAGAAAATGATAGAAAATATCTTAGTCATGTATATTTAAAAATGCCTATAGTAGTCTATTTGCATTTAATCGCCATCTTTTTAATCGTCGCTGCGTTTCAACAGATAACGCGCATTTTGAGTCAAATAATAAGACAATTTAAGACGTGATCATCTTCTACCCTTGTTTACCTAATCGACTGAAAGTCGACACCGACTGGCTTCACTAGTGCTGTTTGTCGTGTACCCTCTTTATTTCGTAATCGGTGTCGGCACCGTCGCAAGCGCAGACTTACCGCCGTTTGCTCTACGGATTTCGGTCATCTCGAGGGTCTGACGGATGGGTGAACCCTTTGGAAGGTCCCGGCTGTCATGGCGGTGGTCTGTCATCTTGCCTGGAGTGTCGTGAGTACGTACTCGAGTGTTGGTGTTATAACATAATGTAAGTCGGTATACGTTCTTATTTAAATAACTCTCATGGCCTATGGCGAAAAAAGTTTTTTCTACGTTTGTAATAATTTTGATTAAGGTAACGCATTTCACTTTAACAACACCATGCCTGCGGCTTCAAAACATGAAACTGTGTTTTGTAAAGTCAGGACACGGGATATTTACATTATCGCGATAGGCCCGAAAGAGTACTAACGTAAACGATGCCATTTTACCCGTTAGTGTTGTAAAAGACGACTAAGGCATGAGCCTAGAGAATGAGCAACAGCGTCTTGTCTACTATATCTTGCACTGCGCTCGACAATCCGACTATCAATCGTGGTCAGTATGCCCAAGGCTCATGTTCAGAGGTGGACTCTCTCTCTCTCTCTCTTTTCGCGTGGGACAGCGAGTAGCCAACGACCCAGTGAACCCTAGTGTCAGAACCCTTGTGGCCGTAGTAGTATGTAGTAACAAAATAAGCTCTCTAATATGAATCCAGCAATTCGGCCACTTACGACTGCCTAAAGCGGGTAAACATTTGCTGGTCGGTTGACAAATTTTGAACCACGATTTAAATCAGGCCTGTACTCATCCATTGCTTGTCTTGTAAGAGACGAGTCAACAATGCTGTCATAGAAGAGTAGAATTGGTATTACGGAAATTAAGTGAAAACCACATAGACTGACTGCAAACTGCGGTCCGATTGCATTCTTATGCAAGGTTTGACTAGCCTGTTTTGCCACTGCTAGATGTTAGTTATGTTTTCCAATTGTATAGCACTGAGAACGATCTTTGGTATCTATGAATAATAGGGGTAATAGTTTTTTTATTGTGTTCTAAACTTCAAAGATAATCAATCCTTCAATCTGAGAAAACGCCACTTAATTTGGAATACTGTTGCTATCAGTCCAATAAATCTTTATTAAGGAACTTCTGGAACTTGAACTAAAATTCCTTTATTTTGATTTTAATGGCAGTTTGTCTGTCAAAACTCGGGCAGTATTCCGTACCTCCGCGGATACTGACCGCCCAAAGTCTGCCATTTTGCAGTCGGCTTGCAGTCCGTCTGTCGAGACCTGCGCAGTAGCGACGCAGCTGACTTGATCTGTTTGCCCACCGGCGCCGGCGACTTTACGTCGGTAGTTTAAAATCAATTTGTTTTTAAGAATTAATAAAACAAACGGTATGGGTGGGTTTGATGTCTTTGGGTAATGATTTGTACATTTTAGCCGCGGTAATAATTTAAATTACTTAGGAAGTAGAAGTAAAAGAGCGAATAGGAATAATGGTAGGGTGAATGCAGACAATGAAACTGAATTACTTTCCTAGGAACGTTACATTGTCTGAATTATGTCCGGAAATGACAAAAAAATCAAGCTCTCATACGTGTTTTGTGAAGCATTCCTTGGGGTAACTTTGTTTGTTTTAAAGCACCTTGCCAATATTCGGAGGGCTGTCCCCAATACTTTCTACATATCTATGCTTAATTAGTAGGTGCCTAAGTACTCTTTGGTACTAAAGACCACAGACACTCGTTCACATACATAACACAACCATTTCATTCTCTATAAGGAGTAGCTAATCTAAAGATCTAAAACGGGAAGAAAGGCAAACTTTCAATAGGGATCTCTACCCCCCAACTACAATTTGAAAAACTTCACAGTATTCATCACATAACCGCGATAGTTTAAAAAACTTTAACCAGTACTATAACCTTCTGATTCCTTCTCCACAGAGTATGCGAGCTATTCTCCCGTGGTAATCTCGGTAATCGCGCACAACACGTTGTCCCCGTAATAACTTAATAAGGGCGAGCGCGCACGAACGCGGGTAATTACAAATTAGAGCCTGCCTGATTATACTGTAGATTGCTGCTGGGATATTCTACAGCCACAGTAGTCTACAGTCCACTGCTGGACATGAGCTTGGACCTGGACTGGTTTAGCGGTTACTACCTGACAGACAGGTTAGGTTAGATTAGGTCGTAATAACGCGGGTAATTACAAATTAGAGCCTGCCTAATATTCTACAGCCACAATAGACTATCTCTCTTTTCGTGTGGGGCACTGAGTCGTCCAACGACCCAATGAACCCTAGTGTCACAATTTTTCAACCGCCTTCTACAAGTAGCAGGCTTCTGACGTGGTTGGTTCAATAGGCAACAGTCCACTGCTGGTCTCATGTCATGCCGGGACATTTTAGGGTTGTCCCCATACTTACTGCGCTTGACAGACAGGTTAGGTTAGTTTAGGTCGTAATAACGCGAGTAATTTGATAGGCTTGGTGGGGAACACGGACTCACCCGGAAATATTTGTATAGTTACTCAAACAACCAGCCCAATCACGCCTTTGGGGCGAGATTGGGCTAAGGAGTTGTTCTAGGAAAAACGAATCGGACTTAAAGCAAACGCAGTGCAAGACGTTGTATTCACAAGGAACGCTACCATACCGCGCAAAACCGATCATTTATTGGCGTGAACCCAGGAAACCACGAGAAAAACAATTGACTACAGAATAGCCCTGGATTTGGCCGTAGAGCGTGCTACGTGCCGTAATGGCCGCCATAGTTACTGCAGATTGCATCTGAGCCTAGCCCAGCTTCAGCCATTTATCAACTTACGAGATTCTTCCCAGTTTGGTTAGGGTATTAGGAGAATCACCTGTTTTTCTGGCTGGAGTAGAAATCTCGAAGACTGGCTCTTTTATTCACATGTTTCATCAAGCTGATCTTACCAAGCTGGAAACTATCTCATTTGGTCCAATGGAGAAGAGGATTCTCTGCTACGCCGAGGATAGTGGGTTCGAAATAAGTGAAAACAGTGTTCCCTACACATCACAAGTTTTCACTTATTTTTCAAATTCGCTATATCCTTACATGATTTTTCAGAAATGGCCGTATATTTTACAATACTTAACCCTCTGCCCACCCTGCAAGAGATACAGTGAGTAGTGATATGGCCCTCAAATATTTGTTTGACGTGGCGATAGCGACTGTATGCATTTTTTATCGTTAACGCTCTGCCTACCCAGTAAGAGATACAGTCGTGACATGTGTGTAGGCAACATGTAGAGAAAGTTGCCCGACACATTGTTCGACACTCGCACGGAATCGAACCTGTGACCCAGGTGGCCCGAGATTGAGCGATTACTCTAACGAACTGCTGTTAATTCCGGACACTCTTGCGCAGTTAGTGACCATAAAATTCGTCACAGCGCGGATAAGGCGGGACGCGTCCTGCGCAGGTTAGAAAGCGTGGTGCACACGATAGGAAAGTAGGTTCTTCTTAATTTTCCCCTAACAGCTACTACTGCCCACTACTGGACATGGGCCTCCATCTATCGAGGGATATATCCATACTCACCACGCTTAGCAGGAGGATTGGCGCAGCGTAAGATGTTACATTCACAGGGAACGCTGTTGCCCATTCCCTGGACACTGTCTTTGCTACTATCGCTCACTCATTAACCTATCCATTTAAGGAAGGTTCACGTGTTAGCGACAGTAGATACAAGTTTAAGCTACTAGTACCTTTTTGTGTTGGACTCTATGTTTTAGGCCCCGTGGCCATAAAAACTACGCCTGTCGGCTTGGTGGGGAGCAAGGGCTCACCAGGAAAGGCTACTAGTACTAGATTATTGAGGTGGTATTTACAAATAATAATAATGAATTTCTATAATTGAAAGATTGTGTTGGTGTGTTCTATTTTGGACAGTTTACTAATTTTATCATTTTTACACCTGAATATGAATGACCTCAAAGTTTTTTTGGAAGTGGTGCAATAAGTCGTTTTTATGTCTGTTTACGCCCTGCCTTCCCCGCAACATACCGCGGGATACAGGCGTGATATATGAATGTATGTAATGAGTTCTATGCCTTAGATTCCTACAATGTATAAAGATTAAGACATTAACCCGCTCGTAAGTTCCTTATGGCGAATAATTGAGGTGATGTCACACCGCGCGCGGCGCGCCGCACCTCCATTAACTTCCTAATATGGCTTCGATTTTATACGATCTAGTGTGCTGCTGGAAAATAGTACAAGGAGAGAGAAAAGTTATTTAAAAGCTATAGAAATATCAAGAGTTAAAACAATCAATGATGAATAACTTTATGCAAGAAATTAAAATATTACGTACCCTACTCGAAAACGAAGAAAATGGGAACAAGAAACGCCATAGAAAGAAAAATTCTCCCATTGAAAATGTAGCACCTAAAAGCAGTTTTTATGGAAGTGCATTTTTTAGGGTTCCGTACCCAAAAGGTCAAAACGGGACCCTCTTACTAAGCTATTACTATTATTTATTTTGTGCTATTACTGAGATTCAAATAGGCAACGATTGAGCCGCGGTAGCTCAGTTGGCAGAAGCGTCGTCGCTACCAATAATAGCATCTCGCGTAGGTTCAAATCCTGCCTACTATAAGTTTTCCAAAAAATAAAATGCGTTTTCTTTTAGTTTTTTCTGAAAAGTTCACGGGCTGGTTAACCCCTTGAGGTACCAGCAGCAATTTGTTTTTTTCTTCGTATATTATATGTGAAAATGTAGGTAGATTATGTAGGTATGTTTATGTATAATCATTGCTTGTATAATTAACAGAGACCCCCTTGTCTGAATGTCTCAAATAAACACCGTCTCGCGAATTGGCACAAATCACGACTGACGACTCCATTAAGCGCGTACAATCGGCAGCGGCTCAACACAACAAGAATAAGTAGCAACAGATTTCCAACGGGAGAAACGGTGATAATAAATAATAATAAAATAAAAATGTTTTTATTTCCTCACAACATAGTACATTTTCAAAGGAAGTAGGCACATTATACAGAGCTCAGTTTGTAGGTACTAGGTGTGTGAGGCTGGCGCCTAAACTGGGTATAAAAATACCTGTATTTTAGGTCACCAGGCCTCCACTCCAGACAAGCGATTGATCAGGTAATGTTCCATACTGTTTATCTAGTGATAAAAACATGTAGCAAGGTAGGTAAGAAGAGTATAAAATAAAACAAAAATAAAAGAAATAGAAAAAAAATAAAAAGATATTTTGATTGAAAACTTTACAGGAATGATCAGAACAAATTGTCCTTAAAGAATGCACTTTACACCCCGTTCGTCTTCCTTTCGTCAGTATACCGAGTCCTCCAACGATCCGATGAACCCTGGTGTCGGTGTTCCTCAACCACTTACTACAACTAGCAGACCTTTGTCTCTGGTTTTTGTAATGACCGCTGTCTAAATAATCATAGACAGCAACCGATGACTCTCTCTTCGATACACGGAACCATCCTTCTTGTCGGACAATCAAGTGGTTCACCCTACAATGTGTGAAACAGAGTGGGAACACCAAGTGCCCCACTGAGAATCGAACCTGGAACCTTTGCATCGCAAGCAGTGGCACTAAGACTGCGCCACATTGGCCGTCCTACTAGTTATACAGACTTGACCCCTCGGTTAACTCCATCTGTGGCTTACTGTATGAGACAAAGGACCAGTGGCCTATGCAACGAAACTACAGGCTACAATTCTACAGGTGAAATTCAATGTGCATTGCGTAGCTTGTTGACATTATATAACCAGGATTTTTGACCCACTACGCAATGTACATCGAATGTCACCTGTAGAATTGTAGCCTGTAGTTTCGAAAAACGAGGCACAGGACATTTATTGTTATTATCTGTTTGCTAATTGTCCTGCCAACTGGCACTTTACTCGCCTCTATAACAAGTTTATACTGCAAACCAGAATGCATACAGTGACAAAAGGTGCATTTTTATGTTTGTTTGTTTTTAAAAACCATTTCCTCTTTCGTGCTTTATGGAGGACTGAATGAGAGCATAATAATCTACGACTAGAATGAAGAAAGAAAAAAAGACGCTTAAACCAAATGAAGGTGAAAACTTAGGTTTTGTATTTCGGTTCACTTTTTAGTTCATAGAGTTCCCCTTATTTACAAAAATACTTGGTGTTGCATAAATAATACCTACTTATAACACTTTGTGTCGCAATGAAAAAGCAGGTATAAAAATATATACCTACAGCTCGTCAGCTCGTTTCTATACTGTTTTTCCAAGAAGTATAGACCAATATGCCTATCAAAAACTACATAGTGAGTGTACGCGTTTGTGCGTAGGTAGTGGACTGTATGTTTTTTGCTGGGTTATTGTAGTGACGAGAAGTCTTAATGGTGAACACTTTGGTGAGGGTTTGCACTTGTTTATTCATGAGTTTTACAGAGTTGATGTTGAAGAGAGTATTTTAGTTGAAGTAAGAATGAATGGAACAATTACAAAGGTGTTGCCATTTAAAATATACATCTGATGTTACCAACATATTGGGGGGCCACGGGAAAAGAATTAACATAAAACTTATGCTCATTAAAATTTAAATATTACTGAAATTTTCAGCATGAAAACAACATAAACTTTATGTTTACAATATCACATTAACTACATATTGCATGTCAATGACCCTTAAACTTACAATGAGATCATACCTATTTTACTTATTTGACCTTAGGTATAAAATAAGACTTATAAATGATTAGGTATTGAACTCTTACACTAATGAGTAGGTATCTTAGTTTATCTTCTAATCACCCTGTATACCTTTTATATAGAGCCTTTATAATCAGACTCAAATTTTAAATCTAAATAATGCACCTGAGGTGTTTGTAGAGCTGTAAAAGTAGTCAGACTCAAAACTCAAATCTAAATAGTACACCTGAGGTGTTCTTGGCATCGCAATAAATTACACATCCTAAGATGGCCTACGAACATGTCTTATTAATCTTAAAGACTAATAAATTATTCATCTTTGTTAATTGGAAACAAACATATTTTTGTTATAGACCTTACATGTGTCTTTCTATTTGGAGTCATTACTTCGAATGCTCTCACTTTATTATCCGTGCCAGGAAAAAGTTTAGTGATGCGACCCATAGGCCACATGAGGGGAGGTACACCGTCATCACGGAGCAGAACTAGATCTCCTACTTTTACATTTTGCACTTCGTCCCTCCATTTAGGTCTAGACTGTAAAGTGTTCAGGTAATATTTGTGCCAAGTTTGCCAGAACGATTGTACAATTTTGTTGATGACATTCCACAGTTTAAGCCTAGATATTGGGATGTCGGTGAGATCACGATCAGGGTAAGAAACTATCGCTTTTCCAGTAATAAAATGTCCTGGAGTTAAGTATGCAAATTCGTCGCTGTCTGATGACAGAGGCACCAGGGGCCTTGAATTCAAAATCGCCTCTATTTGCGTAAGAACGGTATACATCTCCTCGAATGTAAGTAACGTGTTTCCTACTGCACGTTTTAGGTGATATTTGGTGCTTTTTACAGCCGCCTCCCAGAGCCCTCCGAAAACAGGCGAGTAACTCGGTATGAAGTGAAAACGAATTTGATCTTTTAATGCGTAATTAATCACCTGTGTCTGATGACTCTGAGAGTTGACCAGCTTGTATAAATCAGTTAATTGGTTTTTTGCGCCTTTGAAATTACTTGCGTTATCACAAAATACATCATGCGGGAAACCACGTCGCGAAGTAAAGCGTCTGAAACAGGCGAGAAATGATGCGGTCGTAAGGTCCGACACGAGTTCAATGTGAACTGCTTTGGTCGTGAAACATACAAAAATGCAAATATATCCTTTGCTAATAACAGACCGTCTTATCTTGGACTGTTTAATATCTATTGGACCGGCGTAGTCAATACCCACACGTTCAAAGCAGCCCGCAGTTTGAACTACTCTCTCTTCTGGCAGATTACCCATTAACTGATTTTGCGTTTCTTTCTTAAGCCTAAAACATGTTACACATTTGTTTATTATTTTCTTTACATGTCTAGGACCGTTAATTAACCAATACCTTTCATTTAATACTGATAACAATAATTTTGGACCTGCGTGCATCAGTCTTTTATGTTCACTCTGAATAACCATATCCGTAATGCGTGAATCTTTTGGAAGTATAATGGGGTGTTTTTGCGAATACGGAATCGCAGCATTTTGCAGCCTACCAGTGACTCTCAACATGTTAAATTTGTCAAGATGTGGACACAAAGGTTTCAACGAGCTGTTTTTTATTTGTGTGTTATTTTGTACTGCATTAATTTCCTTTGAAAAATATTGTTGCTGTTCGCGTTTTATTATAGATAATAACGAATTATTTAATTCTTTGGTTGTTAAAAAGGTAGTTTTTATTCTTTTGTTATTATCTTTTGTTTTACAGTTGTAATAAAACCGCCATAAGTATGCAAATATTCTAGTCATTTTGTGAATATCAGAATACCTTTCGAATAGATCATCCGCCGCAATCACTGCCGGTATAGCCACATGACTGGAAATCGCCGCTTCGGCTTGTGCCTTCTTCATTTCAGGTAAGTTGGTAGGTAAGTCTACTTTGCTGTCATAATTATACTTATCGTTTTGCAGGAAGGAAGGTCCTGACCACCAGAGCGCGTTGTCATCAAGTTCCTGCGGGCTCACGCCACGAGTGATGAGGTCTGCGGGGTTGTTGCCGGTGGGGATGTAATGCCAAGTCCACCCGGCCGTCAACTGTGTCACCACCTGTACTCTGTTTGCCACATAAGCATTCAGCTGCGTCACTTGAGTCCCGATCCAAGCTAGGACTATTTTTGAGTCGCAGAACAAGCGCACGTAGTGCACAGTCATCTTAGCGCTGATAGCTTCATGTACTTTCACCATTAGTTTTGCAAGCAGCAGTGCAGCATTCAACTCCAATCGCGGCACAGTTAGTGGTTTTTTAAGCGGGTTCACACGAGACTTGGAGCAAAGTAAGTATAAGCTTGCCTTACCTTCATGAATCAGCCGTAGGTATATGCAACAGCCGTACGCTGTTGAGCTCGAAGCGTCAGCGAATCCAATAAGCTCGATTGTGTGTGCATGCGCAATAGGTACCGACCTTGTTATTGTGATTTGTGACATGTTATCTAAATTTTTTGCAAATTTCACCCATTTTTCTTTCAGGTCACCCGTCAAGGGAGAATCCCAATTTATATTAGCTGCCCACAGTGTCTGGATAAAACTTTTTGCAGTTATGATAATAGGAGATATGAAACCAAGGGGATCATAGAATTTTGTGACATAACTGAGAATTTCCCTTTTTGTAATTGCTCTGTCACCGAATTTCTCGGGACAAGAGACCGTGAAGCAGTCTTCTTTGACATTGTAGTTAATACCTAAGGCTATCAAATTAAAATTTTGCTTCTCAAAGTCAATGGTATCAAAGTGTTGCTCATTGTGAGGAATATCATGTAACACTTGAGAAGAATTTGATGCCCATTTATGCGTCTGAAACCCACCCCTTTTTAGCAATTCTACTAATTGTTTTTTGGCCTCTATCATTTTGTCAATATCAGATTCTGCATACAAAATGTCATCTACGAATGTGCAGTTTTTTAGTATGAAAGAAGCTAGAGGGAGTTCTTCTTTGTAAATCGAAGCAAGCTCATCCAGACACCGTGTAGCGAGAAAGCTGGAACTTTTGAGCCCAAACTGGACGGTTGTGAGCTGTATGCATTTGATCTCGGTGTTGGGATTCTCTCTCCACAGGATGTTCTGTAACGAGGCATGCGACGGATTTAAATTTATGCATCTAAACATTTTTTTTATATCTGTAGTGAACATGTGTTCACCAAGCCGAAACAACAACAGTATGCCAAATAAGTCTCTCTGTACCACATCGCCATTGAGCAGCAAATCATTGAGTGATATTTTATTACTAGTTTTCATAGCTGCATCTAGTACTGATCTTAATTTTGTTGTCTTACTTTTTTCATTGATGACTGCCTGATGGGCAATAAAGCAAAGGGGATCCTTTTTAAAATCATACTGATTGATGTCTATGTAGCGGCCATGACCTAACTCAATGATTTCATCGATGAACCTTTTGTATTGCTGAAACAGCTGTTCATCTTTGTGCAGCTTTTTCTCTAAATTGACAAACCTGTTGAGAGCTAGATGAAATGAATCACCGAGATGCTCATTCACCTGATCTAGAGGCACCTTTAATGGCAAATCTACTTGAAAACGCTGACCTTTTAGTTGCACAGATTTTTTAAAAATGTCTTCACATAGTTCAGACTCTGTGGCATTTTCATTGAATACTTGAGGGACCTCTTCCGATTGCCAAAATTGTTTAATAGTTTTGCTGATACTCGAATCGCAAGTAGTACATAAAAGAGCTACCTGTTGTTGTGATGGGGTACTTATAGTTAAATCGCCTCCTATGACGTCGCCGAATTGAGTGTTGATGATGCGCAGTGACGGCGGTAGTGCTGCGCCATCCCCTGCGAGCAGCTCATGTTGCGGCACGATTTTCAGGATACTCTGTAAAAATATGTTGCCTGCTAAAATCATGTGTATGTCACTAGGTTCATTGTATGTGTTGTCTGCCAGTTTAATGTTGGCTGGCAGATTGAACCGAGGGAATTTTTGCTGTGGCAGTTTGCATGTAATTTCATCCACTACCTTACAGTTGACGCTCACTTTGTAATTTGAGTTGATAGAGTGGACCTCTAACGGTATGCTATACTTTGATCTGCTTGTGATATTACCTACTCCCACTATTTCAGTGTTGCAGTGCTTTGGTTTGAGCCCTAACTCTTGTATCACTTCAGAAGTGACCAGTGAAACCTGTGAAAATGAATCTAGACCCGCTTTGATGATCATTTCAGTTCCATCGCTTCGGACTAATTTGACCTTTACTGTTGGAAGCAAACTGAGATTATTCTTTTCATTTTGTGCCATCATTACCACTTGTGACTCCTCTTTCATGCACAAATTCACTGCTGGGGTGTCCTCATGCAGCAGTGTACTGTGTGAAGTCTTTTTGCAGGTCTGACACCTGAAGTGGTACTTACAGCGTCCTTTGTGTGTACCTAAGCAGAGTCTACATAATTTATTTTCATTTACAAACTGTATTCTTTGTTTAACAGGCGCTAACTTGAACTTGGGGCATGCAAATAACTTATGAAATTCTTTGTTGTACTTACAGAAAGGGCATTGATGTTGCTGAGCAGACTCTGCAATCGCCACATGCACTGAAGCTCTCATGGGCCGCTCTCCATTACCATCCACAGACTCCATAGCCATTGCCTTCTTTTGTAGAAATTCTAAAAAATCAGTTAATTTTGGTGATTGATGCATATCCCTATCCATTTGGAACGCTTTTGCAGTGTAGGAATCCACTTTTCTTAACAAAATACACAATAAAATTGGATCCCAGCCTGAAACATTTGTGTCCAAATTAGCTAAAGCAGCAACATGCTGTTTTATTTGTGATATGAAGTCACGGATAGACAATGCCGAGTTCCTAACATTGGGCAAGTCCATTAACTGCGTGATATGGTCATTCATGATGAGCGTTTTATTGTCATACCTTTCATCTAAAATTTTAATTGCATTTTTGTAACTATCAGCACTGAGAGGTAGGTTTTTTATTAAATCTAGGGGCTCGCCCTTTACAAAGTTTCGCAAATAATACAGCCTTTGGACGTTGTCCAACCTAGGGTTATTATGAATTACCGATTTATAGATGCTCATGAATTGCATATATTCGCTGTGTTTACCTGTAAAAGTAGGAATTTCTATATTTGGCAATTTAGTATGTGCCGTAGGCGCACGTGAACCTTCCGAATCAGCGTCCTTTTTCTTCGCGTAAATCTCATCATTTAATCGCGCTAATGTCTCGCAATACTTGTCCTCCTGTTGTCCAATGTCCTCTTTATCGTCTGGCTTCAGCAATTGCAATTTTATGTTGTAATTTACGTACTCTTTGTACGCGGACAAAAGCATCTCCTTCTTAGCTTCAAGGACAGCGCATGACGCTTTTTTGAATTCGGGTGCGTCGATGAAATTATTCAAGCGCGTCAATTGTGCTTTTACATAGCCACGAGCACTAATTAAAGCAGATGAATCTGCCATTTTAACTTCCTACAGTAAACAAATCGGAAAGAAATTACAAAAATTGTTACGTCGTACACGAAATAAAACAAAATGTCGTCAAGTGAACGAATGAATGAATTACATAGTTTTTTTTTTTATCGATTTCCGGTTAATGTCGATCCCTGTGTTGTCAACCGTAAAATTATGTTGCACCTCTGCCTGGATAGATGTCGCCCGCTGACCGTGTTGCTCTCTCGCTTTACTTATGTTGCGCGAAAGAGAGGGAAATATACCGCGGCGTGTTTGCGAAGCTGTTGTTGCTGGTGGCAAACTGTTGCGTCACGGTGACCCGGAGAAGTTCTGCGGCCGAATGTCAGATGGCGTGGTTGTGCAGTTGAAGTATGGAATCGCGCGAAACTCGAAATATTCTTTGCTGGCAATATGTCGGCCAGAAAAATTGCTGCTTGCTTTTGATGACGCTCAAAACCTAAATGGAATGCACACACGGTGAGGTATATGAACGTAAGCTCGCAGAGTATATTGTCCTGGAAAATGTTGCAGGAAAGTTGCTCTTCAATCTGTAAAATGATGCGTGAATGTTGCAGCACGGGTCGTAATTGTTGCGTGCCGAACGCGTGCAAAATGGCGTCTTGCAAAGTGTGAACCAAAAGGAAGCCGCACCGGCGTAGTTGGCGTAGTAAGTGTTCACAGGAACCGTCAAGGAAATGTTGCTCGGCGATCACTGTAAAATGATGTTGCACTCACGTACTTTACAGCCTGATGTAGCTTGGGATGACTTCTTATTTGCGTCGCTTACCGACCGCCGGTTCTCGCCGGCCGATGATAAATTTTCTTCTTAGGTTTGAAGGACCATGTACGCGTTTGTGCGTAGGTAGTGGACTGTATGTTTTTTGCTGGGTTATTGTAGTGACGAGAAGTCTTAATGGTGAACACTTTGGTGAGGGTTTGCACTTGTTTATTCATGAGTTTTACAGAGTTGATGTTGAAGAGAGTATTTTAGTTGAAGTAAGAATGAATGGAACAATTACAAAGGTGTTGCCATTTAAAATATACATCTGATGTTACCAACAGTGAGAATCAGCGCCAAATGGTGTGGGAATTCCAACGAACATACTATGGGAAGAACAAAAACACTACCATGAACCGGCTCCCACGCTATTAGCAAAATTAGATTCATCATTAACGTATTGTAGCTAAGTTTGGAACATGTTTGGGTAAACTACTTTAAAAAATCAATGTATAGTAGTCACTTACATCAGTTTTGGAATTGGAAATAGACATAGCGCTAGGAACAACTTTTTGAATGAACAGGAAACTAGCTAACTAGGAAACTACTAGGAAACTAGAATGCCGTCTGGACATTTTTAGAAAGTTTGTACCTAAGTAATGACTAAGAATACTAACTTATAGTAATTAGCAGGTTACCTATCTCGTTCATTCTCTTTATATACAAAACCTTGCATTGCGTTCGCCAATTCACCTGCCATGCAAAATGAGTATGGCGAATAGATACTCACATACTAGAGGAGGCCCATGCCTAGCATTGGACTTGATTGTGGCTGTTTAAGTAGTAATTGTGGGTTCTGTAAAAGAGCAGCCAGCCAAGGTATGCCATAAGATACGATCTCCCGTTTTCGCCATCCAGCTGCTACCAGCTTCGCTCCTTATCTGTCATATGCCATCTGGTCAGACGAAGAGGATTGCGTTGCGTTAGCCAACGCCATCCTCTTCTTCAATACTGAAACGGCTGCGAACTGAAGTCAACTGCGACAGCCACACTGAGCACATTATTGCACCCCATATTTAAAATTCGCAAGGAACCCCGCCTATCAGCTGATAGTACCCATCTATAGTGATAATAATAACGCTATAGTCGCATTAGGTTCTATAAAGGTGGTATAACGCGCTGCGAGTCACCCCGGGTCGCTCCCGCGCGCTAATGAGTTATAATAGCCGCCACCCAGACACAGCCTCGGCGGGTAGGTTAGCATGGAGAGGGCTTCTTTATATAACGCGCTGCGAGTTACCCCGGGTCGCTCCCGCTGCGGCAGTGTCCCCGCGTTAATGAGTTATAATAACCGCCACCCAGACACAGCCTCTGCGGGTAGGTTAGCATGGAGAGGTCTTCTTTATATAACTGTGAGTCACCCCGGGTCGCTCCCGCTGCGGCACTGTCTCCGCGCTAATGAGTTATAATAGCCGCCACCCAGACACAGCCTCGGCGGGTAGGTTAGCATGGAGAGGGCTTCTTTATATAACGCGCTCCGAGTCACCCCGGGTCGCTCCCGCCGCGGCACTGTCCCCGCGCTAATGAGTTATAATAGCCACCACCCAGACACAGCCTCGGCGGCTAGGTTAGCATGGAGAAGGCTTCTATATGTAACGCGCTGCGAGTCACCCTGGGTCGCTCCCGCTGCGGCACTGTCCCCGCGCTAATGAGTTATAATAGCCGCCACCCAGTCACAGCCTCGGCGGGTAGGTTAGCAAGAAGAGGGCTTCTTTATATAACTGTGAGTCACCCCGGGTCGCTCCCGCTGCGGCACTGTCCGCGTGCTAATGAGTTATAATAGCCGCCACCCAGACACAGCCTCGGCGGGCAAGTTAGCATGGAGAGGGCTTCCTTATATAATGCGCTGCGGGTCACCCCGGGACGCTCCCGCGGCACTGTCCCCGCGCTAATGAATTATAATAACCGCCACCCAGACACAGCCTCCATGGGTAAGTTAGCATGGAGAGGGCTTCTTTATATTATAACTGTGAGTCATCCCGGGTCGCTCCCGCTGCGGCACTGTCCCCGCGCTAATGAGTTATTATATCCGCCACCCAGACACAGCCTCGGTGGGTAGGTTAGCATGGAGAGGGCTTCTATATGTAACGCGCTGCGAGTCACCCTGGGTCACTCCCGCTGCGGCACTGTCCCCGCGCTAATGAGTTATAATAGCCGCCACCCAGACACAGCCTCGGCGGGTAGGTTGGCATTAGGGCTTGCATTCGAATATTCGAATAATTCGAATAGTAAACCAGATCGAATATTCGAAAACAAATTGGAAAATTCGAATATTCGACCATAATCATAAACCTGTAATTATTTACAAAACTAAGCGGCATGGTATCAATACCCTTGCCGCTCCTTAACGGCAAATGTCTCCGTAAAAAAAAAATTTTACTTTCTTCGCGCGGTAACAAAATTTTGTTGAGTTTGTGAGTGTTTCAGTGTTTTTTACGGTGTCATTTCACTATTTAGAAAATAAACGTATGCTGTACTGCTGCTGCTTTATGCTTTTAGTGTAAGTAACACAATTTTACACACCTTAAACTATAATTTACTGACTTTTTCTTTTCATTCACGGATTCTAACCTAACCTCAAATTAAGAAACTTGTTTGTCGTCTATTTAGCTATAAATGCTATAATGTTTTAATGCTACTGTTTTTTTAATATGAAACTATAATGCTAGTTATAATAGAAGCAATGAATATGAACTGCATAATGCACATACATATTTTATCAAAACTGGTGCGCGGATGAGCTCAAGTTAGGATGGTCGTCATACAAACAACATAATGTTGACCAGTTAACTTGACCTCTCGTGCCAGATTTTTATTATGGATATTTTGTTTCGTTTTTAAATTTGATTTTGTTTTGCTATTACGCAAAAAGAAATAAAAACATAAAATCAATTGAAATAACTATCAAACTAAAAGTAATATCAAGAAACTGATAGATAAGAGATATATATGACAATTCTGGTAACAGTGATTTGAAATCTAATCACTAAAATCGTAATTAAATGATGAAATTCTTATTAAATAAGTCGCACCTTATTGCTTTTTTTTCATTTCATTAAGAAATTATATCTTTTATCTATCAGCCTCTTGATATTTCTTTTGGTTTGATGTTTATTACGAATTTCCGATGTTTGATTTCACTGCTGTCATAATTATTATTGATTTAATGTTTTATATTTGTTTTTGTGTTATTATGAAAGTTTAAGAGTTTATTTTAGATTTTTAATACTCAAAACTATAGATGATAGTCTCCTATTCATTTTTAAGCATATTTTTCGTGAAAATAAAGCAAATTTCTATTTAAATAACAAGAAAATAAAGCAAAAACGTGAAAATAAAGCAAATTTCTATTTAAATAACAAGAAGCTTTTTCGTCTTTTCGAAATATTCGAATATTATTCGAATAATTCGAATAATCCCGAAAAAAAATCGAATATTTGAATAGTGAAATTTTCGAATATTTGCAAGCCCTAGTTGGCATGGAGAGGGCTTCTTTATATAACTGTGAGTCACCCCAGGTCGCTCCCGCGCGGCACTATCCCCGCGCTAATGAGTTATTATAGCCGCCACCCAGACACAGCCTCGGCGGGTAGGTTGGCATGGAGAGGGCTTCTTTATATAACTGTGAGTCACCCCAGGTCGCTCCCGCGCGGCACTGTCTCCGCGCTAATGAGTTATAATAGCCGCCACCCAGACACAGCCTCGGCGGGTAGGTTGGCATGGAGAGGGCTTCTTTATATAACTGTGAGTCACCCCAGGTCGCTCCCGCGCGGCACTGTCCCCGCGCTAATGAGTTATAATAGCCGCCACCCAGACACAGCCTCTGCGGGTAGGTTGGCATGGAGAGGGCTTCTTTATATAACTGTGAGTCACCCCAGGTCGCTCCCGCGCGGCACTATCCCCGCGCTAATGAGTTATTATAGCCGCCACCCAGACACAGCCTCGGCGGGTAAGTTAGCATGGAGAGGGCTTCTTTATATAACGCACTGCGAGTCGCCCCGGGTCAGTCCCGCGCGGCACTGTCCCCGCGCTAATGAGTATCACAGCCGCCACCTAGACACAGCCTCGGCAGGTAGGTTAGCATGGAGAGGACTTCTTTATAAATTCATAAAAATGTAGATTAATCTGGTTGTCCGTAAGAAACATTTTGTCTTGCTTTAGAGGTATCTATTGCTGTCTTTGTTTTTTTAAATATGTTTTATGGCATAATCCTTATATTTATTATCTAGCCTTGCACCCTAAGCAACTGTACCTCAGATTTCGAAAAATACAATCCTGTCTAGATGAAATCAAAAAAGAACCAAAATTCAAATCAACCCAAAATTTTGTTAATGTGTGCGTGTTTACAAAAATAGTACAGTGTAAAAAATAAGAATGCTGGTTATGAGAAAAAATGAAACCACTTTGTTATTAGTGTATTCTATTTTTACGCATATTTTGGTTGTCAGAAACGAAAGCTCTCTCCATACTAAACTAACGCCGAGTCAACTTGTGCTGGACCGGACCTTACGACTTCATTAGTCGCCTCAACCGGCCAGTCACGACTAAAGTTGTTCTTGCAGGCACTGTCTTCATGCTCAGGACAGCAGACGAGACAGTAACTCTACTCCTAGACAACTTTATTAGCGGCGGCAACTGATCAGTCACGTCGAAAGTTTTTCTTGTAGGTAATGTCTTTTATAGGCCAGCAAACGTGATATTTACTGTCATAGACTAGACAATTTTATTAATATTCCGAACAATACCTATACCTACAATATACATATTACAGTTACAGATAATCAAAGTCAACCTTGATTTTGACTTGGCCAGCTTCAACTCTGGCAGTTTGCAGAGGCCAAAAAACAAAGTTGACTCAACAACTAGGAATGGCATGAGATATCTTCAGTCCGCTTCTAAAGCGAATTAACACCGATGCTATTTTAAGATTTTATTTTATGTATTTTTATACATTTATTAGTTTCATATGTCCTGTTTTCTATTATTTCTTAGTCCAATAAAGTGTTTTACTTACTTAATGTGCTATTCCAAATACTAATCCGATGTAAACAAGGCACAGACACTCTAGGCGGTAACCAATAGGCAAGCTGGGTGCGCCGTGTTAGCCAACTCCTTGTTGCTTAAACTGCTCAGGCTAATGGTGTGATGGGGACAGACCTTAATTATGCTTAATAGTTCTTACTGGGAATCATTCTCCTTGCCTTATCCCGTTCTCTGTCGGGGTCGGCTACCTAACCTAGGGGATTTGACGTGGAAACAAGTTTTTACACAAAGCGACTGCCGTCTGTCCTCTGCAACCTGAAGGCTAACCTGGCCCGAATCAAATTCAAATACATTTATTTCGTATTATAAATTAATTACATTTATCTTACAACAAATATGATCCTAGGTTATAAGCACGTGCTCTCAGAACAAACAATTTCACAGAGGCACTTTAGTAAACAAACCAAGTGAACACATAACAAAGCCTCAATATTTTAAATTATGTAACTGCTGGCTTAGAATAGCATCACTCCAATTTGACTAGTGGGTGTCTTAAAATGCGACTAAAGGATTATCGTCCAGGGAACGGGCAGCAGCGTCTCCTCCAAATGTAACATCTTGTACTGCGCTTGCTAAACCGCCTGCCAAGCGTGGTGAGTATTGAAAATACCCCCTAATAGGGGAAGCCGATGTCCAGCAGTGGACTATTGTGGCCGTTAAGGTAAACATAACCTATTTACTGTGTAGTACCTGCCTACGTATAATAACAAATTTTTTAAATTAAATTTTCTAAGAAAGTACGTCATTGTAGATACTGTAGAGTTCCTACTTATCTATTATTAGAAACTTTATGTCTATCCAGTACTATTATGCTGTAATAACCAAAGTTAGAAGCAATTAGTTAGAATGAGCTTTAAAAGCCACATAAATATTGTCGTTTGAAAGAGACCCTTTGAGATGTTAGTCAAAGTAGAATCACTGAGTATAATTGAGCTTCCATTGACAGAACGTCCATGGAATATCTAGAAAGGATTCCAATCAACTAAGAAAAGACTCTCTGACAATAGTTTTTAAAAGCCTGATAGGCTATAACTCATAATTGATATAACCGTGGATGAACGACGAATTGTTAGAGATAAATGCGCTTTTTGAACGTTTCAAATTTTGCTCGTAAAACTTTATAAATACCAACCAATATTCTTACAATCACGCCTCCCTACTCAAGAAGTCAAACAGCTATTACACTTACCCTACCCACAAGGCCTCATTCAGCATACATTGCTAGTCATCTCGAGTTTATTACGATGGTACCCGTATAATAACCGGCATTCTATGGCAAATCGGGCCTTGTCGGCAGGGCAGTGTAATAATACACGTCTCACACAGCTTGCTCGCAAGATTTATTAGTGTCCATTGGAATATAATCTACACTAATTCACCGTAGGAAACGTCGAGTTTATACTTTTATAGCCAGGTGGACAATGTGGGCTTTTGTCACGGGCTCAATATATTTGAAATGACTCCTTGGCGGGCGCTCGACGCCGACGATCCCATTGTGACTGATGTCTTGGACTAAAGTACAAAGAAGAAGGAGTAAAGGTAAAGTTGTAACATTGCTTCGACACAAGGTTTCAATTAGCAGTAAGCAGAGGTGACAGAAGCAGCATGAAAAACTAATAAAACAGATGTAACCTACCTATGCAATCATATGGGTTATTTTTTCATTATGCTCACAAACTTCATTAAAACACAATAAAAACCCTCAAAATAGTGTGTAGTACTATGATGAACTTAGTTGTCAATTCTCTTCCGTGGCGTTCCGTCTTCCTTACTCTTTGATCTGAGCACCGACGACGGAGGTTTCTTTAAAGCGAGGATTTATTTTGAATTAAGAATAATTTCTTTTTCGCTGCCGCGTGTGCCGGCCAGTATTAGCTGCCTTTGTTGCCAGTATTAATGAACCGAGGATATCGATGCGTTCCGTTTTATGTAGCAACCACGGTGTAATAGTGCCATTTTTAGTAAGGCAGATACATAACATGTCATATATTTTTTCGTTTTCAGATCCATGTTCTACAGTTTCATGGACTGACACATTTATTTGATATACCCATTATAATAGGTATAAGAAATCTCCGAACTTTTAACAATATTCAGTCTAAGAACTTGGCTGAGAAGCAATCGTTCTTATCGTGTAGGACACCCAGTCGATAAACGATCCGTCATCCGATGTACCTACGTCGGTTTCAAAGTTTTTAAATTGCCTACAACTCTCAGATGTAGTGGCCGCTGAAGGCGAGAACCACATGTAATGCACGACGCTGCGCATTTTTAGCGCATCCATATCCGTAGACCCGATGATGGTCATAGGCAAGGAAATTTCGAATTCCCCATAATCTCTGTCTGGATCTTTTCGTGTGGGACGCCGAGTCGTTCAATGACCCAATGAACCCTAGTATCAGAATTACCTGTCTCTGTTACACTTGTAAATGTAGGTAGATGCAATATAGCTATCTCTTTTACACTAACGGACGTCAGGTAGAAGATTCTCCATCCAAGAACTTTCGAGCCATCCCTCCGGCCGAGTGCGCCTTAATTAAGATGTAGGCAGAACGCGCCGCGTGTACGCTAACGAGCCAACTACCCGCAATGCACACCTCTATGTCCCGTGGATGAAACAATTGTTTATAGGAGCCACTACAGACTAAGAACTAAGCAATAACTTTAATCACACATGACGATTCGTATAGTCTAGGAAATAAATTTTAGCCAACTTGCCTTGATGTTTCGAGACGAGCACCAAGAGGTTTTTCGACAAGGGTCGGTCGAGGCGTCAGTAACTCAGTACTCAGTAGCAGAGCAGTGGGACAGTACCACATGTGTCCCGTATTCGATCCACGGCTGTCATTTTCAAATTTCAATTTTCATGAACTCAGAACTAGTTCGACATAACTTCTACTACATGACCATAAGAGTTTGGTATGGAGAATTCGAAATTTCCTTGCATTCAACAGACGGATGCGTTAGGTACGCGCGGATGTAGGTACTAAAAATGAACAGCAACGGGCGTTATTTATGCGTTTCTCGCCTAAAATGTGTAGTTTGATATTTCATTGTAGAGTCACTCCTTTAACCAATTTTCTTTCTCCATGATAAAACTAAGGACTCGAAGGACGTACAAGCAAACCTAGATTGTGCTCGAGATAGCATAATTAAAGGGTTTTAAATAATTACTGTACTATCAGCTTTACTGAAAGGTCAACTTACGTTGGTATTCAATACAGTTTATAGGAAAGACCAGAATATGTTGACCCCTCAAAAAGGTAGGCTGATATGCTGCTGATAGTACCCCAGCCGCCGGTAAGATACTTTAATTTTTAATTAACGTGTTACATTTAATTAGTACGCCGCTGGTATTTAAGCTCGTATCAAAGCGTTTACAATTTTATGGGGGTTTTTATTTCGTTATACTATATTTTCATGGCGTGGCGATAAAACTAAATATGAGTAAAGTGACCTTATATATTATACATGCATTATGGTGCCGTGTGATGCCGGCTTTGAATAGCATCACCCCACATCCTTCCCGCGGGTGTCGTAAGAGGCGACTAAGGGACTTGAGAGTATTGGTGTATCACAATTTTTTAGGCAACAGGCTGACAACCTGTCACTATAGTGATTCACATGTCTTCTGAAACAACCTTGGAAAACAATCCTCAAAAATGTCAGACGTGGCGATAGCGACCGTATTCTTACGGCCGGTAACGCTCTGCCTACACGGCAAGGGATAGAGGCGTGATATGTATATATGCATGTATGTATTATACAACACGCTATCTATTAAAAAACCTGCATTAAAATCCGTTGTGTAGTTTTAAAGATCTAAGCATAATACATACTATGCAGTGATTTAGTTCTGGGAGGCCAAGCTAAACTAAAACCTTTTCAATCAAACTGAACAATATTATTAAATTCAATTGTATGAAGTATCCTTTAACTAACTCAAAAGTTTACTTATCAAATTGGAACTAATCGAATATATTAGAAAGCGAGTAGATTCAACGATCACGAGTGAATCGATTGATTTATAAGGTTTGAATCAATCTGATTACATTGTTTGGGGCTCTAACCGATTGGGTATTAAGAGTCCCGAATCTCTCGTGGCAGCAGTGGTTGTGCCCCCTACATCTTGCCCTTTACTAAATTTGGGTGGTTTCAGAGCAAACGTGCGCATCTTAAAGCACATCCCCAAAGGAGCCAGGAGTTTGGCAGCCGAAAAACTGGCTTCGTTAATAGACAAATGTCTTCAAACCAACGAAGTTGTCGATTGGTATAGCTTTCTTTCTTTTGCCTACTCAGCGTTTAAAGTTCCGGAGGCTGGTAATAGTAAAGAGTCCCTCACTACTAAAGTCAAGAAAAACATAGGAGGTCCCCTGGATGAAGTGCCTAGTAGGATTATGAGAAAAAGCCCATCCATATACCGTATAATCGAAACTAAGGTTCATGACGGCGACCTACGTGGGGCTGTCAGACTTTTGACATCTGAATGTAGCTTGGCGCCTGCTGACGATGCAACGCTGTCTGTCCTGCGGGAGAAACATCCAGCTCCATTACGACCTATTACACCTCCCCCGTTACCGTTTGATCCTGCTCCTAGGCTCACGATTGCTCCGGAAGATGTCATCCGTGCTCTTGGGTCCTTCCACGCCAGCTCTGCAGCGGGTTTAGACGGCATTAGGCCTCAGCACCTCAAGGAATTGCTATCAGTTTCTGCTGGTGACCAGGGCCAGCGACTGTTGACATCGCTCACCAGCCTCTGTAACTTCCGCCTTGAGGGAAAGCTTTGCAGTGAGGTTTGCCCTTATTTGTATGGAGCTTCACTTTGTGCCCTAAATAAAAAATGCGGTGGCATCAGGCCCATAGCAGTGGGTAGTGTCATTCGCCGCCTTGTTGCTAAGTTGGGGTGTCACGCGGTACGAGAGCAGGTTGCAGAAGTGCTACAGCCTCATCAAGTAGGCTTTGGTACTCCTCTTGGCTGTGAGGCGGCGATACATGCAACCAGAGTATTCGCTATGGACCCGGTGCACAACGGCGACGTTATCCTAAAGCTGGACATTAAAAACGCTTTTAACAGTGTTGAGAGAGACGTGATGCTGAACGAGGCAAAGGATAAAATCCCATCCCTATGTCCTTTCCTTCATCAGTGTTACGTCTCCCCCACCAACCTGTATTTTAATGGCGAGAGGATAGCGTCGCAAGTAGGTGCTCAACAGGGCGACCCACTTGGTCCATTACTTTTCAGTTTGGCTATACATAGTGCTGTGGTCTCGTTGGCGGCACCACTTAACGTCTGGTACCTTGACGACGGTACAATTGGTGGTGCCCCGGATGTAGTACGTAGGGATATAGCTGCACTTGTCCCCAAACTGGCTGAGATGGGCTTAGTAGTTAATAGCGACAAGTGCGAGCTATACCCTTGTGGGGACGTCCCCAGGACTTGTATTGCCGAACTACAGGATTTATTGCCAGGGGTAAAAATGCTTGACGAACATTCACTCCAGTTACTGGGGGCACCGATTTTCAAAGACGCAGTTCAGGACAGTTTACACGTCAAGCAAGAGATGCTAATACGAGCCCGGGAGCATTTACAGCAGTTACCAGCCCATATCGCCCTCACACTCTTCCGTAGCTGTCTTTCAATGCCGAAATTAATGTACCTATTGAGGACTTCTCCAACTTGGCTCTTTCCACATAAAGTTACTGAGTTAGATGAGGTTATTAAAGTTACGTTGGAGAAGATCCTCAATGTACATTTGGACGATACACAATGGTTGCAGGCGTCGCTGCCGATCCGGCACGGAGGCTTGGGCGTGAGGCGTGTGCAGGACACCAGTGTTTCGGCCTTCTTGGCGTCCTCTCATGGGGTAGTCGGACTAGTTACTAATATACTCGACATACAAGGTGACAGTCTCGACATTCCCTTTGCGGGGGATGCCCTGAACGTCTGGAATACTGTTTGTCCTGTTGCTGATCACCCTAAAAAGCCGGACGTACAGCGACAATGGGATGAGCAGCTGTGCAAAGCCAGATCCAAAGATTTACTCGAAGCATCATCTGGAGCGGACACTGCCCGCCTTAGGGCGGCCTGTTCCCGGGAGTCTGGAGCTTGGCTTCATGCCTTACCGTCGCCCCATTTGGGAACGGCTCTAGATGATGGTTCGCTTAGGGTGGCAGTGGCTTTAAGACTTGGGTGTAAACTATGCGAAGAGCATGATTGCGTCTGCGGCGCGAAGGTGGATACCACGGGTCACCATGGTTTGAGCTGTGGAAAATCAGCTGGACGTTTTCCAAGACACCACATGCTCAACGATATTGTCCGTCGTGCCCTGGTGTCCGCCGGCGTGCCTTCCACCCTGGAACCCCCTGGTCTAAGTCGCACCGACGGCAAGCGACCTGACGGGTTAACAATGATCCCGTGGGAGAGAGGGCGCTCGATGATCTGGGATGCGACGTGTGTTATACGTTCGCAGCATCACACCTGCCATGAACGATACGAGCCGCTGGAGCAGCTGCAGAATGGGCAGCAGCCCAAAAACACCTCAAATATGCCCAGTTGAAGGCTTCATATAATTTTGTCCCTTTTGCGGTAGAAGTGAGTGGCGCTTGGTGTGCAGAAGCAAGAGAATTTATCGGCCAGTTAGGACAGCGCCTCAGGAACAATGGCGCAGAACCCCGCGCCGGATGGTTCCTGGTGCAGCGCATATCGCTGGCAATTCAACGCGGAAACGCGGCCAGCGTTATGGGTACATTTGCACCGGGAACCATTCGGGGCGGACTCTTTGAATAGGTTAAGTTAGTATAAGGTGTATATAATGTATATAGTATGTAAAATTGTAAATTTGTAAATAAAAAGTGTCAATCTATTAAAAAAAAAAAAAAAAAAAAAAACTTGTAACATACCTTGTTCATATACGTACAATAGGATGATTTTAGTTGAAATATTTAAACTGTAGTATATTATTTTATTTATTAACCTAGGATTCGGGCCAGGTTATCCTTCGGTTTGCAAAGATCAGATGGCAGTCGCACTGTGTAAAAACTTGGTTCCACGTCAAATCCCTTAGGTAAGGTATCTGTCTCCGACAGAGAATGGGATAAGGCAAGGAGAACGATGATTATTTTATTTTATCATGATTTTATTTTCATTATCATGGAAGTATCAAACCTTAATGTTAACATCCACGACAGTCCACAGCTAGATAAATGAGCCATATCCACCACGCTTGGCAGGCGGATTGGCGAGCGCGCTGAAAGATGTTGCATTCACAGGGAACGCTGCTGCCCACTGTCTTGGTTTAGTTGGTTTTTACGACACGCACTGGTAGAAATGGGGTTATGTTATTCTAAGCCGGTGCGACTAGGCAATATGAAATCAAATTGGCAAAAGCCCTTTTTTAAAAAAATTCTTTTGGAAAGGCACTTAAATAAAATATAATGGATTTCCCATACAATAAAAAAAAACCAGCGCAGTGCTTTTAATGATCTGATAAATCGATTATACTAATAAAATCGATTTCAACGTTGACCTCAAACTGGAGCTCATTAGCGTACCATTAATCTTTCAAAATCACTTAACAAGTCTCTTGGATTAGCTTCCATACAAAAGTGTTTGAAAAAAGGTTAAAATGACGATCGACAGCAATCGGGTGGTAACTGGCGGTAAGCTTTATGAGGGCAAAACATTTGATAAATATGACTACATACATAACCGATTTCGATAAAATTTGTTGCATAAACTAAAATATTTTTAATTAAAAGATACAAGTACAAGCAGAGACATTTAAGAAGAGTTTGGAAATGGATCATATAAGAAAGTGGATGATATGATAAAGGAAAATGATGAGATAGGATGTGAAAGAGACAGGAAGATGACGAGATAGAAAGTGGAAGAGACAGGAAGATGACGAGATAGAAAGTGAAAGAGACAGGAAGATGACGAGACAGAAAGTGGAAGAGACAAGAAAATGACGAGATAGAATGTGGAAGAGATAGAAAAATGACGAGATAGAAAAATGACGAGATAGAATGTGGAATACATAGGAAAATGACGAGATAGAATGTGGAAGAGATAGAAAAATGACGAGATAGAATTTGGAAGAGATAGGAAAATGACGAGATAAGATGTGGAAGAGACAGAAAAATGACGAGATAGAATGTGGAAGAGATAGGAAAATGACGAGATAAGATGTGGAAGAGACAGAAAAATGACGAGATAGAATGTGGAAAAGACAAGAAAATTACGAGATTAAAAGTGGAACAGATAGAAAAATGACGAGATAGAAAATTAAGAGATAGGAAGTCTTAGAGATAGGAAATGGTCAAAGGTAAAGGCGACTTGATAGCATTGATATAGTAGGTTCCTTCTACCTCCTTTTTGGGGTCAGTCAAAAACTTTTCCGCAGCAAAATAAATTTTCAGAACCCGACCGTTTATCAAACATATCAAAACTCGATGAAAAATTATATCTCCCGTATTGCTTTTATTGCGTCGGCATAAGGTTGTAAATCGCAGCGAAATGTCAACCAGTACAATAAACTTGATTTAAATATGGTGGCACGCGCGCAAAATTAGGAGATATTGTAGTTTATTGCCGACTTAGCGATAAACGGAAATTCGATTTGACTGAATCATATTTAGAAATAAATATGCCGTGTGATGCCGGTTTAGAATAGCATCGCCCTATTTCTTTCCCGCGGATGTCGTAAGAGGCGACTGAGACACGAGGGTTTCATGTGTATTTGTGTACCATTTAGAAATAAGTACCTACCTACAACATAATAATTTAGATAAAATAACAATAGCAATTTTTTGGTTTATTATAGTGGCCTAACCTACTATGGAGTTTAGAGAAAAAATATTGTATACTAGCTGGTGCCCGCGAACTTCGTTTCGCCATAATATATCTTCCATCATTTATCAGCTATATATAGGACGACCACTGCTAAACATAGGCCTCTAAGAACCATAAAATAATATTAGCCAATATTAAATTGTTGGTAGGTAGGTACCAGAAAACTTGGTTTCTCAGACTATATGTAAGTAATTTAAAAAACTGTTAAATCGTAAAATTTCAATTTCCACATGCAAGAAAGAGTAAGAAAACGGTGGTTGGTTTATAGTGTTTAGTCTTTTAGAATCCCTAAAGGTTCAGTTTCTTGAAGTCGTCTTTCCCTGCTACGATTTTTTAGCTTTCCAGTTCTCTTCCCTATATCTTCAACTTTCCGCCTCTTATGCCATTTTTAGCAGATTTTTTAAAACCGTGCAATATTTACTTCCAAGAGTATTAATTCCGTGAAGTAGACTGATGCCACATTTCTTGACATTGTGATGGAAGACTGAAGACCGAGTTCATGAGTGTGAATAAATAAAAACAAAAGCAAGTAATCATACTACTAATCCTATCCTATCCTACTTCCTACTAATAATATAAATAAAAAAGTTTATATGTTTGTTTGTTACTCCTTCACGCAAAAACTGATATTCATGAAATTGAACACAGACATAAAGGAGGTAACTTGGATTAACGCATAGGAAAGTTTTCTTCACGAAAAAATGTTCCTGTGTGATGCCATGACCGATTTCCACACGGGCGGAGCCGCGGCTAGGGTTACGTTTAATTAAGTACCTAAGGCTATTTAATTAAGGTCGTGTGCTGCCGGCAAAGTAGAATAGCACCTCTCTTCCCGTGGGAGTCGTAAGAATCAACCGAGGGAGAAACCTGACCAAGACCGGCGGCCCTGGAGAAGGACAACAGAATCTACATTTAAACCCGGAACGGAGTCTTTGTTAGACGCGTGTGACAGAGGTCTATCCTGCAGTCAATTTGACTCCGCACGTATCGACTCGCAGTTCCTGTGGTGTCAGTCAGGGAGCCCGAGAGAGTGGCGCAGGTCTTGAGCAACCCTGCGTTTTCCAAAAAACGTTGTCTGTGGAAAATCGGCTTATACCTATAGCCACGAAAAGTCTTATCTCAGATACTGATTTGATCGTCTGGCACAAACGTATAACTATAAATATAACTTTCGTCAGGAAAATTTTACAGAAATATGGGAAAATGTATCTTCTATATAAAATGTACCAGCCGATTGAGTCACTTTGTGTGGGAAGTCCAATTTTTATCAGTATTTCCAAAGAATATTTCAGAAAAAAGTTGTCCCTTCCTGAAAATAATGTAGCTGTATTGTCGGCAAAACCTATAACATACTGCATGTACCAGACAAACATTGGCTAAATAGCCTTAACCAAATTAGCGAGAAAATTTAAAAACAAAAAAGATATTGCAATTTTCCCGCGTAGATTACGCACAAAGAAAACGATTCCTATATGAAGCTTGTATCGTCTGGCCATGCAACTTGCACGTCTTGCACCACGGAAATTTTGTTTTCGAGGGTAATAATTATTGAATTATTAAAAGTGAAAATTATTCCAATATTAAAGAGATATTTTTGTAGTCGTCGACATATTCATAGATTTTAGTTTCCGTGTCGTAATCATGAGCAATAATTCGACAAACTCATTTGTTGAGGTTATAAAAATACAGATTATAAATATAAATACGGCCTCATGTTTTTTTTTCTTCCTGTGCGCTTATTCAAAGCGACACAATACGTGCTGGCCAGTTCGAAGTTTGAAATAATCTCAGGTCCAATTAGCCCATACACATCCTTTTACTACGCGCCACTATGAAATTCTCATGACCTACAAACTTATTTTATGTGTAGCAGCCAACCCCCCTTTTAGGGGTATGTTTTTTTTAGCCTATAACCTGGTCGGTGAATTACTTGACATTTTGGTACAATTTGATTCAAAATCCGTTCGGTCGTTTTCGCGTGATGCTTCCGCATATACACAAACAAACAGAAACATCGTACAAAACTCATTCATAGATGTCGCCACACGTCTTTTAAAACGCGCTATCGTTGTGTTTTCTCAAAACTATATAGGGTCACTGAACACTGACTTGTTACTGTCTTATTATATGATAAATACGGCCTCATGTTTTTTTTTCTTCCTGTGCGCTTATTCAAAGCGACACAATACGTGCTGGCCAGTTCGAAGTTTGAAATAATCTCAGGTCCAATTAGCCCATACACATCCTTTTACTACGCGCCACTATGAAATTCTCATGACCTACAAACTTATTTTATGTGTAGCAGCCAACCCCCCTTTTAGGGGTATGTTTTTTTTAGCCTATAACCTGGTCGGTGAATTACTTGACATTTTGGTACAATTTGATTCAAAATCCGTTCGGTCGTTTTCGCGTGATGCTTCCGCATATACACAAACAAACAGAAACATCGTACAAAACTCATTCATAGATGTCGCCACACGTCTTTTAAAACGCGCTATCGTTGTGTTTTCTCAAAACTATATAGGGTTACTGAATACTGACTTGTTACTGTCTTATTATATGTATAGAAGAATTCAATTAGAAAACCGAAAACGTTTTTAGACGTTATTGAACAACCACCTAACCAACACCATATCCTCGATTCTGTGCCCACAAAGTGCTCCAGTTGAATCTCATTCAAATTTTGTTTTTAAAATGATTCTAAGATTTCATGTTTGGAACTCATTTTCTGAATTCAAAATATTGGTTTCGAATTTGGCGGGCGCCCTTTGCCTCACTCGATACGCTCTCTCGCCTCTCACTCGCCAAAGCCACTGTTAGCAATCCAGAGCCCAATTTGGCAAACACGAAAATGTCATGACAGAAAAGGCGTGTTTTAATAGATTCGTTTCCTCTTTACTCTGAGCCAAGTCTGCGTACGAAAGTTGGAGTCAAAGCTGGAGATAGCTAACCCAAGAAGAGAAGTATCTTCTACTCTATGATGAAACACTGCAATTTTTATATAACAAAACTTTAATGTTATAGCTGTGCACGCAGACCTAGCCTTGACGCGTAGCGATTAGGCCCAAAAAGATAAAACTAGATCTATGTTGTAATGGCCACTCTATCTGTCAATCATTCAAAAATTACACCCTGTGGCTGTGACAATTTTGAACCAATGCATAATGAGTGCTTGTCAAAAATCGTTCCCCTGTTTACCGCCAAAGCTACCAAGCTACCTTCAAACCGCGTAGCGCACTACACGCTTCGTTACTGGATTTGCGGCACGCTTCCAAATTTAAATTATCGCTTTTCAAATTCCGAACGTCAATGCAAGTTTTTCTTTTTTTGCGGATAACCAATGTGCCTCATGTTAGCCGCTTTTTAACTTTCTGATAAAACTTGTAATAAAGCAAGACTTAAGTAGCTTTTCTTGTAGATAAATGCAACTAGGTCTATACTTTTTCTGGATGTTTTTAAAAATAGCGAGTGACCTGGGTTAACCATAAAAATGTGTGAAAACAATCACGAGAGCTAAAAAAATTGTACAGTTGTAAAGTATATTTGTACGTCGTTTTTATTGTACGTCTATACTCGTACTTTGATCTAAGAAAACTGTCGAACCCAAGTTACCTCCAAAATATCATCTAGACGGAAATACTCTCAGCTTTGACAACGAAGCATGAAATTCATAATGACAGCAAAAACTGAAGCCACCGCAATGAGGATATCCCACCATGGTTCGTTACTAATCGGTGCTATTAAATTCCTTCAGATCTTTCGACTACGACCAAGAGGCGGGGCGGTTGTCATTGACCTGTGACCCGTGGCGCCAAGTTTTTGTAAATTGTCTGACGACTCGCAAATACTGGCACACACATCGGCCAGTAGATGAATAAAAAAGATATTTAAAAATAGAACATCTACGAGTAGAAAGAAGTCGCGCGAAAAAAGTTGAAACGACCCTTACAGACGCCAGACTAAGGGTCATTGAAACGTTTTTCGCGGCGCGACTTCTAAAATAATCATTTTTTATAAATTTTTCTTTAGCTTCCATGTTCACATAGTTGCCAGTGTCAACACCGAGATTTGAGTAACAAAATACAAAATCTTTCATCTCTTCACGAAAAAATGTGACGCTCAAATATCATTACGAGGACGCCACAACAGTTTTATTATATTCTCTTTGGCCACAACTGTTTTGAATATGGTATAGTCTGTTGACAGACATAGATATTCACTAATTGAAGATAATTATGGGAAAATAAAAATGTAAACAAACTTTAATCTTTATAGATCTTTTTCCTGTGTGTCTTACTGATGTCTTAAAATCAACGCAAATAGGTATTTTAACGTATTATTTTAACGTACGATTCTGTTTATAACTAACATAACCAATGTTTTATTAATTCTGTCTTACGAAATATTGGTGTTTTATAAGTTTTACAACAAAAAAGTGTCATAACGGACTAAAAGCAATCTAGAACAACAAAGAAACAAAATGTTTTATTAAACAAATATACCTATTATGACTAAACTGTAAGTTTTAATGGGTTACATGAATAAAACATGACCGGACAAAAGGCATCACCATTTTCCGTTCCGAACTTTTTGCCGCCATTTTTTACTCGTATGGAAATTTGTTGGGAAGTGTCAAGATACTATGATGGGTAATTAGTTGGGGCACTTTTTATAATTAGGCGATTATTTTTTACGCACCAACTGTCATATTTCTAATTTATTGCTCTGGCAATTATCGAAATTCTAAAATATGTTTTCGGCCATGCCTCCGGCTCAATGGTCCATGTAACACCGAGAGGGCGGTGGTTTGAAATTCGAACTATTTTAAACACTAAAATAAAGTGGCCAGGGCGTGCCAGGAACATAGAGAAGAGTAAATCAGTAAGAAATTGAAAATGAGTAGGTAATGTTTTATCTACACGATTTTTATACATTTATGTATGAGTTATATTTTGTCTTACTGCACATAGGTATGTAGTTGGTACTATCGTATCAAATACTGTCCATAAAATTCGTAAACTATTAATCGTATCACTTCCACATTTTGTGGCATCGTAAAAAATAATATCGAGAACATAAACATTCTAAATAGTGTTACACAGAATTGTATCGACATAAAAATATTTCATAGGTTCAGTACCTACATGAAGGCAAATAAAATTAGGGCTAGATTTTTAAAACTTATTATTTACCTATTTGTCGAAAGATAATAGGATAAATAATTAATCTACACAAACGATACTTTTATATTTGTGGCTGCCTTTTCACCAAGTTATTATAATAATATCTTGTCATTCATAGTTATTGAAATACTGGATAGCACGGCCGGCCCTACACAAACATACCTACGTTTCAAAAACAGAACCGATCATAAAAACATATCTATCAAAAAGTCATAATAATCTACATATTTGTTAAAATACTCGCCAGTAGAACTTAGTAAAAAATTAATATTTTAAAAATAGAACGATGACGTATTATACCTTACTAGCTGGTACCCGCGACTTCGTTTCGCTGACTTAGTATTTTGGATGATAAAATAACCTTGTTTCCTTCACTAACGTCCTAAATTATACATGCTAATCTGGGCCCCTATTAGTGCTCCTTGTGGACTACGTCAGGAACACCAAACCTTCGAAGTCTATATGCCAGCAGAAACTACCCATCAAGCAGAACAACTTTTGCTTTCGTGCCATATCTTTATCTCGTATAGTTTAGGTGGGCTCCTGGTTGTGCACCTGGTGGTCTACATCAGGTACTCCAAACCTTCAAAGTCTATATGCCACCAGAAGCTACCCATCAAGTTAAACATTTTTTGCTTGGTGCCATGTCTGTATCTCCTATAGTTTAGGCGGGCTCCTGGTGGTGTACCTGGTGGTCTACTGAAGGTACTTCAGACCCTCGAGTGGTGAAAAAAAGTAGCCTATGTCCGTTCTCGGTATATTACTAATCTCTGTGTGAAATTTCATGATGATCGGTTCAGTGGTTTGGCCGTGAAAGCGTAGCAGACAGACAGAGTTACTTTCGAATTTATAATATTAGTATGGATAAATAGGTACCTACCTATCGTGAATCTGCTTCATTGACAGTTAGTTATACAGGCAGTAGAAAGTACTGGCCAGTAAGAATGAGCGTGGGTTGAAATCGGTGCGTTATTAAGGCGACCACTATGGCCATACCGCAGCTCGGGGGCAATTGCATCGCCTCCACTACTCGACCAATTGCTACCAGACAGAGGTAGGCAACTTAAATCGTCAAGATTTTTTTTTAAAGGTAACAAATAAAAACACACACTCAGACATTCTCGATCAGAAAGAACGAAGCCACGAAAAACTCGTCACAACCAATCTTGGTTTTCGTACTTGAAAATATGAAATATAAAAAAAAAACATAAGAAGTACCGTCCCATTGCTATACCTTTGAGAAAATGGAGCCTTGATTTCTACCAACAAATTTTAATCTATTTCTATGTCTCAATGTTTTACGACGCTTGTGCTCCTGAAGATGCAGAAATTTATAACTTACTAGCTGGTACCCGCGACTTCGTTTCGCTGACTTAGTATTTTAGATGATAAAATAACCTTGTTTCCTTCACTAACGTCCTAAATTATACATGCTAATCTGGCCTCCTATTAGTGCTCCTTGTGGACTACGTCAGGAACACCAAACCTTATAAGTCTATATGCCAGCAGAAACTACCCATCAAGCAGAACAACTTTTGCTTTCGTGCCATATCTTTATCTCGTATAGTTTAGGTAGGCTCCTGGTTGTGCACCTGGAGGTCTACATCAGGTACTCCAAACCTTCAAAGTCTATATGCCACCAGAAGCTACCCATCCAGTTGAACATTTTTTGCTTGGTGCCATGTCTGTATCTCCTATAGTTTAGGCGGGCTCCTGGTGGTGTACCTGGTGGTCTACTGAAGGTACTTCAGACCCTCGAGTGGTGAAAAAAAGTAGCCTATGTCCGTTCTCGGTATCTTACTAATCTCTGTGTGAAATTTCATGATGATCGGTTCAGTGGTTTGGCCGTGAAAGCGTAGCAGACAGACAGAGTTACTTTCGAATTTATAATATTAGTATGGATTTGAAATCTGAAGTTAATTCTATATTGATGAGGCTTTGCTAGGGGCCCCTATGCGCAGGAAGAGGAGCAAAGCCTAAAGACTGTTGTATGCTGCCAATACGCAGGTAAGATCACAGCTACTTGAACCACCAGCGATTAAGCAATTTTCAGTCCATTTTTCGAAGGAATTAGCTGGCTTCTCCATAATTTATGCACGCAAAACCAAAATTCTTACCGTGCGGAACTAAACAAATGACCGTAACAAACTTAATATTTAACTAATAAAGAAAAGGTTGGTTAACGCTTCTAATAGACATTCATTGTAAGGGGAAACACTCCACAGTAGCATAATAGATACTCTTAAACTATAAATATTGTCACTAAACATAGTAAACTTGAAACAAACACATGGTTTTTATCCCCTGTGCTGGCAACTACATGTTCCAATTGTGAAGTCTTTGACGGTTTTATGTTTTTTTTTTAACCATCTTTGAAAAATGTAATTGTATCGATGCTATTGGCATTAAGAAAATACTATAGATTAATTATAAATCTCTAAACGGTTTTGAGTTTTTCCTTGATATTCACAATCAAAGCATGGTTTATAAGGGTTGTAGTTGTAGTGGTAGTGGTAGTTACTTATCGAAAGTCTGATGTATATTAATTGAAACTATCTAAAGTTGTGATAGTGAAAAAACTGCAGGGCTGTTAGATTCTTAAGTATAAAGTACTTTTAAAATTATAAAGTCACTATAATTTGCCGACGCCAAACCTATATTTTTTCTTTTAAAAATGTCTGGAAGTATCCAGGGCCCTAAGTCTGCTAAATGAAAACCGTTTCAGTTGGATGTCAATTGGATCTCAGTTGTATCATTTTGGTCATTTCGTATTCTGCTAACAGTTTATAGTATAGAAAAATCACAATGGCAGTTCAATGACAGTTGAGTTTCGATGGCGTTACAATGACAAAAAATAGCGGACTTGGGGCCCTGGTCGCATCATAATACATACTTGATTTGTCTGATTTTTTTCCATATACGCAACAAACAACAGATGTTTACTCGAGAAAAAATCCAACAATGCCCCGTAGCTGGAGTTAGTTACTAAATGATAAAGTTTAACGACACCATATTAAGGATTTATTTGTTGCTCTCTCGAATTATTCTATAATTTATTACAAATAACTCCCGGATTTAAAAAAGTGAAATTCTAGTAACAATAATTCGGGTAACAAAAACATTTTATTACCAGTTTCGGTAACATTTGTTACCGGATTTGATTTTAATGATCCACTATTCAAGTGTCGCCCATTCATGAGTTTTTTTTCGTACATTTAATGTCATTTAGTGTTGGGTAATTTTTAATAGGATTCAATAGTATTTATTTGCTTATCTCAATAGGGTGGGATCCTCAGAGACAAGTATTGTTTTGAAGAGGAAACTGCGAAAAGTCAGAGTAATGCTATAAAACTCTTCGTCACCCTGTAACGCTACTTATAAAGAGATACAAAACTCTACTCTAGTCGAGTAGTAAATCTGAAATCTGAAAATTTTGTGTTTGGTATCTGTTTCTGTATCAGCTCGATGCAAATGAGATGACCACGACTTTTTGTGGCATCACAGCACACATATCACATATCGCTCTAGTTATTAATTGACTTTCATCTACAACTGAACCTATTCGATTACAACTTTACTTGCGACGTCTTCTTTTTCTCCTTGTAAGGCTCTTAAAAACTGTCAATTCCTCCAGTTTCATGTGCAATTGCAACGTTTTTTCACGCATGAGTCTTGTCTTTATCATTCATCGTCCTCCCTCTGCAGAACGTTTCCTTTCTCTGTGGGATTAATGGTGGAGTTTTGGGATGTTCTTCCTAGTTCCTCATACAGTAATACTTCAATATTTTTATGGTTTATATCTGATATAGGATTATACTTAGCTGGCTCGTAAATTTTTATTATTCATTGGAAATTGGCATTGAACTCTACTTACCGTAGTCAATCTCTTTTATGAGTGTAAGGTCTAAGTACTGATATTCAAGGTATCAATTTATACTGGTTGTTCTTAAAAACGTAAAGTAAACAAAATTAAGACGATTCCTTAAATAAGTCATCATTCATCATCATTCTTCTTGCCATATCCCATTCTCTGTCGGGGTTGGCTACCTAACCTAGGAGATTACAGCTATCTAAATTAAAATACAGGCAATTGGGAACTAAAATAAGAATATCTACCGGGTGTTCCCAGGGACCAAGTACCGAAATCATTGCAGGCATGATAAGACCACGAAACTGAATAACTTTTTCTATGGCGATTCCTATAGGAGCAAATTTCTTTTTTTTCTAAATTCCATAGAAATGTTTGTATGGGAATCGTTTTGTTCTCGTTTGCCAGCATAGCCTCTAAAGAAAAAGTTGTTCAGTTTCTTGGTCTGATTACGTTTATGGTATAAGTATGGTATAAGTTTTCTATTATTCGTTCTCTACATGGCAAACCCCGGTGTAGAGTAAATATAAGCTACGCTAGTAGATTAATAATTGTATCCATATGGCTTCCATATTGGTACACAATTAACTTCCATTCGCGACGACAAAAACTACCATCCTACCATTTTAGGGCCTTTAATCTATTACCGATCTCAACAATCATCAATAATATTGTGAATGACACCTCAAATTGTATGGAATCCAAACATCTTACATTCCAACCGAACATAGTTTCCATACAAAGCCATATTTGTCGTACATCGAAAAGTTTTTTCGAGTGGAGATTTCAAATTCAGGACGTAAAAAATCAACTGATAATATTTTAAGGCATGAACCAGTCCATGAAACTGAACAACGTTCCCCAAGAAACATAGGTTGAAATATGCAAAAATATTTTGGACCTCTCATACAAAATGTACCAGCTGACCAAGTAGGTATGAGGGAGGGAGGGTATTTTTTGATCATTGTTTGACCTAAGTTTCTTGGGGAAACTTGTTCAGTTTCATGGGCTGATTCACCCCTTAAAATATTTAAGGCCAATATTTCAACAACCTGTAGGATTTTGAAAATGAAAAATAAAGTTTTTAAAAGCCGCAATGATGATGAAACTAAACTAAGCCAATTTCAAGTATTTTAAAGTTTAACTCAACACATGGCTTGTTCCTTTCATCGCCCGATCTGAACACATTTAAGACACATTCATTTATCATTCCGTCTCTATCGATCATTTATCAAACAAATGAGACTTAAAGAGATAGAAAATGAAGTGCCTACATACTGGCCGAGCAAATCCGAATACGCTGGCTAATGATACAATTAAAAGATTAATTACATTTCGAATTTCGAATTTCACAGTTTGTGAATGAATGGGTTGTGTTCCTACATTCGTTCAATCGCTCACTCATATTTCGACTTTATTTCAATTGTGTAGAGTCTGTATTCGTATGACGCAGTGCAGGCGTCGGCCAGTCTGTGAGTGACTCTTTAAAATCTCATTTTGCTTTGTATTTGGCCGCTTTCATTCGCAACGAACGAATGATATCGCAACTTTCATTCAGATAAAAGGGTTGTTATATTATCGGCAAAAACTTGAGCGTCATTCATAATTTTACACGAATTTTATATCCATTAATTGTACTTTGGTATGAGTTACTTAAAATCGTATTGAGCGTTCGTAGGAGTGGCCTATTGTTGTATTCGTGTGAAAAGCATTACAATGAATGAATGACTGAATGATACAGATAATCGCATTTGAACTGCATTACTGTGCTGGGAAGAATAAAAGATTCGAGCATTTCTATTTCGAAAAGTATACTTGAACCAAGTACAAAATAATAGCTGTCACTTCTTTACACCTACAACAGTCCACTGCTGGACATGGGACTCCTCCTATTGGAGGGTATTTGGCACTCAGTGAAGTTGTATAAACTGTCACTCAGTAATAGTAGGTAAGATTCTCATTTTTTTTGCACAAGGTAAAATGTAAGCAAGCGGAGTAACTTTTTTCATAATTTTTAGTTGTTCAAAACGGCATTGGAAAAATTCTGGATTTAGAGATCATAGGTAGTCTTATCATAGGTCTTCATCTTCTTTTTTGTAGTGTGGGACACCAAATCGACGAAAGACCCTCGTCCCATAAAAAACTCCTCATCTGCTCAGATAAAGTAAAAAAAAAGAATCCAGTATATCTAACCTCCCCCGCGACTCTAGAGCGGAAATTAAATCGTGTTGGAAACCGTCGTGACGTCATAACGACGGCGTTATGGGGTTTATGACAAATGCATTAATGAATCCCCTGATTTCCAGATTACCGGGGTAAGGGCTAACTCGCTGCTTAGCCATGGGACGGAGTGCAGCAAGAGTGAACAAGTCACTAGCAGGTAGGTACTTATTTATAGGGGGTTAGTCAAATCAACTCCAATCTGATACTAAGGCGGCAGGCCTAACAAAATCAACCTGAATAATCCGATCTGTCCCCTCTTCGTGTGGGACACCGAGTCGTCCAACGACCCAATGAACCCAGTGTCAGAATTTTTCAACCGCGTCTACAAGTAGCAGGCTTCTGACACGATTGTGTAACTGCCGTCTAAATAATGATATTGTCTCTCAGATCTGTCGTGATTGCGGCATATGAATCCCTTGATCCAGAGGCTTGGTACAGAACTACAGCTTTCCCCTAGAAACATGTGCCCAAAGTCGAAATAAAGATAAAATGGGTGTTGCATACAAAGTCACCGTTCGTTACATCTATATATTAGAGCCCCAAAATATTTTTTTATCCTATGTTCCTAGGCCTGTTTTTCAGTTTCACGAATAGATTTCTCCTTAACAATATTGTCAAACAAAATGTTTGTATTCTTCGTTTCTGCATACCACCGTCCTTCTCTCCCTCGAAAAACATCCCGCACAATGATATGGAAAAATATCGAATTTAATACCGACTAACCGCCACCCCAGCCCTTATCCCGCGGGGTGTCATGATGGCGTTTATTAAAATACTCCCGTCGTGGTTGGCAACCATTTACATATGCTTTTGCTACTCGCGATAAAGACATTTGACTGATCGGATTTTTACACATCTAATAAGGTTGTTAGTTGGGGTTGTGTCTTGGGGTCAATAAGTTTGAAGAGAGAGAAATGAAATAATTATATTTTCCTACAGATTTTTTTTTTTGGGAAAAGAACAAGGACCCGCTAGATAGAAATCATGGCTGCGTAATTTACGGAAATGGACAGGAATCGCGAGTGCTGCCGAACTGTTTCACGGAGCTGACTGCTAACCTTCACTAGTTGGAGAGACACTACCTAAAGAAAAAGTTTTTTTAGGAGTCCTCTAAGTAGGTATAAAAGTTTAGTAACTTTGGAGCCCTATAAAGACTTTATTTGCATGTTTTTTTTTTCAACGCAATTTTTAAATACATCTTTATAGCCGGTAGGGGTACAAAAATATCTTTTTCTAGCGTAACTCCTCTCTTGCTTTTAGTTGCAATCGTTTTTGGCTTTTGGTCTTGGTAGACATTTCCGAATGGTAAAAAACAGGTTCACTGGTTCACTTTACCATTACCACCCATAAAACCCTAACATTTTACGTTTGACTCTACCTACCACAAAAGTACCCTTAATCGCGGTATACTTTCTCATACAATTCCATACACATTACACGTAACGTCTACCAAAACAAACTCAATAAAAAAACCGAAAGCACCCGGTACAGTCAATTTGGTATTGCCAGCTCCTCTGAAAATTGAGGTAAACATTATTCTTGGGGGGATTACTAGACTGCGTGGTTCTCGGACGTAGTTCTCGGGCAACATTCAAGCTCAAAGTAAAAATAAGTCGTAGTAGGTAGGTACCTAATAAATAATATTACCCAATGAAATCACAAAATTATAAACTAATCATAAAATCATTTTATTCTTCTACTGTATACAGGACACCGACAGACTGCGTATCAACGACCTTTTGAACTCTATCATCACAGTTTTTTTTCTCCACTTACCCTGAAATGTTGCGTAAAGAACACCGTCTAAAAGTTATTAATTTATCGTAAATAGCAACTAATGAGAGCGAACTATATTATTACAACTCCTGGCAACACCGTTCGGGTGTCGGGAGCTTTAGATCGGCCATAATAGCCACTTTACCGCCCTCATGCGGCCCGCTGTGATTGTGTATTTAGTTCTGTAAACTAACGCACACCAATAAAGAAGCAGGGATGGGACTCCCGGATCGACTCATTCACTCATTGAACTGAAACTCAACTGATTGAAGAATACTTTAAAGGAAGGAACCCAACCAAAGATGTCGTTTTTCTTGTTTGGAGTAGTCTAAAAGAATAGCCAGAGGGAGAAAGAAAGCATTTGATGTGGCTGGAATTTGGAGAAAATGGAGAGGATAAGTCGAATAAAGAACAAATAGAATTTTAGAGAAAATTTGTCTCTTAAGACAAGTGGAAAACAGAAGAGGAAAAATGATTGACCAAAGGACGACAAACTTAACTCGGCCAAATGCAAAACGTAATTAAAGTAAAATAAAATTAAAAATTTTAATTAAATTAAATTAAAGTAATTAAAGTAAGTAATTATAAAAATCTTATCTTTTAATATATATTTTTTTCAGTTTTGACGTTCATTTAATTATCGGACTTATTTGAATCGAGCTGACTCATTTGGCACATAGCCCATCCCTTCAAGGGACAATAGCACACAGAATGATTCGACAATTACAGCTTGCTGTGAATTTATTGAATAAAATTGTTTAAGTGGATGCTTCACTATCGGGCTGGGGCGCGGAGTTTACTAGATTCACTTAACTCACATTTATCATTGGTTAATTTACTTTTAACTCTGTTACACTATTGTAAAGAGTCATTGAAAATTGTATAAGGGTCATCCAATGTACCACCTAGTACCAAAATTGTATGGTAACTGATTTAAGTTACTGACTTGTTTTATCAGAACGACTTTTTATTTTAGTTATATCCAAACATCGTAAAAAAAACTTGTTCATAGATGTCGCTGCAGGTATTTTAAAACACGCTATCGAAGTGTTTTTTGAAAATTATATAGGCTCACTGGACACCGACTTGTAACTGTCTTATTATATGTATATAGAGTTTTCGTAGGTTTAGTTTTATAATAGTATTATTTATCCATTTACCTCTACAATTAAAATGACTGTTAATACAAGTATTTTAGTTACCATGCTCATAATCTACACAAGTTAAAAAATACACTTTCCTGTTTTTCGGGTCATGTCTACTTAATTATTATAAATTTAGCAATGTACACCTACCTAACTATTATAGCTCTGATAATATTAATCTTTACCTATTTAATTGGAATAAAATAAAATACTGTTTGACCAAAACAGGAAACTTAATATACCACAATAGTTAACAAATTTACTAATTAATAGAAAATTTAATTTTATATTTTCCTCAATTTAACTCATGTAATTATTTCTTATCACAAACATAATAAAAACATGTTAATTAGTTCCTGAAACACTACGTTTTAAATTAACTCTCAAATAATGAATTATTTTGAATAAGTAGGTAGGTAGTAAATTCATAAATTAAATTAGAAAGCGTATGTGTAATTTTACATGATTGTTGAACCTAAGTAAGATTACACCGTCATTATTGTATAGGATAATCTTAGAACCTTGACATAATTAAATTTTTGTACATGCTTTTCAATAATACATAATCGTTTCAATAATACAAAATATCAATAATCATAGTGTCTCATAAAACTCTTTATAATGTAGTCCCATTATAAAGAGTGAACGAGAGAGCCGATGACCGAGTGAGTGAATGATTGTTTAATGTAGCAGAAGTGAGCAAATTCGTTTTTAAACGGCTATCAGCCGGTCATTACAGCGGGTAGCTGGCTCGCACATTCACGACCGTGTAATAGTGCACCGTTTTTGGTGTAGGGTGACCAAATTATAGTCTTAAAAGATAGGATGATTCCTGTGACGTTTCATAAGGTCATAGCGGGTTCAGGTTCCTTTGTTTGCTAGTAAAATGGACCTTATATCATAGCATTTGCTCCAAAGTCATAAACGTCACAGGGATTTATATTTTACAGACTATAATCGTGATACTACGCATCTACGCCACCACGTCATATTATGATGATTTTTGTACCGTGTAATGTACGCCTAAAGTAGGTACATACTGTGCATACAACGCAAGAAACTTGCGTTTTAAGTATTTACCGTTTAATTTAATAATTTAGGTTAGACAGTTCTATTTAGCGAGACTAATCATAGCTACTGGAACGAAAAAAATAAACTTTGTTACTTGACAACCTCAAATACTAAGAGAAAACATTTTTAAAAGCAAACCGAGAAACACAGCGTCGTACACTTGCTAGATACACTTTTAGATAGACTTTAGTACACTAGCTAGATATTGAAAACAAAGTCAAAATGATCTCAGACTGGCTCCAGCTAGCCGAACAATATCTTTTTACAAATTGTTAAGACGATGAGAGTCATGCTCAAAATAAAAAATGGCTTTCTTCTAAATAAACTAAAGATTAAAACTCAACCTTATCTATGACAAATTTAATAATCAACCCTGCCTATTTACCAAAAAGTAAATGACCTATCCACCAAACCTATCAAAACCCATGGCCACCCTACAGCAGCAGTATATTAAGCACTCTCAATAACGCGTCCTGACAATAGCAGAGCGTTTGTCACAAGTCAGAACACAAAGCACAATAACCGAGCATCGACTATTCCATCCCCAAGTTTGGACATCTGGGGTTTCGCGATACCCTCGAATAAGGGACACCCTATTTATTTATTTTTTCGCCGTCAATTTTCGCTAAGTCATTCTAAAGAATGCGGTTTGAATTTCGAAATTTATCATTTGATTCGTTGGTTTTGGAAGCCATTTATCCGTAATTTGTGTGGTAATAGATTGGTATACAAGTTTTTGCGTTTTGGGATAGCATCATAAAAAGGAGTATCCATTTCTTTGCCTAGGAGTATCCATTGAGTTTAAATTGGGTCGTTGGACAACTCGGTGTCCCACACGAACAAAAATACAATTTTTGGTGCATGTCGTATCGTACCTAGGTCATGTGAAATAAATTCTTTGAAATGAAGAATAAGAATTAACACTTTAAGGAAACACTTAGATACTTAAAATGAATGTGCTATTAGAAATAACATTTTAAAGAGATCAAATTAAGTAGCCAAGAGTCCATAATTTTGTAAGTTTCCCACAAATACGATAATGTAGCAAACCAACTAATATCAAATACACGCTCCACTGGTCCAAACTACATAACACCCAATTTCCGAAACCGTTCACAAACTCGACACAACTCCGTACCCAACTACTGAACAAGAACGCTATTTAACTCAACAACCAGTAATCATACTGCCACTTTAAAACACCCTCTACGTAATTACTGAAACCGGCATAACTTGAACTATTAAACTCCCTACAAACACCGAAAATTCAAGGAAATCGTCTCTATCGCGCGGGGACAGGAAGGTCTAAACAAAATGGTAGTTTAGGGTACCACTCCCCGTCGTTGCTACCCTATTAAGTGATGGGTAATTTAGGAATACATAAAGTACATAATAGGGTCCTTAACTCGGGCGTAATGAGGTGAAAACGGGGACGTTTACCCTATACAGCTTAATGTTCCGATCGGGTGTATGTTTATGTGCTAAGGGGCGAGGCACACCGGCTCCGTATCCGTTGCGTATCCAGCTCTCATCCGTAGTTACGCATGTATTTATGACGTTGTAATGTATTGGACTGTATGAGATACGGCACACTGCCTGTGATGCGTATCCGTTGCGTGCTGCACGCATTGTAGGGTTACGCCGTAGTTACGCCGTACAGCTGCCAAAAGACAAACAGGTTGCGTACTCTGCGCGCAGTGATGACGTTGTATTCTATGAGATTCCCTGTTGGACGTCACACCAAACACGTCCGAACACGCACAGCTCTGTCCTGCGCGTAGTACGGACTACGGGCTACCACAATGCGCATCAAAAAATGTGCACTATATTAAGCGTCAAATATAAGGTGTAAAAATATTAGCTCCAAATATTTTAAGGGGTGAATCAGCCCATAAATCTGAACAACTTTCCCCAAGAAACATAGGTTGAAATACATTGGTTGATACAAATTGAATTGAGCCGGTCAGTAACTTTGTATGCGAGACCGAATTTTTTTTTCATATTTTGACCTATGTTTTTTAGGGAAAGTTGTTCATTTGCAACTATTTTTTTTACACTGATATGTCGTCAACTTTGTGCTGCACAGAACGCGATGCGCGCTTTTATTTGCGCAATATTTATTGCACACTGATGACAGAACTTTTGGATATGACAGTTGGTACGCTACAGACCCCTTGCAGCTCGCACCCGTAGCTACGCGCGTAACCTGCGTAACCACGTCCGTAACCCGGTGTGGCAGGGGTGTACGGACGTGATCACGCGCGTCACTACGGAAGAGAGCTGGATACGCAACGCATACGGAGCCGGTGTGCTCCGCTCTTAAGTTTTGATATCAGCGTATTGGGAGGTAATAGACTAGCGGGCCGCCCAAATCGTTTTCCCGTGTAGTGCCGGCTTAGAATAGCATCACCCCATTTCCTACCCGTGGGTGTCGTAAGAGGCGACTGAGGGACTTGAGGGTTTCAGATGTGTTACAACTTGTAGGCGACAGGCGGACAACCTGTCACTACAGTGATACACGAATCATCTGAAAAGGCTCTTAAAACTTGTCAGACGTGGCGATAACGACCGTAATTTTGCAATCGTTAACGGTCTGCCTACCCCGCAAGGGATAAAGGCGTGATTTTTGTTTGTGTGTGTGTGTGTGTGTGTGTGTGTGTGTGTGTGTGTGTGTGTGTGTGTGTGTGTATGAATCGGCAGAGCAGGAGTTACAGTTGTCCATGACAGACAGACAAACAGGTAAACGCAGAAAGCGGCCCATTTTATATACATATGGTGAGGCTTTTTCCAATGACAGTTTTAAAAGAAAAAGAGAAGATAGATGTCGCTTTAAATTTTAGAGCAACATAAGGGTAATCTAGTATGTAAATAAAGAGTTTTGAAAGCTATAACTATAAGTATTTTGTACTGACTTCTTGAATAACCCAACAATTCTTGGCTTATTATTTTATTAGCATACCTAGCAAATTATTTACCTACTTAAAACAAACAAATTGTGAACAGCAGTTAAAATCACATAAAACGACTAGACCATAAAATACAAAAAGCTCAACATTCATCTCAAATCCTTTCATCAAAATTTTATCTCCATTTTTTTCTATCAAACCTTTTGATATCAAAACTCAAGAGCAGATGTCCAACGGTGATTTTATTACACTTTAATACCATAAATAATTTGATTAGTCGCGTATTTATCAACGTTGAACCATCTCTTGGAAAAACGTCACCCATTCAGCGAACTACCCCTCATTCAGGTAGCCTTTGTATCGTGAATGATATGGGACAACCATTTAGAAGCCACTAATGTTATCTAGATATCTTTTCGAAGAATAAGACGTCACTTTTGATAGTTCAAATGCGTTTCAAAAGCAACCGAAATTCGATTCACGTGCTAAACCATAAGGTCACAAGTCGAAAATTTAATATTTTGAGAAAATCATTTTTATAACGTGGTTTATTGCCGTTTTTTCGTTTCTGACCTTTTTTGACAGATATCAAAAGGTGTAGGAGCAAAAAGTCCTTTCGCGAGTATCCGAGCACGCGTTGAAAATTGAGTTGAGAACGTGTTTTTTGGATATTGTCTTGTCCGCCATTGTTGAAATGTTTATTTATGAGATCTTGCGACAGAATACTCTGGTTGAGACTAAAATCTTTTTATACTTGTCAACCCTTTCGGTTGTAGGTACTTATAATGGAAAAACACTCCAAAATTCATTTGTAGCGCACTTCAGACCACACACGAAGCTCCTTAAAAGCACAACAGTAAAAGGTGTTAATGCGAAAAGATCACACCGTTCCATTTTTGAAACGTAAACAGTCAAACTGGCGTTTAAAACGCCATAATCTGCTTAGCCTGGTGGCGCCCCCGTTTATTTGAAAATCGAACGCCTATTCTTTATTCAAAAATTGTTACACGTTCTTTGTTCGAACAATATTTGTTTTCTAAACCGGCCAATGTAAGTTGGACTCTTCTGGAGGTTCTTTAGTTTTTTGTAGTTTAAGGTACGCGTGTCCGTTTAGAGTGGTTTTGTTAAGTGCGGTGCTTAAGTGGGAGCTCGGTGTTTGGTTGTTTTAGGACGTTGTTTGCTTTGGGGCTAACACACGACTCGTCTTTAACAAGGTGGCGTTTATTTTTAGCCCTCACGACATTTCAGTTGACGGTGTTTCCATGTCGCTTACATTGTTGGTTGCTGTCATTAGTGTTCTTCTCTTAAAAACTCTTCATTCAAAGAATCTGTATTTTTCCTCAATTATCGTATTTGCTCGTACATAACTTTCTCTTTCAACGTTTTGACAACATAAAGTGCTCTAACAAAAATCGCAAATTACAAGGAAAGATCATTTTTCGTCCCTAAATATAACGAAGCGCAAGTAAAAAGTTATTGATATATCGTCGAGATAAGGCAAAGGGCAATTGCCGAATATTAAGAGGAAATGTTTTAAATGTATTTACGACGGCCGCGGCTCCGGGAAAGCAGGGTTTTATTAGTAAGTATCTCTTATACAGGGTGATCTTTTTGGTATTAAGGTTCATCGGGTCGTTCGGCGACGTAGTGCCCCACGCGACAAAAAGGTTTTTATGATCCTGGCTCTTTTGGACCAAACAACCTTTATTCACTCCTATTGTTTGCCAGTGATTTTACGACTTGGTTTCTTTCAGCTGATTGGAATAATTTCGCCTGCGTTTACTGTTTGCAAATATTGTCTTCAAGAAAGAGGCGTAATCTGATAATATATAAAACAGCCCATTATCTTTCTTTCCTTGGTATCTTACTGTGTTCCTATAGGTATCTGTAATTATGTCAATAATGACCAAAACGTACAATTATGAATGAAGAGTCCTTTTATAGAGGTAGTTATATATTGCAATCTTTTGATAATTTCTTATATTGTATTGATGCTGTATACTGTAACTTAAACGCAATAGTCTACTGCTGGACATGAGCCTTTCCTATTGGGGGAGGTGTTAGTATACTCACCACGCTTGGAAGGCGTATTGGTACAGTACAAAGTGTAGTATCATCTACAGAGAACGCTGCTGCCCATTTCCTGGGTAATTATCCTTTATGACATCCACAGGTAGAATCGGGGTGATGCTAAGCCGGCATTACATTATAGCTTACTGTTCCACATCCTTCGGTTAAAAAATTGCTTTCAATAAAACTAAATACAGATTCATAATAATTGGTAGCTGGTAAACAAAAAACCCTGAAAATGCCTGATGCTAAAACCGCCCTGTATAAACTCGAACTGAAAACTCATTTCGCGCGAGTAATGGCGTCCACCCCACTCACTACACTTTTTAATAAAAAATATCGGCTAAGAATATTTTTCTTGTGGAAAATGGCGGATTCTGTACATTCAGCGGCTGCATTTATAACAGATTACGAGTAGCTTGTCTTCATGAGTATTTTCAAACGAGAGATATTTTTTTAGAAAAAAATATGAATGGAAGCAGGAAAAAATATATAGTGCTTACATTATTTTTACTACCGCCGTGCGAAGTTTAAATCTCTACATCCAACGGTAAGCATTGGATTTGAATTATTTTTTTTAATTTGAATAAAAAACCTATATTTTACATACATAGGTACATACAAATATCACGCTTTTATAAATGGATTTTTATTGTCTGACATAAATAAATTATAATTATAAAGAACAATACGGTCGCTATCACCACGTCTGACATTTTTGAGGATTGTTTTCCAAGGTTGTTTTAGAAAACATCTGCATCACAATATACTGAACTAATTGTTTCAACGTTTAATTAAATTTTATTAAACAGATTCCCTAAAAAAACCGAGCCAAAGAGACTTTTTATTGGAAAATAATGAAATGATTCTAAGGTAATGTACTATAGGTATATTCTGCTACGGAATACTAAAAAAATCTCTCATCTCCGCTAAATTGTCCGCGCCACTCGGGAATATGAAAGTCGTTATTTAAAAGGATCGCCCTTTCGCGTATTATTTCAGTATAAATTTCAGTTAAGCCCTTTTCTTATGAGACCTCTTGAGGTTGGGGTAGATAGCACAGACAATGTTCATTTTAATACATGTTCTTATTTTTAAGAACTTTGTAATAGTAAGATAAATCCAATTACTTGTTACATAGACAGATGCCGTGTGACGCCGGCTTAAAATTGTACAATAGCATTTATTTTTACTCGTGTGTGACGCAAAAGGCGATTAAGAGATGAATCCAGGAAATGGGCATTTCCCTGCGAATATTCAAGCAGATTGGCGAGTGTTGTGCAAGGTAAACATTCACAGGGAACGCGGCTGCCCACTCCCTAGGGTAGTTCCTTAATCACCTTTTACGACACGTGATGCTATTCTAAGCAAGCATCACACTGCTTTGTTAGGTATACAAGGACTCGTTATTTCAAACTCCTTTAAACAAAATCATCCACGTATGTCAAATAACAAACCTCACTGCTATTACCGGTGGAACACAAAGGATGAAACTAGCTATAATATAAGCATCTTTTCTTCAAAGCCTAAGCCCATCAAACAGGGATAATGCAACAAATCTCGTCCCTCAGTTTAATAAGAGCTATAAAAGGACAATCACTGTCCTATCTACCCTACCCGACCTCAGCGCAAAAGGGCGTATCTCAATTTTATTGCAGACGAGGATTCACCAACCTTTTTATACCACAATTTATAGGTATATCAAGTAGAATGCCACGGATTTTAATTAAAGCTGACTACGAAATTAATGAAAGAAATTGCGAATGCTTCAATATTACGTTTATTGTACTTTTCTCTGCCAATTTAGCGAGGAAGTCTTTGTTTTTTGATATCTGAAATAAAAGTTGAATTTGATTTGTAAGAGTAGTCAGTCTTTTAGTACGATTAGGCTTGTTACGACAATAGGTAGATGCCTTTTGCCTTTGACCGAGGAAAAACCTGGGAGCTAAATTTCTGTACCGTTCTGAATGAGGTGATGCTATTGTGAGCCGGCATCACGCGGCTTATTGGGTAAATTTTCTGATGATTATAATAATTTTTAACAAATTTGTAGGCACCTATCAGACTTACGTATTTTTATGGGAACTGTCAAATATAATGTGTATTATCTGCAAATATTTTAAGAGGTGAACCAGTCTATGAAACTGAACAACTTTTCCCAAGATACATAAGTCGAAATATGAAAAAAATATTTGGACCTCCCATACAAAATGTAGCATCCGAGCGAGTCAACTTCCTTGGGGAAAGTTGTTCAGTTTCATGGGCTGATTTACCCATTAAAGTATTGCAGCAATTTTTTTTACAGCCTGTATTGTTTACATGATATTTAAAAAAACAATTAAGTAACGTAGATGTATCAATCAACAGCATCATTATAACGACATAACTACCAGATAACAAAAAAATCGCAAGCAGATTACAAACGCAGTCTTTTTAACGGGCCGTTAGCGTCGCGTCACTTAACACTCGGTTAATCGTATTACGTCCTATCTTACATCTTTTTGTACATTTGTAGGGGGAATCAAAACTCACTTTACAACCGACATTCAACTCTATTCCTTTCCTATTAAGTCGAAAACCGCTTAAAACCCTCTCAATCGGTATCAATTCGCAAATATTAATAAAGATTCGATAAGGATGCCAAACGAAAATGGCTTTTACTGGGCCGTGTTAAGGGTTAAAATAAAATATAAGGGGGAGTGCACATCCCTCCAGCCAATTAACGTAATTTAATCGCACAGTGAGATTACACCCGGCGTTAATTGAATACTGGTAGTGTAGACTAGGGTTTATGTTTGTTTGGTTATGAAAGGAAGTTAAAAGTGATTATATTTATCAATTTGTGTATTTATAGGTGCCTGGATAGTTACAGACTGAGATTATATGGTATTTCATTTTATCTAGCCATCAGGAAAATAACCAACTAAAGATAGAGAATTTGAATTATATCCTATAATCTAAGTCGTAGCTGTTTGCTACGCGGTGCTGACTTGTTTTTTTTTACTTTTTTGATAGGTAAATTGAAATATACATACATACATACATGCGGGGTAGGCAGAGCGTTAACCGCCGTAAGAATACGACCGCTACGGCCACGTCTGACATTTTTGAGGATTGTTTTCCACTGTAGTTTCAGAAAACATGTGTATCACTATAGTGACAGGTTGTCAGCCTGTCGCCTAAAATTTGTAATACACCAATACTCTCGAGTTCCTTAGTCGCCTCTTACGACACCCACGGGAAGGGTGTGGGGTGATGTTATTCTAAGCCGGCATCACACGGCTAAGCTAAGTTGAAACATAAGAATATAGAATCATGAGGTGTTGCAGTACATAGCTTGTGGACGTTACGGTACGGGGTTGGGTCACAAATTACGGACGGAGCGCAGTGTTGTCGGGTTGTACGACACGACGCAGACAGTTACAGTATACCACCACCACGACATCCATAAAACTACTACGTCTACAGCGGTTCCCACATCTAGCGCTCGACGCTGCGCATATTTAGTATTGCGTGCGTCAGTCAAAGGCAAAGGCAAGACTTATTTATTCAACTCAATGCATTAACAATTAACTTTTTGATTTTCGTACCTAGTTCAAAAAAGAGTCTCATAGGTCATTGTAGAACAGAGAAAACTGTCAGACACAATATATCTTTCCATAAAATTTTTATGATCTTAGTATCAGATGCATTGACAAATTCCCGGTTCTTAAAACCGACGCTAACGCAGGAGCAAGGCATAAACTTGCGTTGATTGATAGACACATCTGTCGACTTGGGTTTATGTTATGTATTACTGCGTCAACGTCGGTTTTCAGCATTCGAAATTCAAAATTTCATTTCAAATGACAGACGCATATATCACGAATGCGCTCAAAATGCGCAGCGTCGTGCGTTAAAGGTGAGAATCGTCTAGTCTAGCCAACTACGGGCTATCTACGTCTTCATTGTGGCGCCAAATTAATTTCACGCCGACTTTAGAGGGTCGACAGCGAGCACTAGGTAACTACAGTTTGCTTGTTTGGGGCGTTTCTAATTCGCTAGTATACTGGCTCATTAATAAAATATAAAAGTTGTATGCTTAAAACTATTTGTCTAAAGATACTACGGAGTTTATCATTACTTTTCGAAATATCGAAAGTTTGAATTAATAATCAGAAAAAAATATATAAAAGTAACTGTATTGACGCCATCTAAAATAGCAACGTCTTCATACATTCCTATTTTCTTACGCAATACCGTTTTAGATCGTTTTAAAAAGTTGCTTGTTTGACCTGCCAGTCCACAACTCCATTTACTATAGTTTGTCTTGAAACTTGCCCATAAAATGTCAATCTACGGGGTACTTACGTCTTTATTCTGGCGTCAAATTAATTTCACGCCGCCTTCAGAAGGACAGAATACGGACTACAGTCTACACGGCTGGGGCGGTTAGGAATGGCGTTGATTCGGACGGCTCAGCTAAATCTTAGCACCCAGGTCGTCGTCTCAGCCGATAGACGTCCACTGCAGGACATAGGCCTCCCCCAAGGATCTCCACGATGATCGGTCCAGCGCCACCCGCATCCAGCGGCTTCCCGCGACCTTCACCAGATCGTCGGTCCACCTTGTGGGAGGCCTACCTACGCTGCGTCTACCGGTCCGTGGCCGCCACTCGAGAACTTTCCGGCCCCAGCGGCCATCGGTCCTACGAGCAATATGCCCCGCCCACTGCCACTTAAGTTGCGCAATCCTTCGAGCTATGTCGGTGGCTTTGGTTCTTCTCCGGATTTCCTCATTTCTGATTCGATCGCGGAGAGAAACTCCGAGCATAGCCCTTTCCATTGCCCTTTGAGTGACCTTGAGCCTTCTTATGAGGCCCATTGTTAGCGGCCACGTCTCAACTCCGTAAGTCATCACTGGCAACACGCACTGATCCCAGACTTTTGTCTTGAGGCACTGCGGTAGTTGTTGAGAAGAGAAGATGTTACGTAGCTTCCCGAACGCTGCCCAGCCGAGTTGGATTCGACGATTGACCTCTTTCTGAAAGTTGGACCTACCCAGCTGGACTATTTGTCCCAGGTAGACATACTCGTCGACAACTTCCAGAGTAGAGCCCCCAACTGTCAGAGTAATGGGTGCAACAAGAGAGTTTGACATAACCTTGGTCTTGTCCTTGTTCATTTTTAGACCCACTTGTTGGGAGGCTCTATTGAGGTCATCGAGCATTGTACCGAGGTCCTCCAGGGTTTCCGCCATGACCACGATATCGTCGGCAAAACGAAGGTGAGTCAGATACTCGCCGTTGATGTTGATGCCAAGTCCTCTCCAGTCCAAAAGCTTGAAGACGTCTTCCAGTGCTGCTGTGAACAGTTTCGGTGATATTACATCTCCCTGTCTCACTCCTCGCTGCAACTGGATAGGTTTCGAGTCCTGGTCCTGAAGTCGAACTGACATGGTGGCGCTTTCGTACAAGGACTTCAACACTTCGATATACCGATAGTCAGCTTGGCACCGCTGAAGAGACTGAAGTACGGCCCATGTTTCGATCGAATCGAAGGCTTTTTCGTAGTCCACAAACGCGAGGCAGAGTGGTTGGTTATACTCTTCAGTCTTCTGTATAACTTGCCTCAGCGTATGAATGTGATCCACGGTGCTAAAGCCTTTTCGGAAGCCGGCTTGTTCGGGAGGCTGGAAGTCGTCGAGCCTGCGTGCGAGACGATTCGTTATGACTCTTGAGAACAGCTTGTAAACATGGCTCAGAAGCGTGATGGGTCTGTAGTTCTTCAGCAAAGACTTATCGCCCTTTTTGAAGAACAGCATCACCACGCCTCTGTGCCATGCCTGTGGCGTTTTGCCCTCGAGTATGACAGAGTTAAACAATTTCTGCAGTGCTTTAAGTATCGGTTTACCACCGGCTTTCAGAAGCTCTGCCGTAACTCCATCATCACCCGGCGCCTTGCTGTTTTTTAGCTGTTTCAGAGCCATACTAATCTCGTACAAGCTGACGTCCGGGATGTCTTCTGTGTAGTGCCGGGTTAATCGAGCTCTTGGATCTGCGACCCGATTATTGACAGGTGTGCATGTTGTCGCGTATAACTGTCCATAGAACTTCTCGACCTCTTCCAATAGCTCGGGCTTGGACGATATGATTCTGCCATCGTCGGTCTTTAGCTTCGCTAGTTGGCTCTGGCCTATCGACAGATCTCTAGCAAACACCTTGGAGCCTTTGTTGCGCTCAATTGCCTCTTTAATACGGTCAGTATTAAATTGGCGTATGTCGCGGGTCAAAGACTTAGAGATCTGCCTATTGAGCTGCCGATATTGGGAAGTATCCTCCGACGACTGCAGAATCATCTCGCGTCGTTCCTCCATGAGCCTCGAAGTATGGTCTGAGATTTTTTTGGTTCTGTTCGTACGGTTGGGTTTGAAGAACTTAGAGCCAACCGTAAGGACAGTTTCCACGACCCTGTCGTTATAGTCGTCCACGTCGATACACTCACCCAGGCAATCGAAGCGGTTTTGCAGGTGGAGCTGAAAGCTCTCAGGGTTTTGGATTTGGGCAGGTGCTGGTCGGAGCGTAGACTTCATCAGACGTGATCTCTCGGCTTTTACATTAAGATTCAACGTGCCTCTTACCATTCGGTGATCGCTACCCGTTTTGAACGAATTGATCACAGAGACATCGTTGAATATCCGTTTTTTGTCTGTCATAATGAAGTCTATCTCATTTTTGGTAACGCCGTCGGGGCTCTTCCAGGTCCATTTTCGATGCGGCCGTTTCCTGAAGAACGAGTTCATCATAAAGAGTCCCTCCGAGCACCCAGGTACTCATCAAAATCTATCTAGTCAATTACAGGTCGGTATGTGTTCTTTGTGGTACTAAATATGCATCAATTCTGAAAAACTGGTTAATGTTTAGTTATAGCAGCAAAAGATAAATCTAAATAAATAACGAAAAGTAAGCCTTTTATTTATATATATTTTCATGAACTATCATTTCCATGCTTCTCTCTATCCAACTTGGGTACACACACAATACTGTCAACTGTCAAATCAGACCTATACAATGGCTCAATTATGTACCCTAAGTCTAGTCTAGACACACTAAGGCTGTGTAGGTGAGTCCCCGTGTCATAAACAAATCAAATATGGCCGTCGGCCGAGATATTAATGAGACAATGAGGCATTAGCTCGCTACAAAATGCCTCCGCATTCGCGAATAATTAAATCGTAAAGTCCCCTCCGCCTACAGTGGCTCTATTTACTCCTTTTTCATTCAACACAATAGCTGCTGCAATCTAACACTCTCCGAGCCGATACGTGCTTTTATTATTCACAAAATAACCTAAAATGAGCTTTAAAGCGTCGAGATACAGCGCAGAACGGGATGCGAAAGAGAATTTTATAAGGCGTATTCCACAGAGACTATTAATTTGAGCGCGACGGTCCCCGCCTACCCAATCTCGCGTCTATACACATGTTTGCGTGTGTTGCCGTCTCGCTCGCTCCGTGCCGCTTGTTAAAATTCCTCGGTCGGTAGCTGCGTCTCTGTCAGAATAGAGGCGAGGTAGAGGCGGTACTGGCGACGGGATTTCGCTCCAATGCTGGCGCGATTTTCACCGCGCTGCCACGCGAAACGCGGACGCGGTTTTCGTACACCGGTACGTTGCGGAACCCACGCGTTCAAAATCTGTTCCAAATTTGAAAATTCCTAAATAGTGCTAATTCTACTAGTGACTGCTTGAGTGTTGATTGACTCATTTCTGATTCACTGTTTTTTCGCGCTGTGCCTAATTCAATTAGTAACTGTGTAAATAGATGTAAACTAGTTTTTCAAACTTAACGGACGTCTGCAAATTGTTTTCTCAAGCCATTTGGATTCAGATATTACCTGTGCAACATCCTACACCGCAAAATTATCACGGAACTTAACACTCTTAAAAAAGTCTATCATTGATAACATTCTTATTGGAATACAACAAGCACTTGACACTGGCTAATTCAAAGCAACGCTTCCGGATTCAAAATTCGAACTGCCAAAGAAAATGGCGTCGTGAAAGTCCCGTCGGGAGCAGCCGCCGCCGTTTGCCGCGCTGCGATGCTGAGCAGATGAAATGAAGACCTCGCTCGACTGCGAGCGGGCCGACGCGGCCGACAGCGGCGGGAAAGGCCGCATATCCTTCAGCGTAGACTCCCTGCTGGGATCCAGAACAACCCCGAAAGACCCGAGTCCAGACAACAGCAATGACGCGGAGAGTACAGACGCGGCGATCGAAAGCGACGAATCAGACGTCGATATTGAGGATGTTGAGTCCAATGCGGGGGATGACCGGGAGGACAGGGAGAACGTGCATGATGGAGAGGAGATGGAAAGCAGGAGCGGGGTTGTGGTCCCGCAGCCGATGTTGCCGAGGCTGTATCAAGGGCACGCGCCGCCGCCGACTTGGCCCTTCGGAGCGTTCCCGTGGATGGCGCCCAATCCCATGTTTAGAGGCGGATCTCCTAACAGTAAGTGTCTGTTTACACTTCTGCTTTTATCTCAATTCTTAACATACAGGACATCTTTCTTCGAGGGTGCGTCAAGTCCAGAAAATCTGGTGTAGAGTTGAATCGCCTACTCATCTTATGGCATGTTTAGATTACTATCGAAGTGCTAAAAATCCGTGCTTCAATGGGCACGCATGTTAAACCGTCGGTCCCAGTAGCTATCTTCAAGAGTTATTTTATGTCTAGAACCCACACAGAAAGTTTTACCCAAACACACTGTATAGTTTACTCGAGCACACTGTCTAAAAATTTATTTAATAACTTGTATAATTATCAAAAACAAAAAGCATAATTTATTTACAATTCACCATTTCGAATTTGTGGAATTTTAATATAGCCAATGTCACTCTATCGCAATTCTGAGACGAATATAACGACCGCCGTGTGATGCCGGCTTAGCATAGCATCACCCCACCTCCTTCCCGCGGGTGTCGTATGAGGCGACTAAGGGACTCGAGAGTATTGGTGTTTTACAATTTTTAGGCGACAGGCTGACAACCTGTCACTATAGTGATACACATGTTTTCTGAAACAACCTTGGAAAACAATGCTCAAAAATGTCAGACGTGGCAATAGCGACCGTATTTTAATGGCCGTTATTGCTCTGCCTACCCCGCAAGGGATAAAGGCGTGATATGTGTGTGTGTGTGTATATAACGACAATTATAGCACTGATTCGGGAAAACAGTTCTGTTAACCTAACTTAAATTTAGTGTTGTCACTTACCGCGAAATAGGTTCCGGAAAGCATCGGATACTATGTAATTAATTTCAATGGGTTTTTTTCCACCTCTTATCAATTCAGTGGCCTACGACGAAACGACTTATTTTGACCGACCGAATTTGCGACATGACAAATAACATAAGTACTGTAATATAACACATGACATGACTTACAATAATCTCCTATCCTAATTTAGACCTTTTTGTCAGAAAATGACAGCGCTAATTTGAGTTAGGCTAAGAGCTTTTCCGAATCGCAGCCTATATCAACATCCGCTTAACCGTTAGCGCTGTCACAGAGAAAAACTATGGGTATGTATAAAAAATAGGTAAGTCATAAAAAATAACTTCTCCACATACCTAAATACATTAATACTTGCATTTACATACATGCTATATTCTCAAAAAACAATAACCCATCTGAAGCAGGCGGATAAAGGTTCATTAAATACACCTTCCTTTTTTCCTTTTTGTTCTATAAATACACGCGTGAAATTAGTTACACGTGTAACCTACGTTGCGTATATTTTTGGCAATAATTAGCTACTTAATTAATTACCAAATTATTTAGGTAGTTTAAGGAAGTCAATAAGTCGATTTAGCAATATTCAATTAGATTTTTTCCTGCCTTACCAACTTATTTTTGTGATACTTTAACGAACACAAAATGGCCCCTATTTAATATCAATGCATGTGGAAAGTTAAAATTTAATTTACCTACATATCTCTTCTCTTTTCGTGTGGGACACCGAGTCGTCCAACGACTCGCCTTCGCCTTCTAAGTAGCAGGCTTCTGACACGGTTATGTAACGACCGCCGCCGTCTAAGTGATCACACCCAGCAACCGAAACCTAACTGGGAACAAATTCACAAAGTGATAAATATCAAATTTTTGAGTGACCCACCGAGAATCGAACCCGGAACCTTTTACGTCAAAGTCGCACTACCACTGCGCCACATCGGTCATACCTTAAACTAGCCTATTTTGGAAGTAAGACATTCTGGGAATGATTTTTTGGGTAATGAGGAGTTTTTGGAGTGACAGCAAGATTAGGCCGGCCTAGATGGCGCTGTTGTTGATTTTGCAGACACCCCTGTCTATTGGAAGTGTGCTGAGTTTTTATATAATATCATTCACACGAGCGCCACCTAATAGTAACTGTAACTAGACGAACATATTACAAAAGGATCATGACAACTTTTGTTTGGATGGTCGTCCTGTTTTTCATCAGTCTTGCGTCTCACTTGCAGGAATCGCATCAAAGCCAAAAATATATAATAATAGAGACTAAATATTGCTTATCATTTTAGCGTAGGGAATGCTTATGCAACATACTAGTTCTGGAGTTATTGAGTGTCAAAGTCGGACATCGAAAGAGACAACAGTGCTGATGTTTGGCGCTCTTTAGTGTATTTAGTTCTAAATACGTTATTTTCGGTAAGCAGTGTAGAAAAGGTTTACGCCTCAGTAATTTTTTTTGTTAAAATAGGTAAACGTAGATTTTCAACTTTATTTTTATTATTTTTCCGGGTTTTGTGCAACAATTAACGTTGCTATTTTTCATTGAAATTAGCGATATTATATATTGCATTCATTTGTTTTGTTACGCAAGACACATGGTTAGCCCATGTATGGACATTCTCCTTTCCATTTTTGGAAGAAAATCCCAATTTTTTTTTGGAAGGTGCATTCTGATTTGCAACTTTTTCCGCACAAATTGTTCTAGGAGGTATTATTATTTTTACATAGATAAATGGGAAATGATTTTTCGCTTTTACTTACTTTGTACTTATATCAATGTTCACCGCATTATCTACAAAAAAATATATTCTTTTGACATTAAGCATCGGGAAAAATATTCTACAGTCTTCACATACATACATACATACATATATCACGCCTTTATCCCTTGCGGGGTAGGCAGAGCGTCAACAGTCGCAAGAATACGGCCGCTATCGCCACGTCTGACATTTTTGAGAATTGTTTTCCAAGGATGTTTGAGAAAACATGTGTATCACTATAGTCACAGGTTGTCAGCCTGTCGCCTAAAAATTGTAATACACCAATACTCTCGAGTCCCTTAGTCGCCTCTTACGACACCCACGGGAAGGATGTGGGGTGATGCTATTCTAAGCCGGCATCACACGGCAAACAGTCTTCAATATTTTACAATAAACAGATTCACAGATCAGAGCGCAAGATACGAAATATGTAAATGCAGTGCTAATTACTAATCTCAAACAAGGTTAGTTAACACCGGCAGATCAGCTGATTACGGAGTTGATTAATGATGAACTGTCAACGTGGTCGTGAATTGATGGTGTTTGAGAAACACTGTCGTGATGCCGGTTTAGAATAGCATCACCCTAATTCTACTTATGGATGTCGTAAATAGCGATTAAGGGATAGTTATATTACATACAGAATGCATAAAACCCTTAGCACTGCGCTCGCCAATCCGTCTGCTGATACCATAGCGGGCCCGTGTCCAGCAGTGGACTTTTGTGGATGTGATATGACAGCTGATTACAGAGTTGGTAAATGATGAACTACCCACGTGGTCAGGAATTGATGATGTTTGAGAAACACTACTGGTAACATGTAGTGCAAACAAAAGCAGGGTGCAAAGACACAGAAATTATACATATTTTACTTAACAAAATATTAAATACACTCTTAACATAGTACCTATAAATGAAGTCGCCTTTTGCGCTTCTCCATCTGTCTGTCTTTCATGGACACCGCTAAACCATGCAATGGATTTTGATGCGGTTTTACAGATAGATAAATTCATGTGAAAGGTTTTTATGAATAATGTGAACATGTCGGTAAAACGTCTTACTCCCAAGAGAAGTCGATTAGCAGCGGGTGCAACAGATGGGCAAACCTTTATAGGTGGTTCCCACATGGTAGCACACGACAATGCGCATTTTAGTGCATCCGTAACGCATGCGCCTGTCAGATGCAGGGACTAATTTTCCATAGAAAACCCGACGTTGACGTAGGAACAACGCAGAAACTTGCGTTGGCACGTGTCTGAGTTACAAATTATTATTGTAGATCTATGCAATATACCGAAGTATAGTGCGTCGCGTCGGTGGCCAAGTAGGTAGGACACCGCTCATACAAATAGTGAGACCCGAGTTCGATCCCCGCCATGTACTAATGTGTTTTTACTCACCTACATTTACCTGATAGATGCTGAAAGAAAAACGGTGACGACACCCACATTCAAATAAAATTTGAATTGAGATGATATTTGAATGTGACTTAACCTAGCATTCGGGCCAGGTTAGCCTTCTGGTCGCAGAGGTCAGATGGCAATCGCTCTGTGTAAAAATTGGTTCCACCTCAAATCCCCTATGTTAGGTAGCCGACTCCGACAGAGAACGGGATAAGGCAAGGAGAACGATGAGATGCAATATAGGTACCTATTTGCACCAGCGTCTGTCAAGTGTAGGCTTAGCCTTAATACACACACACACACACATATCCCGCCTTTATCCCTTGCGGGGTAGGCAGAGCGTTAACGGCCGTAAGAATACGGTCGCTATCGCCACGTCTGACATTTTTGAGGATTGTTTTCCAAGGTTGTTTCAGAAAACATGTGTATCACTATAGTGACAGGTTGTCAGCCTGTCGCCTAAAAATTGTAATACACTAATACGCCTTTTACGACACCCGCGGGAAGGATGCGGGGTGATGCCATTCTAAGCTGGCATCACACGGCAGCCTTAGCCTTAATAAGAGTGGATAATTTCCATACTTAAATTAATTATGTTGATCACAGTCGACAATGAGTTTGGATGATATTTTCATGTAAATACGCGGATGTCAGTGCAATTGATTTGAATACAAAGAACTTATTAACCCCTCACTTCCGCAGTGCGGTGACAAATAAATTATTAGGGCGGGTGCAGACTGCGCAACTTTTTGTACCATTTCATTTTACTTCATTGACTGACTCTAATGGAATAATTCTTAAGTATGGACAATTCGGTACTTGACGAGTTAATTAATATAATATGAAAATTATATTGTGCAAACTATTGTCTAAAAATACTTCTAACCCCACTCATCGATTCTGAAAATTTTGACAATAAGAATTTTTAAACAGAAAATTAATATAAAAGTCACTGTTTTGACGCCATCCACAATAGAGATCTGTGACGTCATAATTTTATATTTCAAAAAGCAAGTATTGCATTTGACCTATCAGTCAAGTTTAAATTTAAAGTATCTTACATCATAAAACTAAAGTATATCGAATAAGCAAATTTTGGCAGTTATCAAATCCATGTTAGAGACATAGCTTTAACATGATTGTGAAAAATGTCAAATATGGGTTTCTCAAACGGAGAACGCCGTATTTTTACGAAGAAATGGATAGCAGCGAGTAAAGTCGCTGGACGAGTTACTAGTTCTTAGTTTTTTTCTTTCTATCGTTTCAACGTATGGTGGTGTCAATAGAATGCTGCTAAAAAGTGACAAATGATCATTTCTGTTTGACGATATTTGCCCCCAGCACCCATATTTGTGACAAGAAAAATGACGTTAAACTTATTAGCAGTTGTGGCAAAAACTACGCTTGTTAAATGACATTTGGAAATATTTTAATGAAATGCTGAAAGATGGTCATTAGAATGACTACACTTTTTGCTGACATACTGGTTAGTACCTTATTTTTAGTATTAAAAAAAAAGCCATGGTTGGCTTTTCATAAAAAAAAAGACACTGTCAGACATACTACAAGAATAGTTTATAGAAAAAAAAACTAACCTACTGGGGTAATGTCAAAGTTACGTTTTGCGTTCTTACAAAAAAAAATTCTTTATTATAATTTAAACGCGTTTAGGTTTCCCTACCTTTTACTTGACATTGGCACAAAGCAAACTAGTGCCACAAACAAAAAAAAATCGGCCATTTCAAAATAATACCATTTTTATTTATCCAGTGTCGATCGTGCTGCTGAGACGAATCTAATGAAAAGTCATTAGTCCTAGCTGTTTTTTTTGGGCTCTAGCCCGTGAAAAAGAAAGAGAACTTTTATATCTGTCTGTATATAACACCTGATACGATATGACCAACTATTCAAAACAATTATTGAAGGAAAGATCGAAGGAAAGAGAGGGAGAGGCAGGCCAAGAAGTTATTTAGATCAAGTGAAAGAAAGAATAATGGCCATGACGTATAGGGAGGTCAAAGAGAAGGCGGAGGATAGAAACAGCTGGCGGATGCTCCACCGACAAGAGCAATGAGCTCTTAAATATAAGAAGATATATAACAGATCTCGAAGATGGCGTTGCGTTAGGTATTGACATAGCTGAATTATATTGATTCTCAACTATAGACAAAATACATAATTATTATGAGTTATGTTGATTGATACTCAACTAAATAAAATATATTTTCCTGGAAAGAAGCTTTTTCAGTTTAGCTGAGCGCCATCTATGCACATTTGAAATTGGGCTAGAAAATTTCCTATTAACTGGTCCACATACATCATGCTTTCGAAAGAGATAGTCTTCTTCCCTTCTGAGCCAGTTGGGTAAAAAAATCGACAAACGGTCAAATACACAGACTAGAAAAATGACATTTGCGCATAACCGACATAGCTGGTCTGTGGTCAAATAATTGACTTTGTAGACCAACTTTATAAAGCTGCAAATGCCATGGAAGACTCTGACTGAACTGTAACTAAAAAGTAACAAAGAATAAACGTTTTGATGCAATCGTTGAAAAACAAACAAAAAGTATATTTGACATGTGTACGTGAGATTTGATGCCGGTGTTTTTTTTAATGTCACGACAAAAACTACCTTCCAAAAGTAATCACCTACCTGCACACAATTTAATCAATCATTAAATTAATAATCGTTCCGTGTCCAACTTTTGATTTGTGACCAATTATTTGAGTCAGAAAGACCAATCAAATGAAAACGCATGCTTCACTTACGACATTACTTGACTTGTATGAAATAATATGTTGTAGTCACGCTAAATCAAGATAAAATTGTTCGCTTTCATACTGCATATTATTTTTATATAACTTAATATAAACGAAATTATATGAAGATAATAAAATCGAAATTTTCTTCGCCTGTATTGTATACCTACCTCATGGGTAGGTATGTCAGTACGTAAATGTCTTTCAATTTTGTGTAATGGGAAAGTTACTTACGTCTTAAATTATACAGGGTGTGAGAGACGGTGTAACGAAAACTTTGCAGTCGTGCTCAGACCATTTAACTGAAAAACTTTTTATATGTATATATGGGGCTATGTTGGGAAACGAAAAAAAATTTTCGTCCTTCCATACAAAATTCCCAATCAGCTGAGAGACTTTGTATGGGAACTCGAAAAAATTTTTTCGTTTCCCAACATAGTCCTTATACAAAAAGTTATTCACTTTCATGGTTTGATCAAGCCTGCAAAGTTTTCGTTACACCGTCCCTTACACCCTGTATGTACACTTATGTACATATACGGGGTATATTGTAGTCACGCTAAATCAAGATAAAATTGTTCGCTTTCATACTGCGTATTATTTTTATATAAACTAAATTATATGAAGTATAATAAAATCAAAATTTGCTACGCACTGTATTGTATACCTCATGGGTAGGTATGTCAGTAGGTAAATTAAAGTCATTCAATTTTGTGTAATGTGAAAGTAACTTACTTACATCTAAATAATATATTCTTCCTTTCCAATAGGTATTCTGGTTGTCTGTATAGTAATACAGAAACCATAATTTTTACTGAATTATCCATGTTATTTTTATACGGCGACAAGCGGGCAGAAAGATCGACAGATCAAGAAAAATAAACACATCACACCAGACCATAGCAGACGTAGGTCTTCTAGTACATCATAAAGCGAGATCTCTCGTTTTTGCCATTCAGTTACCAGAAAAATCATGATCAAAAATCTGCAATGAAAGTCGCGATTTTTTTTCGCGCATGCGTTCGAAAACCTTACATTATCGTATCAAAAATAAAGAACTTGACAAAAAAGTCTTATTGTATTTAAAAGGTATTTAATACTAGCGCCTTCATTCGTAATTTAAACGGTCCAAAAATCAATTAAACCCTTTGAATAACAATTTCTTAATTAACTTATCACGATTTTAAATCAGTAGGCACCTACCAAATCGATTATAGCCGTTCAAGGTTGAATTTTTAATTTTGATTGTTATTTTATTTAATCGATGAAAAATCACCTTCGTGGTGTGTTATAGCACTATAAGGACCGCGTACACCACTACTTATTTTTTTAAATGACAAGTGGGGAAATATTTTTATACACACACACAAATCACGCCTATATTCCAGGCGGGGTAGGCAGAGTTTGGCAATGTTTGAGGAACGTTTCAGAGAGTGGTGTATCACTATAGTGACAGGTTGTCAGCCTGTCGCCTAAAATTGCAATACACATGAAACCCTCAAGTCCTTTACTCGGCTTCTACGGCGTTTTCATCACCCCTGGACGTAGACCTCCATAGGTTAAGTTTCATGTCTGGTAGCCAGTTTTCGGTCTATAAACTTGAAGGTATTTTCATAATCCTTGTAACGGTCAGTAATTTTAAAATAAGTGTTTGAAGTACGACGTCTAGCCAACATAATTTTTTTACCCGACTGCCTAGGGTGGCTTATGTTTTTGCTGACTATACCTATGTAGGTATGTGGACAAGTATTTTTTTTTCACGCACTTCAGCATATACGGCTTAAGCGAGGAACACACTTGACTCACGACAGAGCGCAAAAATATCGCAGCGGTCTGTCAGATCCATACTAAAAAATCTAGAAATGTCAATCCCCATACTAAAACCGCTCAACCGCTGTTGACGCAGCGCTATCCCAGTGTCATCCGTCGAGTGCGGTTTTAGTATGGGGAGTGACGTTTCTAGATTTTTTAGTATGGATCTGACAGACCTCTGCGATATTTTTGCGGTCCGTCGCGCGTCAAGTGTGTTCCTCACCTTAACGGATGTTGACATAATGAGGTGTCGTCGCAAGATTTTAGATTCGTTTTAGTAGCGCGAGGAACACTGGCTACATTTCGATTGCATTACTTCATAATGGCGAATTTTGAGCATAAAACTCCGAAACTACCGAAGTCGGGTATTTGTTTTTTAATAGTGAAATGCTTGTTATATAATAATATAATATGAAAATATGGCAACTTGTATTAGTTTTGCTGGACTGGAATTGCAAAAATACCTAATAAGTACGAACTACTTAAAATAACTTATAATAATTTAGTCATAATAACAATTAATCTCATTACGTCATATTCAATTAATTACCTTCGTAAATAAATATTTTACGAAGTTGGCAACATAAGACAGTGTTTTAGGTTAATGATTGTAGGTGAATGACAGACAGATAGACAAACAGAAACATTTTATTGCTCACATAAATACATACATTGAATGACTCGGTATGTTATTTTTTTCCAAAATTAAAACAATGTTACGAAAAAAATTGTGGCAGTTTTAAGTCTGACACACACTCAAAAAGGAAAATTAGATGAGTCGATCCACACACGTAGAGCCCGTATCTCAATACAGCCCTGATTACAGCATTTTAGTGAAATTTTCTCTGTTCACAGAATGTGGCTTTTTATATATTTTCCCTTTTATGAAAGAAAATCTTAAATAGAATGAGATTTTTTTTAAAAAAAGATATTTTTATAATTGACAGAAATAGTAAAGATTATTAACAGCTCTAGTACCTACCCCCTACTAAATTTTCCGTTCCGATTTTTCTTAGAACATCACTAAGAATCATACCAATAGTCATCATTCAGAATAATATGCAGTGTACACCGGAATCCACACCAGCCAATATAAAATACAAAAAAAACCGAAAATACATTTAAAAAAATAAAAGAGTTTAAAACAACAGGTACAAAAGCCCCTTATTTGTAATGTACTTAAGGTACCTCATTCGTAAATCGAATACTACGTATAAAAGGGAATTTCAACGTATTCTCAAGATATCTTAAAGTTTATTCTACCTAATCGACTATTCAGCCTGGTCTAGAAAAACTTATCGATCTAGGCAGTTTGTATTAATGAGTGTCTGAGAATCCGTGGTGTTCTGAAAAACTACGAATTGTTGAAGGAAAACATCAATTATAGTGTAGGAGCTGGTTGCGAGTTTCATGGTTGAATTTGTTTTCAGTTTATAGGGTGGTACTCAACAACTCGGTGTCCCATACGAAAAGAAAGACGGTAGTTTAGAATTTTTTACCTTTCATACAAAAACAGCTGACCGAGCAAACTATGGGAAGTAATTTTTATTCAATGTTTTGACCTATGTTCTTTCTTTGGGAAAAGTTTGCCAGATGAGCTTGGCTTTGCCGAAAAAACGGTCGTTGAGATCTCTCTATACATTATATTGTTTCATGAATATCAACTAAAGATCTACGTGAATAATGGCATTTTCTAACCCCAGTACCTTTTATTGCCTTTTCAAAACAACACCCCGCGGAAAACTAGTTGGCTGAATACGGAAACAGTCACAAAAATTGTTTGAAAGTGATTGCAAATAGTAGAAGAAAGTTTTAAAACTGTGAATGCAAGACAATCTGCAACTTTAAAACTCCGAAAAGCTCAAGCCTGCTTTAGGATCCGACTTCTTCAAATAGTTATTCTACTTATTTATCTTTCCAAGGATCAAAGAAATTAAAACAAAGCCTTTAAAACTAATCTGCAAAAAGCTCCATATAAAATTACCAATAACTAACTTTACAGCTTCCTTCATTACTGATGTTAAGCTCCTCGCCTATTACCGTCATGCGCAAACGCATTGCCCACAGATCCTTTTTTTGTTTCCTCCCAGACTGGTATTAGTCGATAAGCAGTCGGAATGTTGAATTGAGTGAATTAATTTGCCATCTCGACCAAGATAATGGGGGTAGCTGTAAGACTAAGTAAACAAAGCTCCAGGTGTTATACAGGGTGTAAAAAAAAATGCTGCAAATATCAGCCCATTAATCTGAACAACTTTCCCCAAGGAACATAGGTTGCAAATGTTGCAATATTTCGACATATGTTTCTTGGGGAAAGTTGTTCAGTTTCATGGACTGGTTCACCTCTTAAAATATTTGCAGCAAATATTTTTACACCTTGTATTTTAAGGGGTGAATCAGCCCATGAAACTGAACAACTTTCTCCAAGAAACATAGTTCGAAATTTGAAAAATATTTTTGAACCCCCCATATTGACATGGTCGGCTGGTACCTTTTGTATGGGAGGTCCAAATTCTTTTTTCATATTACCACCTATTAATATGTTCCTAGGGAAAAGTTGCACCTTATATATACGTATATTGCTCGCAGCAGCAGCACCACTAGATGATTGAAAAGCTATGGCACCTGGGTTCATCGGGTCGTTGAACGACTCGTTGTCCCACATGAAAAGGAAGATGAAGCATCTTGAGTCGTTATGGGAGAAGAGATCAATCTTCTGAACCCTTCTTCTGAGGCGGTCGGGTAATAATCAACTTGCGTTAGCCCCAACCCTAGTTCTGTAGAGTCTCATGAACTCCCTTGAAACTTTAGCGCTAAATTGCACATTTTCTTTTTTCTTTATTTACAATTTTTTGCACAAATAACAATTAAGGCGCATCGCACACTTAACGCACAACGGACCCCTAAAATATCGCAGCGGTCTGTCACATCCTTACTATAAACGTCACTCCCCATACTAAAACCGCACTCGATGGAAGACACTGCGATAGCGCTGCGTCGACAGCGGTTGAGCGGTTTTAGTATGGGGATTGACATTTCTAGTATGGATCTGATCTGACAGACCGCTGCGATAATTTAGCGGTCCGTCCACCTGTAGGACAGAAAATAAATTCAGAAATTCGACACAGTAGGCAACCTACCATTTTTTCATCGTCACAATCACAAATCGTTCATTAATAAGTCGCTGACCAGGTATGAACCCAAAGAATGGGCCACAGCGTTTCCTGTGAATACAAGATCCACTTGCCAAGCGTGGCAAGTACGGCAAACAGCCCCTTTTGAGGAATGATTATGTCCAGCGGTGGACTGTAGTAGCTGTATAAGTATAAGTAGTTTGCGAAATTATTATTTCTCCCGAATTTATTCGTGTTGGACTCTACGTTTTTGGCCCCGGGGCCATCAAAACTACGCATGTCGGCTTGGTGGGGAGCAAGGGTTCACCCGGACTTAATTGATTGGTTGTTGAAACAACCAGTACAATCACGACCTTGAGTCGAGACTGGGCTTAGGAGTTGTTCTGGGAGGAACATATCGGACTGAATCTACCCGGTATGTGCCGGTAATTGCCAAAATAAGGCGCAAATGAGGGACCTAGGCGCAAATGAGGGACCTAAGCGCAAATGAGGGACCTTTTCTTCCGAGCGAAACGTGAAACGAAACGCAAGCAGTTCTTCTCACACTCTCACAGATACATTTTCCGCTAAGTGCCCGAGATTCTCAAACTGCAGCACTAAGTGCCACAGATTCCCAAACCGTAGCGGGCAGATATCTGTAATTAGTCCGCTTCTATGGAGAATTTCTACCACACATTAGTAATGGACACCAAGTATGTCTACCTAGATGACTATTAAGAAAAATAATGCTGCAGAACTAGCGTCACTAAAAATATAACTCGTGCAACAAAAGAAAACAAATCTCTTCATGCAAATAATACACCAAAAAGTCCTTTGCTCTAGTTAAACGTATTATTTCAAAGTAAAATTAAAATCCTTGCTTAAGTTATAGATTGCTAATAGGTCATTAAATTATGAATGAAAGTAACAAAAACGCCCACTTTTGGTACCTGCCTGTTATCATTGTAATTTACTACAAATATTTCAACGAATCTGTACAATCTTAATTGAACAATATTATCATATAATACTTACTAAAACATGAACTAAAACATAATACATTTTTTTAGTAATTAGATTTTTCTCATCAATTGGCGCTAGTTCTGCGCCACCTCTCGCTTTAGATTTTCTCATAGTTTTTCTGTGAAATTCGTTTTTCTGCAAATAAAGGCTTTAAGTTGCTAAACTTTGGTAGAATGTTATGAGTTTTGGCTTTGATTGGGATATTTCAAGCGAGGTCGTTAGTGTACAGATTCGGGGCAAATTACTTCACTGAATTTAATTTGATTGGACCAATTTAAAGCCAGACCTAAAAAGTATTGATTGATTTGTCATGACGTGAGGCAATGTAGTTAGGAAACCTAGGAAAAGTAGATATTTCTAGGAATTATCGTTTCCGTGTGATGCCGGCTTAAAATAACAACACCCCATTTCTTCCCGTGGGTGTCGTACGAGACAGGGGCTCGAGGGTTTATTGTGTATTACAACTTTAGTGATACACGAATTATTTGCAAGGATTCTTAATATTGGTCAGACGTGGCTATAGCGACCGTATTTTTACTGCCTACCCTCTGCCTACCCCGCAAGGGATAAAGCCGTGATATGTGTGTGTGTACGTTAGGATGACTAAAGTAGTCATACAAAGATTATAGCAACTGAAAAATGCCCGAGTAAGTAACTGGCCACATCTGTCGTAGGACCGATGGACGGTAGAGTAATCGTATTCTCGAGTGGAGGCCTATCCTCGGCAAGCGTAGCATTTTCATGCGTACGGCTAAAGAGTGGAATTCCCTGCCGGCGGATCTTTTTCCGGAACAATATAAAGAGTGAATAGGCCTTATCTAGGCAAGCATGTACCATCTTCGTCTGCATCTCCACTTACCACCAGGTGAGATGGCAGACAAATGCGGGCCTATTACATATAAAAAAAAAAAATTTGACGCCCTCAGATGCCCTCATGAAGAGAGCGGCTGGTACCAAAAGTGGGAGTACGCGTGACGTACCCTGGGGGAGGCCTACGTCCAGCAGTGAATTGCTACAAGTTCCATTTGCCGCAGCTGCTCTACCAACTGTCAAAGCTAAAATTCGGTTACTTTCCTCCTCATAATAATTCTTTATTGTTGTCAAGACGATCCAAAGCATACCTTTTCATAACTTCAACAATTATTGTTCAGAAAACATCGCAAACGGTATGCGAAACGTCGCCAAGCTGGGCTTAGTAAATAAAATCCAAATAAAACACTAATAATTACACATTTGTCAGATAGTCCTAAAAAGCTGGATGTATGGCAGTAGCAGGTTGGGCTAGGGCTGTCGAGACAGTCAAGAAGCCTTTGATTTTAATCGGGGCCGGTGGTGCCCGATAGGTGTAAATAGACGATTTTTATGTGTATTTTTGCGTCAAGCCAGACTCGTCCTTTGCAGCAACTATCCTCGTGATGGGCACATATTAGAATAGTCTGCATTTTGCTTTAGGTAGGTATGATTCAGGAGCCGTCAACACAGAGCAAAAGTTTCATTCGTGTCGCTCAGCCGCATGATGGCTTCTCTGGTCTGTGGAAGCAGTAAAAACAAACAGAAAGACTATCTTGGATGGTCTTGGATCCATAAACTATCCAATCACATATAAATAATTGTTCCATTGAATTGGAATTATAAAAAGCAAGTACAGAATTACATCTAGTAGATATTATGGCTTTTAAATGACTGCCAGCCCTTGTCCACCAACGGTAGCCATGTTGCCGTATTTGGCGCGTTCGTTCTGCGGCTGCGCGGCCGCGCCGGCAGGTGACCGCCAATTACAGACGCGCAAAAAGCGCGCGCGGACAAATTGTGAAATTGTTGGCCTCGAGCGTTTAGTCCGATTCGGGCGATAGGTCAAGATGGCCGCCACAGTGTTGCCATTTTTGTTTCATGTTGATTGTTTCTATGCGTTTAATTTGTATTTCCAGGCTACTGGAAAATAATTTGGGATCAAATTCAACTGTTCCTTTTTTTTCAGCGAAGGGCTACAAGTACGAGAGATACTGGATTCGTCTTCAGTATTTTTTTCAAAATTTTTTTATATAGGGTGTCCTACAAATACTGATAGGTATTATTAAGATAGGACCATGAAACTGAAAACCACAAGGTCTAGGTAATCAACCATAAGAATATATTTCAACGCAAAACCTTTCGACTTCCACTAGCAAAAGTAGTCAGTTGATCGTGATTTTGTATGGGAGATCAACATTTTTTGTCTTTTCCTGATTATTATGTTATGAAGATTATTCAGTTTCATGCACGCACCCTATCAGTATTCGTAGGGCTGTCTCTTACACCGTGTAGAAATAAAGTCAACTTATTACGAAACTCAATCAGAATTTATCTCTTTCTCAGAGCTTGCTTTGCTTTTTTCAAAGCTTTGTTTATTCACGAAAGCTGTCTTTATAAACAGAAATTTAATAGCGCCATTATGAAATTTCACAATTACCAAGCAGTATGTTATATCGCGATCTTAAAAAAACTATAAAACGACGCCTAAAGAAATATCGGTCTCAATTTCTGGTAGTTAAACCCCATTTTATGTCTTAATTATATTCCTTGTAGATTGGCCATTAAAAGACGTGCGTATTGCTGCCTGGTGATCAAGAAACAATAAACTGGTGGTAAATTATAATTATGATAGGCTGAATGAATCTACAATTCCATTGCCTCCGTGTATGGGAGCGTTTTATGGTGGCTTTTCGTAATTAGTGGCCAGTGTTGTATTTCAAACGATGTTGGTTTTTGCTTCAAGTTTATTTTTTAAGTTTTGATGACTGGTTGAGGTTCAGTAGTTATTTATCGGTTTTATTTATTTACTTAGGCACAAAATTTATGAACAAAAAGGAGTTCCATTTGTTTTGTACTTTCCTATCAGTCAGTGGGTTTAAGTATTTTGATGATATTAAGATTATTGTTTGATCATACAATTCGGTTTAGTAGCTGTATACCGACCTATGTTTTTGGAATTTGAAGTACCTTAGTTTCTCCAGAAAAGATTTAAGTTTTGAAGCACTAACTTTTTTTAAGGTATAAGCTGCCAACGGAACCACAAAACTGTCAGTGGCTGTCATCAGACCCATAATATGAAACTTTACGAGCAGGCCTGCTCAGAAATTGCCTTAAGTAGTGTCTACTGAAATGATATTTTTTTCGCTTTTCGTACGAAACTGTTTTAATGCTTGAATAATTACTTAATTCACTTATTATTAATATTATTACTCTCCTTCTTCTATACAGGTGTTACGAAAAGTACTAACTTCCTTTCAAGGCTTGAACCAGCCCATGAAACTGAACAACTTTCCCTAAGGAACATACGAAATATACCAACGAACTGAGTCAGTTTGTATGTGACGTAAATTTTTTTCATATTTTGTCCTGTGTTCCTTGGGAAAAGTTGTTCAATTTCATGGGCATGTTCATCTCTTGAAAGGAAGTTAGTACATTTCCTGACACCCTTTATAACAAAATGACCAAAATGTCATCTGTAGATGGGCTGGTATAGTAATAAATAATAATCTATTACTCCAAACTTATACTCGTAACAATGCTGGGCCCTAAGTCTGTTAAATGAAAATCGTTTCAATTGGATGTCGATCGGATCTCAGTTGGATGATTTCGGTCATTTCGTAGTCTGCTAATAGTTTGAAGTATAGAAAAATCACAATGGCAATTGAATGACAGTTGAGTTTCGATGGCGTTACAATGACAAAAAATAGCAGACTTGGGGCCCTGGAGTTGAGACGTAACAGTCAACACCCAGACAAAATAAATGTGCTGAATATATGTCAATTTAATTTAGAATCTATAGCTTTAAACAACATTGTTCATTAAATTCATGTATAGTGTCTTAATACAAAAGTCTTTGTCTACTTAAAAGTCTTTCCTCATAACCTTTTTGTCAACCCTGCCCTGTATAAATAAAACAATACCCATGAACAAGTCACAAAGAGTCAAAAAGTAAAAATATTGAATTATGAATTGAATAAATATTTTATTTACACCTATAAATACATAATTAGGTAGCATAGCATAACATAGGTATTCCATTCCTACATTCCTAAAATATTTTCATGATTTTTCTATTTAGCGTGCACTACTTACTACCCAAACAAATTCTACAGATTCTCAGGAATTAAATAGAAACCCTATCAATATTTATAATTTGGTAATTCGCTTGATTTCCACATATTACTGAAAAAGTATCCGCGCAATTAGATAATTAGGGTTGTCAACTTACCAGAAAGACTCAATTCTGCATGCACAGCAGGCATTAATTATCGTCGAGGCTCCCGAATAAATGTTCAGATTTAGAAATGAGTTAAGAGAAAGGTAATAACTTTCTTAAAAAGAGAACCGACTTCAAGGACGTCAAAAGTGCAAACCTCCATTTTTTGTCGGTTAATATTCCTAAAACCTTCTCCTAAGTCTGACAAATGCTTTTCTGAAAACCACATCAAAATCGGTTCATCCAAACGCGAGATAATCGCGGACAAATATACATACATACAGGTCAAACTGAGAACCAATTTTGTTTTTGAAGTCTGTTATTAGGGCGTTAACTATGACCAACTACTTAAAAGCCATTGTTCATTTCGCGGGTTAAACCCGTTGACGAAAACAGTAGTTCACATTGGCCAATATAGATGACCTTCGAGTTGACCAACGAGCAGAGACCAAAGAAATAAGTCGCGATGCGCGCGCATGACTTCTTTGCTTTGTCCACTAAAGCAACCCTACCGCCAACCGTCCGACGAAGCATCCATAATGATATTTAGCGGAAAATGCTACTGGAACATTTTCTTCGTAACAATCACTTACGAAGCTACTTATATGGACGCACTTACATTGTTTATAATTGAGAGTAACCACGAAAACGTGCATTCCGAAGCCGAGAAGACGTGTCTCGACTTCTAATTAGTCGGATTCCTGTATTAACACTAACCGAGAACAAATTCTCGAATTATGGAATCTATTCAGAAAACGGTTGGATGGTTTCACGTTTTTTGGCCGAGATTTTTCTAACTTGGTTCAATGACCAATACAAAACTTGTAAAGATAAATAACAAACTAGATCAATCTTGAGTGCGGCTTTGACATGCTGTTAGTATTAACTGACATTTGTCAAAATCGCTCTTGAGATCGATCTCAGAGTTGAGTGCAATTTATAAACTAGATACTTATCCTTTTAATTGTGCAACTCGTGAACAATTAAAAGGTTGCTTTTTTTTCGAGACTTGCGTTTTACAGAATTAAATAAGGTGGTGAACTGGTAGGTCACATGAACTACTTTTTAAAACGACTTCGAAAACGGTATTTTGTGTGAAAATAGCAATGTATGACGTCACACATTACTATTGTAGATACCGTCAAAACACTTATTTTATGTAATTTACTTTTTTTTAAAGTAATTTTTCACAGAAGAAGCACAGACACTGCGTACTGTACTGACCTCATTTTTATCATCTACATAATTTACCAACTCATGCAACAATTATAAATTTTATAGACTAGACTTGTAACCTGTACTTTCATATAACATAGGGCACTTTTCGTAAGCGAATAGCCCGAATTCCACAGACCATTCAACCAGACAATACCCGGCATTCTCGACGACCTTCAGCCGCACCAATAAGGCCGTCACACTACCAGCCAATAAAACAGCGCATTCAATACAGGCTTACCCACCCGCGACACATCAATGCACTGCTTACGGTAATGAAGATATAATATCCATCTCGCCAATAGGCCGTCTGCAGGGATTACATTCTGTGGAAGAAGATTTGCAAGAGTCTGTCCGGAAAAAGAGCCGGCGTAGCATTTGAGGACGCTTTTGAGCCTAATTATGACTTTGACATTTGTCGGTCGTGGGTGTCTATGTAAAAATGTAGGTAAATATGAATAAGTTTACTTTTTTCCCGCGACGCTTTTCTTTCAGCACAGACTCTACGCGTTTGGCTTGTGAAACGAGCGGGCATACTGCTCCTCAATAAAATTAAGTTATTTTTGTGTCTCGCTGTCTGTCTGTCTGTCGTGAAAGCCCTTCTCCTAAACCACGCAACGGATTTTAATACATTTGTAATAAAAAAAGCGAAAACAATTAACAGAATGTGTAAACAGGCGGACTCTGGTATCCTATAATTTATTAAGAATTTGTACTTACCCATCAGGATACCGCTACCTACGTACCGGGGATGCCGCTCAGATCTGAATAGGGCCCTTGTCCCTTGGTTCCTAATTAAACCCAATCAAAAGCCTGACCCTGACTCCACCCCTGCACCCCTATTAATTTTCCCGCGCGCCGCCATTTTGTGCAGCGATGACAGCCGCCTCAACGCGAAATGGCGGCCAATTAAGCGCCAAAACGGCCCACTTAATGCGATTTAGTTGTCAACGTCCAGATATAATTGGTTTGTTTGTAATCCGCATCGCTTAATAGAATCGCTCGTTAGCGTACTCCGGTTTTTCAATGCTCTGTGATACGATTATGCTAGCAGTAGTTTTGTGTAATCTGTTTTGCTTATGTTTTTCATACTGGTTTAAACATGCATTTATAATCAGGGGGCACGGTATAGGTACTCTGTACATTCTCCTACATATAGCAATGTTACCAATTCTTGTTTAGTTTTCAGGGTTTTATATTACACTGTGCTCTTGCTACTTGTCATGTAGGAACACCAAGTTTACAAACAAGAAGTCATCAAAGATAGATAGAAGACTTTTACAGGACTCTAAGGAGCAGAATTACCTAATTAAAGTAGGTCCCAAAATGCCTGATAAGTATATCCTCAATGATTTTTCAAACTTCATTGATAACGTAAAGAAGAAAACCTTGTACATTTTGTACGTACGTCTAGTGATGTGCCGTTGCCGGCAATATTGGCAACATTGGGAATATTGCCGTCAATGTTGCGGGCAATATTGCCTTGACTGGAAATTTATGGCAACATTGCCGAAATATGATTTGAAACATTATATACATATCGTTTTGTGTAACTTCATAGTATGTTCTATCGTAAGTACCAGGCTATAGTATCCAAAACCTTCCGCATGACCAATATTGCCAAAGTTGCCGGCAATATTGCCAAATTTGATGGCAATATTGCCAGGAAATTTGGCAGCTTTGCTGTTCTGTTTTTATCTACATAATAAGAAAACACGATATAGCTGTGTTGTGTTAGCTTAGAAGTGTCGGGTGGGTGTCGTAAAAGGCGACTAAGGGATAAACCAGATAATAAGCAGCAGCTTGGCCGGTAAATACAACAATAGGGGAAGGAAGTCTACTGATGTGGCTGCTGGGGTAAATAAATGATTCTTGATATTGAGATTGAGACCCAAGGAGCAACTGTTCTGATCACGCGTTGCATTATCACTTTTATCAAATATTTTTTAAATATTTACCGGACATTTCTTACATTTTGTTATAATATGACGAGCGAATTTTGTCGAGTTGTTATTTGTGTAACACGAATTACAATATTTACACACGTACTTTAATTTTTCGTTATCTGTTATTGTCCTAAAGTGGTCAAAAACAATACTTTTTTCTCTCATGATTTTCCGAGGTCCGACAAACGAGAAATACGACACAACACAAGTACAACAATAACTGCAGCGATACTAACAAAGGAAAAGACGTGCCTGCGCATTCCCCACCACCCGTTGTTGCTGTCTCACTCGCACATTTCATGCGTACGCTATCGTTAAAACGTTAAATCATTTTAACTGAAGACATTATACACACACACAATCTTCTTCTTTTCGTGTGGGACACCGAGTCGTCCTACGACCCGATGTACCCTAGTGTCAGAATTTTTCAACCGCCTTCTACAAGTAGTAGGCTTCTGACATGGTTGTGTAACGACCGCCGTCTTAGTGATCATAGACAGCGACCGGGACCTACGGCTTAACGTGCCATCCGAAACACGGAACCATCTTACTTACGGACAATCGGGTGGTTCAGCCCGCAATGTCCTAACCAGACTGGGAACAAATTCACAAAGTGATAGATATCAGCTTTGTGAGTGACCCACCGAGAATCGAACCCGGGACCTTCTGCGTCAAAGGCAGTCGCACTACCACTGCGCCACATCGGTCGCATCGCCACACACACAATAATAATTCCTTAGTATATGCTCTTAATTGTACAGCTTTAGTAGTTTAAACGAATAATGTTGTTCTGGCAATATTGCCAAAGTTACCGGCAACACTGGAAGTTTACCGGCAATATTGCCTTGGCAATGTTGCCGGCAGCGGCAATATTGCCGCAGGCACATCACTACGTACGTCGATCGCACATTTACGTCTACCAAGGAACAGAGGTCGAATTATGAAAAAACATTTTTTACCTCCCATACAGTTGTCTCACTTTGCTGCTAGATTTTGTATGGGAGGTCCAAAAATTTCTTTCATAATTTGAACTATGTTTCTTGGGGAAAGTTGTTCAGTCTCACGGACTGGTTCACCTCTTAAAATACTAAAATGCTACGCCCAAAATTCTGACTGGTATAAAATTTATTTTTGGTTTGGTGGGGCTAGGGCGTAGATTCAGATGATTGGCTCTATTTCATTCAGATCTTTTTCTAGTGGTAGGCCATCTCACTCTCGTCCTTATCAGCATTACGTTTTGGCACCATTTCATATGAAAATGTTTAATTTTGGTGGGTTTATATTAATTTCAGAATTACTTTGTGTATTCGTCATCAATGGATTCAGTTTAGAGTTAATGACTAGAGTACTTGACAGCGTAGAAATAAAATTACATTAGGGCAAGACTCCAATTCTTTTATTATCTGTTGTTTTTAATTCGTTTAACATTATTATGTCCCTACATATTAGCTCATTATATTAACATACATTACAACTATTACATAAACCCTTTCCGAATGCAGACGTTCAAACAATGGCCAATAGTGTCAAACAAAGTTCAAAAGCGTAATTAATAATTAAATCAATCGATTTAGTGAACGGAAGTGCCCGATGACCTATCATCGCATATTATGCAGTTGGCTGCGTTCAATTACAAGGGCTTTGATACTGTTAATTGAAAATGCATTTGCTGCAGTTTGTGCATCTATTTTCAATAATAAAATACCGATGGTGCGGGCGATAAAACCGACAATGTCAAATTAAAAAGGATACACATTCGATAGTGTCCCTAGTATTAACGCCAAACGATTGAATAAATTAATAAGAAACTCGTCTGGCGTATCGCACGCTTAACGCACGACATTACGCAGCGGGTTGTCAGATTCATACTAGAAAGAAAAGTCCTTCCTCGTACTAAAACCGCACTCGACGGACGAAGAAGGCAAATGTACAATATTTTAAAAGTAGACATCATATCCGCAAAAAAACTCTTAAGACGGCGCGCGGGGATGCCGCATAGTGTTGCGCATTTTGACATTGCAGCAAGTAAATGACAACCGCAGGTGTTGGTATGCGATTTCATAGTACTGCCACAGAATATAATTTTTTATACTCATTCATTGCTCACAAGATTGCTCATCATCAGCAGTAACAGAGCTGCCTATTTGTGTATGATCTGTATGTATTTTTTAGGGTTATCAAAGCTGGTAAAAGAGGCGAGGGGAGAAAGCATTCAGTTTGTTAGTACAGACATGAGGTCTTCTTCTTTTCGTATGTGACACCGATCTAATGACCCGATGCTAGTTCTACTCACCATAGGTAAATAGCGACCACAAAGGGAGATTGCTCCGTTTTTCCTAGAACAACTCCTAAGCCCAGTCTCGCCCCAATGGCGTGATTGGGCTGGTTGTTTGAACAACCAACCAATTATTTTCGGGTGACCTCGTGCTCCCCACCAAGTCGACAGGCGTAGATTTGATGGCCCCGGGCCGAAAATGTAGAGTCCAACACAAAAAAAAGTCTCCGCGTTTTTGGAGCGACTTCGTAGCTAGTAGGAAAATTCGATAGGTATGCCAATAGTATTAAGTATGGATAGATAGGTTAGTATCTAATACATAATGTGTATGTCTATTTACTTACATAACATATAACAAACAATTGTGTGTAAATGAGGGATCGACGGAATCAGCAAATCAAGTTCAAAGTACTGTTGCGCAATTTTTTTACGTAGGTAAGGAAGCAGACAGAGCGTAGACGTAAATGTGCGATCGACGTACGTACAAAATGTACAAGGTTTTCTTCTTTACGTTATCAATGAAGTATGAAAAATCATTGAGGATATACTTATCAGGCATTTTGGGACCTAATTAGGCAATTCTGCTCCTTAGAGTCCTGTAGAAGAGAAAGTTGTTCAGTTTCATGGACTGATTCACCCATTAAAATATTTGCACCAAACTTTTTTACACCCTGTATATAATGCCCTCATGATCTAAATTCTGAAAAAAAGATAGGTAGGTAGTATAAAGTATGACTAAAGCAGTAGCGGTCAACAACCCCTTACTATTACTATAGCGCGCTGTACAACTCTAAAATTGCGCATTCCTTCCAATTTTCTCCGCCAATAACCCCTTAATACCCCAAAACGGATCGTTTGGTCATAGTCTGGCATATTCCTGGAACTTTCCAAAACACTTTTCCACAGTATTTGGCGAATGAGCGGGAAAATTGGTGCTGGGTGGTCGAACCAGTTAGTCACGGTTGATTAGCTGAAAATACTCTCTAGAATGTAGTTAAGGGATTTACTGGGCATGACAGTTCATAACTAGAAACAAGCCTTTACTTTACTTTTCACTGTTCATCATTCTCCTATAGTCTTATGACGTTTTCTGTCGGGGTCGGCTACCTATCCTAGGGGATTTGACGTGGAACCAAACTTCTATACAGAGCGACAGTTTCTATGTCTGGTGTATTAATTACTTGGCCACCAACGCTTTTCCTCTACTATTCATTGCTCTCGACAGTAATATTTCTGAGCACAGGAAAAAATTAAACGCGTAGGGTACACTTACTAGGTGCTGCTACAAAATTCTTAGAGAGGTTCTCTTTAGACAGACCTGTGATAATTTGGAACTGGTTTAACGTTACGTAACTCAAATTCATGTTTCTCTCGTGCGGACCTGGATATCATATTTGCTATCACACTGTTGCAGACTTAACGAAGTTCTTACACCGTGTTTTCTTGCCCACAGCTGGTCCACCATCAGGCCCACCAGTGGTCCGCTGCCAACTCCGGAAGCACAAGCCCAACCGCAAGCCTCGGACGCCGTTCACAACGCAGCAACTCCTCGCGCTGGAGAAGAAATTCAGGGATAAGCAGTACCTGAGCATCGCTGAGAGAGCAGAGTTCTCTTCCTCTTTAAGGCTGACTGAAACACAGGTAGATAAGATACAGTACAACTGTATTATTTGGTAATATAAATAGGTACCTAAATTATGAGTTATTTCAAATTGACTTGAGACTTGGAGGATTGATAATAAACAACAAAACTCTATCTTCCTTGACATGTATGGCCTTCATGACATTATGCCATACATATATACATATATCACGCCTATCCCTTGCCTTTGTGATGCCAATTATTGCCATTGCCAATTAAGTTAAGAGAGGAATGTATGATGTCCTACCTATATGAAACTAAAATAGAACTCTTTTTCCAGGTAAAAATCTGGTTCCAAAATCGCCGAGCAAAAGCGAAGCGATTACAAGAAGCCGAGATCGAGAAGCTTCGCCTATCAGCACGACCGCTACTACCGCCTTCCCTGGCCTTCTTCGGCGGGGGAGGAGGCCCTCCCCTCTTTGCAGCAATGGCGGCTGCCACCAGACCTCAGCTGAGCTTCCTTGGAGGCCCGCCCAGCCACCAGCATGCGATAAACATGAACATACTCAACTCCTTACAACCTCATTGACGGTTAGAACCGGCGGAGGCGCGAGAGCCCGGCCCGCCGCCATCTTCGTAACGACGTTCCAATTTCAAAAATATTTAAAAAAAAAATTGAACTAATCTGTGACAATTTGAGTGGCCAATGAAATGAGCGGAATAATGCCAGTGTTCGGATACGCGAAAAGACAAAGTGTAAGGTGTCAAGAACATTTTAAGCAATAATTTAATCTTATTCAAGTAGTGAAATAAAAATAGTAAGGTTGTTTTGTTCAAATTACAAGTAAATTCTAATGTAGCATTGTAAGTAAAATACACTATAGAGAATGGTACTTTTTGTTTAGCAGCATATGGTACAGAATAGGTACTTAATAAAATAATTATGATAGAGAGACATTGTACATACTTACACATAGATATATACTTCATTCATGTGCAATTATTAATGAATACAAAATTAAATGTTTCAAAAAATATATTTTCAGTTACATTATTTTGTAAAGTATTTCTCTGCACTAAATCTAGTGTGGATCGGTAAAACAGAGGTTCCCAAGCTTTTCCCTTTTGTGCTAAGATATGACATCACTACAACTATAATAATTATGTTTATGTTACATCGTATATGACAGCTGTAGATTACATGTCCTTTTCCTTTACTATAGAAAGAGACAGAAGTAAATTCGACTTTTTTGAAGTTTCTTAAAGTGAAAATGCTGGGATTTTCAAACTCTACATTGTATATAGTTATCTACTTAAATTATTGTATACGTATAACTAAGTGTACCTACATTATTGTCTTCTTTGAAACATTCGATTTTTTAACTACTGAATAAGTAAGTACCTACCTAATTAGAAATCGGAAGGGATTTTTTTCGTGCTGTCAATGTGTTGATTTAAACTGACATTTTACAAATCATATATCAATAACAGCCACAAGAGGCCACTGCTGGACATGGTTCTTTCACTTTTGAAGGTATTTTTTCCTAGACAAATTGTTTTTGCCTTATACTCATAAAAACTGATGAATTTTACAGACTAAATTTATCTCATAGATATTTGCCTTTGTTACAGCCAAAGCTGGAAACAGGGTGATGCTATTCCAAGAATTACAATGTAGTTACTATTACAACAGAATACAATAGATTAAACTGATTTAGTAAAGACAATTGCCTCTGAAATTGGTATGAATGAAATAATAAACATACATACACACACACACACAAACACACACACAAATCACGCCTTGCGGGGAAGGCAGAGCGTAACGATCGTAAAATTACCGTCGACATCGCCACGTCTGACAAGCCCTTTCAGATGATTCGTAAAAAAATACATACACATACATACATACATACATTATATCACGCCTTTATCCCTTGCGGGGTAGGCAGAGCGATAGTTGCCGTAAGAATACAGTCACTATCGCCACATCTGACATTTGGAGGATTGTTTTCCAAGGTTGTTTCAGAAAACATGTGTTTTACTATAGTGACAGGTTGTCAGCCTGTCGCCTAAAAATTGTAATACATCAATTCTCTCGAGTCCCTTTGTCGCCTCTTACGACACCCGCGGGAAGGATGTGGGGTGATGCTATTCTTAGCCGGCATCACACGGCTGAATAAGCAAAAAAATAAACCAACAAATTAAATCAATACATTGGCATCAGCAATTGCTTATTTATTTCTATTATAAGAACTACCGACACGGTGTAAACTTACAGTTTAATTATAGAAATACCTATTTCCCATTGTTTTCCCGAAGGAACGAATTCTGTAAATTATTGATCATGATCACAATTATAATTCGTTATTAGTACAAAAATGCATTTTAATTCATAATCACATGTTTTGTAGCATACAGAGGTCGGAATCGCGGCGTCATTACAGGGCCGTAGTCAGAAAATACCCTAATATTAATGAAAATTAATTAATCAATTAATTATTTTCTGTTAATTAATTAATTATGCAGTGAAAGAAATTATTTATATTAAAGCAAAGGGGAAGGATTGTAGTCAAGATATTAAACAACTTTACTGGAGTTTTTTACTGTTTCACTTCGAGCAGAATTTCACGACATGTTTCCTGAGATCAGATAAAACCAGAATGGTTATCAGATATTGACACTGGCCTTTTGATTTAGTTTTCTGACAGTACAGTGATTATTGATTTATTTTAGAACAAAAGTTCCGAATTTAAAATAATATGCTGAAAAAAAATAAGCCTCCCTTTTTTTAAATAACACAAAAAGGTTCTATTTATAATTGTATAGTATTTTATCATAAAGCAATATCCAACATATCGGTTAAGAATTTTTAATTAAAAAATTAATTGCATTAAATATTAATTAAAAATTTCAAGTTCGGACCTGTGATGACGCCCAATATTCCGACCCCTGAGCATAACACATAATATAGAGTAAATTGGAAACAGTTAACTCAAAACATACCAACAATGGGACAAAAACAATAACGAAAATACGTGGGTTCGAATCCCATCGGTGGTGTAAAATTATTTCCACTTGTTTCGTTTGTATTAACTTTGTAATGAAAGGTTAATATCAATATTTAGAATTTGAGTAAATTAAATACCAAGTGTTAAAAATTACTATCTTGTAGACAATTTCTGCAAAATAATAAACATTCACAACAATAGAAGATTACAACTTTCCAAAAAATTATTGTATTCAGTTATCTTACAGCTCTATTAGACATTGTCAGTGAAAATATTCAGAAAATGTGACAGGCATAGGACATAATCATTTCAAAACACACGTAAGAAAATCTATGAATTCCTCTTTCAATGAGTTCGACTTTATTGTTAGACCCACTTCATCGGCCATTTCTCTTGGAAACTACAAAAATTAGCTCTATAAACGCTATAAAGACATCCTTTATTCGACTAGAACCACCGTCGCCATTACAGAAAAGAAAATAATACCACTATTAAGGTGCTTCCTGCAGGCTAATTGGTACGGTCAGCAAAAAGTTGCTTGGAACGGAACGGGTACCTTAATGCCCAGATTTGTATGCTGCGTGGTGAGGAACGCACGCTCGCTGTCACATTAATTGCTCATTAGTGTCAGTAGTGCTCAATCTTTCGGAGGCTTTTGAGATGGATGGCTGCGGAAAATGAGTTTTTGAATTTCTTGTTTATAAAATAAGGTACTTGTATATAATAGGTACTGAGTTGTTTTTCATCTTAACAAAATTAGCTGATGAAGCTTCTGTCATAATCTACCTGAATGGAACATGTGAATGTCGATTAACCCTAATAATAGGGCGATGTTCATCCACAGACAAACACAAACAAAAACGGGAAATACATTTTGATTTTCCAGATGACAACAATCTGTAGACAATTTAGCACAACAAAAAAAAAACAAGTCATTCCTCAGCGCAGTGTCTAATGATGTCATACGTGAGAACAATATGGTGGCGAAAAGAGCAAGCTACTGCAAGACCAACGTAAAATTCAATAAGTATGTAATTAGAGAAAGCAAGATAAGTATTTTTAAACAAGTATGTCATACTCACAATACAGAGTGCGATACTGGATACACAGAACTTTGAAAACCGCTGTCTTATTTATTTATTTACCAAAATGGCTGCTTTATTACTATCCGCGACCTGTAATTTATTGTAATTGGTCAGTTCATTCGTAATGACTGCTGGTCGAGAAACTTATGTGTTAATACGGCCATATTTAAAAGGCCCTTCTACCTCCCTTGTTTGGTGGCAAGTTGTATGTTTTTGCGCCCCTTCTGCGGGTCATTTTATGTTGGTCAGGTTGTATAATATGAATTGGTAATCCGTCAACGTTGTTGATTGGTTTATAGGACGGGTTGGACTTCTTTCCACGCATTTTATAGTTATTACCCGACGTGGCAGAACAGGGACAGAGTTAATTGTAAATAATTTGCTGTTGCCACAGTAGTTGGACGCTATTACTTTTTTGCAATTGACACCGAAAGAATGTCACTCTTAAAGTGTAGGTACATAAAATTTAAAATTACATTTGTCACTGAGCTGCTGACTCTACGTAAAACAAGCGCAGCAGGGAAGGAAGCTTCAAGTTCCTACCAAAAAAGCACATTATTCTGAATGAGGGAATAAGGGGGTAGTAAAACAGTCGCTTACTGGACATGCGGAACCACTTTGACTACAAATATACAGAAGACGTGGGAAGACATCTTCAGTACGGTAAGGTAACCAGGTTCTCAAATAAATAATCAAGGTCTTCTGACGTGTCACTGATTCTGAACAAGCTTAAAAAACCTATTTTACGAAGACTTCGAAGAAGAAGACGAAGACTAGCGATGTGTAGTAATTAGTAGTAATTTGACAGCGTGCTAGACAAAAGATCAGGGTTTGATTCCCAGCTTTATTGCACGTGTTTCTGTATTTATGACTCAGCAACACTATACAGGGAATCTTAGTGTTCGTGTTTTCAAACAATTTAATGTAAGTAACTAAACCGTATGACCTTCAGAATAACAATTTAGTTCCTCAAGAGTTATAACAACTTAAATTATCAAGTTATCCGTTAAACATCGCATACCTGAGTAACCCTTTCGAACTAATTTAAATTGTTGACATTCCAGAGTCCGCCATTTTGGATTTTTTGACCGAAAGCCCACCTAGTTAGACGATTGTATCAACCGACGGAAGTGGCGAAGATTATGTGAAAATTATACATAACTTTGTAATCTGTCGTTATAAATAACTACTAATTTCTATTTTAATTGCCCTAAGGTATGTAGAACAGTAATAATTATAAGTAGTTTTATGGTCTACTGGGGATGGCGTATAAAATTGTTATTTAACACTCCCTTCAGTTTTGACGTTAATAGAATGTTCTACCATAGCATCGAGCATCTTTAGAAATCATAAATCGAGCTAACATAGAAGAAAATCAATCAATTCGCCATAATACCCTGGGATTTTTACAATCCTTTAGTAAAAATTCCGGATCTGGCAAAACACCGGAAAATCATGCGCCGTGTGTGGCTGGCCGTTTTCACACTTAAAAAGCACAATGCAGCGCTAAGATAACGCTGCGTAACGCTTGCGTCTGTCAGCTCCATACTCTAGAAACGTCGATCCATTCTAAAATCGCTGTTGACGCAGATCCAACGCACGACGCTGCGCTAGCGCGAGAATGGTCCCTATTAAGTATTTTAAGGCTTTCGATTTTTCGTGATCGGTACCCACAAGTAGTGATGTGCCGTGGGGAATATTCCTATTTCCAGTATTTTACTACCGGGAATATTCCCAGTATTTTCCCAATGTGCCCGGGAATATTCCCTTAGCGGGAACATTCAGTATTGTTATGATTTTGTATTTATTTCTAGAATTAAAATGGCAACATTGATAAAGGCTGACTCTTGACGTTACTTTGAGTAATTTATTTTAGTTTAAAATGGCAACATTAATACCAGACGGGCCATGACGCCACTTTTGGCGGGGAGAATGTAGACTGGGAGGGATAGCGATTAGTTAGTCGTTAGCCAGTGGTCATTCTTTGGCGAACCTTCGAGGTGAGCAGTCTAGTTGCAAAGCACGTACTTAGCTATAATTTCTAGTTAAAGTTATTTTCAATTATTGTAATATAAAAGTGATTATTTGTGCAAGTGGTTTTAATAAAAGGTGTTACCTATCGAGAGGTGGTTTTCATTTCATCTCAGAAGCGGGACGAAAAGGTATGTAAAGCATGTAATTTATTTATATTATTATAAAACACTAAGGATATTTTCCGCCCACTTTTGTCCATAATGGTTTAAAGGTTTTACACGTATATTCCGGATTAGATTTCTTTTTTTTTTGTACTCTGCGTATATCGGCGAAACTATTAGTGGTTGGTTGGGCCCAACCTTAAATAGTGCTAATTATGTGCGCTGTATACGCATGGGCCTTAAGTTTAGTTGCTTAATCGGAACCACAAGCCGATATTACCTAGTAAGTGATAAATCTAAGTCAAGTTTTAAAGCTTTTATGGACATCAAGTGTTGTTTTTATCTAATTATAAAATAAAGAAGGGATAAGATCACCATTGTGTGTTTTTAATATGTTGTAATTATATTTATAAAATAATACATAATATGTTTTCAAAAGTATTTTTATAGCGGGATCATATCAATTTTTATATTGCAAGTTACTTTTACAGAGGTTATTTGAATTGAGCGAACTAGGTTTATTCGCTGGATAGTGAGCGTACTAGGTTTGTACGCTGGATAGGAGGCAAACTAGGTTTGTTTGCTGGATAGGAGGCAAACTAGGTTTGTTTGCTGGATAGTGAGCGAACTAGGTTTGTTCGCTGGATAGTAAGCGAACTAGGTTTGTTCATTGGATACTGAGCGAACTAGGTTTGTTCGCTGGATAGTAAGCGAACTAGGTTTGTTCATTGGATACTGAGCGAACTAGGTTTGTTCGCTGGATACTGAGCGAACTAGGTTTGTTCGCTGGATAGTAAGCGAACTAGGTTTGTTCGTTGGATACTGAGCGAACTAGGTTTGTTCGCTGGATAGTAAGCGAAAAGGTTTGTTCGCTGGATAGTGAGCGAACTAGGTTTTTTTTTTTCTCTTTTCACTGGATAACCTAGTGGGTAGGTTTCCTACAGGTATTTTGTGTATTTGATCTTGTTATGAGTAAGCCACGTATATTCGCCGAGTGTTCAAAGGTTAACTTAGCTTACTGCGTAACTCTTTTAAATTAGCGTAGATATATTTTTTTTACTTTTTATATCTTCGTAATAATGATTTGGAGTTATAAATTTATTTTACTTGAGATTTAAAGGTTTTGGTTACCAGATAAAATAAGATATAAAAGGATTGTTGGTAAAGTTACCGTTTATTCAAATGCATTTTAAAATATAATTACTAAGTATTATGAGTTTTTAAGCATATGCTAAGGATTATTTCAATGTTGAATGGACTATTCCGATGTTGGTTTATTTTTCAGAAATAAATGGATTCCGCGGACAAAGGTGGTACCCCACCTGGCACGCCTCCGAGAAAGCGGCGGAGGGAAAAGAAAAAGTCCAAGAGAAGAAGGAGCCCTTCCTCTTCGTCTTCATCTTCATCGAGCTACGAACCTGCTCCTCGTAAGTCACGTAAGCTTTCAAAGCGTTTATCTACTCGAGATGTGTTAAATTTGTTATCCAATTGGAAGGCCGATGCAAATAAGGGGTCATCTTCGGTTTTAAACAACAGCAGTTTGAACAACGTCGTGCCTGAATTTGATCCCGCAAACAAGTCTCAAACTATTGATTGTTGGTTAAAAAAGGTGAACGAATGTGCAGTTATATACGGCTGGGACGAAAAGCAAGTCGTCCACTTTTCATTACAAAAGTTAGTAGGGTTAGCCAAAAAGTGGTTCGAGTCCTTACCCACAGTTATTTACTCTTGGGAGGAGTGGCAAGTTAAGCTTCGGAAGGCATTCCCAAGCGAAGAAAACTACGGGCGTCTTTTAGAAGAAATGTTAAACCGCACTTCTAGACACGATGAAAGTTTGCGTGAATATTTTTTTGAAAAATTGTGTTTGCTAAACAGATGTGAAATTACAGGCAAAAAGGCGGTTGACTGTATTGTTCACGGGATTACTGATAGAACCATTCAAAACGGGGCGCAAGCTTTAAATAGTTCGGAACCGGAAGACTTGCTTAACTTTCTTTGTTCCCAAAAAACTCACCCGCATGTCAATAATAGGTTGAAGGATAGACCAGTTCAAAGATTTGAACGTCCCAGCACAAGTTCAAATCCTAAATTTCAAAATAAATACTCAGATTCTATAGTTTGTTATAATTGCCAGTCTAAGGGTCATCCTTATTTCAAATGTCCAAAGCCCGTAGTGCGATGTAGGCGGTGTAATAGGGTTGGGCATAACAGTGACAGTTGTAAATTAGATCCATTGAACGTTAATACACAACCACAACCATTACCAACTGCGAATAGTACGGAAAAGAAGACGTTAAAAATTGACATTAATAAAAATAAAGCTAATGACAAGTATTTTAAAACTGTCACTGTCAATGACCAACTCCTAGAAGCTTACATCGATTTTGGAAGCGAGTGTACACTCTTACGTAAGACGACTGCAGAGTCATTAAACTTGTCGAAGAATTATGACAGCGTTCCTATAGTACGGGGTTTCGGCCAGTCTTCTGTAGTGCCATTATATAAGTCATGTGTCTCTTTGAAAGTTGATGAGGTTGAAACTGAGATTGATGTATTAGTTGTTGATGATGTGCACATGCAAACCTCGGTGCTAGTAGGGCAAAACTTTACAGAGTTGTCTGGTGTTACTGTTTTGAAAGACAGTCAGCGTCTTATTTTCTACCGAAGTCCCAGCAGTGAGCTGTCTTCCGATGATGCCAATTTAAGGCTACTTGTTGCTACGTCGGTACAAGTCCTCAAGACGAGCGTCATTCCTGTTTATACAGGAACACATTTCACCGGAGATGTTTTCATTGATGGTTACAATACTTTTATGCCAGGGAAGGAGTATCGTCTGTTATCAGGTGCTTATTACGTAACCGAAGGAAAAGGGGAAGTTGTCGTTTCAAATCTGTCCCACAATCCTATTAAATTAGAAAAGGATATATTAGTAGCTAGAGCAATCCCCTTTACTGAACAATCGAGTTATCATGTCAACAAAATACAAACCGATATTTCTGCTTTAGAACCATTAGATAAAAATGACATCAAGACTGGACCAGGACTCGACTCAGAACATAAAGATCGACTCTATTCTTTATTACAAAGCTACCGCGATTGTTTCGCTAACAATCTACAAGAGATAGGATGTGCGACAGACGTTGAAATGAATATCACGCTTACGGACAACAAGCCGGTGGTATATCGACCGTACCGCCTTTCTTATGCCGAGCGCGAAAAGGTTCGTGAAACCATCGATGAGCTTCTTCGTAATGACATAATTCAGGAGTCGAATTCCGATTACGCAAGTCCCATCCTAATGGTTAGGAAAAAGACTGGGGAACAAAGGTTATGTGTAGATTTTAGGGCCCTGAACAACAAGACCGTCAAAGATAGGTTCCCTTTGCCTCTCATTGAGGATCAGATTTCCAATTTGAGTGGGAATACATTTTTCACTACCCTCGATCTAGCCTCCGGCTATTATCAAATTCCTATGGCTGAAAGCAGTCGGCATCTAACTGGTTTCGTTACGCCTGATGGGCATTTTGAGTTTAAAAGAATGCCCTTTGGGCTAGCTAATGCACCGGCTGTTTTTCAGCGAATGGTAAACAAGATCTTGGGTAACAAACGTTTCGAATTTGCATTGGCTTATTTAGACGACGTTTTGATACCTTCAAAGACAGTGGAGGAAATGTTTGAACGGTTAGAAATCGTACTTAGTCTTTTCCGACAACATGGACTCACTTTAAAGCTTACAAAATGCTGTTTTTTGAATACGACTGTCAGTTACTTAGGGTATGACATTTCCTCTTCGGGTATTCAGCCCGGTGAATCCAAGGTATTAGCCGTAAAAAAATTCCCTACGCCTCAAAACGTACATGAAGTGCGACAGTTCTTAGGATTGACTGGTTATTTTCGGAAATTTATAAAGGGGTACGGTGAAATTGCACGTCCTTTAACGTCACTGTTGAAGAAAAACTCTGAGTGGCGTTGGTCTGAAGTCGAAGAAAGTGCTTTTATCCTCCTAAAAGATAAACTTGTTAGCCGGCCAGTGTTGGCGCTTTATGACCCCAAGCTTGAAACTGAAGTGCACACGGATGCAAGCTCTCTGGGCGTAGGAGGTATTCTAATGCAATGGCAAAAGGATTCCAGGGTACTTAAGCCAGTTGCATATTTTAGTCGACAGACTACCCCTGAAGAAAAACACCTACACTCCTACGAACTGGAGACGCTTGCCATCGTGTGCACATTGAAGAAGTTCCGAGTATATCTTATGGGCTTGCACTTTAAGATCTATACCGATTGCGCAGCTCTGAGAACAACGATGTCTAAAAGAGATCTGATTCCGCGGATAGCGAGGTGGTGGCTTCAATTGAGTGAATATTCATTTGATGTCGAATATCGTCCAGGCACTCAAATGTCTCATGTGGACGCTTTAAGCAGGAACACCAAACTATCCGCGGAACCAGATGAAAACTCATCTGTATCTGTGTACAGTATAGAAAAACAGAATTGGCTCTTAACCTTACAAATAGCAGATCCAGATATATCCCGAATACATAATATATTGAAACCGGAAGATGATAATGAATGTAAAGACATAAAAAAAAATTATACAGTCAAAAATCACGCCGTGTTTAGGAAGGTTGATGATCGTCTATGTCTGGTGGTGCCACGAAGCGCAAGATGGCAAATTTGTCGTGCCAATCATGATGACATTGGCCATCTTGGATATGCGAAAACTTTGGAGAGAATCGAACATGATTATTGGTTTCCGAAACTTAGGAAATTTGTGAAGAAATACATAGCTGCTTGCCTAGAGTGCGCCTATAACAAGGACACCGCTTCAAGGCAGAAATCAGGTCATTTGCATCCCATTCCAAAAATAAATATTCCTTTCCACACGATCCATATGGATCATCTCGGACCTTTCGTTAGGAGTAAAGACGGAAATTCATACATACTTACAGTGGTAGATGCGTACACTAAATATCTTTTCGTAAGACCTGTCAAAGATTTAAAAACCAAAAGCACAGTTAAAATTTTAGAAAAGATATTTTATGATTTTGGTGTCCCAGCTAGAATTGTTTCTGACCGCGGTACTAGTTTTACCTCCGCTTCTTTTAAGACATTTTGTGACGCTCATGGCATTAAGCATGTGCTTAATGCCGTTGCATGTCCGAGGGCGAATGGTCAGGCCGAAAGGTACAACCAAACAATTTTAAATTCTCTAGCTTCCCAAAATGCCTTCGGCAATGAGCGCGAATGGGATAGATGTCTTGGCAAAATTCAATTCGGCATCAATAATACCGTTAACGCGTCAACTCAAAAATCCGCGACAGAAGCTCTGTTTGGGTTCAAATTACGTGACGAATTACTAAACAAACTCGACATTGATATTAATAATGGTAGCAACTGTGACTTGCAACAAATCAGAGAAGAGATAAGTAGTAGCATAGACAAGAATCAGGCTAAACAGAAAGCAAGACATGATGCAGACCGTGTCCCTGCTACTACTTATCAAGTAGGCGATTTGGTAAAAATTTCGCGAAACAATTTTGAAAACACCGGGCGAAGTACAAAGCTTCTGTCGAGGTTCGTAGGACCCTATAAAATAACCGAAGTATTAGGTAACGATCGCTATAGGATAGCCGAAATCCCTGGATTCGTAAAGAAAGGTAAACCATACAATACAGTTATCGCTGCCGATAGAATTCGACCGTGGATTCATATAAAAGCTTTGGAACTACATAATACAGATAATAGTAGTTCAAGTGAGCAAAATAGTTGCAGTGAATAATGTATTATTATTATGTAAGCATGTCATTAAGATGTTACTTACAATACTTAATGTAGAAAAAGTCTATAGTTGTATTTTGTGTATTGGGTGATTATTATTTTTTCTTCGGCTCAATATAAATGTGTGTAATTAAAAAATACTCAATAAAATCCATTATTTATGTACATTTAAAATTAAATAAAAGGTAAATATGTCTTTATTGTGTGTAAACGTTAAAAAGCAATATATTTGTATAAACAATAAGTTTATGAACAAACTATAAAAAAAAGAGTTGTAATAGTAAACGTAGCATAAATATCTTGTAAATAAAAACTATATAATTATATAAATAGGAACTACTGTAGAAATTGAGATATTTTTGGCATTTGTGTGAATTGTTAGAATGTATATAAAAAAGAGAGAGAGTACCAGAATATAGTATAATTGTGCAGATTAGTATAGGATTTAACACGCTTCTGGTAGATATATATTTTTTACGAACTTAATGTAATATTAAACCGAATGTTATGATTGTTATTAGCATTTAAATCTAGTAAACTGTGATTATGATGACTTGTGCTAAACGTGTTAGGTACTAAGATATTGTCCACAATCACAAGCCATAATATACTACTAATAAGATCTTTACTTAGATTAAGAGTAAAGTTTGTGTATACACATGTATAATATAATAATATGTTTTAAGTTATGTTACATAACATCATAGTATTTTCTATCATTCTCCTGTTTTATGAGAGTAAATTAACGTGCGTCAGGAGCCAGCACGTTATCAGATGGCCGAATGTTATGATTTTGTATTTATTTCTAGAATTAAAATGGCAACATTGATAAAGGCTGACTCTTGACGTTACTTTGAGTAATTTATTTTAGTTTAAAATGGCAACATTAATACCAGACGGGCCATGACGCCACTTTTGGCGGGGAGAATGTAGACTGGGAGGGATAGCGATTAGTTAGTCGTTAGCCAGTGGTCATTCTTTGGCGAACCTTCGAGGTGAGCAGTCTAGTTGCAAAGCACGTACTTAGCTATAATTTCTAGTTAAAGTTATTTTCAATTATTGTAATATAAAAGTGATTATTTGTGCAAGTGGTTTTAATAAAAGGTGTTACCTATCGAGAGGTGGTTTTCATTTCAGTATGTATGATTGTTTTGTTTAAACTTTGAAAAAAGACATCATTTCTATGTCTGTAAGTACTCTATTATATTACTAACTGTCCGCCCCGCGGTTTCACCCGCGACTTAGTGAAACTTCTAATAAATAAAGTAAAACTTTATTGGTAAAAAATGAGATTCACCAAACGAATATGGTAAATAAAAGGATTTAAATAGAAACGTCGGTGCGAAAAAAATCCTTGTCATTGTGGTGTTTGTTAAATTTTGACGATGGCTTGGAAAATAAAACAGGTCAAAACTTATAACACTTCCACAACAGATGAAATTTATTGGACCTTTTCTAGGATTCCTATTATTTTTATATTCCGTCGATGCTAGCTGCTGGTTTCACTTTTTCTCTGAGGGGGCCAAGCCACACTCAACCCCCGTGTCGGCACCGGGTAAGCTTCCGTAAATTCCTGTGTCGCGGGTTGCAGCTGGTGTCGATTTGCAATCAAATGTTTGCTTTCTCTTTTTCTCTGAGGAAGGCAAGCCCCCCTCAACCCCCATGTCGACACTGGGTAAGCTTATTTAAACCCTCGTGTCGCAGCTAAATAAATATGAACACGTGGGACACGCAAATTTTCAGCGGACAACGTTAGAAAAATCCGCCCATAAACCATAGAATAACCTCATTCATGTTCATAATACATTTTCGTCCAGTATTTTACTTATATTTATTTTGTGACCGGAAATGGCTCGCTGGTTGTCAAAATATTACGTGTCTCAATTTTGGATAGATCGTGTTAAAACATCTTAACTTGCATGTCGTATTTATATGCAAAATGTTTTAATATCTTTGTAAAATGAATTAAATCAACATCTTGTTGAAACACATTTTATACGGAGTATGTATTGTGACGCTGGTTGTCAAAATATTACGTGTATAAATTTTTGATGATCTTCTTAAAACATTTTGACTGGGATATCATATTTATATGTAAAAGGTTTTAATTCAACATCTTGTTCAAACATATTTTTTATGGATTGTGTCTTGTGACTTAAACTTAAATCTTGGTGAAGCTACTCAATCGAGTAAGTCAAATGTCTCGAGCAACAGATGTCACTGTTAAAAAAAATGTTTCCTAAAACGCGAATTGGCTCAATGTCGCCAAGACCTAACAAATACACACACAAACATCCGCCTTTATAATACTATTAGGATTAGGATTATTATGGCTCTTTAAACAGGTAACCGTCACAAAACGAAGGGCAGAAAAGCTTAGTATTCACGTAAACAGCTTCAATTTTAATCGATTTAGTTTCAAAACGGATGGAGTTTCATAGGAACTTACCCCCCCTTTTTCACCCCCTCTAAGCGTCATTTTTAATTTCTAACCAAATAGCCAAATACAAATTTTAATCGAATTAGCTTTAAAACTGACGGAGTTTCATACATACTTATCCCCCCCTTAAAAAAATAGCCTATATGTTATCGAGGACCAATACCTATCTATATAACAAAAAAAGTTTCATCAAAATCAGTCCAGTAGTTTTTGCGTGAAAAGCGGACAACAAACAGACAGACAGACAAAATTTTTTTGAATCAAATTTTTGGCTTCTATTGCTTGTATGAAGATCCTCCAGCTTAGTTTTTCTTTAATATCTTTAATGTACAGACATGAGGTTGTTATAATTTTATTATACGTATAGATTATTAAACTAAAATAATTCCATTTACATTGATTTTTACTATTCTTTAATTTTTTTATTCAATACTAGGTAGATACCCATTAGAAATATTGGAATCAAAGAATTAAAAAATCATTTTAACATTACCGGTTATATTCCTGGGAAAGTAAATGGGAATATTCCCGGTAAGTTTCCAGTAACTTTGGGAATTTATAAATCGCGTTAATTATTAACTGTGTTTATATAGTAGACTTGTTTTATAGGCAAAAGTAATAAATTTAACAAAATATCATTTCTTTATACAAAATTTTTGAGCAACTTTCCCAAATATTTCCACTTTTGGGAATGTGCCCGGAAACGCTACTGGGAATATTCCCACGCTAGGGAAACTTACCGGGAACGGCACATCAGTACCCACAAGCCGGACTAAAATTATGTTGTAGGAATCGGAAAATGTTGCTGCAATAATACAATAATATAATGTTGCCATAGGCACATCGTCACAATCTAAATAAAAACGCACCCTTAAATTTTGAATTGTTCGTGAGTACGTTGAGACTACACACACACATCACACCTTCATCTATTGCGGGGTAGGCAGAGTGCAAATGACCACCACAAAAAACGGCCGAAATCTTCTTTATATCACTTTCAATGATAGGTTGTCAGCCCGCCACCTAAATATGAAACCCTCGAAAAGTCTCTCGGAATCTCGAAATAATCTTTGTATAGTCTTACAACGATTATCTTTAAGTATTTGCTCAGTGTAATGGCGAATCCTCATACGAGTGCTTGCAAGCCGGCAAGCCAGTAATTATTCATATTGAGTTATCAAGTGAGGCATGCGGGCTTGTGGTCTGCGAAATTAAATCCTAAATCATCCCACCTCCGCTCCCGACGATTAATTTATCGAATGATTGGCCCTACCACGGATTCTCACTGGATTCTCACATCTTCTTCCTAGCGAATCGACTCTGGCGCTCTCTCATAACGGATTCTCACTCATAAACTACTTTTTGTCAGACGACATTTGAGACTTTCAACGTGGCAATTCTTTGATGCTGCTGGCTGAAATGTTAGGCGAAAGGCATTTTTCCTACGAAATTTAATACCAAAGCTTCAATTCTAAGTTACTGGCTAAACAAGGATCTGGTATACCTATTCAATAGTTTTAAGAAAGGATTGTAGTCAGTTATATGCAAAATTACCTATGATTTCAGTACTTTTTTTCTCATTGTTCCCATATTTTCATCGTTATATTTACTATAGCAGCTCGTTCTTGAATTCATCATTATCATCATCAGCGCGCATCCGCCCACTGAAAGGTAAAATCCTCTTCTCTACAGCAAAAATGCTCACGGTTCTGTGCCAGCCTCGTCCAGACAGATCGTGTAAGCTTGACGACATCCGCCGGACCATCGATTCGTCTGCCCACTGATCTTTTTACTCCTCCTGGTTATTCTTGAATAACTCTATCCTTGTAGTTACTATTGTTCCCTTGGCAGGAAAGCTGATCCTCGCGTCACTACATTTTCCTACTTTTATTGTAGTTTTTCCCTTAGTAGAGGACATGAAGGTTCAATTTAAACGCAGTTGTAGCTGGGTGCGGTCCGGTAATGAGCCCGCGAGCAGCGACTAATCCTCATGTCACTACATTTGTCAGACGACGTATGATTGCCTCTTCAAGTGGCTAAATGAAAATGTCATCGTTTCTCTTTCCAGCTGTAAGAGACAAACAAACGTATAAAATTCATTTAGGACTTACAAGTCTGTTTAGCATATAGACTGCAAAGACCCGAAGACCAACCTGGCCAGAATCCTATGTTAAGTAACATTCAAATATCATCAAAATTCAAATTTTATTTGAATGTGGGTTTCATCACGATGATTTCCCTTTACCGTAAGAGCTTTCTTTAATGTACGTCAGTAAAAACACTTTGGTACATGGCTGGGATCGAACGCGGGTCTTACGATTGTAAGACCGGTGTGCCAACGCTCATGTCTAATAAAAAATTACAATGAAAATTAAATCCAATCGACTCCTTGCAAAATAGAAGCGATACGATTTACCTTCCACATCCGCCCACTAGCAATCGAGGACTCAATTCTTCGATTAAGACCAAAGCCGTAACTCTGTAGACCAAAAGTGGCTTTGATAGTACAGTTTACACTGGTTACAGAACGATTAGTTGAAAAGCCACTATAATTTGACCTGAAGGCTGCACATCAATAAATCTGTACGGACGATAACTGAAACCGACATCGCTGGAGGCTGGGCCGCCGGCCAGACGGCTGAGACAAAATATGAAAGATCATCTATCTGTGAGCGGCTGATGTTTTAATTAGCCCACAGGCTACGGCACTTAGCTGTGCAGTCAATTGAACACTTCTGCAGGGCTGGCAACATTCTGAAACAATAATATGAACTAAGCTGAGTCAAAGTAGGAAAGATCATCTGTCTGTGAGTGGCTGATATTTTAATTAGCCCACAGGCTACGGCACTTAGCTGCGCAGCCAATTGAACACTTCTGCAGGGCTGGCAACATTCTGAAACAATAATATGAACTATGCTGAGTCAAAGTAGGAAAGATCATGTGTCTGTGAGTGGCTGATGTTTTAATTAGCCCACAGGCTACGGCACTTAGCTGCGCAACCAATTGATCACTTCTGCAGGGCTGGCAACATCCTCAAACTATAATATGAACTAAGCTGAGTCAAAGTAGGAAAGATCATGTGTCTGTGAGTGGCTGATGTTTTAATTAGCCCACAGGCTACGGCACTTAGCTGCGCAACCAATTGAACACTTCTGCAGGGCTGGCAACATCCTCAAACCATAATATGAACTATGCTGAGTTAAAGTAGGAAAGATCATGTGTCTGTAAGTGGCTGATATTTTAATTAGCCCACAGGCTACGGCACTTAGCTGCGCAGCCAATCGAACACTTCTGCAGGGCTGGCATCATCCTAAAAGACGACTTTTTCAAGGCACGTAAGTAACCACCTGACTATGTGTATGTGGCGAAGGCTTAAGTTGAGACAGACTAAGATGAAGTGGGTGCTGCTAAACAAGGATTTTTTTCGTAGTTTGGTGATAAAAGTGATAACATAAATTAAACAATGATGAATAATAAAAAAAATAATGTGTAATTCCGGCTTAGAATCGCATTCTCCATTTCTTTCCCGTGGGTGTTGTATGAGGCGACTTGACTCGGGTTATACAAGGCGACTAGCTGAGTTTCTGTCACTATTTTTCAAAAACATTCCTTAAATATTTGTCAGAACTAGCGATATTGACCGTATTTCGGCCGTAAACGATCTGCCTACTCCGCAAGGGATAAAGGCGTGATACGTGTATGTATTTATAAAATAAAATGGTTCATAATAGTTTTCTAGGTCTACGAAGGGTATCTTGCTATTTTCCTAGCATCCCTTAAAATGTGTAAAACTACATTTATAGATGGCAACCCTGGACGGGGCAGATCTCGGTTAGTTACTGCTAAGAGGCCATGAAAATTGTTTTACGCCTTTCCGGTGTCGGACATCTCTCCATCCCGCCGCCAAATTGAAACCCCAGGGTTACAGCAATAACGCGTTTGCTTGGAAGTGGAGAATCAATTTTACATATTATGACTCAATCATGTTGGTTAGATACTACATATTTCATGCGTTAGAGCGTACCTTCATGTAAAACAATCGCGAATCAATACATAGTAAGAAATGAAGTCGCTTTTTTGCGTCTCTGTCCTAATATGGAAATGCGGAGTTTTTGATAAGGTGATTCAAGAAAAAGGTTTACAAATACATGCCTGGGAAACATTTTACTCCCATGGGAAAAACGGAATGGGAAAAACGACAGGTGGGCTAGTTTATAATTAAAGGACTTGCCTGGCAGTTTTTGCCACTTTCCGTGGAAAATGATTTCCTGTAATCTAGGTAAAATCTACTAACCTGTAAACTGCTTTCTACTCCTCTATATTTGTCAAATGTGGCGATACGAAAGAAAAGCGACCGTATATTTACAGCCGTTAACGCTCTGCCTACCCGGCAAGGGTGATATGTGCATGTATGTATGTCATCTTCTCACGATTATCTCGGGACGGTAGGGCAGGGCCACGAAGTGAGTTATCAGCCGCGATGCGTACGCGCAGGCAATTAACGAACGCCGCTCACTTTATTATTTCCAAACGATTAATCGATTCCACTTGCAAATTTTTAGGGGGACTTCACATTTGGTTGATTGCGCAGATTTTGTTAAAAAAATCTATTCTCTCTATAATCTATTGTTTAAGGGGCTGAGTAGAGCTTAAAGCTACTTTTATAAGTGATTTCTACCCTAGATAAAATGCAGAAAAACTGACGAAAAAAAAAGGTAATAATCTTCAGGATATTTGCTGTAGTGTTATTGTTTCCAAAACATGATATTAGTAATTTAGCTTGATAGAAAAACATTGTAAAGTTACCTCTAAAAATCTATTATATCGCAAACTGTATGAACAAAACCCACGCAATAATTAAGTGTTTATTATCAGAATGAGCGCCTTACAATACTCTATCGACATATTGTTTTTGATTTTCAAATAACTTGTTTTTGACCGAGTTATCATCGAAAATACGAAAATATCATTGAATCGGCAAGATTCCGTCCCGTTCGCACGCGCGCAGTTTGACATTTGTCAGAAAGGGACCGGTTTTTAGCTCGTGTCAGCTTCTTAAGATTGTGTTATAAGGATCGCAGCTGACATTTCGCTACTGACTGAAAACATCATCTATAAATACACAGAATATAAAAATGTAGTCTTTCCCTTTTTTATCTCTGTCTGGCTGTAATAGATTCCGCTTACTCCTAAACCACGCAACGGATTTCCATGCGGTTCATTCTTATAGATAGGGTGGTTCACATAACGGGAAATCTTCTTATTCCCACAGGAAAACAAATTATAGTAGCGGGTAAAGCCGCTGAGCGGACTGCAACTGACTGCTAGTAACTAATAGAAAATTAACAGCGTACATACATACATACATACATAAATCACGCCTTCATCCCTTACGGGGTAGGCAGAGCGTTAACGGCCGTAAAAATACGATCGCTATCGCCACGTCTGACAAATATAAAGGGCCGTTTGAGATAATTTGTGTATCACAATAGTGACAGGTTGTCAGCCTGTCGCCTAAAAGTTGTAGTACACCTGAAACCCTCAAGTCCCTCAGTCGCCTCTTACGACACCTACGGGTAGGAAATGGGGTGATGCTATTCTAAGCCGGCATCACACGGCAACATCATTAACAGCGTCATCTATGAACATTTGTAACTACTTATTTGTTGAAGTAAATATGTGGGTAAAGGTAGGGAAATTATACCTTTTATTTGACTTTATGTTAAGTTCGTTGCACTAAATCACAAAAGCGTTCCGCATTTAATCCGAACAATAAGAAAGTTGAAAAATCGCGTGTCGATTTCAATAAATCATTCATAGATCGTCGATTGTCAAGCCTTTTTTGGTCAAAACCCATTGTTTTGTTCTTTTAATGGTGCAATGGAATTCAATAATTACGTTATTGTATACCTATTGGTGATAAATCTTATTGTAGCTGTAAGTTAAGTGATATTGAGTAGGTAAGTAATCGATTTGGAATGTTGAAGAAATTATTTACAATCTTCAGATTGATTCACGCGAAAAGGTCAGTATTACTAACTATTTACCTAGACTAGAGTATAATTATAATGATGGATGACAATGATAACATTAAACAACATTGTTTCATTAAACTAAGAACGGTATTTATAAACCGCATTCAACTCAGAGATCGATCTTGAGTGCGATTTTGAAATGCTGTTAGTATTGACTGACATTTGTCAATATCACTCCCGGATCGATTTCAGAGTTGAGTGCAATTTATAAATTCGGACCTAAGTATATCACTTTCATAATTTCTCTTTTCTTATTGTGTCTCCTCTATGGTCGCACTGACTTATCACAAAGATCTAAAAATCGAAGATCAAACTTTGACATAAACGTAACTTAGTTTTAATGTCATAGATCACATATAGATAAAATCTTTAAAATGAAAATAACTAACATTTGACGTTTTTTTTTTACCTGCAAGTGAGCAATCCCTCTTACATAGAATTAATCGATTCCACAGGCAATTTTAATAATCGATACCGATCGGTGACCAATGAGTTATGTTTATTTGTTTTTGGCATCGGAGGCAAACGGCGTCTGCGCAGAAAGATCAACTCCTTATAAGGAGTAGTCCCACCTCTATAGCGCTAAAATTTGCGTTCTACTGAGCTCTAAGAAGGTAAAAACTAACTTTTAAAATTGGTTATCCTTACAGAGTTTCTCCACTTATCCGGTCCGGCAGCCGGATGTCGGAAGTAGCCTTCTGACAATATTCGCTTTTCCACATATCCGGTACAAGACGGACAGTATGAGTGACGTCATGGTAGAGTTCAAAGAGTACCTTTTATATGCATACTTTTTGTACGTCTGTCACTTCGGACCATCAGAATCCAATATCGGTTTGGAAAATTCCCGGATCAATAAATGCCGGATGCCGGAAGAGTGGAAAAGCATGTATAGTAGTGTAATAGATTTCTAGATCGAACCGGCAAATGACGGATGCCGGATCAGTGGAGAAATGTCCTTATAAAATTATGATTTAAAACTTATGTAATAAAATGAGGATTTTTTTGGGCTGATAGCAATAGCAACACTTGTCTGTACTAGGTAACGCTGTTTACATTTTTGTCGATTGATTATCTGTCAATTTCAGTGACTTTTATCCATATAAAAACGCGGCTGAGCCTTTAAGCTTTCATTCGCAGCCAGCGCCACCTACTAGGAATTAATCGAACAGATTTTAAAGTTCCCATTAGGAACCTGCGAGTAAAGTGAACCACCGCGCATCGTTTAGTCTAGTCTACCTATAGCGCCTTAAATTCTATATCCCTATAAATTCAATGAAACAGTTTTTTTATTAAAAACTAGCTTTTGCCCGCGACTTCGTTCGCGTGGACTTCAGGTTCGTCCCGTCTTCGTATAAGCTATAGCCTATGTGTTATTCTGATGTATAAGCTATATTGTGGTAAAGTTTCATTCAAATCCATTCAGTAGTTTTTACGTGAAAGAGTAACAAACATCCATACATCCATACTTACAAACTTTCGCCTTTATAATAGTAAGTAGGATAGTAGGATAGTAGTAGGATTTATTGCCATATTTAAGACTTTTCTGTCTGATTTCAGATTTGAGACATCGCGAAGGACGTGGCGCCCTCATTTTCTTTCAAGACTTTATAGACAGACTATGTATAACTAATTCCTAGGAACAGTACCTAAAAGCACTCAGCGGAACTACTCTTTATAAGACCAGAGTGCCATTCGATACGAAATACACGATTGAATTTATTGGTAGGCGTTGTTCAGAAATGTTAGCGCGGTTCTCAGTTTGTTTAAAGTTGGGAGAGTAATTATTACCGGTGGTATATTTCGCGAGGAATAAAGATGTTCTGATTTTATCTGTACAGGGTAAAAAAAGCAAATTATTCATAGGGTGGAGCAGCATATAAGCGTACGCGTTTCCTGAGCGTACTGCCGGCGTCGGCGCGGCGCGGACGTCGCGTCAGCGCACCGTCTGCGGGGCGCGGGCTTCGGGTTGTCCAGCGCCGCGCGGGCGCTGCGTGAACGCCGCGCAGACGCCGCGCTTACGTCGCGTTCCACGGGCGTTCGGCCGCCCGTGTCCCCCGCACACATTCCCCCCCGCGCCCGGTAGCATCTCAGTTGCGGCCGAACGCCCGTGGAACGCGACGTAAGCGCGACGTCTGCGCGGCGTTCACGCAGCGCCCGCGCGGCGCTGGACAACCCGAAGCCCGCGCCTCGCAGACGGTGCGCTGACGCGACGTCCGCGCCGCGCCGACGCCGGCAGTACGCTCAGGAAACGCGTACGGTCGGCCAACGCCCAATGTGGGGGCAGCCTAACACCGTACCACTTTTCTGAACTTCGCCAGAATAAAACTATCCTCAAAACATTTGTCAACTTTTCTTGAAGAAAAGTTTTTTTTTATGGTGGGGTTCCGAGGCCACTAAAACTACTCCTAACGGCTTGGTCTCACCTGGTTGAAGAAAGATGTGCATTTTCATAGCCACCACATGAAATATTTAAGACAGTTTTGCCGTGTGATGCCGGCTCAGAGAAACATCACCCCATTACTTCCCCGCGCGTGTCGTAAGAGATGACTAAGGGACTTGAGGGTTTTATGTGCATTGCAATTTTTAGGCGACAGGCCAAGGCGACAGGCGACCTGTCACTATAGTGATACGCTTATTATCTAAAAAGGTCCTCAATATTTGTCAGACGACGTGGTGGTGATAGCGACCGTATATTTACGGCCGTTATTTCTCTGCCTTCCCCGCACGGGATAAGGGCGTGATATATGTATGTATGTTTTCTCGTAGTTTGCCATTTTAAAGAAGAACTTCAAATTCTTTTTATATATAAACTTCCAATGGTTATAAACTTTTTCGAGTTCACGTGATCAACGTTACCACCCGCCATTTTGAAATATCGATAAAACCGCCCCACCATTTAGGGCGCTGCTGTAGAAATGCCATCATTAAATACCCACTCAAAACGCCCCACCTTGTAGGGCCGTAGAAATGGCATCTCCACTCAAATTACCCCACCTTTTAGAGCCAGTAGAAATGGCATCAGAAGAACTTTAATCGTCACTGTGACGATGTTATTAGTTCGAAATTGTTTATAATAAAAAGACACCGGTGCGCCTCTACCGGGAATCGAACCTAATTACTGGACGGTTAGCGAGGTAGCGATAGCACGGGGAAGATAAGTTTCTTTTCTTTTATTAAATGATCTATTTATCAGTAGTGTTCTTTGACCTTCACAATTTGAACTTAAAAATAATTAGGAAAGATACATAACTACCTACGCAAACAGATATCACGCCTTTATACCGGGGTTAGTGTTGCGGGGTAAGCAGAGTGCTAAAAAGTCCTGACGAAACGATTTTCAAATAACTAGAATCTAGTTATTTGAAATTGGTTTCATTTGTTTCTAGTTACTAGAAGAAAAAAAAATCACGACTGAAATAAATCTCTTTTCTGCTGTGATGTTGATGATGATGATGGATGACTATATGATAAGATAAGTAAAGTAGGTACGTAAGCACCCTAATAATGAGCACCAAAAAATTCCGTAATTTTTTTTACAACGAACTACACACTCTCACAAATCACGTCTATATCCCTGGCGGGGTAGGTAGAGCGATAACGACCGTAATATTATGGACACGTCTGACAAATGGTGTATCACCATAGTGACAGGTTGTTAGCCTGTCGTCAAAAATTACATTACAAATGAAACACTCGAGTCCCATTAATCTGCTTTTACGACACCCACAGGAAAGAAACGAGGTGATGCTATTCTAAGCTGGCATCACACGGCACGGCAACAACGAACTAAACTTACACAAAACCTAAAATTATTTTCCCACTACCCTTCAACACAGTTGCATTTTTATTAAAAAACAGAAGTTGCCAAGAAGCACTTAAGAGGCCACCCGGTTAGTTGCTCTTATTTTCCAATGTTTTACTCTATTTATTTTACACCTACAAAAGTACAAGGCATTCAACAACGTACTATCGTTGTTAGCTAGTTAAGGCCACTGTTCACAGTTGCAGACAGTTTAATTGTGGATATTGTGGGTATCGCAACAAAAAACATGACCACGACATGACTGATAAAAATTATAAAAAGTGGTGCCTCGATAAAAATAAACCGACTTCACAGTGGAGCAACTTTCTTTAGTTTGTCATCATTAAGACTTCTAAACCAATTTAATTGAATATTTGTATGATTTTGGTCATGTAATTTTTAAACAACCAAAAAGAAATATACTTATTCCTTTTGCCATGTTTACACGAAGACCAAAACGTCTATAATTTAAGAAGTATATCTTGCTTATCAAAGCACACACGCTCAATTTTGAAAAAAAAAAAATATTTCTGTAAATCATATAGGTCAAATTGTAAACCTCTTCTTTTCAAATCGGTTAAAAAACCAGCACGTTCTGAACAATTACAGAAATGTCAAGTTTACCTGGAACGTATCACGTATCGGTTTCTTACCCCCCTAGTGTCCACTTTAAGGCATTCCTTTCCACATTATTCCCTTCAAAGTATAAGTTTAATGGCTGTGACATTTAGTATTTCCCTTATCTGGAGATGTTTTTGCGGACCGTACCTCATTTGACGTAAGAGGCGCGAGCGGGGGCTACTACGTGGAAAGCTGACGGTACCTCTGCTACTAAGCTGCAACTAGTGAAGTATATACGCACATGTAACCATTTTTTTTAATAAATAAAAAAAAAGAATCTCCTAGATTTGGCCTTAGATAAAGCTTTCAAATAAAAATAATAAATAAATCAGTATTTTCTATATCTGGAGGTGTTTTTGTGGACCGTATCTCCTTGGATGTAAGAGGCGCGAGCGGCAGCGAGATGGCGCTACGTGGAAAGCTGATGGTACCTCTGCTACTAAGCTGCAAAAAAAAAAAAAAAAAACTAGTGAAGTAAAGGTATAAACACATGGTGACATGTAGAGATATTATGACTAAAAGCATTCTTTGTGAATCTACTTGGAAATAATAGAATTTTGATTTTGATTTTTTTGGTTATAAGGAAGACGCTGCGAAGCCTATAGATCCTATTCACATCTGAAGAATCAAAAGCGAACTTCAAGATGTAGCGTGTACAATGACAAATTCAGTTTTAAAAGTTTCGGTTTTATTGTGATCGTTACCAACAAGCCTGATGAAAATGATGATGCACGTTCAGTAAATTTTACTGCACCTAGAAAAGTAATAATTATTGCCGAAAATCAGAAGTCTCAAAAAAATCGCAACCTTTACTTCTGGATTGCTCATGAGTGAAGTGGAGAGGCTATATATATAGATAACTAGCTGAAAATAATTCAAGGGATGAACGAATTCCTGAATGATCAACTTTCCACAAGAACAATGCGTAAATGGTCGAAAGGTGAATAATATTATTAGTGGGTAAATGCCGACCAAATTATTTTGTAAGCTACGTCAACAGCTTTTTATGAAGCCCTATACCTAATGGGCCATTGGTACTTACACCATGTTTCTTGGTGTTGTAGAAATCAGCTTCTCAAATAAGTCCCAATATTGTAGCTCACTTTAAAAAAAAATATTACGTAGGTTTCGTTTAAGAACTAGATGATGAAATATTTTTTTTCTGTAGTTTTCATCTGTGCTGTGAATCTCGCTCAGCACTATTAGTTATTTATCGACAAGTATTTAATTTATTGGCAACACTCGTAGACTGGCGGGTAAAAGCAGTAGCTGCGTCTGGGACGAGTTTTTGTCGGATCATAGCCTTATTTGCCTTATTAGCCATTTCGAAAGTTAATGCCTGATGCCTGCTTGCTTTTGCTTCTTAAAACTTTATTTCTTAGGGTACGGAACCCTATTTTATTTTAAATTTTACCCAAGGGGTCTAAACCGGGACCCTATTACTGAGACTTCGCTGTCTGTCTGTCATCAGGCTGTCACAAACCGCAATAGTCACATCACAAATCTGAAAATATAACAGATGCCATATTTATAGTGCCGCTATGACAACAAATATGAAAAACAGAATAAAATTAATACTCAGGGGTTCCCATACAACAATAAACATGATTTTTAGGAAATTTTTTCACATGGCACGGAACCCTACGGGCGCGAGTCCGAGTCTCATTTACCCAATTTTTATAAAAAAAATTGTAAACTTTCCTAAGGGCTGAAATTCTGTGATAGTGCTATTCACAGGTGTGTTTTCACATGGTTTCGACACAAATCGAAATATGTCTAAATTGGCTTGACATTATGCGTCGTGACATTATACGTGAAAATGGTTGTGTACGTACGACAGAATATTTCTTACGATCATAATTATACAGGTACAGAAAGTTTTTTTTGGGAGGAAAGTGACAATTTCATCTTTTTATTATTTCTTCCACAGAACTTATCTTAATAGAACAGCTGTGGGGCGAAAATTATCAAACTCTACTCGGGCGGGTTAGGTAACTTCTTGAATAAAATCCAAGAAAAAAAACTGTTATTTTGTCCGTTTTGTGAGAGACCGAGTCGTCCTACGACCCGATGAGCCTTAGTGTCAGAATAATTTAATTTTTCACAGAAATATTAATATTAATAAAATAATAAACTATATTTTAGTAAACCAACAAGCCTGTATCTTCGAAATCATTTCACGAGTAATCCAAATATTCAAATTAACATCTCACTCCTTAAAAAAGCAATCGGCACTTAAGATCAGTGCTAAAAAATAATCAAAAATATCGCAAACTGGGCAAAAAACTAAACCGCCTTTACATTATAAAATCACAAAATACCTACCTAGACTCGTTTGTACACATTTTTTTTTATTATTGTAACTCGTGTTCAATTTGTAGTAAAATAAATGGTTCAATAACCTTTATCCAAAACTAATGAACCAATTTTGATGAAATTTTAGCGACTCCTAAATCAATTTTTATTGAATTACTGAAATAGGTTCAGTATTTTTTAATATACGTAGGTACGAACGAAGATAAACATTTTATAGTTGCAAACATAAGTTTTTGTACACCAGAATCCTAACATGCCAAATAAATAAATAACGTAATAACTAGGCACGAATTGATAACCTCCTTATTTCAAGGCGGTTAAAAAAGACAGTCCAGTCCAATGGACCGACCAGCCAACTTGTCCACATAACGTGCCTTAATTGACTCCAATTCTTCGAAAATAATTTCACAAATTACTCCCAGCTACCGGATTTATCAAAACTGTACTTGGGACCGTGTCGCAGTAAAGTCGGAAACAGATTCCCAATAAAACGTTCTCGAAAACGGCGAGTGGTGACTTAGACAAGGTTGTATACGGACCGGTTGTGACAAAAACAAAGATGTATGCCGTATCTCGCTTGGATGTAGTGGGCGGCGGAAGTTCTTTTTTTAATTTAGACGTTCTTATTTTAAATTGATTAGCAAGTTTAAAAAGGCGCTACTGCTTTGATATGGCCGTTAAGTAGTTGTTAAAGATGTTGGAGATTGATAAAAACGGGGTATTAAATTTAACAGATTTACGAAATGGATTTTTAATATGAAATTAGCGCGAATCCAAATGTAGCGGTTTATTTCAATTATACCGTTTTATCTTATCGGATAGAATAGAAAAAGGTTGATTTATTATTGAAATGTTATTTTGTGTGATAAAGTAAACTGCATATAATTATTCTAATTACTTAATTAAGTAGTTTTAGTCTTTCAAATTCGATGAATTTGAATGATATAACTAAAGTTACAAGAGATCGTGCCTTATGGCACACCCCCGGGGGAAGCCTTCATCCAGTCATCATCATCATCATCATCATATCAGCCCACATCTACCCACTGCTGAGTATAGGCCTCTTCTTTTTCTCGCCATCTGCGCCGGTCCTGTGCCTCCCGCATCCACTGTCTACCAGCAACGGTGGCTAAGTCATCCGTCCATCTAGCGGGTGGTCTGCCAACTGGACGCTTTTTTGTTCTCGACTGCCACTCTGTTACCGCCTTGGTCCACCGTCCATCTTCCCTACGAGCCAAGTGTCCTGCCCACCCCCACTTCAGTCTCGTGATTCGCTTCCCAACATCAACGACTCTTGTTCGGCGTCTTATCTCCTCGTTGCGAACACGATCCTAAAGCTTGATACCTAACATGGAACGCTCCATGGCTCTTTGTGCAACCTTCACTTTGTGCAAGCTCTCCCTTGTGAGCGTCCATGTTTCGGTACCGTAAGTGAGCGTGGGCAAGACACATTGGTTAAAAACTCTGGTCTTTAGGTTTTGTGGGATCTTGGATTTAAAGACGTCTTTAAGTTTACCAAAGGCGGCCCAACCTAGCTGAATACGCCTGTCAACCTCCTTCACCTGTGACTGCGGACCAAAGGATAAACTGTGTCCAAGATATATGTAGTCTTTAACTGCCTCAATAGGGCTATTACCGACAATTATGTTCGGTACAGTTGAGTTGCTCAACATAATTTTGGTCTTGGACAAGTTCATCCTAAGGCCGACTTTAAGTGATGCAGTGTGCAGCTCTTCTAGCATGTTTTTGAGGTCGCTCACTTTTTCAGCTATGAGTACCAGATCATCGGCAAAACGTAGGTGCGTTAGCATAGCGCCATTGATGTTGACTCCCCTCTCCTTCCAATTCAAAGTCTTCAATGCGTCTTCAAGGACATTTGTGAAGAGCTTAGGAGAAAGAGTGTCTCCTTGGCGCACACCCCGGCCTAGTTTCACATGGCTAGTAAGTTCGTGCAATTGCACACGCATTGTCGCTGAGCTGTACAGGTCTCGGAGAACACTTACGTACCTACTGTCTACCCCGCAACGATGAAGAGAATGTAATACGGCCCAATGTTCTACACTGTCGAAAGCCTTTTCGTAATCAACAAAGGCAAAACATAAGGGTCGGTTGTATTCCCTGCATCTCTCCATCAATTGCCTAATCGTGTGTATGTGGTCAACAGTAGAGTATCCACTCCGGAACCCCGCTTGCTCAACTGGCTGATACTCGTCTAGTGTCCGGGTTAATCTATTGCACAGGACTTTTGCAAAAAGTTTGTATACCTGGGAGAGCAAGCTGATAGGTCGGTAGTTCTGCACTAAACTTTTGTCTCCCTTTTTGGGCAAGATTTTTACCACCGCACTCTTCCAGGCCTTTGGTGCTATGCTTTTTTCTAAAACGTTGTTGAAGAGTTTCCCCAGGACTTTTAGCACGGGTTCTCCTCCTGCCATCAGCATCTCCGTAGTGATACCGTCCTCACCAGAAGCCTTTTCCTTTTTCATCTGATTCAGAGCAAATTCAATTTCTCGCGCTATGATTGGCGGCAGCAAATCCTCATCTATTTTCTCTGTTGGAGGCGCTCTTGGATCTGAAGGTTCTGGTGTATCAGGTTCTGCTGACTTAGATGTATATAATTCCTGGTAGAACTCCTCAACAATTTTCAGAATTTTATTGCGGTCAGTCACGATGTTTCCGAATTTGTCTTTTAGTTTACTAATCTCCTGTTTATTTTTGTTTATCTTTCTTTGGAAAACTTTCGGTCCCCTGTTCTGCTTAATTGTGTTTTCTATTATTTTCAAGTTGTGTTTTCTTAAGTCTGCTCTTATTGCCTTGTTGATGGATTTATTTAATGATAGTAGTTTACTGTGGTCTATTTGTGTATGTATGGTTAGGTTTCTTCGCTGCTCCAACAAAGATATCGTTCTATCAGAAAGCTTGTTTTCCTTTTTATGTTTCTTACCACCTATGTGTTTTTTGGTTGTCTTGACTATAATTTTGCAAAGATCATCGTTAAGCGCATCCACGTCCAAATTCTCTTCTTGCAGTCCATCGAATTGGTTTCTAAGTTCTATTTGAAACTCTTTTTGTAGGTATTTATAATCTATCTTGTCGTACTGTACTTTCTGGGATTTTATCAGTTTCTTTCTATCTGCTCGTGGATAAAGGACGAGCGTGGCTCGCACTAAACGATGATCGCTGCTAGTCTTAAAATAATTAAGAACGGAAACATCCGTGACTAAGCGCTTTTCCGAAGATATTATATAATCTATTTCGTTCTTGGTAGATCCGTCTGGGCTAAGCCAAGTCCATTTTCTAGCTGGTCGTTTTTGGAAAAAGGTGTTCATGGCGAAGAGTTCGTTCTGTTCGAGATAGTTAACCAGAGTTTGTCCGCGAGCGTTCCTATTACCTAGTCCATGCATGCCTATAGACTGCTCATTGCTTATAGGAGAACCTATTTTGGCATTAAAGTCCCCCATGATCACGGTATATTTACATGGATTCTCGCTTCTGGCTTTTTCCACGTCTTCGTAGAAGGCTTCAACTTCATCATCCGGGTGGGCAGATGTCGGAGCGTAAACCTGGATTATTTTTAGGCTGTACCTGCTGTTAATTCTAACGCTAACATAGCATACCCGCGTCGATACGCTAGCTATGTTTTGCACGGCAGCAGCAAGCCTTTTATTTATCAGAAAGCCTACGCCTCCATACGTCGAGTTATCACATCCTTTATAATAAAACAGTTCTCCGGATGGAAGTTTGATGAGGTCCTCTCCTTTCCGTCTGACTTCAGCTAGACCCATAATATCCCACTTAATTTTTGTCATTTCCTCCAACAATTCAGCCAATCGTTCATCATCGCCTAAGGTCCGTGCATTAAAAGTAGCCAAGTTCGTTGTGTGGCAGCCGGATCTCTGCCGGGGATTCTTCGCACCCTCTGCCCCACCGTAACCATGACCGCTGCCGGAGCCAGGAATAGTGGGGCTGCCGGGGACTAAGGGCCGGGTTCTATTGGCGTTATTCATAATAAAAAGAAGGGTGTTAGCCATAAAACGCCACGCTGGCCAGGCGTCTTGGCATCATCCAGTACTGTTAAAAAATGTATCTAATAGAAGGGATTAAAAAGGAAAGTGCTTCTTGAAGTGGAACTTCAGCCTCTCAATGTCATGACCAGCGTAACTTGACCTTCATACATATGGGCGCGCACCCTATTACGCATGGTTTCGTGTCAGTCTATATTTAAGTTAAAAGGTAAATTCATCATTTGAATAGTTTGCGCGCGCCCATGCGCCTAGTGGCGCCATCTCTTATCATTGTTTGTTACTAAGCTAAAATTATTTAAGTAAATTAATAGAAATAAAATTATTAGTTAATGAATTTGTTTACTATAAATAATATTAATATTTATCAGCTATTAATTTCCAAGTTTGAACCAATGAATTCACTTTTACGTTGTTGTTATTTTAAAAATATTTTTGAATGAAATTTATATGTAAATAATTATTTCATAATTATTATTGTAATTAGGTCAAGTTATTTTAACAGTCTTTATTTCCAATGAACCTGATTTTAATTATAAAGGAATTCTAAAGTAGGTCAAGCGTGGTTTATTAGCACGTGTGCAGAATCTTAAAATTATTTTTATGTTAATTGTAAGTAATACGGATAAATATTAAGATAAATATAAGTTAATTAACTTGATATGTTCATTTCATATTTTAGATAATTTTTACAAGCGTTTTTAATCAAAGCATTGTTATAAGTTGTTTCATCGACTAGTGCCTGCGATTCCTATAAATTGCCGTGTCTGCCTGTATAGATTCATTCTAGCTGTAGCTCTGCTCAGTGAATAAACCTTTACAAAGTTCTTGTGGTTTTTACTCGCCTTCCCATGGACTACCCTGGAGAGTCTCCGACATACACGTACTTATGGACGCGCACTGATAGTTACACTGGTCGTGACACCTTCTGACGGAATGATATTTATGAAGATGTATGATACATGCCAGGACGTCTTATTCCCACGGGAAAATAATTAGCAGCGGGTGCAAAGTCGCTAGTTCTTAATAAACTCCCTATATTATAACTTTAGGTGCAACACGCAAGTACCGACAACAGTATGAAAAGACATAATAAAAAATTATAGTTAGTTCAAATTAGCAGAAAGTTCGAATAAAAAAATTATAATTGGTTCAAATTAGCAGAAAGTTCACGTAAATAAATTAACATTAAATCAAAACAATTTGTTTTCAGGAACGTAAAAGAAAACAATATTGTAAATGAGGAAAAGAAGTTTAAGGATATTACATACATACGTAGTCGGTCCCAAAGTTCTGTCACTGGCATATTATTTTTGAATTTAGAACACGGATTTGGAAAAGTTTTATTGCATTCCGTTTTTGAATGTTTAACAATTATTTTAAAACAATAAATAATCATTTGGCGCGATTTTTCACGATGGAGTGGACTTTGAAAGAAAACCGAATAGCAGTTTTGGCGTTGCGTCGCTGTGGGCACTCGCCGAGTACCATTTTCAAGTTGCTCAAAAAATTGAAAATAACGCTTAGGTTTGAGTATCGTACTATAACTAGGTACACTGAAGTCTCTAGTGTTGAGGACAAGAAAAGAACTGGCCGGCCTCGCTCCGCCAGAACACCAGCAGTGATCAAAGCGATCAAGGAGCGCATACGAAGAAATCCTGTCCGAAAACAGAAACTTATGGCTTTGCAGATGAAGGTTAGTAGAAAAACAGTCAAAAAGGTTTTAAACGAAGACCTTAGGCTGCGAGCATACAAAAAAAAGAGTGGGCACTTACTTAATGCCCGTTAAAAAGAAATTAGACTCAAAAGATCTCGGGTGTTGTTAAAACGGTACGCGAAAAACCGGCACAGCGATATACTTTTTACAGACGAAAAAATTTTTGATATAGAAGAAAAGTATAATAAACAAAACGATAGAGTGTACGCTACCAGCTCTGAAGAAGCAGGAAACAAAGTTCCGCGGGTGCAACATGGGCATCATCCCTCTTCAGTCATGGTCTGGTTAGGAGTCTCCTACTATGGGCCAACTGAGGTTCATTTTTGCGAAAAGGGGGTCAAAACCAGCGCAAAAGTGTACCAAGAGACGGTTTTGGATCGGTACGTCAAAGACCTGCCCAACACACTATTTTCAGGACATCACTTTGTATTCCAGCAGGATTCTGCGCCCGCTCACAAAGCCAGGACCACTCAAGCCTGGTTTGAACGTCAAAACATTGAGTTTATAAGACACGAAGATTGGCCTTCCTCCAGTCCGGACCTTAATCCTCTGGACTATAAAATTTGGCAGGTCTTAGAGAGCAAGGTCTGTGCTAAGCCCCATAAAAATTTGGAGAGTCTGAAGTCAGCCATAGTTAAAGCAGTCGCTGAAATCGACATAGATATGGTGCGTGCTGCGATAGACGACTGGCCGCCGCGGTTGAAGGCCGTTGTTAAAAGCAAGGGAGGTCATTTCGAATAGTTTTATGTTATTTTGATTCTTCGATGATTGTATTTTTAATTGATATATAACTTTTTAAAAACGGATTGGTACTTTTTATTTTATCAGTATTTTCATATATGACAGAACTTTGGGACCGACTACGTACATATATCACGCCTTTATCCCTTGCGGGGTAGGCAGAGCGCCAACGGCCGCAAGAATGCGGTCGCTATTGCCACGTCTGACACTTTTGAGGATTGTTTTCCAAGGTTGTTCCAGAAAACATGTGTATCACCATAGTGACAGGTTGTCAGCCTGTCGCCTAAAAATTGTAATACACGGATGCCCTCAAGTCCCTTTGTCGCCTCTTACGACACCCGCGGGAAGGATGTGGGGTGATGCTATTCTAAGCCGGCATCACACGACGTTTAAGGATATTGTAATTCAAAAGCTTCTATCTATTCCATTTTCTTTTTTATTTCGATTACCGGTTGTTTTTCTTCATATTTCAATGCAGACGCATTTATTAATCTTCAATGCATTTCATCATTAAGTTTACCTATTAAAAATACGTAGAGTTAAGTAGGTCGCCTTGCCTATAAATAAGTATATCGGCGAAGACCACTGGCTGAACAGAAACTCCTTAGCAGTATAGCTATTGCCTTTCCCGTACAGAAAACAAATGAAACTTAGACCTGGGAGAACTGTCAAACTAGTAGCGTCTTTGTGATTGTATCGAATCGAATATGTGAGGAAATCATGAAATATTGTGATAATAATACAAATATGAAAAGACAATACAAGAAGATAGTTGAAAAATTCAGTAGTTTTCCTAACAAAATTCCAGCAAAATATAGCGAATCCTTAGTAAACGCCGTTAAGTATAATTTTCTGTAGCGTTTTAATTCCAATTTACCCTTTTAAACACTTACAAGTGTTTTAAATTGTCTCAACTCTCCCTGTGTTAAACAAATACTGAATCTTAAACCGCTCCAGTAACCTTTTGGATAAAGAATAGTACTCAAAGTGAAAAAGGGTTTGTGTCGATCAACTTATTAAAATCTTGAAATCACCTAACTCTTCTATACGTATAGTCTATGGATAGACTTTTCAAGCATCTGGTTTACTTTTTAATTTGCAATATTTTGGCGGTCTACCCAAAAACTAAAGAATGTTTTTGACTCATTGGCACTATGTCCCTTTGATATTCTTATACTTATGTCCGTCCGTTACATGTTTTACGTGATAAAGTTGCAGAAAATGCCATAGTAGGTACCAGCTGTGCCTCGTTTCTCAAAACTACAGGCTACAATTTCTACAGGTAAAATTGCGTAGCGGGTCAAGAATCCAGGTTTTGCCATGTCCCACCGGCTACGCAAAGTACATCGAATTTCACCTGTAGAATTGTACCCTTTAGTTTCGTTGCATAGGCCACTGATTCATTGAAAAAATCATCCTTCAAAAGCTCGAAAGTGAGTAAGCACCCTTAGCAGGTTCAACTTCGGGCCAGTTTCAGCTAATCCGCCATCTTGCCATTGTGTTAAACTTTTTTTTTAAAGTGGTTTTCGGAAATCTGATGAGGCTGCTCCGAGTGAGACTACGCCTTATACAGGTGGTGGTGTTGTTTACATTATACTATACAGGGTGATTTAAAACTTCCGTAAATACATAGAAAAATTTTAAATATTGCTAGCTTTTTGCCTAAACGTTGGTTTTTTGTTTTTTGATTATTCAACGATTTATGTACACAAATTGTTATAAAGACATGACACAAGAAGCATTGGTACAATTCATACACATATCACGCCTTAATGCCTTGCGGGGTAGGCAGAACGCTAACGACCGCAAAAATAGGCACCGCTTATTTTTACAGAAATTTCGCTTGAATATTTTTTTTTAGCTTTTTATCATGATTTTCCCTGTATGTAATTAAATTACATTTATATACAATTTATATAGGTATTTAAATAATAATATCGGAAAAAAACTGAAATTTTAATAACGTTTTTATTACTGTTTTCAGCATACCTATAAATAAACCAGAGCGTAACATAACTATTTTAATTAAATATCTGATTATGCAGTTACCTACCTAATATTAATATTATAAATATTATATAAAAATAACAAAATGTATTTCAATAAATATAAAACTATTCGAGTCAACTATTAGTTTTTGTTCAAAATCTAGTTTTATCCAATACATGATCTAAATTCTGCTGCTCCTAAGTAACTAGGTATATACTTGTAAATTGTAGATAAGGTGTTACAATCTGTACGAGAAATTACCCACCCAAGTTAATAAATAAAGCTTTATTAAAAAAAAAAACTATCTTTAAAAAGTTTTTTTATTTATTATCACTATTATCAAATCAGCCTGTAGATCAAATAAATAGGGTTGACACGATAGTTCCCTCATAATCATAACAACATCAACCATGTCGTTAATATCCAATTCGTAGTAATTACAGGCCGCTATCTCAAATCGCAGCTGAGATCACAGCTTCCTAATTAATCCAAGCCTTAATGATCTTATAACTGATCTTATAAGCCTGTTATAAGGTGGCCGTAAGGCCGCGTGTCGCCGATACCCAATTAACTTGTTACATTCTCGCTTCCGAAAAATACCGGCCGGCAAGAAAAAATAATATTTTTAAACTTCGAACGTTCCTCGAAATCCGACCATTATCGACTACCTCCCAAATAGAACGCGATGGACCGTCAGATAAACCCCTTCGTATGGACTCTACTAATTGGCGCAATAAATTTCGGACAAGACTAGCGACCTTATTAGGACCTCATAGACTGACTTTCGGACAAACTACGGGAATCTGTCAAAACGAACGTCCATTAACAGACGATTTTTTATCTTATGAACATTATCTTAAGGCCGGGTATTGATAAAACCTATCACATGACACTGACGGACGCAATAAAGAAATGTCGTCTCGTTTAAATTCCATTTTTGAATTTCGGTAAAAAATAAGCCACTGGATACTCAACCCTACGGCGATTAAAAATAAAAAGAAAAATAAAAATCTCTAATGAGCTGCGTTCGGAAACGTGACGGACCGGTGACAAAATGTTGAACGCATTGCTGCTAACCGTTCACAAATTCGGCTCTTATTGGTGGACATTTTAAAGTTGGAATTCGGTTTACTGTAAATGCGTAGTACATTGATATAAAGTCGTCGCGAGCGCGCCTGTTTCATCAGCTCCATATCAACCTACATGTTTTAGGTATCGCCTCATGCTGGTCATTCGTAGTAACTGTATGAAAATCCAGTTCAAGTAGAACTATTAAATGGATAAGTCGATGCGTTGGTCGATGTACCAGCGTCATGCGGACGGACGCTTTTTGTCGTTTTTAATTATATTTATTGTTCTCGTTATTTATTTATTGTTTTGTATTTTGTTCGTTTCTCGCTACTGTGCGTGCGTCCCGAGATACCAAGTGCATCCAAATTAGGACGGAGGGCAGATGCAAATTCGGGGTTTTGCATATGTCGCAGGGAAACAGCAAAATAAGGGTCTTGGCTAAATAGCTAGGGATCAATTCCGAGAAGATAAAAAAATAAATTTGAGCCACTTTATTGAAATCGTAACGCATAGGTAGGTACTTAGGTATTACTCCTAGATCACTCTTAAGGATTTTTAGAGCCTCTAGATTTGTTAGACAAATGCTATAATATTCATCATTTTTTTTTTCATTTTCCGGGTTTTTTTTTTCAAATTATCATTTTTTTTCATCTTCCTGTGACATGCCTGTACAGACAGACCTACCGATAACTCCTTAAAAAAGTTCGCATCGAGATTTCCGAACGAGCCGGAATGAAAACATCATTAATGCAATGCAAATGATCATGGGAACGTTTTACTTATCAATATTTGTAGCGTAAAAAGTGAAATATAGCAGAGCGCTTAAAAAATACAATGTAGGTAGTTTTCAGTTCTCAGAGCACTCTCAAGTTTTAGAAGACAAAAAGGCACGTCTACCAAAACGAAACAATCTTGAAAAAATCTTTTGCAATCTAACTGTACACGCTAAAACACTTTTAATTCCACAAAATATTTAAATACTTATACATATCACGTCTTTATACCATGCGGGGTAGGCAGAGCGTTAACAGCCGTAAAAATTCGGTCATTATCGCTACGCCATGTGACAAATGATTGAGGATCCTTTCAGATGATTTATCTCTCTACTAACAGATTAAACAGCCTGTCGCCTTAACTACATAACCCTCGAGTCCCTAAGTCGCCTTTTACGACACCCGCGGGAAAGAAATGGTGCGATGCTATTCTAAGCCGGCATCACACGGCAAATAAGCTATGTACGTATTATGAGAATATAGAGTCCAAATACAAAAGAATTGCTATAGTAAAATATGAATTTCTTGCTCGAGCAATGGCTCTAACCAAAGAAGGTTGGAAGGCAGAGTCAAAGAAAGCACAATACAAAGTAAGATTTCAAAACAACCCCTTATAAAATGCATCATTCATATCACTCGACCGAGATAAATATCGATAAAGGTGGCAATTATCGATAATTGTTATTTATAAAATAATTTGCAAACAAAAGCCCGTCAATTGTTTCAATAAAATCGATGTCACTCGCGAACAATGAGGAGACATGTCGAGAAATTCGAATTTCGAATTCTGAAAATGGCCGCTTTCCTTTTTTCAACCTTGCTCCTTGCTCTACAGATGGTCAATTATTTTGTGCCAGTGCCTTTTGGAGGGAATCGATTGTCAATTGATTAGTGAGACATCAAATAAACGTATTGTAAAATTGGGTGGTCATTGATAAATATCTTCAATGTATGATTTTGTTGAATTATTGCATGTCATGACAAATCTTTTATAGAAAAATACTTTTAGATAAAACATTTTATTATGTGTTCAACAAGTAATAACTCAAAATCGGAATGGTTTTATAAGTAACTCTGTGGGCAGTCGTCATCAAAACATCGGTTTCCTAAATAGAATAGAAAGGCTTCGTGGAAAATTATTGTGCTACCGAATACGCGAATAATTTCGCAATATTGGTAAACGCCGATCGCTTGGAGATGATACTGAGCATTTTCTATACGAAATTATAAAAGGTATATAATACATTTATACCATCTTAACCGCCACTTACTTTTTAACCCATTTCAATCCGGATTTCGTGCCGGGCACAGCACAGTTGCTCCTTGCTGTGCTCCGCAAACTTAATGTCGCTTCCGAAACTGCTGCTTGGTTTCAGTCTTATTTAACAGACAGGTATCAGCTGGTCAAAGCAAATGATAGGCGATCAGACTGGTGTAGGATTGAGTCTGGGGTGCCACAGGGGGGAGTACTCTCTCCGTTGCTGTTCTCTATTTTCATCGATGGCATCACGTCGTCACTGACTTCCTCTTTCCATCTTTACGCTGATGACTTACAGATATATACAGCCGAAGCCCCTGATAGACTGCATCTTGCAATTGACAGAATTAACTCGGACCTGTCCTCGATAGCTGCTTGGGCAGCGAAACATGGGCTTCTGTTGAATGCTGCAAAGTCTCAGGCTATTATCATCGGTAGTCATCAGCGTATAGCAAAACTAAGCCTGGCCGATACTCCTCAGGTTATTCTTGATGATTCTCCCATTCCTTTCTCTCCTAAAGTTAAAAACCTAGGAATTTTTATCGACCAGACAATGTCATGGACACATCAGCTTAACGAGGTTAGTCGTAGACTGTATGCATCACTTCATTCTTTAAAGAGACTGCAAAATTTTCTCCCCTTTAAAACGAAGATTATGCTGGCTCAAGCTCTCCTCTTGCCTCTGCTTGACTATTGTGACGTGGCCTACCTTGACCTTACAGAGGAACTTCTAAATAAGATGGAGCGTCTCCAAAACCAAGCCATCCGTTTTATTTTTGGGCTAAGGAAGTTTGACCACGTTACGGAGTACAGAGAGCGGCTGAGATGGCTGCCTATTCGTCAACGCAGAGATCTCCATACCTTGTCGCTTCTCTTCAATATCCTTTTTAACCCCGCTGCACCTCAGTATCTTCGAGAGAGGTTTGGATTTCATAATGTTGACGATACTCGGTTGCGTTCCTGTGGTGATCTTTCCCTTCACACGCCGCCATGCAGAACTAAAACATTTGCACAGTCTTTCACCATCCGTGCTGCGCGCTTGTGGAACAAGGTTCCTCTAGACGTTCGGAAAAGTACAAACATCGTCGCTTTCAGGACTAATTTGAGAAAGCTCTGGGGTTTTGATGCAAATGACTGACAATTTATAGGGCTTGTATTTATTTAGGTATACTACATATCTTTATGTTATATATGTTAAGTATTTACTTATTTGTTTACTTTGTATTATTAAATATTTATTATTGGTATTTACTCTTATCATTGTTTATTTAATACGTGTTATTTTATCTACATATAGGTGTTATATATATTATTATAAATTTTACCTGTCATCAATTTGTACCATATAGTTTACCTGCGCACACCATGTCCTCTGGATTTCTCAAAGGTTGACTGGCAGAGATCCCTTAATGGGATAAGTCCGCCTTTGTGCCTACTAATTCCATTAGTTTATTTAAGTATTTTTTTTTTTGTAAATACTTCTTGTTTGGTACAATAAAGTTATTACATACATACATACATACATTTAACTATCCTTTTATTGCGATTTCGTGGAGTCACGCAATTTGTTTATACCTACTTTATATTAAACGGTACTACTTTAGAACTACAAGTCAGCGATACGAAAGCTTTAGTTTGGCGTTTGGGTTGGGATGTAGCGTATACCGTTTATAACATTGGTTTATAATATCAAAATGTAGGTACATCTATTAGGTAGGGTGATGGATGGGTGAAGTAGGTATTTAACTTTCTTTGAGGTTTGTAGTTTATATACCCTGGTACATTATTTTTTCTCATTATGATTGGTACCTCTAATTCAATAGTCAAAACAAATATATAGAAACATTCTTGCGAAAGTATCACATCTCTACAATCCCGGTACATTTTGTCTTCATCAATGAAAAGAAGCTAGAATGACTCAGCATGTTGCATTTTGGCAAAATGGGCGCCGTTTCACGGAATAAAGAGTCAAATAGTCGAACGCCATTTTTTTGAAATTCGAATAGAGAAACATTATCGCGCCCGCCGCCGTTCAGTCTGCCAGTACCAACGTGGTAAGAAGTAACCTTAAACTCAGAGCATCCTCAGAAATATTTTTAATAGGTAACACATCTTTTACTTTTTTTATTGGATAACGTGTGGTCAATTTATATCTTCGATTTTTAAATATTTTTAAAATTTTTGGAAGCAAACTTTATATGCTGCTTGGTTCGGAGACCAACTCACTTACCTTTTAAAATTCCAGATAAGATATTTTAGCCGTTTTTGATCTAATTTACTTCACAATATTAATTATAAAAATCGTCGTTTATATTACATTTAGTTATTCATAATAATAATTTTAATGACAGCTATCTAAAATTGCAAAAGAATAGACACACAATAACGGCAATAACATTTTCTGTTAACTTTCTAATTAACAATAATTAATCTAGTTAATGAATAATAGAAAACAAACATACCGCGAAGACAGAGACAATCCATTTTAACTTAATTAGTTAGAAGATCTCATTTATAAAGCGAGCTAGTGTTTAACTTCCCGGAATCACCTAGGTTTTTTCTTTAGTGTTCAGTATTTTTTTCGATGCTACACAGACATCTATTGGTATTTTCATTTTGCGGTTTAGCAATATGTCATTTCAAACTCCTTGACATTTTACGACACAACGAAAAATCCCCCTCTACCTTAGCACTTTTTTGTCTTAAACTAGGTAACTATTAACAGAAATAATTTATTAGACAGAAAATTATTTTCCTTTTGGTTTAGTTCAAAGTTACACTTAACTAGAAAAAGAAAACGATAGAAGCTGAATTGAAAGCGAAACAGTTAATAAACAGTATCTTTATTATTAATTCAAATTTGCAAAATAAGTAGGCCACTTCTAGGCAACTATTTTCCTTTTAATTCAGCTCTTCAGGTAAGAAAATGGCCTGATAGGAGTTGGGGTTTAAAAATTCATAGCATAATGAAATGACAAACGAATTGGCTAGGCATTCGGTTTCATTTTACTCGGTATGAATTCCGCCTTCTAAAAAAATTGCTTTACTACCAACAAACAAACATATATACTAAAATAAGTACTGAATACAAGTGATACACTTTAATAGTTATTAGAAACAGAATCTAGACCCATAAACTGATTAAAACAATGACACAGGTATCATTGTTGAAAATGTTCAACAATTTTCATATGAACTACTTAGGTGCCGTTAGATATTTTCATTCAATTAACATTGCTACCTACTAGAAAATTGCAAAGTGTGAGTTCCAGCCAGAAGTATGAGGTTCCGTATGTATCTACTAATACGCGACATTGACAGAAAAAAAAGTGAAATGGAAATCGAAATTGACTTCAAAATGGGGACTTTTCTGTCTGTCTGTCTCTGACAGATCTCGAGCTAGTTCATGATGTCATACCAGATGGTATTGTGTTAGGTTAAAATTTTGAAATTTGATTATATTGATACTCAACCAGACAAAGTACTTTTTCAGTTTAGCTCAGCGCCATCTATGACTCTATGTACTCTTGAAAACGGGCTAAAAAAATTTCCCATTGAGTTCAAACACTGCTCCCTTATTCCAGATACCAAATACCTACAATTTTTCCATAGATTTCGTCCTCTTTTATGTGGGCTTAATGTCTCACCTTTTTTGTTTAGGTACTACTCTTTGTTGAATTTTGAGCAGTCTCTATCAATTTTCAGACTTGGGCCTTTAAATCTTGTCTCCATCTTTTCCTGGGACGAGCACCACCAGTTTACAGGAAATTTTTCTCACACTTGTCAACTCTACAAAGGAACTCTAAAACCGCAAAAACGCCTGTCTCGTACAATATAACGAGACGCATTAGCAGATTGGTGCCGAGTCATGATTAACATTGCCCCATACAAAAACTGTATGATGTTCCCATGTTATACTTTGCCTGTTGTTGACAGTATGGTTGGTTAGAAAAAAACGGTCAAGTGCGAATTGGTTGACAAAATCATAGCAGAAATTGGGCAGTATACGTGACGTTTCTAATATGGATCTGACAGACCGCTGCGATATTTTAGCGCTTCATCGTGCGTTAAGTGAGCGACTTGCCTTCGAGCTTTTATTTGTACTTTATTGTCCTGTGGGTCATTGACCCGATGATTTCTAGTAGATGATCATCGTTGGCTTCACACGTCTGCGACAGACGATTTTATTTCCAAGACTTCGAGTTTCCTCTCCACACACTGCGTTGCCTGGGACGCTATATTTACTCCTGCTATTCTATAATGCTGTTTAACTAGGTAGGTATATGAGCGCAATGTAGGCGACTAGAAAAGTACCTAAGTAACTAGAAGATCAGAAGAATGTTTCAAAGAGAAAATACTAACAATCGGAAAAGCCGTATTTACGAAAAAAAATCTGTTATTAAAAGAAATATTTTATTTTCTTGTTTAAGTAAAATAAAATGTAAAATAAGAAATAAAATAAATTAAAAAAAAACCTATTCAGAATTGGCATGCGCTAAAACTCGGGAATTTGCGCTTTTATTCAGATTTTTTGTCGATAATAAACTTCAAAATGTGCTTAGATCCTCATAGGTATCATCCCAAAGATCTAACTGAATAAAATAAAAATAAACCTGAAACCTAAAAGACAGCACGTGAAAAACCTTTAAAAATGCGGACCCATAACAACTGTACACTTCTCTCGAAACAGTTACAGACAATCATTCGTAAGTAATTGCCGAGTCGCCATTTAAGAAAATGCTGTCTCCATTCCAAATATGGGGCGAGGCATTTCGATGTAACTAATTAATAAAAATAGCTGTCCAGGCTTGGCGGTAAGAGGCGGCCATTTTTGTTGGCGCGCGGAGAAGAAATGGCGGGAGGAAAAAGTGTCACGCCGTGGTGCTGTGGAAAGCTCATTTTTTTATAGCTGAGAAATATCACGGTGTAACGCAAAAGTTTATTTGCCTTTAAAAAATCAACGTCACCTGCCTAGGTATACCTACCAAACACTTTTTGGTGTGGACTTAAACCATAAAAGTTCTAATTTCCTTTCAAGATATGAACCAGTCCATGAAACAGAACAACTTTTCCCAAGGAACATAGGTCGAACTACGAAAAAATAATTATTGATCTCCCATACAAAATTGGTAGGTTCTCTCTAACTCAGTCGATTGGTAGGTACCAACCGACTGAGTTAGGTTATATTCTTTTCATATTTCGACCTATTTCTTGGGGAAAGTTGTTCAGTTTCAAGTGTGTTTCAGTTGTTGTTCTGGTTCATCCCTCGAAAGGAAGTTAGTAACTACTTTCCTAGTACGCTTACTGCTACTAAGCAATATTTTTCAAGCAACCTAGTTAGGTACAGGAAATTATTTTTTATTTTATTTTTTTTATTTATGTATTTTAGGAAAAACCTCAGCTTACAATATCTTAAATAGATCTTATAATAAATACAGAAAGCCATTTATGGTTTCTCACTAATAGAAACAAGTTATAAATTATAACATATCGGCAGTTAACAGAAACTGATTGACAATTAATTTAAAAAACAAACAACATTTCAACCAAAACACTATTAAAATATTGCTTACCTACTCATTATTAAAGAATAGGGTACTGATAAGACGTCTCGCTGTTGCCGCACTCGTATTAAATAGATCTAGATCTAGTTTAGAAAAAAGTTCATTAAATTTGCTGCTCGCTCGGTACAAGAAACTATTTTGCCTATAATTAGTAGACGCGGATGATAAGGCCAATGGTATTTTATGACGATATGACCGAGGCACTTTAATGTTCAACTTACTCAAAAGATCTGGACAATCAACTGAATTGTTAGTTATTTTTAGGAGAAAAACTGTATCAGCAACATTACGACGCGTCTCCAGAGGTAACAGATGGAATTTCCTACACAGGTTGTGATACTCATTGGTATGGTATTGAAATTTTATGCGAAAACACATAATTATGTTTAACAAATTTTCTTTGGATCCGTTCTATACGTGTGATGTAAATGTCATACCTAGGGTTCCAAACCTGGGAAGCGTACTCCAAGGAGCTCCTTACATAGGAACAATATAACACTTTTAATGTTTTAAGCTGCTTGAAGTCCCTAGCAGTACGCATCACAAAACCCAAAGCCCTATGCGATCTAGCTATTATATTTTCAATATGTTTGTCAAATAGTAGTTTAGAGTCGTGAATAACACCTAAATCACGAACCAAATTTTCTCTAGGTAGGGTATGCCCGTTGATTTGATAATTATAATAAATAACATTACGTTTGCGACTGTATGTCACTACTGAGCATTTTAATGGATTAAGATCTAGATGATTATCAGCGCAATAGTCTGCTAGCCTAGTGATATCTTCTTGTAGACAGTATGCATCAGTAAGTGTCGATACAGCTGTAAATATCTTCATGTCGTCAGCAAAATATAATACTTTAGAGTTATGTAAGCAGTGATTGATATCATTGACAAAAATGACAAAAAGCAGGGGCCCCAGCAAGGATCCTTGCGGAACGCCGCTTGGTACCCGAACCCAACTAGAGATGTAATTATTGATTACCACAGCCTGCGTGCGATTTTCTATATACGAGGCAAACCACCTAAGCAGATCTCCGCTTATGCCAACAAGCTCTAATTTAACTAACAGGCGATTATGATTAATTCTGTCGAATGCCTTACTGTAGTCTGTGTATATGGTGTCAACCTGATAGCCTTTGTCCATGAGATCTGTAAGATAGTCATTAAATAGAAGAAGATTAGTTACAGTTGAACTGGAAATCATGTAACGAGTGCCTGATGCCGGAGTATACTTGCGTACGTATTATTTTTTCAAAAACCTTTGATAGTATAGAAAGCTTCGAAATAGGCCGGTAATTAGTGACTTCCGTCCTACTGCCTTTCTTATGAACGGGCGTTATGAACGCAAACTTCCATATATTAGGCACCCTACACTCAGACAGAGATCTGCGGAATAACAGGGATACGGGAGTCGCAACTGCTTTCGCACAGTTAATAAGGAATATAGCCGGTAAATGATCTGGGCCAGCTGACTTACTTGGGTCTAACCCTTGGAGAAGTTTAACTATCTGGCTATCATTGATACTTATCCCGGAGACATCGGACACTGTGGGAGTAATTGTTGTTGTTGTGGCTGAGGGAAGCGAGACCGAGGGTACTTGGTTGCAACTTGGAGCTAAAAAGTTCGATTGAAAGTAATCAGAGAATGCACTACATATGGCATCACCTGTATTAACAATTTGATTATTATAAGTCAGACTACTAGGCATCACCGATGACTTAGACTTAGAATTACTAAAACTCCAAAAATGTTTAGGGTTTTTAACAATTGAATCCTCAACTGCAGCAATATAGTTAGCATAACACTTACTTTCTAAGCTCTTGGCTCTGTCACGCAATAATTTCATAGTAATGCCTACTCCACCATTGTTATATATTTTATACTTACGGTAATACTTGTATTGCTCCTTTAGTACCTTTTTCAATGACGCGGCGTGTACCAAACCGGAAACCGACGATTATTACAAGTCTTAGATGGAACATTTTTATTTTTTAGGTTATGGAAAACACAGTAAAAGTAATCTATACATTCTTCTAGAGTTCTCGATTGGAATTCAGCCACCCAATCAATCCGTTGGAGCTCAAGGTTGATCGCATCGTAGTCCGCCTTATTAAAGAGAAATCTAGTTCTAGGAGCAGAAGAAAGTGGTGCGATAGAATTAAATTGAGTTTTTATACAAAGCGCTCCGTGTAGCACATCGATAGGTACAAGAGGGTTGTCCACATTTTCACAACCAATTACCACTTGACTATCATTGGACAACACCAAATCAAGTATTCTACCCTGACTATTTAAAATACCATTGAATTGGAACAGACCGAGACTATTTAATTCATCGACTAATAGATTTTCGTCGGACGTATTATTTCCCACTCGGGAAGAAGTAACTGGACGTAGCAACCCATTTAATACCGCTGAGATTGAAATCACCCACTATTAGGAATTTATCATTAGGATTTGTGCTTATAAGATAATCTAAATTATTTAAGAAATTAGTAAGTTGGTCAGAAAATGAGTTTCCTAGGTTTTGATTACATAAGTACAAGATGCAAATGTGAAGTGTTATAGCCTTCTTTAGTCCGCTATCAAAAAGTGAGATGGTCACCAAATAGTCCTCGGCGGTAGATGAAAAACTAGGTGGTGGTGTACACTTAAGATCTCTGTGAGTAGCTATCAAAACACCACCTCCGCGGGTTTGCTGTGTACGAGCATAATCACGGTCCCGCCTCCAAACCACAAAACGGTCATCAAACATTTCCATATTATTAATACCTTCCATAAGCCAAGTTTCAGTCAATAAAATTATATGATAATCACTTAAACAAAGATTACGATAAAACTCGGAAGTTTTTGTTCTCAGCCCGCGAACATTTTGGTAATAGATATTAAGGTTATCATCAAATCCAAGCATTATGAAGTGTAAGTAATAATCTCAAAATAAGCAACATATTATCGTCCAAACATGAGTAGTAATAATTTGATAAACTTGCAAAAGTAAGTTGTTTAGAAATGATAAAACGAGCAACGCTAAACAGCAAAAATAACGTTAATTTGTGATATAAGCGGGTGCGAGCGAGCAAGCAAATAGCATGGTACAATATGAGTGTAAAAAGGATAATAGCTATCGGTAAGGAGTGCATCACCGGTCGACCGGCGATTTGTAGACTTTCTAAAATACCTACAAAAGCAGCGAGACAATAGCAGTACGTCAGAGCCAGAGGTGCAAAACATTTTTGAGCGTAAGTAATCAATATGTAAACAAGATATTCTAGAAAAATTACAACATGATATAAAGTTGATTAAATAATCTTGTTTAAATCATTTTCCTTAGATATAATTATTACATGAGAGGTGTCATTTTTTCGCACATGTATTTTGGAGTATCTGACCCACACATAAAGATAGTTTCGGTCTTTTGCTGTATTCTTAACCTTGGTGAGTAGAGCCTTCTAATCGGGAGTAAGATGGTCATTGAGAAATATACGCTGGTTGCTGTCCGCGTAACCAATATCACGAGCGGATAGGTCTTTTACCGCACGTGCCGCGGCAATGAACTCCTCTTTGACATATCTGTTTATAAAACTCATTATAATATTCTTTTCTGTTGGTTTGTATGTTGGAACTCTCGCTATATAATTGATCTGAGATTTTGGAAGGTCGTAGCCAATTTTATCACCCAGAGATTTGACAATCGAAAAAGGATTTTCATCCTTTTTTTGACGGATGCCTTTAATCTCAATATTGCTAAGTCTTGACCATTGCTCTTTAGACGCAAGCTATCTCTTCAACTCGGATACTATTTTCATTGAAGAATCAACCTTGACCGTCAGCTGCTCAATTTCTGGGATCTTATCCTCCAGTTTGCTGATACGGTTATGGAACTCATCAAGTCTAGCGGAATCAAAGTCATAGGAGCTCTTTAAAGCGGCTAGGTCTGTCTTATAAATATATGGAGTTTCGGGAGCAGATTATCCAAGGCTGAAGACTAAAGTTTATTGGTTGGTTCAAATTAATTTTTAAATTACACATTTAAAGTGACACATTTTAAGCCTTCTGTCATTATATTGACAAAAATTAACCATTTCTTTCATAATGCACCACGGGGCACCTTCTCAGAAATTACGAACCAATTTCTTCGATATAATTACAGCTAAATTATCTTTATGAAATGCTGTCAATAATTACAAGTAATAATCATAATTACTGTAATTAAGTCACATTTGTAACGGCTCGTATTATGACTGTACTTTGTAATTCCTTAAGTATTTTTTTTGTGTTATGTATAAGTACTGCATTTGGTACACACCACTCTCTTGAAAGGCGGGATAGCGAGCGCAGTGCAAGATGTTATATTTTCGTGGTTCCTTTGTCTTCTTTAAGATTTACTCTTTTAATATATTTTTTTCAAAATATAATGTTCATGTAGTTGCGATTCTCGTAGATATAGTAGATCGACTTGCGTTATGTGGCGTTACCTATCAGTCACTTGAACTAAATGCGTAGAAGATCCTGCCTTACTTATTTAGTTATAAAAAACAATCACTACTTACGCTTGGTACATAACTACTTATGCCTATGTAGGTACCATAACCTGTGTACCTACCGCTTCGTAAAATTAATTATTTTTTTGTAATATATACTCTAGATCTATTGTGTGACTTTTTTACATTATTTTTATCAACCAACTTGTGTACCTACAGCCTAACTACCTACAGAATAAAATTAAGAAAGCCCTATTTGCCTAATAAAAATTAATTAATAAAGTCCCACCATTAGATCTAGAGTAGGCTTTCTTAATAAAAAATTCAAAAACAACACACCTATTTAAAAAAAAAAAATTAACAGCCTATTCAAAGCGCATACACTCGAATCTCATTCACATCTTTTTCAAAATTCTTTACATTCCGTCCACCCCCATACAAAAAACCGATCAAAAGTCATAAATAATACAACTTTTGACAATACAAATTTTTATCGTCCAAAATCTTGCAAGCACAGGTGGAAAAAAGTTTCATTCAATAACTTCATTCATTCATAAAAGGCTCATTCATTCGTTCAAAGAAAAAAGTGACCACTTGATTGTTAGGAGTTAATCTATTACGGCTCTATCTATGGTATTATCACCCGTGGGATTTCAAAATGTGATGATGAATTTGGTTTTATTATTCTGCACACCAATAAAAGACCATGAAATGGGTTCTTCATAACTCATTTTTTATTTCTTGTGAGGAAGCTTTGGTTGTAGCCGAAATCTATTAGATTGGTAGTTTTATTTAATTTTATAACTTTTTAGGGACAGTTCTTTTTTTTTTGGTGGAATTTAAAAATTAATCTTTTTAATAAAAATCTGTCTTCGGTCTATAATCTCTATTTATTAGTCAAGAATAAATAATGAATTATATTGTATGGGAAGTCCAAATTCTTTTATCATATTTCGAAAAAAGGTCGCTAATAATTTTTGATAATGATAATGATAATAGCTTTATTTGCCAGAATACAGGAATGAATTATTGATATTACAGTAAACATAATTTCCGTGTACTCTACCAACTTTTTTTGAGTTTTGAGTTGAAGCTGTTGATGATGAATAAAATTCATGTTTGTATTGAATGGAAAAATTTAATTCAATTTTCATTCAAATGAATGAATTTAACACGAACATTTTAACTTTCTTTGTAAAACCCGTGAGCCGTGGGATTTCCATAAAAAACACACAAAATCACAACTGACCACAAATCGATTACTTGACTTCAAAATTTAATGAAGTGAAAGACATCGCATGTATTAACTAAAAAAAATCTTCTCACGTACACAACATCGTCGGTATTACCTTCCAACATGGCTCCGTTCCAGTAGTATTGCGGGTTATTTTCAGTTTATTGATATGATGCCCATACAATGATCAGCAATGTATACCATCCATGTATACCTATCGGCAGGATAGTGTAATAAATAACCGTTTTTGGAACATCTTTGGGCAAAGGTGATGGTGCATGTCGTTTATAATAGACTTACTACGGTTTATTAACTTTTGTCACTGTAGAATTAAAAGTAAGTTTTGCGTAAAAAGGGAAGCCTTTTGTAGTAAGAGACTCCGCTAGAGTCGATCGATTTTTATGGGAAAGTGAATCGAGATTTTGAAAAACTAGTGCGTTTTTTTGCATTATATTTGAAATGTGTAATGTCGTCCAGATAATTCTCCCTCTACTTTCTCGGTACAAGTCCGCACGTCTGTTTGGTGGGCCTACGATCTAAGAGCCCTTCGTAGTCGTTCGTAGCCATTAGATGCAGATGAACCAAAATCGTCTACGGAGTCCAGTCTATAGAGGCGCCTGAGGGTGTCTCACAGCTGTTAAAGACGATGATGACTACAAACCTTACTGAATGTTGACACAAAGTTGTTTGAGTCTGAAAACTTCTTAAGAGTAATGGAATAATAAGACCAAAACTTTTATAACAAAGAACAATAGAGTTGGCAATAAAGAAAAAGTATCGTTTGATCCCCTCCATCCCCTTGTCACGTTCATCGTCCGCCACATTTTTCCATAAAACGCCATTGTGTCCCTATTTGACACGAAAAGCCTCCAAGCCACCCCAATATAAAATTTCATACACCATATTCGTAAATTGTGTTCATATAATCTGTATAAACGGCCGCGCACCCTCATGAATAAAACTAGCTGATGTATAAATTCAAATTTCCTCTCAGCACACGCTCATTTCCATATCTACACACCCCTCTCAGCACTTTATTATTATATTAAAATTCTCGCAAAAACCCGCGCCCGAAAGTTATACGCTATCTTTCGGAAATGGCATTATCGAGCATGCCTCGCGCACACGTCTAGCCAATAGGGCATTCTTATCAGAAAATGACTCATTTCAAATGACAGAGTGTTCTAAAACGCGACCAATACTGAAACGACACGATTTTCCAATAACCTACAAACAATTTTCTGCTACATTCTCTATAAATAAGACTCGTTTCTGCGTGTAGAGTTCTGTGGAGTTCGGGCGGCGGAAGCTCCGGCGGTCGTACCAAAAGGAAATTGGAATAAGAAAATTTGGGGTGTAAAATGAAAGATAGAAGAGTGCTAATTTCCGGCTATTACTACGTCTCTTTCTTTCCCGCACATTTATTGCGGGGAACGGGGTCTAGGGTGGCATGTTGCTGTCCTTGTCTCGCACACAGAGGCTTCGTATTGCCGGAGAGTGTGTTGTGTAGTTGTAGCGTGAAGTGAGGTTAATGTTTGCTTATGAGTGACATGCCAGCTTGCTGTTCGTGTGTGACTGTCTCAATCAATATGCTGCCAAGTGTAGAGTCGTATCGCTACATACAGTATTGTTTCATGTAGAATTTACTCCAAAATGGCTGCAATCTGCAGTTAAATTATCGATACTAGATTATCGATCTTTTCCTACTTCTTATTTTCAGCTCTACTTAATTATTTTGCTATACCGGTTTTCGACTTAATTATTTTGCTTTATCGACTTTCAGTGAGCCATGCAGAAGTTAAAGAAAAGAGTCCTAACTTATGTAGACGACCTTTTTTATGATTTTACAAACAGTAGGTTTAAATAAAAAACTTAATGATCGTTTAACATCGGTACTTAAGTGAAGACAAAGGAAAACATATGAATTGGTGTCCATAACTTTCTTCGACTACATTCAAAACAAATATTGTAACGGTTAATCCAATAGCTTTATCGTAACTCTCTCATCCCACGGGATCCGCTCCGCAGAGCAATTGTCTGCGAATGCGGGTAGTCGATAGATTCCGGCCGGTGACACGTCGCAACCGGAACTGTCATTTGCTTTTCAGCGCTCGGCGTGATCGGACGCTCAGCGAGAGCCTATTTATTGTTATTCAAGGCTTATCTTTATCTTTTGACGCTGTTTGAAATTGGAATTACGTTTGCAGGTTTGGTTCAATCTCAACATACCAAGTTTAGGTGGAAGCATGTTAATTTCGGCAACGAATAATATTGCAAAAATGTCAGACGTGGCGACAGCGACCGTATTCTTACGGCTGTTAACGCTCTGCCTACCCCGCAAGGGATATAGGCGTGATTTATGTATGTATGTAAGTAATAATATTGCTTTTCTGAGTAAACAAAACACTTTTCTACATTTATACAGTAATGTGTTCACTCAATCTACTCACAAAAGTAGGAAATTACATTCAGAAGCTCAAAAGTTAAATCCAAATAAACTCCGTTGCGTCAACAAAGACCAAAATCACGTTAAAGCAATTGAATTCCGATAACTCTATTACACCGAAATCGCCATCAATACTTTCCTTGGCACATTATTTCTGGCTAATCCCTCTTGCCATTAATCTGAGCCATTTAGGGCGGCGGGCCTTTTACAATACCCAATGCAAAAGCGACGTTTGAGCCATCCATTGCCGATTCTATGAACCTGGCATTTATTTTAAATGTTTACAAGCAATCGATGGATGATAAGAAGTGTTCTCTGTAAAGTAAGCATGTGATTTCAGTGAGCCCCTTCGTAATACGACACGGACCATCGGCGGCTATTAACACAAGCTAAATGAAATCAATGTCGCCCGCCACGCGACATTATGTCTTTAATTGATCGTTATTGTGATTTCTGCGCAAATAAAGCTAGAGATGTGAAATTAAAAACGATTACAGTCAAATGTTGTAACCGAGAGAATTACTTGCCTTCGTAGAAGCGAGAAAATTGATTTATATTCAAGCCTTCAACTTGTATCAAAGCGTTAGCGTAGGTATAAAACGTAAATAAAAGGGGTGAGAAAGTTAAAAATAAAACAAAACTATTTCGTTTTAAGTATGTAGGTACGAACCAAGGGAATACTTCGCGTTAATGTTTTATACAGAAGCTAACGATCCAAGAACAATTTCTATCAAATTAAAGTTCCAAACCGATAAAAAGCCGCTCCCCAATTAATTCAAATCGATTTCCACTCGGCGGACCTCGCCGCGAACGATCAGAATTTCAAATCCGCCTTCCAGAAAACGAGCCAGCACGGTGTAAACGTTCTTTTTTGATTCCAATATGCCATTTAAAACAGAACGCGCCAAAAGAAATAGTCGCGCTGCCGAGTTAGGTTGGCCAGCCTGATGCTATCTTGGCAGTTGGCACACCTGACCGACGCTAATTGGACAATAAATCAATTCTTCCCCGTTTCTTATTGGCGAATCGTGGCATTCCAATATTGAAAATTTGGCCGCGCGATATTGACAACATGATAAAAAACAATAGGGCGGTTATCTTCTTCTTTTGTGTTCATCTTTAGGCCCCGGTTCTTATTAAGGCCCAAACGTTTTGTGTTTTGTTTGTGTCGGACCAATGTCTTATCGGTTAGACAATTTGTTTTTGGGAGCTCGTTATTGAATTATTAATATTGATATTTTGTATATTTCAAATTGATATGACATGACGAACAAAAGGTTTGTAATGCGCATTTGATATCTTTCGAACAATACGTCATAATCGCAGCATCGAGGATTCTCGTCTGACAAAATAATACGTTGTAGGATTAGGCCAGGAATTTGAGCTGTAAAAAAGTGTGATTCAATAAAAGGTACTTAAAGCAAATAAATGACATTAGAGGCAGCAAAGTGCGCAACGTCATCCATTATTGCAGTTATTAACAAAACAGAGCGCGCGCCGGCTAATCTGGGCTCTGAGCATAATTAAATTCTGAGAACAAGCGAGCTATTAAAGCGAAACGGTAGCGCGACGCCCATTACGAAACGGAACGTGCATAATTATTTCGTTTCCGCCTTTTTTTCTTATTCCAAGTTCGATTTTCGAACGCGCGCTAATGCGGCGTCGCTCGCCGCGAGCACGAAGCCTTGTAAACAATGTTCTCGTAAAATCTTATTCAATTGCTACCCAGTTCACTTACTTAATATACTGATAACATTCTGTTAATTACTTTTTGCGAATCCGACTCGACTTGCGGGGCAAAATTAATTGCGACCGGTGGCATTGTTCGCGGACAGCAGTCGAAACATGGAGTTTTTCAAACTACCTCCGACTCGCTAGTTTTTTAGACCACCCGTATTCAAATGAGGCATATCATTAACCGTGTAGAGACAATGTCGTAAAATGACAGGCAGTAGCATCCTCGTTTAATATTATTCAAGTCTCAGAAGTTATCGCGGGCCGATCTCGTTTCTGGGTACTGTTAACATGTATTTTGACAGATGACATAAGTTCGACGCTGTATCGCGCCATCTCTGATGAAATACAATTCGGATGTTATAATAAGCTCCCGTCTTACGTCCGTTGATAAAGAGGCGGTGTAAATCAATATAATGGGCTTGTTTTGATGGCTGACAGCAGGTTGGTGGAACAAGTTGAGGTGCTATTCAGAATCGGGTACGTTGATCTATTCAAATTGCTTGTGCTTAGCGTGATTAGAATACTGTAGGTACATTATACTTCATCTAGGTACTCGTATACTTAGGTTAATCAACCACTAGGCCCTTGTAGACTCTCACTATCTCATCATTTGCTTCTTTAGTCTGTACGTACTTTATCGGATGCGTTTGTACCTATTGTTTAAGTTTTTATTTATGTAGGCGTCTTATAGCGTACTATGGACATGAGGCGATACCTACTGCTCTAGACGCTGGAAGAATGGTCAAAAGACATTGGACGTTTTTTGGAGAAGCTGGATTAGCTGTCCTAAATTTGACAGCTAATCCAGCAGAGTCTATAAGGGCGTGTAACACCATTTTGCTTAGTTTCTTTAAAAAAAACGCCCAATAATTTCCGTTTACATAATTGATTTGAGTGTAATGTCATTTTAATAGTAAAAGCCTAAAGTTACCCCGCTAAAGTTATCTGAAATTTGTTCGATGGCTAGTTTGAGATTTTGTACTGGCGCTACGAAATTATACTTGGAAAATTCTAAATAATTCTAAACTAAAAAGTTATCTTTTTACCTGTGCCTCGTTTTTCGAAACTACAGGCTAAAATTCTACAGGTGAAATTCGATGTACATTGTGTAGCGGGTCAAAAATCCTGGTTTTATAATGTCCCACCGGCTACGCAATGTACATCGAATTTCACCTGTTGAATTGTATTGCATGTAGTTACGTTGCATAGGCTACTGCTCTACCATGCCTCTACCATTACATTTTAAAGCGGAAATGGGCTTATGAGCTGCTAAATTGAGACTAAATTTTGGAAAGACCTGCCTACCTATAGTGACTAGCCTCGTTTTAAAGACGTAATGAAGTAGCGTCCAGAATGCTTGTCCAATTACTTACATGAAAACAAGATGTTATCTCGGCACGCGCCGCTCGCTAGCGACAAGTCAAACTATGATCGATGCTGGCTTATTTTATATAGGGTGTTTTTGCTAGACGGTATCATGCTGGCTTAGTTTAGAACCATCCTACTTTACTGACAATACACACACACAACAGTCCACTGTTGGACATAGGCCTTCCTCTATTGAAGAATCAGTTAGGCTATGGCGAATGTAGACACGGTGCATTTGTATTCCCATGAAAGGCGGCTGCCTATTCCACTGGATTAACATAACATACAATTTATAAAATTTTGCGATACCTGTGACGTCTGTCAGTTTCCAGCAAATTCTACGACATAAGGTCCAATTTCCTTTGTTCACTCCTCTTTTAGTATGGATCTGTCAATCGTCACAGGTATCAAGCTATATTTTTATAAGCCATAGCTGCAATTTTCGTCACTTTCGTATAGAAATGGATGCTATTCAGACCCAGCATCACACGGCCAGAACACTCTGTAGCATCAATACAACAATTTTTAACTACCTACCCCCAACAAAACTATTCAAATGCTCTAGCTATGCGTGGAATGGAACGCAAGTTTGACAAATACATATCGAGACAAAGGTGACATCTGTCCACGAGGCAAGTTACAACAATTAATTAAACTAATCTATACGTAAGAATATAAGCAAGCATTAACAATGATAAAATTAGGTACCTATGTATATATGTACCTACGTTACTTCATTTTGGAAAACCTTACCGTTCCAAAAGCGTTCCGTATTAGACATAGGTAGTCTTAGGAGCTAGTATAATTTTTATTACGTTTTGACTAATAAGTCTGTGAACAGATTTTTTAAAATTTGCTCCATACAGATTTCATACAGATAAAAAAAATCTATACGGATATCGTCTTCAAAAATCTGGCAACACTGTAAAGAGCTTCGATGCCACAAAAAAGCGTCAAAAAACGAGTGAATCCACAGCAAAGACATAGCTGGTAGATTGTTGATAAAAGAGTGGGTGACTCTCTGAACGAACTATGATGTAATTGATTGATAAACGACTAATTATTAATGAGTATTTACATGCTACTGTTTTGTTCCTGGTAACTATTTCATTGACATCAACTTTAATCTGATCAATTCACTTTCGTCATTAGTTACTGTTATGTAGGTTGGTTTAAGGTTTTTTATTGAATCGTTTCTTCCTTGTCCTTGAGTAGAGTAAACTACCTAATAGGTTTGCAAGTTTTTTGAAATCAAAACTCTGAGCCAATTAGAGTTAAAATTTAAAGAATTTAATATTCGAAACTGCTTCACCAAACGGGTAGCAGTAGCAGCCGGAAAAACTACTTTTTCGGTGTCACCCGGAAATAATTTGAATGGTTGTTCAAACAACCAGCCCAATCACGCCCTTGGGCTAGACTGTTGTTCTGGGAAGAACGGATAGGACTGTAAAAGGATGAAACTACTGGAAAGTCCACTAGTTGACGTAATATAATTGAAACTTTCATTTATGTGTAACATTCAATAGATTTATTTCCGAATCCAAGTAAGCAAGATGCATACGTGATTTAACAACTACTTACCTACTTATAAAATATGCTTCGTGCTACAATAAGCTTGCGAAATTATCTGCTCAACTGGTAACTAATTTAAAACTCTGTCTATAAAGTCTTGACATTTTAACATCGGGATCATTTCTTCTAAAAAAAATTGGTTTATAAATAAAATGCCGTTTTCTAGTGTAGAGGATAGTTTACATAGATGGCGCTCAGCTAAACTGTAAAAGTTTCTGGCATCAGATGATGTTGTCCTAGGTTGAAATTTTGATATTTAAGCTATATTCATACTCAACTAGACAAACCACATTTCCTTGAAACAAAACTTTTTCAAACTGAAAGCCTACATGGATATACATTTGAAAACGGAAAAGAAAATTTCATTTATCTGTCAGATTTGACAAATCGCGAAGAAAGTGGCGCCCTCATTTTGTGTCAAGACTTTATACAAGCCTACTTCCCTGTATTTAGTGCCGTAAATTGTCATATTGCAAGTGAATAAAGTCGTGATGTTCAAAGTTCTTGAAAGATCTTCAATCAGTGATAATCCCTCCGCCGTGAGTGACCTCCTCCTTCTTTTTATTTTTATTAGCGGCATTGTCCTCGTCGTAGGGAGTTTCCTCGAAACTTTGAATGAAAGATAAAATGAAACATTATTTTCAAAGTTATTTAGTGGGTCATTATTTAGAATTTATTCAAAGTATCGCCGCTCGAATAGACCCCCCCCCCATACAAATTGACTTGGTCGGTTACGGCTACACTTTGTAAGGGAGGTCCAAGTTTTTTTTTTCTTATACTGTACGACGACTTCGACGACCAAGTCAATTTGTATGGGAGGTCCAAAAAATTTTCTCATATTTCGACCTACGTTTCTTTGGGAAAGTTATTCAGTTTCATGGGCTGATTCACCCCTTAAAATATTTGCAGCTATTATTTTTACCCCTTATATTTTCCTGGTCAGGCTATGTGAGCTATACTTACTTCTCCAGCGGGGGACACATGAAGTGTCGTATGTTCCTCGGCATGAACAGATCGGACTGAGACTTGCTGACGTCCAGGGCATAGTCGATCACATCGTGGATTGTGTCATCGTCCACCGGTGGACCGATGCCAGGCACTGCGTATACATTTGTGATCTGCAGCAAGGAAAAATACGGGGACATAAAATACTGTGGCAAACTTGGAAATCGCTCAACCGGTTGCAGACTCAAGTTGGCCGGTGCAGAGAAATTATGGTGAAATGGGGCTTCGCTCACAGTACGCAGACGCACTGCGACTGCGGAGCCCCATCCCAAACCGCCGATTACTGGCTTGCCCTCTGTTACCGGTCACATGTAGTAAAGAAGAGCTGAACTTGGCGTCTGATAATGCCATAGCCGTCGCCAAGTACTGGCAGGAAAAGATATAGTTCGGCCATTGACACGAAGAAGAAGAAGCAAGGAAAAGTTTTCAGTACACCTTCTCTTAAACCCGGCCACTCATCGCACATGTAGCGACATCTGGTGGCTACAACACGAAGCTCACTCAAGTGGTTCACTAGCAAGAAAGACGCAACAGGTTCTCAATATATTCGAAAGATGCCGCCACGTGACAGAACAATCAGCCTGAGACGCGATATCTAAGTGTTCACCGCGCAACGCATATATACAACTTCCAATCCAATCCGGTCCCCTGGCCGCATCACCCGGCCAGACGGGTAGTTCCCCTTTTGCCCGCCATATTATATAATTATCATTATAGGTACTTTGCTAGGAAGGTAAGCACTTACCTCTGGAAGAGGTTCTTCCTCCTCCTGCACCTCCTCAATATCTGGTATGATGTACTCCATATTCTCGTTCAGCCATTGGTCCACCATCTCTCGTATCATCGCCACTTCTTCGGGCTTGGCCTGCAAGTAGAATACAATAATAATATGATTTTCAGTCAACTTTAATGAAAGTAGAACATTTATAAATACCGAAGTCAAGTTAATACAACCCAAATGTTATGAATTTGTTCAAGCCAGAGCAAGTGTAAAAGTGTTTGACGGCCAATTTTGCGGTGATAGTGCACTTTTTGCTACACAAAGGTTCCACCGTCCCATCTCAGGTTCATCAGATTTTCTGGTTGGATCAGATATTTGTACATATTTGCGGATCGGGGACGTTCTAAAGAAACATGTCAAGAGAACCCTAAACCAACGAGCATGTATGAAAATGCTGATGAAAATTGAGGAAGCAAAAGAGGTGTGTCAGGATCGTGGCAAGTGGAAGCATGCAGTGTCTGCCTACACCTCTGGGAAAAAGGCGTTATTGTAATGTATGTAGGTATATTTGCGGATAATCTTGTTCATGTTTTCTATTTCACATGAAAACTAAGTGTTCCATTTTACGTAAATGGGGCTTCTCAAACCTGGGGCCCTGAGTGCAATTCTATGATATATTCCACCCACCTTCTTCTTCTTAAGATCGGGATCCGGCAGCACGGCTATCTGCTCATCAATGAAGTCTAAGATCTCCTTCTCAATGGTCTGCACTATGAACTCTCCACTCGTAATCGACAACTGGCGACCAGCCACCACACCTGTACAACATAATTATCTATGCATCATTCTTGATCTTCAATAAGTCAACAACATTTAAAAAAGATCTTAGGTTTTTTCTTAGGCTTATGGGTAGACGGCCAGAATATTGCAAATTAAAAAGTAAACCAGATGCTTAAAAAGTCTGTCCACCGACTGGTGAGTAAGTTGATTTCAAGTTTTTTACCAGTTGACCGACACAAACCCTTGTGAATCATCATTCTCTGTTGGGGTCGGCTTCCAAAGGGATGGGATTTGACGTGGAACCAAGTTTTTACACAGTGCGACTGCCATCTGACCCGAATCCTAGGTTAAGTCACATTCAAATATCATCTGAATTCTTTATTTTAATGTGGGTTACATCACGATGTTATTCTTCGCGTGGGAGAGAACGACAAATCTGCGAGGGAGTGCGTTCCACGGGATTAAAGATTTGGATGATGACAGTCCAATAGGAAAGGAAAAGCCCGTGGGGGTGGTATTTTAGCTCTTTCTGCACCTACAGCAGTAACGATAAATGAATTCTAACCAAGGTCATAGCTAGCGTTCTGGCACTTGTCCACAATAGCTTCTAGTTCTTCAAAAGTATTTTGCAAGTTCTCGCGGCGATCCTCTCGATCTTCGTAGCACTGGGAAAGAGATCAGGGAAAAGGGAGTAAAGGAATTTAAAGGAAACTAAGGAATTTCATATAATACAACGATAATACTCTTAATAGATGTATTATATAGGGTGTAAAAAAATTAGCTGCAAATATTTTAAGGGGTGAATCAGCCCATGAAACTGACAACTTTCCCCAAGGTCAAAATATAAAAAAGAAATTTAGACATCCCATACAGTTGACTCGCTCAGCTGCTACATTTTGTATGGAAGGTCCAAAAATTTCTTTAATATTTCGATCTATGTTTCTTGGGGATAGAAGTTCAGTTTCATAGACTGGTTAACCCCTTAAAATATTTGCAGCACATATTTTTACACCTTCTATTTATAATATTATATGTATAGGTAATTATAAATCTTTTAATCTACGGTTTTTAATAAATTCTACTATAATATTGTAAATAAATGTGAAAGTTTTCAAGTGCGACTTTGATAAATTTGGCACACATAAATAGAGGGTAACTTAGATTAACACATAGGATAGTTGTTACGTAGAAAAAAATATCCTGTAGTATGCTACGGGATTAAAACCGATACCCACGCGGGCGAAACCGCGGGCATCCACTAGAATATAATATTTATTAGGTCAATAATTACAGATAATTAATTCTACTAAGTCCAAAAGTTTATGGCAATGCCTAAGTAAATGATGCATCATCATTCTTCTTGACGTATCCCGTTGTCTGTCGGGGTCGGATATCTGACCTAGGGGACTTGACGTGGTACCATTTTTTTACACAGAGCGACTGCCATCTGAACTCTGCAACTCGAAGGCTAACCTGGCCCAAATCCTAGACACTTCACATTCAAATATTATCTGAATTCAAATTTTATTTGAATGTGTGTATCATCAGATCATTACGATGTTTTTCCTTCACCGTATGGTGAGATGACTTATGTACCTAAATGATGCAATTGCTAAATCTAAATCAACTATTCGGTGTTTCAAGTAACAAGGAAGAGCAATACCTTATATTCTTGATTCTAATCGTCGGATAGTGAGAACAAAGATATAAATATTACTTATCATTTATAGAATTTTGATTGTGCACTGGGTCATTAATAAAATATAAAACAATTGTCCAAAAATACTACGGACTTCATCCATCATTTTTATTAACATTCAAGTTTCAATTAATAAACAGAAAAATTACATAAAAGTAATTGTTTTGACGCCATCCAAAATAGCAATGCATGACGTCATACATTGCTATGTTCATACAAAATACCGTTTTAGTTCGTTTTAAAAAGTAGCTCATTTGACCTGAAAGTCCAGAACCCTATTGTACGATAAAAAAAATTACTAAATCAATCAAACAACGATCTTACAGTCTCAACGTATCGCCGTATCTTTTCCTGTTCAGTAATCTCCTGTTCTTCCAGCAGAAATTCACCATCTGAACCTATCTTCACTTCAGTCAAAACCGATTTAGCTTTGGTTGTGGACGTGTCTTTGGCTGTGGATGGGTCTGTGGATGTGACTCCTGAAACATTCTTGCTTTGGGCAGATTTTGCATCAGCAACAGTACTCTCTTCTTCTTGTTCTTCTTCTTCTTCTCCTTCTACTGGTATTTGCGGTTCTCCTATAATGACATCCTCATTTTGATGTTTCAATGAGATATTCCTCTTTATACGACTATCTAAGCCCTGAATTTCTTAACCCTTTAGTAGGCGCGTCAAAAAAGTTAAGTTAGTAGGCTCGTGGGGTGTCCAACACATGCACAATTAAAAGTTTATTGATCTCAACTTCATGTTTTTGATACTTAAAGACCTGTTCTTTTAAACGCATCACAGTATGTTCATGTGATCGTTGCATATACAGTTCCATGGGCTTGCGGGGTGTGGTACACTCCTCCCTGACACAACCACTTACAATTGAGCGCTTCTAGAGACAGGGATGCAAAGTTAACATGAATTTATAAAGGTAGATGGAAAATTAGAACGATAACTTTAAAAATCATAATTCTGAACCTTTGTATTTTAATGCACTCACAGTGCTATATCCTACTAATATTATAAATGCGAATGTTTATATGTTTGTTTGTTCGTTTATTACTCCTTCACACCAAAACTACTAAATCGCCTTTCATGAAATTTGGCACACAGCTAGAGGGTTACTTGGATTGACACTTAAGACAGTTGCTATCTCTAAAAAAAGTTCCTGTGATGCTATGGGATTAAAACCGACTTCCACGCGGGCGGGTAAATAAGATGGTTCCGTGTTTCGGATGGCACGTTAAGTCGTAGGTCCCCGTTGGTGTCTATAATCATTTAGACAGCGGTCGTTACACAACCATGTCAGAAGCCTGCTACTGTAGAAGGCGGTTGAAAAATTCTGACAGTAGGGTTCATCGGGTCGTTGGACGACTTGGTGTCCCACATGAAAAAAAGAAGACGCATTTATTATTTTCATAAATGAAAATAAGAAATTAAAAAAATAATTTAATTTGACCATGTGTTGGGGTGTAAACTACCCCACGCGCCTACTTAAGAGTTAAATCAAGTACATAGGTACGTGTGGTGTAATGCGCTTAGATGCTATGAAATTATTTTCTGACTACTATACCTATCTTCAATTTTATCTACTTTATGAAACCCTAGCTACAAGAACCGCAAATTATTATAATTTACGGCACTAAACCTACATAATTTTCGAGATTTGAGTTGACTGAAGCTTTTCTATTCATCGCTATCTACGTATACGAGTAACCAGTTTCTAAAAAATACTCTTGACTCAAAACTGACCTATGTGGATGATATGCCTGAAGATGTATGTGATTCAAACGATGGATGGTAACAAAGTCTAAAAAATTCGAACCGTATATCTCCAACCGCACCCGTTTGTCGTTTTCATCAAACACATAAATTTCAATCTTGTCTTTTTCCATTGGCTCTTCTTCGTTTACCTCTTCTGTTGTAATTATTACAGTTTAATTAATTGGCTTTGACTCAATGCTAACTTATATATAATATAAATTATACAATTCTGACATATGCAGACAAGGTACTAAGTGGCTAAGAATATGATGGGTGATTGGCATATCAAAGTTTGCCATAGCGTTTTGATACATATCCCAGAAAATACATAGTAGTGGTTTGTTCCTATTTTTGTCACTTCTGTAGTAACATAATCTCCCAAGACTTTACTACTATGTAGGGTATCTTATCAACGAATCATCGTGGTTTGGCATATTTACAGCTTGCAGATTTTTCTTGCAATAAGTATATAAGGTATAAAAATATTAGCTGGGATGAATCAGCCCATGAAACTGAACAACAACATAGGTCAAAATATGATAAGATATTTGGACCTACCATACAAATTGAATCAATTAAATTTTGTATGGGAGGTCTAATATTTTTTTTTTCGTATTTCGACCTATGTTCCTTGGAGAAAGTTGTTCAGTTTCATGGGCTGGTTCACCCCTTAAAATATTTTCAGCTAATATTTTTACACCCTGTATCTACCTACAGGTGCAAAGAAAAACGTGACAAAGACTAAATTATTTACCTTCTCTCATTTCATCCAATGATCCCATGTACTCAGCACTTAGTTTTCGCAGTTGTTTCTGTAAAAACATAATAATAGATTAACAGTTACAAATAAGTAAGCTAATATTATGTAGGTAAGAAAGTGTGGCGCAGTGGTAGTGCGACTGCGTGCCGCGAAAAGTCTCCGGGTTCGATTCTCGGTGGAACACTCACAAAGTTGATAATATTTATCTCTTTGTCAATTTGGTCCTAGTAGAATTTGGTCATTGCAGGTTGAACCACCTGATTGTCCGGATTCCATGTTTCAGAGGGCACGTTAAGCTGTAGGTCCCGGTTGCTGTCTATGTAAAAAAAACGATAACTCCTGGCGATCGTTACTCAACCATATCAGAGGCCTGCTACTAATAGTAGGCAGTTGAAAAACTCTGACACCAGGGTTCATCGGACTCGGTGTCCCTCTCGAAAAAGAAAGAATAGGTATTCTTACTTTCTTGGTCTCTCTAAAATATTGGAAGTCACAAAAAAGCCCCTGTGAGTCCTACACATCTAAGGAACCAGGACCTTCGGCTTAACGTGCCCTCGGAAACACAGAACCATCTTTCTTACAGACAATCAGGTGGTTCAGCCTGCAATGTCCTAACTAGACTAGGACCAAATTCACAAAGAGATAAATATCAACTTCGTGAGTAGAGTCGAACCTGGAACTTTTGCGTGGCAGGGCAGGCAGTCACACTATCACTGCGCCACACCGGTCGTCAAGAGTAAGTAAAAATATTAAAACGTAGACTAACATCCACTTCTTCGTCTTGTCTGGCTTTCACTGAAACAAAAAGTGAATTGCTAGTATAAGTCAATACTAGATTTAATAAATCTCAAATAACAACATCTACCAAGTACCTCCATAGAAGTAGGTACCTACCTACTTATTAGATTATCATGTGAGGAAACAGTTTCTCGTATTTGGTCTTGCAGATATTGTTACTTATAGTATGGCCTTCGAATAAACCATCTTTGACAGCTGTCAAACTCCTACAAAAGGACAATATTCTAACAAAGAAAAATAGGCTTTATGTCATAACACTTATATGATTCTGACAGCTGTCAAATATACTTCAGGTACATAAAATTTTCAACTGTGTTTTGTCTGTAGGTTTTAGGTGCCTCGCGTGTACGATACTTACATCTATAATTTTATCATCATCATTTTAAAAATCATCTAGCATCATTGACTACAAAATTACGATAATATTTTTTTCAGAAACCTGACCACTCCCTCAAATACTCTTCCCTCTCCTTATCAATTATCTTCTGCGTAGAGGCAGAGCGCTCGATTTCCCCTATGGTCGGAATGTCGTGAAGTGAGCTGAGCTTAGGGCTGGTGGGGATTCCGTCTCCTAGGACCAGGATATTTTGGAGCTTAGTCTTGGGGGTGCCCCAGTACTCGTCTTCGGAACTCTGGAGGTGAAGGATGAGGATTGGGTTAGGATTGAACGGAGTCAGATCGAAGGAAGTGACGGTTATGTGGCGATTCGATTTGGAGAAAGTATGGGACGTTCTAACTGTTATAAACAATAGTATTTCCTTCCATTTGCTCGTAAAAGGCGTAATTATTGCAAAAAATAATACGTAAATGGACTCATTCAAGGCGTCAGGTTGGCAGAGGCACCCGTAGACACGACATAAATGAAATTCCATACAACTTTTGGATCTAAGTCCCGAAAAAAGGTACTTAAACTTCACACTTTGTGAATAGGTGTTTTATGGTACCTACACTATGTGATTTTCCCGCGCATTTCATATTTTTAATTTTTTAATTGAAACGTACGGAAATCTAACCCATGCTGCTTGCGGACCTATTTCAAAATTTATCACCGGGTATTAAATGTGGATTTAGCATTAGCATCAGCCAAAATACCAATTTCTGTGCCTTGTTTTTCGAAACTACAGGCTACAATTCTACAGATGAAATTCGATGTACATTGCGTAGCGGGTCAAAAATCCTGGTTTTATAATGTCCCACCGGCTACGCAATGTACATCGAATTTCACCTGTAGAATTGTAGTTTGTAGTTTCGTTGCATGGGGCACTGGTCTCGTTAACTTGGGAGGGCCTCAACTTCGTGTCGTCCTCCAATATCCAATCCTACAATATGCCGCTGCCATAATTATACAATTATTCATGCAGAAGCAAAAATAATACTTACTGATTCAGAGGTTGGTATTTCTTCTTCCTCTTCCTCTTCTGATGGTTCTTCTGGGGGTGGTGGTCCAAAACCTAAGTTTAGAAAATTTACAAAAGTTACATCTTTTCCCTTTTATCTCTAAAATTAATCTATAATAATGACTGCGCTTGGCCGGTATCAATATTCCTGACCCAACTTCAGATTTGTTTTAAGGGTATCTCTTATGTTTTCTGGAATAGTGATTTTATACTACTATTACTTCTACAGCCACAACAGTCAACTGCTGGACATGGGCCTCCCGCAATAGAGGAGTATTGGTGGGTACTGCCATACTCACCATGCTTGACAGGCGGATTGGCGAGCGTAGTGTAAGATATTGTATATATTCACCGGGAACACTGCTGCCCGTTCCCTGGGTTCATCCCTTTGTCGCCTTTTATTATATAGGTGTTTTTTTTAAATAATAAATATGTGCAAGTCACCGCCGCCACCACACCCTTGGTCAGAACTTCAGATGACACCTACCTTCTCTGTAGCCGTCGATGTAGCGCACGTCCTTAGAGGCGTCTATCACAGCCAGGAACCGATACATGCTGATGAAGTCGTGCACGCAGATCGCCCCTGAGCCGCCGTCGGGCTCCTTGGTCAGCGTGTCGCATAGCAGGATCATGGTGTGGGTCAAATTCTGCATGTTGGAAACACCTTGGGGTTTAAATATTGATGTGGATTGTCAAGAAAGTCAGGCGGTTCAAGATAGTCGTGCATGACTACAGGGAATTTACCAATGAAGCGTTTAGCAATATAAAAGTTAAATAGGATACATGGTGTGATGTGTCGACTATTGAACAAGAGATAAACTGTTTGGGTCTGGTGGTGTTGCTACTTTGTCGTATGAGAACTGGTATGCTTTGGAAACTCTCGTATTCCTCCAAAGAAATGTACGATAAGCAGCCTTCTTACGCATAGATACCTTGGTCAACAGCCCTCCGGCTACGGCGATGAAGTGCAGAAACGGGATGGTCTCCGTTCGCATGAACACTTCACACAGACAAAAGATGCGCTGCAGTTCCAAAGGGTCCAGGCAGAAGCCTCGCCAAGCTGCCTTCACGGTTTCCAGAGGAAGAATTACTTGGCCTTCCAACTGCAAAATCATACAATAAGTACCTACCTACCGAAGAAACCTACTTATAGTGATCGCGGGTAGGTAGGCAGGGCTTTATCAAATAACTTAGGTATAACAAATCATAATTAGGTACCTACCTAGTGGTGACCATGGATTGGAAAGCGTATAAACTATGAATTGTTTGAAGTTCTGGGAAGGGAACCGGTGGGTGTGGTAACCCCGAGCCAATCATAGGCGGAATCCTTAGAGAAGACTTACAGTTTATAGACTTTCGCCAACCAGAAACTTTCATGAAAAAATGGTTTTAAAAAGGAAAACGATGCTTTCAATCACAATGATGACAATGAGGAATCCAAAAAGTCATGTCATGGATGAGGTCTACCTGATTAGCCAACACCTTCAAACAGCCCCTAGTAAGCCCTCCTTCAGTGCTGAAGACAGGATACTCCAGGCGCAGCTTCACAGGCGGTGGACGTCGCTCAGCTAGGGCTTTGAAATATTCGAATGACCAGCGCAGGAGGTCATAAGGCTGTGTTTTTATTGCCGCTGGAAAGTGTTTTCTCGACATATAAGAAGATACTCTAAAATCGTAGCAACTCTAGTCTCAATAAGCGCCTTACAAAAACATAATAGCAAATAAGCAAAACTATTTTGCTTTAAATATTTTACCAGGAGCTTACCTTTGCAATACCTCTTCAGAATGTACGGAAACTTCGGTGGTATGACGATCTGCTGAGAGCAGTACATCTGCTCGATTAGCTCAGGCATTTTAGAGTTATTTTATGCCTGCAAATATCTAAAAAAACGAAGTAATTATTAGGAGTGGTAGTGGAAGGCAATACGAAGTAAATTGGCTAAGATAGTTTAGTTATTATTTTGTGGCTAAGTGCGAGAAGCCTACAAACTTACATGAAAATGATTACTCTATCTTAAAGTTCGTAGCGTAAAGGTGCGATCCTTCTGCGTTTTTCGTAATTAGAAGAATATTTTAGAAGCCAATCCATTTATCATTGATTTACCACATGGGCATCATGGTGTGGCGTGCACAAATGGCGTTGGTTGACTAATGCCGTTGTTATGGAAACAAGATGTAGCAACAAAAATGTCACGAAGTAGCTGGTGTCAATGTATGACCTTTGAAAAGAGGTTCAATGTCTGAACACTGGAAACTTTTAGAGGGACTTGTTGAATGTTTTCTGTGTTTTCTCTTTTTCATGGTCACAGTGGCTAAAATACCTAGTATCCGAACTATCAATTAAAAGTAAAGACTAGTGATGGAAAGTATGGAAACATCGATGGAAAGGTGGACATGGGTGAGTCTGAGGGGTGAGTGGACGAAAAACTATGAAAACATTCGTTTTTTCGAAAAGGGTAAAAAGGAGATTTGTAACGTATTAGCTAATGAACATCTACAATAGGGTCGTGCGTCAATTAGACCCCATACGATAGAAGAAGAAACACATTCTTCAACTAGCTACGACTTTCTAAAAGCAAAGAAATAGTTAATAATAATAATAATCGATATTTGTAAGGCTGGCTATCACGTTGCGTCACTAGAAAAGTCACGATGACTGACATTAGCGTTTGTTGTGGTTTGGTTGGTTTTTGCATTATTCCCGACGGGTTTCCTGTAATTTTATAGTTAATTATGTAAGAATCTGTATTATTTTACGTTACATCGTGTGCCCTATAAGGCGGACTTTCCAGTGTGCCTAGTTCATGTACTTTAATTTACAACAGTGAAAATGGCAGACGACGAAAGTAAGTCATCCCTTTGTGTTTAAAAAACTGCTTGTTTTGTGAATGTTTAACTTATTTTAATTGAAAAATACTTTAAACAATCAACACTCACAGTTTTTCAACTCTACAAACCGAATGATATGAATTTACGAGATATGTGTTTTTAGGTTAGAAGAGATTCGGCATCTATCAGCTAAATTAAAAAGTATGACAGCTAATTTTAAGTCTACCAGACTTGCCTTTTTGTTAATATTTTAGTCAGTCTAGGTAACTTTTTACCTTTATTTATGCAAATTTCAGCACCGTCAGACAGCAGCTTGCTGACCATCATAGTGGACACGAATCCCAACCAGCGGTACATCACAGAGGAGCCCAAGGTCCTCACGCATGTCCTGGACGCAGTCATAGCGTTTGCCAACTGCCATCTCATGCAGAAGTCTCGGAACCAACTGGCAGTGATCGGCTGCCATTTTCATAAGAGGTGAGTAGTTTTGACATGAAGAAAAAAAGAAGAAGTAGTTTTAACCTCATGATTAGACATTGGAGCATATGCATTTGCATGTTTGCATATGCCAATGCATTATAATGCTATTTCCATATCAATATTGCATATTTCGGCAATTTTTTATTGTAAGTGCATATTTTGGTAATTATGATGTCATTTTCGGCCAACAAATTATTATTAGTCATAAATGATGATGATAAATGTCACAAGTTTGCAGTAAAAACCTGAAAAAATACATAATTGTTTACTGTCAGTAAGTTAATCTATTAAAATGTTATATCAGTAGTGATACATGAATATCAAATCATGATATAAATGTAACCCGAAAATAAACATTGATTCCTGTAATATCTGTGTTTGAATTAACATAGCCCCATAGCAAAAGTTGTTTATTTTCATGGTCTGATCACGCCTGCAAATTTTCATTACACCGTCCCTTACACCCTGTATACCATATTATATGCCTTGTATCAGAATCAAATGAGTTAACTCTTCAATCTGAATATCTAGCATGACAACAAAAGGACAATGTTTATTAACTTTGTTATATTTTCTTGTTACAGCGACTATCTCTATCCTTCTCCTGGCAAACCACTAGATGTGAGACAGATAGATGGTCAATACGAATTGTTCACACTTGTCGAAAAGACCATCAAAATGAGGTAAGCACTTACAGAATCTAAAATTTTTAGATTTCTTTTCAAAGAGCCATAATAAAGTGTTTAAACATGCCTCGCCTATTTACTTAAATAAAAATATCTAAGAATGCATATTTATTAATTAATTACAGACTGGTAAACTTGATTAAAAGCCAGCCTCAAGATGAAAAACCTGGAGAGTCACTGCTAGCTGGGGCCATAGCTATGGCACTGTGTTTTATTGCCAGGGTAAGTATTATTTACTAGCATTTTTTCCACTTTTCTCTTTTTACCTGGGAGACTACATTTTTCCCTCTTATTTTATTTTAACGCAGGAATAAACTATCTATCTAATAGTAAATTGATTGATTGTCATACCACATGTATCTAAGCCGAAGACTGGGTTCAGTGGCGTGCTTTAGGAGAGGCCTATGTCCAGCAGTGGACTACAATAGGCTGTTAATGATGATGATGATGACCACATGTATCTACTTGGTTCCTTGGCCTTGTGAGTATTTATACACCGTGTTTCAGAGATGGAAATGCATTAAATTAGATATAGATTTCCATAGTACAGATTTTTCAGCACAATGCCATACACAATGTCCAATACACCGCATTGCACTGGTGTGGAGGCGCGTGTGACGAAGGTCTATCGTGCGGTAGACGCCTGTAGCCGACCTGGCTCCGCACATATCGACTCGTCATTCCTGTGAAGTCAGCCAGGGAGGCCAAGAGGTGCAGGTCCTGTGTAACCCTGCGGCAACCATAACTGTGTCCCAGACATCGCAGTCTCTGTGTTCTTGCCTCAGACACTGATTGAATTGTCTCCCACAGACGTATGAGGCCAGTGATGTGTGTTTTTCCAGTTGCGTCGTCAGATATCCCCGGGGGTCCGCACCAGTAGCCGCGTGCTGGTGGTGACGGGCAGCGCAGACACCGCCGCGCAGTACATCAACTATATGAACGTATTCTTCACTGCACAGGTAAGATTTCACTACAAGTTATTTTAAAAATAATTTTTATTTGCTGTCAATCTCTTTGATTTCAAATACTGCATTCTTTCCAAATGAAAAATAAGAGAATCCAGCCTGTGAAACTGAATCAAATCAAATAATTTGTTTTCTAGACTTCAAATAGGCATTTTAATTGAAGTTTTCCTAAGCTACGTACGGTTTGGATCTTGTTCTTTCTGTACTGTAAATAATATTCTGCTAAATAAGTAAATAAAGTTTACTCTGTGAAAGACGCTAGTACTTTTATTTGTTCTGTGGTGAAAGGAAAGCAATACTTTTTCTAATACCTCCCACCATGTTACTTATTTTAAGTCCGACACAAGATGACCAATCTTTTCTAATCTGATTTCAGAAGCAGCAAGTAATCATCGACGTATGTTCCCTAGACCGAGACCTGAGTTTGCTGCAGCAGGGGTGTGACATCACTGGAGGGTTGTATCTGAAAGTGCCGTCGTTGGAAGGACTGCTTCAATATTTGTTGGTGAGTTTTAAGCCCCTTATCGTGGATATGTTTGCTAAAGACGACATTCGGTAAATAGGCTTCAGTGTCTGTTGTTCAGACTTGACTATGAGACAGAATCACCCAAAATAAACACTCTTTTTAAATAATGCGATTCGTACGAAACATATACTTGCAAGGTGTCCCGGTTTTTTTATGAGAAGTATACAGGGTGTTAGGGGCGGTGTATCGAAAACTTTGCAGGCGTGCACAGACCATGAACAACCTTTTATATTGGGGCTATGTCGGGAATCGAAAAATTTTTTTCGACCTTCCATACAAAATTCCCAAGCTGAGTGAGTTTGTATGGGAACTCGAAAAAGTTATTGTGTTTCCCAACGTAGCTCCCATAGAAAAAGTTGTTCAGTATCATGGTCTGAGCATACTTGCAAAGTTTTCGTTACGCTGTCCCTTACACCCCGTATAATAAGGGTGTAAAAATATTAGCTGCAAATATTTTTTTAAGGGGTGAATCAGCCCATATTTTATTTAGCCCAGCAGCTAATATTTTTACACCTAATATACTATGTATGTACTGTATTCATGAATAAATATTAACTTTGTAACAAAAAGTAAACAAGTAAATATAAAATTCCCAGTGGGTGTTTCTCCCGGAGGGCTCGGAGCGTCACAAGCTGGTGCTGCCGGGGCGCGGGCGCGTGGACTACCGCGCCGCCTGCTTCTGCCACAGGGAGCTGCTCACCATTGGCTTCGTGTGCTCTGTGTGTTTGAGTGGTATGTTCTTGGACTTGTATGTTTACTGGTAGAACATTTTCGTCGCGCGTCCCTTTAGCTCAGGGTTTTTTAACGCGGGGTTCGTAGCATCATGGGTACAAGGAGTCCGCAGAAGGTCAGCTAAAAAACAGACACAATGAACAGAGACTTAGCGCAGTTGTTTCATATTAGTTTTTGATTGTTCAGTTACTCTTGTGGCGCCAGGTCTCTCGCTCACTGTGCTCAGTACCTAACTATGTATAAGTTGTATTGTTTTCTGTATTTAAGATATTTTTTGATAGGAAGTCAATAGGATAATTTATTCTGTGAAAATGGCTGACTGACTGTAAAAAGGTTGAGAGACTCTGCTTTAGCTAGACTCCTGAATGTATTCGCTATAGCACGTTATACGTGTTTGAGTAACCTAAGTAATTTTTATTTCAGTGTTCTGTAAGTTCAGCCCAATTTGCACAACTTGTCAGTAAGTATAATTTTAATTCTACGAATACTGCTTAAATTAAAAGTATCATCTTTAAAGCCATTAACCAGTCAAGTCGAATTTTCCATGATTGACTTCTGTAGGTGCTATAAGAAATGACACATAAACCACCATTTTACTTTTCTGTCACGGCGTAAGTGAATGACTGGCAGTTTCAAAAAGTTAAAAATATTTCGTTGATTATTATATTAACCATGACTGTACACACACATACACAGTGTTTGAAAAAGAGCGGAATTAATTTCTAAGGCTGAACCTGCCTTGGAAACTAAAGAAAAGATTGGTCAGAATATTTTTTAAAAATGTGTGGTTCTCCAATAAATGTTGTGTCAGCCGACCGATTTCATACTTTCATTTATTTTTATTATTTTCAGTACGGTATTCAAAATTGGCGGCCCCCTCCCCATCAAGCCGAAGAAGAAAAAGATGAAAGTGTAGCGCCTAATACAATAAGAATATGTTGTAAATATTATGAATACGAATATAAATGGTAAGACTTATTATAATTACTTATTTTTTATTTCTTAGAATTCCACGGTAAACAAGTACCTATTAATTTATTACTTAAATGCAATTGCGATTATTATCCTGCTGATATTAAGTACATCATTTAGATATAACAGATATTATTAAATTATAAGTGAATCGTGTCGATTTCATCATGATTTCTGAGAAATTGAAAAAAAATATTGCTGATTATCAGTCTTAAACATTGAATTAAAAACAACACTTACAAAACTCAAGGACAACTGCCAAACTATACAACATGGATGTTGCATAGTGTGGCAGTCATGTTTAGTCGGCTAGTACACAAGGGTCGCCCATTACGCGTCCAAAAATGTTCAACCCAAAATGTGCAGCAAATATTTCGTATCAAAACAAATCATTGTGCTTGACGATCAATTCCATCCTGTTCTCTAACTACTTCAGAGCTTCACAGATCACACGTCAAATGACGCCAAATACTTCCTGCATTTTTGTGTTGAACTTTTTCGGTCGATTTTTTTTTCGCGTAATTTGCGCATCTAACACACAACACGACACTAGCATTTTAGTCACTCTAGCTAACGTCATTCGCACCTACCGACATAAATAACTTTACATGTACCACATGGGCGGGCAATAAGTACCTATATTTAAATAAATAACCATACAATAACAATAGTATAGATAAAATTGCTATCTGCCAATTATCATTCAATTCACCTGCACAATTGCATTAATAGTACTGTTGTTTACTGATAAAAAAAAACAATTTTTACATATTCTCCATACCTGAGAGCTCTTATTAATCCACTTCAAAAAGGGAGGTTCTCAGTTTGACCTGTATAGTTGTATTATCACGCGTTTGGATGAACCGATTTTTAGGAGAAGTTTTCAGGCAAATGAAGGTTTGCATGTTTATACGTCCTTTGAAGTCGGTTCTCTTTAAAAAAAAAGTTATTCACAGACATAAACAGATTGGATCTTACAAAATAAACTTGAAAAAAATACTTCCTATTAGTTTTTTCTTCCGCTATGGAACCTTGTCAATAATCTCAAACGCATTCTCTATCTCTTCCTCGGGCGTCTTCTCTCCAGTTCTCTTCTTTGCCGACTCTGTTTTGTCTTCTGTTATCTTCTGTTCTCTGGGATGCCGGTCTGAGCTGGGTTGTCTGTTTGGGTGAACGTCTATAACTTTGTTGACGTGGTATTCCTTGCTTTTCGGCTTTTCGTATTGGATGGTCTGAAAGGGAAACAAAAACTAATAAAAAAATGAATTTTAAATTACCATACATTCCAAGATTACAGAGGATGTTGTTAAAAATTGAATATCCTAGAAATTACCAACTGCTAAATCAGTTTTCCTCTGGGAATAAAAAAATTGTCAGTGCTATTAATAATTGAAAAAAATATTAATCAATTTATGTATTAATTAAATAAATTAATTAAATTGTAATATCCGAATATTTGTTTACGAACTAAATCTTAAAACTAAATCTCGCTTTGATCCAGGGGTAGGCTAAGCAGAGATCATCAATAGTTCTGAAAAAACGCTTAAATCCAGGTCATATCAGGTTTGATAGGTTTTCAGAACAAAAATTGTAATGCACTGAAACATTCAGGTTTATCTCATAAACTTAGATCGTCCTAAGAAGCCCGCGTTCATTTGCCAAAGCAGTAAATCTTTTTGAATAAGCTTAACTACTGTATAGTCTCTCCGCGTCACTCATGAAAAATCCAAAATTGAAGGTTGCGAATTTTTTGAGACTGTTGCGTTTTTCAGTAATAATTAGCACTTTTCTAGGTGCAGTAACATTAACTGAACGTGCGTCTTTATTCTTATCCGGCTTGTTGGTAGCGATCACAAGAGAAACGGAACCTTAAAAACTGAATTTGTCATGAGTTACAATCACCGACTGTACTGACTAATCGCTAACAAAACCCACCTCTTCTCCATACAAATCGGGCGACAGTTCAAATCTCTTCTTATTAGCTTGCTTCATCCTCCCCGACCTGGAAATGGACAGTTTCCTCCTCTCGTCCAGCGGTGGCGTAAAGTCCTCTCTGTCTCCACTCCCTTCTTCCTCTGAAGGCTTCTTCTTCTCCGTTGTGAAGAAAGACTTTATAAACTTTGCCATGTTTTTTGTTTACTCTATACGAGCGAGCTCACTCTGACGCTTAGAAGACTTCTTATTATGACTCTAAATCGACGAACCCTTATGCCAGGTTTTCATATCTACTAGATATCTAGTAGTAGATCTCTGACATGGTTGAGTGAGTACACTATCATTTCCTTCACAACGGTAAAACACAGCAAGATGTTGGCCGCCGTATTTCAGTGGCAAATCGTAATTTACTTAAGTACCTAATTTGCTATTATGATTATCTTGTAGACTCGGCGCACCTGAAAGAAATTTATCTGATTGGATGATTATAATTACGTAGGCACTTACGTAAAAAACAATAATCAATATATCGAGTCTTCAATAATCTTTAGCACACGGTTCGGATGTTGGTACAGGGTTTAAAGGACATCCCTCCGAATTCCGATAAGTTGCATTCAGATCATGAAACTGGACAATTTTCCCCTAGACACTGAAACGGAACAACTTTCCCCTAGAAACATACTTTATGTAGATTTTTTCATATCTTGCCTGAAATGTGTTCCTAGGGGAAATTTGTTCAGTTTCACGGTTTGCAAGCAACCTAACATTGTATGGGAATACCCTTAAATACTCTATCAATAGGTAAACATTGAACTTAATTCTGCAAGGCAACTTTTATCACTATTTTTCTTAATGAAATTCAGAATTTAAGAATGATTTGTAAAGACTACGGACACAAAAAAACTTAACTTCCAGCACTCGAAAAACATTGTGATACGAGTAGATGTTGATACAAATGATGATTTTACAGGGTGATGATGATGGATGACCTATAATCTCTTTATTTATACTAATATCAAATACTTACCGTCCAAACTCCAAGTTCACACAGACTTCTCTAGCAAAAGTCCTTATTTGACATCCAAACTTGACATCAATACAATTTCACCGGTCAACACTCACTACCGATTAGATTAATTAGTTAAATTAGCCCGGCAAGTGCCAAGCCGATGTTATGAAAAGATAAGGTTGTTTGCAAAAGCAGCCTTTTTGCAACGATAACGAATACGAAATGTATAGCACTTGTAATGCATTGTTTTACTGGCTCGCTTATTATTTTACCATAATTTCATCTTCCTGATAAGATACGGTGAAGAAAGATAAACGAAGTTTTAGGTGATAGAAGTGGCATACCCATTATACCTAGATTTGTAGCCGCCTTGTGGCTTAGTCAAATAAAATATTCGGGCAGTCGCTTGCAGCCGCTGCTAATAATTGTCCTTTAGGAATGAGATGTTTTACTGGCATGTACAGGGTGTAAAAAAATGCAAATATTTTAAGGGGTGAACCAGCCCATGAAACTAAACAACTTTCCCCAAGAAACATAAGTCGAAATATGAGAAGAATTTTTGGACCTTCCACCCACACAAATTGACTTCGGTCGGTCGGTAATTTTGTATGTGAGAAGTCCAAACATTTTTTTCAAATTTCGACCTATGTTCCTTGGGGAAAGTGTTTCAGTTTCCAGGGCTGGTTCACCCCTTAAAATATGTGCAGCTAATTTACACCCTGTACCTATTTGCTGTGAAGACACTTCTACTCAATTGCCAATAAGTTGTGCATTGTTCTATTGATAAGATAATTCAAGATATCATTTATCGCCGATGCCTTTAGATAACGAATTAGTATTGTTATCAACTTATAAACAATTTAGCAGTTTCCTTGTGATACGCGATTTAATTAAATAATAAGTGATTGCTATCAGGAGCACCTTATAGATCTGCTTATATTGGTTTTGTATACAGTTCCTATGAATAGCAAGTATGGGTTAATCCCTTAAAAAATATTTGATAGAAAAATGTTCGATCTAGAGTATTCTTTGTAATTTTATGTAATATCATCATCATCACTTCTCCTATCGCCATCGCCACCATCAGACGTGGCGATAGCGACCGTATTCTTACGGCTGTTAACGCTCTGCCTACCCCGCAAGGGTTAAAGGCGTGATATATGTATGTATGTATTTACGTATGTCACTTCTCCTAAACTAACTACGCTATGGATTTTGAAGCGTTTTTAACAGATATATGACCACGATATGACACATGCCGGTACAACAGCTGGGCGGATCTCATTCTTTTATAAATTGACAGTTGTATTTTGGCATAAAATTGCAATTTTTCATAGTTGACATTATTATTGAACTACTGTTTCTATATTATCTCTATCTGCCTTTCTGATCTTGAAAATCTCGAAGACTTATGCTTATATTTCGTAATAGGACAGTAACTAAACACTAAGCGAACTTAAAATAAAAAACATAATATTGAGACTCAATAAAAATATTTATTTATAAGTATTAGCTTCAAGTGTACACAAGAAATCCTGAATACATACTCTCCTCCATTTCACGCTCGTAAAAAAGACTAGCAAAACTAAACGTGTTTGATCACTCGAATTCGTTGTTTCATTGGGTCATACGTCGACTTGATTTCCCACGCGAAGTAACCGCAATTTTCTTTTCTGGACTGATAGCATTACTATCGAACCAGGACCTCAATTTCCTAAACGTTCGTTTTTGGTTCCGTGCACGAGAGTCCAAAACGACTGGTCTAACCACAAGTTTTCTTTTACTTGATGTTTTTATAGTCAAAAATAGATGTTTACAGTTTTGAGGGTATGTGAGAATTGATAATTCAAGTGTGATACATGCATAAAAAGTAGCAGATTTTCCCATGAAACGAAAACGAACGTTTCAGAAATTGAGCTCCAGGTGGCGCTGTTATTGCTTTTTCAGATTCAGGGATCATCTGTCAAGTTCAGTGCACAGTATTAAAATACTATTAGGTACTCCTACCTATGCTGAGTTTTTGCATCATTCGAACGAGCGTCACCTACTTTCCAAATTATCCAATTTTACAAATTATCCGATAAAGTAATTAACAATTAAGAATACGTAAAAAAATATAGGCACATTTTTACAATGGTACAGTGTTTAAATACGTTTTACAGGTGATATGGTATTTTTGAAATGATATGGTGCTAAAATACGAGATAAATTTTGCATGAGAAAAATCTTTTGGTGATTTTTATTACGTTCTATAAAACATTACGATTCGTTTGCATTTCTTTGCAACCGGTAGCTGTAGTCGTAGTGGATCAGTCTGTACGAAGTAAAATACATCACACTACTTCTAAGTTGTAGGGTAAACAACAATTTTACCTTTTTTTTTGTTTACTGACTTACAGTAAAATATGAGGTGATGGATGAGTTTTTACAAAATTGATGCAAAATATGTAAAAATTACGAGTGGAAAAATATACAAACTACAATCGTGGCAAGATGTTTAATGTCAACCATTTAGCTATAATATTAATTTTTTGGAAAACTAGATTTTACTCTCTAAAATTTTAATTTCGTAGTACCCGAAGGAAAGGTTACAGCTACCAATACGTCTTTTATATCTAATATAATTTTAATTTATTTAAGGAATATTTTTTACCATTTCTCCGAATTACTTCATACTATTAATATTCCTATCAACTCTGAAAAAGGCACACCTCTATCAACATTTTTTTAAGGATAATGAGCGTATTTACAACATTTTCTAATTTCTAGGTTAGCACTGTAATAATCACACAGTTCAGGAGTTAAAAGTTTGAATCCAGAGTTGATAAATTAGATAATGCTAAAATCGTTTAAAATAATTTGGACCAATAATAATTATTATGATACCGGAAAATAAGCAATTTTGGCACAATTTAAAATGATAAATCCATACACACGTAGAAGACAAGTGTATAAAAAATAAATGAAAATTCTAAAAATCCACCTAAATATTATCAATGAATACTAAATATAGCTAACTACTCGATTTATTTATTTATTATTAATTAGTGCTTTTAACTAGGAACAAGAAAAAAGATGAACTAGAAGTAAAATTACAAATCTTTCAATTTTGTTGAAATCGTACTAGGCCTTTACTCTACTGCCTACCCCCTATTGTCACATAATTAATTTTGTTATATCAGGGGAAAATTACAGCATTCCTTTCAAATGGTGATCAGAGCGATGAAACTGAACAACTTCAGAAACAGATCTATATAGAAATTAATCCAATCCTCTTATCAGTGTCAGCTGCCAATCTTCTACGGCCACAACAGACCACTGCTGGACATGGGCCTCCCTAAATAATATTGCCATACTCAACACGCTTGGCAGGCGGATTGGCGAGCGCAGTGCAAGATATTGTAGATATTCACAGAGAAAACTGCTGCCCTTTCCATGGATTCATCCTTTAGTCGCCTTTTACGACACCCGCAGGTAGAAATGGGGTAAAGCTATTCTAAGCCGGACCCACGCGGACGATAAAGTTATTTTATTTGAGGAGACCTTTTTTCTATTTAGACCACTTGTTTTGTTACAGAAAGTTGTTCAGTTTTTAGGTGGTTCATCCTTTGAATTGAAAAGTACTCAGTTTTATCGCCAACATCATCGTCATTTATAAAAAAAAGGTTATTTTACTGAATTCATGTCACAGGAAAAAATCCGAAGAAAAATTTTAAAAATCAAGCATAAAATATACAAAATATTTACGTCAGTAAAATGTTTTGATTATCTTTAATCATACGCATAAGAAATCAGTAAATACAATCTTTACAAGAATAAAATATCTTTATTTTCTTGTATAGAATACATTACAAGTTAAAACAATTACAAATTAAAATACAAACTTTAAAGTCATTTTTACAATAGTCAAATTCTAGGAAGGATTTTAGATGCTAGTACAAGTTTACAGATTACGTCTGACAATATACATTATATCACGCCTTTATCCATTGCAGGGTAGGCAAAACGTTAACGGCCGTAAAAATACGGTCGGTATTGCCACGTCTGACAAACGTTGAGGGCCGTTTCATATGATTCAAATATCAATGTAGTGACCGCCTCAAATTGTAACACACGTTGGCAACATTCCTATTATATTACTACTTAGTATATATTTTTATGCTTCTTTGAATATTGGTCTTTTTCGTGTGGGAGAACGAGTCGTCCAACGACCTGAAAAATCCTGTCAGAGTTCATCGAGTAAAAGAGTGATTAACAATGATACTGAACTGAATTATTTATTTTTAGTAATTTGCAGATTACATACATACACATATCACGCCTTTATCCTTAGCAGGGTAGGCATAGCGATAACATAAAATTAAGGTTAAATTGTTTATAATTCAAAAATAAAGTCAAAAATCACAACATTTTCTAGTAACTTCGTACTAACATCTGAAACCTTGTTTAAAAATGCTTACTAGCAAAAGCGTAACCTCTTAGTCCATTATATTTCCTATTATTTTAAACTACCTGTTCGGAATCATCTCTCGTACTAAACACATCCCTAGTAGCCGTAGCGTTGGTGGACGCGACTGTACCCCTGTACAGTTTCAAATTTGATTCGGTGTAGTCAAGGATTTTTCTACTCGAGTGTCTGATGTAGAGCATTTGTTTGTGGTAGATTTTTAACGCTCCTTTTATGGTTATGTATGTAAGGCCGCCCAGGATGGTTCTATGTAAGTTGTTTTGTATGGAGCGGAAGAAGATTTTCCCGATGATGGTGGAAATGGTGGGGAGGAGTAGAGCTGAACAGAATATCCTGGTTGGTGATAGGTGGTTGTTTTGGTTGGGCTGGTTTGATTGGCCTGACACTACGGCGCCTCGGTCGCCTTCCACGCTGAAATAGAAGGAAAATAATGTTATTTTTTTATGATTAAATTTCTTCAAAACATTTCTCACATGAATTAAATGATAAACTGCAGCTTCAACGATTAAAACGGTTCGTTCTGATGGCATGAGGTCTAAATTAAAAATTAATTAGTTTCATGCGTATGCCATGATCAGTGGAGCCAGCCAGTTTCGGAGGCCAAAATCCTCTTTGGTTCGCTGAGTCAGCGGAGTTAGTATGCCATGTAGTGGCAGTGGGCTGGTTCTGTCGTAGTACCGATGGCTAGTAGAGGGCGCGGGTTTTCGATTGAAGACCACGCCTCGGCAAGTGTACCGTAGGCCGCCCTCCGGCCAGATGGACCGATGGCTTAAAGAGAGTTGCTGGTAGCGACTGGATGGCGAAAGCGGGAGATCGTTCATTGTGGCGTACCCTGCGCTACGACTGCTATAGGCTGCTGTGAAGTGTATATAAGTATGCTAACTCGGGAATCTTGGTAACCTCACGGAATAAAGCATTTTTTTTTTGTTAACCCAGTGGACCTCACGGCATGTAACACTCACCTGCCGAAGAGCATGCCAACGCGGGAACCTTGGCGACCTCCCGGCATATAACATTGCTAACACAGCGCACCTCACGGCATGTAACGCTCACCTGCCGAAGGGCAGCACGTACGTCAACGCGGGAACCTTGGCGCAGTGCTTCCTCAAGAACAGCAGCACCGAGTCCTCCCAGTTGTACATCTTGGCGCTGATCAGCGTCACCGGGATGGTGGGCAGCAGCACCAGCAGCACCAGCGGATCCGCTGACTCCATCATCTCCAGACCTTCCCGGTGGCCGACCACCTGGAAATTAAGATGAGTAAGATTAGGTATGGCAACTTTAATTTGGTTAAGAGTAAAACATGACAAACGTAATTTTACTTAGATAAGTAAAACCTGACTAACGTTAAAATTACTTTAAGTTAGTTGAATTTGTAAATGCTGCCGTGTGATGCCGCCTTAGAATAGCATCACCCCATTTCTATCGCGTGAGTGCCGTAAGAGGCGACTAAGGGACTTGAGGGTTTCATGTGTATTAATACATTGTTTAAGCGACAGGCTAAAAGCCTGTTACTATAGTGATATCTGAAAAAACGCTCAATATTTGTCAAACGTGGCGATAGCAAGCGTATTTTCCGGCGTTAACGCTCTGCCTACCCCACAAGGGATAAAGGTGTGATATGTGTGTGTGTGTGTGTGTGCGAATTAAATTAAATTTCATGCATTCACGCTGCTGAAACGAATCTTAAATACCAACATCCACCAAACTAGACTAATTCGTGTAAAACAATGTCCACATCATTCCACTCAGCACTCTCGGGCAAAAATAACTATTTACAATGTAACTTGTGTTCATAAATTAGACACAACGTATTCTTTGCAAGATGTGACGAATTTCATCCGTCTCGGCATGTTCGAAAACGTCTGTCTACATACATTTAAGCATCAGTATCACTACACAGTATAAAACAGAGTCGCTTTCCGCGTCTGTATGTATGTATGTAGGTTTGCTCAAATCTTTAAACTACACAATAACACAACGGATTTTGATGCAGTTTTTCTTGATAGAATGGTTCAAGAAGAAGGTTTCTGTCTGTCTGATTTTAATAGTATTCACATGTAAACAAATGTGCCACAGCTGTAATATTTCAATTTATTTGGAGCATCCCTATTTCCTATATTGCTTATTCGTTTGCTGTGTGTACCTACCATACAGTTATTAACTATCGTCTTCAAGTTGTTCCAGTTGTTTTTACGTGGTCTATGCAAGGCGTAATCTAAGATCCCATCGCATCGAGTAAAACTATTATATCTGTAGTAAAACACAGTTATATAGCCATCGTGTCGTAACTATAATGGATATAATTGCAGCTAAACTATAGCAACGAGATAATTACTCGCTCTTGAGAACACCCATAAGGACAGATAGATTCGCAACTGCTTGTTTAACGAGGGCTACCATAATTTGTTTAAGACTTTCGCGCTTTATACACATTATTAAGGTTTAATCGGGTCTACGCGAGGAATAGTTTTCGACCACGATGTATACAACCGGCTCCAGGCGTAGAACTATATGAAATATCAGGTGAAGAACGGATCAAACTATAATGACTGTCATTGCCTCTATATTTATCTAATCAACCCACATGTACGCACTGCCACTGATGAAAAATATGGAAGTGAAATTGAAAGGATGTTCAATGCTGGCAACATGGTGAATGGAGCATTGCATGCTTTTATGAAGAGCCAGAAAGCGTCGAATAAGGCCCGGCCGGCTCTGCATAGAGGGATGCTAGTTCCAACACTTATGAATGGGAATAAAAGTCGGGTATGGCAGAAAAAGCATGAAAGCAGAATAAGGGTGCGTCTCCACTGAAGCGGGGCTGCGCTAAACTGAGCTGAGCGGGGCATGAATTTACCAATCCAGTGTCTCCACTGAAGCGGGGCGGGCATTTTGAGGCTAATGATTGGTCAATTCATGCCCCGCTCAGCTTAGCTTAGCGCAGCTCCGCTTCAATGGAGACGCACCCTAAATGCATTAGAAATAACAGCTTTAAGGGGTAAAATTGAGTGACAGGATAAGGAGTAGAACTTTTGTTTGAGCCAATCTTATTTGTTCAAATACTAAAATGTCAATCCAGCGCTTTAAAGAGTTCCAATGCCTAAATCTTTTTCCCAGTAAACTCTACTAAATCATTTACAAATTACTCTACTCAAAATTAATATTTAGTGGATATAACAAAAAATTGTCTGATAATAATCCTCATAAAATAAAAACATTTAGGTACATAATCGGTCGATAGCCGACTTTTCTTCAAGATTGCAGACATGATTAAGTGATAATAAATAAATCCAAATGAACTATGAATTACGTTTTTTATGTACCGAGAAGTACAATCGATCAGATATATAATGTAGAATTAATAATTTGACACCATGGTTAATTGGATATTTAGTCCACTTAACAAACAATCCTTAATTATTAATATAGACGACAAAAAGGACTTGCCACTTTGCACGCGATAATAAGTATCGTAAATCTTAAAAAGGTACACTATAATTCAATATTAATCAAGCAAACTCGTTGAACCGTAGAACAACAAGCATAATTTATTAAAAACAAAAACCATCTGTAAGTAAGTACTTAATATTTTGTATTTAAAATCTGACATTAACTTTTTTGTTACAAAGTTAATATGTACAAACAAAACAAGTAAAAACAAAATCCTACCACCGATGGGATTTGAACCCACGTCTTCTGACTTGATGGGTCAAACGTGTTAACTGCTACTAAAATCTGCCATTTTGAATTAAGTAATGAATTTCTAATATAGACAGAGTCACTCGCGCTGTTAAGACGAATCTAACGAGACCTCATATTTCAACATCCGCTTAGCCATTTGCGCTGTAGTAGCCCGTGAAAAAGAATTGACTTATCCACATACATACATACATATCATACCCACCCACCCACATGCATGACAAATACGTACTCTCCAGAAACATAACCTTCCTTCTGTGTCGGATAAAAACAAATGTTTACCTCAATTTATAAATAACAGCCTTCGCAGTTAGTCATACCAGGGTGAATGGCATGAATATCCTTCAATGAGGTTAGCCTTTATCGTTCCCTTTAAGCCTCCTACGGTCTACTCACTATGCCAACGGCCCTGAAGCTCCATTTTGGAATTTTCGCATGCGGAAGTCTGCTATTAATTGTGCTCGTATCAAAACTTATCCAAACACAGATATCCTAACAAAATCATACTTATCCTTGTCATAAAAAGTCGAGTAGTAGAAATTGGGATATGTGTCGTTCTTGGGTGTCGTTATATTAGAACAGTCGTCGCGGATTTCCATCCACGATTTCAGAAATCACGCTTTTAGAAATTGAGTCCCTAAGGCGTATTTTTGAATCAGTAGAAATTCGATTTTAAGCCTTTTTCTGTTCGGACCCATTAGTACGGTTTGTCTTCAAACTACTATGAACATTTTCATTTGTAATTTCTCTAAATACCTACGATTGGTATCGTTGGATTCCTTGTGATGTCCACAATACGGAACTGTCGGTCGTAGAGTGCAAAACTGGGGACAGAGGATGGGGGGTTCGAGAGCAGTTTGGTTTTTACGCTATAACTCGACATATACTGTACCGATTTAAAAAATAATAATTGCGTTTTAAAGCTAATAAATTGTTGTATGTTTCGTCCATAGACATATAATACTTATTCATTATAGTTTATGAGTTATCTTCTTAATTAAAGCCTTGCAGTAAATACTCTAGTTTTTAAGTACGGATTGTTCGAAAACTAGTAGATTTTCGAAAAAAAATAGTTTAGTAATAAATTATAGAGTGGACATTCAGCTATTCAAAAATGTAAGTATTATTGAACTGGACCCTGAAATCACTAAGATATACCTATTCGCGTGAACCGAGTGGTGTAGTTGCGTACAAATGCGCTTGCTATTGACGCTGCTGTCAATGTACTTTCTATATTTATAAAATTTTTGTTTGCATATCAGCAACGTGCAAAGAACGTCATTTCTTATGAATCCAAATCCCACCAAAAAACATTCTGTAAAAAACATGCCAAGTCTCGCTGGAACTGCTTATTTATCTTTAAAAAGTCGCGCCAAGTCTAACGTTCCAACTGGCTTTAAAAATTATGTAGTGAATTGAAACTAGACTGCAAATATAATTTAAGTTAAATTGGTTAATTATTTGTATTAAAAAGTATTGAACTGTAATAAAAAAAAAGTTTTATCACAATCTTGATTAATGCCCGTCGAGCCGAAGTGGACGGAAGCAGCACCGCAGGGAGAAACCAACGCGGCAGGTTCTAATATAGAAAGTACAAGAAGGTTTCAAATATAGAAAGTACATTGACAGCATTTGTACGCAACCACCACTCGGTTCACGCGAATAGGTATATCTTAGTGATTTCAAGGTCCAGTTCAATAATACTTACATTTTTGAATAGCTGAATGTCCACTCTATAATTTATTACTAAACTTTTTTTTTTCGAAAAACTACTATTTTTCGAACAATCCGTACTTAAAAACTAGAGTATTTACTGCAAGGCTTTAATTAAGAAGATAACTCATAAACTATAATGAATAAGTGTTATATGTCTATGGACGAAACATACAACAGTTTATTAGCTTTAAAACGCAATTATTATTTTTTATATCGGTACAGTATATGTCGAGTTATAGCGTAAAAACCATACTGCTCTTCCGCCATCTTTGATTCCCCCCCCACCCTCTATCCCTACTTTTGCATTCTACGACCGACAGTTCCGTATTGTGGATATCACAAGGAATCCAACGATACCAATCGTAGGTATTTAGAGAAATTACAAATGAAAATCTGTTTCTAGTGCACTTTTGCTCAAAACTGACCGTACTACATACTTTCTCAACAGCAGTAATCCGAGTTTTAAAAGTACAAAAAAGAATCACACAACAAGATGATTATAGTCACATATCCCTTGCGGGGTAGCGGGGTGCGTTTAACAAATATTTAAGTGGCGTTTCAGAGAGATCGTGTATCGCTATACTATAGTGACAGGTTGTCAGACTGTCGCCTTGTGATAAACATGAAACCCTCAAATCTCTTTCTTAGTCGTCATATTGAAACCCTAAGGAAAGGAATGGGGTGATGCTATTCGAAGCCGGCATCACACGTTTCTACCTCTAGTATACTCTTATCAAAGTTGCCATCAAGGTAAATAACATACCTACTTGCATTCGTCATTTCTATCTGATCATCAGATTGGGGACATGATGTATAATTTCCGTCATTTTATTATTAGACGTTGTTTTAATTCAACTATGGATGTACGGCAAACTGTCTGAAGTATAATAATTTAAAACACTGCATGGGAAACAAAAGTCCTATACTGGGAACCTTACAACATTGATGTTGTACTTGAGACAGAAAAAATCAAATAAAACCGACTTCACGCATTTAGCATGTTTTGGTTCTCGTACCTAAGTTCAACATAACATATCTTATTATAATATATAATAAGTGTATTATTGGACACTTAATAAGTGGTATGTTTTATTTCATATGTCGTCTTAAGTGGCATGTCTCGTGTCATTCTGTCTTTCTTGTGGCATGTCATGTTTAGGGGTTTATCTAGTGTTTAGTGGCATATCTCATGTATTGCTGTCGAAGAGTCATGATTCAGACACCTAATTGTGCTAAAATTGCTTCCAAAACCCACCTGCATGACTGTGACGGCTCCATACGTGATGGCGATCCAGTATATAGACCCCAGCAGCACCCCACCGGCTATGAAGGGGCAGATCTTGTGCGTAATCTCTTCCATGGCGTCTAGGAGCGCCACGAAAGCGCCCATCGAGGGGAACACCACGATGTACTCAGCTTTGCATTGGGGGCAGAGCACCTTTCGCGTGATGTTGCCCCGCTGTTTCTCGTCCACCCATCGCTGGAGGCAGCTTTGGTGGACCTGCAAATAATAAAAAAATATGTCAAATTGAGACAAGCTGATTAAATAAAGATAGAATCTGTAAATGGCGGCGGTTATCTTAGTGTGAGGGAGAAAGCATGAGCGCCTAGTAGATTTAAGAGCCTCAGTGCGAGAGAAACAATGACAATCGGCCGCCATTTACAAATGCTTTCTTTGTTTGCACGCATTATAAAAATGTTCATTTTGTTATTATTCTACACCTCAAGTAACTACGTCAATTTGTGAGTTCGGCAGCATTACAGCCAGAGTCGTGCAGTCTTCGAAAGAGGCGAATCCCGGGCTTCGAGCTGCAGCGTAAAACAGACCTAGACGCTAACGGAATGAGTTGAAGACCCGCATGTGGTAACTTGGCAAAAATGGGAATACCTAACCGTCTAAGCTATAGACGGGGAATCCCATGCAATTCTACTTTTGTGAATGTTTCTTAAACAATTTATGTTGAGTCTAAAGCAACTACGCATCGCTTCGTCATAAAAATTACGCAGAACAGTTTTTATTTATAAACAGTAGATTAAACAGACAATGTAGTTGCTGTTACAGTTTTTTATCGTAGGTAAGTAATCCACGTGCTCACATTGTTTTATCACAGACTAGCCCATGGAAATAAGACTGTTCACAGCATGTTACTATATTTAAACCAGCCCCTTGAATCATAAATCTGTTAATGAATTCGTGATTGAAATTCTTTGGGTGAAATTCAAGGTATGAACCAGAACTAGAAAAGTTCATTTACTTAAACTATGTATTAAAATTAGTCCGCTCTTTACCTGTTACCCTGCTAGTACATAACCGTAACATGTTATTTATCAGCAACAAATCAATCTACCACTTAAGCACCATAATATTGCTTAGGGATCGTTGCGAAATTGTCAAAAAAATTATCATCAAAGCAATCGAGTAGTTTTGGAGATTTTTTACATACTTTTTTGCTCACAGTGTTTTACAATATTTTTCAAAATTCTCATACCAAAATTATATCCGGACACGATTTCTTTTTTCGCGAATTCACACATTTTCTTATACAAATAGTACGAATATCGGTCAATCGGTCGTATATCGGTACATACGAGATAATATTGTGTTTGTGAACTAAGTAAATATTGTCTAAGCACACATTCGTATGAGTATGTTTTGTACAGTTATTCACATGTGGCTAGGCAGTAGTAGGACACTATTAAAGTGCTAATTGAATGACCTGCGGAAATATTCATTTTAAGACAGTCTAGCATTAAGGTATCATTTCGGAGCTGGACTCGATTTTTCATACCTGTAAACAGTCTATCATTCATCATTCTCCTTGCTTGATCCCGTTTTTCTGTCGGGGTCGGCCAGGTACCTCACCTAAAGTCTGTTCACGTGGAACCAAGTTTTTACACAGAGCAACTGCCATCTGACCTCTGCAACCCGAAGGCTAACCTGGCCCGAATCCTAGGTAACCACATTCAAACATCATCTGAATTCAAATATTTGAATGTGGGTTTCATTTCATTACGATGTTTTTCCTTCACCGTAAGATCAGTCAATAAATATACGTGAGTAAAAACACATTGGCGGGGATCGAACTCAGACCGGTGCACAGGACACCACGGTGTCCTAACCACTTGGCAACCGATGCTCGAACCGATCTTTATTTTCTTCTTAGGGATATTTCAACTTCAGCTGAGTACCAAACTGGGTTCATTGAGGCTTTTCTTGATGATAAGATAAAAGTTTCGACGATTGAAACCAGTAAGACAATCTAAATTTTTAAGCCAAATTCCTACCATTAATTAGTATTAACCTTTTGCACGCCAGAGTTTTTTTACGTCGGCACACCCCCGACGCCAAGCATAGAAAAATGTGAAGATGGTAAAAACTTATCGGCAAGCAGCCCGGTGTCTTAAACAAGACAGAATTTAAGTTATAAAAATAGGTAAATTTGGACTACTTTAGTCGTCAGTGGCGTCGTATGTACGCGAGCGTTTGGCAACTATAGTGGTCATTGGCATTCAAAAGGTTAATAAATAAGAAGTAGAATAGAAATAAGATCCGTCTTTCAGATATTCGTAAACAGGCAAATATAAAATATATCAGCCTGTTAGTCAAGGAAACAATCTTGAGAATGTGTGGAGGTCAAGGTGTAAAAACAAGTTTACAATATAGGCTATTGAATGATTTATATATATAATGCTTGTGTTTTGTTGGCAAATCGGTTAAAGTATCATGTATCATGGAGCAATTAAGGTCCGAGACCGGCCTGCGTATGCAGGTCGTATTTGTGTGTGTATGTATACGCGCGTAATCATACATTGTAATGTATGGGATTGTATGAGAGACGGCACACCACTTTCCTGCACTACGCAACGCAAGCGGTGCGCCGTCTGTCATACAATCTCACATATTACAAGGTACGCGTGTGATTATGCGCGTGTGTACGTGCACGCATACGAGATGTATACGTGCAAAAATACGCGTATACGCAGGCCGGCCATCTCTGGCCTTATTATATGATATTTGAAAAAAGGGCATTTTTTCACCCAGTAACTATAATATTCAAATTAGAAAATGTTTTATTTCAGCATCATAAACATACAGGGTGTAAAAACATTAGCTGCAAATCTTTTAATGGGTGAACCAGCCCATGAAACTGAACAACTTTCGCCAAGGAACACAGGTCGAAATATGAAAGAAAATTTTGAACCTCCCATAGAAAATTACCGACCGACCAAGTCAATTTGTATAGAAGGTCCAAAAAAAACTCATATTGTGACCCATGTTTTTGGGTTGTTCAGTTTTATGGGCTGATTCACCTTCTAAAATATTTGCAGCTAATATTTTTACACCTTATATAAATACTTGTGGTTTTTCTTATTGAATTCTTATTTATAAAAGCATTCAGTATCTTCTTCCATCTGCGTAGTTTTGGATTACTGGATAAAAACTCTTCCTACTCTCACAGAAACCCAAATCCCATACTTATTGAGTAGCAGCAAAACAAAACAAAAGCAGTGTGGCAATGCTGCTGCACTGAGATAACCTTGAAGATGCGTTCAATCCATTGTTTAGTCTAGTGGCATTAACCCTGCATTGGGAAATATTTGACAAGCCTAACGCTATCAAGATCATCCATCAATCAAGGGAAAACATATATTTTTGAAACTCAGAAATATTATGTCTTTTTATGTAGATGTTGTGCTATACAGTAAAGATGCAGAGTGCAGAAAAGTAATAATTATTGCTATAATAATATGTGATAGTCTCAAAAAAATTGCAACTCAAAATTTTCTGCATGAGTTTCGTACACCAACTGTAACTAGCCTAACTATCATAATGTTGTGTTAAATATAGGTCTTTAGTCACCTCATTCTAAACATTTAGAATAAATAAAAAGGAAATTGCTTTAATAAAACTTATATTAGGAATAAATCTATTTATTTATTCTTTTAAGCACATGAACAAGAAAAAAATGGTTAAATAAATAAATCAAATTAATTCTCTTATGTTTTATTTATTCTGCTGCCTGCCTAACCTTGAAATCACTTCAAAGAATTTTTAGAATAAACTCTGCCACTAGTAGATAATTGAGGTAAGGTTACCTACAATAAAATTGCAGGTAAACGAAAGTATCTTTTTGATCTAGAAACCAAGTTTGCTGAAGATAACAAATACACCACTACTAATATGCAAAAAATATTTTGTTTGTTCTAACATTTATCAAGACTGATAAACTTAATCAGATGAAGAATGCAAGAATGGCCAAACATATAACTTAAAACAAATAAACAACTTTGCCCCCTCGCGATCAAAATATGAAATAAATATTTGAACCAATCCGTCAAACATTACATTGTGTTAGAGGTTCATATTTTTTTTAATTTTCAACCCATGGGTAATTTAAGGGTTAACTTAAAACTAGTTTTTTATAAACTTATTATCACTTAATTAAATGGTTAGCTTGATATGCTGTTGATGGTATGGCAAATTATTCAATTTTAATTGCATTGCATTCCAACATTTTCTAGAAAATGAATCATTATTGGTAGCTATCAAGTAAAGAAATAAAGTGTGTTTTTAGTATTAGAAAAGAAACTTGAATTTTATGTTCAAAATGAGTAGGTTTTACAGCCAATTTTCTACTTTCACTGCAAAAAGCAACCTACAAACTTAGACAGCATATTTTATAAATAAAAACTTTTGTTCATGCTAGAACTAGGCAGTTTCTACTTTAGCGAGCTGAAATATTTGAAAATTAGGTGGATATCTAGAATGCCTAAAAAAAGGTTGGGTCAGGGTATACTTTTCGGGTATTTACAAGTAAGTGGCGCGTTCCTATTGCAACATCATTTCAAGTAATAGGTTTGTACCTAGGTAGGTAAATAAGATGATGAAAATGGAAATTAGGATAAGAATATGTTTGCATATGCATAGGTTTCGGCTTATAAGGACAAACGTATCTACGTACCCATTTAGTGGTTCCTATACACTTGCAAGGCTGAACCCACGCCGCTAGACGGTCGTCTGCTTCCGTCGCGAAGCAAACCCAGCAGGACTTGGCGTTCTCGTCGTCGGCGGGCTGCAGCGCCTGCGAGTCGCTCGCGTCGCCCTCCGCCGCGGGCTTCTCCCCCGACCCCGACATATTTCACAAACACAACAACAAAAAATCAAATATCGCAATATCACTTCCGACTACTTCCGATCCGAGGTCCACGGTTCAAAGTATTGCGCGGTAAGATAATAATTGCTTGTAAAAACAATAACTGATATATTTTTCCAAAGCAAATAAAATGCTTTCGTAAAAATAATGTCCTCAAACACAGCCAAAGAGTATACAAAATCACTTCGTGAACACAGCTGTTTTCGTGTCTGCGACACGGTCGGAATTTACGTGAGTGACAATGTGGGATGCCAGATCGTTTGTCTGAAAAGCAGTCACAAAGTATCAAAAATACATTCCTGGCAGGTCAAATGAGTTACTTTTTAAAACTATTTAAAAAGGTATTTTGTAGGAAAAACTGAAAGTATGACGGCAAACTGTAACTATTTGGATATAGTCAAAACACTTTCTTTTATATTATTTATCAGTTCATTAATTCAAACTATAAATATTTCAAAAAAATTTGAATGAAGTGGTATTGTTATTTTGGACTATAGGTTAAAGCGTAAAGTCGCAACTGTTATATTTTAATATGATGACCCAGGAAACTAGCAAAATTCGCTAGATGTCGAAAATAATTTGTTTAAAAACCAAAGGCAATATGAATGAACGTTTTGCGTATCAACTGTTTTTTAATTATTTTATCTAAACAAAAATGGATAAATAATTAGTACTGAATAGCCGATTATAAAAGGCATTCCAAGTCCAAACTTCTAAACACAATCTAGGGTGAAAGTAAAGAAGAAACGCCAATTTTGCTTCTGTCGCTATACGGTTTCTTTACTAACACCAGAGAACCATTTTCAGTAAAATTTCGAGCTCACTCTTTTTTGCTGCTTGAAATATCTCATATTTTATGTACGCGAAAGTCTCAAGCAATTAATATGTTTTTGCGATCTGGCAGCACTGTAAATGTTTTTTTTTTTTTGCGAATATCACTCTGACAAAAGACTATACTGCCGTGTAAAAAGAGAGCATTTTGAAAAAACACGGAAAAACTAACTGAGGAGTTTGTTGCCAGAAACTTATTGGAAGGCCCTTTCACGCATGAGGGCAGAGAATAACAGCAACAAAGACAACAACAAGAAACAAAATAAAGTTGCCTATGCTTTCCCTGTACAACAATATGCTAAGCTGTATGAGGATAAATTACTTTGCCTCTGCAACGAAACGACAAACATGACAGCTTGTTTTGTCTATTCCCAGCGTTGCCAGATTGCTCCAAAATTGGTAGTTTTCTTTCCTTTACGGTCCTCCTTTTTGATCTTTCGTATGATTCCTTTTTGACCGTCTGCATCCACCGTCCCTTTTCAGATGGCCGGCGACAGTCAGAAGACTAGACGTCATCTCTAAAAATGAGGTCTCTCATCATTATGCATCAGAAAAATAACGAATTTCACGATCACTCTACCCGTGCGAGTGGTAATATCCAGTCTGAGCCTCTAAAAATCTTTTTTTAAATGCTGCCCTTTTTGAAAGGCTGGCCGGCACTGCATATCGTCCGAAATCAACGGAGCTATCTGGTAACACTGTCTGTCTATGTCTATCGGAAGGTCGCTGTCCGATCTGATTATTGTTCTTTTGTATATTATTAAAGTAAAAATTAATTTACAGTTAATATGAGGTAAATAATAAAGTGTCCGATATGTGGGAAATCAAGGCATGTATTGCGTGCTTCAGCACGGAATGTGTTTTATACAAAATCGATAGAGGACCGCTGAAAAAAGAGTTCCATTTGGTGTCCGGAATTAAGGTAAATTATTTGCTGTGTTTACAGTAAATTCAATCAGGTTTTTGGTTCATCACGTTGAGAATTTGACTCTAGTATTAGCACATGTGATAAAACTGTGATTGTATGTATTGTCTCAGTTATATTCGTGATAATTTTGTTATCAATATTTCAGGAGATTGAGACGACTGGAATGCCCCAGTACTTGTGTGTTGAGTGTACAGCGTACGTGAAACGGTTCCGTAGGTTCAGGGAGAAATGCAAGAGAAGTAATTTCGCTTTCAAGGAGCTCATTCGAACTAATAAGCAGGTGAGAAAGTACCTTTGATGCATGTTCCAGTCTCTAATTCCACCTTCACCTGTAGTGTGTGCGGAAAGTCATGCCGCTCCGCATTGGCCTATATAGCCACGAAAATTTGTCATTAAAAGTGACTAAGGCTTGAGTCCAGGGAATGGGAAGCAACATTCCCTGTGAATATTTACAGCATACTCTGAACACTCAACTCGCCAATCCACCTGCCAACTGTGGTGAGTTATGCTCCGAGTGTCCTTCATGTCCAGCTGTGGACTTTTATGGCTGTTGTGGCTGAAGAGTCCTTAGAAGAGAATTGTCCTACGATAAATATATTTTGAGGTGTGTAGAAAAGCCTTGATTTATAAAAAACATGTTACTTCAGAAGTGTAATATATAATCATTTTTGTTTTGTAGATTACCTTATACAGATTGGAAGCTATTAACCGTGAAAGCCTTGGAATTGCACCTACAAGATCCTACTTAGATCTGAATATACCCCATTATGAGACTATCAAATACAAATGGGAAAAAGATAACTTCAATCGAGGTAGCCTACAAGCTGTTGCAATTGATAATGAGATTCCTGTGTTCTGCATCAGTACTATAGAAGAATATGATAGCCCAAATAAAAGAGTTACAACCGATTCCATTAAAGTAGAAATAGAACAACCTGAATATGAAGTTGAAATAGCCAACGGAGGTCTAAGTCAATCAATGAATACTGATGAGCATGATGATGATTACGATACAAATCATTATGATGATGAAGCTGAAGATAATGATAGTAAAGAGGCAGACGGAACAGCTTTGGACCCGGAATACGGAACTATGGTTCCTATATCAACTAAAGAAGCCTTGGCAGTGTTAGAGGTGTATAAAATGTATGGCAAAGGCAAATACAAGTGTGAAACCTGTCAAAGGTCATTTACTAATCATCTGCTTTATGACATACATGTTAGAATGCACAGTCAGGTAATTAGTGAAATTGAGTTACCTAAAATCATTGTATGAATGTAATAAAAACTCATTCCCCTATGACCATGAACAGATATTGCTTTGGTAAATGTTGCTACTTGGTATTTTAATTTCTATGTGTCATCTGTAAGGGGGCTTTTAACTTCAGTAGCAACCTGACTACAGTATCAAAGAGTGTAGCCTAAATTAGCATCATCCAATTTCTATGTGTTTCATAGTAGGCAAACTACGCAACCTTAGAATATGAGTGTAGATGTCAAAAACATTTTTTTTCTACTATTCACCACTCTGCTTCTCTTGCAAATGATAAAGGTGCAAGTTTATACAGGCTGTAAAAAAAATTGCTGCAAATATTTTATAGGGTGAACCAGCCCATGAAACTGAACAATTTTCCCATAAAACTTTTGGACTTCCCATACAAATTGACTTGGTTGGTTGCAAATTTTTTGTATAGGAGGTAAATATTTTTCTTAATATTTCAATCAGTGTTGCTTGGGGAAAGTTGTTCAGTTTCATGGGCTGGTTCACCCCATAAAATATTAGCAAACATTTCGGCACCTTTATTATATGTATTACTTCAGTTGTTTAAGCTGTATAAGTTAGATTCTCTTTGTTTCCAGCTCTTCTCTGGTGATCATCAATGTGAAGTGTGCAAACTGTTTTACAAGACAGAGTTTCTATTGAAAACGCATATGACTGACAAACATTTATACAAATATGTCTGTAAGAAATGTCCGGAGGTCTCTTTTGATAGGTGAGAGAACAAAGAATATTGATAACTTAGTCATGATGTAACTCATATTGTTTTAAATTAGTTAGTCATATAATATTGAAAGACAACTCCACGCTAAACCCGGAACATGGTCTCCGTTGGGCGCGTGTAACAGAGGTCTATTGTGCGGTAGACGCCTTCAGCCGACCTGGCTCCGCATATATCAACTTGTTGTTCCTGTGGAGTCAGCCAGGGAGGTCGAGAGGGTGGCGCAGGTCCTGTGATCTTATCCAGACACTGATTAAATTGTTTATCACAAACATGAGGTCTATGATGACAGAATAATAATTTTTCGTATTGAAATCTTATTTTTATTATTATTTGTGAACTATAACTTTTTTTTTCATGGTGACTAATCCTCATTTCCAGAACTACAGCTAAGAAACATTATACAAACATGCACATAGAGAAAACCATTACCGGGCAATTCAAAAGACCGTCCTGGCTCAAAATGAGTGGCATCCGGTCAAAAGGTACTGTTCGCAAGCCTCCCCCGGAGAAGAAGGACAAGAAGGTTCACAGACTGCCCAAAGACTTCCTAATTTATAGTCCAGTCAGTCAAGAAGACCAGTACCGACTGGTACAAGAGAGGAAGAGTACGAGGAATTACTTAGAGGCAATGTTCAAATGTGAATTGTGCTTTAAAGGGTTCAGAGAAGCGGTTACGTACAGCAATCATATGAAAAAACATGATCCGGTACGTACAAAAAATAAGTATTTAAATAATCGGTAGCTAAAATAACTAGTACATAAAAGAATTGTATTGAATTGTCTATATTTGCTATTTAACTGTATTTTTGAGCAATAAGGCTCCGGTCTCGAATTTTGCGGACAGTGGCGTAGGCGCCTTTTTTTTCTAGAGTGCGCCGCCCGTGACCCGCTAATTTGAATGTATGCAAAAGATCCTCCCGCTGCCCGCAAAATTCGAGACCGAGGCCTGAGAGAAAGCAAGTTTGTTATTGGTTGCCCCTTTCACTCAATTGAGGTCAGAAAACGACGAACAAAGCTAAACGACGAAGTATGGGCGACTTCGTTGTTTAGCTGTGCGCCTATTTATACACACACAAACGTATCAGGCCTTTATCCCTTGCGGGGAAGGCAGAGCTTTAACGACTATAATAACGTAGCCGCTATTGCCACGTCTGACAAAATATTGAAGGTCGTTGCAGATAAGTCGTGTGTCACTATACTGACAGGTTGTCAGCCTGTCGCCTAAAATTGTAATACACTGAAATTGCTTTCCTTCTTCACTTTATTAACTGTATTTCTTTTTCCATGCAACAGGCGGTGTCAGGGGCGCTGCAGTGCGACATGTGCAAGATGCAGTTCCGCAACCAGCGGCAGGTGTACAAGCACATGCGCATTACGCACCTCTTCCAGTTCACCTGCGCAGCCTGCAACTACACCTGCTATAACATGTACGTCTTATGTAGTGAGCTCCTGTCTTATGTAGTGAGCTCCTGTCTTATGTAGTGAGCTCCTGTCTTATGTAGTGAGCTCCTGTCTTATGTAGTGAGCTCCTGTCTTATGTAGTGAGCTCCTGTCTTATGTAGTGAGCTCCTGTCTTGTAGTGAGCTCCTGTCTTATGTAGTGAGCTCCTGTCTTATGTAGTGAGCTCCTTATGTAGTGAGCTCCTGTCTTATGTAGTGAGCTCCTGTCTTATGTAGTGAGCTCTTTATGTAGTGAGCTCCTGTCTTATGTAGTGAGCTCCTGTCTTATGTAGTGAGCTCCTTATGTAGTGAGCTCCTGTCTTATGTAGTGAGCTCCTGTCTTATGTAGTGAGCTCCTGTCTTATGTAGTGAGCTCCTGTCTTATGTAGTGAGCTCCTGTCTTATGTAGTGAGCTCCTTATGTAGTGAGCTCCTGTCTTATGTGGTGAGCTCCTGTCTTATGTAGTGAGCTCCTGTCTTATGTAGTGAGGGTAGAGGGGAATGCAACAGGCGGTGTCAGGGGCGCTGCAGTGCGACATGTGCAAGATGCAGTTCCGCAACCAGCGGCAGGTGTACAAGCACATGCGCATTACGCACCTCTTCCAGTTCACCTGCGCAGCCTGCAACTACACCTGCTATAACATGTACGTCTTATGTAGTGAGCTCCTGTCTTGTGTAGTGAGCTCCTGTCTTATGTAGTGAGCTCCTGTCTTATGTAGTGAGCTCCTGTCTTATGTAGTGAGCTCCTGTCTTATGTAGTGAGCTCCTGTCTTATGTAGTGAGCTCCTGTCTTATGTAGTGAGGGTAGAGGGGAATGCAACAGGCGGTGTCAGGGGCGCTGCAGTGCGACATGTGCAAGATGCAGTTCCGCAACCAGCGGCAGGTGTACAAGCACATGCGCATTACGCACCTCTTCCAGTTCACCTGCGCAGCCTGCAACTACACCTGCTATAACATGTACGTCTTATGTAGTGAGCTCCTGTCTTATGTAGTGAGCTCCTGTCTTATGTAGTGAGCTCCTGTCTTATGTATTGAGCTCCTGTCTTATGTAGTGAGCTCCTGTCTTATGTAGTGAGCTCCTGTCTTATGTAGTGAGCTCCTGTCTTATGTAGTGAGCTCCTGTCTTATGTAGTGAGCTCCTGTCTTATGTAGTGAGCTCCTGTCTTATGTAGTGAGCTCCTGTCTTATGTAGTGAGCTCCTGTCTTATGTAGTGAGCTCCTGTCTTATGTAGTGAGCTCCTGTCTTATGTAGTGAGCTCCTTATGTAGTGAGCTCCTGTCTTATGTGGTGAGCTCCTGTCTTATGTAGTGAGCTCCTGTCTTATGTAGTGAGGGTAGAGGGGAATGCAACAGGCGGTGTCAGGGGCGCTGCAGTGCGACATGTGCAAGATGCAGTTCCGCAACCAGCGGCAGGTGTACAAGCACATGCGCATTACGCACCTCTTCCAGTTCACCTGCGCAGCCTGCAACTACACCTGCTATAACATGTACGTCTTATGTAGTGAGCTCCTGTCTTATGTAGTGAGCTCCTGTCTTATGTAGTGAGCTCCTGTCTTATGTAGTGAGCTCCTGTCTTATGTAGTGAGCTCCTGTCTTATGTAGTGAGCTCCTGTCTTATGTAGTGAGGGTAGAGGGGAATGCAACAGGCGGTGTCAGGGGCGCTGCAGTGCGACATGTGCAAGATGCAGTTCCGCAACCAGCGGCAGGTGTACAAGCACATGCGCATTACGCACCTCTTCCAGTTCACCTGCGCAGCCTGCAACTACACCTGCTATAACATGTACGTCTTATGTAGTGAGCTCCTGTCTTATGTAGTGAGCTCCTGTCTTATGTAGTGAGCTCCTGTCTTATGTAGTGAGCTCCTGTCTTATGTAGTGAGCTCCTGTCTTGTGTAGTGAGCTCCTGTCTTATGTAGTGAGGGTAGAGGGGAATGCAACAGGCGGTGTCAGGGGCGCTGCAGTGCGACATGTGCAAGATGCAGTTCCGCAACCAGCGGCAGGTGTACAAGCACATGCGCATTACGCACCTCTTCCAGTTCACCTGCGCAGCCTGCAACTACACCTGCTATAACATGTACGTCTTATGTAGTGAGCTCCTGTCTTATGTAGTGAGCTCCTGTCTTATGTAGTGAGCTCCTGTCTTATGTGGTGAGCTCCTGTCTTATGTAGTGAGCTCCTGTCTTGTGTAGTGAGCTCCTGTCTTATGTAGTGAGGGTAGAGGGGAATGCAACAGGCGGTGTCAGGGGCGCTGCAGTGCGACATGTGCAAGATGCAGTTCCGCAACCAGCGGCAGGTGTACAAGCACATGCGCATTACGCACCTCTTCCAGTTCACCTGCGCAGCCTGCAACTACACCTGCTATAACATGTACGTCTTATGTAGTGAGCTCCTGTCTTATGTAGTGAGCTCCTGTCTTATGTAGTGAGCTCCTGTCTTATGTGGTGAGCTCCTGTCTTATGTAGTGAGCTCCTGTCTTATGTAGTGAGGGTAGAGGGGAATGCAACAGGCGGTGTCAGGGGCGCTGCAGTGCGACATGTGCAAGATGCAGTTCCGCAACCAGCGGCAGGTGTACAAGCACATGCGCATTACGCACCTCTTCCAGTTCACCTGCGCAGCCTGCAACTACACCTGCTATAACATGTACGTCTTATGTAGTGAGCTCCTGTCTTGTGTAGTGAGCTCCTGTCTTATGTAGTGAGCTCCTGTCTTATGTAGTGAGCTCCTGTCTTATGTAGTGAGCTCCTGTCTTATGTAGTGAGCTCCTGTCTTATGTAGTGAGCTCCTGTCTTATGTAGTGAGCTCCTGTCTTATGTAGTGAGCTCCTGTCTTATGTAGTGAGCTCCTGTCTTATGTAGTGAGCTCCTGTCTTATGTAGTGAGCTCCTGTCTTATGTAGTGAGCTCCTGTCTTATGTAGTGAGCTCCTGTCTTATGTAGTGAGCTCCTGTCTTATGTAGTGAGCTCCTGTCTTATGTAGTGAGCTCCTGTCTTATGTAGTGAGCTCCTGTCTTATGTAGTGAGCTCCTGTCTTATGTAGTGAGCTCCTGTCTTATGTAGTGAGCTCCTGTCTTATGTAGTGAGCTCCTGTCTTATGTAGTGAGCTCCTGTCTTATGTAGTGAGCTCCTTATGTAGTGAGCTCCTGTCTTATGTGGTGAGCTCCTGTCTTATGTAGTGAGCTCCTGTCTTATGTAGTGAGGGTAGAGGGGAATGCAACAGGCGGTGTCAGGGGCGCTGCAGTGCGACATGTGCAAGATGCAGTTCCGCAACCAGCGGCAGGTGTACAAGCACATGCGCATTACGCACCTCTTCCAGTTCACCTGCGCAGCCTGCAACTACACCTGCTATAACATGTACGTCTTATGTAGTGAGCTCCTGTCTTATGTAGTGAGCTCCTGTCTTATGTAGTGAGCTCCTGTCTTATGTAGTGAGCTCCTGTCTTATGTAGTGAGCTCCTGTCTTGTGTAGTGAGCTCCTGTCTTATGTAGTGAGGGTAGAGGGGAATGCAACAGGCGGTGTCAGGGGCGCTGCAGTGCGACATGTGCAAGATGCAGTTCCGCAACCAGCGGCAGGTGTACAAGCACATGCGCATTACGCACCTCTTCCAGTTCACCTGCGCAGCCTGCAACTACACCTGCTATAACATGTACGTCTTATGTAGTGAGCTCCTGTCTTATGTAGTGAGCTCCTGTCTTATGTAGTGAGCTCCTGTCTTATGTAGTGAGCTCCTGTCTTATGTAGTGAGCTCCTGTCTTATGTAGTGAGCTCCTGTCTTATGTAGTGAGCTCCTGTCTTATGTATTGAGCTCCTGTCTTATGTAGTGAGCTCCTGTCTTATGTAGTGAGCTCCTGTCTTATGTAGTGAGCTCCTGTCTTATGTAGTGAGCTCCTGTCTTATGTAGTGAGCTCCTGTCTTATGTAGTGAGCTCCTGTCTTATGTAGTGAGCTCCTGTCTTATGTAGTGAGCTCCTGTCTTATGTAGTGAGCTCCTGTCTTATGTAGTGAGCTCCTGTCTTATGTAGTGAGCTCCTGTCTTATGTAGTGAGCTCCTGTCTTATGTAGTGAGCTCCTGTCTTATGTAGTGAGCTCCTGTCTTATGTAGTGAGCTCCTGTCTTATGTAGTGAGCTCCTGTCTTATGTAGTGAGCTCCTTATGTAGTGAGCTCCTGTCTTATGTAGTGAGCTCCTGTCTTATGTAGTGAGCTCCTGTCGTATGTAGTGAGCTCCTGTCTTATGTAGTGAGCTCCTGTCTTATGTAGTGAGCTCCTGTCTTATGTAGTGAGCTCCTGTCTTATGTAGTGAGCTCCTGTCTTATGTAGTGAGCTCCTGTCTTATGTAGTGAGCTCCTGTCTTATGTAGTGAGCTCCTGTCTTATGTAGTGAGCTCCTGTCTTATGTAGTGAGCTCCTGTCTTATGTAGTGAGCTCCTGTTTTATGTAGTGAGCTCCTGTCTTATGTAGTGAGCTCCTTATGTAGTGAGCTCCTGTCTTATGTAGTGAGCTCCTGTCTTATGTAGTGAGCTCCTGTCTTATGTAGTGAGCTCCTGTCTTATGTAGTGAGCTCCTGTCTTATGTAGTGAGCTCCTGTCTTTTGTAGTGAGCTCCTGTCTTATGTAGTGAGCTCCTGTCTTATGTAGTGAGCTCCTGTCTTATGTAGTGAGCTCCTGTCTTATGTAGTGAGCTCCTGTCCTATGTAGTGAGTTCCTGTTGTCTTATGTGTTCAATTAGTTTTAATAGCTGTGTCTTCACCGGGCGAGCAGCCTCAGATGCTCACCGCCTCGCGGGGCATGCAGAGCATGTTCAGTGAGATAATTCGGCTGTATTTGGACTTGGACGTGTTTTTTGTTGCGCCTTTGAGCTGCCATTTTGCCGACGCCGTTTGGCTCGGTCCACGCACGCTCGCCTGAGCATGAGCATGCGCTGCCTCAGGCGAAATACGTCCACCTACACCGGCCGCGGCATGTTAATATTAATATAAGATTTAAGGCCAAGTTTTTTTTATAATTAGACCCACATTCTTTGGAGAAAGTTACTCAGTTTCATGGTATGGTTCACTCCTAAAATTTATATATTTTTTTACATCTGTATAGTGAACATTCTTTGTTAATTTGTTGCGATGAGTAAAAAAGCGCGCTGCTGGATTTTTGGTGAAAAATGTGTGTAAAGTTGTTTATTTATTTCTAAGAACTTAGAATACGAGTAAACTTAAAATGTAAGAATTCTGTGTAAAATAGTAGGTTTTAACACATTTCCATTGTTAACATTCTGTCCTAACTTGTCACTATTTACAAATCTCTGAGAATGGCTATTAGTAGATTTCTTTGTGTATAGTAAGTTACTATGCAGTAATGTATGTCTTTTCTTACTAACTCTCAGCTTTAATTGTGAAGGTAATATGTATTTTCTCTTTACTTTTTTCAGAAACCAAGCCCAGAGTCACTACAAATGGCACAAAAATGTTACGTTTACATGCGAATTCTGTAATAAAGAATTTAGGTGAGTACAATTTATATAAGAAAAATAAAGGATAGGAGATGGTTACATCTAAAATTGTATTTAAAGTTTGGCGTGAAATATGATTGTTAATTATTATAAAACAACACATGACATTATAAAAAAATGGCGACAAAATTGCCTATAAATGGCGAAGTACCAGTGGACATTTTATAAGTCATGTCAGTACATATTTGCTATCCTTTTCTAAACCTATTTGACGGAAAGTGACAGCGCTATTTTGAGCTAAGAGAAATGACCGAATTGACAGCAATACTGTATTTCAGGAAAGCGTCAACCCGGCTCACGCACATTCGCGTGAAGCATCCCTCCACGATCATCTGTGACATCTGCGGACACAGCTTCGTCAGCGACAGCGGCCTGTACTGCCACAAGAGACTGGCGCACAGTAGAGAAGTGAGTATTACATACATACATACATACATACACATATCACGCCTATATCCCATGCGGGGTAGGCAGAGCGTTAACGATCGTAAACTTACTGTCGTTATCGCCACGTCTGACAAGAATTGAGCGCCCTTTCAGATGATTTGTGTATCACTGTAGTAAGAGATTGTCAGCCCGTCGCCTAAAAGTTGTAATACACCTGAAACCCTAAGTCCCTCAGTCGGCTTTTACGACACCCACGGGTAAGAAATGGAGTGATGCTATTCTAAGCCGGCATCACACGGCAACAACAACGGAGTATTACAATACAATAATATCTCAATTTTTTTTTTTTGTTATGTCACTAGTCTTGACTATAACATCTTTATTCAATAAATATCTCATACAATAAATAGATACATGACAGCGTTCATAAACCAGCAGTAGGTATTAATGAGCACCAAAATGAAAACTTACAATACTATAGACAATCCATACCGTATTCTAGCCTTAAATTAACAAATCTTGGGCTATGGGTACCAAATAGCTGAAATTAATACTTTTTTTTGTAAATAAGTAAGTAAAAACACTTTTATTGCATATTCAAAACACAAACACATAACAGGAAACCTTAAACTTAAAAATGCGCAAAGGCGGCCTAATTGCTGAAAGGATCTCTGAATAAACACATTTTACAAATATGAAACAATCAGATTAAACACAAATGTATGAAAATTTACTAAACAAATACATGGTGTAAAAAATCAGCCGCAACTATTTTAACAGGTGAACCAGCCCATTGAACATGGAACTTTTCCCAAGGAATATAGGCCGAAATATGAGAATTTATTTTGGACCTTAAAATATTTACAGCGAATATTTTTATACCTTTATTTGAGCTACAAGTGGCCAAACCTGTTGTAGCACACTTCCGTGCACGATTAGCAAAACTACACTTTCAGAAATGAAGCTTCTATATCAATTTCTAATGCCGCTGTTTTCTTAGGAGATAGCATCAAGTGAGGCGCTGAAGAAGGACCGCACTGACCCGCACTACTGCGCGGACTGCGACGTGCAGTTCCTCTCCGCCACCGCCTTCAAGACGCACCTCGGCAGCTCCAACAAACATGCCTCCACTAATGTGTGAGTCACATTATATTATTGTAGGAGGTGGCATCAAGTGAAGCGCTGAAAAAGGGACTGCGACGTGCAGTTCCTCTCCGCCACCGCCTTCAAGACGCACCTCGGCAGCTCCAACAAACATGCCTCCACTAATGTGTGAGTCACATTATATTATTGTAGGAGGTGGCATCAAGTGAAGCGCTGAAAAAGGGACTGCGACGTGCAGTTCCTCTCCGCCACCGCCTTCAAGACGCACCTCGGCAGCTCCAACAAACATGCCTCCACTAATGTGTGAGTCACATTATATTATTGTAGGAGGTGGCATCAAGTGAAGCGCTGAAAAAGGGACTGCGACGTGCAGTTCCTCTCCGCCACCGCCTTCAAGACGCACCTCGGCAGCTCCAACAAACATGCCTCCACTAATGTGTGAGTCACATTATATTATTGTAGGAGGTGGCATCAAGTGAAGCGCTGAAAAAGGGACTGCGACGTGCAGTTCCTCTCCGCCACCGCCTTCAAGACGCACCTCGGCAGCTCCAACAAACATGCCTCCACTAATGTGTGAGTCACATTATATTATTGTAGGAGGTGGCATCAAGTGAAGCGCTGAAAAAGGGACTGCGACGTGCAGTTCCTCTCCGCCACCGCCTTCAAGACGCACCTCGGCAGCTCCAACAAACATGCCTCCACTAATGTGTAAGTTAAATTATTGTTAGGCGATGTACTTCACTAAGGTTACTTTTTTTTTTGTTTTTGCTGGTGTAGTATAAAGCAATGTGTATCACTCGACAGAAAATCCGATTAAAAACTCGTGTGTATTTAGGTTAACTCCAAATACACGCACATATCACGCCTTTAAGGCAGAACGTTAACGGTCGTTAAAATAATGGTTGCTATCGCCACGTTTGACAAATTGTGAAAACCGTTCCAGACGATTCGTGTACTACTGTGATGACGGCTTGTCATACTGTTGCCTAGAGTTAATTGTAATACACACGAAGACTTCTAGTTTCTAGGTCGCCTTTTATGCCAGCCACGGGAAAAAATTGGGGTGATGCTATTCTAAGCCGGCATCTCAATATATACCCTCGTTATAAGAATGCCTTTGTTTTCGCGTGATCAATATACCTACTATTGTTCCGAACCCAGGTCAACGAAGCCGGTCCGTCTGTCCCGGCCAGGCCGCGTCACGACCGCCAAGCGCCCCACCGGCCGCGCGCGCAACGGCTCCTCAGACATCGTCAACAACGGACTACCCACCGCCACCAACTGCGAGCTGGTGAGTATACATCTCGGCCCAGTCACATCTCGGCCCAGTCACATCTCGGCCCGGTCGCATCTTAGCCCGGTCGCATCTCCGCCGCCAAGCGCCTTGCCGGCCGCCATCCTGGGGAATCAAATTGGACTTTCCTTCCGTATTCGCCTATAATAAAATAGTTTTAATCTAATTTCGGGGACATTCTAAAGAAAGGTCAGGTCTGAAATACCCTAAACCGACGAGCATGTATAAAAAGGCTGACGAATGTTGAGGAAGCGGAAGAGATATGTCAGGATCGTAGCAAGTGTAAGGATCTGTCTATCAGTAGTCCCTGCCTACCCCTCCGGGAAAGAGTCGTGATTATACGTATGCTAATCTAATTTCCAGTGCAACGAGTTCCTGTCGAACGACGTGCAGGCCAAGAAGCACTACGAGAGCGAGCACCCCGGCGCTGACTATCTCAAGCGGTACATGTGCGACGTTTGCGGACACACCACCAGGGTAACTATGCCAAAATATTTGTCATATTTCAAGTGGTTTTCGTTTATTTTGATAGATTATCATTTTTTTTGCTGTAATTGTGTTGTATAAGTGTACCTATTCTTATTTAAGTTTATTCAATAAAAACATTATCCTATCTTAGAAAAGTACTTATAGTGAATTGTTCTAAATACTTTATATTTACATGGTGTGACTAAACGATGGACTCCGAAAACGTTATGACAATTTTCCCCAAGGAACATAGGTCAAAAAATATATTTTTTTAATAACCTACCCATTTTTATTTCCCATAATTATAAAATGGCCCAGTCAGCTAATTGTTTTGTGTGGGAGGCCCAACTCTTTTTTATTACTTTGACTTTCTTGGGGAAAATTTTTCAGTTTGACCTAGGCTGTCATCACTGGCCTCACACGTTTGTGACAGACGATTTAATCAGTGTCAGCGGCAAGACTTATCCGTAAATGAAAATAATAAATCAAAAAATTTACAAGTGTCGACCAGGACGACTTATCCGCATGACGCGGTTGAATTTTCTCTCCACAGACACCGTTTAGCATTTTCGGGAAAATCCATCGTTCGGTACCCTGTACGTACTGTATTTTCCACAGCAATACGCAAACCTGATGGTGCACATGCGCACGCACACGCAGGAGAAGCCGTACGGCTGCCCGCACTGCGACCGCCGCTTCAGCATGCCCAGCAACCGGGACAGGCACATCGTGGTGAGCATTGCTATCTATAGTAGTCATAAAACTGAACAACTTTCATCTTCATCATCGTCACATCAGCCTATAGCTGTCCACTGTTGGACAGGCATAGTTGGGCGTTTACTCGAAGTGAAGTTAACATTTGGATTAACTTTTGATTTAAACTACATTAAATACGTTAATCGTGAATCTAGTACATACTATTCAACAAGCACCTTGCCGGTTGCGATGGCGCCCCCGAGAAAAACACGTTTGGGCCGACCAACAAATGCGATAGAGGCCCTTCGCGTGCCAGAGCAATGTGTGCGAATGAAATGAAACTAGTTAAGTCCATATTTTTTGACGTGCGTGTGAGGAAGAAAGAAAACTGCAAAGAAATCATCATGACCAAAGTATGCCAGTAATGATGTGTGTAAATGCTGAGCACCGTCATGACTATAAAATCGTAATTTCTTTAATTTTCTCTTCACTTAGGTACACACAGGAGAAAAAAAATACCAGTGCCAACACTGCTCGCGGCGGTTCACACAGTCGTCAGCCGTCAAGCTGCACATACAGACCGTGCACCTCAAGATACCGTACGCGCCCTGGGACAAGAAGAACAGGAAACGCCGCAAGGTGGGTTACCCGTCTTGTACCAACGCTGCTCGCGGCGGTTCACACAGTCGTCAGCCGTCAAGCTGCACATACAGACCGTGCACCTCAAGATACCGTACGCGCCCTGGGACAAGAAGAACAGGAAACGCCGCAAGGTGGGTTACCCGTCTTGTACCAACGCTGCTCGCGGCGGTTCACACAGTGGTCAGCCGTCAAGCTGCACATTCAGACCGTGCACCTCAAGATACCGTACGCGCCCTGGGACAAGAAGAACAGGAAACGCCGCAAGGTGGGTTACCCGTCTTGTACCAACGCTGCTCGCGGCGGTTCACACAGTCGTCAGCCGTCAAGCTGCACATACAGACCGTGCATCTCAAGATACCGTACGCGCCCTGGGACAAGAAGAACAGGAAACGCCGCAAGGTGGGTTACCCGTCTTATACCAACGCTGCTCGCGGCGGTTCACACAGTCGTCAGCCGTCAAGCTGCACATACAGACCGTGCATCTCAAGATACCGTACGCGCCCTGGGACAAGAAGAACAGGAAACGCCGCAAGGTGGGTTACCCGTCTTATACCAACGCTGCTCGCGGCGGTTCACACAGTCGTCAGCCGTCAAGCTGCACATACAGACCGTGCACCTCAAGATACCGTACGCGCCCTGGGACAAGAAGAACAGGAAACGCCGCAAGGTGGGTTACCCGTCTTGTACCAACGCTGCTCGCGGCGGTTCACACAGTCGTCAGCCGACAAGCTGCACATACAGACCGTGCACCTCAAGATACCGTACGCGCCCTGGGACAAGAAGAACAGGAAACGCCGCAAGGTGGGTTACCCGTCTTGTACCAACGCTGCTCGCGGCGGTTCACACAGTCGTCAGCCGTCAAGCTGCACATACAGACCGTGCACCTCAAGATACCGTACGCGCCCTGGGACAAGAAGAACAGGAAACGCCGCAAGGTGGGTTACCCGTCTTGTACCAACGCTGCTCGCGGCGGTTCACACAGTCGTCAGCCGTCAAGCTGCACATACAGACCGTGCACCTCAAGATACCGTACGCGCCCTGGGACAAGAAGAACAGGAAACGCCGCAAGGTGGGTTACCCGTCCAGAATACCACCAAGGATCAATAATAATAATAAATAAATAATAAAAATCATTTATTCATTTAAACATGCATAAATTACTATATGAATTTGACCGCCCATGTTAGCCCAAATAGTCACCCATGCTAGGAAAATCCTGTGCAATATATTATAGACTGTGACTTTGCGAGCCAGGTCATTTATCGTGACCAATGCGGTACCGAACAAAATCGTACAGAATGCTTAGAGACAGTCGTGATGTGAATTTTCGTGTGGCTGCACTTTGTGTGGGTTGGGCCGAAGCAGTAGCAAAACAATGTAAAAAAAAATCAGTTCTTGGTATCTTCTGAAAATGTGTCAGATGACAGTTTAGACAATTATTTTACGTCGTGTTTCAAAATGAAAAATCGTGATTCATAATTGGACTTGGAAGCAAAAGCGAACAGGTCCACGACTGTTAAGAAGCAAAACCAAATTAGTCCATATTAGCCAATCACAGTCCTGCGTTTTGGTGAATCAATATGACGATTTCGTTAAATTCGATACAGATCGTGGTCGCGTTTACCAGTGATTTTCAAATACTTGAAGATAATGGAAGAAAACATCTAACTTACCACTTCAAAAGATTCTAGGAAGTGCGGGAGACACCCGGAAAACTGGCAAAGAGCCAAAAAAATGCAGAAAGATGAGTCAAAGTTTATGTGCTTTCTAACTTTATTGGGGTAAAATCCCCAATACTGGCCAACAAGAAAAAGCACTGCTAAATTAGTATTATATTACAATGAATAACTTTTGTATCAAAAAAATATAAGTGCAGTCATTTTATTTTACTGAAGTAATAAAACTGCAGGTTAAAAAAGTTAATTATACAATTAATACCGTATAACAATGTTTATTTTTGTATCTACTTCAGTAGATGTCATTAGTTGTGTTTATTAGGCACTAATACCCTAATGTCAGTTATGTCTAATGGCCGACTTGTAAGTTCCAAAAGTGAACAAGTCCTGGTAATTTTGTAGCAAAAGCGAATTAGTCCAATGGTTAGGAGCAAACTCACCCAAGTCCATATTACAAAATTAAATGAAATACATATTGAAACATTCTTTTGCTTGATTAGATATAAATTGGCTATTATAGGCCAGCTGGCTAGTATTTTTCTGGAATAAACATAGCTCCGAGAGAATGCTATAAACTTTTGCCGTTTCCCAACATTTCAACTTCATGGACTTATTCGCCTTTGCTTTAATACCCCTCACATCTTATACCTATTTTCCCTCAGGAGATGGAGAACGCGGGCGCGGTGGTGGCGCCGCCGCCGGCCTTGTGCGCGCCGCAGCCCAAGCTGATGCTGGACGCGCAGGGGGACTACCTCAGCGCGTACATCACATACAACGACTAGACAACACCGCGCTGGTGGCGCCTTGTGCGCGCCGCAGCCCAAGCTGATGCTGGACGCGCAGGGGGACTACCTCAGCGCGTACATCACATACAACGACTAGACAACACCGCGCTGGTGGCGCCTTGTGCGCGCCGCAGCCCAAGCTGATGCTGGACGCGCAGGGGGACTACCTCAGCGCGTACATCACATACAACGACTAGACAACACCGCGCTGGTGGCGCCTTGTGCGCGCCGCAGCCCAAGCTGATGCTGGACGCGCAGGGGGACTACCTCAGCGCGTACATCACATACAACGACTAGACAACACCGCGCTGGTGGCGCCTTGTGCGCGCCGCAGCCCAAGCTGATGCTGGACGCGCAGGGGGACTACCTCAGCGCGTACATCACATACAACGACTAGACAACACCGCGCTGGTGGCGCCTTGTGCGCGCCGCAGCCCAAGCTGATGCTGGACGCGCAGGGGGACTACCTCAGCGCGTACATCACATACAACGACTAGACAACACCGCGCTGGTGGCGCCTTGTGTGCGCCGCAGCCCAAGCTGATGCTGGACGCGCAGGGGGACTACCTCAGCGCGTACATCACATACAACGACTAGACAACACCGCGCTGGTGGCGCCTTGTGTGCGCCGCAGCCCAAGCTGATGCTGGACGCGCAGGGGGACTACCTCAGCGCGTACATCACATACAACAGGTAGCTTTACTCACCAGCGCAGCAATTCAAAGATTCTTCTAAACCACATGATATGAATAGCTGAGTCTCCATTGAACGAGCAGCCTCAGATGCTCACTGCCGCGCGCAGCATGCTCATGTCGGTGTGGACGTGTTTCGCCTAAGCAGCGCATGTTAAAATTCTCATGCTCGGGCGAAAAACCGTCCACACCGACCACGCATTGCGGCGCATGCTGCGCGCGGCACTGAGCATCTGAGGCTGCTCGTTCAATGGAGACCCAGCTAATGAGTGGCCAGTGCGGCAGCAATAATTAACGTTTTCCAAACTACACGATAAACATTTGAATTCAGATGATATTTTAATGTGACTTAACCTAGGATTCGGGCCAGGTTAGCCTTCTTTTGCGAGGTTAGATGGCAGTCGCTATGTGTAAAAACTTGGTTCCACGTTCCCTAGGTTAGGTAGCCGACCCCGACGGAGAACGGGATAAGGCAATGAACTCGTAGGTGAGGTAAGTTTTGAGTCTTTATGGTGATGTGGCAGCTAAAAAATCGAAGCACATGGCCGAAATATAAAATTAATCTCAATACAATGCTTTACATCTAGGATGGCATTAACTTTAGTATAAAATGATAGCTTTGTAAATTAGATTGATGGAGGCTTAAAAAAATCAAGCACTATAACTACTTGTAAGTAAGATTTACTAAATAATGTAGGCTTAATGTTACAAGGCAGTTCGCATTTTGTATTTATTTTTATGAATAACAATCCTTCCTTGAATATAGAATGTATCTACTTAGTAATAATAAGCTTTGGTAGTATTAGTATGTTAAATAATGACTGAGTATGATTTGTATGAATCTGTTCTAAAAGTATTTTTAATAAACAAAAATATTATCAACTATAAAGCCGTTTCTATTTTAGTTACTTCTCTGTTACGACTAAGTGACTTTTAAACCCATAGAAATTCCCGTTGTAAGTATATTTAAGGCTATAAATTTTACAAATACAAATATTTTCAGTATGTGTTCTCATATTACGGCCGTCAACGCTCTGCCTACCCCGCAAGGGATAAAGGCGTGATATATGTGTGTGTGTGTGTGTGTGTTCTCATAATACTGAACAACTTTTGTCTAAAACTTTTAACTCTCAAATTTTCACATTTGGTAAAATGTTTCTAACGAAATTTTTGCTCATTTATGAATAAAACGCGCCCTAAAAATATTTGTACTTTATTAAATGCAACCCTATACAGGGTGTAAATAAATTAGCTGCAAATATTGTAAGGGGTGAACCAGCCCATGAAACTGAACTACTTCCTCTACTGAACTAGGTCGAAATATGAAAAAAACTTGGTGTGGTTCTCCCCAGCACGGCCCATGTGGAATTTCATGACCTTGAGTATGCAGAATAATTGTCGATAATTTGTCGAAATTTGTCGCACAAAAACCAGAATTTGTCGGGACACCGTTTAAAAGATATAACGAAAAGAAGGTGGCGTGCTGGAGAGAGGCTCTCTGCAGCACGGCCCATCGTGAATCTCGAGAACCGCATCACTTTGCGGAGAGCTGAATATAAGAAAAAAATGTCGTGAATTTGTCGACCCCACATGCAAAAACTCAGAAAGATCCGGTGAGCCGTTTAAAAGATATAACGAAAACAAAGTGGCGTGCTGGAGAGAGCCTCTCTGCAGCACGGCCCATCGATGGATCTCGAGAACCACGGCACGTAGCGAGGAACTGATTTCTGGAAAAAATTGTCGGGAATTTGTCGAACACGTGTGCAAAAGCACAGAATTTGTCGACCTTTAGTTTAGAAGATAATCGCATGTACTTATTTTCAAGGGCCTTTAAAGTACAGGAGCTTACTTTCAATAAATCTGTTTATTGTTCGTAGCTTGTTCGTTTATTTTTTTATTATTTAATTATATGGACTTCTACCCTGTCTAGGGTAATTCTGCCAGTGTCAGTGAGAAAAGATTCCAGCGCAGCAGCTGCGCCGGACGGTGATTTCTGATGTAGGGTGATAGTGTCATCTACAGGATCTGAAGGGCTCCTCATGATACCATTCGGAAATGTGGTGAAAAATCTTCAACTTCAATTCTTCATTCAATGTTTACAATACAGGCACATCATTGATTAAGTTACTATCAAAAATAAGCACTGAAGGCTCCAGTAAAATTAATATTAAAATTAAAAAAGTAATGTAATATTTTAAAACCACTTTAATGAGGATTTTTTTGGCTTATAGCAACACTTGTCCAGACTTGGTGACGCTATTTCAAATTGACAAATTATTATCAAGTTAAGTTCAGTGCCCAATAAAAAATATTACCTCTATTTAATGGGATTGTTATACGTTCAGTGCTTTATTATTCCCATAAATAAAAAATATGATTTTATATATACATTTCACAAGTTAATTTATTACCCCTATTTATGGGAAATTGCACCGCATAATTCACTACGAGTGAAACTGAGATCATAAAGTCAATATATTTGATATTTAACAAAAAAAAAATTAAGAAAAAAGAAAAAAAATATTATAAGTATAAGCAGATCCCCCTAACCTATACATCACTTTACTCTTTGAAGCAGATATTATTGTTGGTCAGCTCCTATACTATAATCACACAATAACTATTTGCGCCTATCTTTTAAACTAAAGGTCGACAAATTCTGTGCTTTTGCATACGTGTTCGACAAATTCCCGACAATTTTTTCCAGAAATCAGTTCCTCGCTACGTGCCGTGGTTCTCGAGACCAATCGATGGGCCGTGCTGCAGAGAGGCTCTCTCCAGCACGCCACTTTGTTTTCGTTATATCTTTAAAACGGCTCACCGGATCTTTCTGAGTTTTTGCATGTGGGGTCGACAAATTCACGATATTTTTTTCTTATATTCAGCTCTCCGCAAAGTGATGCGGTTCTCGAGATTCACGATGGGCCGTGCTGCAGAGAGCCTCTCTCCAGCACGCCACCTTCTTTTCGTTATATCTTTTAAACGGTGTCCCGACAAATTCTGGTTTTTGTGCGACAAATTTCGACAAATTATCGACAATTATTCTGCATACTCAAGGTCATGGAATTCCACATGGGCCGTGCTGGGGAGAACCACACAAAACTTGGACCTCCCATACAGTAGATCTCGCCCGGCTGCTACATTTTGTATGAGAGGTCCAACAATTTTTTCATTTTTCGACCTATGCTCCTTGGGAAAAGTTCTTCAGTTTCATGGGCTGGTTCACCCCTTAAAATATTTACAGTATTTTTTTTTACAAATAAAACATTGAAAGTGCTTATTAGCAGAATTGAGGTGAAAATAATAATACAAAAAATAAAAGAACGTTTTCCAACACTCATTAAATATTTATTTGGTAAAGCTTATCTCAACAACTAGAGTTCGAAAGTAAAACTGTCACGACGCTACGACATGTAACAATAAATTATTATTGTCAGATCTTAGTCATGAATACTCGTTAGAATATTTTGTCGTAATATTGATTTCGTTTCGACTTAAAACTAATATAATTATGTAGATTCATGAGAAAAACATCAAAAATGGCAGTTTTCTGGAATGTAATATTTAAATATTGAGCTTACAATGTCGCCCGTAACTCGGAAAAAAATAAAAGTACCTATAACAAAATACTGGGTTGTTTTTTATTCAGCACACACACACACAATTTGTATGGTGTTTCTATTTACTGCGAAATCACAAAAAAAACACAATTTTTAACACCATTTTTTGCAATTTCGCAGATGGCCGCACAGTAAAAGTTGTTCAGAATCACGAGTAGAAACACCCAACAAGTGTGTGTGTGCCGACTAAAAAATAACCATGTATTTAACAACTAGAAACTTGTCAATAAAACTTTAAAATACATCATTCAAAATATTTAAAATCAAAAATGGTAAACTAAACAAATATGTAATCTCTTTGAAACTGATGATAAAATAACAAAATTGGCTGTATATAATAATTAATAACAGTATTATTGTAACATCCGTTGTATATTTTACGAGAGGTTAAGTTTCATTTTTCTTGACAATTTAACAATAATTATAACAAAGTGTAAATAAAGTTTGAGTAAATAGTATATAGTTACATTTCATGTCAGCAAAATAACAATTATAAAAATATCACATGAGGAATGTAGGCAAAAATATATTCAGTTACAATAAGTTAGAGCTCTTAAAACCCGTGAATGAATAGGAATGAACATTTTTTGTTTAACATTTTACACCTGTTCATATAGTCATTACATTATTTACCTAGACGCGATTCATTCGTGATCCAAATACATAATTCTTTGATAGCTTTGGTCAAAGGTTTTTTTCTAATAAACTGGATATCTTTTTGGTGTCTACTGATACTAATTCCACCTAAATGGCCTGAAAAAGTACGTTGCTCAGTATTCTCGTAAGAAATAGTAATAATTGACATTTACATTGTAGTATTTTCAATTTCAGATTTCGAGCTATATTGTTAAAATCTAAATTTCTATGGTGCTGAATTTAAATTAGTAATTATAATGATTGGCAAACCGGTTTTTAGTTTAAAAAACCGATTCGAGGACCAAAACTGATTTATTGTATTTTATAAACAGTATTTTCATTTCCTAATTAAATAAATCCTATCATGGTGATGGAGGGTGTTGCTAATTTTGATACCCTAATTTTACCGCAAGCGCATGCCAAGAACCCGGATGTATTGGAGAGTTCTGTCACGCAACGCAATACCGGTTTTCTCACAATACATTTTTGTTAGAGCGTTGGAAATTGACAAGGCTTCTAACAGAAACTAACCGGAATAACCGGAAATAAATTGTGAAGAAATATATACCATAATCATTCCCGCAAACAAACCATTAAATCGTTTGAATACCTAACCAAAAAGTACCTTCTTGTAAATAAATGTCCAACTGGGTGTTGGGCCATCAATAGGGTTGTTCAAAGGCTAAAGAACGACGGAGACTGACTCAATCTTCTACAATATGTTTTTTTCCTTATAGACCCTTGTTGTAATATAGAGTGTCTACTTTTTTCTGTTTTGCGGCCTCCTGTAAAAGAAATAGAAAATAATATGAACTGACAATGTACAAATTGCTGAAAGTGTCAAAGCGAGCGAGCTGATTTTAGTTAATGAAAACCTTTTATAACATTTTTTAAAACTATTTTAGATTTTTCTCAAACGAGGTCAACACCAACTTTTTTTTTTTGATCGTATGACGTCGCATGACATTTGTTGTCTGTGATGACGATCACCCATCAAACTATAAAAGTGAAGAGAGTATGTTTTCTTACCTGCACTTCTTCCTCGAGCACGGAGACTGAAATGGGCGTCATTTGCGTGAACAGCGCGCAGCCGAGCGGCGTCGAGATGACGACGCACGCCGCAACCATCGACATCTGTAAGGGCTGCACCAGCCACGGCCGCCGGCAGAACCACCCACTCTTCATGCCGTGGTTCATTATGATTGGGATTAGTACTGAAAATAAAAACTATTGTTTAGTAAATGCATGGGTCAAGGGAAGCGAATAAGGAGCGCGCCTGTATAGTTTGGACATTTTATTCCACTGCCGAGCCGATACCGCGAACTTCGTGCAGATAGGGTGCAGCCTACCGCCGCTAACTTAACTACTAACAGTTTTAAAAATGAATACACTTTAAGTAAACGTAATAAATATCGGGTTTTTAGGCACCGGTAATGAAATTATATAAGTTTTTGGATTAACTTTGCTAAAGAAAGGGCTTTTGGCGCATAAAACCAGTACTGGGTGACGGGTTTGCTCGCCCATCCCAAGTATGGCCCTATCAGAATTCTAGATCTTGTCAATACCTCATAGGAAGCAGTTCATGGGGCTAATGGACGATATGGGTTATGTGTAGGGGATCAAAAGAAAAATGGTCTGTATGAATTCAAATTATTACAACTCACCCATTCTAGATCTTGTCAATACCTTATAGGTAGCGGTCCATAGGGCTGATGGACAGTATGGCTTCAAAGGTTATGTGTATTGGACCAAGAGAAAAATGGTCTGTAGACTCCCGCTGGATAAGAGCGGTGACATAATGGCGTCCTAGGACCGTAAAACGTTCTATTGGCAGACCATCTGGGCCCTAATTCTGCTAAATGAAATCGTTGCAGTTGGATGTCCATTGGATCTCAGTTGGATGATTTTGGTCATTTCGTAGACTGCTAACAGTTTAAAGTATAGAAAAATCACAATGGCAACTCAATGACAGTTGTATTTCGATGGCGGTACAATGACAAAAAATAGCAGACTTTCAAACGACATAGTGGCCGTAAAGGGGCAGTACTGGATGAGGGCGGCAAAAGACCGTAAAAACTGGCCTGAGAAAGAAGAGGCCTATGCCCAGCAGTGGGCTGATGTTGTTGATAATGATGATAAATTCAAACAAATGATTACAACTCACCCATGCCTGGCGTGGCCATGAAGCAGCGGGACAGCACGACGAGCGCGATGCCGATTTTGGCAGCTGTCTTGGACACGCCTACTCGCTCGCCGTCGTTAGTGAACATTGGCGTGCCGTGGTTGATCTCACTATGGGTAAAATCAGCGTTATTTGAGTAATGTTTTTTGAAATTTTATAAAAAAGATATACAGGGTGTAAAAAAAATTGGTGCAAATATTTTAAAGGGTGAACCGGCCCATGAAACTGAATAACTTTCCTAACATAGAACCTAACATGGAACATAGGTCAAAATATGAAAAAAAAATTAGACCTCCCATACAAAATTACCGACCGACCAATCCCATTTGTATCGGAGGTCCAAAAATTTCTTAAACCTATGTTTCTTGGGAAAAGTTGTTCAGTTTCATGGGCTGGTTCACCCCTTAAAATATTTGCAGCTAATATTTTTTACACCTTATATTTGTTAGGTTGGTGTGAAATCTGCTAGCCTTCAGAGCCAAAAAGAAAATAACCCCTTTATGTAGTTATTTAAAAGTCTAGATTTGTAGTTAAGTCATGGCCTGCGGCTTTCCTTAGGAACAAGCATCTTTTATTTTTCTGTATCTTACATACACATACACATGTCACGCCTTTAACTCTTGCGGGGTAGGCAGAGCGATAATGATCGCAAAATTACGGTCGTTATCGCCACGTCTGACAATATTTGAGGGTCGTTGCAGATAAGTCGTGTATGACTATAATGACAGGTTGTCAGCCTGTCGCCTTAAATTGCAATACACTTAAAACCCTCGAGTCCCTCAGTCGCCTCTTACAACACCCACGGGAAAAAAATGGAGTGATATTCATATTCATATTCAATTTCATTTTATTTGGTTACAATAACTTTTACAAAAATAGTTCATGAGATTAAATAAATGTAACATGTCAATGGTAATATAATAATAATAAATAAAGGTAAAATCAATTAAATCATGTCATACAATTTGTATAAATGGTACTGTAAGTACAGATGCTATTCTAAGCCGGCATCACACGGCACTTTCTGTAACTTAGGTAAAGGAAGTAAGGCTTACTTCATCCGCATCATGGGGATGTTGATCGCGTTGGCGCCGCACACGGCCGCGAACGGCACCATCCGCTGGAAAATTGGGTTCTTCATGCGCTGAAAAACAAAACACATACATTTATCCGAGAGAAAATGTGAAGCGTTCCATGTAAATGTGATATTTTGGTTGTAGCACTCCCAATCCGGGATGGCCATGCCAAAATATTGTGTTCTACAAATTCTTATCGTTTAGTACGCTTAGAATGCCGTGTGATGCCGGCTTAGAATAGATCACCCCATTTCTTTCCGCGGGTGTTGTAAAAGGCTATTAAAGGATGCGAGGGTTTTATGTGTTTTACAATTTTAGACTACAGTGATACACAAACCATCTGAAAGGGCCCACAATACTCATCAGATGTGGCCATGACGTAATTTTACGATCTATAACGCTCTGCCTATGCCGCAAGGGATGAAGGTGTGATTTGTGTGTGTTAGTACGCTTCTACACCTAAAGTGCAGCTAAATGACGTCATACGGCAGTGCGACATTAGAGTATACCAATTCTTAGAACAAAATTGTTCCTCCATCTGATTATCATGTTTATTTATCGTGTAAATTATTAAGAAAGTGATACACATAGAAAGTGATATTAAGAAAGTGGTTTTACATGCTCTTTCTGTAGCTCAAGTGATAAATACCTATCAACCAGTAGGCGGTCATTGCAGTTACGCTTATTATTTAATAGTTTTTAATTGAATACAACTTTTTGAACTCAACAGGACTATCGAATTCAAAGCTATAAAGAAATTTTGAAAACTGCCTACCGATTTTAAACTTATGTATTTTGCTTGTTATGGCTATGTGTAGGCACGTGTAGGTAAATAGATATGACGTAGGAGGTAGTGTAAGTTTCCAACAAACATATGTAACTCAGATATATTTACAGACAAACACCTGATCTGAGATCTGACACACCTCCGTGATGTGATAACAAATCGTAATGAAAGATAAGTGAAGACAGATAAACAGTTTACGTCAAAACAAACATTTTACACGCAAGGGTAATATGTGGCTATTTTCGGTATTCCATGACATTTGCATAATTTATATCATTTTAGTGTCATTCTTTCTAATCTAATCTAAGATTATAATAAACTATGATACCTACACTGCTTCTATTGCACTGCATATTAAGTATAAATAGCATAAAAGAAAAGTCCCTTTTAAATTTCCTATTCTATCCCGAAGTTCCGATTTATAGTGAATGAAATTGCTTTGAAAAGTAATGCACCTACCCTTGACATTTCTACACAGACCTACATACATACATATATCACGCCTTTATCCCTTGCGGGATAGGCAGAGCGTTAACGGCCGTAAGAATACGGCCGCTATCGCCACGTCTGACATTTTTGAGGATTGTTTTCAAAGGTTGTTCCAGAAAACATGTGTATTAGTGACAAGTTGTCAGCCTGTCGCCTAAAAATTGTAATCAATACCCTCGAGTCCCTTAGTCGCCTCTTACGACACCCGCGGGAAAGATGTGGGGTGAGTCTTTTCTAAGCCGGCATCACACGGACCTAATCGTAAGAAAGTCACACTTTTCGTCAAACAGAAAACATTGAATGCTTACCTTAGCCTTAGCATTTAGTACAAGCGCCGTCGTTAGCGCGCCACCCACAGCCGCCAAATATGATACTGCTAACTGCCTGTAATAAAAATACGTCAATAAGATTACCTATGCAAATCTTAATAACCAAAATAATCTGCAAACAGATTATACCAACATGAAGCGTACAATATTATCCGGCTTAACTTTATTTAAGCAATAATATTTAGTACCTTCACATTTGTTGCAGTCCCCTAAAGAAAATCGAAATAACCGGTTTTGAAAAATTACCTAACTATCACTAGTTTAAAAATAAATTAAGCGAAATCGGTTTTGACATCCTATTGAAATTGAATTTTAGTACTTATGACGACCGATGTGGCGCAGTGGTAGTGCGACTGCCTTTGACGCAGAAGGTCCCGGGTTCGATTCTCGGTGGGTCACTCACAAAGTTGATATTTGTCTCTTTGTGAATTTGTTCCCAGTCTGGTTAGGACATTGCGGGCTGAACCACCCGATTGTCCGTAAGTAAGATGGTTCCGTGTTTCGGATGGCACGTTAAGCCGTAGGTCCCGGTTGCTGTCTATGATCACTTAGACGGCGGTCGTTACACAACCATGTCAGAAGCCTGCTACTTGTAGAAGGCGGTTGAAAAATTCTGACACTAGGGTTTATCGGGTCGTTAGACGACTTGGTGTCCCACACGAAAGAAGAAGTACTTATGACAAAATAATTCAATCGAAATTACAAATAAATACCCAACATTTCTTTCCCTAAGTGAAATGCTAATGCTGCTAAATGAAAATCTTTTCAGTGGGATTTCGATTGGATCTCAGTTGGATGGTTTTAGCTAACAGTTTAAAGTAGTACCTATAGAAAATCACAATGGCAATGGATGCCCTGTTTTTTTTTCATAAAGTTAAATAAATAAATAAAAGACAGTTGCGTTGCGAAGGCGTTACAATGACAAAACAGCAGTCTTAGGGGCGTCTCCACTGAAGCGGGGCTGCGCTAAGCTGAGCTGACAAATCAGGGTGCGTCTCCACTGAAGCGGGGCGGGGATTCGGGGATTTTGAAGCTCATGATTGGTCAATTCATGCTCAGCTTAGCGCAGCCTCGCTTCAGTGGAGACGCGCCAATTTTGTAAGCATGAGCTTACAAAATGCATGCTTACTGTTTAGAGACCGGCATGTCGCCGCCTCTGTTGGTGTAGTTGACGATGGCGTTGAACGTCTGATTGAACCACTGCCAGAAGACGGTCGCCTGTGTCGTCTTGTAGAACGTTATCATGGCTGCGGAACAATAATAATATGGAATTATTTTAGTTAGTGTCAGACAACTCAAAGAAGCCACCCTTCGCTCTGCCTACCCCTCGGGGGAAGAGATATGGTTTAATGCACACCACAAAACAGTCACAGAAGGACCAAGCTACATAATTATATTATGGGGTAAGTCTACCGACGTGAATATTTCTGTTAGAAGACCGCCTGTGTGATGTAATAATGTTTGGTGGCATGTGACCTATGAAGAGCATCAATTTCTGTCCTGTGTCGGGATGGAAAGCGCTTTATATGATATATTTAAAACCTACCTCCAGTTATGAGCGTATTCATCGGAGCTTGGGCTGACATGCGGCCTATAAGCATCATTTTCTCTCCTGTGTCGGGATGGAAAGCGCTTTACATAATATATTTAAACCTACCTCCAGTTATCATCGTATTCATCGGAGCCTGAGCTGACATGCGGCCTATAAGCATCATTTTCTCCCCTGTGTCGGGATGGAAAGCACCTTACATGATATATTTTAACCTACCTCCAGTTATCATCGTATTCATCGGAGCCTGAGCTGACATGCGGCCTATAAGCATCATTTTCTCTCCTGTGTCGGGATGGAAAGCGCTTTACATGATATATTTTAACCTACCTCCAGTTATCATCGTATTCATCGGAGCCTGAGCTGACATGCGGCCTATAAGCATCATTTTCTCTCCTGTGTCGGGATGGAAAGCGCTTTACATAATATATATTTAAACCTACCTCCAGTTATCATCGTATTCATCGGAGCCTGAGCTGACATGCGGCTTATAAGCATCATTTTCTCCCCTGTATCGGGATGGAAAGCGCTTTACATGATATATTTTAACCTACCTCCAGTTATCATCGTATTCATCGGAGCCTGAGCTGACATGCGGCCTATAAGCATCATTTTCTCTCCTGTGTCGGGATGGAAAGCGCTGTCTACGAGATATTTCGCCTCCCATAATTTGTCCTCGTCGTAACCCGGCGGCATTACCTTGGTTTTTCTGTTGGTGAAATAAACAATTTCAGGTAACTCGGTTGTGGACTGGGTCATTAATAAAATCTAAAACTATTCTTCAATAATACCTACTACGGACTGTATGCATAATTTTTCAAAATATTCAAAGTTTTAATTAATAAACGGATAAATTACATTATAAGTATGTAAGTGTATTGACGCCATCCAAAATAGCAATGCCTGGCGTCATACATTCCTATTTTTATACAAAATACCCTTTTAGATCGTTACAAAATACTTATTTTCCGTGGGTATCGTAAGAGGCGACTGAAAGACTCGAGGGTTTCAAGTGTATTGCAATTTTAGGCGACAAGCTGACAACCTGTCACACTATAGCGATACACAACTTATCTGAAACGGCCCTAAAATTTGGTCAGTCGTGACGTAAATTTAGAAGACGTAATTTTACGGTTCGGTCTACCCCGCTAAGTGATAAAGCCGTGATTTGTGTGTGTGTGTGAGGAAAAGGAAATGTATTTTGGATTTATATAATAATCATTGATGCAAGTATTACCTGTGTGTGTAGGTAAGGTAACTTAGTAACACGAAATCAACTAATTACCTGCTGAGCTATAAGTAGGTATGTTATGAAATGAATATCTTTATATTTGATAACATTGACCACTGTTGAAAAATATAATGTGAACTTAGCGATCGCTTTCAATTTACAGCAAAGTTTGTTTCACATTTCAAACGGCATGTTTTCCATACAAAATCACTCAGCTGATTGGGAATTTTGTATGGAAGGGCGAAAAAAATTTTTCGATTACCAACCAACATAGCTCCATATAAAAAGTCGTTCAGTTCATTGTCTGAGCACGCTTGCAAAGTTTTCGTTACACCGTCTCTTACACCCCTTATAGTAACAGCCACATACAATACAGGGGGGTTCGGTGAGTCTGGCTGCAGGTGACGTAAGTGGTCACATCTGACGTAGAACCTCGAGTAAGACGATTAGGTGGAGTAATCATGAATCGCAAAGTGTTAAAGAAATCGGGTTCGTTGGATGCCCTCCGAGCAGACGAAAACGCGAGAGATCATGCCTTATGGCGTAGCCTGTGTGAGGCCTACGTTCAGCAGTGGACTGTAGGTGTAGGGTGTTCTGTGTATTTAAGTATTGTAATGCAGTACGACTTGTGCAGTGTGGTACCGGTGTCGGCTTAGAATAGCATCATCCCTTTTCCTGCCCGTTGGTGCCGTAAGAGGCGACTAAGAGATGAAACCAGGGAATGGGCAGAAGCGTTTCCTGTAAATACCTATTATCTACAACATCTTGGACTACGCTAGCCAATCCCCCTGCTGAACGCGGTGAGTATGACAATACCCTAGGGGAGGCCCGTGGACTCTTGTGGCTGTACAAGTAGATGCAGTTCGTGTCTGGAGACTTACTTATACGTCTGGACGACTCTGTTGGCTTCGTCGAGCTGTGCGTCGGTGGCGAGCAGGTTGAAGGGGTTGGTGAGGCGGAAGAAATGCGCCGCGCGCCCGAAGTACGACGTCTGGTCATACTTCGGCTTGGACAGGTCTAACGGCGCCGCCATGCTGGAAAATGCGTATCATCAGATAAAGAAACTTTTTTCATTTTCCAACCTAGGGGAAAGTTATTCAGTTTCATGGACTGGTTTATCCCTTGGAAGGAAGTTAGTATTTTTCCTAACACCGTGTATAAGGAACAACTTTCCCCAAGAAACATAATATATCGAAATATGAGAAAATTTTGGACCTTCCATACAAATTAGCGTAGTCGGTCGGTAATTTTGTATGGGAGTCCTTATTTTTTTCATATTTCGACCTTCCTAGGAAGTTTCATTGGGGAGAGTATTCAGTTTCATGGGCAGGTTCACCCCTTAAGATATTTGCAACAATTTTTTTTACACTCTGTGTATTCAGTTTCTTCTAACACTGTCTACTGTTTGACCAAAACATCTATCGTACCGTACCCATTATGTGTACCTACTATCAACATTATTACTATTGATAGTTCTATTAGAATATCGCTGTTTGTGTCCATAGTTAGAAGATAACACTAATATCTAAACGACATTGACACAAACCTTATCTCGCAATATCATAGTGTAACCTATACTAATAGGTAGCAGATTATGTAATGTGCTCTCAAGATTGTTCCACTTTTAAATCGATTTCTGATAGTAGGTATTTGATAAGGAAATAGACAAAAGAATGAAAGCATGAAGCTGAAAGTTTCTATACATTAACAGTAACAGCGAATAACATAGCTAGTAAAATTCAGACGATATTTGAATGTGACTTCACCTAGGATTCGGGCCAGGTTAGCCTTCGGGTTGCAGAGGTCAGATGCGAGTCGCTCTGTGTAAAAACTTGGTTCCACGTCAAACTCCCTAGGATAGGTAGCCGACCCCGACAGAGAACTGTATAAGGCAAGGAGAATGATGAACTAAGAATAAATAAGTAGAAACCTACTGTAAGAACTTGTTTGAATATAATTTTATGAAATCTCAAATTAGGTAGGTAGTGAAAAATCAAGCAAGTAATAATGTCGCGAAAAATAAATAAAAACATGAAACTTGCTGTAAATAGGTACGCATTAGAAATCCCTTTTTTATTTTTTATTCAAGCCTTTTTAAACAAATTTTAAATGAATATTTTATGTTCCATTCATGCAGACAGAATAAGTGAATACATATGTCTGATTCTAATTAAATTGCATACATGGTAATTGCTTATACTACTACTATCCTATGAAGAAAGATAGAAATAACTTTTTTTTTAATTTAAAAAGATACCCGACTGCAACGGACGTGAAAAGTGCGAACCTCTATTTTTTTATCGGTTAATTAATATGTCTAAGACCTTTTCCTAAGTCTGAGAAACACTTTGCTGAAACAGCATGAAAAATGGTTCGGCCAAACGCGAAATAATCGCGAACAAACATACAAGCTGAGAACCTCCTTTTTTTTGGGAGTCGGTTAAAAACAATGCCCATTCAAAGTCTCTCGGTCCAGAGACGTCATAGCGAAATTTGCATATTTCGAAAGTGCGCGTCAATTTGCAAACATAGACTTGCGTAATGGGAGCTGATAGTAAATAAAGAAACGTCGCACGCGCACGTATAAAGAGTGCGTCTGAAATAGAGAGATACCCGAACTTGTGATATTGTGATAAATTTTTGCATGCTATAGACTATAGCTAAATCGGCCATAAAGCAACCTAATATATAAATGTTTTGTAACACATTTTTTTGTAAATCCTATTTAAAGCAAATAAACGAATTGAATTGAATTGACTCCCAAAAGCATGTGTGAAATAAGCAAAATTAATTAGGTAGTTTGCGTAGCGTAGGTAAATAAGAAAAAAATGGTCCTCTATTTTTATGGATGTCTCATGAGCATATGAGATGACCGCTCCGGGGTGTCACATATAACCCTTTAAGGGGTGATCCAGCCCAGTATTCAGCTTGATAGGCTGATTAACCGATTAAAATATTTTCATAATCAAGAAATTAAATCGGAAAAGAATAATTTATACCTATATTAATAGAAATAATTAGGTTACACGCTCCTTATATTTGCACACACCCGGACTATAATATAATTTTATTCTGTGCACCCGGTATCAGTTTAAAAACAGTCTAAGTAAATGAATATTTAAATACATTTTGGGTGTCACTAACCTATGAGTGAATTCATTGTCATTGACATTGGCAAATAACGTATATAATTATATATCGTGATTATATCCAATTCGACCGTATTTTTGCAATTTTCCTAAGAATGCTCTAGTTTTTCCACAACCATCCATCCTTGTAATGTCACCCAAGATGAGCCATATCTGTTCTGTCTGATTGATGGATGTTGGTTTACGGTTTTCTTAGTTTAGTCTAAAACCTAGTTAGTGGAAACTTACATATTTTCGCTGGAAGGTAGTGTGAAATAAAGCCGTCTGAAGTTTTCATTAAAATACATGCTACCTACACATAAAAATTGTCGTGCGATGTCGGCTTAGAGTAGCAACACCGCATTTCATGATTTGAAGAGTGTAGACATAGAGACTAGCCGTGAGATAGAGATAAGCCGTGTGATGCCAGCTTAAAATAGCATCACCCCACATCCTTCCCGCGGGTGTCATAAGAGGCGACTAAGGGGCTCGAGAGTATTGATTGGTGTATTACAATTTTAGGCGACAGGCTAAAAACCTTGGAAAACAATCGTCAAAAATGTCAGACGTGGCGACAGCCTACCCCGCAAGGGATACATGCGTGATATATGAACGTATGTAGAGATAGAAACTCGGGGAGATGGTAACGAAATTAATATTAACTTAATAACAATCGGTGTTAATTTTGATCGATGTTTTTAATAACTGTGTAATGTTTGGACAATACGATCGCTACATCAACATCTTCTTAGTGTTATGTAACTTGCTACAGTTGCTACTTACGAGTATTACCTATCCTATAGTGTTCTTTTCCAGAAATGGTAGGTACCTGAGTTGTAATGTAGAGCTTTGGTTCCTTGTAAAGAAAAATGAAATTTTAGGTAAAATATAAATTCAAACTTTATATATTCATGAAAACAGTTACAGTAGCCCAATTTCTGAAAGTATGATTTCTGAAAAGGCATGCGAGTATGTATGAAAAGGCTGATGAATGTTGAGAGGAAGCGGATGAGGTGTGTCAGGAGTCAAGATCGTAGCAAGTGGTCGGATGTAGTTGGATGTAGCCTCTGCCTACCCCTCCGTAAAAGAGGCGTGATTATATGTATGTATGGTTTCTGAAATCGTGCGCGAATGTTCGCAACGATTGGTCTAACAACTCGTATTACACTTTCTACTACTAGAATTTCAAAATGTCAGAGGGGTCGGAATTGATTAGGGTATGTTTAAATGGATTTGAGTAGAAGCAAGTGTGATATAAGCACAAATAGTAGCAATCTTTCGAATACGGATATTCAAAAATAGAGCGCCTGATAATTTTGTAAACATTAAAAATCGTTATCATTATTAACCTAGATAGTATATCTAATGCTGTAAATGATTGAGTAATAATCTGTCTGCGAGATAGTTACCGAAAACAGACTTTGGTATTGGTAATAAATAAATTGTAGAGTCTTAAATCTTATTAAATTAATAAGTAGGTTACTAATTTACCCATATTTAAGTAATACCATGCTAGTCTGGTAGAAATGGCTACATAGCTATAAGACCGCCTACGGTACCCCTTGTTTTCTATCTGTGATAACCATTTCTTGATTTATGTAAGTTCAATAAAGTATATTTCTGTTAAGTTAATTTTTAGTTCACATTTGAATAAAAATATTAAGAGAGAATAGAGAGTACGGTGGTGTGTATTTGTTAAAGATATTAAATTTTTCTTTTGGTTTCTTAACTTTTATAGTTATTTTATTTTTTTATTATAAAGAAATATAAAATAATAAATAAAGTATCATTTTTATTTTTGTTAAATAAGATGAAGAAGAATAAATAATTAAACATATAAGTCTTCTTCTTTTATGTGTGACACAGTGTCGATGAAGAACCCGAAAATTACATAATGACACCTACCTGGTTTACTCACAAACTATTTGGCGAAAGGAAAATTTGTGTAACTTTTAGTATGTAGAGCTCTATCAGGTTCAAAAGACTGAGGTAATTATTTCGTAAGAAATTCATTCTCTTATCAGACTGATTCTTGACCCGCGGGCACCTTTTTATCTCATTTGCTATTGTGCTGTTCTCAGATAGTCGATAACTCTACCAAACTTTTCCAAACACGACTTTCAGTAAATTCAACTGATGACGACTCTTCCATCCTAGCCTATAATCTTTTGGAGAAAATAAATAAGGAGCGTATTTAAAATAACATTGAAATACAGAAAGTAAAACCTCTGACAGGGTTACAAAAATTAAAACTGACCTTTTAGTTGGATATTCTTCACAACGCTTGCGGTAAAATCTTCAAAAATAGACTATTATTTTTTTATTTTACGTTTACCCTGTTAGCACGGCCGCGGTACTAACATTTTATTATTTTCTAGTCCACATCGGTAAAATTTTGCTTCTATTTCAAATGTTGCGCGTGACAGTTCTCGCGGGAAGTCACGGATGACATGAGGAAAAATCAATATCGCGACGGATGGCGCTAGTGTCGTCAAGGTCGTCTGCGTTCGGAAATTTTCAAGGGAAAGAAAATACTTGGAATGGAAAGAGCTGTTACAAAGAGGTGAGCGAGAGCATGGCGTGAGGAAGAAAGAAACCACGTGGAATATGGAATGTGAAAGCCCCCACAACGCTGTTCTACTAAATAAATAAGTGCAACGTTATTTTGCAAAAATCAAAACCACAGAATGCATTAAATAAGTAACAGATACCAAAAAATATTTACCAAGTACCTAGGTATAAAAGGTGCCACTCTATATTTTGAACATGTCGTTTCAACTTACGCATTCTGTACATCGTAAATTTTTAATTTATGTAAAATTATATTTTCTTGCTACTTCATAATTATTATATAAATCTTATTTAGATTAACTTGCGGCTCTCTTTTACCTTTTTTACATAATTTTTAGTCACACATAATAGAGGAAACTCCGTGACCCTATAAATTAATCAATCACTCAGCTGTCTGTCAACTCGATTACGTGGAACGGAACTTCTCAGATTACGTCTTTGGGTCTGAAAATAAATTTCTTGAATTATAACCTTTTCTAAAGGTTTTTCACACTCCCAAGGATGTCTCTTATCACAAGAAACGTTTTCAGAACTTTGCTGCAGGTATCGTATAAATTCTGCCTCTATAAAACTTAAAATAAGCCCATATTTTCGGACCGATATGTTTCGTAACCTCGTCTATTTTAGGCTCGCAATGTTATGGTTTTTTGTATAATAAATTGTGCTACATGTTTTTAGAAAGTACAAGGTGCACACTACATTGTTCTGCAGGTGTTTTAGTCGTTATTATCAATTACTACAAAAAACCTAGCTATATAACCTCACGTGACCGTGTAGTACCTACCTAAGTATCTATTTAGACATCTGTGTAAGGTACTTCACAAATGTGTTAATTGATATGTAACACACACATGTTTTACTTGTAACATGTATTTGATTGTCAGCACAATACCTTATTCAGTGACCATAATTTCAGGGATCTCAGCATGTCGGCAAAGGCCTCCACACTACAGCGGTAACTGCCGACAAAAACGTATGTTTTGCGCCACATGCATTGAGCACCCTGGTGAGATATACTAACTATCCGTTACTAATGTATTAGACAATATTATTGTTATTGAAAGTTAATGAAACAGACAATGAACCAAACAAAATAATGTTAACATGTATCAACCTTAAATAATCTGAAGACTTTTTTTAAGTAATTGGAATAGAACATACAAGCACAAACAAGTCCGTTTCCTAGGAAAAGTTGTTTAGTTTCAAGGACTGGCTCTCTTAAAATATTTGCAATTGAATATTATGTTGCATTGTCTGTTTCTGTAAAGCTATCATTCCAAATTTTCAAAATTATTTTTCTCATTTAGTTGGCATTTTGATTATTTACCTACCTAAATTGTTTATTGGCATATAATTTTATTAGTAGGTAATTTATTACTTTTGTTAGTAATAAGAAAGAGTATAAACAGTATTAATGATCAATATATTTTGAGTTTGTATTAGGATCAGCCACTCCTTACTCAATGTAAGCTATTTTATTCTTCTTGCATGTAGAAACATACCTATCTATTGTATTTACATAAATGTTATTTCCTTTGTATCGCCATTCTTTTCCATAGAATATTATTAATATCAATAATTTGGCCCTTAGACACAAAAAAATACAACGATATATTTTAGAAATCAATTTCAATCACAAAGTAGATTCAAAAGTTATTTCCATCTGTAACTTAAAGAAAAGAATGGTTCTTTGCATGAAAGTGTAATTGTTCGGAAATGTCCAAGTATAAGTGTTGTTTTACCCAACCAAAGCAACAACGGAAAAAGGAGGGTGATGATTTTTTTGTAAGTCCTGTAGCATGAGCCTTTTTGTACACCTACTGGCCCATTTGGACTTTATAATATGCCCCTTTTCGACCTGAAATTTGGTTAGAAATAGCAATGCATTGGCAAAGGAAATATGGTCATATATGTATGGGATGCATAATATTGGGATCACATTTAATCAAAATTAGCATGTACGTACAGATGGGTCAAACATAGCAATGCACCAATCTTGTGTTGTCCGAATGTATTAACTTGTAACTTTATGTCTTCTTACATATAGATTTGTAATAAGGTTTATTTTTAAAAGGTAAGGTTTCTAGGATAGGTATGGCAAAAAAAATATTTAAAATTCTTCAATTGTTTTTAACATTTCAAAAGTGCACTGCACCATAAACAAAGTAGTAATTTTCTGCTCATTTTTTTCTCTTTAACTCTTTTTATTTTATTCACATTATGCCTTTGACTTCAAATGTTTTACAGCCAGAACTATAAAATCTAGTAAATACTATTATCAACTTAATATGGAAAACAGAAGTATTAAAAGAAATGCAAATGTTTACCTCTAACTAAATTATGTAAAAAGAAGCACATAGAAGATGCTGCCTCTTCATACTATTTATTATACCATGATAATATGTAGATACATACATACAACCATATTACATGTTTGTTACATACATGTTTCATATTTTAACTGTTCACATTACTTTTGGAACAATATTTGCCGCGCCCTGGGTACACCCAACGGCAAGCAACAACCCGTCTGCACTTTTAGGCCTCGGCCTCGGTTTTGCGGGCAGCAGCGGCGGAGGCGCGCTCGCCTTTTTTTTCTACGGAGTGGGCCGCTCTTTGCCCGCTGCCGCGCCGCTGTTTCCGAGAACCGGCCCATTTGAATATATGTAAATGATCCTGCCACTGCCGCCCAGCTACCCGCAAAACCTGAGACCGAAACCTTATTGTTGGCAATCACTATAATATGTGTGTATGTGTGTGTATAGCAACCTAATGCATCAGCTGAGGGACGCATCAAATGCACGCTCATTCCTGGGGATGGAGTCGGCCCTGAGTTGGTCTACGCTGTGCAAGAGGTCTTCAAGGTATGTGCGTTTCATTTACTTACAATGCTATTTACTTATGCCATTAATTTAACGTCTGAAAATCGTTTTTATGCGGAGTATTCAGGGTGCCCTAAATGAAAGGATGCCGGCTTAGAAACGCTCCATATCTTTTCCGTTGGTGTCGTAACAGGGGACTTAGTTTCATGTACATTACAATTTTTAGGCTGACAACCTGTGACTACAGTGAGACACGTCATCTGAAAGAGCCAATAAATATATTCTCCCTACAAGAAGAATTGAAATCCCACCAAAACATTTGCATGTCAAGCTACAGCCAACGAGCGAAAAAGACATCAAATCTCTAGAGCCAAGCTTCTCAATCTACACGCCTTAAGTCCACCAACTCAAATATCATAAACTCTACATCTTAGTTAAAATGTATGGTTTTGCTATATCTTGGCGTGCTAATGTTTTTGTTGGTGATACTTTTATACATATATTGACATGGCACTCTCATAATATAAATTTCCTTAAACGGTTCCCTTAGAGAATCACGACTAAGTTGTATATCTATAATATAAAAACTTTATAAAAATCAGGGTGCGAAGGATATATATCAATGGATAAATATCATGATATATATCCGATATATATTCAACGACTTTTTGTGATATATATCAATATTTTTTAGTCTTTTTCGGTGTATTTCTACTTCTACACCATCTAGTGGTACATACATAGTGCATACAGTAGTAAAGTTATAATTCAAACTTTTTTGTTTACTTATATGTTAACAGGTATTACGCAATAAACAATAAAATAAATTAGTAACGAAAAATTGGTAAACAAATATAAAATCAAGTAAATAAACCTGGATATGGATATTATGAATTACCCGCGGGTAGAACGAATAATTTACATTCAACTATTTTGCCTGATCGAATAAATCAATAAGAAGACTTATGTTTTATTTATTTTAAGTACTTCAATAAATAAAACGAAGAATAACTACATAAAAAAAGGCCTATTTTCCAAAAGTCGTAGAACAAAAGTTGTTCAGTTCAATGGACAGGATCATCCCTGAAAAGTAATGCAGTACTTTTCCTAACACCCTGTCTAAAAACCATTAAAAACATTTAATTTTTTAAAAATTATTATTATTTACTTATTGTTTAACAATTTAAATACATTTTTTAATAATTTATTATATTTATGTAAAACATATGCAACAAATATACATAAATAATACTATAAAATAACAACCTGAAGTTCATACAAAAAGGATATATATCAAAGTTGATATATATCGGATATATATCATAAATATCCGATATTTTGATATTTATTATAAATATCGGATATTTTCGAACCCTGATAAAAATGAATCGCAAAATGTGTTGGTAAGCGCATAACTCAACAACGCCTCGACCAATTTGGCCAAATCTTTTTTTAAAATGTTCGTTGAAGCTCAAGGATGGTTTTTACGGCGAGAAAAATTAGAATTATTGCTGGAAAAACCCTAAAAATAGCCCTTTTCTTTTTCCCATACAAATGATTTGTATGGTATAAAGTTCATATTAAATTACAAGCACTCACTGTTGTCTAAGCAATGTAGGTGTGTTCCTAACGTCAAAGATCATATCTATCAAAACAATGTGCGTGTGTGCGTTGGAGCACAGAATACATAGTTGGAGGAGTTTGAAGTCGCGTTCCGAAACTCGCAAGATTCAAGATTCAATCGTTTATTTTCAAGTAGATTCACAATGAATGCTTTTAGAATGTCATAGAGTTAAATTACAATACGGTCACTGAATAAGTGAATTAGTCATAGTAACAATAACAATTTTATGTTCCTAATAGAATCGCGGCACGAGTGGGATAAAAAAAAAAAAAAGACACTGCCTCGGGGCTGGTCAGGCTGACCACACAGCATGTAACTTACGTCACCACCATCAATTTATGGAATCAATTAAATTAAAGCAATATTTTTTAAAAAAGCTTGTTACATGCTAATCAGCCGGACCCCCTGAACAGGAAAACCACCCAAAAACCTGCTCAGAAGTGCTTCTAATCTCAATTTACAATTTGTACCTATAGAATAGGCCCTAGGCTACCCTAGCTAAGTTTTATAAATATATATACTATTAGCCCAAAAAACGGCTACGCTAAATTAAATTTCGCTTTTCTTTTGTGACACGCGAGATAAAATGCATCAGTTTCCACGTCATTTATTACATTTGTCAAACAAAAATCGCGTTACCCACAGTGTTTTATTATTTTTAATATCCAAATTTTAAATAAATAAAACAATTTGTACGGCTTAAAAGGATTTGACTTCAAGTCATATCAAATAAAAAAAAAAGATAGTATTTAATTATTTTTTATTCACAACGCCCTATCACCAGGGTGACGGTTCTGTTCAGGAGAATTTATTTAAATACGTAGGCAAAAAAACAATCAATTTTGACAGGACGAAGTCTGTCGGGTCAGCTAGTAAGTTTATAAATATATTCGCAGGCGGCCAGCATCCCGGTGGACTTCGAGTCGTTCTTCTTCTCGGAGGTGAACCCGACGCTCAGCGCGCCGCTCGAGGATGTCGTCAACTCCATCACCAAGAACAAGATCTGCATCAAGGTATGTCACTCCTTCACAGCTCCACAGGCGACGACTGATGTGGCGCAGTGGTAGTGCGGCTGCCTTTGACGCAGAAGGTTCCGGGTTCGATTCTCGGTGGGTCACTCACAAAGTTCATATTTATCACTTGGTGAATTTGTTCCCAGTCTGGTTAAGACATTGCGGGCTGAACCACCCGATTGTCCGTAAGTAAGATGGTTCCGTGTTTCGGATGGCACGTTAAGCCGTAGGTCCCGGTTGCTCTCTATGATTACTAAGACGGCGGTTGTTACACAACCATGTCAGAAGCCTGCTACCTGTAGAAGGCGGTTGAAAAAGTCTAACTCTAGGGTTCATCGGGTCGTTGGACTCTACAGGGTGCTAGGATAAGCACTAAGTTCCTTTAACGTGGTTCCTGCCCTTGAATGGGGGCCCCAAGTCTGCTATTGTTTTATTTGTTTTTGTCATTGTAACGCCATCAAAACTCAACTGTCGTTACATTGCCATTTTGATTTTCTATACTTCAGACGAAACTACTAAAATCATCCAACTGAGATCCAATCGACATCCAACAGAAACCATTTTTCCTTTAGCAGACTTAACACTTCATTTAACATCTTCCTCCCCTACAATTTGTACCAGCCGATCGACTCAGGTTGTATACCTCGCATACACAAGTTTGTTTTTCATATTTCGACCTTTATTCTTTGGGGAAAGTTGTTCAGTTTGACGAGCTGGTTCATCCCTAGAAAGAAACGTAGCACTTTTTCTAACACCCTAGTAGGCGGTAGAAAAACTCACACCAGGGTTAATCGACCCGTTGGACGACTTGGCGTTCCACACGAAAAAAATAAGTTCTATAACTAGCTTTCATACATACATACATACACATATCACGCCTTTATCCCTTGCGGGGTAGGCAGAGCGTTAACGTCCGTAAGAATACGGTCGCTATCGCCACGTCTGACATTTTTGAGGATTGTTTTCCAAGGTTATTTCAGAAAACATTGTGTATCACTATAGTGACAGGTTGTCAGCCTGTTGCCTAAAAATTGTAATACACCAATACCCTCGAGTCCCTTAGTCGGCTCTTACGACACCCGCGGGAAGGATGTGGGGTGATGCTATTCTAAGCCGGCATCACACGGCTTTCATGTTCATTTAAAATCTGTCTGTGAATTTAATGTGTTCGATGATAGAACTAAATCGCTATTAAAACGATGGAAAGTTTCTTTGAATCACGGTCGTGTGATTCTTTCTATGGTTTTTTCAATTATGCTTAAAAATATCATTCTCCTTGCCTTATCCCGTTCTCTGTCGGGGTCGGCTATGCTTAAAAATTATTATTGAAAAATTATTTTTTCTTTACCAATCTCAGGGAATCCTAGCCACGCCCGACTTCTCCCACACCGGCGAACTGCAAACGCTGAACATGAAGCTTCGCAACGCCCTCGACCTGTACGCGAACGTGGTCCACGTCAAGTCGCTGCCCAACGTCAACTGCCGGCACAAGGACGTCAACTGCATCATCATCAGGGAGCAGACCGAGGGAGAATACTCCGCTATTGAGCACGAAGCTGTGCCTGGTGAATAAAGGCCTTTACTTTTTTTGCTCTCTCTCTGACACACACACAAATCACGCTTATATCTGCTGTCGAGGTAGTCAAAGTAATAACGATCGTAAAATTACGGTGGTTATCGCCACGTCTGGAAAATGTTTGAGGGTCGTTTTAGATAAGTCGTGTACCGCTATAGTGACAGGTGGTTAGCCAATCGCCTAATATTGCAACACATGAAACCCTCGAGTCTCTAAAAAACACAAACACATAACAAACATACATACTCTCAGAAACACGCACCACTAATACAAAAAGCACGCTAACAGTAGCAATATAGCAAAACAATAGTAAGCAACTTACTCTTTCTTTTTTCTCTTAATCATGATGTCTCTATTTAGTTATGTGGATTTAAAGCTGTGACACAGACTTTAGTCCGATTCGTTCTTTCCAGAACAACTCCTAAGCCCAGTCTCGCCTCAAGAGCGTGATTGAGCTGGTTGTTTGAACAACCATACAATTGTTTTCGGGTGAGCCCTTGCTCCCCACCAAGCTGTCCGGCGTAGTTTTGATGACTCCGAAGCTAAAAACATAGCATCCAACACATAAAAAATGCGATATAGGCTGTCCCGTTTTTACCCCTTGGGCAACCCTTAAAAAACCGCAATTTCTTGTTACAGGAGTCGTAGAGTGCCTTAAAATCGTGACTGCCGCCAAGTCGGAACGTATTGCCAAGTTTGCGTTCGACTATGCTGTTAAGATGGGTCGTAAGAAGGTCACCGCCATCCACAAAGCTAACATCATGAAGCTTGGAGACGGACTGTTCTTGAGGAGTTGCGAAGAGGTACAGTGCAATCATAACAATTAACAAACTTGATTACGATTCAAAAAAGGATGTAAAAAATTTGCGAAATATTTTATAATACCTACAAACCTATGTGTGTATACATAGGTTTTGTAGGTATGTACATCTACATATAAGTTTGTCCAAGGAAGGTCGATTTAAAAGGATTAGAAATTTGGGAGGGCCGTTTTTTATTTCGTTGATTTAGAAAAGTTGTTTAGTTTCGAGAATAAACTTGTGATAATATGTACAAATTACATTCTTCGCTTTTAGCGATATGGTTGCCTTTGCACATACAGTAGAATCCATTTATAATGACATCGAGGGAAACTGTCAAAACGCCGTTATAAGCGGTAGTTATTGTATCCGACCTTTTTTCAAGAATGTTGTATGAAAACCAAACGAGTTTAGGCAGGTAATTACGTCATAATAGGCGGCTGGTAAATTTATACGAAGTCATAATAAATGGATTCTACTGGTCACGTTAAAAAGTTCATATTATAGAGGGACACCTCAAATGGTTCAAAATGAAACTTTTACCCCAGGGTATACATTAAAGTTTTTTTAGTTTTATTAATAGAGTTTCACTAGCTGCATTGACAACATAAGAAATAAATTATTAAAGTAATGTAGTTTAGAAAATATTTTGAACCATTTGAGGTGGCCCCCTATTTTTCTACTTCACTGTACTACAAATACTGCGTTTTTCTTACTTCTTCTTCTTTGCGTGTCGAGGCGAATCAAACCTTATCTGACCTTGTCACCTTGAATGAAACCTTATTTGTCACACTAACAGAATTACTTACTTATTTACTACCGCATTTCCAGATCGCCAAGTTGTACCCGCGCATCGAGTTCGAGAAGATGATCGTGGACAACTGCACGATGCAGATGGTTGCCAACCCGAACCAGTTCGACGTGATGGTTGCGCCCAACCTGTACGGCAACATCCTCGACAACCTCGCGTGCGGGCTGGTGGGCGGCGCGGGCATGGTCGCCGGCGCCTCCTACAGCGCCGAGTGCGCCGTCTTCGAACAGGTGGGCAACCAAATTCCATTTCTGGTCACATAAAGGACTAATTGATATTAAAAAGTACTGATGATAATGACGTAGGCTAATTGAAAAACAGCTAATCTCACTTCGTTCGTCACACATATGACTCTGAGTGAGCGTCACGCTTACTTCTTTCGCCACACATATGACTTTGAGTGAGCGTCACGCTCACTTCTTTCGCCACACATATGACTCTGAGTGAGCGTCGCGCTTACTTCTTTCGGCCTACATATGACTTTAAATTTGTGTCTTGGTCACTTGGTTCGTCTCACATATGACTAAATGAGTGTCTTGCTTACTTCTTTCGCCCTACATATGACTCTAAATAAGCGTCTTGGTCACTTCATTCGTCCCACATAATGACTCTAAATGAGTGTCTTGCTTACTTCTTTCGCTCTGCATATTACTCTAAATGAGTGTCTTGCTTACTTATTTAGCCCTACATATGACTCTAAATAAGTGTCATACTCATTTCGTTCGCCATTTCGTTTATCGCTGAATTGTTTATTCGGTGTACCAGTAATATATTTCTAATGTTTATTGTCCAGGGCGCGCGCCACATCTTCTCTGGCGCGGTTGGCAAGAACATCGCCAACCCTACCGCCATGCTGCTGTGTTCCGCCAACATGCTGGCGCACGTCAACCTCTACCACTACGGGAAGATGATCAAGAACGCCATCAATAAGTAAGTCTATGGCGTTATCTACGCACTATTCATATGAAGTTATCTACGCACTGGATAGGTTGTCCCATACAAATGACAGCTAGTTTTGCGGCCTTAATTGCCGCGCCAGCGCCAAAATGGCGATTTTCTATGAATGTAGCAACAACCAGTCCACAGCTAATTTCAGGTGAGTGATGGCGGGTGACAGGAGGTGTCCAGGTAGAGTCGGGAGGCCGGGTGTTGTGGCCAGGGGACCGACGGGGCCACCTGGATTAGATTAGACGCTGTATATATGCGTTGCGCAGTGAACACTTCGATATCGCGTTTCAGGCCCATTGTTCTGTCATGTGGCGCCATCTATCGAATATGTTGAGAACTCCGATCTTCGTGTCGTAGAGGTCGCTACAACTCATTTTAATTAAACAATCAGACGGAGTTACCCAACTTACCAATAAATCAGACCGATCCAAACAATGTCACCAAACAAATTGGCCAATCAAAAAGTCAAACGAATCAAATGCACGGATCGATCAAGCAAAACGACAAAACAAATTGTCCGATCAAAGAAAAAGACCGGCAATCAAACAAACCGACCAGACATCAGACAGGCAAACCAAAAAAAAAAGAAGATTGTATATAGTAGTCTAGTGAGTTTTTCTTGTGGACTATAGTAACAGTTAATTAAAAATTATTCTCATGCGGAACCATTTTTTTTTCCAGGGTGCTAGCGGACGGCAAGGTCCGGACGAAGGACCTCAAGGGTCAATCCACGACCAAGGACTTCACCAACGCGGTCATACACGCCCTCGACGTCAAATAGACACATATACCAGCCTGTAAATGTGAGATTAAACGACCACTTAGCCCTTTACAACCCTTTTTAATACAGATAACTTTTATGAAAAGGGAACCGACTGCAGCGTGTAAAAGCGCGAACCTCCATTTTTTGTCGGTTAATATGCTTGAAACCTTCTCCTAAGTCTGACAAACACTTCGCTAACCGCATCAAAATCGGTTCAGGCGAACGCAAAATAATCGGGACAAACATACATACTTACATACATACAACTGATAACCACCTTTTTTCTTTGAAGTCGGTCAAAAATTAAATTCATGTACACATACATACATAGGTACACACAAATCACACCTTTGTCGTTATCGCCACGTCTGACAAATATTGAAGACCCTTTCAGATGATTCTTGTATCACTTTAATGACAGGTTGTCAGCTTGTTGCTTAAAGTTGTTATTAAACATGAAACCTTGGAGTCTCTTAGTCACCTCTTACGACATTCGAGTGAAAGAAATAGGGTGGTTCTATCCTAAGCCGGCATCACACGGCAAATGTAAATACTTATATAAAAATTATGTAAATAATAAAGTAACGGAAAATGGCATTTAAAAGCTACAAAATCGGGTGACGATCATCAAGAAAGTGAAATTTGGCAAGGGTCTTCGAGGCGTCGGTAGCTCAGTGGTAGGGCAGTGGGACGGTAGTGTCTCGTGTTCGATCCCCGAATGACGCTTGACAACTTTTAATTTCTTAATTAAAGACAACAATATTTATACACTGTGAATGTTCATTGAAATATCACAAACGAAGTGTTTGAAAACGTCATACGCGCGCATAAAGTTTTGAAAGCAAAATGTCATGTTGTAGGCACACGACCTCCTTCTTTTTCCTATAGATTTTCTTTTCATGCACAAGAGCAAAAGAGAGGTCCGACTGGCTTGGGGGGTTTAATAAAAAAATCCTTTTTTACTTTTTTGACATTTTGAAACTAAATCTTCTGTGCGAAACGTAACACAGAATAATAAGATTTTGTTATTAGCAGTATTAAAGTACGTTGGTTTCGGTCGCAGTATTAAGTTCTCTATGGTGTGGGCTGCCAAGTCGACGATCGACCCGGCTAAGTGGTCGTTATATCAAATCTAGTTTTTAGCAGAATCACCCTTCTGAATTTATGAAACATTACTCTTGCAGTAATCTATAGGAATAATTTATTTGTTTTCAATGTGTTTCCTATTTATATTAATGTATTTCCTATTTATATTTAAAAAAAATAGTGTCATGCGAATCATGCCAAACTTCATTAGCAATCAGTATTTTTAAGAATCGAGTTACCAAAATGTAAATACGAAATAAAAGGTTATTATATAAATTATGATCTTAATGTTTTTATTTTCGGAACCTTATAGAATATTAAAGAGTGTAATAACTGTAAAATTAACGATACAGCATTCCTTTATTTACAGAAATGTTAGAAGAAATGTGTATAGACTCTTAGTAAGAATATGAAAAGGTCGGTATTATTTTTAGGACGAAATTTTTACAGTTTAATGTCCGTATTTATAAATCGCAGAGATCGATCTCAAGAGCGATTTTGACAAATGTCAGTCTATACTAACAATATCTCAAAGTCGCACTCAAGATCGATCTCAGAGTTGAGTTATGGGCCTTAAATTCAGTTCTTTATAAAACGACAGTATAGCACTCAGACTAGCAAACGAACATTTATCATGTTTGATGCATTAACGCTGATATTCAATTTTAATATTCTCATAATATAGTCTCTCGTGCGTTACGGACATATTACATTTGTTTTAATTTAAGGGGTAATCTTAAACTGAACCACTGTATCAAAGAACATAGTTCGAAATATGAGCAAAGGATGAATAAAATTGTATGAGAGGCCGATTTTTTCGAACATTTCGACTCACGATCCTTGGGGAAAATTGTCCAGTTTTGTTCACGTCTTCAAATGAACATAATACCTACTTACCTGAATTAACAATTAAATGTTCTTTATAATTATAACCCTCAATGAAGCCGATCGCAATTGAGCCTCCATGACATTTGGCACACAGATAGAGGGTAACTTGGATTAACACATAGGACATCTGTTTTCCCAACAAAATGTTCCTATGGGATGCTACCGGATTAAAACCGACTTCCACGCGGGCGGAGCCGCGGGCGTTCACTTAATGATTTGAGAGATTCGTGAGGTTAAGCCATCTGATTAACTTTCGGTTTAGCCAGAGTCTTCATACGTTCAGAAATGACGTATGTCTTGGCTTTATCGCTTATCTGTAAATAAAAACAAATGTTTTTTGTAGTCTAAAATTATTGTCGATAAAATATGAACATTCCGTGATAATTTGGAAAGTTTCAAATCAATCATAAATCACATATTCTTTTCAAAATTTCAATGCATAAAGTTCACATTAATTTAGTACCGAATTATCTTGTTATTGTGTTGGTAAGTAAAATTGAACAATCATAATAAAACTATTCATAATATGAACTAAATATTCTTGTTGACTGATTTTCGAATATTTGGTAGGGAAATATCATGCTGCATCTAATATGGACATTATAATGTTATCTTGGTAGATAGCAATTGCAGTCGCTAGTAATTTACACGCTCTTTGCTGAATAAATAATAAATTATTAATTTAGCCTACACTGTCCCACTGCAGGGCAAAGGCCTCCCCTCTCTCTTTCCAGGCTTTCCGGTCTGCGGCTGTTTCCGACCAGTTGGGATCATAATCAACCAGGTCATCCCGCCAGCGTTTTCTAGGTCTCCCTCTACGGCCACGTTCTTCAGGGATAAACTCGGTGGCTAGTGTGACCCACTTTTCCGGGTGCATACGGCTCACATGGCCAGCCCATTCCCACTTTAGTCTTGCGGCTTTTTTGCCTACGTCAGTGATTTGAGTTTTGGAGCGGACGGTTAAAGTTTTAAATTGATAAATGAAGAGATTTGAGCGCAATCTTTATCTCTTCAAGCACATGCTATCCCACAATATGCAACAAAAATTATTCAAACAAAAAATAAAGCATGTATTTGGCATCAAATTGATGTTGGAGCTCTTGACGTTATACGAGAGCAGGATAAAATTAAACATTCACCGAGTGTGACAAGGATAGAATTATACAACAACACAAGTGACAAGGATAAATATATATTGTCATGTTGCGAAAAATCTGCTGCATATTTCATTTATTTGCTGGTAATTTTTGTTTGTATATATTTTGCCGCAAATTGTGCGCATCCAATGAACATTCTGTCTTTCTGTGGGTACGTTTTAAAATAATGTTTTACCTTTAGAGGGTCCTTGAACCAAGTCTCCTGCGACTGGCGCCTATAAGCCTTGAGGTCCGGAATCTGCGCTAGTATCTCTATCCTTGGGAGCAGGTCTTCCAAAGGTTTATGTGGGCCTCTCTGTTGAACAAAATACACACACACAATCACATCGTTATCCCTTGTGAGGTAGGCAGAGAGTTAACGGTCGCAAGAAGTACTCTTTTAAGTCGTTTAGCGACGTTGGTGGCATACAAAAGCAATTTTAGTTGTTTTTTGCTTTTGGTACAAGTTGTCAGGTTGTATGTGAGGTCCGTGAGGTCCAATTTTTTTCTTTTTTTATACTTATGTTCCTTGGGGAAAGTTGTTCAGTTTCATAGCCTGGTTCACCCCTTGAAAGGAACGTAGTACTTTTCCTAACACCCTGTATTTTAATTGACCAATATTTGTATCTAAAATAAGTCTCTTTGTACAAAATTAATAGGTATATCTCGATCAGATCAAGAAACGATCTATTAAAATCGATATTGTTTGTCTCTATTAAAATATATGACATATGAGCGGGATGTCAACAATAACGTTGCCCTTTCGGGATCGTTTCTTTAAAAAATCAAGTTATACTTACCTCTATTGGATCTGGGAGGAAATCTCGCTTGGGCTTAGCTATAATCTGTATATAATCCGTGTGTTTCTTCCACTCGCTCTCATTCCACGCCTTCCTTTTCTTAAGATCTTTGCCGTAGTTGTCTTGTTGGCCCTTCAGCTTGATCTGGCAGTTGGCCAGTTTGGTGTACAAGGTGGCGTTGCATGCTTCTATTGTCTTGTCTAGACGCTCGAGGCGTTTCTTCGTGAACAACTTTCCATATTGCCTTTTGAGGATTAGCACACGGCTGTAACGAGAATTTGGTTTAAAAAGTACAAAGCTTCGGCGTTCATTGCAGTTAGTAAAATACAGGGTGTAAAAAAAGATGCAAATATTTTAAGGGATGAACCAGCCCATAAAACTGAACAACTTTCCCCTAGGAACATAGGTCGAAATATGAAAAAAAAATTTGGACCTCCCATATAAAACTACCGACTGACCAAGTCAATTATTTCGACCTATGTTCCTTGGGGAAAGTTGTTCAGTTTTATGGGCTGATTCACTGCTTAAAATATTTACACTGATTAAAATAAGTAGGTAAGGCGATAAAGCCGCCTTTAAAAGAAATAAAGAATAATAATTGATTAAGTAGGTAATCAGAAATGCAAATTAAAAGGAAGACAGGATGACTTTGTGCCTACACATTATATTAATCTATTTAAGTGTTTTTTTGTAACTATTTCCTGTTTGGTACAATAAAGTTATTACATACATACATACATACAATCGGTACCTTCTGTAAAGGGAACTTGCTCGGCATGTGACACAGTCCAAGACTGCAACGCGGGCTTTCAGCAGTACCCAGGAACTTAGAAACTAAGTAGTGAAATGGTGCCGAAAGATTTTACATTAATAAAGAAACAAAATGTAGTAGCCGAGCGAGTAACTGTGGGAGGTCCACATTTTTTTTCATTATTTGACCTATGTTCCTTAGGGAAAGTTGTTTGTTACATGGGCTAATTCATCCATTAAAATATTTGCAGCAATTTTTTTTACATCCTGTTTTCGTAATAAAATTATAGTACGTCAAGTATAGGCTATAGTTTAATGCTGTATACATACCGAATATAAGGATAGGCTGCCTCATTGACTCTGTCACTGACCCGCCCTCTCAGAGCGGACTTCCTGACTCCAGCGGAAGTGAACGAGGGCATCCCATCCTCGGAAGGCGCGAAGCTTTTCCGTGGACAGCTCATCATGTTCAGTCTCTTGGTGATCTTGAAAGGGAAGGACATAGACGGGAGCTCGTACTTTTGTTTACGCATTTTGGATGGGTTTTCGGCACTTGCTAGTCGGAGAACTATAGGGTTTATGGGAGGGGGTGTGGGGTTGGTCTATTGCATTATGCGGGCTATTTGTGGTCCATAGTGAATATTTGGGATTTACTTTCGTGGTTTCGTCGATGCCGTGCTTTGATTATTTATGTTGTGACAGTTTGTCAAATTTGGCATTTATGTTTGGTTTTAATTTTCTAGTTGGTTGGTAAAGATCAGTCAAAACGAGAACCTATAGGCAATCTATATACAGGGTGTTTGAGACAGCGTCCCGAATACTGATAGTCCAAGCAGACCATGAAACTGAACAACTTTCCCCTAGGAACATATGTCAGGAAACGACAAAAATATTTCGACCTGCCATACAAAATCGCGATCAGCTGACTGCATTTACTATGGGAAGCCAAAATTTTTTTGACCTTTCCTATGTTCCTAGGGGAAAGTTGTTCAGTCCCATGGTCTGCTTGCACCCTATCAGTATTCGGGACGCTGTCCCTTACACCCCGTAGGTATGAAGTTTAAATAGATATCAGTTGGTAGATAATGTGGTAGAGAAGTGATAAAAAGTCCCGGGTTCAAGTCATGGACGGACTATTTTTATTAATTCCAATTGTTCATTTATGATTATGATACACCTACAAGAACAGGGACTATCAAAGTAAACAAAGCATTTTATATCTCAAAAAAGACGTGTATTCCATAATAATTAACAAAATATTTCATCTTCCCATGTAAATTGTACATAAAACAAAAGATAAGTAGATACAAAATACTGATCTCGATTATTTGCCAACAATTACATCTGTTTCACCTATAAAACGAGTCATGTAAACCAGCAGAGGCATTATGAGATCTAAATTAAAATAATTACAAGCGAAACGATGTGAATTCTGTTACATTTGTTTTCTAGAAGACTTTTTAAGGTAAATGATGATAAAACAAAAATAATTGTCCCAACTTAACAGAGAGTGTGCAACACCCAGCACGTAACGTGACTTAACAACCAAAATGTAATGAATATAGTGACTAAAAACCAACAAAAATAATTTAGTAAAATACGCAAATAAAACAAAAATAACAATATTAAATAATTTAGCGATGCGTGCTTGATGTGGCAAAACAAAAAAATATTGTAAAGTAACATTGTTTAACAACGTTGTCTTGTAAATATTAATGCAAATATTGTGGCAGTTTTCATACAATTTTATAGGTGAATGCAAGCACACCTACGTCTTTTAAAGGAATGCTATTTCTTAGCTGCTTTGCAATATCCATTCTAAAAACATTTTATTTTTGAGAAATGGCGCCAAAACATATGAAGGCCTATGCCACAGTATAAATAAATTATCCAGTATTTCGACTTTAAACTTAAATCTTCTACCTACATTGAGCAAACCTACACAACTTTTAAAGAGTAAACATTTTCACCGCACAACGATTACATAATAAATATTAGAATTTCAAAATCCTTAACTCGTCCAAACACATCAACAACATTCAATAGCCTAAGTCGAAATACCGAACACAAAAAGTTCACGAAATACATTATTTTAATTTCTTACAGTTGTTCATTTTCAAGTTCAAGCAAAATTGTTCAAAAATGTAAAATACTACGAAAATAGAGTCTCAAAACACAGTATTTACCAAACATAATATTATTAGTGATAAGTTGTTTTAAGTCTTTGTGAGGTCTGTGACAGCATAATCTGTGTCTGTGTCTAAGTTTTACGATATGTATTGTACAAATTGACTGCATATATTTGCAAAAATCATTGTAAGCAAATCTTATTGTTCTATCCGAGTAAAAAAACAACATGAGGTTTAGTATAAATATAATATACTTCACAAGATTTAAGCGTTCAACTACTGTTTGAGCTAGTTACTATGTAACCATTTTGTATTTTTCTAGGATGGTCGGTCATAATCGTAAAAACCTTTTATCAAACAAACCGTGTTCTGACATCAAAACTAACACCGGATCATGGAGTCGTACATCAAATCCATTCCATTTCCTACACGATAAAAGAAAAAGACTACTATACAGATTTTTTTGTTCACAACTCACAAAAGACCTTCAAACAGAGCTCTCAAGATTCAGACGATGCTAGACGTCGGGCTTGGGCTTGGCGTCTCGTCCGGCGAGCGGGTTGGCGAGTGAGTTGGCGAGCTGATCAACGGTCGCGACGCCGCCGACGTCGGACAAGCGGGGTACGCTGTCTTCTTCGACGATTTTTTTGTGAGCGTTTCGGTTTGCGACGCTGCGGAAAAAATTACAAGTCAGAAACGGAATATGTTATGTAATATTTTGGAAAGAGTGTGATAAGATAACCATATGCTTTGCAAGTTAATACAGTGAAATGAGAAAAAGTAGAGTGCATTTTTTAATTTACGAACTTCGCATTTATAACCTTGTTACTTTTATGTTTTACAGGTTGTAAGGGACATCACTCTGAATAATGATAGGGTGCATGCAGACCATTAAACTGAACAACTTTTCCATAGAAACAAACTACAAAAAACGACAAAAAAATGTTGCCCTCCCATACAAAATCGCGACCTGCGACTGCATTCACCTACTATGGAAAATCCAGATCGTTTTTGAGGTTTCCTATTTTTTTTTGCCCAGTTGTTCAGTTTCATGGGCTGTATGCACCCCATCAGTATTCGAGGGGCTGTCCCTAACATCCTGAATAAACTAGACTCAGGAAAAACGTACTGGGATAATTGACTTTATCTAATACATAAACTTCTTAAAGCTATAAAGTGTTAGTGAGGTAGTAAATGTTAGTATTTATAGTCGTATTGATAATCTAGATTTTTACCTTGCACAATATTAGAACAAAAAAAAAAGGATTGAAAAACGTTTAGACGAAAGAAATAAAGAATACACTAGAAAATACTGTGACGGTCGGGTCGTTGGACGACTCGGTGTCACACAACGACACAAGTAAAAATTGTAGTCCCTGAACTATTTTTTCTAAGCAGGTTTTATTGTTAGTCTGAGTGCAGCCAAATAAAGCATTATTTTTCTCAAATTGGTTCAGAGACATAGAGCATTTTCAATAAAGATACTTACATTGAAAAATTAAATTAAACATAGAATAAAGAAAACGAGTAGAAAAAGACTGGAATATTAATTTCAAAGCCCTTATTCGTAGTTTCAAAGCAACTTACACCACATATTCCCAAACCCAAAAACCAAACAAAAAATAGTTAGAAAAATCCTGAAAAACGTCACAAAGGTGAAGTGAGAGTACCCCGCCACCACTAAACGTGAAATTTGAACCTTACGGCATCGCAATACTGTCCTCGGACGACATACCTTCGAAACTACCCGCGTTCATGGAGAAATGAAGATATGGAATAAAAACAAATTACACACTATGAATATTCGCCCCCCAAAAAACAGCAACAAAACAAGCGATAAATCATGTTCAGCTTTGTTTAAAAAAATATTGAAATCGGTTCCGCATATTTAAAATAGCAACCTATAGAAGAATGCCATAAAAAAATCAGTTTATGGGTCCCACAATAAAAACAAAAATACGTCCCAGAAACTTAATTTCTTCCCGCGGGTGTTATAAAAGGCAACTAAGGGACTCGAGGGTTTCATGTGTATTACATTTTAAGGCGACATGCTGACAACCTGTCACTACAGTGATACACGAATTATCTGAAAAGACCCTCAATACTTGTCAGACGTGGCGATAACGACCGTAATTTTACGATCGTTAACGCTCTGCCTACCCCGCAAGGGATAAAGGCGTAATATGTGTATGTGTGTTGAAATTTCAATTCCAATGCGATAGCATTTCACATATTTTCTTTAAATATTCTTCTTAATTTATAAAAAATCAATAACCAAAATGATTCACATAAGCTCCACTCCATGCGAGATAATTTTTTCAAGCATAAGTTTTCTGAAAAAAACTTGCACGTCACAAATCTATAAAAAATCCAAACCATTCAATTCTTAATTTTTGAAACACACGAAAACCAAGCAGCAACAAGTATTGAGTACTCACCAATCCCTGATCTTCTGGTAGATGTAGATGCAGGTCATCGGTATCGGCGTCATGATGGCCACCGACACCGGCACCACTGGAAAACAAGTTCAACACAAATTAGAATTTGGAGCACAGTTTCGGAGTTTCTCTAACGGTGATTTTTTAAAATCGTGCACGGAAGTTTGCTAGAACTGGTCTCATCAGTTTCTAGTACTCTGCGTGAATGTGAAAGTATGTGTGAATGGGTTTATCTAGTAGAACGAGTGATACAGGCACAAATAGTAGGAGACTTTCGCATGCGAAGTTTAAAAATATAGCTCCAAAAAAGGCCGAAAAATCAACCAAGGGACCCGTGGGTTAGGGTTTTTCGTCCACGTGATGGATGTTGAATGGCTGGCATTTTAAATCTTAAGGAGTAACGAAAACGGCGTAGTAGGAAAGTAAGATGAATTACTGATGCTGCTATGCCTGAAGGGATATAACCGTGATTTAATTTTCGTGAGTTGAGCCCCATAACAGCGCAGCGAGTAAGTTGGTATACATTACGGGATACACAAATTTTTACTTAAAACTGATATGCTACTATTAGCAGACGTTTTTAAGAAATTTCTTATTTTTTTATGAAGCTGGTCTTAAATAGCATTATGTTTATATCTTTACTAATAATCAAGCGTACCAGTAGTGAGATCCGCCTCGGGCTGAGGCAGCGCGTATCTCAGCAGGAAGATCGCTATCCCTGTATTTTGTAGACCAGTCTCTATGTAACGTACCAGTTGTGAGATCCGCCTCGGGCTGAGGCAGCGCGTATCTCAGCAGGAAGATCGCTATCCCTGTATTTTGTAGACCAGTCTCTATGTAACGTACGTTGTGAGATCCGCCTCGGGCTGAGGCAGCGCGTATCTCAGCAGGAAGATCGCTATCCCTGTATTTTGTAGACCAGTCTCTATGTAACGTACCAGTTGTGAGATCCGCCTCGGGCTGAGGCAGCGCGTATCTCAGCAAGAAGATCGCTATCCCTGTATTTTGTAGACCAGTCTCTATGTAACGTACCAGTTGTGAGATCCGCCTCGGGCTAAGGCAGCGCGAATCTCAGCAGGAAGATCGCTGTCCCCGTGTTTTGAAGCCCCGTCTCTATGGAGATGGCTAGTGCATCTTTATTGATAACTAGCTGGCCCCCGCGACTTTGTTCGCGCGGTGGAAATTTTATTTACGGTTGTTGATCGATAACAATAGATGTCGCTGTTAGTTTTCTAAAAGACGCTATCGGTTGGTTTTCTTGAAACTATAAAGGGTTACTGGACTCCTACTTTCTACAGTCTTATTATATGTATAGATGTAACCGACCAGTAGTGAGATCCGCCTCGGGCTGAGGCAGCGCGAATCTCAGCAGGAAGATCGCTGTCCCCGTGTTTTGAAGCCCCGTCTCTATGTAACGTACCAGTAGTGAGATCCGCCTCGGGCTGAGGCAGCGCGTATCTCAGCAGGAAGATCGCAATTCCCGTGTTTTGAAGCCCCGTCTCTATGTAACGTACCAGTAGTGAGATCCGCCTCGGGCTGAGGCAGCGCGTATCTCAGCAGAAAGATCGCTATTCCGGTGTTTTGAAGCCCCGTCTCTATGTAACGTACCAGTAGTGAGTAGACATGGGAAAAATCACTCACTTAGATGAGCAGAGCGATTTGAATCTTTTGCGTCTGCGGAGTTGAATCACTCACTTAGTTCAGTAGTTTAGTTAGTTCAATTCGTTATTACGGCTCCTACGCGTCCTACGGCTCATGAGCGAGCGATGAAGCGAGCGAGCGGCTACGGAGTTTAGTTCAAACGAACTAAAGTGTTATTGAATTGTTTACATTGTAGTTCGCGTCTTTATAGCCTTTTTGTTGGAAACTTAGTTCGTGCATCAATTTAATGTAGGTACTTAAATGTAAGGAAGGATTTAACGAAGTAATATGTGGGTGGATTCCTAATTTGACGTTATATTTAATTTTTTATCTTTAATAAATGTGTTTCAATCTTTAATTTGCCGTGTGATGCCGGCTTAGAATAGCATCAGTCCACATCCTTCCCGCGGGTGTTGTAAGAGGCGACTAAGGGACTCGAGAGTATTGGTTGGTGTACTACAATTTTTAGGCGACAGGCTGACAACCTGTCACTATAGTGATACACATGTTTTCTGAAACAACCTTGGAAAACAATCCTCAAAAATGTCAGACGTGGCCATAGTGACCGTATTCTTACAGCCATTAACGCCCTGCCTGCCCCGCGAGGGATAAAGGCGTGTTATGTATGTATGTAATAAATGTGCTTGATTGTAAAACAAAATGGTGCAAAACTATCCCGATTTATCAAACAAAAATGTACCCTATCGTCTTACATTTTACGCTACTTTTTGCTTAATGTATCCATACCCGACGGACAGACGCGTGATTTAGATAGCCAAGACTTCGAAAAACATAGCGTCCCCGCTCTTTCCTACGGAATTCGATTTTTTTGTCTCTATCTTACGCGAGTGTGTGTTGTGCGGCTGTGTGCGTCGTGTGAGCCGAGCGGGCGCCCGCGAACGCGCGCGCCGCCGCCGCGCCGGCCGTTCGCGCCGAGGTCACGGCTCGCGAGAGCCGCTTGCGTGAAATGAGCCGGTGAGTTGTGAACTAAAGCTATGTCCGATGAACTACTGAACGAGTGATTTGTAAGAGGGGACTTAGTTCTTTTAAGCCAATCGTTCATGAGTTACCCACGACTAGTAGTGAGATCCGCCTCGGGCTGAGGCAGCGCGTATCTCAACAGGAAGATCGCTATCCCCGTGTTTTGAAGCCCCGTCTCTATGTAACGTACCAGTAGTGAGATCCGCCTCGGGCTGAGGCAGCGCGTATCTCAACAGGAAGATCGCTATCCCCGTGTTTTGAAGCCCCGTCTCTATGTAACGTACCAGTAGTGAGATCCGCCTCGGGCTGAGGCAGCGCGTATCTCAGCAGGAAGATCGCTATCCCCGTGTTTTGAAGCCCCGTCTCGATGGAGATGGCGAGCGCGTCGGGGTGCGGCTGCTTGAGGAGGCGCGCGAACAAGTAGCCGAACATGTAGCCCAGCCACGGGATCACCATGCCCGCTACTATGATCTGGAAGTTAAACAGAGTTCATTAGTACTACTACTTCTACAATCACAACAGTTCACAGGTGGACTTTTGCCATACTCACTAAGTTTGGCAGGCGGATTCGCGAGCACAGTGCAAGACAATATGGACAAAGGGAACGCAGCTGCCCGGTCCCTGGATTCATCCCTTAGTCGCCTTTTATGACACACACGGGCAAAAGCTGTTGTAAAAATACGGTCGCAACGTCCGATATGATAGTGTCGCCTAAAATTGGGATCGGGATGTATCGGAACTACTTGCCACTGGTCGTTCAATGTGAAATGATTGGCTTTTTATTACTTAGTTACGCTATTGATAATGAGACTTTTTTTTTAAATAACGCTGCTTCTCTGCTTCCCAATTTCATTTCAGTGTCATAAAAAGTAGCTGATCCTGTTCAGGGCTAGATGACAAACATGACTAATTAAGGAGTTTGTGTATGTACATGCGTGAATGTCTAGCCTAGACCGCTATAAGTACCACTATGAATAGGGTACCGTCCAAAAGGCAACGACAAGGTATTTATAATACGCAAAACCACACTCACCTCCCAAGTAAACAACTCGAAGATATACAAATTCGTCACTATAGCGAACACTATAATAAACAGCAGCAGCGTCGTCGAGAACCCTTTGAGGATCCTGACCATGAACCCTGCCAGCCGGGGGGTCCACTTCTGCATGCCCAGGCCTATGGCCAGGGGCACGATGAGGCCTATGATGAATGTGGCGATCCGCATGTACGGGACCACTATGTTTGCGTTCGCGAATACCACTTGGCCGAGCGAGAATAGCCAGAGTGGCATGAAACCTGGAAAGAAGGAGAGCTTTGGTAAATATTTTTGTTACATTGATATTGCTAAATATATGAATTGATATTGTTCTGAAATATTATGTAAAACTTTTAATTCGAACAGTTTTCACTAACCTAGGAATCATACGACATATTTACAGAAAATAGTTGCAGAACAAACTTACTACAAAATTAAAGACATGGGTCTTTTTGTCGACTACGTAGAAAAAATGTTTTCTGTTTTAAAAAACTTGCATATTTTCCACCGCATGCAGGATTCGAACCTGCGACTCTCGCCATTAGTGCTGGCGTCGCCTCTTCCATATAGTCTACCGCAGCTCAATCATTGTCTGCGAAATTATGCATGTATATGGCAAATAACCCGTAATAATAGACGAGAATAGTTTGCAACTGATGATTTTGTTTTTGGTTACTTACCGAAACTAGCTAACGTAGACACTGACGTCATAGCGAGCGACAGGTTGAGGTTCCCCTTGAGGATGAAGGTCCAGATGTTGGAGGCGCCGCCAGAGGGCGACACTCCCGTGAAGAACATGCCCAGCCGCATCGCCGGGTTGTTGGGGAAGATCAGGAAACCTGTGCCGAACGACATCTGCAACGAGGGGTATGCATAGGTTTAAGTTAAGGTAAGGTAAGATAAGGTAAGGTAAGGTAAGGTAAGGTAAGGTAAGGTAATGTAAGGTAAGGTAAGGTAAGGTAAGGTAAGGTAAGGTAAGGTAAGGTAAGGTAAGGTAAGGTAAGGTAAGGTAAGGTAAGGTAAGGTAAGGTAAGGTAAGGTAAGGTAAGGTAAGGTAAGGTAAGGTAAGGTAAGGTAAGGTAAGGTAAGGTAAGGTAAGGTAAGGTAAGGTAAGGTAAGGTAAGGTAAGGTAAGGTAAGGTAAGGTAAGGTAAGGTAAGGTAAGGTAAGGTAAGGTAAGGTAAGGTAAGGTAAGATTAGGTAAGGTAAGGTAAGGTAAGGTAAGGTATGGTGAGGTAAGGTAAGGTAAGGTAAGGTATGGTGAGGTAAGGTAAGGTAATGTAAGGTAAGGTAAGGTAAGGTAAGGTTAGGTAAGGTAAGGTAAGGTAAGGTAAGGTATGGTGAGGTAAGGTAAGGTAATGTAAGGTAAGGTAAGGTAAGGTAAGGTAAGGTAAGGTTAGGTAAGGTAAGGTAAGGTAAGGTAAGGTAAGGTAAAGTGAGCTAAGGTAATGCAAGGGAAAGTAAAATAAGGTAAGGTAACGTGAGGTAAGGTAAGTAAAGGTAGAAACATTAATAATAAACTGATAATGATGCCTTCCTTAGAACGGAAAATCACAAAGATAAAGTGAGAGTCATCATTTATTTATTCGATGTGAATAAAAAGTCTATAACATAAAAGTTTTTAGAGATGATAAATAATATACATTTTTTTTTTCATATTGAAAGTTTATGACATATTGTCCACTGCTGGACGAAGAGACCTCCCCCCAGGGTACTCCAAAGAAAATTAAACCACCGGCTACATCTCACTCAAAGACCTATGGAAAGGTCTATGCTAGGGATGTCGTTAATTAATAAAGACCGGAACGAAATTATCCATCAGAGTAATCCAGCTAAACTCTGTTTTTTATTGAGAGAGAGTAAATTGACATTCGGTTGCTAAGTTTTTTGCAAATCTTAAATAGTACGAACGTGCGAATGCGGTGTATTACATGTGTATTATAATTTTTATCGTAGTTCCAAAGAATAATTGTAATTAGCAATAAACTTTCAATGTTACGAGATAACCTTTTTATCTAAAAAGACTTTCACATCACATTTCTGAAAGTCAAACATGTAGGGGTTGCAATTCAGTTGATATTATTATGCACCTATTTTTGATAATTTTGTTTAAGAACTCCATTTTAATATCTCAAGTCCTGGACCCTATTATATATTTTTTGAGTAAATAAACAAAAAACGAGTCGCGCACAGAGCAAAAATTACATTTGCGGCGCACGCATGATATCTGTTGTCTGTGGAATCGCGTAAAACGGGGTATGACAGATTGTTACTCACCAGCGGCATAAAGATATACTGTCCCGCCATCCCGATGATGGGTCCTATAGGCCTCTTGAGAACTCCCTTCACTGTGGGCCAGTCCATTGCGCAGCCGAAGTTTATGAAGATCAGCGACACCTGGAAACATCACATTGATATGAAAAACGTAAAACGACTGTGAGATAAATCATGGGCAGCAGCGGTTCTTATTTTCCTACTATATTCCTAACCAGTTTCGATGGCCCCGGGGCCGAAAACGTAGAGTCCAACACAAAAAAGCGTTTCCTGTGAATACCTATAAAACCACACTGCGTTCGCCTATTATTTCGCCTGCCAAGCGTGGTGGAGGATGGAAAATATAGGGGGATGCTTACATGTAACAGTGGATTGAGATGTAAGTAGTTGTAGAATTGTATTTCTATTTGAGACAAATCAGGCGGATAAGTTCTCCCCAGAACAACTTCATAACTATATTTAGTCAACTATAGATTTAGAAGCCCCGAAATAATTTATCTGTAATGTCCAACCGGTAAAACTTGTATGTACTTACAAACAATGCCACACTGGAGACGAAGACTCTGTCAATGACTCTCTCCGGGCGCAGCACTGTGATTGGCAGTTCGCCGTTCACAGGGACCTCTTGTGACCCGCGCTGCGCTTTTACCCTCAAATTTGTTCGACCTGTGGATACATAAATGTAAAGGCATTAGGATTTCGAACATAGTCACTCTGTCAAGTGAAGTAAGCTACCGCAGTCTCGACTGCTACAAAAAAAATTCAACCTCTTGTTGCGAGATATTGCTAGTAGTGTCGGTGGCTAAGTGGTTAGGACACCGGTCATACAACGCTGAGACCCTAGTTCGACCCCCGCCGTGTACCAATGTGTTTTTACTCACGTTCATTTACCGACTGATCTTACGGTGAAGGAAAAACATGGTGATGAAACCCACATTCAAATAAAATTTTATTTTAGATGATATTTGAATGTGACCTTAACCTAGGATTCGGGCTAGGTTAGCCTTCGGGTTGCAGAGGTCAGATGTCAGTCGCTCTGTGTAAAAACTTGGTTCCACGTCAAATCCCCTAGGTTATGTAACCGACACCGACAAGGAAATGGGATAACGAATCAACATTCATTCTCCTTGTCTTAACTTTGCTGACATTGCCCACTAAGGCAGGCAAATATTCAGGCATTGTGTGTAAAAATATCATTTTCACACTGACAGACAGCAAGGATTTATGAATAGGATTCCTTTTCGACTTGGCCCTTTGAGTACGGCACCCTAAAAAGATCACGATGGTGATCAAGATTACCCTTTAAATCCATTACGATAAAACGCGTTCTTAGAATGATCAAGCTGTATTTAGATAGATGGTAGGTATTTAATGAATGCATATTTTACTAATAACTAATGAACTGCCAAAGTCTTTAATGATATGGATAAATAAACTGCGGATGGAATATATTAGTTTCTAAAATACATCGGGAAATATCAGTTTTAATAGGTAGTAAAAACTAGCGCAACGAAACGGATACCGAGCATTAACTTAATAACCAAGAATTAAGTTAGAAAATAATTTAAGAGTTTCTACATTTGTTTGCAGAGAAAAGCTATTGTAATCATTACTGCATAGGCCAGTTGTAATGTTATGGGTTGAATAGCACCACCCCAATTCAACCCGTGGGTGTCGTAAAAAGCAACCAAGGGATAATCATTAAGAGAATGGGTAGCCTGGAGCGTTCACTATGAATGCAACATCTTACACTGCGCTCGCCATTCTACTTGCCAAGTGGTGAGTACGGCAGTACCCCCCTAAAGTGTGAGGCCCATGTCCAGCAGTGGACTGTTGTGACTGTTAAAGTTAAGGTAAATAATAAGGACTTACCTAAAAAGTTTCCATAAACCCTTATTCTCCCCTTCCAAGTATCGTTACTATCTAACTCCGTAACCGCATACGAGGAATTCCATTCTGCTTTCGCCACCATACTGTCATCCACTTCTAGTGACAGCTGGTCACCGGTTTGAATCCCGCCTGAAACAATAAATTTATAAAACAATGAGTCATGCAGTAATTTTGATAAATTGCGTTTATAATCCGCCATTTTGAATTTATGAGATTTTATGCTGAGTCAAATCTTTCGACCCCTTAAGTCAATACCCGCCTTCACTTGTTCATATAGGCGTACACTCGACAAACATAACTCTCCAGACCCTCGGGGAAAAAGGATTGTATGCATTTGTATTTTGTTGGTTTAGAGCAATGAGCAATGTATCCCACTTACTTACAATGCAACGTGAGAAAACTATGCTTGCAAAATGTATTCTTCGTTTCGAGTCATCCAATACGAGTATGTATTGAAGTGGCTGACTCACCTTTTGATCAGAAGTGACCGAAAATCTTGACATATGAACTCACCAGTGAGGCTGAGGTCGACGTAGCTGTCGTAGTCCATGTGCATGGACACGTCGTCTGGCAGGAACAGCGCTGTGATGTTCGGCAAGCTCTGGCAGAGCACCCACATGGGGCACAGCGCCAGCAGGTACAGGATGATCAGGTGCAGCGGCCATATTGGACACATCTTGGCCGGGGTTCTTTATTCTGTAACAATGGAGAGGTTGTTCAGTATATTGGTCGATAAATTCAGTTTCTAAGGTTTAGATTTTCTTGTGATCGGTTACTAACAAGCCGTATAAAAATTATGATGCACGTTCGGTAAATGTTACTACTGCGCCTAGAAAAGTGATAATTATTTTTGAAAAAAACAACAGTCTCAAAAAAATTGCATCCTTTAATTATGGATTATTCTGTAATGAGAGACTGTACGCGTAATAATACTGATAAAATTATTATTCCGTCCATAATTCACTTTATTTTCACTTCACTGGTAGCACAGAACCACAGAATAAATAATAGTAAGTAAGTAAGTAAAAACAATTTATTGCACATTCTAAACACAAACACATAACAGAAAAACTTAATCTAAAAATGCGCAATGAGCAATACTGCAGAACCAACCTTCCGCCACCAACCCTTGCGCCAGACTGACAGACTGACTGGCAATCAGCTGGGTGCACCGGTATCTACTTACACGGACTCGCTAGAGTTTATACTGTTACTAGTCAGTGCAACACAGCTTAAAGTATATTTTAAGATAAGGTTCAATTTCGTACTTCTTAATTTGTTGACTTTATCGCTTGTTATAATTTTCGTACAATCGAAGGGGATCGTATATAAATATCTCGTGGTCTCGGTCACGTAATGATAACGCTGATAAGAGTATTAGGATTAATTATTATAATTTAATGATCCGGATGGATACGTGGGTAGTGGAACTCAATCGCGTCACAATGAGAAGTTTTTAATCTGTTCGTTTAGTTCAGAGTAGGTGGCGCTCGTGGGAATGATGGAAAAGCTCAGCCCATTACCCATAGACAGGGGTAATACTTATTATGTACTGAACTTGTCAGGATGACCCCTTAATCTGAAAGAGCACCAATTCCTGTGTATTACAACTTCAGGCGACTGGCTAAAACTGTAACAAATCAAATGTTTTTTCTGAAATGAAAATATAAAATCTTTGAAGGCCTCAAATATTTGTCAGACGTGGCGACCGTATTTTTACAATTAATACTCTTCCTACCCACAAAGGGTATATGCATGATATATGTTGAAACAGAATGAGTAAGTAAGTAAAAAACTTAATGCACCATAAAAAATAACATAATACAGGACATATTAAACTAAGAAATGCGCAAAGGCGGCCTTATCGCTAAGAATACTATCGCTATCGAACAGACTACTTTCCTGACCGGTCAATAGGCTACTTTTAAAATGATCTAACGACTAATGTGTATGAAAAACTGAAAGTATGACTTCATGCCGTAAGTATTTGGATGGCGTCAAACCACATAGTTTAATATCACTTTTGTGTTTATTAATTCAAACTTTGAATATTTCTAAAAAAAATAATGAAATCCGCAGTATTTTTTGGACAATACTTACAACTTTTATATTTTATTAATGACCCAGGAAACTAGCGAATTACTGAGAACAGACACATTGCCTTCAGAATTTCCATGAACCAAAACTAAACTCCCGAACTATTTCAGGTCGTCACGTGAAACAGAATTACTGAGAACAGGCACGTACGCTACCTCGTGATGATATTTATTTATAGGTTAGTTACCCGACTAGCTTAGAAGGAGGGTTATGTTTTTCAAGAGTATGTAGGTATGTAAGTAAGTGTGGAGAATAGCATCACCCATTCTGCGCGTGTAAAAGGTGCCTAAGGGACGAATCCAGAGAGCGGACGGCCAGAGCAGCGTTCTCTGTGGATATCTACAATATCTTGCAATGTGCTCGCCAATCCGCTTGCCAAGCGTGGAGAGTATTGCAATACCCTTCAATAGGCAGGGGCTCTTGTCCAACAGTGGTCAGCTGTGTAGAGGAGGAAGAAGAAGAGTTACCCTAGTTCGGTTTTTACGTGATTTCTAGGTAAGAAGGTTTTGCTTTCGGCCAAGCCTGCTTTTCCTGTAATCATTTTGACCACATGTTTTTGTATTTTTTCTGTCTTCTTTGAGTGTTTTTGATAGAAACCAGGTAAGACCTCAAATTCTAATCTGATTTCACTAGCAATTTCTGTAAAATAATTCATTCCAGAATCTGTGTATCAAAAGTTTTCAAAGTACTTTGAGATGCTTCGTTACCTAACGTACCTACTACCAACTGGTTAAAGCTGGCATAAACTGACTCTTAGTATTTATAGTTCAGCCAACGCGTATAAAAAACTAGTGAGAAAGAAAAGTCAAAAACGTAGTAGCAACGCTAACGCAGTTGTAGGTAATCAAGCAGCCAATGATCATCTATACCTATAAAAACGTATTTTATATTCATAACGTGCACAGTTGCACACGTGCACCAAATAGACACGTACATAAAATAAACAATAAATTATAAAAGTTTTATATCAACCTCCTAGTGGGGGCTAGCCCGTCTTTAAGTAGGTATGAAATTCACAGATAGATCTCTATGTCTCGTCCAGTTTTTCTCTACCACTGCAATGCATCCGACGGCGTCTGATTTGGCACACAATGCTGGTTTTGAATGAGTGTCATTGCGTCAAACTCAAGATAACCAGCAATGTATAATGTTTGACTGTCCCGATGGCGTAGCGGATAGTATGCCTGCCTTCTACGCCGAGGGTCGTGGGTTCGATCCACACCGGACACAAATATTTGTTAAGTAAATTTTCAAATATTTGTGTTGAGTCTGGGTGTTTTCTATGTATAATATGTATTTATTTACAAAATATATATATATATATGTATTAGTATCAGCTATCTAGTTCCCATAGCACAAGCTTTGCTTAGTTTGGGGCTAGATGGCGCTGTGTGAATTGTCCAGGATATTTATTTATTTATTATTATGTATACAGAGGTCTATCGTGCGGTAGACTCCTGCAGCCGACCTGGCTCCGCACGTGTCGACTGGTCGTTCCTGTGTAATCAAATCAGCCACGGAGGCCGAGAGGGTAGCGCAGCTCCTGGGCAAGCCTGCGTTTTCCATAATTGCGTCACAGGCAACGCAGTGTCTGTGTTCTTGCATTGTGCGATTGAATCATCTGTCTCAGACTTCTGAGGCCCGTGATGATACTGAATGGGATCCTAACAGCAGGGCAAGTGCCGTTATACGTATAACAGCCAATAGCATTTCGATACGCACGTTTGCTTCCAGAGTAGCCCTCATTTTAATTTCAATGTCGTCGTTTATTCCCTGCCCTGAATAAAATTGCTTTTAAAATCTGATTTACTATTCGAGAAAAAATTCTCGACTGGATAGGAATAACAAGCACAATTGCCTATTTAAAAACAAAACCCGACTGCGGTGATTTCAAAAATAAAATTTTGACGGAATCTAGTGTAATGACTCTCATTAAAGGATATCAATCACGTCATGGTCAACATTCACCTAGTTATTCGTTCAAACTGTAGCCCTTGAAAAAGAATTTAGTTGATCAATCACCTACCTACATACATATAGTCTGTAGTAGGTTGAAGCATATAAGACAGAGTAACTCCGAAATAACTAATTTATTGGTGTCCCCAGTTAAAATATGGTGGTATGTGCATAAGAGATAAGAGGTACTCCAAATGAACTGATTTGTGGTTCACTCCAATAAAAATATAATAAAATTTAAAACAAATTCTCATAAAAGAAGTAATTTTCTACTAACACATTATTTTTTCAATAATTAATTAAAATTGTTGTTAAATTTAACTTTCTTTTGCTTCTGCAACTACTTCCAAATTGTTAAGCTGTCTCTGTGAAGGTAGAGTAGAGGTTGTCTGGAAGAGATCGCTACAAGCGATAAGGCCTTTACTTTTACTTATAGTATATTGTTCCGTTTTGTGTTTTAATATTGTGTTTGTTGTAAGCAATAAAGAGTTTATCTATCTATCTATTATATCAAGAAAAAAAAGGTTGATAGCGACAAAAAATATACAGTTCGATCTTTCGGAGTAACCCTTGTACCTTATTTGCTATAACCGACCATACTCTCGAAACACAAAACCCTCCTTCTGTTATTTTCAGAATCCGTTTTCGGATTCTATCTACTACGAAATAAAGTAAGTTTAGCTATGGTTTATAGTAGTTTAGCAATAGATAATGACAACCAGCAGACTATGGTAATTAAAGCCAAGAATAATCATAAACATAAAAGGCATAAGGCAACAGTTAAATTAGTTTAAGCAATTTTATTTCAGACAGTGTAAATTGACATCGATTCAAACGGAGATTGACCCTTGAGTTACCAATATATTTCCTCAATCACGACCAATTGGACAAGCATTTTTGATGTAGATGAATGAAGCAAATCGTACATACGAGAGGCAAATCTTGATAAAAGTTTTCGCGTAGGTACCTAAGTATGAAAACGTGAATTTCGACAAGATATGGTCCAAAAACAAAGCACAAGGTCATTGTAAAATTCGTGATTGGATGTTTTTTGTGAAATATTATTCACAAAAAAAAAATAGAAATTTAACTCTGCGTAAAATTGCACTAACCAGCATAAATATAGTAAAAAAGTTTCTTGTGTCCCCTTGACATTTATTTTCTTCGAGTATTCGTTGTTAGAGTAGATTTGGTGACACAGCTGAGTCTCAGTAATAGGGTAATGTTTTGACCCTTCGGATACAGACCCCTTATATCTTATAAAATGAACAGAACGGAACAGAACAATCAATCATTGATCTAATCTTGACCAATCAATCAATTAGCGCGTTAGAGTATTGTGTAACAGTTGACACTTGGTGAATGCAACTCGGCAACCCGGTTATTTTGGTTGAAGGCCACGACTATGATGCTTGTAGTAACAATATTCACAGGCCGTGATTTTTGCTTGGAAAAACAACGAATCTTATAAAGGTAATTTACCTATATCACATAGGTGGAGTACTCATTTTATGTCAAGCTTACGTCTCGTCAGATATTAAAAATTCTATGTCCTAAGCGACGAACCCAAGCTAATCTTCGCTGTAGATACATAATTTAAATTAAGGGTAAATTCAATTCAAATTGCCGTGTCATGCCGGCTTAGAATAGCATCACCCCACATCCTTCCTGTGGGTGTCGTAAGAGGCCACTAAGGGACTCGAGAGTATTTGTGTATTACAATTTTTAGGCGACAGGCTGACAACCTGTCATTATAGTGATACACATGTTTTCTGAAACAACCTTGGAAAACAATCCTCAAAAACGTCAGACGTGGCGGTAGCGACCGTATTCTTACGGCTGTTGACGCTCTGCCTACCCCGCAAGGGATAAAGGCGTGATATATGTATGTATGTAAATTCAATAAATCCACTTATTTCAAGAAAATTCTGAAGTCCACCTATATTAGAGTACCTAGGAGCAGGGAGTCAGTGTTAAACATGATAGAAAATTTGTATGCCATAAGCAAAACAACACTAGGATTGCAAATGATGCAATTTTAGTAGCTTGAATCTAGCAAAATACCACTTCCAAACTATATTTTCAATTTGTTCTGAACACTAACTATAGCTACTTGCCCAGTAGTGGCATATTGGAAGTACGATAATACATACTTAAATTTTATACCTACTTATTGCAAAAAATTCCTTCAATAGTTTCGTGGCTTCTGATGGCTATAAATGATAATTATAAATTACAATTACGATGGATAATCGTAGGAATTATTAATCAATTATCTTTGTTTAACGAACGTTGGTCTCGGTTGCTGTCTATGATAAATTGATAACTTAGGCGGCGGTTATTACACAGCCATGTCAGATTGACAGAATCAGTTAAGAAGAAGTACAGATCAAAAAACAAAAGGCTTTGGCTTTAAATAAGATGGAGACTTTATGAAATTTGAATTGGTGGACTTAGGGCGTGTAGATTGAGAAGCTTGGCTCTATTTGAGATCTGATGTCTTTTTCGCTCGGTTTGGCTACATCTTGACATGAAAATGTTTTTTGTGTGATCATATATTCTCGCTCACTTCTAGCTAAAAAATATTATATATTTCAGAATTTCCGTTTTAACCGCATCATCGACAGATAAGATATAAATAAGCGAAGAGCTATACTATAGCTATAGATCATAATTACCTATATCTAATTGCGTTCGTTACGTGACCATCTGAAATAACAATCGACGGAGTTCTTGAAGTATTTACCTTCCTTTGAAGTTAATAGCGAACTGACGACCTTAGATATTAATTATAAAACTGATGAATAACAATAAATAAAGAGTAGATATAAAATAGAGTTTGGGTTTCTCTGTGTGTCAGTCATGGACACCGCTAAGTCCTCTTCAATTGCGCTATCGAATTTTGATGCGTCTTTTCTTTTTAATAGAAAGTGATTCGAGCGGAAAGTTTATATGCATATAACATGCCAAAAAATGTCTTATTCCCACGGGACAACGACTAGCAGCGGGTGCAACCGCACACCGGGCCGCTAGTTAATTATAAAATATAGGAGAATAAACTAAACGTGTTCGAATTATTTTTCCGGGAACTTGCAAAATGTAAAATTATTTGTACACACTTACATACTTCTATACTCTCGAAAAACATAACGCTTCTTCTGAGACAGTCGGGTAAATATAAGAAACGTTACGTAGGTTACTTAGACGGCGATCGTTACAGAAACCACGTCGGAGTCCTACTATACCAATATTAGGTGGTTTTAAACCTTAGAAGGTTTATCAGGTCTTTGTTTAACCCGGTATTTCACACGGAAGTAGACACAGGGAATTCCCGTAAGATTACGAGAATACACATACACGAGGCAATATCGAGCAGCAAAGTCTATCAGAATTACTCTTATAGCCTTGACACTGTAGTAATGCTGCTCTATTGTATTCAATTCAAGTGACGTATTTTGCGATAATACCGGTTCAGTTGCTTTCAATCACAATTCTGTGAAAGGAACTGCGTAGAACGTAGATAGTCAAAACAAAACTATTAAGAATCGTGACCTCAGTTATAAGAAAATACTATAAACTGAAAATATTTTAGTCATAGTCATGACTAGACATGACATGACATGGCCGTGTGATGCCGGCTTAGAATAGCATCACCCCACATATTTCCCGTGGGTGTCGTAAGAGGCGACTAAGTGACTCGAGGGTATTGGTGTATTACGATTTTAGGCGACAGGCCGACAACCTGTTACTATAGTGATACACATGTTTTCTGGAACAACCTTGAAAAACAATCCTCTAAAATGTCAGACGTGGCGAAAGCGGCCGTTTTCTTACGGCCGTTAACGCTCTGCCTACCCCGCAAGGGATAAAGGCGTGATATATGTATGTATGTATGTATGTATGACTAGAGTTTAAAGCGTGGTGAGTATAACAGTAACCTATAGGGGAGGCCCATGTCTAGCAGTGGACTGTTGTGACGTGGTAGAAGAAGATAGTGTTTTTTTTAAAAAGTTGAATTCGCTAATGCATAATATTGATGCGTGGTAATCCCGACGATAGAGGTATCGCTAGTAAATATAGCGCTAGTCTCAGGTTCAAATCCTGCCTGAGATAGAAAATTTCGCAAATTTTCAAATAATTATACATGTCCCGTTTCCCACTTCATAACACTTGCCGTTTTAAAATTCTGTATTCAATATTTCAAGGAGAAAACGGCCAGAAACTTGCCCCAAGAAACAATTAGGTTCAAATATTTTCTTTCATCCTCTATGTTTCTTAGGGTACGTTGTCTAGTTACATGGGCTGATTATTCTTGGAAACCTCTGTTGACGTTTAGACTTCGCTGCACTTCATGTGTCGGACGTCGGTACACATTATGGCTTACTGACAGGTAAGGCCTTAAGTACCCATTGTTAAACGACACCTGGCTATATATGTGGTAGGTAATAGGCATCTCTTACTATGATATACGTCCTGGCAAAAATACACAACAAAATTTTGTCACATCATTGTTGATGATGACATTAATCTGAATTTGCAATATATTGCTTACTATTAAGACGATGAACCCTGGTGTCAGGGCTTCTGTTCTGGCACACAATACAATAACCTGCACTATGTACTATTTTTGGTTCCGGTATTCCTGGTTGTGCAACCACAGAGAAAAAATTACATTAGCGTCGCTCGCTACATGACCTCTCTTGTCTGTGTGTGTAACTAACAGCACGGGCAGCAACCGAAACAGACGGCTTAGCTTGCTTTCCGACAATTTCACAAAGTTTTAAAAAGCCTCCCATTAACTCTCATACAACTTTTCATGGACTGGTTCATCCCTTATACAAATTTTTACTCACTTGAAACTGTGATACTTGTAGTCGTACCAACGCAGTCACTCTGCCAAAACAACTACTTAGATGAGAAGAAAATTTTATCAGCCAACGATAAATATTGGATATGCACTTGTCTGGAGGTAGATGTTTGCTATATCAACTATCTATATGAATATGGCATAGTATGCCTACTCAAGATACGCGTAGCTAAAGTATTTGTATTTCAGCGTAAAATGTAAACGACCTGATATGAGTATACTGAGATACTCAGAACTACTGATAAAAATCATAGTTAGGGTTTTCAGGGTTCCGCACCCAAAGAGCCAAAACGGACTTGATTACGTCGTCAGTGTGTCTGTTTATTATGAACTGCAATAGCTAGAGAAAACAGTTGTTCACAGATTATGTATTTCTGTTACCGCCATAACAAGATATACTAAATATAAAGATATCTATTTGCATTGAAAACTAAAATAAATATGTAAAGGGGATTGAGAATCCAACAAAATAGTCAAACAATTAACTTGCACTTAATCGTTTTCTTATTGCCTTTGTAGGCAATAATAAAATTGATTTGTGTGATAACTACTTGTCAGACGTGGCGATAACGACCGTAATTTACGATCGTTAATGCTCTGGCTACCCCGCAAGAGATAAAGGCGTGATTTGTTATGTATGTATGTATAAATTCTTTAATACAGTTGTAATTTTTCTACAGTGCGGCAAAAATGCAGTCATTCTAATTCAATGATCAACATGATTTTAGGTCATAACCTGTAACTATACATTGTATTCAATAATAAATAAAATGATATAATGTAATGGACATTGCATTTAGATACTTACAAAACCCTGAATAATCTACCTACAACGCATGCCTTAAAGAGCAATAACAACCGTAAAAAAAAACATGATAAGCATTCGAGTAATCTGGAACTAAAACATTGTTTTTGTAAATACTTGGAATGTCTGAACTGCACGGTAATTAAATTCATTATTATGCACAGCAATACATACAACACAGCTCTGCTATACCTACAAGCAAACATATAAATAAGATATCTTCTAAGGATAGAGCAGGTTAGTCCTATTAGGGCTCTGTAGGTATGTCGATTTTGTACACCTTAAATAATCTGAAAATCTTTCGTACTTACATCTATTCGCGCATACATACCGACTTTTATAAATCTAGGAACATAAAATTGCAACATGCCGACATTCGCTTCAAGGCGATAATTAATTTATCTCCTGATATTGATAGCATAATGTCTGTTTAAAAAAACTATGTTGATCACTTAAATATTAATCCTGTGACTTGTATGTCTAATAAAATAAAAAAATCAGTCAATAGCTGCAAAAACTTAAACAAAATTGTTTTTTTAAGTTGTTTATGTTTCTTTTACCAACATACTGATAAACCTGAAGCAACTTTGCAAAATACCAATCCGAAATAAATGTAAACATGATCGGAAAGGTCACATTAGCATATTTTAATCGCACGCGCAGGTATAGGCGATAAGTTTGGAGAACATACGTATTGTATATTTAAAACAACAACTGTAAGATTCTTTTCTATTGCATCAAGTTATTTAAAGTGAAACGCCCTACGACTGCGCTGAAACTGCACTGCAGCGGAATGCAACCATATTTTGTACATGTTTGTCGCAAAAATACCAGAAATTTAGCAGATCTGATTTTAAAGCAATTTATTATCAAATCTACTAGAGTACAACCATAATAAGCGACTTGGTTATTATCAGCCAGAATCTGATGGTTTTGCTAATAAATCTGGTAAAGTTCTGTCTGATAAAACTCTGCGAAATATGGTAACACTCAGCTGCAGTTACCGCGCCGCTCCGCTGCAGTGCTGTCATAGGTTTACGAGTAACTTTAAAATCTGACCCTGACTATTGATAATATTGTTTTTAAAGTTGTGTCCAAAATCGTGTGGAACACCGAGGCCATCGACCTGAAGGATCCTGGTGTCTAGAAACCACACTACGACTGCTGGATAAATAAAAACTATTTAAATAGTATCATATCGAACCAGTTTAGTTCAACCTGATCTGTTTAACTGTTGCGCATTTTTATACAAAAACATCAGATACATCAGATATTCTTCGTATAGAGTATTTTTAGTTTAGGAAAAAGTGCACCGTCATGGCTCTTTTCGTATAAGTTTATGTATTAGTAATCCAGTTTATTGAATACATTAAATCTGCTATAACAGTATATTGAGCTTCACATTTTAAATTGAAAAAAAAAAAATCTCCGTTTTGTATAGTCACGCTACCTACTCAGAATTGGTAGAGAAAAAACGTCATTCACAGCAGTGTCATGTTTTATAGCACCTTCCGAAATAGTGCGGCCCACAGCAGCGCAAGTTAGCCTTGATACGGCAACTTATAACAGTCACTACTGTGCTCTATACAGAGCAAAAATGTCATTCGCATTGTTCTAGATGGCGGCCGGCAGCCGTATGATCAGTAGGTACTATTATTTATTCTGTGGTATGATGATCGCAAGTGTCGACCAGAGGCGAAAACCTAATAGATGATTACTCAACAAACATATCAATATACTCAATACATCATGGTCTCCATTGAATCTACGACAGAAGTTTCACGGCGGCGAGTCAAGTAATGACCAATGATGTCACGAGTATCTACTATTGTGACACATTGTGGTTGAAACAATTTAGTAAGTATTGCCTAAAATAGAACATTGCAATTTGATTGGTCTGCAAAATAATCGGTTTTGTAAACCGTTTTTGGCGACATTGCTACACTCTTTGCAATTAGATTAACCATTGACGCGAAAAGAAGAAGACAATTTGTAATTTAGCATCATACTGAAACTTACAAAGAGCCTGCAATGTGATGCACTTTTAAATGCAATATTCAAAATGTTAGTCCAATGGTAATTATTTCTGTGGTTAAATGTTGACCAGCACAAGGCAATACTAGTTTTCTGTGCTTCGGAGAGCGATTAATACCAGTTTTCGGCTACACTGCACTGAATGAATTGATAAGAGGTCATATGTAGATTGATAAGTAAAGATCAAAGTCAGTAGAATTCACTTTGCCATCTCTCTGCTAGAGTGAATGGAATTTTATAGTAATAGGTAACAAATTTACACTTTACACTTTGACATAATATGTAGTTGTAACAATCTAACCAGTGAATCGTCTAGAATGTTTCCTGTTCTACTTACTGCAAACATAATAATCTTAGATTGTGATTGTCTCAGGCGCTAGAGTATGAATTAATATGGAGTGTAAACTGAAGTTTTTGCGTTCTGTCATGGACACCGCTAACTCTTCCTAAGCCACGCAACAGATTTTGATGCAGTTTTATAATATATAGAGTGACTCAAGAGACATTTCTATTTATATAAAATCAAGAAGGAAAAACCTCTTATTCCTTCTGGTTTACAGCGGGTGCAGCCGCCGGGCGGACCCCTAACAGGTATTTTTATAAATTTACTGTACCTATTATATGCGTGAAGTGTAGAGAATTATTCTTCACTCGTGTTGATATATATTTTTCCTTGTTCCTGTCTTCAAGTTTACTCTTTTGAATGATGATGCAATAACCAGAGCGATTATAACCCTTTTAGGTTGCTTGAGTAAAAAGAAACAAACTCTATACTCTTCAAATGTACTACCTGTCTTAGGTAGGCTACCTGGTGAACAGGAATAAATGTAAAAAATATATAAATACAAATTATACTCGCTACACACAGTATAGGGACACAACCTCCAAAACGGACGAGTTAAATAATAAACAGGTGAAAAATCCAGAAGTTTTAATTTTAAACATTATATTTCCAAAGGTAAACCGGTATCATGACGTAGTAAGAACCGGTAAGTATCGTTAGTGCATTAATTATTTATAAACCATCTTGGTTCTCAGAAAGACTGATGTATTTACCTGCTCAAATAGTTTACTATACACTTGAATGTATGGAAAAAACTGGATTAGGCTAACCGAGGATTGTGTTCAAAGGCGTCCTATTGGAAAGGCCTATCTATGTCCAGCAGTGGACTAATAAATTAATGAGTATAATGATGAAGAGTTTTGGTGCCTAATCTTATAGGGAGTGTTTATCAACAAGCGATTTAGTACAGAACAGTATTGAGCTGCTAAGATAAGATTCCTTTCGCAAAACAAGTTTACGATATTATTGTTATCTTTAACGTCCATGAAAATATCACAATTTTTAACAAGCATGTAGAAACTAAGGCGTAAATATAAGACCTATCTACATACAACTATATATATCGAGGAAACTAATATAAATTATTCATTCTTTAACATATAATTGCACTACATAGCAAAGGTCAAGTTACGCAAACGTATTTTTTTACGACATTCAATTTTTTCTTTGCGGTAGAGTAGATAGTAAGGGAGTTGATGTTTATATTTACACAGAATACATAAGAGTATTAAGATATTACGAAATAAGTTGATAAGACACATAATAAAAGTACTTGAATATCTTGAATAAACTATCGACATCGGATCATCAATGTTTCTTTAACTCAAGTAGGCATATATTAGTTTGTACGGTTTGTGCCTACTAGGTAAAGTAAGGTTCAGCGTCAGTAAGCACCATAGCATTCTCTTAAAAGTACGTAACTACGCAAACTAGTTATTCTTAACAACAGTATGGGAAACCAGAACATACTGAACCCTTCAATGGACAACCTGTCGTTGAGAGTCCACGATAAGTTGTTCTCAAAGATAGGAAGCACATTGCTAGTTATCATTAGCTAGAACTATAGTATCATCTGATAGTTTAGCTATGTGATTCAGTCATGTTTAGACTTTGGAGCACTACTTTATCAGATTAGACTTTACTAAGAAACAGACAGCTTGCAAACACAAGACGCAAATAAATAACTTCATACGACCTCACCTGACTGCACTTCACACACACGTTAGCCTTACGTTCACATATCCCAACATTACATCAATGCTTATCCCACGTGACAGATCAAAACAGGCTCACCTCGGTGTTGCAACCTCCGGTGATCGCAAGTGAAAGTTCACACAATAATAACCCTCCTTAAGCACTAGCAACACAACAACACAATAAACACACGAGCGGCTCGGCCGCGGTTCAAAATTACACTACCAGTAGCTTAGCGCGGTTTAATGAGAAATGAATTGAGTAGGGGACATAACATAAGCGATGGCGGTTAGCGGGAAATTATGAAGGTAGAGTGCTTTTTATTTAGGGCTGGACAATACGGTTGTTTCTTTAATCCCATAAAAACTTACAGCTAACTATTCTGTGGACAGCAAGCACGCAGAAGTAATAGTATACTTGTTCAAACGGATTGCAACCGAACCATGCCATTATTGGGGCAAGACTGCGCCCAGGTACACGGCTATACCGCTCAAAACAGGGCACAAATGAGGGAGGAGGGTACAAAAGAGACTATAGTGTGCACGAAGCTAGTTGCGATCACGAAAAATTTTATTTCTGCTGAAATCTGTTGAAGGAAAAGCCAGGTTTCAAGCCAAATTCCGTGACAAATATGTTTATGAACAAGTCAATATCTCGAAAGTAAGTCAGTAGTCTTCTTACGATGAAGCTAACGATGATGGATTATCATTTTGTCAACACTCTCACGGCAAACAAACTCCAGTCATGGCATATTTAGACTAGGAAATACGTTCTTGTCTATTCTAACATAGAATGAATTTCGTTATCTTATCATTATTCTAATGATAATAGCTAAGTAATTTTTCCCATCAACATTTTTTCGAATTAGATTTCTTCTACTGTCCAGGCCACTCCAGGCTGACACCATCCTATTAGTCCCCTTCTACCGTCAAGGCTAAGTTCTGGCGGATTCGGATCTCACGACTACGCCTGAGACTCATGGCGTGTCTTGCATCGACCTATAGGTTTATATGGTTCCCGCTTTCCGCTCAGTAATATGACACCGTCCTATCAATCCCCCTTCCATCCTCAAGGCTAACTACTCGCGGATTCGTATCTCACGACACGACTGCTGCGCTGCGCTTGCGACCCGTGGTGCGTCCGTTAGAATTTCGAGGCCGTGCTACGTGATTTTACACACGCATTTGCTTTAATGACGCCACTAATAAGTTCATTGATTACAAGTATGACCACGTAGTGTATAACAAGAGTCCGCGCCACGAAAGTCCTGCGAAACAAGTTTAAATGACACTTATGGACGTCAGATTAAGGGTCATCGTAACGTTTTTCGCGGGACTTCTTTCGCAGGACGAACACTATGAATTGGTATGCTTTTGTTCCCAGCCAGAGAGTCAGAGATTTATTTATTACAAATATTTATGAAAAAGGAGAGCAATTTAAGATTAGAAACCAGCAAAAGTTAAAAGGCTGTTGTAAGGAGTAAGGGTGGATATTCATGTGGGCGCATGCATATTACAAAGTTTATCAACAGAACTTATGTGTTGAACATGCCTACAGAATCTGTACCATGGACCAATTCTGTACTAAATATGGTTATACAAATCAGTCCACCTCAGTATATAAAAAAATAATTAAAATATGATTCACTTTAAAATGCTTCACTAAAACCAGAAATAAGTACTTACTTAAATAGTATCAGAAGAAGTAATTCCCTCTACAAAAAATAAAATTATTTAATACAAATATCTACATAAATTAGAATGCTAAGTAAAAGAATAAAATCATCTACCTTAATGTTATAGAGAAGAAAGATGTGTTTAATTTTGTTTCTGTGTATGTAATTTATATAAGTTCCAAAACTATTGGACTAGTTTTAAAAAATCTTTTACCATAGTAAAGCTTCAAGGAAAAGTAGGTAGGTTTAATATTACTACTCGGAAATAACTTATTTTTAGAGGAAAATAGTAGGTTAGTAAGTGGGCTGGCCTCTACTTAATCAATATAATTATACAAAACAAAGTAAATTTTATACGTAGTCGGTCCCAAAGTTCTGTCATATATGAAAATACTGATAAAATAAAAAGTACCCATCCGTTTTTAAAAATTTATATATCAATTAAAAATACAATTATCGAGGTATCAAAATAACATAAAACTATTCGAAATGACCTCCCTTGCTTTTAATAACGGCCATCAACCGCGGCGGCCAGTCGTCTATCGCAGCACGCACCATATCCATGTCGATTTCAGCGACTGCTTTAACTATGGCTGACTTCAGGCTCTCCAAATTTTTATGGGGCTTAGCACAGACCTTGTTCTCTAAGACCTGCCAAATTTTATAGTCCAGAAGATTAAGGTCCGGACTGGAGGAAGGCCAATCTTCGTGTCTTATAAACTCAATGTTTTGACGTTCAAACCAGGCTTGAGTGGTCTTGGCTTTGTGAGCGGGCGCAGAATCCTGCTGGAACACAAAGTGATGTCCTGAAAATAGTGTGTTGGGCAGGTCTTTGACGTACCGATCCAAAACCGTCTCTTGGTACACTTTTGCACTGGTTTTGACCCCCTTTTCGCAAAAATGAACCTCAGTTGGCCCATAGTAGGAGACTCCTAACCAGACCATGACTGAAGAGGGATGATGCCCACGCTGCACCCGCGGAACTTTGTTTCCTGCTTCTTCAGAGCTGGTAGCGTACACTCTATCGTTTTGTTTATTATACTTTTCTTCTATATCAAAAATTTTTTCGTCTGTAAAAAGTATATCGCGGTGCCGGTTTTTCGCGTACCGTTTTAACAACACCCGGGATCTTTTGAGTCTAATTTCTTTTAAACGGGCATTAAGTAAGTGCCCACTCTTTTTTTTGTATGCTCGCAGCTTAAGGTCTTCGTTTAAAACCTTTTTGACTGTTTTTCTACTAACCTTCATCTGCAAACCCATAAGTTTCTGTTTTCGGACAGGATTTCTTCGTATGCGCTCCTTGATCGCTTTGATCACTGCTGGTGTTCTTGCGGAGCGACGCCGGCCAGTTCTTTTCTTGTCCTCAACACTAGAGACTTCAGTGTACCTACTTATAGTACGATACACAAACCTAAGAATTATTTTCAATTTTTTGAGCAACTTGAAAATGGTACTCGGCGAGTGCCCACAGCGATGCAACGCCAAAACTGCTATTCGGTTTTCTTTCAAAGTCCACTCCATCGTGAAAAATCGCGCCAAATGATCATTTATTGTTTTAAAATAATTGTCAAACATTCAAAAACGGAATGCAATAAAACTTTTCCAAATTCGTGTTCTAAATTCAAAAATAATATGCCAGTGACAGAACTTTGGGACCGACTACGTATTATGAATTAGTTAAGAAAAACGTTTGTTGCTGCTGCACATGCTAAACATAAAAGACAAATAACAATTAAAATAAAATTATAATAAATCAATGATTTTGCATTCATATAAGTTATATTGGGTTTTAAGAATAATTAAAGGTTTTGTAATTTTTGATTGCTATTTAAAAAATATGCATTATTTTCTGAAATCCAAAAGCTAGATAAATATGTATTCAATTATGCATTCTATCTCTATAAGCTGACAGGCTTTCCCTTTAACAGGTCCAAAAATGTTTCTATAAGAAGGCATAAGCAGTAAAATACTCGTAATCTTCATGTTATGGAACGATCTCACTGAACAATTGCGTAATTACCAAACAACGAAATCGACACAAGACAAGTGCAAGGTGCAGTTATGTAAAACATGCCAAGTTCGATGCAACTTTTAAGTTCTTCCGAGTTCAATAGATGAAACCCAAAGTTTATTATACTTTAGTATCAGAATACGTACAGATTTTACACGAAAATTGTAATAATTCGATGTAAGTAAACAGAAAGGTACCTCTTACAGAGCCAACGCGAATATATCCTTATATTTCTAGTTTCGTGTAGCTTGGCTTTAACACTTATCAACTTTCTGCTCAACACAATTAACACGTAAGTATATATCAGGCACATTCAAGAAGTAATTAAATAAATAAAGAATTAGGTAAAACTTTGGATAAAACCACAAAACCACAAATCAGATGGCAGTACAGTAACCTCACATCCGTAATGTGACAGACAGGAACAAGGAGGGGCCAACACTGTAATGCGCTGTATAAAAATTAACCGGCACTATATTATATAACATGATACCATACGACACTTGAAGTTCATAAGTTTTAATCAGTTTAATTGTCGCGCAAACCTACGTACTTCTTTTTTATTTTAAAGCTATGCTCTCGTCCTGTAGAAACCACCACCCGGCGAAGCTGCGCTGAAATCCCTGACTACTCACACTGGCAGAATTACTTTTAATGGGTCCATATTATTAAATAATAAATTAAAAAAAAACAGCTCTTGTCTGTGGAGCAACCGCCATTCATTTCTACCTACCTACATACTACTTCACATTTTCACAAATAAAAAAATAAGCGAAACACGTACAAAGTACACGTTTCGTAACTCAAAGTTGAAAGAGGAGGGGTCATGACCAAGAACTACGGTTCCGTAAGCGTAACGTTGGGTTAGGGAAAGAAGAAGAGGATCAAATAAAAATTTGTGATTTATAAGTTAAGCACATAACTAGTCGGAAATTTTCTAGCCCGTGTTAAGTGTACATAGATGGCGCTCAGCTTAACTGAAAAATATTTTTTTCCAAGATAATATATTTTTTGTTTTTCTAATTCAGTATCATTTAAAATTAAAAATTAAAATTTCAACTTAACGCAACGCCATATGTTACGACATCATTAATTAGCTCGAGATCTGTCATATGTACAGACAAATAGAAAAGCTCCCGTTGAGTAAAAAAAATGTAATTTCTGAGACAATTTTATTGCTGTGCAATATTATAGTGTATAAGTACTATGCCGGTTAATAATCTTGCTATGCATTGTAGTGTCGTGCACTATAGTAAAGAGAAATCCATAGACAATTATGTTTTTTTTTTAATAATTGTAAATGTCAACTGCGTTTTGTTGGTTAATTCTTTGCGCGGTCATCCCAAGAGAGAGCTTTTTAACGGAAATTATTCTTTTCTTTACAGCACAGGATGTGACCAAAAAGGTGTTCTTATGGAAGATTTCCATATTTATCTCTTTACCACACCCAGAGGTTCGTGTAAAAATATCTTAAAATAGCTGGCGAGCGCCTTGCCCGCGGCTGTTGTGATGTGATTGTGTGGGTAGAATCAGCGTGGGTGTAAAAATTATTCACTTGACTTACGATAACGACAATTTGTCGAGTCGTAAGTTTCTTACAACTTTCACCTTTCTGTTCATCTAGAAAGTGGTGATAAAAATAAATATAATAAATTGATAACTATAATATTCTAACCGGAATTCATGAAAAGGTACTTTTTTGCGTTTTGCAAACACACTTTGCAGAAATGTCAAAATAAATAAATTGACAATTCGCGCAAACTCGCAATCGTAAAATTCGCGAGATTTTCGTGATTAAATCATGAATTAAAGTAAATATTTCATTGAATTTGTGTATAATTTGTTGTCTGCTAGTTCGATAATCAATTGCAGTACCTTGGGTCTTTTTATTTTGTATAAAAATAATGCCTGGAGGGCGAAAGCGATGGAATTTACATGGTGAGTATTTATTTTAGTTTTCTAAATTAACTTTCTTTTTATTCTATATGTTTCGGGGATATTTAAAGCAAAACTTAGCTATCGATTCAGAAAATAGGTCAGGTAGGTAACACAATACGAATTGACCTTGCTAGACAAAAGCCTTTTTAATGATTCTCATAGTAATTTTTTCATTAATCAGAAAGTCGCATTAATTCTCATCTTTCTATCTCAAATATAGGGTGGACAGAAAAGTTTGGAGCAATTTGTATTGAGATTTTGTATTAGTAAACAAAATGTTGTTAAACAGTGTTATTTATTGTCAAACATACATGAAATAGAAATTTATCCAGCGAAAGAAAGGTTGTCTGGTTGTTTACTACAATAATGGCTCCAGCATTTAACATTAAAAAGTTTTCCCAACCTTTATGTCGATCCTGTACTTCGCTAATCCTCCTTGAATTGTTGTCTTCTTTTATGAAAATCTTTATTCTCCTGATGGGCATGTTTTTCATGTTTCTTTCTTTGATTTGGAAAGAAAAAACCACTCCACGATGTCAAAAATAAGCATACACCGCATGGTGTGCTTCATGTAGCTTTCGGAAGAGTGATGGATGATAAGGCCAGTTGGCAGAGTGATGATGGAGGAGGGTGGAGGACCGAATGGTGTGACTGGACATGTTTAGAGTTTGTGTACATGGTGTTAGGAAGAGTACTGACTTCTTTACCCAAGGAACATAGGTCAACATATGAAAAAACTATTTGGAACTCGCATACAATATGTACCAGCCGGCTGAGTCAGGTTGTATGGGCTGGTTCACCCCTTACAAGGAAGTCAGTACTTTTCCTAACACCCTGTATGTATCAATCAGCAGAAGCACTTTGATCAGCATTCCAAGACTTGTATGTGGAGGCAAGGCCACATCGCCACATACCTTTTTAGTAAAAACTAATAATATTCATAAATGCTAAATAGTTTTATGTACAACGGAGATAAGTTAGCAGTGTTACTCAAAATGAATTGAAATATTTTTATTTTCACTGATACTCTACAAATAAATTTTAATACAAAATGACATACTTTACGAGAACTGATTTCCTTAATTTTCACATTTTCATTTGGGGCAATAATATTTTGATTCGTTTGGAGCACCCCTGTACACCTTATTCCTTTGCTGACTGTTCAAAAATGTTTCCAGATGTTACTGTGTTCTAAAAGACTTGTATGTGGAGTGCAAGGCTACATACCTTTTCAGTAAAAACTAGTAATAAATATAAATGTTTCAGTCCGATCTGTTCTTCCCAGAACAACTCCTAAGCCCAGCATCGCCCCAAGGCAAGGGCGTGACTGGGCTGGTTATTTGAACAACCAACCAATTATTTCCAGTTGAGGTTGTGCTCCTCTTTTTTTGATGGCCCCGGAGCCAAAATTGCATAGTCCATCCCAAAAAAAATAAAAAAAATGCTCAGTATTTTTATGTTCATAAATGTTTCCAGATGGGCCGCAAGGGTCGCTGCGGCGGCTGCGTAACCAGCTGGCTGAGGATGGCTGCGCGGAATCACAGGTTGTTCTAGCTAAACAACTACTTGAGGAGAAATGTGGTATGACCTCGGAGTAACTTTGTCTAAGTGTGGATAGCATGTCAGAAGCATGTGTGAACAGAGAGTTTGGGTGTGGAGTCTTAACACTTAATATAGGCTTTACCAGCACTTTTTTCTCTATGAAGAAAACTGTTTTTTTCAGGTTATGGTAGAGTCTAACTATAACGAAATGCTCTATGTACTTATGGTGATACCGGTTTGAAAACTAAACCGGCAAACAAGTCCTGGGCTATGCTTCTGTATTTTAAACTATAGTCTGTTCCTACTCTTTATTAAAAATAACTCTTTCTTAGAAACAGCAGTTAAAATAATAATGAAAGAAATTTTTGACCTTCTATACAAAAACGCTCTTCCTACCCCGCATGGGATAAAGGCGTGATTTATGCATGTATGTATACAAAAAACTTCTTCAAAATGAGGTGAAAAGCCAAACACAATAAAATACCCTTAACAACCTGGATATGTTTACTAATATTTTCTTGTTAAGTGTTTTTATTGATATGTACTATAAGAAGACCAATATGATCTTGGAGAAAATTTTTAGACATCATTGTGAAAGTACTAATACTTACAACTACTAATAAATTAATAATGGAGAAATAACTAACAATAAATTTTAAAATCACAAAGTACTACATTACTCTTTTACGTTTGGAGATTTTGTATGGAGCATGCAAGCTGCTTTCTTGCAACTACATTAAAACTACTATATAAACAATATATATTAATATATTACTGTATATTTTAACTTTGCAGAAGTGACACTCACTTCAGTTCAGTTTCAAATAGGAAATAAAAATCTTGGTTGAAAGTGGTAACTGATTTCTACTTGACTTCAAGCACAGTCTTTCATTCTGTTTCGGCCTGCATTTTTCTGCATCAGCCCTCAGAGATTTGTCACTCATGGTGATAACAACTGGATTTTTACAGTCGTAGTTGCTGTGCGTAACCCGCAAGGGTGTGATCCATGTATGTATGTATTTCTTTTCTCAAATAAATGTTGTTTTCCAGAGCTTGAAGCGGACAAAATAAGCAACTTCAAGCAGGCGCTGAACTGGCTGATCTGCGCGACGGAGCAGGCGCACCCGGAAGCACGGAGAATGCTGCGCAGGTAATGCACTTCACTGTTTATTACACACAAGATAAAACACAGGACAATCACATTACGAAAAATGACACAAAAGGTACTTTCTTTGGCTAGGTACTCATTCCTTTTTTTCGTGTGAAAAAGGCGTTTTAATTACGAAAAAATAGATATACATACATACATATATCACGCCTTTATCCCTTGCGGGGTAGGCAGAGCGTTAACAGCCGTAAGAATACGGTCGCTATCGCCACGTCTGACATTTTTGAGTATTGTTTTCTAAGGTTGTTTCGGAAAACATGTGTATCACTATAGTGACAGGTTGTCAGCCTGTCGCCTAAAAATTGTAATACACCAATACTCTCGAGTCCCTTAGTCGCCTCTTACGACACCCACGGGAAGGATGTGGGGTGATGCTATTCTAAGCCGGCATCACACGGCATAAAAATAGATATTATTGATTATATTAGGTAGGTTTGTATGTATAACACATTTAGGAAAATATTTGATTATACAGGGTATTTGGAAGAGTGACAACTTCCTTTCAAAGGATGAAACTTAACAACTTTCCCCATGGAACACAGGTCGATATTTTTCTTTCCTTCTTTCTTTACATATGAAAAGAAAATCGGCCTCACATACAACCTGATTCGGTCAGCTGGTACCTACATTTTGTATGGTAGGTTCAAAAACTGTTTATATTTCGACCCATCTTTCTTGGAGAAAGTTGTTCAGTTCATGGGCTGGTTCATCCCTTGAAAGGATGTTGTCACTTTTCCAAATACCCTGTATACATACGAAAAACTGAAAAACATTTCCCTCTCAAACTGTCCTTCTTGTATAAGCTGTAAGCAGAATTCAGTAAATCAAATAAGTTCTCTTTAAAACGCGATCACTGGCTATTTATCTATTTTTTACGTGAAGTTTTACACTGACAAGGTTCCCTCACTCATTTAATTTCACCTGAAAAAATTACTGTCAATTTTTTGAATGTCAAAACTAACAAATTTTGGTAAAAATTTTATACTAATTCAAAAATAAAAAACGTAAAAACGGATATCTTAGAAGAACGAATCATTCCGGCGTTTCGCTACTGGACGGGGCTCAGAGATGAAAATACTATAGCTGTTACTGAAATGAGGTAAGCATCATAATGTTTTCAGAACACCAGCATTCTTTGGAAGACCTAAGGTAAACAAAACATGTATTGGTATTTGTTTCCCTTTGTAAACAATAGCTGAATAATTATACTTACCAGTAATAATGGAACTTTTGCCACGAAACATCGCGTCATTTTCGCTTCTATCCATTCTAAATTTGTACGAATGTAGTGGTTCGTACGTAGGTTGAAATAGGAAGAAAAATTGGCGCTGAAACTATTTTTATTTTTCAACCTATATGTTCCTCGGAAAAGTAGTTCTTTACTCGGCCCATGTTCGGTTTTCCTGCGGTATATAAGTGTATAAGAAAAGTTCTTCATGTTGAAAAACGGTGAAATGGGTGAAATACTTAACAAAAATGTGAAGGATTTCTCTAAGTGGAGGGACAACTGGGACAAAGTTCGCGAGGAGTTGCACTCACAGCTGCGCGCGCGACGAGAACGGGCGGCGGGTGGCAACCCTGCTGGGGGCAATGATATGTGAGCGTTCCCGGTTTTACAAACTTACAGGGTGTAGAAACAAAAATTGCTGCAAACATTTTAAGGGCTGAACCAGCCCATGAAACTAGAAACATACTTTTGAACAAAGTATAATAAAGTGTAAAAATATTAGCTGCAACTGAACTGAACCCATGAAACTGAACAACTTTCCCCAAGGAACATAGGTCGACGTAAAAAAAAAATTTTGAACCTCCCATACAAAATTACCAACCGAAGAAGTCAATTAGTATGGAGTATGGGAGGTCATAAAAATTATCTCATATTTCGACCTATGTTTCTAGGGGAATGTTGTTCAGTTTCATGGTCTGATTTACCCCTTAAAATATTTTTACAACTTATTATACTTTTTTTGTATCAAATTCTTTATTATTTTCCGGCGCCTGAGATGTGGCTTAAAAACCATTCAATCGATTTTGGTTAATTTTTAAGGTTTGGTCGTTCTAGAAAGTTAACTCTCTGCCTGTCTGTCTCTAGGGTGGTATCTCATAAAATAAGTTAAAAATACATAGAATCGAAGCTGAGAATGCTGCTAAGAATGGCGCCCATACAACAAAATTGATTTTATGCTAGAACCTCGCAAACATCGTAAATCAACTTATGATAAAGAAGCGGCCTTCGAAAGTTAACTTGGTAAAATGCCAGCCTGCAATGCAGCCCAAAATTCTATAGCCAAATAATTTCGACAACAAAGTTTAAGGCTAACATATTTTTATCTAGAATAATCTAGCAAAATCTATTTTGTTATTTATTGAAGCCGTAAAAAGAATAAGATATTGTAACAAGATTATAATACATATAATGATATCGCTTTGCGTACTTGACATCAGGTAGGTTTCTGTTAAAGAAATGGCGCAATCCTTTTAGCACGAAATCATATTTCAATGGCCCTAAACAAAAATTGTAAAATGGCTCTCCTCCCTTTATCTCATCTCCCTAGATGATGATGATATCCTACTTATAATTTCCATTCGTATTTTGTTCCCAGGTGCATCAACAGCGGCGTGATCGACGATCAGAGTTCGGCGATCGTCCGCGCCAAGTCCTGCCTAGCCGCCAGCAGGCAGGAGACGGTCGCCCGCAAGGCTGCAAGAGATCTCTTCGCCAGGTTAGTCACCCAGGTGTAATAGAGCAGCGTGATGGAGGAGCAGAGTCGTGCCAAGTCCTGCCTGGCCGCCAGCAGGCAGGAGACGGTCGCTCGCAAGGCTGCAAGAGATCTCTTCGCCAGGTTAGTCACCCAGGTGTAATAGAGCAGCGTGATGGAGGAGCAGAGTCGTGCCAAGTCCTGCCCAGCCGCCAGCAGGCAGGAGACGGTCGCCCGCAAGGCTGCAAGAGATCTTTTCGCCAGGTTAGTCACCCAGGTCTAATGGAGCAGCGTGATGGAGGAGCAGAGTCGTGCCAAGTCCTGCCCAGCCGCCAGCAGGCAGGAGACGGTCGCCCGCAAGGCTGCAAGAGATCTCTTCGCCAGGTTAGTCATCCAGGTGTAATAGAGCAGCGTGATGGAGGAGCAGAGTCGTGTCAAGTCCTGCTTGGCCGCCAGCAGGTAGGAGACGGTCGCTCGGAAGGCTGCAAGAGATCTCTTCGCCAAAAAAAGCAGATGCACCCACAGTCGACAGGTTTTGTGGCCACAGATGCTTCAGTCCCGTCCATTCTTCCCAGACAACTCTTAAGCCTAGTCTTGCCCCAAGGGCGTTGTTGGACTGGTTGTTTGAACAACCGTATAAATATTTTCAGATGAGCTTCTGCTCCCCACCGGGCCGACCGGCGCAGTTTTGATGTTCCCGTAAACGCATCCCCATAAATATGAAGTGGCCACTGACTTACGAATACTTCAGACTGTATTACCCGCTCCTGAGATATAAAAAGCATCACAATTGACTATTCTTACAGTTTATCAAATGGGGAGCAATACATAACCACCGCGCAATTGGAGCGTCGCATCCGTGAGATCTGCAACAATGAGCTGCGTAGAGCTGACGAGGACAGCGACACCCAGGATGAGGATTCACCAGGTAGATCCTATACTACTAGTTTGTTACTCCTTTACGCATAAATTGCTGAACCGATTTTCATGTTTGGCATACACATAAAGGGTAACTTGTATTTACACATAGGCTACTGGATAGTGAATGAATGGATGGATAGTTTGTGTTCCAAAAAATGTTCCTGTTGGATGCCATGGGATGATTTTTCCCGGGAAAATATTCAAACTGACTTCCACGCGGGTGGAGCTGCAGGCACCCGCTAGTTTTCTATAGATGCTATAGACAGGGTCACGCAAGACAATGAAAGTCAAGGTCAATAAAGGTCAAGGTCACTCGAGTCGTTGAACAACCTAGTTTGAGCTGAATGAGGACTCGCCGATCTGTAAATGGCGGCGGTTACCTAAGTGTGAGGGAGAAAGCAACCTGTTATATGTCACAGCCTCATCCTCAGTGGGAAAGAGAAAGCATGACGATCGGCCGCCATATACAGATCCTTCACGTCATTACAGACCAGTCACTCAAGGTCAAGGTCATTCAAGGTCATCGTCACCTAAGTCGTCCTTTACTGTGAAATGTGTCATTTTCAGAAGTAGAAGAGCGTGCCCTGGGCGAGGGTCCGGCCCTGGAGGCGCCGGAGGGCGGCGACCAGCAGGTGCAGGGGAACGGGACCATACGACCCACCAACGGACTCACGCCTGACGACGGTAAGGGTTGACATTGACAGATATAAGCTGTAAAAAAATGCTGCAAATATTTTAACGGGTGAATCAGCCCATGAAACTGAACAACTTTCCATAAGGAACATAGGTCCTTACCCACCATAGGGCCCACCATCTTGAAATTGCCTCTTAAAAAGCGAATGTTATAAAAAAATTGATTTCTTGATTGATCGATTGTTCTGTAATGTGTGATCGAATAATATATTGACGAAACTACGAATTTTCGTTAAAACAATCTCGATATAGTTTATTGATAAAACAGTTCTGTAATACACGGTGTACGGGACAGCCCTCCGCATACTTAACAACTTGCTCCTAGGAATATAAAAAAAAAAAATTTCGTGGGTCGTCGTTTCTTGTCGTTTCCTGACATAAGTTCTTAGGAAAAGCTGTTTTGGCATGCAACCATGCATCCTATCAGTATTCAGACAGCTGTCCCTTACAAATTTTCAATACAAATTTCAGATTACCCCGAAAAAGTTAGCATCAACGAAGACATACGCAACTTGACCGTAGACAACCTCGTGTCAGCCGCTGTCGACTACTGTCAGGGAGAACTCCCGCTTGTCAGTTACGAGCTCACCCTTACCGACCCCAGCTTAAAATGCCTCGATCACATTCCTCTATTGCAACAAGCATTCTTACACCCCATTCTATTCCTTCACGTTTTATACTTGAAACTATTATATTACTTCGGGAATTTTACTTTCAGACTATCAAATATAGAACTAGCGTTACTTTTGGTTGCGTATCTATCGGTTAATACGGAAAGTCTATACCATTTGGTCCCGTTAGTTTTGTACTACGTAAGTTTTGCCGCTATGGTGGTCTGTAGTTTCAAAATGTTACACGCGAAAAGGCAGTTTATAGATTTTCGGAAATGGTCCGGGCTGTTTTTGAGGTATTCAGATGGGAATTTACAGCCAGATGAATCGGAGAATCTTTTCGTGAAGAACAATTTGGGACCGTTTTTGCAGTTTTTCGTCGCGTTATTCATAAATTTGTTCCTCTATCCGTTCATAGCTACTCAATGGGTTTTATTTTCCGAATTTAGCGTCCTATCTTTCGCATTGATGTTTATAACATTGTTTTCCTTTAGTAATACTGGGAACGATTTCCCGTCGTACCCAGACATATTGGCTTTCGTTTCGTTCGGTTTAAACGTAATCGCGAAGTATCCTTACGAGAAAGACACCGTTGTGAACCAAGGATGGCGTTTCTTAGACTTACACATTTCGAACTACCTGTTTTACATCTTAGGCAGTAGTATAGAATTCTGCTTGAATTCTCGCGTATTCTTTTCTCTATTGACTCCATTGATAATCATAGCTATGGCGAAAATGAAGAACTGGCAAGGGTTTTTCAAATACGCGCTGCCGCACTGCGTAACTCTAAGTTGGCTACAGATGTTTGTAATTTGCTCTCAAGGGTGTACGACTTATGGTCTGATAAGGGGGACTTTAGGGCTGGTTTGCACATTTTTATTTGTTCCTCTAATAGGGGTAGCAACAGCGACTTTGCCTATATTCGCGTGTCTTCAATACGTGACGTTGTCGAGGCTTTTATACACGGTGTCGGTATTGGTTGGTTTCGGACTGAGTGTGGGAGTGACCTGCGTGATGGCTAAATCGGAGGTTACTAAGAGATTCGTCACTCCCTTGCAGGTAAGAAACTAAGATATAATAGTTTAGGAACTACAATTTGAGCCGAATTGCTTGCCTTGACGTTTCATAGTTGAATCGGCTGAAATTATATTTCCAAGTTTGTTAGGCTAGAATTATATTCGTCCGCCGGCCGCGTGCGGTTACGTTGTGTCACAATTTTACAAAAAAGGCTAGCGGATGCAAATGTTTTGTTGCGTACTTACTTTTTAATAAACTTGCGATGGAGCGATTTGTCCGCCAGTGTCCGGCCGACGAGTATAATTTGACGAAAACACTATTTATAAATGTAAAAATACTTCAAATTGCAATCGTTGTTTTCGTCAAACTTTATTCACAATAGTGTGTGGATTTTTGAATCTTAGTAAGACTCGAAAAAATTAGTTTTCAAATAAAAAAGATGGATTGATTTTATATATTTTATTCTTAAAGTAAACCCTATTGTCTTGCAGCTCATAATCGGCTTCATAACCCTATTATACTTCGGCAACCAATTCGTAACCAACCTACAAGACGACGGCCTCCCATCCACTCTCATAGACCTAATCGGCGACGATAAACCCTCTATAAAAAACCTGTTAAAAAGCGACTTCATAACCGACTACGAAGACAACAGTTACCATGTAAACTGGGAGGATTATTACAACCAGTGCAACTCGCCAACTTGGTCGGATTATAACATGGCGAATGCTCAAGTGAAGTGCGCGGTGCTGGAGGGGGCCAACGTGAATTGGGAGGGTTATGTGCAAGACGTCAAATTGAAGCATGTCAAGAATCGATGGAATGACTTCGCCGAGTGGCTGCCGAGTCTGCTGAGGGAATATTTCAAGTGAGTATTTGTGAATAGCTGAGTCTCCATTGAACGAGCAGCCTCAGATGCTCACTGCCGCGCGCAGCATGCGGCGCATTGCGCGGTCCGTGTGGACGTGATTCGCCTGAGAAGCGCATGTTGAAATTCTCATGCTCGGGCGAAAAACCGTCCACACCGACCGCGCATTGCGCCGCTGCGCGCGGAAGTGAGCATCTGAGGCTGCTCGTTCAATGGAGACCCAGCTACATATTGCTGTCAATTCGGTAATTTATATTGTCATTTTGATAATAGGTACCTAGGTAATACTAAATAACAAGGTCAATTCATTTAGCAAGCATTGTAGCACCACGAAACTGAGCAACTTTTCGCATGGAGGCAATGTTGGTAAACTCAGTAAAAAATTCTGATCAGCTAACAGAATTTTGTATAGAGACTCGAAAAACATTGTTCAAATTCAATGTCCAGCAATACCTGCATAGTTTTCGGTGCACCGTCCCTTACAATCGGCATTTTTTTACAGTGGGAGATTATTAATTAGTTCCTTCCTAGTAGATGGCGCTCTTGCGAATGATGGAAAAACTCAGCAAAGGTTTCCCATATGGAAAGGAGTAATAGTTTTTTTAAACTGTACTGAACTTGACAGATCATCCCTCGATCTTAAAAAGCACCAACAGCGCCACCTAGTTTGGAAGTGTTTCTATCAGTCCAAGAGATGGTAATTCTGAAGCGTTTTTCCTGGAAATTAAGGGTTTTATGTGTATTGCAAATTTAGACGACAACCTGTCACTATAATGATACACGATTTATCTGAAACGCTCCTCAAACATGTCGAGCGTGGCGATAACGCACGTAATTTTACGGCCGACCGCTCTGCCTACCCGTCCAAAGATATAGGCGTGATTTGTGTGTGTTTTTCCTGCGCAGATGTTACTACGGCGAAGAATACGCGTCTCTGTGCGGGCAGGGCGACCCGCGAGCCCAAGAGGAATGCAACTTTGTGAAGAACGTAGCGCGCAATAGCGGAAAGAGCTGTCATCTACACAACTTGAACGAGTGAGTATGCTTCTGTCGCGTGGGACTCCAGTAGACGAACGACCCGAACGAACCTGGTGTAAATAGTAGGTGTTGAGGAGTAGACTGCTGATGAGGTGAAGAAATAAAGAATGCGTTGATTTGCGAAGATAATACGATTTAATTAATATTAAATACAATTTTTCATGGCGATATCGACGTGAGTTAGATGAATAAGTGTATGTAGGTAGACCCGGTGGATGGGCCCCCATCCCCACACCGCGCCTGCGTTGGCCGCGGTTGTGACGTAGTCTCTAACAGTAGGTGTCTGACATGGTGCCGCCGGTCATGCCGTGTGGATGTCAGACACCTGCTATTTACACCAGGTTGTCCTTCTTGTGACTGAGTGTGTGTACTGTGCGAATGAGTGTGTGTATTGTGTGAATGAGTGTGTGTATTGTGTGACCGAGTGTGTGTATTGTGCGAATGAGTGTGTGTACTGTGATACCGAGTGTGTGTACTATGTGACCGAGTGTTTGTACTGGGTGACCGAGTGTGTGTACTGGGTGACCGCGTGTGTGTACTGTGTATATGAGTGTGTATTTTGTGACCGAGTGTGTGTACTGGGTGACCGAGTGTGTGTATTGTCTACTAGTAATAAAAATAGTGTGATTTTATATGTGCAAAGTATTAACTTGATAATTTCAGATACACATACGAAGTGACAGTGTCGATGTCGGCGCCGGGCGGGTTGTTGAAGCGACATGCGTTGATATCTGTCATATTTGATCACTACTTCAGCAATATGACAAAGAGGTTGAGAAACACTGACCACATACGGTTCCGAGGCGCTTTGTACAATGAACCAGGTTAGTACAAAGTTCTAGGTCAAATAAAGGTCAAGGTTACGTTACAATGTCAAAGTCAAGGTTAAAGGGGCGGTTGTTTTTTTTCTGGCATCAGCCCAATAGTGAAAATTGATCATTACGATGCCGTGAACAACGTGTCTTTAAGTAATGCATCATCTTTACTTAAAAAAATAAAGAAATGTTCGTCAGACGTGGTTTTTTACGGGCGCTCTATTATTATTTTTTTTACAAAGTAGTAAATTTTACATTTTACTTTTTGTAAGTCGAAATTAGTCATTGTAAAAAAGAGAAAAAACAACACTTTTTTCTATTTCTTATAACAAATTTATGAACCTAGTGTAAACGCGGCTCACCTACTTAACCTAAGCGTGATGTGTAATTTTAATATTCGCATTTTTTTAATAGGCTCATTCAACATCGGCACGCCGAACCTGGTCATCAAGGGCTATGAATTAACCTGCCTAGAGTGTAAAGAGGCTAAAGGAACCCTAAGGTCCAAAGTACCAGCAGTGTCCAAATTCTCAGAGTTAATGAGAACCGTACTCAACGATTGTATCGTCTCCACGAAATATATTTTGAATTTCATCTGTAATCCAGTCATTGTATTCAAATAAACACAAAATAATCAAAGAAAAATTGTCCGATCAGATGAAAAATCTTTTTATACATTGTTAGCACGCTAGGAAAATAACTACGCTTCTTCTAAGAGGTCAATTAGCCAGTGAAACTGAACCACTTTCCTCAAGAAATAGATCGAAATGTGAAAAAAATGTACCCATACAAAAAGTTTTAGTTAGCTGACACAATTTGTATGGTCCATATTTTATTTTATTACATTCCTTGAGGACAGTTGTACAGTTTCACGACAGGTTACCCCCTTATAAAGAACGTAGTACTTTTCCTAACATCCTGTATTGGTTAAAGAAGTATATTCTGGCTAGTTTCACCGGTACTATCAAGTAAGTTGCCGAATTGAAAAAGAAAAGATAATTTGGTATTGATCTCAGTAAGAATCATAAATGTGTGCCATTACAATATTTGCTTTTTTGAATACACGAAACTGGATATCACACTTGCCTTAAGCTCTCAAAAACATAGAAATACTATTATATTTCTTTTATATTATATGTGGCTACGTTAGGTACGATTTTACCAGAAAAAATTATACCTAGAAAAACCACTACAAACTGCTTAGGTCTGCCTACGTGCGGTCATAAAAGGTATTTTTTAGTCAGCTCACAAACTTTGTAGGGTGTTTCTACTCATGATTCTGAACAACTTTTACTATGGGACCAACTGTGACATCGAAAAAAAAAATGGCTGTTCCATACATTAATTTTGCCTAGTGGTCATGAACTTTTCTGTGGAACACCCAATTTTATTTTTAGCGATTTCGCATGTGGCCCCATAGTAAAAGTTGAATCGTGAGTAGAAACACCCTACAAAGTTTGTGTACTTGTGTACTTATCAAATAACGACAATGAGAATATTACGATTAGTTTCTGGTAAAAACTTACGCTTTCTTACGTAGTCAGCTCCCAAATTAATTAAGAATCTGTGCTAACGCTACCTAGTCTCGTTTTTCGGGTAAATTATTTGTTTAATTATTTTACCATTGTTTGTCAATCGGGTCATTTGTCGACTTGGCGTCCCACCCACACGAAAGAAGAACATAAAATTGTAGTCTAATTCACAAATTATTACTGTTGTATAAGGGCCGAATTATACTGAGCGGCCCGGCCGCTGCGACGCAATAGTGGCTAGATCGTTTGACGCACGTTTACAAGGAAACATTTGTAACAAATTATGCATACCTAGATTACCTAGTTTTCTGTACTCCATTATTTTGTTTGTATTGTACAATTCATTGCAAAAAAATCTTTGTAAACTAGCAACTACCAAGGCACTCACTATAATTTGATCCTAATGGCCATGTAACATTGAAAATGAATTCTATCGTTATTGAATCTCGAAATTCTAAAAGGCAGTATATAACCCGAGCGAATATCAGAGGATTTTGAATCATGCCAGCAGTTAATAGAGTTCATTTTTAATTAGTTATCGCAAGAGATTTCAAAAATCTAGATGTAAATTCGTCTTTATTGTTCTTTCAAACCATCCTATCTCTGTTATAGATTAATTTCGTTGCTCAGTAAACCCTAAATGTTATTTATTAGAACCTGTAGATGTTTGTGTTGTAGTTAGAAAGCAAAATTGATCATTCTAAAGTAAGACCAGCGAAATGAGACAAAAATATGAACAATGTTAGAATGATATGAATATGACTGAGGGACTGATAAGTCTCGATTCCATTTCGGCGTCTAATAGTGCTGTCTGTCACTTTCCGTTAAAAAGTTTTGGAAAAAGATAGGAAACATTATAGTCTTGTCATGTTTTAAAAAATCTCCCAACCTCCTAAACGCATAATGACCTAAGCGCATAGTGACCTAAACACACAATGACCTAAACTGACAATGACCTAAACGCATAATGTATAACGCATAAATACTTAACGCATAATGTCCTAACCGCATAATGTCCTGTGGGTCTCTGCCAAACCCCCTCAAGTTAAAGCGTGTTTCTTTTTAAATCTGTAAGCAACACGAAGCTTTTGATTCTGAAACTAAACAACTTAATCTATGGGCAATATGTTGGGAAATAATTGAATTTTAATATCCTCCTATACTTATTGTCGCGTTGTCTAATTTGAAGATTTAGGACATTATGCGTAGAACGTTTAAAAATTTGCGACAAGGTCGTTTTGCGTTTAGAAATTAGGTCATTTTTCGAGTAGACCAGACGAACTGTTTCACGTCATTGCCATTTCACATTTATTTTCTAGCTGCCATCCAAGCCGCGTAAAATGCGTTAAACGATAGACAATATAAGTGGCAATCATATCCTGTCCTTATCTAAATCTACTCAACTGAAAGTGACAGGGTTTTTTAAGTTGGAGATGTTAGACGGTAAACTGAAATCGAGATTACATCGGTCCTTATCTTTCGTATGATAAAATTACATTCTTTATCTCTTCTCGTTGAACATTATTCTATGAGATTTCTGGATAAATAATTAACATTTTTAGAATCATAGAATATATATTTTCTTGACTGATTGTATTGTACTAACGTAGGTATTACAAATCTATAGATTTTGGTGCAAATGTATTTTTAAATAGGTATATTGATAATGTAAAAGATCATAGCCACAGTGGCTGAAATTGATATTGTATGTTTAATTGTTTGATCATAGTCTATTGGATTTCCAGTGTGTTATGAACTTATGAATCAATAAATATTTTGAAACAAGAATTAGTTATTTTTTTATACCCACAGTTTATATCTATTGAAACTTCTGGAAAAAATCTGGTCTACTCACTACCGACTAACCTGGCGCAATGGTAGTGCGAATCCCTATGACGCAGAAGGTTCCGGGTTCGATTTCCGAGTGGGTCATAAAGTTGATATTCATCACTTTGTGAATTCGTTGCTGGCCATGTCCATGGCTGGCTGAACCACTCGATTGTCCATAAGTAAGATGGTTCCGTGTTTCGAATGGCACGTTAAGCTGTAGGTCCCGGTTGCTAGACAGCAGTCGTGTCGTTACACAACCATGTCATAAGCCTGCTATCTGAAGAGTAGAAGGCGGTTGAAAATTTCTTACACTAAAGTACGGCCGTTCGAATAGGCCATATTTGACAGCTGTCAAACCCGTACTAGAGTCAAAGAAAAATAGACCAGTTATAGCATTAACATGATTTTGACAGCTATCAAATGTGGCCTATTCGAACGGCCATACTATAGTGTTCATTAGGTCGTTGAACGACTCGGTGTCCCACACGAAAAGAAAGAAAGAAGACTACCTACTTTGACTAACTATACAGTCTATCAATGGTCATTGCTTTTCTGTGTTTTTTTAAAATGAAACATTGACATATAAATAGTAAGTTATTTTTATTGTGTAAAAATCCTTACATTGACAATCGAACAGTTTTCTTATTCAGTCAAGTGTAAATAAAATTCATTGCATAATATTTAAAAGGCACATTCTATTATAGTCTGTAAGTTTAGGTACTTATCTTTTTGTAAACAAACTTTGTATGAAAGTGACACTCCAGAACTGACAGTTTTGTTTACAAAAAGATAAGTACCTAAACTTACAGACTATAGCACATCTTATAGTTTGTAAAATATAGGATGATCCCTGTGACGTTTGTGATCTTGGAGCATGCTACGACATAAGATCCATTTTTCTTTGTTTACTAGGAAAATGGACCTTATGTCATAGCATTGGCTCCAAGGTAACAAACGTCACAGAATCTGCGTCACAATATCATTCTATATTTTACAGACTAGTAAAGAAAAATACATACCTAATACCTAGGTACTAGTATAATTCGGACAAGATTGAAACTAACGTTTCTATATTTCAACTTATATTTTTATAAAAAAGTTGTTCAGTTTCACTGAACCACCACAGTTCAGTTCACAGTTTTATCAGGTCGTTCGTCGGCTGGATGTCCCACACGACAAAAACAGTGTGTATAACGTGTCATTTATATAATCATCCATCTTATAACTTTAACTATCTGTTACTATTTTAAACTTATATAAAATCAAAGTACGAAGAATAGAGCTACCAAATTGTGACACTTTTTAGGGGAAGACATGGTTGTTTCTTATAAATTTATGCGAAACTGAAGTTTTAAATTATATTCACCCGCCGACCGCCGCTGGTGACTAAGTCGCTCAGCACAAAATGTTCTAAATGTTCTAGAAAAATTTCTAGTTCTAGTGCGGACATAGTCCGTTGAATTCATCGACTTCATTTGCGAAATTTCTCAATTTACAGTTCTTAAACCCTCGTTCGTAGTAGAAAAATTCGATTAGATAATAGATGATTGGTTATAGACTATAACTTATAGTATAATGACGTGTCACAGTCTTCGTTACGGTATTGATCATCAACGGCCAGGAATCAAATCAAAATATAAGGTGTAAAAATATTAGCTGCAAATATTTTAAAGGGTGAACCAGCCCTTGAAACTGAACAACTTCCCTCTAGTAACAAAGGTCGAAACACGAAAAAAAAATGTATACCTTTCGTACAGAATTACCGAACAACCAAGTCAAATTTTCTCATACTTCGACCTATGTTTCTTGGTGAAAGTTGTTCAGTTTCATGGAATGATTCAGCCTTTAAAATATTTGCAGCTAATATTTTTACATCCTGTATAAAATCGTGAACAAGTTTCTTAACATAAATGCTTTTTTATTAACTTTTTATTAGAAAGTTAATACCAACGAAACAAGTGTAAAAAATTCACGAAGTCGATCGGATTTGAACTCACGTCTTCTGACTTGCATGGTCAGACGTGTCAACCGCTACACCACGGTTGGCTCTATTCTAGGCGGCATGATTGTGATCCACTTGTTACGTTTGTAGTAACTTTGTAACAAAAAGTTAATAACAATATCTAGTGTTTTACTTTTAATAAAAAAAAATATTTTTTAGCCTACGAGTTCCCCTTAACCTGTATGGGTTGTAAGTTAATGGTGTCGAGTTTCCGGTAGACCTGCAGCATGGTGGGCCTGGCGTGCCTGGCGAGCGCAGTGCACCACACGCCGGTCTGCAGGAACAACCGGCAAAGCTGCGGCGACGACCAAGCTGTGTTGATCAGCATGCGGTCTTCAAGGTGCGCTGGAAGGAATAAGGGATTATTTTAGTGTGATACATACAGGTTGTAAAATATTAGCTGCAAATATTTTAAGGGGTACGCCAGCTGACTGAACTGAACAACTTTCTTTAAGGAACATAGGTCGAAAAATAAAAAAAAATTTTGGAACTCCCATACAAAATTACCTATCGACCAAGTCAATTTGTATGGGATGTCCAAAATTTTTTTTCATATTCCGACCATTTATTTCATATTTCTTGGGGAAAATTGACGTGAAACGCCTAAAATTGCAATACACTTAAAACCTGCAAGTTTTTCAGTCGCCTCTTACGACACCCACGGGAAAGAAATGGGGTGATGCTATTCTAAGCCGGCATCACACGGCACCAGGCATGGCGTGCTACGAAGATATAATAAATCCTACTACTATTATAAAGGCGAAAGTTTGTAAGTATGGTATGGATGTTTGTTACTCTTTCACGTAAAAACTACTGAATGGATTTGAATGAAACTTTACCACAATATAGCTTATACATCAGAATAACACATAGGCTATAGCTTATACGAAGACGGGACGAACCTGAAGTCCACGCGAACGAAGTCGCGGGCAAAAGCTAGTATTACATAAAGACACGCGGCAGCGTCTCCAGCCAAGTTCAAGCAGAGAACTGGCAGTGAAGTGTGTAAATATTACACGAACCATTTGGAGTCACAATAGGGAATATGCATAAAATTTGAAATGGCCTAAAATATTTTTTTCTCGAATACTTATTATCGTAATATTATAATGAAAAGGATATTTTTTTATTTACTTATTATTTGAACCCCTAAAATAATATTTAAAAAGTGCAAAATAAGGGAGCGAAATACAAACTTCCAAAACGCGCCGCTATCGGTCGAACGAAATGTGACGTCATCTGACACGACATTGTATTCAAAGTCCACAGAAAACACTAAGGTAAACACCCACTGGACGTGTCATGTGACGTCACGCAAAGCGCGCGCAAAATGGCGGCGTTTGAACTGCTTAATTTTTTTTAAAGTTTTAAATTTTATTTTTAAAAATATCTAGAGTATTTGGAAGCCCATTAATATTTTTTTCTACGTTAAAAAGTAGTAAACTATTAATTTAAGACAAAAAGAAAAAACATGCATATTCCCTATCCTGGCATTCATAATTCAGAGTCTATTTAAGATGGATGCACCTTTGGTTTATGTATTAAGACTGCTCATATGAATTGGTATTCCAAATTTCATTAGCATAGATCAAACGGTTATGAAAGCGAAGTGAGTGATTTTCCTTGAGTAAAAGTAACCTAGATGTTGACCAGTGCGAGTAGTACCCATTTGTCCTATAGAACTGACGTCACTGGGACATAATTGGACAATTTTGTCGTATTTTGTTCCGTAGAACTACATACAAGTGTTTTATGCCTGATTCACTCATTATTATGGATTGGGAATCAATTTTTCCAAAAAAGTTATATGTAATGTTTTTTACAAATGTCTGTCATTCCCAGACCAGTTGTCCAGTGATCAGTTGGTAATCAAATCACTAAGGAGTCTTGTTATCTTGTTCTATAGAACTGTTTGACATATTAATATATCTATGGAAGACTTATAAAGAGTTATTTTTCCCTATTTGTCCCAGTGACGTCAGTTCTATAGAACAAATGGGAGTTACTCACCAGTGCTGTTTGTTCTCTCAGAAAAGAACAGAAACAGGTTCTGCATAAAAAATGGAATAAATAGCTGCGTCTGCTTTTTAAAAATGAAGGTTCTCAAATCTTAAAGAACTTTCTTTTTTATGCAGAATTAGCGGCCCGACCAGCGGCTGCGCCCGCTGTAACGCATTTTCACTTCCACTAAAACTGCATCAATATCTGTTGTATAGTTTCAAATATTTTAGCATACATACAGATGCGAAAAGCGACTTTGCTTTATACTATGTAGTGAAGAAAAACTCTAGAATGTGTCATTATATCTAAACTTGCGGTAAAAAGTAATTCATGCCTGTATTAGTCATAACAGGAATCATTTATACAATCCTTCATGTTACACCATAAAAGGATACATTCAAATCCATTCAGTAGATTAGCGTGGACAAAGCCACAGATAGAACGACATACAGTTCTGGTTGTATGCCGCTAGTTGGATCGTATTTTCCCGCAGGAATCAGCGATTTAGCTGTAATAAAAAGGCTAAACTATAAGTCAGTTTACCCGTGATCATGGCGATTGCAACATCGCCGAAATATTGGGTGCTCGATATATCCCTACCGTGAGTTAAAACCCGTTATAATGTCTTATAGTTTTAGTGATAATAACCACGGAACCTTAAAATCAAGTGTAACCTAGATGTTGACCAGGCTAGTAGCTATACATAACAAAAGCTTTCATTTAATTTCGTCCAGTTGTTTTTAAGATCATCGTGATTCAAAAACAGGAAACGATTTTTGATCGATATTAATAGATGTCGCTGTTAGTTTTCTAAAACACGCTATTGTTATGTTTTCTTGAAACTATAAAGGGTTACTGGTTACTGCACACCAGCTTTCTACAGTCTTATTATGTGTATAGATAGATAGATTTAGATAGATATAATTTGTCTTTCTTGTTACAATAAAGTTTTTAACAAATACAAAAAGTGTGAGGGTAAGTTTAATTTTTATTAGTAGACTATTCTCTCGTGTTCGGATATTGGCAACTTTTCGGTATTGAAAATCCAGCCTATCTCTAGAGCTATATTCTGTCATTGTTACTTTTTTCTTGCCACTTTTCATGAAAATCATCGGCAATGATCCCATAGACACAAAAAATATCATTTTTAATCTAAGCATAAGTATCTAAAATACATAAAAACTTAAATGTTTACCAATATTCCCTGTATGTGACATGCACTCTTTATAAGGTAAATGTCTAAACAGTAACATTTAAATGATAATATGTCAAAAAGACCTTGAATGATAACTACTCAATATAGTTTTTCCGAAGTAAAAAGTAAAATTGAATAATTTTGTTTGTTTGTTTTGTTTTAAAGACCCATTCAACGAAGGCTTAACGAATTTTTACATGAAAAAGAATGCCTAAAATTATAAAAAAAAAACACACGCACACACCTACACACATTAAAATACACATTCTACATACATAGAAAAAAAATCCCAAAAAAATAAATACCCTTTAAGTAGACTAAGTATAGCTTTATATAAATACTAGTTTTTAACTTTTAATTATTAATAAGTTGATAATTTTATATAAGCCCTCTCACTTATTTGCTATACCTCCTGTAATATGTCCATAAATATGTACCTCCATCACCTTATGTACCATATGATCCGCAATAAAGAATATGAATATGAAGGCCATTTTAATATGGTAGAAATAATAAAAAAAACAATTAATGTGTTTTCCCTTAGGAATGAGAGATTTTCCCGTAGTAAAAAATTGCCTAAGTGTTGACCCCAGAGATAGATTATCACGTCACAAAATTTGGTGGAAATCCGTCCAGTGGTTTTTGCATGAAAGATGCACAGACAAACAGATAAAAAAAAAATAGTTATTGTTTAGAGATCTCTACATTGTACACGATTAGAAGTAAAAAAATCAATCATTTTTTAAGAGTTGTACAAATGTACAGAATTGTTTTCGTTTCTGTTTTATTATACGTGGTATAGGAACGGTGTTCCGAAAACTTTGCAGGTATGATCAGGCTATGAAACTGAACAACTTTGTACTAAAAAGCTTATGTTAGAAAGCGAAAAAAAAATTACGCCTAGAAAAATCGCGCCAAGATGAACTCGGCGCTAAAAGACACGAGTTGTAATTTATACATACAAACAAATACATACAAATATTACGCCTTAATCATATATGGTTATCAATTGTCATTTATATTTGCGATGCGACTTGAAATCGCAATGATGTGTGAGATGGGAGCTCTTCATAACTATGTACTTGTAACTGCGTCGTCTGGCCGATTGCTTTTAACCGACGAAAAAACAGAGGAGATCTCTAATTTTAGCGAACATTTATTATTTTAGTACATTGCAAGAATAACGCTACGCGAACGCTTTGTCTTTATACGTTTTATTCTTGAAAAACGTGGGGTAAAAGTAACCTTGCCTGACTGCTTACGCCTGTATAGTCAATACACAAATCATGACAATCCTTCTCAATTAGTTTATTCCAGTTTGTGATTTTATATAAGTAATATAATTTAACTGTTCAAGAATTTTTTGCAATTACATGCATGAAGTGTGTAAGAATAATTTTATTGTGAGTAAAAAAAAATAATGGTTGCATATTTTTTAAGGAATCTACAAATAAGGTGCTTAAATAATAAGAGCTTATACAAGTGAATAATTTTCGAGGAATATAGGTCAATATGAAAATAATGGTTAGATTTTCCATAACAAAACTTTGGTCGTTACATAGTTGACACTTTCAGGTTTACGATTTTCTTTTTATATGACAAGAGTAGATAAATTAACAAAGATTATGATTGTTATTTACCACTACTTAATTTATGGAAGTTGTGGTGTTTCCAACGGACGTGTTGAATAAACAACATGACCAAAGGTATGGTCGTTTCTTCCTGAGTTTCTTAAACTTTGCAATTATTTTTTGTCGATTACAACCGTGACAGTCAGCGGAATGAATCTGATAAAAAACAAGATTGTGTCTCTCTCTCTCTCTCTGATTGGCATATTCTTTGATTGTTTGGTTGGTCAATTGATTAATAGGATTTCAATTGATTCATAAGTGAATAATTAGTAAGTTTTAAATTGCCTTTTGACCATTAATCATTGATTACCGCACTTATAAACAAATGTATCCAGTCTCCACTCACCGTGTGTCCATGGCCAGTAAAGCACTCGCCATCTCCATCAGCACCACTCCGAAACTGAATACGTCACTCTAGTACTTTTTCACCTTACATATACAGATCGCTTGTGTTGTAGATAGTTTGACTGATAGGTCTGTTGCTTGAATAGTCGGTCTATTCATCGATTGGTTGCTTTTTTATTTATTGGCTGATTTTTTGATTGATTTTTTGAGTTTTTGATTGGTTGGTTGTGTTTTTGATTGATTGATTGGTTGAGTTTTTGATTGATTAGTTGGTCAATTGACTCATAAGTGAGTGATTGGTTGGTTTTAAATTGCCTTTTGACCATTAGTCATTGATAAATGCTTCCTTAATTGTTTTTTTTATTAACAAATGTATTCCATATCCACTCACCGAGATCGTCCATATTCTTGGCCTGCAGCTGTATGAAGTCGCTGAGTAAAGCGGCCGGGCGGTTCCTGTCCATGGCCAGTAAAGCACTCGCCATCTCCATCAGAACCACTCCGAAACTGAACACGTCGACGGCGGGGGAGAGGCAGTGGGAGCGGAGGTATTCATCCGGGAGGTACGGACGCGTGCCGTGCACTCTGGCAATTGAGAAAAAATATATAAATAAGTAGACCTACTGATTAGGTTTGTATACAGGATGTAAAAAAAATTGCTGCAAATATTTTAAGGAGTTAACCAGCCCATGAAACTGAACAACTTTCCCCAAGAAACATAGGTCGAAATATGAAAAAAAAAATAGTTTTCTGGACCTCCCATACAAATTGACTTGGTCGGTTGGTAATTTTGTATGGGAGGTCCAAATTTTTTTTCATATTTCGACCTATATTTCTTGGGGAAAGTTGTTCAGTTTCATGGGCTGATACACGCCTTAAAATATTGCAGCTAATTATTTTTACACTTTATATTGCAATTTTATGCGACAGACTAGCAACCTGTCACTACTAGCCTTAGAGCTTACGGTCTCCTAACTATGGAGCTCACTTAATTACTGGCATAATTTATGCCGCTTTGTTCAGTGATACTAGGGACTATTGTGAATGATTCTGTCAAGGGTTTCAAGATGGCCGACCCTCGGTTTTTTGTAAGGTACTAAAAAACCTTCTTGATCCTATCGTTTTGGTAAAATAATTAGTGTAAAAAAATAACATCAACAATTTTCTCTTTTCACCAAAAACTAAAAATGTTTTATTTTCTTTTCTTAATTACTATTTTTTGGGAAAAAATAAAACAATAGGGTCTCATACCTTTAGTAGACCTTATTTTAATAAGAAAAAGAATGATAACTAGAGAGGCATTACTCAGGAAGAAAACAGGGGAATACGTTTGTATGAAATGGCAGATAACCCGAAGCACTCAGGAATTCTCTTAAGTCGCAATCAGTTTTGTAAGAGCCTTACCTAGAGACTTTCAAATGCGTCCTTTCCTCCCCATAAGGTCCTTTCCTGGCTAACCCGAAGTCCCCTATTTTGGGGATCCCGCACTGATCCAACAATATATTGGCAGGTTTTATATCGCCGTGTATAAGAGGGGTTCCGGTCATGGTGTGTAGGAATGTGAGGCCTCTGAAATATTATGTAGAAAAAAGTGATGTAAGAATAAAATCTAAAGTATGGCCGTTCGAATAGGCTAAAATTGACAGCTGGCAAATTAATATTAATGCTATGATATAAGGTCTATTTTTCTTGGTTGAAATGTCCTTTAGTACGGGTTTGACAACTTTCAAATACGGCCTATTCGAACTGCCATATTTTATGCCTTTAAACTGGCGAGAATTGTAATTGAGATCTCGGGAACGGCTCCAACGATTTTCATGAAAATTCGTATGTAGGCGGATTTGGGGGCGATAAATCGGTTTAAATAGGTCTTGTATCCCAAAAATAATTTTAAACAGCAAAAACATCAAAACAAACGCGGTCCGTATGTGGTAGTCTTCGCATTCACCGACAGATGGCGTAAGACATAATTATGACTTCATCGAGTTTACGCGCGTAATAATTACTGGATAAATATGCGGATATTACATAGTATAAGAAACAAAATAAGTTTTGCAGACCATAAATCTGAGCAAGGCTCGATCAACCAATATAACGTGTAAAATATCTGGGTTACCGCGGCTAAATCGTTGCCTGCGAAATTATGATTGATCCGCGGTGGTCCAGCCAGATAGAAGGGGCGTCACCAACAAATGGTGAAAATCGCAGGTTCAATATCAGATTGCGGCGGAAAATTTTGGTTCTGTTTCTAAGGTTTCTAAAAATAGTTTACCTAACAACTGTTTAAAAACTTTGATATTCATAAAAAAAATATATAATGGCGGCTTACGCTTTGCCCACCCCTCAAGGCATAAAGACAGGCTATCTACACATACCTAGCCACGCCATGAGCGATTCTATGTCGTTGTGACCATGTCAACGGAGGGAAGTGTGTTTTACATCGCAACCGTTGCTCCAGTGACCCGCCCGTCATTAACTGGTACACTAGACACGCTTCTGAACCTGAAAACGCAAGGAAGATAGGTAATAAACACTTAATTCCTTACAAAGCCGTGTGATGCCGGCTTAGAAACCTGACCTGAGGTCGAAATATGAAAAAAATTTTGGACCTCCCATACAAAAGGTACCAGCTGAATTTGTATGGGGGAGTCCAAACATTTATTTTTCGACTCATGTTCCTTGGGGAAAGTTGATCAGTTTCATGGCCTGATTCAACCATCAAAATATTTGCAGCAATTTTTTTTACATTTTATGCCGTGTGATGCCGGCTTAGAATAGCATCACCCCACATCCTTCCCGCGGGTGTCGTAAGAGGCGACTAAGGGACTCGAGAGTATTGGTGTATTACAATTTTTAGGCGACAGGCTGACAACCTGTCACTATAGTGATACACATGTTTTCTGAAACAACCTTGGAAAACAATCCTCAAAAATGTCAGACGTGGCGATAGCGACCGTATTCTTACGGCCGTTGACGCTCTGCCTACCCCTCAAGGGATAAAGGCGTGATATATGTGTGTGTGTGTGTGTGTGTGTTTTTACACCATATGAATGTACGGACCACCAAGACTGAATCCATATAAAGGTAGGATGTTGTCGTGTCGGTACTGGTTGAGACACATCTCTCGTATTAGTTCGCGGTTTTTGCCGTCGTTCTTCAGTTTCTTTACAGCTACCGTCAACAGCTTCCATTCGCCTGGAGAAAATAACAAAGTAAATGAAAATAAATACATACATACATACATATCACGCCTTCTTCCCCTGCGGGGTAGGTAGAGCGCTAACGGCCGCAAAAAAACGGTCGCTATCACCACGTCTGACAAATATTGCGGGCTCTTTCAGATGACGTGTGTATCACTATAGTGACAGGTTGTCAGCCTGTCGCCTAAAGTTGTAATACTCATGAAAGCCTCGAGTCTCTTAGTCGCCTCGTACGACGCCCGCGGCAAGAAATGGGGTGATGCTATTCTGCCGGCATCACACGGCTTAGAATAGCATCATCAGGTAAATGAAAATAAGATACTAAAAACGTCAAGCGTCGGATCCGGGACACATGGGGTGCTGTGATACAGTCCCACTGCTGTGCCATTGAGCTACGGACGCACCAATCGACCCTTGCGTATTTTTCAGTCTCTTGATGCTCATTTCGAAGCGACATCAAGTAGAAGCTTTTAGAACTTAATATCAAAAACAAAATCTAAATTTTTGCATCTAACATCTTTTGCATCAACATAAGAGATTCTTACTTACTATACAGGGTTTTAGAAAAAGTTCTAACTTCCTTTCAAGGGATGAATCAGCGCATGAAACTGAACAACTTTCTCCAGGGAATATAGGTCGAAATATGAAATAAATTTTTGGACCTCCCATACAAAATGTACTAACCAATCAGGTTGCATACGAGGTATATATATTTTTTCATATTTTGACCTATCTTTCTTGGGAAAAGTTGTTCAGTTTCATTGGTTGATTCACCTCTTAAAATATTTGCAGGTAATATTTTTACACCTTATATTGCTTTATTGATTTTACTTCTTCTTTTCGTGTGGGACAGCAAGTCGTCCAACGACCCGATGAACCCTAGTGTCAGGATTTTTCAACCGCCTTCTACAAGTAGCAGGCTTTTGCCATGGTTATGTAACGACCGCTGTCTAAGTGATCATAGACAGCAACCGGGACCTATGGCTTAACGTGCCATCCGAAACACGGAACCATCTTACTTACGGACAATCGGGTGGTTCAGCCCGGAATGTCATAACCAGACTGGGAACAAATTCACAAAGAGATAAATTTCAACTTTGTGAGTGACCCACCGAGAATCGAACCCGGAACCTTCTGCGTCACAGGCAGTCGCACTACCACTGCGCCACATCGGTCGTCTATTGATTTTACTATGTTACCTTTGTAAACTTGTCCGAAGCCTCCCTGTCCCAGTAGATTGCTATCGTGCCAGTTGTTGGTGGCTTCCTTTAGTTCTTCGTATTTGATCTGCGGTATGGCTGACACTTGCTTGATTATTTCTTCGTTCATGGTGCCGCTGAGTTTGGAGTGCGAATGCGAGTCTTGTGTTGAGGATGTCTGAAAAAAATGTCGTATGTTTTTTAAGGTTAATGGGAAGGATATTTCCACCTCAAAGTGAACGTTTCAAAATGAATTAAAAAGGTCATGCTCTGCCTTTTGAATGGTTATGTAAGTCGGTTTATGATTTCAGACCAAATCTAAAGATTTCAGGCCCGAACTGGGCCCTAAGTTTGCTAAAACTTAACAGCCAGTAGTCTTCCAATAGCAAGTCACTGATCAAGGCTAAGAAAAATCGCCGATAGAGCGAATAGATAGCTCAAAAGAAACCAAATACTAAACGATTGCCGATCAAATTATTTCTGCCAGCCGCTGGTGGCAAGCCCGCTCGTCGCTACAAGAAAATGACCACGGTGGTATGGCAAGCGGAGTAACCCGGTCCACGATAATCTGACCCCTACCCAAGGGTCAATCAAGATGTGGGTATTTTTCTTCTTCTTCTGTTAGTGCCCCTCCAACTAGTGAAGGTTGGCAGTCAGCCCCGCATGTTTCCTTCTATCTTTCGCAAAGCGGAACCCTCGCGATTCCAGTCCATTCCCGTATGTTACGCAGACATGATTTCTTTCTACGGCCCTTTGTTCTTTTCCCAGCAACTTTTCCCATCATAACAAGTTGTAGTAAATTATAATGAGTGTTTTCTTGGAGTCAGTTCTTCTCTAAATTTATTGGCATGAGTAATTTGTAAATTTCTATTCTACTTACGACTGAAGTAGAATCGTGTGTAGATTCCGTGGGAGAGTGACCGTTGACCACTCCACTTGAGGACTGTGGGACGCCCTGAAACATTCATTGTTTGATTTTATTTTATTTTATTTTGTATATTTTATTTTTAGTATATATTTTATTTATATTATTATAATAAAAATCACCATGTTATCTAATGAAGACTCAAAGAGTCGATTGCAAATTAAACTGAAGCAAAAATAAATAAATTTGGCTAAGTTGGTTCAGTGACATATTTCTCTAAATAAAATGGGAAAGAATAACCTATTAAGTTGAAATAATATTCACCAGCTCTAGTTCCACAACAGGTCGAGGTATGAAGTCCTGGCTGCCATCCGGTTTTGACGGAGGAGGCTCCGGGTTGTTGCCGTTTACTGAAAATTTTAAATAGTGGTATTTAAAATTTATAGAATCCTGCACTCAAATTACGCTAGACAAAATGCTTCTCATTTGTGAGCTGAAAGTGTCTATCTAACGGTCTTTGCTGTTTTATATCCTAGAAAAAGTTTGAGACAATCGCAACCTGCTTGAGGGTAGTCTGAGAATCAGGATTGTTCCCACTAGTTACATAATGGAACCAATGCAACCAGTGTTTGTCTTACTTGTTCCATTGAGATAAACAATTCAACAGAACAAGTGGGATATAAAAGTGTTGTGAACTAGTGAGAACAATGCAAGAATCAGAGCTTGCTGAGTAATGTCAGCACAGAAATCATAGAATGAGAAATTTCAGATTAATTTTTTTTCACTCAGTGACAACTAGTGACAACCCTTATAAAAAAAACACTTACCATCAACGTTTTTCTTAACGCTGCCAAACCTATGCAGCAGTTTCAAAAATCTCTCCTCAACTTGGTCTTTGAGACATAGCATAGCTGGTACATGTTGCATCTTGTATAGTAGTACGAACAACTCTTCTACTTTGTGGTTGAGCTGGCCCCAGCGGGTTAGAAGGATTTCGGTGGGCGATTGCTGCTGCCGCTTTGCTAGCTGCTCCATTTCCTAGAAAACATATAAGAGAATAGAACTTTAATAACTCAAAAACTTAAAATAAGCCCGAAACATACAAGGGGGCGATTGAGAATTCCCCCATTCAGTGCACATATGTAAAGTATGTAAGTTTTATTTTTCGGTGTCACTCTTTGGGTCACCTGTATTATATTTTAGAAAGGCACTCAAATTATTTTCCATTTTTTAAAAATCAATCTTTTGATAGCTAAGGGTGGTCAGTATCAAGATTATTTTTTGTCACTTATACAGTGTGGTAAGATAAGTACTAAGTTCCTTTTAAGGGGTGAACCAGCCCGTGAAACTGAACAACTTTCCCAAAGGAACACAGGTCGAAAATTTTTTAAAAAAAACAATACTACCATACAAAATGTACAAGCCAACCAAGTCAGGTTGTATGTGAAAATAATGTTTCATTTTTCGACCTATGTTCCTTTGGGAAAGTTGTTCAGTTTCATGGGACGGTTTGTCCCTTGAAAGGAACTTAGTACTCTTACTATCTGTATATGAGTAGGTAGGTCACAACTAGTAAAATCTGCCTATAATTAATGTGATGAGTAAGCATCACAATCATTACTAATTGCTACTTAATTATTCTGAGGAAATTGTAGGCTAGTAGACACTTTGCTATGTATTATAATACACATTAAAATATTTATTGTTTTTATGAATGAACAACAGTATTTATACTTAGCATCATTCCTATTCGCTATTCTTAGCTTAGCTCATCATTCTATCCCTCCAAATAAAAGTATCATGGAAAATTTATGAAATATCCTTTCTGAGGTTGCTAATATCAACTTTTATAAAATTTTCTATAGTATCTAAGGATACCCACTGCATATAGCTGCAAATATTTTAACGGGTGAACCAGCCTACAAATCTGAACAACTTTTCCAAAGGAACACAGGAATATGAAAAAAATATGTTTGGACTCGCTTATAAAATGTAAGACAGATTCGCTGGGACAATCTGTATGGATGGTTCAATAATATTATTTTTCTTTTGATACCTTAAGAGTGTTCCTGAGGGCGCCTTTTCATACAAATATATTTCCCTGTTTTCTTCCAAATTAATGCCTCTAGAGCTAGAGCAATATAGCCTTTCTTTTACTAAAATAAAGCCTACTAAATATATGCCTCTAATACTTTCTTTTTTCCAAAAAAATATGACTTGGAAAAAAGTTGTTTTTGTTTTAAATATGAAAAAAGCCCGTGGTGTCAGTAGTTATATTGAGTTGTTCTATTGATAGAAAAGATAACAGACACTGATTTAGGTCAGTAGTTCTATTGAAAATAAGACTAGTTTTAGTTTATGAAACATTGCTCATATTTTCAACCTGTAATTATTTTTCGAAAAAAGAAAATAATACAGACATGCCCTTAGTAGGCCTTATCCTTTCAGCTGTGACGCCATCTTGGTTTAAAAAGCCCATACTGTGGGTCCGAAATCAGACACTCTCACAGACAGGGGTAAATGCGCCCTTGGGTGCAGAATTTCTTTGATTTCTCTTATTCTAGTTGGAAAACTTGATAAATCTTACTTGAATTGCAGTCTTAATTGATTTATCTAAGTACTTCTGCAAAATAATCCAACTAGACTATTGTATATTTAACAATATTTAACAGTTATAGTAGTACACACTAAGGGTATGCAAATTCAACCATTTTTTTTCAAAATGTGATGTAAATTAAAGAATTATAAATAATGGGGTAAAACATTTATTACTAGACATATTTTAATCAATAAAACATAAACAAGCATCTTTGTCATATGATTATTTTCTACTACAACACTTTTTAATTTCACCTAAAAAACCACTACCAACTTTGGTACTTTTTTTATATGTTTTTTTCTTTTACTGAATGCTACAAATGAAATTTAAATAGTAGCGTAGTTTATGGTTAACACATTTCAGTTGTCCCTTCAACCGTACCATTAAAGCAGCACGAGATTTACCGCGAAATTGAAACATACTTTTTAGTGTCCGAAATCGGACGCCTCACAGACTAGGGTTTTTCGGAGGCGTCTGATATTGGACGCTTCACAGACGAGGGGTTAATGTAATAAAAAAAAAGTTATAGCTATAGAGACATTACTCAGAAGGAAAACAAGGAAATACTTTTGTATAAAAATCCTACTCTAGGGAACACTCTTAGTTCAAAGTATTATTAGCACAACATTAGTCATACTCTTTCTGAAATAAGTCAGGCAGAAGTGTCTATTTAAAATGACCTCATATTCAAAACACTATTATGGCATACTATAAAGTATAAGCAGCTTCATACATAATTTATAAATAACAGGAAAAAAGAAACTTTTTGTTTCCAAAGAAACTAAGAAGGAAGCATACTTCTTAGCCTGCTAATATGCTCAGGAGTTAACATATACGCTTTCTATTTATTGTGATTGACACAGTTCAAGACATTGTGCAAGTTTTGAGGAAAACTCAATATAAACCTTTAAGACTAGAAATAATGAAAATCCACCCACATACTACATGTTTTGGGATACCCCGTAAAATTTACTCATCGGAAATCCTCTAGAAACCCATTTGGACTGTGGGGAATTCCTTACTGCTTAGAACTTACGTTGATATCAAAAGCCTTAAACTTCATGTACACTCCAGCCAGCTCTTTCCATAGGTCGTCGATATCCAGCAGTCTACACAAGTCCCTGTTCACTTCGAAAGGTAGATTGTAGATGTATGTAGGCATTTTGGATAGTCTTTCACCAAATAATTAGATATTTATTTACGTTCAAGCGAGTGATTCATTTCGCGAGAACCGCAAGCAAACACCTGTTGTAAACTGACATTGACATATCGGTGTTGCTATATTCCGACGATTATTCTGGGCAAATTATTAATATTTACAATTTGTTTTGTTCTAATAATTGGTTTTCATTTCATGAAATGAAATGAAGATTTAAATAGAAAAATAACAGGGAAAGTGTGTACTATTTTTTTTAATTCTTGCCTGACAATAGACATGATGACAGGCAGGTCAAATGAGCTACTTATTAAAGCGATATTTTGTATGAAAATACGGAGAGATGACGTCATATCTCAGTATTTTGGATGGCGTCAAAAACTTACTTTTATATTTTTTCATGTCTTTTAATTCAAACTTTGAATATTTCGAAAAACTGTATAGGAATATGTAGTATTTTTTGACAATAGTTTTAATAGTAGATTACGTACTTAGGTATGTAACCGATCAATAACAACCGAGGTTCTTTAACGCCCGAGCGGAGCGAGGGCGGTACCTTTCCGAGGTTGTTATTGATGTTACATCCGTGGTACGTATACTGCTTTACATATCGAATGAAAAGAGAGTAAAATAAAGCGATAAAAAAAAAAAACGATCCATAAATGATGACTGTATCGTCTGGTATTCAAATTGAACCACCAAACTTTGTTTTCTATGATTGAAAAATATTGAATTAATATAAAAGAAAAGTATCCTAACATAAAGTAGACATTTTTCTGATCGTAGGGATATTAGTATTTTTTACTTTTGTTATTGTAATATTGAGTTACAATTCGACAAACTCATTTATTGAGGTTATAAAAATACAGATCAAAAATATAATTCCTGCGTTCAAGCAACACAATTCACAGCGGCCAGTTCGAAATTTAAAAATTTTGATGCAGCACCTATTAAAAATAAGAAGAAATTGATTTTAACTTTTTAATTGCCGCGATTCTATTGGTTCTTTTTCTAGTTCCATATTTAAAATTACTTACAGGCTTAGTTTCAAAACCTCGCCTGTAAGTTGAACTTACAGGTCGTGTTTTTTGTCAGTAATGACCTACTTTCAGAGCATGAGATATGTAAACGTACATTATTTGTATTTTATTAATGACCCAGTCATCTAGTGAATTTGATAGTGTCATCCATGCACACACGTTTTACCGAGGAGGGCGCCCACTAAGGATATTGTTGCCGGCAACGTATCGGTAGTATCTTGCACTCATGTGTGAGAAAAAGAGAGATACGCGAGTGAGCTGCCGGGCAACAAAGTTGCCTGTGCGTGCATGCGTGCTTGAGTAGCGTAGACGCGCTTCAAATTGTGACGTCTCTAATCTATACCAGGTTTTAGACATACATACGCACATACAGTCCAGCAGAAAAGAGTATACAAAAAATGAGGGCGCCACTTTCTTCGAAATCTGTCAAATCTGACAGATATGGCAACAATTTTTCATATTTTTTTTTAGTTCCACTTTATTTAATTTCTATTTTATTTTGCTGCACTGTATCTCACTTTTAAACCCTTAGGGCAGGTACACATTCAAGAATTTGTGCCAAAATAGAAGAAATATCGTAAACTGGCAACATACAATTTACGTCATAAGTTTTACCCAGTTTCAAACTTTTTTTAGGTGTTTAGTTTATTACCATCTACATCTTCGATTAGCATTAATAACTAGTAGAATGAATGTCGTGCGCTCCGTGCGATTACTACAATGAGATGACTCACTGAATAAATTTAATAATATTAGAAGTTACGTGATCGTGGTCAGACAGAACTCGGAACGAAATATGCTGTACCTGTACCTACCGTACCTAACTACCTACCTACCTAGCACCAACCTACTCATTTCAGGGATCAACTTATAACGTTATTTTTTATAATTACATGTATAACCAGTATAAGTTGGGCCTTTATTTGCAACCTTTTAAAAAAGATCCCTACCAAAGCTTTTATTTACCTATTTCGCTTAATAGCTGAAAAAAGGTTTTATTGTAAGATTGGAACTTTATTTAAAAAATAATTAGTTAGTTATTTCGTTGTTTTTTTCTCATTTTGAAGTTCCCGCATTATTTGTTCGTAGCCATGATCCAGCTTCCTGTTTCGTATTAAATCGCGGTACCAGTCGGCGGAGAGGCGTGCTGTATGCTTCCTTTCATCGTCGTTGAAGTCGATCTCAAACAGTCCGAATTTCACACTGAAAATAGACAAAACTTAACATTAGAACATTAGTGTCGGCTGTGACTGCTCCTGAAAAACATGAATCAGCAAAGAGTTCTTTGAAAAACAACCACACTGCTATACATAAATTATCAGGCGCTTTATAAACTTATGTCTTCGTCCTGCTTTTCCCAAAAACCGAGTTGACGAACGACCCGATGAACCCTGCTTCCTCTTCTTTTTCTTTGTATCAATGGCTGAACCCTGCTGTAAAGAGGTTTTCATCCGCCTAGGTTATTGGTTGTCCTATTGTGTAATGATCGCCGTCTAAGTAAGTAATCATAGACAGCTTAACGTGCCTTCTGAATCACAGAGCTTACCTTAATCCACTGTCCCATTCGAAGTTGTCCATGAGACTCCAGCATGTGTATTTCGTCACATTACAACCATCAATTTCTATAGCATCCAGCACTGCGTCCAAATATGACATGTAGTAGGAAACCCGGTCGAAGTCTGCGATCCCTCCGAAGTTGCCGTAACCATTCTCAGTGATGAAAATCTCTGGGTTATTGTATGTGTTCTTCACCCAGTTCAGAGCTTTTCTTATGCCTTCAGGAATGGGCTGAAATATGTGGACAAAATTAGTGACAGATTTGTTCAATAAATTTGCGAAATTTTTGGCGCCGCTTGCGGACCAAAACCTATTTTTTTAAAATCTCAGTAGCGTTTTCCCATAAATAAGATTCACTGAACTTGACAGATAATCCCTCAATCTGCAAAAATGTCTACAGCGTCACCTAGTTCAGACAAGTGTTGCTAAGCTACCAGCCCAAACAATCCACATTGTTACTACTTTTGCCTATCAACCAAATTCGTGCTTAGCAGGGCAGTATTGACCATAAATAGGCACCTAGGTGGGGTACATACAGTCCAGGACACCGGATATAGAGGGGTGTCTTCAGCCGCCATTAGTGTACAAAACCCTTTCGTTTGCATGTGCATCCCAGTGGAGCAAAGGACTATTATTAATTGTAATGGTAATGTAATTTTTTTTGGAGAAAACTGTCGTCAACCGTCACTCACAGTGGTCCTTCCTTACGGTACCATGAATTTATTTGCGGTATGATAGTCTGTCACTATTCTTTTAACGTGACGTCGCTTCACTCGCAATACGTTCATTTGTTATTTTGGCGTGAAGGGTGTTCTATTCGCTCGCTATACCTATAGTCTGTAAGTTTAGGTACTTATCTTTTTGTAAACAAACTTTGTATGAAACTGACAGTTCAGAAGTGTCACTTTCGTACAAAGTTTATTTACAACAAGATAAGTACCTAAACTTACAGACTATAGGTACTCTCATTCTCACCGTGCAGTGTATTATGGGTGCTTTCTGATAGTGCAACCAGGTTGGTGCAGCTCCGATATCGTCGTCGTACGAGGGTATCGGAAACATGCCCTCAGAGAACTGCTCGCGGGAGTAGAACTTCGATGAGTAGTGGTTGAAACCGTAGAAGTCACTGGTACCTGCAAGAAGGATATTACGGTAAATCGTCTGCTCTATGAAGCTGGTAGGTACTGTGAGGTGCCGTGACTCTGGGAGTTCAAATAAATTGTGTTGTAAGTGGATTCTGGCTGTTTACTTTACCTTTTACCAGCTCTTTCTCCTGCTCAGTGAACTCAGGCAGTCTACTTCTAGGGAATCCTTGTTCTGCACTTCTTTTGGCCACTCTTTCTATAAGTCTGTCAGGAAACCCTCCCTTTTCAGAGAATATGGGGTGCGCGTACATTCCTACTTCAAACTCGATCGCATCTAAACCGGCTTCGATGTCTTGAGGAGAATCACTGGCTGCTTCTCTGAAGTCTGCGGCTATTGTTATGCCGCATTTTCCTGAAAAAAAGAAAATAATTCACAAACTAGTCATACACACCACTCATAGCATTACTCTCTGAAGTGTGACCCTCAACTCAACTCACCCATCTGGTTTTCTCGAAATTCCTTATCATACAGCCTCCAAGCCTTCGCGTGGGCCATTACGATGTGTTTGGCTGCCAAATACTCCCCGATTCCTTGAGCACCCAAGCCTGGGGCAAATCGGTTGTACCCGTATCCAAACAGACCGATCTGTTTCGGCTCATTGATTGTAATCCAAGTCTTAACTCTGTCTCCAAACAGAGTAAACAAAACCCGAGCGTAATCCTCAAACCAGTCAGATATCAGCGGATTGGCCCAACCGCCGAGATCCTGTAAATTCTGTGGGAGATCCCAATGGAACATAGTGACTATAGGTTCGATTCCGTTTTCTATCAAAGCATTGATGAGGTTATTATAGTACGCAGTTCCGTCTGCGCTAATTTTATTGGCGAAACCGTTCGGCAGCATCCTGGGCCAAGATATGGAGAAGCGATAGAAGTCGACTCCTAAGAACTTGAGCATTCCTATGTCTCGTTTGATGAAGTGATACGACTTGCAAGCGTCATCTCCTGTCGTGCCATCTTTGATTTTGTTTGGGAGATGGCAGTATGTATCCCATATGCTTGGGGTTTTATCTGAAAAGTGGATTATTTTATAAGTTAAATACTCGGGTTCCTATAATTTTGAGATGTCGCGTGTCAACTGCTATAGGCTAAAAGCACAAAATAAATACTGTCTAAAAGTAGCGTTATATTTGTTAACACCATAGTACATAGTACACTAGGTATGTACATATACAGCTGGAAAGAAAATGAGAGGTCTCTCTCTCTTTTCGTATGTTTCGTGTGGACTACACGACGCGAGTTCAAAGTCTCACGTTTACTTATTTTCTGAAAATGGACAAACGTCAATATTTTAAAGGCTATATAACGAACCAGCAACATTCCAAGCGCCTTCTACTTGGTAAGCGGCCGTAGCAACGCCGAATTTCAGGTTCTCCGGGATTAAACGCACTTTCTGATCCCTGAAAAACCATAACAAAAAATATGAAGCTCATGAAAAGAAGGTAAGGTACAAACAATGATAATATATGTGGTATTTTGACATCTATCTACTTTACTACATTGTAACCGTTGATATATAAACTCCCCAAATACATATAATAAATGAAATATTATAATTTATGAGAAAAATTTGAATATTACTTACTCCATTGCTCTGCAGTTTAGAACTGATATTTCCTCCGAGTGCATGAATAATCCCAAATGATTTGTTGAGTGGTAAGTAAATAATAGATTAGATAGCATTGTTTGTAGGTATTCACGAAATGATACGAAAACAATAATTTGTTATCTTATCAAATTAGGAGGGTTTGTAGTTTATGCTCAAGCAAAAATAGAAGGTAGTATATAGGTACCTACGTGGTACCTATCTATTCATCTCAAGACTATCTTTAATTTCATTTCCTTTATTGCAAGTCTTTTCAGGTACTACACATACACATATCACGCCGTTATCCCTTGCGGGGTAGGCAGAGCGATAACGGTCGCAAAATTACGGTCGCTATCGCCACGTGTGACAACATTTGAGGGTCGTTGCAGATAAGTCGTGTATCACTATAGTGACAGGTTGTCAGCCTGTCGCCTAAAATTGCAATACACTTAAAACCCTCGAGTCCCTCAGTCGCCTCTTACGACACCCACGGGAAAGAAATGGGGTGATGCTATTCTAAGCCGGCATCACACGGCACTTGCGACAAAATTTGGACAAAACAATTCATCCGCCCCGTAACCGCATTACAAGGTGTTAGAAAAAGTAGTAAGTTCCTTTTACCTTTGAAACCGAAAAACAAAATATACCAGCCGACCGAGTCAGGTTGTAGGTATGTGAGGTCCAAATTTTTTTTCATATTCCAATTTATGTTCCCTGGGGAAAGTTTTTCAGTTTCAAGGGCACCTGCCCCATGAAGGGAAGGAACTTAATAAGTACATATCCTAACACTCTTTACCTATCTTAGGTACCGTAACCTTTGGACTCGAACAAAAGATGACGATTTTCATTTGCCACAATGACAAGCTTTAAGGGAGACAGATCGCAGGGCGCCTTTTGCTACTTCGCTAACTAGTAACAAATGAAAAATTACATTTATCTTGCGAAGGTTGGAGCGGTGTCCAAAGCGGCGTCTTGGCAGTGTACCCACGTCTAGTATATACAGAAAGACTGAGAGAAAACGCAAAAATCGTCTTAATTTTATACCAGGATTACCTATGTATTGATTGATAATGATAAGGTAGGCGCTTTGAGTAGAATCGCGTTGTGGTCACCAACCGCGTAATGCAAGAAGCTTGAACTAGAATATGTACCTACCTACCTACCTATCTACTTTGTTTCTTATTGTGTCTACAACTTAATACATACATACGTACACATAATCGCGGCTTAATCCCTTGAGGTGAAGGCTGAGCGTTAAAGGCTGTACCAGAGTTCATTGCATCGTTCGTTGCTTTAGTATCTCACAAAAATTATAAAATCTCATGGGCTTGATTTCAAACGGAGGAATATTTTTTTTTGGGATTTCAATGCACTTTACAGTATACAGGGTGACTAGAAAATTGATGCATTCCTTTTAAGGGATGAACCAGCTCATGAAACTGAACAACTTTCCCCATGGAACATAGGTCGAAAAATGAAAAAAAATTTTGGTCCTCTCAGTAATTTTGTATGGGTGGGCCTAATTTTTTTTTAATTTTTCGACCTATGTTCCATGGGGAAAGTTGTTCAGTTTCATGAGCTGGTTTATCCCTTGAAAGGAATGCATCAATTTTCCAGTTACGCTGTATATATTCTGATAAGTGAAAACAAGAAATTGAAAGAATTACATGCGTCGACCAGGAAGCGAACCCGCGCACGTGAGGTAGGTACCCTATGTGCGCGGGTAGTAGAAATTTAAAAAACAGTCGTTGCGAACATCCGTGCACGGTGCTGTGCACAAATTACGCCGTTTCATAAATAGAGCTCCAGGATTACTTTTGATTTTGCCATCAGTAAGTGTATACGTATAGTATAGGGTATAAATCATCGCCAGGAAGACGTTTAACTCGCTACCCACTTACTTTTCAGCTATTTATAACTTAAAATTAACCTTCTTTTTCCTTCTCTTAGTGTGGGACACCGAATCACCTAGGTAGTAGGTAGGTACACACACAAGTACCTATAAACTTTATAAAATAACCCAGACAAACGATTAATTATTAAAATAAAACAAAGTGTCATTTTAACACAAATTCTGTTTGTGATACACACACAATAGCGAACCTTGTAGCTAAAACGGGGTCGTTTCATATTTGAACAATTGGAGAGTGCATGTCTACCTACCAAATACTTGTAATCAATTATTTTGACACATTATTTCGTGAAGTAGAAGAAAATTCATGTACCTATAGGAGATTCGGCGAATAGCATCACCCCATGTCTTAATTTCAATCCCTTTAATGTGCTAGCGGTCCCCAACAGTCTATACTGGACTATTAAGGATCCTAGCCTTTACTAGACTATTACAGCCTAGAGTATAGTCTGGAAACAAGCTTTTTTTTGTCGTGTGGGACACCAAGTCATCCAACGACCTGATGAACCCTAGTGTCAGAATTTTTCAACCGCCTTGTACAAGTAGCATAGGCTTCTGATATGGTTGTGTAACGACCGCCGTCTAAGTGATCATAGACAGCAACCGGGACCTACGGCTTAACGTGCCATCCGAAACACGGAACCATCTTACTTACGGACAATCGGGTGGTTCAGCCCGCAATGTCCTAACCAGACTGGGAACAAATTCACAAAGTGACAAAAATCAATATTGTGAGTGACCCACCGAGAAGCGAACCCGGGACCTTATGCGTCAAAGGCAGTGGCACTACCACTACGCCACATCGGTCGTCAACTGGATGATGGAGGCCTACTTCCAGGCTCCAGTGGACTTCTATAGGCTGATGTGATACTTAATCAGGTCGCTGCTGGTCATAGGCCTCCCCCAGGATGTATTATCTCCATTACATACAGGATGTAAGGGACGGTGTAAGGATAACTTTGCAGGCGTGCTCAGAGCATGAAACTGAACCACTTTTTCTATGGGGGCTATGTTGGAGAAACGTGAAAAATTTTTCTACCTCCCATACAAAATTCCCGATCAGCTGACTGACTTTGTATGGGAACTCGAAAAATTTATTTCGTTTCCCAACATAGACGCCATAGTAAAAGTTGTGCAGTTTCATGGTCTGATCACGCCTGCAAAGTTTTCGTTACACCGTCTCTTACACCCTGTACACACCCCCTAATAGAAGGTGCAGTAAAATCCAGTTCTTTACTGTTGTAGTTAGTGGTGAAAATTTTTTCAGAAATCTACCTAATGTGTAAGTAGGAGAAGAATACTTATTATCAACAGAAACTTTTCTCTCTTTCTGTCTTTATTCAATACTTTTCTGTTTTTATTTACCATGTTCAATATTTTTCTAAGAAAACAAGGTGGAAGCAATATGCAACCATATTTTTTACAAATACTAAAAATCTGTATCTGAAACAGAGAACTAAAGAAAAATGACATGTCAACTTTCTCACGCTGAAAAAGTTTACCGAAGGAAAAACCAGCGGGAAAACCAGCACAGTCTCTCCACGTCACTCAAAATGTAAAGTTGCGATTTTTTTGAGACTGTTGCGTTTTTCGCCTATAAATTATTACCTTTCTATGTGCAGTAACATTACTGAACGTGCATAATCTTTTTTATCCGGCTTGTTGGCAACGATCACAAGAAAATCGGAACCATAAAAACTGAATTTGTCATGACTAAGGCGGATCGCAAACTTAACGCATGACGGAGCGCTAAAATATCGCAGCGGTCTGTCAGATCCATACTATAAACGTCACTCCCCTTACTAAAACCGCACTCGACAGCGCAGACTGCGATAGCGCTGCGTCAACAGCGGTTGAGCGGTTTTTGTATAGGGATTGACATTTCTAGTATGGATCTGACAGATCGCTGCGACGTTTTAGCACTCCGTCGTGCGTTAAATGTGCGATCCGCCTTACGGTCACCAACTGTACAATTGGAAATAATAGCAAGTGTGCTTAAACAAACAATACCAGAATTTTTTTTGAAGCAGGTCATTTCGATTAATTCAACGGTAGGTGAAATCGTTGCGATGATGGGGACAATGAAAAAAATTAAATTAAATGATGTTGTACGAGTTACACTTACGCAGGAATTAGAACAAATATAACAGACACTTGAACACACAAGAAACCACAGAGGCCCAGGGCTGCATTCAGACTTCGGAATACTACTCTTTTAAAAAGCTCTATATTCAGGCAAACAAGTCTTTTTACTCTTTAATTCTTATTCTCAGAGATATTAGCAAAGAATGCTTACATAGGTACATCCTTGTAAATACTCAGTGTATAGTAATGTATAGGATTGCCGTGTTTCGGAGGATATAAGCGGTAAATTGGAGACATTGTTTAGCACATTATTCTGAACAGTTTTCACAATGCTAAACAGTAAAAACATGATAACCTATGAATGTGAATATGAACGTCTTTAACTTTTTGTTACAAACGAAACAAGTGGAAAAAAGTCATGCCACCAAAGGGGTTTGAGCCCACGTCTTTTGACAAGCCACTGATTTTCACAAAATAGTAAACATTCTAAAAAATGTCTCTGATGCATATCTTCTAAAACATGGTGTTAGGAAAGGTACCGCGTTACTTTAAACGAGTTCTTTAGGTTCGAGTTCTAGATCGAAGAAATCAAGAGGCTCATTTCATTGAGACAGTCTTCAGTCGGTATCTACCACATTTAATACACCTACCCTGAAATGTGTATTTAAAATCCTACCCGAGTACAGCCCTGTATTCCGAAGGCTGTATGGTATCGTTCACCAGACCTACTTCGACACACCGCAGCCCGCCGTGTCAGTGCAGCCTCACACACCTTCTAAAGCACAACCTTCCTTAAAAGCCTGCGCATTTTTAATACAAAGTTTCTTCAAAAAGTGGTTCAGTTTGAAGAGGTTTCCTGGTGATAGGTGAGAGTTAATAATATAATTTGTTTAGTTTGATAGCTTAGTTCTGTTGGATAGAAAGGTGTGGAAGGGGTAGAAATTGCTTTCATGAAAAATTTAATTAAACCCAGGTACTGCCCTGTGAAGCAGGCAAATGTGGTTCGATAGATCAGTCTATTGCGATATCATTATGTTGTTCTGATCGATAATAACGTAGATACAACCAACAAAAAGTGGATCTAATAATTAATTTCTAAGGCTATTGACAGAAACTGGCAGTTTATTCTAGCTATATCTTTATTCACTGGTAGGCAGTGGCAGACTGTTCCCATCTACCACGGCCGGGGCCGATGGGATGTCTGCCACCGCCGGGGTAGGCGTGGCGATGGTAGATAGGAATAACTAGGAAACTGGTACATACAAATTTCTTGTCTTTTACCCAGTCTTATTGTGCCTACATCAAATCAAAAGTTAATATATCTGAGCTACAAAAAATTACCAGGTGTCCATCGCTTATTAACAAAACTAGCGGTTCGCCAGGCGGTAATTTTCCCTCGGGAAAAAGAGGTTTTCCTGGCAAGCATTATACATATAAACCTTTCTCTTGAACCACTCTATCTATTGAAGAAACTGCATTAAAATCCGTTTTGTAGTTTTAAAGATTTGATCATACATACAGGCGCGAAATACGACTTTGCTTTATACTATACGTAGTGATAGTGATATATACTTATAACTTCAGTACAGTAGGCATTGCTTCTATTGCAAATAGAGTTCCTACTGCATTTGAATTTTTTTTACACACGTGTGTAGACAATAATCTAAAGTTTTCATACAAAAATGTGACTTTCACCGATTCCAAAATTCAAGCGTATCGGCTACGGTTCCGCCATATTTGATTTAAACAGGTGTTTTGTAAGTTTAGTCATGTCTCCGTACGATCGCTTACAAAACATTGATACTATAATACAATCTCCATACTTGTATTAAAGACCATTTTTCAGGTACTCTATCTCGACTTTCAATGTTGTTGACTCTAAGAAGATCCCAAAATGCAAATAGTTGAGTAAAAGTTGAGTAAGCGAACGAATAATTTCAATTTAACCGTGGAGGTCTCTGCTAGGTCGAAATTACGACCATTGGGTCACAATATACATAACAAAACAACTTGCTGTTACGAAATTGGTAACCTATTTATGAAATACCTACTTTTGAACTTGGCTGGACACTCTACCGCGTGTCTAGCTAACCTTCCGAGCCAATCTCGGGTAAAAACTGAACTAAATTTTAGTGGTTTCATTTTAAATAATTAATTAATCTTACGCATTGGTTAATCACGCTAATCGTTTAATACACTCCTGTCTGGGTAGTTTAAAGGTTGTTGCTCTAATACACATGGAATTAAAAACACTTAACGCGCAACGCAGCGATAAAATATCGCTAGCGCAGCGTCAACGTTTCTAGTAAGGAACATGACGTTTCTAGTATGGAGCTGACAGACATAACCGCGTCTCATACATTTTCTGGATATCTCCTTTAGAAAAAAAATGGAAATGTAGAGATGACTACCTACTTTAAATTTTTACTATTTTTTGTTCCAGATTTGTTGCACCGTGGCAGAATTAAGAAACAAACCTACCTACGTATATGAAGTGGGGTAGCCTGTATATGGCATTTTCCGTGTTGTGACAGTGCAGAATAGCATCACCCTATTGCTACCCGTGTGTGTCGTAAAAAGCGACTAAGGAATAAGGGCGGAAACTAAAACTATACGTAAACTAAGGAATCAGTGAACGGTTGTGGCTGGTAACTGTGGTTACCCGATGGGACATTCACTTAGCTCGTTCTTTGCTATTGTAACAATAAGTATAATAAATAATTTTCATTCAGATTTCGGGCCAGGTTAGCCTTTGGGTCGCAGAGGTCAGATGGCAGTCGCTCTGTGTAAAAAGTTAGTTCCACGTCAAATCCCCTAGGTTAGGTAGCCTCTCCGACAGAGAACGGGATAAGGCAAGGAGAGTGATGATTCAGTAATTTGTATGTTAGTATGTTGCTTTTATACAAATTTTACAAGAATATAATACTAGTAGAATAGGGAAGTGTCCTGTCTGAATAAACCTCCATGATTCTCTTTTCGTGTTACAATTCTGATTTAATTCTAATTTTACATGGAGAAAGAGAAGGAAGACGGAAGAAGATCACGAAGGCGAAGTAGGTTTGTGATTGTGACTGTCTCTAATAGGAAGTAAGGTTTTGCTCGTTTTGACGACCCACCGGGTCGTATGTTGGCTTTTTGTCCCACAGGACCGGAGAAGAATATCAAGAAGAGTATGTTTGTTAAGCGAAGTTGGTTTGTGACCGTCACTAACGGGCAGTAAAGTAGAAATTGGCTCGTTTTTACGACTCACCGGGTCGTTTGTCGACTTGGTGTCCCACATGACCGAAGAAGAATATCAAGAAGAGTATGTTTGTTAAGCGAAGTTGGTTTGTGACCGTCACTAACGGGCAGTAAGGTTGAAATTTGCTCGTTTTGACAACTGACAGGGTCGTTTGTCGACTTTTTGTCCCACAGGACCGAAGAAGAATATCAAGGAGAGTATGTTTGTTAAGCGAAGTTGGTTTGTGACCGTCACTAACGGGCAGTAAGGTTGAAATTTGCTCGTTTTGACGATCGCAAAATGAACTCGCTTGACTATATTCGTCGCTGCGGCAGAAGATGAAGCTTTTGAAGAAAAAGAAGAACCCAGAAGAGATCGAAGAAGATAAATTTGTCACCAGAATACCTACGAAAGTTTTTATACATATACATATATCACGCCTTCATCCCTTGCGGGGCAGGCAGAGCGCTAACAGCCGTAAGAATACGGTCGCTATCGCCACATCTGACATGTTTTAGGATTGTTTTCCAAGGCTGTTCAGAAAACATGTTTATCACTATAGTGACAGGTTGTCAGCCTGTCGCCTAAAAATTGTCATACACCAATACTCTCGAGTCCCTTATTCACCTCTTACGACACCCGTGGGAAGGATGTGGGGCGATGCTATTCTAAGCCGGTATCACACGACACGGAAAGTTTTTATCTATATTCTAATTCTCAATTCTTTTCTACAGTAATATTATACCTATGTAATTTGTTGGAATCGTCTTGCCAAGCACTGTTCAAATACATGGAAACCAGGGTCTGATAGAACTAAAATAGAGGAAGGATGACATAGCATCTCAAAGTTGACCTACCTAATAGTATTCATAGTTTAGGTAATCCGGACAACATCAGTTCAAATACATTCAATCTGTCATTCCAGAGTGTCCATTCTGGATTTTCGAGACCTTTCTTTACGACTGTAATTGGGCAATTCTGAAGTTCTGTAGCAAAAATAAGTAGTTCAATAGGGTCGTACGTACGCCTAATGATTTTTGGTTATTAATGCCCTTCTTTCAGCTAAGCAGTGCCAGGATCATATCAAGTGGAAGGAAACAGTCTCTGCCTACCCTAACTAAGAGGCGTGATTTATGTATGTATGTATCTTACAGCTAAGTAAGAACTTGAACTGACCTAATAAATTCTAATAAAAACGTTTATTTTTTAAATTGGTTTTATTTTAATAAAGAACGGCCCCCTATCTCATAAGCTTTTTGAAGAGAACTTTCAAATTGTGCCGCAAGGCCTTCACCACACTTAACGCACAACGCAGCGCTTAAATAACTCATACGTTAATACGCAGCAGATTCGCTCAACCGCTGTCGACGCGTTATTTTGACGCTACTGCGTAATTTTGATGCAACTGCGTCAACAGCGGTTGAGAGGTTTTAGTATGGGAATTGATGTTTCTTGTATGTATCTGACGGACCGCTGCGTTATTTTACCGCTACGTTAGCGCATAAGTACCGAAGGGATGCATAGTTAGTAGGTAGGTATGAAATACAAACGATGATGGGTTCGAATCCTACAAAAAAATTGAAATAGGTAATCGTAGGTTCTAGTTAGAACACAAACTTGAATCATGACGGTAAAAAGAGACTTTTTCCTTGATACATAATGGAAATGAAATATATTTAGTTAAAAATAAGGCGCTATTTACATAATCATTAATCATCAACGGATTTTGATTTTAAAAAAGGGAGCCACCAAATTTTCCGAAAACGTTTAGGATAAAGAACAAATTGGACCTTCCGTACAAAAAAAAAAACATCCGAGCAATTTCCTTTGACAATATCCGGAAAATCGGTTGTTCGGTAACATCCCGTATAGATAGACTATACGAAAAATCCGAAAATCGCCATGTTACTTGAAGAACTAACTTGCTGAACCTTTACAAAACCACCAAAATTCATTTACCTGCCTAAAGTTGTATACTGAGAATGTCATGCATACATACAGCAAAGGTTAACTAAGATAATTAGATGGTAGATAGGTAAGGATACCTTGCTTTTGGAAATCGGTTAAAAGTTGTTTCAAATTGATTACGTCATCATTTACGTCGTCATCAATATGCTAACTTGAAACATCTTGTAGTTATGCCAATAAAGCGAACTAACCGATTTGTATAAAATAGGACATCTTACACGAAAAACAAATATATTTGATGTCATATTCAAGGAATCGATAAAACTATCACTTACGATAGGATAACTTATGTTATGATATTATGACGGCGAGCGGCGGCGCCCGGCAGAGAGAGCCGTATTTTAATTAAAAAAGGCTACGATAAAAATGTAAGTAAAGTATACCAACAAACAAGATAAGTACGTAAGTACCTACCTGAAATTATAAGCAATAACTGACGACCGATGTGGCGCAATGGTAGTGCGACTGCCTTTGACGCAGAAGGTTCCGGGTTCGATTCTCGGTGGGTCACTCACAAAGTTGATATTTATCACTTTGTGATTTGTTCCCAGTCTGGTTAGGACATTGCGGGCTGAACCACCCGATTGTCCGCAAGTAAGATGGTTCCGTGTTTCGGATGGCACGTTAAGCTGTAGGTCCCGGTTGCTGTCTATGATCACTTAGAAGGCAGTCGTTACACAACTATGTCAGAAGCCTGCTACTTGTAGAAGGCGGTTGAAAAATTCTGACACTAGGGTTCATCGGGTCGTTGGACAACTCGGTGTCCCACTCGAAAAAAAAAAACTGGCAGAGCAGTAGGGGGAATAGGACGGTACCCTACGTGCCCCGGGTTCGATCCCCGGTCGACGTTTGACAATGAGGATTCTTGGGCTGATATCAACCTTGTTACTAGGTGACGCTGTTGACATTTCTGCAGATTGAGGGATTATCTGTTTAGTTTCGTGACTTTTATCTATGGGAAATCACTACTGAGCTTTTAAAAACGCTTTCATTCGCAGCCAGCGCCACCTACTAGGAACTTAACGAACAGACTTTTTCTATTCCTATTTTCACTTAGGTATCAATTCCTACATACCCTAATGTCTTCACATGTACCGTTGACTGTAAAAACATCGAGTAGAGGAAATTCAAAACATGTAGTAAGACGTTAGAACAGTCGTTGTGGACTTCCGTGCACAAAACTGAATTACGACGTTTAAGAAATTGAGCTCATGTTCGTTTTCGGTTCGAATGCGAAAATCTGCTACTTATTATGCTTGTATACAGTGTTGGGCGTAATTAAATAATTCTTTATTTCAAATAATAATTCAAATAAATTTATTTCAAATAACGTAATTTGTAATTGATTTATTTCAGAATTAATTTATTTCAGATAGTCAATTATTATTATTATGTCAAATACTTTATTTTTTATTTGTAATTGATCAAATACGTTACGAGTTAAGTTACGATACAGAGTGTAATCGTATCAAAACCCTTTAAATTGATATTGAAAGTACTTAACCTAATGAATACTATTGGCGCTGAGCGCTTGCGCTGTACCTACTGCTATTGATGTAGGCCTCCGTGCGGCAGGACAACATAGGTACATATACACTGCATCGATAAACATTATAAATAAGTTGTAATAGACTAGTTTGTTTAAGTATTTAAGAAATTAGAGGTTTGTGCAGCATCAAGACAAACCGAACTAGGTTTAATGATGCCAAGTTTTTGTAACACATGTTGTAAAATTGTATGAATAAATAAATATATATATATATATATACAATTATTAACTTTTATAAATGAAATGAAAAATATCCAAAATAATACGTTAAACACTCCCAAACATTGTTTTTTTAAGATTGTGAATTGTTAGGAACTTATCAACAAAAAATGATTATTTGAAAAGCGTTAAATCGTTTGTTTTTATTACGGAAGAGACATGCAAAATACAATATCTACAACAAAAGTAAATACAAATAAAAATTACTTAATTAATACTTTTAATAACTTTACGAATATCAATTACACGTCCTAAATTTATTTCAATTACAAAATACGAAATAATTATTTGAAATAAATGTATTTGAAATAAAGTAATTACAATTGAATGTATTTCAAAATACAGTTATTTGAAATAAATTATTTCAAATAATTATTTCTTTATTTGTATTTCAAATAAATTTTGCCCAACACTGCTTGTATATCACGTTCTACTTTACTTATCGATTCCTACATACCCTCAAAAATTCACAAATATTTATGACGATAAAAACATCAAGTAAAAGAAATTTTATAACGTGTGGACCAGTCGTTTTGGAATTTTGCGCAAACGAACATATTTTCAGAAATTGTGCACCTCTGTAGAACCTGTGTACGTACGTTGATCTATATCTAAAAGTCACTACCTTGCGAAAGAATTATTATTATGGTATCATTGATTAATCTTATTTCTCTATAGAATAGACTATAGGTCCGTAGGTACCAAAGATTTTGGACCATCGATAAACAAAAATCAACAAAATTAGATAATCGATAATTAGTTAATTATCCATCCATCACAGATCTATTTAACTATTTGTTTTATGTGTACTAAGTACTTCGTCTTATTTAAATTTATAATTAGTGAAACATTGTTATTGAAAAATAAACACATTAATAAACAAAAACAAACAAATGTAGAACACTAATGAGGATTTAACCTAATAGTCTTTCTATAAAGACCTTTGCTCTTCAAAATCCAGCATTAGTTCTTAACTTTCAAGCAGTCATAACGCATTTAGTAGATTTGAGTAAAAAAGTTATTTGAGTGAAAAAAGAAAATGTGTTGTGTGCTTGGCGTATTTTCTAACTCTGATTTTGCTGTTGATCTAAGTAGAGTGTATCCGACTTTTATTATAAAACAAAGTCGTTTATGTTCTACTAAGATTAATGGTAAATAAATTTGTCTGGATTGTTCGTGGCTCGCTGATTCGACTCGAGATTTCTGCAAAAGCTCCATCGCCCGGTTCATCAAACGCAGCTAACTAAATTGACATGAAACTAAGTAGGTCTTGTCCGACTATTTCTAATAGCTAGTCGTTCAATTCCTACTTAATTTCGGGTCAAATACAGTCACCACAACACCATGGCATCAGCTCTTGGAAGTCAACGTCGGGATATTTTGGTCTGTGAAATTAAGTAGGTTTTGTTTGGCTTTATGTCTCAGTGTATCTACAAAACCCTACTCATTTTCCGGCTAAATATTTTCTCGTCTTCTGCGTCTGCAAGTCATGGCATCATCATCTATAGCACCAGGTTTATTTGGCGTGGTGTTAAGTAGGTCTTGTCAACTTTTCGTAAGCATAAAGTCGACATTATCCTACTTAAAACTAAGCTAAATGTGGTCTACAAAATATTTTTTCTATAGTGTTTACTTTGTTTTGTGTTTAGATGTACATTATTATAAATATTAATACCTAAAATTCTTTATGTTACGTTTACACCATATTATTTTTGTTTTTCTAATAATAAAATAAATGTTTTTTAAATAGTAACCCAATTTGTTTACAACGAACCACCTTACAGAACAATGTGCGTTTCTTTAAGAAGTCTATGGGTGAAATTCGATGCACATTGCGCAGCCGGCGGGCTACTATGTAATCAGGATTTTTAACCGGCTACGCAATGTACTTACTAAGAATTTTACGTGTAGACTTGTAGCATCTAAAAGTCTTTAAAATATAGAATGATCCCCGTGACGTTTGTGACCTTGGGACATAAAGTCCATTTACGACATAAAGTCTATTTTTCTTTGTTTACTAGGAGTAGTAGCGTTTGCTCCAAGGTCACAAACGTCACAGGGATCATCCTATATTTTACAGACTATACCTACTTTCATAAAATCGGGCACTGGTTTAATCAGCAAAGGAGGGTATTTTCAGATTCTCAAGTTTAGTTATGTAGCCCTTCGCTCTATATATATACATACATCACGCCTTTAACCCTTAAGGAATAGGCAGAGGATTAACGGTCGTAAAAATACTGTAATTTTCGCCACATCTAAAACTGTTTACTCATGAGACCTTCGAGTCTCTTAGTCACCTCTAGTTACATCCGTAGGAAAGAAATGGATTGATGCTTTTCTAAGCTAGCATATTGCACAGACTAAAATAACTATTTATTTATTCTTCAGTGTATTCCATTAAATAGAAACGCATAACTCCATAATCTGTATCTTTTTAACCATTGCTCCTGACTCATTTTGACACAATAATCTTTCGCGATAGTAGACATTTGGAAGGCCAAATAGGGGACGCCCGTATCCAACAGTGGACTGTCGTGGCTGTTGTAGCAGTAGACTACATACACACTTTCTAAAGCTGCTAGTATCAGCTCTGATCGCATCAAATCAGTGCTACAATTGGTGGTAATAAGGAAGCGGACACTTGAAGCGCTATTACAGCTCGTAGCCCCCACTAGGATTCCCTGTATCAGGGTGCCATGGACAAATGGATATACAGAAATGCGCGCAAATGACCTACGAATAAGTAAGTACGTTATGTTTTGGAGAACGAAGTCAAGAAGCCGGTAGACCGCACCTTACCGCATGACAGAGCGCTAATATATCGCAACGGTCTGTCAGGTCCAAACTAGAAACGTCACTACACATATTAAAGCCGCACTCGACGGACGACGCTGCGCTGCGTCGACAGCGATTGAGCGTTTTTCATATGGGGATTGACATTTCTAGTATGGATCTGACAGACGGCTGCGATATTTTTGCGCTCCGTCACGCGTTAACTGTGCGATCCGCCTTACGTGGTTTCCTCTCGAGAACTCTCCTGCTCCACCGGTTATCGGTCCTTCGAGCAATAATGTGGCCTGCCCATTGCCACTTCAGCTTACTGGCTCTCTTAGCTATGTGTTTTGCTGTTCGTTTGGCTGGTGTTCTTCAGCTCTCCTCGATTCTGATTCGATTACGTAGAGAAACGCCGAGCTTAACTCTCTCAAGCATGACACTTGAGACAGGATGAAAATATTTTAAAAATCTTACACGCACGGCTATATAATAAATTGAATTTCAGAGCTTGGGGTCAATTGAGTGTAATTTAATTGTAGAATAAACCCCACTTCCGGCGGAAACGTCGTCACAACGAGGAAGTTCCGTTTTAATCAATGTAAATCCTGTGGGCGACTGAAGTGGCAATGGCCGCTTTTTTTGTAATTTGTGAGTCGTGACGATAGAGCGCTGCCTACCCCGCAAGTGGTAAAGGCGAGATATGTGTGTCGATTACCCTGCTTTGCAAATAATATTTATAAGTATTCATTTCATACAGCTGTTCAAAATTGAAATTGTTCATAACCCTGTATGACAGCGGTTGCCAAAGTTTCCACCAGAGACTCCCTTTTCGCGCGGCATCTTTGAAAGAAAAATAATAATCTGCAAGATTACGTGCGATCTATGGCAATAAACCATTGTATGCTGAAAACGAAGTAAGTCACAATTTTCCTAAAATTAGGAACATACGTGATTATGGGAAAATATATTTTTGTTTTGGAATTATTTATAATATTTTCCTTTCAATGTAAATCGTTGTTAAAGCTGTAACCGATTCAAATAAATTATATCGTTGCAACTTAAGGTGGAAATGAGCCATATTATAATATACAATATACTAAATTGGGTGGTTGGTACCGAATAATGGCCTATCCCGAAAACACTGAGCTAAGTTTATATGATAAACGAATGCTTAGTTTTTTGTATGGAAGCTCCTATATTTTTACTATACTCTGACCTTTGGTCGTTGGGGAAAATTGTTCAGTTTGACAATTTGGGTACAGTCCGTCGTTTGGTACCGTCCTGTGTAAAACGCCAACTACGATTTAAAATTTTGATAAACTAGAAAAGACAGGAATGGAAATTTGAGCAAACTGTGGTAAAGACAACAGCAATACCATGAAATCAATATTTTAAGGCAATCACTGGAATCCTGAAGTATCCATAAGGTTAAGGTTCAAATTTAATTTTAAGCCGGAAGACGTCCACTGCTGAACATAGACCTCTATAGGTTAAAATTTATTTTATCTGAATATTTTCAAGGTATTAGCTGATCTCAATGTTAGTACCAGTGGGTAATTTACATGGGATCAATTGATGTTTTGTTGTACAATGCTTTGTTGTATTTTTTAAATAAACGAGACCGTTTTGGAGTAGTAAGCTTATACGAGCTTTATCATCAAACAAGAGAATAAAGGCAGTCCCACACCGTCGAGAGCGCATTCAATGAAATAAGTAGATAATATGGGTAGTGCTATTTAAAGTTAATCAAACTTAGTTAAGGAGTAGTCAGCGGTACCGCGCGCGCGACGATCCACGTCCGCCGATCGCCATCTTGCTTTGGACACAGTTTGAATTTGAATTTCGAACGCGCCGGTCGTTCAGTGGTGCTAAAAGTTTGGAATGAAGCAGTGACACTCTTACTGGATATTTTGTCTTTGTGTTATAGAGGTGAGTCCTACTTTTCAAAGAAAATCATTTAAATACTATGATGCTCCTCAAAGAAAACGTCTAGTAGGTCATTTTAAAACTAAAACTTGCACCGTTTATTGAAATTCCAAGATACTTAAGTGGTATGTGAGTATCAAGTGATATACATATTTCATTTTTTCTTCCATGCTAATTGAGTGCGATAGATCTATGTGTTTTTTTCTTTCGAACTGTTTTTGGAGACTGATAGAGGGATGCTGAATATTGTTGCACAGATGTATTTTACTTTGGGAAAGTAACTAATCATCAGCGAAAAAACCTTTGCCATGAGTAAAACTGCGGGGCGCAAACTAGGCGCCAGATAATGAATAAAATTTGGTAAAATTCCCTACATTCTATACAAATTACTTATCTATTTATACTCAACTAATGTTTCTTGACACTGATAACTCGAGTCGTTAACTTATATCGTAAACAATACTTAGCCAAAACAAACGTTTAATTTTACTTAGTATTGTTATTTAAGTATTAATTAGATAGCTACTTAAAGTGATTAATTTTTGAGGAAAATACACAAGCTCTAATTAAGGATAAATCATCCTTTCGAACTAGGTAATGTAGACTTGTTATGGTAGGGTAGATTACACTAAGCAAGGTCCTAGTTGAATAAAAATTAGAAGATCTAAATGTTTGTGCATTGTTTTAAGTCTGAAAATGGAGCTATAAAGCTATTTTATACCTACACAAAAATAATAATTAATTAATGGTAATTGTTATAAGGATGAATGTTGTAAGGAGGAGAAATGGCCTTTGTTTAATAGCTAATTCAACAAAAAGCTTTTTTTTTAAACAAGTGTTTTTTTATTAATTTGAATGTACGTGGACTTTATCTTAATCTTAATTTTAACTAGTCAGACCTTATTTTTATCACCAACAGCCCAAATCAGCCTTTTTATCATGCTAGAAGGTTTTTTGTATTGCCTATCCTGTCCTATGGTTGATAAACCTAACGATTGCTTATTAGCGATTTTTTTTTATTTGAAAGACTGTGTCAGTTGTAATGCATATTTGTAAACAATAATGAATGTTCGAATATCAAAACTTAACTTTCACGTTAACCGTCGATTAGACATTAGCAGCTAATTAGAATTGGTGCAACCGACCTCTAATGTAGAGTATGACGTGATCGTTTTAGTACATCAGCAGACATCGCACTGTGAGTGAATCATATCGTGTCATGTCCAATTCATTGGTCAGTCTCGTGAATTCCATTGGTCTACAGTTTGTGCCACGAAAGGAATTTCACTGAGAAAAAGTGAAATAGAATAGCCCTTATATACTTTAAGCCTAGTGGCATAGCTGCATTTAAGAATAGAGTCATTTTCGTCTAAGCCGATTTACAAACGTGAGTCTAGGCTAGGCTTTACTAGTGAAGAAAAAGTAAAAATGTAAGATACGTTGTAAAAATGTGAGTGACTTCAGTCTGGTCACCTCTAGGATTGATAAAATGTGTAAATTTTATAATTTATGTACGTGCTCTGAATTATGCGATCTTAAAAAAGAACATTGTTTAGTCAAAATAAAAAAGTAGGACACGTTAAAGAATCAACGAAGGTCCCCTTACTCTTAAACTGCGGGGGAACTCGACCTTATTTTGAACCCGCATTACACCAAGAGAATTCAAACCTATCTCAATAGACCACAAGCCAGATCATACCGCACCTTTGTCCTTTGTAAATATATTATAAATTCCAGAATTCCTATGAATGCTTTCTGTCCCACATATTCAAAAGGCGTTTGTTCAATGGTATAAATAAAAAGCCAGTGTTCTGGGCGTTAACTGGAAGAGATAAGTGGGTGGTAACACTCAACTTGAGATACGAAGGGGCAAAAGTTAAAGAACGGTAGCAGATAACGGCTAAGACAGTGTCACGGAGTGCCAGTAAACAGTGTCTATTAAACTGGGTAAGTATTTATAGTTCATTAATAATGCGCGTTTTGACAAACCTAGAGAAGATAATAATATAAGTTTTCGAAATACTCTGTACTATTAATATCAGTCAAATAAGTAAATAAATGTGTTTGATTGACAAAGGAATAAGAAAAGATATTGCACGCCATAAAAAAAAACTAAATTGTGACCATAGAAACGAAAATAACGATCCATATTCGCGTGAAGTGCTACTGGCCGCTCAGCATGGTAGAGTAATTAAAAAGAATGTTGTTAAATTTCAAATTACGAACAGCCGGGCGCCGAAACGCACGGTGGTCATTCATCCCGCACCCATATGGGTGCGCACGCAGCGCTTATTACATCGTCCGCATAGAACTGACACGTGCATTATTTGCATTTTATGTCGGCCACATAAGTTTTAGTATAGTTTTTGGTAAAAGGGTCGGGTTTTTGATCACTGATAAAATGTGTTTCGAATTATTTATCATTGATAGGTCCCAGAGGTAATGTACAAAGAAATGAAAGAATTTGAAAAAAAAAGTTTGTGACGCGCGGGATTTGAACCTTGGGACATTTCTTCCGTTTCTTATTTTCATTAACAAGAATAAGTAAACATCGATGACTGTAAAAAAAAAATACTTTATGAAAATAATTAATTAGAGAAAACAAAAATCTTGCATTAAAAATAAAAGCATTTTGATTTAAGGCCAAATCCGGGACAAATAATTGAATAACAACCGAACCAATTAAATCACAGGAGTGTCAATTGCTAGAATTAGTTTAGCTCGATCGCCTACACGGTAACGCCTACACAACGGTAGGTATTTAGCCATAATTTACGTAGTCTAGACAGGGTGCTTACGATATTCGAGATTTTTGACTGGGAGTGACAGTTAAAATTCGCACGGTGATGCCAGACCGAGACAATGGTGCGAAATTGTGTGGTACGTCTGAAAGCCATTATAGTATTTTATTTAATAGGCTAAAAACAACATTGTATTCTGCGAGGTTAAGGCAGCTTATCCGAAGCAGTAATTTTTTTCGGATGCGGGTTTCAATTAGGAACTTGCTTTTTTATGTTTACGTGGCGTTTAATAGGTATAAATAATATTCCCTGAATTCCTAAATTAAACAATAAATATCATCACGTTGCCCTAGGACTGCTGGAAGAGATTCCTTTTTAGAAATAAATTAACCTGTTCGTTGTGTATTGTTTTTCGTGTTATGAGCTTTGTCTTTTACTGTGTACAATATACGGTTAATATTCTCCGGATTCTACATTGAAGAATTCCCTGGAATCTACATTAAACAATATAATTATAATACTTATTATTATATAATTATATTATAATATTATACCCGTGTGATGCCGGCTTAGAACAGCATCACCCCATATCCTTCCTGCGGGTGTCGTAAGAGGCGACTAAGGGACTCGAGAGTATTGGTGTATTACAATTTGTAGGCGACAGGCTGACAACCTGTCACTATAGTGATACACATGTTTTCTGAAACAACCTTGGAAAACAATCCTCAAAAATCTCAGACGTGGCGATAGTGGCCTTATATTTACGGCCGTTAACACTCTGCCTACCCCGCAAGGGATAAAGGCGTGATATATGTATGTACTATGTATTATAATACTTTATCATGTCAGGTCTACACTTAAATTTGTTCTTAGCTCTATGGCGGGATGCGACCAATTGAGCAATTTATAAAACTGAAGATGTTTAATGCTATGTGTGGTTTTCTCGCTTAAATTCGGGATATAAACGCGTAATAAGCATGGAGGTTACTGGCAGTAAAAATAAAGTACCTAGTTTAATACACCTACTTTTATGACTGCTGAGACTTTGAATGGGAAGTAGCAGAATAAAATTGCTTTTCGAAAGGTTGAAAGAGTTTTAAAAATATAATTTGGCAGCTGTATTATTCATTCCATGATAGTTCTAATTTTATTCTAAGTTCTACAATGTTTATCAACTTTTCATTCCTCTTTTGTCATGTATGACATGTGTTTTAATACTGATCTGACAGATGTGAAATCGGGCTTGTTAAGATTACTTAAATGAAGTAAATTTAAACAATTAAAAAAAAGTCTGACAGTTCTAGATCAGGCAGGACCCCCCGGTTTTGTTTTCCAATGCACAGTTTGAGAGCCACTGACCTAGAATAGGCACATGTTTCCCTGAATGCATCATAATACCTTCGTTTCAGTTGAATGGAAGAGACAGATCTAAGATACCTTACAGGGATAGCTCTGCTTTAGTACTTAAATATTTTAGTTAGTTTTCCGAAGGTACACATTAATGTATGAGAGTTTGTTCCTGTGTTCCCAACTTAAAACAGATTTTAGGAGTATCAGTGACAGACTTTTAGCTTAATATTTTCATATCCAGACATTCATTTGTGGCCCGAAAACCAAGGAATAAATGGGGATTGAACTACACAAATCACGCCTTTATCCCTTGCGGGGTAGGCAGAGCGTTAACGATCGTAAAATTACGGTCGTTAAAGCCATGTCTGACAAAGTATTGAGGGCCCCTTCAGATGATTCGTGTATCACTGTAGTGACAGGTTGTTAGGCTGTTGCCTAAAGTTGTAATACGTACATACATACATATATCACGCCCTTATCCCTTGTGGGGTAGGCAGAGTGTTAACGGCCATAAGAATACGGTCACTATCGACACGTCTGACATTTTTGAGGAGTTGTAATACGTGGGTGGACACATGAAACCCTCGAGTCCCTTAGTTCTTACAACACCCGCAGAAATTCATTCTATGCCGGCATCACACGGCATTGGACGGCATCGCACAACTTGGCACATACACACGAAATTACTCTTAATCATTTGGATGCTCAGACAATGATAGATGCTATGACTAGCCATTGGAAGTAAACTGAAAAAGATTCCTCCCAAGGAGATATTTAATCTTGTGGAGTATTAACATAACTCAAATGTCAAAATTTCAACTGAACTCAACGCCATCTGGTATGAAATTTTAAAAACTGTCATATAGAAAAGCTCTTATTACCTGGCTCTGGACCAAACATAGTTCCTCATTGCAATCTTTAGTTTGAAGACATTAATAATGTAATATAATATATAAGATTATCTACATTAACATTTTTAATTAAACACACATATTGTAATGCTGATTTTTACTTATAAAACTGAACAACTATCGTTAGGAACATATTTTCGAAATATGTAAAAAAATGAGAACCTCCGATACCAATTGTAGCAGCTGGCTAGTCACTTTGTATGGGGGGTCCGAATTTTATTTCACGAAAAATGTTTCAGACAAAAGTTGTTCAGTTTAATTAGTAGACCACACCCTAAAAACATTTATACTGACAAGAATCACGGGGGTGTTTTACATTAGACGCTGCTCTAGTACCTGTTTTCCGTAGACAAGTGTGCGTGGATGTCTTCTACGGCGTAGCAACACTCTACGGTAGCTGCTACGGCAGGTATGAAGGTAGTTTTGTAAGTTGTTTTTTTACAGATACATTTCTTCTTCTATAGTCTGTCGAGTATCAAGTCATCGAACTACCCGATAAACGCTTGTGTCAGAATTTTCGAATCACCAATTAGGTACCTTCGCTAATATTTATTACTAGCTGGTACCCGCGACTTCGTTTCGCTGACTTAGTATTTTAGATGATAAAATAACCTTGTTTCCTTCACTAACGTCCTAAATTATACATGCTAATCTGGGCCCCTATTAGTGCTCCTTGTGGACTATGTCAGGAACACCAAACCTTCGAAGTCTATATGCCAGCAGAAACTACCCATCAAGCAGAACAACTTTTGCTTTCGTGCCATATCTTTATCTCGTATAGTTTAGGTGGGCTCCTGGTTGTGCACCTGGTGGTCTACATCAGGTACTCCAAACCTTCAAAGTCTATATGCCACCAGAAGCTACCCATCAAGTTAAACATTTTTTGCTTGGTGCCATGTCTGTATCTCCTATAGTTTAGGCGGGCTCCTGGTGGTGTACCTGGTGGTCTACTGAAGGTACTTCAGACCCTCGAGTGGTGAAAAAAAGTAGCCTATGTCCGTTCTCGGTATATTACTAATCTCTGTGTGAAATTTCATGATGATCGGTTCAGTAGTTTGGCCGTGAAAGCGTAGCAGACAGACAGAGTTACTTTCGAATTTATAATATTATATATATAATATATATATATATAATATATATATATATATATAATATATATAATATATATAGTATATATAGTAATATAGTAATAGTATGGATTGTTTTTTTTAGGAATTGTTATCGAAACGATTTTCAACAACATTTTATGGAAATATTTATCCATCTATCTATTTAGCAATATACCATAGCAATGCTGACATTGTTCATGGATGCTTATTATTTTTCTGATTAAAATTTAAAAGTCTTCGTAAATAACATTAGGGTCTACTCACGCCGCAACTTTTCAGTGAAGAAAAAGAAGCCTCAAGAACGTAAGAATAGAAGATAAAAGAAGAGAGAAGAGAACTAAATCTTGTTCCTAAGTACTAGTGCCGCAGGAGTGTATTCTGGTCTCCTGCTGCTTAAGTGCTTATCAATGAGGGTTTAGTGATGCATCATCAGCCGAAGACCTTGGAAGAAGCAGTCTTCGGGAAGAGATTTAAACCTAAAAATATTTTTATTAGCTACTAGCGGCCTGCCCCAGCGGCTGCGCCCGCTGCAACTCATTTTCCCGTGGGAATAAGGATTTTTCCCGGTAAGTATTATACATAAACACCTTCCTCTTGAATCACTCTATCTATTGAAAAATCTGCATCAAAATCCGTTGTGTAGATTTAAAAAGTTAAGCAAACATACTATGTAGGCTAATTAAGATATGATAAGTATGGAATTCAGGGTGTTAGGGACAACCCTCCGAATACTAATAGGTCATGCAGACAATCTCGAAGAACATTATGTCAGGAAACGACCAAAAAATTTGAACCTTCGATACAAAATCGCGATCAGCTGACTGCATTTAGGTACTATGGGAAACCAATAACTTTTTTGTCGTTTCCTGACATAACATGTTCGTAGGGTCGGTCTGCACACGCTACCAGTATTCGGAGGGCTGTCCACCCGGGATATTTTTTGTTTATTGATACATAACTTTTTAAAAAAGGGAACCGACTTCAAAGAAAGTGTAAAAGTCTGATCTTCCATTTTTTGGCAGTTGATATGCCTAAAACCTTCTACTAAGTCTGAAAAATACTTTACTGAAAACCGCATCAAAATCGGTTCAGCCAATATATAATCGCGAACAAACATACATACATACACGTCAAACTGAGAACCTCCTTTTTTTGAAGTCGGTTATAAACATTAACTGACTTAGATGTAGGGCGCTTTATAAGGCTAAAAATGAAATCCAATAACTTTCTGATATGTACATTGTTTGCATGAAGAAATACATTTAAATAGCATCACTTCATATAATCATACCCGCGGGTGTCATTAGTCATTACTGAACATGCAAATATATCCTCAAATACAAATTAAAATTGACAGCTGCATATTTAGATCAATATACGTAGTCCAATTGACCAATCAGACGGCCGGAAATCTGCCATTATGGATCTATTCTCAAGTGATAAATCTCGGCGGGGCTGCAATTGCATAGTTAATGGAAAATTGCAGTATAACCATCCACAATGGACCAATAGAGGCTCTCGAAAAGCATTAACGAGATATATCCGTGCGACAAATAGGTCTGCGGGTACATTGTAGACTGCTATAGTGTGAAGTGTGAGAGTATGTGTGTTTTCTGAAACAACCCTGGAAACAATCCTCAAAAATGTCAGACGTGGCGATAGTGACCGTATTCTTACGGCTGTTAACGCTCTGCCTACCCCGCAAGGGATAAATGCGTGATATATGTATGTATGTATGTATGTATAGTGTGAACTGTCCTTTATTTATATAGTAACCTAAGTGCACGCATTTCTAAAAGCGTGATTTCTGAAATCGTACACGGAAGTGCACAAGGATTGGTCTATTTACTCATATTACTATTTAAGGGTATGCGTGAATAGATATTGTTATAAAAGCACAATAAAATTATTCTTTAAAAAAATACTTGAGGCCTGTAACGTCTGTTAGTTTTGGGCAAATGCAGACATAAGGTCCATTTTGCTTTCTTTTCTCCTATTTTAGTATAGATCCGTCAAACGTCACAGGTATCAAGCTATGTTTTATAAACTATAGCAAGCAGACTTCTGCATACGAACGTTCAAAAATAATTTCTAATTATAATAATTTTTCGAATATAATTTCTAATTTTTGTTTGCAGCCTTCAGTGGTTATTTGTTTTCAACACATACATACACATATCACGCCTTTGTCCCTTGCGGGGTAGGCAGAGCGTTAACGGTCGTAAAAATACAACCGCTATCGCCATGTCTGACAAATATTGAGGTCCCTTTCAGATGACTCGTATATCACCGTAGTGACAGGTTGTCAGCCTGTCGCCTAAAGCTGTAATATACATGAGGCCCTCGAGTCCCTTAGTCGCCTCTAACGATATCCGTAGGAAAAAATGGGGTGATGCTATTCTAAGCCGGCATCGCTCGGCAAATTTAATCAATCAATTTGTTTTCAAGCTTATTTAAATACCACTGTCTAAGTGATCAGACCATACACAGTGTATTACAATTTTAGGCGACAGGCTGACAACCTGTCACTATAGTGATGCACTATTTTTCTCAATCAGCTCTCAAAGATTTGTCAGACGTGGCCATAGCGACCGTGTTTAATGGACGTGAACGCTCTGCCTAACCCGCAAGGGATAAAGGCGTGACATATGTATGAATATATGTACGCAGAGTCTACACAGACTGCAGTATGAGACCATGCAATATCAGACATTCTATTTGCATGACGTGATGTACCTACAACGCCCCATAGTATAATATACAGACGTGTTACGTGGCGCGGACTCTACATTTGAACTTGTCTATAAAAATATTCTTCATATGCGTGACCCCTATTAATAATTCAGAAATTATCTATCACAATTCACAATAGAATATTTTTCGTGTCAGAACCGTCTATCCACGGTATTTGCGCGCCCGTATGGACCACTTAACTCAATCAAACTCCCCTTAAATTTAATAGCCGTATGAAAAGGGACGTAAGCATCGTAAGCGACTCTTCCTGTACGAACGGAAGACGCCGATTGGCGCAATTGCGCGGCATATTCACCAATCAGCGTCGAGTATTCTAGTTGAACAATTTCAATCTTGAGAGATGAAGGTGAACTTAGTATGATGCTTGTCGGAAAACCTTGAAAAGTTCGCGAATTTACTTGCAAAGGCTCGGAGTCACTACGCGAGCTATGGAGAGAGCTCATCATCTGCCTGCCCTTATCCCAATTCATTTGAGGTCGGCGCAACATGTTTTCTTCTTCCATTCATCTCTATCCGCAGTCAAATCCTCATTTGCTATGGAGAGAGCTATGCTCGGCATTTCTCTACGTGATCGAATCAGAAACGAGGAGATCCGTAGGAATCAAGCTTACCGACATAGCTAAGGGAATCAGGAAGCTAAAGTGGCAATGGGCAGACCACATTACTCGTAGGACCGATAAACGGTGGAGCAGAAGAGTTCTCGAGTGGAGACCACGTACCGGTAGGCGCAGCGTAGGACGACCCCAGCGAGATGGACAGACGATCTGGTCAAGTCCGCGGGGAAATGCTGGATGCAGGCCGCGTCTAATCGGACAAGGTGGATATCTCTAGAGGAGCCCTATGTTCAGCAGTGGACGTTCTTTGGCTGATATGATGTTGGTGAGGATTGCTAAGAATGACGAGTAAAGTATGAGAGGTACATAGGATGTATTATTAAATATCACGGTAACTACTCGTAATGTACTCGCCAGCCCACTTGTACGGCCCCTTAGAGACCCATGTTCGGGGAAAAGAATGGGGATCTTTTTATTTCGGTTAGTTCCTAGTAGATGGCGCTCAAAGTGAATTATTCGGTGCAATATCCCATAGATATTGGTAGGTAACAAATTACTTTTATAAAATCTTATTTTTATTTATGATAATAATAAAGCACTGAGCGCATTAAAATGCCGTCAAATAGGGTTAATAGCTTTTATTGGGCACTGAACTGAACTTGACAAATTCCTTAATCTGAAATTGCGCCACCTAGTTCGGACCAGTGTTGCTATCACCCCAAAAAAATCCCCATTGTTGTCACAAGAATTAAGACGAAACAGAAAATAAAATTAATAATTTAATTGCGATACAAGATTTATATTTTTAAACAGTATAATATCATGATCAGATAACAATAATCGAGTAAAAAACAATAAATGCATTCAAAAGTTTAAAATAGAGGTTATGGTAACACTTATTTTACATTTACACCTACCACATAGTCTTGTGTAGTTACAAATAGGTACTTTGCAAATAATAATAATTGATTCATATAAATTCTTTTTCTTTTCGTGTGACTCTGAGTCGTCCAACCCTCGGGGTTCAGACCCTGGTGCCAGAGTTTTACAACCACGTTCTACCGTACGTATATATTAAAATATAATTTAAATTTAAAAAAATTATCGTAGTGGATCGCATGACAAAAATTACCTTTCGGAAATTAATTCCTCTGTTTTTGACAACATTTTTGGTTTTGGTCACCGACACCAAAGCAGGTCTTTATAAAAGGTGTAAGAGAATTAATAGTAAATATTTCGAGGGTTAAACCTGTCATTTCCCGAAGTAAATTCAAAATGCCTCAAATGCCTTGCCGATGTGTTTGTTCTTCTAATAACTAGAACTTCTCAACCTTTGTGGTGAGGACCCCAATCTTCTCTATTTCGCTAGTGATAACATCCCCCACTTTGAGGTACTCTGGGGGATTGCGATGCATGCCCACTCCGCCCGGCGTGCCAGTCAGGATTATATCGCCTGGCAGAAGCGTCATTATCCTGGAAGAGAGAAAATACAAGCATACATACATATACGCATATAATTTTTCGACTTTATTTTTAGTGTGGGACACCGAGTCGTCAAACGACCCGATGAACCCTAGTGTCAGAATTTTTCAACCGCCTTCTACAGGTAGCAGTTTTCTGACAAGGTTGTGTAACTACCGCCGTCTATGTAATCATAGACAGCAACCGGGACCTACGGCTTAACGTGCCATCCGAAACACGGAACCATCTTACTTACGGACAATCGAGTGGTTCAGCCCGCAATGTCCTAACCAGACTGGGAAAAAATTAACAAAGTGATAAACTTTGTGAGTGACCCACCGAGAATCGAACCCGGAACCTTCTGCGCCAAAGACAGTCGCACTACCACGGCGCCACATCGGTCATCGATTTTTCGACTGAAATCTCATCTGTCCTTTTGCTTACCAGGACAACCTTTGATTGACAGCTGAAATCTTTTTTCACCAAGTGATTGGAGATCCGGCTCTCCTTCGGATGATGCTCAGCTCCTCAGGGTTTCTAGTATCATCAGAGGTCACTTTCTAGACGTATACTCACGAAGACAGCCTCTCGATGACAGCAGGTATATAGTGCACCAACTGGTTCGTGTTGCTGCTCTGTTTCTGATGAGGTTTAGCTTCTTAAGGTCTCCAGTGTCGTCAGGAGTCACTATCTCGCCGAATACTCACGAAGACAGCCTTTCGATGACAGCAGGTATCTAGTGCACCGACTGGTTAGTGTTGCTGCTCTGTTTCTGATGATGTTCATCTTCTTAAGGTGTTTAAGTTTCGTCAGGAGTTACTTTCTCACCGTATACTCATGAAGACATCCTTTCGATTACAGCAGGTATCTAGTGCACCAACTGTTCTAGTTGCTGCTCTGTTTCTGATGATGTTTAACTTTTTAAGGTCTCCAGTTTCGTCAGGGGTCACTTTCTGCCCGTATACTTACGAGGACAGCCTCTCAATGACAGCTGGGATCTTGTGCACAAGCTGGTTAGTGTTGCTGCACTGCTTCTGGACGCCGTTAACGCTGCACTTGATGTTCAGCTTCTCAGGGTCGCCGGTCTCGTCAGGGGTCACGATCCAGGGGCCTAGCGGGCAGAAAGTGTCCATTGCCTGTGAAATTATCGAAAAATATAGATGGGTAATCTAATCATCATTGGCACGATAGACCTCTGACACACGCGCCTGACGGAGACCCCGTTCCGGGTTTAATGTGGAGTTGTCTTTTTCCAGGACCGATCTTAGGTCTGAATGATCCTTCGGTCGCCTCTTACGAGCCCAGCGGGAAGAGGCGGGGTGGTGTTATTCTATTCTGCCGACACCACACGAATAATCAAGTCATATTAACAGCCAGTCTACTGCCGATCCTGGGCTTACCATGATAAGGGGCTTTAACTGTCACACGCAGCCATTGTACATATGTACTTCATTCATATATGCCACGTTATAGCAATAAAGAAACTGAAAATTAAATGTTTTACTCGTATTGTGATGTTTTATTTGATATCCTCAAATATTTTGAGACACTTTTCACAAACAAAAGCAGAAAAGAAACATGAAAAGTATAGCATCTAGCTTACACAGCGGAAACAGTTGTTTTTAGTTCTTCTGCCAGTTTTGACAGCTAATTTTCTGCTCCTTCCTGCATCCCAGCCTGTGTCACACGCGTCAGAAAGATAATAAAGATAAAAGTATTGTTAAACTTACTTTTCCCACCAAAACCTATCCGTCGTTTTAATCTGGTCTTTATGCCATGGTAGTCCTGACATTTTGCATCTTACGCCATCGTGCGCCCCAGCCCGTGATTGACGCATCAAAAAACATTAAAAGGAGAAAGACTTACTTTTCCCAGCAGAAACTGTCCGTTGTTTTTATTCTTGTCCTTCTGCCAGTCTCGACAGCTTATATCCTGCGCTACTGTGCAGCCCAGCACGTATTTGTAGGCATCAGCAGCCTTCACGTAGTTGGCCGTCTTGCTGATCACCACGGCCATCTCTACCTCCCAGTCTACTTGCTTCAAAGAAGAATAGATAGAAGTGTAAGAAGGTATAGGTAAATAGATAAATAGAGTTCAGGGATTGGATGACACTGAATTTTTATAAGGTAATTGTAAACATGGTAACTAAAGACCATAAAAATAAATCTTGACTCATCAATAATAATCAAATATTTGGAAACTTAGAATAGTGTCACCACTGGTGTAAATCTAGAATCTAGAGCACACTTAACATCAGGGAGTCATAAGTACTTCTATTTTTACTAGTTTATGTACTGATTAGGTGTAGCTAGTAACAATAAAGCTACTTAGATGGACTTTCTTCTTTCGGACTTTTTTACTTGGAATGAAGTTATTAGTAACGTGTTGATAGTGACCAGTTTAAGAAAGGCTACGGTACTGATTAAGAATAAGTAAGGTAGGTAACTAGGTACCAACTACTTGAATATTGTGTGTATTTGTTTAAACTTTAACGATGCGAAAGTCATGTTTTCAGCCCTAGTAGAAGTTGGAAAGTAAAAGTGATCGATTGAGACGTTTAGGAAACAGAAAGAGAAAAGGGTTTGATGATAAAATCATGGACGACTTACTACCAGCATAGAGATAATAGACCTTGATAATACCCTGTAGACATCATCGTCGGCAGCAGTAACTGGTACCTACTGTTGGTTAAGTTTAAAAAACGAAAGACTGTCTTAAACTTAGACAACACTTAGGCAGATATCAACACGATAGAAGACACTGAAAACAGTACTGTAGAAGTTCAAACGATTACACTTGACATCAGCACATATCAGGAAGACCAAACGACCACAATACGAAATCCAACCTTGCACAAGATGAGTTGTCCATTATTCTTCGCGATCCAGTCTTTGGCAGTAATGTCCTGCCCAATCGTGTAGCCCAGGATGTACTTGGATGCGTCAGCGGCTTTAACGTTGGAAGCTTCTTTGCCAATGACGACTGTCATCTCGATTTCCCCACCTATGCTCTAGAATTAGATTGATCTTGAGATTTGTAAGATTCGAAAATATCTAACGATAAACATCAGCTTTGATTTGAAGTGCGCGTTACATTGAGGAAAAGTTTATCTCATGCGAGAACGGTTTTTAGAAATTTATTAGATTTATTGTCTGATGGTGTGGTTAATCTATTTGGAGATCTTTTAGCTCCCCCTTGGGCGAGACTGAGTTATAGGTGTTGTTCTGGGAAGAACGGATCGGACTGCATGGAGACGATGGGTCTTTTCAAGACAACATTGATAACTTAACCACTGAAGCCGAAAAAGATAAAAGTGTGCTGCCATTATATAACCACAGAGTTTCTGATATGTAACACAACCACGGAAACCATCCGATACAAGTAAATAGTTCGGCATACAAGAGCACAACTTTACAGAGTAAATTCGACGTACATTGCGGCAAGGTTAGCCATTACGACCCCATCATTAAACTAGCTACTACGTTCACTTGTAGGTAGACTTAAAGTTTGATATTATCTACACGACTTTTCCAGCAAACTGATAAAACTTATCTCTTATTTTGGTAAAATATCTTCGGATTGTCAAGACAATCGTCTCATACGAGAATTTCATATTTCCAACTCAAAAGCAAGAAACAGTTCTAGGACAGTAGACGCATAAAGTAGTCAAGGAGCTAATACCATCTTCCTGCCACCTACGCGTTTATGAATTACCGGCTCAATTCACAATTGACCTCAATTGTGACCCCAATTGGGGCCGGACCTCTGATTCATGGCACGAATTTTTGAGTCGTTGTTATAAAGGCCTACTGCCGACCAGACACATTGGGTTTTTTTGTCATTATCACATGATTATCACCATCGCCAGGCTTGGCAGGCGGATGGGTGAACGAAATGCAAACTGTTGTCTACTCATTCCCTGGATTTATCCCTTAGACGGTTTTACGATACTGACGAGTAGATACGAGTTCATTGCATACAAGTAGATACAGATAGGGGAAACCCCTGGGTCTAACCAGCATGGGGTCTAAATAAACAACTCTTTAACCCCACACGCTTACGTGCAGGGATTCAAAGGTATAGCTAATTGAGTCATGAGGGTAATTGGAAAGGAATTTGTAGTCAGTAATTGTGATTTTATCTCAACATGACGTGTGCAATGACTGGAGACGATTCTACAACCCAGTCTAAAGCTAAATTGGAAAATAGTCCAGTCAAGCTCAGGGTGGGTTAGAGATTTGGGCTTTGTCCGTTCTTATGCAGCGCCCATAAGGCTCGGGTTTTGCGGGCAGAGGGACAGCAGCGGCAGGAACTTTTGCCCTAGTGTATGTATATGTAGGCACTTACTTTTTATTGGAACTCTTTTATCTTGCACTCGTAGACAAATACATAGATGCTAAGATATTTGATAAGATTGAGAAAAAACATTTCAGACACCTTCTTCTCATACAACTTGAAAATATTTTGATTAGTTTCATAGCAACAGAGACAGATAGGTTATGAAGAGAGATATCAAACATATCTATTTCTTATCAATATTTTTCAATAATAATTTATTTCTTGTGTTCACCATCAACATAATTACATACAAACTAGTAAGTAGGTTATTATACGAGCTCCTATTTCATTTTATCAACCTACTAACAACCTACTACAACTTGACTTGTGATATATAGTGTAAATATAAATTTCTAGAAATATGCCTTGTTACTCAGGGATAACATAATTTGCCAAAGACTTTTCTAGTCTACACTATCTATCTACAGATGCAGTAATATTATAAAGAGGAAAGATTTTTTGTTAGTTTGTAGTTATGCAATCAATAAGCCATGAAATGACTGGACCTATTTTATACAAATTCTCTGACCATTAGAAATTTCCATTTTCTCTGACTCTGAGTAACATAACATACTTTTTATGTCAGAAAATATCTTATTCCAGCCTAGCAGGCCGCTATAGTCTGTAAAATATAGGATGATCCCTGTGACGTTTGTGACCAACACTATACAATACAATATGCAAATGCTATGACACAAAGTCCATTTCCCTAGTAAACAAAGGAAAATAGGCCTAATGTCGTAACATTTGCTCCAAGGTCACAAACATCACAGGGATCATCCTATATTTTACAGACTATAGTTTTTAACAAACTTACCTCTGAAAGTTCAGTCCTTAACCTCAACGCATCACAAGGGCCGACGACGCAGCTGGCAAACTTGCTGAAGATCATCGGCACCTCCGGAATGGCCAGGTGCTGCTCCTCACAGTGATCCTTGTAGTTCAGACCCACACAGAGCACCTTGTCCATGCCCGTGATGGGTGCCTTCAGAGTCACCGATGAAAGTGGAACGCAGGCCGAGCTGGATGGCTTCAGGCTACATTAGATGTCAAGATCGAATTAATACTTACAAGAATGAGAGTGTTAAAAATGAAATTTATAAAGAAAGTTCCAAGTAAATAGAGAATGTTCTAAGAAAAGTATAGATAACAGAAAGGCTTCCTTTCAAAAATAAGTAGCAGACACCGTAGGTTAGGATTAGAAATGATATGTGGACAGACTTACTACGTATATTAATAGTAATGGTTAGATAGGTACATTTGGTATCAAAAGTTACAAACACTTACTTCTTCACTTTCTCTATATCGCCTTTCTTCAGAATATCTAGAAGCGTACTCGGCAGTGACGGATCTGCTTTATTAACATCTACAATCTTGTCTCCGTCGACTATTCCGACTCTGAACTCCCCAGGCCTCTCATTGTAGGTAAACTGGCAAATCTTCATGTTTTTAGCCTGATTCACAGATAAATTTCTAACCGATACAAAATGCACTTTACTACTGACAGTTTTTCTCAATGTGAAATTAGTTTTTATACATGTTATCGCGCGGCGCGCGACCAAAACAGCACCACTCATGTTCAAGGTTGAAATACGTCACGAATTATACTGGAATTTTGTAAACAAATTTATGGTAATGTTATGTAATCGACCCGGCAATTTGTAGCTTGGATAAATTTGGACCAGAGCAGTAGAAAGTATTCCCTTTTTAATGCAAATTCAGTTCAATAATCAGTTTTTCGCCAGCGGGAGAAATAAATCTGGAAAATTTCAAAAATGTTTATCTTATCAGCTGATGGCTCGTTCAGAATATAAATAACTTGCTAGATATGATAGATCGGTCGGTCCTTCTGGAAGTAAGAATAAGAAGTGCAGTTATTTTATGATTTATTCAATATTTATTTTCAATCTTAATTATTTATTTGTTTCATTATACCAATTTACTTAGCATAGAAATTCGTAGGAGAAACAACTTTAGTATGATAGTAGAAACAGAAACAATTAGGTGCTAAACATTCAGAACGTAACATGAACCTGTCAGCTGTCATTATTTTTTTTCTGGCATGAAGGCAATGTGCATGCATTGGGTGGAGTCCAGTTATTTTTCATATCTCAATGGCTTAATCAACTTTACTATACAAAATTAAGGCGAAATCAGTCCGAGGAAGCCGAGCTAATGAGGGGGTGAAGCAGCGCGCGGGAGGAGCAGGCGCGGGGGTACGGGGAAATAGCAAGCGCAGCGTAGCGCAGGCTCCCGCGCACGACTCGACGGTATAGGCGAGAGGTTTAGGGTAAACGTACTAATAGTAGAACTATTTTGTATTATCGATATGTAGTAAATTTTTATGTAATATTATAAATGTTTCGTACCAGGACGTTATTTTATTTTTTAATGCAGCAAAATTTAGTTCTACATAATGATAATACCTATGTATCGACTTACTTATTGTTTTGAAACCGCGCATAGTTAGTTGGGTATAGGAAGAATAATAATGGATGGGGTGTAAGGGGGCACAAACACCAGCTCAATGCTCCAAGCCAACCGCACCTGCCCGCGGTGCATCCTGCCGAACAGCGAACGAGGCTCTGGCGACCGACAAATGGCGGTATAACCATTTCGAAATGATGGCGTAGCTAAATGCCACAGACCGGTGATGGGCAGCAGCATCACCGGTGCGAAGAGCTGCGTCCTGCGATTGCCAAGACGCACGCCTGGCGGGGCGATTATCTTTTAAAGGCAAACCCTCATGAAACAAGCCATCGGACCAAGGCCCCCAGTCCCCGCCCGCCCCGCTATTCCTGGCCAAGGCGGCGGTCATGGTAACGGCGGGTCAGGGGGTGCTAAGAATCAAACTGACCCTGGCTACGTTCAATGGACGCACGTTACGACTGGACGAACACCTGGCGCAATTAGAAGAGGAGCTGAAGCACATAAGGTGGCACATTCTAGGGTTATGTGAAGTCCGAAGAGTGGGGGAGGACACCATAACTCTGGGATCGGGCCATCTTCTGTATAACCGAGAAAGAGATCAGCCCTCCCAAGGTGGCGTCGGATTAATGGTTAATAAGGTTCTCTGTGCCAACGTTGTAGAGATATCAAGTGTGTCGAACAGGGATGAAGGGACGAAGTTCTGCGAGATTAGACGTAAGAGCAAAAAGTCCAAACTTTCGACGGAAACTCTCAGCTTAATGGAAGAGAGACGTACAGACCCATTGTCAGCTTCGACGAAAAGTCAAGAGCGCAACAAAACCATCCAGAGGCTCGTGCGACGTGATCTCCGATCCGCAAACACGCTCTTGATTGACAAATCAATTGAGCAGAATCGGGGACCAAAGGTGTTCGCACGGCCTTTGGGTAGGAGCCACCTGACGAAGCTGACAACTGAATCTGGGGAAGTCGTCGCATCCAAGCCGGAGGTTCTGTCGGAAGTGGAAGACTTCTATGGCAAGCTCTACGCCTCGCAAGCTTCAAAGCCCGTACCCGATACTGAGGATTGCAGAGCCACCCTCACACGCCACTTCACCGAGGACCTGCCCGAGATCAGCCGAGACGAGATCGAAATGGCCCTGAAACAGTTAAAAAATGAAAAAGCCCCAGGGGAGGACGGGATCACGACAGAGCTCCTAAAAGCTGGAGGAACTCCCTTATTGGAACAGCTCCAACAGCTCTTTAACTCCGTTCTCTTCCATGGGAGAACTCCGCAGGCATGGCACAGAAGCATGGTGGTACTGTTCTTCAAAAAAGGAGACAAAACCCTATTGAAGAACTACCGCCCCATTTCGCTTTTGAGCCATGTTTACAAACTGTTCTCCAGGGTCATCACGAACCAATACCGCAATGCCTTAAGACGAAAGTCTTCAACCAGTGCGTCCTACCTGTCATGACATACGGAGCCGAAACGTGGACACTCACGGTACGACTGGTCCATCAACTGAAAGTCGCTCAGCGAGCTATGGAGAGAGCTATGCTCGGAGTTTCTCTAAGGGATCGTATCCGAAACGAAGTAATTCGACAGAGAACTAGAGTGACCGACATAGCTCAACGTATTAGCAAGCTGAAGTGGCAGTGGGCTGGTCATATCTGCCGAAGGACCGATAACCGCTGGGGTAAGCTGGTCCTTGAGTGGAGACCGCGTATCGGCAAACGTAGCGTAGGACGCCCTGTGGCAAGGTGGAGCGACGACATACGCAAAGCTGCGGGCAGTGACTGGAGAAGTAAACCCGAAGACCGGGTTCAGTGGCGTGTTTTAGGAGAGGCCTATGTCCAGCAGTGGACTACAATAGGCTGTTAATGATGATGATGATGAATAATGGATAATGTCTAGTAATCCGACGAGTAGGTATGATCCCGATCCCAAAGCCAAGCTAAAATGCGTTTATTCATGCAAAGCATTCTTACCCTTATTTTTCTTACCACATTTACGAAAACTATAAAGGATGCTATCAAACCCCACGATTATCCATGGTCACCTGCTGATAATAATTTGTTATGATTAAAAATATACATTTGCTTTTTCGGAACTCGCCAGTGACGTATTGATTTATGTGAAATTATTTTTTGAAGTACAAAACAAGGTTGTACGGAACCCTCCTCGCACGAATCTAATTCGCGCTAAACCGGTATTTATCCATCCACACTAATTTTGTAAATAAGATAGATAGCGTTGCCCCGTAGGTATAACCGCGAGGCACAGGAAGGCAAAATACCATACCATACCATAACAGCCACAACAATCTACTGCTGGTAATGGGCCGCCCCCTATTGGGGGGTACTACAATACAGTATGTAAAAATTTAAATTACTACAAATATTTTGAGGGGTAAATCAGTCCATGAAACTAAAAAAGATTTCCAAAAAAACAGAAGTCGAAACACAACAACTTTTTTTCCTCCCATACAAAAAACTGGGCGGCGACGGGCATACCAGCCAACAAATTTTGTAAGGGAGGACAATTTTTTTATTTTGTTTTTTTATTTTGTCCTGTGTTTCTGAGGAAACGTTTTTCATTTTCATGGATGCCTTAGAATATTTGCAGCAAATTTATATGGATATAATTGTATTTTTACCATAAAAAAAATCTAGTCCTTGCAATGTACTTCTCCCTACTTTCAAAAAAATACATCGCTAGAATACGTAAACATTAGTGAGAACTACTTTACGCAAGCAATGTTCTTTATAGGTACTTACCCTTTCAAGTTACTAATCCTTTGTTTTTTATAGGCACGCTTGGAAAGCGTCGCCTTTTTTTCTTTTATTAGGCATTATTCTTCCCCGCTAACTAAGTTTCGTAAACACGACGCTGCTAGAAAAAAGTTGTACGTGTCTGCTTCCGACGAGGCTCGGCGGCCGACTGAGGGGACGCGGGCGCGGTGGAAGTGGGCATGCTCTTGCGCAAACCCAACACACTATTGCGTTTGTGTTATTTTTTAATTAATTTTAACGAAAAAATCAGAAAATTGACGCCATACGTTGATAACACATATAATAAGGAAAAAGAAGACACAAAATAAATTATGAAATATTGGATAACAATCAAATCGTTCAGCTTTTTAGTGTAAAAAGTGGCCGGAAAACGCAAAATCAGAGCCTACTTTGCGATTTTTTTCTATCGAGGCAATTTTATTAGATCGTGTTTCGGGCCCCATAGTTTTGTAGCAAATATCTTAAAGTACTACTAAAACCAATATCATTTCATTTTATTGAGATTTCAAGAAATGGTTTAGCAAATTCCGAACACTATTTTACCTTCTCGCGACGGTTTCTGAGCCGATTTCGCCTTAAGAATGTTTTTGTTTATCTCGTCAGGTGCTTTTTCTACTGTCTTGTGGGACACCACTAGTCACCCAATGAACGGATTCCAAGATAGAATCTATGCTAGCACCAGCATTTTAGCCAAACAAATAGATTTAAGTGCCTGATGTAATCAAAATAGTTCTTGATCTCTCTAGGGTAATTAATAGATTAGACTTCAAATAATTATTTTATTTGCTACAGTTTACAATTAAGTTATTATGATTTATTCTCTCACTAATGGCCTCTTTCGAGTATTGTAAAACTCTTCTCGAGTGTGGTAAGGAGCGTATGGGTCCTCAACATAATGTTTAGGCTTCTTCCAGAACTTTGTGACCATTTTATCAAGCAAAGTAGATTGTGTGGAATTGCAGAATACATGCTCGCGTAGACGCCTTTTTCGATTTTGCGACTTGGTCCACAGTCTCTTCTTTCTACCCACTTTTGGCCTGATCCACCCACCCCAATGAAGTCTGAAGAATCTCTTGACTGCAGCTTTCACCGTCTTCCTTTTGCCTTTCTTCAAACTGAATTTGGTGACTGTACGAACTGGGAGGTAAGGCAGATTCTTCGATAAATCCAATATTTTTTTGTTATTTAACAGGGTTCCGTTTGGAAAGCCAACATTAGGAAGGCCATTGCAGCAAACTTTATTCAATGTGGAGAAACCTTTGTGGTCATTGTAAATGATCCTGGCAGCGTTGAAATATGAACTCGAAAGAGGTCGAACACTGCGAAGGACTGAAAAAAGATAAATAAAATAACCTCAAAATAGGATCGTCATTAAACTCCAGAATACTTTTGTTACGTAACTTAAATATTATTAGTTTAATCATTATAATAACAAACACTTTAAATTCCGTAAGTCAATAGTAAAAGTAATAAAAAAAAATATGTTTTTACCCGAAAAAGCGCAGCGAAACATTTTCTTATTTTCAGAACATTGACATTCTTTTTTTTTGTGATTTTAATAGTGTTGTGCTAACATTGCCAGTGTCTATTTGTTAAGTCGAGAATCGATTCTGGATGTCATATATATATGTCATGTGTTTGTACGCACTAGTGGATACGTGTTTTGTTTGTGGTCGTGTTCTTTAGTCTGTGGATTTTGACAGCTCATAGTGCAAGTGGAAAGAGATTCAAGCCGAAAATGTACAGATTTCGCACCCGTTTACCACAGTCTCACTTAGTTTTGGTACGTTTATCCCCTATTTAATATGTCCTCATAAGGTGTAATACATTCTAGCGCTTTTATAGTGGTAAAAGCTTATTTTAAAAAGTACCGAAAGTAGTCGGTTTACTCATGTTTTGATTGATTCAGCAGCTGTTCTAAGCTAAAAATAGGTTTATTATAGAAAACTTTACCCTTTAGAGACTTTTTATTAGCTATCAAGATTCTAACAAGCTTACTTTGATAAATATTGTTCCTTACATAACAAGCGATAAACGTCATTTTCATAGTGAAAATAACCTATAAATATTTTGTAAAGTTAGCAGTGGCTTACTAACACATACATTACAAGGTCAAGGTCCACATAATTTCGTTTAGATTTGCCTATACAACAGAGAAAACATACTTGAGTACCTTAGGCATTTCAGCCAGCTAAGGCTTCTAGGGGCTTGGTAAAGTAGATATGCCCGAAATTCATCTTCTTGTGTCAATATATGTTTCCCTTAGCCTGATCTGACTTTATCAATATTTACAAAACAATTATGCCTTTATCATAGCAGAAGAAGCAGAATAAGAATATAAGAATAAGCAAAACTATTCAGTGACCACTTTAGAATAGGCTTCAATAGAGGGAATAGCAACTCAAGAAAGATTCAAACTTGATACCCAAACTGAAACTTGATATATTTCAAATAACATACACAAATCGCACCTTCATGTCCTGCAGGGTTTAAATACAAATTTTTTACTTTTTTACCTTATAATCCATATTTTCATTACATATGAAAGTTTGTTCAGGACTGAAGTTTAAATTTGTTTTAGGTTAGGAAAAATTTAAGTGACGGATCATGCGCAGCCCTAGTTGTGATGCGGGCACCGGCCCGACAGTACAGCTTACAGCCAAATAAAAAGGAAGAAAATCACTATAAAGAAGTCTGTCCAGAAGTAGAACCCATTAAAAAATCCAGGAAGTTCTTATATGGTCTCATTGGAGCTACGATTGCTATTGGAGCCGGTGTTGTTTATGCAAAGTGAGTATGATTTATATTATATTCTTTATTGCATAAACAGTATGGAAAATAAATACAAGAAAAATTGTTGCAAAGGCGGGCTTATCTCTAAATGAGAGATCTCTTCCAGCCAACCCATGTGTTGTGAGAGAATCTAAAATTTTGGGGCAATTAGGCAATAAAAGAAACTACATGAAAACTAAATAAATAACTAATGCTATAAAATAATATAACGTACATACCTACTTAAATAAATATACTTATTTAATCCACATAAATAGAATACCAATACTTAAATACATATCAAACAAATACATAAACATATCAAGGTTGTTGGGAAATAAAGTGCTCTTTTACACGATTTTTGAATGTAGAAATGGAGGGACTGTCCTGTATAAACATAGGGAGATTATTCCATAGCTGTACAGCTCTTACAGAAAAAGAGTTAAAAAGGAATTTAGTGTTCGCTCTAGGACACACCAACATCTTATTGATGCGGGCGCGCCTAGGGTGAGGATGTGGAGGAAGGGAATGGAAACGATTGCGGAGATAGTCGGGAATGGCAGGATTGTGAAGGATGTTGTAGAGAGTGGATAGGATGTGCATATCGCGGCGAAGACGAATTGGAAGCCACTTAAGCTGAGCACGAAATTCCGAGACATGATCGAACTTACGAAGTCCAAAAATAAATCTAATAGCGAGGTTTTGTAGTCGCTCAAGCTTATTGAGTAATTCTTCCGTCGCATCCAGATAACAGACATCAGCATAGTCAAGAATAGGAAGAAGAAGTGCTTGTGCAAGCATGATTTTAGTTTTGAATGGAAGAAAGTTCTGGAGTCGCTTAAGAGAGTGAAAGGAATAGTGCATAATAATTCATCATAATTCATTATAATTCATTTTATAATTCATTTATATGCTTATCACATGGTATCTTTACAATAGTGTATCACATATGACACCCTTTTGAGGGCTCTGCAAATGAGTAAAATTTAAATTAGGTATAAGTATTATAAAACTTGTGAAGTAATAAGAATGTCATTGAAAAAAAGCAGAAATAATTGAGATTTAATTAACTTGGACCTAAGACTTGGCTGCCCCCATTTTGCTCTAACATTTCTGAGAATACTTTATTTATTGTAACTGGAGGCATTCAAGTGGTAAAATGTTTACTTATTGTTTGTGGTAGAATAATTTAAAACATTAATTACCATTTGTTTTGAAAAATTTAATCAATCTATGAAAAATTTCTTTTTTACAAAGTAACTTAGTAAGTTTAGCAAGTATTTTTCTATTTTTCGTGCAGGAGTGAGGACTATTTTCGGCGCTTATGCGCAACAAACTGTATTTAGTACCTAACTATACCTTAAATTAACCTAAATAGTTATCTTACTTTCTATTTGCAGAGAAAATCCAAAAGTGCGGAACTGGCTCCATAGCAATGCCCCGTGGGCGGACAATTTCGTCGCCGTTATCTATCAAGAGAGAATGTCCTACCTTGACTTCACCGTCAGCAAGGCTAGCAAGCTCAGTACAGCTGTCACGGGCTTCCTTTTCGGAAAGGTAAGTGTTACATACAAATATACATATATCACGCATAAAGGCGCGTGTGGTGTGATGCCGGCTTAGGATAGCATCACCCCATTTCCTACCCGTGGGTGTCGTAAGAGGCGATTAAGGGACTCGAGGGTTTCAGGTGTATTACAACTTTTAGGAGACAGGCTCACAACCTGTCACTATAGAGATACATTACAATACAATTTTTTTCAAACGGCCCTTTATATTTGTCAGATTTGGCGATAGCAACCGTATTTTTACGGGTGTTAACGCTCTGCCTACCCCGTAAAGACTAAAGGCGTGATATATGTACATATGTATGTCTTGCGGGGTAGGCAGAGTGTTAACAACCATAAAATGTCTTTCTCGTCACATCTGCCAAAGGAAATATTCGAGGGTCGTTTAGATAATTTGTTTATCACTATAGTGACAGATTGTCAGCCTGTTGCCTAAAATTGCTATACACCAAACCCTCGACTCCCTTAGTCGCCTCTTTCGACACCTACGAGAGAGAAATGGTGTAATGTTATTCTAAGCTGACATCACACACAAATGCAAGGGTATTGCAAGATATTGTATTCACGGGAATGGCTGCTGCCTTTTTCTTGGGTGTGTTCCCATTGTTCACACCTTGCCCCACCCTGCAAAACCTTGCCCCACCCTGCCAAACCCTGCCCCACCCAGCCATACCTTGCTCCACTTTTTTCGGGGACACAGATCTTGGGGACAATGGCAACACACCATTTCTTGAATAACTTTATCCTTTAGAAACAGGTTGAACCCATTCAAAGCTGTTATCAAGACACATAAATTTTCTTTTTCAAAACTTACTCACATTACTTTTTTCTTGATGTTCATAAAAGTATGTACTACATAAACTAACAATCTCCATTGTATTTTTCTAAGCTGCCTTTACCAAAACGTAAACAGGTAAGATATATGGCTTTGTGCTACATATTTTTACGGTTCCACATCCAAATGTTCAATCTTTTTATTATGATGAATTGGAAGGAAGAATATTTGGGATGATAGCAACACTTCCTCGAACTAGGTGGCGTTACTTCAAATTGAGGGATTATCAAGTTCAGTTTGGTGCCCAATAAAAAAGTATTACCCCTATTTAATGGGATTTCAATATTTCAGTGCTCTTAAATTTTTTTCAATTTCATAAGTTAATCTACTACCCCTATTAGTACGGTTTGCCTTCAAACTACTATGAACATTTTCATTTGTAATTTCTCTAAATACCTACGATTGGTATCGTTGGATTCCTTGTGATGTCCATAATACGGAACTGTCGGTCGTAGAGTGCAAAAGTGGGGATAGAGGGTGGGGGGGGGGGGAATCAAAGATGGCGGAAGAGCAGTTTGGTTTTTACGCTATAACTCGACATATACTGTACCGATTTAAAAAATAATAATTGCGTTTTAAAGCTAATAAACTGTTGTATGTTTCGTCCATAGACATATAATACTTATTCATTATAGTTTATGAGTAATCTTCTTAATTAAAGCCTTGCAGTAAATACTCTAGTTTTTAAGTACGCATTGTTCGAAAACTAGTAGTTTTTCGAAAAAAATTGTTAAGTAATAAATTATAGAGTGGACATTCAGCTATTCAAAAATGTAAGTATTATTGAACTGGACCCTGAAATCACCAAGATATACCTATTTGCGTGAACCGAGTGGTGTAGTTGCGTACAAATGCGCTTGCTATTAACGCTGCTGCAATGTACTTTTTATATTTATAAAATTTTTGTTTATACATCAGCAACTTGCAAAGAACGTCATTTCTTATGAATCCAAATCCCACCAAAAAACATCCTGTAAAAACATGCCAAGTCTCGCTGGAACTGCTTATTTATCTTTAAAAAGTCGTGCCAAGTCTAACGTTCCAACTGGCTTTAAAAAGGATGTAGTGAATTGAAACTAGACTGAAATTATAATTTAAGTTAAATTGTTTAATTATTTGTATTAAAAAGTTTTGAACTAAAATTAAAAAAAAAAGTTTTGTCACAATCTTGATTGAAAGACTCTTCAGAATTCTTTTGGCGGTTGCGCAGCAGCCGGCGTGGTTACGCCTTCGAGGCTACGGCCGCACTGGCGTGGGTGGGTGCTAAACGCCGCCTGCTTATACAGGCGGGGCTATGGGGGGCACTAGGTTAAGTGCGGTGGTGGTCCGGGTGCCAGGAGTGTAGTGTATGTGATTTGACATACACTGTCTCGTGTGTTCATGTAATGGACTAGCAAGTCAGTACTACGAGAGCCGCGGGCGAGAGTAGACTTGTTGGTTGCTTACGTGTGCATCGTCGAGCCAGTGACCCCCTAGGATAGCAGTCACTACATGTGGCGACGGGAAAAAAGGTAAATGGATCATTTTTTCGAAAAAAAAAAACAAAACAAAAAATAACAAAAACGGTGAGGTTATTTAGGTTAGGTATGCGTTATGATTCTCCTACCAATATCTAACTGTCCTTACAATACGATGAATATCGTCGTACGAATGCTAAATAGTACCTACCTATATTGTTAGATTCGACTAAAATAATCATTTGTAACGACTTCGATAAAAGAATGTTTCGGGCGCCGCGTGCGGGTAGGTAGGTATTGCAGGTAAACAAAACAAGTCCCGTTCGGGTCGAACGGCTAACAGATAATTAATTAGATTATAGGAATACAGTAGTAGTGGTACCAACCTATATTTTGGAAACTACCGATATTATTACACAACAGCCACATATCTACTTGTTTATTTCGGAAAATGCTCACCTGATGCAATAAAACGTAATATTTGCAATATATTATACACCTACTAAATTCGAACTCGACACCTTAATACGTATATGTTATTGGTAGATAAATAACTTACCTTACATAATTTTTCTGCAGTTATATTCTTAAAATAAATGCGCATTGACGTACCTACCAAAATTATTTGGCTACTGAAGTGAATTACTATTTCTCTTGAATACTGAACAGACATATTTTTGTGTACGACGCCGAGTTGCCCAATGATCCGATATCTAACAGTTACATAGGTGATAAGATTCGCACATTATGTAGGTACTAAATAGGTTTGTGGGTATTAAAATAGTGGTGGAACAAAGCAACATGGTAATAAATTACCTCCATTGAATTGGAAACATTACACGATTAATTACATATATCCATTAAATTGGGAATTAGTAACTATGATGGTTATATTATACACCTCCATTAAATTGGGAATTAGTAACTATGATGGTTATACACCTCCATTAAATTGGGAATTAGTAACTATGATGGTGATACACCTCCATTAAATTGGGAATTATCTATGGTCGTTTAAGTGGACACGCGCATTGGTATAAACCAAGTACAATGCAAAATGTGTGTATATTATTTCCAGGTCGTCCCAAGTTGACTTCGACTAAAAGGAAGCCAGAAAATGGCAAACTCTTTGCCACCCCTAGAAAAACTAGACCTTGAAGGTGATAGCGCTTCAGTAGGTCTTCGGTGGGAAAAGTGGAAAAGGTCGTTGCACATATATCTCGATGCGGCCGAAATCACATCTCCACTAAAGAAAAGAGCAACTTTATTGCACTTTGGAGGTGCAGGCCTTCAAGAAATATATTACAACCTTCCTGGTGCTCACGTTGTACCAAACGAAGATGAACTGGCGGTAAATGTCTTCAATGTCGCGGAAACGAAGTTAGACGAATATTTTACTCCCAAGCAGAACAGAGTGTATGAAAGGCACATGTTTCGGTTGTTAAAACAAGAAAATGGAGAGAAATTTGAAAAATTCTTAATTAGGTTGCGTAATCAAGCAAAGAAGTGTAATTTTGACAAAGAAGATGATCATTTAATAGATCAAATTACCGAAAAATGCTTTTCTGTGGAATTGCGACGGAAGATTTTGACTGTAGGCGACAGTATCACACTTGATAAAATAATCACGGAGGCCAATACATTAGAAGTTGTAACCCAACAGCTAGAAGGCTATGGAAATGAAAGGAAAACAGGAGAGACAGGTGAAGTTAATGCAATGCAAACTAAAAATAAAAAAGAAGAAGGAAGACAAAGATTTAAACGGAAAACTTGTGGTCGATGTGGCAGTAGCCAACATTATTCATCGGATGAAACTTGCCCAGCAAAGAACAAAAAATGCCATCACTGCGATAAACTCGGTCATTTTCGGCAGTATTGTAAATCCCTGAGGAATAATCAAAATACAAGAAAGAGAGATAATTCTAACCGAAACGAAAACAATTCACAGGATCGTAATGAGAAAAGAAGAAAGAAACAAGTCGAAGTAGACTACGTATTTAACGTTGATGAGGACGATACGGTGACCTGTGTTTTAGGTGGAGTGAAGACTGAAATGCTAGTGGATTCAGGAAGTAAAGTAAACATTATCACAAACGATACCTGGGAATATCTAAAACGCAACGGCGTGAAAGTCTGCAATGAAATAAAAAATCCTGACAAATTATTATTTGGATATGGTAGTGACACCCCGCTGGTGCTAGCAGGTTCTTTTGAAACCGAAATTGGAGTTGACGAACGAAGCGAGCAGGCAACTGTATACGTTGTTTCGGGAGGAACAAGAGACCTGTTGGGTAAACTTACAGCTAAGCGTTTACGTGTTTTAAAAATAGGCACAGAAGTTAATAACATCGAACAGACTGAAAAGAAACCTTTCCCTAAATTCAAGGATTTGCTGATAGAAATTCCAATAGATCCTGCAGTGAAACCAGTATCACAACCATACCGAAGAATCCCAATACCTCTAGAAGAAAAAGTAGAGAGTAAACTCAAAGAGTTACTGGATAATGACATAATTGAAGAGGTGCAAGGTCCGTCAAAATGGGTATCTCCACTCGTACCAATATTAAAAGAGAATGGCGATCTGAGACTATGTGTTGACATGCGTCGCGCCAACGCAGCCATAATCCGCGAGAACCATCCCCTTCCATGCATGGACAATTTGCTGCCAAGAATTGGGAAAGCAAAATATTTCAGTAAACTGGACATCAAGAACGCATTCCATCAAGTGGAACTACATCCAAATAGTAGACAAATCACAACATTTATAACAGCAAAAGGACTGTATCAGTATAAACGGCTTATGTTTGGAGTCAGCTGTGCCCCAGAAATTTTTCAAAAAGTATTGGAAAAGATGCTTTTGAAGTGTGATGGCGTGCTAAACTTCATAGATGACTTGCTGATTTTCGGAGATATCGAAGCAGAACACGATGCAAGATTGCAAAATGTGTTGCAGATTCTCAAAGAGAACAATGTCCTACTTAACGAGGATAAATGCATCTACAAAGTTCAGAAAGTGAATTTTCTTGGGCACGAGCTAACACCGGAAGGAATCAGACCCATGGATAAATATATTAGGAGTATTGTCAATTTTCGTGCGCCAACTACAGTGGAGGAGCTGCAAAGTTTCCTTGGGTTAGTAAACTATGTCAACAAATGGATACCTAACCTTGCAACAAAAACGGAACCACTGCGAGAACTGTTGCGCAAGAAAATTGGCAAAAATGCTAATATAGAAAAATACTGGCTGAAGGAGCAGGATGAAGCTTTCCGCTATTTAAAAGAGACACTGACTAAGGTACAATCCCTAGGGTACTACGATGTGCAAGATAATACCAAAGTGATTGCCGATGCGAGCCCATTCGGGCTTGGTGCCGTATTGGTACAGTTTGACACAAATGGACCCAGGATTATTGCCTATGGCAATAGAACATTAACGGCTTGTGAGCGAAAATACAGCCAGACAGAAAAAGAGGCTTTGGGATTAGTCTGGGCTGTAGAACATTTTGATATATTCCTACATGGGAAAAAATTTGATTTGGTGACTGACCACAAACCCCTCGAAATATTATTCTCTCCTAAATCCAAACCCTGCGCCCGGATTGAGAGGTGGGTGCTAAGATTACAATCTTATAAATATAATGTAGTCTACAAGCCAGGAAAGACAAATATCGCCGACCCATTGTCACGACTTTGCAGATATCCAGATATTCCACCAAGTGGTGATGATGCGTATGTGCGGGCCATAATTGAACAGTCAAGACCGTCAGCTGTGCCTTTGAAAGACATAATGAATGCTTCCGAAGCAGACCAAGAGATTTCACTGGTAAAAAAGGGTATTTATGAGCAAAACTGGGATGAGACAATAAAAGGATATAAATATTTCGAAAATGAATTATGTTTCTACGAAAACATACTGCTTAAAGGTAACAGGATTGTTATACCCCAATGTTTGCGGAAGAATGTTCTGGATGCAGCCCATGAGGGCCATCCTGGAATCGTGGCCATGAAGGGCCGTTTACGCTCAAAAGTATGGTGGCCCCGAATTGACAAGGACGTGGAAAACATTGTCAAATCTTGTAAAAGCTGCAATTTAGTAGGACTTCCAAACCCACCGGTACCCATGAAAAGGCGAGAATTACCTGTTGCCCCTTGGGTCGATGTCGCTATTGATCTCTTGGGACCACTACCTAGCAACGATTATTTGCTGGTACTCGTGGACTATTATAGCCGGTATAAAGAAGTGAAGATAACAAAAAGCATAACGAGTTCCCAAATAATCACTTTACTGAAAGAGGTCTTTAGCAGGCTAGGATATCCCGTCTCAATAACTGCGGACAACGGAAAGCAGTTCGTCAGTGAAGAATTTAAGAATTTCTGTAAAGAATGCAATATTACTCTTTTCAACAGTATTCCGTACTGGCCCCAACAAAACGGGGATGTTGAGCGACAAAACAGGGATATCGTGAAACGTCTGAAGATCAGCCAAATGGAAAAGAAAGACATGAAAGAATCCTTGTGGGAATACCTCATGATGTATAACAGTACACCCCATAATGTGACTGGCACATCACCATCCGAGCTATTTTTCAGGCGGCGAAATAGAGACAAAATACCTTCCTTGGACAAATTGGGTAACAAAGAAGACGATTCGGAAGTAAGGGATCATGACAAGGAACAAAAAGGAAAAGGAAAAGAATACAGCGATAAGAAAAGAAGAGCGGTTGATTCGGATTTAAACGAAGGCGATAAAGTTTACGTCAAGTCAATGGAAAAGACAAATAAATTGAGTTTAAATTATAATCCAGTACCACACACAGTAGAAAAGTCAAATAACGGAGACATCACAGTAAGAAATGAAGAGACAGGTCAAACTTTAAGGAGAAATATAGTGCATTTAAAAAAAATTGAAGGAGAGTGGAGGGCGATTAACGAAGAAGGAAAAGATCAGAAAGAGAAAGCATAACTTGATATAGTTACTTATAATTATAATTACCTAGTGCAACTTAATTTGTAATCATATTAATGTTAAAGTTTGATTAAGTAATGTACTTACCTAAAATGGATATAGTTATTCCATCTATGATGTTAAACTTGCCAAAAATTATTTTGTTTAAATTGAAAATAAAATTATTGATAAGGAAGGGATGTAGTGTATGTGATTTGACATACACTGTCTCGTGTGTTCATGTAATGGACTAGCAAGTCAGTACTACGAGAGCCGCGGGCGAGAGTAGACTTGTTGGTTGCTTACGTGTGCATCGTCGAGCCAGTGACCCCCTAGGATAGCAGTCACTACAAGGAGGACTTCACGCCGCGGCGAGGTCGTACCAGCCGGGTGATTCCCCATTGGGGGAGGCCCATCAACCAGCGGCGGCTCGTCCCCTGGTGGTCGTATCCTGGTGGCGGTCTCGCGAGGAAGTCATGAGGCAGCGGTCATGTCCGGGTAAGCGGCGGGTGCCGGGCTATCCTGGGTTCGTCGTGCGTGCCCACGATCCTGACTACTCGACACGGAGTAGTGGATGTAGACAGGCGACGGCCACGTCAGGCTGTGCTTAGACAGCACCACCTTGAGCAGATTATCTGAGCGCTTTAGCCTCCAGGCCTCCCATGGCGGTCGTTACATCGCCGAAGGACGACATCAGGCGCTGGAAGCTAGAGCTGATGATGGGTACCGCGTCTTTGCCTTCACGGAGCGCGGCCACTCCCAGCGGACCCGTGGGTGGCTCTTGACGTGGCTGGCCCGGCTTTTTCACGTCCTGAGGGGGCGAGGGTGATGCTCGTCTCCTCCGCCTCCTCGGCTTCCGTTCCGCCATTAGAGAACCTGCCGCGTTGGTTTCTCCCTGCGGTGCCGCTTCCGTCCTCTTCGGCTCGACGGGCTTCGTTGTCAGAGGCGCTGTACCCACTCTCTTGTTCCGTACTTCACGGCGCAGTACGAGGCAGTCAGTGTTGTAGGCAGGGTGTGCCTCGCCACAGTTTGCGCAGTCAGCTCCTTCGCGATGTTTTCCGGTTCCGTGTTCACCGGGAGGCCTCTGATAGCGACCTTCAGCAGACGCTCTCTCGGGGGTGCATAGGCGAACCAGGAAATTCCGGTGCCGGTGCCCTCCAGCACGGTTAGGTAGGTTAAGGTTTAGGAGCATTAGAGCAACATCTTCGTAGGGCTAATTACCAAACATTTATTAGGGGGACAGCACACAAGCCTACAATTTACTCCCACCAAAAACATGTGGTTGGCAAATAAAAAGCGATAAATTAGGGCCAGTGACTAGTTTGCGTCAACACGGAACCGGAAAACATCGTGAAGGAGCTGACTGCGCAAACTATGGCGGGGCACACCCTGCCAACAACACTGACTGCCTCGTACTGCGCCGTGAAGTACGGAACAAGAGAGCGGGTACTGCGCCTCTGACAACGAAGCCCGTCGAGCCGAAGAGGACGGAAGCGGCACCGCAGGGAGAAACCAACGCGGCAGGTTCTCTCATGGCGGAACGGAAGCCGAGGAGGCGGAGGAGGCGAGCATCACCCTCGCCCTCTCAGGACGTAAAAGAGCCGGGCCAGCCACGTCAAGAGCCACCCACGGGTCCGCTGGGAGTGGCCGGCACCTCTTTAAGTGAACCACAGAGGGAGAAGCCGAAGCCCCAAGCCCCAAGACCAAGACTAAAGACGAAAAGAGTAGCCGTCCTACAAAAGGACAGACAGATCCTGATACTGGCGATCAGGACCCTCACTGATGTTCTGGCCGCGCTCTGTGAAGGCGAAGACGCGGTACCCATCATCAGCTGTAGCCTCCAGCGCCTGATGTCGTCCTTCGGCGATGTAACGACCGCCATGGGCGGCCTGGAGGCTAAAGCGCTCAGATAATCTGCTCAAGGTGGTGCTGTCTAAGCACAGCCTGACGTGGCCGTCGCCTGTCTACATCCACTACTCCGTGTCGAGTAGTCAGGATCGTGGGCACGCACGACGAACCCAGGATAGCCCGGCACCCGCCGCTTACCCGGACATGACCGCTGCCTCATGACTTCCTCGCGAGACCGCCACCAGGATACGACCACCAGGGGACGAGCCGCCGCTGGTTGATGGGCCTCCCCCAATGGGGAATCACCCTGCTGGTACGACCTCGCCGCGGCGTGAAGTCCTCCTGGCACCCGGACCACCACCGCACTTAACCTAGTGCCCCCCATCGCCCCGCCTGTATAAACAGGCGGCGTTTAGCACCCACCCACGCCAGTGCGGCCGTAGCCTCGAAGGCGTATCCGCGCCGGCTGCTGCGCAACCGCCAAAAGAAAGACAACGGACAGTGAATAGTTTGCGTCCTCCATTATCCATGAAAGACATACAGTTAATATCATGCCAATGCGCGACAGGTTGCCGAACAACGAAGTGCATTTGTGTTAAGAAGCGGCTAAATTGTATGAAGGGCGTCTGCCATATCGATTCTGTTTCATGTTTCAATCAATATAATTCTGAAGAGTCTTTCAATCAAGATTGTGATTAAACTTTTTTTAAAATTATAGTTCAAAACTTTTTAATACAAATAATTAACAATTTAACTTAAATTATAATTTCAGTCTAGTTTCAATTCACTACATCCTTTTTAAAGCCAGTTGGAACGTTAGACTTGGCACGACTTTTTAAAGATAAATAAGCAGTTCCAGCGAGACTTGGCATGTTTTTACAGGATGTTTTTTGGTGGGATTTGGATTCATAAGAAATGACGTTCTTTGCAAGTTGCTGATGTATAAACAAAATTTTTATAAATATAAAAAGTACATTGCAGCAGCGTTAATAGCAAGCGCATTTGTACGCAACTACACCACTCGGTTCACGCAAATAGGTATATCTTGGTGATTTCAGGGTCCAGTTCAATAATACTTACATTTTTGAATAGCTGAATGTCCACTCTATAATTTATTACTTAACAATTTTTTTCGAAAAACTAATAGTTTTCGAACAATCCGTACTTAAAAACTAGAGTATTTACTGCAAGGCTTTAATTAAGAAGATTACTCATAAACTATAATGAATAAGTATTATATGTCTATGGACGAAACATACAACAGTTTATTAGCTTTAAAACGCAATTATTATTTTTTAAATCGGTACAGTATATGTCGAGTTATAGCGTAAAAACCAAACTGCTCTTCCGCCATCTTTGATTCCCCCCCCACCCTCTATCCCCACTTCTGCACTCTACGACCGACAGTTCCGTATTGTGGACATCACAAGAAATCCAACGATACCAATCGTAGGTATTTAGAGAAATTACAAATGAAAACCTGTTTCTAGAGTACTTTTGCTCAAAACTGACCGTACTATATAGGAAATTACACAATATAATTCGCTCCGAGGACCATCTGCTAGGATCTAAACGAACAAATAAACATGACGAATATGGAACAAATCTCTCATAATAATTGTTATATTTGATATAAACAACTTGGTTTTTTACAGGAAGGAGTAGAACCAATGGACTTCCAACAGCAAGCTGACCAAGATCTAGATAAAGACGCGAAAAAAGGTTTTGGACCGAAATCGTATGCATGTAAGAACATTTGTGTTATTTCTCATTGTTTTGATTAAAAAACTTTGTTACTCGTATCTAGATGAAATACCACTAGTAGCCACGCTTTTATTTAATAATTTCTAAAACGCACTGAGGCAATAGTATTATAATAATGTGAGCATTAATATTGCTAAGCACCAATAATAAAACAAAAAGGAATGTATGTACACTAATACTTCACTAATTTGTCAGATATCTTGCCAATTGAGTAGCTAACTTTACCTGTGGAAGGCATCTGTTCAGCGAATTATAAAACTGTATTCTTTTTGCAATTCTGAACTACAAGTATCCATACTGGCCAGACGCATACCACGCGATATGTGATTCTGATTAGAAAATATTTCAAGAAATATTTAAACAATTTTGATTTCCCGTTGTAAAGGCAGTCTGATAATGACTTTTTATGGGAGATCAGTTTTCTTTTGTTGTTTCCTGAAAATATGTTCTTAGGGTTAATAAAGTTGTTCAGTTTCAAGTTTGAAAGCACCCAATTAGTATACATTTGTAAGCAAAATAGCTGCAAATATTGTAATTGTCCAGTCCGTGAAACTAAATAACTTTCTTCAAGGAAAATAGGTTGAATTATGAAAAAATTTTTGGACAACTCATGCGAAATTACCGACCGACCAAGTCAATTTGTATGGGAGGTCCAAAAAATTTTCTCATATTTCGCTATTATGTTCCTTTGTCAGGCGTGGCGTTAGCAACCGTTGCTAACGCAACGCCAGAGCGTTAACGCTCTGCTTGCCCCGCAGGAGATAAAGGCGTGACATGTGTGTGTATCTTCCTTGGGGAAAGTTGGTCAGTTTCATGGGCTTGTTCACTTCCTGAAAGAAACTTAGTACTTTTACTAGCACCCTGTATAGGAGACTCTACCTTACATGATAAAAATTCGTTGTGCAGACAAGCTTTAGTTTCTTTCTGTGTGTCGTGTGTAACCTAGTGTGTGTAGCTAATATGAGCACGGTGTGTGTTTGTGTGTGCGTAGTGCCGCCGCCGCTGCTGGAGCCGCTGTACGTGGAAGAGAAGGAGCCGGGCCCCGTGGAGGTTGTCATTCAAGGTTGGTCTTGGAAACTCTTCACCTCTTTTAGACTTTACTTACGTGCAGTTTTTATTCTTACGTGCAAGACAGGTGTTAGACAGGTTCTATTTCGAAAACCTACCCAATTTTCAATTCCGTGTTATTTAGCTATACAATTATAGAAAACTTGTAAAATTTTCTACCGCAGTCAGGGTTTGAATCTGCGACTCTTGCCATTAGTCGTATATTTAACTCCAGTCTGGAAAAGTTTTCTTTAATCTTCTATTTTTATAATCTAGTCTTTTTCTTAAATTATGACAGTTGTTTTAACTTGAAACATAATAATAAGTTGTCTTTCTTAGTATGCATAAATTCTACTGACTGTCATTCAAGAACTTGTTTATTTATTTCTTACAAAGTAGTAAATTTTTGTACGTCCGTATCAGTAATTGTAAAAAAGACTAGTAGGAATGTAGACCACATTTTTCTATTATTTATAAAAATTTGATTAACCCATTGTATACGCTGCTCGTTTAATTACTTGTTTATGCCGTGTATTGCCGGTTTAGAATAGCATCACCCCATATTCTTCCCGTGGGTGTCGTAAGAGGCGACTAAGGGATTCGAGAGTATTGGTGTATTACAACTTTTAGGCGACAGGCTGACAACCTGTCACAATAGTGATACACATGTTTTCTGAAACTACCTTGGAAAACAATCCTCAAAAATGTCAGACGTGGCGATAGCGACCGTATTCTTACTGCCGTTAAAGCTCTGCCTACCCTGCAAGTGATAAAGGCGTGATATGTGTATGTATGTGTATGTTATTTCCAATCCAAAGCTGTATTTCATGTACCAATTTAATTCCAGCAACGGTGGTCCAAACGGACAAATGTGAGCCCGCCGAACCACCGAAAGTGGAAGTGCCCAAGGACGCGGTCGAGAACGAGCAAAACATGCACAAATACACGCGCATCGCCATCGACAACTACAAGCAGGCCATCAAGCTCACCAACGAGTACAACAAGATCATCGACAGGGTATATATTGATAGATAGATAAACTCTTTATTGCTCATAACAAACACAATATTAAAACACAAAACGGCAAAATATACGTTTACTATAACTAAAAGTAAGCAGCCTTGTGATGCCGGCTTAGAATAGCATCACCCCATTTTTTCCCGCGGGTGTTGTAAGAGGCAACTAAGAGATTCGAGGGTTTCATGTTTATTTCCATGTATTACAACTTTAGGCGACAGGCTGACAACCTAACACTATAGTGATGCACAGATAGAAGTATGACGTCACGCCGTAAGTATTTGGATGGCGTCAAACAACTTACTTTTATATATTTTTTCTGTTTATTATTTCAAACTATGAATATTTCCAAAGATTATGAATGAAGTCCGTATTGTGAAGTATTTTTGGATAGTAGTTTTAAATGTACAATTTTTATATTTTATTAAGGACCCAGAATAATAGCGAATTGTCAACGTTTGTTTATTGTTGCCAGGTAATCAACAGCACCCCGCCCGCGCCGCAACTATTCACCAACTTGAAGGGTCTCCGCGCTGAAAAGGAGAAGGTCACAAAAGAAGCCACCGAGGCCGCCACTAAAGCGTTCTGTGCTTTGTGTAAGACCCTTCTACTTCATACATACATACAAATGTCACGCCTTTATCCCTTACGGGGTAGGCAGATCATTAACGGCCGTAATAATACGGTCGGTGTCGCCACGTCTGACAAATATAGAGGGACGTTTGAGATAATTTGTGTAATACACCTGAAACCCTCAAGTCCCTCAGTCGCCGCTTACGACACCCACAGGTAGGAAATGGGGTGAGGCTATTCTAAACCGGCGTCACACGGCAAACTCTAACTACTAAATACCCTTCTACTCTAACTACTAAATCTAAGTTATTTTTCTTTCGATGCATTAGAGCATACAAGCTATGGAGGTGGTAAACAGTCAATTACCGATCAAATTTTTCTGCCAACAATAATTTTACAACAACTTGACTATTACATATCACGTGCTGGCAAATGGACAGTGAATACTGGCAGAGGGTTAAGCCCAGCTTAGCCATCTACATAGGTTGAGTGCCCTAAGCTCAATGCACATATCGAATCATAAAAACTTCAAAACAAAGAAGTAAAGTGATTTTTTTTACCTTCTTTCATTGAAATCGGATGAGATTTTTATCACTAGTTATTACATGACATAATTTTTTTTAGAACAAGAAATTTCATTTTAATGTGTATCGCGAATAAAACTGAATGTTTGTTTCGTATCGCGACATTAGTGCGTACCAAGTTCTCGAGTGTTCGAGAAACAAGTCACGTCAAACAAAACGGTGTCAAGTTATGTATCTTCAGTATGTGTAAGACATAAAAATGTATCTCTGTAACATGTACGTGATACAGAAATCGTTGGTAAACAGGTGCCTTTATATACTCCAACACAGAAAAAGTTCGGTGTAGTTTTGATAACCCTGGGGGCGTAAACGAAAAACCCGAATACGCTAGATGACTGGGTCATTAATAAAATACAAAAGTAGTACGCTTAAAACTATGGATGTGGATATAGATGGCGAAAGCGGGAGATCGTTCATTGTGGCGTACCCTGGAGGAGGCCTATGTTCAGCAGTGGACTGCTATAGGCTGACGTGATGTGATGATGTTGTGACAGAGTTTTGACGCCAGCCTAACTAAAGAGACGTGTCGTCATCTCTTCGGATTTTCATACAAAATATCTTTTTAAAAAGTAGCTCCTATACCTGCCAGTTATCATGCCTATTTACCAATACCTTTTTTTTGTATTTCAGCAAATCTCGACACTATGATAAAAGAGAACACTATAGTAGCGCCGCCGGAGCGCCTCACGCAGACCAAGCGGTTCATAACTGCCTTACGCAACGATCTAGAAAAAGCTGAGGCAGATTTCAAGGCAGAACAGGCCAAGGGGGAGCTCACTGAAAAGTACTGGCAGAAGGTAAGTTATAGAACTACCTATATGAGATTTAAGTACTTTTTGTTAGAAAGACGACCGATGTGGCGCAGTGGTAGTGCGACTATCTTTGACGCAGAAGGTTCCGGGTTTAATTCTCGGTGGGTCACTCACAAAGTTGATATTTATCACTATGTGAATTTGTTCCCAGTCTGGTTAAGACATTGCGGGCTGAACCACCCGATTGACCGTAACAAAGATGTTGCGTGTTTCGGATGGCACGTTAAGGCGTGAATTTTTTCCGCTTATTTCGTTTGTATTAACTTTCTAAATCTTTTCGTGTGGGATACCGAGTCGTCCAACGAATCCTAGTGAACAGGCTTCTGACATGGTTGTGTAACTACCGCCGTCGTAAGTGATCATAGACAGCAACCGGGACCTACGGCTTAACGTGCCATCCGAAACACGGAACCATCTTACTTACAGACAATCGGGTGGTTCAGCCCGCAATGTCTTAACCATACTGGGAACTCAACAAATTCACAAAGTGATAATACAACTTTGTGAGTGACCCACCGAGAATCGAATCCGAAACCTTCTGCGTCAAAAGCAGTCGCACTAATTTACACAAACATTGAAATAACTACGTATAATTTGACTGTCCCGATGGCGTAGCGTATAGTATGCCTGCCTTCTACGCCGAGGGTCGTGGGTTCGATCCCCACCGGACACAAATATTTGTTAAGTAATTTTTCAAATATTTGTGTTATATTATATTTATTTATTTACAAAAAAAGTATATATGTATTAGTATCAGCTATCTAGTTCCCATAGTACAAGCTTTGCTTAGTTTGGGGCTAGATGGCGCTGTGTGAATTGTCCAGGATATTTAATTATTTATTTATTATTTAATATCTGTTGTTGTATGTAATATATTAGTTATATTTCTTATGTATTGCCTGTTATTATCTGTAAATATAAAACATTCATTATCATTATCTGCTTGAATTCATAGATATTGTGCAAGTCTCATTCGCCTTTCGCCAAGTGCCATTTCATTTCCATTTCATTGCTAGAGGAGTCTAGGTCTGCTGTAAGAAATTTCTTTTGTAGCGATAAGCAGTGCCTGTTGTGTCCATATTATTTATGTTTTGTCCTGTAAAATTTCTTGTGTACAATAAACGGTAAATAACATAATAAAATAAATAATGTTTGCTTGTAGATCGAAGCTGCGCGCCTGATGTTCGTAAACGAGCTCCAAGCGTTGTTCCCCAACGTAGACCTGTGCGCTAACAAACTAGACTTACACGGAGATGTGGACTTGTTCATACTGTACTGTGTCAATCAAGTAAGTTGGTAACAATGATAAAGAAAGTTGGTAACATTGATCAAGTAAGTTGGTAACATTGATCAAATAAGTTGGTAATATTGATCAAGTTTGTGGGTAATATTGATCAAGTTTGTGGGCAATATTGATCAAGTAAGTAGTAAGCCTTGTTCCCCAACGTAGACCTGTGCGCGAACAAACTAGACTTACACGGAGATGTGGACTTGTTCATACTGTACTGTGTCAATCAAGTAAGTTGGTAACAATGATAAAGAAAGTTGGTAACATTGATCAAGTAAGTTGGTAACATTGATCAAATAAGTTGGTAATATTGATCAAGTTTGTGGGTAATATTGATCAAGTTTGTGGGCAATATTGATCAAGTAAGTAGTAAGCCTTGTTCCCCAACGTAGACCTGTGCGCGAACAAACTAGACTTACACGGAGATGTGGACTTGTTCATACTGTACTGTGTCAATCAAGTAAGTTGCTAACAATGATAAAGAAAGTTGGTAACATTGATCAAGTAAGTTGGTAACATTGATCAAATAAGTTGGTAATATTGATCAAGTTTGTGGGTAATATTGATCAAGTAAGTTGGTAACATTGATCAAGTAAGTTGGTAACATTGATCAAGTAAGTTGGTAACATTGATCAAGTAAGTTGGTAACATTGATCAAGTAAGTTGGTAACATTGATCAAGTAAGTTGGTAACATTGATCAAGTAAGTTGGTAACATTGATCAAGTAACTTGGTAACATTGATCAAGTTTGTGGGTAATATTGATCAAGTAAGTAGTAAGCCTTGTTCCCCAATGTAGACCTGTGCGTGAATGAACTAGATTTTCAAGGAGATGTTGACTTGTTCATACTGTACTGTGTCAATCAAGTAAATTGGTAATATTGATCAAGTCTGTTAGTAATATCAAGTAATTGATAAATTATTGTTAGTAATAATTTTATCAAACAAGTTAGTAAATTGATAAATTTTGTAATTAATATTGTTTCATATAAGCACATTTTATTCGTTTTGACGAAAAATATTATGTATGATTGCAGATCCAACTTCTACAGAACGGAATAGCTGAGATTCAAACAGTACTAGAAGCTAAAATCAACAAAGCCATCGAGTGTAAGTATGCTATTAAATCGAAAATAAATAGCCAAAGAAATTCTAAAATCAAATAAAAATATCGTTGAGATCTTTCCCAATAACAGTTTAAGAAATCGGTAAAGTGTGAATTAGGCTCGTGCACGAAGGGTTCAGTACAATTACGTATAAAAATGGCATAAAATGACATGTACATTTGAATTTTTCTTTGTATTTGTTGCGGCAACAGTTATACATCTTTTTTGAAAGTACGTACAGTTTTTGAACTTGTCTAATGAAAGATGATAGTAATAAGAATAAATAACTATTATTATAATCAGACTAATACACAGACGGACGCACAGACAGATAGAAAGTCATCCAAGGTTGTTTTAAAAATTGTGCTGTATTTTTAATGTGTAATAAAATAATCGTGGTTTGCAGGTATGGACGACAAAACCATAATAGATGCGAAGGTGCAAGAGATGGTTTTGAAAGAAAGACTAGCCAGGGAAGTCGCATACCAGAAAAAGGTAAGCGAACAATATACAGGGTGTAAGAGACGGTGTAACGAAAACTATGCAGGTAATCAGACCATGAAACTGAACAACTATTTGTATGGAGGCTATGTTGGGAAACGAAAAAGTTGTTTCGTGTTTTCATACAAAATTCCCGATCAGCTGACTTTGTATGGAAACTCGAAATTTTTTTTTCGTTTTCCAAGATAGCCTCCATACAAAAAGTTGTTCTGTTTCATGGTCTGATCACACCTGCAAAGTTTTCGTTAAACCGTCCCTTACACCCTGCATTTTGAGTATCACTCGAAAATTTGTCGTACACTTATTTCGCTTTATTCCGGTCGCTTTTAGGAGGAGCCATGTTGCCACTTGAAAATGTAATTGTTGTCTATGTTTCTAGGCGCTAAAACTGCAAGCGGAGGAGCTGAAGCGTCACCGGCAGGAGCTGCACAAGCAGTTCGAGATGCAGGAGAAGATCGCGCAGCAGAAGATCGCCAAGATCGAGGCAGAGGTAAGTTATGCAACCTTACACACACCATGCCCTGTGGTGTTGGCAGAGTTTAATAGCTCCACCCCCTGTCTTCCCGTGGGGGTCGTAAGAGGCGACCGAAGGATTATCCAGACCCAGGACCGGTCCTGGAGAAGGACAAGTCCACATTTAAACCCGGAATGGGTTCTCTGTCAGACTCTTATCGTGCGGTAGACTCCTGCAGCCGATCTGGCTCCGCACGTATCGACCCCTCGTTTCTGTGGAGTCAGCCAGGGAGGACAAGAGGGCGGCGCAGGTCCTGGGCAACCCTGCGGCAACCATAATTGCGTCCTAAGCAACGCAGTGTCTGTGCTTTTGCATAAGACGCTGATAAAGTCGTCTATCACAGACGTATGACAACAGTGGCATAAACCACCTACTTCCTTGAGTTTCAATAGTTTTAATTTTCAGAAAACAGAAAACAAACCTATGTATTTAAAAGCAGTTCAATAGTTTTAATTTTCAGAAAACAGAAAACAAACCTATGTATTTAAAAGCAGTTCTGAAACTAAAGCCGACTGTGGTACTTCGACATTATATTTTGCGATTAAATTAATATAGCCAATGTCACTCGCGCTGCTGAGGAGAATTTTACAACATCCCATTATGTCAATGTGCGCCCGGCTGTGTTTAGGCTATAGCCCGTAAAGAAGAATTTACTTTGTCCACATACATACGTACACACATACATATCCTTCAATGGAAACTTTTTATCTGTCTTTATCAGAGAGATCTCGAGATATATACCAGAGAGACATCATACCAGATGGTGTTGCGCTAGGTTGAAATTTTGACATAGTTATGTTGATACTCAACAAGACAAAATAAATTTTCTTGGAATGATACTTTTACACTGTAGCTAATCTATGTGTCATCTATGTTCACTCGAAAACGGGCTAGAAAATTTCCCATTTTAGGTTGTCTGATAAAAATCCAAATCGTTTTTACTGTCAAAATTGTTCAATATTTTGCGTGACAAAGCGTCAATTTCGGACTCAACAATAAAATGCTTGTTTCTTATCAAAACAGGCAAGCACGAAAGCGAACAAGCAAGCGTCCGAAGAAATAGAGAAAGAGCGAGTAAAGTTCAAGAAGGAGCTCGCCGCCATCGCCGGCAAGCTGAAGGCCCTGGAGCAGACTTTGAAACGTAAGTGGTCTATTTTACTCATTCTCCTTGCCTTATCCCCTTTCTCTGTCGGGGTCGGCTACCTAATCTAGGGGATTTGACGTGGAACTAAGATTTTCCACAAAGCGACTGCCATCTGACCTCTGCAACCCGAAGGCTAACCTGGCCCGAATCCTAGGTTAAATCACATTCAAATATCATTCGAATTAAAAAAATATTGAACGTGGGTTTCAATAGTGTGGTTTAAAAAGTTATTTGAACCATTTGAGGTGGTCCTCAATATGTACTTTGTAACGTGACTGGCCAACCATGTCAGAAGCCTGCTACATGTAGAAGGCGGTTGAAAAATTCTGACACTAGGGTTCATCGGGTCGTTGGACGATTCGGTGTCCCACACGAAAAGAAGAACGTGACTGGCGGGATCGAACTCAGGTCTCACGATTGTATGACCAGTATCCTAACGACTTTGCCACCGACGCTCACTAAATTTTTTGGACTTCCCATACAAAATAACATGGTTAGTAGGTAATTTGGTATGGTAGTTCCAAATTTGTTTTTTTATATTTTTGACCTATGTTCCTTGGTAAAAGTTGTACAGTTTCATGGAGTGGTTCACCCCTTAAAATATTTGCAGCTAACATTTTTACGCCGTATACATATAATATAAATGTTTACATATACAGGGTGTAAAAGACAGTGTAACGAAAACTTTACAGGTGTGCTCAGACCATGAAACTGAACAACGTTTTTTTTTAACAAAGTTTTCGTTACACCGTCGGATAACACCCTGTATTGAAAATGTTGCAAATGTATGTTTATCTGTGTTCCGTAGAGCGCGCGGCGGCCGAGCAGGAGGCGCGGCGCGCGCAGTCCATCTGGGCGGCGGCGGAGGCGCTGCTGCAGGCCACGCGCCGCAGCAGCACCAGGACCAGCGTCGACAGCGAGCTCACAGCGCTGGAGAAGGCTGGTCAGTATCAGAGCAGCAGGCAGTCCATCTGGGCGGCGGCGGAGGCGCTGCTGCAGGCCACGCGCCGCAGCAGCACCAGGACCAGCGTCGACAGCGAGCTCACAGCGCTGGAGAAGGCTGGTCAGTACCACCAACTAACTGCCGACCGATGTGGCATAGGTCCTGGGTTTGATTCTCGGTGGGTCACTCACAAAGTTGATATTTATCAGTTTATCACTTTGTGTATTTGTTCCCAGTCTGGCTAGGACATTGCGGGCAGTGACGACCGATGTGGCGCAGTGGTAGTGCGAGTGCCTTTGACGCAGAAGGTTCCGGGTTCGATTCTCGGTGGGTCACTCACAAAGTTGATATTTATCAGTTTATCACTTTGTGTATTTGTTCCCAGTCTGGCTAGGACATTGCGGGCAGTGACGACCGATGTGGCGCAGTGGTAGTGCGAGTGCCTTTGACGCAGAAGGTTCCGGGTTCGATTCTCGGTGGGTCACTCACAAAGTTGATATTTACCACTTTGTGAATTTGTTCCCAGTCTGGTTAGGGCATTGCGGGCTGAACCACCCGATTTTCCGTAATTAAGTTCCGTGTTTCGGATGACACGTTCAGCCGTAGGTCCCGGTTGCTGTCTATGATTACATGGACGGCGGTCGTTACACAACCATGTCAGAAGCCTGCTATTTGCGGAAGGCGGTTAAATATTCTGACACTAGGGTTCACTGGGTCGTTGGACGACTCGGTGTCGCACACGAAAAAGATGGAATTTGTGCATTGTTCCCAGTCTGGTTGGGACATTGCGGGCTGAACCACTCAATTGTCCGGAAGAAAGAATGTTAATGTTATGTTTGACAGTGATCTTTGTTGTTTAGGTGAAAAAGACAAGTTAGTTCAAACGGTGCTGAAAGCCATCCCCGCCGACGTCAAGCAGCAAGGCATCATCACTGAGAAAGCGCTCAAGGCTCATTTTGATGAGGTAAGCTATTTATTATAAAGGGATACAAGATTTTCAAAAATATCGATACAGGCTGTTCGGAAAGGTACTGAGTTCCTTTCAAGGAATAAACCAGTCCGTGAAACTAAACAAACTTTCCCGAAGAAACAGGTCGAAATATGTTTTGGACCCCACATACAACCTGACTCAGTCAGCGCGTACACATTTGTTTTCCATATTTCGACCTAAGTTCCTTATGGAAAGTTGTTCAGTTTCATGGGATGGTACATCCCTTGAAAGGAACTCAGTACTTTTCCTAACACTCTGTATATCAAATCCAGTCGATATCGATATTCGATTATATCGGTCTAGAGCTCGGATATATCGATGTTTTTTTAACTTTAAAAAGTATTTTAATAATGAAAAAGAAAAATGCGTTTTATTGTGATTTTGTAATTTACACTCAATAATTACAGGAAGTAATTAGTAGCTGCTTCTTTATCCATAACATCCATACTTGGCTATTTCATGTGTATTTTAGGCGGCAGGCTGACAACTTGTCACTATATTGATTTAATATTTCTGAAACTGCTTTCAAATATTCGTCAAAAATGGCGAAAATGAATGTATGTATACGGCCGTTAACGCTCAGCCTACCCCGTACGGGATGAAGACGTCGTATGTGTATGTGTGAATGTTTTTTTTGTTGCAAGGAATCTTGAATTCTTTACAGCTCGAATATTTTAAATTTTAAATCTGGTTTACGTTTTAGTTGGCAGACACTGCGGTTAAAGTAGCCCTAGTTGGCAAAAACGGAAGTTCGCTACCCGTCTACTTCTTATCCTGGCTGCAGTCCAAGATATTGTTCACACAGGTAAGCATGGTTTTTCAAAGGTGTATTTTCTCAATACTGCATTGGTGTTGATTCTAATGGTGTGTCTCCATTGAACGCGCTAAGCTAAGCTAAGCGCGGCATGAATTGACCAATCATGAGCCTCAAAATCCCCGAATCCCGCCCCGCTTCAGTGGAGACGCACTCTGATTGGTTAATTCATGTTCCGCTCAGCTTAGCGCAGCCCCGCTTCAGTGGAGGCGCACCCTATGGCCCGTATTATAAACCGCACTCAACTCTGAGATCGATGTTGAGTGCGACTCTGAGATGGTGTTATTATTGAGTGAGATTAGTCAAAATCGCTCTTTGATATTGTTGATAAAATCTTGTTTGTAACGTTACAGTTCGCAGAAATCCCCCAGAACGAGCTGGACAACATGCCCACAGACTTCACCAAACTAGACACCTTCGACATCATCCACCGAGCGAGGTAGGCTCTATTTGTTGTCTTTTATTCTTATGATTTCTATACGATTAGTCTATACGAGTACAATAGTAAATTACAATACAACAATATAAATACAATAGTAAATTAATAGTAAATTTAAGATTCTCTCACACATGGGTTGGCTGGAAGAGATCTCTCATTTAGAGATAAGCTCGCCTTTGCGACAAATTTCTTTGTACAAATTTTCCATACTATTGATGCAATAAAGAATACGTGGTATATATATATATATATATATATATATATATATATATATATATTGACCACGTGTTGACAAAGAAACCGTTCTAACGAGGGTGTAGTTTGAGGCCCGAAGCACAGCTGAGGTACACGCGAATTTTCAATCGGACTTTCTTCTGAGTGATACAAAGTTTAAAAACAATGGATTCGAATCCCATGGGTGGCGTGTTCTTTTTCCACTTATTTCGTTTATATTTAACTTAGTTACAAAAAGTTTATATTATGCACAGTCACGTTTTAAAGTGCATGTAGAGGTCCATCTGAAACCTACATGACTTTAGTAAATTATTTCTTTTGTTGTGTATGCAGCTAGTGTAACTCTACTTATAAAACTAAAAAACATCAATACCTTGGGAACAAAAAAATATTTCAATAGCTGGGTCTCCACTGAACGAGCAGCCCCAGATGCTCACTGCCGCGCGCAGCATGCGGCGCAATGCGTGGTCGGTGTGGACGGTTTTTCGCCCGAGCATGAGAGTTTTAACATGTGCTGCTCAGGCGAAACACGTCCACACCGACCGCGCTATGCGCCGCATGCTGCGCGCGGCAGTTAGCATCTGAGGCTGCTAATTCAAGGTCTACATTGAATGAGCAGCCTCAGATGCTCACTGCCTGCATACCTTACTATTTGAAGTGGCCCTCAACTTTTTAACGTGACTGTACATTGTCGCTTACCTATAACTCCGTAGGTACCACATGGATCACGGCAACCTGCCCGCAGCGCTCCGCTACGTGAACCTGCTGCAGGGCGCGCCGCGCGCCGCCGCCGCCACCTGGCTGGACGCCGCGCGCGCGCACCTCGAGGTGAAGCAGGCCGCCGAGACCGTCATGGCGCACGCCAGCCTCGCCACCATGCTCTACTCGTAACGTGAGTACCACAATCACATCAGTCCCCAAAAGCACGTTGCTAGCAGTCGTTCCCTTGTAAGTCATCAGATCCAACGTGTCGCTTACCGGACCTGGGGATACAGCTCATAGCCGCATTAGTGATAAAAAATGAAAAACGCAACATACAGCGTTTATTAACACAGCAGCATTAGCGATCACAAAAATGAAGGACATAACATACAGCGTTTATAGCCCCTGAGTACCACACCAGCTTGCAGCAGCCCACTGTTGGACGAAGGCTTCACACAGAGAATGCCACAAGACACGATCTCCCGCTTTCGCCATGCAGTCGCTACCAGCCGCTCCCTTTAAGTCATCGGTCCATCTGGCCGGAGGGCGTCCGACAGTACGTTTTCCGATCGATTCTACAACAGATATAACCAGCCCACTGCTCATCATCATCATCGTCGTCATCATCATCATCATCATCATTTTGGTCTTTTTTGCGGATAATCTCTTTTCGGACCCTGTCCATCAACATCGCTTACCGAGGCGTGGGCTCACTCAAAAGTAATACATATTGCTAGCGAAGCGAACTCGTCATTTCGCGTTCCTTTTCTTTCTTCCTCTTTTCGTGTGGAACACCGAGTCGGCCAACGACCCAATTACCCCTGGTATTAGAATTTTTCAACCCCCTGCTACAAGTAATAGGCTTCTGACATGGTTGTGTAATATTGTGTATCGACCGCCGCCACTAACCGTGTTGCAAGAAAAACGAGCTATTACCGTGATGACTTTGCCTCTTTGTGAGCCTGTTTTTTAACTACAGTCAAATGGGGGAAAATAAGACTAGCGGGTAACTTGGGCCATGGTCGACGCCAGCATCTATGAACCAGCTATAACGTTGTAACTGGTTGAAAACTTTGGACTCTACATTTATCAACCAGTTATAACTTTATAGGCTTATAACTAGTTCATAGATGCTGGTGTCGACCATGTCCTAAGTTACCTGCTAGTCTCATTTTCCCCCATTTGACCGTACTTAATTATTTTGCCGGCTTAGAATAGCATCACCCCATTTCTTTCCCGTGGGTGTCGTAGAAGTCGTCTAAGGGATTTGAGGGTTTCATGTGTATTGCAATTTTAGGCGACAGGCTGACAACTTGTCACTATAGTGATACACGACTTATCTGAAACGACACTCAAATTTTGTCAGACGTGGCGATAAAGACCGTAATTTTACGGTCGTTAACGCTCTGCCTCCCCGCTAAGGGATATAGGTGTGATTTGTGTGTGTGGTGTGATTTAAAAAACTTTTTCTTTTATTTTCAGCCCCACGGCACAACAGTCACTGGTAGTTTGTCATGAAGCGAATTCAAATGCCCAAAACAACTTGTTGTCGCTTTTGAGTATTGTAAATCGAGAAGTGAAATTAGAATAATACAAAACGTAACTGGTAACTTTGGTGAGATCACCGGTTAGTTCATGTATTTAAAAAGTCATTATTTTTTATATTTTAGTTACACCTATATTTTGATATTTATTAACTCTTTATTTATTTCTATAAAATAGTTACCCATTATCTTGTTTACTTCCCAAATTGTTGTTTTCTTAGATCTGATTTCACCAATATTAGCGGTTGTTTTTTTCGTTATAACGCAAACATTTTTATTTATTTTTATTTAAATATGTTGGGCTGGGATTTCCCAAAATTAATTGCTCCTCGATGAATGTTCAATGTTTTTGTAAGATGACGTTTTAGTTTAACTTATTATTTAAAGTGCGAGATGAATCGAAAACACGGCAAAATAGGGTAATAATTTCCATACTTACTTGTGAAGGCAAATTCTGACGCAAGCGTTTGAGGTCTTTGTTTAATTGTTTTAAATTTTTAATACAATTAAAAATAATTGGTATCTGATTTTGTATCAATGTTTTCAGTGGAGTAAACTTTCGATATAAATTCGATGTAAATCGCGTTGGGAGAAATAGCTGTTGGTGTAGAAAAACCTGCCAAAAAAAACAACCTTTTTTTTAAGTCGACTAAATATGGGACGCGGCGAATTAGAATTAAAGGTCAGCTGCCAAAAACTAAAAACTTTTGCTGCGTAAGAAATAATAAGTCGATGATGAAAAAAAAACTGTAAACCACTTAATAGCTGAAAATATATAGCATCATACTACTTTTAAAATATGTATGCAACTATCTATCAATACTTATTTATGTAAATTGATATTGTTTCTTTCAAAATTATCCAAAGTTTTGTTAAAAAAAGGTAAAATATAAGTGTTAAAATCCTTTTTTGTTTGTTTTTTTACAGCACAATGTCTGCATTTAAAATCCATTGGTAGATTATGTTATTTAAATTACTTCAAAATATATTGCGCCTATATAATAACTCAAAATCGCTTGTAGTATTTATTTAAACCGTGAAACTGAACAACTTTTGATAGGTCTACCAGTTATGTATAGTCTGTGAATATAGGTTGTTCAGTTACATGAGATTACCACGATTTCCCGCTATTTCCATTCTCTGTATGAAGCAATATCTAGTGAAATAAAGTTATCACTTTACTGTTACACTCTATTCATGTAAATAGGTAAAATATTGTAAAATGTAATTTAAATTAAAGAATGATTTATTTCCAAACTTTCTTTTATTTAATCTTAGCTATACAAACTGTTGGCATATATATAGGTATTGAACATGGGTATTGATCCCTCCGGATCAGTATTGCTACCAATTTGCACTACTGATAGTACAAATAGTACCAAGGTACCTATTTTTAAGCGACCAACAAAATTTACTATTACTTTTATCATATGTATTAGGGCGTTTATTGCTCATAAATGACAAAAAAGAATTGAAAAAATTACAAACGTCGACCAGGAATAGATGCTTATCGTCGCTTGAATTCAACAGATTGAAAATTGACGAAGGTCGACCGCTGTGTCGATATCTCGGTGGCAGAGCAGTGGGACGGTACACATGGTTCGATTCCCGGTCGACGATTCAAATTTTTCCAAATTACTATTGTCATATATCAGCGTAACTGCAACTAAGGGGAGACAGTTTGGGGACATCGAAGTAGCATGTAATTCTCCTGCAGTTGTACAACCTGCGATACTTCCATGAACAATCGTCACAAGAATGAAGAATTAGGCTTTTTCCACACCTCAGCGCAAAAGTAACGCTGCGTGTCAGATCCATACAAGAAACTTCAATCCCCGTATAAGAACCGCTCATGACTAAGGAACATGATACTAACCTAGCGGTGAGCTCATGACGCTCTACTCAGCGCTACCCTGTTTAGAAAACATACAAAATAACCATTGTCGATTTTCACTTTTGATAGTTTTATTCATATTTAAGACACATAAACTGAAAAATACGAACACAAACAATCACAACAAATTGTAAACAACGGCCATCTTGAGCATTTGACATTCACATAAAAGTTGCCATTCCAAAAGATTGCAATAATTCGATAGCCAGCTTTCGTTGGCCAAACTCTAGCAGAAGCATTAGTTATGAAGTGGTGATTAATAGTGTCACCGGTTCCTAAACTTCGTAGTTACATTTTCGTTCATATTGAAGAAAGTAACTTAAAAAATATTTTACCACTAGCTGTTACCCGCGGCGTTTTTCTGGTCGTTCGTGGAAATGGACGTTCGCGGTAATGGACGTTCGCGGAAATGGAAAGGACCACTGAACGTATCAGGAACTGGACCTAAGTGACCGAAAGGAGCGCTACTAGCGTAGCGTCGTGCGTTGCTTCGAGAGCGGTTTTTGTATGGGGAGTGACGTTTCTAGTATAGACGTTTTATGCGTATACGTTAGCGCAGGTTTATTTTAGCGCTGAAGTGTGATAGAGGCCTAAAGTACGCCGAAAGTTATATATACACTCGGCTTCAAAAAAATCGCACCTTTTAAGAAATCTATTTCAAACATCTTTCAATCGTATTTGTATCATGAAATATTGGTATTATTTGAAAGGTAAGGAAACAGAGAATGCAAAAACAATAATTCGTTCAATGTTTTTTATTGGAACTGAGAAAAATTTACAAAACAATAAAAATCCTTAAAAACCCTAATGAAATCTGATTAATTTTTCAAAACAAAGTTGCTTAAAACTAACCTAAAACCTAGTGTTACCCTCCTAGCCCTAATGACGTCTTCCATGCGCTCCCTCATGGATCGCACCAACTTTAGGACCTCTTCTTGAGTGATACTGTCCCATTCCTCAATAACGGCGGCGTCTTGGAGCTCCTGAAGAGTCGCGGGAGCGGGATCACGGGATCTAACCTTACGTTTCAGCTGGTCCCAGAGGTGCTCTATCGGGTTCAGATTTTCGCTGGCCACTGCATGACAGGGATCCCAACCTCTTGAAGGTAGCCTTGCACAATACCAGCAGTGTGCGCGCGAGCGTTATCGTGCATTAATGTGAACCCGTCGCCAAAAAATCCAGCATAGGGGACCACATGTTTTTCCAGGATCTCTGTGATGTACCGGTGAGCAGTCATCGACCCTTGCCCGTGAGCACTGCCGGTCCGAGAGACGCAAGAAAGTTTAGTTTTGCCATCGGCAGATATGCCGCCCCAGAACATGCAGGAACCGCCACCGTATTCTACCGTTTCTTTGATGCAGGCTTGGGCAAAACGTTCCCATTGTCTTCTGTATACTCTTTTGCGTCTATCGTTGCAGAAAAGGCACACTCTCGTTTCGTCTGAGAAGAGAACAGTTCTCCATTGGTCCAGGGTCCAATTAACCTGGGCGCGAGAATAGCAAGCGTGCTCGCCGATGCGCTGCGGTTAATTTTGGACCCGTGGCAGGTCTTCTAGCCAGAATATTTCTCTCCTTTAGTCTTCTTCTAACTCACGGCCCTTCTACGAACCAGCACTATAGAACCGATTTCTCAAAGATTTCGATACGACGAATCGGTCATCTCTCGCAGAAGTGCAGCGATTTCTACCAGACTGCCACCGGTCTGCAGGAACCGCTGGTACACTCTTCGAACAGAAAAGCGAGTCAAGTGCAATTGCCGAGCAACATCACACTGACGTAGTCCTGATTGCAGTAGTGCGATAACTTGGGCGGCTTCAGCAGCTGTAGTGTCCATCTTCAAGGACGTTTTTCTGATGAAAGATATTCTTCTGTGTCTTCTTCGACTGTTGGTAGCAAATTTATCCCCCAATAAGCTGTATCGTCCCTTTTATACCCAAAAAACAAAACAATACAAACAAAATTTGAAGAGGAGAATCAGTTCCATTGTCATTCACAGTGACGTGAAGTGTCAAGCTTTTTCTTTATTTAAATGAAATGGATATTTTTTTTAAAGAGTTTTTATAGGGCTCTCAAATGATACCAATATTGCTACGAATAACTCTTAAGGATTACCAGTGCTTGAAGCCTATTTTTACGGACGTGCGATTTTTTTGAAGTCGAGTGTATTTAGGGGGGCGCAAGAAAAGAACCACGCCCAAAAACATCGAATTATAACGAAATGAAAAATCTTGTGCGATGTTTGATATCATCAAAGAGAAGATTTTCCTTCCATGGTCCTAATCTAAATCCTAATGTGGTCAAATAGTCCGATCAGCCGGGCGACGGAAAATGTATTTTAACCTTGGGCCAGTAACTCTATCTAGTTGGACTATCCAACCATGATTTAACCCCTGGGTTCAACCCTTACAATCCAATCGTACCACGGGTAAGAAGGGGTCTTTTAGACAAGGATACGCGATAGGTATTATGGTCGCTTTTTTACGAGTTATTTACTGACTGGCACAAAAATGATCACATTTCGAAATTCTCTTCTATTTCTTTCATCTTTCAAAATTCTTATCAGTCAAGCAGTATTGTCAAAACAAATAAATATCAATCACACATTCATCAAAAAATTTATTGAACAATTGGATTTTTATAATAATAAGCCGTTAGTGCAATTTGCACTGAGAAGAATATCATGCAATAAAGAATAAATTATCATCATTGCACAATGTATAGAATAAGTGCCTACTTCGTTAAAATCTCGCCTGCTTTGGTAAGTCCTATTTTTTATTATTTGGCATTTGTATACTAGAGGCTTGCCTAGCGGATTCACCAATATCCGTTTGTCATTAAAAAAAATCCCGTAATAAAAAATAGCCTATGTTACTGAGCGATGTTGTAGCTTTGAATTTTTTTTAAATATCGGGGACCTACTTAGATTCGCAGTGTTCAAGTCTCGGGGTTTGTTGATTACAGAATTCATTGTTCAAAGTTGATTCAATTTCTAAGAGGGGCTGATTGGTTATCATTATCAAGTAACATTTTGTGTTTTCATATATTAGAGGTAGTGGTGTACGTTACATGCTGGTGGTCAGCCTGGCCAGCCCTTAGTTTGCGTCCCACCCGTAGATACCGCGTTTTATAGTAGGACTTTAAAATTGTTATAAAAAAGCAATTTGATAATATTGAACGTGACATTCTAAAAGTATTGTTTGTGAATCTTCTTCTTTATTTAAGAGCCATGAAGCTCTACCTACCCCTCAAGGCAGAAAGGCGTGATATAATGTATGTATGTATGTATGATGCTCTTGTTGGTTGAGCAACCGCCATTTGTGAGTCTACTTGAAATAAAAAGGTTTTTTGGGTAGCGCACAAGCAATTTTCTTGCTCAGCGACTCGCGCATGTCTCTTTCTCTCCCACGTGAGTGAAAGGGACTTCCGATTTCTCTACCTAATTATGACTCTATCTCTAGCAAAAAGTGCGGCTCAGCGCGCCAGCTCCAGTCACACTACAGACATGCTTCTTATCCCGAAGCACGGCGCTGCGGCGCTGGGAGCAGCGATGGGATCAGAAGGAGAAGCAGCGGTCCTCGTGCCCCCCTCCGCCCCCCCCGCCGCTCAAACCGTACAAGTTTAACTTCTACCTCATCACCACTGGGTTGCTGATTGCTCTCACTGGCGGGTTTATTGTCTATGCCAAGTTAGTAATGTTTCTATTCTGGCTAGTTACAAACAATTTGTTAAACAAGGTGCAAAAAAAATTGCTGCAACTATTTTAAAGGGTGAACCAGCCCTTGAAACTGAATGACTTTCCTCAAGGAACCTGGGTTGAAATATAAAATTTAAAATTTGGACCTCCCATAAAGAATTATCAACCGAACAAGTTAATTTTTATAGGGGGTGCAAAATTTCTTATATTTCGACCTATATTTCGTGGCGAAAGTTGTTCAGTTTCAAGGGCTGATTCATCACTTAAAATGTATTTTATTTATTATTTATATTTGCAGCTAATTTATTACACCTTGTATATGAAAATATCTAGGTAGATTCTCTTGTAAACCTGCGACGGAGTTATGTCATAAGAACTATCATAAGATCTAGATCTTGTAAACGTATCATAAGAACGGTCCAAAATACAAACTGTCTTTTCAGACTCTGTTACACTCACCTATTTAGAAATGTCTCCTAAATTTGAGATCGATTTTGAGAGCCATTTTATGATGTCGTTAGTACTACTGCTGACATTATTTTGTTGATATCGCTCCTAAGATAGTTCTCAGAGAGAGATAGAGCAATGATATATACAGGTCTCAAGGCTATTTTAGTTTGAACTCTACGTTACATAGATTAAACTGATAGATTAATGGGATAGCGACAACCGTGGTTTAGCGGTTAACACGTCTGACTCGGCAGGTCAAAAGCCGGGGGTAAAATCCCATCGGTGTCGTGAACTTTTTTCCACTTGTTTCGTTTGTATTATCTTTTTAACAAATAGTTAATCGATTAAACTTTTACAGATCAAACCCTGAAGTACGCGACTGGCTATCGATAAACGCGCCCTGGTTTGATGAACTTATAGCCACGGTGTATGAAGAAAACAGGCCTCTGGAGAAGAGCATAGTAGAGTACATAAATTACTTTAAATCTCTCATAGAAGAACAGTTCAAGGAGATACCAGAAGAATGCTATGGGACCCCTACGCCTGTGAATGTCGGTTAGTTTATCTTGAATCGTTTGAGTTACGACAGTTAGAAATAAAGTGTAAGCATGATGAGATCATGTATTGATATGGCGGTGGGTTGTACTAGATGGCGAAAACGGCCTGATGGCATACCCTGGGGCGAGGATACATCTAGCAATGGACTTTAATATGCTGATATGATGATGACAACGTGATATGGCTTTCTAGGTAACTGGCCAACTTATAGCCCTTGAAAAGCTACTTGTATATACTGCAATCTTCTGTATGACCACTTTCCATCAGGTCGGCAATCTGCTTGTGTCATGTTTTCTATCTAAGCTATATTTACTTTGTTACTAAAAGTTTTCCTGGATTCTGATTATATTTTTTTGCTTATAAGGTGACAAGAAAGTTGGCCATCCTGATGGAAAGAGGGCGTAACCGTAGGCGCTTCTTCTACACAAGACACGATGTGGAGAAAATTTTACGTTGTCAGTTCTTCAAACTTCAAGAGGCTTGTCTTAACTGTCTCGGAGGAAAGAATAACATCTAAAACTATAAGCTTGTATATCACAGAGTTTGGTACTTATTCTGTCGTTGTGTGCAAGTATGAGAGTGACGTTTATACGTTGACTAGTGATTATTACTAAATTATAGCTAAGAAATAATAAAATCTGTCTGAAAATCTGTAGTTGGTTTTCTGAATTTACTTTTTTATTACAATAATATCTCTAAAAGGTGTGGGTTTTTAATAAACGTAAAACAAAATAAAACACGAAGGTAAAAACTTTTTAGAAATTCGTACTTTTAAGTGATTGATTGAGATAAGTGATAAAATTGTCGATTGTATTTTCCTTTTAACAGCCCAAAGAGCACCTTCAGCGGATGATGGAGCAGCAGTTGATGACAGTTGCGAAGATGAGGATGACGATGATGATGAAGGTCAGCTTACGGCAAGAATGCTATCAATTTTCCATGGTGTAGAGTAGAAATTCATTCGATATTGAGTTCTTCGATGGAGTGTCTTTCGAAGTGTGATTACGGACTCCTCCGGCCAGATGGACCGATGACTTAGAGAGCGGCTGGTAGCGACTGGTTGCCGAAAGCGGGAGATCGTTCCATTGTGGCGTAACCTAGGGGAGGCCTATGTCCAGCAGTGGACTGCTATAGGCTGATGATGATATTATTTTCTACTATGGAAAAAGCGAAATTGGTCGTAATATTTGACGTAGAACCAAGTTTTTACACAGAGCGACTGCCATCTGACATCTGCAACCCGAAGGCTAACCTGGCCCGAATCCTAGCTTAAGTCACATTCAAATATCATCTGGTTTCATCACGATGTTTTTCCTTCACCGCAAGAGCCGTCGGTAAATGTACGTGAGTAAAAACACATTGGTACATGGCGGGGATCGAACTCGGGTCTCACGGTTGTAAGACCGGTGTCCTAACCACTTTGCCACCGACGTTCCTGTTGTTGGTGTTGTTGTGTGAAAACGCTCAGACCACGCATCCTATTAGCTGGGTCTCCATTGAACGAGCAGTCTCAAATGCTCACTGCCGCGCGCAGCATGCGGCGCAATGCGCGGTCGGTGTGGACGGTTTTATGTCCGGGCATGAGAATTTTAACATGCGCTGCTCAGGCGAAACATGTCCACACCGACCGCGCAATGCGCCGCATGCTGCGTGTGGCAGCGAGCATCTGAGGCTGCTCGTTCAATGGAGACCCACTTACTGATTTGCTAGAAGAGGAAGAAAACGACGAGGAAGAGGAATGCATACCCCCTCAGGACCCACCGATCAGGACAGCAGAAATCTGCAAGTTCGAGGACTGTCTTCAGGAGACCGCTGATGAGATCATAAATAACTTCAAGACTATGGCAACGACATGCTGCTGTTATAATGAGGTTGGTTTTTATGCCGTGTGATGCCGGCTATGCCGTGTGATGCCGGCTTAGAATAGCATCACCCCACATCCTTCCCGTGGGTGTCGTAAGAGGCGACTAAGGGACTCGAGAGTATTGGTGTATTACAATTTTTAGGCGACAGGCTGACAACCTGTCACTATAGTGATACACATGTTTTCTCAAACATCCTTGGAAAACAATTCTCAAAAATGTCAGACGTGGCGATAGCGGCCGTATTCTTACGGCTGTTAACGCTCTGCCTACCCCGCAAGGGATAAAGGCGTGATATATGTATGTATGTATGGTTTTTAATCGACTTAAAAGGTTCTCAGTTTGACTTGTATGTATGTTAGTCCGCGATTATTTGCGTTTGGCTGAACCGATTTTGATGCGGTTTTCAGCAAAGTGTTTGTCAGACTTAGATTGTTTTCGACATAATAACCGATAAAAAAATTAGGTTCACATTTTGACACGTTCGTTATTAGAACATTTTATTTAGGCAGTAAGTAATGGGAACTTTTCTAGCCGATTGTCTAGTGTACATATCTAGATGGCGCTAAGCTAAACCGAAAAATTTTCTTTCCAAGGAAATGTATTTTATCTAGTTGAGTATGTAATACATAGTATGTTCGAGTCTATGATCAATATAGCCCAAATGACGAAATCATCTGGTATGACATCATAAACTAATTCGAGATCTGTCATAATGGAGAAGCTTATAGAAGTTCCGATTGGACTAAAGTTTAGTAAACTGATCTTTATGGTTGAGAACCTTAAGACTCGTAAGGTCCCATTCGTAAAACGTGGGGGACGTTTTGTGAATGGCGTAAGCGTTTCCGTTTTACCGAAATTGAGCTGGAAAAATCTATCGTATTGGGCAAGAGGGGTCTAGAGAGTCAAGCCTCTCACAACACCCCCTGTAGAGTCTTCACACCAGACACTACCTACCAGACACCCTGTAGAACTCAGTATTTTTCTGATTATCTTTATACATTTCAAATAAATTTTAAAAAAGTACGGCATATGTCTAAAACTCTATACTGCTTAACTTTTTCTAGTGATGTTTTTTACAGGCTGTGTTTTGCTGCCGGCGTCATAATAACTTTAAATTCGCTAGATGACCGGCTTGTACGCTTAAAATTATGATAACGGCATTATTTGAAGAAATGATCTGTAAATGGCGGCGATTACCCAAGTGTGAGGAAGACAGCATAAACGCCGAGTGTATGTTAGAGCCTCGGTTGGAAAGAGAAAGCATGACGATCGGCCGTCATTTACAGATCCTTTCCTTAAAAAATCGGGTTTTATCCGAAAATACTCACGTAATACTAATATAATTTTTCGGAATATTAAAAATTTGAAAGTAATAAATAGAAAAATTATATAATCATTTTTTGACGCCATCGAAAATAAAGAGATATGACGTGATCTATTTGTATTTTCATGCAAAATATCGTTTTAAAAAGTAGCTTATTTGACAAGCCTATTCATGAAGGAAGACCAGGGCTTTGGCGCCGCTCCGAAAATATGGACTCTTCCATATCATGTATCTGTTTTTTGTTCATCTTAATTTTAAAATTACTTCATTTGTGACTATAATGGTAAGGGAATTCATTGAATTACATTGGGTTGTGTAATTTGATTGTGTCCAAAATAATATACTACCTTCAATTCAGTCATATACGGGGTGTAAAAATATTAGCTGCAAATACTTTAAGGGGTGAATCAACCCATGAAACTGAACAACTTTCTCTAAGGAACATAGGTCGAAATATGACAAAAAAAATTGGACCTCCCATACCAAGTCAATTTGTATGGGAGGTCCAATTTTTTTTTCATATTTCGACCTATGTTCCTTAGAGAAAGTTGTTCAGTTTAATGGGCTGATTCACCCCTTGAAGTATTTCCAGCAAATATTTTTACACTTTATATGTTATGTAAGCTATTTCCATAAAAAACGCTGAGATTTTTGAATAAATTTACAGGCCGTGAACGAAGCACTGACCACAAAATTTTCAATACAAGCGCTGAAGAAACTCAAAGTCCATAAGGAGCAACGAGACAAGTGTATTGTAGAATACTCTAATGAAAATGAAAATGCAATGCAGCGGTATAGTACGTATATTATTTTTAGAACTATTTATATGTTGCCGGAATAAAAAAGCATCACACCCAATACCTAAATATTAGAATCCAGAGAATTGTGGACAAATAATCAAAGATGGTGGAATATTTTTTCATATGAAACCTATCAAGAGGGGTATCAAATGAAAACGCTTTACGAGAAGATTTCGAAAATATGTTACATTAATAAATTTAAACTATATACGGTGTAAAAATATTAGCTGCAAATAAATTAGACCTCCGATACAAAATTGCCAATCGACCAAGTCAATTTGTATGAAAGGTCCAAAAAAAATCTCATATTTCCTATGTTTCTTGGGGAAAATTGTTCAGTTGTATGGGCTGATTCACTCTTTAAAATATTTGCAGCTAATATTTTTACATCTTATACAGGGTGTAAAAATATCCACTGCAAATATTTCAATAGGTGAATCAGCCCATGAAACTGAACAACATTCCCCAAGAAACATAGGTATGAAATAAATTTTTGGACCTCCAATATAAAATGTAGCAGCATAGCGAGTCAACTGCAAGGGAGGTCCAATTCTTTTTTTATACTTCGACCTTTGTTCCTTGGGGAAAGTTGTCCAGTTTCATGGGCTGATTCACCCCTTCAAATATTTGTTGCTAATTTTATTACACCCTGTATGTAAAAAAGGTTTTTTTTGTTTAACTACAATGATATTGTCTTGTTATTCAACATGTATATTTTTCATAAAGTTAAATACTTACATCTATTTTTTAAGATAATTTGATGTGTCGTATGAAATGTGGCATTGAGGGACCCGAAGACCGTGTAGAAGCAATAAAAGAAATGAGCAAAGATTTAGCTGACATCATAGAAAGAAGCAAAACAGAGTATTTGATGCTTAGAGACCAGTCTCTCCAGCGAGACAAACAATGGAAAATGGTAAGCCTTAATCATACAACTCAATTCGCTAATTCGCTAGTTTCCTGGGTCATTAATAAAATACAGGGTATTAGGGACAGCGTCCCGAATACTGATAGGGTGCGAGCAGAACATGAAAGTGAACAATTTTCCCCTAGGAACATATGTCAGGAAACGTCAAAAAAATTTTGGATTCCCATAGTAAATGCAGTCGGCTGATCGAGATTTTGTATGCGAGATCGAAATATTTTTGTCGTGTCCTGACATGTGTTCCAGGGGGTAAGTTGTTAAGTTTCATGGTCTGCTTGCACCCTATCTATGACGCTGTCCCTTACACCCCGTATAAAAAGTAGGTACCCTTTAAACTGTTGACCAAAAATATTACAAACTTCATACAATTTTTTTAAAATAATTAATTAATAAACAGAAAAATAATATAAAAGTAAGTGTTTGGACACCATATACATATATCACGCCTTTATCCCTTGCGGGGTAGGCAGAGCGTTAACGGCCGTAAGAATACGGCCACTATCGCTACGTCTGACATTTTTGAGAATTGTTTTCTAAGGTTGTTTCAGAAAACATGTGTATTACTATAGTGATAGGTTGTCAGCCTGTCGCCTAAAAATTGTAATACACCTTTACTCTCGAGTCCCTTAGTCGCCTCTTACGACACCCGCGGGAAGGATATGGGGTGATGCTATTCTAAGCCGGCATCACACGGCATATATTTCAGTTTTTTATACAAAATATCAATTTGGATTGTTGTAAAAAGTAGCTAATTTGACCTGTTAGGAATGTAGCCTATTTTAACGTGTTCTTACCGACGAATTAATTTTATTGAGTTTCACGAAGACACTCGAGGGTTTCATGAGTATGTACAATTAAAATTAAAATCTATGGTTCTATACAGAAAATTTCTTACAGTCCTATAATATTAGTGAAATGAGGCCGGTAATGACTGTATTTTTACGGCCATTGTCTCTCTACCTACTCCGCAAGGGATATGAATCGTGATGGGTTGCAATTAACATTTCTATAACACGAATTTTTAAAGAAAGGATCCCGAAAGGGCAACATTATTGTTCACATCCCGCTCATATATATCCTACTATCCTACTACTATTATAAGGCGAAAGTTTGTAAGTATGGATGTATGGATGTTTGTTACTCTTTCACGTAAAAACTACTGAATGGATTTGAATGAAACTTTACCACAATATAGCTTAAACATCAGAATAACACATAGGCTATAGCTTATACGAAGACGGGACGAACCTGAAGTCCACGCGAACGAAGTCGCGGGCAAAAGCTAGTATGTCATATATTTAGATAGAGAGAAAAATAATAATGTTGACAATTCGAGATCCTTTCTTTAAAAAGTCGTGTTATAATAGGTATTCATTATTTCCGTGTCCTAAGTATTCATTATAGTGCCGCGTGTGACTTAGAATAGCATCACCCCACATCCTTCCCGCGGGTGTCGCAAGAGGCGACTAAGGGACTCGAAAGTGTTGGTGTATTACAATTTTTAGGCGACAGGCTGACAACCTGTCACTATAGTGATACACATGTTTTCTGAAACAACCTTGGAAAGCAATCCTCGAAAATGTCAGAGGTGGCGATAGCGGCCGTATCCTTACGGCCGTTAACGCCCTGCCTACCCCGCAAGGGATAAAGGCGTGATATATGTATGAATGAGGATGAACATGTGATTATTTCCCCAGGCGGAGCGCTTGTTTGACGGGTACACAGTCGAACTGGAAGCTCTATATCCTGAGTTGAAGCTAGCCTCTGACAGACCGATGATAAAGGCAGATCTCGACTACTTACTTATTCACACTAAGAAATATGTGAGTATTATTTTATTAAAGATTATAAATCTATAAAATTTAGCTTGACAGTTTTAATCAAATGCTATGACATAAGGTCCGTTTTGTTTGCTTCTGTTTTAGTATGTAGCTGTCAAACGTCACAAATATCGAGTTCCCATACAGCTTAATAAGTCAGTCAGCTGATCGGGAATTTTGTATGGGAGGTCGAAAAAATTGTCACGTTTCCCACCATAGCTCCCATAGTAAAAGTTGTTCAGTTTCATGGTCTGATCACGCCTGCAAGGTTTTCGTTACACCGGGTGTAAGAGATACACCCTGTATAATGGAAAAGACAATCGATTGTAATCGAAAAATACCTACATTTTCAACTTTTTACTGGGGACAATAAGTTACTTATTCGAGTCTTTTCGTGTATCCCTCCCTATGTAGCGAAATATAAAAATATACTGTCCTATATGTACCTAAACACATTCCTGTGTGCAGGTAACATGAGTAATAATAATGTTTTATTAAAAAAGTACTACTATAGTCTGTAAGTTTAGGTACTTATCTTTTTGTAAACAAGCCTAATATGAAAGTGACACTTCAGAACAGTCAGTTTAATACAAAGTTTGTTTACAAAAAGATAAGTACCTAAACTTACAGACTATAGATTTCGTTAAGATCGTCGCTTCGAGACGAGCATTAAGAGATTGAGAAATTGACGAAGTCGATCGGTGCTTATAGCTCAGTGGCACGGGCACAGAATAATAACTAGTAACTATGCACGGGCAGGGCAATGGTACCCCGTGTGCCCGGGTTCGATTCCTAGTCGACTCTTGTCAATTTTTTAATTTCTTACTTTCATTTATGAGAAAAAAATTGCATTGAAATTATTGTTTTAGTTGGATAGTCTTTGTACTGAGCTGAAAGACGCCAGACATAGATTAAGGGGAAAAATAGATGGAGTATACAATAGTAAGTATAAGTAATATAATAACAAAATTATTTTGTGTGCTTTTTCGGTTTTTATCGGACTCTCTTTTACGTACCAGAAAGGTATGAAGATTCATAAAATAGTACATTATGGTATTGCAATACCTAGCCAAAAATGGACCAATTTCTGGTCGAGTAATATTGGAAGGACGAGACGAAGTCGAGGCCTTCCCAAGTGAACGAGACCAGAAATTGACATTTTCTCATTTCGCGTGGGACACTGAGTTGTCCAACGACTCGATGAACCCTAGTGTCAGAATTTTTCAACCCCCTTCTACAAGTAGCAGGCTTCTGACATGGTTGAAGTTTTGACATTTTGACAAACTGTTGAAGACGTAGTGCTGATATTAGTTGATTTTGCAGCGATTGAAATTCCTCCGGATAAAGAAAAGGAGCATAAAGCTAAGATGGAAGAGGCTTACAAGAAAGCTAAAGAAGAATTGGCTAAAGAGTATGTTAATCGGGTTAGTAAGAGCCAGTAAAATTCTGACACTGGGATTCATTGGATCGCTGGATGACTCAGTGTCTCACACGAAAAAAGAAAATCATCGAGTCGTCTATGAAATCGACGTCTATAGACGACTCGATGACTTTCTATTTCCGTGTGGGACACTGAGTCGTCCAACGATCCAATGAATCCTGTCAGAATTTTACAACCGCTTTAGCAGGCTTCTAACATGCTTGTGTAACGAGCGCTATTTAAGTAATCATAGACAGCAACCGGGATTTACAGTTTAACGTGCCATCTGAACCACGGAACCATCTTTCTTACGGACAATCGGGTAGTTTAGCCCGCAATGTCCTAACCAGACTGGAAACAAACTCACAAAGTGATAAATAAATATGAAATTTATGAGTGATCCACCTAGAATAGAACCCGGAACCTTTTGCGTAAAAGGCAGTCGGACTACTACTGCGTCACGTCACACTGTTTTTAACTAGTTATTTACTACAGTATAAAAACTGGGTACAGTACGTAAAAAATGGCCGACGTTGAATGATTTTTTTTTACCGAATATTTCAATGTTTTTTTCCAAATTCGACTTAAAATGTTCCTAGGGGAAGGTTTTTCAGTTTCATTGACTTGTCAACCTTTTAAAACAGTTGCTTTTTTACACCTATAGAATAGCACTACCTACGTAGGTATAGGCACAGGAGCTACAGGACCGGCGCAGATGGCAAGAAAAAGAAGAGGCCTATACTCTTATAATTGTATATGTATTTTATTATTATTTATGTAGTATGTACTAGTAGGTAATATTTGCACTATCCCGCTTCCATAATCGCACTCTCTCTTTCACCCTAAGGTTGCCTGGTAGAGAATGCTACCTAGCATTAAGGCCGCCTTGTTGTACTGTTTCCTTTGTTTGTGTTTTCTACATGTTGTTTTTTTGTGCAATAAAGAATTTTGTTATGTTATGTTATGTTATACTCAGCAGTGGGTAGATGTGGGCTGATATGATGATGATGACGTAGGTGTAAGGCCTCTGGCTCGAATTTTGCGGGCAACGGCAGGATCTTCGGCACACATTTAAATGGACTGGTTCTCGAAAGCAGCCACCGCTGCATCCCCGTTGCCGGCTAAATTCGAGACCGCGGCCTAATAAATGCGAAAGTAGTGTTATGAAAAATATCTCAATCTCAGGAGATTCAATGGAAAAAAGATAGCAACGACGCGCTGAAAGAAAAACTGGCTGTTCAGAAAAAGGTTATGGATGACCGCCTCGAGAAAATAATAGAAAAAAGGTCCGCAGAGGTAAGTTATAGCTTATACAGGGTGTTAGAGACAGCGTCCCGAATACTGATAGGGTGCAAGCAGACCATGAAACTGAACAACTTTCCCTTAGGAACATATATCCGGACACAACAAAAAAATTTCGACCTGCCATACAAAACCGCGATAGCCGACTGCATTTACTATGGGAATCCAAAATTTTTTTGAGGTTTCCTAAAATATGTTCCTAAGGGAAAGTTTTTCAGTTTCATGGTCTGCTTGTACCCTATTAGTATTCGAGACGCTGTCCCATACACCCCGTATTATTATATTATTTATTTTGTACAATTAAAACTAAGTGTGAATTTAGAAACTAGATTACAAAGGTGAACTAATCGCTTTAAAGAGATCTCTTTCAGTCAACCTATACAGTAGAATAGGCAAGAAGATGCAATATAGGCCAATACAATACATAGTGACAATTTCAATAATATACATTACAATGTTGCGCAATGCAATCAAAGGCAATATACATAAATAAATCACGCTTATATCACAGGTACTGATATTATAATGCGATGACGATATATAAGATGTAAAAATATTCGCTGCAAAGATTTTAAGGAGTGAACCAGTCTAAGAAACTGAACAACTTTCCCCAAGAAACATAGGGTCGAAATATGACAAAAAAATTTGAACCTCCCATATAAAATGTACTTACCCGCCGACCAATTCAATTTGTATGTGGACCCCAATGTTTTTTGCATATTTCGACCTATTTCTTGGGGAAAGTTGTCCAGTTTAATGGGCTGATTCACCCTTTAAAATTATTGCAGCAAATTTTTTGTACTAACTAGCGATATTTTTAGCTGCAGGAAATGAGGTGTAAAATAGTTGAAGAAAAAGTTGCAAAAGAAAAACGAAAGCTGGATGCTGAGATGGAGAATATGAAAAAACATTACAAGTCGCTTGAAGCGAAATTAGAAGGTAAATCTATCATTTACGTAATAACGTGTTAATTGTAGACAATGAATACAAATAAAATTGGGCAAATAAAGTAGGTATAACAATAAACATAGTGGTATATAACATGGTATACACACACACTCACACACACACACAAATAACGCCTTTATTCTTGCCGTATATAACACGATCAGTGGTTGTCATTCGTTAATTAAAGTATCCGTTTCACGTTCTAGACATTTTAGATTTTATTATCATTTTGAGTTTGACATTTTGCAAGTATGACATTTTGAATTTTGGTATTTTGCGTTTCGTACTCTTGTTCCTAGTACCCCGATTTTTACCCCGATATTTCGAAGCGGTTACATGCTCCATGTTCACGAGTAGACTCGTCCATATATATATTAGGAACTAAAAGAAACAGATTAAAAAATTCCCATTTCGACAACAACTATTTGAGATTTGCAAAAAAATGGTAACCTCAATTTACATACATACGCCTCCATGCCTTGCGGGCTAGGCAGATCGCCAACAGCTGCAAGAACACAATCGCTATCGCCACGTGTGTCATTTTTGAGGATTGTTTTGCAAGGTTTTGCAGAACTAGGAAGTTCTGTGGTTTCAGAAAACATGTGTTATCACCATAGTGTCAGCCTGTCGCCCAAAAATTCTGATACACATTGGTGATACAATATTGATTCTCAAGTCCCCCAGTCGCCTCTTACGACACCCGCGAGAAGGATGTGGGGTGTTGCTGTTCTAAGCCGGCATCACGCGGCATTTACTATCTCTAAAAACAGGGTTTAATATGCTAACGCTACCTCTATATAAGGTATATATTAGCTGCAAATATTTTATGGGGTGAATCAGCCCATGAAACTGAACAATTTTCCCCAAGAAACATAGGTCAAAATATTTAAAAAAATCATATTTCGACCTGTGTTCCTTGGGGAAAGTTGTTTAGTTTCATTGACTGGTTTACACCTTAAAATGTTGGCAGATAATATTTTTACATCTTATATGTATATGTATATCTTAATGCATATCTTAATGTATAGAAATTGTAATTTTCCAGAGCGCATAAAAGCCGAGGCGGAGACCCGACGCGCGGCCCAGCTGTACGCGGCCAGCTCATCCTTGCTCAATGCCACGTTCAAAGGAGACCCGCGGATCAAAATCGACAAAGAACTTGAGATCTTGAGGAAAAACTCGGGTTAGTTTGTTTTATCTATCCGTCTGTGCCGTGTGATTTCAGTTTAGTGTTCTAAATCGCCCCATAAGTTTCTCGTAGCCGTTTTAAGGGACTCGAAGATTTCATGTGTAGAGTATCTGTATACTCATCATCATCATCATTGGCCTCACACGTTTGTGACAGACGATTTAATCAGTGTCTGAGGCAAGACTTTTCGTGGCTATATAAGCCAATGCGCGAGCGGCATGACTTTCCGCACGCTCTACAAGTGAAGGTGGTATTATAGACTGGAACATGCATGTTTAGGTGTCGTTTTTGCCTTTTGTTGGCGAGACCAGAGAACCAGGCGTCGTCGTGAGACTTACGCCCATCATATACACGCTTTCGCCATTCGTCCCTATCCTCAGCAAGCTTCTCCCAGCTTTGATGGTCGATGTCAAACGCAGCCATATCCCGCAATCTTTGAAATGGCGCAATCTTTGAAACGCAGCATGGGTCTTCCAACCCCTCTTTTGGCGTTAGCTACGGCACCAAGCAGGACACGCCGCGGTAGACGCGAAGGTTCCATTCGGTGCACATGCCCTAGCCACCGCAAGCGTCTCTGCTTGAGCAGGGCGGTAAAGCTAGGCAGCTGTGCAATTTCTAGAACTCGCTCGTTTGTGACTCTGTCCTGCCAGGTTATATGCAAGATGTTTCTTACGCAGCGCATATGAAACGAGTTAAGTCGACGCTCTTGTTTTGCATACGATGTCCAGGTATCAGCTCCGTACAAGAATATGCTTAAAACGCAAGTTTGGTAAATCTGTATACTATTGGATAGATATAATAATATTGGATGATATTGGATTATCTTGTAATATTATTATTTTACTACCTATTTTTATTAATAATATTGGATTATTATGTGTATACTTTTGGATAGAAATCTGAAAAAACTTCAACTTTTGATAAAAACAAGGTGTTAATTTAAATGCGTATCATAGCTTTTCAATTTCTGTAGCGTTTTTTTTGCTTCATGTGAAAATTTGGTAGGTACCTACTTATAATGCTTGTATCACACGTTCTAATTTACTTATCTATCGATTCACACATAGATTAGATTAGATTAGATTTATTTATTACACATTATCAAATTCATTATTACAAGTAAGCATATTACATTCAATAAAAATGTCCAAGGATAATATGTTCGTCAAAAAATATGAAATAAAATATATGTCAACTTATAACAAAACAATACATTCAAATGTCAGTAAATAGTATAGGAAATATAAATGAACTTAAGTCAGTAACAATATAAAAATAAGAAATAACAATGTCAAACAATGTACAAAAATAAGCAATTCAATCGAAATAAATATTAACAAAATAAAAATGTCACTACAAAACTTGTAGTCAATTAAAAACTAAAGCTAAGAAATTCCTTAATGTCATAAAATTCATTTTTCAGCAAAAGATACTTTAGTTGGTGATAAAATGCTTCATCGTTTGTATCATACCCTTGACTTTAAAAACATCGAGCAGTGTAGAAATTCAAGTATGTGTGGTTAGTCGTTGTGGTTTTCCGTGCACGAAATCGACTTACGACTAGTGATGTGCCGTGGGGAATATTCCTATTTCCAGTATTTTACTACCGGGAATATTCCCAGTATTTTTCCAATGTGCCCGGGAATATTCCCTTAGCGGGAACATTCAGTATGTAAGATTGTTTTGTTTTAACTTTGAAATAAGACATCATTTCTATACCTTTAAGTACACATTCAACACTATCTTTATTATATTACTAGCTGCCCGCCCCGCGGTTTCACCCGCGACTTAGTGAAACTTCTAATAAATAAAGTAATACTCTATTGGTAAAAAATGAGATTCACCAAACGAATAAGATAAATAAAAGGATTTAAATAGAAACGTCGGTACGAAAAAAATCCTTGTCATTGTGGCGTTTGTTAGATTTTGACGATAAACGACGATTGGAAAATAAAACAGGTCAAAAATTATAACACTTCCACAACAGATAATATTTATTGGACCTTTCCTAGGATTCCCATTATTTTTATATTCCGTCGATGCTAGCTGCTGGTTTCAGTTTTTCTCTGAGGGGGTCAGGCCACACTCAACCCTCACGTCGGCACCGGGTAAGCTTCCGTAAATCCCTGTGTCGCGAGTTTTAGCTGGTGTCAATTTGCAATCAAATGTTTGCTCTCTCTTTTTCGCCCCCCTCAACCCCTCATGTCGACGCTGGGTAAGCTTCTTTGAACCCCCGTGTCGCCGGTCGCAGCTAAGTAAATCTGAACACGTGGGACACGCAAATTTTCAGCGGACAACGTTAGAAAAATCCGCCCATAAACCATAGAATAACCTCATTCCTGTTCATAATACATTTTCGTCCAGTATTTTACTTATATTTATTTTGTGACCGGAAGTGGCTCGCTGGTTGTCAAAATATTACGTGTCTCAATTTTGGATAGATCGTGTTAAAACATCTTAACTTGCATGTCATATTTATATGCAAAATGTTTTAATATCTTTGTAAAATGAATTAAGTCAACATCTTGTTGAAACACATTTTATATGGAGTATGTATTGTGACGCTGGTTGATGATCTTGTTAAAACATCTTAACTGGGATGTCATTTTTATATGTAAAAGGTTTTAATTCAACATCTTGGTCAAACATATTTTATATGGATATCCATAATATAACAAAAATTGTTTCCTAAAACGCGAATTGGCTCAATGGCGCCTTCATTTCAAAAATATTGGATAATGCGTGTTCCCGTGGGAATGAGACATTTTACCGCGGTAGAGAGTAGTCAATGTATGTCCTATTCTGGGCATTTTATCATCTTTGTATGTACAAAGTATCATTTGAACCGATTCAGCTGTTTCAGCGCCAACCTAACAAACACAGACACAAACATCCGCCTTTATAATATTATTAGGATTAGGATTATTCTGGTTCTTTAAACAGGTAACCGTCACAAAACGAAGGGCAGAAAAGCTTAGTATTCACGTAAACAACTTCAATTTTAATCGATTTAGCTTCAAAACGGATGGACTTTCATAGGAACTTACTCCCCCTTTTTCACCCCCACTAAGGCAGATCCTAATTGCGTCATTTTTAATTTCTAACCAAATAGCCAAATATAAATTTTAGTCGAATAAGCTTCAAAACTGACGGAGTTTCATACATACTAAAACCCCCTCCCCCCCCTTTTACCCCGTTAGAGAGCAAATTTCAAAAAAAGAACAATAGCCTATATGTTAGCGAGGACTAATACCTATCTATATAACAAAAATAGTTTCATTAAAATCCGTCCAGTAATTTTTGCGTGAAAAGCGGACAACAAACAGACAGACAGACAGACAAAATTTTTTCGAATCAAATTTTTGGCTTTTATTGGTTGTATGAAGATCCCCCGTCTTAGCTTTTCTTTAATATCTTTGATGTACAGACATGAGGTTGTTACAATTTTATTATATGTATATATTATTAAACTAAAATAATTCCATTTACATTGATTTTTATTTTTCTTTTAATTTTTTATTTAATACTAGATAGTTACCCATTAAAAATACTGAAATCAAAGAATTAAAAAAACATTTTAACATTACCGGTAATATTCCTGGGAAAGTAAATGGGAATATTCCCGGTAAGTTTCCAGTAACTTTGGGAATTTATAAATCGCGTTAATTATTAACTGTGTTCATATAGTAGACTTGTTTTAAAGGCAAAAGTTTTTAAATTTAACAAAATATCATTTCTTTTAACAAAATTTTTGAGCAACTTTCCCAAATATTTCCACTTTTGGGAATGTGCCCGGGAACGCTACTGGGAATATTCCCACGCTAGGGAAACTTACCGGGAACGGCACATCAGTACTTACGACGTTTCATAAATAGAGTTCCAGAGCATGTGCTGTGCAGTATCGGTACAGAACCTCAGGACAAAAAAAAAAGAAATAATTAAAGAAAAGAAAAAAAAAATTCAATGTCTGCAATCAACAACCCTTCCTTTACAACTAGTATAAGCTGGTCATAAAACGGCATGGCTTATATTGTTTTAGCTAATGATCCTTTGGTGGCAACGGTGTTGAACGCGATCCCAAAAGATGTCACCGAAAAGGGCCTGGTTCCGGAAAATGTCATCAAACATAAGTATTATGACGTAAGTTGGTAGTTTTAGTTGTATATCTGTTGCAGGGATATTAAAAAAAAGCCGTGATATTGAAATTTCACTAGTGCCATTATAATTGCACTGATTTATTGTCAATCGTTTGCATTACTTACAATTTGGCGGGCTAGTTTCAGTGACATTATAATTTCACTAGAGTGATACAGTGAAATTGTAAGGCAGTGATGTATTGACAATAGCACTGGTTTGAGATAGCCGTTAGATTATCAGACCGCTCCAATGTTTACAACAATTATTTTGCAAATGGCGACTGATTAACTCTATTGACCAATCAGATCACGCGGGGCTCCCACCACAAACATAACTCATAATAAACCTAAATTTATTTGAATATCACTTTTGCGGTCCAGTGAAATTACAATATCACTGAAATAAGCCTGTGAAATTATACGAATTTCTCGTTATTGACAATAACCAGTGTAATGAAAATTTCACTAGCCCTAGGTCCGCTACATGAAAAGTGTTGCAGTTGGATGTCGATTGGATCTCAGTTGGATGATTTTGGCCATTTTACAGTCTGCTAACAGTTTGTAGTATAGAAAATCATAATGGCAATGGAATGACAATTGAGTTTCGATGGCGTTACAATGACAAAAAATGCGGCCTTGGGGTTCGATTCTCAGTGGGTCACTCACAAAGTTGATATTTATCACTTTGTGAATTTGCTCCCAGTCTGGTTAGGACATTGCGAGCTGAACCACCCGATTGTCCATATGTAAGATGGTTCCGTGTTTTGGATAGCACGTTAAGCCGTAGTAGGTCCCGGTTGCTGTCTATAGTCACTTAGACGTCGGCCGTTACACAACCATGTCAGGAAGCCTGCTACTTGTAGAAGGCGGCTGAAAATTCTGACGCCAGGGTTCATCGGGTCGTCGAACGAGCCGGTGCCCCATAAGAAAAAATAATGAACTTTTGTCCCAATTCAAAGCACACAAGTTTTAGTTTTATGGCGACAAGTCTCGTGGTAGGCATCAAGTAAGGTCAAAATTCGAAATCCTCAAGTTTCTTAGCAATTGATATGCCGTGTGATGTCGGCTTAGAATAGCATCACCCCATTTCTTTCCCATGGGTGTAGAAGAAGCCGACTAAGGGACTCGAGGGCTTCATGTGTATTGCAATTTTAGGCGACAGGCTGACCTGTCACTATTGTGATACATGACTTATCTGAAACGACCCTCTAAAATTTGTCAGACGTGGCGATAACGGCCGTAATTTTACGGTCGTTAATGCTCTGTCTGCCCCGCCAGGGATATAGGCGTTATTTGTGTGTGTGTGTGTGTGTGTGTGTGTGTCATAGCAATTTTAAATTGCAGATGGAGGACATGGCAATGAAGGTGGCCATGGTGGAACGCCAAGGAGGCCCGCTCCCGGTTTACGCCTTTTCTTGGCTGCAGTCCAGATTTCTTTTTATGAAGGTAAGAAAACGAACAAATTCGTACGTTCCATGGAATGTCGCATACGTGATGCCCTTATTTCTGATACTTCCATGTGAGATACAGTACAGCACAGTGTGCTGCTAGTGTTTTATGAATAAAGGTTTCATAAATACCGAATTTATACAGGGTGTAAAGGGATAAAGGCGTGATATATGTAGGTATGTATGCATCTTCAACTTTGCAGGCGTAATCAGACCATGAAACTGAACAACTTTTTCTATGTGGGCTATGCTGGGAAACGAATTATTTTTCGAGTTTCCATACAAAGTCAGTCAGCTGATCGGGAATTTTGTATGGAACTTCGAATTTCTTTTTATGTTTACCAACACAGCCACCATACAAAAAGTTGTTCAGTTTCATGGTCTGATCACACCTGCAAAGTTTTCATTACACCGTCTCTTACACCCTGTATACCTAAACGTGAAAGCTCTAGACTCCATATTTATAAATCGCACTCAAACCTGTTTCAGTTCAGTTCAGTTAATTTTTATTGCAAGATCGAGATCGATCTCAAGAGCGGTTTTGACAAATGTCACTTAATACTAACAGCATCTCAAAGGCGCACTCAAGATCTATCTCATAGTTGAGTGCGGTTTATAAATACGGGCCTAGGTTTCACACATCTTAAAGTTTTGTTTCTACGATAGCGTCACGTAAACGACAAAAAGTTTATTCTTGGTGGAAGGCCCCTTTAAATAAGTTGCAAAACGATTTTGTACTAGATATCACCAAATCGTCGTTTTGAGACGAGCATAAAGATTGAAAATTTGCCAGTGTCAGTCGAGACGCCAGTATGTCAGTGGACGCGGTACCAAGCAGCCCCGATTGCTGCTGTCATTTTTTTATTTATTATGGCCGACACACACACACACACACACACACACACAAGAAGCTATGGCGGAGTCATATCGAACCTCGACATTGGTACAAGTTCATCTGCCGACAGAAAATTTCTTTGAACAATTTGCACTCCGCAAAACATTCTGTATATGAGCAGAACAAAAAAAACTGTTATGTTTCGTAGGTATACTAATACTTAATTCTATGAGGTATACTAATCCTATTATACTCTTTTTTTTCAGCCAAATAGTATACCACAAGCGGAATTGGACCACCCTCTCAAAGAGCCCTTTGATGGCTTGGATACATTCGATTTATTGCAAAGAGCAAGGTCAGCTTCGTACCTATATATTTTTGAGTGCAAACTATTTGTAGATATGTCCACAAAAAGTGAATCCGACGAATACTTGGTTTTTTAATGAGACACTAGATATTGATATTAACTTTTTGTTACAAAGTTAATACAAAGAAATTAGTGGAAAAAAATCACATCACCGATGAGATTTGAACCCACGTCTTTTGACTTGTCGGGTCAAACGTGTTACACCACGGTTACACCACGATTGGTTCTGCCCTAGGGGATACTTACGTCAGATCTATGTTAATTTTACCTATTCTTGCTCTACGCGTATGCTAGATTCTGTTCTTCCTCCAGGTACTTCATGGGCAAAGGGAACTTGGCATGCGCGGTGCGTTACGTGGACGCCCTGGACGGCGCATCCCGGGGGGCTGCTGAGACCTGGTACCAGAACGCCAATGCTCTTCTGCAGACGAGGCAGGCTGCGCAAGCCATACTGGCGCACGCTGCTGCCATCAGGTTGAAGTATCTGTAGGGTAAGTGCTTCCATTTATTGTTAGATGGGTGGGTAAATCGGCACTAGTCAGCCTTAACCCTTAGGGCAGCGGAGCGGTAGCGGCGGCGGCCCGCTCGCCGTTTTTCTAGGGAGTGCTACCATTGCCGCTGGCGCTTCGCTGCCCGCAAAACCCGAGGCCTTAATGGCTTAAATTATAGAAGTTGTATGCTTAAACCTATTGTCTTAAAATACTAAGGACGTCAATCATAATTTTTCGAAATATATAAGTTTGAATGAATAAACAGAAACATAATATAAAAGTGTTTTGACGCCATCCATCCATCATTTGATTACACACGGCATGACGTCATACTTTTAGTTTTTCATACAAAATACTGTTTTAGAACGTTTTTAAAAGTAGCTCATTTGACTTGCCAGGAATATAGCCTATTATTTCTTGCCTCTTTTTTTCTCGGGTTATGCCTGAATGGAGACCATAGGGTGGTAGATTGAAAGGTGTGTCCAATGAATCACTCGTTAGCTATCCACCCCAGCTCAGGGTGAATTTTTGGACATAATTTTACCATCTAAAGTGTGCCCATCCTGGTTAGGCAGATCGGATTTACTCTTGTTTGCGCAAAAAGTATCCTATCAGAATCGAGGCCAATTACGTTTTTTTTCCTTTGCAGGTCGTTCAATAAGACTGCAAAACATTTAAATGATAGTTTGTATTTATTTTACAATGATTTTCAAAAAATGTTTTCGTTTCCTTTGTAATGTTTATTGTACAAATTGATGGCAATGTGAAATATCAAATACTTACAAGTAAATTATTTATTTTGCCATTATTATGTTTTTAATTTTATTGAACTGGAAGAATATCATTATGTAAAGACAGCCTACTTGTCTTTCTTTGCATAATAAGTAATACTTGTTAGTTTAGTAACGGAATAATGGCCTTTTGAAATTATGGTTGTAGATATCGTTTTGTTAATTTTTTTATTGTCTGAAAACTATAAATTAGTAAAGAAAAAGCCCTGTAGAATCGAGAGCAGTTTATGTTTCCAAAACAATGTTTTCTAAATATGAGGGATTTCTCCTAGGGATTTACGTAATTTCGTATTCCTTGGACCAAAAACCAGTAAAAATGATCTTTGAAACTGATACTCAGGGTTCAATCAGTACTACTTACTATAAATAGTAGTATTTATTATATTTAGTTAGGAAAGGTGACCAAACATTACGTCACGTGAAAATGCACGTGACTACGTGTACGTGATAACGTGTTCATAGCTCACGCACGACTGCTTTCACGTTGTAGACCGCGCTAGCTGGTCAGCTGTGGCGATACCACAGTAGAAAAAATACAGAAAGTTATCTTCGAAGTGTCATCACTGTGAGAAGTCTACTAATAGCGTCTCCTCAAGTTAGCTCCAACCATTACCTCTATAAATGTAAAAATATTTGCTGCAAATGTTTAGGGGTGAATCAGCCTATTTAACTGAACCATATGGGGGTTCAAGTTTTTTTACATACATATTTCGATTGTTCAGTTGCATATATAGGCTTATAAAATGTACAAGCTGACTTGGCTGTTATATACAAAATGAAATGGGTTTTTTCATATTTCGATCTATGTTTCATAAGGAAATTTGTTCAGTTTCATAGACTGGTTCACCCCTTACAATATTTGCAGTTGATTTTTCTCCGTCCTATACACTCGTAAAGCGCAATTTTGGACCGACTATTGACCGCAACCAAGATTGTCAGTCCACCCCATGCTTCACTTACAATGCCTGGCTGCCAAATATTGCTATCATGCAATTTTGTGACTGGGTGACATAAATTTTAATCATCAAAGAATACCTAACTACAAAATCATAGTTACAAATATTGGCAATAATATATTATTTTCGGAAACAAACGTGCTCGCAAATGAGTAAATAATATTGTACCTACTGATCATATGATGCCTACTGTGGCGAGACTGTGAAATTCACTGAGAATGGGAACATTCGATGTGCAGACCAACAGGTTTCATTGACTATCAACCAATGCATACAATGATTATCACGACCTTTTAGCATGTTTTTCCTACTCAGACTGCAGGTATAGCAATCGTATAATTTGTACGAGAGATCATTCATACTAACTCTTCATAAAACTGTGTACCCAGACAGAACACATATGTCAACGGTTCTATTTCAGCCTATTGCAGTCCACTGCTGGACGTAGGCCTCCCCCAAGGAACGCCATAGGGCACGATCTCCCGTTTTTGCCATCCAGTCGCTACCAGCCGCCTTTTTCAAGCCCTCCAAAATTAATTAGGTATTCAGAACTGCTGTCGATAGTAGATAGAAGAAATTAAACTTATGCGTTGATGTCTTTTGTATAGACACAGTATAAATTTAATAATTCAACGGGTATGAAAGAAGTGTTGCTTATAGATTCGCAAGTAAGTAAGATTCGAATTATGTAAAATAAGTAAATACTTTAAACAGTAGAATACTTTGCCTTGTAAATATATACTATGCTTAAAAGTATCTTCAGTTTCATCTGCTACAGCGGACTTTCAAGACCTTAAATGTACGTTTGAGTTTTTTTTTAGTGCTGAGGGCAGCACATTGCATATGGGCGCACCTTAATTAAACCAACCGATAAAGATCACTTATTATGAATATTAATTGTCCTACATAATTTATTTGCGTATCGTTATAAACAAGAATAAGGTGTTCGATAGGTTAATGTAATCAGAAATATAAGATTTTACCATAATTCTGACACAAGTCTTCATTGGGTCGTTGGACGACTCGGTGTCCCACACGAAAAGAAAGGAAGAAGTGCGCTAAATAAAAGTGTCGCTAAATTGCAGAAAATTAACATGCCACAATAAAATGAAGACGGAAAAAATGAAAATGAAAATGTTTTTTTTTTATTAATAACGTATTCGGTTACAAGTCACATTTCACACACAGTTTGTTACACTGAATGTAACTTAACTGTATATTAAAAATATAATTAATATATAATGTATAATTTTTATATACTTATAGGTCAATTACAATAACATAATTTATTACAGCTATGACTTACTTAAGTATATACAATTTAATGTTACTTACAATGTCATATTTAATTTAATAAAATCTTCGTAATTATAAAACTCGCTATTAATCAGCCACTTCTTAAACTTATTTAAGAACTATGTTATGTTATGCATGCACTAATAGTTTGAAATCTTAAGTAGGTTAACCTATTAGGATAACCGTCTCCGTCTTTGATTACCTTCAAAAATCGGGTCAAAAAACATTTTTTGTCCGAGGTTGTTGGTTAAATCCTTCCACACTTCCCTTTTAAAATAAACTGTTTTCGTCTTACTTTTTTGTTAATTTTCCTTATAGAATGTATTATCTGTCTATCCTTTATATGCTATAGTAAATTTATTATATTTATAATAGTTTATCATCTTTTTATATATTAGTGTAGTAGGTATGTATTTGTCATATATATGTATGTATTAGTATGTAAAAAGGTATAAGTAGTTTATGTATGTTTAGATATGCACTATCCCGCTCTCTTTTAACGCACTATATCGTCACCCAAAGGTTGCCTGGTAGAGATTGCTACCATAGCAATAAGGCCGCCTTATTGTACTTTTGTTTTACTTTTTTTTCCTGTTTTTACTGTTTTTTTAAATGTGCAATAAAGAATTTATTATTATTATTATTATTATAATAGTTGGCAAACTAAAATGTACAATGAGAGTATCGTGTCTCCGCCAACAAACTGTGTTTACAGTTTGGCGGGCCCAATAATGTGAATCGCCAAAATTATGCTTAAATAAACGATTTATTTATTTATTTTTTATTTTATATAGAGGTGGTGGCTGCATCGCACACTGACTGTCTGAATCCTGAAAGAGTTCGAATAAGGGGATCTATTCAGAAAACATAATTTTTTCACCTCATCAGTATACTTAAATGAAGGCAATCAGTTGATCGTGATAGATAACTCAAAGTAGGCGAATAGTTTTGTTGTTTTCTATCAAATGTTTTTCAGTTTCTACCTTATCAATATTCGGAGGGCTCGGCTGTCACTTACATCCTGTAATCCTAAAATCCTGTATAGGTACGGAATAAAAATATAAACTAGTACTTTTTTTTTTGGTGGAATCAGTGTATGCAACTGAACAACTTTTTCCAAGAAATGTAGAAATATAAGGTATAGTATTGACTCTCCATACAAAATACCTAATACCGAAGGACCGATAACCGCTGGGGTAAGCTGGTCCTTGAGTGGAGACCGCGTATCGGCAAACGTAGCGCAGGACGCCCTGTGGCAAGGTGGAGCGACGACATACGCAAAGCTGCGGGCAGTGACTGGAGGAGTAAAGCCGAAGACCGGGTTCAGTGGCGTGCTTTAGGAGAGGCCTACGTCCAGCAGTGGACTACAATAGGCTGTTAATGATGATGATGATGATGACAAAATACCTGGGGTAATACCGGCTACATTCGTGAGAGGGTCAAATTTTTTTCATATTTTTGCCAACGTTCCTTGGATACTAGTGGAAAATTATTTGGTTTTATAGAGTGGTGCACCCCTTGAAAATATTGCAACCACAATTTTTACCCCCTCAAGACTGATTTTGTTGAAATATAATAGCAGACTACCATTACGCACGCTCGCGTGTGTTGAATCTGTGACGAAATGCAATAAAAAAAACCAGCGCTAGTTAACTAGTTTACATCGTGCTGATATTCAGCCGCGGAAATGTCATCACTACACTGTGGATAGGAAATTGCGATGTTGAATACGCGTTTGGAGCCAATGCGTGTGGGGCAAAGTATGAGCAGTGAGCGGAGTATAGCAACGCTCCAATACGTACCGATTCAGTTACATCAAATTTAAAATGTCCTTGAAAAAGGCATAGAAACAGTTTTGATCAAAAAGTGATATCAATACTAATTGGGAACAAATACTATTTTACACTTTTTAGGTAATTTTTTAATCAATACACATACTTTGTAGGGTGTTTCTACTCATGATTCTGAACAACTTTTACTATAAGGCCACCTGCGGAACAAAAAACGGTTGTTCCATAGAAAAGCTCATACCTACCTACTCGACAAAAAGCACAAGGAACACCCAATATTTTTAATGCGATTTTGCATGTGGCTCTATAGTAAAAGTTGTTGAGAATGATGAGTCGAAACACTCTACGAAGTTTCTGTGGCGACTAAAAATATCCCTTTATAATAAAAACAGTCCACTGCTGGATAAGGGCCTCTATTGCGGGGTATTGTACTCACCAGGCTTGGCAGGCCGATTGAGGAGCGCAGTGTAAGAACTCTAAGAAGGAATGCTGCCACTCATTCCCTGGACTCATCCCTTAGTCGCATTTTATAAGACACACGGACAGAATTGCGGTGATATTATCCCTAAGTCAGCACCACACAGCAAAGCCAACACCACACACAACACGGCAAATGTCTGTCCCGCTACCGCCCATAACTTGCACCACCACTGCCTGTAAGGACAAGCCCTGTAGCTGCTTCATCGCCACATCCGTTGAAATATAAGCGAGAATGTGTGCCTTCGCGCGTTTTCATACACTCCATTCTGAACCTGCGGACCTGAAGGACCACTCCACGTGACCTAATTTTTTTTCAAGTAAGTAAAACTTTGACCTTTTATGTGAGTGACAGTTGGTACTAGGTATATCCTGGTTTTTTTGCAAGTAAGTACAAGGGTGAACATTTTATGACGTATATCCTGTTTTTTTACAAGCATGTGCTTTTCTGACCTGGTATTGATAACTATGTTTCCCGTTTTATTTACAAGTGAGTAGAAATTTTTCCTTTTTGTGACAGTATATCCTCTTTTTTTAGAAGTAAGTTCAATAGCACTAGCGCATAGCGTAGGTTCAGCTTTGACCTTAATGTGGTATGTCCTGTGGAGGAAGGAAATGCAATAAGTGGAGGATGTTTCTGGAAGGAAATTTCATTGTAAGGTCATGGCGAAATACCATTAAATTATTCATGTAAACACCTATTCCTACATTAATATAGAATTTATGTACCTTATTCCATTTAGTTCAATAGTACTTATTTAATTACGTTTGTTTTGCGTAGTATTTCTTGTATAAATAGTACATAATGTGAGTGTTTTCGAGTATATTATGAATACTATGTACATCTAGATTCTAATGTTAAATTATCGATCGATCTTAATAGCCTATACACACTGGAGTGAGTGGATGAAGGCTGATGATGATAATGATAAATATGTAGATCAAATTTTTGTAACCTTTCCAGAACTAAGCCCACCCAAAACCAGGCAGGATGATTGGCCTGGTGCTATTCTGGGTGATGTGTTCCCTCTGCGCCTACTGGCTGTGGAGGAAGAACGCGGCTGACTCAGGGAATGAGCCACCAGCGTTCCCTGGCGCCCTGCCCATCATTGGGCACGCTCATCTGCTCATTGGAGATAGTAACTGTAAGTATTATGTTGTTGTCGTAAAAGGCAACTAAGGAATGTAGCCCGGGAACGGGCATGAGCGTTCCTTCTTAGACTTTTCTCGCTAATCTGCCTATTAAGCATGTTAAGAATGACAAGTAACCCCTATCATAGGAAATAAATGTCCAATAGTGGACTGTGTTAGGTATTCTATGTACTGAAAGATTACAATATTGTGTAATTGCAATTTGAAACATTGGGGTAATAATTACGAACAGATCTACAAATCTCATAATTTACAAATCTAGCAATTGATTCAAGATTGTATTAAATTAAATGTTTTAAATTAATTGTATTCACTCAATTACGAGTGTACAATTTTATAACTGCTGACGCCCTGCTTACCCCGTAGTGCCCCGTACTAAGACTAAGGTGTGAAACATCATATATTGGCGTTTTTTTTTATGCAGTCCGTAACACTAGCTTTCATTACAATGTAAAATAAGATAATTCAGGAAACCAATCAAAATTTGTTATTATGCTTAAAAAATCTAACACTAAAGCCCACTAGATGTCTCGTCGACTCGATATCCCAATCACTAATATGATGATGCTAGGTATGATGCTAAACCAAGAGTGTTGCAGATCTATGGAAAGCCATCCAAGACCTGACAGACGGCTGCATCAAGATGGGAGGAGCCATTTCCGCATGCATCGGACCGAGGACTATCTATGGTGAGTTCTTTGATCTAGGATTCCGTGTACGGAAGTCTGCAACGACTAGTGTAACCACACGTATTTAAATTTGTACTACTAAATTTCTACTATGCTTTTTTTTAAATAAAATTAGTCAAATTCGGACACGGAACTCAAAAACCGGACATTTCAGAAATTGGAGCTTCAGATCTAATCGCACCTATTTAAATTTCTAGTACGTTGTTTTTATAGTCAAGGATGGCGAATCGATGAAGTTTTAGACATTGATCAGATCAGATGAGATGAGATCTGCGGAGAAAGCTCGTTTTGGAGGCCAAGATCCATCTCGGGTCTCTGAGCCAGGGAAGTTGGTTATTTAGAAATTGAGCTTTAGATCTTTTTACGAGTGAGCGTAGAGCGTACATACATGCAGTGCTCAATGTTGTCGAACTACAAGTCTACAGGCCAAATTCGACAAACATTGCGTGTCGATTAGACCCCATTATTATACCAGCTTGGTATGCCCTGTACTAAGAATTGTAGACTTTTACATATTTTGCAAGTAAACCAGCCTAAACGTGAGCTAGCATAGCACGCACGCACGAGGTTTTGCTCTAGGGGATTCCCGTGTTCTAGTTATGATTTTGTTGCGTGGGTGTTCATTATATTATCTACTAGCATTTTGCCATGTGATGCCGGCTTTGAATAGCGTCACCACTTTTCTTTCCCTTGTTCGTAACAATTTTAGGCGACAAGCTTACAACCTGTCACTATAGTAATGCACGACTAATCTGAAACGACCTTCAAATATTAGTCAGACGCGTAATGATACGGTAGTTAACGCTTTGCCTACCCGGGAGGGACAAAGACGTGAGTTGTGTAGAATTTTGCAATGGTTAAGTAGTGTGAAGGACGATACATGCTTCATTGCTTTCTCAAGGTTGATCGTTATCATAATATCGATTATATTTAAGTGTTTTTATTTGCTTTTTATCGGTAAACTCTGAAATACCTCGTCCATTTTACATAGGGCACCGAGTTGTCCATCGAACCGACCCGATAAACCCTGATGTTAGAGTTTTTCAACTGCCTACTTACTAGTAACTAGTAGCAGACCTCTGACGTGGTTGAGTAGCGATCGTCGTCTAAGTAACCGGGAACACAGCAACCGGGACCTATACAGCTTAACGTGCCCTCCAAAACACGGAACTATCTTTCTTACGGACAATTAGGTGGTCCAATGTCCTGACCAGACTAGGACCAAATTCACAAAGAGATAAATATCAATTTCGTGAGTGTCCCACCGAGAATCGAACCCGGTACCTTTGCGTGGCAGGCAGTCGCATTACCACTGCGCCACATCTGTCGATCCATTTCACTGATTGGGCTAAACTCATAACCTATATTGATTAAATCACGATTAAAGAACAAGGATTCGGTCACGATACGTTGAAAGTCTTGATTTCGAATCTCGTCAATGGTTAAATTAACAGTGTATTGATTAAGTGGTTTGTGGTTGCGCTATAACATATTTAATAAATAAATAAATATCATAGACAATTCACACAGCGCCGTCTAGCCCCAAACTAAGCAAAGCTTGTACTATGGGAACTAGACAGCTGATACTAATACATACATACTTTTTTTTTAAATAAATACATATTATACATAGAAAAAGCCCAGACTCGACACAAATATTTGAAAATTGACTTAACAAATATTTGTGTACGGTGGGGATAGAACCCACGACCCTCGGCGTAGAAGGCAGGAGTACTATCCGCTACGCCATCGTCAAAGGAGAATTAACATTACTATCAGTAATATAAAATGATTATTTGTGTGTTTGTACAGTGCTGTGCGATCCAGACGATGCAATGACGGTAGCCAACACTTGTCTGGAGAAAGATGACTTCTACGAGTTCGCAAAACCCTGGCTGGGAGAAGGACTGGTCACGGGAAAACGTGAGTTTGTCTTTGATGTCTTTCCCATTAAAAAGAAAATACACGAATATTTCCGTTTCCTAATTTTATATTATTTTTTATAGGGGCTTGCCTTTAGTAGGCCTTATTTTATTTAAAAAAGGAATTAATAGCTGTAGGTATTACTCCTGGAAAAAAAAACATACCTACGTTTGTATGAAAACGGGTAGGGCTCTACATTTTGTGAATCTTGTGCGATTAAAGTAATAAATAGATGATGCCTAGTCATTAAAAATCAATATAAAGATAAAGATGTTTAATTTGTTAGAATTTAAATTAGAGAAACTGTAATTTACACTGGTATTTATAAGTCGTACTTTAATTAATTGAAAGTTGTGCATAAATACAAACTTATTTATTTCATTATATTATGCATGTTCGTTCACTCATTATAATTTAATTTATGTCCCTGAAATATGGTCCCGGTGGCCTAAGCACACACACATTTAGATCTTTGCACATTTGTCAGTCTGAAAATCCGTTGTCTACAAGTATTTTTCTCTCAACAGTGTCAATCTGGCGCAACCACCGCAAACTCCTGAACCCAGCCTTCAGCTCCGTAGTGCTGGACGGCTTCCTCGGAGTCTTCAACAAGCAAGCTCGTAGACTGGTCAGGGATCTGGAAAGGGAGGTCGGTAGAGGACCCTTTGACCACTGGACCTATACGAGGCATAACGCACTGGAAACCATATGCTGTAAGTCTAATCGCCATTTTTTTTTATGAACAACTTAGGTATAAAGAAGACCACAGAATATTTAAGTAGAAAGTGATAACAACCGAAAACATTTTCATGTAAAAACATTGCCAACACCACATTGATACGCGATAAAAAGACACGATCTTAAATAGAGCCAAGCTTCTAAATCTACACTCTCTAAGTACTCCCACCTTTATTTCACAAATTCTACATTTAGTCAAAATGTCTATGGCGTGGCTGTTTAGGCAGGCCCAAATGGTTATATACAGTTTCATGGAAAATTTGCCCCAGTTGTGGGCCACTCCTTAGTCGTCCTTAGTCATTTCCCTATATGGTTTAGGATCATTACCATCATCACTCACTGTCAGCTTGGGTGGTCCTATCAGTTGGGGTTTGTAGGCCAGTAGGTCTTCGTGCAGGCGGAGATGCAATATTTCAATGTGTATTCGTCTGCTTCCCTAAAATATCATGCAGGACGACGGCCCTTTCATCTTTTCTCTTCCACTTTACCCACGTGAGTGTGTATTCGACTGTATAATGTACGTACTTAAATAACCTTTCAGTGACAGCCCTCGGCGTAGACTTCACAGACCACACCCTCCTTAACCGGGAGTACGTGGCAGCCACTGAGGAGATGTTCAACGTGCTGGTGGAGAGGTTCCAGAATATTCTAATGCACAACCACTGGATGTACAGCTGGACCAGACTGAAGAAGAAGCAGGATCGACTACTGGAAATCTTGCATAACATGGCTTACGTGGTAAGAAGCTTGCCTTTCTTCCATTGACAAACTGCTAATGGAGAAATTCTAGGACATTTAACATTGCATTACCTATGATTCTGACGATCCCTTTGTTATATGACTATATCCTATGCGTCCCAGGCAACGGTGTCTGTGGTCTTGCCTCAGACATTGCTTAAATCACAGACGTATGAGGCCAATGATCCAATGATTCCCTAACTTGTTTCAGGTCCTACAAAGAAGACGATCAGAAATGGATGGCAAAGTTGTTGAGCAGCTCACTGAAAAGAAATTAGGTAGGTAATTTGAGGTTTCCAATAATCATAATTTTATCTACTAAAAAAATCTTTATTCTTCAAATGTTTTGGTGGGTAAATAGGCACGTCAAAACTGCTGGCTATACGCCTTCTAAGTACTTCCAACAGGTCTAAAGTTGAAGTCGATTCATACAGTTTCCCGTAAATTTTATAGAATATGTTCCAGTGCTGTCCCCGTTATAAGTGGGGCCAGATTTTGCAGGTGCAGGGAGCAGGTAGGTAAGTTGTGACTGAAGGTTCGGCATGCTCATACCATTCTACACTTTGCCCCATCCTGTCAAACCTTGTCCCACTTTTAGCGGGGACACGGATATCGGAGACAAAGGGAACACCAAAGTACTATAATTGACTGTCCCGATGGCGTAGCGGATAGTATGCCTGCCTTCTACGCCAAGGGTCGTGGGTTCGATCCCCACCGGACACAAATATTTGTTAAGTCAATTTTCAAATATTTGTGTTGGTGTTTCCTATGTATAATATGTATTTATTTCCAAAAAAAAGTATATATGTATAAGTATCAGCTATCTAGTACCCATAGTAAAAGCTTTGCTTAAGCCGGGTTTACATTTTGATTAGTGACAAGTGCGAGTATCAAGTGGCAAGTGGCAAGTGATAAGTGATTAGAACGTGTGGACCGGCACTGACAAGTGCGAGTGACAAGTAAAGACTGACAAGTGATTAGTGCTTAGTAAATAGACGGCAGTTCTATTTTGCTGTCAAGTAGCTCTATCCCGCGGACCCCCGCCACCCCCGCTTTCCCCTTCGACGCCTGCCGCTTCGATGCGTCATTTGGCGGCTGGATTTATACTATATTTATATTTTTGTTTTGAGTGCGCATATTTTTAATAAAATGTCAATAAAGTGGACGGAAGATACATACATACATAAATCACGCCTTTATCCCGTGCGAGGTAGGCAGAGCATTAACGATTGTAAGCTTACGGTCGTTATCGCCACGTCTGACAAGTATTGAGGGCCCTCTCAGATGATTCGTGTATCACTGTAGTGACAGGTTGTCAGCCTGTCGCCTAAAATTGTAATACACATTAAACCCTCGAGTCCCTTAGTTGCCTTTTACAACACCCGCTGGAAGAAATGGGGTGATGCTATTCTAAGCCGGCATCACACGGCAAAGAAGATCAGTCTTACAAATTCGTACAAGAATTTCTAAAACATGATTGCTTATTCAATCCGAAATCGCCGAACTTTTATGACTTATATGAAAATATTTATGACTGCCCTTATATGACCTCACGAAGTTGCAGTCGTAGTTGCACATCCATTTTAAACGGTAGCCGGGCACTTATGAGCTTCACTAAACACGTGCATTAATCAGTGTGTGGACACCTACTTGTCACTTGCCATTTAACACTTGCTACTTGCAATTTGTCACTCGCACTTGTCACTAATCAAAATGTAAACTGGGCTTTAGTTTGGGGCTAGATGGCACTGTGTGAATTGTCCAGGATATTTAATTATTTATTTATTTTATAAATACACATTTCCTTCCAGGGAGCAAATTCAAGGCATTTCTGGATCTACTGCTAGAACTGACCGTTGAGAAAAACGCGTTCACGGACCAGGAAATTCGCGAGCAGGTGGACACTATGATAGTTGGCGGCCATGACACCTCAGCGTCAGTACTCATGTACACCATGGTCATGATTGGCTCCTACCCGCATGTGCAGGAGAGGATCTATAAAGAGTAAGTATGAAGTACCTTAGGCTCCTATCAAAGGCCTGGGCTCCGAGGTACAGCAACGCGGTAGCGGGCAACGATCAGCCACTCCAGTCAAGGTGGGCCCGCGCGTCTGCATACAATCCGCCATGTTTGTTATATAAAGCATCGAGCAATCTATCCCGCTTTGTTGTATTTCGGAGCTCCGGCTTTACGTACGCAAGAGCAATATGTCTTTACAGATTAGTTTGGCTTGCATATTTTATTAGTTTAATCATCTTCTTCTTTGCAAATCAATGGCAATCTCGTCAAACTTTGCTTGCCCAGAATTCAGCCACCTTAATTGCTTCTGTGGTAGCCGCTGACAGATCGTCTGAGGAGTAGACTTGCGTTTCGATATAAAATTTTCAAAAGGGCTTCTAAATTGTTACTGCTAAGCTTCTGACCTAGAATTTCTTTACAAATTCAGGTTGGACGAGGTGTTTGGTGACTCGGACCGAGATGTGGAGAAGCATGACTTATGCAAGCTGGTGTACTTGGAAGCCGTCATCAAGGAGAGCATGAGGGTCATACCCATCGTTCCAGTCGTCGCCAGGAAACTCGATAGGAATATCAAACTGAGTGAGTTTATACGTTTATACACACAGCGATCCATAGGCTGATTTACAACTGTACTTGATATATAGGTAGTATACTTTTATTTTAGTCAAATCCCAATACTGGGATTCCTTTTCTGTGATTCCGAATGATTTTGATTCAAGTTTTTGATCTTACTTTCTTTGTTTCTGTTCCCATTCTGGTCAGAACATTGCGGGCTGAACCATTTGATTTTCCGAAAAGAAAGATGGTTCCATGTTTCGCGGAGGGCATGTTAAGCCATCAGTTTTGGGTGCTGTCTATGATTACTAAGACAGAGGTCGTTACAGAACCATTTTAGGGGCGTGCTACTAGTAGAAGGCGGTTGGCTGATACCAGGGCTCATATCGTTGGACCAGTCGACGTCTCACTCGAAAATAATAAAAATACCTTTTCTCTTAGTCATCATAATGTTACAGGGTCTAAGAAAGTCCAAGTAAATCCTTAGATAGTTACCACGAGATCCATGAACCATAGTTCTTAAAGGTTTTTTTCCAAAAGAATGTTCTATGCTAGCAAAAGCGCAAAAGAGCCACTAAAGGTGACCAATGTATTTCTTTCCTTCCAGAAAACTGCACCCTTTCAGCTGGCAGGACTTGCTTCATCTTCCTGTACGGAGTGAACCGGCATCCGATCTGGGGCGAGGACGCTCAGGAGCTGAAGCCTGAGAGATGGCTGGACCCGGCCACCATGCCTGACCATCCCACCGCCTTCGCCGGCTTCAGCATGGGCAGGCGGCATTGCATTGGTGAGTCAGACCGGCATTGGTGAATAAATGAATTGCAAAAACAGTTTAATCTAAGATCACCTTAGCGTATCCACGGTTTAAGTCAAGGGGTTTTGTGATCTGGAGAGTAGATAGGTGCTTTCGACCAATCAAAAATAAAAGTTAATGTATAATCTTGCGTGGTGCCATCTAGTAGCCAGATACTCTTTTGCGGTAGTCATGGGTTATTTTGCCTTTGAGTAGCAATGGTAAACCTTCTTGAATATTTTTAACCAACTTCAAAAAAAGAAGGTTCTCAGTTTGACCTGTAACTATGTATGTTTATCCGCGATTATCTCACGTTTAAATGGACCGATTTTGATGCGGTTTTCAGAAAAGTATTTATCAGACTTAGGAGACGGTTTTAGGCATATTAACCGACAGAAAATGGAGGTTCGCACTTTTACATGTTCTTCGGTTCTCTTTAAGGTTATTAATCCTACTTTTCCTATAGATAAATAAATGGGAATATTATGAGCCTAAATGCATTTGCTAAAGTTTATTTCTTTATTTCCATTCTAGGTAAAGCCTACGCTCTGATGTCAATGAAGACGACCCTGGCACACCTCATGCGTCACTATCGGATCAAAGGAGACTACACCAAGTTGGAACTCAAACTTGACGTGATGCTTAAACCAGTTGGAGGTCACCACATTACCATTGAGCGAAGATAAGTTACTGAGTTGAAAATAGGTTAAGACTATGATGGTCCTGTTAAGGACAAGTGGAATAAAATTGCGGAACTTTGTAGAGTTTTCGTTAGGTAGGTACTGAAAAAGTTGGTGCAAAGTATAGATTGGGCAGAGTAGGTATTTTTAAGTGTAAAGTTTAGGTAGGGTTCATTTTAAAGATTGTAACAGATGTAATACAAAGTAGACTGATGTAAATTGCTTAGAGTTAAAATGTAAATAAATATTTATTTACGTAATATTTTGTTTGCTTGTTTTTCGAGTTGAAAGTTTTTGAATTAGATTAGCCGCCTTACCAGTCCCATCCAATTCATTCCTATAACTAATTTGTATTTTAGAAATTAATAGAACAAAACTACTTAATTTGTTAATTACTTATGGCAAAACGGATAACACAGCAAACTCGTGTGAGGACAATCTATCTTAGGTGAAAGTAGTGGCAAAAGGGAATTTCTATTCCCGTACGCCACTAGGGGCGACCAAAGTAGGTGGCATTTGGGAACACATCGACACAACAAAAACATGAAATTCTTTGGAATCATTAATGTTTATTGGTAAACTATCAATTAGAAACAATTCATTGTTAGGTTATAGCTCACATATTCTGTGAATCATAATTTCAACGAAAGACAAAATTGATTTTATGAAAACGTTGCAGTAAAGTATAGATTTCACAATATTACTAATATAAATATTGAACATGTAAGTCTATTTGTCACAACATCAGAAAATCTATTTAGTGCCGTTTTCATACCAGTGTCAACTAGATCCAACTTTTATATTGAGTTGATCATCATTCAACTAAACATTTGCACCTTACCTATCTTCTCTAGGTTAATCTAATCTGAAACCATATGATGGACAACTTAGGGTGGCAGATTGGATAAAATCAACCAAGTTAATCCGAACTGCCACCCCAGGTTGACCATTTCGGAGTGTCAAACGACATCCTGGGGTGCCACATAGGACTAACTCATTTTTTACCTAAACCTAAAACAAACAAAAAATGGGTAGTTTGGGGAACTTTGTTCATATTAACGGGCTTGATAAATTATTTTCAGCCTATTGATATTACGTATTAGCGTAAAAAAATTAAACGGTAGAGTTTATTTTATCTGGCTTATGCGAATCAAATTTTTGAATGTATTTGTTTTTTTTTGTACTTTTACAAAAAGAACGAACGTAAGTCGTAGCGATAAAGACCGTGACTAATTATTATTTGATTTTTTGTTGTACTATATACAAAAAGCTAATGTTCACTTTTATGAAAATGGCACCATAAACTATTATCAACAGTAAAAATTGCACGTATTCATTTGACATCGATTGAAACTGACAGTCAAGGCTCCGAAAGCTCATTTAATCTAATTATTACTATTTTAATAAGTATTACTAAGATTTTAATTTCTGGAATAGGTATATCACTTGCAAACCATTCTCTTTGAGGATACTAAGAAAGTATCTCAAAATAAATGGAACAAATAATAATAATGAAAATAAAATTCAACAAAATAAATTCATAGGTTTATAACTTATAACTATTTTACAATAAACTTGTAATGAAAATATTTTTGACTGGAAGTAACAGGTCCAGATATTGTATCAATAGTTCTGATGCAATATTAGTTTGATGCTAAGCATGATGATTAATAATTCAATAATTCATTGAAGCATGTTTACGAACCCGATAATTTACTTCTAGTCAAAATAAAATACTTTAACTCATATTTTTAAAGCTCTGAGCAGGTAAGGGGTGTTCATAAAATCTCTAGCACAAAAATAATTACTCATTGCACAAAATGCTTCTTAAGCGAAATGGACGCAACATTCGTTATATTCGGTTGAAAATTGTTCCGTATTTAAAAAGTCAAAAATGCAATTTCAAAAAGCGTATGTAGTTGGTAGGGTATGCAAATGGCCATCATTAATTTCATATAAATAACATTTTGACTTCTTTACACGGAACAGATATAAATTATTAAATAAACCATCGTTTTACACAATACAAAGTATTGTAAAACGAAACTAATCGACTAGCATCATAATACTTTAGCTTTACAAATAAAAACACTTCAAAATTATAATTTATTATAAAAATAATTCATTAGAGTTCGTTTCGTGATAATAGTAAATTATGAAAAACGCCTTAAATTCATACTTTTACCTTACTCACAGGCCAAGAGACGAATTTTCTATTTTAAAAGTTAATTTTAAAAAGATGACATTTAAAACACTTCGGCCAGCTATTATTTCACATTCAATCTATGACAAAATCGTGCACCAAAGTTTGGACACACTGTAGTAGAATATTACGATGTTTTTTTTCAATATGATTTCCATGATTAAAATTTACACCAGTTTAACTAAATATTTGGTATCCCATTTTAATGTGGGTAGTTTAATAAGCTGACCCATCGAACGTTCAGTTTTAAAATAGAAACTCGTGAAGTATCACTAGATCACAGTCTATGTAAACAATACATTTATAGATAAACATTTATCTAATTACAGGAAACATTTTGCGCCTAAATAGCGCAGATTGAAGTACCTACTACAATACATTTAGTTTTGTTTAAAAACACTTTGGTAGACAGTATTTTGTACACAATTAAAATGTAATTTATTTTGAAATATTATCATGCAAATGATTTTAAAGAAATCTATGAACAGTCTTTATTAGCTTGGAATGTTGCTTTTTGTTTAAAAATACCACAAAATTAAACTGCCTACCAAAACACTTTTCGAACTATCTTACACGAAGTAGACTAACAGTAGAAATTTACAAGTTACAACTAGTTTAGAAACGACAATTTAGTTCTGAGTCAAACAAATGGATCTTTAATCCCAAAAATATCGTGGAAAAGATACCCTTAATAACTTCATTATGGTGGTAGACATTGTTAAACAGAATCTCGAGTAATTCATTAATAAATACCGGTTTTCCACACATATAGGTGAGAAGTACCTAACTAGTAGAGGTTGGCCTACTTAGAGTAGGCAGGTATTTAGAAATTAATAAAATCTACTGGTTATGCCGTGTGATGCCGGCTTAGAATAGCATCACCCCATATCCTTCCCGCGGGTATCGTAAGAGGCGACTAAGGGACTCGAGTGTATTGGTGTATTACAATTTTTAGACGATAGGCTGCCAACCTGTCACTATAGTGATACACATGTTTTCTGAAACAACCTTGGAAAACAATCCTCAAAAATGTCAGACGTGGCGATAGTGGCCGTATTTTTACGGCCGTTAACGCTCTGCCTACACGCAAGGGATGGAGGCGTGATATAGTATGTATGTATGTATGTATGTTTAAACCAGTTACAACATTCTTTAGAAGCTGTGCAGTCGAGCTCACGTCCGAATTAGCACTCGAAATGCCAGTTTAAGTTTTAATGCGTGTGGCACGGTCCAAAGTCCAAACTGTCTAACCCAGCCTGAGCTTAACTCAGGCAATAATTTGCATGTCCAGACCACAAAATCAACTGCCAGTCAAAAGTCTACAAATTGTTGTATTTCAGTAGAAACAAGGGTATCTTTGTAGCAATATTCGGGTCCGGGCGGCGAGTTAGTCAATCGATTTGGACGGTTTCACTTTGTCCGCCTTTTCGGTACTGCTCTGGCTACCCCTGGAGATAAAAACAGGAAATATTTTTGCTTAAAGTTGAAACGATAAGTAATAACACTGGTCCTATAATGCATCCCTGGGGAACTCACATTTGATAGGAAAAACTTAATAAGTTGAAATGTTGAGTTGTTTATTATCAATATGCGATTTAGCTCTACTATGGGTCAGTCCAATCTGACACCGAGCATTGACAACCTGGGGTGGCAGACCGGATTATCCGGATTGATAAATTTCCAATCTGCCACTCCAGGGTGTCCATGCTGGGGTTTCAGATTGGACAAACCCTTTAATTTGCAACGCATTGGTATGTTGTTTGATCCTTAGCAGAAAATGCATGAGTAAAATTATAAGGTCATGCATAATTCAACTTAATCTTTGCTATAATTAATAGGTCTACTTACCAGTTGAAACTTAACCGTCACAACATATGACACAATCTTCCTTTGTGTTTGAGTTTAGTGGTCTTGCTGGTTGCTACCCGCGGCTCGGCTTGCACTGGCGGCTCTGCTGGTAGTGGCTTCACGGGGCTCGTCGTCTTCGCAGCTGGCCGTTCTTTCTCTGCGTCGCGACTGCTTGCTAGGTAGAGCGATCTGGAATAGACTTTGTTTTGTACATTGATTATACAACTGTTTCTACTAAAGTTTTGGGTCGGATAGAGTGGTGAGTGTTCTTTGTTTGTGATTTTTTTTTTCTACAGGAAGATTTTCTACGTTAAGAAAGTGAATAAAATGTCATGTCACTTCACTATGTGAGACGTAAAACAGATTACCCAAGCGAAGGCATTTGGCTAAGCGTTGGCTAAGATAGACTTGCTTTATTTCGCAAACTGCGACTAAGCCACGGTATCCCAGATGGAAGAGGCATCGCCAATCCTAATGGTGAAAGCTGCTGGTTCAAATCCAGTCTGTGGATTTGTAAATTTTCCAAAAAATGTATGCTTAACTTGGGAAGTGTTTTAAAAATTTGATATTGAAAGTCATCAATGCTATCCCGTGACAATTATTATGATTAAGAATAGTGTATAACAACCGCGTTTCCCTGGTCTCAGAGTTTTGTTGTACATAATGAATTCGCCAAGCATTCTTTCTAGTACCTGGTAAGTTTGGACCGGTCTGGCTTCGAGGGGGGTTTGCCACTGGGTCTGGTGCGTCGTAGGGAATGGAACCTGGTCTTCACTGGGGCCACCACTGTGCTGTCCGTCGTCTTAGTGCAGTTTAGTGTGGTCACTGTGAATTCGACGTCCTTGATCGGTTCGCTTGATGCTGGAATAGAAAGATTGATGTTTAGCTGACGTGCCTTTTCTTGATTTTTGCTCATTGCAATAACGTATGGTAATTCCCGCATGCATTAAATCTAGGTTTTTAAGGCAATGTTAGGTAGGTTGACGATACAATAGGGTAAACAAAGCAATTGCTGTTGTTACTAATGTTTTTAGAAATTATTAAGTGGTGTTTATCTTTTAATATACCACAATCCCACTAGTCACCCCTATGCCTCAAAATAGATCAGCTTATGTTTATCCTCAAGGTCACGGTAGTTAGTGTAAAGAGGTATAAAGACTTCCTTAGCATTCAGGACATCACGCCTTTTTGTACTATTTTTATTTGTTTTTCGCCACAGTTATGTTATAGCTGTACCTCTCTTGTCTGTTCAATAAAGTATTGGAAACATTACGAAAATAAGAAGGTATTAGGCTTCTTACCAGTAAACTCCTCAATCGGCTTATCAATAGTATCGTGATCGATCCACGTCAGCCCCATTTCCACCTTCTCCGCCAGGTCCTTCCACCGCTGCCGGTTGTCATACGTCCCCGTATACAGAGGTTCGATCCAGGGGAACGTGTCGGCTAACACCCTGTATAATGGCAGGCAGATCGTATCGATGAAGCCCACTTGCATGTGCGGCAGTTCGTCTTTCTTCTCTCTGTGAATGGAAAAGAACAATTATGTAAGAAGGTGCAAAGCTAAAATTACCACAGTCAATCACAGGCTAGTTTAGTTTTACTCTCACAAAAAGTCCTTTCAAAGAATGATGCCTTTGCGAAATTAAAGACAAAGGGACATTTCGAGAGAGAAGCATTTCTGAAGGGGAACTTCTAGAAAAAGAGAACCAGAAGACATTTTTAGAAGCATGCAGCAGTCATATCTGTTTTGAATATTTAGGCCGTTAACGTTTGCTACTGCGTCTTGACGTTTTCTTTGAGATACGGAACATTGTGCTTGTGCTATGTCTATTTCTGTCATAGATCGGTCATCCTCTTCTATTTTTGATTGTGATCGCTTGAGCAGCTGCGGTAATAAATCCTTGAATATATGAATTCTTAACTCATGACATTATTTGACTCTTGGCACGTTAAGCTATAACGTTAATCCCCGTTCCTGTCTATGATTACTTAGACGGTGGTCGTTACACAACCATGGCAAAAGCCTACTTCTTGTTGAAAAATTCTGACACTAGAGTTCTATAGGGCGTGGGACGGGCGTTTCGGTGTCCCACACGAAAAGATAGACAGAGTTTAGTGTTTTTACTTACTTACTTAGACTTGTATGGCTTCTACTGACCTGTCCATCATTGCAATAGGCTGTTGGTTGAGCTGCAGTTTTTCCAGGTCGCCCTGGTCGAAGAACTCGTCAGCCACCAGTTTGGCCACCTTGTGCTGCACCTCCCACGGCTTCGCGATTGCTGACACGTCACAAGCTGTCATCATCATACCGCATAGAACTAGAATAAAAGAAAATTACTTCAAAATTATCTTACTGCTAAGGCCATAACTGAGAACGCCTGCTTCTTGAAGGGAAACTTTGTATTGAAAACTTTAAAGGCATAATCGAATCGGTAATCGGCCTGTGGAAGGAGTATTTTTTTGGGCTGATGGCAAAATTTGTCTGGTGACGCTGTATTCAGATTTAAAATTTAAAATTTCGAAATGAGATAATATTTCCAATAACTAAATTATGTTTCTACATGTTAGTCAGTTTCATGATCGGATAATACTTAAAACTCGGATAATACTTAAAACCTATTCCTTATTTAAATCCTGTTTAACGACTATCCTCAACCTTAACCCTTTCGGTACCGTCCTAAGCAGCACTCAAGTAAAATCAACTTACGGTCTTTTTTCTCTTCGCTCTGCCAATCAAACTCTCCATTATCCACAAGCTCTAAGAACTTGGACTTCTTTTTGAAGTACATCGCCAAGTCAGTCGACAAGATGGCTGTTTCAACTACTCGCATCACATCTTTGTAGTCAGATGGAGATAGTGCCTGTGGTAAAAATTAAATTTATATGCATTTTTGGGTAGAAATGGCAAAACTTTTTTACTATACTACTTTGTTACTTCGTCTATATCAAAATAACATTTAGTCTATACAAAATTTCAATGCTTCACAAACTTTTCTTTTATTACTTACACCTTTTTTTTTCCATCAGAAAGTATAGGTAGTTAGATTTTGTGTTATTTTCGTTAGTTTTTTAGTACTTATGTTTTAAACTATTGACAATAACAAGTTAAGTTTTCTTACCTGGAAAATATTATTGCTTTCACTGTTCAAAATCATGACGCACTGATCAAAGTGATGATGTTCCATAGTTGACGTTGAATATAATATTGCTAAGGGGCTTTCGGTCTTCGTCTGGAATGCATTGTTCGTCCCTCTGTGGTCTAAGTCGTGGCAGAGGCATGCTACTAGCAGACCTGGAATAGAATGGAAATACATTTTTAATGTATCATGGATCATAGGTACAAACGGAGAAACATATTGTAGAATATAAATAGTTTGGGATCTAACATGCATCCTTGCGGTACGCCACTTTCGATAACTAATGAACCTGCAAAATCGTATAAATATCTATTTGTCTGATGATAACTTAATTTATCAGGTGCAACAATGGAAAGAAAACCTACAATCATTAGTGTTTTAGTTTTTCCTATAGTTTGGAGGTATAGTGATGTTATCAAAGGCCTTTCTCATTTCTTTGACCATAAAATAAATTTTGAAGTAAACACATGACATAACTATTTGAACATAATATATTAGTACCTAAAATCTCTAAATCAGTCATGAACCGCTCCATCTTGCCAGTCTTCAGCATGGCGAACATTGTCTGCGCCACGTTGAGTGCGTGGCGCCAGTTGTGGTACTTCACCGGGCGGTAGTTCTTCTTCACGCTTAGTATCCATCGGCATAGCACCTGATAAAGAAAATTGTTCTGTTAAACATACTCTCATTCACTTTGTCATAGGTCTAACAGATGTGGATGTATCCCACATATTTATAAAAGTCTGTTCTGGCTTTGACGGCAATAATTCAATATTATTTGTATCTTTAATTATAATAATAAATATCTATAATATTCCAATTATTCGTTTGTGTCTTATTAATAATCAAGCATACTTACATCGTAAGGAATATGAAACTGCTCTACAAGGTTGCACTGCAAGAACATTCGTAATGTGGCCCGACATGTGTCTTCGTCCGATAGATCAAAGTCTGAAACAATAGAATTGATCACTATAAATAAGTAGTTATTTTCTATAGAAATAAGTAGATTATTTCCACAAAGTCCGATTAGAAGCAACCTGCATTTCTCCGCGGAATTGACTAGATCATCTGTCCTTCTCGCGAGGCCGCCCTACACTGCTCCAGCCGGTACATGGTCTCCATTCGAGAACTCTTCTGCTCCACCGGTTATCAGTACTTCGAGCAGGCCGCTTATAATCAGAGAAGGTGGAAGTCTTTATTTTTATATGAGAGGCCTATGTTCAGCAGTAGACGTCGTAGGGCTGAAATGGTGGTGATGATGATGAAGTGGATTATTAGAGGTTCTCGAGTGGAGGCCTCGCTTCGGCAAGTGTAGAGCTGGACGCCCTCCGGTCAGATGGATCGATGTTGGTTGCGACTGGATTGTGCCTTATTGTGTAACCTGTAATTGCTTCTTTTCTGCACTACACATTATGTCCTAAGTAATTTTTATGTAAGTAGATGGTACATACCATGGAATTGGAAACTATACAGGTTGTAAGTTTCAGCAGACGGAATTTCGTCGTTGACTAGTTTGTATGTATCTTCACCTGATGCCGTCGCGTGATACGACAAACATTCCAGTGCCACCTGAAATAAATTTCTTTGTAGGTATATTCCTAGTCTTCACTTCACAATATGGTCCAATCAAATATTTTTCAACGATCCACAATTTATTCATATTTATTTGTTTGTAATTTGGTTTCGGGAACAGCTCAACTATTTTCTTATTGGTAGTCATAAATCGAATTAGATAGGTTAAACTTTACACCCATTTGTGAGGTTTCTGAGTCGTTTTTTACTAACAAAGCCATTTATTGCTTGCTTACCCGGAGTTAATTGAATGGTAGCAAACAACTAGCGCAATCACGCCCTTGGGACCACCAGCCCAATCACGCCCTTGGGAAAACCAGCCCAATCACGCCTTTGTGCCAATTTTTCATTTTAATACCTAGGTAGGTACCTACTATAAAAGGTCATTAGCCGTGTGATGCCGGCTTAGAATAGCATCACCCCACATCCTTCCCGCGGGTGTCGTAAGAGGCGACTAAGGGACTCGAGAGAATTGGTGTATTACAATTTTTAGGCGACAGGCTGACAACCTGTCACTATAGTAATACACATATTTTTTTGAAACAACCTTGGAAAACAATCCTCAAAAATGTCAGACGTGGCGATAGTGGCTGTATTCTTACGGCAACTATCGCTCTGCCTACCCCGCAAGGGGTAAAGGCGTGATATATGTATGTATGTGTGTATAAAAGGTCAAAAATCTGAATTAAAAAGAAAAAGGATGGAAATCCTTATAGATTATAATAGATCCTTACCTTTTGCTTGGCCATAAGTTTGCAGGCGTTTTCATACATCTGCGTGTTATGGATGCCGAGGCCGCAGAAGATGGCAAACGCCTCGAATATCGATATGTCGCCATCCGTGAATTGAGAACCGTTATCCTGGAAAAGAAACGAATTAGTTCATGAAATTAAATAATTTTCGTTAAGGTATATGGATCGAATATTATAAAAGAATTTGAACCTCCCATACAAAATGCACAAGTCGACTGAGTTTTTTTTTTGTATGGAAGGGTACAATTTTGTTTCATACTTTTGCCTATGTTCTTTGGAGAAAGTTATTTAGCTTCTTAGGTTGATGCACCCCATACAATATTTACAGCATTTTTTTCACAGAAGAACAGATTTCAATTCCAATTGAATTATTTTTTTCAATTTTAAATTATTTAGAATCATTTGATCTTTACGAGATTTTTCATGTGTGCAATTTTAACCTGATTTCGGCTGTTACATTACAGCAGTAGTTCTTTCTTCCGTTTTTTGCGAGTTGTTTAACTAACAACGACATCTATTGAGCTGTAAGGAAAAAACGAGCTGGTACCTTGTTGATAAGTTGCGCGACACCAATGACATCCTTATTCGCGTTGACGATAGGCATGCAAAGCATGGTCCTGATGCTGGCTGCATCATCAGTACTGTCTTCCGATATCACCAGCTTGTTCTCTTTACGCCATTCCTCTACGTTGGTAATGTTCAAAGCTTTTGTGGATTGGGCGACCTGAGGATGACAAATGATCAAAAGTTTTCAAAATCTGCAGCTGGATTTGATGAGAGTGCTTGATAGAAAGTTGTTGAAGTTTGTCATATAATTATTCTGACCAAAATTTGCTTTGGTTTAGAATGCGGCGAGGAAACAACGAAGAATCCTTTGGCGTAAATACATGATCTGGTAATCTATAACCTCTAAAACGGGTCGGAATCGTTTTCTGTTTTGAAAATCTGCACTTTCTTACCGCCAGTGCTATAGCAGCAAGTGTAGACTGCTTGTTATGTGTAGGCGTGAGGTTCTTCTTGGACTGTCTGGAGCCGAGCTCGAACATGGTGTGGAACCTTGTCGGGGCTGGTGGTGGTAACGCTGGTAGCTCTGATGGTCTGCCTCCTGGACGCTGCACTATTCGCTCCAAGTGGCTCTGTGGAATAATGATAGCTTTATTTTTTTTAGACACATTTGATCTAGAAAGTTAAAGTTTGAAGATTGATTCTTAGGTTTCGAAGATTGTGGGTCACTACGATGTATTTGTGAATTAAGATTTCATAAGGAACAAACTCTTGCCAAAATGTTTGCTTGATGCTTCATTATAGTCTGGGGCCACGGAAGTTACTTGTTCAACAATTTTTATTTCGATAATTCCTGCATCACATCTTTTTTCAAGTTTTGATAATCCCTGACGAAGATTTATTTAAACGGATATGCACTGGCCTCATACGTCCATGACAGACCATTCAATCAGTGTTTGAAGTAAGATCACAAACCTGAATATTAAAGGCTGTAAAAGTGTAGCATCACTTACCGACTCACAGTGATCCGTATCAAGTATGAAGACGGCACACCTCTCGCACTTGAGCAGATCCCTAGCCTCAGTCATGATCTTGGTGACCAGGCACTCCAGGTTGCTCTGCTCCTCGAAGATGCTCCTGGCCAGCGCCAGCAGGATCTGGTTGCGTTTGTACTCCAGCACCGAAGATTCGAAGAGCTGGGCATTCTGGATCCCAATGCCGCAGAAGGTTAGGTACCGCTTGAAGACTTCCACGTCACGCGGAGAGAACTCTTTGCAACCTGAAATAAAATAACAAAAAAACACGTTGAATTCTTTCTTTTCGTGGACACCAAGCCGTCTAACGACCCGATAAATCTCTCAGAGTTGAATTAGACAATGAAAATTTTAGGTGTGAAAAATACTCACACACAATTTGTTTGAAGCACAAAGTACAAAATTAACAAGGTATCCAGCAGTTTCAGCGGAAAATTGTATCGATACTAAAACTGTCGCTTTTACTTTACGAGTATTCTATGAGAAGAAAGTAGGTAGGTATACAGGGTGTACCAAATTGAAAAAAAAAATTGATTACCCATACAATTGACTCGCCTGGCTGCTACTTTTGTATGGCAGGTCCAAATTTTGTTTTTCATTATTCGACAAATGTTCCTTGGGGAAAGTTGTTCAGTTTCATGGACTGGTTCACCCCTTAAAATATTTGCAGCTAATATTTTTACACCTTATGGATTATTAAAAAAATCTAAGCTAAATATTGTTAACTCTGACCTACATTTAGTCTATTCACAAGTATGTTAGTCTGCTGAATACACTGTCACAAGCTCAACAGTGTGTCATTAGAAGAGCTCATTATTTTCTTTTAAAACTGCTGAGAACGTTCTTAGTATCCACTCCACATATATACGGTAGCACGTGGACGTGCCTAACAATGTCTGAAAGGTATCCTCGGGACACAAAGATGTGAGAAGGTGTGTCAATTAGTTGCAGCTTTGTTGCACATGTTCAGCTTTAGAACGATGGTTATGATGTCGTAAGTATTTGGCGAAAAAAATTGCTTGCGATATATTGCTAAATACTTTTCTGAAAACAGAATCAAAGTCAGTTTTACCATTTGCGGGATAATCGCGGACAAACATGTCAAACTAAGAACCTCCTTTTTTTTAAGTCGGTAAAAAATCATATACGAAGTATTCATAAAGAATATCACGTTCCTGGTCGTAACGAGACGGAAGACCGCGTTGCTCGAAGTGCAGGAACGACCAACCGGCGTAGCTGCGCTGGAACCTTTACCTATTGACACTGGCAGAATTAATCTTTATGGCTAGAAGACCATAATTTTATTAACTAACCGACTTAGAATATACTAGCGTGACTAACCGTAACTAACAAATAAATAAGTGGAGCCCTTCAGATCCTGTAGATGACACTATCACCCGACAGGAGTCACCGTCCGGCGCAGCTGTTGCGCTGGAATCTTTTCTCACTGACACTGGTAGAATTACCCTAGGTAGGGTAGAAGTCCATATAATTAAATAGTAAATAAATAACAAATAAATAAAATTAGACGTATTGCTGATACGTGCGTGAATAAATATCCAAATAAATCAATAGCGTACCGTCAGTCTTGTTGATGATCTGCGCTACTCCGACTACATCTCCTTCGTAGTTGCATATCGGCATGCACAGGATCATTTCTGTCTTGTACCCTGTGCGAGCGTCCACCTCACTATTGAATCTGTAACAAGAACAAAACATTACTGACGATGAAGATGATAATAATGAAGAAGATGATGATATTAATAGTGATGATGATGATGATGATTACGATGACAACGACGACAACGATGATAACAACGTCGACGACGACGACAACGACGATTACGACAATGAGGACGACGGTGACGAAGACGGAGGTTGATCATGGCTGTATCAATAAGTATGAAAATATTATGATGATGGTAGAGAAGTTGACGTCAACGACTAATGACTATCATAACTGGGATTTAGCTATGAGTGGATGACGATGAACTTAGGTAGAGAACCCTCTGGGGATCAAAGGATGGAGGACTATGGGCCATACCTAATGTAGTGTAGTAAAAAGTAGTATTAAATTATTCGCTCATTATATTTACGATAATTTATTTTTTAACTGTACACAAAATGTCAAATGTTAATTAAATAAATAAATACATACATAAAATAAAAATGAAATGATTGGATTAAAAATAAAATTAAACAATAAATCCTCGTCAACCGAATAAATGTGTGGTGCAGTTCAAGCGATGAACCGCCTGCTTGCTCCAACACCTACACGCAGGACGATCTAACGTCAGCGACTGCCAGCGTAAAGTTCTGGGCTGCGACCATATAGTGTCTGCCATCGACACGCCAAGAAGAAGACCGAATAACCCACCCCGAGTCGTTCCTGGCGCAAAGGTCCCCATAACGCTATAGTCTGTAAGTTTAGGTACTTATCTTTTTGTACACAAATTCTGTATGAAACTGACAGTTCAGAAGTGTCACTTACATACAAAGTTTGTTTACAAAAAGATAAGTGCCTAAACTTACAGACTATAGCAGCGTTCCCACGCTGTATAGCGACAGCTAGCCTTTGAACCAGGAAAGACCTGGCACGGGGATCACCACCTCCATCTCTAAGCCGACGCCCCAATTTACGGACGAAATACTTCGCGTCCACCCCCTTCCAACCAGATTTTTCGACGGCGAAGGGTTACGAACTCGTACGCCTGAAGGAGGTCCGCATATTTGCTGCGCTTCTTTATACCTCCGGCAAGCGCGTAGTATTAGATAATTTATGATAATAGCATTAAAAACTTATTAAAACTCGTAATTTATAGTCTAGTCTACGCTAAATAATATTTTCTTCACTTTGCCGACGGCATAACTGTACCAGGTTTCTCAACTAATCCTCAATTAACCTACTTAGACCAACAGTTCTGCTCAACTTCCGTGTTCAGCAAAAGACGACGTGAAATAATATACAAGTTATTTTCTTGATGCCTATTTATAGAGGTAGATATTCTAAAAGTAATATCGACTTCTTGGAAGTATTTTTATCCGAGGTAGAAGTCCCCAATGACAAGTCCATGGCTATTCAAATAGATGATAATGATAAAAAAAATTCTGTTGTCCTGCTAACTCTGATTTAATAAAACAATTACAGCAACAGAAAACTACAAAAATAAAAAATCTGCAAAGTTGCTTTCAGTTCAGAAATATTGAACGAGAGATTTTGGAAAAAGGAACACAAAGAATGTTTTGGATTTATGAATACAGTTGCAAAGCATTTTCTAGCTTCACTGGAACAGAAGCCGTTTATTTACAAGATCCGATACGTTACAAAAAATGCACAATAGTGGGATAGCAGAGCATGCGCCCGCACTATTAGGCTGCGGTCACGGTGCGAGCATAAGCGGGAGCGGACACAAAATACCACGAAAAAGGCGAAATGTTTTATACAAACCCAGCTGCAGTTGCTGTAGGGTAGGCATAGCTTGTAAAATTAAAGATTGATAGAATCAGGAGGTTCTTGAAAGATGGATAATAATTTCTTTCTTTACGATCTTGCCGATTTAGCGAGCAGGCCTAAGAGTCTAGTAATTATAGAGGAGTAGGACTAGCGTTGGATTGGCTACTAAAAATAGCGCTCCAAGATTATGAGTCGTTAGTGATGATACTCGTACCACAGCGAGAGTTAGGTAACTGCTTCAGGTTCTGCGGCTGTATTTCTGAAAGCGTGATTACTGAACACAAGTCACAAAAGTCCGATCCACTCCTTTCAGTAGTTTTTTTTTATGTCAGTGGCATTTGTAAATTGACTAGACTAGGCTATGTGCGAATGGTTTGTGACAAAAACTTACGCATGTACAAAGCCTAAAATAGAGCTCCTGAAATATTGGTTCAATATCCGCTTCCGTGCCCGCTCTCGCTGATATCGTACCCAAGGCCTAGTTGGAACGTTCTCGAACGTATGTAGTTGGCTGTGTTGAATAAACAGATTGGATTTTCGTTTAAAATCCGATTTTTATTTCGTTTCCACTGCAAATCCTAGTTTGCTGAAGAGCGTGGGATGATCAAAACATAGAATTGACATATTACTTTGTTAGAATCCGTTTTGGAATATATTTGTCTGCTTGTGGCTTTTGTAGCTTCTTTTTAGGCTAGGGCCGTTCACTGTTGAGAGAAGGTAGAGTTGCGAATTGCCTTTACCTGGGGTCAGCGTATGCATTTCTTATGTTGATGTGGTTCTTAGTCTGCGCAGCCAGGCCTGCTACTCCGACGCCGAACGGAATCCTGATCTCCTGGGTCCGTGCTGTCCTCAAAGCATCATGGAGGTCTGTAAAGAGGACAAAACAGTTGTTAGATGAGATACAAATCCTAGACTAGCCTGTTTTTTGTCAACCACAAGAAAAAAAGGTTGGGTAAAAAAGACTTTTCTTTAAATACCAGCCAATCAATAGATGTTGACCGAAAAAGTAAAATATTGGCGTCAAAACCATTTGCGATTAAAAAGTAAATAATGATTTTTGCTTTTTTTTCTATCAACAAATGACACCAGCCAGTTTGTTAGTGTATATCGCGATAAAATGCTGGTCGAGAAGAGACTGCCCATGAAAATATTTGTAAAAATTGTAATAAATTTTATTTTGAAGTAAAATACGCTAGTTAGCTACATTATTATTAAATAATAACAAATTTTGTAGGTAAGTATTTAAAAATTTGATAACACAGTAACATATTTTTTTAACATTATGTACGGCGGAATAAATTTTTAGTTTTGAGGAATAATCACTACATAGTATAAAGCAAAGTCGCTTTTTGCTTCTGTATGTATGCTAAAATCTTTGAAACTACACAACGCAATTTAATGCAGTTTTTTTAATAGCTAGAGTGATTCAAGGGGAAGGTTTTTACGTATAATACTTGCCGGGAAAACATCTTATTCTCACAAACCACGGGTGTATACCCTAGTCAGACAGAATATTGGCATGATGCCCACGTATTTTAGTTCAAGGGATATACCCGTAGGTAGCCCTATAAAGTTTTATTTGCCTCGTCTGTGTTGAATCTAGAATTCTAGACTTAGGTCACGCTTAGGTCATTGTTCTAGAGTGGCTAGGTCGAATAACAAAATTGGATTTGATATTGGTTTTTGCGTTGAAATTTTCAGTTCAAATTTAATGAGTTCCAATGGAGAAAATTGTATCTGTACCTACCTATAGTTGTAGGACAAATTTGCCTTCTTCGCTTTCGTAAAAAAATATATTTTGTGAGAGAAAGAAAAAGATATTTTAGCCAAGGTTTTTAGCTAGTTAATTTAAATTTTCATAAGGCAGAATGCATTTGCTGGTAGTCGAGAATGTATATATTGAATGAAAACGAAAGAAGCAAGAATCAAAATATTTATCATACATAAAAAAAATACATTCTACTTAATAATAGTCTTAAATTTACAATTAGTTATCAATTCACAAATGATCATTGTAAAAAAGACGAAATTGCAACTGTGAATTGCTCACACTTTGTATCACAATATCAAAATATCAGTCCAGAAATATAATTTTTACTCTAGGTAAGTGTTCTAATGTTCTATTTTTGAACTCCTTCGAAGTCATTCTTGTTTTATTTTAAAACTAGCTGGTGCCCGCGAACTTCGTTTCGCCATATATCATCCATCATATAAGCTATATAAAGGAAGCTCACTGATAAACATGGGCCTCCCCCATAGACTCTAAGAACCATAAAATAATATCCATGATATTATAAGCTTATATTAAATTGTTGGTAGATAGGTACCCAAAAACTTGGTTTCGCCGACTATACAGTGTGTAAAAATAATAGCTGCAAATATTTAAATGGGTGAATCAGTCCATGAAACTGTACAACTTTCCCCAAGCAACATAGGTCGAAATATGGAAAAAAATTTTGGACCTCCCATACAAAATGTAGCAGCTGAGCAAGTCAACTGTATGGGAGGCCCAAATGTTTTTTTCATATTTCGACCTATGTATTCCTTGGGGAAAGTTGTTCAGATTCATGGGCTGATTCACCCCTCAAAATATTTGCAGCTAATTTTTTTACACTTTATATGTAATTTAAAAAAACTGTTAAATCCTAAATTTACAATTTCCACATGCAAAAAAGAGTAAGAAAACGGTGATTCTTTTATATATGTTTGGTCTTTTGGATTCCTGTAGGTTGAATTTGCTGAATCAGGTTACAGATTAGTCACTCCCTGTTCCAAATCCTCGCTTTCCAGTTCATTTTAGCATTTTTTTTTAAATCGTGCGTTTACCTCCAAAGGTATCAATTCCGTGAAGTAGACTGATGCCACATTTCTTAACATTGTGATGGATGAATAAAGACCGAGTTCATGAGTGTGAATAAATAAAACATAAGCTTATTAAAAACCAAGTAATCCCACTACAAATCCTATCCTATCCCTATATGATAGGTATCCCTTTACACAAACTTTTGCTTTGTAGCTATTGCAATTTTCCCGCGGTAAATAGTAGATTACGCACCAAGAAAACGATCCATAAATAAAGATTGTATCGTCTGGTACGCAACTTACACGTCTTGTACCACGGAACTTTTGTTTTCGAGTGTAAAAAATATTGAATTATTAAAAGTTAAAATTATTCCAATATTAAAGAGATATTTTTGTAGTCGTAGACATATTCGTAGATTTTACTTTTCTCATTTATTGAGGTTATAAAAATATAGACTAAAAATAATAAATACGGCCTCTTGTTATTTTTCTTTCCGCGCGCTTATTCAAAGTGACACAGTTCGTGCTGGCCAGTTCGAAATTTGAAATCAATCTCGGGTCCAATAAGCCCATACACATCTTTTTACTACGCGGCACTATGAAATTTACGTGATCTACAAACTTATTTTATGCGTAGCAGCCAACCCCCCTTTTAGGGGTATGTTTTTTTTAGCCTATAACCTGGTCGGTGATTTACTTGACATTTTGGTACAAATTGCATCAAAATCCGCTCGGTCGTTTTCGCGTGATGCTTCCGCATATCCACAAACAAACACACAAACATCTAAACATCTAAACATCTAAACATCCAAACAGACAAAAATTAAAAAAAATGCAGAAACGTGTTTTGTTATCAATATTAAGTATCACGAAACAATTTTTTTTTGGATATCTTGTATGTACAGACTTTCGGTCCTCTTGAGCTTTATTATATGTAAAAATATTCTTATGTATCTCTTAGATGAAGGTCGGTACAAAAGTAACCTAAAATCAAAGTTACTCAATATCAACATCAAAAGCAATCTGTATAAAATATAAGACTCGCGCTTCTTTGAAAGATTGACAGGTTATGTTGTTCAAGTTACCCAGATTATTCTTCCAGCCCAAAGTTTCACTCACAAGTCGCAAAAGTCGTAGTGAATCATAATCGATTGCTAACTTTGTGCGACATAGATTTACAGGGTGTCCTATTTTTAGTTTGTTTGTACTGTCACACCCTCACGGAACTAGTGGGCGGCTGCTTAGGGATGTCAAAACTGATAAGAGCTTTTCGGATACTACGCCTAATATTTATGACGTGTTTTCACTTAGGAGCGGCTTTATTTGGTTACCACATCTAACGTACAACTTTTAACGCATGATTTAGATGTGGGAACCACCTAAGGCCCCTTTCACTCTACAGTGCAAAAATAACGCCATCCATCCATACTAGAAACGTCAATCCCCATACTAAAACCGCTCTCGATGAAGGTCCTTTCACTGCGTTACATCCGGGTCGTGGGTTCGAACCCGAAAACTAGAGGTACTTATATGCATTTTAAAATATAGACCCCAATTTATAACCTAAGGCTGGTTTCAGAGCGACGCGTCTCGGCAGCGCTGCCCAGCCGCGCGCGCCTCGCATTACACTAGATTGTATGTAGCGTTTCATAGTGACGCGTCTTGGGCCGCGTCTCGGCCGCGCCGCGGTCGGATCTCCTTCGATTGCCAGTAGCGTCGACTTGCAATCTTTTAAGACGTCGTTGTTGCACTCTTTCCCATATAACGTATACAGCTAATATAGTGATTACGTTTGCTGGCATAATGATTCTCTGCACTCGACCGTACACCACAACGAAGCGCGCGCGTCTGAATGTCGTTTCACAGCGAACGCGCTGCCCAGGCGCGCGCCCGAGCCGCGCGCGGCTGGGCAGCGCTGCCGAGACGCGTCGCTCTGAAACCAGCCTAACTAACTAGGTAATTATTCTTTCAAAACCAAGTCAGTCCAGTGCGAAATGGCCACGACTAGCGATAACCTAGAAAAACTCTTGTATAAAATTATTCCAATCCATTTGTGATTGCTATTCGGATATTTGTTATCGAATCCCACCCCTAGCCTGCCAAACTGCGATGATGCATGGCGGGCAGGGCGATAGTTTTTCGGAACTGGCGACTTTAGCAAGCTATACGAAAACATGAGTGACGTCATAACTACTGATCAGCTTGGCAGGGAAGTGTTGTCTGAGGTTATGACGAGAATTCGCTTTTCTTTGTACTCAGTGACACAATTTTTTGTTACATGACAAATAGTAAAGAAAAAGAGAATCGTATTTCTTTTAGGAAGAGCCTGTAGTATATCATCATTCTTCTTGCCTTATCCCGTTCTCTATAGAGGTCGGCTACCTAACCTAGAGGATTTGACGTAGAACCAAGTTTTTACACAAAGCGACTGCCATCTGACCTCTGCATATCTACATCCTGTAGTAAGTATACCTCCATTCGAAAAGTAATTAAACGGAACGCCTAACCCGAAGATTTAAGTAAACAGACGAAACTTTCAAGTTAGAATCGTAACAGAGAACCGCAGGAAGTGATAAAATTATTATTGCTTTTAGAACTTTGTTAGAATAACCACTCGCTATTACAGCAGTTGATAATTTAATCTGCTAGAATTGAGTTCATAATTCTAGCTAAGATTGCCAATCCTCCAGGGCCTAACCAATATTTTTCAAACACACGTACAACGGATTCAGTATTACATCCGAAATCCTGGCAGGTTATACAATACTTATTTAGCTATCAGAAGTCACTGTAATTTGTAATTGTTTTTTGCTGTCGGTTTAGTGTGGCGGGCACGTCATTTCTGTTGGACAATTTGCTGCTTCTCTGTGAGCTGAGAGACCATGTTGCGAGGATGTTGGCTATCACAACCACGCGACAACTCTTCCGCAATACCGCGTCGCAAATAGGGCCTGTATTTATAAACTACACTCAACACCGAGATCAATCTTGAGTGCGAATTTAAGATGCTGTTAGTATTGACTGTCTGTGATTATTTTGATGGTGGTCACACAAATACGTGAAAAAAAGTTACACTTTTACACACACACCCACACACCCAAATCACGCCTATGTCCCTAAAATTACGGTCCGTATCGCCACGTTTGACAAATGTTTGAGGGTCGTTTCAGATAGGTCGTGCGTGTATCACTATAGTGACTGGTTGTCAGCCTATCGCCTAAAATTGCAATACACATGAAACCCTCGAGTCCCTTAGTCGGCTTTTACGACACCCACGGGAAAGAAATGGGGTGATGCTATTCTAAGCCGGCACCACACGGTATACACGAGTTACACTTTTAAGCGGTTAAAAACTGTGATATCAGGGTTTCTCAGGCCATTTTGTCAACACAGTAGACTGGTAATTGAATGAAAATAACATAGCTTAAATAGATCATACTAAATCTTTGTACAAACTAAAAGGGGTTTATGAAAACGAACACTTTAAGATTTCATAAAGGAAAAAACGAATGAAAAGCCTCCTGGCACTTCTCCAAGCAATTAAGACTCCTAAGCTTCATCTCCGGACTCCGCTGTTGCAAATTGAAAAGGTGACATAAAAAGAACTTGTAAAATATGATCTTCTAAAGTAGTTTCAGGACGTAATAAAAGTTAAAAGTGTCTGCAGACGTTTTTCATCCAGCTTTTAGATGGAACATCGGTTTTTGTTTTTATAATACGCTGCGGTGCATTACATGCTCATATAAGAACTCAAAATTCAATGGCATTGATGATTTAATTGATTTAATCAGTGAGGCAAGACAAAAAATACAAGATAAGAATAAACCAACCATCAACTGAAGATATAGGTTAGTTTATTAATAGGTACCTAATCTTTGATGTAGACCTCCTCATAGTGAGGTATTTGCCATGCGCATAACATCAAAATTGGCAGGAATTCTGACAAGCGTAGTGCAAAAGTGTTATATTCACAAGGAACGTTGCTGCCCGTTCCCTGGATTCATCCCCTGTGCCTCGTTTTTCGAAACTACAGGCGACAATTCTACAAGTGAAATTCGATGTACATTGCGTAGCGGGTTAAAAATCCGGGTTTTATAATGTCTCTCCGGCTACGCAATGTACATTAAATTTCACCTGTAGAATTGTAGCCTGTAGTTTCGTTGCATAGGCCACTGGTCGTTATTTTCGACGCTTATAATGTAGAAAAGTGGTGATGCTATTTTAAATTAACATCACACAGCAGAAAATGACGAAGCTCCATTAAAATTTTCCCGAAGATTTGATGGTTACCTAAGTCACGACATTTTAATATTAAAACCACCAATCTTGGCTTTACGTGGAAATTCTTACATTTTATGGCTGTTCCCGTTGATTTAGGAACTTAGCACATAAAATTATGTCAGATAACTTTTACACATTACAACATTTGCAGTTAAGGTGATGCTATTCTATCTAACATCACTTGAAGCATACAGTTGTAATAAAATTGACAATCAATGATCAAATTGAGTAATCAATACGCACTTACCCAATACTTAATCGTAAAAGGTGCACGATATTGTTATTCTATTGTCTCAGACAATACGACATCTAAATGTCATAAAACTTTGCCAAAAGTAGAAGACCACACACTATAATATTTGGCACTCGTCTGCACATTGTGTGATAATTAATGCTCGTAATTATTTAGTTTCTAAGTAATAAACAAGTCGTAATTCACAGAAATTAATGTGACTACAAGGAGGACAAACACTCAATAGCTTGTAGATTGACCCAACTTTGATACAAAGCATAACATCCCTTTTTGCTTCGCCGTAGCATTCTTTGGCCGTAGTCGTGTCAAAATTCGTTACCTAAGTTTATAGTTCTTTTTTCCTTTGCTCGTAAATGGCGTAATTTTAACCGAAACCTATTCGTTTATTTCGTCAGGATATGGTATGAAATTTCATACTTACATACATTTTGGGCCTTGCCCAGAAAAAAGGGTAGGAAACACGTCACACTTCGTGAATAGGTGTTTCATGGTACACAATTTTAATTGAAGTTTAAATGCGGAATGTGATTATGCTGCGCATTCTTTTTTTTATCAAAGAGCGTAAGCAAATCCAACAAACGAACAACGCTTGCTGCTTGCTTATTTAAAATTTCATCACGATTAAAATGAGAATTTATGATGTTTCCTCGCAAACGGAAGAAAAGCATTATTCAAAATGCCTCAGCCAAAATGCCAATTTCTGGTCTAGTTCGCATGGGAAATCTTCGACTTCGTCTCGTCCTTCCAATATTACTCAACCAGAAATTGGTCCATTATTAGCTACTGCCATAATGTTCTATTTAAAATAGAATACTTTTAAATACCTGTGTCTCTGGTAACATCGAAGAGTTTGGCCTGAAGATATCTCTTCGGGGGCGTTCCTTTAGCCAGGAAAAGACTCCCGCGGTCCGCAGCCGTAAGCAGACATACGTTGACTAGGATCTGTGGAGCAAACAAAAATAGAATTTAGAATAATGTTATCTTATCACACAAGTAAAGTGGGCACTCTTTCTTTTCGCTTGGGACACCGAGTCGTCTAACGACCCGATAAACCCTAGTGTCAGAATTTTTCAACCGCCTTCTACAAGTATCTGGCTTCTGACATGGTTGTGTAACGACCGCCGTCTAAGTGATCATAGACAGCAACCGGGACCTACGGCTTAACGTGCTATCCGAAGCACGGAACCAACTTACTTACGGACAATCGGGTGGTTCAGCCCGCAATGTCCTAACCAGACTGGGACCAAATCACAAAGTGATAGATAAATATCAACTTTGTGAGTGACCCACCGAGAATCGAACCTGGAACCTTCTGCGTCAAAGGCAATCGCAATACCACTGCGCCACATCGGTCGTCCACTGTAACGTATACATACATACATACACAAATCAGTCCAGATATCCCTGGCGGGGAAGGCAGAGCCTTAACGGCCGTAAAATAACAGTCGTTGTCGCCACGTCTATCTGACAAATGTTTAAGGGTCGTTTCAAATAACTCGTGTATTACTATACTGACAGGTTGTCAGCCTGTCGCCTAAAATTACAGTACACATGAAGCCCTCAAGTCCCTTAGTCGGTTTCTATGACACCAATGGGAAATAAATAGGGTGATGCTATTCTAAGCCTGCATCGCATGGAAAGAGTTTTTGTACCTAATATACTAATACTATACATGAACCTTCCCCATTTGGGGGTATCGCCATACCTTTTACGCTTTGCAGGCGGAATGGCGAGCGCAATGCAAGGTGTTGTAGATATTAACAGGGACACTGCTGCAAAGTCTCTGGATTAATCTCTTGTACGACATACACAGGAAAAATGAGGTGATGCTATTCTAAAGCGGCATCACACGGTGGCACACACAAGCCGATTTTATTAAGTAGGGTTGCCACATCGACATTTTTCAATCAGCTTTAGGCGTTGACGGAAATGGCGTCACGTAAAAGAGATCACGAGTGAGGCACGTGACGCGAGCCAGGGGGTCGAATCTGTGTGAAAAACGATACGTCAAAAAACGATATGGAAAACCATATGGGTGGTTTCTGGCTAACTGACGACAAATCGCGCCGAATTAGCAGTACATTGATAGTTTTGTAGTAAACAAAAAATATATAAGGTTAATAGCAGTCTATGTATACCAATTTTTTTTTTGCATATGTGTGTGTGTTCGAAATCGTAGGTCAAAAAATTCATATCATTCACTCAATTTTGAATGATTTACCCGAATAAGGACATGTTTTTGGCATAAACTTACGTCAAAATAAGATACACTTCAATAGCTATTTTATGTCAAAAAAACGATATCGTTTAGTGATGGAGTCCAAAATGATATGGCGAAGTGTTGGGCAATTTTTTTTACAAAAAAGATCGACTGAACAATGAGAATTATTATTAGTAAGGCTTTTTTGAAACAAAGATAGTCCCACCATAAACATAAATGTGGAAGTTGGTAGCCAAGTTCAATGTTTAACTAAAAATAGTGTTGCTTGAAAATGGGTGCAAACTTCAATCGACAGTCCCGAAATGTATTTATTTCTAAAGCTGTTTGTACGTCAAGACTACCATTGAGTAGGAACTATGTCTTTTTATTTACCAAGTTACAACAAAGTGGCTTTCTGCTCTCTGTTCCATTGTGCGAGATCTTTAAAACTACGTAAGGGTTTGCGGCGGTTTTCTTCTACTCGTTTTCCGCAGAACTGAGAGATTTTTTATACATTCTATTCACAGCATTGATACCTCTAGGTAAGACAAGCCACCCGCCTAGTCGCTCCGCCCGCTGTAACTCGTTTTCCTGTAGAAAGTAGTAGTTTTTGGGCCAATATTGTACAAATAAACCTTCCTCATGAATCACTCTATTTTTTAAAAGAAACGGACACGTAAAGCGAATTTTGATTTATACTATGTAGTGATGAACTCTCAGACTTTAAACAACACGATCCTCGTTTGCTATGGATCTGCAAATCTCATTGTGTTGAACAACTTTAGCTTTGAATGTTGAGTCTCCGCAGAAGAGTAGGATAGTTTAGTTGATCTGATTTCGGCTTCCATTTTTGTATTATGTAGGTATGTAATAAATTCGAATAGCATCGACTGTCGCCTTAGAATAGCATCACCCCATTTCTGCCCGTGGGTGTTGTATAAGGCGACTAAGCGATGAATCCAAGAACGAGCAGCAGCGTTTCCGGTGAATATCTACAAAATCTTGCACTGCGCTCACCAATTCGACTGTCAAGCGTGGTGAGTATGGCTCTTGTCAAGCAATGGACTGATGTAGCTGTAGCAGTAGCAGAATGTAATAACTTTATTGCACCGCAGAAGTTTACAGTAGCAATAAAATAAGTAAAAAATAAGATGGTAGTGGTACGAGCAACCGAGCGGATCGCAATCGACGTATCAGAAAGAGGGTAGACAGATAGGTTTGCCCCTAGCAGGACCTTCGCCAAAACAGTCTACTCGTGACCATGGTGCGTGTAACCGCTTCGAAATATCGAGGTAAAAACAAACATAATCGTGGTGATAATCCCGTAAATACTATTAATTTAAGTATTGTAAAACATAAAAGGCGCAAAGGCGGATTTATCCCATTAAGAGATCTCTTCCAGTTATCAAAATATATATTTTTGTTTATTTTTTGTTAAAGTGGACTTTTTTATGGTCTAAATCAGGTAGGTACTCCAGAATCTTGATAGATACGTCGATAGTCAACATGGTAAACATGGCCTCCAGTCCCGGCGCGTTGCTAAACAGTTAAACAAACCTATGATATAACGAAAAACAAATCCCACCAAAAACATTTTCATGTCAAGATACAGTCAAAGCGCAACAAGTAGACATCAGACCTCAAAATAGAGCCAAGCTTCTCAATGTACGCGCCCTAAGTACACCAACTGTCTTACAAACTTTACCTACATCTTAGTTAAAATGTACGGCTTGGCCAAACGGAAGAAAAACTTCTTCCTTCGAAAAGGCGCATTTTGTCTTATTTCTCCAGTCAAATTGTTATTGTCTTCATTCTGCTGAAACAGCAAACCATACATTTAACCAATATGTAGGGTTTATACAAGAAATTGAAATGTAAATGTTTTTGGTCTGTTTTCATTGGTTTTGTAGTGAAGGGGAACCACTTCCGCCCCCGTTTTCTTAGAGGGTAGAGCGTAGAGTGATTTTATAAATTACTGATTCGCGTACTGTATTATATTATGTCCTTATACCAAATATCTAACTTCTAGCATGAAAATCCTAGAAAGTTTCATAAAAACTTTAACCCCTCAATTTGGAAGGTTGTGGGGGGTTTATGGGATGTTTAATCGATAACGAATTTCAGCTTTCTGGCATTTCAGGAAGTACCCAAAAATTTTGATGATCATCAGTGTGTCAATGACGAAATTGGCGGATTTTAGACATCGTTAAAATAATAAAAATATAAGAGCTATAAAACTGAAACTTTGCCTGTTTATTGAAATTACTATTGACAATATATCCCGAGAACTTGATCAGTCTAGTATATCCGCTCTCCTGGGGACGCCCTTGAGCGATAAGTGACGCATCTGGGGGGCGCGCGGCGGGTGGCGGCCACTTGACTCGAGTTGCGTAACATAAACAAACATTTCTACGAAACTAGAGAGCGATAAGTGTCGGTTCATATATCGTTGAGTTCGTAATAAAGCAGGCTACATCGTTGTTGAATAATATAAACACGAGCGGCTATAAGATTCTGTCAATCTTTAGCTAAAGTAGCAGGTTTTTTTTTTTACCCGGGTTTTTGTGTTTGGAACCATATATCTATTGAATAAAACAATTATTTTTAGAAAAGCTTTTTTATTTCGCATGGCCAAACATAATTTTAAAGTTATTTAGTGAAAACACTCAATTAGGACGAGCATGCGTAAATATTGATATTCGCGCGGCCGCCAAGAAATATGGTGCATCTTTAGGTCTACTTTAGTGATGAATTTAAAGTAATTGTCAATGGGCGAATGCGAAATGTTGCTATTTTATCAATCCTTAATTAATTCTGAGTCCATTTCTTTCATTCATTATCAGCTAATTTCAGTGTAGAATAAATTAAAGGCGGTAAAATAAGCTGTAAGCGCCGACGCCCCGAGGGGGCGTTGTCGCAGTTGACGGTTTTTGACCGACGCCCCCAGAGGGCTTTGCCGCAGTTGACCGGTTAACGGAAACTATCACGTTTCTCGCTTTGGCGAAACTTTTTACACGACTGCTAAATCATAGACACTTCCTCCTTATATTTTAGGTAACTTCGTGTCACGAAATCTATGGAAGATTGACGTTGATGTCATTGATTGAGCTGTCGTCTTGCATAATGTCTAAAAAATCAAAACATAAACAAAAAAATAAACGAAATTGTGAAAATTTATCTTTAGTATGGCAAAAAGCTACTACTGCTAGCCCACTTTGCCCACCGATGCTCTTGGGTTCCTCCTGGGTGGGGGCTCGATCCTTACAGGACATAAATGTTTGTTAAGTTAATTCTAAAATATTTGTATCCAGTCTGGGTGTTTTGTATGTATCTATACCTATTTACAAAAAATATAAAATTATGCTAGCAACGCCAGCAAATATCACTACTGGGTTAGATGCTTGAATATATTGTTGGATAGTAGATTATTAGTGAGAATATTGACCAAATATTAACATACTTAAATTATTTATTGCAGAACGGTGTCCTCAAAAAATATATAAAATGCGAATCTTAGAACATCTGGCACTGTTCCTATTACAAAACATGAAAATATTGCTTTAATTGCAAGTACTTCAAATACAATAATATGAAACTTATATAAGAAAACATCTGCTGCTCTCTGAAAGAAGTTACTTTAAGAACTGCTGGTAAAAGTTAATTTGGGCTAAAGTCTGTTGATCCAATAAAAAATCTGTTTGAAATAAAATCTGTTTTCCTACTCAACAATTTTACCGGAGAGTTGAAGGGCGTTTGCCTTGATTTCCCTCCCTATATAGTACCCCTACTATATATTCCGCCATCAACGACCTTCACCGAGATGATAAAGTTACAAAAAACTTCGTGACAAAATAGGCTGCTTATCGACTAACAATACTGGTAGCTCCTGTCGTCTGAACACTTGTATGTATGAGGGAAGATTCAACAAAAAAATATTTATTTTATTTCTGCCGGTTCTAAAATTACTTCAATACTATTCTTATGAAACTACTTAAGTGTAAAACTAACGAAGGAATTGGAGTCGGACATTTTCGAACACAGGCAGACAAATTAAACGAAATTATAAGGAGGTAGTTTGGTATATAGCCTATTAGGCTTTGTAGTAGGCTAAGGACCCCTTCATTCTAAATAGGATTGATTTTGATATCGCGTTTTAAATGTTAACAGCGCCATCTATTGAATCATATTATGTATCACATCATGCTGTTATTTTATTGCTTTTTATGATTTATTATAATATGTAGGAATATCGTTTAGGGGTTTCTAAAACTTTTAGAGCTCATTTCGGTGCCTATTTGTTCACAGTTATCTATTTTTCAAAATAACAATGTCCTTGTGCCAGCAGCATACGAATAGATAGACAAAGGAAAAGAACGAAATGCGTGTTCTTGTCGTAGTCTCATAATCTTAGGAGCCCAAGTGTTTGTAGTATCTATGATGCTACTATAGGAGGACTTTAACCTCGTAAGGCTCAGGAGTTCGTGAGAATTTTTTATATAACGGCCCGAATGCCTTTTTAAAAGGTATGATTCTACAATGGAAAATTAACCTTATAAGCTCACCGTTTTTCCAGAAACTTGCAGTTCCAGCAGAGCCTTATGTTAATTACTTAGTTTGAACTACAAAATATTAATAGACCAGATATGTACTTTAAAATTTTACATAATAAAAGGATAAACACTATGCCCAAGTTTATAGCTATAAGATTGCTTTTTAAAGTGATGTTTGCACCACTATAGATCGACATACCTTTTAAAAAGCATCTGGACTTTACGAGGAATACTATAGGAGACTACACAGAATAACAAAACTACTTAATAGGAAAAAATATTTTCATCAGGTTACCAACAATCATAGAAAAAAATTTAAAATACAAGATCAAACGCTAAATAACATAATTATGTGTGAAGAATTATTAATCCACGTCAGGATACAAACAGTTTCAAAGTAAATCAAGGTTTGCGACGATGATGATTACTGGAAATGCTACGATTGGTCAACAGCGACGAAATCTATTATTACTTCCTGGTTTCTTTTATCATCCTCACGTAGCAATTCCAGCCGAAAAACGCTTTAGATGAGATATCTTTTTCAGTAGGCATTCCGCTTCTCCTTTAAATTGAAGAGAAGCACTGCTTTTCGTTTGCTGCAGTGGTGGTGGATTAAATGCGAATACCATCCATACCACCTGTGTTTAAACTGGTACTCGGTAATGAAATCGGCACAATCTTCTTTCTCATCGGTAGAACGCACGTGCCACTTTATGACAACTAAAATGGAATCAGAAATTAATATTATTACTTTGTTCTTTTTTCTATCTGCCGCTGTGATCTGTAACTGTACTATGGTAGCTAGACTGTTGTGTGTATCAAAATCAGTAGGTACTGTGATAGAATTTAAAGATTTTCATAAATTACTTATTTTGATTCCGTGTATGGGAGTCCGCAACGACCAATGTATTATAATTTCTATTACTCTAAGATTTAATTCTCACCTTTCTGTGAATTTATAAGGATATGTGGGTATTGATATGTAAAGTAGAATGTGTGATACAAGCATAATTAAAAGGAAACAAATTACAGCATGAATCGAATTACGACGTTTCAGAAATGGAGCTCCAGGTGCTCCTACTCAGAAATTCTAATCGTATAGTTTTAAGTTACCTTTATTAGTTTTATTGACTAAATTTTATCTTCAAATTATTCATCGAGAAGTTCTCCTTTACAAAATTTACTCCCTTTACTATATTTACTTGTAAGGCAGGCAGGCTGATAGCGTAGGTATATCTGAAGTTGGTAGAGACAATAATGGGTTTTAAGCCATAGTAAGATTCTCAAGCAGAGAAAATAAGAATCGGTGCAATGCTTCAATGATTACATACATACAGATTGAGAAAGACAGTCACTTCATCAAATTGCCACTATATCAAAAAATGTAACTGATATTTTGTTCCGGAACCGATCCTAGCGTGGTGACTTATCATTATCACATTATATCTAGCTCAATATAGTACCTACCTTCGCTCAGAGTATATTTTTCGGGGTTCGATTTGTGCATGACACTCCATCATGTTAATGGATGAGGGGGATATAAGTAAAAAACTAAAGCAAAATACTTTTAATTTTTTTTACCTATTTTAACAATCGACACAGACATCGTCGCACGTACATATTATAATACGTATGTATGTATCCGTGGTCCGTGAAACCCATGTGTATTTCTTATATAACAATTACTTATAAAATATAATGAATATTTCGAATTTTCACATACTCAAATACAATTTATTGCAAAGTAAACAAAGCTAAAACTGACAGAAGAAAATTTAGGACAGGAAATTGAGTGAATGGAAAGAACTATGAGTGAACGGTATTAGGACCAATATGCGGAAATGTTTTCTGTTTCTACCGGTGTCATAAATACTGAAAAGGACGGTGTATACGATTTGGTTCCGATTATGCCAAAATCAAGCCAGAATAGGCCCATACCGTTTTTTGACTTATTCTTTTTTTTGGCAGTTAGATGACAACTTTTTAAACGCGCGTATTTACGGTTTATAGCTTGCGATAAGGTCCTACATTGCTGGCTCTAAGCAAATTGAGTATGATTTTGGTAACAAAAACTGTAATGGACTGTTCCCAATATGGTAAAAACCGTAACCGAAGCCTTATAGGGCATATCGCTTTCACGATATGTCAAAATGCTGCAACAGATTCGGGCCCCAGGGTGACTGGAAAAACGTTTCACTTTACCGATAATGTTTTACCGCGTAAATCACAAAAAAAATATTACTTGGTTACCTTCAAAATAAGCTTAATCAGATAAAAGTGACAATATGACTAAATTTTTATTCATTATGGTTAGATTATATTCTTCTTCTTTTCGTGTCGGACACCGAATCGTCCAGATTATATTGTACTACCTACTTATGAAAGTGGTAAAAATTTAACCCCTTACAGTGGCACATAACTATAGAGGTGTGTAGGTATATACGATGGTTACTTAAAACTATCTTTTTTCACTTAGTGCCTGTTATATTTCCAAAACAGACGTTTGCTTTCTTCCTCTGTGAGGGGACAAATTTCCTAAACCCCCGATTGATGACACTTGGTGCTTGTAACTTTTCCTACATCGAGTTGACGGGACAATAGGCCTTGTTGTCCGATCGAGGGGTATTTATTACAAAATGGCACATAATACCTACAGCCTAAACGCAGCAGTCAGCCCTAAGGCATGAGTTAACAACAAAACGACAAAATATTACATAGTTCGTAGCGTGATTCTCCCATTTTCCTACGGGAAACGAGCTGAAAGCAATTAAAGTTATCGCAAAGTAAAACAATAAAGCAACATGGCTGTATATTAAATTATCTTCTGCCCTTGGCCTTGCTAAGAAAGAACAAACAACAATTAATTCTGCGGAACGGTCTCCTGCGAATTTCCCGCCAAAATGGGAGTTTCTCCCCGTTTTTACGACTTAAAAACAAAGGTTGCCATTTTATTTTAAAAGTACCTACAGTTGTGCCCTACCGTTTCTGTTATCTTACTGTGGAAACAAATATTTTCTTAGGTAAGTTGTTTTTTGGTTGTTTTGTCACTAAGTGAGAAAGTGAAATTTTATTTACCAGTTTGCTGTTAGATATGACAAAATAATTGAAAATTAGTTTTTTGATCTTCCAAAGTTACGGTTCTTGTGCTGTGCAAACGTATCTTGAATAATATTATATACCACCTACGCGCATGGAAAGAGTTCCCTGTTTATTAAGCTGGTAGAGTCCACCTTTACCTTCAGAGCAAAAGAAATCGGATATTGTAATTACGAAGATTCCCATGTCCGTGTTACAGTCATTAACTTTTTTGTTACAAAACTAATACAAACGAAACAAGTAGAAAAAAATTCGCGCCATCGATGGGATTCGAACCAACGTCTTCTGACTTGCCGGGTCAGACGTGTTAACCGCTGATGATGGTAACCTCGTTTATAACTGGTAGGTACTGAATTGGGGTCCATAATTTTCCGAAACTTCTAAAATTTTATGAACATTCAACAACCATTTGCACGTTAAGTTTTCCAGTAACTACTTGAAAACAAAAGGTTGCCATCTTGTTTTAAATTACGTTTTTGTAGCTTTCGTAAAACTCGAGCGCTCGTGTTTAATTTCTCTGAGCGATAAATGAGTCTGTACATTGACTGCTAAACTGTATTTACTGTTAGAATTATAGTTTAAAGGTTATTTGCTTGAATAAGTAAATGGAGTGGATTTTTCGGTTATAAAAAAACAAGATATCACCCTCTGCAGGAACCGCTCAAACCTCTACTTACTGACACTGGCAGAATTGCCTATATGGGTAGAAGTCGATGTTATTAAATAATAAATAAAATCAAAATAAAAAGTGGGCGTGGGTGTCAGTTGGTTGAGTTGAGATGCTGTTACCTGTGTGTTTCATGTTCATGAATCCGGAAAATTGAACAATAATGTAAATGTTCGTGTGGGAGTTTACAAAATTATTATATGACGTAAATTGCTACGTGAATCGAATATTAACGTTCAATTAAGGTCACCGCACATCAGAGTAAGTATAGACAGAGAATTTTCTGTACCTGTTTTTAGAGAATAGATTTCCATACGGTAATAAATATGATATCAGTTAAGAGATTTATCTAGGTGTTCACGAAAAAAATAAAATCTTAACAGCGAGATAGACTAATGCATAATAAAAAAAATCTGGCGCGGCGTGACCCTTGGATTTTATTACTATCGTTATCATTGGCAATTTCTTAATCTGTTCGGTTAGTTTGCAGTAGGTGGTGCTCGTGCGAATGATGTTAAGCGTCAGCAGTGATTTCTCATAGATGGGTAATAGTTCTTTTATTATGCACTGAGCTTGACCGGGATAATACCTCAAACCTCAATCTGTCATAAAAGTGCCAGCATCTAGTTCGGACTAGTCCTTCTGTGATTCCAAAAATCCTTATTGCAATACATTTTTGGTGTAGTTTTTGCGTGTTTTTAGCGCGATGTGTGCGCTGACCATTATATTGTAATGAAAAGGCGCTCGCTTTAAATAATTTAAGGTTAATTACTGTTTTAATGAGTCATTTCGCGTTACCCTTTTATTTTACAATCAATTTTCACGAGTGAACGACTGTGCCCTTTGAACTTTACACCATTAATTGACCAATCAATCCACGGTAATTTAAAAATTAAACTCTCTCTTTTCGTATGGGACACCGAGTCATCCAAAATTAAACTGCTACCTATAGAGAAAAACATTTACAATTTCAATTTTTTTTCTTAATTGCATTTTTATAACATGCAATTTTGTTAGCATTTTTAAAAAACTCTTTTTTTGTGCTTTTAGACGATATTTGGATAGGCTAATTTAAATTGTAAATTTCCCGGTTGCTGTCTATAATTACTTAGTTGGCGGTCGTTACTCTATTTTTCGTGTGGGAAACGGAGTCGTCCAGCGACCCGATGAACCCTAGTGTCAGAATCTTTCAACCGCCTTCTACAAGTAGCGGGCTTCTGACATGGTTGTGTAATGACCGCCGTTTAAGTGACCATACTTAGACAGAAACCGGGACCTACGGCTTAACGTGCCATCCGAAACACGGGACCATCTTACTTGCTGATAATCTGGTGGTTCCGCTCGCAATGGCCTATCCAGACTGGGAACAAATTTACAAAGTGATAAATATCAGCTTTGTGAGTGACCCACCGAGAATCGAACCCGGAATCTTCTGTCAGTCAGTCGCACTACCACTGCGCTACATTGGTCGTCACTATTAGAATTAATTACTGTCACAGTCAAAAAAGGACCTAATAGAATCGTGCCCCTTCTTACCCTTTTACTAAGGGGGTTGTATTACAGAATAATAACCTTCATGTATCAGATTTAATTCGAAACCAACCAGCGTTAAATTGGTTTTGTATGGATGCTGGATACACTTAATACACGTGTTACTTTACATACTGGAGATTATGTATTAAGTACGTATTTATGTCTTGGCGTTTAAGTATTCCTGATACAATTTTGAAAGAAACCAAAAAACCATCTTTAACAAGAAAATATGCACATCTTTTTGAGTTCTTCTTCTTTGCGTGTCGAGGCGAATCAAACCTTATCTGACCAATAATTTGACTTTGAATATAATGGTCAAAAATAGTTTGTTTATTGTTCATATTATTGTGCATATCATTAGAAGAATACATACATACATACATACATAAATCACGCCTTTATCCCTTGCGGGGTAGGCAGAGCGATAGTGGCCGTAAGAATACAGCCACTATCGCCACGTCTGACATTTTTGAGGATTGTTTTCCAAGGTTGTTTCAGAAAACATGTGTATTACTATAGTGACAGGTTGTCAGCCTGTCGCCTAAAAATTGTAATACACCAATACTCTCGAGTCCCTTAGTCGCCTCTTACGACACCCACGGGAAAGATGTGGGGTGATGCTATTCTAAGCCGGCATCACACGGCATTAGAAGAATACACATATTCTCATATTAATCTAAAGCAGTCCACTGCTGGACTTAATCTCCCCAGGTTACGCTGTAAGGCACGATGTCCGTTTTTCGCCATCCAGTCGCTACCAGCCGATCTCAAAACACAAAATTGGTTCATCATTTAAAACCTTCTTTTAGTATTATGTGCGTTTTACAAGTGGTGACGGTGTAGTGATCACTTGTGGGTGATGGAAGCCAATATGGCATAAGTATTGAACGGGATATATAAAAACACACACGTATCTTGTTTTTAACCCTTGCTCGGTAGCCGTGTGATGCCGGCTTAGAATAGCATCACCCCATTTCCTACCTGTGGGTTTTAGGTGTAATACAACTTTTAGGCGACAGGCTGACAACCTGTCACTATAATGATACACAAATTATCTCAAACGGCCCTGTATAATTGTCAGACATGGCGATAGCGATCGTATTTTAACGGCCGTTAACGCTCTGCCTACCCCGTAAGGGATAAAGGCGGGATTCATGTATGTATGTATGGGACGATTATAATTAGTGGGAAGGAATATGAAAACATACTTAAGTTTGTAAGAAGTACCTAAATATTAAGCCGGGCGAAATTGTATTTAACCAAATATTAAACATGTATGAATATCTTAAAAGCTGTTCTGTTTAAATTATACTATAATAGTATGAATATGTAAATACTTGAGAATTAATTTAGATAGTTCACGGAAACGCTATCTCATCCCCACATAAAATGGTACCTACGTAAGGTGAGGGATGTGGAGTGTTAATAGCCTAATAAAAACAGGGAGAGAAGGGTGGCGTGGTGCTGTTTTGGCTCGGCAACAATAGATAAACCTAGGAAACGTTAAGTCACTATGAGAAAAGTATTTTGTTTTTGCTTTTGGAATGTCTAATCTAGTCTAATTTGCCGTGTGATGCCGGCATAGAATAGCATCACCCCAATTCTTCCCGCGGGTGTTGTAAGGACCAACTAGGGGACTCGAGGGTTTCATGAGTATTAGCACGTATACAACTCTAGGCGACAGGCTGACAACCTGTCACTACAGTGATACACGAATCGTCTGAAGGTGCCCTCAATACCTGTCAGACGTGGCGATAACGACCTTATTTTTGCGACCGTTAATGCTCTGCCTACCCCGCAAGGGATAAAGGCGTGATTTGTGTGTGTGTGTGTGTGTGTGTGTGTGTATGTCTAATCTATCAGTTAGTATAGTTAGGTATATTTTTAAAAAGTTCGATTTTTTAAGCTTTTCCATCGCTAGATGACTGGGTTTTTAATAAAATGTAGAATAAAATACAAAGTTGTATGCTGAAAACTATTGTCCAAAAACACTACCTACATACTGCATGTATAGTTCTTCGAAATATTGGTAGTTTTAATTAATAGACAGAAAAATAATATGAAAGTGTGTTTTGACGCCAGCGAAATTAGAGAGACATGACATCATCTCTTCGTATTTTCATGCAAAATATCGTTTTAAAAAGTAGTTCATTTGACCTACCAGTCATCATGCTTTTTTTTTTTTTCGTCGTTCGTCCGTTCTGGACAGGCAAAGGTCTTATGACCATTCAGCCTCGTCTTTAGTCGGTACCTCATTCATTAGTATTTATACTAGATTGTTCGTCTTCAGTGAGGTTATAGGTATTTCTTTTCTTGTGTTTTCTCATAAATCTTCGTCTTCAGTATTTTGTCTATTCAGTGTATATTTCTTCATAAGTATTTTTTCGTTTTGTTCGTCTTCAGTATTTTTTCAATTCAGTGTATTTGTATATTTTGCACATCTTCAGTACTTTGTCCATTCGGTGTATATTTCTTCATAAGTATTTTTTCGTTTTGTCCAGTCATCATGCTTATTGATCATGAGTATTCATGACACGAAAAACGCGTAACCATTTCGTAGCCCGTAGGCTTCGTAGCTTACTTTTTGCTACGGCGGCGTAGAGTGTGCTACGTTATTTTCTTTTTTCAAAATTTTCCTTCTGGCAGAGAGCATAGGTGCTAAAAGCCACGAAGCCAAAATTCCTGTGCATGGATGCAAGTAGAAGTTGCATGCATAGTGCATGTAGGAATTGCATGCTGGAATGTGTGGCTGAGTTCCGTAGGTTGCGCAAAACACGTTAGCAGCTAAGTCCTTTTCCGATAATTTCCAGTTCCTAAGGTAGAAAATTTTACTATGTACTGCGGTTGCCTGCGATAAGAATTTTCGTTTAGCGATATTTTCCTAAAATGATATTATTTTCTGCGGTAAAACTAGCACGCGGCCGACGAATACTTTACAGAAAGGCCATCACAATAAACGCTTTTACATCTGCCAGATTAGTCTTAATGTTAAGGCAGAAGGTACATCTTCTTTTTTTGACATCTCTCTTAGTATGGGACTGACTTTCAAGCGCGAGGACAGTTGGAAAACTGACTCGGCAAACATAGCTTTGAATGCCCTCCAGCCAGACGGACCGATGACTTAAAGAAAGCGGCTGGTAGTGACTGGATGGCGAAAGCGGGAGATCGTGCCTTGTGGCGTACCCTGGGGGAGGCCTACGTCCAGCAGTGGATTGCTATACGCTGATGTGATGTAATGAGATGATGTGAATTGAACTCACCTCGTGACAAAGCACGTCGATGACCAGCTCTTTGGCCACATCTTTGATGAGATCTATGAACAGATCCACTTCATCCAGCTGCTATTGTGCCGGTTAACGTTGACTATAACCTTGACGCTTTGACCTTGACCTCTACAGTACTGACTTTGTGACACAGCACGTCGATATCCAGCTCGTTGTCCACATCTTTGATGAGGTCCATGAAGAGGTCTGCCTCATCTACCTGCCTCTGCGAACTGGGTGACCTTGACCTTGACCTCTTTAGCACTGACCTTGTGACACAGCACGTCGATGTCCAGCTCGTTGGCCACATCTTTGATGAGGTCCATGAAGAGGTCTGCCTCATCCACCTGCCTCTGCGCACTGGGTGACCTTGACCTCTTGACCTTGTGACACAGCACGTCGATATCCAGCTCGTTGGCCACATCTTTGATGAGGTCCATGAAGAGGTCCGCCACATCCACCTGCCTCTGCGCACTGGGTGACCTTGACCTTGACCTCTACAATACTGACCTTGTGACACAGCACGTCGATGTCCAGCTCGTTGGCCACATCTTTGATGAGGTTCATGAAGAGGTCTGCCTCATCCACCTGCCTCTGAGCACTGGGTGACCTTTACCTCTACAATACTGACCTTGTGACACAGCACGTCCATGTCCAGCTCGTTGGCCACATCTTTGATGAGGTCCATGAAGAGGTCCGCCTCATCCACCTGCCTTTGCGCACTGGGTGACCTTGACCTTTACCTCTATAGTACTGACCTTGTGACACAGCACGTCGATGTCTAGCTCGTTGGCCACGTCTTTGATGAGGTCCATAAAGAGGTCTGCCTCATCAAGCTGCCTCTGTGCTGACCCACTCGGTGACCTTGACCTCTGCAACAATAGAAAACCATGTTTTATTGACGATATTTTTAAGGTCCTGACACCGATTACGAACAAAGTTTAAAAGCCTTTTTTATATTTAAATTCAAATTCAAATGGCATTTATTGTGAATCATAGGTAAATATAAAAGGTGGTATTTCAGATCGCTATCCTCTGCTATTGAGCATTTATACAAACTTATTATTCCCTGTTTGTGTCCCGAGTAATACCTTTGGAACTATAAATTGTTTTTATGAAATGCAAAGAAAAATATTTTGAAAATTGCTCTTTAATTCTTCTAGTAATAATATAGAGGCATTCGGGAAGAAAACAGGGCAGTACCTTTGTATGAAAATACCAGACTAGGGGATCTTAGGCCGTTCTTATGCATGCGTTACGCAGCGTTATTTTAGTACTGTGTAAACTGTCTTATGGCACTTACTCCACAAGTGAGCAGTGAAACATTGCGACGCCCGAAACTATTTCCATATAAAATGTATGAAACAGAAGAGACGCCCTGTACACCCAGACACACGCGTCTTATCGCTGACGGCCGGCGTCATGTCTTACGTCTCAAGTCTTACATTTCACTCAAGGTAGCGCCTGACAGTGATAAAACTATAGCAAATCACACGCGGCGGCACTGAGATAATAGAGTGAAAAAAAGTGAAAAAAAAAATTCATGTGCGTCATAAAAAAGTTATTTATGGGTTTCAATGTGCACAGATTTCCGGAGTAAGTTTCAGATAGTTTCAATTTTCTACTGCGAAAATTTAATTTAGCTCACGTAAAGAACGTAACTTTCCGCTCCCGGTCGCACCGGAAGCCCAGATTAAGTTCTGCAGTACTCTAACTTAACTGTGGAGCTGACTGAGGCAACTTTACTATCACGAGCTTACGTAAGATAGTTCTCACACATACTTTTAGATTTTCCGGTGTGTTGCCACATTAAATACGGGGTTTTATGACAGCGTCCCGAACACTGATAGGGTGCAAGCAGACCATGAAACTGAACAACTTTCCCCTAGGAACATATGTCAGGAAACGACAAAAAATTTTCGACCTCCCATATAAAATCGCGATCAGCTGACTGCATTTACTTTTGGACTACATTTATTTGGGAATCCAAAATTTTCTTTCCGTTTCCTGACATACGTTCCTAAGGGAAAGTTGTTCAGTTTCATGGTCTGCTTGCACCCTATCAGTATTCGGGACGCTGTCCCTAAAACCCTGTATAGTACATCCCTCGCAGAGCAAAAATGACATTTGTGTCGCTGCAGCGCGCATGACATCTCTGGTCTGTGTACATCATGGTTCTTTGACGAAAGGAGTCTTATAAATTCCATACAAAAAGTGGATACCATGACACCCGTTGCTGCACTAAATTGCAGCTGTTTTAGGTTGCTATTTGTTGGATGACACGAAATTAACTGGAATAACATTGGATTTGTGTGTAATTCACATTTCATTCGCTTAGATAGTGTTGAGACCAGCGTAACTTGACCTCAATGCCCCATACACGCATGTACGGGCGCATACTGATAGTTACGCTGGTCGTAACACTATTTGACCGAACAATCTTTACTGCAGTAGTAGGTACACTAGTACGAACAATCTCACGTCCGGTTAGACACTATTCTATCTACTCTAATAGCTCAACTTCTTCTTCTTTTCGTGTGGGACACCGAGTCGTCGAACGACCCGATGAACCCTAGTGTCAGAATTTTTCAACCGCCTACTACAAGTAGCAAGCTTCTGACATGGTTGTGTAACGACCGCCGTCTAAATGATCATAGACAGCAACCAGGACCTACGGCTTAACTTCATCCAAAACACGGAACCATCTTACTTTCGGACAATCGGGTGGTATAGCCCACAATGTCCTAGCCAGACTGGGAAGAAATTCACAAAGTGATAAATACCAACTTTCTAAGTGACCCACCAAGAATGGAACCCGGAACCTTCTAACTAACTAACTTAACTGTGAAGTTGAGACAATTTTATTATCACGAGCGCACCTAGAATGTAACTGGCTACGTGCCACATCATAAGTTCTGTCCAGGTTGAAACCATTCAAATGTTTTTGACCTTGTGACCTTATCGGGGATTTTTTTTTAGTTTAACCTGTTAAATTCAGCAAGGGAACGTTGAACTTCACAATACTAAAACCGCACTCGAAAAACGAGGCGGCAATAGCGCTGCATCAACAGCGAATAATACTTTTTAGTGGATACTTCTATGGGGATTGACGTTTCGTATGGATCTGACAGACCGCTGCGATGGTTTAGCGCTCCGACGAGCTTTAAGTGTGCGATCCGCCGAAATATTGCACAATCGAAAAATTAATTAAAACCAGTAAAAAGCTTGATTTTTCTAAAACCTCACAAGCTTATACTTAAGCACATCAATCTTCCTGAACATTATTAAAACCTTTTAACGAACTGCATCTACATTGTACTATAGTTATGCAAAAGTGAAACAAAAGCTGCATCCAGCGCAGTTTAGCAACGGTACACAATAGGCCTTTGAGTGTAACCGGCTTATACCGGTTTTTCCAGGCTTTTTCCGCTTCTTTCTTCCCTCCAGTTTTTTCCGCTTTTTGAGGAGCAACATGGCGAGCGGGGAACAATTCTTTGATAGTTTTATAAAGACGTGAAAAAGAGCAACGAAATGTATTTTATCGTGTTAAAAATCTCTTTGGTTGACGGTTTTGGTTATTTTTGTGAGGCTGGTTTCAGAGCGACGCGTCTCGGCAGCGCTGCCCAGCCGCGCGCGCCTCGCATTACACTAGATTGTATGTAGCGTTTCATAGTGACGCGTCTTGGGCCGCGTCTCGGCCGCGCCGCGGTCGGATCTCCTTCGATTGCCAGTAGCGTCGACTTGCAATCTTTTAAGACGTCGTTGTTGCACTCTTTTCCATGTAACGTATATAGCTAATATAGTGATTACGTTTGCTGGCATAATGATTCTCTGGACTCGACCGTACACCACAACGAAGCGCGCGCGTCTGAATGTCGTTTCACAGCGAACGCGCTCGCTGCCCAGACGCTCGCCCGAGCAGCGCTGCTGAGACGCGCCGCTCTGAAACCAGCCTTATTTTGCTTAACTTTTTATTATAAACTACTGATTTTCTTTTCAAAGGTGCGTTAAGTAAGTACTTTATAGTAGTAGAACATGTATCACATTTATACATACGTACATCGTTTTAAAAGTAGCTCGCTCATTTGATCTGACAGTCCACATCCCTTACCTAACAAACAATATCTTACCGTACATGAAAATATCTTATGCGATCGGAAAAACAATTAGCTGCGGGTGCAACCGCTGGACAAACCGCTAGTTTCGCTATCAAACTAAAATTTTCAACTGAAATACAACTTCCTTCCACTTCCGCAGTTTTTCTTCTTTTTAACCACCGCCTGCAAGCACTAATAGAATCTTATGAATTTCTTTTCCTGAGCAAAGTTCTTTTAAAGGAACTAGTCTCGCGTAACGGTTTTTTCAGTCGACTGAGTTCCTGACTGAATCAGTCAGGTGATGGTGGGAAGATATAAAGCTGCTACAACTTTTTTTTTTTCAAAGTAAAATATATACTGATTTTGTAGTTGTTTGGTGCAAAAGATTAGACGCGTTTATTTTTTAATAGTTATTTTATCACAAACTTTATGCAGCTTAGTTCAAGTGTTCGGTTACTATTATAAATAGCTTTCTTAGCTGCGAATATTTAAAGGGTGAATCAGCCCATTAAACTGAACAACTTTCTCCAAGAAACATAGGTCGAAATATGAGAATTATAACTCCCATACGAATTGACTTGGTCTATTCGTAATTTTGTATGTGAATATTTTTTTTATATTTTGACCTAGGTACGCTCCTTAGAGAAAGTTGTTATGATTCATGGGCCGGTTCACCCATTAAAATATTTGCTGTATTTTTTTTTCATCACGTATAAAACTTCCCCTAGAATCTAGTGATTATTGAATAATAGTTTATTTAAAGCAGTTTTAGCGGTAATCGAGACCCAACATTATAAAATATTGAATAAAAAAATCAATTACCAGTGCGTATTTTTAATTTAATTCTATACCACCAAATATGTCTTACTTAATTAAATTCTATATTTTAGTGATATTGATGTTTTTCCTAAGTAGCCTAAAATTTTTACTTTTCACGACATTATTGGTTCACAAAAGGAAAATACAGATTTCCGGTTCAACCCTTCTACGTTTCGATTCACATGACTGGGTACAGGATCAGCGTCCCATATACGATATTGCCTACAACCATCGACCACACAGCACACTAGACGCAAATGTAGCAAAAATGCAGTTAATTTTCGACAAAAACTCTTCTAGATTTCGAGCTTTAATTCACACGGATGGTTGGCTACAGGATCAGCATCCCAGATATTATGGTCTACATACATCGACCAAAAAGCACACTAGACGCAAATATTGCCATTTCTCTAAGCAAACTATTTTGTGCAGTCCATTTTCGCAAAGAAATCCGCTAGATTTTGAGTTTCATTTCACATGGCTGGCTGACTACAGGATCAGCATCCCTTATGCAATATTGCCCGCAAACATCGACCACACAGTGTACTAGACGCAAATATGCCAATTTATACAAGAAAACTACGCGTGCACTGCCAACAAGCTGACATGCACGAGTCGCAATGCTTATTTTTGCTTGCATGCTCTGACCAGTTTATATTATAAAATCAATTATAAAGAATAAAATGAGGCTGCTTTTTTTATTTTTCTCATGGATGGATACCGTTATCTCTTTCTAAACCACGATTCTAGAGGAAGGTTTGAATGTAGGTAAAATAAAAAAAGGAACACGTTTTATTTCCACGGAAAATCGCTTAGCAGCGTGTGTGACAGCTGGGCGGGCTGCTAGTCTGTGATATAGACCTGATGTCTTGCCAGATAGCTTTCTCTTTAGTGTGCCGTCTAGTAGGCTGTGTGGTCAATGGTCGTTGCCTACAAATGTCTACAATACTGGGGACGTTGAATAGAAATTGCCCGTCTTAGGTTTCCATTCCTTTTTTGCAGAGAATTTACTCGTATTGCCTTTGTGAACAGGACGTATTATCTGCTTGATTCGGAATACTTTGGTTTCAAAATTTATTGAAACTTTGAAAATCACGATTTAGTTAAAAATTTGGTCAAAAGAGCAGTAAAATTGTGTTTTTTTTTTAGAAATAGTGCTAAAGAGTACGGGTCCATCACAAAAAGAACAAAAGAAGAGGTCAGAGCGGTCAGAGTCAACAATTCTTGATCTACTAACTTATATTTTATTTATCTTCGGAATATCGGAAACGAATCCAATTTTTTTAAATTGTATAAGTTACGCAGACAATAAATTGATTTAGCTAAGTTTTATTTTCCAAAAAGCAGGTGCGTATTTATAAATTGCATTTATTTCTGAGATCGATCTCAAGAGCGATTTTGAAAAATGGCAGTCAATACTAACAGCATTCCAAAGTCGCACTCAAGATCGATCGCAGCGTTGAGATCGGTTTATAAATATGGACCTTGGTGTCTTTTTTTCAAGAAATACAAGACAAAAACACACTTTTAAACTAGCATGTACTAGGTAGATTGTATACCCTGAACGACTTTGGAAAAATGCAAATGAAATGGAGCTGAAACTTTGCCCAGTTTGTTGGAAAAAGTTTTAAGTATTTCACATTAAAACTTGGACGTCCAATTCTTTTAGATGTTGCGCCAAACTCTGCCAATACCGATGATAGGAGACGGTTTTTGGGCATCTTTGTTTAACAAAAAATGGGTGTTATATTTTTTCAAGGGCAAAAATATATACCTGTCGTCTAAAGTGGTAATGTATATGAAACCCTAGAGTCCCTTATAAACTCGCCGGTAAGAAATGTAAACGATAGACTTATAAATTCTGATAGGATAAAACTGACATGTATGTAGGGCATTCGACCTCTCATACAAAATGACGATCCCTCTGAACAAATGACCACAAAAAACGATCGTTACAGGCAAGCTTAGACAAATACTTAGTACACATTCATACACATATCATGCCATTGTCTTACAGGGTAGGCAGAGCGTTAATGGCCGTGAAACACGTTGTATGATTCGTGTATCACTGCAGTGAGATGTTGTCAGCCTGTCGCCTAAAGTGGTAATACAAGATGTAAAAGTTTTTTCATATTTCGACCTATGTTTCTTGGGGAAAGTTGTTCAGTTTCATGGGCTGATTCACCCCTTAAAATATTTGCAGCAATTTTTTTTACACCCTTTATACATGACACCCTAGAGTCCCTTAGTCGCACTCGCGTGTAAGAAATGGTGTAAATATTTAGTACTTTTCCCTAAAATGACGTTTGATTTTAATGAAACAATTTCTGCCGTAAACTTTGACTCTTTGTAAGCACTTGTAAACTTCGTCAATCAAATCAGTCTTTTGAATTTCATTGTCTTGAGACATTTAAACTTACTTTAGCACCCTTTGTACTTTGTATCCTTTGTAATTTTCTTAACAAACTTTACAATAACCTAAACAAAGGTACTCTTAAAAGTATAAAATAATTTAAAGAAAAAAACTAAATTCAGACCGCGGTTATAAACAGGATGTAAAAATCTTTAAGTTAAATCTTTAGAAAGCGCTGAACTTAAGCAAATCTCACATCTAACGCACGACAACGTCGCGTATTTTTAGCGTATTTGTAACGCATGCGTTCGTGAAATATAAGGTCAAAGTCTATTGATGACGTTGACGCAACGGATTAACTCGCGTTGTTTGACCTATGCATCCGTTCACGTTGGGCCTGCGTTAATGTCGGTTTTTATTATGTCCGACAGACGACGCATGCATTGAGGATGCGCTTAAATAGCGCTCCGTTGTGCGTTAAATGTGAGAACTTCCTTAGTTATTTTCTAACTTCCAATACCTACATTGGAGATAATAAACTGTCCAGTTACTTTAGAAGTTACACTAAAAGCCACAAGAACTAGTTGAGGAAAACAAACATTTGTTTGAACGAAAAGGTTTCCCAAAGTTTGTGTCTCAAAAAGTTTGAGGAACACTTAAGAGGATGACTCCACCGTCTACCGCCAAGAGGGTATTTGGCTGAATATTTGCGATTTGGAGCTCAATTTTTGAAAGTGTGATTTCACAAACTGTGCACGGAAGTTCACAATGATTGTTCCAACCACTCTTATCGCGATTTCTACTACTCGATTTTATTAATGTCTAGGACAAGGGTATTTATAAATCGCACTTAAGTCTGAGATCTATCTTGAAGTGCTGTTTTCTTTTTCTTTTCCTGTGGGAGACCGAGTCATCCAACGATCCAATGATCATGCGACTGTGAGGTGTCATTAGTTCTGCCCGACATTTGTTAAAATTGCTCTTGAGATCGATCTCAGACTTGAGTTCAGTTTATGAATACGGGCCTAGGTTTAATACGAGTATAATTAGCACAATTCTGCCTGGTTCAATTCGATCCGTTCTTCCCTTCATTTCAATCCGTTCTTCACAAAAACAACTCCTAAGATCAGTCTCGCCCCAAGGACGTGATTGGGTGGATTATTTTAACAACCATACAAATAGCTCTTGCTCCGCCGTCCGCGCAGTTTTAATGGTCCCAGGGCCTAAAGCAGTGACATCATAAAAAAACAATTCCGCATGCGAATATTTAAAAATAAAGCTCCTGGAGTCTTGAAGGCTCTTACGTCGAGGGCTGTTACAGCGCGCTTCTTTTTAGGGCAGATTTCATCCATTCATTCATTTTATTTTTATTTGATTATTTTATTTATTTCATGCATTTTAGTGACGCGTTACGGACAGAACGGAGAAAAAAGAAAAAATATCATATCAAGAGAAATAGGAAATTTTGACACTTAGCTTTTAGAAATAGGAAATATAATTTTAATATCCCCCTTCTTCTTTTCGTGTGGGATACCGAGTCGTCCAATGACAAAAATGGACTCTAGTGTCAGAATTTTTGTGTCCCTCCTGGCTTTGGAACAAAAAAAAAACACGAGCTGTGCCTCGTTTTTCGAAACTACAGGCTACAATTCTACAGGTGAAATTCGATATACATTGCGTAGCAGGTGAAAAATCACGTTTTTATAATGTCGCACCGGCTACGCAATGTCCATCGAATTTCACCTGTAGAATTGTAGCCTGTAGTTTCGTAGCATGGGCCACTGAAAGTTTGTCCAAATGTGACCTAATAAATCAGTTTAGCCTCTATAGTAACCCTACACTACACTAACTCCAGCTAATTTCCCAGGCGCAATATCTGAACAGCAAAAGTAAATGAGCCGTGCATAGTTCGTCTCTTTCCCACCAGCTAATTTGCATAGTATTAAAGCGAGACGGACCGTCTATAGCCGTTTGATGACGTAATGGGGCGAACTATGAGAGTATTTGGCATACAGGGTGTGTTAACTTGTGATAACGGACCAGAAAAGCATTACCCCACCTTAGAATGCCGTGTGATGCTGGCATAGAATAGTATCACCCCATTTTAGAGTACAGTGTGATGCCGGAATAAAATAGCTTCGTCCCATTTCTTTCCAGTGGGTATCGTAAGAGGCGACTAAAGATTCCAGGGTTATTAAGTATCACAATTCAAAGCAACTGGCTCACAACCTGTCACTATAGTTTGTCATACGTGGCGATAGCGCTTTACTCTAGTTAACGCTATGCCTACCCCGGAAAGATTAAATGCGTGATATGTGCAGGTAATTATGTATGTAGAGTGTAAAAGACGATCAAATTATGATTCCAAGCAGAAGCGTTTCCTGTAACTTGCACTATCTTGCACTAGACTCGCCCCCACTTCTGCTCACTTTTCTAACCGCGCAGGTGATGTATCGCTGCAGTAGGCTAAACACGCGAGTACGCACAGAGCGAGTTGGCAAATCGCGCTGGTCGGCGAAAGAAGCATATTGGCTTACCGCGCTTACTCCACATTTGAGGCTTAAACCTTTTTTATCTTGCTGCCAATCAAAACTTCTCCCTTTTCGTGGAAGAGAAAAAACTTAAATACATAAATCACGCCTGTATCCCTTGCAAGGTAGGCAGAGCGTTAACGATAGTTATCGCAACGTCTGACAAGTATTGAGGGCCTTTTCAGATGAGTCGTGAAGACTTCTTCTGGCAAAATAAGTTTACCTTGAGCAATTTACACCCTTTGTATATATAATGATTACCTAAAACTAGAGCACAATTCGTACCAGTTTACGTGCGTCGAAAATCACACATTTAGCAATTTTGCCGCTACGTGTGCGGAGGGCTTAATGGCACAAATCAGCCAGGGCTGGTGACATTTCTATATTCATTGCATATTCCAACGTGTTAGGGACTTTTTGGACTGATAGGACACTGTTCCGAACTAGGTGGCGCTGTTGATCCTTTTTCAGATTGAGGGTTCATCTGTAAAGCTCAGCACACAATAAAAAAACTGACCCCTTTATACGGGAAATCACTGCTGAGCTCTTTTTTTCCGAGCGTCGGTGGCCAAGTGGATAGGACACCGGTCTTATAATCGTGAGACCCGAGTTCGATCCCCGCCATGTACCAATGTGTTTTTACTCACGTACATTTACCGACTGCTCTTACGGTGAATGAAAAACATCGTGATGAGACCCACATTCAAATAAAATTTGAAATCAGATAATATTCGAATGTGACTTAACCTTGGATTCGGGCCAGGATAGCCTTCGGCTTGCAGAGGTCAGATGGCAGTCGCTCTGTGTAAAAGCTTGGTACCATGTCAACTCTCTTAGGTTAGGTAGCCGACCCCGACAGAGAAAGGGATAAGACAAAGAGAATGATGACTGCTAAGCTTTTCTATCATTTGCAAGAACGCCACCTTCTAGGATCTAAACAGATCCATTTCCTGTGAACGATTGCGATATTCGATTATAATGGTAGAAAATCTTCAAAAAAGAGTTCAGTGGGTCGTTCAAAGGCTCGGCAAACCATTCCATATCCATAAATAACCTTCCGTTTTAAAGTTTGTAATGTCGTTCTTAGGTAGGATCATATAAGAACAGAGCAATCTACACACAAAACAAGAAAAAAAGATGTCGCCACCACATCAAAGTCCTCGAAACCTAATGGGTGCAATAATATTACGCTGCGTCCTTTTATCTGCCAACCCTTAGCCTCAAAGATGGAAAAGCTTCAGAGGGTACCAAAGGTAGTCAAATTCGACCCGCCGTAATACATAACTAACGGTGGCTATACATAAAGAACTGCGGATTAGTATCTGTCAAAGCTGTCAAAATGTCTTGTACCATAAGTGAGAAAGCCAGAAAATGCAAGTTTGCTGAATCATCATTTATGGTATTTGAGTAACTAGAGTAAAACTTTTTTAAATTTACCTAGAATATAAAATTCTATCAAAAATTTATAACACATTCGAGCTCCACCCAACTATTAATTTATTTTATTTGGGTAGCTTACAGCCTTCAAAATCATTTTTGCGAACACTATGGTTGCGATGAGTTTTGATGGCTTCATTCGGATCGTCACCGGTTCTCTCTGAAAAGCGTCCTTGCGCCTGAGCCCTGAGCGTAATATTTGGAGAGAATATTTTCTCTATCTGTGCCCGATTTGGGAAATAAGCAATTTCACTGAACGATTTGATTTCCTTCGCTTATTTAGGCTGCAAGAAATTGAGCGGAAGTGGCCAATAGTCATTTTATTTTTACAAGAAATGTTGGGTGTCGTTTTTTTAAGTTCAGGCGTGAATTAGATCACAATTGATAATTCGTCGACGAAAATGAAGGATTTAAGCTAAAAAGATCAACGATACTATACTATAAAAAACTACAAAAAAATTACTACAACTATATTTTGTACCATTAAAAAGCCGTACGCATAATGTCCTTAATCCTAATAAATTAATGCCCTAAACGCACAATAACCTATATTCACTGTCAAAGCTACCACAGCTGACCCACAAACAAGTTCACAACATCGATGCCAGGAACTCTCTATCCTATCCCATGAAACTGTACAACTTTCCCCAAGAAATGTTGAACTGAGGTTTTGTTTTTCTGGAGTTCAAAAAAGGTCGAAAAATGAAAAAAACAATTGGACCCACCATACAAAATATAGTTTCATGGGCTGCTTCACCGTTTAAGATATTTGCAGCAATTTTTTTTATTCCGCCCTTAGCCTGAAGTTGTAAAAATCTCTCGATAGAAGTCAACCCAACTTGACCGAAGCGGACTTCACAATAGCAAATTGCGGGACTTGGCCAAACAAAGGTCTTTTGTTAAACAGCTCCGGGTCGACGGGTCCCGGGTTCAATTCCGGGGAGGGCGATAAAATAAATTGTCTCCTTCGGGTTGCATGAGTACAAATGGTAGCAGCTTGACTTGACCATTTAACCATTGACCACTTCTTGCACTTATCGTACGACGCGACGGAGAGCTAAAATAACGCATCTGTAACCAACCGCAGAGGCCTGTCATCCAACGGACGACGCTGCGCTAGCGCTGCGTCAATAGCGGTTTTAGTATGAGATTGGAGCTCAGAACGGTTAGCCGAAAAACCTTTCAACGATATCACTGACTTCCGAAAGCATAATTCGTCGATATCATGGTTTGCCGATAGCATTGTTTGCCGACTGCACGGTTCACCGAAATAATTATTCACCAGATGAAGTTTCTACTACTATCGATCTGACAAACTACGTTACGGATGCGTTAGTTTAGCGCTGCATTGTGTGTTCACTGCAGGACACGCAGGTCTTCCACTATAGCAGGAATTGCCATTCATTACTACTCACCGCTTTTGGCAGACCGATTAGTGAACGCAGTGCATGAAAGCATTCACAGGGAACGCTGTTGCCGTTCTATTTACCCACGTATTCGCTAGTCATGTAGGATTTGGGTGATGCTATTTTAAAACGCCATCACACAACCAGTAGAATTTGATGCCGTACCTATCTAAATGTGTGCTCTAAATGCTGTCAACAGTACAATACTGGTCTGTGGTTTTGTTTTTACAATTGCCTTTTACACGCTTTTGCAAACCTAATTAGGTAGGCACATATTGTATACTGTAGCTTTGGACCGAGGAAAAAAAATCGTATTGTTGGAACTCCATCAATAAGGTCAATTGCTCAGAATTGAAATTGAAAAATTGAAAAAAATGTTATCTACGTAACTACAATATTAGCTGCAAATATACACGCATTTATTGGTTGAAATCAGCCCATGAAATGGAACTTGGATATGTCAAAAAGATTTTTGGACACTCTTCACAAATTACCTGCACTTAGTACATTTTGTACCGGAGCTCTAATGGAAAGATGTCACCCGAAAAAATTGTTGCAGTTAATTTTTTTACATCCTGTATAGTTTTCATATACTGAATTTTTGGGCGAGGGCTCTACTTGCTCTCTCTATTTGTGATTCTGTAGTGAGGTAAATTTTTCTGACCCTTGACATGTCTCTGTGGGAAAGTTGTTTAGTATTCGGAAGGCTTTCCCCCTCCACATGTAGGTATATGTATATGAAATTGCTACACCAGCAATAAGGCCGCGTGTATTGTACCGAATTTTCTTTTCTTGTACTTTTCTGTGTTACGTGTTTTGTAAAAATAAAGCAATTGTATTGTATTGTATTATATGTATGTATCACGAATCACGATAATATCATAGTTGCGTGATTTTAATGACAGAATCAGCCCAGTTTCATAATAGGGTGCACTATTTATGGAAACAGCTGATGCTGCTGTGCTACTTGGCACAGTGCTGAACAGGTGCCACATTCATAATTTTAAGATAACATTAATTTAGAAGTTATTTGTATACAAAGTAGTTATTCTGAAGTTGTTATTCTTATTTACAAAGTTGCTATTATAACTATATTTTGTTACTAGTTGGGTGCTGGCTACTATGATCTTAATTAACTCTTTATTACAAAGTTAAACAAATACAAACGAAACAAGTGGAAAAAGTTACCGCCACCGATAGATACGAACTCACGTATTTTGACATACCGGCTACGATCTTCAATCTGATTCATAGAATATAATAAAGGTTCATGTCCAGTAGTAGTATGTTGTGACTGTTAAGGTTAAGGTTTAGCGTTTCTCTGTCTGTCTGTCTGTCTGTCTGTCTGTGATGGACACCACTAACTCTTTCTAAACGACACAACGGGTTTTGATTCGGATTTTTCCTTGAGAAAGATAACATGCCGGGAAAATTATTAGCAGCGCAGCGGGTGCAACGGCTAAATGAGCCGCTAGTTTTCAGACTAAAATATAGTGTGTTTAACCGGGATTTGGCTCGCGCTAAATAATAGGTACTGCTTAATGCTTGCTGCTTTAGGACTTCATTCTTGCTCGTAGAACACTCTCTGCAATATTCTCTTACTCAAAGCTTGCAACAAAACCTCTGTGTACAGAATATCGCAACCCTTTCATCTGTTTGCTTTGTACTAAGAATCAGTTGACTCAGGGGTCAGGGAGGTATCGGAACATTGAACGCCTTTGCGTTACAGTAGAAATTGAAACAGGAGGATATATGGGATTCGGGAATGAAACTTTGTATAGTAATCGAAACACAGCGACCAGATTTCTGAAACATCTTAATTCGGTTCCGCGCACGGGAATCCGCAACGAGTGGGCTAACGACATGTTTTTAAATTTCGTTTTCGATGTTTTTGTAGTCAAAGGTATGTGTGATTTTTTTAACTATGGATATAGGAATCGATAAGTAAAAAAGAATGTGTGTTACAAGTATAATAAGTCACAGATTTTCGCATGAAACGAAAACGAACGTTTCATAAATTGAGCTCCAGGGCACCACCTACAGGCTTGGCTCATCCTCTGCACACCATTTTTCCATGTTCCGCCTTCATCACCTACACAAAGATGTTGATAACTATCTAACAGCAAAAGCAGTTAAAAAATCGGCCAAGTAGTTACGGAGTTTATCTATTACAAACACAATCAAATTATAACGTTAGTGCAGAAAATATACTGCTAGAAGTTCCCCTACTATGCCCCTGGCCACCTGCCAGATCCAATCCTGTCGGCATACCAATCAGGTCTCCACAAATCAACCCTTTGCTTACGAGGCTCTGTTTTCAATCCACGCCGTCCATCTTCTGAAAACGATCGGTCGTGGTCAGCGAGAATGAATAAATACACTTTGAAAAAACTTAAGCTCTTATTTTTAGCAGTCAAGCTGGTTTTTCATCCTTCTGTAGTGGCTCAATGATATAAAAAAGGTCCTAACTCTATCCCATAAAAGGTATTTAAGTTTTTTACATAACCTCCAAAAATTTTCAATGCAGACTGGATTTGAACCAGCGTCTTTCGACATTTGTTCTTTCTTTTCAATAACAATTCAAATCAGAAGTATTAGGTATTAAGTAATTTAACTGCGAAAAATTTTGTTTTCAATAAACTCAACCCAATCCAATGAAGGTTATTGCGATATACAAATTCGGAATTGCCACATGTGAAACGATAGAGTCTGCTCTTCATTTCCTCATTTCCTAATGAAAAAAAAAGATATATTTGTTATGTCGATAAATGTAACATTTGTTCAGCATGATACGCCACCGGGCTGGCTTATTCCAATATTGAAAATACGAAAAGCAATACGATTTTTGCGTCAGGAAATCATCTACATAAAATTTTTGATATTGCGTGGGCCTTCCTATCGTAAACTTTGTCTATATTAACTCTTGTAGGTTGCACCGGTAAAGTGTTGTAGTATTCATACTTAAATCACGCCTTTTACCGAGCGGGGCAGGCAGAGACTACTTTCTTCTCCCGTCCATATCACGATAGTGATATTTGTTACTATGGGATAGAAAATGCATCATTTTTGATATTTCCCTGGTTTTGTTGAAATCTGAGAGCCAAGGGAAAGAAACACGTCTTTAAAAAGCAGTATAAAATATATCTGACTGTCACCTTTTTACAAATAACCCGGACATCCTGTATAAGGCTTGAGGAAAGTGAATACCTCTCTGCGACGTATAAAACCACATTTTATAACCCACGTATTCTTTACCTACTGAACTTATTCTACGATGTCTTATGATGTGGAATCAATGTTAATATCCTGTTATATTACGCAGCATCAGCATCATTGCCTCATACGTCTGTTACAGACGATTTAATCTGTATCCGAGGCAAGATTTTTCGTGGCTAATATAAGCCGATGCGGGAGCGGAAAAACTTTCCGCACGCTCTACAGGTGAAGGTGGAATTAGAGACCGGCATATATGCATGTTTAGGTGTCGTTTCTGATTTTTGTTAGCAAGATCAGAGGACCAGGCATCGTCGTGAGTCTTACGCCTATCAAACACACCATTCGTCCCTATCCTCTGCAAGCTTCTCCGAGCTTTGATGTCGATGATACACCGCATACAGCTAGGAAATTATATGACAAAAAACTAAACCTAAATAGGTTGGTAGCTAGCTCCACATTTTGTGCTGTATGTGGGGTAGGAAAGAAATGTTAAGTTTTTTCATCACTTAGTTGGCTGCTAGCGAAAAACAGGCTTTTACTGACAGGTATCGCGAGCTAACCGAGCTCATCTTCACTACAAACGGGCGAGAATCCAAAGCGTAAGCGAGCGTAAAGAAAAACGTCTGATGTCGTTTCTCAATTTACTCCTCCTTAACGACAAAATAGTTTTGTCTGTTCTGTATGTATATGTATATTCCGTATATACAGGGTGTTAAGAAAAGTACTTACTTCATTTCAAGGGATAAACCCATGAAACAACTTTCACCAAGAAAAATAGGTCGAAATATGAAAATTTGACAATCAAACTGACTCAGACGGTTGATAGATTTTGGATGCCAAATTTACACCCTGTATAAAGGTATGTAGGTCAGGCTCATAAATTATAATCGGTAGCACGCCACGTGCAAGTAAACACAAAGTTGTACGAGTAGAATCGCCTCCAGCAAGTAGAGCAGATTTCCCGCGGGAACCGTCGTATATTGCCTTCCAATCACACTGGGGCCACGCCGCCGTACAATGTTCAGAGGGCAAATGCGTTACTTATAGGTAAATGATGAAGGTTGAGATAAATCTCATGTATAGCCACAAATGTGGCAAGAACTATGGATGTCAAAACCCCTAGGTTAGGTAACCGACCCCAAAAGAGAACGGGATAAGGCAGGGAGAATGAATGGCGTGATAGTTAATTCTCATCAATGAAATCATCATCCCACCAAAAATATTTTAATGTAAGTAAGTACGGCCATTCGGTCATTTTTCATATTTTGACCTATATTTCTTAGGAAAAGTTGTTCAGTAGGGTGCTCTAAAAACGCCTCCAATTTAATGCATTTCCTGCGAAACACAGTAGATTAACCTATATTACTGAAGGAAGTTGTTCAGATAGAAGGTCTGGTTCACCCAGTAAAACGTACGCAGTACTTTTTGTAACACCCTGTATACGAATAAAGGTCTAACTGAGCTGGCAGAAATCGACGGTCCTCAGAGATTTCAATTAAAATTTCATCTAATGGAGACCCGAGCTAAAAAGGCACCTTTTTTAACCGAATTAAAAAAGGGACGGGGTTTTCAATTTGGCGAGTTTCATATTTATAATTATAAGTATGTAGGTATGTTCAGTTTGATTTGATTTAACATAATAAAAAAGTTGTTGATCACGTCAGGATCTAATCATACGATCCTGCGATCCCGGTGATTTTTTAATCGTGTTGGCAAAAATAAAATCGATTTTAGTCTCTTTGTGAGGGACACAGTGTCTATGAACGACCGGATGGGCTTTGATATTACGAGGTATTGACCACCACCCTCAAATAGACTGCCATATTATGTTATCATATTCAACAACCGATGGCATAACATGCTCTCTAAAACACTAGGTAGCCAAGACCGACGGCTAAACGTGCTTTTCAAAACACGAAGTCGGTGCCAAAACGTTTTTAACTTTTATTAATACAAAAAGGCTATGTCGCAGGATACGAGGGACTGGGATTGCTTTTCCAATATGGCGGCCAAAGATAAAAATGTAAATGAAGGTAGCTGGTAGAGCAGTAACAATAACCGAAGCTCTTTACGGATTTACTGACGTACCTACATTATTCTTTATTGTATTGCCAGACACAGAACATATACCTTATGTATTTTTTTATTTTGCGTTTGTAGATCAGCAGGCTTTAATAAAATCATTCAGCCACACACAATATACTGCCAAATGTAGCAATCCTCATAGGCGGCTTTGGGCTCATGCATGTTTCAGAGAATGAATATTTTTTTATGTATGGCAAAGACACAACAATTAATTGAAATAAAAGAAATGTTATATTAAGATAATCTGCAGCTTTCAGTATGATTTTTTTCAAACTGCAAACAATGTCATTTACAGAATAAACAAATTGGTAGTAATCATTTTAACGGGTTCTTACTTAAGAATTTATTTTATTGAGTTCCCGATATTTCTACGCTGTTGCAAGCGTCATGGTCACAGATAAACAAGTTGGGTTCTAATTTTGAATTTTCTCTCGCCACTGCAAAGGCTAGCTATATTATTTTTTAATGAAGAAACTACTCGTACGGCTACATCTTTCGTGTCAAATTCGGCCAAAAAAATAAAAAAGTGTATGTACCTACATTTCATAAAATCGTCAAGCACTATTGAGCTTTGCTGAAAGTTTCAAAGTTCACGAGTCATTAGCGATGAACTTTAATTTCATTTGACTTTTCATCGTGAATCTGCAAAAACATAATGACAGGGCAAAAACAACGAAGAAAACGAACACAAACAAGGTTTAGCTTCGTCTTTAATGCAAAGCTCTTTCAAACAACAAAGAAATTCCCGGAATAATAGAAAATGCATTATTGTGAAAGAAGCTAGAGGAACGAAAAGGAACGTAGGGTATTGACTCCGTAAACAAACAATTTACAAAGGAAAAGTTACAATACATCACAGTCAATAGAGCTCCTTCAAAATAGGTTTCAATACTAAAATGATAGGTCAACGTTTACGCTTTCAAACAGAATAAATAAGTAACTTTTTAGAGACAAAAAAACAAAAATAAAATCATAATGAGGGTAAATGTTCTAATGATGAAGCGTGGGAAGGCCGCCCACCGCCCACAGATGGACATGCTTTTCAATTTCCAGGAAAGGGTGAATAGAAAATAGGTTTAAATTGTACAATATGTAAAAGATAAAGATAAAAATACTGATTATTTATGGAAAGTTTGAAAATCCAGTTTTTAATACTTATTTCTGAATGTGATTTAACCTAGGATTCGGGCCAAGCTATCCTTCGGGTTGCAAAGGGCATATAGCAGTCGCTCTATATAATCTGGTTTGTAATCCACTTACTAATATAACCAGTATAAATTAATCCCTTAAAAGGGTAGGCTGACCAATCAGTGAGTTATAGGTACAGATGTTGTTGCTACAGTACAGTGTCTGTACCAGACAAATTAACATATCTAGGTACTATGTTTAACCTCGTCGTCGTCGTCGTCGTCGTCGTCGTCGTCGTCGTCGTCGTCTCAGCCGATAGACGTCCACTGCAGGACATAGGCCTCCCCCAAGGATCTCCACGATGATCGGTCCAGCGCCACCCGCATCCAGCGGCTTCCCGCGACCTTCACCAGATCGTCGGTCCACCTTGTGGGAGGCCTACCTACGCTGCGTCTACCGGTCCGTGGCCGCCACTCGAGAACTTTCCGGCCCCAGCGGCCATCGGTCCTACGAGCAATATGCCCCGCCCACTGCCACTTAAGTTGTGTATTATGTTTAACCTGTTCAAGTAAATATGTTTAGGTACATATAGAAATTATGTAGAAACGGGTGAACCACCGCAAGTAACTACGAAAGATGAGTTGGGATTCAGCCATATAATGCTTAGTCAAGGCTGATAAGCAGGTTGTAAAAATGCATGGAATAAATAAATTTCTCGGGAAAATATCGAGATAGTCAACTAGCTGGAAGGCAGGTCGCTTATGATAATATTCCCTCTGGCCCAACCACACATCGGGTGGAAAAGATTTTGTTAGTAAACTGAAACTCGTTTGTGTATTAGTTTGGTCATGGAATAGTAGATTGTCTTATTTATTGTAGGTATATGACACGAGGAATAAAGGCGTGATATGTTTAAGACTACGCGAATCATCTCTGGTGTAATTTTTTCCAGTTTCCAGTTCGTTGATCGAGCATTTTTCTGCCGTTCAGAGTGATTTTTGGAAAGTTAAACCTAGCTAAATTAATTTATTTGTCGCTCCCGAATCCACCTATATACAAATTTTCATGAAAATAGTTGGAGTTGTTTCCAAGAATATATACAATTCTTGCTCGTTTAAAGGCATTAGATTAAATAGGTAGATAAATATTCAAACAATCCGAAATTATTTACATTACGCATCTGACATTGAACATGGGAAAAAATAATAATTTAGAAACTGCTTTACATATCGAATGAAAAGTGAGTAAAATAAAGCGATAAATACAAGAAAACGATCCATAAATGATAATTAAGAAACATTTCTGTGACTTATAATCAGATGTTTAAATTGGTGAATGAACAGAAATTTTTTTAATTATTTTCAGCAGCTAACAGCTTTAATACAAAACAAACAATAACTAGCGTTTTCTACAAAGAAAACAGTCGTCAGAAGCATTTCAAAACATTTTGTTTTCCTTTGTTAAATGAAAAGAACCAAGCAATAAAAGGAAGTAAGGTTAAGAAATAATAAATTACTGATTCCAGTGATTTTCCTTAGACCGATTTCCTCAAATGGATGATATTTTTCTCGTTTTTCTGACTCGTTTGTCGTCATACCTTCCTCTTTTATTTTGCTAATCTGTATTTATTATCTGTTTTTTGAGCTTGTTGATCTGTGTTTGCAATGCTCTGTGACCAGAAAAAATATTGAGGAAAGTCGTTCAGTTTCGTGGGCTTACCCCTGGGAAAATTTTCAGCAGCTTGTTTGTACACACACGTGCCATCTTAGTATGTAAAACATATTGTAGTAGCGCTGAGCGACGACGAATAGAAGGCTGAGGGACCACCAACCAAATACAAAGAAGACTATAGCCCTAAGCAATTAGGCAGTGAGACCGTCAGATAGTGCGGTAGGTACTGCTACCTTGTGTACCCCTCATCCCCGCGCGCTAGCTTCACCCGATTTCTTATAGAAAACGTCATACGCCATCTCTTCTATGTATTCCGCTGAGCTCGGGACGGAAGACCATGTTGTTCAAAGCTTAAACGGGAGATAGTGTCTTATGGCGTCCAATAGAGGATGCCTACGTACGTAACATATGCATTTAGTTCTACCCATCGGGCCAGGTGAGCCTTCGGCTAGCAGAGATCAGATGGCAGTCGCTATGTCGCTAAACTTGGTTCCACGTCAAATTCCCTAGGTTAGGTAGCCGAGCCGACCCCGTTAGAGAGACTATCCCGTCTCCGAGACGAGGAGAATGATGTTCTACCCATAAACTTTTGCTAGACACGTATGCCAAAGTTTTCCTATAGATTTTGTACCTATATACCCTGTAACGTGTGTGTTGACGTGTAAAGCCCGAGACCGCTGAATAAACATGCGTAATCCGGGTTCGCGGTTTGCGTCCACACCGTGATTGTTTAGGATGTGTCGCAGTGTAGCGGGCTTTGTTCAATCACATACCCAAACCACGTATCTATATCGAAAAAATGGGAGAAATACGAACATAAATACGTCATCATTCTCCTTGACTTATCCCGGGGTCGGCTATCTAACTTAGGGAACTTGACGGGGAACCAAGTTTTTACACATGCATATTAGTGCCTTAATCTTTCACGGGTAAGGCGGTAAAAGTAAGGTTGCTATAGCCACGTCTGATAAACATTTGAAGGTCGTTTCAGATAAATCCTGTATCACTCTAGTGACAGGTTTTTCACCTAAAATATTTATTTAGCAACGTTGTTTCTGCCAGCGGGTGGCATAAAAAGCGTCAGCAGTGTTCTTTATGACATATCTACAGTACCTTGCATTACGCTTACCAAGCGTGGTAAATAGTTATGGCAAATGAGGGGAGGCCTATGTCCAGCAGTGGACTATTCTGACCGTTGTATTAGTCCTCCAACGAGACGCAGCACTACTGCTGTCATTCGAAGAGAATTCTGTCTTACCATCATTATGTGCTTTTCTTAGAACTAACAGGACTAAGAAGAAAATTGCTTACGACAAAACTAGGAGAAGTGTAGAAAATAATATTTTTAGGTTAATTTTAATATTAATCAATAACTGAAGCTACAGAATTTCTAATACCTCTTTCTGAAAAAAATAAAACTATCCTAAGCTAAAGGACAAGACATTTTAATGAAATACTTCATTTACAGTAATTTTTGTTATTTAAAGTATTTTCGTTCCGTAGAAAAAAGGTTCACGCTCTTTCTAAGAATCCTGTTTTTGTCACGGAAATTTTCCATTTTCTGTATTTCTATATTCGTACCTAGTCACGTGTACGCAAATTGATTGAAAGGCGTCACTGTACACGAGCCCTAAGTTAGATCCATTTACTGAGCAGTGTTATGTCGGTCCATGGTCAACTCGGCCCAGAAGTTTGTAACAACTGATTAAACGTGATTTGTCCAGCTACACAAAAAATATAGGTGTAATATCTTCAAAACAAAATTTAGCTATAAATAATCTACGTTTGTGATAGTGACTTTAGTAATGAAGTTTCTAGTATGGATCATCTGTAATATGCATGCGTTATTATGGTTTCTAGTATGGATCATCTGTAAGATGCATGCGTTAAGTAGCGTTAATTTAGCTTTTCGTTGTGCTTTAAGTGTGAAAATGGTCTAAGCATACGGGAGCGGGTACCACAGACAAAGGCGGGCACAACCAGTTTTCTCGAAAAATAGACCAAATAACGCCATAAAGGACTTCTAGTTACTATACTTTTTCGGGCCGAGTTGACCGTGGGCCGACATGTCCATCACTAACTCCATTTGCCGGCGTATACGATTTCGAGTGGCTTTTAGCGTATCTCCTACCTGTGAAGTGACAGTTGATACCTTATCCGTAACCTGCCGCCAACGCATTGATAGACTCTAGATAACATTCAATTCATGGCATTGAGTATTAAGATAAAATATAATAAGTAGGTATAGTGTTAGGCGAGAAACACTTGTAACGTCGGCTGCTGCGCTTTTTAGGGTAACAAATGCGTCGGTCAGATGCGAAATTTTGTCAGCCCGCTTTAAAACTGATATTCAGGACATGAAAATGAAGATTTTTTTTCCAAAGATCATTATAAAGGGTGTAAAAAAAATTGCTGCAATTATTTTAAGGTATGAACCAGCCCATGAAACTGAACAACTTTCTCCAAGGAACATAGGTCATAATATGAGAGATATAATATTTATATATTATATAAACTTTATAGTCCATAATATTAACCGACGAATGCTAACAATTAGAAAGTCAGTCAATATCAATACCAGCAAATGGAAGCATCATATACGTAAATATTTGACCACAAAATTTACGTTTGCATTATCGGCGAGTTTGTTTGATCACTAACTAAATATTTACTCTGCATGCTTGTTATTTTACGTTTAAGTAATTAGGTATTGTTTCAATAATGTTGATGATAATAATATAAACAATATCACTAGTTATAACGATAAGAGTTAATGTTTTATTGATATTGGACCCAGCCCGTTTTTACACAATTGGCTCAGAAGAAGGTGCTTAGGTATTAGGTGACACACTTGACGCACGACGGAGCGCAAAAATATCGGTCATACAGAGTGTATAAAATATACAACCACCTGATAACATTATTATTAGATTTATATACAAAATTGAACTGTCATCCGTCGCGTGCGGTTTTAGTATGGGGAGTGACGTTTCTAGTATGGATCTGACAGACCGCTGCGATATTTTTGCGCTCCGTCGTGCGTCAAGTGTGTTCCTCGCCTTAGGAGAATAATTTGTAAAGAATCTATATCCAACTCATAGAAACATTTCAATTGGAATACTCATTTTTATCAATAGTCTCCAATTCGTGCCCAATTAATAACAGCATGACCGAAGCAGAATTTAGTATTCCGACCCAGTTCCGAAGATAAGTTCGGTATTGATTTACTCTTCTGAAATAAGGTAGTGTTTCGATGTAAGCAAGTAAGCAACGATGGAAGAAACGATTCAAGTATTTGAACTTCATAATACAAAAAATGGGCGAGTGCAGTACAAGATATTGTAATAGGAGGTGTTCTTTTTGGGAATTAAAAAAACTAGTATTCCAAGAACTCTGTAGATGGCGTTGAACTGACTATGTCGAGATCTTAAAGCCAAAAGACTAAAAATAATATTGCGACGCTGACTGACAGTCTGGCACGCACTGACACTTTCGCGCCAAATGAGTCCGAGTCCAAGTTTCAAAAAACAAAGAACTACTAAAGAAATAAAAGACTAGAAAAAAAATTAAAAGAAAACTTGCTATTATGTAGAAATATGGGGATGCCTTTCAAAGACAGCAAAGTATTTTTGTAAGTGATATTTTTGTGGAATGCAATGTAGTAAGTACCTAGATTTAAATAATACAAAATCCTAAACCAACAATTCCTCGCTCACAGCGAAGATTTTCTTGTTTTTCTTGAGAACCTTTCTTATATCAAAGTAAGACTTTTCTTTGTGTAGACGTTTAACCGTTTCTTTTCAAGTTTGTATAAATCGAATGAAAAATATTATTTCAAAAAGTACCGTTGCCGTTGTCCAAAAAAAAGTCATCCTGAGTGCCGTAGAAGAAAGAAAGAAATGGGACACGGCGATGTGAAAAGAGCTACACAGGAAATCATCAACATATATGCCTAGGCAACAGTAATAGATACTACCCAATCAATCGCTTGTAAACACTCAACTACTATCACTCGCACAGCCTTGAGAACTAAACATTATCACTAACCTTAACCGGTGAGGATGACAACCACAGTTGGAATAGGTCTGACGTGACTGAAGTGCTTCTGGCCTCGTGGTGCGGTCTCGGGGACAGCGGGCCTGATGACGTTATATTGTGAAGTCTCTGCACCTCCTCAATCGTCGCCACTTCCTTCAAATACCTGAGGAAAATAATCCTGTCGGTAAAGTTGCAAATATCATCAACAGGCAGCATTGTACATTTAAACTTATAAAAAAAAACAAATGAGTTTTTATAACTCTTCAAGCGCAACTGGCCAGTACTAGGGTACGAATTTTACGGAAACTTTGAGACAAAAATGTTTTACATTTACTATCAATGGCCTAAAATAAAAAAGCTAAAACAGCTTAAGCCTGTGGTACAAGCACCAGTTAGTAACTTTGTAGTTTTAAGTTTCTTCTCATTTAGCCAATGAGAAGTGAAATACGTTATTTCCTATTCAAAACAAATAAATAAATTATTCCTATTCGAACAAACAATAAACCTATTTAGTAAAAAGGTGTGGAGCGTAGTACATTGCTTACCTTTCTAAAACCTTAGGTTTACTTTCCAATATTTTTTTCAGTTCTTCCAAATCCTCATCAGTACATTCTGGCGATGATCTATCTATGACTTCTTTATACTCATCGCGTGTAATACTAGTGTCGTATACGACATTATTGCCTAAATCTGGACTAGATCCATCTAAAACTGTAAGGTAACTATCACATTCTCTGGTATTATCTAGCTCGGCGTCACAACCATTTTGTTCTGTGATATCTAAGACTATCGGTGGGTTTTCTTTAAGCATGTTGTTATTCTCAACTTTGCCTGGGTCTAATTCTTCAGGTATTTCGTAGACTAGTCTCATGAGTTCATTGGTGCGTAGTTTCGTTTCTTTCTGTTTGTCAGTTCCGTTGCTCTCGCGATCGTCTGGTTTCTTGGGTTCAACATCGAGGGGTTCTTCGGAGGTCATGGCCGGTTCAGTGGGTCTCGGTGGGGTGGGATCGTGGCTGCGCTGTTCTAGCGTCCGGCATTTCTTGGAGGGTCACGTTTTGCTGGGTGTACCTGTCAAAGAAAATAAATGTAATGAGTGAGGAGGAAAACTTGTAACTAAATGGCGCCAGTTTTTCTTTTTCTTTTCGAGTGGGACACCAAACCGTTTAACGACCACTGTACTGGAGTAATTGTGTTTTTTTTATTGGTCAAAATAGAGCGACTGGCAATTGGTGCGTTTAGGTGTGGTTCAGGCATAGTGGCGATGGCACGGTCTGCAATGAGCTTTGGTTTGCCTTCCATTCAGATTTTTTATTAGATACACAGATAACTACATAATACTAATATGTTTTTCTTGTAAGATTTATCTGTATTGCTAACTGCAAAACTTAGAGTAGCTTGCCAAGTTCAACAGGTTGACAATCCTACTATTTTGGCAAAAGACCCTACACTGCGAAAAAATTTAATTCATGATATTAATTTCTTTGTGGATACATCAAAATTGGCAATAGCTGTAGATAGTAGTATTCTTTGGCAATAGATTACGAATTTTTATCTAGTACTAGCGGCGTACCTAGTGGTTGAACCCGCTGGAACAAATTTTACCGTAGGAATAAACATTGAATCTTCCTCTTGGACCAATCAGCAATCTATCTATCAAAAAAATTGCATCATAATCTGTTGTGTCATTTTAAAGTTCCATACAGACATAGGGGCAAGCGCGGGAAGGGAGTTTGCTTTATACTATTAATACTATGTAATAATAGTGATGTAGAAAATCGCACACTTTTGAAATAGACACAGTTTCAAATGTTTATAAAAAATACGCAGATACGTTTTCGATTCAAGGACGCTAAACTTCTAATGAACATTCATTACATCTTAGCAAAATTTCGTAGCCAAGAACAAACGACCAATTTCCATGATAAACAGTAGCCGCCAGGACGTAATGGAATTATTCAAAACACGAAACCCGCGATGAAAACGTCGTCTACATAAGGTGGTTTTCACACGTGCCGCATCACTTGCGATATTTTGCCAGTACGGTGTTATTGACGATGTGCATGTATGAAACAGCACGATGACACGGCGCCGTGCTACCTTGTTACTGTTAAAATGTTACTTAAATGAACTGTGTTTAAATAAAATGTTCAGAGTTTGTTTTTTCAGTGTAAGCTGTCATTTACAGAGTAGTAGCCAAGGGGAGCGAAAAGATTAGTGGGGTGAACATATGGTCGATGGTCCGACGATATCGTCAAGTTTACAGGACCCCACTGGACTTGTCAAGCCTTGGCTTGCACAGGACCGTGAGGATTGGCGCTGTAGAGAAGAGGCCTATACCCTGCATTTGGCGGATGTGGATTGATATTGACGATGATGATAAAGCTGTCATTTTTTAGTTGTGTCGGATGCCGCAAAATCATACGGTGTGTATGCCAAATGACCTAAGCTACCTCGTTTTTACTGACGTCCAGAGAATGTTCTTTTGACGAACTTTCCTTTCGGTTGATGAGGGTGAACTAAAATTATGAAACTGGAATGATTATGAAAGAAGATAGTTAATTGGATGTAACCAAGCCTTTGATGAAATTCAGAGAAATATAATAATCCTTGATGGACATTAAGAAGGCGGAATTATTTGAAGCCGTGTCTAAATACATTTTCATGATTACAAATAGGAATGAGTGTCGCTGGGAATTATTTCTAATTTTCTTATCCTGCGCATCATTTCTCAAGAAACAGAAGAATCCCAGTAGCCCAATGAATAGAGGCATCACTGGTATACCGATAGCAAAACTCACAGGATGAGCTGTTTATCCCCTGCTCGAAATTTACGACACTCAAGGGTAGAATTGTGGTGACGCATTTCTAAGCCGGCACCACACGGTAGACCTATATTATATATTTTCCTCGTTAAATCTGCGCATGTCTGTCAATCTTAAATATAAGGGATATATCATCAGCAAATAATAAATTTTTTGGCCCAATTCTCTACCATGTTCGGTAAATTATTTATGTAAATAAAAAATAAAAATGATCCTAATATAGGGCCTTGAGGCACACCAATTTTGATTCAATTTTCTCTCCTGTACTTTATACGGGATGTAAGGGACAGCATCCCGAATACTGACAGGGTGCAAGCAGACATTGAAACTGAACAACTTTCGCCTAGGAACATAATAATGTCAGGAAAGGTCAAAAAAAAATTGCCTTCCCATAGTAAATGCAGTCAGCTGATCGCGATTTTGTATGGGAGATCGAAATTTTTTTGCCGTTTCCTGACATATGTTCCTAGGCGAAAGTTGTTCAGTTTCATGGTCTGCTTGCACCCTATCAGTATTCGGGACGCTGTCCCTAACACCCTGTATATATCCGAACTCAGTGTGTCAATTTTCTCCGCTCGCGTTACACGGGCGGCCTGTCATTTTCCACCAAATTATATTTAATGGCAGCTCGTAAGCGGACGAACGAGGGTAGTTAGTCGGGCCATTTAGCTGTTGGCAAATGTCCTTTCATTATGAATTTTCAAAGAAGTATATTGTTGAGGTATTTAAGTACCAAGTTTGACTAAGTTTCAAGGTTATACGAATACATAATTAGCCAGAAACACCCATCCCGTTTTCAATATCGTCGTTTTTTTGACGTTTTGTTTTTCACAGAAAATTGACTCAGGTTGGCAATTACTCAGCAATAAAAATTAAGGACAATTTGATCTAGATATCTCTACTCGATTCAGATGTAAAGGATGTTACTTGACAGCCAGACAGACGGACGGATAACAAAGGCTTGGTCCTCACTTTTTACTGTGCCAGAAAAGGCTGAAAGACATAGAAGAGCGAGCTCGATTTGGATTTGGAGTTGTTTCAATACGATTGAAAGTATTGAGATGGCATGAGTTTTGACACGCCATGGCATCTACATATCTCCTCGCCTGCGGTTGGGGAAGGCCTATCTGTAGACTGCAGTGACTGCAGTATCAGCAGTACTTAGTCGTGGAGTGGCTAGTGCCCTAATGACCTTAAGGATAAAATTACTAATTTTTTTGCCTTATCTAGCCTTCAGATTTGGCCCATTGTAACTAAAGTCAACAGCAAACGCTTCGGTCAGTCACTGGCGGCAATAATTTTGTATTAGTGTTATGGCTACAATAAATTTACTTAAATAACACTAGATATAGTACTTTCAGTGCACTGTCTACTTAATTAAGTGCCCAATAAAAATAAGTGCCCTTCAACCGTAGACGACCTTAATTTCTCCTAAAATGTACCAACTTTCATGGTTTTTGGGGTAAAGGCTTCTATCATCAACATCTACGAGTCTCATCACCTCATCACTTGTATATACAGGGCGTAAAAAAAATGCTGCTAATATTAAGGTGAACCAGCCCACGAAACTAAAAAAAATTCTCCAAGGAACATGGCGAAAATATGAAAAAAAATTTTGGGCTTCCCATATAAAATTACTGGGCGACCCAGTTAATTTGTATGGGACGTTAATTTTTGAAATCATATTTCGACCTGTGTTCCTTGGGAAAAGTCGTTCAGTTCCATGGGCTGATTCACTCCTTATAAAATTTGCAGCTAATATTTTTTCGCCTTATAAAGACGTATAGCGATATGATAACCCCTCCAAATATCATAAACTAGCAGGCACCCACGCTATTGGTCACGCTGCTACCCGTTTTCGACGTTTTCTAGGTATGAATTATACGTGGCTATTAACGCTTCCTCTTGAGTGCCTTATCTATTCAAAATTGGCATCAAAATGTTAACAGTGTCCATGACAAACAGACAGATAAATACAAATAGCATTTTCATTATCACGGAAGGAAGGCGTTGTATTCGCACCGCCGTCATTTTAGGTGGCTGTCAAAAACCTATTGTTCGGCGTATCGGTTAATCTTACTATGCTACTAATAAATGCGAAAGTTTGTTTGCGTGTTTGTTACTCCTTTATGCAAAAACTACAGAACCAATTTTCATGAAATTTGGCACACTGATATAGGATAACTTGGATTAACACATAGGATAGTTGTTATTGATTGGTTACTACGAGATTAACAACGACATCCACGCGGGCGGAACTGCGGGCGCCCACTAGTAAGGCAGGTCGCACACTTGACGCGCGACGGAGCGCTAAAATATCGCAGCGGTCTGTCAGATCCACACTAGAAACCACACTCCCCATACTAAAACCGCACTCGACGGACGACACTGCGATAGCGCTGCGTCGACAGCGGTCGTGAGTTAAGTGTGCGATCTGCCTACTAATGATAAATGCTGCTGCTAAATACTTACTAGTATGACTGTCCCGATGGCGTAGCGGATAGTAGCCTGCCTTCTACGCCGAGGGTCGTGGGTTCGATCCCCACCGGACACAAATATTTGTTAAGTTCATTTACAAATATCTGTGTTGAGTCCGGGTGTTTTCTATGTATAACATGTATTTATGTATTAGTATCAGCTATCTAGTTCCCATAGTACAAGCTTTGCTTAGTTTGGGGCTAGATGGCGTTGTGTGAATTGTCCAGGATATTTATTATTTATATATTATAAATCTTTCGTGATTCATCTTCAAGCGGCACGAAGCCAACACTTTCCTTTTGCGGGTTGCGTAACGAACAAACGACCAGACAATTGCTTTATTGTCCTGCGTTGAAGGCAACTGTGACTACACACGGTTTTCATAGCTAAATTACTAATATTAGAATACTAGATACTTTACATATTTCATTTTCATTCATTTTTTTCTGAAACAACCTTGGAAAACCATCCTCAAAAATGTCAGACGTGGCGATAGCGGCCGTATATTTACCGCCGTTAACGCTCTGTCTACCCCGCAAGGGATGGGGGCGTGATATATGTATGTATGTAGGTACTTTTATACCAGAGTGATACAGATTTCTCGTGACGTACAATGAAATGTGTCTGACCAATACTTAGTATAGGTAGTGTTTTTGCTAATAATAATGGTTAGTAGGAAACTCGCATGAATGTTTAGTATCCGCCATATGTCAGTGATCAATGATTTGAATAAAAATTGAGGTAAACGTCCCATCTAGTTTTTTGTGTACACATACATACATACATACATACACATCCCTATATCCCTACACGCCTATATCCCTGGCGGGGTAGGCAAAGCGTCAACAACACAAAGAAATGGGATAATGCGATTCTAAGCCGGCATCACACGGCACTTTGTATGCTGACATAATATTTTTTTACAATCTACAATTACTTCAATTACATTGGTAATTTAATTTATTATAAAGATTTTAATACATTTTTTACAGTTCTGCTACGTTTTTACATCTCATCATTCGAAAAAACGCGTGTCATTCTCTTTGCCAGTGTGTGAAATAAGTGGTCACCGGTGGATCGTTGGTCGACTGAATATCTCACTCGAGCGCCGGTACCGAATTCCCCAGTGTAAAACTGTAGTAAAACCCGTCAAGTAATGGACCAGAAAAGTGAAATAGGACTTTTACCTGACATTTTTATAGGATAGGTCTAAATTCGAGACTCTAGAGGTAAGCTGCGACCGAAATAGTACCGACCGGGTTCTAATCTAGCAAAAACGTATGAACCATCCGACCGACTTTCCAGTCCCTAAATGCTTCATACAACGGAGCACTATTTTAGCGCTGTCAGATGCAAGGATATTTCATCATACTAAAAACCAACGTTGACGGATGCGTCTGTCAAACAACGCAAGTTCATCCGTTAGTGCTGCGTCTATATCAGTTTAATTTTTTGTAATTTGAAAGTTGCTTACATCTGACTGACGCATGCGTTAAAGGCTAGGTATGGATACGCTAAAAATGCTCAGCGTCTTATCTTCTTCCTTGTGCGAATATGTATCTTCAATACTAGTGGAGAACAGAACAGAACTGAATCGCGCTTATAGGTACGTCACCTACTTCAGCCCAAGCTCTTAAATTTATAGAAGTGTTGTGAGTTTGTAACACATTCTACTACTTTTACAACTCCAGTTTCACGTTTATAGCCCTCTGTAACTATACAGCTACATTATCAACACAGGGACCTACCCTAACGAAGAACGGATATAATAGATTTTTGAAGCCTTTTATATTGCGTCATTCGAAAATTAGAAGTTGAAAAATTCGAAAATTAAAAGGACGAAAATTAGAAGGACGGACTTATTAGATTTTGAAGTCATTTATATAGCCTCATTCGAAAGTTAAAACTGAAAAAAAAATGGCAACATTGTTTTTATTTGTGAACATTCGTTAGCCAGGGTAAAATAAAATGTAAAGGACTCCCATGAGCCACATAATATTATGGAATTACTCCACATGGTGTTGTAAGTCGAGCCAGCGTCATAAATATTGTGTAATTTATGGAGATTTTCATGCAATTAACACGTCAGAACTCTACTAGCCCTTGTATTGTAGCTTGTAATTGTAAACCAATTTTCTTTGACCTCATTGATGTTTTCTAACAGAAGGGTCAGTCGGTAGCTACTATTAGAAGCACGTATCAACCTACCAAAGACGACAGTAACCTCTGTCCTCCATGCAACCTACTAATTTATATAACCAATTTATAGTGGGTTTTCGTAAGTAACTAAGATTCCACCTAATATCTAGACGAGCGAAAATTATATCGGGTTAGGCTGATGTGCTGTGATCAAATCATTTGGCGGAGACGATATGGCCCGCTGGCTGCTTGATCAGCTGGAGCCTGCTTTTAGGTAGAATAATATAATCAACTTTTCTCTTTCACAACTATATTGACACTGAGTCAAAAAAACAACATCTTGACCAAAAAAAGTAATAAAAAATACAACATAAATGTCATTCAAAAAGTTATGAATTTTATCGGGTCAGGCTGATGTGCTGTGATCAAATCATGTGGCGGAGACGATATGGCCCACTGGCTGCTTGATCAGCTGGAGCCTGATTTTAGGTGAAATAATACAATCAACTTTTCTATTTCACAACTATATCGACACTGAGTCAAAAAAACAACATCTTGTCCAAAAAAAGTAATAAAATATACAACATAAATATCATTCAAAAAGGTGCGATTCCGCACATTCGATGATAACGCGAATTACGATCCTTGACAACATCAATCTCCAAATGTAACTTCATTAGCCACAATAGTTCTCTCATGGGAGAGATACGTGTCTCCTCCGATTGTAGAGTATTTGCCATACTCACCATGCTAGGCTGACGGATTTACGAGGTATGTACAAGGTGTTGTATTCACAGGAAACACTGCTGCCATAGAAATGCCTTGCCCATTCCCAGGATGTATCATTCAGTATGTTTATGATACCCACGGGTAGAAACTGGGTGATGATATTTTATTCCAGCAAACGGCATCATTAAGAACGACTACACTTCGCGACTACCTTGAAAAATAGGAAATTTAAAATGTGTACTTGCCCGACTTAGTGGCCAGTGTCGGTCAGCTACAGGCATCACCATCAATACAATAAACTTAGATAATAAAAACAACAGCAATAAACAGTAGATAGTATTACCCAACGATTGCAATCTACTCGACAGTAGACCAGAGGCAAACTGCGGAAGTAGTCACTTAGCGCCTATTGTCTTACGAGCACTCATTGTAGTTCGCTATTGAGATGTCGTTACTAGACTGAGGTGTTTTGCATAAGTATTACTACGAGTATGTACTATACGGCAATATGATATTGAATTCTGCTGATAGAATTCGCATTAATTGATTTGGTCGGCAGGTAGTGATTACGGCAGGTGCAATTTGTCCTATATTCCCATCTTATACTACTACCCCGCCAGCCCCGGAGAAAAGAGATTTTTTTTTCATACTTCGAACATTTTCATTTTCGTCATTTATTTTTCAATATTTTTTCCTTATCACCAACTCGTCCCGAGTTGATCATTTGTAAACTTATACATAATAGTCTACATAATATCTACAACAATGACACAGTCAAAGTGTAATCTCATTAAGCTTGGAGATTATTAATTAATTGGATAAAGCTATTAAGAAACCTTTTGTTCGAACTACAATGTTAAGGACGTTGTTCGTTTGTAAGAACTAATAAAATAACAAATGTGACTACATCCTATTTCTTAGTATTGTCAAACCATGCAATTCTGTCCAAGAAACGGAATTGGGTGCATCTGGCTCATAATGCCCCCAATCATGTTGACAGTTTATGCAAATTTCTTGAAATGCAGTTGAGGCAGCTTCATTGTTTTGAATTTTACGTCAAACTATGAATAATCTTAAAAGTTCTGAAAAAGTAGTACAATTTAAAAACGAATGAATTATTCAAAGAAGAACGAGCCAATCAGATTTCTGTCGCATTAGCTCCCTGATAAGCCGTGTCGGACTCCAATCCTCATTAATTTGGGCTCGCTTATTTCAGAGTAATTTGACGGCATGTTGACTCCTGATACGCACAACATTTCTCTTCATAATTTGATAGTTCCACTGCGTTCCAGAACATTATTCCACGGGTTGGAACGGGACAGACCTTTGACTTTTGATAGGGTGCATTCATACCATGAAAATGGAAAACTTTCACCTAAACTATTCATAGAGGATAGTTCCATAGCGCTTCATAAAATTGTTTCTATTTTTAAATATATTGGGTAACTACAACGCGGAAACACGTTTCTACCGAGTACACCTAATTCCCATTGGACGCGATCTTAAATTGTAATTTGTTTGCTAGTTGTTTTTATGCCATGCATATGCGTAATAAATAATTCGTTATTTTAGCCTGCGTTGTGCGTTTAAGTGTGAAAACAGCCATATACATGTATAATGAAGCAAAGCTGATTACAAAAGTGCAAAGTTGATCCCCCGCCAGATACTTATTTAAAAAAATGCTTCATTAAATGTTGCCGTATTTTAAGGAACATAGACTGAAATCACATTTTATTGCAGCGTTTTAGGTAGATACTTCTAGGTTTTACTAAATTTTACTTACATAATATCTACTCGACTAAAGGTCGGTAGGTACTTTCCTGCACTAGTTAGATAATAACAAACTAGGGCAAACCGGTAGTTTCACCAAAATTACCATGTTTAGGTAGAATTAGCATACCCGATGACATCGAGTTTCGCGCATTATCACCTAGTGGCTTTTTCCTCACTTGCGTGCTTTGAACTTGCTTTAAAATGTTTGGTTGTCAGGTTATGATAGGTCATTCATTTTATTTTAAACTGACTATTTTTACCAATAAAATTTAGGCCGATATTGGATCTCTCATTTTGTCTACTTGCTGATGTCTGCTACCCATGTAGGTATGTATAATAATGTATGAATAGTATTAATGTATAAGAAGTCTATTTTTACTTAACTTGCAGTCCGTGTATCTTGATGTTTTCCAAGTAAAGACAAGAAATGTAAAAAAATATTTTCTTTCACAAAGATGTTTGTGTTGTGCTGGTAACACACAAGTGAGGATAGGTTCGTAGTTTGTATACCTTTTCAGAACTGGATCGCAAAAACATGTCTAACTAGAATAACTGGATCTTCCGTAATATTTTGTTTGTTTCGTGTCGTTCATAATATTTTTTTTCTAACCAAAAGGAAGTAGGCAAGTGTTTGGTTGTCTAACTGATTATATTGTTAATATTTACTGACTTCAAAGTTTGTGCATTTGGTAAGGATCACTGAATATTTCTGCCCTTTCCTTCGTAAAACCACAGAGTAGAATCTTTTAGCTCACAGAATCAATGACCAACCCAACGTTTAATAAATAAAATAAAACATATTCAATAAAGGAATAACTATATAGTACAGTCAGGCTTAGGCTACGTTGGACAGTTTGAACCTTGGACCATTCACACTTATTAAAAGTTACATCGGCGTATCCAGTTTCTAGCCAGGGTTGAGCTTGACTGTACCTATTCGTCGTAATCCAAACTATGCGAAGTTTTAATACATATGCGCATAATGCATATTCTAACTTTATAACCCATTTACAAAGGAATTTAATAAGGAATATTCAGCCACAAGAGATCGACGCGGTTTTAATATAACGCAAGAGTATGAACATAAAAGTCTAATATATCTTTTTTACTGTATGTAAGGACGAGTAACGAGTTTGCCGAAAATAAGATTGTATAATATAAGATAATAAGAGTGTTGTATTTCACATTTTTATGTATAAACGAATTATTTTGCTAGGCTTACCTATCAACAAAGCAAAAAGAGGGGCACGAATAGTTATAGTTAGTATTCTTTGGTAGTGGTGAATAGGAACAAAGTTTGCAGAGTAGTGCCTAAACAACTTTTTTTAACATTAAAGATCGTGCCTTGAGTAAATGTACCCTGGAGTAGACTTTCGTCCAGCAGTGGACTGCTAACAGCTGAAAGTGATTCATCATAATGTGATGTGATTATCTTTGTTTCAAGTGAAGAAAGCACCCATTTAACAATTTGCACATTCTTATTAAATTTATATTCTTGCAAAACTTTTAAAAATAAATGAATAAATGTGAGATTACTCACTCTATTAACATTTCTAGGTAGTTTGTCGGACTGGCACTGACACTAAGCCTTAAAAATGTCTACTTGCAAAAAATATCGATTACCGACGGGTAAAGTTGATCGTAAAATACCATATTAGTAAAACAACAGCTTACTAGTTACGCAAACGGGTTTATTCTAGTAAGTTCTTTAAAAAGAAAAAAAACATAGCTCGAATATATTTGACTGGTGATTCAAAAACATTTTTTTTTTGTGGAATTACAAAAGTAAAAGAATTTTGATGACTGTTACTTTATAAGTTGGACGGTGAAATGAAAACGCACCAAAAAATATTGCGCAGCCATAATATGCAGTGAAATGTGCCATGATATCCTTTTTATTGAGAAAAGTTATCGTGTAAATTTCTGTTGTCGCCAACATTAGATCCGGCAAGAAAACAGAAAATTATGCGGTGCCAGTAAGAATCGCCTTAACAAACACGCGTTGTTCTTCCTTTGTTCAAAGTGTGGCCCACAACAACAGAGTTTGTATTTGTGAAACTTAAATCTTTTCCCGATCAAACCTAGAACAAATTATTAAAAAAATGTACCTGCCATTCAAACTCTCTGTTGTCCACCTATACATTTTGTATGGTAGCAAAATTTAATTTTAATATTTTGACCTATATCATGGAGAAAGTTGTGCAGTTTCACCCCTTAAAATATTTGTAGTTGATTTTATACACCTCTAATTGTATGTCGAATGTCAAATGTGGAACAAACTTTTAGAGCGCAGTGGAACATTTCAAGAGACCTTTGGTGCGCGCGCCAGCTCGGCATACAAAACTCGATCCAATGTGTGTCAATGTGAAACACTTGATGATAATATTACTTCCATGCGAGGAGTAAGCGCCCTTTGAGTTATAAGCTAGTCTAGCTATACAAAGGAGGAAAGTTGCCAGCATGTTGGGAACCATATCTCTTTTGGTGTGGGACACCGAGTCGTCCAACGACGCAATGAACCTTAGTGTAAGAACCGCAACCCCCTAGTGGGGACGCTATGGGGGGCTTATTTTTGTTTTTAGTTAAGTTATTCTTGGTTTTAGTAGGTACTGTGTAAATTTTGTAGATTTACGTAGGTATAATAATAGTTATAACTGTATTGGATACCGATATACAGAAATACAGAAATGTATTTGCTCAAAATTATGGTACAAGAAGATGTTCAGTATTTATGGATGATGTATTACGTCTAGTGCTCAGTACTATTAAAATGCAGCCTACATGCGTTTGATGAATGTTTTTATTTTGGTGCTCACTAATACCTACCTGCTCTTTATGTATGCTGTCATGTAACTATTGTACGAGATGAGAGTAATAAAGACATTTGAATTTTGAATTTGAAAAACTAACCTGTAGACTGTAGATTGTAAACATAGGGCACAGGTATTTGTAAGTTTTATGAAACAGCACCCCACCTACCTACTTAGGGACTATTGTTAAGTCTCATCATTATTTAGGTACTTACATTTATTTATTCATCAAATCGATGACAGTAACTTGGTTTATAAGACCTTGGACAAATGGTACTTACATTTATTTAATAGTACCTATTAAAGTATCCAACACAGTCATGCTTACCTGAAACAAAATGTAAAAATTACAGTTAGGTAAATAGGTAAGGTTCGTCACCAGGGTTCATCGGGTCGTTGGATGACTCGGTGTCCCAAACGAAAAGCAGAAGTAAGGCATGATAGCAATCGAAGCAAGATTTCCCATGATACCTTTTTTAAAAGATAACCGACTTCAACGGAAGTAAAGAGTGCAAACCTCCATATTTTTGTCCTTATTCTTAGTCTGACAAATACTTTTATGAAAACCGCATCTAAATCAGTTCATCCAAACGCAAGATAATCGCGGACAAACATACATACATATAGGTCAAACTAAAATCTCTTTTTTTTAATTCGGTTACAAATGGCTTACAGCCTTGTAGCCATAGTTTACATACGTAAATTTCGTAGTCTTACTAAGGGTATAATTAATTTGATCAGCTGTTGAACCCCTTTGACCACAAGACCACAAAGTGACCCCTGTGATCAGACTCTAATTGGCACTTGATTTAAGGCTAAATACATATTCAATCACTTGTATACAGACAGGGTTATTTGTTTTGCCACGATCCTGTCAAAGAAAACCCATCTTATATAAACTAGACAATTTTTCCATATATGTTTTAGTATAATATGAGTAAATACTTGTTTTAAATGTTATATGTACTCGTATTTTTGAAGAAGAAACTTTATTGTTTTTAAAGTAGGTACGTCCTATTTCTTTTGTAAGATATTTGATACATTTCCCTAAATACAACATTTCACGTGCTGTCATATAACAATAGCTCGTTAAAAGTTAAACCGCGCCCACATCTTTCAGGCAGTTTTTTTTTGTAGCAATTTATCCTACTACTATTATAAAGGCGAAAGTTTGTAAGTATGGATGTATGGATGTTTGTTACTCTTTCACGTAAAAACTACTGAATGGATTTGAATGAAACTTTACCACAATATAGCTTAAACATCAGAATAACACATAGGCTATAGCTTATACGAAGACGGGACGAACCTGAAGTCCACGCGAACGAAGTCGCGGGCAAAAGCTAGTTTTATAATAAATTATTTAAAGTTTTATTATACTAGTAAGTAAGTTTTGCGTGGTACCACAGAATAAATAATAGCACTAGCGTAGTGATAGTAACTTCAGCTGTCCAACGCACAACCAGTGTTGCGGCAGCACTAGCGCAGCCTCATGCGTTAGACCTGCACCAACAGCGGTTTTTGTATGAGTAATGACGCTTCTAGTATGTATCTGACAGACGCATGCGTTACGCAACGTTGTTTTAACGCTCTGCGTTTTGGGTTAAGTATGAGAACTCCCTAACTTGCAGCTCACATAGCGACAAACAATGAAAGAAATAAATGATCTTGTATTCGAAGAATCAACCCATATCATTACAGGTTTACTATTAGGGTCTTGTTTTCCGTGAGGGTGAAATTCAGAGCGACATGATTGGTTACATAAAAATACGGTCGAGAATTTGAAAGTTTATCCGTTAGTTGCAGTCAACAGCAGATCTAAGTTTATACCAACTATATCTCACGTATTCTCAAGCTAATACCACACTAATACCTGTATGTCTTGCGGTTAGTGAAGCAGTAACCACAACGTATGTCCAGTAGCTGTAGGTCTATTTAGTAGTGTCGATTCGATAGTTCTCTTGAATACACAAATAGAAACGTCGTGATGCCGGCTTAGAATAGCATCACCCCATTTCTTTCCCGTGGGTATCGTAGGAGCAGATTAAGGGACTCGAGGGTTTGATGTGTATTAAAAATTTAGGCGACAGGCTGACAACCTGTCACTATAATGATACACAAATTATCCCAAACGAACGGCCCTCAATATTTCCCAAGTAACACATAATCTGTTTAGTCGCTGAAGTAAAGACTAATTTACGTTTTAAAGTCAGACTATCAGTTTAAATCAGCTTTGAGTTAGTTTAAATGCTTTTGAGTAGAATGTGGTAAAATTAATATTGCATGAAGCTATTGTATGGTCTAAGAAATTAATTTGAACAGCTTATAATCATACTAAAACATCAATAACTTTTAATATACAGCACCTTAAACAGCATTTACACTAACACAAAGGTTAAAATCTTATAGTAGGAAATAAAAAAACCTTATACTTTAAATAAACATTGACTAAATATTTTATAGGGAATTTAGCTGTATTACCACATTTTTAAGATTAAACGCATCTTAATGATCTTTTCTTATGCTTATTTAGTGCTAAGCATTAGCCAAACCTTTACTAAAGTTTTAGCTCTGTTATCTTCGCATTTTATTGTTACTTTAAAGCGTTCAGCACTATATATGTAAATAAAAATGTTATTTTATTACTTTAAGTCATAATTTGGCCGTAAAACCATTAGTCATATAATTATTTTCATTTTATGCGTTTAGTACTATTTGTAAATTTATGTTGCACGTGTCACGTTGTTGTCATGAATAAACAGTGGAAAAAGACTAAGAGGACAGGTGGAGTAAAGAGAAAGATAAAAACGGAATATTTAAACTTTATTTCTCGTTTAAGTAATGAAATAAGTACTCCAAACAATGATACTCTTGATACTCAAAATACAGAACAATCGATAGTTGTGTATGAGCCAAGTACTAGTCAAGAAGTTCCATCAAGTGGTTCCGTAGTACATTCAAGTTTAGAAAATGAAAATAATTTTGCGGAAGTGTTATCAGAAGGTACTACTTTCATTTAACAAATAATAAATTAAAATAATCAATATACATAAATATTTTTAGGCCCTCCCATGCAAATTGACCCGGCCGGCCAACACACTAAAGTATGGGAGTGGCAATTTTCTTTTTCGTATTTCGACCTATATCTCTTGGGGAAAATTGTTCAGTTTCATGGACTGGTTCACCCCTTATAATATTTGCAGTTGATTTTTTTACACCTTGTATATTCATAAATGAAAATAATATAGCTAATAATATATTTAAACTTTATTATTTTTTGAGTAAGAAATATTGTTTATTTCGGTGTTTTAGTAAGTATTTCGTTACGATGGTCAAATTATATAAGTTTACAGAATCTTTTAATATGAATGCCTTATATTTTTAGGTGATAGCTCTACTGATGAAGAAGAAATTTGTACAGAATACATGAAAAATATGATTTTAAAAGATAAAATAAGAGAATGGGCTCTTGTTAAAAATATACCTCAAAGTGCTTTAAAAGATTTATTAACAATATTAAATGATAGATATCCGGATAGTTTGCCCAATGATCCGAGAACAATCCTTAAAACAGCGAGGCAAGTACACATTGAAGTGGTGGAACCTGGTCTATACTGGCACAATGGCATGATAAATCCACTTAAAAGAATGTTGGCGTCCGAGGCTTGGATTTGTCGTTCTTTACTAATGCAGACTCATTAGGTTTTTTTGGATATCGGACTTGACCTTGATTTTCCCATCCGCTTGGAACAATGAAAAGTTTATTTGCTCCCCTTTCGGTCGTTTGCACTATTTTAAAAGGCATCTGAAAAAAAGAAACAAGCTTATTTAGGTCTTAATAGAGTAGGTACTATACATGAAAACTTAATAGGTACCTAGCAGTAAAACGCGTTTAAACAAATTCGTAAAAAGTTCCGATAAATACTACGATTACAATGTGCGTAAATAAGATGGTTATATCGTGTTTCAATTTAATAGGAACGAGGTATTATAACTATAATAGTCTACCTTATTATTCTTTTCCTATGCACATAGATAGGTATCGTGATCACGTTGGTATTTATTGTAATTTAAAAATAAAATACGCAATATTTAGCCAATAAGCGCGCGTCGTCATCATAGCGACAGGAATCAAGTAACACTAAGGAATAAAATCAGGGCTGCGAAGCGTAATCGCTTAACTCACTAACACTATGCTTCTCACTCCCACCCACACAAGGTATCATGACGCTTCTGTCGCACGTCCCGTTCGTTCTGTTATGTCACATGATTCGGGGAATTCCCCAACTCATTCATTGCTTTAGTTTATGATTTTATACGAGTACCTACTTAGATATATTTGTCAAATTACTTTACTGTAAACATTATAAAATATGATGAAATAAATGGAGTCAGGTATCATGTGAAGGGATTCTAAACTATTATTTCGGTACCCTGATTAACACTACAGCAGTTCATTTTTATGCCATTTAAAGGTAATGAACATTAAAACATGTCTAGAAAATGTTACCATAATGCTAAAGATATCACTTAGGTCTGTTATATGTAGGTTTAAGGACTTTAGATATATCTAAAGTATATTTTTTTACTATAACAAGACTGACAACATTAAAAGATACTAGTTGAAAGTTTAAAACATTAATAATATCTGACGCCATTTGCTTTTTGTTTTTCTAAAATAAAACTGAAATTATGAGACATGTATGATTGTATTACATACTTATTATGTTTTAATTTTAAGCAAAGTATTGATACAAGAAATTTCGTACGTTAATATTAATGAAATCGTTGAAAAGTTCCAAAAAGTGTCATGACTCGATTCTAAATTTGTCCCTAGTTTTATTAAAAAAGCATTTTTGTGATGGCGCGTGAATTATGAACCACAAACATATATATATTTTGTCATAAAACTAATATCTGCAGCTCATTTGCATTCAAAACAAAATAAATCTGGTACTTACCTTATGATAATTATTTTTAACGTGGACACATTACACATCTCCGCACAACATCCAAATGCACAAACACTAAACGAAATAAACAAATCGGACATAAAACATGGATAAGTTTTTTCAAATACTTTTATATAAAGAACATAAAACGTTCAGCCTAACAACCTAACGTAATTTTACCATTGTAATTCAAAAACCTGTTTAAACGCTGTACTAACGTCTAAAAAAATGCTTAAGACATTAGAACATGCTGTCTAACAACTTTACTAATGTCAGTCTTCAATAACATTATAAGCGCTGGTTAGCAGCACTAATAATATTTAATAATGCTCAACGCTGTATTATTTGGGGCCCAAATTGCGCTTAAAAGACACTTATAAACTTTAATACGGCTAATATAGTGCTACATATGGGGCTCATATACTGCTTTGCACGTAACTTCATGCTGTTCTACGCTTTTTATAATGTTGTTTGGTGTTACTTGGGTTGTCAGACGTGGCGATAACGACCGTCATTTTACGGTCGTTGACGCTCTGCCTACCCCGCTGGGGATACAGGCGTGATTTGTGTGTGTGTATTTGTTAAAAAGATGTCGACTAGACATAAAGCTACTGTGCGAAATGGAGAAAAACTATTGTCATTTTTAAACATGTCATGATTAATAGTCTATAACATCAACAATCCTTTTCTAAACCTATTTACCAGAAAACAACAACTAAAGCTAAGAGATATAATCGAATCGCGACCAGAACCTAGATAAACTTAAACATTGTGTGTTACGAGACAGGTCTAACGCGCACAGGTTACGATGCGCCCATTAAATTATCACGTGTCTGCAGTAAAGGGGGGTTATTTGAAGTGCACGAGTGGGTGCGGGGTCAAAGGTGAATACGAGGTGTAAGGGACAGATAGGAATATAGGGTAAACGCAGATCATGAGACCCCTGCAAACAAATGTCAAGAAACGTCAATTATACGGTGTAAAAATATTATCTCCACATATTTTAAGGGGGGAATCGGCTCATGAAACTGAACAACTTCCCCCAAAATGGGTATGAGAGCTTAGTTATTTTTTTTCATATTTCGACTATGTTCCTTGGGCAAAGTTTTTCAGTTTCATGGGCTGGGCTAATATTTTTACACCTTATAATTGGACCAACTTGGTTCGATCCTTGGGTCGTTGGACGACTTGGTGACCCACAGAAAAAAGAAAAAAAGTTGGACCAACGGACCACTATTTTGGGTAGTTTTGAAAGAGAAACCGTAGGATGCTCCAGTTTCAACTGTTTTTCAAGATGTTGCAAAATCTGTCTATCATGAATAAGTGTTTTTGATGCTGTCGGTACAAGTGCAAACATTTACAAGATCTGATAAAAATAATATTCACTAACAAAGTTTATTTTATTTTATGTAAATTACTTATTATAGGCCAATAAATATGACACTTACATTTATCACTCCTGAAACTTTAACCTTTAACACAATCCTAACCTGTTAGTCTGTGTACGAATGTCAAACAATGATCCGCTCGCTGCGTTGTTGGATCGAAATGTCAGGTCAGGGGGGTTAAGACAAGTAATCTTAAATCTATAGGAATCATAATATCATGACATCTGTTTTTAACGTTTTATGACAGTTTATGCTGTGTCGGCGTAGTATAGAGCTTCACAGTTAACAATTTTAATTCCTATTCTTAATTTCAACCACCCCACTCCACTTGTGAAACAGAAACCGCGCTGAATATTACATTCAGACCGGTCCAGTAAAGTTTCCAAGGAAAACAGCAGAGTGGGCAATCAGCATAAAAGGCGGTCGGCGGGTAGTTACATAATTAATACACGCAGTCGGAATACGCGAGCGGCTTGCGCGGCTTGGGTGGCTCGCGGGAATGAAAATAGATCTACGTACTATTTTAGCACCATTTCAAGTAGGTTAATTTTGGGTCTCTTGTATATTTTTTAAATAGAGCTAGTAATAGGTAATCAAATGGTACCTATATTTGCGCAATTAAGGAAAAATTCCCGAAATTATTGGTTGTCTTTCAGTCTTTATTATGACCGAACAATAATGTTGCTAATAAGCAATCCTTTTATATGGAATTGCTGCGCGAGTTATAATTTGAGACTGGGAATGCTGATAGAGAAAGGATTTTAAAAAATAAAGTATTTAACATATTTTTCTCAGAATGTGTAAAAAATTGAGTTTCTTTGCAAAAACCTATACACGGCCTAACATTTTATAATAAACTCTACGATGCCATGTACTCACTAAAAAGGTAGCAATATAAAGGTGTCATTAAAAGTATTCAAGATATTCTAACGATAAAATGCTCCGTAAGTTAGAGCCACTTGTTATGATTCTATTAAGAGCTAAGTATACTATTAAACATAATTGGCTTGGAAGGCAACGATTGTATCATTGGAATAACTAATGAAGTAAATTATCATGCGACTTCGTAAGTAAAGCGAGAAAGACGCATTAAGGATTAAATAGTTTTGCATAATCGCTCGGTATATAGGTCTTGGGTAGCTGCATACCAACACACAACATACACACATAACGCCTCATACTTTTTTTATTAATGCTATGGGTCATCGAAGCTTGGTAGGGAGCTAGGGCTCACCCGGAAATATTTGTATAGCTGTTTAAACAACCAGCAAACACGTCTTTGGGATGAAACTGGGCCTAGGAGTTGTTCTGGGAATAACAGATGGGACTAAACGCCTTATCATTTGCAGGATGGCATAACGTCAACCGCCGTAAAAATAACACTGATATGAAGATTGTGATACACTTGAAACCTTAAAGTCCCTTAGTCGGCTCTTGCGACACCCACAGGAAGAAAGGAGTGATGCTATTCTACGTCGGCATCACACGGAGTCTTCTTGTCTATTTACATATTCGCAGAACTATTATAGCTTTTAAGGCTAGGTAACATATCCGTGTACTAAAACACTATATCTCCGCTAATTAGAGCTTCCTATTCTACGTAAAGAAAAACGAAATTTGGATCAGCGCTCGGGCCTTGACAAGTTTCAGCTGATTAAGAAAGCCTTCATCAGGAGGTCGACAGCTCACAGACGCCCGCCCGTCACCTGTGATTGCCGAACACCTTTTTCTATTCTTCAATAATTCCACTTACCCTTAGGTATTAGAAATTACCATTTTTGGCGCGAAAATAATCAACACGTCCCCATGTAGTACAAACCGGGCAATCACTATAGAGACGGAGGCTAGTTACAAGACCAACGCACCGTGCATATAGAGTACCAGACGAACGTGATGTGACAGACAAATATACAACTTTACCATAATCATTCTGCTTTTGTGATATAGCAGTTGGATCCGGAGGTGCCCGAGTTCCTTCTTGATGCAGGGGCAAGAAGTATTTTTTGGACAAACGTATTATTTGTCAAATCATCCAGTATGATAAGTGCATGCAGGTTGTACCACCTGATTGTCCGTAAGATAAATTATAGTATGGACAATTCAGACAGCGCCATCTAACCTGTCTGTTTCAGTTGGTTATCTACGAGTATGATTAAGTACTGATACCAAAGAATACTAACTATAGCTCTAATACTTAGATGGCTATCGTGAAAAATTGCATTAGTTTAGAAAAGGCACGTCCGTAAATTTTATTAAATAGTCATGACTTCAGGAAATTAATTGTGCTCCTTTAACTAGACACCTATTCATTAAACAGATTAATCGAAATTTCCGGTTTGGGTAATACTAATGAGAATATTATTATTCTGCTTGCGATTACAAATTAGAGTAAATAATTAGTTTGGACTCACTAACATTATTACAAGTTTATTTTATTAATTATTTTATTACTGTTGTGACGCATTAGTGATATATCCCAGGATGAATAATAAATTTAATAGTAGTTTAATATCCTTATTTTGGTTTAGCGGAAACATTGAAACAAAGTGAAATATTAAATTTAATTTGTAAAGGCTTAATTTTGTTTTGTATCGTTGTCAATGAATGTGTTTGGTTTGGCTTCAAAACAATGAGGCGTCATCATCATCATATCAGCCATATGATGTCCACTGCTGAACATAGGCCTCCCCTAAAGATTTCCACCTTGTCCGATTAAATGCTGCATCCAGCTCTACTGCTCGAATTAGGAAAAAAAAATTACCACTCAAATTTGTTATAATACATACATTAGTAATTCTATGGTGTAAATGGATACCTATGTTTCGTAAAACAGACTTTCACAAGCGAAACTTCAAAACTAACCCACGAAAAGTTGCGTAGAAAGAGCAATAAATGCATTATCAAAACTAAGTATCAGTCAAGTGCGTTTTGATATTAATCTAGAACTGCATTCTACTAGTTACCCAAATATAATTTCTCTATTTCTATCTCGCTCTGTTCATAGAGGTCTAAGAAACTATTTAATATGACACAGTGGCATAATTTAAACGTTTCCTTCGTCCTTGCTGGCTTATACAACTTTGTCACTGTGAACTACAGTCCTAACTATTCAAGAGAGCAATTTCTTGCAGTCCCCAAGTAGGTACTTTAAACTAAGGCTCTTGCTCGGAAGATGGCTGCCTTATGACGTGAAATTAGAAGTTACCACAAAATGTCGTGACTTAGAAGTCACCACAGACAAGAGATGCCATGCGAGCGACGCAAATGTCATTGTTTGATGAGTCATGATTTTTACTCTGTGGAAGTCACTAATTATTTTCGTACCTAGATCGCGCTTTTTCATAATCGGAATATTCAAAGAGGAACGTTTGTGCACTAATTGATTCTCTATTCTTATTAAATAGTAAATTAGGATCGCTTCGTCTGCATCTCCACTTACCACCAGGTGAGATGGCAGACAAATGCGGGCCTATTACCTATAAAAAAAATATTAGATACGTACGTAAGATGAACGGCGAACATTATTGATAGGTACCCAGATAAAACACTGAATGCGCAAAAATGTTTGTAGGATCTAAACTACACCCCCTAAATAAAAAGCCATAAATCCAGACCGTACTATTGTCTGTAAGTTTAGGTACTTATCTTTTTGTAAACAAACTTTGTATTAAACTGACAGTTCTGAAGTGTCACTTTCATAGAAACGACATTCAGACGCGCGCGCTTCGTTGTGGTGTACGGTCGAGTGCAGAGAATCATTATGCCAGCAAACGTAATCACTATAATTAGCTATATACGTTATATGGAAAAGAGTGCAACAACGACGTCTTAAAAGATTGCAAGTCGACGCTACTGGCAATCGAAGGAGATCCGACCGCGGCGCGGCCGAGACGCGGCCCAAGACGCGTCACTATGAAACGCTACATACAATCTAGTGTAATGCGAGGCGTGCGCGGCTGGGCAGCGCTGCCGAGACGCGTCGCTCTGAAACCAGCCTTATAATTTGTTCTCTAAATAAGGAGAATCACATATCAACGCACGACGCGGCGCATTTTTACCGTAACTGCGAGTGCATCTGTCAAATTTAAGAAATATTCAAAACTCCTTCAGACGTTGACGTAGCACCAACAGATGCACTTGCATTTTCGATAGACGCATGCATTGACGCAGGTGCATGCGTTATGTCGGTTTTCAATATGAGAAGTTTGAAATTATCTCGTAACTGACAGACGCATGCGTTACGTAGCGCCGCGTTGCGCGTAAGTGTGAGAACCGCCTCAGTTGCTTCCACAAACTATTCTTATAAGCCCCGCTCGGTATGTTTACCAAACTAACATAGTTAGGTTAGTAGTTGCTCTACTAGAACTGCATTAGCATGTCAGTGCTTACTCTGTTATACAGAGTGTGAAGACCACTGGGTCGTTCGTCGACTGTATGTCTCACACGATGCGAATGACGAAAATAAGTTTGTTCTAGAATCTTATTTACATATTTGTTTATATAGAATTGTAGTGATTAAGTATATTTTTTTAACAAAGTACAATCAGTGGCATCCGGCATACTTATCAATGTACTAGATTAATGGACCTACATAGATTAGTTCTCAATACAATCATAAGAGTAACCAGAATAGTCAGATCGTTTAAATTGATAGGTTGTTATTTCTGCATTTTCTGCTGGCTAAGATTGGCATCACCCCATTTCTTTTCTGTGGGTGTCGCAGAAGCCGACTAAGGGACTCGGGGGTTATTGCAATTTTAGGCGCGAGGCTGACAACCTGTACACGACTTATCTGAAACTACCCCTAAACATTTGTCAGACGTGGCGATAACGGCCGTAATTATAGGGTCGTTAATGCTCTGCCTACCCCGCTAGGGATATAGGCGTGATTTATGTATGTATGTATGTATTTATACAAATACCAGGAAAACACAGTGTAAGTTGATCTCTTAAAAGAGAAGGTAATGTGCTGGTGATAGTACGGTCACCTGCATAGTCCTTGCTTACAAACATTACATTACAGAGGGTTCTGTGACTATGCAGGGACTGTACAAGCGAAAAGTACCTATGTAAAGTACAGCGTCTCTAGGTACATCGTCTCTCCCAAGTTTATGCATTAAAGGTATTCTAAATTGAACGCTTTAAAAAACCCTTTTAGTTAACCTAAAGCTGTTTTATTTACCTCGCTTAAAAGGGTTTTTATTTTAGCTTGTTTAATCCAAGCTCGCTTTTTTATGCAAATCAACGTTTTAGCTTGCGAGTTGTAAACTGTAGTGTTAAATTGCACTGTAGGTTTTACTAAAAATATTTAACTTGCCTTAAAGGAGTAAATAACAAAGGTGAACCGTACTTTTGCCCGCATATACGAGTACAAGGGACCTACTAAGGCGGATCGCACATTTGACGCACGACGGATCTGATCCTATGGTACAAATTGTTAATTGAGAATAGGAGCACTTTTGAGCAGGTTTTTGGGTGGTTTTCCTGTTCAGGGGGTCCGGTTGATTTACATGACGCATGTAAATATATTTTTTAGATATTCACTTTAATAGCTACATGCTAGTAAGTTACATGCTGTGTGGTCAGCCTGGCCGGCCCCGAGGCAGTGCCTTTTTTATCTCACTCGTGCCGCGTTTCTACTAGGAACATAAAATTAATTGTTATAAAAAAGAGAACATTGTGTCTGACAATTTTCTCTTTTTTACAATGACTAATTAATTTTTTAGTGACAGTATTGTATTGTAAATTCTTGACTTTCTGAAAGCATTCTTTGTGAATCTACTCGGAAATAAACGATTGAAATTTGAAATTTGAATTTGATGGATCTGACAGACCGCTGCGATGTTCTAGCGCTCTGTCGTGCGTCAAGTGTGCGATCCGCCTTAAAAAGCGCCCCGCACTAACGCCCGCATATAAAAAAGTACCAAGTTAAACTGGTTTTTGATACATAGTGTTAGTTATTTATTTGAGCACTAATACTTTTGCATTAAATTGTTACCCTGTTTTCGGAATCATTTGACAAGTGACAGTTGTCTCAGTGTTTCTAGTAATAAAATATATAGTATATAAAATAATGTTAAACAGGAGTGGTATTGTATTTCGACACAAGATGTTCTATCCCTTTCATTTGGTTGTCAACTGACAAAGGTAGCACTATCGAGCTGTCTACACAGCCTTTGGTCCAAATGTGAATCGAAATGCAACACCAGGCGAATATGCGGTGGTGTAGTAAATTCAATAATTGTGATTAAAAATAAAATGTGACGGTACCCATTCTTTCTGGATTAAGACATTGGAGAATAAAGATGTGCAATGGTTTAAAATATTACTGGTATTTCATTATTCACAATATACTAAGAAAAATTGTTATAGGTTGTTGTGTTGCTCCTGCGTCAACGTAGGTTTTTAGTATGGAGAATTCAAAATTTCTTATTTATGTCACAGACGCATGCGTTACGGATGCGTTAAAATGCGCAGCGTCGTGCATTACATGTAGTAATTGCCTTAAGTGTATATCTCCATAATATATATACTCCTTTATCCTTACGTATTTATTTATATATATATCCATTTATTTTTTCGTATGATACCGGCTTAGAAGAGCATCACCCCATTTCTTTCCCGTGGGTGTTGTTGTAGCCGACTAAGGGACTACAGGGTTTTATGTGTAGGCTGACAGCCTGTCACTATAGTAATGCACGGCTTGAAGCGACCCTCGAACATTTGTCGGACGGTGCGATAACCACCGTAATTTTACGGTTGTTGAGGCTCTGCCTACCCCGTAAGGAATATAGGCGTGATATGTGTGTGTGTGTAGGTATTTATTTGTAGAAAATCCGGAGTTATTGGATTTTCTCCAAATCATTTCAGACCCTGGCTCACAAGGAAGGACAGATACAGCCGGTTATTTCCTGAAACCCGCGTGAAGGATAATGTCACATAACTCACGCTGACAAGGGAAGGGTGCAAGTTGGTTTATTGCGGCCTCAGAAACGTTTCAAGTAATAGCGTTTTAAGTATGAAAAAAAATTTTGGACTTCCCATGCAAATTAACTTGGTTCGGTAATTTTGTATGGGAAAGTCACTTTTTTTACCTATGTTACTCAGGGAAAGTTGTTCAGTTTCATGGGTTAGTCCACCCCTTAAAATATTTGCAGCTATATTCAAACTGTATATTTTCATATCATAAGATATCGAGCAGTATGGTAGCTAACATAAGATGCCGAACAATGTACATTAAGGTACCATAATCAGTCAGTACTATAACCGTTTGAAATCATTATTTAGCTGTTAGTGATACCTAAATATACCATAGGTAGCTTAGTAATAATTTATATCCAGAAATGTATATTATAGTATCTTTACCATATGTGAGTGTGACACCCTTTGTCATGAGCGAGAATAGTAACCCGGGGAAGCAAAACCACAATCCTATTCTGATTTTTTGTAAACCATTTTAGATTCCGACTAACTCACAAGGGGGACAAAATATAGCTGGTTATTTCCTTGTGAAGGATAATGTCACACGCTGACAAGGGAAGGGTGCAAGTTGGTTTATTGCGGGCTCAGAAACGTTTTCAAGTGACATCCTTGTTTAGGGAATCGTACCCGCACTCGACAACATTGCGTTTTATTTATGACAGCTAAATAAAGTTGTGACAGACGCAACTTAATGCGGTGATCTGTCGATGTCAAAATGCGTATCATTAAGTCACACCACGAATAAATCTTTAATGTCAAATGAAAAATAAATAATCGGAAATACGCGTGTCAAAAAACAAACAAGTCAATAGTGATCAATAACTACGAAATATTTATGTACTCAATTTTATTTATCTACTTTTTAGGGTTACATAGGGTTTAGAATCAAATAATAAAATCGTCTGATTATACCCAAGTACTTTGCAATGTCATTTTCCCGATTTGACCCTTTTCACGGTCCCTTCCTTGAAACGTTAGTAAGAAATCCTTTCCTTTGCCTTTTACGCATATCTCTTATGGATCAGTAAGTTCCCATTTCACACCTCTGACTTTTTGAAATTGCGCGCAAAAAATATGGCGTCTTCGCAGCCAGAGGTCTATTTTTCAAATACCTTATTTTGCACTTTGTCTACGTCTCTCAAGGACCTATTTGAAAACTTAGTAGTCCAATATTAAATATGGACCACCAACTATTTATTTCTTTTTTTTTTTATTGTTATTTTTTGCTAAAAGTGGTATTATACATAATTTGGAACTTATGGTTCAAGTCAGAAAACAATGATAAAACTCCAAAATAATGGGTATAATTACCAACTTGAATCAATGAATTCAAGGATTCCATTTATATTGGTATTTCCCAATAACTCTATGAAAGACTGGTATCTATCCATTAAAAGGCACTCGAATTGCTACCGATAGAATCTATCAAATCTATCAATTTTATTGTGACAAGGTCTATAAAGGTTCATCGATCAAAAGACTCGACACTGGCGGAATTGTCCTAGCTGAGGACAGAAGCCGCGCGTTTCTATAAAAAAGAATTGAATTGGACGTATTTGAAAAGGCTCCAACTACGGGCCATTTCTTTTTTTGCTCTATCACTCACAATGCCTCAAGCACACAATGAATCGATCTTTCCACGCAATGTTATTTTGATTACCGGATAAAATAAGGTGAATAGGGATAAACTGAATAACGTGTTAGATATACAATATTTGAAAATAGTGAAAGTATCACTATTTGTACTGTCGACGACTCTATCATTTGGCTTATAGCCCGCGAAATAGTAAAAGTTTATCGTGGCAAATTACGCGAATATCGCTGAAATAATGACGACAATCGCTCGTTCAAGTCCAGCAAGCAGTGGGGTACGCACTACAAATTGGGGTACGCACTATACCTACTACCGAAATATGACCTATAAGAAATCTGCCCTACAAGGAATCTGCCATAACGGGAATTTGAAAGCGGAACGAGGGCTTAATGTTTGCATGCAAAAAGAGGTTTTTTACCGACGTAAAACATTTTGTTCGGCAATCTTTTATATCCATTTCAAAAGTGTCCTAATTACTCTTCAACTCGTTTCACTGGCAATTACCCACTCATAAAAGATATTAATTTCGCAGAACTATTTCCATCTGCGTGAAACGTAATGAAATTATACCCCGTCCGAGTGGTTGCTAGATTAGGGATGCATTTAGCCAACTATATCGATATATCGATCTGTAGATTATGATGTGCCGACATAGTACTCCAATATATGGACGCTCTTCAAATCTTATGATGAATATATCATAAAATTACTCAAAATTTGCGAGAGCATATTATCAGAGTTATCAGTTGGTAACGTAAAACATGCCAGTATTTTGACTCGATATTTGATTTCGATGTATAGGGATATTCCGATATCGCATACAACTATACGTACCTATGACTCTTCGATATATCGATATGTTCTATCTTTGGGCATCGATATACCGAGATTTATAGAATTCCGATAATATATATCGTTGCATCTCTATGCTAGACGTAACCGTAATGTAGATGTAAGTTCTGTACAAATTGAATTAAAACTCGGGGCGAGGACAGCTTGTACATATATACTCGTAGGTACTTACAGACCATGCCAGTAGCTAGCACCCATAACTGAATCTACTAGATAAGAAGGAAGGTGGCTATTTCAAAAGATTTCGAAAAGGTGAAGTTTAGATTGGTAGCTGAAGAGTATTTTGTAGGTAAAAATTTGGGACTAAATATTATATTTTTCAAGATACATATAGACTGGGACATGAAAAGGAAACGAACTGCCATACAATTTAGTTTCGGTGCTTCGATGCAGATTTAGTTACAAATTTTTCTACTTTATGGAACGGTTCCCACATCCTTCCCGCGGGTGTCGTAAGAGGCGACTAAGGGACTCGAGGGTATTGGTGTTTTACAATTTTCAGGCGACAGGCTGACAACCTGTCACTTTAGTGATACACATGGAACAGCCATGGAAAACAACTCTCAAAAATGTCAGACGTGGCGATAGCGACCATATTCTTACGGCCGTTAACGCTCTGCCTACCCCGCAAGGGATAAAGGCATATATGTATATGTATATATAATATATGTATATGTATGTATGGAACGGTTCACGCTTTGAAATATTGTAAGCTTTACACACTTTATAAATTTAAAATGTAAATGCTTGCATCTTTTCATACTTAGGTCACAGATAATATAATACTACTAAAGTAGTCTTAGGTAAATAGTTATAGTCGCCAGCACATCACCTATGTATTTAAGGGGTCAAATTATATTTGTTTTTCATACAAACACTAAGGAAAATCAGTAATAGTTGATCCCTTATCATCTGAGTTCCGTTTAGTAATCCTACCGCGGTGCTTGGTTCGCAACCAAACAGAACTTTGGAACTCACGTACCGAGCTCGAAGTTCCTCTGTCATTAAAAGCTGATAGGTTCTTTGCCTCACAAAGGGAATTGGCTGAAGTTTTCTACGTGACACGAGAGATGGTGTGTTTGTCGTTTTGTCTTTAGAACTTTGGAAGCAGGCCATGAAACTGAACACCTTTTTTTGTATGAGAGATCTTTTTCATTTTTCTTTTTCAGGTTGTTAAGTTACTACCATGGGCATATTGTTCATATTTTGATCTATGTTTCATGGGGAAAGTTGATCAGCTTCTTGGACTGGAGTCTTAAAATACTTGCAGTAGATTTTTTATTTATAAAGTTGTTCTTGACACCGTTAATTCGTTCATTAAAACAGCTCTTTTGGTACGAAAAGCTTGTCTAACTCGTCCATTGTTTCGGTTAAGTTAACTTTGAAATTAAATTCTAGACCTAGACTTAATAGACGGAGTAGATAAATATAAATATAAGCTGTAGATCAATGAACGGACCACACTTTAGTAGAATTATTAAAAAAACAACAACTACCCGATTGCGATGATTTCAAAGTTCCATTTTGCGTTTAAAATCCGCCATTTTAAAATTTTAATCCAGTGTTACTCACGCTGTTGAGACGAATCCAATGTCAACTAAACATTCGTCTAGCCTACCCTCCTTCCTTCCACTGAGCAAAAATACGGATGACATCTGTTTTCTGTGCCTCCTTATGATACAGTCAGGTAAAAAACATTGCTGTTGGATAATGATTGAAGTAGGTTAAACACGTTATTAAACAAAACGTTGACAATTTAATTTTTTTTACTGCCGGCTTAGAACACCATCACTCCATTTCTACCCAAGTGTGTCACAAGAGGCGACTAAGGGATGAATCCATGGAGTGAGTAGTAGCGTTTTCTGTCAATATCTACATTATCTTGTTATTATTGGATAACAATATCTTGCAAGCACTCGCGAATTCGCCTACCAAGCGTGGTGTGGTGAGTATGCCAATACTCCCCAATTTAGGTGAGATTCATGTCCAACAGTGGACTGTTGTGGCTGTACAATAAGTATATAAACATACAAGTAGCTGTAATCTCATGTAACGATCGTAAAAGGCTGCGTCCCCTCTAAAACAGCCCCTATGTAATTTGAGCTCGTAAATTCGCATACCCTATATCCCTTGGGGCATTTTTTATTGAATCATATTTACGGCTATATTTAGGACACGATGTTCAATACAGGGTGTAAGAAGGTATCACTTGATCTACAGAATAAAATGATAACTAAACTAATATTTTTTATTGTTTAACCGGGTCACTCGCGATAGTTTTAAGGAAATTATCATTCTCTTTGCCTTTTATGTTATAAACGATCTCGGCACATATTCAAAAGTTGGTCTAGCCAACATCTAACTTTCTGTTACAGACTTTTGATATGTGTCAAGCTCAGGGGTTTCGCTTAAAACTTTGGCGGTTCCCTCATTTGGCGTCCGGTGCTGCGCATTTTCAGCGCATACGTGACGCATGACCTTGCCACAAAATTCTGAAAAAAAAACCGATGTTGACGCAGGAGCAATGCAAATATTTGCGTTGGCATTTACCTCTCTATGGGACTAATGGACGCCAAGTGTGGCATTTGCAGTACATATTCATAAGTTGTTCTCACAAAGAGTCTTGAACTGTGTCATGCTCAGGGTTTCGTTTAAACTTTCCCTAAAGTAACTATAAAATATCATCCTTCTCCTTGCCTTATTCCGTTCTCTGTCGGGGTCAGCTACCTAACCTAGGAGATTTGACGTGGCAACCAAGTTTTTACACAGAGCGACTGCTTTCTTACTTACAACCCGGAGGCTAACCTGGCCCGAGTCCTGGGTTAAGTCACATTCAAATATTATCTGAATTCAAATTTTATTTCAATGTGGATTTCATCACGATGTTTTTCCTTCACCTTAAGAGCAATCGGTAAATGCACGTGAGTAAAAACAGATTGATGCATGGCAGGGATTCATCATCATCATGTCGTATGGCATTTCTCTGCGCAGGATCCTATATATAATTTTTTTGGTGTTTGAGCCACTCTTCGGCCGCTGGTGTAAGACGGTGCAGCTCGGTCATGCCGACAGGTAGGCGATACAGTGGGCAATCGTTCACAATGTGGGCTAGGGTTTGGTCAGGCTCTCCGCACTCGCAGGATGGCGACTCCCTGAGTCCCCATTTGTGGAGGTTGTGGTTTGATCGCCGTGTCCGGTTCCAGGGATTGAACACGGGGCTCACGATTGTAAAACCGGTGTCCTAACCAGCTTGTATGTATTTAAGACTACGTAAGTAGATAGAAACACGTGTTTAACACCCTGTATGTAGCATACTTAATCCTATTTTGGGTTTAGCAAATTGAGTTCGAAATATTCGATCACGAACATGTTTCCTCCAGCGATATAGGCCTAATATTTGCTTCGGTCGGCGAAATTTTTTATACAAACAAAATTGATGTACCTTTTTTCATTTCAAAGCGAAATTATACGTAAGCAGTCGGTCGTTTTCTTTATAGCAAAATGGTGGTCACACACACAAACACACATTTGATGGCTTAATCCATTGCGGAGTTGACAGAGGTCTTTCTTTCCTTTCGTGTGGGACATCGAGTCATCCAACATAGAGTAGGTGTCCCCTTATAAAAGGTCTAGGTTAGGGCTGAATTTATCTGAAACTGTTCAATCTTTATCTGTTCCTCTCAATAAGTCTAGTGCGATGAACTGCAAGTTGGATCCAACACTTAACGCACGACGGACCGCTAAAACATCGCAGCGGTCTGTCAGATCCATACTAGAATTGACAATCCCCATACTAAATCCTCTCAGAATAAGAATAAGAATAAGAATAAGAAAAATTTTATTCAGTGACCATATAGCTTGCATATTATTATATTACAATGTGTGGGAACAAACAGTTTTTATTGAACATTTCTGTATTAAGTCTATAACAGTACAGTAGTAGGTAAATAGTACACTTAGAATTGTAAGACTTATAGGTAGTCCGTTTGTTATTGAGGACACTGAAAAGGCACTTCGTTCAGCGAATGCTACAACAGTAGTATTTACTACTGCGTAGCGCTGGTCTACCACGAAGCCTGAAAAAAAAAAGAGTAGGTACACCGACCAGGACAGTGACTTGAAATATTATTCCTATGAAATAAAGATTAGTTAACATTAAAATTATCATTACTAGATCTATATCACAGACATTTAGAATATACTTTACGTAACATAGATTTACATTAGTAAGTTTTAGGCACCGTAAAATCCCACAGCAATGGCCCCAAGTCCCACAACTATGATCCACACAAACCTGATTATTTTTGAAAATATAACAGCGATGCAAAGTAAAGAGGTGCTATTAAAGTACGTTACCCTATTGAAATTCGGAATTCGTTAAAGCTAAATGAGAACTTACAGGTTTGTTCGGATCACAGCTGTAAGCCAGGACCACAGCTGTACAACTTCACGGTACCCAAAGATTCAAAAATAAGCACTAAGCAATGCAATTATCCTAATATATGTAGGAAGGAACCAGATATGATGATTAAATTATTACATGGTACAACCACCTACAGCATTGACTTTTGTTCAGTAAGAATTTGGGTTTTTAATAAAAGCTTGAAACGATAAATTGATTTTGAATTTCTTACTGGTGGGGGCAAATTGTTCCAGCATTTCGTGGCAGCGTAACGAAAACTGCCACGAAAGGCGGTTGTACGATGTTGTATACCAGTCAAACGGACAGCATGTCTTACATTTCGATTAGATAAAGAGAGTTTAGAGTATAGGTATTCAGGTTTTTGTGAAGAAATGACTCCAAACAACAAAGTGGCAAAGTGTAGGTTTCGTCTAGACTTCATGTTCAAGATATTGTTTGAATTTAAATATGGAGAAATGTGAGATCTACGTGGTATCTTGTAACAAAAGCGTGTACATGCGTTTTGGATACGTTGAATAAATTTTTGAGTGCGAGAAAGAAGACAATTTCCATAAACAGTGTCCGCATAATTAAGCTTTGATAGTACCAATGTGTCACACAATCTCAAGCGCATCTCAACAGTCAGATAATCACGTATTTTGTACAGAACCTTTAGTCTATAGAAGCAATTGCGAACTGTGGTAAGGACATGACTTTCAAAACGTAAGTTACCATCCATCAAAAGGCCTAGATTGCGAGCTTCTGTAACACGTGCCAATGGCTGGCCAGAAATGGAGATAACAGGATTGTTATTAGCAATTTTACTAATTTGTGTTTTTGACCCTAGAATTAAGTATTTTGATTTATCTGGATTTAAGAACAAACAGTTTGTCTCAGACCACTCAACAATACGACTCAAGTCTTCGTTCATTCTACTGACCGCAGCGCTAGAATCCTTAGGTTTGAACGAAATGTAAAGCTGAACATCATCTGCATAAAAGTGATACCTGCAGTGTTTTATATTTTTTGCAATATCTGATGAGTATAGAAGAAACAAAACTGGTCCAAGGATCGACCCTTGAGGAACACCTCTATTTACTGAAGCTTCGTTAGAAAAAAGTCTAGAACCATCTGAATTGCGTACTTCCACAAACTGAGACCTTCCCTCCAAGTAACTTGAAAACCATTTTATAGCCATATGATCGAATCCATAGAAAGCAAGCTTGGATAAAAGCAATGTTACATTTAATGAATCAAATGCTCGAGTGAAATCTAACAGAGTGAGAATGGAACCTTCACCTGAATCCTGTGCTACCAAAATATCATCGACAACATCCAAAAGGCAAGTGGCAGTACTGCGCCCCTTCCTAAAACCAGATTGCTTAGATGGAAGAATATCATTAGTTTCTAAGTAATTTGTGAGTTGCACACATATGACTTTTTCTAAAATTTTTGACATGAATGGCAAAATGCTGATTGGTCTCAGATCTTTAAGATTATTTGGATTACTGATTTTTGGTAATGGTTTTACTATGGCGGTTTTCCACTCCTCTGGAAAGGTACTTGTTTCAATGGACTTGTTGACAATATTTGTAATAATTTCAATAGTATACGGAAGTGTAAGCAATACCATGTCTAGTGAAATACCATCAACACCTTGCGCATTACTTTTAAAAGATTTAATAATTTTTGATACAGTTAATTCGTCAACTGGTTTTAGAGAGAAAACTGAGGACCCATGTCTATTAAATTGTCTGTTGACGCCGCGCAATGGCAGCGTCGTCCGTCGAGTGCGGTTTTAATATGGGGAGTGACGTTTCTAGTATGAATCTGGCAGACCGCTGCGATATTTTACCACTCCATCGTGTGCAATCCGCATTTCAAAAGGTCTTTTGGGCTGAATATCTTCTCTAAAACTGTTCCTCTTAATAAGTCTAGCGCGATGAACTGTAAGTAGAATAATTTATTATTTAACTCGTCTTTTTCCTCCTCAGTTCGTGAGTTAGTATACGAATTGAATTACATCAACATTTTATCGCGGTCAGTCTGAAGCGACTTACATAGTACGTACATTCACACAATGACTTCAATCCTATCGGAATACGACTTGCCTAATTCCCAGATACTTGTATTTCCATCACTTTATCATTTAGGCAGGTGCAGACAAAATAATATATAAAAGAAATCTGAAATAGATTTTAAAGTGACACTAGGTTCAAATTATTACGCATGAATGTTGGCTTACCTAAAGCCTTAGAAAATCTAAGGCAAAGTTGTTTTAAATGTACAAAATTATTTTCAAATGACTGTCCTCTGGCGAATCAAGAAAATGACAGGAATAACCAGGACATCGCTTAAATATCCCGTTAGAATAAAAATCTTTGTATTGTATACAACATACATACATACATATATCACGCCTCTATCCCTTCCGGGGTAGGCAGAGCGTTAACAATCGTAAAATTACGATCGTTATCGCCACGTCTGACAAGTATTGAGGGCCCTTTTCCATGATACATGTATCACTGTAGTGACAGGTTGTCAGCCTGTCGCCTAAAATTGTAAAACACATGAAGCCCTCGAGTCCCTTAGTTGCCTTTTACAACACCCACAGGAAGAAATGGGGTGATGGTATTCTAAGCCGGCATTACACGGCAACCATTGTATACAAAGTTATAATAAATAATGTGTCACCGTGAATGTAAGTCTTGTTTAAATGTGCCATTGTTTATTAATTTTCGATTCGCAATGTAATCGTTGGTGTCTAGTAGGAATAGCATCACTCCATGTCTTTTGATGGTGATTCCGGATTGTATTATGTAGAAATTATTTCACGGAATTTTGGATTCATATGAAATGTGACAAAATAAAAATAAAACGCTCGCAAAATTTTTGATAAACAAATAATCTAAAATTCCGTGACTAAACTGTACTTACATACATACATCCATATATCACGCCTTTATCCCTTGTGGGGTAGGCAGAGCGTTAACGGCCGTAAAAATACGGTCGCTATCGCCACTTCTGACATTTTTAGGATTGTTTTCCAAGGTTGTTTCAGAAAACATGTGTATCACTATAGTGAGAGGTTGTCCGCCTATTGCCTAAAAATTGTAATACACTAATACTCTCGAGTCCCTTAGTCGCTTCTTACGACACCCGCGGGAAGGATGTGGGGTGATGCTATTCTAAGCCGCTTTAGTTGATACCCCACACGATACTTTCAGTACAAAAAATTATTCCGCCATCTTTACCCCCACTCTCTTCCTCCTCTACGACACGATTTCTTGACGACTCCAGTTTCTGATTCAGGGCATCACGACGAATCCAACGATACCAAGCATGTGTACACTGTACAGGGTGTAAAAAAAATTGCTGGAAATATTTTAAGGGGTAAACCAGCCCATGAAACTGAACAACTTTTCCAAATGAACATAGGTCGTAATATGAAAAAAAAATTTTAGACCTCTCATACAAAATTGCCGACCGATCAAGACAGTTATATTACACCTTATATAAACCCGGGTGTCACACGAAACTAGTACTGGCGCCAACCACACTAAAACAGCAAAATTAGGTCAATCTCATTTAAACTCATTCACTAACAAGAAAACATCAAACTCATTCATTAAAGGAGAAGAGCCGCACCACGAAACCAACTTTGCGATAAAAAGTAACTAAATGTAGATATTTCTAAAGACCAAAGCACATTGCAAAGAGTAATATTATTATAACTAATGATTATCATGACTGTGTCGTATAAACAACCCAATTAACCCTATAGGCGGATCACTTAAAGCACGACGACGGAGCGCTAAAACATCGCAGCAGTCTGTCAGATCCATACTAGAAACGTTAATGCCCAAACTAAAACCGCCTATATTGCTGTTTTCCAACCGCCTACTTAGTTTCAGTCCCCTGATATGATTAAGGGACCGCCGTCTAAGTTATTATAGACAACGACGCGAAACACAGAACTATCATTATTACGGACAATCAGGTGGTTCAGCCTGCAATATCCTAACCAGACCAGAGACAAAGTTACCATCTTACTCTGTGAGTGCCCCACCGGGAATCGAACCCGGAAACTTTTGCGTTGAGCCACATCAAGTCAAAAGATCTATGAAAGAATATGTTAGAAACATACCTCGCCTTCACCCTATCTGCGACTGTATTATATTAGGTTAGGTAACCGGCCAGAAAATCATAATAGATAATGCCTTTACAGTACAGACCGACTCAATGAAACTTCTAGAACACGAAAAAACAAATTGACTATACAGAATATATATTGCCGTGTGATGCCGGCTTAGAATGGCATCACCCCACATCGTTCCTGCGGGTGTCGTAAGAGGCGACTAAGGGACTCGAGGGTATTGGTGTACCACAATTTTTAGGCGACAGGCTGACAATCTGTCACTATAGTGATACACATGTTTTCTGGAACAACCTTAGAAAACAATCCTCAAAATTGTCAGACGTGGCGATAGCGACCGTATCTTTACGGCTGTTAACGCTCTGCCTACCCCGCAAGGGATAAAGGCGTGATATATGTATGTATGTATGTATACAGAATATACATTGTAACTGTAACTGACAACAAACAGTAGCCCTAGCTAACTAATCTAACTATGGTGGTTCTAGTTTTCACACTTAACGCGTTAAGAAGCAAACTAAAATACGTATGCGTCTGTCAAATGCAGATAATTTTCATATTATCCCTACCTACTTAAAACCAATGCGTGAACCTGTGCCAACAGATGCGTCTGTCAAACAACGCAAGTTCATCAGTGCTGCGTCAACGTCAGTTTTTATAATGAGGAAGTTGAAATATCCCTACCCTATAACTGACAGACGCATTGTTTAACGGAAACGCTAAAAATGCGCAGCGTCGTGCGTTAGATGTGGAAGTCGCCTATCGTGTGTCGTAATGTCCGATGGAGTGGTCAAAATAATTGCAGGACATTTGGGACGGAGGGCATTATTGTCAATGGGGACATTTATATGTGATACTCGAGTCAATTAGATACTGTATGTAGGGCAAACTACTTGTTGGCTTTTTTAGTAGGTTCCTAAGTATTTCCTTATTATTTTTTCCGACCGTCCACTCAACACTCAAATAACTACCTAGGTACCTACCTAGCTTCATAACGTACATTTGGGGTTATGTTGGGAAACGAATTTTTTTTTTTCGAGCTACTACAAAAAGTCAAGCAGCTGATTTAGTATGGAAGGTCGAATTTTTTTTATGTTTACCTGCATAGCTCCCACAGAAAAAGTTGTTCAGTTTCATGGTCTGATCGATTTTCGTTACACCTTCTCTTACATTTCTGTCTTCTTACAGTTCTCCCTGTATTTTCTACGGTAGATAAAGTAGAGCAATGGCTTGCTAATTTACATTAAGAAGGATCATTGGACGACTCGTGTGGGTCACGAAAAGTTAGTAAGAAGCAATTGAGGATGGATTTTTGGCAGTTTGATATTGATTTGAAGATTGATAGACAGAATTCTAAATTATAGAAACTAATCAATGTGTAGGTATACTAATAAATACAGTATATCGTAAGTACCTATTTCAAATACATGTTTCTTAGAAAAGGTCTTCAGCGCTAAAATAACGCTGCGTAACACATGCGTCGGTCATATACATACTAGAAACGTCAATTCCCATTTTAAAACATTTGTGCTAACGACGTTGTGCTAGCGCTGTGTTATCCGTGGTTGTGTGTTCGACCTGCGTCAACATCAACAGCGTTATTTTAGCGCTGCGTTTTGCGTTGGCCTTACTAAGTAATTCATGATCATGACCAATGAACATGTTATGTCATTAACATAATCGGATTACTTTTGTAATAAAATTAATCAAATAAATGTTAATTTATTAATTTCAATACAGATACTGTCACAAATACTTTCTTGTTCATCGATTTGATTTCCATAAATTAATGGTTAGACGTCATCAGTCACTTTTCGAGATTCAAGATGTTGTTGATTAGACACCAAGAACCACCCACGTAGTAGATAATTATACAGGGTGTAAAAATATTAGCTGCAAAATTTTAAGAGGTGAACCAGCCCATGAAACTGAATAACTTTCCCCAAGAAACATTGGTCGAAATATGAAAAAAAAAATCGCCCTCCCATACAAAATTACCAACCAATAAAATCAATTTGTATGGGAGGTCCAAAATTTTTTTCATATTTTGACCTATGTTCCTTGAGGAAGGTTGTTCAGTTTCATGGGCTGGTTTAAGGGTAAAATATTTGCAGCTAATATTTTTAGCTGTGTGGTGCCTGCTAGAATAGCAGTACCCAATTTCTACCATTAACTAAGGGCTAACTACTGGCGACTAAGGGATGAATCCAGGGATTGGGCAGCAGCGTTCCCTGTGAACATAACACCTTGTACTACGTTCGCGAATCTGTCTGACAAGCGTGGTGGGTATTGCATATTCCCCCCAAATGGGGGAGGCCCGTGTCCAGTGAACTGTTTTGGTTAGTATAACCAGCAGTTCATTAACCCTTTTATGGGATCAATTTAAACTGTTTTTCGTACAGTTGTTAATAATAACGAGCATAAAATTGTCCGGTGATCTAGATACTACTATAGTAATGCGATCTTATTTGAATATATAAGTAAGTAGGCCCTATTTAATCCCCGCTTTACATTTTTCTTTATTATTTTTAAAATTAGTCGCTGAGCCGCGACAGTTTTTTCCTTTAACAGAAATACGTACTTTTCCCGTGGTAAAACCCACCAATCACTTATCAACCGTCCATCCACATTTGAATACAATCACACAATTTGAAAGACAAACAGTCGACCTTGCATTGCATTTATGATATTATAATATTATCCACTCGTTATGATACGATAATGTATACCTGATTGATAAATGGCGATTTGATGATGCACCTATTAAGTTTATCAAAGTAATTTGTATAAAGCTTAACGCCCTGTGTAGTGTGTATGATAATCGCAGAAGTAGATACTATTCGCCGGTTCTAGACCACCCGAAAAGCCCCTTTACGGTGGTTTTGTCGGTGTCTGCAAAAAGCTCGTCACATATGCTTTTCATTGGCGGTTTTATATCAAATTAATCCGCGGTTTTATATCAACTTAATCCGCGTATGTAATTAAATTAATCCGCGGTCGATATCAAATTAATCCGCGGTCGATATCAAATTAATCCGCGGTTGGTATCAAATTAATCCGCGGTTCCGCGGTTTGATTTCGAATTATTTCGTGCTTCATATAAAATTAAGTCGCGGTCAATTCGCGTTCTTGTTGGTTTGTCATATTAGAATTCTTGTTGGAATTCATGGTTTGTTGTATGAAATCCATTTTTACTTCTCCAATTTTTGAGTTCATTATATCAATGATACTTTAATTCGTGGCTGAATTTGATATAGGTCGCGGCTCATATAATCTTTTCATTTCATACATGCATTTTGTCAATTCATGGTACCAATAGATACTTCTTAGGCAGTAAAGCGTAAGTAAATCAATACGTATGATTATTCATAATATTTTTATATCACCATCAATTTAACTTATACCTACCATTTATAAAGTTCATACCTACCACTGTTGTGTTTCTGTACACCAACAAGCAAGTTTCGACACGTTGAGCCTACTGTATTGTGAACAATGGTTCAGCCGTAAATACAAATCTTTGCCTTGCCGACTTTTTCAATATTTGTATTGTTCGCTAATAGTAAAACCCACTATGTAATAAAATTAAGTTGTAAAGACCCTTGTTTCCTTTTGACGATGCCGCCTGCTGTGTATTTATAATATTTAGAGATAAATTTTGAAATGTGCTTATTGTCTTGTGATTGTAAAGACTAACTTTTTTATAACGGTGTCTTCCGCCCCAACATTTATCTAACAAAGCGAACTTTCTCAAAAATTAAACTCGTCGAGACAAGTATCCACGGTGGGTGGTGGTTAACGATATTGAAAAAAAATACCCCTGTTTGTCGTGGTTTCGTTATAAAAGCGGAACAAGCTTGTCTGTACTCCACAACTTGATTTGGAGTGCGTGATATAGTATTAAAAATCAAATCTAGTGTTCGTGTTCGTTGTGAAAGTTTAACCTAACCTAACCTAACATCATGTCTCGGTCTACAGCTAGCTGCATAGGAAAAATGGAGGTAAGAATCGTTATATTTATTTCTCTCATTTTTGTTCAACACTGTTTGTATTTATCTGACATGTATGTTACGAAAATTACGAGGCCTACGTTCGTCAAAGGACTGGTACATGTGTATGTTATACTTACTTACATACTCTCGGGAGAAATACTTTGTATTTATGCCGTATAAATTGCATTGTGTGTATTGATAAGTAATATATTCGATTGAGGACTAGTACATGTTGATGTGATGTGTATGAAGTAATATTTTTGATTGTTATTTAAGTAAATTTTATTACAGCATAGTTCCCGTTAATAACGCATAATATATATGTCTGTTTTGTTTTAGGGTTCGGGAATAAACGTTGATGACCTACCAAACACATTCAAGAATTATTATTTCGCTGCATCAAGTGATGATGAAACTGCATTTACTATTGTCGAACCCGATCAAAAATCACTAAAACGGGCGGGCAGCGATAATGCTATCGATCAATTTTTCGACACACCCAAAATCAAAAAGCAAAAGAAAACGCAATCTTCAACAGTTGGGATGGCTCGAAACGGCGGTGTATCCTACATATCGTCGAATACCGATGACGCAGCAAACGCCACACATCTAATTAAAGTAGAAGTCTACGATCTCAAGAAATTAGCCAAGGTGTCGTCAAACAACCAGTGGAAAATAGCCGATTTTCGTGCTAAATACTACACAAAGGTCACGGACAATATTTACGACCGCAGCAAGGAATTAATATACGATATCACGAAGAACGTCTCGCAATCACAAGACTGTAAAAAATACTTTTTCGATAACTAATTTCATAATTCTCAGTCATCTAAAACAGAAAAAACAGTACCTAAATACCACGCCACTCAACAACACAGCAACTTCCCTTTCTACCTCAAAAACATCCTAACAATGAAAATCTATGGATGGACAGGACAATAGGGGCGACTTCACTATTCAAGCGAGTGATGTTAAGTTTCGTAAATCAGTCAGCACCAAGCTTGCATTCGTGCCACAAGCTCGTTATTCATTAAAAATGTATCTTTCTAAAAAAGTTATCGCGACCATCTCAAAACAAACTATCCTTACAGAATATTCAAGATATATTCGATTCTGGTATATTAATAACGAATTACCTGAGTGTTTAATTCAAGATGACGACGTAAAGCCATTTTTCACCCCCTGCGAGGGGCACTACTCTTCTTCAAAAGACTGTGAATCACTGGATACAGTTGATGGTGTATTGCCAATGAAGGCATATTGTGCGAATTGTCAAGACCCTCCCAAGACTCAAGAACCTTATTCGGACCCTCTGACGCAGTCTATAGAGATTGTCAATCCACTATCAGTTGATTGGAGTCGAGAAGAAGACGAAGAAGTCGAAGAAATTATAAATTCCATACAGGATAACTATATTTTATCCTCCACAGCATACTCGCCTACTCTTTAATTGGATAAATATGATTGATTTGTTTACTAATTATTTCTGTGTTTTTCTGTTTTAGTTGGCTTTGTTATTTTTAACATTGTAATGTCTATGTCGGTTTAAATTCAATGTAAAATAATAAAATAACATTAAAATAACGTTTGTTTCTTTTTTCCTTTTAATAACAGTACCTTATTCTTGTAATGGAAATAAAATTAAAACACCTGTATTAAAATGTATACACCATTTATTTCATAAAACACATATGACATAACCGTTCTTTAAATCTAAACACATTTTAATCATTTTAGCTTAAGTATAAGGGTAACTTCTTATATACACATTCAAATATTACTTAAAGAAAGTTATAAAGAAATCATTTAATAAGAAATCATTGTTCAATGAATCCTTAGTAAATAGGTTATTGAAATCTTCAAGACTTAGACCTCTGTACTTTAAATACAAATACACTAAACAATATTCTCCACACAGAGACGAAAAAATGTTTTGAATAGCTTTATGGTTGTATTTCCATGTTCGTGAATTCCTTTTTAAATAATTTAAATGATGACCTTCAGGTTTACGACCAAAACTGTCAAAATATTCACCAACACCATTTGAATGAATAACAATTGCTACCCAGTGAGACCCTGGTTTTGTGTCTGAGTCTAAATTACTTATCAAATACACAGGTGCTGTCATAAAAATTGGTAGACGATTAGCGGGAAATACATTATCAGCTAAGGAGTTATGAATTGATCTCAAATATTTTTTTATCTCGAAAGTGTTCATACTTATTAAGGTCTAATTTACACAAAAATAAAAATGCATCTGAGAGATAATCAAAGTCCGTTATCTTATATAATTATTACTTAACTACTAAAGTCGACGTTTACATTTCTATTCTTATCTATTTCAATTAAATTATCAAATTCAGCATAAACAATACAATTAATTGTTTCAGTTAGGGCATTTTCAAACCGTGCTTCCAATCTAACACTGCCATGTTTAATCAAGTTCCAGTGTGAAGTTGAATTTGCACATAAATCAGGAGTTAAGTCAAAAGCCATCAAACAGTAACCTTTCGGATATCTACTCAGATTTATACCATTTCCTTCATTTAAAAAATGAATACCAGTTCCGGAAAAAAGCGTATGATACATAATAGTATGCAACCCACTGCTGAATTGTGGCTGTAATGCTTTAGAAGGAATTTGAATCCCATCAATATACAAACTAAACGTATTTAAACCATAGTTATCGAAATCATACGGATTTTTGGTAAAACTTCCGTTAAAAGCTGTATTATTCACAAATCCTATAATACAACGTTTTGGTATCTGACCTAGAAAAACATTATCTAGTGTTTTACCTTGAATACCGGATGGAATGGTCAAAACTTTTACTTCAGCTCGCGTGATTGGATATTTCGCAGTTGTAGTAGCTAATACTTTTTGATGAGCGAGTAGTACACTTGGATTTATTCGAGCTTTACGCACCATTAATGTTGCTTCAGTGATAGCCACTTTGACTTTGATATCATTTGATGAAGACATCAAGTTAAATGATTCCCTTGAACGTATAAGTTTGATGCACATGTCAACTCCATTAATTAAAAACTTTTCTTGGTTAAATATATCTCCATGTAAGTGTCCTATCATTTCGACCTCTTTGCTGTCTTTTGTATATTTTAGTCTTGAAGTGTATCCTTTATTTGAATCATCTGTGTTATTCATTTTTCCTGCAGTGTCTTCATACCACATTGAGCATGTAAGATGGGACTCTTTTGCTGCAGGTGCATAATTCAATAATGTTTCAATGTATGCACGATATCCATATGTGTTATTTGGTGGAGAAACAAGCTTTTGATTTAAGTATACATCTAATTGACTGAATAGCGAATGAAGCCAGTTATTTACTGGAGCTACTGATGTTTTTTCAGAGTCAATATTAGACAAATCTTGGTTCAATATTTTGGCTTTCACATGAAGCAATGTGTGTGTTAAGTCAATATAATCATCCCCGGAACCGGGTATTTGAAATTCTATAGGGCCATCGTCACTAAGAGATGAAATAGGTTTGTAATAAATCCATTGTCCGCTTTCTATACTTGTTTGCGTCGATGGTAAAGCAAATATATCTAATTCTGACTTTGCACATTCACAAGAATGATTATGTAAAAATGACATTTTAAATTATTTTAAGAGAAGATATCATTAATTGTTGAAAATTTACTTTTCCTCGCCTTTTTCACTGTTCTTGCTTTCAAATTCTCCGAGTGAATGAGGGCTTTATGGTTTCGTTTTCTATTTTTATACCCCGACCCACTCATAGCTCTTATAATTTTGTCATCAGCTTTTCTTTTTAAATTAGAAGTAGCTTCTTTAAAACGATTTGTGACAGATTCTTCTAAAGGCCTAGCACTTACTATATCTGATAAAAGACCTACCCCCGCACTCAGAGCTTCTTTACCAATAACTTTAGCTCCATTTGATAAAAGTGGTAGAACAGACCTAAACAAACCCCCTAAAAAGCTTCCTATACCATGACCGCGTTGATGTGACACTCCTTTATAGACTACTCCGATTCCAGTTCCTGCTTGATGAGAATAATAATGATGATATGGACAGATTAAATTATTGTCTCTTGTGTACATTTTGATTTATCTTTTTATAAAATGTAGTTTAACACAGCTCGTTCCAAATTGGAATGGAACTTTTCCTCCTGTGTTCGATCTTATATCTATTTCAATTGTATCAAACTCTCTACGCATGACTGGTACATAATGTGGCGGTGAAAAAATATGCATTTTGTTTGATCCATACACATATTTAACTGGATCTAATGATGTTATTCTTAATAAAGGACACATGACGTCTCCAACCATCTGAGGTTCTACAATATCACAATATATGTATAACTGTGATGGTAATCCGAGGTATAAATTAGCTGGAAACTTTCCAGTTGTTTTTGTAGCAATGTTTGTATTAGGGTCAAATCCAAGCTGAAGACTTAAGATAGGGGAAAACCTTAAAGCTATAAGGTTATTCATATCACCTGTGAGTGAAACCAATTTTGTTAATTTATCATGTCTTAATTTGAAGCTTTCTCTCGAATTCAGTGCTGTTATAACATCGTTAATGTTTTCATAACTAGACGTAGGTATGTGACTCTTGTATGTTACTGTACTGAGTTCTTCTTGGTCGGGAACTTTCATGCGTTTGGTGATATACATTATATTATTATTATCCTGAACAGTAAACATAGTGCAAGGATACTGAAATTCAACTAATCCTACCGACCATTCTCCATCCAACTTTATTGATTTTGGTAATTTTGTGGAGAAGTTGGTGGTTTTGTTATTTGGAAAATATGAGAACGAGCTATTACTGGGTAAAGTTAAGTAAAAGTTTTCGCCTTTCATGATTTTTCTAAATCTGATACTAAAACCCAACTATTGAATTTATCAGGATAACCTTTCCACTTCACTAATAGTTCTTTTCTGTGACCTGAATAGCGGGCGCGCAGTATTTTATCTATTTTATACAAAGCAGTGGGGTCGTATGTCACTTTCTGTAGTTCTTTTTCATAAAAAGTCCCAGTAACAATTTCTCCCTGTAAATCTTTTATTGTGTAAACAACAAAGGGTGATCTGTCTATAATCGATGTTATTAAAAATATTTCATCACTCCAATTGGTTTCATAACCTTTTTGAAAAATATGTTTGTACTTAGTTATTCTTACATGATCTCCAACTTTAAACTTAGGTTTGGCTTTAATTTTCGTAGCATCTTCATTTTTTCTCTCATACAAGTTGCGCCAAACTGTCATAATGTTATCAAAGTTTACGTCGCAAGGGCGCATTTTAATACTTCTGTGAAAGCTATTATTGTAGGAATTAAGTAAATCTTGCAAAATATCTATATATCGATACGTATTATTATGAGTAAAATATTTCCACATTTTCATTTTAAGTGTACGTTGGAATCTTTCAACTATGCTTGCTTTGATATCAGGATTATTGGTGGTGTAATAGTTTATACCGTTACATTTAAGAAAAGATTGGACGTCTTTTGCTATAAATTCAGTACCTTTATCGGATTGTAAATGTCTCGGAGTGGCTTTAGCTTCCGAGAATATATCTTTAAAATTTTCTTTTATAGTGGCAGAGTCTTTCTTTTTTATAGGTCTAGCAAAAGCATACTTACTAAAAACATCAATTACGCATAAAATATACTTGAAACCATCGTTATATTCACTGTAACTCCGCATATCACTTAAATCGGCTTGCCAAAGTTCATTAAAATTTGATAGAATGTACTTGTTTCTCGGGAACCGACGACGAACTGGTTTATGTAGGGTGTACGTTTCTTGAGATTCCAACCATTTCTTTGTTTCTTCTTTAGTCATTTTATTTTTCATAGCTGCAGTCAATTTACTGAGACTGCTGTATCCAGCTGGGTGGGATACATCGTAGTAAATATTACGAATTTCTAGTAAGGGGTCCATTTTTCCCAATTAATTCTTTTAGCGGGTTGTGCTTTATTTTGACTGCGACTACTGCCAGCTAATGTTGGTGTGCTGAAATTATCAGGAGTACTGTTTGCTTTCTCTCTTGTTGTTCCAGCACTAGCTGGACTCTGGGACAAAACTCTTATGTATGTGGCTCTTTTAGGATTGCCAATATAAGTTAAGGGGACTGATAGATCTTTGAGTACATAAGCAAAATCTGCCCAACCGCTCGGTGAACTGTTTTTTAGAGGTCTTAAGATATCATTCAATAAGTCGACGATATTACTTCTATGCACTTCTTTATTGCGAACGAACACAGTGCCTTTTTCATTCCAGAAAATTTTATCTTTGTTCTTCAAAAGTATATCTATCAAAAGTTCACCTTTCAATTTGTATGTCTTTGGAATAAAAGCAAGCAACTCTGATTTTGTATAACCATTATAGGTTGCTTCAGTAGATGTCTCTTTGTCATCTGGAGCTTTTTCTGACTTAACTGTTTCTTTTATTTCATTTTCCTTTTCATCAAAAGGTATTATAGGTATTTGTAATGGTTTTCGGTCTTCTCCAATGAAATGTAGATATCTCTGCAATGTTTGCAAATATAGTGCCCACTTTTCCCTGTCATCTATTTTAGTTTTTATTACTTTATGCATTTCCTCATCTAAACGTGACAAATTTTTAGTGCCTGCATTATCTAATTTTAGTCTATCTATGACCTCAGGCTCAATAAGTATCATTTTTTTTGTGTTTTCCATCTTTATTTTATAATTGAACCTAGCAATGCGCTAAGAACAGACCCTAGAATAATAGGTAAAAACGCTCCACCTCTTTGTACTAAAATTTGTTTCCTTGTTTTGTTTGTCCCTTTCGAAACAATTTTCCTCAAAAGATCTTTATGTTTTCTTAATTTACGTGTAGATTTTTTATCCAAGTGCACTTTTCCTTTTAACACATTGAAAATACACTCGGTTATACAGTGGATTTCATCATCTCCACAATTTTTTAACAATGCTTCTCTATACTTTGGTTTTAATGTCAATAATGCTTTTAATAAATCTTTATGAGACGTAATTCTTTTAATCATTTTTTAAACACTAAAACTTCACTTTATATTCTATTTATAATATTAACTAAACAGCATCAGTAGAAACAAAGCAGTTGAATTTGCATATGTTAAATACAGATTCGCTATTTTCTTTTATGGGAATCTTTCCTTTAAAAACGTTTATTATACACTCGCATATTTGCCTTATTTCATCATCATTACAACATTCTAACAAGGCTTCACGATATTGTTCTTTTAATATACTTAAAGCTCTTAAAATATTATTCGTATTAGACGTTTCTACTTCAGACATTATTTGAAACTGACAGAAATTATTTGTTGTGCATCATATTTATACCCCTTTTTTGGTACATAAATTGTACAATGCCCATCGAATGGAAAAACTTTACTTTTAAAGCGACATATTTCATTTGTATTTTGTTTAAGATCAATGAAAAGATATCCATGAGCATTTTTTGTTGCATCCTTGTAAGCTTCTTCAACAAATTTGCTATTTTCCGGAAAAACCTGACGAGCTAAATGTCTTATCTGTGTTCTATCTCGCGGGTTTTTAAAATAAATGATGTAACTTGAATTCAAAGAAATATCTCTTTGCCCTTTCCCTTGGTGAAATATATTTTGTGTTATGTAAAATACACTGAGATTCCTGTGATGGCTTCCTTTTGTAAAAATATCAACTATTCTACAATCTGACTCTCTCATAAGATCATCAATTATGAGTAGTCTTGGAAATTTTCCATCGAACATACTCAAATCAGGAATACCTTGATTGTAATTCACATTGTTTAAATTATATAATGGTTGCATTTCATCATAGCACCATATAATTTCATCAAAATCTACACTGCATATTTCATTACAATGATTTAAAAAACTTGTTACAAATTTTGATTTTCCACAGCTGCTTGGACCTGCCACTATTGCAGTAAACGGGTGGATGAAATGAATCATAATGACGTGTAATTGTCGTGTGACAGTGTTAAGGAATGGAGAATAAAAAATAAGTTCATCGTTATATAGTTAGAGCATTTTATTCTTGGTAAATTAAACAGTAGATAATTAAAAATGAATATAACTTTAAACTAATGTAAACACATTAAACTTAAAAGGTACAAACTTATACACACTTAAATACAAATTATTCTTGTTTATTCTATATAATATTATTTCTTAAACTATAATGACCCCAAGCTAAAGTGTCTGTTGAATTCGCTGAAATGTACCGTTTTGTATCATTATACGACAGACTAACTTTATTTATTTTTTGTGTGAATATTACATGTTTTATCGATCGAAACCGATACATTTCAGCCAATTGTGTTTTTTTATCAAATAGACATGATCTGTAATTATCCATTTTTAACTTTTTGGTAACATTTTTATTTATTCCTTTTGCTTTTGCTATGATTGTATTTTCTACCTGCATGGCGTACATTTTTGAACGCAACCCAACAAATTCCGTAAATATTTTGCCATTGTGTTCGTCTTTGAAACACCCAATTTTCTTCTTATTTACTTGTGGAAAATAAAATCGGTTATCAACAGGATAGTCAGATGTATCAAAATATTTTTCTAGATCCGGTTTAATCTATACATATAATAAAGCTCAAGAGGACCGAAAGTCTGTACATACAAGATATCAAAAAAAAAATTGTTTCGTGATACTTAATATTGATAACAAAACACGTTTCTGCAATTTTTTAAATTTTTGTCTGTTTGGATGTTTAGATGTTTAGATGTTTAGATGTTTGTGTGTTTGTTTGTGGATATGCGGAAGCATCACGCGAAAACGACCGAGCGGATTTTGATGCAATTTGTACCAAAATGTCAAGTAAATCACCGACCAGGTTATAGGCTAAAAAAAAACATACCCCTAAAAGGGGGGTTGGCTGCTACGCATAAAATAAGTTTGTAGATCACGTAAATTTCATAGTGCCGCGTAGTAAAAAGATGTGTATGGGCTTATTGGACCCGAGATTGATTTCAAATTTCGAACTGGCCAGCACGAACTGTGTCACTTTGAATAAGCGCGCAGAAAGAAAAATAACAAGAGGCCGTATTTATTATTTTTAATCTATATTTTTATGACCTCAATAAATGAGAAAAGTAAAATCTACGAATATGTCTACGACTACAAAAATATCTCTTTAATATTGGAATAATTTTAACTTTTAATAATTCAATATTTTTTACACTCGAAAACAAAAGTTCCGTGGTACAAGACGTGTAAGTTGCGTACCAGACGATACAATCTTTATTTATGGATCGTTTTCTTGGTGCGTAATCTACTATTTACCGCGGGAAAATTGCAATAGCTACAAAGCAAAAGTTTGTATGAAGGGATACCTATCCTTATTTTTGCCGCTCCAACCATGGTTAAAATGGCTCAGCGGAAATGGATCAGCTTATGATGTAAGTCGGCCAGCGAAGTACCACAATTTTTTGTTTTTAATTTTTCTTGCTAATTTTGTTAAGGCTATTTTTTATATCTACGTTACTAGCCAATGTTGTTCTGTTACATACTGTTATTATATGTTTAGCCGACAAATTGTAATACACTAATACCGTCGAGTCCCTTAGTCGCCTCTTACGACACCCGCGGGAAGGATGTGGGGTGATGCTATTCTAAGCCGGCATCACACATCATCTGTGCCCAATTTCATGAAAATCAGTTCAGAAATTTTTGCGTGAAGGAGTAACAAACAAACAAATCTTTTGTATTAATGTAATTTTGTAGGAAGTAGTATAGGATAGGATTTCTAGCAGGATTACTTGGTTTTTAATAAGCTTAATGTTTTATTTATTCACACTCATGAACTCGGTCTTTATTCATCCATCACAATGTTAAGAAATGTGGCATCAGTCTACTTCACGGAATTGATACCTTTGGAAGTAAACGCACGGTTTTAAAAAATCTGCTTAAATGAACTGGAAAGCGAGGATTTGGAACAGGGAATGACTAATCTGTAACCTGATTCAGCAAATTCAACCTACAGGAATCAAAAAGACCCAAACATTATAAAAGAATCACCGTTTTCTTACTCTTTTTTGCATGTGGAAATTGTAAATTAAGGATTTAACAGTTTTTTTAAATTACATATAATGTGTAAAAAAATTAGCTGCAAATATTTTAAGGGGTGAATCAGCCCATAAATCTGAACAACTTTCCCCAAGGAATACATAGGTCGAAATATGAAAAAAATATTTGGGCCTCCCATAAAGTTGACTTGCTCGGCTGCTACATTTTGTATGGGAGGTCCAAAAATTTTTTCCATATTTCGACTTATGTTGCTTGGGGAAAGTTGTACAGTTTCATGGACTGATTCACCCATTTAAATATTTGCAGCTAATATTTTTACACACTGTATAGTCGGCGAAACCAAGTTTTTGGGTACCTATCTACCAACAATTTAATATAAGCTTATAATATATTATTTTATGGTTCTTAGAGTCTATGGGGGAGGCCCATGTTTATCAGTGAGCTTCCTTTATATAGCTTATATGATGGATGATATATGGCGAAACGAAGTTCGCGGGCACCAGCTAGTATCGGAATAAAAGTCTTCTGTAAAAATTTGATAAATCAAACTATCTGTGTCGGTATACAACAGTTTTATTTTATCGTTATACTTCTTTTTCATGTAATCATAATGAAAATCAAACATCAAAGTTTTTGATATATCAAGTATACACAAACCTAAATAAATAGGTTTGTTGTACAGTAATTTGGTTTTGTTTAATTGTACAGCTACTAAATTATCAGAAAAAATTGATAAGCTATGAAATTCAGGACGAGCTATCAGACTTTGAGCCCCTTGTACCTTACCATTATTTTCCCAATGAGTGACTAACTTAACGTTCACTCTTTTTTCAATGTTTTCCATAGTCTTACCAAATATTGAATTATTCATTAGTTTGTAAAAATCCTTCTCAAAATCGGATTTAGCTTGTTTTCGTAATTGAGTATTTAAATCAATGTAGTTTGCTAACCACGGACTCTGCTGGAATTGAAGTACTCGGTGAACTTTAACGAGCTTCATCCCCTTTTCTAAACATTGAATTAGGTTTCTATAATGTAGAACATATTTTCTTTTATTATTTAAATTCGGTACTAATTTTGATGAATTGCTATTATTAGTTTTAATATTTTCTGGACAAAAGGGGAGATCGGAATGCATATCATGCAAATGATCTGGATAGTCCAAGTCTACTTCTAATATATATCCTATGTCTGAAGTAGGAGAAACATTATAATTTATGTTTTTGTCGACCCACTTAAAATCACCATATGGTAGGTACTGAGACATAGCCCAACCATATAAATTGTTAGCGTCTAAATAAAGCAAATAAGATATTTCAGTTTTGTCGTTAAAGTTTCGCATGTATTTATTGTTGGCTTTAGCATAGCGATTACTACACACTGAGACACCTCCTCTTATACCCGATTTTATAAACGCCACCATATCAAAATCAGTTAAAAGATCTAATTCAATTTTGGTACATTTTAACATTGCATCCCAACTAAGACCAGGGGCTGTATAATAATGTGCAGGATCTAAACCATACGTTTTCATGCACACATCTCGAAAGTTTTCAAAAACATCAGCTAAAAGTAATACATCAGTTTTTAAATATAAATTCGCATAATCTAACATATTTTTACATTGAAAATAGTTCCACACATCTTGAGCTCTACTATAATCTTCATCGGTAACATTGCAATCATTTAAAGAACTATAAAATTCAGACTGTTTGGGTAAGGATGTTACTTTCAGTGAATCATATGATGACATAAATTCATATGGAAATATGCCTTTTTGAATCAATCGCCCAAAGCTTTCTTCGTTAGGTACTTGTTTTCGTAACTCCCTGAGCTGTTCCTTTTTTAAATTCTTAGATAAACTATCTAAACTACATGGCATGAACTTATACGAATCCAAAAACCGTAAATGAACCTCATGTCCATTCACTTTTAACTTTTTTGTAAAAGAAATGTATTTTTCTTTATTTTGTGGTATAATATCAATATCTCCTTCTTTTATATTCAACGCATGCACTATAAAGTGAGCATCATAGTTGCTCAAGTTGTGTAGTAAAACCGGAACAAATTTAGGAGCTCTAAATTTTGAACTGCATAAGGAATGTGCCACTCCTCTAAATAAACCCGTATGCCAATCAAAATATTTTATTGAATCTGCATTTAAGTCTTTTGCACAAATGTAACAAGTTTTTGTTTGAATAATGTCTGCCTCTTGCCAATCTTTAAGCGGCAATGGTTTCTTTTGAAAACTATTTCTTTTATGAATCTCACACACGTCTTTGTACATATTATTCATTAAACTTTCAGCACAGTCAGGACCTGTATATGTCTTATATGTTGATAAACTGTCATCATAAGAACACTTGATATAATAACCATAGCTAAACATTTCATGTTCTTGCATGTTTCGTGTAAAAGACTTTGAACTGTCTGGATCGCAAGCAGCAATGGGTTTAAGAAAAGCTTCCGTATCTGCATATATTACAAATGGTACTTTCATTTGTCTTTGGTATTTGTCAAAACATATTTTATTTGTAGATTCATCTTTTCCAAACCAATTTTTTTTAGTTTGCAACGGACTAGGTAATGTTGTGCAAACATGTCTGCAGTCAAATTTTTGGTGGTTATCCAGTCTCTCTCTAGATGTAAAATGTAATAAACACCCGTCGCAAATGAAAACCGCATGAGCTTTACTCGATAACTGATTGCTAACTAAGCGAGACAAATTTTTTATGAAACAATAATGACCATTACTACCATTTGATATGTATAATAAGTTGATATGTTTTTCTTGTTTATTTTTACTAAAATAAAGTGGGCCCACTACTGAATTCCTTTTTGATATTTCATCGTACTCTAATCCAAAAACATTTATACTAATGTGATTGTTTTCCTCAACCTTGACCATGTCCTTTATCTTAACTGGAAATGGAACATTATCGAAATTGAGCTTGTTTTGATATTTGTAATACGATGAAACCCTATCTTTGTGATCCTCCACTGGGTATAAGGCCGAAAGTAAAGCCCACTTTAAACATTCATGGTCATTATTCTTTACATTAATGACTGCTTTTTTGTTTCGGATGTCTTTCGGTAATACAATATAAGTGGAACCTTGAAGAGGATTAAATTTATTCACATTCATTTCTAAATGTTTCACTAATTTAAAGGACCACCCGCTGTCTTTTTTTTCAAATTCACCCATTTTAGTAGAAATTGTTTCACACAATATTTTGAAATATGGCTCTAAATCATCACCCATGCATATGTTAAAATTCGAGGTTTGAAAATCAAACGTATTGAGCAAATTTTTTGTTTCCTGAACAAATTCAGCATGAATGATATAATTTATTTTTATGGATGTTAGTTCTTTCAGGTTTTCATTTATTAATGTGGAAATTGTATCTTTGACTGACTCGAAAAATTGAATAGGTGTTTGTAAAGTTTCATGGGTTTCATTTGGTAAAGGTGAAGTAATTTGATACGTTATTACTCTACAACCAAATGCAGTATTGATTACAGTCACATTATCATGTCTACTTAATTTGAAAACCTTACTTTTATGAGATGAGCTTCGAGTGTGGTTGGAAAAGTATCTTCGACTCACCATTACTTCACAAATGTCACATTTTATCATATGATTAGCGGAGTATTCCGTTTTTGATGATGATGGTCCAGGACCAGCTTCCATATGAGATTTGCCAATTGTGTCATCATCATCTGGTGATTTCCTCTTCTGCCCTCTTCCAGTTTGCACTGCGTTCCTACATAATAAAGAAAATTTTAGAACAACCATACGTTATTATACAAAATCATGTTTTTTTAAGATACAGTTTTAAAACAACTTACAATAGCTGCTGTTCCATGTTGGATGCAATTTCACATAACTCAGCGTCATTTTCAGATGATAAACTATTGATTGGTACGTTTAACGCGTTCTCATAATTTTTGTTCAACACATCAAATTGTTCTAACACTTCACTGTTAAAGAAATCACAAAACTCAAAGTCATGTTCACTATTTTGCGACTCCATAATGTCGTTGTAGCGAATGCCGAACCGATCGAATAACTGAACCGAGCTCAGCCCTATTGCTGACTGCCTGACGAAGCTTGACATCACTCGCTTATGTATTGAAGTCGCCACGCCACTATTGTTGTATCCATCCCTAGTTTAACCCATTGTTAGCGGTGCGTAATACAGTAATAAAAATAAAATCTAGTGTTCGTGAACGTTGTAAATATGGGTCAGGTAGAAAGGGAAGTTGCTGTGTTGTTGAGTGGCGTGGTATTTAGGTACTGTTTTTTCTGTTTTAGATGACTGAGAATTATGAAATTAGTTATCGAAAAAGTATTTTTTACAGTCTTGTGATTGCGAGACGTTCTTCGTGATATCGTATATTAATTCCTTGCTGCGGTCGTAAATATTGTCCGTGACCTTTGTGTAGTATTTAGCACGAAAATCGGCTATTTTCCACTGGTTGTTTGACGACACCTTGGCTAATTTCTTGAGATCGTAGACTTCTACTTTAATTAGATGTGTGGCGTTTGCTGCGTCATCGGTATTCGACGATATGTAGGATACACCGCCGTTTCGAGCCATCCCAACTGTTGAAGATTGCGTTTTCTTTTGCTTTTTGATTTTGGGTGTGTCGAAAAATTGATCGATAGCATTATCGCTGCCCGCCCGTTTTAGTGATTTTTGATCGGGTTCGACAATAGTAAATGCAGTTTCATCATCACTTGATGCAGCGAAATAATAATTCTTGAATGTGTTTGGTAGGTCATCAACGTTTATTCCCGAACCCTAAAACAAAACAGACATATATATTATGCGTTATTAACGGGAACTATGCTGTAATAAAATTTACTTAAATAACAATCAAAAATATTACTTCATACACATCACATCAACATGTACTAGTCCTCAATCGAATATATTACTTATCAATACACACAATGCAATTTATACGGCATAAATACAAAGTATTTCTCCCGAGAGTATGTAAGTAAGTATAACATACACATGTACCAGTCCTTTGACGAACGTAGGCCTCGTAATTTTCGTAACATACATGTCAGATAAATACAAACAGTGTTGAACAAAAATGAGAGAAATAAATATAACGATTCTTACCTCCATTTTTCCTATGCAGCTAGCTGTAGACCGAGACATGATGTTAGGTTAGGTTAGGTTAAACTTTCACAACGAACACGAACACTAGATTTGATTTTTAATACTATATCACGCACTCCAAATCAAGTTGTGGAGTACAGACAAGCTTGTTCCGCTTTTATAACGAAACCACGACAAACAGGGGTATTTTTTTTCAATATCGTTAACCACCACCCACCGTGGATACTTGTCTCGACGAGTTTAATTTTTGAGAAAGTTCGCTTTGTTAGATAAATGTTGGGGCGGAAGACACCGTTATAAAAAAGTTAGTCTTTACAATCACAAGACAATAAGCACATTTCAAAATTTATCTCTAAATATTATAAATACACAGCAGGCGGCATCGTCAAAAGGAAACAAGGGTCTTTACAACTTAATTTTATTACATAGTGAGTTTTACTATTAGCGAACAATACAAATATTGAAAAAGTCGGCAAGGCAAAGATTTGTATTTACGGCTGAACCATTGTTCACAATACAGTAGGCTCAACGTGTCGAAACTTGCTTGTTGGTGTACAGAAACACAACAGTGGTAGGTATGAACTTTATAAATGGTAGGTATAAGTTAAATTGATGGTGATATAAAAATATTATGAATAATCATACGTATTGATTTACTTACGCTTTACTGCCTAAGAAGTATCTATTGGTACCATGAATTGACAAAATGCATGTATGAAATGAAAAGATTATATGAGCCGCGACCTATATCAAATTCAGCCACGAATTAAAGTATCATTGATATAATGAACTCAAAAATTGGAGAAGTAAAAATGGATTTCATACAACAAACCATGAATTCCAACAAGAATTCTAATATGACAAACCAACAAGAACGCGAATTGACCGCGACTTAATTTTATATGAAGCACGAAATAATTCGAAATCAAACCGCGGAACCGCGGATTAATTTGATACCAACCGCGGATTAATTTGATATCGACCGCGGATTAATTTGATATCGACCGCGGATTAATTTAATTACATACGCGGATTAAGTTGATATAAAACCGCGGATTAATTTGATATAAAACCGCCAATTAAAAGCATATGTGACGAGCTTTTTGCAGACACCGACAAAACCACCCTAAAGGGGCTTTTCGGGTGGTCTAGAACCGGCGAATAGTATCTACTAAAACCCTAAGCCTTTATTATTTCACTTTAAGTAGGCAACTGACAGCACATTTACTCATTTCTTCAAGTTGCAAAGTTTGTTACACAATTTGTTATATTAGAACCGCTTTCCTCGATAAAAGCGAGTGACAGGGACAATTTATAAAGAGGTATTAAAATGTTATAAACAGATGTTGCACGACATGCGATAAGGGATTTCCTTGTCACGTGGAAGAGTAAGTAACAGGGCACGTTAGTTATGGGAATTTGACATGGTCATTGGTCATATCAAGTAAAGCCCACACTTTTTTAAATTAAAACGCACAGTCTATAAAAATTTTAATAGCAAAATTACCTTAATCGAAAAACACATCTTTTTCGGTCGGAGAATTTTTCACAGTAGCATGCTAAAAACGATTTGAAATTCCGTTAGTCATGGAGCTCAATTTCTAAAAGGTGCTTTTTTGTTTCATGCTAAAACCTGATAGTGTTTGAATTGTATCAGCTAACGTTCTACTTTATCTATCGATTCATACATACCCTTGACTATAAAAACATCGAATAGTAGAAATTTAAATAAGTGTGGTTAGACAAGTCGTTAGGGACGTCCGTACACGGGATTGATTTACGATGTTTTGAGTAATTGAGCTACAGGTAGAGCTTCTTTTAAACCCTTTGCTTGAAAATTACGCCGGGTCGCAAGCTAATCTATTCTGCGAGAGACAAACTAATCAATTAGTTTACGTTTAGGTAAGAATTCCATGCACTACGATTTTTTATTACACTTAGTTACTAATTGTATGCACTTTTTGATTTTTAAATAGTTGTCCGTATCTCTACCTAAAACAGTAACCATTCATAAGACCAGTGGACCATATAACGAGTTGATATAATGTAGCGAAGAAAATTACCTTATATTACCTTTTTCATTCTGTCCATGGAGCCGGGAGTGGCAGTATTTACATAATAATAGCTTGAATTATGCATAGGGTTCATCTTAGAGCGAGTTTCAGTATGAAGTTGTATGTATCATCCACATAAATACTATAATTTGTATCTTAAAACTTCGCAAGATTTTCCGATTAGCACTTTTTATATTTAAATGATGAAACGTAAAACGTGCCTTGAGGCATACCATGGGGGAGGCCTACAGTGGACTGCTGGCTGATGTGATAAAATTTAATGGTCATGTATTGGAGACTTTTCACTATGGTAACGTTGGTTTGCACAAACATTCTATCACCCCAAATCCAAATACATAAACTGTCCCCGAAAATGAGAGTAAATACGCGCATATGTCAAGCAGATCCAAGTTCAGGCGGATCGCTCACTTGACGCACGACGGAGCGCAAAAATGTCGCTGCGGTCTGTCAGATCCATACTAAAAACGTCACTCCCTATACTAAAATCGCACTCCACGGACGACGGTGCGATAGCGCTGCGTTGAGCGGTTTTAGGTATGTGGATTGACATTTCTATTATGAATCTGACAGACCGCTGCGATATTTTTGGGTTCCGTCGTGCGTCAAGTGTGCGATCCGCCATAAGACGTATTTAACTACACTCACGCCGACAAATCACGTCTATATCCCTGACGGGATAGGCAGAGCGTCAACGATCGAAAATAACGGCCGTTATCACCACTTCTGACAAATGTTTGAGGGTCGTTTTAACTAAATTAAATATTGACATCAAAGATTTGATTCCACGTGTACAAAAACCCACGTTTCTTGTCTAAAACCAAATTGCAGGTACTTCCACGAACATCAAATAACATTTTAATTTGTTTGGATAGAAGGTCGATAAAGGCCCGCGTCCCTTTGAGGGCCGTAACCCATAAAATTGGGCAAGTTCTCGTCAGAAAATGTTCAAGTAAAATACGTATGAAGGAAAAGGTATTTAGGGGTTAAAGGGAATACTTATTCCACTTCTTCGAGTAAAGTTTAGTCTATTTGTTGAGATTGGTGGTTTGTAAAATAAGAAGTCAATTCTGAACAGGTATTTTGTACTCAACTAGCTTATAATTAAATAGGTAAGTTTTAATTTTTATATGATTGTAGTTGTTTCAAAAATACCCATCAAAGATCATACAGTATTGTTTTTTGTAGAGTTTGGCTTCATCAAAGCTTTTACACTCCATTTTGACTTCAATACAGTTTCGTACAATTTTAAAATAGGTATATTGATTTATTCGTTGCGCGGGTTGCTAAGGTATGCAAATTTTTTTGTTATGCCTGCAGGACGTTGCTGCAGGAGTACAGTTGCTATTTTTTGTCGGTTGTCGTACGCACCGCATGATTTTACGGTGTTAAACCGTATCCGGTTTGTAAAGGAAACGTTGACGAGAACCCTTGCAAAACCGGTTAATTTGGCCGCGCAACTATACAAGTTAGTATCTTTTTGTTTACTTTTTGTTATTGCACACGTCATTTCATAAAATCGCGTCTGTCACAGATTGTACTTTGTTACGAAATATTGTTCGGTGGCTGTGCGATTCACCAAATAAACCCCCGCCCGCCCGCGCGCCTTCTTTGTCTATAGCTGCCCTGCAAGGCTAACATACGTGCCACGATAAAATTTTGTCACCGCAATATGTCTTCTGCGGCTAACTTCACTGTGAATAAGTTACACATTTTTCCGTAGCGAAATTGTACGCGTATGAATCGACAAAATATATCGTGGCACGAATGTTAGCCAGGTTGGAAAATACCGGGTAACCATGAAAATTGAGTTTTGTTGCGTCAATCAGATTTCCGATCAGTGCCATCTCGAGTATTACCCTCAGGGTGCGAGCGCGACGTCACCTACATAAAAAACAACAACAAAAAATACACATTTTTATGGTTAATCCGGGTCACTCGCGATATTTTTCATGGTAATATAAATGAAATTACCTTTGGCCTGACGTTTCAGCCGAGTTACATCAATATCAATAAACAAAAAACACGATGGGTATAAAATGTGCCAGAGGTCAGATCTTTGTTTAATTTGTAGGTATGTTTTAATCATCGGCCCAGATTTGATGAAGTCTTCATGTTACATTCAATTTATTTTCACCACTAGCACAGTAAATCTAAATAACTCGTCTGCTTTACATGCTTTGACAAGAAGTAAAAAAATGCGGATTTTTTTGTAGGGGACCTCAATATCATGAAAGAGATCTCAATTTCACACATACGAGCCCCTACATTGAAGCAACACAGATACTGGATCAAACGGGTGCAAGTAGATAGAATGGATTTACTATAGAATTTTAACTGATTAAAATAAATAACAGAAGAAAACTTATAAAAGTTGTAAAAATTCTGTCCTGTAATTTGTATTTTTCCCTTTGAATATTTCTGCTGAAAAAAATACTTTGTCCGACAAAAAAGACCCCACAGTGTAACTGAAGCGTAGACAGCCCTGTTAGCAGTAAACTAGGGGTGCGATAAGAACTTTGCAGTGCACTCAGCCCCGCTTCACTAGATAAGTACTTTGAATCTACCTTTGAATAAAGGATTTATTTTTTATTCCGTGCAATGTTTTTCTTCAGAGCTGCAAATGATTTCGTACCGTGACCATCTGTCCGCGTGATGCCGAGTAGCATCACCCCAGTTTTCATAGTGGGCATCGTAAAAGGCGAGGAAGGGATAGATCCAAGAAATGAGGGGAATTGTTCCATGTGAATTTCTGTAACACTTGTGATCGTCAATCCGCCTGCCAAGCGTGGTGAGTATGACAATACTCGTAAATTTCAAATTAGAAATTGAATAAAATTACAATGAAAGGGCATGATGACTGGCACGTCAAATGGGCTAGTTTTTAAACTGATATTTCGTATGAAACTACTAAGAGATGGCTGGCGTCAAAACACTTACTTTTATATTATTTTTCTGTTTATTAATTCATACTTTGAATATATAAAAAACTCTAAATGAAGTATTTTGTAGTATTTTTGAACTATAGTAAGCGTATCAGTTTAGTATTTTACTAATGACCTAGTCATCTATCGAATTACAAGCGTCGACCGGGAATCGAACCCGGGCCGCATGAATAATATAGCACGGTGAGTGCAGTAAATCCTATCCCATTGGGGCAAGGTGGATGTCCAGCAGTCGATTCTTGTAGCCGCAGTAGTAGTAGTACATACATACATACTCGTACATACACAAATCACGCCTTTATACCTTACGGGGTAGACAGCCTGTTATCGCCACATCTGACAAATATTTGAGGGTCGTTTCAGATAAGTCGTGTATCACTATAGTGACATGTTGTCAGCCTGTCGCCTAAGATTGCAATACACCTGAAGCCCTCGCGTCACTTAGTCGCCTCTTACGACACTCACGGGAAAGAAATGGGGCGATGCTATTCTAAGCCGGCATCACACGGCAAACAGCAGTAGTAGTAGTCGTTGAAATGGTACAAAACTATAATATAGCTTATTTTTATTAAATTGCTATTCTACGCTAAAGACTTTTCGTCGCGCGTATAGTTACGTGCTATAATTACGGAAGTGTACTGCCATTTCCGGTAATTTAAATTCAGAACATGACCATCTGATTATTTTAACTCTAAAACGAGTATGCAAGAAACAATGCTGAATGTTAACTTGCATACTAATACACATAATTAATTTTCATATTTAATTTGTATGAACAGAGAACAGGGAAGCGTGTTTTGCATAAATGTAGTGTTATATATAAATATACCCCCAATTGATCGAGACCCCTGTTAAGCAGTCGACTGATGTAGCTGTAGTCAAACGCTTTGGTGTGTGATGCCGGCTTAGAATAGCATCACCCATTTCATACTGCGGGTGTTGGAAGAGGCGACTAAGAGCCTCGAGGGTTTCATATGTATTACCATTTTAACGCTAAAGTACTATCGTCGAGAATGTGTATGTAAGCATTTTGCTCTTAAAACTGCGAGTGAGAGCGTTTTACGTAAACGTGTGGCATTGGCATCTGAGGGTCCCGTGTCATTTGAAAACCCAATGCCTTAAACTGACACAAGATCCAGTCCCTTTCTGTGTAGGCTTATGTTAATGTAGGCAACATTCTGACTTAGTACCTAGTATCAACGTATAGGTACAGAAAGTGTACCGGATATTAGAGACGGGGTACAGAATTCTTTACAGGCACACTTATGTATTTTTTTCTGTGTGGTAAAATATATGTTTGAATTGTTTTTAAATGGTTAAATGATCAGACTATGGATTTCAATTTTTTTACCATGGAGCTTATGTTCGTCATCGTCTGCCAGCCCTTATCCCAATTAATTTGGGGTTGGCGCAACAAATTTTATTCTTTCATTCATCTCTATCAGCAGTCAAATCCTCATTTATGGCCTTTTTGTTCATGTCGTCTTTTACCATGGGGCTTATGTTGAGAAACGAAAAAAGTTTCGCCCGTAAATGTAAGTACTATAAATGTTAACTAGCATAAGATTGAAGAGCTCAAATATATATGACTCACGGTCTCTCAATATAGCGAAAGTAAACTAGCTTATAAACTGTGCCTGTCTGTAGCATTTTGTTCTACGTGAATTGCTACGGCGTAGCAAATTTACCGATAAAATAAGCTACGTCGATTTGATAATAGTGCCAATATGATTGCTATGAAACATTCTGCAATTTAAAATTTTACATGCACACTAAGCGGAAAAATCATAAAATCTTAACTACTGCTATGCTAAGCACCTAGCATTCTAAAACCTAGACTCATTTACTAGCCAAAATTACATACAAAAAATCTACAGCTGAATGAGAAATACTAGAGTTGTTATAACGAGCTAGTACCAAGATATTGGGGGAGGCTCATGTCCAGCAGTGGACTGTTGTGACTGTAGCAGCAGCAGACCAAGATAAGTAAATAGATGAACAAATAAAAAAAAACTAGATAAGTAAATAGATATTATTTTCCTCGAATTCCAAACCACGACAAATGCAGATGGCAGATACGAGGACGGTGCGCGGGTACATTGAGTAAATAGCATTTGGACGTAGCCAAGAGCCAAATTATTTCTGGATCAGAACTCACCAGCAGCGTTAAGTTCTTTCTATGGACGGAAAACCTGAAAGTTTTTGGACCTCCCATATAAATTGACTTGGTCGTTTGGTAATTTGTATGAGTCCAAGACTTTTTTACCAATACTTCGACCTATGTTCCTAGAGGAAAGTTGTTCAGTTTATATTTCTGGTTCACCCCCTAAAATATTTGCGGTAATTTTTTTTGCGCCCTGTATTATTGCTACAACAATCCGCTCCTGGACGTAAATGAGAAAAAAATCTGCGTTCCGCTGACTGACTTTCCATGAAAAAGCGTATTTTTTTTCGTTTCCCGCCCAAGGCTTCGTAGTAAAACTTGTTCAGTTTTATGGTCTGATCATTCCTGCAAAGTTTCCGGTACACCGTCGTTTATAACTAGTGGGCGCCCGCGACTCCGCCCGCGTGGAAGTTGGTTTAAAAAATCATCCCGTTACTTCCCATAGGAACACTTTTTCGAGATAACAACAATCCTATGTGTTAATCCAAGTTACCCTCTATCTGTGTGCCAAATTTGAAGGAGTAACAAACAAAGAAACAAACATGCAAGCTTTCACTTTTATAATATTAGTAGGGTCGACACAACGGTCGGCCATTTCTCCGTTTGGCCGGTTTTGTTGCTGACTCAGCCCCGGAAAAGTTTGCTAATATCTTGGCACAGTTCGTCTGAGCAACATCGTTACTGGCAACCGTCCTTTTTAATAATGGGACGATAGAGTGGCCTCTCTTACGAATGTTGTTCATACTCGATACTCAGTAAAGTATTTTATTTATCGCAATTTTTTTACGTCTTTCAAGTATGACATCCATTCCATCTAAACTGTCAAATTCATATTATACCTATATAATGAATGAGATCCGAAATTCTATTATAAATATTATATTCTCCCGCAATCACATTTCTAACGTCTGCATAATTTTGGGCTTAGCAATACATTAATTTAGTCTGAAAATAGGTACTCATTTTCATCCCTTGCCTTAAATAGGTTAATGAAATGCTGTTATAAGTAGGCTAGAGAAAATTATTCGACAGTTCGACATGTATTGAAAGTCAAATACTAGGTAAAAATAATAATTTTAGAACTCATTGCCGAGTATAACAGATTTAGATGACAACTCTACCGGTACTTTGTGTCGCCTAACTTCAGACTGAAGCCAATCTAAAATTCCGGGCCGTAAACAACTGCTTCCGCTATAACTTAGGACTAAACAAGAGTATGCCATATGAATATATATTGTAATTATTTATACAAGATGTAAACAAATGTTGCAAATATTTTAAGGGGCGAACCAGCCCATGAAACTGAACGACTTTGCCCAAGACGCATAAGTCGAAATATGAGAAAAGTTTTTTGGATTTTCCATATAAATTGACTTGGTCGGTTGGTAATTTTGTATGGGAGGTCCTATATTTTTTTTATATATTTCGAATCTATATTTCTAAAGGAAAGTTGTTCAGTGTCATGGGCTGATTCACCCCTTTAAATGTTTGCAGATAATATTTTTACACCTTATAAAATTAAGTCGCTTTATGCGTTTCTCCGTCTGTTTGTCTGTCTGTTATGAACACCGCTATTTTCTAAACAATGCAACTAAGTTAATCAGAGTTTTTGGTTAAGTTTATAGGTAGACAGTTCCTCAATTAGGTAATAATATCTCTTAGCCATTCGTTACTTTTATTTTACAATAGTCATACCCTTTTGTACACAAACATAATAAAATCCCTCATAAACCAAATTCATATTTTTATACACAATAGCATAATATGTATAACATCTTTGAATGGACCCTCCCTTTCTTTTCTATCTTTAGTTGCTCGTGACAGGTGCCCGTCGCGATTGGGGCCCTTATTCAATCAGTATGAAGATGTCCCAAGATAGGCTTCAGGCCTTACAAAAGTCACGTGTCTTTCTGGAAAGGTCGATCATACAGATTTATTTTATTTATTTATTTTATTTTATTCGGGAAATTAACAGTTTTATACATTACTTAGCATATACCAATATATAACGTCAAACTAATAACGAATTTCCACCTATAGCATATAACACAAAAGATAAAGTACCTTTTCCAGTAGCAATTTATAATTAAACTCCATAGGTAATCAAATCCGATCCGTGTGATGCCGGCTTAGAATAGCATCACCCCACATCCTTCCCGCGGGTGTCGTATGAGGCGACTAAGGGACTCGAGAGAATTAGTGTATTACAATTATTAGGCGACAGGCTGACAACCTGTCGCTTTAGTAAGACACATGTTATCTGAAACAAGCTTGGAAACAATCCTCAAAAATTTCGATACCAACCGCATTCTTGCGGCCGTTAACGCTCTGCCTACCACGCCAGGGATAAAGGCGTGATATGTGTATGTGTATGTATGGATATCAAATACTTAGGTCGATAACGGCTATTACTACAGCCGAATATGAATCCAGGGAAAGACAGAAAAGTTTTCTGCTCATACAAAACCTTGTGCTGCGCTTGTCGTTCCGACTGCCAACCGTTGTGGGTATGGCAACACCTCCGAATTGGGGGAGCAATGGAAAACAAGAATTAGTAGACTGATAAAGGTAGAGGCTGGTATATTTTGATCTATGTAGAATTATTCCACGTGAAAGAAGAAAAGAAAGAGGCGACTAAGGGACTCGAGAGTATTGGTGTATTACAATTTTTAGGCGACAGGCTGACAACCTGTCACTATAGTGATACACATGTTTTCTGAAACCTTGGAAAACAATCCTCAACAATGTCTGACGTGGCGATAGCGACCGTATTCTTACGGCCGTTAAAGCTCTGCCTAACCCGCAAGGGATAAAGGCGTGATATATTTATGTATGTATGAAATAAGAAAAGAACAATTGTATCTCAGAAGAGAAGAAACTATTATATTTACTTGTAGACTGTTCATTCTCTTGTACTTAAAAAAAAACAAACAGGTTCGCTTCGCTCAGTCACACAAACATCATCAAATACCGAGACTACTAAGATACAGTTGGGTTTGTATGCTGAGAGCAGATTGCTTCCACTGTTCTCGTCTCGCTGCTTGGTATTTAATTTTACCACCAAGTGTACTCGCTAACAATGTCGGTATGTACGGAAGTGATTAAAGTGGAAAGCTGTGAATAGAAAATTGGTTTTTATCAGATCGGTAGCAATATTAGGACCCAGCAATAGTAGGCTATACCACATAGGTATAGGTTATGTACCATAACGAGACTCCATATGCATACCCAATTTGTATTGATCTTAATAATCAGACTTGTGGTACAAAATCTGATGGCACGTTTGACGGTATGACGTCATACTTTCAGTTTTTCATATAAAATACCGTTTTAGTAAGTAGCTCATTTGATCTGTCAGGAATGTAGCCTATTGTGCTTGTATCACACGTTCTACGTTTCTCGGGTGACGCTATTTTTACCCTAAACAGCCCTGTACATCTACACTGATAGAAACTAAACCCATGCTAAGCATACATAGAACAAGACAATAGTTTCCTTTGTAGGATTAATGGCAGACTAACAGCGATAAAGCTACATACACCATAATGTCGACGGAGATTATTCTACTTAATCAAGCTTCGTGTTTAGTGCGGTTTCCTGCATAATATGGACATTAAAGGATTAGTTAGGAACAACTGTATTCTAATGACAAGCCTAGTTTATAATCAGCTAAGTACTCGTATAAGCCCATTTCTATTTCTTTCCCGCGGGTGTCGTAAGAGACGACTAAGGGATTCAAGGGTCTCATGTGTATTACAACGTTATGCGGCAAGCTGACAACTTGTCACTACAGTAATACACAAATCATCTTAATGGGCCCTCAATATTTTAGCAGACGTGGCGATAGCGACTTTGTTTTTACGTCCGTTAACGCTCTGCCTACCCCGCAAGGGATAAAGGTGTGATTTGTGTGTATGTATGTACTTGTAAAAGTAAGTTTAATACTCTTTCTTGTGGACATGTTCTTCTAAGTCAATGCCTCGTTCCTGAGGGACGTGACCATGGGGAGCCTCTGCTCCACCAAATTTCTCCAGGCTCCGCGGTCTTGTGCCATGTGCACTGACGCCTGCAGTGTGGCTTTGGTTGCCTGCTGTACTGTATCGGTCCATCTGAACGGTGCTCTTCCATGACTTCTTTTACAAAATACATGGCCAGGGAAAATACTAGACTCCAGACATTCCTTGTGGATATAGCCAAATAGCAACTCTGAGTGAACTGGGACTATAGAACTTATCTACGTCATGTCATCCCATACCAGTGACACTGGACGTAGGCCTCCCCCAGGGTACGCCTTATGATGATCTCCCGTTTTCGTCAGTCGCTCGCTACCAACAGCCCTCGTTAGGTACGGTACTAGGAATTTGTCAATAAGTGGTGATTAATCAAACTCATATAAGTAAGCCTTCCAATTAAATATAGCTCGCCTGAAGAATTCCAAGCCTAATCGACACCATCTGTAGGTACCTGGGACTGGGAGCAACTGATGCAGGCAAAGGGTATTTTTTTACCTAGATGATTTTTTTGAACAATTCTCTAGGTACTGCAACATGCAATCGATTTAAGAGATGTTTTGGTAAGTAGAAAGAAGGGTGTAATCAATCATCTTCAAAGTGTTTGCTCGTCGCTGCGTACCTATTATTTTTAAACTATGTATTTTAATAATTTTGGGCAACTTTAATTTTTATAGCTGCCATTTCTTTCCCGTGGGTGTCACAGAAACCAGCTAAGGGACTAGAGGGTTTCATGTGTATTGCAATTTTAGGCGACAGGCTGACAACCTGTCACTATAGTAAGGCACGGCTTATCTGAGACGACCCTCAAACATTTGTCAGACGTGGCGATAACGACCGTAATTTTACGTTTGTTGGCGCTCTGCCTACCCCGCCAGGGATGTAGGCGTGATATGTGTGTTTGTTTGTAAAATTATTTATCTTTCTTTTATTTGTTGAAATTTCTTCTATTTAGTACTGATATGAAAACTGTTAAAACTGGCTATGCGATACCATTATTCTCGATTCAAAATGTAGTGACTAATTTACTTTGTGAAAATTTGTTTGATTGAAAACGGATTACCTAATATTTTATGCATTGCAATTCCATATATTTGAATTAAATTTATTCATGCGCTAAGTGCTTCACTAATTTCATTATCTCGCGATTGTTAGATAATGAACTACTCATTAATTATTTAGCCATACCAAACGATTCAACTCAACATGCATACACATGTACCTACACAATCACGACGCATTTATCCCTTGCGAGGCAGGTAGAATGGCTACGGTCGTAAAATATGGATGCCATCGCTACGTCTGACAAATATTATAAGGCCCTTTCAGAAAAATACCGTTATAATAGAGGTGAATAAAACATGTGAAGTTGTGTTGAAATGTCGGGTTATCGGTAAATAGTTAATTACTTAAACTGCGGTCAAAAGCCTGCTACTTGTAAAAGGCCGTTGATAAATTCTGACACTAGGGTTCATTGGGTCCTTGGACGACTCAGTGTGTCATATGAAAAGAGACCAGACTCTATCCTTAAGTTCTTCATAAATGTGTAAAGAAAAAAAGATCATGTCGAGCTTAGATTTCTTGAACTATTTTTCATGTTTTTAAAATAGCCCTTGATGAAAATTCTCTTCCTTTTCCCGAAGGAGGTCTTGTAAGACAGTGATTACGCCACTTTTAGACTAAATCCAACTTGAGTATCTTACAGGTAACAATGGAATTAACCCTGCTAAAGCGAGAAACTCTACAGCTTAAGAATTTCAAGCAATGCTGCAAAATGTCCTTAAGACTTAACTTTTTTATAATGTCCGCCGGAATGAGATCGGGTGACTATTTTTTTGTAAATAGTAAGTAAAAACTTAAAACTTTTACAATTAAAACACTGGAACATCCCACTCAAAGGTCAGTTCATCACTTTAAAATTATGTCTCAAATAAAATCCGAAGTTTCATAGCAAAATTTTATATTCCCTGATAAACTTTTCTGTTTGTGGGTGTTCTTCATAAACAGACGACCTTATCATACAACACCCACTAACACATGATACGAAAATAAACAAAATACAGTGTCCTTATAGACGTACGTATCAAATAAAGTTGTACGTAAGAATTGTACGATGTTTTTAATAAAATACCACCCAACTACGGAAAGATGGCAGTCACAGTCAGCGAAGCGAGTGCTCTTTTGTACCACAATGCTTTGTTCAGTGTTCCTGTCTACAGAAAAGTATTTGTACGGTACATACAGTAAATACTTAAGGTATCAGCAAAACTGTGAGTTTCTGTGATTAAGGAAAAATAACAGCCTTGAACATTTATATCTGGACGTGTAATTGATAGGTAAGCTACTGTTACTGTATTTTTCACATACTAATGAAAAATTTATTCAGTTTTTAATAGTATAGTTGACTGACAAAATATTATACTGCTGCAAGTTTCTGCCAGCATAGTTTCCTGACTGCGTGACGGCTACCAGAAAATCTATTGACGATTTTCGCTCAGAAAACTTCGAGTATTGAAAACTAAAATAAGGTATTTAATTAAGTCGATAACTTTTACCAATTATTTACCAATAACGGAAACATCTCTATTTCAGATTCTACACGAATCAGAAAACGGAAAAACTCCGAGAAGATTATTTTCAATATCATGCTCGAACACAACTAGTCGCGTGGAAAGCTTTTCTATCGAGTTCAAAATCGACGCTAGTGTTGGAAATATCGACGTCGACATTGAACGTATTAAATGACATGAAAAGGAAAATATTATCCGAGAAAATGTGAGCGAAATGGTGGCGAGGGTAGAACAATGTTGGTGTTTATTGCACGAAAATCGCGATTTCGAGAATCATATGCTCTGTTCTTCATCACTACATGCCCTTTTAAGAAAAGATACACCTGTAACTGTAATGTATGCTAACAACTTACCCGTCAGTATTTCAAATCATGGCTGCTGGAATCTGTAAAAGAAATATTATCATATAAACTTTTCAAATCATCAAGCGGGGCAGGACAATAAAAATAATATCCTTAACCCCTTTTTGTGCAGATATCTACACGCAGCTCAAATTTTTAGGAATGGACAAAATTGACAATATCGAATTCAATTTTCGGTTTCACGCTGACCTACTTTCGTACAATGAGTAGTGATCTGGTAGCGAGCTTGCCCACGGCAGCGGCTGTGTTGGACAGACTTGGGATATTGCACAGATATGTCTGCGGGCGAACGTGGCTCAATCTTGAGTAATGCTGAAGGATATGCATTGTACAGCTGCATTGAATTTATGAGGTGAACTATCGCGGTTGTTTACACTATTCATAGTTATGATTCTAACGGGTTCTTACCGACGAATGAGGAAGAAGAATGAAGAAACGAAGAAGAATGAGGGTAAACAGATATTTTGCCCCTAGCAGCCACCCGCAGGCACTCCAGTTAACCCGTGATCATGACGCTTGAAACAGAGTCGAAATATCGGGAAAATAAACCCGCTAAAATATGAATGGTGATCTATATATCTATATATCTTTGTGAACATAGTACAATTTACCACATCATCAATAACAGTATCGACACGTACAGACACCACAGTTTACTTCTCAGTATAGTAATATAAACAAATATTTTTTGTTGTTTTGACACTGACATACTTTCGTACAATGACTACTGATCGGTGTATTGAATTTGATTTAGGGCTTAAATAGTTAAGTCAGGGTGTAATTTATCTCTCTTGCGTTTTGTACCTACTTAAGAATTATAAGATTAATAGGTATCTTATATCCATCACGCCGTGTGATGCCGGCTTAGAATAGCATCACCCCACATCCTCCCGCGGGTGTCGTAAGAGGCGAGTAAGGGACTCGAGAGTGTTGGTGTATTACAATTTGTAGGCGACAGGCTGACAACCTGTCACAATAGTGTTACACGCTTTCTGAAACAACCTTGGAAAACAATCCTCAAAAATGTCAGACGTAGCGGTAGTGGCCGTATTTTTACGGCCGTTAACGCTCTGCCTACCCCACAAGGGATAAAGGCGTGATATATGTATGTATGATATATCCATCACACAATGTTATGTTATTAAAACTTTTCGTTCTCATCCTAATCCTAGTGTTGTCAGATATTTTTATCGCATATTATAAATTATTGTTAGAGTTTGAATTTTAGTACGGAGACGTCGGATACCGTCAAAGTTTATGGGATGGCTCATTTAAAATAAATCCTGTCGATAATATTTTAAACTTTCCTATACTGAACAATGACTATGAAACAGGCTTTTTACTGAGCTAGGTATCAAGCCCAACATTTAATTAAAACAAAACATTTTCCGCTAAAGTAAACAGTACATATAGCTAAGCTATACAATAGATTTCTTTTGTTTGCAGTGCGATGTAAAAAAGAAGATTAATGATCTACGCCTTACTATGTACGGCTAAATAAGTTTATCGTTTATTCCATTAGGTAGGTACCTAATGATCGTAATGAAACTTACTTTGTAGACTTTTTTCTAACTTACCTAACCTACTTTTACAAATTGATCATTATGCGCTAAGAAGCCTATTTCTTCCTTGGATGTCACCAATAAATACATTAAGATTGAATACTTCAAAATGAATAATTTTTTTTGAGCTTCTTCTTCTTTTCGTGTGGGACACCGAGTCGTCCAATTTTTTGAGCTGATATTGACAAATACCGCTAAATGGATACGTTTTTTGAGAATTTTTTAAATGATTGTAACTGAGTAAGGCGGATCGCACATTTAATGCACGACGGAGCGCTAAAACATCGCAGGGGTCTGTCAGATTCTTACTAGAAACGTCACTCCCTTTACTAAAAACGCACTCGACGGACGACGCTGCGATAGCGCTCCGTCGTGCCTGAAGTGTGCGATCCCCCTAATTGTGAAAAAATATCTCCTTTCAGTAATAGGAATTTCATCTATGAGACAGCTCATTTTGTCACTCACTTTCATCGGTGACCCTATGGCACTTAACTTGGTTATAATCACAAGTAGAATCATCCTACGATGTTTTGTACTGACGTATATATACCCCTGGATAAAGCCATTTGCCTCATGAACCAAATCAGTGACTGGAACAAGATCAAAGCAGTGAATACACGGCATGGCAGCTCTATGTTCTGTACCCAACTGTAGGTATACTAGCAAGCGTACGCTCTACTAATAGCTACGTAAATAATACATTATGATATCACGATTAACAGAGTTGATGGGTTGGGTGTTTTTTAAATAGGATAATCATTGGCCTCGTACGTCTGTGACAAACGATTTAATCAGTGTCTGAGGCAAGACAATACTAATATAATCATGTATTTATTTCCAAAAAATATAAATATAAGTATTAATTACAGTTATCTAGTTCCCATACTACAAGCTTTGCGTAGTTTGAGCCTAGATGGGACTGTGTGAATTGACCAAGACACCTATTTCTTATTTATATTTATTTATCTTACAATATTTTGTAAAAGATTACATATTTTACTGGTGAAAAAACTTGGTTCCACGTCAAATCCCCTAGGTTAGGTAGCCGACCCCGACCGAGATCGGGATAAGGCAAGGTGAATGATGATGACTGGTGACTGTTTCTTTTTATTTACAAATTTACAAAACATAAAAAAGTACAATATTTACAAGAACTAAAATAGCCCCCCCAATGCGTCACCACACTCACCACCCGAGATAGTTCCTACATGCTGGCAGCATTTCCCCTTTGTATAGCCAGGCTAATACGCTGGGCAAGGAAGCCGCCAGCTCTGCGGTCGCCTGATGTCTTGTGGAGACGCATTGAGAGTTCAGCAATAATTTTCTTGGCTTCAGGGCCAAGTGCCTGGGACTCTGGAGTCTCAAACCCAATAGGCGAGAAAATGTATTTGTCCGCTATTTGCTCATATTTGCGAACCTTTTGTACCTCGGCACTTGCCGCTGCGGTGCCCTCTCGGGTGCTGGCTGCCTGTACGTGTGATGGGGCCAGCGTGTCGACACGTGACATCCCAAACTAGGCATCGCCCTCGCTGCCATGGCATGAGTGTCACGCCATCGGGTCTCTTGCCGTCAGAACGAACAATACCGTGTGGTTCCAACTTTGCCGAAACGTTCGCTGAGACAAGAGCCCGACGGATGACATCATTGAGGGCGGTGTGGCGGGAAATACGGCCAGCGCTTCTGCGACAGGACAAGCCGTGGTGACCAAGCTCGTTCACCCTGACACCGCAACTGCAGTCATGCGGCTGGTTGGTCCGGAGACCCAAACGGAGGCCCATAACCAGGGATAAGGTGCTTATATGCCGTGTGATGCCGGCTTAGAATGCCGTGTGATGCCGGCTTAGAATAGCATCACCCCACATCCTTCCCGCGGGTGTCGTAAGAGGCGACTAAGGGACTCGAGAGTATTGGTGTATTACAATTTTTAGGCGACAGGCTGACAACCTGTCACTATAGTAATACACGTTTTCTGAAACAACCTTGGAAAACAATCCTCAAAAATGTCATACGTGGCGATAGTGGCTGTATTCTTACGGCTGTTAACGCTCTGCCTACCCTGCAAGGGATAAAGGCGTGATATATGTATGTATGTATGTATGTAGGTGCTTATTTAAAGCTTAGATTATTCTCGCTAGCTTCCGAGCGAGACCTTCAATAATCTAAAATTTAAGGTATGTTTGCCTAAAGTTACACTAATTAAAATCTTTTTGATTTACACGGAGAATATTGTTAAGTAGGACCAACAAATAAACCCATAGAATTATTGGCAATGACTAATGAGACTTTTTTTACATAAAACGAGGATCTGTTGGAACCTCATCCATTCGGAATTCCTCCTAAGCAAAGAACCTTAGCATTAAGATAGCAGATTGCAAAGAGATAAGAGAGACAGCTCTTCATTTGAGGTACACTGCGCAATAAACGTCAAAACACAACTACTGGCACGAATTTAAAGCAGCGATGGGTATCGAAGCAGAAGTTTAGTCGTCTTGCATTGTACGAAGGCAAACTCATTTTGAGGGTGAAAGTCTCTTTCACTTTGTCCTGCAAATATTGGGAACGCCTCCGGAAGGTCCTTTCGAATACAACTAACATTTAAGGACAGGAAATCGCGTTCTCGCATTAAAGCTTGTGTTATAAGGATTTTTTTTCTTTAGATAGAGAATGTTGGTATAGAAGTTTAGAATAAATCTGTCGCTGATTTTGGATTGCATCATATGGAAATATAAACGATTTATACTTGATATTGTCGGCACTTATTGGAGCTTCCTTAAACATTGTAGGAATTATAAGAGTTATAGCCACTTCCTTGTACTAGTTCCACTTATTATTATTGTATGTAATATAATATGATATCCAACTAGTTTCGCTCCCTGAGCATCATCGGGGGCATTTTTGAACATTACACAATGTAATACAACTTAAAATTATACGTCCAATATATACAAATCATCTTTGATGATGCCAGTGACTCAGTGAAACTAACTAGTAAACTAACCTAACCTAACTAGGTATTACCTAGAAATATAATAAGTGTACAGTGGCTTTAATTCCTTTAATTCCTACAAGGTAAGTTTAAACATTTTTGGGATATGACGCCATCATCTATCATGGCGCTACTTCTAAACTATTACGGGAGCAAGCAAGTTTCGTTTAAACAAACACGTATTTCTAGTCCCCCATAATGTAAACAAAATGCATATTTTCCAAGCTGAAACTCACTTATGCCTGCACCGAAGCAGAAATAGCGCTTGGGGTAAGGGAAATGAGGTTATATCTCAAGACCGGAGCCAACTATAAAGCATAAACTGTCTTGTTGCTTCCCGGGGATCGTTTCATAAAACTCCCCTTTTGGTTCCTTTATTTATAAGTACTTTAAAAAAATTCAAAACGTAAATACCCTTACCACAAAAAGTTAGACGCGAGTCAAAAGAGTGTTTCAATAATGACCTAACTAACGCTAGCTTTCTTAGAAGCCCAAATGGTCCGATTTCTTGGGACTCGTTTTGTAGAACTGAAATTACAATAAATTCATATTAGCTGTACCATTAATTTCAATCACAATTTTATTGAAAACTGAATAGGGTAAGTTATGGCGCATAAATCAAATATTTAGAACCGAAAGCTTGCAGTTCCTAAGGCATCGACGCAGGTCCACGATGCTGCGCTAGCGTTGCGGTGGCGTGTCGTTTTAGTATGGGGATTGTCGTTTCTAGTATGGATCTGATAGGCGCATACGTCAGCGCAGCGTTATTTTGCGTTGAAGTGTGACAGAGGCTGAATACCTCTTTCTTTTCAATATAGCGAATAGTTGAAGCAACAAGCATCCACTCACACTAATCTGGGTGAACAGATATATGCGAAGCGATGCATGTGTGTGCGTTCCTTTGTATTCTGATCTGACATGTTGTGTTGCTCTTGCATTACGCCCGTTTCCATTCTGTGGTTATTTACTCTTTTGCAATGGTATAAAACTATCTGTAGTTAAATTGTGGTAGAGTACTGCCAATAGGCACGTTGGATTTTTCAATCTACTTACGAGTATCTATCTACCTACACCAAAATTTTGATAGTGAAATAGAGTGGAAATCGCAAAATCAAATAATGTTATTGTAAAAAGACAAATTTGATGGACGATGAATTGGTAAAAGGACTCTGAATATAAGTTTTGTTTTCAAAATATTCAGCTCTTGGGATGAATATCATTAATTTGGTTTAAAGGAATCTATTTGGCCGGATAATAAGTCGGTACACATATCTCTACAAAACAGTATTCAAAAGAGTACTAGGGTTCGTTAGGTCGTTGGACGACTCGATGTCCTAATCGAAAAAAAGAGAAAAGCACCTAGTTAAAAAACTCTACTTATGCTCTTTACTGTGTATTTATGCCCACACTAGTATGTATATATTCGTGTGTGGCCATAAACAGAGCATAAAAGTTGCAATAAACACATTCTCAGACGCCCATATCACGGCGTGAGTCCGTGAGGTGAATAGCACACGCACCGGACGATATTGCGATTATTGACAACCATGTACATTATCATAACCGGTTTCTGTATAAAATAAAATAAAAAACATTTATCACAACATTCTGACGTCATGAGACGTCATTGTAAAAAAAGACCTATGAATAATAGTATTTTTTATAATAATCATTATTGACATCTAGTAGGCTAAATATAATAATAATGATTATTATATAAAATACTATATGTCATGGATCTATTATAATAATAATAAGATTTATAATGATCAAAAAGTTTTAATTTAGTAGATTGTTTCCCGGTTTAAAATAAATGTTGCCTTCCTTTTTTATATATTTTTTTAATTAGTTTAATAGAAAACCGGCTCGGATGAGATAAAGAAAAATAAAGGACTTTGGGCCACTCGGGGCTGGCCAGGACTAGTATATAATTTTGAAAATGAAATGAAAAGGCGTTTCATACGTAATTCGTAAACTTCGTCACAAAACTGTATACGAGAAAACACCGCAATATCTTGCGGTGCATCTGAGAGCCGAGTGAGTCCGTAAGCCTAACGTAACCTTCGGCTACGACCTACGGTACTGCGTAGTACTGGCGTAGGTCGCGTTATCATAAAAGTGCAAGGAGAAAGCCTTATACTTTAGCCTTCTTCTTTGCCTGCCTTGCCTTAGCCTAGTGCTTTATATCTATTCAAGATTTATGCAACTATTATGTTTAAAACTAGGTGAAAAGTATTTGTTAAACATTATTCTTTGCTTCGGCGTAGCACATGGCTACAGATTTTATAATAAAATTCGCAAAGAAAATCTTAACGTAACCGAACTTTACGTAGTTTTCTCTTGTAAAAAGTAGCGATGGATGCCCTCCGCTAAGTGAACCGATGACTTGGAAGAGGAAGAACGACTCGTAGCGCCTGAATGGCGATGACGGGCGATTGTTGCCGTGTAATTCTAGCTTAGAATAGCCCTACCCCATTCCTTACCCGTGAGTGTCGTAAGAGGCGACTTACGGACTTGAGAGTTTCAGGTGTATTACAACCTTTAGGCGACAGGCTGACAACCTGTCACTATAGTGATACACGAATTATCTCCAACGGCCCTCGATATTTGTCAAACGTGGTGATAGCAACCGTTAACGCTCTGCCTACCCCGCAAAGGATTGAGGCGTGATATGTGTATGTGCGTTCCTGGGGGAGGCAGCTACGATCAGCAGTGGACTGCCATAGTATGTAATCTGATTTTATTTTTCGAGTGCGATGGTGTACTTTTATATATGGGTCATTGAAAATCATCATCAACAACAACATTACCCCATTTATATGTGGTTGTAATAAGGGGCACGTAAGATCTTGTTAATGGGAAGTAAAAGCGCCGTTCACGGTTTAGTTCCGTAGTAAAGTCCGGGTAATCTGACTTAACTGCTGCAGTACTAAAACTTAAAAGACAGAGAGAAGGTAGAGCAAAGTAGGTTCATTGCTCAACTGTTCAGACCAACCACATCGCGTTTTTTTTTTCTACCAAATTGTTCAAGGTTTTGCAGCTACCCCGCAAGTCAGATTTCGTGTTAACAAGTTACATTTTCTGTCTTGTCGTGTGATGCCGGCTTAGAATAGCACCACCCCATGTCCTTCCCGCGGGTGTCGTAAGAGGCGACTAAGGGACTCGAGAGTATTGGTGTATTACAATTTTTAGGCGACAAGCTGAGAACCTGTTACTATAGTGATGCACATGTTTTCTGAAACAACCTTGGGAAACAATTTTTAAAAATGTCAGACGTGGCGACCGTATTCTCACGCCCGTTAACGCTCTGCCTACCCCGCAAGGGACAAAGGCGTGATATATGTATGTATTTCCTGGATACTCCCAGAGGCCAGACTTGTTAAGCAAAAAGTAAGAAATTTATTGTAACAGGCCGTCGGCAGGGTTTCACGGGCATCTAGGTCCAATGATTTCATACTAGAATAATATTTTTAAGAGAGACATTCATAAGATTTGTCGCAAGACACGCATGAGACTGATTCACGATTTGCATCAATAATCTATCTACTCACTTTCCGAAAAGGTTTCCGTCTGAATTTTTCCATACCCGATGAGAAAGAACGGCGAAACAATCCGTACTTTTCGTCTTCTGTACTTCGGTATTCACCATTTATTTCAACTTAATGTATGGCGCCCCCGCCAATACTTTGTTTGTGTTACTGGCCTAAATAAATATACTTAAGGTGTAAAAAGGTTGAAATATGAGAAAAAAATTTAGACCCCCTACCTAAGTAAATTTGTAAGGGAGGTCCAAATTTTTTTTTTTATATTTCGAACTATGTTCCTATGGGAAAGTTATTCAGTTTCATGGGCTGGTTCACCCCTTAAAATATTTGCAGCTTATTTTTTTAAATCCTGTACATACACATTTACTTATGCTTGGCGTTGAACGCGATATATTTCTAATTCCTTAATTAAGTACGTAATTGCAATATACTATTTCCAGGATCTTGAAATCAAGGAATTAGTGCAGTCAGCCTGCAAATTAGAGTTCACACTCGAAGAGAGTTTCACCAGCTCTCTAACCACACATGCACTTCTAGGAATACGGTGGGAATGAGATAAACAACGTCCCACGAATGGACTAAGGCCCGATTCGTCACAGCGCCGGTTCGTCACAATTTTTTACGATGGAGCTTGCCGTCTGTTTGCGATTTTGTCAATTTGGTTTCAAGACAGTCGTCGGAACAAGAACAGAAACGATTTCACCATCCCTGATGGCGGTGGTGGAGTACTACGAGTATAGATACAATAAGTCCGGTCCGACGCTTTTAAAAATCATAACTAAAAAAAATTGATTTGCACGGCGCGGAAAGCTTTTATATTTTGTTTAGTAAGTTTAAATGGCTTATGTGATTGTACTTTGAATAAGTAGTTTGTTCAAAGTACCAATGATGTAAATAATAAATAGATCTGTGATGAACTGTATCAGGTGAGATAGTAGACAGATGCGGGCCAATTTTATGTAAACAAATTTTTAGCTCTTTTAAAGTGTGACGAAACGGCCTTAATTAGAAGAAAGTTTGGCTAGCTCACTAACCACACACGCGCTTCTAGGAAAACGGTGCGAATGAGACAAATGAGCTCCCTGCCACTGCAGGGTATCCCAACAGTGCTATACATTAACAATTTTCGTAGGCACTTTGTGGCTGATGTCAATTTGAAATCAGATGATATTTGAATGTGACTTAAGTAACCTAGGATTCGGGCCAGATTAGCCTTCGGGTTGTAGAGGTCAGATGGCAGTCGCTCTGTGTAAAAACTTGGTTCTATGTCAACTCTCCTAGGTTAGGTAGCCGACCCCGACAGAGAACGGGATAAGGCAAGGAGAATGATGACTTAGTGGCTGATGTGGGTAGTTGTAGTATAGCTAGTTAATGATAGGAACTCTACATTATTTCGCCGCAATTCTAAAGTTTGAGACATACCTGAGCGCTGAATGCAGAACAGTGAATGTTGCCATTTTAAATTTAATTGCTGTACGTTTTTTCTACTTATGTATTTGAAAGTCGAAGACTCGAAAGAGCAAATGAACTCGACGTTGTTGTTGTCAAGTTATAGGTTAAAAACAATGAGGAAAAATTTTATTCGCGTCGCCCGCGTAAAATATGATTATGTAAGATAAAAAATGTAATACCTTTAAACAAGCCAGAATTGTACTAATATAAACACAATTGGGATCTCGAAATCAACTCCAACGATTATCACGAAAATTCGTATAGAGGGGGATTCGGGGGCGATAAATAGATCTAATTAGTTTTTTTTTTCCAAAAATCCCTCTGAACGCCAACAAAAGCCGAGCATTGCTCGGTCAACCAGTTATTGTTTTACTTTAAAAGCGATGATTAGAATATAAAGTTTGTCTGTCACCAATACACCTAATTGAGTTTACCACCGGTAAACATTACGTAAAGATATTTATTTTACTAAAATATTAGACAAACAACATAAGTCAGAATGTCAAATAAATTGGTTAATGCATAAACCAGCCTCAATAAATGTTGGCTTTTATATATGATATGTATCACATAGAGTGTGCAATTAATAATCTTTTGAAAACAATTTGCGAGTAATTAATTTCACCGCGTTGATACTCGACGCTGAAAATGACGTTAACGGAACCCGTTAACGGTGCTGAAATACGTCATATTATTAAGTGACGCTTCCCGAAATTTAACATTTCACGCTCAAATGAGTGAAATGTCATTAAGAGAAGGTTCACTTACAAAGTTTAATTTGTAACGGGTCACAAGAAAATATGACAGTTTGAAAACAGAACATAGTAAACTACCCTCTTGAAAACACTAGTGAGACCGATGCTTGGCAGATTTGCATTCTAGAGTTCATTTGAACTCTATTGTATACTAAATGGTTGTAGTGTGGTCACTTCCATGCCTGATGATTCGAAATGAATATGAAACAACCCAGACCTCTAGTTTTCGGTATTTTGGTACTCATCGTTTCAGCTTAAGAACTGACTAAGTAACCTCTTGAAATTGAAAATGACAGGTGGGCGTGGGTCGCCGATGCACTGGACGATGTTGATATTGTGACCACCACATAAATGCCAAAAATACATCCGGCATACACTGTGTGGATCGACAAGAACTTAAATTTTATAAACATTAAAATTACTTCACAGCATCGTGTACCAGCATCGAAAACTACTAACTTAATGTAGATTAGAAGCACAAAAACACATGTTATATCACATAATATATAAGGACTAAAAATATTTGCTGCTTAATATTTTATGTGGTGAATCTGCCCATGAAACTGAACAACTTTCCCCTAGAAACATAGGTCGAAATTTAAGAAAATTGTTTGGACATCCCATACAAATTCACTTGGTCGGTTAGTAATTTTGTATGGGAGGCCCAAATTTTATTTCATACTTCGGTCTATGTTCTTAAACAAAAGTTCAGTTTCATTAGTGCAGCTATTTTTTTACGACTTTATGCCACTACTGGTTGCTGTCTATAATTACTTAGATGGTGGAATGATATGTTTTGAGATTTTCGCGGCTGTTCACAACACTTAAAATAAAATATCGAGGTAAAAATAAACATAATCGTGGTGATAATCCCGTAAATACTAATAATTTAAGTGGTGGTATGATGTTACAGAGCTACATCAAAAGTCGGTTTTGTGGAGTCTTCACTTAAAATTTGGTCTCAAACACAAATGCTCTAAAATTTTCTTCCCGCAAACATTTTTTAGGTACATGTAAAAATATTCTTATTCCAATGGTTTGGGGTGGGTTCAAAAAAGACAATCAAACAACGCGTTGATTTGAATAAAATCCTCGCCGGCTCATAATTATTCATGCGGAGAGAATACGAGTTTGTTACAAAAGTTATTTAACAGTTTATTAACGAGCTTTGGTTGCGAAATGATAAATTACACTAAGTACGTTCTATAGGCAGGCACAGGGTGTAGCACCGAAAACTTGCTGGTTCTAGGCGTTGTGAATCAGACAATGAAAATGAATAATTTTCAGTGGATTATGTTTAAAACCGTTGCAATTTTCTTTCATAATTTGTTGCCCTAGAAAAGTTTCCCCGTTTTATGACTGATCAAGTCATCCCGCCTATCAAGATTTCAAGACAAGCGCTGTCTTCTGTTTTGTCCGGGATCTCTAGTTCGATTCTGCCATAAAAATATACATACATACATACACAAATCACGCCTGTATCCTTGGCGGGGTAGGCAGAGCGCTGACGACCGTAAAATTACGGTCATTATCGCCACGTCTGACAAATGTTTGAGGGTCGTTTCAGATGAGCCGTGTATCACTATAGTGACAGTTGGTTAGCCTGTCGCCTAAAATTGCAATACACACGAAACCTTCGAGTCCCTCAGTCGGTTTTTACGACACCCATAGGAAAGAAAGGGGTGATGCTATTCTAAGCCGGCATCACACGGCGAAAATATGAAGCAAAAAATTCGAACCGATATGATTCATGCATTGTTTTTTTGCACTTTGGTTTTGAAAAGTTGGTTAATGGTTACTGCGACCAACACTCACTGACACACATTAAACTCATAGCTTTCTTTAGAGTATCAAACTGTCTCAAAATGTTTGAAAATCATAGCTTTGTTGTCAACATGCCGTGTTGGATCATCCGTGGTAAAGCTTAAATATTTCGTTAATGCATTAGAATGAAAGCTTTTAAGTAATTTGTCTTTGTCATCCTGTGTCAAAACAGATCTCTGTGGTATTGATGTTATGATAAATGTAACAAATCCATTTGCTGAATACACAGCAACTGTCTCTTCAAATCTGTCTTATTTATGTTCGTCAAGGAATATGGAATTGTTTGTAGGTAAATTAAATTGAAGAATGAAATCTCGCTAGATTAGACTCGAGTAGATTCCGCACTGTCGAAGACACCATCAAAAAATTCGAGGCAATTTACTTGTAAAACCCAAGTATTTTACGTGTGCACTTCGAATTTTCACAAACATACTTCAAGTGTTCGGATTTGTATAAAAATGTCAAAGTACCTATGCAACTACTTCAATAATCTAAGAATGAAATAATTGGCAAGGAGACTGGACCAAAGCAGTCACAAAATGGTAGTAGCCAAGGGGAACAATAGAGCCAGTGGCAGACTATCAGTCCGGTCACAGGTCCAATGACGTCATCAAATCCTCTCAATGGATGAGATTGGTACAAGACTGAGAGGACTAGCGCAATGAAGAAAAGGCCTATCTATACACGTGGATGGTCCAGTGGATGGATGAGGTATTATGATGATGAAAAATTAAAATATCAATAATTCTCATAGATAAAGCACTCGAGGTAGGTATAGAAATAACTTAAACTTAAGCACACGAAAATATGGTACGAGAAGTAAAAATCTTCATAGAACAACGAGTCGAATAGGGTATTCACTGAGGTATCTCAGACGACTTTATGAGCTCAATATCAATTTTCTGCTGAAAATGACTCGCCTCAAAATACGCTAGATGTGCTCCGGCCCTAATCCTTCAGGAATATCAATAAAGGCGCGTAGAAGAATACAACGGGGTGGCGATAGAAATAATGGCACATTATTTGAGCCTCTCTGCTCGATTTCGTATACGTGCCCTAACCCGCCGCCGTTATTTCGGTACCATGGTTGCACTGCTCAGAAGTTCGTTGGGGCGACTCATTTAATTAGTAGGTCGGTTAGATCTTGTACCGACCGTGTAACATTGTGTACGGGAGCGTACGTTGAGGACTATACCGTGGGCAGATTGGTTTGCCATGATTTACACCGGAGCTATTTGGAGCCTGCTACTTGTAGAAGGCAGTTCATTGGGTCGTTGGACGACTTGGTGTCCCACACGTAAAAGAGAAGAGATTTGCGGGAAAACAGGGTCTGCAATTTTTGTCATCGTAACGCAATCGAAACTCAACTGTCATTCAATTGCCATTGTGATTTTCTATACTTCAAACTGTTAGCAGACTACGAAACTACCAAAATCATCCAACTGAGATCTAATCGACATCCAACTGAAAAGATTTTCATTTAGCAGACTTAGGGTCCAGGCTGATATAGAATAAATTGAAGAAAACTGCCACAATGCGTTAATTTTTTTTTTATAAATAGTTTGTGGATTGGGTCATTAATAAAATATAAAAAATGTACGCTTAAAACTATAGTCCAAAAATACTACAACTTCATTCTTAATTTTCCAAAAAATTCGAAGTTTGAATAAATAAACAGAAAATTATATAAAAGTAAGTGTTCTGATGCCATCCAAAGTAGCAATGTAAGACGTCATAGATTGCTATTTTCATACAAAATACCGTTTTAGATCGTTTTAAAAAGTATCTCATTTGACCAGCCACTCCAGTTCCTATTGACTACCCGCAAGAGTAAGGAGAGAGCTTTTTGTTTTAGTTTTACTTAGACTGACAAACTAAATGGACAACTCCTATTCTGAGGGAGGTGCCTCGGAAGATTTTTATAGTAGTGTAGATATTATGTGTGTAAATTTGCCGTGTGATGCCGGCTTAGAATAGCATCACCCCACATGCTTCCAGCGGGAGTCGTAAGAGGCAACTAAGGGAGTATTGATTATTGATTGGTGTATTACAATTTTTAAGCGACAGGCTGACAACCTGTCACTATAGTATAACACGTGTTTTCCGATACAACCAAAATAATCCTCAAAAATGTCATACGTGGCGATAGCGACCGTATTCTTACGGCCGTTAACGCTCTGCCTTCCCCGCAAGGGATAAAGGCGTGATATATGTATGTAAATTAAAACAGCACGTACCTAAGTAAATATAGAGCTAGCAATATGTTAAGTCAACAAAAGACCCTTTTACAATTTAGTTTCGGACAGAAAACTACGCAAGTAATTATATTATTCCGTAGTTTGCGTTGTCCTTTGTGTTGTGAACAGTCCCTACAGAATATTATATAGAACTAGTTATTAACAGCTATAGTTTTTAATCTCTATGCCACTAGTTTATAACTTCTACGTCTACAAGATTCAGGATAAATTGGTTACCACGTATATGTATGCTTACTATTAAACAGGTTGAAAAAATAGCTAAAAATATTGGAATGAAGTGAAGCAGTACATAGTACTGAACAGCTTACTACCATAAGTAAAAATGTAGCGATGTTTTGATAAGATCACGTTTTTGATCGAAAACCTAGGTATTTAGTAAAGTACTAGATTTGTAGATGGCATTTGAACGCAATTTTATTATGAAGCTGAAATTATATAGGTAGATATCAAAAAACCTAAAATGGGTTAGTGAAATTGTGTTTAGGTAATTAATTTAGAGCTCAATTTCTGAAACGTCGTAATTCCGCGCACGAAAGTCTGCAATAACTAGTCTTAAAATTAAAATTTCTACTACTCGATGTGTTTATAGTTTAGCTAGAGTAAAATGTGTGAATTTATTAGGGTGTGTGGGAATCGGCAAGTAAAGTAGAAAGTGTGATACAAAATTATCGAGTAATAGACATTTAAGTACTTGTGGTTAGACGAATTGCTGCGGCTTTCCGTGCACGAAACCGTATTACAACGTTTCAAAAATAGAGCTACAGGCTGCGAGTAGAAATTAAATTACGTAGGTACTTAATGCTTTGTCTGCCTCTTTGCTGGTGTTTTATAAATAGGTACTTAGAGAAAGAATTTTCATTTTCTCCATATTAGGCAAGAAAGGAATGGAAGAAGGTAGTGGAAAGAGAAGTGGAATAACAAAGCACCCACAGTTTATTTGGGAATTGGTCGTTATTTAACTCGTAATATCGGTAAATTGTTCTTTGTGGATGTTAAATATAGTAGTAAGTTTTAATAGAGTTACTTTTAGCTTAAAACATCCATTGTGAGATGTTTTTTGTTCTAATTACCCCTATTACTTATTTCGGATCTATGTTCCTACGGTCCTACTAGGTAGGTATTATTTTTATTTTGTGCTAACTATACTCTATAAAACTTAGCTTGATACGAGTGAGAGCTGAGACACTGACAAGTTTAGAGTAAATGCTATGACATAATGTCCAATTTCCTTTGTTTACTTCTCTTTTAGTATGGAGCTGCCAAACGTCACAAGTATCAAGCTATATTTTATAAACTATAGTTCTCTTGTGTGTGTAGGTAATACCTATTGAGTTTGTGAGCATAATTTACTGTAATCAAGAGAAGACCTATGCCAACAACTTGATCAAATTCACTTACAAGGTTTCAGTGCATGTGCAGGTCTTGGAAATTTAATTAAATAAACACCTATTGCATGGTTCTGACTAAAAATATTTATAATAATTAAAAAAGTATTTAAAATAAATAAATATACATAATGGGCGGCCGAGAACAAAAAAGCGTCCAGTTGGCAGACCACCCGCTAGATGTACGGACGACTTAGCCACCGTTGCTGGTAGACAGCGGATGCGGGAGGCACAGGACCGGCGCAGATAAAGAGGCCTATACTCAGCATTGGGTAGATGTGGGCTGATATGATAATGATGATGAAGTAATGGGCAGTGGCGGCAGTGGACTCATCACATCTGCCGTAGGACCGATGGCCGGTGGAGGGCGCGGGTTCTCGAGTGTAGAATACACCTCGGTAACTTCGACCAATTTATATTGGTCGAAGCTCGGTAAGCGTACCGTAGGACACCCTCCGGCGTTTTTTCATATTTCGGCTTATGTCCTTTGGGGTGAGTCATTCAGTTTCATGGGCTGATTCACCCTTTAAAGTATGTGCAAAATTTTTTACACCCTACATTTCTTTTGCTCCAAAGGATGTCAGGTCTAGTACTATTATTTATTCTGTGGTCAGGTGTGGGATTCCGCCTAAAGTATCCAGTATTCTAAATCCTTCGTCCTCACTCCTGGAAAAGTCTTCGTCACCATACGTCATTGCTTCATGAGTGATGAGGCCGACGAGGTTTGCATTTAAAGTAGACTACTATCTTTTTGCAACTACCTACCTTCAGACGTAGAGTAGCTCGGTTATCAGTATCTTTTAGACGACCGATGTGGCGCAGTGGTAGTGCGGCTGCCTGTGACGCAGAAGGTTCCGAGTTCGATTCTCGGTGGGTAACTCACAAAGTTGATATATATCACTTTGTGAATTTGTTCCCAGTCTGGTTAGGACATTGCGGGCTGAACCCGATTGTTCGTAAGTAAGATGGTTCCGTGTTTCGGATGGCACGTTAAGACGCAGGTTCCGGTTGCTGTCTATGATTACTTAGTCGGCGGTCGTTACACAACCATGTCAGAAGCCTGCTGCTTGTAGAAGGCGGTTGAAAAATTCAGACACTAGGGTACATTGGGTCGTTGGAAGACCCGGTGTTCCACACGAAAAGAGAAAGAGAGTATTTTTTAAGTGCAACGCAAATGATTTAACGAAAGAAGTTTAACTAAGGCGCAAGTTGGTCCAAACCCCACGCAAACTACCGGATTGTTGTAAGTACAAATCACATGCGGCATGTATTTGGTTCTAAACACGGTTTCATACAACTCCGTTCGTTACTACCTAAATATTATAACAAAAATGTTCTTTATTTGTTAAACACTCGTGGCCCGCCAAGCTGCTGCACTTGCTACTTTGTAAAATATAGGATGATCCCTAAGACGTTTGTGACCTTGGAGCAAATGCTATGACATAAGATACATTTTTCTTTATTTACTAGGAAAATGAACCTTATGTCATGGCATTTGCTCCAAGGTCACAAACGTCACAGGGATCATCCTTTATTTTACAGACTATAGTCGTTTTCCCATAATACCAACTAAAAGTAAACTCTTCCTCTTGAATCACTCAATCTAATACAAACTTAGACCAGCGCTACGCAGTAGTAAATATACTACTGTTGTAGCATACGCTGAACGAAGTGCCTTTTCAGTGTCCTCATTAACAAACGGACTACCTATAAGTCTTGTAAGTGTACTATTTGCCTACTACTGTACTGCTATAGACTTGATACTAAAATGTCAATACAAACTGTTTGTTCCTACACATTGTGTTAAATCTAAGGTGGTCACAAATATTTTTTTCTTATTCTTATAACTTTAGAAGGAGTCAGCGACGTTTATGACAGACAGAGAAACGCAAAAAGCGACTTCATGTTTTATTATGTTTTGATTGGAAATCCCAAGTATATTTATAGCTCGCATATTTCTAGCCCTGTGACTCATAAATATTCATACAAAGAGGATATATGCGTTGACAGACTGCCTCTTCATTACAGAGACTCATAAAATCAAAGCTAATAATATTCTTAGTACCTTGTTTGTTATGATCAGCATAATTTTGATAGGCGTAGGTAATGGCAAAACAGGCACTGTTATGTATGATGTCTTCATACCTTATATACTTTATATATTATTCAATTTTTGAGTGAATAAATAAGTAAGTAGGTAGTGGTAATCTTATGCTGTACCTGTTTATAAATCACACTCAACTCTGAGATCGATATTGACTAATGACATCTCAAAATCGCACTCAAGATCGATCTCAGAGTTGAGTGCGATTTATTAATACCCACGTATTACTCGTAGTAATCCAACATACCGTATACCGTCCTATTTATTTGGTACCCATCTCTTAAATGGTACATTGATAAGTGCAACGACCTCTTCTAATAAACGCGTGTTTGTTTTGCTTCTATATTCCATACAGTAAGTATACTTAGTCATATACATATACACTGAGATTAGTTTATAGGATGGATGATAGGAAATTTCCCGCGACGCGAGTGAGACAACCTACCTATCTATATGATTCACTACATAAAAACTTAGTTATTTGTTTTCTAGGTTCTAGGTTAGGCCTTTACACATTTACACATTTGGCTGATATATTTTGGTATGGAAGGTCAAATTGTTTTCCATGTGTCGACATCTGAAGAAAACATAATGGACCTTCCAGATTATTAATGCTGATGCAGTATTTTTCGAATATTAAATTGGTACCTATTGGTGTTCAGGATCTAGGTTATTTCTTTAGACTAACTACTTAAAGAGGGCTCTGTAAAAATAAGTAACATGGTTAAAAATTCGCCCTCTTGCTCTCAGATACTCACAATACGTTGATTGAACCTATAACGTGTAGTGTGGCTCGGGCTTTTCGATATTTGCCAGGAAACGAGGTGTCTCTTGTTTAGGTGAAACATGGATGCTCTTTCAAATTTCCTTGTTTGGAAAGGAAAAACCAAGCTTTAAGGTCCGTTGCATGAAATCTACTTATCACGTGACAGATCTTTCAAAACTAACTTGTAGGTAGGTATTATGTTTTGAGAGAAAGGACATTGAATAATATTTATTATGATGTGCTGATCTGAGTCGAAGGTTAACTTAGTTTGTTAATAGCATAATGAACTTTTATTTTTTCATAAACTTTCAATCCATAAATTACAATAGTCGAACTACTTACTAGCGTTCTTATTCAATTTTATCAAGTAAGTAGTACACTACACCGCATAGACCAGTGTTGCCAACATCTTAGTATATAGAAAAAGAGATACATAGTTGGATGAATATGAAAAAGGTGGAAGTAGAATGTCATATAACGGAAAAAATATCATCTGTTAGAGGACTACCAGAAATTTTGATGTTACAATAAATTTATAGTAATTACGTATTCAAACTTACAATATCAGTATGTTGTCTGGATGATTTCGATTTTGGAATTAAACATAATAAATAATAATAAACATTACCTATTTATAAAAGTCCTATAACACTTTAGGTAAATAGGAAATTTTTTAAACAACTAAAAATGATTTTTTCGAGTTGCGGAGGTAAAAAAGGCCCGAATTTAACTGTGTATTATAAGTTGGCAACAACCTAAGAGCAAAGTCTAGTTACTTTAGAGTTTAATTAATGGAGTCCTTTGTCCAATCTAGAGCGATTCATCCATTGAACCGACGATTGGTTTGATCTTGACATCCACAAAGCGCCGACCCCAATGCAGCTCAAATGAGACTTGATTGAAATTGCTATTAGTCATATTTATCCACCATTTGTTTGAAGTGTGATTATGATTACCATAATCATCCGAAAAGGGGGACGCTCTTTTAATTTTTTTTTACTTAAGATAGGCCCCGTATTTGTCTACTATCTCATACCTGATGGTAAGTCGATGCAGACGATGATGGAACAAGAACATGCTTGCCTAGATAATGCCTTTCCACTCTTGCCTTGAAAGGGCCCAAGTTGTAATATTCCGGAAGCAGATCCGCCAGCAGGGCATTACATTCCTTAGCTGCTCGCATGATGAAGGTTGAAGCTTTAGGTTTCACAGGGTAGGTTGAAATTTTAGGTTTCATAGGCTAATTAAATTAGGTGCATTTATTTCGATAGAGGTAGAGGTATTCTATTAATTTCAAAGCCAAACAAACAACAAAGTATATTTGTACTCGAACTCGCTTTTTTTTAAACCAATAGGTGGTAAGTATCTCGAGATCGTCGACGTAAAATTAGTAAATACTTCCACATTTACCCAAAACCATGAAAATTAGCGAGCATTACACTACAGCGGATCAAAAAGGGATCTGAACCCCAATTAACATGAAGGGAACGGTAAAGACCTCGACGTGTATGGAAGAACCTCAAGTGATTAATCACGGAGCCATTTTAAATAGTGAACATATTCACTTGAAAGCGGAGGAAGAGTAGTACCCACTGGGCATTTTTAATGGTTTACTCTTTATAATTCAGTTGTGTCATTCAATAATAGACTCCTAGAAGACTCCCAGAACCTAGTCTACGTATTCTAGTCACTAGAACATAGCAACCACAGCAGACCACTGCTGGACACCGGCGGAATGCCATACCACGCTTGGCAGGCGGATTCAGAAGCGTAGTGCAATATGTTGCATTTACATGAACCCCGCTCGCTACCTATACCCTGGATGAACTTATACCTTAGTCGCTTTTTTTTACATCCCAGAAGGGAATTGAGGTGATGCTATTTTAAGCAGGTACCACACCGTATAGCTCAGAATGGGGAAGTATAAATTATTAAAATACAAGCTTTTAATTGAAGGCCATCGTAGGCCACATTTTGATAGAGTCGTAGCTAGTATTATTACAGATGACGAAGCGAAATGGGTAGCAAATTCCTAGGTAGGTTTTAAGGTCCGGCCTGCTTAACTTTTAAGTACCCACCCGCTTAGGACCCTTACATTGAAAAGTTTAAAAAGGCTCAGTCAGCGCTTAAGTAATTTTTAAATGCCCTTTTCGGAAAACTCCTTTGTATTGAGAAAAGTGGTGTTTAAAGTTAAAAGAGAAATGCTATTGTGTTTTATAAAAAGGTTCGATGTTTATCGAATCGAAATGTTCATAATTATCTGTATCATGTCTGTCTGTCTCCGATTAAGTATGTTTATTCCTGTATTTTGAAAAAAAAAATGTTTTATTTAAAAATGGTTACGACATGACACGAAAAACATAGGGTTCTGAAAATAACCGGCATATGAAACAAATTGAAACTAGGTAGCAATAAAAAGATATAATGAGAAAATATAATGAGAAAGTAGGTATGCTTTTCATTTCCCGTCATCGTGTTTTCAGTTATTGCTATACCTTCTGTTTACAATAAAATACAGTCATTTATTCATAAATAAAAATGTACATGCCTAATGTTTATTATTAAGTATATTAAATTATCATGGTAAAGAATTTCATCATTTATTTATTTATTTCATTCAGTAGGTATTAGTCTAGACTAGGGCAGCTACCTTGGTTAATCATAATAATGTATACGTAATAATCTAACAAATGTATGGAAAACCTATAATAATTTTATGGAGAGCTTGAAGTGCTGTTGTTAGCACAGTATACAAACAGGTGTCAATTTAAAATGACAGGCGCGGTATAACAAGAACTGTACCTACATTACGTAGGTAGACATTATATTGTACAATTTGAGTACTTAGTAAAATAAATATTATAAACCAGACGATGAACTACAGTTTCCTTGTTCACTTTTATCAAAGTAACATTAATAACAGAAATTAGTACTTGGTAACGGCAATATTATGAAAAAACAAACGAGTCATTTGTGCGAGTACGTCCGTATTAAATTATTGAGTTCGTTTGTTTCAGCTTAACATTAACTAAGGGAAGGTATCTGGGTACCCGTTAGATAACGTCCCTCCCAGGCTTGCGAGCTGGGGTCGTAACCTTTAGGACCTCTCAGTCTCGGCTCCCATCAAAACAAATCAATACCAAATCGATAAACTCAATAAACCACCACACAAAATACAATTTAACAACACATTACAAAGTAACAAAAAAATACTTACACCAGGAAAATCCTCTCGCGACGTGAAAATACTCCCAGCAATTCCAAAACCATAAAAAAATCCCAAAAGGTAAAACACATTCAAAATTAAAACTTTATGACTCAAATCTGCACAATAAACACTCAGCGGCCGCAGACTCCGCAACTCGACTCGACTCTTAATTCGACGTGTGGTCTCGAAAATGGTTACTCAATCATTCCACATGCAAGTGTCGCCGGTGCGAGAGGCCGCGGTTCGGGCCACAGCTTTCAGGGGACTGCGAGCCTGAAACCTGCGGGAAAACGTCGCGCCCGGCCCGACACCCGACGAAACTCGGAGACCAACTGAAGCAACAAGGATGCGCTCACTCGCTCGGCAGTCGTGATTCACGCGTGAGTCAGAACGGCGCGACAACACTCCACAACTCCAGTTTTCGAGTGGCGACTTTGAACGAATCCAGCCGATCGGGCCCGAGGGTTGAGCTCTAGCGAAAGCTCAATGGACAGCGATAATTCATCGCGTTATGAAAAGGACATTTCCCAGATACCTAGCTCTCCTAGAGGCTGAATTTGTGAAAGCTCTACGGAAATTGTTTTCGCAGAATGCGGGCGCGCGGCGTGCCAAACGAGCTGTCGGCTGGACTTGAACTGACCTCGTTCTCACCGATCTGCATCTTACCGAGACAGCTCAGAGCTTTTAATTCTATTGATATTGGAGTTTCGAACAATCATAAATTTTAAATGAATTAGCTTATAAATAAGCTGTTGATGATTAGGAACGATTATAAAAGAGCGTAAATAAGATTCTTTAATACGAAATTTAATAAAATTTTATTTAAAAATTGATTTCAGGTCATACTATTCATATAAAACATACTTAAACGTGTAAATGGACGAGACTTCTTACTTACTACATCGATATATTTTGTGTTTATAATTAAAACAATTGAACAATGAGATTCTTGTTATCGTCACCTGTTACGATAGTGTTTTGTAAATTAGTGTAGAGATTCGTGAAATATAAACATATTAGATAAAAGCTAACGTAATTTTTGATTTTGATATTTTACTTCAATTAATAGCTACTTTTTGTAAATAATAATACATACATACCATAGCTAAGCGTTACCATACATTTATCATAAAAATGTACGCGCCGTATTCAGTACTAGTAGTTTTTTTTTAATAATAATTGAAACTTGTAAAATTGCCACGGAAATGCGATTTAATTGTCAGATTACCTATACTTTTTTCTTTTAATGACTATGCTGCTTTACGAATTCTCTATTTCGCGCCATCTGGTGAGCGTATGATATTATTATGGGCTAATGGCGTCAGGAGTATTGGTGTATTACAATTTTTAGGCGACAGGCTGACAACCTGTCACAATAGTAATACGCATGTTTGCTGAAACAACCTTGAAAAACAATCCTCAAAAATGTCAGATGTGGCGATAACGACCGTATTCTTACGGCCGTTAACGCTCTGCTTACCCCGCAAGGATAAAGGCGTTATATATGTATGTGTATGCATCGGAGGCGAGCCACTTGGCACTCGATGCGCGCTGATCCTTATATTTTTCTGATAAACCTACGTCTGTCTACGTTTATGTTAAAACTGGGAATGAAGTATTACTTATAAATATAGGAAATGCTACATTGTTAGTATCACTGCTAATTAAATTAATACACAGTCTGTAATAGGCAGTAGAGTGCAAATTCTCATTTGTGATGCTTGTCAAAGAATAAGTCTTTGTTTAACATAAGTTACAGCTGCCTCCTACACTATAGGTTAAAAACAATACATATTATAGATAGGTAGATAGATTGTATTATATCAACAGCCAGCACCTTAGAGTTGCCATTGAAGGGATCAACTTATATTGGATTTTCATACAGTTTCAACTTTGGGATAACCATTAACCAGTGTTGATCCCTTGATTAGAAACTCAAGGAAATGCTGATAGTAAAACATATTAATTTTTGAAAAAATATGAAGGTGTTCCTACAAGTATGTGCATAGTGCAATGTGGTAAATATGAATACTCAGTCAAGAGATAACTTACTAATTATGTATGATTTTATATGTTTGGCTAACACTATAACATACTTCTAAAGGCATGAGAACAATCATAAAATAGGTGTTAAAAAATTTGTTATATAAAACAAAGGTAGCTTTTGTGTAGTCATACTAATAAAAGTATAGACATCGTTGGACGACTTGGTGTCAAATAGTCAATGTGAAAGGATAAATATGAATTATATCAAGCATTGGTAGACACTGGATTTTTGTGTATCCTCCAACAATAGACTCAATTCTATTTTAAAAACTGTCATTTCATTTGAAATTAAGAGATTCTTGTAAATAGAAAACATCAAGTGAAGCTTGGCAGTTTCAGCTGCCTCATAATAATTGGCTTTATTATGTACTTACTCATATAAACTTGGACGGCAATATTACTTAAGTCTTGTAACGTCTTTTAAAAGGCACTTAAACTTACTACCTGAAGACTATCACCAAATGTGCGAGTGCAAACCTAGAAGTACAGTACTAACAGTAACTATCAAGGAAGGCAGCAGGTACGAAGAGCTGTTACACTCGTCGGCAGAGCAGTAGCATTCTTCCCAGTAGACTCCGTTGTCATAGACTCCCCAGTTGCACACTCCTGTCACACCCGTGTCGGCTACTGATGCGCAGCGCCGGACCACTTGACGCCACCGGCCATCCCCTAAAAAAAATTAACTTGTAATTCAGCAAACATTTTACTAGGTATTTTGAACAAAATTTGAGACTTCTAGTATAGCTAAACAGTCCATGAGTAAATAAAAGAATCAAGTGCGAGTGTTTCTCATGCAGAAGCGTGCTGTAAGGGCAATCGCGCGAATCCCTAGTGACGAATCCGCACGACCATACTTCATTAAATTTAAAATAATGACAGTCCCTTGCCTACTCGTGTATAATATTGCATTGTATGTATGGGAAAACAGGAAGCAATACAAGTGCCGAGCCGACAGACTCGGACCCACTGCACGTAACACGAACATGCTTTGTGTGGTAAGGCACGCGTTGGAAAAGACCGCCAGAACTGCACACGTGATGGGGCCAAAAGTTTTTAATAAAATACCTGATGATGTCAAACAGGCACCGAGCTTAAGTAGCTTTAAGTATAGGTTAAAGGGATGGCTTGTTCAACAAGCATTTTACTCCTACACGGAATTTATTAATTCTAAGTGATTTAATGTTGATTTATTTAATTTTTATATTAATTCATAAATTTTGTATGATTCAATGTTTATTTATTTAATTTTTATATTATTTTATTGTATTTTTTTTTATTATTATTTGATAATACCTAATTTAGTGTATTAATCATTTGACATGTAATTTTTCAATTATCAATAAATTATCTCTATTTATATCTCTCTATCTCTATCAATGGTCTAGCAGTTTTTGAAAGAAGCCATAAATATGTGAAGACAAATCATACATTATGGGCAGAAGCCTTCACAGAACATAAATATTTTAGATTTCTGAGAATGTTACAGATAAATAAATTGAATTATATTTCATTCATTACAGAACAACATGAAGAAGACAGAAACTTACTGAAAACAAACGAAACATAAATACAGCTATGTGAAAGGTCAGGATAAAGAGTCAAATTTGATGAACGCATGTTTTATTGAAAATACCTATCCTGTCTGAGCATAAATCATATCAATTTCTTCAACAATCTTTGGTAGACTCTATCTATCTAACATCCTCTGAGTAGGTACTCTAATTCAGTTGTTACTTACAAATGAAACCCTTAGGGCCTTGCTGAGTCAGTTTCATACAGAACGACCCAGGCATATGAGATTCGTCGCTGTTACAGTCGACAGCTATATGGGCATCCCTGTCAAATTTCTTGTAGGCACCACACGTGTCCTCCAGCTTATTCTGCGATGAAGCGCACTGGTAACACCTCACACACAAAACTGAAAACGTAACAAAACAACATCGTAACATTCAGGCACTTTATCGCTGAAATTAATCGTATTTACATCAATTTGTGAATCAGAACACAGTCATACCTGTTGGAATTAAACACAAAAAGCTTATCAATAAGATTTTTATAGTCATTTTGATTCAATTTTGTAAAAATTAAATAAACAAAAACACGTTACGCCCGTCGCAACACACCCCAAAGTTTGGATAGTGCTGTGCTGTATCAAAATCGAACCGATTATTTCTATTGGACGAATGCGGAAACGGAACGCCAAGTTGACATGAAAATATTGGCTTATATTGGATAATTTTAGTGTAATGCAATGTAAAATTATTTCTTTTGAAGTCTTAAATACAAGTACGTCTCCAGTTCTTTCACGAGAGTAGTTGTTTTAGTTTTAAGCTGCAAGGTTAAAATCGGTAAAATTCCGTTTAAAAGCTTAGGTAGGATACAACACTACATATGCCATTTTGACAGTTGACGTGCTTTATTTTGCATAGTTTTTCGATTTTTGTTTTTTGCTTACACCACCTTCAATGGGGTAAAACGAGTGACTTCATAAAATTAAGTACGTGGTGGTGTTAACAAATAAAATGTCAAATGTACTTTTATGTAGCGTCAGAATCGTTCCATAAAAATTCATCGGCGTTCATGGGTGCAGTTTCGTCCGGTTTTTGCACTTACAATTTTGATAAATTATTGAGTATACAAAGGCAATAAAACAGTTTCAATCATGTCTCAGTGTTACAAACTGACCGTGGGTGTAATAGTTGTACTCACCATCGTTCCTTACGGTAAGAAGCATTCCTCAATGTTTAGTAGCGGTCACGCCCTTATCAACGGTTTGTTTACCTCGATGTTTTTGGTTCCAGCGTTTAGCATCAAGTGTTGGAACTGCCGGTCGAGTAACGACCCGAAATGCGCGGACCCCTTCGACAACAGTACCGTCCCCATTACAGACTGCAAGCAAGAGAAAGGTTTGCCACACCTGCCTGGTCTGAGGCCTAGCATGTGCCGGAAAATAAGACAAAAAGGTAATTAACCTGAGTGTACCTACTTAGATAGAGACACTCTTATGTTTAAAACTTCAATTAAAATTAATAAATAAATAAATAAATAAATAAATAAAGCGTTTATTCAGATTAAACACACTTAAGCATTATGATTTTACTCTGCCAAACTACAGCATAGTTTGTAGGCAGTAGGTAATGGAGTGCTTGCATACTAATGGGCAATTACTAGGAGTATTTTCAGTGTAGTTAGGTAGTAGGTATACATTTGTTTATAAATAACAAAACCTGGTGGTTTATGGATGACCTAAGTGGCTGTAAAATTAATTTATTTTGTGATAGTTGTACCTTTCTTTATATCTATAAAAGTTTATGACTTTTTATAAACCCTGTAAGCCAAAAATTAGGGTTCACTCAACTCTTGGGGGCAAAATATGTAATTTATTCGAAGAGAAGTTTATATCATACCTATGGAGGTGGCATATTTTGTTTAACAGAAGTGTTTCAATTTCTATATTGATTCACAAAATATAATTAATAATATTTTTGAGTAGTGTATTTCCTTACATTAAAATAAGCACCACATTTATGTCTTGTATTCATATGTGGATACTTATAATTGGTTCAATTTGAAATTACAATTTTGATAAATTATTGAGTATACAAAGGCAATAAAACAGTTTCAATCATGTCAATTAGACTTCGAGAGTGAGGATTTGATGCCTGCTCCAGATCCTACCTCACGCAAAGATTGTCCATCGCCATTCAACGTGGCAACACAGTTAGTGTCATGGGCACCTGTACGGCTGGTGTGAGCCGGGGCAGTATTTTTGACTAATGAGTTTTTTATTTTTATTATTGTGACTTTATATGACATTGTATTTTATTTGAAATTCAATTCAAGTGTATCAAAATGTCTGATGAACTATTAATTAGTTTCCTACACAAAAAAAATACATTTCTCATGTTTCAGTAAATGGCGAATGGCGCTACTTCAGAGATTGTGCCTACTTAGGAGAAGTGGGCATCCAAGGTGACGAACGATTCTGCCTGATGAGGACGGGCACTTACAACATCTTCATGGAGTACTGCACGTGTAACAGTAAGGATGGTTGCAATTCCTCATATTTGTTCACTCCAAAACCACTACTGTTGGTAGTTTTAGTTATTTTTCCTTGGCTCTTGCTGAAACTGGTAGCATAATAGTAGAAATAAGCTTTGATAAGTTACTTGAGAATTGAATTTTTACTTTTAAGCACAAATGGGCAAAAATAAATTTCACATCAGGATTATATCTAAAGTTTTCGATTTGAGTTTACTTAGAAGAGGGGTTAAATGAATATGTTTAAAACCAAGATGTATGCCAAAATTTGGCAAATACTCATTTACTACATCACTGATATTATATTTCATTTGTAACAAATTGTTTATTATGTTTTCACAAAGTGCCTTTCATCAATGAATCTCTCCAACTGTTTATATTATGTATGACATTTGTATGTGTTTATATAAGCAGTCTACATAGTAGTTGCATCAATTCTACATATTATGTATTATGTACATAGGTAATGTATGATTTTTGTACCATAAGGAATAGTACCTATTAGGTTTAAGACTGAATGATTTTTCCGTCCAAGAATTCGCATATTTTATATATTGAAATCAATATTTTAAACCGAATAATAATGACTCTTTTTACAAAATCTTGTTGTTTTTCTCTGTAAAATTCACATATGCACTAAACCGGCTCTCAACATTACTTGGACGCGGTGATAGCGATCAGATTCTCACGGCTGTTAAGTTAAAGCTCTGCCTACCCCGCAAGGGATAAAGGCGGCATATTGTAGTAGTAGTAGTAGTAGTAGTAGTAGTAGAAGAAGTAGTAGCAGAATTCAAACCACTATCATAATTTTCGTGAACAGTTTTTATTAAATATTTTATTAGCCCATTTACAGATATTCTAACACAATATAAAATTATATTTTGTGAGATTCAAAAATTTGACATGCACAGTAACTCAATTCAAGTTCACTGTAGTTTTAGGTAAGTAGCTAATCTATATTCTGATTAAAAAGAAATTACGTAAACAATTAATATCTTTAGAACTTACACAAATAATATTTACAATCCGAAAAACAAATGAAGTTAATTAGAAATTGAAAAAACAAAGTGATGAGGAGAAAGACATAAAATAATTGTTATCTACCATACATTCACTGCAGAATTCTTAGACACAAAATATGAACATCACATACCTACTGCTAGTTATTATTATTTTTTAAATAAAAGTAACTAATTAACATTCTTAGTCCTTAGAAAAACCACACATAGCTCTTAAGTTTGTATGTCTGTGTACCAACAAATACGGTGGGGGATTTTTCGGTAAGTACTTAAAGCTATGGCCCCAAGTAAAATTGATTCATAAGCGAAACATGATCAAAACGGAACTTTTTGTTACTTTCAAATAAATTGACGCTTTGGGCTCAACCCAGCTTTGGGTGGCGTCAACCTTAGGCTATGAGAGGCACCAATGGTTGGTCTTTTGCACTATTTACTTAAAGAGTAAGAGGGCGAGGGGTGCGAGTAGTAGCGCTATAGTTTTGCCGAGTCCCTCCGCGCTGTTGCAGCCGTCGTAGTCGCAGGTCTCGCAGAAGGACAGGTGTTCGTTGGGTCCGCTGGAAGTGCTGGGGCACTGGTACGAGTAGTCGTCGGCTCGCTTCCACGTGCAGCCTCGGGAGATCACCAGCTGACCGTTTACTGGAAAGAGAGAGGAAAGAGTTGAGTTGAAATACAAATTAGATACCATAACGTAATGTTCGAATTGACTGGATATTTCTTGAGAAAGATGAAGATGACGTGAAAAACCAAAGTAAAATAACGTCTTTGACTAAATCGTGGAACCCGATAAATTCAGAACCTTCTTTTTTAAGTTAGTTAAATAAATCACTGAAGAATAGATGATGTAGGTAGAGCTTATACCGTACTAATTCAACTCTTGATAGTGAATCTTTGCAAAACGCGAATAGCTTGTAGCTAAACTATGTATCACGGTGCATTTGCTCAATCAAAGGAGTTGTGGTAGGTGAGTTACCTTCATTTTAATAGAATATGAATTTGATGGGAATCGTAACCAACCCATTCTATCCGTACCAAGTTTAAGTTTGAATTTTCATGAGCTTGGGATTATATAAATTCTGAATAATGGATTGTTATTTGTTTTCCCTTATCTCATGGCATGCAAAATTATAATTCTAAACACAAATTGCGTGCAGACAGAATTCATGAGTTTATTTATATAGCATTCATGAGTTTATGCCTAGGCGTGTCTCTGCAATATGACATTGGTGTCAACAAGTCTAGCTCGAATATTAGATCGCACGTACAAACCTTCGCATTACCAGGAGCCCTATTTTAGAATTTTCTCATGCGAATTACTGCTTCGCGTGATTGTTTTTCTCAAAGGGTGATTTCTGAAATTGTGCACGAAAGTCCTGTACGACTGGTCTAACTACTTGTAACACAGACACACACGTTCTACTAAACTTATCCATTTATCTACACATACGCTCACAAATTCATTCAAACCCAGACATCAACAAATTCGAGGAGCAGAAATTGTGAAATTAGCGGTTAGACCAGCCGTTGCGGACTTCCGTGCACGATTTTAGAAATCACCGTTTCAGAAATTGAACTCCTGTTAGTATGTGTCCAATGTCCATATACGACCTTGTCACGTTATTTTCCCATGTGTATCATACAATCGTGGTTCGTAGACAATGATGGTTAATTAGACTGTTTAGCTGGAACAATACGAATGGCGTAGACTCTTCCGAACAAGGTAAAACTCAGACATGACAGAGAGCCGTGACTAGCAATATAATAGCGAATGAGTAAGGAAGTACAAAAAAGACTTTGTAAGAAACAATTCTTCTAGAACGAAATTTCTGAAAAGCTAGTTTTTGTTTCTAGTGAAAATATGCTACTTATTATGGTTGTATCAGATGTAAATTCACACATACCTTTGACTTTAGAAACATCGAGTGGTAGAAATTCAAATACGTGTGCTTGCAGACTTCCGTGCACGAAATCGAATTATGACACTAGAAATTGAACTCCTGGACCTTAGATTGAGGGCTTTTCATCGTGGTTTATGGTTTTTACCACGGTCATAAAGAGTAATATTAGGATTAGTCTAAAGGCTATATATACATAAGTATATATATTAAAGTAAACCAAATAATTCGCCATCAGGACCATTCCAATGACATAAGAAGATCTGTGTCACCAAACAACACTATAAATTCTTAAAACAATCGCCAAATACGGTTCTAATACGGTCCTGTTATCCAAAAACGTGTCTGAAATTTTAATTTGGCAAGAAAACGAATTAGGTAGGTATGTCATGTACGAACCTACACATTTGCGTATTTTATATAGACAGGATTTTTACAGTGGAGTCAACACCTGTTTGGTTACATAGCAAAGTTATTCACCAAATAACTTTTACTTCTATACTAGTTAATTGACTTCTCTACTTAAAATCTTTTCCATTCCATTTCAGATCATGGCGAAAATCCTTATTTCATAAACTTGTTGTCCGTTCACGAATGGTATTGATTTATTCCGATGGGGAAAAAAATGACATCTTACATTGTTTTCCTAAAGCTTCCCGTACGACAAAATTAAAAGGGGTGCGAAGTACTGCGAAGATATTTTTTTGTTAGTGAAGTCATGTTAGTAGACATTTTATTTTGGGGTTGTTGTACTGTTGTTTGTAGACTGTTGTTGTAAGAAAGCCAAGTTGGACCTCAGCCAGTTTTCATTCAGTTACATTTGGGCACTTACTCATTTTGTAACTAGGTGAAGTAGAGTAAGTACTTTCGATTTGTTTAAAAGAAAATACGTGCTTTGGTCGTATTAGTAATTATCACAATCGTCTAAGGGATCATCCTATATTTTACAAACTATAGTGACTAGAAAGGACCTACGAAGTCACTGATAAGTTTGCTTTATATTTAGAAGTGAGCAAGATCAACTATGGAATGATCGTTCAAAATATTCAGAAGCACAAGTAATTTTTCTAGAAGGTCATGCATTAAGCTGGAGACATTGAGTTTCAAATCACACTTGTGTAACTGGATTCTATACAAGATGTAAAAAAACAACTGCAAATATTTAAAGGGGTGGACCAGTCCATGAAACTGAACGCTACTTTCTCCTAAGGAAGATAGGTTGAAATGTTTCTTGGGAAAAGTTGTTCAGTTGCATAGGCTAGGTTCAATCATTAAACAATTTGCATCAAAAAACCCTTCATATCTACATGCATAAAGTTACATAGCAGACCCGGACAGAGGACGGATAAGGCAATGAGAATGATGATATTTTCATGCATAAGAACTTACTGTATTTCTTCTGCTTTTTGCAAGCGGACTTGGACGATGTCAGGTAGGGGTATGTGGCACCAGTGTTGGAGTCACAGTTCTCCAGTCTGAAGAGGTAGTTGCTGCCGGAACCCTGGGGTATGAAGGGGTCGTGGCAGAACGGGTTCAGGTCTGATGAGCACGTCCAGCATCTGACTGATTCACCTGGAATCCCAGAAAAATATCTTTAAGCAAGTTTTAAAGTGCATTAGCAAAGGATGGCTGCAGGGTTTTTCAACGAAGACAGGGGTCAGCTTTGGTGACTTTCCTTACTCACAACTCTTCTTGCTAACTATAATATACGTTAGTAAGTTTTAAGAGTATTACTGATCTACGTTTGCAACAGGTTTTCAAACAAAGTTAAGGATATATTCGGTTACTCTATCTACATAATGTAGACTCTACATTCTTTAAAACGAGTATCAAGTTTGATTCCGTTGAAATTACTTGAAATATAAATAGAGAAACAAGCGATTTGGTAACGTTACCGATGTAGATTTCTAGAGGTTCGTGGTTTAAGATTTCAAAGACAATGTTCAAAGTTAAGATAGAAAGCGCAGAAAAGCAAGCACCATTGCAATATTGCGGCCTCGAACACTGAGGTAATGATTGCAAATCTGCACAGCACTAGTAAAAAATCACCTACGCGTATTACTCCTACAGATGATAAATAGCTCTGTAGGTACGCATTTTGATTGATACTTTGATCCTCAATCAAACTTATATAATAGGTAAGTAAGTATTATTAGCTGCAAATATTTTAATGGATGCATCAGCCCATGACCTATAGTCGAAATATGAATAATTTTTTTGAATCCTTCTCACAAATTGAGTTGGTCGGCTCGGCTGGTACATTGCGTATATATTTCGGCATATGTTCCTTGGGGAAAGTTGTTCAGTTCCGTGGGCTGGTTCACCTCTTAAAATATTTGCAGTTGATTTTCTTACGCCTTGTAAAAATCTTAAGTTTTGATATTGTATGGTAAGCTAGCTACAGGCTAGGCTATCGAATAGGATATGTTTGCAAAACTGTCTGTACTAGAAATAAAATTACTTCATTATATATGTTTACTCGTCTAACTTGTCTTGATAGAGAGTTAACTGTGATTGGCGAGCACTCACCAAATATGTAACAAGTATGTCTAGTATATGAACCTACATAATGAGTTATACTTGTTCGTTTAATAGTAAAATTACTTCAGTCCAGAAGTTTCCTCATTTTTTCATGTACCTACTAGCTGTGATCTTGATACAAATGCAGTACCTAACTACATGTTACTTCCTTCTGTTTATCATTCTCACGTCTGTGTACCTATTTTAATGACTATGATTACATCCCTAGCACACGTCTACGTAAAATGACACATACAAATTGTTTTCCTTGTAACTTCAATTTACTATGAAGTTGTTTGTTTGCTTGTCCGTTTACGTGTTTAATGTCACGCTCAAATTGGTAAAATTACAGCAAATTGATGTGTTTTTTTCAAGTTTTTTGTAAGAAAACTATTCAAAATAATAGACACTTTACGTTTTTATTTGATATAGTTCTATTCTTGTATTTATAGGTAAGTAAGTAGAGTTTATTTATCAAAGCAGAGTTTGTTGAAAACTATTTTATTTTAGGGGTCTTTTTACTTATGTTCTCCGAAATATGGTTCAAGGGACCAAACACTTTGCAGGTGTGATCTGATCATGAAACAGAAGTACAAACCCACTGTTGAGAAACTGTTTCGACCTCCTATAATTAATTTATATTCTATTAACCTATTAACTTCTCCTTCTCCTATTAACTTCCTTGGAATGGAAACTCGAAAAACTATTTCCTTTTCTAACTTTAACCCCTAGAAAAAGTTGTTCAGTTCCATGGCCTGATCAACTTCGCCCTTTACGTCGCCCGTTATACCCGGTATAATTTATCAGGTCTCCTTATCAAAAACTAGCCTCAGCTGGTAGGGTGTTGTGTGGATAAAATGGATGGAGTAAGAGTAAGTACATAGGTACTGCCCATATAGTTACTATGGATGGCGTAAGTAGGTAGTACGCGCGTAGGTACGTAACGTGAAATAAAATACTTAATAAAAAAAATTTGGTGTTCAGGTTTAACTTTTTTATTTTCCCGCTTTAAGTTTAATTATGTTTTAAAAGTATCATGACTTTATGACCGTGACAGTGACTCGGACCACTTCCTTGAGAACAGACATTTAATGACTGCCATACCGGCAAGGCAAACAATTGTTATGATTTTTTGTACGACAATAATATTTGTCGCAACCTTCGATATAAAACGGGTGTAAAAACATTAATGGATGTCCAGCTGAGCGTTGGGCAAGGCCCTTTAAGACCAGTGCATATCTGGCGCCGTTTGGTGCAACAAGCCATTTTCAAGAGCGATTCAAAAATGAATTGTATCGCAATCGCAAATGAATTGGATGGCTTTCATCCGCGCGAGCCCTTTCGCAACCAAAGTTAGAAGCGCAAAAAAATAGACAAAGATAGAATTTCCTCTCTCCTCCAATAAGGGATTTTCTACAGCCACAGATCATTTATATGTCTGTTCTGAAGTATACGTCCAGGACCATGTTATTTATAAAAAATATGTATAGATCGCGCGCTCTATAACTATAACACCGGATATCGTTACTTTTTTGATCGGACCGTCAGTTTATACCTATAGTAAACAAAAGAAATTGACCTTATGTCACACCACTTGCTCCAAGGTCACAAACGTCACAGGTATCAAGCATTACAAACTATAGGTAGCGTTTGAACCGCGCCATCTATGTTTTCTTTTATAAGTACTACTCCTACATAGAAAGTGCCATATTGACTCGCGTTGTTCCGCTGTGGATATGCGCTGGCCCTTAATGTCGTGATTCTAATGGTAGAGCAGTTTTTCTAACGGTCGTCACTCGTCACGCTTCTGCACATTGACAATGGAGAAGGGAGATGTCATTTTTAAGCCATCGACACTGTGACAGCTACGTAGGCGTAGCTAGAACTATTGATTGTAAGACTGGAGCGTTTGATTTGTAAACAAAAATTGGGCTTCATACCATTTGGAAAAACTTCTTTTTATTCATAATTCATGCTTCATTCGGTTTAAGTACTAATTTATTTAGCTCTGTATTTGTCACTTTATAAAATAGGCACCCATACCTGTTAACCTATTCTCTATTTTTTTACATACATACATACATACATATATCACGCCTTTATTCCTTGCGGGGTAGGCAGAGCGTTAACGGCCCCAGAAATACGGCCACTATCGCCACGTCTGACATTTTTGAGGATTGTTTTCCAAGGTCGTTTCAGAAAACATGTGTATCACTATAGTGACAGGTTGTCAGCCTGTCGCCCAAAAATTGTAATACACCAATACTCTCGAGTCCCTTAGTCGCCTCTTACGACACCCGCGGGAAGGATATGGGGTGATGCTATTCTAAGCCGGCATCATGGGTTGTAGTATGGTCACTTCCATGCCTGACGATCCGAAATAAAATTTCATATTTCAACCTATATGTTTCATGGGGAAAGTTGTTCAGTTTCATGGGCTGCTTCAGCCCTTAAAAGGAAGTTAGTAGGTACTCTATATAATGTTCACCTTAAACAACATACCCAATTATGTTTGGTATTTTCTTTTTGAGAGCTAGGTACATAATCATTTTGGTTTAACTTATAATTACTAAATTCCTATTCTATTTACTTACAACGTACCGAAAATTACACCTAGGTAGGTACCTACTATTCTTTAAGCGCTAAGAATGCACCTCAAGGTTGAATGGTGGTTATCAATATACCTATTATGTGTCATAGTATCGTAGTGTTTTTCCCCTATATTTATGCAAATATATCTGTAGAGTAAGGATTTATAGCTACAGATATAAAAAGTTTGAAATATACATGAAAATAAAATGTAAATTTATTGGGATTTACCGCCTCACAGTGTTATAAAAGGTGTAAAAATATTAGCTGCAAATATTTTAAGGGGTGAACCAGCCCATGAAACTGGACAACTTTCCCCAAGAAACATATTAAGTCGAGATATGAAAGAATCTTTTGGACATCTCATACAAAATGTAGCAGCCGAGCGAGCCTGTATGAGATCTAATTTTTTTTTCATATTTCGACCTATGCTCCTTGGGGTAAGTTGTTCAGTTTCATGGGCTGATTCACCACTTAAAATATTTGAAGCAATTTTTTTACATTATTCTCAGAAATGAAAATTTGGGCTCGTTTCCCGGTCGACGTTTGAACATTTTTGGATTTCTTATTTTCATTTAACAATTTAACATTTAAATGTCAAAAAAACAAACCATGTATTATTTCAACGTTCGATCAGTTGCGCGTGCGAAATTTATCACCTGAACAGTTTACGCAAAAGTTCGTAAAAACCGCACTTCCGGTAATTTCGTCGCATTTAGCAGAACACCTTCTGGCGTTTAGATAGGTCCTAAGAGCAAGACACATGAAAAGATGCAACATTGAGCCCACTCAATGGGAGGGTCTGGCAGCACAGCGTCCCGAATGGCGCGGGATGGTTAAGAGGCAAGTCCGCGAGTTTGAGGAACAGCGTAAAGCAGACCTCGACGCTAAGCGCGATGAGCTGAAGGCCCGTCCACCCGTCGCCATTAACTATAATTATGTAAATGGCAAACTCACGTGTCCACTCTGTGCACGGGAGTTTACTGCCAAAATTGGCTACAATAGCCATCTCCGGGCGCATCAGCGCCGATCTGATTAGGAGTCAAAGTGGTCGCCATGGCCGAAATCGGTCGGAGAGATCATCATCATCATCAAGAGCAAGTTTCAGATGGAACTCTACGAAAAACTTAAAGAAGCCACAAATAACTTCGTCTGGTTTTAGCAATGTGCTTACTATTTATCATTATTATTTGATTGTATATTATAGAGAACTTGGCCGTTATGACATGAATCTAGATCACAACTAGGGAAAATTCATAAATAAAGTCGCAATATTCAATTTGAGTTACGTAAATTGATGTTTTTGAAAATGACTAAGCACCTATATAGAATATAGCAAACCTAATATTTGTGAAATTTTGAATAGAAATTAGCGCGTTCCAAGTCTGACAAGTGTGTCAAGTTTTTCATGGCTTCATTGTGGTTGTATCTAGAGTCTCTCTGAAAAGTGTCCTTGCTTTGAGTATTGTGCCGCGTGAGCTCACATCTGGCCTCGAACCTTGGTACCTTTCGATACGCCCTTGGCAGAGACACAAGCATCACCAATCGCCTCATCGTAGACCTGGTAGTTTTACATGCTTTCAGGGAAAAATCTGTGCCACAGATACGTCAAAATTGGACTGGCGGATCGCAGCCTAGCGCAGCGTCGTGCGTCGAAAGTCGAGAGCGGTTTTAGTATGGGGAGTGACGTTGCGATATTATAGCGCTCCGTTGTGCGTCAAGTGTGGGAAAGGCCAAATTCCTACTTAAACATGAACTAGATCTACCTGTCATGTTTTTAATACATCCAATCAAATATCAAATCTTTTTCATAGGCTTTACGTCCACACGTTTCTCCAACAATAACAGCAGCGTTCCCTGTATATGCATCTTGCACTGCCCTCGCTAATTCCGCTGCCAATTGACAGGGGGAAGCCCATGTCCAACATACATACACATACATACATACATATATCACGCCTTTACCCCTTGCGGCGTAGGCAGAGCGTTAACAGCCGTAAGTATACGGTCGCTATCGCCACGTCTGACATTTTTGAGGATTGTTTTCCAAGGTTGTTTCAGAAAACATGTGTATCACTACAGTCACAGGTTGTCAGCCTGTCGCCTAAAAATTGTAATTCACCAATACTCTCGTGTCACACCCACGGGAAGGATGTGGGGTGATGCTATTCTAAGCCAGCATCACACGGCCATGTCCAACAGTGGACTATTAATATAAGCACACCTTGCGACGCGCTCATGGAAATCGACGCTAATTTCGTCAACTCCTACGCATGAGCGAACGTCACATCTAGTTATGAAGTCAATGTTCATTGTGGAACTGCTAAAATTTCTACACACACACATACAAATCACGACTTTATCCCTGGCGGGGTAGGCAGATCATTAAAAAATGTTTGCATACGTGTGATAAATGTTTGAGGGTCGTTTGAGATAAGTTGTGTATCACTATAGTGACAGGTTGTCAGCCTGCGCCTTAAATTGTAATACACATGACACCTTCGAGTCCCTTAGAAAATGTAAGACTCATCAAACATCATATATAGTATTAGCTGTTCTTTTTAAATGTATTTGAACGACTATACCTTATGGAGGCAACTTAGGCGGATCGCACATTTCATGCACGACGGCGCGATATCGCAGCGGTCTGTCAGATCCATACTAGAAATGTCAAACCCCATACTGAAACCGCTCAACCGCTGTCGCCGCAGCGCTATCGCAGTGTCGTTGCAGCGCTATCGTAGTGTCGTCCGTCCAGTGCAGTTTTAGTATGGAGAGTGACGTTTCTAGTAATGACACGACAGACCGCTGTGTGCGATCCGCCTTAAGGTGCTGCTGACATAATTTTTACTTTGTTTCAACACGCAAAGAAATCGTTGCTACTCATAACACCAAACGTCACGAAAATCGGTCAATTACCCGATGCATGGGGGTGCAACTGAGAAAGGCCATTAAACTATGAAAAGGTTCATAAATATTCATTTAAAATCTAGTTACTGACATTAATTAACTGATCGTTTGGAAAGAAAATCATTAACTGCGATCAAGCACGAAAAAGAACAAACGATCCCTTACAAAATTTAAATTGACCTACTTCGAGTTGTTTTGATTTTTGAGCACAACACGTGCAACACTCCCAGAACATTTTTTGTTTTACATTGGAAAACCTGACACCTTGATGATGATGATCTCTCCGACCGATTTCGGCCATGGCGACCACTTTGACTCCTAATCAGATCGGCGCTGATGCGCCCGGAGATGGCTATTGTAGTCAATTTTGGCAGTAAACTCCCGTGCACAGTGTGGACACGTGAGTTTGCCATTTAAGATAAGATAAGATAAGAAAAATATTTATTGATCAAAAGAAAAAACATACATTCATTACAATAAACATAGTTGCTGCATATTATAGACTTTTGCCAAAAGGAATAGGTTCAGCCTATGCTGACACGCGCCTTAAAGGCGTCGCGTAGCGCTGATTTTCAGCCTCTCCCTGCTCTCAAAGTTGATGGGTGAGAGATGTTCTGTAGGTAGCGGAAGGCAGTAGACAAATACATAAAAGAAAAAGTAAGGCTCAAAAACAATATAAAAAATTACATAATTATAGTTAATTACCGAGACGGGTGGCGCGAAAGAGGGGAGGCCTTTGCCCTGCAGTGGGACATCGAACAGGCTACGTAAAAAAAAAAAAAAATAGTTAATGGCGACGGGTGCATGGGCCTTCAGCTCATCGCGCTTAGCCTCGAGGTCTGCTTTACGCTGTTCCTTACAATTTAAAACAACTACCTTCATGACATGAATACCATAGCCAAATCAAGCTTATTTTCATAACAATTGTTTCACACAAATATTGAATTAATTTATGTGGGTGTACATCATTATAAATTGAATAGGTATAATTTAAAATACAATAAGTAAACAGAGTGTAAAAAAATTAAAGGGGTGAACCAGCCCGTGAAACTGAACAACTTTGCCCAAGGAACATAGAAAATAATTTGACCTCCCAATCTCCCATACAAAATTACCAACCGAATAATTCAATTTGTATGGGAGATCCAAACAATTTTCTCATATTTCGACCTATGTTTCTTGAGAAAAGTTGTTCAATTTCATGGGCTAATTCACCCTTTAACATATTTGCAGCTAATTTTATTACATCCTGTAGATTACATGGAGAACATTCTGTTTTCTAAAAAATCTAATTGCTTGTATTGCTAATGCAAAATAAACGGCTTTTATCGACTAACTATTAGCTTTACTAGGGTTGTGTTTAATTGTGATTAATCGTTTGAAAACCTTTACCAATTACTGATCCATCACTTTACTAATTAGTCGTAGGTAAGCACTATTTTTCTATGATATGTATAAACTTAAGTGGAAGAAGTATAGGCCTTTGCCCAGCAGTGGGACACTATGGGCTGATAATAATAATAACTGAACAGCTAGTACCTCAGAATACTTAGGGCTCGAATCAGGGTCCCCGTATTCACAGGTTATTCAGTCCCTAGCGCAAATAGCTATCTCCTTTTTTTTAAAGTAATGAGTCACTGCGCATCTTTGGTACCTTGCGTACCGAATAAATCATACCAGTCTGATTATATTTAAAAACACTGCACAAGGCAATAGGTGAATTAAAACTCCCAAAATCAACATACGTAAACATACAAAAATCTGTCATCCTTGAAGAATGCGACCATCTTCCAAAACAGAAACCGTTAAAGCACCAGAACCAAGTCACTTGGCTTAGCCCGTAGGTACTTGGTTTTGTATACACCGACATATTCGTTGAGTAAGACCTTCTTGTGAAAGAAGAGAAAAAGAAAAGAACATCTAATGAAAATTATACATGGCTACTGACTGAACACTTGATTATTGAATGAAATTGGCGACAATATAGTTGTATAATTTAAATAATTTTTACCATGGGTATAAATTTTATTCCCATTTAAAAACAAGCAGAAGCGGGTGAAACAGCTGGTTCAGTATAACTAGTATAGTAACATATACATAGTAACATGCAGTAATGTTCTCTACATAACATTCTTTAACTTTAATTTCGACCGGCGGATTTTCGATAAAATTAAATTACAGTTTTATCGAATCATAATAATACCTATATATTTTTTAGAACCCGCACAGAATACTTTGCTATATTGCTAATGAAGAAACGAGGTCGTCTGGTCCTGCTTGCGTTTATGGTACTATATGGCACACGGCAAAGTTGTATTATACATATTTGGGCTACTAGGTCATGTCATGGCCCAGCAAGACAAATGTTAGTTTTATAAGTAGTAAGTAGTTCGTAGACTGACAATGCAGTGCTGACAGTATTCTAAACCCGTGGGAATTCGCTTTCTATTTACAAGTGGGTTTTCTTTAGCTAGTTGAAAACATGTAGCTACTAGGCATGTTTTGTTTGAGATATAGGCCTTTCGAGTTGTAAAAATTGTGTCAAGATCAAGTGAACTTCAGTAACCACACTCAAAGCAGTTCTAATTTGCGTATCATGCTCTTTTCATGGTTATAATAAGTAGGAAGGTAGGTGCAAGATTTCTGTGCCATACAGAATGTATATGTAGATAACAGAAATTGTTCGGTTTAAAAAAATTGCTGTTTATTTCAATAAAAAAATGGTTTTCTTAATCTTCAATTTACAGGATTTACAGGATCATTTTAAACATTTTATTACTTAATAATTATTCTGTCTGTTTGTCTGTCTGTATACCACCTACCTTTTGAGGAATACAATATCTACCTATTTCATAACGTAGTTTTATTTCGTATTCTATGTATAGCCTCAATATTGCACAACGGTATTGAAACAAACAAAATATGGCACCAAACTAAATTTGTCCAGGTTCCTATTAATTTTCTGGAGTACTTTGAGCTAATAGTTTTTCACCTTATTTACCTTCCCATGTAAATGGTTCTTTATGTTATCTACCAGGTGTCAGGCGCATTAATGCACAACAGACCGCTAAAATATCGCAGCGGTCTGTCAGATCCATACTATAAGCGTCACTCCCCATACTAAAACCGCACTCGACGGACTACGCTTCGATAGCGCTGCGTCAACAGCGGTTGAGCGGTTTTAGTATGGGGATTGACATTAGTATGGACCTGACAAAACGCTGCGATATTTCAGCGGTCCGTCGTGCGTTAATTGTGCGATCCACCTAAGTAATATTCTGAAAGCACCGTTGCGTTGCAATAGTGATTCCCGTTCCACAATCACTGATGTGAAACTGAACAATAGAACTACTAGTATGCTATGACAATTCTATAACAATAGCAAACTCTTGTCCTTAGCCTAGTTATATAAGATGAATATCTAATCATCAATCAATTACGTGCAAGTAATGTCTTTTGTTTTAAGAGTTGTTTTATACAATAATATTGTCTGTGCAAAGAATGCTGTGTATTTTCTGTCGTTTTCTCTAGGTGTACCTACCTAAAATCCACTTTTTTTTTACTTTGGCTGTCCAATGTCACTCGAAAAAAAAACTTGTTTCGGCTCAGCCTGGCCCCTAAAAAAATCGTTTCAGTTGGATGTCGATTTGATCTCAGTTTGATGATTTTGGTAGTTTCGTAGTCTGCTAACTGTTTGAAGTATAGAAAATCACAATGACAATTGAATGACAGTTGAGTTTCAATGCCGTTACAATGACAAAAAAATAGCAGACTTGGGGTCCTGATGTCAGGGTTTATGGCTTGGTAAATCAATGTTTCCCAAGATGAGCTAGTAATTAAGAATTGATATGACTTGGCGGCGTACCAACCAGCGTAGAACGGTATGTACGGTAGGAACGTATCTAACGTGAAATATACGTAAGGTACCAAAACTAAAACGATTATTTTTGATGCGATTTTCCCATTGCAGTCTGTAAAATATAGGATGAACCCTCTGCCGTTTGTAACCTTGGAGCAAATGCTATGACTTAAGGCCCATTTTCATTTGTTTACTAACCTTGGAGCAAATGCTATAACATAAGGTCCATTTTCCTTTTTTTACTAGGAAAATGGACCTTATATCATCGTATTTACTCCAACATCACAAACGTCACAAGGATCATCCTATATTTTACAGACTATAATTATACTCATGTCCCGCCTGTCAAACTGCAATAAAAGTTGGCGAAAAGCAGTGTCCTCGAAAATGCCATAAGCCGTGGCCTCGAACTGAAGCTGCTGATTACTAAAAGCTCCATAAAACTATTTGCTGTCGTGACATCAGGGTATAAACAGCTGCTTTATATATTTATGCGTATAGTTAGGTATGTTTTATGTAGTTACCTATTTTCTGGAATTTTACCAAACCTTGAAGGAATATTATGGTATTCTGTCCCGTTTCAGCCCGTACAAAATATTTATCAAAGTAAATAACTATTAACCTACCTACCGATGATAGAACTACATATCACCTAAAGGCAACAAATAATTAGTATATTACCTTAGTAGACCAGAATTGACTGCATATCGCTGAGAGGAGTCAAGAAACATTGTTTACCTATAGTCTGTAAAATATAGGATGATCCCTGTGACGTTTGTGACCTTGGAGCAAATGACATGAGGTCTATTTTACTTTGTTTACCAGGAAAATGGGCCTTATGTCATAGCATTTTCTTCAAGGCCACAAACGTCACAGGGATCATCCTATATTTTACAGACTATAAGAACGTGACAGAAACGTGTGGGTAGGCATCCTAACCACTAGGCAGTTCTTCAAATAGTTACATGTAAAGAACATAAACGACCGATGTGGTAGTGCGACTGTCTTTGACGCAGAAGGTTCCGGTTTCAATTCTCAGTGGGTCACTCACAATATTGATATTTATCACTTTGTGAATTTGTTCCCAGTCTGGTTAGGACATTGCGGGCTGAACCACTCGGTTGTCCGTAAGTAAGATGGTTCCGTGTTTCGGATGGCACGTTAAGCCGTAGGTCCCGGTTGCTGTCTATAATCACTTAGGTGGCGGTCGTTACACAACCATGTCACAAGCCTGCTACTTGTAGAAGGCGGTTGAAAAATTCTGAAACTAGGGTTCATCGGTTCGTTGGATGACTCGGTGTCCCACACGAAAAAGAGGAAGACTACAAACACATAGCTAGTTGTAGAAAACGCAATACCATTGATAGCAATATTACGGAAGATACCTAGATAAAAGGTGTAGAATAATTTATAACAATAACCTTTGCTATAATAAAGGAATTAATATTCAAATATAATGATAACTATCAAGCAGAACGTAACTAGTACCTTTTACGCAATTACTCGTACTGCCTATGAGAAGGATAACATCTACCTACATCACAACATCATGTATGTAAGGTGGGTAGGTATACAGGACGATACCGAACGACGGACATTCCCGATGACAACTTTGACAACAACTTTCCTTAAGGAATATAGGTCAATACATTTTTTTTTTAAATTACCTTCCATAGAAAATACAAATACAAATTACAGTTTATTGAAAAGAAATTGCTCAGACAACTGATTGTTTTGTGTGAAGTCCAATTCTTTTTTAATGATTTGACATTTAGTTCATGAGGAAAGTTGTTCAGTTTGACCTGGGGCGTGTAGCGTTTTCGGAGATGTTTATCTTTGGATAGCCCTCCGGATACTGAAAGGGTCATAAAACTGAACGACCTACTATTGGGATTATTTAGGTAGGTATCTTTCAAGTGATGCTACTACTTGATAAAACAATGTGATTCAGTATCGCACTCCATTAGCGGTAGTAAGTATAAATAACGACCGTAATTTTACAATTGTTAACGCTCTGCCTACCCCGGAAGGGATAAAGGCGTGATTTGTGTAGGTATGTAGTATTGCTTACTCATAACAAGTACGAGTCGTTTGCTAGATATTCTGCTAATTTCATCTACTCGTCCTAACGATAAATAGAACATCATTGATTAAATTAGGATGACCGGATGTTGTCCTAATTAGGTCTGGCCTTGATCAATGAAAATTCAAACTTGAATGAGTTTCATTCGTTACTGGTCAACATGGATTTCCTGTTAAAATAGTACTGAGCACTTTTTTACATAAATACATACATATATCACGCCTTTATCCCTTGCGAGGTAGGCAGAGCGTTAACGACCGGAAAAATACGGTCGCTATCGGCACGTATGACAAATATTGAGAGCCGGTTGAGATAATTGTGTATCACTACAGTGACAGGTTGTCAGCCTGTCGCCTAAAACTTGTAATACACATGAAACCCTCGAGTCCCTTAGTCGCCTTTTACGACACCCACGGGGAAGAAATGGGGTGATGCTATTCGAAACCGGCATCACACGGCTAGCACTTTTTTATATGATGCATATGATGTTTAAATCATTACACAAATGAGTCTGACGAGAACATCATGCATACCAATTTCTAAATTTGAGAGTTTGTGCTTATGGGCAAGTTTATATAGTCTGTAAATATAGGATGATCCCTATGACTTTTGTGACCTTGGAGCAAATCCTACGATATAAGATCCATTGTTCTAGTAAACAAAGGAAAATAGACCTTATGTCATAGCATTTGCTCCAAGGTCACTAATGTCACAGAGATCTTCCTATATTTTACAGACTATAGATTTAACCCCTTCACACGCAACTTCGGAGTGAAATTTGTATGAATAAAGGTACTCAGATAGGGTAAACATGACATTCTAAAGGTAATACCGGAAAACAGTTACAGGTAAGTTAACTAGATTATAGCCGATAGCTTTTTAGATAAAATATATTCCCGTGATAAAAAGCAAGATAGCTCTCCAATTATTAAAAGAAATTTTGAAATAGATCCAGGTGTTTCGGACTTTACAATTACATACAAACAAACAAATACCTACTCTAGATGTAGATATTAGGTAGGTATAGGTAGTCGGTAGGTAGTAGTGCCTAAAGTACTTATATTTAGAGTGTGTAAAATAAAGGATGATCCCTGTGACTGTGACATTGGAACAAATGCTATGACATAAGGTCTATTTTCCTTTGTTTACTCGAAAAATGGACCTTATGTCACAGCATTTGTTCCAAGGTCACAAACGTCACAGGAATCATCCTATATTTTACAAACTATAGGTGTGCCAGTATCAGTAGAAATGTTTAACTCATCGGCCTAACAAATCGTATGCGAAATTCTGAATGTACCAACACGATTTGTGACTTTTACTACTGTACAAACTGGGTTCAAATTAAAAGCAGCCGAAGATTACGACACGCGGTGATGTCAGCTGTGTGTTTTTTATCACCGCAAACGTACGATCATGTGTGTTAGTATACAGGATGTTAGAAATGTTTGTATACCAGAATGTTATTTACCCGCTGATATTTTTTTAGCTTTTTATTAGGCGCAACGCACACTTAACGCACGACGGACCGCTAAAATATCGCAGCGGTCTGTCAGATCCATATTAAAAACGTCGCCCTCCATACATAACCGCACTCGACGGACGACGCTGCGATAGCGCTGCGTCGACAGCGGTTGAGCGGTTTTGGTATGGGCATTGTCATTTCTAGTATGGATCTGCCAGAACACTGCGATATTTTAGCGGTCCATCGTGCGTTAAGTGTGCTATCCACCTTAGCTGATAATTGGAATACTGGTTTTTCCTACATTTTTGACGTGTAGAGCGTCCTAATAGAAGCACTTTCAATCCTAATAAATTTTTAATTTGGACTTTTATTCTTATTGATTTTTTGAAATATATTAATAGCTTTTTAAATTATGTTTACCAGATCCTTTATTGATTTCCTAAGCTAGGCACATATTTAAATTAACATCCTTTATGTACCTATAGGGCTGAGAATAGCAAACATCTACATGGGCGTTAATGGTCCCGAGCCCACATTTTTTTATTTGGAACTTCGCCAAATCGATTACCTACAAAATGATGTGATAGTGCCCTTAAACCGTACCCACGAAATTAAAAAAAAAGACAGATAGACAGACTGAAACATTTTATCACTTACCGTTCAAAAATAATCTTAAATTATTGTACTACTTACTTACCTAGTGCAATCGAAGCTAGCTCGTAAATCACAGTAAATTATTGGAAACATTGTAAAGCGTGCGATGCCGGCTAGAATAGCATCACCCCATTTCATCCCGTGGGTGTCGTAAAAGGCAACTAAGGGACTCGAGGGTTTCATGTGACAACCTGTTACTACAGTGATACACGAATCATCTGAAAGGGCCCTCAATTCTTGTCAGACGAGGCGATAACGACCGTAATTATGCGATCGTTAAAGCTCTGCCTACCCCGCAAGGGATAAGGGCGTGATTTGGGTATGTATGTGTTGTAAAGCGTTGTGAGTGTTGTTAGTAATTCTAATATCTACATATTTTTGTTTACCTATTCGAACGACATCTGCTCGAGGTCCTAATGTTTTTTGCTTATGTAGATGCGAATGAATCACTCATACTAGTACTCACTAAACTTTGAATGACACATTGAGTAGGCCTACCTATGAAATGAACTTACAATATATATATATATTGGATTGTACTCTAAATAGTTCATTCATGAGTTTCATGAGTCATGACAATTTAGATTTTATAGCGTCGTCCGTCAAGTGCGATTATAGTAAGGGCAGTGACGTTTCTAGTATGTATCTCATCTGACAGAGCGCTGCGATATTTTAGCGCTCCGTCGTGCGTTAAGTATGCGATCCGCCTAAGAAAAAACAAACTCTAGCATCGCTCATGTTTTCTTTTCTGTAGCTTCACATTAATCAACCATATACACTTTAATTTGGCACTACAATGTGAACAATATAATACTATCGAAACGCCACTTCTTTGGCAAACTTACCTACAATGGTATTTGCAAAATAGCACTTGTAAAGGTAGGTATATCGTCACTTTACTGGAAAAACCGACTCATTACTCAGAACAAGAACTGGAATAGGTACCTAAACCCTTAACCCAATGAGGTCATTTCATTACGAACAAAATATTATGAAGGCAATATTTCGTACTATACTCATACTTTGTTATGTTTGTCATTGTTATTGTAATTCTTATTGTAAACATTGTTAATTTTTGACTATTAAAAACCTAAATGAAAAATTTAATACTTTGAATAAATAATTTGAATTTCAATACTTGCAGGACTAAATGACCTATAAAAAATTTTGAGGCTCATTTTGAGAAGTTCATTTAGTATATTTGGTGCGAATGACTAGGTAGGTTCCGTTAATTAAACAGGCGGAAAGTCTGAAGGTGTGGCCCGAGACAGGTATTGACATTGTTTGCTGAATAACAAGATCCATCTGTGATAAGCTGTCGTGTAGATTTTTTTATTAGATTACGTTGTTCTTATCGAATCTTGTCGGCCCAAACTTCTTCCACCCGGAATGCATTACTTGGCAGCATTTTTTACTGAAATAACCCTCAGACATTTGTCAGATATCGGCCGAAATTTTGCGGTCGTTGACGCTCTGCCGATCCCGCCAGGGATACAGGCGTGGTTTGTGTGTGTATTTTTTTCTTTTCCTTCCTTTATTTTCATTTATGAGCATTTGTTGTGTCGCAAGCAGTTGGAGAGACACGCGGGGCAGGTCAGCAGATATCGTTAAATAACTTAAGTAAGAGTTTCCCATAGATAGGTAAGTATAAAACGTTAGGAACTTATCAAAAAAATAATCTTAGTTTTTGATATTAATTTACATTGGTGTTTTACAATTCGGTAATTTCTCTAAACATAGAATAGCGCCGTCACTTTCCATCAAATACGATTGGACGGCAATGGCTGATGTAATTCAGCTATTTGAAGATTTTGTTTATAAATAACACCAAAGGTAATAAAATTGGTAGCTACAAAAACAGCTTGATGAATCACAGCGTCGACGGAGTGACAAAATGTCACACAATAATAAAACACTGTCGCGTGGTGACATTTTTACATCGCAGGGAGACAAGGGGGGTCTTTTGTCATTAATTAAATTAAGACCCTCTTTTATTGAGATCCTTCGAAAGAGCAATTGGTACTTCCGGTGCTTAAGTTCTTTAACGTCTAATTCGATGTTTGAATTTGAATCTCAGCTTCGATTTGATGTCGTGTGACGTCATCTTGCTGATGATGAACAACAAGATCATATATTGAATTTGACAGTTATAGAATTACCTATTTATAGTTATTTAGGGTCCAATAAAGAACAGGAGTTTATAAATATCTGATAACTCTGACAAGACATCATGCGCCTCAACTCACCAGCTCACCACAGATAAGTTTGTGTTACTGTTTTTATTGTAAGCAAATTTATAATATGAACGTGCAATAGCTCTGCTATAAGTGTGATGCCAGCATAGATCACCCCAATTCTTTCCGCGGGTGTTGTAAGAGGCAACTAAGGGACTGGAGAGTTTCATGTGTATTACCATATATAAGAACTTTAGGCGACAGGCTGACAACCTCTCACTACAGTGATACACAAATCATCTGAAAGGGCCCTCAATACTTGTCAGACGTGGCGATAACGACCGTATGTTTACGATCGTTAATGCTCTGCCTACCGTATTTATATACGTAGGTATCTATGTACTTTTATAAGCGTACTGTGTTCACGCGTTTAACTTTTTTGCGATTAGGCTCTTAGAATTCATGAATATTATAAAATTATAAAGCTCTGTGAGTATTCCAAAAATATCTATTCTTATTTAGAGTTTCAAGGACGACCAACAAAACAAAAAAAACTACGCTAAATTAGAACCGACCACCGTACATATACATAACACAAAGACTGTCAAAAAAATAACATGACATTTTCTTTAAACAATCTGAAAAAAAATGCGGTTGAATATCTGTAATGTAACATGTTAGATCTGACGTCTTGTATCAAACCCTGACATAGTTTACGTTACGCTTACGACAGTGGTATTCATTCATGTGTATTTATAGCACGTCTCTAATTGTTCGCATTTACAGAAATAGTATTAATACGATTGCCGATCGTTACAGCTTCCAAGATTTTTTCATGTTGTTTTCTCTGTAATACGTATTTTCCTCTAATAAAGCTCTAGCGAGCTTCTTCTTCAACAAGAACCAAAGCAGTTCATCAGCATATGGACCTCTACGTATTGGAGAAGTTTTACTTTATTTTATTCCATAAAACAATTTCAAATGATAATCAATGAAAGTTCTGTGGAATAAGTACCATTTCTGTCATTCTATCTGCAATAGGCACGACGTCATTCTTTTAGAAATGTCTGCTCAGTAGATAGCGTTGTTTTCTTTGCAAGAAAGCACACATCTTTCTCTAAATATGTATCGTACTTATCTTATCTTCCCCTTAGTTCTATAGTAGTTCCGATTAAGGCGGTATGTCCTTGTAGCCGGTTTAATAAGTCGTAATAGGAGCTCCTGACCAGGCCTAACCCTCTCTTGACCCCAACATGATCCCTGATCTAAGAGCCAACTAATGAGTCACCCTAAGTATCTGTGGTATCAAGGATCTAGTAACCTAGTTTATAAATTCATGCGTTTTACTGTCGCAATCGCAACAAATCTTCCCGTTTACGCGGAATTTTATTAAATCACGTGCATATTTACTTATATCTTATTCAAACAACGGCGAGGCGACTAAGAGACTCAAGGTTCATGTGTATTATAACTTTAGGCGCTAGGCTGGCAACCTGTCACTACAATGACATATGAATCATTTGAAAGGGCCCATGATGTCACCACGAAATAGGCCAGTATTTATTTTGTGATGTCACTTATGTGAGATTTTGCGTACACTTTTGTACCGTGTATTCTCCAATAAAACAAAATGAAATACAATAATGTCGATCGTATTTTTACGGCTGACAACGCTCTGCCACTCCGCAAGGAACAAACATAGAACGTATTTAAATTTTGTATGGAAACCATACACTCTGTAATCTAATCATAACTCTAACTTATTTCTTTAAGTAACGAAATGTTGCTCAGTTTTATGGTTGGTTTGTAGGTAATCTGTTATAAAGCATTTCGGGTGGTGTCTATCCTAAAAGTCTTAGGTTCTCCATTCATCTTTTTATCGCGCATAATAAGGTGTAATGGGATGGTTAATGCAGATGTACGTAGATGTTAATTATCTGAGCGTGCAGTTAATCATCTTAATAAACAGGACGATTGCATAAGGCCACGTCGAGCCGGATAAAACCGGTTCCAGGTCTTTCAGGTTTCCTGTCACGATAGCGTGTATTTTCGTATTATTTGGATATGGTATGGTATAATGAAGTTTTAGATTTCGGGAACGATCCGACTTATTTATTAAGTAGTCTAGCTAACTGGAAATTGGCTATTATTAATACTTATTCGATAGATTTTTCGCCTCAATGTTAGGCCTTTATCACACTTAACGCGCAACTTAGCGCTAAAATAACTCATCCGTAAGGCAGCGGCTTTTTAGCGCTGCGTTGTGCATTAAGTGTGAAAAAGGCCATAACTAGATATAGACATAATTGCATTATACGTGCAAACAGTCGTCAATAAGTATATAATAACCTCTTACAAATAAAAATATGTTTTATTATACATTTTTGTGACGATTTTTGTGAAACCGGCACGCAATTACTAAACGCAATGTTCCACGATTCTCACGTCGACAATATTTTATTACTTATCGGTCAGCAAAATAACAATATATTTTTTTATACAAATTTGTGGCGATTTTTGTAGAGATTGTCGACCATATTTAAATTTTTATCGATCAGCAAAATCTGCAATTTTTTTTCCAAAACGAGGCAAAGAGCCCAAGTACCGGCAGCCCTTACCAATTCATTACTAGACACCATTATCACGAGCGATGGTGTGATTTGCCACAATAGACCGGTCAATGGGATAAGGTCATGGCTTTTTTATTATATCCGATAAGAATTATGCGGGCTCTTTTGTAAGGTTCAAAAGAATAGTTAGGGAGTAATCTATTCGAGTTACTCGTAGGATCGTATCTTTTAGGATCTTTTTTCGACTTTTGGAAAAATCATTTGTCACTCTTTATCTTAACTACGAGAGTCTCTATCACATACTTTGTATTATTAAAACAAATGTGATAAAAATTGTTTTAAACTATTTGAATTTTTTACAATTACAGTCATCTATTAAATCATAATTTAAAGCTAGTGTTTAAAAAAGTGTTACTAGTATAAAAAAAATCTAAGGATGTGATTGTGGCACAACAAAATCTATGTCGATATTTTCTTGGGACAAAATTTTCTCATCTATATTTGTTTACCCATTGAGCTCTGGTTAAAAAAAAAGCCTGTCCACTTGATGCAGCCATTGTTTATGTAGCCACCATCGTGCGGCGGTAAACATGGAAACCATTCTGGGGTCATTACATCATAAATATATTGAACGTGAGAGTGACTGTTTCGAGTTTGTCACAGTGGTGTAAACATCTATGTGCCGTGTGATGCCGGCTTGGAATAGCATCACTATTTGTAAGAGGCAACTAAGGGACTAGAGGGTTTCATGTGTATTACAACTTTAGGCGACAGGCTGACAACCTGTCCCTACAGTGATACACGAATCATGTGAAAAGGCCCGCAATACTTGTCAGACGTGGCGATAGCGACCGTTATTTTACGATAGTTAACGCTCCGCTTACACCGCAAGGGATAAAGTGTGTGTGTGTGTGTATAAACATCTACAATAGTAGGAAATATATATGTCTCAGATAATATATACATATATACATGATATAATAAAAAATAGTAAAAGGCAAGACCTAATGAGTAACTAGCTACCTACCCACATACCTATAGCTAAGTATGACAAGGGGTAACTGAGCTAGCATGTAGGAAAGAGGCGTTCGTCGTCTCGTCCGGACCAGTTTAGTTCCTGTCAGATTATGTCATACTTTTTTGCAGAAGACTCAAGACATACAGATACACTTACACACGGTTTCCTTGTTTGATTTAGTTAATTTACTTGATTATTACTTGACATGTGTATTTTCGTTTTCAATATCCACATACATATGGTTATTGGCACACCACACCTACATAGGTTCTCTTGAGCTTGATCAGAATAAATTCTACTTTATACTTTCACTCTTACTCGTAGTCGTAGTAAGAAACGCATGCGCAGGTTCGTTGCTCTATTACATAAACAACTTGACGTTCTTGAAAGTTTATCCTCAGTTCTTAGAGACTTGCCTCGCAGATTTCTATAAATTTATCTATCTAGGTCTTACTATGTACAGTTAATAGATTAAATACTAGTAGAAATGAATACCTACTCAGGAAAAAAGTAATGATTCCGAGACCATCATCACATCACTCAATTCACCCAGATATTACAAAGTGCATGTAACAAAAAAGCTATTTGAAAGCCAAAATAAAATAGGAATGGAATTTCCCGGTCACGGTAGAAAGCGGCCCTTCGGCGTGCGCCCGCGCACCTAAGTACTTAAATACTGTGGCAAAGGGCTTTAAGTGTGTCACAGTTGTTGAAGTGTGGTGTGTGATACAGCGATAGTGAAAGTATTGTAATTGCCATTCAATATAACGTACCACCTACATACAGTTTTGTAAAAAAATTGCTACTTGGATAGGTACTTGATTGCCATTGTATTTTTTTTTGATAGGTAATGTTTTGTTAGCCATACAACAGCCAATGATGAAATATATATAATTATAGTTACATCTCGTTATTTTCCTTGTAGGTAAACCACAAGTTTAACCTAGTGAAAACCAGTAATTGGCTTTTATATAATAGCTGTTGGTTTTCCAAAACAAATAAAATATTTGCAAAGTTTATGATACATACATATACACAAATCACGCCTTTATTCCTTGAGGGGCAGAAAGAGCGTTAATGATCGTAAAATTACGGTCGTTATCGCCACTTCTGTCAAGTATTGTGGACCCTTTCAGATAATTCCTTTTCTTTGAAGTTTATGATAATGTGTAGGTATGTTGATTATAGTTGTGGCATATTTAATAAAATTTGCTGTTGGAGAGAGAAAGTTATGGCGCTTGTTTTGCTTGGGTCAGTAAAAGGCGTTTGACTTTAGAGTCAAAGAATATTATCATTCAGACGGTCTATATTTATTCGTAATCATGGTACAAAGATAGGCTAATTTCTCAGTTAGGTAGGTGCATGCACATTATCCTCATTGTGATTCTATATATCTACCTACCTTTATTTATCTAGTTAATATTACAGTACGAGGTCCACAAAATCGGGCATGTTGTCTGACAGACAACAATTATCTGGAAATTTCCAAGGCAAGGTATGAGCAGAGATCCCTTCACCTTGGCCCAGTGGTCAGTCAACATGCGAACATTAGAGGTCACTGGTGTGAATTACCATCGTCTGTTGAGCTGTTAGCGATGTTCTACATTGAGTCAGCTCTGTTCATACTATTTCGAACTTGATACGAATTCTAGGGAGCTTTGATAGCCAGGGATAAAAAAGTTGCAGAATATACACCAGAATTATTAAGAGGAAAAAATAATACTTATTTACCTATATAAATCCTACACCAATAAAAGAACGCTGAAAGATTTTTACAGCCGTTTGATAAAAAAAGAAAGTAACAAGATTACACGCCTTATTATTTCCGCTCACAGTCCAGTTGGTAAAACTATTATTTTAACTATGTTATTAAAATAACAAATGTTTTTTATCAAATCATTACTGTAGATACTTTTAAAAATGCAAGCGACATGTAGGTGGTAATATTGGGTAAACCAACCCAATGTTTACAAGTTGTGTGAATTAGGTCAGATGGGGTCAGAACTCGCGTGATAACTTGTAAGTATTACAAGTTATTGAGTTTGACCTATATTGTAGGTAAGTACCTACAATATAATCAATGGGTAATGTTGGCGAAAAAACGTAAGGATGCCTACGTACCTTTTAGATTAAGCTTATCTCCCCCATTAAAAAACAGAATAGTAAAATTTGTTGATTTCCATACCTAGGATCACCTCTGCTAAATGAAAATCGTTTCAGTTGGATGTCGATTGGATTTCAGTTGGATGATTTCAGTCATTTCGTAGTCTGCTAACAATTTGAAGTATAGAAAATTCCAATGGCAGTGGAATGACAGTTGAGTTTCGATGGCGGTACAATGACAAAAAAGTAGCAGACTTGGGGCCTTTGAATGCTGGTACACACTGTGCATTGCAATAGGGACCAATATCTTGAAAAGCAGAATGTCCGTACATCACGTATTGCTCTTATGACTATTGTAATCATCATCCACTTGGGGAGACAAACCACGTTCAATTGATAAATCGTTCTGTAAGTTGCTGCTTATCACTCCGTTTTTTTTATGTTCTGACTAGTCTTTCATTCATGTCGTGTAGGGCACCGAGTTTTTTATATATTCGTTGGTCTTCCTTTCTTACATTTTACAAAAGTGTTTCTTACATTTTTGCTTTATTGTTCATACCAAATTGGTACCTGCTAAGTAATTTATCAAAACAATGCATTTTAATTAGGTACGATATTATGTTAGGTATGTGTGCCACATCATAAAACATAACAAAACAACACAAAAATATTATGTTTTGCTGGTTCTAACAGATCAACGATCTTTTTGGTCAAGTTTCTCAAAGTCAAGGTGACTTTGCACACCTTTTTTCGACTTTGAACTTAATTTGAACATCAATGAAATAAGACAGAAAACTCCGAAAAAGCCAAGTCCTAATTCTTAAAGATTATGGTGCATTTTTGCATTTTACTTTTTCCGATTAGCGATACCATGTCAGTAGATATATTTTTATTTTGCCTACATTGCTTGGTAATTTCCAACAAATTGTCTTGGCTTCATCAAGGAACAGCAATGTACTTTAAACCAGTATTGAAATGCCTATAGGTAGCTGAATGGGCCCCAAGGGGGCAGGGTACACTTGCCCTCAGGATACTATCGAAGCTGTTGCAAACTCAAAACCTGTATGACCAGTTTCATTCAAGCCACACTGTTTACAATAATATACAAAATATGTAGTAAGTACCTATATAGCTATAAGGTGTGTTTAGAAACGACGCCATTTTGGAAATAACGAACATTTGTTTAAATAATTCACTTGTGACCTAAAATTAATGAATTCTGTAGGTATTTATGGCACAGAAATATAGAAAACAGACACACTTTGAATTTAGATTAACTTGTTCTACCACTTTCGTAGTAAAAAAACAGACCCACTGGTATTTAGCAAAAGGACAACACTGAATATTGATTGTTATTTTATGCAATCAAATTATTATTTGGTATCTTTGGAAATAATAATTGAAGTTTGGAACGTAATGATTGGAGCCTTACATAGGTACTTATTTATTTGATCGTTTATTGTACACAGTAAAATACAGCTACTTCTCCTAGCTATCTAGTTAGTATTATTTGCTTCTACTCTCTATCTTACTTGAATAATGGTCAGTGGCGGGCAGAATGAAATACTTTCTGCATTTTATACAAATCGAAAAATCCGCGACCGGAGAGTTCCGCAGGTGAGCCCGATTCTAGGTTGGTACACGTAACAAAAGTGGCGCGAAACCGATTACGTTCACGATTAAACCTACTTGCTCGACGTAAACAAAACGTTACGTATAACTCGAACAAAACTATGAAAAACTTACCGTTTTGCACAAAAACCGCCAGAAGCACCACGGGCACCAACAACGCAAGATTCGCCATCGCAAAGATTAGTCAACAAATAGAAACTCACTCACGAAAAAATATTTTTATTTATTCCACTAAACTGACGCGCGTTCGCGATCTCTTTCGGCCAACGAATGCACGCGCAAGGGCTTGCCAGGCGAGAGGCCTAAAGCTGCGGTCACACTTGAGGGCATTTTCGCTGTATTTACGTATATATTTGCCATACTAGCGCTATCAATTCGCATCCGGATTATAACTGCGCCTATCTACATGTAAACAATAATTTCTCTGAAACATGTCACGACGTCAGTCGTATAAACATAACTATCTGAATATAAAACATTTATCAAAAAGCAATCAATAATTTACAACCATAAGCAAGCATAATATTATTGCTTCTCCGAATTCTAGTTCCTTTTCTATTTTCTTATTCGTCATATGAACAGGTTTTTAGAAATTACCTGTTAGTTTGTTACGATAAAGTAAAATGTTTATCAGCTTCAACCTACATACGAAAGTATAGGTAAACATACATAGGAAAGTATAGGTTTCTTACAAGATAAGAAAGAGTATGTTGCACCTGAGTTCTCGTTTGCTTTACACTATATTATCTACTTCTACTTGTTTTACACAAACAAAGCAACAGGTATGCTATCTAGAAAAAAATTGCACTCAATTTTAAATTAAAATAATTTGTAACAAAATTACGTACCTCTATTTGAATTTCAATACCTGATTCCCATTATTTACAAACTATTGAATAAGACGCTCATTGAACGCATTGCATTGTATAGCATTTCTTTAGTAGGTATGGAGATAATTTTTAACATGCGCTTAGCGTCGAATTTCTTTGTAGTTAAGGTTCTTAATATTAGAAAAGACTGTGGCTAACGAGGACAACATAATTTATCTATACATTCAGGTAAATTGCATTGGTCTGATATGGACAGATTCTAATTTGGACATCATATACTACTTTGAACAGATTCTACTTTGGACAGATTCTATTTTGGACAGATTCTACTTTGGACAGATTGTACTTTGGACAGATTCTGCTTTGGACAGATTTGACACTAATTTCTGGGTGTGTGGTACCTACATTTCTTTTGTTAGGGGGATCAAAAATCAATACTACCAGTTATCTTAAACCAATCTTCATTATACTATTCGGAATCTATTTTAATATTCGGAAGACCGACAGCTATAGTTCTGTGACCGACGGCTACAAGTAAGTAACTTATAAAACAGAATATACAGGCTGGTCTAAGTAGAGACGTCAATAATTTTTTTTGGATACCTCACACCGGGAGTATCCAAAAAGGTTCCCTATCTATTTGCATAGAAATATTAGGCATAATATAGGTTGGCACAGTGTACATTGAACTAAAGATACTTACGCATAAAAATAGTAGGCATAACACGTTAAGCATAATTTATTAACCTAACCTAACCTAACCTAATGTCTATAAAAAATTGTTAGACATAAATAAACTGTATTATGCCAAGATAAATATTATGCGACAAAATGTTAATGACAAAGATATAAAAGGGGAAAAAGAATTATGCGAAACATGTTATGCTAAAACATATTAGTGGAAAAAACATTATGCTAACGAAAGGGACCCCATCCAAAAATACCACATGTATGTTCGCGATTTTTTGCAGTTTTCGAGTTTTAATTTTTTAAAAGATTATTTTATGTATTCTGCCAACGAGGTTTCAACAATTTGTATCTTTTTATGTAGTAGGTATTTTGCATCATTTTGTTCCTGAAATTCAGATTCCTGAAATTACTTACCCAAAAAGATCTCAAATTTCGAACTTTAGTTTTCAGTAGGATTCACATAAACATTCAACTTCAATTTAAAAATACAAAAGGACTTCTAGATGTCAAGCCATTTTTGGGTAACGTGAAGTACTTTCAGGGAGCCGACTTATTTTTTTATTTAAACAATATTGAAGGCAATCATGTCAAAAAACAAAATAATGCAAAATACCTACTACATAGAAGATACAAATTTTTGAAACCTCGTTGTCCGAATACATTAAAAAATCTTTAGAAAATGACAATGAAACTGCAAAAAATCACAAACATACATGGAAGTATTTTTTAGATACTCCCCGGTGTGAGGTATCCAAAAAAAAATATTGACGTCACTACTTGGACCACCCTGTATATTCTGTTTTATAATTTACTTACTTGTAGCTGTCGGTCACAGAACTATAGCTGTCGGTCTTCCGAATATTAAAATAGATTCCGAATAGTATAATAAATAAAGATTGGTTTAAGATAACTGGTAGTTTTGATTTTTGATCCCCCTAACAAAAGAAATGTTGCCACACACCCAGAAATTTGTGTCAAATCTGTCCAAAGTAGAATCTGTCCAAAGTAGAATCTATCCAAAATAGAATCTGTCCAAAATAGAATCTGTCCAAAGTAGAATCTGTCCAAAGTAGTATATGATGTCCAAATTAGAATCTGTCCATATCAGACCAAACGCTTAATATTTTCATTAGTATGTTCATCACTGAACTGTTTTAGCCTATTAATATATTTTTACACTATTCAAATTATGCAGGAACAGTTTAAAAATACCTTAACAAACTCAAAATAGACCCAAGAAAATGATTCTAATTCTAGGCCCGTAATATTATAACAATTTAATTACATTTAAATAAATAAAATAATGCGGATTCTATTTTCATAATGTACTTTTTCTTTTTTAGGTTCTTATACCAACAAGTTCTTTTCTTTCCCTTGATTTTCTTGCTCCATTTTTTTTATTGAGCAGGTACAATGCTCGTGCGTGTGCTCACGCCTTTAACGTCAAGCCTGTAGGCGCGGCTTGGCGCGAATCAGTGTACGAGTATTGCGTATTACTACGAGCGCGGTGACTCGTAGCCATAGAATACAAATCAGATAAGTTAGACAGATAGACAACTGTATAGGTAGAAATGTATACTTAGAAACTAAACTGAACAAAAAGATACTTGGAGACGTTCTGTTCTATGGAGTTCACAGGAACACATTAACTAACGTATTCAAAGGTTCAAAGACAGGTAAAAAGTAGGTACTATTTTAGTCTGTAAGAAAAAGAAATAAGTACTTTTTATTTTTATAACTTTGATACACAAAACACCAAAAAAGCAGGAATATAGCTCTGATTAGCTACGTAGTTCAGTTTTGTTTCATACTTTCGCCAGCACAGTCTGCCCATTTAAGGGATCAACTTATACTGGTTTCCCTTAGTATTTGTATGAAAATCCAGTGTAAATAAACTGGGCCAACTGGAACTACTTACTCTACCTACTATTGTAACTACCTATTCTATTCTACCTATGCGCGAAACACTATTAAATAATACAATAGTTTTCACTGCGTAGAAATGTCCTTAAAAACTATACATTTCACCGGATGTACTTACATCTTTGCCGAAAACGTAAGGTACCTAATAACGCGTTTCAGGAATACACCGACGACATCTGTTGGCTCCGGGCCGGTAACACAGAAAAGTAGCTAAAAACGCATTTTCTTATCGATTTGCTGCGACTGCATTTCGTTGCATAATCTGTGACGACGCGACGTTGACCCACAATATTTCGGTTACGAAAGAAAGACGATCGTCGTCGACTTTTAGCAGTGACGTTATTCTGGTAGCAGCATTAATAATTTCCCCCAGCTTTTAATTAATCTTGCCGTGTAAAGATAGCTTAGAATAGCATTTACTCCATTTCTTTCCCGCGGGTGTCGTCGTAGGAGACGACTTTTTAGGCGATGATACCGTCTCACTATCATGTCAGATGATTTTTCTGAAAGAGACCCGGATTTGACTCATTTATATCTAGTTTGCGCGTATTTTAAAATAAGTGGTAATACATCTGCAGACATAACAGCAGGTTAATTATATAGTCTTTGCATAAGTGCTTACCCGACCGTGTTATTATTCCTTAGTTCAATCATTTCCAAAAACGGGACGCGATTCGGCCTAATGGCTATTTCTTGGATGTTTGAATGATCACACAGTTGCCATAGTGAACATAATAATACCCAGTTTAGTCTATTTTCGGCACCAGAATTGAATTCCCCGCATTTTGAACAGTGTCGTCATCTTACAAGACGCTTGTCTCAGAATGCGATTTATAAAAATAGATAAAACCGGAATCAATGTGAATGTTATTTTGTTGTCATAATGTGAAGACACTGGCGGAGAACCGAACCGAATGGCGTATGCTCCACCAACAAGAGCCAAGCTCTTAAATACGTATATCATACATACGTATATCACGCCTTTATCCCTTACGGGGTAGGCAGAGCGCTAACGGCCGCAAAAATGCGGTCGCTATCGCCACGTCTGACCAATATAGAGGGCCGTTTGAGATAATTCGTGTATCACTATAGTGACAGGTTGTCAGCCTGTCGCCTAAAAGTTGTAATACACCTGAAACCCTCAAGTCCTTCAGTCGCATCTTACGACACCCACGGGTAGGAAATGGGGTGATGCTATTCTAAGCAAAAAAAATTGGGTGCTCCATACATTTTTGCCGAGTAGGTATGAATTTTTCGATGGAACATCCAAATTTTTTTTTACATTTTGCATGTGGCCCCATAATAAAAGTTGTTCAGAATCATGAGTAGACTCACCCTATAAAGTTTGCGTACTGACTAAAAATTAACTCTGTATAGAAGAAGAATAGCATAAAGAGACTTATCACAGCTGTCAGTGAGGGTGAGAGTGGGTCTACTCCTACACGTTCTATGAGTATGGAGATACGCTCATTACCTATCCTCATGATATGATATTACGCTACTACCTTTTATTAATTTATAATAGTACCTATTTTTATTTATTTACTTAGTTTAGGTATAATTGATAAATTTAAGCACTATTTTACTTTTATATCTGTAAATTATCTAGGCAAGCATGTACCATCTTCGTCTGCATCTCCACTTACCACCAGGTGAGATGGCAGACAAATGCGGGCCTATTACATATATAAAAAAAAAATACTATTTGTAAGCACTATTTTATTTTGAAATGAATTATCTTTATCTTTATCTTACCTATATTCTGTGAGATCAAAGATTTTACGTACCTAGACACATGCTGTCATATCTCATACCATCTGATTCGTCTAGTTTCTTGTCTTATGTATATTTAATGTATTCATAAAAGTCATCGCAAAGTTATAATTATAGATTCTTATGGTTGGTACTTGGGCAAGGACCTTCTTATTTTGAAACAATTAGCATTGTGTACAATATCGCGCAAAAAATGCACCTGCAAGTTAGGTAAGTTTCAAGGTCTGCTCTGTGAAAATGGTCACGTCCCACCCACGCACGTAAGTTTGTTGGTTGGAATTTGTATTTTTTTAAATTCTATACCTTTCGTCATTGAAATTTGAGTTTTTAAAATGTTTTCCAATAAACTCCAAAAAGCCTTCTTCAAAGAGATCTTCTAGATTTAAGGGATATACTTACTGGTAGCTGTGTCTCCTACAGTACCTAGTAAGAATGATAATGTACCTAGTTAAGTGAACTGTTAATGGTGTTGATTCGATTAAAATACCCTGTCTCTTACCGGTAAATAGGTTTAAATAAGAAAAGGATAGTTAATATAAAGGATAGTTAGTTAAATTTCAATGAATTCATCCCCATTTCACACATTCCTTCTATCTCTACTCTAGGCGCCATTTTTATAATCGTCGCATCATTTTGACAACGCGTGAAATAGGTAGGTAGGTACTTAAAATAATTGGCAAGTTTGTTTTCGATCATCTACCATCTATGTCTAAGCCTATACAAATGAAAGTGACAGAGCCATTTTTTTAGTTATTATATTGAATCGACGCAATATCTCATCATATGTCGAACGCCTAAATGATATGTCATAGCAAATAATGTTGGGGCTGCCAGTACCATACGCATTCTTTACTAATCCCTATTGTAGGCAACTTAGTTCATGATGACACTGATGATTGGAGTGATGAAAAATAAAACAAATGTCTGTGGAATCGTACTGTTACTGTTACGAAAATTTCATAAAACTATGAGACATGCTGCTAAGAATAATGATATTTTGTTCTTTGCTAGCTTCTGATGGCAGAAACTTTTAGAATCTAACTATGATGGATGACTATGAAATAGATCTAACCTAGCACATGTGATTAAGTTTTGTCACACATTAGAAAAAGATGTAATAATATAAGTGTAACATACTTACCTGCTCTTAAATCATCTTGCGATAATTGACAATAGGTATCTTTTGATGAATAGCATGGAAGGGATTAGAAGAAGGCTATTTTTATAGAGGACAACAAATGGATAAAGATGATGATGGTTTTACAATCGCAGAAAAATGTTCTTAAGGTAATCACACGAGAGAAAATGAAATCGGACTGGATTAGATCCATTTTAAAGTCGATAAAATTAGGTACAACTTTTTAAGACAGCGTAATTTTGCCAAGCAGTGGTATGATTAGCAGGGTGAAGATTGCTAATGTCACATCGCTGATAGAGCGAGCTGCACTGTTGCATTTGTCTCCCTCGCACTCGTGGCAGGAGATCAGCTTGACGATGTCTGATTGGCTGGAGTGGGCTTGCTTGATGTCTGCGCAGGAGCCGCGTTCGGAGGCGCAGCCGCGGATGTACCAGGCCTTCTTCAAGTCTGGAAAACAACTGGAGGATATAGATTCTTCAATTTCCTCAATGCTTCGAAGCAAAGCCTACGAGTATACCTACAAGCCAATTCTTTCTACGCCAGTATGACCTAATTTTTTATTTATTTTAAATGTTAATATTTTTTTATTAAATTTTTCTTAATATTAAATTATTTACCTAGATTGTAAGGATTTTTTATTTAAGACTGGCTCTGAAATTATGATTAGTAACAATATGCCATTTTCGCTACCTATCGCCTACCCCGCCAGGGATATAGGCGGGATTTGTGTGTGTGTGTTATCTATTGCAAAAAATTCAAAACCACGCACACAGAACTCCAGTATCTCAGCACACCAGTTGTACGTCATGTTATGTAAAACACCGAAGTGGTAAGAACTATTCTTTCAGGAACTTACGTTTATATTTCTCAACATAGGTGACACAAGAGGAAGACTTGACGGGATCCAGAGTCCTCGGGCACCACTTCGTCGGGGAGGTCGGTAAGACTTCTGGGCAGTCTACGCATGCGTAGCACTGGATCAAGCCCATGCCTGGCTTACCTAAAATGATAGTGAAAATATATAGTTGATTCGACTAGAAGCGCTGAATGCTGTTCTATCATTTGCAGTGTAGGCAACTAATTTCAAACGTAAGTATCCACCTACATTGTCAATTACATACATACATACATATAGTCACGCCTCTTTCCCGGAGGTGTAGGCAGAGACTACATCCTTCCACTTGTTAATTGTCAATTGATCCCTACATTTACGAGTTACAGCTTAGTCGCAAAATTTCTCCCTGATATAGATCTCCCTGTATTGATCACTTGTTTACTTGAACTGGTTTTGCGCGTCCTTCTGACTGAACCAACTAATGCATACTGATACTCACCTTGCTGATTCTGTCGTCCCGGTTGTACAGGAGGTATCTGGGCAGGGTTGAAGGGTTGGCTACCTTGCCCTCGGACCCTCACGTTTGCTGATGTCTTTGCGAATGCGCTAGAGCTGGACCGATCAAGTTCTTCATCAAGGGCTGATCTTTCATCTAGTTCTTCGACTTCCTCTAGAAGGTAAGAACATTTTATTTCCTATTTATGAGTCTTTTCAACTCTGAAAATATTTCGATTTTCTTAGTTCTGTTCCCGATGCTTCGTAAGCATTCTTTTCAATTTTAACTCCCTTTCTCTGTACAAGTATCTCAAGAGGCATGAAGATTATCACTTATGAAGTGTATATATTATTATGGTGTAGACAATATTAATGATTTCCATCTCACATTCAAAAAGTATTTCGCTTCTGCCTTGCCTAGTGTATTAAGTATACAAGAAAATCTACCATTGTATTGCAAAATATATATTTTTTTGCTTACGGATATGGTATGTGGATTCTTGATTGGCTAATGTGACTATGTTAACAATTTATTATTCACACACAGTGTACTAATTGCTTAGATAGTCCAGACTATACATACCCGCTTTGATGACATCCAGAAATCCTAAACTGACCACAAAAGTCACACACAAAACTCCAGTCAACCTCGCCATCTTAAAAAAGTTGTTCTAAACAGTTTCTGCGCGCATTATTATCAAACTCGTGTTCTTATACAGGGACAATATCTCAAATAATGAACTCATGCTCCGTAGGGCTTGGTGATATGCATTCATTGATGCAGGCCACTGAGGAAAAAACGCATTGTTTTCAGTAAGCTGTGTATTTTATATTACTTTTTGCATTAGACAAGAGAAAAGTGCCTATAAAATACATATTTAAGGCGCTCTGCTGAAGTAAGGCCGATGAAAAGCGTTACTTTCGATCCAGTTTTTAAGCCTGTTATTGATGCTAACAAAACCTCAAAAAAATATATGACATACTCAAAGATATTGTTTAGTAGTAACACTATCGTATGACTCGATTGGTTAGATATATTTCAATAAAAAAAATCTCAAAAAGAGCATTAAAAATATTTTCAAACCAATTTTATCATTACTTGGACTACTATTTTGATATAGTTTTTTGATGTAGAATATTCCTCTTTTAATGCCCTAAAAATAACACTATCAGGTTTTAGTGGATGAACAGATTTTAATTCAACAAATCAATTTTTTCCAAAAATTAGAACGGTTCTCGCCGACAAACCAACCTCCTAATGACATTCGCACCGCCCGCTACCCCGCCAGTACCCAAATGGCTCTTGCCAGCGTCGGTACTGTGTCAAAATTTCCCACAAAATTTACAAATATTTTTTCGTAATTATTACGTCGCTCATTTTACTTATGACGTTTGTGACATGGACAGATTGATTGATAAAATACTTTATGGCTGACACCAGAAGGCGTAGTTTAAGTTTGCGTTTATTATTACGTCGGTTATGTCTTTTGGCGAGACGAGCAACAATTTTATCATAGCTGTCGCTTCAGCTAGCCTTGACGATAGACGATATTTTATCTATAAGATAATGAAAAGCAAAAGTCTAACTGAGTCTTTTTACTTATAATAAGAAAGGAGTGATATATAACTAGTAATTCACTTTAAATATTTACAGGGTGCATTCTGAACATGACTAACGTTTTTACAGTAGGTACCAAGTAATTTTTAATAAAATTTTTTCGAGATAACTCTTTGCTTCATCTGAACAATTTCCCCCCGATAACTTATTACAGAAACCGACACATCGGTGCGTAATTAGATCATGATCATGTGCGTAATAATGAGATATCATGCATCTCATATCATCATCAATAACGCATCGGACGGAGCGAGTAGTGATATTTTTTAAGTCTGAAGACGACGTTACGTCTACGCCAAGATCTTGCCACCTGAATAGTCTGTGATACCCGTACGCTGTTCTGTGGTCGGGTTGGTATAGGATTTAGACGTACAAACAAATCTATGCAGAGAGCAGTCTTACCAGCTTCTACACAATTGCATTTTTTTTATGTTGCCCTTTGTCACGCTTTTGACAGCTGCTCACTCCGCTCGTCTGGCTCGTGGGTTGAAATCTCGGTTTTATTTATGACCCTTGTGTTCATGTTTAAGACCATTTAAATGAAATGGAAATAGCATGAAAAAATTCATGCATATGAGTATGACCATAAAAATGAGCATGTGTATTAGAAATCATGGACAATAAAATCAACATGAACATATTGAGCATAAGCAATAAAATTAGCATTGGCGTGAAAATGGGCATGAGAATAAACACGAGATGTCACTACGCACACACTACACTACACGAAATTTAAAAGACCTTAAAACGTTCCGGATATAAAGTAGTTTTACTTTCTTTGGTATAGTTGTATTTTTTGGCGAATTCTTCATTTAAGGTGACAGCTGTCAAACTAAAACTATAAGTTTTTAGGGTAATAAATAAATAAATAATAAATATAAATACGTGGTACTTGACATATTCTTCAGAACAAAATATTTAAGTGGTCTGTGGCCCTAGAAAGTCCCTAATTGTAGGGCTTGACGAGATATTTTTATACTTTCAATAAATAAATTTCAGTAAATGTAGACCAATTGGTAAATTAGAACAAAAGAGGTAGTGAAATAAATATTAAAAAGAAAAAACTAGAAAAGTAGGCCTTCAATAAAGCGCATAATTATGAGTGAGGCTACGCCTAGGGCAATTGTGGACTAAATTGATTTTAATTTTAAGATATTGAAACAAGTTCTAAAATATGAGTACCAAAATTCAGTTACTTTTGCACTACTATGCACTTTTTGAGGTAATTGCACATATAGTTTGCATTATTTTTTAATTTTCAAAACAGTTATTTTTCTAAAATATTTAATGGCGTTTGCGTTCCAGTTACCTTTACGCGTACTTTTTTCTATTCTTTATTATTATTTTTTTATTTTTATCCGATCGGCTTGGAAAAAAGATTATGTTTTTTATGGGATGTGGCACTTAATTAAAGTCATTTGTAAGCTTCTTAGTTTTATATTCGCTATAAATACAAAGACCCATGTCCTGCTCCATGTGGCTATGGAAGTAGAAGAAGGAATAACCTAATTTTCGGATTTTAATTATCGTACACTTGGTTCATAAAATTGTTATTGTTAAAATTGTTAATACTTGACCATCAAAAAGCTAAATGTAAAATTTACTACTTTGAATAAATAATTTGAGTTTGAGTACTTGTAAAGTGTCTGTACACTCTCTGTTTCCCACTCATTTACTCATCTATATTGCTATTCCGTTCTAGCATCATAGTTCAGAAATTCATCTAACATCTGGCTCACGTTCAAAAATTATCGTTCAGTTGTCCATTCGTTTTATTATACAGTTGCTCGTCTCATCTTACAAATCATTCCACATACATGATGTAAATTCTAGTATTTCACGGGCTACAGCCCAAGTCTACGGATGTTGGCACTTGAGCCGGCGGCATAAACAAAAGAAAAGCAATGAAGTACCTACCTATAGCAAAAAGCAAGCGTGACAGAGGGCTCCAGCGCAAAACGCCATTTAAAATTTTAGTAGAATATCATTTTTGAATATTAAAAAGGAATGCAAACTTAAAGTGCATATATCTTGAGAACGGTACATCGTAGTGCAAATGTAACTAAATTTTCGTACTTACTCAACTTTTAGCACATTTTCCGACTTTGGACCATTTTTTATTATCATTGAAATCTTTGTTTATACCTTTATAAGTCATAATCATCTTTTATACAATCTATTCAAACTTTTTTTAACTACATAGAATCTGAGTCACGTCGGCTAGATTTTTAAACATATTTCAACCTATGTTCCTTGGGGAAGTTGTTCAGTTTCAAAGACAGGCTCATAGAAGGAACTTAGTACTTATACTTATATTCTTTGTAATTAAATTTGTGTGTTTTAACTAGCTATTAAAGTCTTTTTAGGCCTTCCTCCTCTTCTGCGTCTATCCATCTACCCACATTCATATTAATTTCGTTACATTATAAAAAAAAATAAAATTCACGAGTAGAAGTAAAAGTTCCACGGCCGGGATAAAGCTAAAAAATACTTAAAAGGTGGTCGGACTGCAGTCATGTCCATAAAACACGCGAGGTGCGAGTGCGTAGTGTGCGAGCGCCAGATGATGTCTCAGAGCGCGGGGAGCGCGGGCGCCCCCCCCCACCTCACCCCCTGAAATTGTGATTTGAGCACCAGATCCTGGCCTTAAAGTGCATAATTAAATAATTTTTCACAAGTAATAGACCGTCCAGCAAGTTAAGCAGCAACAAACGTGAACTAAGCTGCAAATGGAACTTGGGGAGTGAAGTTAGTTAATTGTTTAGTACTAGTTTTACGTATCTATTTTTCTAATATTTTTTTAAAGTTAGTTTACCTAAATAACCCAAAATATTTTTCTCATATATAAGATTTCTAAATTATTTACGTGATCAATAGTAATAAGTCTTAGTGGTAAGAAACTTGTAAATAAATTAAGTAATAAATTTACAAGATTTGTATCGTAGACCGTGTGATATAAATAAGTATAATATAAGTGTGATATAAGTAATAATATTACTCAAAAATAGAGCCACCGAGCATGTATTCAATGTGTCTTGATAAGCTATGGATTTTCGGAATAGTTGTTGCAGTACTGACCGGTATAAAATAAAATTTAGATATAAGATATAAACATAATATTCTACATAGATAAAGACTAGCAGTAATCGCCAATGATCGCACTTTGATGCTATTAATATAGGTGCCTATTATAATCCCCTAATACCCTTTGAATAAACTGAATCTTTTCCGGTAACAAAACTGGCATGATATCGATAAGACTAGATTTATTTTTAGAATCATCATTATTATTATGTTGATACGCTTCCGAAAATGGGGCCTACGGGACTTGATTATATGAGGCATGCAAGAGTGAGGCTAAGTCCACAGCACAGAGGCCTCTGGTACCCAATGCTGTAGACATTGTCATGTTCGTCCAACGGACACTAGCTCTGTCTGTATTACAGAGGACACCCAGAGCCAGCAACCGCCTGATGCAGTGACTACTGCAGTCAATCAGTAGGGATATGGAGAGGAACTTGCTGGACCGGTGGCTGGGGTGCCTTGATTGAAAAGACACCCACCAGATCGAACGTTTCAATCATGATTTCACAGATTTGTAGACATCGAGACAAACCCAAATAGGGATTAACGGTGCCTTTACATTGCTTATGATTTGTTACGTTACTTGATGCTAAATGCTAATGAAAAAAAAAATACGCATTTTTGCCGGAACGCAACGCAACACTGGAGCGAGCGACTGAGGGATGTCGAAAAGTCTTTGAACCCATTTTGGCCGGCCAAATTACGCAAGGCAGTGCGCATAGCTGGCGTTGGGGTCCACTCCGGTAACTCTGGCTAGAGATGGCCCATACACTCTTGGGCGCACTCGGGTCCGCGAGATCGCTACTTCTCACCGTCTAGTCACCTGCTGTCATGCTGTTTTATACTTTTGTGGCTAGGCCTCCTCTTATTGGGGGTATTGCCATACTCACCACGCTTAGCAGACAGATTGGCGAGTGCAGTATAAGATGTTGCATTCGCAGGGAACGCTACTGCTCATTCTCTTGACGATTTTCCCTAAGTCGGTTTTCACGACACCGACGGGTACAATTGAGGTGAAGTTTTTCTAAGCCTATATATTATTACACTATTCTCTGATAATTTTATTTCGTATTAGGTGCCGTAAATTGTAAGCCTGATAATGTGAAATAAATTATGTAATCTTAATCTAATCTATTTATTATTATTATTTCTAGATGTTGGTACCTAATATTTATAATATTTATTTTTAAGATATCTGATGACGTAATTAAGCAACGCTTATAAAACACTTAAGTATCTGCAATACCTACATAAGCAGGAACTCAGGTACGATATCGATTGTTATAAAACTCTTGTAAATTTTTATCTCTCTATCAGGTGAACACGTGAATAGGTAGGTATATAACATGTTATATATAATCTACATATTTTGCGTGGGGTATATAAAATAGCTCTAGTAGGAAGGGAGATATCAGAAAACTATAGGTAATTCAAAAGTAAGTTGCACGTCATAATTGAGAATAAAAACCCGAAATATAATAATTACTTAGTTGAAGATAATGTCTACAAGTCTCCCTATTTAGAATTCCGGTCGTAAATTAAAAGCAAGGTATATGGTTTTTCGTACTGATATGTATAAACGAAGAAGGAAGAATATAATGCTGAGTTAGTTTTAATTAGTTACTTTCTATATTATATTATATTTATTTATAGTTACTTTCTATATTATATTTGCCGTGTGATGCCGGCTTAGAATAGCATCACCCCATTTCTTTCCCGTGGGTGTCGTAAGAGGCGACTGAGGGACTCGAGGGTTTTAAGTGTATTGCAATTTTAGGCGACAGGCTGACAACCTGTCACTAATACTGATACACGACTTATCTGCAACGACCCTCAAATTTTGTCAGACGTGGCGATAATGACCGTTATTTGGTATCGTTATCGCTCTGCCTACCCCGCGAGGGATAAAGGCGTGATTTATGTATGTATGTATGTATTTCTATATTCTGTGCTACCACGGCAAATACATAAATAACTGGATTAAAGTTTGACGTAAACAAATATCTTGTAAATTTTATGGCTACATTATGAATGAACTTAACGACCCTTATTATTTTATTTTATTTATTTATTTATTTTATTTTATATATATTATACCTAAATATTTTGATTTTGAATAGGTTTAATACTAGTGGTCATTGATAAAATTAACAATAAGTAACAAAAAATTAATTTAGAATGCAATATTTATTACATGTGATGAATATCTTCCTCATAAATAGGTATAAATATACTTACTTCTCTATTGATGGATGGATTTTGAAATTCGGTATGACGATTACGAGTAGCAATTTTTTTACCCATTCGTATTTTAATCTCCAATATCACAAAATTCTAAGAAGGTATGTAATTCGCATTCGTTTTAAATTTTGTACACACACGTATACACTGTACATACTCTACCTAAGCTATTAAAAAGCAAAGTTGTAAAATTAACATTCAAATATTATCACAGAGACAACTAATAAAATACAAAACATCATCTACATACGATCCTCTTATTCTTATATCTAATTAAGTACTAAAATAATTTATTTAAATACTGATTACTAAACTTGTGACTAAACTCTCTCTCTTTTTTCGTGTGGGACACCGAATCGACCCACTATCGTAGTGTTCTTATACAGAGTGTAAGAGAGTTGTTTAGTATCATGGTCTGATCACGCCTGCAAAGTTTTCGTTACACCGTCTCTTACATCCTGTATATTCTGTGACTAAACTAACATACTTACTCTAATACAGAATATTCTCGAGCATGTCTTTGTACTCCATAAAGTGCCTGCTTTACTAGTTGCAAATTACTAAAATAAAATAATCAATATGTAATTTGTAATAAAATAATTAATACGATCTTTGGTCAAAGATCGTCGCCCAACAATGGGTATCTCAAAATGGGTCTAGGCGTAAAGGTAGACCCCGAAAACGTTGACGTAATTATGATGTACTTGCACGAAAACACATGGATTTTTGAATATGTAAATCACTATATGAAATAGAGGTTCACAAGCACTCCCGTGGCCAGCACAACCAGGGCCATGGTAGATTTGACAGCGGAGTTGCAGCCTTCGGTAGCGCAGACTCGACACATACTCAACGGTCCGTCGTAATTCTCGCCAACTGCATTTCTACAGCTTGCCTCTATGTCATCGGAGGCAAACGCACAGCCCCGAATGATTTGAGTTTCGCCGTTTTCTAAAAAACAAAGTTAAAGAAAAGGGTTAAAGTAAACAAGAAACTTAAAATATAAAATAACGATCAAATCGTGCCGATGGATTTAGTATTTATGTTTATTTGAATTGTTAGATCTATTTCCATTTCATTCATTGGCCTCACACGTCTGTGACAGACGATTTAATCAGTGTCTGAGGCAAGACTTTTCGTGGCTATATAAGCCAATGCGGGAGCGGCATGACTTTCCGCACGCTCTACAAGTAAAGATGGTATTATAGACTGGAACATACATGTTTAGGTGTCGTTTTTGCCTTTTGTTGGCGAGACCAGAGAACCAGGCGTCGTCGTGAGACTTACGCCCATCATATACACGCTTTCGCCATTCGTCCCTATCCTCAGCAAGCTTCTCCCAGCTTTGATGGTCGATGTCAAACGCAGCCATATCCCGCTTGGCGCAATCTTTGAAACGCAGCATGGGTCTTCCAACCCCTCTTTTGGCGTTAGCTACGGCACCAAGCAGGACACGCCGCGGTAGACGCGAAGGTTCCATTCGGTGCACATGCCCTAGCCACCGCAAGCGTCTCTGCTTGAGCAGGGCGGTAAAGCTAGGCAGCTGTGCAATTTCTAGAACTCGCTCGTTTGTGACTCTGTCCTGCCAGGTTATATGCAAGATGTTTCTTACGCAGCGCTATGGATATAATATATCCATAATGATCTGACATGTTATGTGTAGTAATATGTACAGATGCAAACTCGGTGATAAATACCTTAACAACTTTGTACAAAAATGTTTTAAGAAATACATCCTACTGGGTTTTTTGGTACTGTATGATATAATTATTAATATTTGAAATCAAAATATACCTTGAAATGTAGTAACAAGGCACCTTGCACCATCTTCATCATCGTTGTCCCTTAATTGTTTCAAAGTTCTCAAGAAAACACGCTGAGGTGCATTCATACCGTAAAAATCAATGTCAACCTGCAAGAAATGTAAGGCGATTAAATTTTAACATAGATAAATACATACATATATCACGACTTTATCCCTTGCGGGGTAGGCAGAGCGTTAACAGCCGCAAGAATACGATTGCTATCGCCACGTCTGACATTTTTGAGGATTGTTTCCCATGGTTGTTTCAGAAAACAAGTGTATGACTATAGTGACAGGTTGTCAGCCTGAAAGTTATTCATTTTCATCGGCTGGCTCACCCCGTAAAAAAATATTTGCAGCAATTTTTTTTACACCTGTATATATATTACAATTCTTACTCGTTTGAAGGTATTAGATTAGATTTCAGAATTTCAGAATCACATCATATTGAGGATATATAATGAATAACAGAGGCCACAAATTGCTCCCTTGAGAAATTATTTTTTTAATACCATACATTTAAATATAGTGGAGCCTATATAAGGTATTATTTTATTAAGTACAAATATTTTAAGGGTAAGTTCAGAAATATAATTAAAGATGCTATATGTAAAAAAACAAAAAAATGTATTTGCTGGTTTCTTTTTTTCATTTTTCAAACAAATTAAATCGAATTGATAAGTAGTATGTATGATCCCATTGGCATATGTATGACATGTGATGTCAAATATATGACAGTCAAATCGTAGTAAAATAGTCCACGTGGACTACGCAAGCTGTGTACAGGTCGTTCACTTTTTTATTTTGGTGAACATGTTTTTGGCGTTTATTTTGAAAACTAGCGTGTATTTTCTTGTTGTTTTAACATTAAACATCTTTAATTATACTTCTAAACATGCCTTTAAAATATTTGTACTTAATAAAATGGGACCTTATATATATGCAAGATGTAAGGAACAGTCCTCTAATACTGACAGACTATAATACTACATACAGACCCCGAAATCTAACATACATTAAAAGTAATCTACATCCGACTTACATTTGATGACGATGTCTCGGTTGTCGTTGTCGTAGATTCTGTTGTTGTTGGAGTAGGTTCTGTTGTTGTTGTAGTAGTAGATTCTGTTGTTGTTGGAGTAGGTTCTGTTGTTGTTGTAGTAGTAGTAGTAGTAGATTCTGTTGTTGTTGGAGTAGGTTCAGTTGTTGTTGTAGTAGTAGATTCTGTTGTTGTTGGAGTAGGTTCTGTTGTTGTTGTAGTAGTAGTAGATTCTGTTGTTGTTGGAGTAGGTTCAGTTGTTGTTGTAGTAGTAGTAGATTCTGTTGTTGTTGGAGTAGGTTCAGTTGTTGTTGTAGTAGTAGTAGATTCTGTTGTTGTTGGAGTAGGTTCAGTTGTTGTTGTAGTAGTAGTAGATTCTGTTGTTGTTGGAGTAGGTTCAGTTGTTGTTGTAGTAGTAGTAGATTCTGTTGTTGTTGGAGTAGGTTCAGTTGTTGTTGTAGTAGTAGTAGTAGATTCTGTTGTTGTTGGAGTAGGTTCAGTCGTTGTTGTAGTAGTAGTAGTAGTAGATTCTGTTGTTGTTGGAGTAGGTTCAGTTGTTGTTGTAGTAGTAGATTCTGTTGTTGTTGGAGTAGGTTCAGTTGTTGTTGTAGTAGTAGTAGATTCTGTTGTTGTTGGAGTAGGTTCAGTTGTTGTTGTAGTAGTAGATTCTGTTGTTGTTGGAGTAGGTTCAGTTGTTGTTGTAGTAGTAGATTCTGTTGTTGTTGGAGTAGGTTCTGTTGTTGTTGGAGTAGGTTCTGTTGTTGTTGTAGTAGTAGTAGATTCTGTTGTTGTTGGAGTTGATTCTGTTGTTGTTGGAGTAGGTTCTGTTGTTGTTGGTGTAGATTCTGTTGTTGTTGGAGTAGGTTCTGTTGTTGTTGTAGTAGTAGTAGGCTCTGTTGTTGTTGTTGTTGTTGTTGTTGTTGTTGTAGTAGTAGGTTCTGTTGTTGTAGTAGGTTCTGTTGTTGTAGTAGGTTCTGTTCTTGTTGTAGGTTCTGTTGTTGTAGTTGTTGTTGTAGTTGTTGTTGTTGTAGTAGAAGTAGGTTCTGTTGTTGTAGTAGGTTCTGTTGTTATAGTAGGTTCTGTTGTTGTAGTAGGTTCTGTTGTTGTAGTAGGTTCTGTTGTTGTAGTAGCTTCAGTTGTTGTAGTAGCTTCAGTTGTCGTTGTAGGTTCTGTTGTTGTAGTAGGTTCTGTTGTTGTAGTAGGTTCTGTTGTTGTTGTAGGTTCTGTTGTTGTTGTTGTAGTAGGTTCTGTTGTTGTAGCAGGTTCTGTTGTTGTTGGCTCTGGAGTTGTAGTTGGCTCTGGAATTGTAGTTGCTTCTGGAGTTATTGTTGTTGGTTCAGCCGTTGTTGGTGGACCTAATGTTGTTGGTTGTGTAACAGGCCTCGAAGGACATGTTTGTAAGTGTCCGTCTGTGACTTCATTGCAGTTCTTGCAAACGTAGCATTTCAGAGCGTTGGCTGAAAAGTGAGATTATAAATGTAAGACATTACATACATACATTGATTACAAATGATTATATAATTACATTGGCTACGATTCAAGAAAACAATTCTCTTAACTAACTAAAATAGCTTTTTCACCTTCCATTTAAAATTGGTTTAAAAAAGGTTAGTTAATATTTTAAGCATCATATCATTCAAACTTAATGTTGAAAACGAAATTCATATCCAAGAGAGGCATCCAGTATTAAATAAGTTCTAGGTATTTCAGTTCTAGGTATAGTCAGCAATGCCGTGTGATGCCGGCTTAGATTAGCATCACCTCACATCCTTCCCGTGGGTGTCGTAAGAGGCGACTAAGGGACTTGAGAGTATTGATTGGTGTATTACAATTTTTAGGCGACAGGCTGACAACCTGTCAATATAGTGATACACATGTTTTCCGAAACAACCCTGGAAAACAATCCTCAAAAAATGTCTGACGTGGCAATAGCGACCGTATTCTTACGGCGGTTAAAGCTCTGCCTACCCCGCAAGGGATAAAGGCGTGATATATCGTCCCCTACAAAACGTATGGACGTAACTTGATTTTTTGCGAAAATGAGTTATATACACTAAATTATTTAGAAATTTTTAAACTTTTTTTATATCTAATGGATGTATCTCTATGTACCTTAGTTTCCGTTATAAGGTAAGTTGTATCTTATATCACAAAATATTGGTTTGTCACGTAGGGACGTAAGTTAAATTTACCTCTTTACGTCACAGATTTTATTTAATTTTTTTGGGGGTATCTTAAGTAACGTCTAAATATTACAAATCACATTAATAAATTTCCTCGCACGGAATCTCATTATTGCCGCGCTAAAACTTCTAAAAAATATCTTTACGAAGACTTGAGTTTGACAAAAATGTATTCACTATATTTCAAAACGAATTGACGTAACATAGATTCAAATAGACGTAACTTAAAATTGCATACATTTCTTATTTTGCATAAAGACGTAGGTCGAATATATATACATTTTTTTTTTATACCTGTTGCGTTTTCCAAATATCATACACATATTCACAATTGAAGCAAGTTTACACCCTTGTATAAAAAAATTGTGGACGTAAGTCTAATCACAAATATGTGACGCAATTTTAAACTTTTCGCCAACCTTCAATCGCTTCTCCTGTAAAATTCAGTTTTTGTAGTTACGTCCATACGTTTTGTAGGGGACGATATGTGTGTATGTATAGTCAGCATACTCTCAAATTTTAATCACTATCTTCTATCAACATAAAATCATGCACAAGGTTTGACAACTTAAGTAATATTTTACCACTGACTGATATAGTTGACTACTACCTTTGGCTATTTCAATATAGTCTGGTTAGGACATTGCGGGCTGAACCACCCGATTGTCCGTAAGTAAGATGGTTCCGTGTTTCGGATGGCACGTTAAGCCGTAGGTCCCGGTTGCTGTCTATGATTACTTAGACGGCGGTCTTTACACAACCATGTCAGAAGTCTGCTACTTGTAGAAGGCGGTTGAAAAATCTGACACTAGGGTTCATCGGTTTGTTGGATGACTCGGTGTCCGACACGAAAAAAAAGAATAAAAATATAAAAAAATGGACAGCAGCGATAGTTTAAAAATATTATACCGTTTTAAGAATACACGAAAAACTGCTAACGTTTTAAAACACTACAATAATTAAGTAGGTACAAAGCTTTTTAAAAACTTATAAAAGTACTCACTGCCTCCGTAAAAATTCACAACACTTATCAAAATGAAAAACCATGTTATGTATCTGAAACTAAACATATTGACGGATTTCTGAAATAAATATATCACTATTTATATTAATTAATAATATATAAAAGAGCCGGTGATGTGCATCACCTAAAGGCACAATTAGCAATGCAGGATAATGGATTTGATAGTATTTTTATACGTATAGGCTTCTTATCTGAAGCCAAGCTATATCTAATCGCTAATCGTTAGTATATTAATATAGACAATAAATAAGATGAAAATAATTTCAGAGTACCTACGTAAACGAAATTTGATCGTTCATTTATCATTATCATTGTATTTTTTATGCCTTTTGCTGATAGTATCTCATTTGATGATTACTTATAGATCAATATTACGTATTTTCCAATTTTTAATAAAATTCTATATATTCCTTTTATTAACTACTAGTCGAATGTTGTGTTTATAATATCTGGACTCTATTTAAAATGTATAAATATTTCTTGTAAGATAAGGAAGATAATAAAAAGTTCAATAAAGTTAAAGAAATTCTGGTGCATTCATAAAAAAGCATGTCGAAAAATTTGCTGTTGATTATTATCTGATATTCGTTTTTCATAGACTATTCACTTGATTCATAATTTTGATTACCTTATAGGGTTACTAGTGGCCGATACCAAAAACTCAGACTGTAATAAGGAACATCTTTTCTCTAGAAATATGAAGTGCAAGGGACGATGGTGTAACGAAAACTTTCGATCGTCCAACTGATCGAGAATTTTATATAGGAGGACGACATTTTTTCCCGTTTACCAACGTAGCTCCCATAGAAGAAGTTGTTCAGTTTCATGGTCTGGTCATGCCTGCAAAGTTTTCGTTACACCATTCCATACACACTTTATAAAAATAAATTTGCACCCCCCATATAAAATGTATCCGCCATAATAATGTATGATCAAATTTTTTTTCATACTTTGACTTGTGTTTAGAACACAAGTCAAAGTGAAAGCTGTTTCGTTTCTTATCATCAGCCCGTCCTTTTGGCATAGGGCATTAAGGGGCTGACACGAGCTAAAAACCGGTCCCTTTCTGACAAATGTCAAACTGCGCGCGTGCGAATGGGACGGAATCTTGCCGATTCAATGATATTTTCGTATTTTCGATGATAACTCGGTCAAAAATAAGTAGTTTGAAAATCAAAAACAATATGTCGATAGAGTATTGTAAGGCGCTCATTCTGATAATAAACACTTAATTATTGCGTGGGTTTTATTCATACAGTTTGCGATATAATAGATTTTTAGAGGTAACTTTACGATGTTTTTCTATCAAGCTAAATTACTAATATCATGTTTTGGAAACAATAACACTACAGCAAATATCCTGAAGATTATTACCTTTTTGTTCGTCAGTTTTTCTGCATTTTATCTAGGGTAAAAATCACTTATAAAAGTAGCTTTTAGCTCTACTCAGCCCCTTAAGTAAAATTTCACGATTATGTATAAGATACTTCAGATTCGTTACACCACAGGGATGGTTTAGCTGTCTATGACATTGTCTATTTAATTGTGGTCTAAATTTTGTAGAAATAATTTATGTAACTTTTACTTCAAATTTTCATGGAACATTATAATTTATTTAAAAAAATCTTGAAACTTTTCAGTAACCATTAACAACAATCAATGAAGAACAAATTAAGCAACAAAGACAATGAAATTAAAGCATTCAATAGAAATGTATGGATTTGAAGGATGTAAAACTCAATCCTATCAACGTTGACGTCATATATTCTTGAGATACTAGAAATACGGAAATGAAGTAAACTCTATGTAATAATGTAGAGTACTTGATTATTTCTAGACCTACCTACACTACAATGAAGTATTTCAATACTGATCAACATTTTTCTTTAATTTATTTCTTGCTCTTAAAAATATGTGTCAGTATGTAATGTAATATTTGATTGTTTTTAAATTACTACACCAATTCGATTGTCATTTATGTACACAGCTCAAGGTCAACTTACAAGATTTAACCTACATACTTTACTTACCTACTCACAAATACATTAGTCACATTTGCACTGGTAGACAGTCGTCTTCTAATTCAAAGTAAGTACTGAATATAACTCAATATCGGATTCTGTTAGAAGCTTAGAAGAAGAAATATACCTGCCTACTTGCGAAAAATTTTGTTGCGGAATCAACTAATTGAAGGAAATATGACAACACATTTTAAAACATTTTGTAATGTTGCCACTGAAATAGATTTGAGCTCTTCCGATATTGATAGGGATGCCGACCAGACCATAAAATATCAGCTGAAAGTAATTTTGTATAAGAAAGAGGTTATATTTTTTTGTTGTTCCCTAACGTAGGTATTTTCATATAAAGGAAAGTTGTTTACCTGAGCCGCGTTTACACTAGGTTCATAAAATTGTTATTGTTAAAATTGTTAAATACATGACCATCAAAAAGCTGAATGTAAAATTTACTACTATATGAATAAATAATTTGAATTTGAATTAAGTTTAATGGTGTTAATGCTCTTTCATTATTCGCAGGGTTGTTATTTTGTACATCTACTTATCACCCGAAAATCATTCACTAGTTGTTTTCTAGTTAAACAGATGACTGATCGCAAAAATATTTTAATCAAGAACTATTTCGGGAGCTCAGTACCTGATCGATAATTATCGGCCGATAGTGGACAGTCTGATAAAAATCTACTAGCCTTGTTATCACAAAATTCATTAACGCCTAAATTTTTGCGATATCATACAGTGACGGTAAGATAAAAAGAAAATTTGCTACCGAAAATAATCTTACTCGTGTGTGTGATCCCGAATTAGATTACATATACATACATACATTTTCATCATTCTCCTTGTCTCATCCCGTTTTCTGTCCGCAATCTAACCTAAGGGATTTGACATGGAACAAAACATGGAAGTTTTTACACAGAGCGATTGCCATCTGACCTTTGCAATTAAGGCTAACTTGGCCCGAATCCTAGATAAGTCACATTCAAATATCATCTGAATTAAAATGTTCTTCCTTCAAGACGTTTGTCTTTCACCATAAGAGTAGTGGGTTAATGTATGCGAGTAAAAACACATTGGTACATGGCGGGGATCAAACTAGGTTCTCACGATTGTAAGATCGGTGGTGTACTAACCTCTTGGCCACCGACTTTTCATAGTAAGTACAAAAAATAAACATTAACAGACGTCACTAAACCCGAAAAGGTTTGTCTTGACGACAGGACGTCCAACTCTTGATTTTACTTAAATATGAACATTATGTACATCTACATACATATATCACGCCTATTTTCTTGCGATAAGAAAAGCGCTATCTATTTTCCATCATCTTTTTTCTGCCTTTTAACAGTTACATGTGCTAAAAAAACGACTCAAAATGATATATTCTCGCAAGAAACGCTTTGATGCAGTATATTTATGACTGTAGATGATTTTTGGATATTATGTATGGTATACTGCCGGCTTACAATATCATCTCCCTTTTTTAACCGTGGATGTTGTAAAGGGCTTTCAAAGGATGAATTTAGGAGCGCTCCCAATCCGTCTGCTAAGAGTAGTGAAACTTAACCCCCCAATTGGTAGAAACCGATGACCAGTGGACTGTTGTGGCTTTAGCTGTAGTACTATTATATTAAGCAGCTGCTCGAATCATTTTGTGTGGGTGGTCCAAACAAATAGGTATTAGTAAGTAGTAAGGGACTCGAGGGTATTGGTGTATTACAATTTTTAGGCGACAGGCTGACAACCTGTCACTATAGTGATACACATGTTTTCTGAAACAGCCTTGGAAAACAATCCTCACAAATGTCAGACGTGGCGATAGCGCCCGTATTCTTACGGCTGTTAGCGCTCTGCCTACCCCGCAAGGGATGAAGGCGTGATATCTGTATGTATGTATGTAGTAAGTAGTAAATATTATGATTGCATGATACCTGTAATTAACCATAAAGAACACTCAACTTTTGATTGCAGCTGCATTATCCGTTTCAGATAATAGCCATGACAACGGTGGATACTTGAAAATCATGAATTTGCGATAGTAGGGCAGTTTTATGATTAAAACAGTTGTAGTATAAAATCGCATGGTAGAAGCAAATAGAGGTACAATGCATGCCACTCCACGAAGCTGTGTTTTGGCTTTTGATGCATAATTATGCCATAACTAATTATGACCTATCAAATATCGCAACATCTTGTGGCATATGTGTTAATCATCTTAATCTGTTTCATACGCTGTTTTAAGGGGAATCACCAAAAATATCGAAATAGGTTAATATCAACAATGAATTAAGTACCTACAAATATGATAGGCAGTCAAGGTAAAGTCTTAGCTTAGTGAATCACCCTGTTCATCGAAATTGTGCAATAGCTTAATTTAATCTTTAGCTTAGTTACTGTTTCAGTAAGAGATCTATGCATTATAATTATATTTTTGTTTAATAAAGTTATTTGTTAAGTAGGTACCTATATTTAATGTTGTCTTCAAGCAAAACGAAAATAGAGAAATAACGATGAGTGCATAGTTCAAAGTTCAATCGTTCATTTCCAGGTAGATTCACAATAAATAAAAATATAATAATAAATAAATATTCTGGACACTTCACACAGCGCCATCTAACCCCAAACTAAGCAAAGCTTGTACTATGGGAACTGGATAGCTGATACTAATACTTAAATAAGTACTTTTTTTTTTGTAAATAAATAAATATTATAAATAGAAAACACCCAGACTCGACACATACATTTGAAAATTGACTTAACAAAATGTTTGTGTCCGGTGGGGATCGAACCCACGACCCTCGGCGTAGAAGGCAGGGGTACTATCCGCTACGCCATCGGGACAGTCAATATTATTATACTACTATCACTGAATAAAATATAGATTAGTCATTGTAAAAAAGGGACACAATTTTAATTTTTTATAACAACTTAGTAGAAACGGGTTTCGCTATTCAACCAATAGCACGTTTTAAGTTCAATACAATTCATATCTGCGAGAAGTCAATTGATGCGGGGAGTCCCAGAAAATGATTAGTCAAATAAAGACAATTTTATAGATGTTCTCTACCTATTTCATTGCTATACTTAATTATCATCATTCCACAAGTTATGTTGATCCCCTCAAAAACATTAATATATAAAAAAATTCCAAGTCTCGCTACTGAGCTGTTCAATCGTAAAAAGGTATGAGATCCATTTGAAACCAAGTCGGCAATCGATTTGTTCATTCCCCACTTAAGAGATCTATCTTAATTAATTACGTAATTAGTTAATAAGCATTATTTTATAGTGACCATATCAATATTTTCAATATATTTTGATGTTTACAATAAATTGAATGACTTAGCCATCGCACTAGATCAGAAGGTTAACGTGTAATACATATGTCGGCGAAGACCACTGGCTGAATAGAAACTCCTCGGCGGTATAGCCATTGCCTTTCCCGTATGGAAAACAAATGAAAGTAGATTTGTAAGAACTGTCAAAGAGGTAGCCGCTTTATAAAATTGTATTGAGTCGAATAACGTGAAATAATATGGAAACAGTGTGATAATCCTAACTAATTGTTAAAAGGAGACAATACAAGATCATAATTGAACAATTCCGTCGTTTTCCTAACAAAATCCCCGCAAAATACGGCGAATCCTGACTGGACGTCCACATCAGAAGTGGCATGATCCATGTGCTCACAGATGAAAAGAGAAATTAAGATGCATGATATAAAAGACATGTGGCAATTTTTTTTCCTACAACAGTCAAGGTCATAAATACGGCGCGGGAGCAGCCCGGTACTTGGGTACATAACCTCCAAATTGGTTTGGTGTGAGCAAACAGTACACAATATTTGGTCGAATGTGTAATATACTGAGACAGCATGACATTTTGAAGACATAAAATAGTGCGCCAGGAAGAGTAAATACCTATTTGAAATGAATATGAAACAAGGAATGTGACAAGGAAATTACAACTGAAGTTACTACAAGTAAAGTAAACAAGCCCTACGTCAATAGTGCAAGCACACGCTAGATAATTATTTGCAATGAGATTGCAATATATTCCAAGTTTGGTTATCATAGTAGCAGGATAAGTCGTTGGACGACTCGGTGACCCACATGAAAACAGAAAATTGCAAGACAAGATAACCTCACTAATATGAGAGAATGACATTTACTATGAAAAATGGTGTCCAATATTAAACTACAACTTTCTGCAACACAAACAGACTTGTTCATACCTGAAAAAGAGAAATTAAGTTGTTACGAGTAACGGAGAAGCAATGATTTTATTATTCAAAAGCCACACTATGACATATTACTACACCAGGTTTATGGCATGCTATGCCAAACACCTATCTAAGGATAATAAAAGGTCATGTTTTAGTTGTTTCTTAATTTATTTGGTACTGTTATTAGTTTATAGAGCATTCATACCTTGTTTTATGTTTCAGCTATCATGTAAGATGTATCAAGATGTTGAAAGTACTCACATTAGACAGACAGCGGTTACTATGGATGAGATGAGAACCAAGTTGCTGCTCAAAAGCAAGATTATTGTTATAATTGGACCATGCTTAAAAAGCAAACCTGCTTGACAATTGTTTACATTTGGTGAGATGTTTTCAAATTGTAATGATTTGGTGAGATGTTTTCAAATTGTAATGATGAGTTAAGTCATCCATCACCTATGTTGTTCGCATATGAACAGTCAATCATTTGATAATCATAATGAAACTAATTTTGTGATATTTCCAAAATTATGAAAAGCAATCCCATTAAACCTGTAAAAATGGTCTGAAAATAATATTCTGTTTCTAAGAAGTACTTAGTAAACAATCTGAACCTCACAATTATCATGTTGTTACTGTATTTGTTGACAAATAAAAAGTTGCATGAAATTGGTTGTAGCCAATAGAAAAATAGTGATCTGGTCTAGTGATCCGTCCACTGGTTAAGTGAAGTACTAAAACGGTGAACTGGGTAAGGGATCCGTCCGCTGGTTAAGCGGAGTAAAGAAGCGGTGAGCTAGACAAGTGATCTGATATTATTAGAAGCGTTCACTGGTCAAGTGATGTTACAACAATGTGGTTTTGAGGTTTTAAAAATATGTGAACTAAAATTGTTAATTGATAAAGCAAAATTGTAATTGAACTTGATGTAATGGAATTGAATTGAATGATTTAATCTTGGGTCTTAAGCTATTTATACTGCCCCTGATTAGTGCTATGTTGAGAACTCTTTAAGTACCTACCTACTTTTCTCATGATTTGGTCAGGAAAGACCGAGCAGAAGAATCTACTGTGCCTAAACTTGTTTCAGATGAATAACGCCCCACACGAGGACGTGTGGTACTGTCAGAATGGCCGTGTCGGCGAAGACCACTGGCTGAATAGAAACTCCTCGGCGGTATAGCCATTGCCTTTCCCGTATGGAAAACAAATGAAAGTAGATTTGTAAGAACTGTCAAAGAGGTAGCCGCTTTATAAAATTGTATTGAGTCGAATAACGTGAAATAATATGGAAACAGTGTGATAATCCTAACTAATTGTTAAAAGGAGACAATACAAGATCATAATTGAACAATGGGGCTAATTCTGAGTGGCCGCTAAATATAATTAGCTTTAGTTGACAGCCCCTAAACACCTTTGTTATTCTAAAATATCTGTCAAAATCAAATGACAGGACTAAATTGAATATGACGTTTCTAATTTTAAATTTTAAACTCAATTCTGTGCCTCTAGTGAAAAAGGATCTAACTGAGAACCACGTACTTTACAGGAGAGACAAAAATTGTCAAATTAGATCAAATAACGTCTGTAGGGAATGCAATCCGGATAATCCGCAATCCGAAAAACTCGGAAATCCGCCTATTTATACTACATTTTCAAATCCGAATTTGTTTAACCAAATCCGGATTTTTCGAACATTTGAAATTTTATCAAAAACAAAATTAGATCTGGAACTAACCAGAATAAACAAAGCTGGAGAAGATGTGATGCCAAGACGGTTGCCAGAAACTGACGTGCCTAGTTTAGTGCGCGTTGATATTGCGTTATTCGAAGACAGGGGCTCACGAGGTCGCTACCTGGACATCGCCTACAGACGCCTATCGTGCATCCCACCAACAAGTGTAGAATCGGAGAGAGCTTTTTCTGCGGCGGGAATACTCTGCAATCGCATTCGCAGCCGGTTGAATTATACTACATTAGACGCATTACTATTTTTAAGGTCTCATTTTAGATCTCACAATTAGTGACTGTCTTCTTCTTTGCGTATGGGCCACCGAATCGTCCAACGACCCGATGAACCCTAATGAACTGTAATGTTGATTATAATTTAATGTTAATTATTTTAATTTTTATTGATCTCAGTGTTTACCAAAGCGCAAAATGTTTCAATGATACGTTTATATTTTGATTAGATACTTAGTTAAAATTTCAAAGCTTTTTTACTTTGTATGTGACAAGGAGTTTTTGATTATTTTATATTTTTTTACCATTACCAGAGTATAAAAAGCGTATTATATTATTTTGATTTTATAATATTTTAAAATGTGTACGTGACACAACAGGAGTTGCTGCTTAATTTGTCTATGTTGAAATGTTTATCTTAAGAGGTAAAAAGAGGCAAATTATAAGTCCCTAAATATATTAATATTTGATTTGGCAGTAGTTTTATTTGATAAAAAACTATTTGCTTTTTAGATCATGTGATAACTCGTTCGTTACATTACGTGATTTTAAAATATTTACAAGAAATCATGAAAAATCCGAATTATCCGGATTATCCGGATAGACCCCAGAATCCGTTTTTGAGAATCCGGATTTTGGTTATAAAACGGATTTGCATTCTCTAAACGTCTGCAATTTATATTACGCTCTATTTGTTTGGCATGTGGTAAAAAGTGTTCTTACTAATTTTTTGCGAGCTTCCTGATAGAAAAATCGGTTTTTTGTTATCTTTATCCATTAGTCGTGAAAAACACATAGACCCTAGTAAATTTATTAAAATACCTCAGTGAAAAAAGATTGGAATTAACTTAAACCCTCATCGGTTTCGTGACAAAAGATCCAAATGCTGTTAGACAACTAGATCGTTTTAAAAACACCCGTGAATAAGAATATAACAACATTTAAATCCATTATGATTCATATGTGTAGCCAGTCCATAAGATTTTGTTACAGTTATACCCTTAAAAGCGTCATTTTATGGGGGTTTAATTAGTACCGCCCGGTTGCGGTCACCAATCGATACTTAATAATAACGATTGTTCGTACAACGTATGTGTCCTAGTAGGGATTAAAAACCTCTGAGTCTCTTAATTTCAAGTGTTGTGTGGTGCCGGCTTAGAACAGCATTACCTAAATCCCACCCGTGAGTGTCGCAAAAGACGACCAAGGGTGAATCCAAGAAACGGGCTGCAGCGTTCTTTGTGACTACCCACAACATCCTGCACGGCGCCATCCAATCCGCCCTCCGACCGTGGTGAGCATGGCATATCCAATTGGGGGAAATCTAGCAGTGGAATGTCGAGGCTGCAGAACAGTCTCTTAAATTTAAGATGTGAATTGATAAAGAGAAGAAAGTAAGGTTCGATATCGTTCCTTGCCTTGTGATGCCGGCATAGAATAGTATCACCCCAATTCTTCCCGTGGGTGTTGTTAGAGGAAACTAAGAGACTCGAGGGTTTCATGTATATTACAACTTTAGGCGACAGGCTGACAACCTTTCACTACAGTGATATACGAATCATCTTTTTAAGGCAAGAGTGAATAGGCATTATCTAGGCAAGCATGTACCATCTTCGTCTGCATCTCCACTTACCACCAGGTGAGATGGCAGAAAAATGCGGGCCTATTACATATATAAAAAAAAATAATCTTAAAAGGCCCTCGATACAGGTCAGACGTGGCGATAACTACCGTAATTTTACGATCGTTAACGCTCGGCCTACCCCGATAGGGATAAATAATTTGTGTTTGTGTGTGTGTGTGTGTGTGTGTGTGTGTGACCACGCTTGGCAGGTGGACTGGCGAGTGCAGTGCAAGGTGTTGTAGATTTTCACCGGGACGCTGTTATGGTGCCTATTCGATTGTTTCATCCCTTAGTCGCATTTCACGACATCCACGGGTAGAACCGGGGTGATGCCATTCTAAACAGGCATCAGGCAGAGGATCCTCAAAATCCAAAGTAACGATCTATAAGATATTAAAAAACCATCAATCATGTGCAAACCTCTGTAAGACAAGAACCAACGGTCCGTGCGTAAGCATCGTCAAATGTTAAAAGTAAAAATGTTATTACATAACGAGGCCGCAGACAAACTGGCCAAGTGGGGATGGGGTCTTGTCACACGGGGCTGGAGCCCTTCCTGGGCATTACGCAGCGCCTTGAACATATAGGCAAAGCGATGAGCTTACGAACTGTGGAAAGGATCAGCAGGTCTAACACATTCTAAACTGCTGACCCGGGAATTCTCCCAGAAATACTCTTCCGCGATACTATCAATGAACCAGAACAATGTAAGGTTGATCACATGGGCCATCACAAGGAGCCGGACTACGCGACGTCACATGTTGTCCTCGAAATATATTCAAATTCTTAATCCCAAACAAGCCATGGCTTCCTTCAGCATGGCCCTACTGGATGGGGTCATTTAACAAAAAAGGTCAGCCAAAATAGCCTGCGGGCCAACCTAGTTCATTGAATAATAATCATAATGTTGCATAACATCCTTATACGTGATGCATGATGCAAAAAGCTTATCATAGAGGACGAAACTCACAAGAAATATCGCAAGACACTCGTGAGACCAATGCCTAGCAGATTTGCACCCAAGAGTCCATCTGTATTCTATTCTATCGTAAAAGCTACAAAAACACAATGTTTAGTGATTAAGCAATAATTACCCCAAGAATGCATCAGCACCCTCTTAATTTATCGATTTTCTCACGAAAAGCTGTTATTTAGATATATAGTTAGATCATTTTTTTAAAACTCTTCCACAAGTCCCAATTGAGATTATATCTAGTTAACGTTTGGAAAAGTTAGGTTCAATTTAAGTAGGATCATTTTTCACGGAACAAACTTAAATCTTAGTTTCGTTAGTAACAATCTAATTGTTTTTAAAGCTTTGAGTGCGGGAAATGTAGCGGTTTTATTAGAGTAGAACCCTTTTTCACAGATCGTATTATTAAATATTTCTGGGACAACTTCGAATGGACCAATGAGCACGCATATTTTCATTAATTAGATCGTTTTACTTAAAGTCTAAGTCTGTCATTTTTCAACTTAGAAAAGTGTGAGTTAGACCCTCTGAAAGGATTTCAAACGTAGATTCTGAATTTGCAGAAAAAAGCAAAAGGGTCTAAGTCAGTTGGACCCTTTTTCACTAGAGGCACAGAATTTAGACTTAGCGGCTCAAAAGCTATTCTAGGATGGCCATTTTAGGAAGAAAAAAGAACTGTCATCGCTAATTTTAGTCATAGGGTGGCCACTTTATTGTTCTTTCGTCCATTCTGGACAGGCAAAGGTCTTAAGACCATACAGCCTCATCTTTAGTGAGTACTTCATTCTTGAATATTTATTGAAGGGTGGCCACTTTAGGATGAAATTAGAACTGTCATCGCTAATTTTAGCCGGGACCTCCAGACGTGCCGCTTAAAATTAAACTGCATGTAAATACGTCAATTTGAAATGGTTTGAAGTGCAATAACTTAATAACTTCTAAACCCATTTCATAAAACTTGCTTAATGGTGATCGTAATCGTGATGTATACGTTATTTATACCTGTCATTTGATACCCAACATATATACAGGGTGACTGGAAAATTGACGCATTCCTTTCAAGGGAACCAGCTCATGAAACTGAACAACTTTCCCCATGGAACATAGGTCGAAAAATGAAAAAAAAATTTGGCCCACCCATACAAAATTACCGACCGACGACTAAGTCAATTTTCATGGGAGGACCAAAATTTTTTTTCATATTTCGACCTATGTTCCTTGGGGAAAGTTGTTCAGTTTCATGAGCTGGTTCATCCCTTGAAAGGAATGCATCAATTTTCCAGTCACTCTGTATTTAGAGCTATATTTCAAAGAAATATATTTTTCATCCCTGGTTTCACTCATATCTTTCAAACGGCAGGATCAATATTTTGGAAACATAGCTAACACTCTTCAGACCATCGCTTCAGACAAACAAAAAACAGAATCGAAATCCGTTCATCGATTTAGGAGCTACGATGCCACAGACACACATCAACTTATAACTCCCCTCTTTTTGTGTCGGAGGTAACAAATTTGTTCTATTATTATTAATAATAATAAGCGAAGAAGAAGTTTCATGTTTGAAGTATTTGTTTATTGCTTACATTAATTAGTATGTTATGTGGCAATCAGACAATAAAAACAATAAAATCATATCACATTCATAGGTACAGTCAAATGGGGGAAAATGAGACTAGCGGGTAACTTAGGACATTGTTGACACCAGCATCTATGCACCAGCTATAAGCCAATTATGTTATGACTGGTTGATAAACGTAGAGTCCAACGTTTTCAACCAGTTACAACGTCATGCTGTGACTACAACTATGTTTAAAAGTAGGGAGTAACAATATTCCTTACATAAATCAACATGTTATAATCTAATCAGACTATAGAAATAAAATAATCAACAATTATAAGAACTGAAACTATTGTTAGTTATAATTTCAAGTTTTAACAATACAATTTTGCCATGCTAAGCATAATCAAGACACATAAGAAACTAATAATAACAGAACACTACCTAATAATAATCATCACATTATACTTAATCTAATAATCACATGAAAAAATTAACAACCTGTGATAATCTAGTATTCAGACATAAAAAAATCAATAGGTTATAATCTAAAATATTAGTTATGACACACATTTTAAATTAATGTAACAACATCATCGAAATTCTCCTCCAGATGCTCCTCAATTTTCACCCGTACTGTTGTCAGTATTACTGCAATTGTTTGACCTGCATCCCGGATGGCAGCGGCCAAGGCGTCAGCAGCTTATGCCATTGTGGACCGGAACCATTCATTGTTTCTACTGGTCATTAGTCGTAATGCTCGAGCTAACAAGTGAGCTGGTCGGATTCGCTGACGTCTTGTCTGGTTCTTTGAGGTGATTATGATGGGTATGTGACCTCGACTGCTGAATATCAGTACTAAGTCTAGTACTGGTACCTAACATTCGGAATGGACCTGGGTTGGAAGATTGAAGAGCATCTGCAAGCTGGATATCTGGTTGTTATGGCTCCGGAACTGGTGTATGCCGAATTGGGCCCTGCGTGAGTGCAGATAGAGGCTGGACCGATACAGGCAGTGCATCTGCAGCTGCATCTTCTGTGATAGGTGCAGAGGGAACCTAGAATGTAACAAATATATCTTAATCATTTCTGTAATACAAAATATTTATAACATAAATGCATTGATTAACAAAAAAATTTTAGACTTAATACAATATGAGATCTTTATCTTAGCGAGTGGACGGTAAAGTAGGTCAACCTCACAAGTCGTGGTGACAGTTTCGAAACCTCCTCCTCCAGCCTCCGACGTGATTTTTCATTAACCACTACCCGAAGGCAACCGGGACTGACAGCTTATGTGCCATCCAAAGCACGGTACCATCTTTATTTTTGTACAATAAGGCTATTCAGCCTGCAATGTCCTAACCAAACTGGGAAACACTCACAAAGTGAAACATCACTATGTTGTCTCATCGGGATTTGAACCCGTGACCTCGGTAATTTGAACAAACTGCTGCGCCCCTGCGCTACAGAGGCCGAAACATTATGAGATAATTGAATATCTACAAGATTGTAAGCTTACCAAAGGGGTTTCTAAGTTAGCAAAGCCATCAACTGATGCTCTGCCGGCCACCTCCAACACTTTTAGCTCTATATCAGTTAATGGCTTCACAGTAGCCGGACCCCCTCCAGTTCCTTGGCACTGGTCTCTGTACTTCCTGTACTTCGCCTTCACTTTTTGTACCCACTGTGTCCAAATCTGGAATTTGAAAAAGATAAATATGAAAAGCCATGAACAAATTTATTAATGTCTTGTTGTATGCTTAGATCTTAAAACTAACTATGACTATAGTTTACCGTGGGACCTGGGTGAAACTGCGGGGCAGTCAGCTAGTATATAACAAGTATTATTGATATAATAGAAACTTACGCTTTGCCACTCCACAACTGTCCTTCGACACCCTGAACAATGTAAATTACTTGCCACACCCGCCTAAAAAGCCGCAACTTCTGGGCTAGCGGTGTTTCCTGAAAGAACAGAAGAATTATATGTATAACATATAACCATGTTACAAATTAGGTAAAATTCAATTATCTTACTACTATAATTATAGTTTCAGTACGCAATCATACTTACCACGGGCTAATCCCATGTTGGCATGCATATACTCAGCAAGCATCGCCTGCTGCGCTTTGCTGCACCTCTTTCGAGGCGGTGCAAATCCGTCCATTGCGGCGCAAATTTACTTCTTTGACTTCTGTCTACCACACAAACAAAACAATACACAAACTATGGTGGACTCTAGCTGGAGTTCACGCCGCGAAAGAAGTCATGTCATGACAGCAATTTCCTGACCACTTTAAAAAAATTATAGCACAGATAGCAGTAAATTGTCAAATGCCGCGAAAATTATGTAAAATATGGAGGGAAACTTGATAATTACAATAAAATAAATATAAAAACGAGAGTAAGATCATAAAAAAGTATTATTTAATCATAAAAATTAATAAACTATGAAATTAAAATCGATATCATTTATTTATTCGGTAACCTGATTTTTAAAATGGTAACACATAATATATAACTTAGCACTTAGCCAACCATAGACAACTTAGCGAGTGTTAAAACGCTTTCTAAATTTAGTTTGATGAGAGTTTTGGAATAGCAAATGGTTTAGCTAAGATTAAAATCCGCGTAAAATTTAGGAATTAGTTTTAGCTTTAGCTTTAGACGGTGCGCGCCAGAATTGGCCCCAATTCCGTCGTTTTCCTAACAAAATCCCCGCAAAATACGGCGAATCCTGACTGGACGTCCACACATATTAAAATTAATACATTCAGTGCGATTGCCAAGTCATTCAATTTATTGTAAACATTAAAATATATTGAAAATATTGATATGGTCACTATAAAATAATGCTTTTTAACTAATTACGTAATTAATTAAGATAGATCTCTTAAGTGGGGAATGAACAAATCGATAGCCGACTTGGTTTCAAATGGATCTCATACCTTTTTACGATTGAACAGCTCAGTAGCGAGACTTGGATTTTTTTTATATATTAATGTTTTTGAGGGGATCTCATTTCTGCGACTCTATTTCTTGAGCCTCAGCCACGGTTTTTCTCATAGCCCAGCACCTCCCCGAGGGGGGTGGTCAGGGGCGCGGGGGGAAGGTTTGATGAGTCACCCCCCTCGCATGAGCGGGGGGGGGGGTGTACATACAAAGGGCGGGGAGGGGGGAAAACTATAAGGCAAGCGGAGGGAGCTGGGGGCTTGCTGAATGAAGGCAAGTCCTAAGATTTGCCTTCATCCAGTTTCCCTTTCCCACAGCCAATTTGTTGACCTCTCCTCCTACGAGGAGGTGCCAACCGAGTAACGGTCACCGCCGGTTCGCGAGAGAGCTTGAGTGAAAGCAAATTTTGAGGAAATTCGCGTTCACCCAATTTACCGCAACTCTGGTGAACTATAGTCTAATCTAACAGGTTACACGATTTTTCACTGAGTTCCATACCATTAGCACTTACCAGTGAGAGGTGGCGAAAGGTACCGTGACATTTTTTTCGGTTGACACCTTATATTTTTTCCGAAAACAAAACGATAGCGTGTTTTAAAAACTAACAGCGACATTTGTGATTATTTTGCTGGACCAAAACAAAGTATTTTAGGAGCGACAGCAAAATATAACTTGGTAAACAGTACATTTCTATGGAATTACAAAGTTATTTATGCTATCGGTTTATCTAGAAAAATGCATTGAAATTGCTATATTTTTAAGTTTTTCCTTGATTTATACACTAAACCCAAATTATATTCTAAATTAGAAGTCTCTATGTCTGCTAGAAGTGCCTTAGAATTTTGATGATCGGTCAGTGAGTGAGTCAGTGACAAAATTAAGAACTTTGACTAGCTATAATTCCTAAACCACTGGTTCAAAGTGAACGAAATTTGAAATATACCGTATCTACAGGGCTTTTGATTGATTCCTGAAGTTTCAAGTCTTTTGTTTTATCCACAAGAAAGTTATAAGGTGTTGAAAATGGCCTGAACCGCTTCGAGAAAAGGATGGTACGGCTGTGCCGCTTTCTAGCTCGACTGGCGGGGGCACTGCCGTGCCCCCAGATTCTTATCACAATTTCAATAGGATTTTGTAGCATTGATAGCAAACAATTAACAGAATTAGTAATAAGTCTTTGAAGTGGATCTGTATCTTTGAAATATGAATCATAGTGACGGTCATGGTTAGATTTTCAATTTTTTTTTAGTTTTATTGTTCGATGTCCCACTGCAGGGTATAGGCCAACGAGGCTTTCTCGCCACCCGTCTCGGTCTTGGGCCTTTAAATGCCAGTTCTGGAGAAAGGCCTCAATATCGTCTCGCCAACTTCACCTAGGCCGACCACGGCGACGACGACCATCTTGTGGTATCCATTTTGTGATTATCAGGGCCCATCTGTTGGAATGCATGCGACACATATGTCCTTCCCAGTCCCACTTCAGCCGTGCGGACTTTTTTCCGACGTCTATGATGCTAGTTTTGGAGCGCAAGGTTGTGTTTCTGGTTTTCTATTATAAAATGTAAAATTCACACCAGGAGTGCTCTGCAGATCGGATCTGAAATCGTATTCTACTCTAACCACGTAGCTGTTGTATGTTGATCTCTTGCTCAGTGATATTTATCACCATCTAATAAACATGTTTTATATTCTTTACTAAAGACCGATACCGAAAACTCAGGGCGGGCTAGTTATAAGAAATAACTTTCGTGACTGCACATAGGTCGAAATGAAAAAGAAATTGGTCCTTCTGATCACAATACACCCACCACAAGTCTATAATGGGTTGGCAGATGATGATGAAAAAGATAAGATGCAGAAAAAGGTATTTTTTCCACTTTTTCACCTAAAGATGCTCCTTGTAGAGTATAATAGTTTTTATTCTAAACAAAGTTATATGTAGATACCTACCCTAGATACTGTAACTGATTAGATTAATTAAAAATGAAGGATTTAAAATTCGTTATTTGATATAAGATTCGTTAAAAACTCGAAACATTCAAAATGATCTGACCAGACCATAAATCTCAACAACTTTTCCATAGGTAAACCTTGAGTTTTTTACCATAGAAAAACCTTGATTTACACTAACCGGGTGTTGAATTATCAAATAAATAAAGCATTTATCAACTTTGCCAACTAAGCAGTATTTCTTATTAATACAGCACTTTGCACTGGGTACTGCTAGCTAAGCAAGGTCGTCCCAATCAAGGATGGGAGTTTAATTTTAACACAGACAGTGCTATATTAATCTCATGAATGAAAAAAAGTTATTCAAAAAATGTCTAGCATCAGCCGGGGATCAAACCCGGGAAACGTGTGGTACCATCCCGCTGGTCTGTGCTACCGACGACAACGCCTCGAATGACCTTTGTCAAATTTCAATTTCTTAATGCTCGTCTCAAAGCGATGATTTAAATTAGATATCAAGTAAGGCCTCTTTGACACTCAACGTCCAACGCAGCGCATTTCTGACGTGCGTCAAACGGACACTAAAATAACGCTGAACCAACGCAGTGACAGCGCACGACGCACGATCAAAATGTCAGGCAAAATGACGTCGTTTGGCATTGGCACAACGCAGCGGTTTTGCTTTGGGACATCTCTCAAGAGCGGTTTTTGTATGGGGAGTGACATTTCTAGTATGGATTTGACAGACGGATCCGTTAGTGCAGCGTTATTTTTGCGCTGCGTTGGACGTTGAGTGTGAAGGAGGCGTAAAGGTTATTACAAATGAATAGGTACCTGGTTATTCCACGTAGTGGAGGGAATTACGGATTTAACAAAAAAAATTTTTGTGGAGCAATGAGCTTCATCTTATATGTTCCTTGAGTAATTCTAAGCATTTCTAGTCCGGGAGACAATAAAAAAGTTCAGTCTGGTCGGGGAGGGGGGGGTAACGTTACAGTGGGAATACAAACCATAATGGTGAAGCTATTGCATATACTCGTATCAATGTATTTTATTGCACTTATAGTGCTATATTAGTATTATTCTCAAAAATGAAGCCCTAATGTCCAGCAACGGTAAATAGGACGATGTAAATAAAACATATATATTATCTACACATCTCTATTTATTTGCCTACAAGAAGCTGAACAGAATGGCAATAAGAACTAGCAAGAAAGAGAGTTGTGTGGAGACAGCGCTGTTGCATTTGTCAGTCTTGCAGACAGCGCACGTAGCATTGGTGATGCCCAGCTCGCAGACCTTGCCGTCTCCAGCGTCCATGGCACAACCCCTGCCGATCGTCGTTTTGTTGTCCACTGAAAAATAAAATATCGTCCGATAGTAATCTGCCGTGTGATGCCCGCTTAGTATATCATCACCCCACGTCCTTCCCGCGGGTGTTGTAAGAGGCGACTAAGGCACTCGAGGGTATTGGTGTATTACAATTTTAGGCGACAGGCTGACAACCTGTAACGATACACATGTTTTCTGAAACAACCTTGGAAAACAATCCTCAAAAATGTCAGACGTGGCGATAACGACTGTAATTTTACGATTATTAACGCTCTGCCTACCCCGCAAGGGATAAAGGCGTGATATATGTATGTATGTAGTAACCAAATACGATGTCACCTTAGATGTTAGGGTGTTAATTCACTGCTAGGCACAGGCCTCTCCAACTGAATACTATTGCGCAAAATCAAGGCGAGGAACACACTTCACGCACGACGGAGCGCAAAAATATCGCAGCGGTCTGTCAGATCCATACTAGAAATGTCAATCCCCATACTTAAACCGCTCAACCGCTGTTGACGCAGCGCTATCGCAGTGTCATTTGTCGAGTGCGGTTTAAGTATGGGGAGTGACGTTTCTAGTATGGATCTGACAAACCGCTGCGATATTTTTGCGCTCCGTCGTACGACAAGTGTGTTCATCGCCGCCTGATCCAGTATTTTCAGATATCCTGCGAAGATCCTCACTTTTTTTTTTAAATATATCCTGGACAATTCACACAGCGCCATCTAGCTCCAAACTAAGCAAAGCTTGTACTAGGAAAAACTAGGTAGCTGATACTAATACATATATACTTTTTTTGTAAATAAATACATATTATACATAGAAAACACCCAGACTCAACCCAAATATTTGGAAATTGACTTAACAAATATTTGTGTCCGGTGGGGATCGAACCCACAACCCTCCTCGGCGTAGAAGGCAGGCATACTATCCGCTACGCCATCGGGACATTCAAACATTCAACTGCTAGTTCAACTATTTCGGCTATAATATATATAAAAAAAAACAGTCAATTAATTTGCTTTACCTTCATATTGTACAGTCAGGCAGACATATTCAGCGGCTTTTTCTTGGACCAACACAGACCGCTTTGCTCGGCTGACAAGGAATCTAGTTTCACTAGGGTTTCCATTCTCATTAGTGCCTGGGTCAGGAATGACAGCTTCGGGTGTCGTTCCTGCGCCTGGTGTCGTTCCTGCATCTGGTGTCGTTCCTGACTCTGGTGTCGTTCCTGCACCTGGTGTTGTTCCTGCATCTGGTGTCGTTCCTGCGCCTGGTGTCGTTCCTGCGCCTGGTGTCGTTCCTGCATCTGGTGTCGTTCCTGCGCCTGGTGTCGTTCCTGCATCTGGTGTCGTTCCTGCATCTGGTGTCGTTCCTGCGCCTGGTGTCGTTCCTGCGCCTGGTGTCGTTCCTGCATCTGGTGTCGTTCCTGCGCCTGGTGTCGTTCCTGCGCCTGGTGTCGTTCCTGCGCCTGGTGTCGTTCCTGCGCCTGGTGTCGTTCCTGCGCCTGGTGTCGTTCCTGCGCCTGGTGTCGTTCCTGCATCTGGTGTCGTTCCTGAACCAGGTGTCGTGGGTTGTGTGGTTGGAGCCGCCGTGGTGGTCTGTCCACAAGTTACTATCATGTCATCTGACACTTTAGGGCAATCCAAACATTCGTAGCATTGTAAACTGTTTACTGTAAGAAGAAGAAATATGTTTTGTAGGTAAGGTGGATCGCACACTTAACGCACGACGGACCGCTAAAATATCGCAGCGTTCTGTCAGATCCATACTATAAATATCAATCCCCATACTAAAACCGCTCATCCGCTATTGACGCAGCGCTATCGCAGCGTCGTCCGTTGAGTGCGGTTTTAGTATGGGGAGTGACGTTCCTAGTATGGATCTGACAAACCGCTCCGATATTTTAGCGGTCCGTCGTGCGTTAAGTGTGCGATGCGCCTAAGTACGTATTGCTCTCGTTTTGAAAACGTTTAGCTCAGCGATGTTGATTAGGTAATAAACATATTAATTATCTGTCTTTCAAAGTCTAACCAAACTTCCCCGTGCAAACCCCGTAAAGGTATTATCAAAGTATGTATGCCCAAGCTATCACATTTAAAACGTAATTAATGTTTTGTAAATATATGAAAAAATGCATATTATACATATCTGAAAAATCTGCAACTAATCTAGTTTAGTATATATATATATACAGGCCATGTCTAGCAGTGGACTTTAGTGGCTGTAAAAGAAGAAATACAGCTGCTTGCATCTGCGTGTAGTTCAGTTTTGGACTTTTAGGATTTCACTAGGGCTATTAATTTGTAGCAGAGTAAAAACTCTGCGTCGCGTCGGCACCCTTTCCAAGTCACCTCTCCTCTGCTACAAACTATTTACCATTCAATTTACTATTGCATTTAACATTCTGTTGTTGCATTTTATAAACTTCGACCTGTATTTAATAAATTCAAGAGTATAAAGTGATAGAAAATTCAAACCCTAGCGTAAGAATATAAGCTTTACTTACCTTTTACGACTGCAGTGTAAGCAATGACAGCTATGACGTAGATTAATTTCGACATGATGACAAACACCTCTGTCCCTAGTTCAGAAGTGTGATTATAAAACAGATCGCCACAGACCTGTGATTGGTTTTATATGTATGTTTAAAAGCACTTCATATAGATAGCACGTAAAGAATATAGGGTGCTCTTCTAAAGTAAAAAGTCTGAATATTCTCAGTCTGTCGTAATCTTAAAGTTCTGTGCTAATTATACTAATTACTATTATAAAAATATGTACACACATGCATACATACATATATCACGCCTTTATCCCTTGCGGGATAGGCAGAGCGTTAACAGCCGCAATAATACGGTCGCTATCGCCACGTCTGACATTTTTGAAGATTGTTTCAGAAAACATGTGTGTCAAAAAAACATGTGTATAAAAATATGTTTATTGTACTATAATGCCTGGCAAGGATGTAGAATTTTGTAAATATTACAAACATCAAAAATACCTACATTCGTTGGAAACGTTTCCGGATTCCCAAAAATTTTAAATTAATAAACAATTTTATAAAGAGAAGAATTTGCTAGTATAAAGAAAGGTATTAAGATTAGAGGAACCATTAGTAAACACTGTTTTCTGAAACAACCTTGGAAAACAATCCTCAAAAATGTCAGACGTGGCGATAGTGGCTGTATTCTTACGGCCTCTATCGATCTGCCTACCCCGCAAGGGATAAAGGCGTGATATATGTATGTATTACTAAACACCATTTACCAATGCACAGTCCGACACTCGATGCATTATCAGAGGCTAGTGCAAACCTCTCCACAGATAGCTCTCAACCCTTTATCTACAAGTCCACGAGAATTGCACCTAGTGTTTATCATTTAGGCGGCCTTCTCACTGGCAGTGGCCACCGCTTCAGTCATGGGTCTCATTCCTTACTAAAGGAAATTAGTCCAAAAAAATCAATAGATGGCGATACGGGTAGCGAATGTAACCTAAGTGACTGAAATAAAGGCAAATTTACAAAAACAAAGTATTGGAAAATTATAAATATATTATTGAAGATGTTTTGATACGGAAAACACGCGAAATTATTCACATTTTTGCAATATTTTTCAATACAAATGACGTCAATACGAAGTGTGCAATAAATAACTTAGATGTCGCTAGCAACGCACGCGCTGAGTCGACATATCCAATAGCCTGATAATAGCCATCTTAGGGCAATACAACTCCCTCTATGACGTTAGGTATCTGTGCTACTCTGGTAGTATTATATTATCTGTGGTATACGTTCTTCTTTTGACGTGTCGATGGCAAGCCCATTCTTTCAGACATCGTTCGCCCAATATTTCGCCACCATAGCATTTTCAGTGGCTGTCATCAGCTGCTCCCGCGTGCAGGCCATGCAAAACACGATATTAGATGGGGCTTGGTTTGTGGATCAATCATGCGTGAATCCCCTTCTGGAATGGTTATCTTTGCTCCGGCCTACCTGAGATATACGCTCAGTGTACGTGACGCCGCATGACCCCATCTCAGCTCGTACCTCCGGTGCACGCATTGGCTCAGTTCAGTCAGATCCCTTACGTACCCCTCCTTGTCATACCGTACCTCAATCCGGAGAACCAACTCCGTAGCCTGCTCTATATGGAGATGCGGTGTCAGTGTGCGGTGAATGCGGATTTCCTACACAAATCAAGATTTTACGACTACATTCTACTCAAAGTTATGATTTTAACGGGTTCTTCCCGACGAATTTATTTTGGAGTTCCCGATTTTTCGACGCTGTTTCAAGCGTCATGATCTCGGGTAAACTCGGCTGCTATGAATAGTGTAAACAACCGCGATACTTTGAAATTGAGTATTATGACGAAAGATGCAGTGTGATGCCGGCTTAGAATAGCACCACCCCATACCCTTCCCGCGAGGGTCGTAAGAGGCGACTAAGGGACTCGAGAGTATTGGTGTATTACAATTTTTAGGCGACAGGCTGACAACCTTTCACACATGTTTTCTGAAACAACCTTAGAAAACAATCCTCAAAAATGTCAGACGTGGCGATAGTGGTCGTATCCATACGGCCGTTAACGCTCTGCCTACCCCGCAAGTGTCGTGATATATGTTTAAATAGTTGCGGATCACTGAACACCGGAGCGGGGTCCGGTACAGTGTGAGACTCGCCTTATCTTATGATTGCTTCATAATCGTAATCGTTTTACTAATCTTTGCGTCTTCTGTTGCGCTTTCAGGAAATGAGAACATTGTTTTGCAATGTTCATAGTTACAGGGTATTTAGTATGCAAAGGATAAAAAATTGCATTTTATTACAAACCTGTTTATTATCTGTCCTATATTTCTTATTTTTTTGAAGTAGGTAATCAAATCATACATTGAAACAAATATATAGTTCTCATAATGTGATGATGATGCCTATAATATTTTAAAATTTCAAAACTTTTTTTTTTATTATTGATATTTTCCGCTTTCTCACCATTCAGCGCAAACCTAACGCTGCGTTAATGTATACGCCTGTCAGACCCATACTAAAACAGCTCTTGACGCACGACCCAGCGCTAAACCAGCGCAATCTATCAGAAAATATTTAAAATTATCGTCATATAGTATAGCAACCATATATACGTATACATATGAACTTAATAATTAATTTTTTTTTTCGTTTCTATTCTTAGTCTGAAATCTAGAAGTTCAATTTGCAAATAGTGTGTGTAATTAATTAGAAATAAAGATTTTTAAATGAAGTGCGCATTACAACATCTTCGGCAGATCGCACAGTTAACGCACATCGCTCCGCTAAAATAACGCATCCGTATCGCAGCGGTCTTTCAGATACATACTAGAAACGTCAATCCTAATACAAAAACCGCTCAATCGCTGTCGACGGATGCGTTATAGATGCGTCAACAGCGGTTGAGCGGTTTTAGTATGGGGATTGACGTTTCTTATATGGATCTGACAGACCGCTGCGATATGGATGCGTTATTTTAGCGGAGTGTTGTGCTTTAAGTGTGCGATCCGCCTTCGTACTGCCTACAGACAGGGGTAGGTACGTAAATTATACTCAAATCAAATGTTATAATTTCAACTTTTACACAACGCCATCTGGTATGAAATTATAAAATGTCAAAACTGTCAGTTAAAAAATTACATAGATACCAAGAGTATTTTTTTAGATAAATAATATAAATCGTGTAAGACAGACACATATTGGTATTTACGAAAAATTTATTACATACAAAAATGTTTTACACACATACAAATTACATAGGTATCCAGCCTTAATATTTACTTTTTAATATTATTGTCCGTTTTATGAAAATGGATTCGGGCACAGTTTGAGCATTACATAGTTTCGAAGTTATTTCATAAAAATACTCACGACACAACATTAAGTAACATTAACATCAGCGTATTGTGTTGAAAATTTAAATGGAATGAATAAAATAAAATTCGAATCGCATCGCACAAAATGTTAAACCCCGTATCTGTAAATTGTGTTGTTGTCCTTATGTAATGTAATATCCATCTATTCTTAGGCCCAAAAGTAGTACATACACAATAGACACATATAAAACTTTAAAAACTTATACATTCATAAGGAACCTAAGATAGTTATTGTTTGTAAAGAATGTAGCTCATAACAAGAGCAAGTAGAGCTACTGGTAGAGAAGCAGAGATGGCGCTGGTTCCGTTGCAACTGTCTTTATCGCAAAAGTTGCATGCCTTCAGCTGTTTCCCGTCTACCAGAATCTTGCAGACCGCAGTCGTTTCGGCTGGCAGACAGGTACGCGCGGTTTCTCCCCTAGCTGAAATTAAAAGTTATTTGTTTTAAAACGACACCATGATAACAATAAAAAGTTCGGGCACACTTAATTGTTTTCAAAACGTTTATAATTTATTGCATTTCCTTCAAAACACGGTGATAATGATTTCACCTTAGCACTGCCGCCATGCCCCCAGATATGTATAGAAAGAGGAATTGCCCTCATTGAATAAGTACTTTCTTTCGGTAGAATTGTTCAACGCCATCTGTTGTCAAACTGAGACAGTGTCATCTGAAAATGGTTCTGTAAAAAAAAAATTAAGAAAGGAATCAAAATCTTACCGGTAGTTATTTTAGCGCATTGGAATTTTCCCAAAGAAGGCAAATCGATCATCCTAGGGTCGAGCACGTTTTGTAGGTAGTGTTTGTTGTACTGCAGTGCTTCTTGGTTGCATTCCTGTAAATGAATGTGATTTTTTTTTATCCAATAATAATATAACTGTTACATAGAGGACTGATAACCGTGTGATGCCGACTTAGATTGCTGTGTGATCCCGGCTTAGAACAGCATCAGCCACATCCTTCCCGCGTCGTCGTACCTAAGAGGCGACTAAGGGATTCGAGAGTAATAGTGTAGTAACTAAAATTTTTAGGCGACAGGCTGACAACCTATCACTATAGTGATACACATGTTTTCTGTAACAACTTTGGAAAACAATCCTCAAAAATGTCAGACGTGGCGATAGCGACCGTATTCTTACGGGCGTTACCCCGCAAGGAATAAAGGCGTGATATGTGTATGTATATGTATGAAATTCTTACATTCTTACTTTCTTAAAAAACTCTTACATTCACTCCTGAACTTTGACACTCAGTAACTTTGTTATTATTTACAGATATATATATTTTTTAAACGTGTCCAATATTTTCTGATAATCATACTGGGTTATTTTTTAGTCCGTACAAAAACACACAGACAGTACAAAACATTTTTGCCGAATACGTAATGAACTTTTCTATGGAACACCTAACATTTATTTTGCGATTTCGCAGGTGGCCCCATAGTAAAAGTTGTTCAGAATCATGAGTAGGAACACCCTACGAAGTTTATGTACTCAGTAAAAATAACCCTGTATAAATTACTGACTAAACGGATTTGCTTATTAAAAACTTTGTCGTCTACCCAATTCCTAACGTATCATTTTGTAGGCAGGTAGTTCCACCGGGAATCGAACCTGGAATCTTTGCGTCGCAGGCAGTCGCACTACTATGGCATATCAGCCACCAGTGCCTCGTTTTTCGAAACTACAATTTACAATTCTACAGGTGAAATTCGATGTACATTGCGTAGCGGGTAAAAATCCTGGTTTTTTAATGTCCCACCGGCTACGCAATGTACATCGAATTTCACCTGTAGAATTGTGGCCTGTAGTTTCGTTGCATAGGCCACAGATCTAGAGTAAATAAATACGTACCCTAAGATTAGCGTTAATCTCAGCAGAAGTGTAGTTCAACAAATTTTCCTGGCATTTATATTTACTAGCCACAGAAACACATTGATAGCACTTCAGACACAATCCTGAAACAAATAAAATAAATAAATAAATATCCTGGACAATTCACACAGCGCCACCTAGTCCCAAACTAAGGAAAGCTTTTACTATGGGAACTAGATAGTTGATACTAATGCTTATCGTCGGCGTACTGTGAAAACCTCGTAAGTACAAAAAACCCAAATATTTTTTTATCTACGTTATGGCTAGAAAACCTCGGAACGCGTCGTTTGACATTAGTCCAATTTTAAATACAACACTCCTAGCGCATCTATTGTGTTTTATGAAAACCTCGTGCGGATGACGAGACCGCCATTTTTTTGTGAGAAACTTGTATCCGCATTCGCAAGGTATTCAAATGAAAGATTTGCTTTGGAAAAGCTCGTTTATGCATATAAGCCAGGTTAAAAAGACTGCCATCTGAGCGGAATCGGATGCGGACTCCTTGGGAAACAGTATTTAGGACTTCTTTGACTACAACTGCAAAGTACAAGGCGAACAGTGGGCGCTAGAACACATCCTTGTTTCACCCCACAGGTGACGGGGAAGAAATCAGACTGTTCACCGTCTTTGAGGTGGTTCTGTAAGACTCTGGCAAATACTTTTCCAGGGACTGACAGCAATGAAATACCGCGATAAGAGTTACAGTCAGAACGGTCACCCTTGTTCTTTTACAGGGCACAAATGCGAGACACTTTGAAGTCCTCACCCTCTCCTCCTCCCACATTCGAACGAAAAGTTTCCTTACCGATGTGTGCAACTCCGTACCACCATATTTAAGTAGTTCACCCGGTATAAGGTCAATACCAACCGCCCGGTTATTATGCTGCTGTCTGATGGCAGTAACAACCTCGTCACATGACAGGGGCTCGTCCAACTCCGTGGCTAACGGGAGTTGAGGCAATAAACTGATATTATGCAGATCAGCTGATCGATCTACGTTGAACAAGTTGTGAAAATGCTCAGCCACACGTTTAAGTACATCCTCCTTGCTGGTCAGGAGGTGCATACCGTTTAAAGACCTTAAAGGTACTTTTGTACGGTAGGACGCACCAATCTGCTTACGCACTTCACTGTAAAACTCACCAAGCTGGTCTGTATCGGCGAGCCACTGCACTTGACAAGCCTTGTCCTGCCACGACTTGTCTTTTATTTGTCGAGACAGCCTGCGTAATTCTTGGTCACTCTCTTTGACCACCGCAACACTTCCACTTCTTCGATTATGCTGTCGCAGGAGCTGTCAATGTTTGTCGAATGCTGCTTTAAGAGCCTCGCTATTGTCATCAAACCAGTCTTCACTATGCCGGTCTTTAGTACCCAAAGTAGCAGAAGCGGCTTCTATGAGATGACATGACAAAGCTCCCCAAGCAGCACTGACATCACCTGTTTCAGTTATTGGCGACGGCTTTTCAGTTAAGGCTTCTGCATATTTCACCCTAACCTCGCGATCTTTCAGCCTATCCACGTTTAAACACGCAGGCTTCTTCACTGTGGATCTGCGAGGTCGACGGAGGCGGAGTCGTAGCTTAGTGACAATTAGTCGATGGTCAGTCCAACAGTGAGCGCCACGCATGACGCGGGTGACTTGCGTTTTATTCAATATTAAGCAACTTTAATATTAGTAGAATTCCTGGTTATGTGTTAATGGTTAAGTAAGAAAGGCTGATTGCTTTTGGCGTAATAAGTACCTACTTCCTTAATGTTCTGTTTTGATTTTGATCGTTAGATTTTGATCCTTAAATTACGTAAGAAGTCACATTTCAGACTGATTTGTGATTCGTTTCTCAGTATTATGCTTATTAATAACATACTCCAAAAAAATACAAGCCATTTTGTATTAACTTTATTTACATCGCCGATGACATTTACCTACATTGTTTTTCTGTATATTGCTGACAGATCATAAAGTAAATCACAATAATTTAATTATGTTCTGACTATAGGTTTAAGAACAATTAAAAAGGCTGATTACTTTGTAGTGAGTAAAGTCTAAATAAAAATGATAATTGTGATTAAAGGCATTGTTCTTTTATTGAAAACCTTGTAAACTTTTGCAAAAAGTACTATGTTTTTCGAGACAACCTCTCAAGTCACATTATGCACTTCTTGGACAGGAATATTTAAAAATAGTAAACACAATCAATGCTTATTGCACACATAAACATAATACAGTCAGGTGTTTAAAAAAGTTTAGTACAAAATTTTTCACCAGGAGGTTTTTTGCTTGTCCTGTAAAATTGTGCTTAAAGTACATACGTGGTTATCACAGTACGCCGACGTTATATACTTTTTTTTTGTAAATAAATACATATTATACATAGAAAACACCCAGACTCGACACAAATATTTGAAAATTGACTTAACAAATATTTGTGTCCGGTGGGGATCGAACCCACGACCCTCGGCGTAGAAGGCAGGTGTACTATCCGCTACGCCATCGGGACAATCATAAATAATTATAAACTTTTTACACAGAGCGACAGTAAGATAAGTAGCACCTCCAAGATTCATTTAAGAAAAAGAAGAAGACTCAGATGAAATAAATAAAAATAATAAACTTAGTTTATCCTTTTCAATAAAATTAGAATAATATTTTCATATTACCCAAACTTACTGTTATTCATTATTGAATATCTACCTAATTGAAAGGGGTTTTGTATGGCTATTGCCCCGGCTATGGCTGAAAGTAGCATCACCCTAAATTTAAGCCATGGGTGTCATGAACAGAAATGTATAGAAAAACATTTGTCAACAATTTGACCAGGTAATGGATAAATTCATCCAAGAAATGGACAGCATCGCTCCTTTAATTGACTTCGTATAGTTACATAAATAGTTTTTATTTTTATATTTTGTCCTTTTCTTTTCATTTGTCTTTCTTAAAAGTAAACGTGCTGCTCATAGCATTTCCCAGATTCCATATCTTATTCCCATCATAATAATATATTGATACCGCAGACCTACTAGTCTCAAGGAAGGTACCTAGTTGTTTTCAAAATGTGACCTGTAGTGTATAAAATGGACTGGTATTTCGAACATCACGGAGTTTGCTTGGGATAGCTCATATTCTTTGCCGCTGATATGATAACTAGTTATTTTTGAGGCAAAGACGCCCAGCTAAACTAACTGACGTCACCACCAAAAAAAGCGTAGGTATCTTCCAATTCAGTTTATAATGAAAATGTTTATTGAACGAGATCACTTTTGATGGAAAATACTTCTATGATGCCAAACAAAAAATATAGTAGGTAGATTTAGTACTAACCGTTTCCAAAAACAGCGAGCAGAACAGCAAAACACAGCGTGACTCGAGCCATGGCGAAAAAAGGTAAGTAGGAATAATCCGCGAGACACAAGTGAACGGGTAGCAGTCTAGACCAACACTAAAATATTCTTACTGCTTGCTAAATAGTGCTGGACAGAGTTTAACAGGCGAAGGAACGGGATAGATACTTCACACGGAAGTTTACTCAGTGAATGGACTCTGTCCGACTGCAATAAGGTAATAGCTTACATATTTTTCCCTAGGTTCTCAGGCATGTGATTTCGATGTGTAAACTCTGTGTCATGATATTATGACTCATTAGGTGTAGAACAATAACATCATTGAATAGGTAGGTAAGGTATTGACTGGTAATGTAATGACATACCTACCGCAAAATGGGGTAAGTTTGAATAGTAGGGGGAATAGGGATAAACTGGGTATGTACGAGTACTTTCCCCCAATCAAATGTGTAATAAGCATATTCTACTACAGCAACAGATTCTGCCACCATAATATCGGAAGAATAAGATTTTTATACTATATATTTCTCTAGTAGTATTCAGTTTATAATGAAATTAGCAAATTATTCAAAAAACGTGCCTATGCAGTGGTAATAGCCTTACCATACAAAATATGCATGCTCGTTGAACCCATGTGTAGCTTTTTATTTTGTATGGAGATATTTTTAGACGTCTAACTTTTTTGTGATGAGGCCCTAAACATTTAGATGTAACATCAATGAATATCGCTTCACTCATAAATTAATGTAGCTTTCTAGATGCCAAAAACTTACACAATCCCTTCAATAGTTCCCGAGATGACCCTCATACTAATACTATGTAATTTTTTCAGTTCATTTTTTTTTCCTAATATTCGCAAAGTTGAATTGGCACGTTGCTAAAATAATTTGAGTAGCTATTAGTATGAAGAAGCTACTTACATCACTACGGTTAGTTTAAGATGACATCATCGACAGGCGACGCCCGTACCTACCAGGAGATCAATCTCTGAAAGTGTGATTTCAGAAATCGTGCACGAAAGTCCGCAACGACTCGTCTAAACACTCGTATGTCTTTTACTACTCGAACTTGCTAATGTCAAGTATGTGCTGGAATTCTTAAGCGTATGTGTAAAGGGCTTTGTGTAGAAAAACGTTTGATACAAGTAGAAGTGAGTAGCAGTTTTCGAACGCAGAAATTCAAAAATAGTGCACCAGAACTAACTACCTCAAGTCACAGTAAAAACTTGTTTACTTATTTGGACTTGTTAGCAAAATTGTGTAAAACAACCTTTTATTTAACATTCCTGTATTCAGCATATGAAACCCCTTTAAACAATTTTTAATTACTCGGTAAAATCTTTTGTAAAATTGTAAGGAAAACTAAAGACTGAAAGCTGTTGAGTCTAATTAGTCGAGTAGGTTATCTTAAGAGTTTATGTGGAATTATTTTAAACACTCAGCAGATTAAGAATAACATTTTTTTGTTTTGATAAGATACCTATATCAATCGAATAAGTATTTCTATTGCATGTGCTCACATCTGCATATAAGTATTCAAATACACCGTATTTTGGAAATGCATTAAATTGAAAACTACGTATAGTCTGTAAAATATAGGAGGATCCCTGTGATGTTTCCTAGTAAACAAAGGAAAGTGGACCATAGTTATAGCATTTGCTCTAAGGTCACAAACGTCACAGGGATCATCCTATATTTTACAGACTATAAGTCATATTGCGAAACAATTATCATTCTGTCACCAATCCTGGAAATTTTACTTCACAACCTTCACATACAAAATTCACGATAAACTGACTGACTAGGTATGTATGAGGGGTTTGAAATAGTAAGTTTCGTGTTCAAACATTGGTTTCATATAATGAAAATTGTTCAGTACAATGTCCTAAACAACGAGCCCAATTTACTGCATTTCCCCAGAAATACGGTGTATAAGGCGAGGAATACACTTGACGCGCGACGGAACACAAAAAGATCGCAGCGGTCTGTCTATACTAGAAATGTCAATTCCCATAGTAAAAGCGCTCAAACGCTGTTAACGCAGCGCTATCGCAGTATCATCCGTCGAGCGCGGTTTTCGTATGGGGAGTGACGTTTTTAGTATGGATCTGACAGACCGCTGCGATATTTTTGCCCTCCGTCGTACGTCAAGTGTGTTCCTTGCCTTATGGTTAGATAGATATCTAAAGAACTACTGACGCCCCTTCTATTAAATATACGGGTGAATTAATTAATAGTTTTATAAACATGCAATGTAAGTAGATAAAGTTATAGTTAGGCTATTGGTTTGAATGTTTTACCACTAACTAGTGGCTCGCCTTGCGGCTGCACCCGCCGTTTCTAACCGTTCTCCCATGGGAATAAGACCTGGCAAGAAATATCAATATATGTACATCTAACTTTTTGACGTTTGTCTGTCATGGACACTGTTAACTCCTCCCAAACCACGCAACGGGATTGAAAGCGAATGTTTATATTATTCTAAAATACATGCCGGGAAAACGTCTTATTTTCACGGGCAATCGGTTAACTGCGGGTGGAACCGCTGGTTCGACCGCTAGTAAGTAGCTATGTTATAATAAAGAAGCGTCACAAACAAACATGATGTCATCTTAATGCATTCTAGTCTTAGGTCACTTGGTGAGTCAAGGGCATATGCGTAATACTTACTACTCGTGTACAACTACAGACTACAAGTTTATAGGTTAAAATTTAAAGTACATTGCGTACACGCGTACTTGTTACGTAACCATTAAAATTAACCGACAGCGCAATGTACTAAATAAGTTAGATTTATAATAACTGGAGAATTGTTTATGTTGAAGATTCATTATGGAAAAGTACTTCGTTTTTCTGATGATGTAAACCTGCCCCCTGAATGTGAGACCATAGATAATTTTAAAGTAAAATCCCTTCGCTGAGGACCTAAGCCTTAGGTAATTGCTAATAAGTTTTGCCGTCCAGAGCGATCTTTGGAAAATACACATACATACATACATAAATGACGCCTTTATCCCTTACGGGGTAGGCAGAGCGTTAACGGCCGTAAAAATAGGATCGCTATCGCCACGTCTGACAAATATAGAGGGCCGTTTGAAATAATTTGTGTATCACTATGGTTGTCAGCCTGTCGCCTAAAAGTTGTAATACACCTGAAACCCTCAAGTCCCTCAGTCGCCTCTTACGACACCCACGGGTAGGAAATGGGGTGATGCTATTCTAAGCCGGCATCACACGGCAAATAAATTGGAAAATAAAACCTAACTAAATCAATTTAACTCAATATATGAATTTTCATCAAGATTGTTGGAGCCGTTTCCGAGATCATTATCACATTTAAAAAAACAACTAGCTCATCTGGCTCAGTGATCTGAAATGGACCTTGGCCTCCGAAACAAGCTTTCTCTACGGATCCCTGTCCTGCGCCACCTCCTCCGCCCAATTATTGAGAAGTGGTGGAGGCTGACCTGGGCTATCTCCAAGTCAATTATATGTATATCATTCATTATAAACATATACAATTCTTGCTCATTGAAAGTTATTTGGATAGATAGATTGAGTATGAGAAGTCCACTTATTTCTCTCACATTTCAACTACTAGATGGTTTTAAATAATAGCCGCAGGACTGTGGCTAGCTCCCTTGAAAGAGCAAAGATGGAGTCAGATGCACGGCACCCTTTACACGACCACATCCCAGTGCCACAACGGTTGAAAAGTCGCAATAACTTTGTAAAGTGCGTCTCCTCTTTGCACCGACCCCAAACAAGCGAGGTGCAAACTTTGGCAGGAAAAGGTAACCCTACCAGCTCCTTTCGTCCCTATCGCTGAAAGCTTGCCGCCTGGTCATAAATTAACTTGGCCGGTTTGGAAGTCCCTGAATAGACTTCGGATCCAAACTGGCCGGAGCAAGGAAAACATGACCAAGTGGGGCTTCTTGGAGGGTGCCGACGTAAGCTGTTTGTGTGGTGCAGTCCAAACGATGCACCACCTAATATCGTGTCCGGCGTGCCCCAACACCTGCACAAAGGACGATCTTATGACAGCGTCTGCCAGCGCTGTCATTGTGGCCAAGTTCTGGGCTGCGACGGTGTAGTGTCTGCCATCGACACGCTAAGAAGAAGAATAATAGCCGTTCTATTCAACAATCCGCTGTATTTATTATTAATCCAACCGGTTTAGCTTAAGAAAACACAATTAAGGGTCACGCAGTGTTTATAATATTTTAACAATGGAGTTCCACCATGACTACACCGACAACCCACAAGTATAAAATATAAATAAACCTTACGTATTTCTAGTTGAATGTTTTGAAATTTATTGCATGTACTTTTTATTCATCCACTTTTTCTATAGAGGCTATGTTCAAACACAAAATGCTCAATCAACTGCCTGCCCTTCTGTGAAAACTCGAAAAATTGATTTCGTTTTTCAACATAGGCTGGGGCTGCATAGTAAAGTTTTTCAATTTCTCATTCGTGCAAAGTTTTTGGTAGACTGCGCTGTCATGAGTTTTAGTTTTGTCACCGAACTGGACATCTGAGAGTATTGTTATTACAGTTCCCTTGGTGATTAACCTTTCCTGAATCACCTTTATTTGGCCATAAAGGAAAACCACACGAGTGATGAGGATGCTGGTACCTATGTCTACGTATGTCTCTTCATTTGCGCACACAAGGTTCACAACACGAATACCATATTTTTTTCCTGTTGTTGTAAATATTGCGGTAATAAAACGCTATTAAATCATCACATTAGCTTACCTATTGCAGTTCACTGTCTATCGCCATCCAGACACCATCAGCATAATATAGTTAGTATTTTTTGACACCCTCTTCAACTCATCGAGTCAAGTCAGTGGGACCAGCGATATCATTCATCTAAGACAGTTGTATTACATTCCTTGGATTAGTGCACAATGAACGAACAGTCATAAAGAATTAACAAAAATGTGAAGCTTATCGAAGTCAGTTTCTTTTTATAAAAAGCACTTTGATTGAAACAATTTGATGAAAAAAAAATCAAAACGCCCATACTCTTAACAAAACTACAAGACTGATCGCTCCACTAAACGTTATGGATTTCTGTGCAATGGTCTGACGACTTTCAAACTGGGGCTACCAATAATGAAACAGGAAAGATATGACTAGTTTTGAAATGCTATCCGCGTCCTCTAGCGTCAAGGTTTTATGTCTTGTCAAACCTACATATGTCTTGAAGATTTGTAGTGAACTTGGCCTACTTGGATGATTCGAATCATCTCGTCATATTTATTATTGCGAATCATAATGGTCTATAAACCATACATGAACATGTAGTAAGCCACCTGAACAAACTTTTGATGCCGAGGACAAGATCTTTGCAAATTAGAATACGCTCTGTAATTAGGTGCGTAGGTATATCTTAAATTAACCAGAAGTTTATCCAGCGCTAAAAGCGAGAATAAACTTTTATGCCACGCCTTTTCTTCAGACATATACCTACAAACTAAAAAACGATATCACTTTGATTGCATTTCTTTTTCTTCAGGCACCCCAACGCTCTCTGTCTCATCCTTAAAGTATCGCCTACCTACTTCTTATAATTTAAATAAAAAGTCTTTTTTGAAGCAAGAATAAACATGTAGGTTTGAATGTAGATAGGTATAAAGAAAGACCAATACTAAAGAAAAATGAAACAATAATTATTAGTTAAGATTTTCTTAATGATTCTTCTTTTATTTACAACAAAATTATTACATGTAAAGATTTGGTACATAGAAAATAAGGTACTTGTTGTTATATAACATGATTGTACTTTACATTAATATCATCACAACCTAATCACAACAGAATATTACCTGCACGTTATGGATTAAAATAACTTATCACTAGATTTTGTAACCTTTTATAACCTTTTATTGCTGAAATACTATGTGTCATATTAAATATCAGGTACTAATCTAAATTCGGTGGTTGAAATATATATTTTATGCAAAAATAGTCATCCAAATAAAATATCTTCAATCATTTCACGCGATTTCATGTAAATTTGACGTAAATGCTAAAGACAATTCCGATGTAAATGCATTTATCAATTTTTGTTTAATTAATTAACTTTGAGTGAATTGTTCAGATCACTAATAAACAACTAAAAATTACAATATGAATTTTATATCTTATAGATTTAAATGAGACAAATAGAAGGCATTAGAAATACCCAACGTGAGAAAAAACTTCACCAATAAAAACGTGAACAAATTTCAGAGAGAGATTTTTATATAAGCAAGACATCTCACTGTCTGAAGACGAAGTAAGAAGCGACAAGGGCAAGCAGCGATATAGGCAAAGAGGCGGCGACAGAACTGGATCCGTTGCAGAGCTCAGAGTCACAGAAGCTGCAGGCCTGCAGTCTCTTGCCATTCATCAGGTTGGCACACTGCTGGTTGGCCTCGGAGACGCTGTTGCCTTGCATGCATGTGCGGGCCGTCAAGCCTTTTTCTGGAAAAGGCAAAATCATTCTTCAGTTAAGCGTTTTCGTATTGATTACTGCTAGATTGGTCAGGAGGTGAAGTCACTGGTGGAGAAAAGAAACGAACGGTGGTTGATCCAACGATAAGAGCATGGCTCTTAAATAAAAATGAAATAAAAAGCCGACCAGGCTTGATAATTATTGCTTCAATGAGATGATTACTGATAAATAATTTGATGCAAGAAGACCTCTGTGCTGTTGGTTTCGGCCTCACTCACGCTTCAAAGGACTGGGAGCCTTTGGCCCGTGATTTGATCATGTACCAACACAACATATTAATAAGATAAAAAGTTTACCATCGACGACTTTGAAGCAGAAGGTGCTAGGGCCGGTGCGAAGGTTCATGTCAGCTGGAAGAATGCTGCTCAAATACAGCCTGTTGTAGTTGAACGAATCTTGGTATGTACAATCCTGAAATAGAAAGCAAAGAGTACATTAAAATATATAGGGGATAGTACTACAATGGTATTCATTTGAAACAACAACAAAGATTTTATTTTATTCGCAGCGTTCCTTAAAAAGACTGTCTTCAGGCTGGTAGACGCCAAAGAAATGATGATAATAGTAGGACTGGAAAGATACTATTCTCAAACCTGAACAATATAGCAATTTTTATTATCATTCAGATCAAGAACCTTGGAAAAAACTTATTAATATGCTCAGAATCAAGCTTCTTAAAAAGATGTGACGGAGTGGTCATCTATCTCAATAATATGGCGACCAATAATGATGTTATGACTAGTTCTATTAAAATACTGATGATGTCAAGATACATGTCGTGCAAAGTGTTCTCAGAGCAAAGTAATTTTATGAACAAACATAAGTAAACCAAAAAACTCGTCTCACTCAGAATAATTGTGCACCAACACAAGAATAGATATAACTTGATATTCGCAGTTGGCTAATACACACCTAATTTATCTATCACCTAAATAATAATTTACACCATGTATAAAATCTGTTTTTGTGTATAATAATTTTTATGACAAGTTTTTCGCTGTTATTCGGCTCTGGTTGTTCGTAGGGCTACCTCTACATTGCTATCCTAGCGTTTAGGTAACATAATATTATTATCTGCCGTGTGATGCCGGCTTAGAATAGCATCACCCCACATCCTTCCTGCGGGTGTCGTAAGAGGCGACTAAGGGACTCGAGGGTGTTTGCGTATTATAATTTTTAGGTGACTGGCTGAAAACCTGTCACTATAGTGATACACATGCTTTCTGAAACAACCTTGGAAAACAATTCCCAAAAATGTCAAAAGTGGCGATAGCGACCGTATTCTTATGGCCGTTGACGCTCTGCCTACCCCGCATGGGATAAAGGCCTGATATATGTATGTATGTATGTATATTATTATCTAGATTCTAAGTAGCTAGTGCTATGTTAGAACGTTACTCAACCAGTTGCATAGGCATGGAACCTGTACTGCAAGGCCGCCTAGTTTCAAATCTTGCTGAAGCAAACACAACCTTATCCCACAAGTCATAAGGACCATTTGAGACAAGACTTATGGAGTACCTGCATCAAAGAGTTGGCAATCCTTGAAATGCTTATGGGTACGTAAGACAAGACTAGAATATTCTTTGGTGCTCAGAAAAATGAAATAGATTATGAAATACAATGGGCTAATATTTTACAAGGCGCAATTACCATGCAACTGAAAAACCTCCCATACAAACTGACTCCGTCGCCGGGTACATTTTTAATGAGAGGTCCATTTAAAAAAGTATTTTGGCTTTTGTTCCTTGGGCTAAATTCTTTTATGGGAAATGTCACCTTGTTCAATATAAGCGGCCTTATGGCTTAGTAATAACATCTTTCAGAATGTTTAAAGGCACGTACCCTTTCGAACTTGACAGCACCGGAGTCCTTGCATTCAGGGTGCTGTGCTGAATTGCATTGGTAGCACTTCAGTGCAGATCCTGAAAAGGAAAACAGTCATTATTATCATAAGTGTTTCTGTATAAGAATGAACTGACTACGAATGCAAATCTGCGAAGTGACAACTGTTCTTTCTTCGATAAACTCCTTGTACCTATGAGGGCAAACCTTATTCACTTATGGGCACTTCCATATCTTATGATCCGAATTGAAAGCATGTATTATGTCATGTCTTATCGTGCAATTAAGTGTTTTTACCTTCTTACCTACTTACTACTTTATATCCTTGGAAAATACGTGATTCCCATTTAAAACCGGGCGAACCTCAAGTCAGTTATAGTTACTTATTAGGTGCTCATGCTTGACAGAGTAATGACGTCATCGCTATTATCAGTTAACACCAACTGACTAATGAATATTGGCCACTTCCTTCTCGTTTTATGCGGGTTATTTACCTTCCTAATTTACACTGTAGTTGTTGCCGCTTCAAAACAACACGCACCGTATGTACCTAGTTGCTCTTGTCAAACATAGAATAAAAATATATATATATTTTACAACTGTTGCTACCAGTTTTCTTGATTTTCCGCACTGAAAAGTGATCTACGAGTATATTAATCTTTCACAGTTAGAAAAGTGACATTGTCACTGTGAGTATTTTTCTAAATCAATCGCGCGGTTTACAAGGTTATAGATTACTAACAAATATAACATAAAAAATGCTTTCGATTGTTCCTAGTGATTACATTATGTACCTATTTGTTGACATCACCAACAATATAGTTTATTACAATACCAGTAACTGAGTGCAACATTTTATCTATCAGTTTTTCTATTATTATATCGGTCGTAATATTTTTAATTAAAAATACATACATATACATATCACGCGTTTATCCCTTGCGGTGTAGGCAGAGCGTTCACGCCCGTAAGTACGGTCGCTATCGCTACGTCTGACAAATATTAAAGGTCCTTTCAGATGATTTGTGTATCACTGTAGTGACAGGTTGTCATCTTGTCGCCTAAAGTTGTTATTCACAAGAAACTTTTGATAAAAAGTATTGCATGATTATCCGATATTTTGCCGGATCTGGTTATAAAATCAAAAGATCTTACGAAATCCCATACAAAACTATACAATCTATGATATAGATTGTCATATGTAAGATGGCTGCTACAAACCGCAATATCTTCTGGTCCGCGCGCGGTTCTCACAAGACTGCAACTATAAATCACTCGCTTAGATAGTGCCGCGACCAGCGTAACTTGACCTCAATGCTCCATACAAGCTTGTACGGGCGCGTACTGACAGTTACGCTGGTCGCGACACTATGTAAGCGAATGAAGTATAAACGTGGAATCGCTTTGACCAGCCAAACGGTTTATTTTTAGCAGATGACCCGAATCTATGCTCACCTACTTCCTACATTGGTAAGCGTACTACGACATCGTAGTATTTAGACAATATGACATCAACATGGAGTATATAGGTACAAAAGCAATTTCAATAGGTAGGTTAACCTTAGGTAGGTTGCCGTGTGATGCATCACCCCATTTTTTTCCCGTGGGTGTCGTAGAAACCGACTAAGGGGCTAGAGGGTTTTATGAGTATTGCAATTTTAGGTGACAGGCTGGCAACCTGTCACTATAGTAATGCACGGCTTATCTAAAACGACCCTCAAACATTTGTCAGACGTGGCGATAACGACCGTATTTTTGCGGTTGTTGACGCTCTGCCTACCCCGCCAGGGATATAGATATGATATGTGCGTATGTATGTAGGTTAACCTTAACATAACGTTCGTACCAGAGACGTTCGAAAGAACTGAGTTTTATTTTGTCCCCAGTTAAATTATAACAAAGTCTAAAGTGCATTCTCATAAAATAAGACATTTTCTACTAATTTATACTGTTGTTGAAGCCTGGAGCTCTATTTCTGAAAATTTCGTTTACGTTTCATGCGAAAATCTGCTACTTTGAATGCTTGTATCACACGTTCTACTGTATTTATCGATTCCCACATACCCTCAAAAATTCACACATATTTTTGACTATCAAAACATCAAGTAATAGCAATTTAAAAACGTGTGGTTAGACCTGTCATTTTGGACCCTCGTGCACGGAACCGGAAGCACACAATTCAGAAATTGAGCTCCTGGTAAATGCCGTGTGATGCCGATTTAGAATAACATCACCCCATTTCTTCCCGCGGGTATTGTAAAAAAGAGGCAACTAAGGGACTCGGGGTATTACAAACATGCTACAACTAATTCTTGAAGTTAAAAATTAGAATATCCAACCTTCTATAGTTTTTCTACTCGGTAGATTTTTTTTAAAGATTAATGCTGTATCTTAGTAGATAATAAACAATTTAAATAGTATAACACAAATGTTTTTTTTATCATAACATAAAGCTTCCCACCAAAGCTTTTTTACTATGTTCAATATAACGTCGTACGTAAAGAAAAGAACGAATGTAGAGTCAGGAAAAATCACTCACCAAATTCAAAGAGAGCTAACAGAACAGCAAAACTCAGTACAATTCCACGGGCCATGGTGTGTTTTAAAATATATCTTCTAAACACAAGCGAACAGCAGTAACTCCAAATAGATACTGAGAAGTTTACTTTACTATGTTTCGTCATCGCGCCAAAGCATTCGTCACGCGCGGGCTTTTAGCCGACTGTGCCGATAAAACATAAATGATGCTGTGAATATCAGATAGGTTTGACATTAGAGTAGGTGCACCCAGCATTGGGTGGCTATGGGGTGAAGAAGAAGAAGATCAAGGTTTATACTTAATTCGCTTACATAGTGAGTGAGTGTTACGCCCAGCGTAACTGTCAGTACGCGACCGTACGAGCGTATGTGGAGCATAGAGGTCAAGTTACGCTGGTCGCGACACTATCTAAGCGATTGAGCTGTTTTACTGACATCTGAAGTTCTACTTCATACATTTACTAGCTTTGTTATATTTTTACAACCATCCATACACTATACATACATACATACATATATCACGCCTTTATCCCTTGCGGGGTAGGCAGAGCGTAAACGACCATAAGAATACGGTCGCTATCGCCACGTCTGACATTTTTGAGGATTGATCTCCAAGGTTGTTCCAGAAAACATGTGTATCACTATAGTGACAGGTTGTCAGCCTGTCGCCTAAAAATTGTAATACACCAATACCCTCGAGTCCCTTAGTCGCCTCTTACGACACCCGTGGGAAGGATGTGGGGTGATGCTATTCTAAGCCGGCATCACACGGCTAATATCCATACACTTTTCCTCACATATAGAAAAATTTATAGCTCTGCCTACCCCACAGGAGAGAAAGGCGTGATATTTGTACGTATGGATCCTTCAATCAGTTCGAGATGAATCCTGGGATACCTAACATGGCTGACTAGCCTCAAAGATATTACAGTAAACTCAACTAGAAGTGTGGTCGGTTTTTATTTTACTTATAGTTGTTTTCTACTATTGACATGAACAAAATAAGCTGAGTATATCAACAGGTAGTGTAGGCAATGACTATGCTAGTAAGGTGAGGCCGCTAGAGTGACTAACATAGGACCTTCATTGACATTGTCATGACATGATTCCTGCAGTTACCTCACGATCGTGAACCTCGAGGATTCTTATTCACCTTCAGAGTCCTTTTATGATTACTTGAAAATATTATTTTCTATAATTTGCTAGCAAATGGCAGAATTGTTTTAAATCAGGTTGGCAGAGGCACGCACACACGACAAAAATTAAATTCCACATATACATTTCTGTCCTACTCATAGGCCCGATAAAAAAGGTTCTTAAACTTCAAACTTCGTAAAGAATAGGTGTTTTAAGGTACACAATTTTGATTGAAGTTTAAAGGCAGAATGTGATTTTACCGCGTAGGTATTTGCTTTTTTATTCAATAGAACGTAAACAAATCCAACGCATCCGTATTTCAAAATTTATCACGATTACAATGTGGGTTTATGATATTTTCTCGCAAATAGAGAAAACGCATTATACTTGCCTCAACCAAAACGCCAATACCTTGACTTCGTCTCGTCCTCCCAACATTACTAGACCAGAAATTGGTCCATTTTTGGCTACTGCCATAATTAACTATTATTGAATAAAGATAATTGTTTAGATGATAAAAGTAAGATGTTACACTGTATAATTAACTGAACATCGTTGCGCCATACACCTGGACAAAAGGCCAAAATATCTCGTAACTCACAATTTCAACTTTTCTAGTAGATAGCTTTTAGTTTTAGCTTTTTACATACATAACTTACCTACCTAGTTGAGCAGCAAAAAAAAGACTGCTCTATACCTCATACACACATACTTTATGTCCTGTACTTTACAGACAGAATAAATAATAGATTAAAGATTTTACTAGATACTATAATAACATTGATAACTTATGTAGTGAATTAGCTGCCTTAACGTTGGTATTACCACAGATAATATAATACTACTAAAGTAGTACAGATACCTAACGTCATAGAGGGAGTTCGATTGCCCTAGGACGGCTATTGGCGGGCTATTTGATATGTCGACTCAGCGCGTGCGTTGCTAGCGACATCTAGCTTATTTATTGTATACTTCGTATTGACGACATTAGATTGAAAAATATTGCAAAAATGTTAATAATTCGCGTGTTTTCCGTCACAAAACACCTTAAATAATGTATTTATAATTTTCCAATACTTTGTTTTTGTAAATTTGCTTTTATTCCAGTCTCTTAAGTTACATTCGCGACCCGTATCGCCATCTATTGATTTATTTTTGGACGAATTTCTTTTAGTAGGGAATGAGACCCCATGGTATTACATAGTTTCCATCCGTAACCTACACTTGCGTGTGAATATTTTTTCACGCGTATTGTGCGCACCCGTAATAGGTGTGTGATGACGATGACATTATATAGGTCCTACTCATTTTAGTATCATTAAACTCTGTTGTTATGCTCTAACGTATCAAAATTGTGATTAGAAACAATATCGACGTCCCTATAAGCGAATGAAGGTCAGCGACACAATAAAGTAATATGTGTACTTATTTAAGTAAATAATCATAATAAGTAATTTTTTGTTGTATAATTTATTTACAAAAGCTAATACCCAGTAAACAATTAAAGCACTATACGAATTTGAAGTTATGTTACCTATTTATTCTCATTTATACAGTAGGAAACTTCTTTAAAAAAATATATAAGTTGAATAACACTATAGTCAGTAGATACCCAAACTAGGTTATAAGAATACCAAATAGATATTTATAAAGTCTACATATAAAGTGGGAAGGAAATAAAACAACAGGGATTATTTTTATTTTATATTAAAAATCTGGGACGGTGAGGCCGATACCTTAACACTTAATAACATTATTTTACACATAAATGCTAGCTTAGCTGTACACAGATAAAGACGTCAATCTTCTGATTTACAAATTGTTTACAAAAGCTCTAATCATAACATATCACTATGTCAACAACGTGTAAAGCTTTTAATACAGATTCTAATACTTTATTACTAAATATTGCAAAGTAGGTAAAATTTGACATCATAAATTTACATTTACAGATTCACGCACGATAATTCAAAAATTGTGTTATATTGTCTTTATAATATTTTGAGAAGCTCTTTTTATCGTTCTTACATATATTATACTTAAACCTAAATTGTAAATATTTGCCTCAGCATAGGTAATGAAGAACATTGGACGGTTATAAAATTTTGAAGGCCATAATAAGATTTTCATGAGATTTGACACTTAGCTTGTTTTGCCTATGTACCGAGACTTCGACCAATGCTGTCATTCTTTTCTTCAACAACTAAACGCGTGTTCTGTAAATTTAGATTGGGTAAACTTTGAAGCTGAAATCTATTGCGGCAAAAGACATATCAGGCACTCGTATCAAAACGCGGGGAGCTGTCAGCTTACGCAGATTGGCCGTAGAAGATTGCCCTGCTACAACGGACCAATCAGGCACTCGTATTAAAACGCTAGTAGCTACCAACTTACACCGATTGGCTGAAATAGAATGTTTTTGCAACAATAGACCAATGAGGCACTCGTATCGAACAGTCGTTCAGTTGTTTGTATGCTGCCTCTATTGCTTGAAGAAGAGGTAGGTCACGGCTAAGGCCAGAAGCGTGATTGAGGATGTGATGGCGGTGGAGCCGTTGCAGATGTCTCTCACGCAGATGCTGCAGTGGCTGAGCTGCTGGTGCACCTGGAAATGTGGAAATTTGATTTAATACTAAAAGTTTGCAATTCGTAATCATAATTAAAGGATGTATCTACGTTGAAATACTCAAAATGCCTTAGGTAGGGTACTTTAGATATAGCTCATCTTTATAAAGAGTGAAAAAAAAAACTCCGTGCTCTAAGTCTTTGGTTCTCCACAAGTTAGACGATTTCATCATTGGAGAACATAAAAAAAGGTTTATTATCATACATTGTTTACAAAACTGGCCGAAATCGGTCGGAGAGATCATCATAATCATCATGGCTAAACATTGTGGAGTCTTCCCAGTACGCATAGGAACGCTATTATCGTTTAGATAGCCAACCACGTCAGGCCTATTTGCTTGGCCAGGAGTGAAACCAAGATACATCAATTGCTTCAGAACCTCGATCCCTTCTCTCAAAAAAGAGTGGAGATAGGTGTATAAGAAGAAATTACCGTGCCGTGTGACGCCGCCGGCTTAGAACAGCATCACCCCACATCCTTCGCGCGGGTGTCGTAAGAGGCAAATAAGGAACTCGAGGATATTTGTGTATTACAATATTTAGGCGACAGGCTGACAACCTGTCACTAATAGTGATACACATGTTTTCCTAATCAACCTTGGAAAACAACCCTCAAAAATGACAGACGTGGCGATAGCGACCGTATTCTTACGGCCGTTAACGCTCTGCCTACCCCACAAGGAATAAAGGCGTGATATGTATGGTATGGTAATGTACCTGTCCGAAGTCGTGGGCATTCCTCTCCAGCGCGCGGCAAGTCTGCATGGGGTCCAGAGGGTTGGCGTCCAGGCATGTTCGGATCACAGCACCAGTTTCTAAAATTAAGAAGACATTGCTGTTTAGAAATATAGTTCATAAAAAAATATTGTTCAGTTCAAAAACAACTGTGGAGTGGCAGCCTATCACACCGAATATAGTCACGTTGGCTTTATAGCTTGGACTGTCAAAAATAAGAAGATGAGCTTTATGCTCTTAAGATATTTTGTTGCTTGAAGGACTAAAAAACCCTGTAATACTCTGTCTACGCCTGTAATTGTCTTTTAAATGAGCGATTTAATTATAATATTACATTATGCTAATTTGTAAGATAGATTTAAAGGGTGTTGGCGTTCCTATTTGTAATAAGTAAAAAAATAAAAACTTTGCCACGCTTGGCACAATATGCTACCCCCTTCACTGGTACAGGGTAGCAGTTTGGTAGCGGGTAGGGATTGGTTAAACGTCTTCATGGGAGTCATCGTCGATGTCTTCGTCCTCCAATCTTGAGTCAAGAGTCTTGAGCATTGCTACACTCTTGCCGTGCGCATTACGCACACATATTCGAGCATACTATTTTGTGCCTTGAGTACGACACTACTAGGTTTCACACCTTTGAAAATGACATTATATTATGTAAGTATTGTGTAGGTAGGACATACCAACATTATGGCATAAAATGAAAATTATAATACTAACGTGTGACGAGCTTGGCGCAGTATTTGGGCGCTCCAGCGACGCTCTCAACCAACTGCTGTGGCAGAATGTCACGCAGGTACAGTCTGTTGTAGGAGTTGTCGACATTGCAGTCCTGAAATGTAAAGTAAAAAAAAAGTTATAAGGAGTCTATCACACTTCAGCGCAAAAGTAATGTGCGCCTCTCAGATCCATACTAAAACCGCTCTCGATGTACGACCCAGCGCCAACGCAAAGCAGCCGAGAAAGGCCTAATATCTGTCTATATTTAATTCTTCTTATGTCGATCGCTTTGCTTAGAAAATCTAAAAAATTGGTCACATGCTCTGCTTTATCAGTGGAATTGTCTTTAGTGACCCGCAAGAATCTTGATTCTCGATATTGAAATCTATTGTTGTCTATGATAGCTACCTACTACTTGTAGGGAGTTTGTAATCACCTGTATGTTTGTAATCGAAAGTCATTAACTAAATGAATAATGTAATTTTACTTTTTATCTCTATGTGACGCACGATCAGTTACATAGATTTAGGCAGTCTTTTTGGTGGACTATGATCTGAATATGGCTTTGTTCTTACCACTAAGTGCCTTCCATTGTATTGTTCGTTGAATGGGTCCATGCACTCCCTATCCGATTGTGAGTTGCACTGGTAGCACCGCAAGCATGTTCCTGAAAAGATAAAAAGAAACATTTTCAATAAACGTTCCATTTTCAAATAAAAAAGTTTTTAGCTGGCTGGTTGGCGGATTGCAATTTTTAATATTTTTTGATATGCCTTCCGATGTTACTGGCGACCTAGTTTCAGATTTGCGTCAACGTTTAAATTTCGAATACAGCAAGCTTTTAATACTGGCGACCAACAATCAGCAACGTATCTTTATTCAAATGTATTCAGAGCTCAGTGATTCAGAATTTTCTGGCACCTTGCATCTCGGAATGAAAACTGCATTATTTTTATGTACCTGTGTAAGTAATACAGTTTTCATTCTAAGTTCGGTTTCAAAATAATAAAATAAAAATACAAAGAAAATTATTTAGCTTTGTGTACTTTGTATAAAAAGATATTATAATATGTAGGTACCTATTTAAAATTACCTAGATTGATTGCAATTCACGCATTTTATGTGAGAGAGCTAGTACGTAGTCTACTCATAACAACATATATAACAGCATAAATAGGTATACGTAGGTATATCTAAAGCCGCTTACTCGATCCGATAGAATTGCATTGAATCTATTTTTCAAACCCAAAGCGTACAGCAGATTTTATTGGGATTTCGATTTATTTCCCGGTATCATTCATTCAGCCATAGAAATATCAGCCATACTTACAAAACATAAGTAATTACCATACACCTAATACCAGCCATACACACAGTATAAAAGTCATTAAAAACGCCCATTAATTAGGTTCCGTGCCCTCTTCGTAGGTCGTCTCGAAAGCTAATTCAATCACTTAACTGCTTTTATGACTACACTCCTTCCTAGGTTAGTCACACACACTCACATTCACACTATTGTCTACTGGTGGGAATGTTCCTTTCTACTGGTTATAGTATACCTAGATATCATCTACCTACTATCTTCATCCAAATTTTTTTACAATTTTCGGATTTATTTAGGTAGGTATGTGAAAGAATACCTAAGTGGATAAGTACCTAACTCAAACCTCAAGTCGTTTATTGTAAGATTATGGTACAAGTTCTTATGATAACATTTCGGTTCACATAATCCACCCAACATGGACAGGCAATAATAAAAAAACTAAATTTTCAAAATCAAATATTTTACATCCAAATATCAATAACTTAGTAAGTACAGAAAAAAAAATACGTACTTGAGTGTACGTATGTACGTAACTTACAAAACTCGTAACGTATACAATGTCAAATAAATAAATTGAAATTGTTCATAGATTGAATTAAACGGAGGTACCTACGGCACGTGCATGGAATTTTCATTCTTTAAAAAAAAAGTGCACCGGAAAGTGCATACTTAGATAATAAAACCGAACTACTTTTTTTATAGAGCTGTTAGTAGAAGAAAAATGTTTCCAATATTTCGGTAAACAAGTCGTGGGTAAATAAATCTTAAAAGTGGGAAAATAGAGAGTGCAGTAAGTCGGTAAAAAGCTCGTTTATATGTGTGTAAAATTTTCAAATATTTGTAAGTCTGACTGAATACATCAACTTTATCTTACAGGATCTTCGCACTATTCTCGCCATTGCGTCTGGCGTGAGTCCAAGCTTCAAGGAATGGTTCATGGTCGTATCACACCATAAGACAGTCTGTGTACATTCTGTCACTTTGTAGTAGAACTAATACACAGATTGTTCAATACTGCGCTAGTATCTTTTTCCTTATAGATAGGTAGGTTGAATGCGCAATTGCTAAATACAAATAGAAATAACGATAAGTCTTACAAATGAAAGATGAACTTCGTAAACATTAAAGACAATTCATAATTTACTAATATGTGTAAAAACATTAGCTGCAACTATTTCAAGGGGTAAATCAGCCCTTCAAACTTTCCCCAAGCCACATAGGTCGAAATATGAGATAACTTTTTGGATCCCATACAAATTGACTTGGTCGATTGGTAGCTTTGTACGGGAAGTCTAAAATATTTTTTTCATATTTCGACCTACGATCCTTGGGGAACAATTCCCCTGAAAATATTTGCAGATTTTTTTTTACACCTTATATAGATATTCACGGATGTATTTTTTTTATAGCAACGAGATTATCAACTACTAACGAAATTGTTTATTGCTTAGAAGTTTATATTAAAAAAAAAATAACAAGTTCTCCATTTATCGATTCTGAGCCTACTTTTAAATTATGGTTTTTATTTAAATGGCTTATCTATATAATATACCATATCCACAAGGCGCTGTAGGGATGAATATGGCAGTCTTATTTACACCAATCTCAATCAAATTTTTTTCAGATTTTCAAGCGTTGAACTCAATTCCACTCCAGGTGTTCCAATCTTCTACATGTGTAGAGCACTACGTGACTTCATTTTCTATTAGAAAAGTTACAATGCTCTCGATCTGACAGCACATTTCCGTCGTCAAATATTTTGCATACCGGGTGTTAGGGACAGCCCTCTAAATAATGATAGGGGGTGCATGCAGACCATGAAACTGAACAACTTTACCCTAGGAATATACTATATATTATCAGGAAACGACAAAAAACTTCAATCTCCCATACAAAATCGCAATCAGCTGACTGCATTTTTTATAGGAAACCAATTCTTTTTTACGTTTTCTAGCACAATTATGTTCCTAGGGGAAAGTTGTTCAATTTCATGGGCTGCACCCCCTTGGAATTCTGAGGGCTATCGCCTACACCCTGTATAGGTACAAAGATACGCATTTGATAATGTGCTCACAAACGTGATGTTTTATTTCATAAATAAGGCAAAATAAGGCAATAGACTTTGTTGGAGCAAAAATATGATAGACGCAGATACAGAATAATTATTAACATTGTGATTAAGATATACGTATACGTACATACGTACACAAATCACATCTTTATCCCTTGCAGGGTAGGCAGTCATATCATATTATCGTGTTTGTAGCTATGTATAATACAAGGTATATTGAAATATTTTATATTTATTTATTTTCCAATTTATTGTAGGTACACAAGGTGAATGCATAAAGATAGCTCAAGATTGCTGGTACAACAGGCACTGCTTATTTCATGTTCTTTGCCATTCCTTATATCCATAAAATACCGTTCTCAGTTTTTAATCCGATACGAATTTTACGATCAATCGGCTAGTAACTCTTGCTGGCAATCTTAAGATATAAAGAAGTCACTGCTTCTCCATAATGGCATGACCTAGTTTTCAAGAACGTACAATACACAGATATTCTTACTCGCTTCGCTAGATTTTTATCTGATCTATATTAAAGGTTATCCAGAGAACAAACAGTGTTATTATATTCGGGAGTAAGGCGGTTTTCACACGTACCACACCATCATTCTCCTTGCCTAGTTGGGGTCGGCTACCTAACTTAAGGGATTTGACGTGGAACCAAGTTTTTATACAGACTGCCACCCGACCTCTGCATCCCGAAGGCTAAACTGGCCCGAAACCTAGGATAAGTCACATTTTAAATATCATCTGAATTCAATTTTTATTTGAATGTGGGTTTCATCACGATGTTTTTCCTTCGAACTCGGGTCTCACGATTGTAAGACTGGTGTCCTAACCACTTGGCCACCGACGCTCCCTATAATTTTGCGATATTTTACTGGATCCAAATTTTTGAAGAAAATAGTTTACGACATCTTATACGAAAACCGAAAAGGCACACGTCCCCGCATGAAACTGCGGCTGTCGCGTACCGCAACGTTGCACCGTACGTGTGCAATACACCTCTATTTATAGCCATGTTTTTGCGGTTCCAGACATGGGAAAGGCCATAAAATAATTCGTGTGAAGGTCTCCCTCTTTTCGTGTATTTGGAGTAATATCCACTTCATAATATACATTTTTATAGTTTCTTTTTCTATCATATAAGACAAAAAGTCGATTATGAGTCGAGTGTTTTCAAGATAATACAGTTGAACAGAAAGATTCGATTCGTTCACACATACATATATCACGCCTTTATCCCTTGCGGGGTAGGCAGAGTGCTAACGGCCACAAAAATACGGCCGCTATCGCCACTAAATAAACTAAAAAATCTCCAGAAAATAAATATAAACATAATTTTACAAGGTTTTATATGTAGAACCAGTTTTCTGTGTAAAGATTGTATATAGTTTCAATATAAATATAGTTTTCTTCTTTTTAAAACGGTTTTCCTGGTACCTATGCGAATTCATACAATCCTTCTGTTTTTTAATTGTTTAGTATTTTTATTTTAATTGGAATTTGGATACATAACTGCAGTAAAAATAACTCATCATTCATCGTTATTGTAATTTTCGGACTACAAACGAAACTAAAATAAGTAAAACTTGTAGTAAGTCTCATAATTATTATTATGAGAAGCCTTAATGATTTCACATAAAGACTTAAGGGGCTGAGTAGAGCTAAAAACCGGTCCCTTTCTGACAAATGTCAAACTGCGCGCGTGCGAACAGGACGGAATCTTGCCGATTCAATGATATTTTCGTATTTTCGATGATAACTCGGTCAAAAATAAGTTATTTGAAAATCGAAAACAATATGTCGATAGAGTATTGTAAGGCGCTCATTCTGATAATAAACACTTCATTATTGCGTGGGTTCTGTTCATACAGTTTGCGATATAATAGATTTTTAGAGGTAACTTTACGATGTTTTTCTATCAAGCTAAATTACTAATATCATGTTTTGGAAACAATAACACTACAGCAAATATCCTGAAGATTATTACCTTTTTTTTTGATGCTACTTTTTTGTTTTGATTTGTTTGGTTACGTTATGAACGAGCAAGTTATCGTTTGCGCTCTCATAACATAAGTTTCGTGGTCTCATAACTTTTATTCCTTGTAATGTTTGTTTGTATCACCGCTCGATAAGAATGCATCAGACAAAATTTTTTTTTTTTATTGAGTATTGTGATCTTTGCAAAAGTCCCAGAATATAAACCTATCTGAACATATGCTTAAAAAATCAAAATCATGTAAAATTAATTTGGACATGTAAAAATATGCCAAACAGTTTTGTATTGCTATTTGCCAACGATTAAAGAAAATTCAAGGTGTGGGAATAACTTATTGTTAACAGAAGCTGTTTAAAGACGAGGTTTTGTACCACCTGACCTTTTAAGAGGCCCATAAAGGCGGGCTATGTACTTGGACCATTACTCATCTCAGCAAGTATAATAGCCACCGAGCTAAGGGCATTTTTTGTTAAGAAACTGGTCTCAAGAAAAAAAATGCGTATCAAAAAATGGTGCCTGCTAAAATCATTTCACGCTGTAAAGAGTTTTGTCGAAAAACGTTTGCACGGAAATATGGGTCAAGGTAAAAATCAGGTAGTTATACTGTTCTTTCATAGCGATAATCTACATTTTACTAACGTATTGCGTACTGTGACGAATTACAATTGTACGGCTCTGAACTCGTAAATATTGCAAGTTATGTTATCAAATGGAATTTTGTCAAAGACGATATTTACAAAAAAAAAATAGTGCCTAGGTACCTAAACCAAAACTCTAATAACTACTTTTGCACATCGTTCTGAGCTCGAACAATGTAGGGTAGGTACATACCAGTGTTGGGCAAATTGTAATTAACTACTAATTACAAAATTACAATTATTGTATGTAATTAAAATTACGAATTACTGATTATAAATCTTGAAAGTAATTTAGATTAACAATTACTTTGATGTAATTGTAATTAAAATTACTAAATTACTCAATTACATATGAACAAGGGCCATATAAATAATCGAACCCACGACCGGCGTAGCAGGCAGGGCTTCTATCCAGCCCACTACGCCATCAGGCCAGTCCTCTGAATATTGATAGGGTGCATTCAGACCATGAACTGAACAAATTTCCCCTAGTACCTACTTAATATATTTCATTTTGTATGGGAGATTGAATATTTTCTGTTGTTGCCTGACATAATAATATGTTCCTAGAGAAAAGTTGTCCCCTATGAATATGTGGAAGGCTGTTCCATGCATTCCGTATTACTATAGCAAAGATCCATTCTATCATAGTACAAAATGTAATTGAGTAATTGAATTACGTATTATAATTACATAATTACATAATTGGAAAAATAATCGCGATTACTGGTAATTTCAATTACATGTAATTTGGATTTAATTAAATTGAATTAAAAGTAGTTAAATTATTAATCAAATTACAAAAGTAATTGATTGTGCCCAACACTGGTACATACACACTACTTTTTTACCATATTTAAGAGCTTTCTCCGCCGGCGTCTTCACATTTTGAAGTTTTCACGTACTACACTTAAGAATATTAAGAAACACAGGTCCTTCTTTTGAACCAAGTTTGTAAGAAATAGTAAACAAAACGCATCATCGTGACCAGGCCTCATCTACTGAAACTTGGCGTGTTGCCAGACGACATGAAAAACAAAGCAACTGGATGCCACCAAGTTATCAGTACCACCAATCCTAGGCCGGTTGTTCTACCTCGCTACAAAGTTATTGTTTCCTTTGACAACCTTTTACAACTAGGCTGTAATACTTCTGTCGTAGAACAAGGCGTGGAGTCATTTTATTTTCTTACTTCCCTTTCGAAAAACACTAAGGTGTCTGTAGCTAAACTTGCACAAATAAGTTTTAAAACACTCGAAATTATTACAATTTTTATAAATGTTTTGCAGTAGTATAACAATTGAAAACCAATTTCCTTTGAGTGTCGGGATAAATTAAATGTCAGCCCACGAATGGCATTCAGTGTGACTGTTTGAATATAAGTAAGTTTTCGTAAATTTTTATTGCGCAGTGTTTGGGAGTAACTATTAGATAAAAAAATGTTGCAATATCTTAAATATCTGGTATCTAACACAGCTAATAGGAATATTTAGGCGAGGAATACACTTGACACACGATAGAGCGCAAAAATATCGCAGCAGTCTGTCAGATCCATACTATAAATGTCAATCCCCATACTAAAAACGCTCAACCGCTGTTGACGCAGCGCTATCGCAGTGTCATCCGTCGAGTGTGGTTTTAGTATAGGGAGCGACGTTCTAGTATGGATCTGACAGACCGCTGCGATATTTTTGCACTCCGTCGTGCGTCAAGCGTGTTCCTCGCTTTATTAGGCACATGCGGAACAATTTCTTATGGCTTTGGCAAGACAGCAACATGATCGCTTCAAAAAGTTCGCACCGAAATGTGTCGCTGACTGGCTGCTGAACAAGAAATCTCAAAGTAAAATAGCTTACCTACTCTACTTAGTTGAAGTTTTATTTTAACAACTTTGTAAGATGTTTCATCTCGCTCGCATTCGTTTGCCAAAAGCAGTAAATTACTTTGTTTTCTATTTTTACACACAGTATTTTACTCTTATTAAATTATGAAATACATAGTACCTACGTAGAAACTTTTTATGAGACAAACTAAAATTTTGAAATATTTTTGAATATTTCTGCTAAGGGATATGACGCAAACTGCAACTTTAGTCGAATACCTACATCTGTAAAGAGTATTTCAAAATATTCAAAGATTTTCAACGTACGATGACTTTTCCTTACATATTGAAATTTTGTACTGAGAATATCAACTTAGCAGGGAGAGACACGATAAACTATCTACAGTTTGGCAGATCGCACACTTGACGGACGACAGAGTCAGATGCTAAAATATCGCAGCGGTCTGTCGGATGCATAGGTACTGAAACGTCACTCCCCATACTAAAACCGCACTCGACGGACGACACTGCGATAGCGCTGCGTCGACAGCAGTTGAGCGGTTTTAGTATGGGAATTGGCATTTCTAGTATGGACCTGACTGACCACTACGATGTTTTAGCGATCCGGCTTTGACCGCAGTTTTTAAATTGTAGATGTTGGATATAACAAATCAATCTTTATCGTCAATGCAGTCTTTGTAGTTTACAGATTATTAATTAAGTTTCTTTAATATCAAATCAACAAATGTGATACTTCGTCGTTACTCACTCTAGCGGCTACTCTAGCCCCATTAAGTGAACCACCGAGCCTACAACCAGTTTTTTTTTATGTTACGTAATCATGTTTACCAACGATCTGCCTCAAACAAGTCACGAGGCAGATTTTTATCAAAATACTTGTGGTACAGTCCACCACAACTCTAGCAATATATATTTTTCTTTAGCTTTAGCAACAGCCCAGAAAAATAACATATTTAAGGAAACGTCAAAATGTTGTTGGTATTTCTTACAGTGAATGCAGTCAACTGATTGCGATGTTGTATGAGAGTTCGATTTTTTTTGTCATTTGCTGACATTTATGTTAATAGGGAAAATTGTTCAGCATCATTGTTTAAACATTATTCAAGTTAAAATCCATCATCCCGACCACAGAGTAGAGAAACCATACATCTAAGTATAGGTAGATGCATTTTTATATCAAGTTTGTGTCTTGTATTATTTATTTAACTGTTTATTGCAAACAAGATAAAAGACAGGACAATCACATTAAGATAAAAACACAACAGGATAGTGATTGATAGTGTGTGTTTGGATATCGAATTTATTCCAATTTTGTTATGATGCCTATGATCCTAACATATTTTCTTGCTTCTACTTTAAAACAAATCGTTTTAATTTTCTTTAATACGTTCTAAACTACAACATTTTCGACTTTTCTAGCCGGTCACTCTCCCAGTTCAGCATTTTATGTCGCAACGTAGACTTTTTGCTATAGAAAACACGATAATTTTCCGAAACAGCTATTGTTTCTGACAGCGGACATAAAAACAACCAATAAAACCGAACTTCGACTGGTTTTACTGGCCAAACTAACTAAATAAGAACGAGGATATTATTCAAGTTGGAACTGGCTGGACTATTTATTCTTATTTGTGACTAGAAGCTAGCAACCTAGTTTCACCCGGCACCCGCTGATAACCGTTTTTCCGTGGAATAATCTCGCCGTAAAGTATCTCGTAGTGAGAAAAGTAACTCGCTGCCGTAGGTAGCATGTTATCCAGGGATGTGTAAGTGTTAAAATGGAGATTTTTTTTATATGTCAGTATTGGAGTTTATCGATTGCATTGCAATAAAAATAAAATTTAAAACATTTCTGTTTATGATACTAGTATAAGTGTTTCACACAAAAAATTTGCCTGTTACTATTTAGTTTCAGCAAAAAATAATGACATCTTTTCCAAACAATTTGTCTGTGCTCATCTTTTCATGCTGAATTTTAGGTAGTAAAGTGGAAGACTTTTAGTAAAACTGGAATAGTGAATAGTAAACTTAGATATCCAGTAACATTCTGTCTTACTATCTACCTAAAACATTGTGTTGTTGTTTTCATGCTGAATTTTAGGTAGTAAAGTGGAAAACTTTTAGTACAACTGGAATAGTGGATAGTATTTGTAGGTATCCAGTGAAACTCTGTCTTACTATCTACCTACAACATTGTGTTGTTTCGTTACAAAATAGCGACCATTATGCTGATTTCATTCACATGCAGATGTGGCCGAATGTATGCCAAAACACAGTACTTAGTGAATCCCACACTGCACCAGATCCCGTTACAGTAAGCGGTGAGCCATTTTGGTAAAAAAAAACTGGATTTGTTTAGGAAAACCACATGGAGCTACATAATAACACCGCATCTCCGTGCGGGGCTCAGGTGTGCGCCACCGATCAGCATCTCTTTTTTTCCTTTTCCTTGAAATGAGTACTGGCCAAAAATTGAAACATTTATTGTAAAAAACATGAAAAAAATAAACTAAATTGTTAAAATAAGGTTCCAAAAATAAATACTGTATTTTTTTTCTGAAATACATTTTTCTTTCTCTTTAGACCGGAGTATACATTATTTATTTTAAAAAAAAACTTGGCAGCCCTACGTGCACCTAATTGAAGCTTCGGATGTAGGCATGAAAACCGCACGCCTCCGCAACCGCATCCGGATTCGGTCCTTTCGGATACCGGAGCGATGTCCGGCCTGTGCCGGTGTGAGGTGCGCCTTAGAATTGCTATTCAAATCACCTCACTTTGCTATGGGGTCAGTAGCTGACATTTATGGGTCAGATAACCTATATAGAAGAAGAAATAAAACACTTTAAGCCGATTAATAGGCACTGTCAGGCTACAAAAAAGCCGATAAAACTAAGAAATGTGTTAAACACTTATGTAGTTTTATCTGCGGCAATTAATCACCTGATATAAACTACAATGGATATTATGATGATGTTCCTAAGAGTATTTATTTTGTATACTTATTAATGAGAGCTTAAACTCAATACAAAATCACTGGTAAGTAAAAATTACAAAAATTTGACTACTTAGAACAAAAAATAGTCAATGTGAAACTCTCAAAATACAGAAATACTAGTGATTCTACCAAGTTATAAAATAGATTTGACTTATTGACTTGGCCATTCTAAGAAGCACGCAGGTTATCTATTTTATTACCTACTATTCTATTGTTATTTCAATCCTATAGTTAAAGATACCATTATAAGTATATCTTTTCCATAAGTTTTATAATTTGATACACATGGCTTCAAGCTTGGTTTATGAGTGAAATGAAACACTTTCGACTCTTCCAAAGAATTTGGCCTCGAATATAAAACATCATAAGAATTTGAGAACGGAACCACATATGAAAGAGACAGAAAATATTGTTGGCTCTTGTTTCATTCGTATATATATGAAGTGCAAACAAAGTTGATAAAGTAGGTATGCAGTAAGAAGTTTTAGTAAAACTGGAGTGACTTAACATAGTAAATATTTTAGTGTATGTATTATGTATTATTCTTAAATATTGCATTTAAAGTTTAATATTGTGCACGATCACCAGCCTCACCTTATGCTATCTCTCTACCGTAAGACTGCAGGAAGAGATTTCTTTTTAGAAATAAGTAGTACCTGTTGTGTTTTTTATCTAAATGTGATTGTCCTGTGTTTTCTCTTGTGTGCAATAAACAGTTAAATAAAAAATAATTAAATTGTTTCAATGTTTTCATTTATTCAACAATTTGCTGAACACAATAAATTGTTGAATAAATAAAAATATTTGACCCCAAATAAATTGTATAAGGGCAGGCTGATGATGACCATGATTCATTACACTTACATTACTTCTGTCCATATATTAATGATAAAATAAAAAAGATTAAAGCTCTCACGGGACCATTGTGATAGTAAATTACATAATACATAGGAGCAGAGCTGTAGGCAAGAAGCTGGGATTCGTATAAATTAATATAAACAAAAGATATTTTTTGTACCTACATAGATATATAATTTTGCTGGTGAGTGAACATAACAGTAAAAATATACACGAATGAATCGAATGAATCGTTTAAATTGTGTCACGACCAGCGTAACTGTCAGTACGCGCTCGTATATGCGTTTATTGAGCTTTTAGGTCAAGTTACGCTGGTCACGAAGTTATCTACACGAATGAACTGTTATGATCATTATTAATAGTTTTATGGACGGAAGCACCATCATAACATAACAATAAAAGCTGCTAACAATGCGTTTATAGGTAGGTACTAGATAGGTATCTAGGTAGGTAGATAATAATCCTGTTACGCTGCATATCCCATTTGGATGCTATTCTATAAAGTACGTTAAAGTGGTTTCCAGCACATAAAATAGCTCAAGAAGAAAATTAAGCTTTGTTTCATTTCACTACCCACACTATTGTATCTCTCATCGCGTATTTTGTAGTAACAAGTATCTCATCCTTCTTATAGTTGTAAAATCACTTCGCGTTGACTTTATGATCAAATAAATCACCTATAATAAATATTCCATTAATATCTCTATGCAGTAACTGCACAAAGTCATCAATCTAATGGTCTGACTTGTATATTTATGCGTAGTTTGTGCCAGCCATGTTATGCAGTGAGACTTAGAAGCCAAGGATCTAGTGCAGTTGTAGAGGAATGGGGGCACACAAATCGCCTTATTCAAGTACTTACAATCTTTATACACACATACAAATCACGCCTATATCGCTGGCGGTGCAGGCAGAGCGCTGACGACTGTAAAATTATGGTCGTCATCGCCACGTTTGACAAATATTTGAGTGTTGGTTCAGATAAGTCGTGTATCGCTATAGTTACAGGGACAGGTTGTCAGCAATATTGCAATACACATGAAAACCTCGAATTAATTCTAGCACTAAAAGTGCGAAAATCCATAATGCATGTGATGCTGCATGTGGAGACTGCATGGAAATGTGATAAAATAATAACGTTTTTAATACATACAGCTGCAACAGATGCAGCGCAAAAGGCATTAATATCACGAAATTGTTACGATAGTAGGCTATGATGTCACTTGCCGTATGATGCCTGCTTAGAATAGCATCATCCCACATCCTTCCCGCGGGTGTCGTAAGAGGCGACTAAGGGATTCGATAGTATTGGTGTATTACAAATTTTAGGCGACAGGCTGACAACCTGTCACATAGTGATACACGTGTTTTCTGAAACAACCTTAGAAAACAATTCTCAAAAATGTCAGATGTGGCAATAGTGGCCGTATTATTTTGCGACAGTTAAGACTCTACCCTGCAAGTGAGAAGGGCATGATATATGTATGTATGATGTCACCTATGTTTACTATGATTACCCAACCTGTAGAATAAATTACTACAGCTAATTTGTAGCCGCGAAAATGACGCAGTTGCCTTATTTTGAATATCTTTCCACTTGAGGTTCAAAAGTAAATACATAGATAGTTAATAAAATACAAAAGCTCTTTGTTACGCTTACGAATTCTGCTAAAACAGATTTTTGAGTATCTACCATGAAAAAAAGTCACTTTTGATGAGTTAGGTACCGGTAAATTTTCAAGTGATGTTAAAAATTTGTAAAATCTCGATTAAGTAGTGTTAGATAATTCTAACTATGTTTAATAACTTTTCAATATAGAGTTCATTGTTAAAAAATTCTAAGTAAAATAACAATATTTTGTTTGGTTCAATATAAAAATACTCCATTCAAAAAGTTAAGTTTACAAGAGTGGTCGACTGTATCTCCGAAGAGAAAGTTGTTCGAATCTGATGGGATTGAAATATCTCATTGAATCAGTTTACTAGATAGATTGAACGATATTATTATAACTGCAAGAAATCGTGAAATAAACTTTCTTAAAATGAATCTTTTTTAAACTAATTTATAAAAATGCTATTGAATGTTAATAGAAAAGAACGATCTCTACGAACGTTCTAAAATTTACGCCCTTGTTCCAAAATAACGTAAAATAAACCAAGTTTAATATTTGAGTGGACTTTTCATTTATACTAAACTCATCCATTATGCATCATGCACCCTACCCAGCGCTATTCTAGCTAATGCTGTTAATTTAAATAAAAACATCTTAAAACGATTTAAACAACTTTTAATTTACACTTCCAAACCTTATTGCGTCTAAAAACCAGAAAATCCAAACTCCAAACTAAACTCACCGATTTCAAAAACAGCTAGAAGCACGGCGAAGCTGAGAAGTCGGTTCATGGTTGTGTTGGTAGTTTGGTACTATTGGTACACAGTCACGACTGGCGCGGTTTGCGGGGTAGCTAGCTGGGTCGCGAGCGAGCTGTGTGGGATCGCGAAAGGGACTGGGCGCGTTGGGCACGGCCGACGCGGCGACGCCAACGCGCGCTTTCGCTGCGAGAGTAGGGTGCCCGCTCGCCGCTGGTTTTGTGGGACAAAAACAGACATGTTTTGGTGTGAAACCAGTTGCTTTAGTAGTACGATATCTCAATAAGACGCGCGAGGAAATAGTTTTTGGGCTTATTGTACTAGATTTAAATTAAAACTACCACTAAATTACGTTATTTAGATGATTTTACAAATACTTTATTTCAGAGAGGTAGAGTTGCACTAATTAAGTAGGTACAAATAATGATATATCTTGTAAATACTTCCTTACATATGAAATATTTAATGTTTTTAGCAACAGGGCCCCAACTCTGCTATTACTTAGTCGTTGTGACGCCATCGAAACTCAACTGTCATTCCATTATCATTGTTATTTTCTATACTTCAAACTGTTAGCACACTACGAAAGTACTAAAATGATCCAACTGACAGAAGACTTAGGGCCCAGGTACTAATGTTTGAAAGCAAGATTTTGTAGAGTCCATGTTCAGCAGAGTTGTAGCCAAAATGATGGATACCCTTGCGTCCAATGAGAAAAATTGAATTTTCGTGCATTCACTTCGTTTTGTGTTCTATCTCACAATGTTTTTATTAATTCCAAATCATTAAACTTTTTGCAAAGAGAAACCTCGTAAATATTCACGACGTGTACTACTAGACTACAAGTCCAATATTTTAACAAGTTTTCTTGGATGGTAAAGAAAACTAATTAATAAAATAGACATGAAAAATGAAATTGAAAATTTTATTTATAGCGTAATCAATCAGTTACAAGTCACAGTTTGTTACATTGAAATGCAATTAAACTTTATGTTATATAATTACTAAATTATTCATGGACAAATGACAAGTTCATAGTTTATCTGTCAGTTGCATGTCAGCTGAACCTCGATAACGTTACGATAATTTTGCATACGTATGAATTTTTGCACAATAGTGTGGCCGGCGGACAGCGACAATCTGTATGTAACTGAGTCTGCAGTTTGTCGATACATTTAGGTATTTGGGGTTGAATGTTGACCATTTAACTGGAAAAAACATGTCAGTGGAGTATGTACAAAACTGAGTATCCTACTAGGGAAATTTTACCACCTAAAATCAATTGTAAACAAACGAACCCTACGAATGATGTATAATGCACTAGTAGATTCTTCTCTCAGCTATGGATTGAGTTGTTACGGGAAAACGTTCGATACATACCACAATGAAATAAAAAACATCCAGACAAGATTCCTCAAATATTTGGTTAGTCGTAAAATAAAATAAAACCTGTAAAAGAGATTATGAAAAACTGTACTCGTTAACCAAGATTCTGCCTGTAAAATCCAGACTGCATTATTTGTTAGTACTCGAGAATTATTAAAAAGAAACCTTTAAAGAACTTGTTAAAAATAAACACAAAAAGGGTACGGGAAAGGAAGTATATTTGTCATAAAACTAAAAATTACTAGGTCAAAGAACTAATAAAGTCGTTATACCTACCTAAAGTTTTTAACAGGCTAGATTTTACTAAGCAAAACACAAAAATGAGCAAGGCTACTCTAAAGAAGCGACTTAAAAATGAATTGATACTGCTGCTAGGTTAAAAATGTTAAGACTAGTATGCTTATGATGGGGTACGTATTATAATACCGAAGTAGAAAATAACTAAACTCATAAAACCTATGCTCGAAAAGCCGAATTCTAAAATACCGAATGATTATATGTCCCAATGTTTAAAATACCGAAAGTTTACTTGGTAGAAAATCTAAAATGCCGAAGCCTAAAAATCCGAAGTATGAAATACCGAATCCTAAAATCCCTAAGCCCAAAAATACCGAAAACTGTAATCCCGAAACCTTCGCCTTGGCCTTAGTACCATGAGTATTTATTGAGTATTCAAATGCATGCTCACTAAAACAATGATGAAACAAAGGATAAAAAGTAAACGAAGATTATATTTTGGAAATCAGCTTTTTAATAATTTTTATATTCAAATTATTGTAGGTAGGTATTAAGTAGAAAAAAAACACATCAAAAAGAATAATGATCCGAATTATTAACAAACATCAAAGTCAAATGGAAAATTATCAAAATGAATATACGATTATGTAAGTTTAAAGACTACTTACTGTTCATAAGAGTTTATAATAATTACAAATTATTATGTTATAAAGAATTGAAAATCCAAGAATTATCTTCTTCATAATCATCATATCTATTCATATGTAATGGGTATGTACTTTAGCTTAAAGATTATTAGCGATTGCCTTTAGCAATTCGACATGTGTGTAGTCGGGTATATTTTTTAAAATATTATCAATCCTTTCAATATTTATAGCATGTATATTTATATTGTATTTTGGACGTCGACATTATAGCCATAGGTATATCAGATATCGGCATTTCAAAAATTCGGTATTCTGAACAATCGGTCATTTGGTTTCGGCATTATGGGCTTCGATATATCAGATAACGGTATTTTGAACTAACGGTATTTCGAATATCGATGTTATAAGCGTATGTATATCGGTTATAGGTCTTACAAACTTTCGGTATTATAATACGTACCCTTATGATGCGTACGGGAACATAGATTTTCTTTACACCTTAGTGTCAAAATTTCCTGTTTTGATAAACGATCTGACACGTCTGAAGACTACTCGCGCGCGAGATAAGTCTTTCTACGGGACGCATCATAGGCCAGTAGGTAGTAAGCTTATAAGTTTTGCATGCATAGATATTTTCTTAGTTATAGTTATTGCAATGTTAAGTGAGCAAAGAGTTCTATCTTGCCCACAAACTGCTTTCGTAGTTTGGCGAGAATGTTAACAGTTTTAAATTGTAAGTTTTCAATAAATAAATAAAAATATCTAGATCTTGGTATGGAAAATTAACAATGGCTATAATAGTACTTGGAACTTGGCAGGTTATAGGTAACTGATCTTTTTTTGGCTGTAACTTTGAACTTTGGGAGTTCATGCCAAGATTTCAATTCAATGAGATCACGCTTAATTTACAATGATGCAATGAGATATCATTTAATAAACAATTTAAATAGTTAACTACTACTTGTACTGCCACAAAGGTCCACTGCTGGACATGGAACTCCTCCAATAAGGGGAGTATTGCCATACTTACTACGCTAGGCAGGCGGATTGGCGAGCGCAGTGAAAGATATTGTTCCCTGGATATATCCCTTAGTCGCCCACACGGGCGGAAATGAGGAATTTCCGTGTGGTGCCGACTTAACATCGAATAGTTAACAGATAAGCAAAGTTAATAAAATCGTTAATAATGCCGTGTGATGCCGGCTTAGAATAGCATCACCCCATTTCCTACCTGTGGGTGTCGTAAGAGGCGACTGAGGGACTTGAGGGTTTAAAGTGTATTACAACTTTTAGGCGACAGGCTGACAATCTGTCACTATAGTGATACACAAAATTATCTCAAACGGCCCTCTATATTTGTCAGACGTGGCGACAGCGACCGTATTTTTGCGGCCGTCAGCGCTCTGCCTACCCCGTTAGGGATAAAGGCGTGATATATGTATGTATGTATAAAATCGTCACGCGAAATTTTGCTTTGTTGATAATATGACTATGACATCAGACTTTCCAAATGAATTATCATATCCCGCACTATCTACAAACATCCCTCCAAATAATAATAGAATGCATTGAGACTACGACACTGAACGATTATCTACTGGAAACATATTGCAGTGAACATAACAATTTTTTCGACTGTTCGTAGTAAAATGATTTTACGTCCGGAATGTCGGATTTATTATCGTTCCCAGACTCAGTTCCTAGAAAAAAAGATGTTCAGTTTCTACTTCCACTCTGTTATTATTGAAAAGTCTACGAAGATAGATACAAAGAGTCATCCAATAAAAATGTAACAGGTATTCAAACCAGGTCAAATAAACTACTTTTTAAAACGGCATTTTGTACGGAAATGTAGAATTATGACGTCACAAGTCCCTATTTTGGATGGCGTCAAAACAATAACTTTTATACAAACTTTCTGTTTAAAAATTCACATTGGCAAAATTTTGAAAAACTATGAGTGAGGTTAAAAGTATTCTTAGACAATAGTTTTCACAGTATACCTCTAATTTTCATATTTTATTAATACCTTGTCAACTACCCAATCCTTTCTTTTCGAGCTGGACCCGATAAATCTCCTCTTAAACATTGTGTTAATAAGCTTTATAATAAGGTAAACAATACAAGAGCTGTAGGGACTGGGGGCTTTTGCATGTTGGCTGCCCCAGCGCCACGTTTCCGGAGAAAGTCCCCCATCATTAGTATGCTGGTTTATTGCTTTTGTTTTGTATGGTAACCCGACGAGAACAGTCACGCGTGAAGCTTCCTACTGCAACTGATTTATAAAGGTCTGTATTTTAGTTTGTAGTTGTACACACACCTATATATACGTATATATACCACACAAGTAAGGCACAGCGTTGACGTCGAAAATTAAATTAGTGGCAGATTTCCATGTCCAAAAAAACAAAAATTGAGCCCCCGATTCCAAAGCTCAGATCACAAGACGACAAAAGCAGGTTAAGTTTCAATCCAGTGAGGTGGTTTCTACACCTAACGACGCAGCGCATTTTTATGATGCAAGGAAATTTCAAATTCCTCATACTAAAAACTGACGTTGACGCATCCAAAGACATGCGTTGGCATGTGTCTGTTATAAAAGTTGTAAAAATATGAGCTGCAAATATTTTAAGGGGTTAATCAGCCCATGAAACTGAACAACTTTCTTTAAGGAATCTAGGTCGAAATATGAGAGATATTTTGGACCATCCATGCAATTTTTTTTCATATTTCAACCTATGTTCCTTGGGGAAAGTTATTCAGTTTCAGGGGCTGGTTCACGCCTTAAATTGCAGATTTTTTTTACACCCTGTCTGTAAGCATCCAGATCGTCTCGCCATCTTTTGCGAGGTCTACCCCGTCGGCGTTGTCCATGAGGGGGGACCCATTGGGACTATTCATATTGGGGGTATGGACCGTTTAGTGTAGGCTGATAATAAAATAAAATAAAAGGTATGATAAATGCAATCCAATTAACCTATCTCTTTCACACCAGCGTCCGTCAAGTGTGAGATTCGCCTTAGGGAAGTTCGGATGAACCGATGACCTAATTGAGTCGGCGAACAGTCTATTGCACTCGGAGATAGCGCTGCACAGCCTCGGGGAAAATCTAAGCTCTTTCTTTTATTCACCTTCTGTAAAACGAAAAAAGAATTATCGGCATTTTCCACTACGTAATGCATTTCTAGTTGGAGTCTTTGGAAAATAAGACGACTTCAGTCAATATCTACCTATAGGATGGGTTCTGTAGATATTGAATTTTTGCTCACGGTTTCGTCAAGGTTTAATTAAATAGAAGAGCACAACCACCGCCTCTGCCGTGTGATGCCGACTTAGAAAAACATCATCCGAACTCTATCAGTGGGTGTCGTAAAAAGGTAAGGGATAATTATTAAGGGAATAGGTAGCCGCGTACCCTGTGAATTAAAAATCTTCACAAAGCTACCAGAATTCACTGCCCATTTGCCCAGCACGGACAGTTCTTTGACATGTTGTATGAGGTTGTCTGTCAAGTTGTTGTAAAATTATCGTTGTATGCTGTACGTGTTTACCTCCTCTCCTGCAAAAAGTCGCAGAAAGATTTGTTCGGTAATTGACTGTTTACCTCCTCCAAAGGATGAATGCTCTAAGAGACAGTATAATTATTTATTATCAGTACCTATTTTGCTATACCTAAATACTTGAGCTCCCTTTAATCTAGCTTGAACTATGTATCGAGGCTAAACTAGGTCAAGCTATATCCAGGTAATTTGTACGTGTTACGCCTTGGTGCCTCTTTGTGCACGGTTAAAGGTCAAGCGGAAAGCGGATCTTCTAAGGCGCTACACCCTTGACAGAGCGGTCGTGGTCATCTGTTGAGGATTGGTGGCACGCTTCACTATCCGTCGCCACTCATCTCGTACTGTCGTTTTTCTGGTACACTCCCAAAGAGAAACCTTTGAGGGAAGCAGACTTTACGAGTACTTTAAACAGTCACAATAGTCCTCTATTGGTCTCCCTCTTTTGGAGATCGTTTGCCATACTCTAGACACGTTTGGCTACTGGGTTACTGCAGAGTGTTTTGGTATTTCACAGAACAGGTTGTGTATTCCTCTTTTGGTCAGATTTTCAGAACCCATGGGTGTCGAGACCATTAATAGGGTAATATTCCAAGTATGACGGCAGCAGCAGAAAGTGGATAGTTTGAGATCAACATGCAACATTCAGTAAATGATCAAATTGACGTTGTGTTAGGTATGTATGAGTATGATGTGTTGAGAAGTATGTACATTGTACATACAGTTTAATACGTGAGTAATGTTATGTTGTTTAGTGCAATTTTGTAGCATTGTTGCAAATAACACGAGTAAAATCAGTTGGCCTTGTATTATCAAAAACTCTTCTGGTTAACCATTGAAGGGATTTTCTTATTCTGTTTCTCCATAATTATATTATGAAAGTTGAGAAACTACCTGAATCTGCCGATTATGTACGAAATTGTGTTGAAACCTAGATGTCCCTGGTTAATTTCTCGATGTCGCTTATACAGTATCCGCACCCTTACGCGTTAATGACAGAACGGGACTTCAGGCCTGTGTTTACAGTGTCTGTTCTATAGTTTCCCGCTTGCCGCCTCAAGTTTGTTAGTTCCCGTCTCTACTCATTGATTAAAGCAAATTCCCAGGAGACTTTTGTTGTGCTCCATACACACATACCTACACAAATCACGCCTTTATCCCTTCCGGGGTAGGTAGAGCGTTAACAATCGTAAAATTACGGTCGTTATAGCCACGTCTGACATGTATTGAGGGCTCTTTTCGATGATTCATGTATCACTGTAGCGACAGGTTGTCGGCCGGTCGCCTAAAATTGTAATACACATGAAACTCACGAGTCCCTTAGTTGCCTTTTCCTACACCCACGGGAAGAAATGGGGTGATGCTATCCTGAGCCGTCATCACGCGGCAAACCCGGCATCACGCATCATCATTGTTGTGCTCCGTCTAGTGGGAAATATTAGTCCAGCATTAGGTATTAAACATTGTGGAGCAAATTGTACTGGTTATCCGTAGCCACCGTTAGAAATATCAGTATAAGATAGTCCATGCAGGTATGCCATATTATATTACACAATATATAATGTTGGTTTAAGAAAGCTATCATTCTCCTTACCCTATCCCGTTCTCTGTCGGGGTCGGTTACCTAAACTAGGGGATTTACAGAGCGACTGCCTCTTTGATCTGACCTCTGCAACCCGAAAGCTAACCTGGCTCGAATCCTAGGTTAAGTCATATTCAAATATCATCTGAATTCAAATTTTATTTGAATGTGGGTTTCATCACGGTGCTTTTGCTTCACCGTAATTTAAAAAAGCTAATTGGTAAATTTTCTAATCCTATGCTTTGATTACACACTTGGCTAGACGAGACGACTCCCGCTGGACTATTCAGCGGTGACGGAATTGGCGTCCCAAGACCTTAAAATGTTCAATAAACAACGGAAAGGGGTCGAAATATAGCGCTTTTATTTTTCTAGATTGGCAGACCACCTGCCTGATAGTCAAACGATATCGTGGCTGAAGTAGGACAGTACAGGATGAGTGCGGTAAAAGACCGTAAAAAACTGGTATGAGCAAGAAGAGGCTTCTGCCCAGCAGTTGGGTGATGCTGGCTGTTGATGATGACGATGATGCTTGAGAGAGTAGAGTTTGAGGTTAACAAAAAAAGTAGTTATTAAAGGTAAGTACTTTAGTTCCTCATATAAAACAAAATTATTGTACCTACCTAGACAGATACTCCCACACAAACTTTTGTTTACTTTTGCTTGCCCCTGCGTAAGACGATACTAAGTTGTTTTTACCCGACTACGGCAAAGCAAAAAGGAGGGTTATGATTTTGACCGCTATGTATGTATGTATGTGGCATTAATTTCGTCTGTTCCCTCCTAACTCCTAAACTACTTATTGTAACTTGACTAATGAGGTATCATTAGAATCGTCTTCACAGCGCGGTGGTTATAGGCTGTGTCATGTCACTATCAATTGAATATGGCGCCCTCTATAGCGCATATAAAGAGTAACTAATAGGAAAACTAACAGCGACATCTGTTGTCTGAGAAATCTGACTTACTGAATTGAGTAGCTTGAGTAGCAGCACCAAGATTGACGTAATACATATTGCATATTTATATGACATGCCTGTCACTAATGCTTAAACAAGACGATGAATTAATGCACTTCACAATGATATCAGATTATGACTTTGCGCATATAAATATGACATACCAGTTAAGATGTTTTCCCAAGATCTATCGAGTTAAATGTAAATATGTTTGAATAAGATATTGAATTAATGCATTTTACAAACATATTACTCAAAAACATTCTGCGTATAAATATGACATACCATCTAAGATGTTTTAGCAAGATCTATCGAGTGTTGATGCACGTAATATTTTGATAACCAGCGAGCCGTTTATGGTCACAAAATAAATACGTAAAATACTGGATGAAAATGTATTCTGAGAAATAATATGGTTTTTTTATGGTGAGTTTTAAATCAACAGCCAACGTAGTACAGGAAACAGAGTGGTAAAATCTGATGACACAAAGGTTCATGGTACCTTACCCAGCGCCGACACGGGGGGTTGAGGGGTCCTTGCCCCCTCAGGGAAAAAAAAGAAAGCAAACATCTGATTGTAAATCGACACCAGCTGCAACCGGCGACACGGAGAGTTAAGGTAGCTTGCCTAGTGTCGATACGTGATGTTGAGTGGGGCTTGCCCTACTCAGAGAAAACAAAATAAATCATCTGATTGCCAATCGACAACTGCTGCTACCGATGATACGGCGTTTACGGTAGATTTCCCAAATGGGCGGTTATGGTTCACAAACAATAAGAATATTCTAGACAGAGTTCTTGTAGTTCTTGGAAAGTCACTTTAAGAGACAAGCCTACGTCTCGCCTCTAGCAGGTTGAGAACTTGAGATGGTCTATTTATTTGTTACTTGGATACAAATAAATTGCTCAAAAATCCTCATGATGCGAACTCCCTTGAAGAACTAGAAAGGTTGATATTTTTTTCAATTGTTTTTACACTTATGAATTACTACCAATAAAATGTCCAATTTTGTCATTCACCATTTCATTTAATAATCACCGCATGCGCTACACAAATAAGTCCTGAAACGCGGTATCGTAGTGCTTCCGCCGATCGTTCCCGCTATCAGGCCTGTGTCACTCGTGTAGGTATACCGCGTGTAGGTATGAAAAACATACCTACACGCGGCGGCCCCTGCGCAAGGCCCAATCTAGTAGGCTGCCGCAAGCGAAAGAAGACACGAGCGCGCGCTATTTGTTTGACCACGATCAACTTTCTACAAAACCAAAAAAGCAAAAAGATAAGATACTGTGCAGTATTTAATTGTTTAAATTCGTGTTTTCCAACTGAATATCTCTTGAAAGTCTGATTAAAACCGTTTAAGAATCAACGATATTAGCGTTGACCGCCACATGTAGGAGTAAACGCTCGTGCTGTGCACTAGATGGCGTAAGTAGTTTCTTGAAGTAAGCAACCCTAGTCCAATACGTATATACACGTATAACTTATTATAAACCGTTGTCCTATGAATGAAGGCCCATATTCCCTCAAAAAATTTGGTAGGTATGTAAATGAACACGCGCTCGACTGGATCGCGAGCTAAATTAAATCATATTGTTTATCAGATTGAGTACATATTTCCTTGAAAACCATTGCGAAGTAAAGCTTCTGTAACGCTAGTTACTAGTTATTATTCTGTGCCGCTATACAACTTCCAAATATGTCCGGTAGGACCAGTCCATTCCCTGCCCTGGTCGCTACACCCGACAAAGCGGGTGGCTACCGCTTTCCCTTCTCCGTCATCATTTGGCTTACTGGCCTCATCATCCATCACTCCTCCTAAAATTAAAATTTTATAAGCATTTCCTCGCATAAGCCTAGAATGCCGCTAAGCTCAAGTGGGATTGGGCAGGACATGTATGTCGAATGCACTCGGAAAGATGGGCCAAAATAGCTACCGATTATACTCCAGAAGAGCGTCGCCGCAGAGGGAGACCTAGAAAGCGCTGGCGGGATGACTTGATCGAATAAAATCCGAACTGCTCCGAAGCAGCCGCAGACCGGAAAGCCCAGAAAGAGGGACGGGAGGCCTTTGACCAGCAGTGGGACAGTTTAGGCTAATATAATATAACATTGACGATGTGACGCAGAAAGTTCCGGTTTCGATTCTCGGTGGGTCATTCACAAAGTTGATATTTATCACTTTGTGAATTTGTTCTCAGTATGGTTAGGACATTGTGGGCTGAACCACTCGATAGTCTGTAAGTAAGATGTTTCCGTGTTTCGGATAACATGTTAAGCCCTAGGTCCCGGTTGCTGTCTATCATCACATAGACGGCGGTCGTTAGGTACATAAGCCAGAAGCCTGCTACTTGTAGAAGGCGGTTAAAAAATTCTGACACTAGGGCTCATCGGGTCGTTGGAAGACTTGGTGTCCCACACGAAAAGAGAGATTGTGTACATTTCATTGTGTACCCTAATTTCAAGTTTTATACTAAGTACAAACAAAAAACCTTCTGTGCACTAGTGTGCACTGTCATCTCTATTTAATAATCAGAATTAGAATAAGAAAAACTATTCAGTGACCACTAAATGGTTAGAGACAACATAATTAAGGCCCGTATTTATCAACTCTGAGATCGATCTTGAGTGTGACTTTAAGATGCTGTTAGTATTGTTGACATTTGTCAACGTCGCTCTTGAGATCGATCTTAGAGTAGAGCGCTATTTATAAATGCGTACCTAAGTGGAGGAACTAACAGTTTGTATTGACATTATAGTATCAAGTCTAAAATATAGCAGTACAGAAGTAGGTAAATAGTACACTTATAGGGACTCCATTTGTTAGTGAGAACACTGGAAAGGCACTTCCTTCAGCATAATTATGCTACAACAGTAGTGTTTACATACTGCGTAGCATAAGTTTATGATAATTGAAGTACATTAAAATTACTTACATGCTGCACTTTTATCTGGATTTTATTGGAATATTGAATACGTTATTTTTTATTTACCTACAACTCCAAAATAATTAAAATAAAAAGCAGTTCAAAAACTAACACCCGACTACAGTACAGAGTTATCGCGCTCTAAAAAGTAAGAAACAAGAAATTATAATTAACTTCTTATAACGCAAATATTTATAGTCTACGAAATTTAACAAAAAAACACAAAAGATATATGAATTAATATTAAATATAAATTTATAGTGATATTTAGGTTATAGCCGTGGTCGTATGTCACCAACTGACTGCCGAACTTTACAGTGACATACGACCACGGCTATAACCTAAATATCACTATAAATTTATATTTAATATTAATTCATATATCTTTTGTGTTTTTTTGTTAAATTTCGTAGACTATAAATATTTGCGTTATAAGAAGTTAATTATAATTTCTTGTTTCTTACTTTTTAGAGCGCGATAACTCTGTACTGTAGTCGGGTGTTAGTTTTTGAACTGCTTTTTATTCTAGTTCGTGATAGCAGTTATTATGGATATTGTTATTGTTCCTCTCATCTTATTGCTTTCATCCTCGTAGAATCCGTTTATTCACAAGTAAACAGGAAACTATATGCGATGAACAAACAAATTTTCATGAATGGGTACTATCGGTACTTACGTACTAAGTAAATAAGTGTAAATAATAGATTCAGGCAGGCTTTCATGGTTGACCCGTTAGATATTGGTAATTAATATTTTATTATTATTTTATTATTTTGAGCCGGACATGTCCCACTGCAGAGCAAAACCTCCTTCTCTTTTTTCCACTTTTCCCTATCCTGGGCCGCCTCCATCCAGTCATGGGCGTAGGTATGTAGCTCGTCTTTCCACCTTTTTCTGGGACGACCACGTGCCCGTTTTGCGTTTGGTTGGAGGGACCTAAGTAGTAGTTCTTTATGCCCATAGTATAGTAGGCATTCTGTCCACATGTCCGGCCCAATCCCACTTGAGATGTGCTGCCTTCTGACGTTCGTCTATTATTTGTGTGCGGGAGCGCTCTCGCGTCTCTGTATGGTGAATGCTGGTCCCGAATTTGGTAATTAATATAAGTACAATAAAAGTCAATCGCAAATGAAATCATTTAGGTACAACAGATGTTAAAATCTGTCAATAAATTAATTTTAAACCATTGAGTTTTGAAGCATTCACCACTTAGACAAAGCAAATTCGCCTATCGCGTCTGTCCCTATGTCTGTATGTCTGTATTTATACTTAGGTCTTTTAGAATACACAACGGATTTTAATGCAGTTTTTAATAGATAGAGTGATTTCAGAAGAATAGATATATAGATAGGTTTACATGTATAATAAATGCTGGAAAAAAGTATTTTTCCTATGGGAAAACGGTTACAGTAGTGGGTGCAACCGGGTGATGGGCAAAGTCAATAATAAATAAAATCTCGTTAGCTAAAATTTTTTTATTTTTTTTTTATTAGCCTGCTCATCGTCCCACTAAAGATTTTATTTCAAAATAATATGGAGGCCGAAAAGAAGTTCCAAGATGGAAGGCGATATATTTGGGAAATATCACGCCGTACATAATCAACCAACTATGGTAAAACACTACAGGTACCACTCCGCTCCATAATGTGGGTCATGGATTTGGAAAGTGGACGGACCACAACAAATGGATCCCAAAGGTCAGTGAACTGTTACATGAATACAAGCACAATATTGGACTGATTTTGTTAAATTTTACTTTTTATTTTACTCAATAAATGCTCAAAAGGTATAGTGCGTTCGTGATTATGAATTGTATACGAGTAAATATGACATCTAGCTCGATAAACATGTTGCAGCTGCATGTGGTACGTTTGACAGTTACTCCATACATCATGATTTGATTGCAATACTGCACCTATGTAAGCCTACAGCTAGGTTAAGGCGGTTCCCTTATTTGACGTCCGTTGCTGCGCATTTTCAAAGCATCCGTAATGCAAGCTTCTGTCACATATAAGGATCTTTCGAATATGACATACAAAAAACTGAAGACGAAAGAGCAACGCAAAAACTTGCGTTTGCATTAGTCTCTGTTATAATCTTTATGGGAGATACAATGTACCTTTTTTCACCAACGGACGTCAGGTGCGACCAGGACCTTAGATATATCTAGCTAGATACCAAGGTACATCATCATGTGATTAGTAAGTAATTAGCCCAGTATGCCACACAGGCATCCATGATAGATTTGTACATCATCATGTTACGTGATTATGTGACGATGGTATATAGAGCTGTCTCTACATTGCTTTACACAATACATAATAATTGACTACTTTAGAGCTACGACTCATATAACACACACAAGTATGGCAAATACGCGCTCGGGAAATAAAAGGTCTGTTAGGTATAGAACTTATTATTTAATGAAACAATTGGTCTATATCAATAGTTCATAAGGACACCATTTGTTTACAAATTGGATACAGATAATCGGTTTTGTATAAAAATAATCTTCTATAATTTTCATCTCAAAAATAGATCATTATTTATGTATTTCACCAGGTCCTCAGGCATTACCGATAAGAGAAGTTTTACTGGGCCGCAGATTATCTCTTTCCTTCAAATCAATTGCAGTAGCAAGTATAAACTAACAGTTTGGATCATTTTACAATTCACCTTTTCTCACGTTTGTAACTCTTTTCTTCTACGTAGATACATATGATTCGGTCGCAAAAAGCAAATTTATTGAGGTTCTCATATAATACACTTTTTACGAGATAGGTACTGCAGGTGTTCGCGAGTCGATGGGACGTAAATCCAGATTCTTCGGCTTTACTCTTCCAAAAACTGTACCAGGTGTAAGGAACAGCCCTCTATACTAATAGGGTGCATGTAGACCATGAAACTTAACAACTTTCCCGTAGGAACATATGTCAGGAAACGACAAAAAAATTCAACCTACCATACAAAATCAACAAAATCGCGATCACCTGACTGCATTCACTATAGGAAACCAAATTTTTTTTTACTTTTCCTGACATAATTATATTCCTAGGGGAAATTTATTCAGTATCATGGCCTGAATGCATCCCCTCAGTATTCGGAAAGCTGTCCCTTACACCCGGTATATTACCTATACTACGAAACTATATTCGGTATAGTGAATGTTCGGTGTGTCGTTGATCTATGCAGGGCTTTGTGTAGTGATGGTATAGAGTAGGTGTTACGAATCGAGTCACGTCACAACGTTATGCCCTGTGGTTGACATAATCACTCCATAGTACTAAACTACTCGTAGTTATAGTAGATGCGAGAAACGACAATAGCATTATGGAAACATCATGGTGATGAAATACGTATTTACCTATGAAGGTTACATTTTAAATAGTTTTTCTTGTTATGTTTCTTATTTATAAGTTATTCCAATGGAAATTTCAGTAAAATCCACCTGGCTATAATATCCTTGTCAAATGGTAAATCTGCAATCTATTTGCATATCTTGAATATCAATAATTATTATTGTAATGCCGGCTTAGAAAAGTATTACTTCGTTTCTTTCCCGCGGGTGTCGTAAGAGGCGACTAAGGGACTTCGTCCCCTACAAAATGTATGGACGTAACTTGATTTTTTGCGAAAATGAGTTATATATTATGTTACTGTAAAAGCCCGAACTGTGGTAAATCCTAAGATTTTCCGGTAAAACCTAAGATTTACTAACTCTCAATGGGTAATGTCCGAACAGTTTTTTTATTTCGAACTTTTACCACCATTAACTAGGCAAAGTAACATATGTTACATAACATAACATAACATACGTAACATATATACTAAATGATTTAGAAATTTTTAAACTTTTTTTATATCTAATGGATGTATCTCTATGTACCTTAGTTTCCGTTATAAGGTAAGTTGTATCTTATATCACAAAATATTGGTTTGTCACGTAGGGACGTAAGTTAAATTTCCCTCTTTACGTCACAGATTTTTATTAAATTTTTTTGGGGGTATCTTAAGTTACGTCTAAATATTACAAATCACATTAATAAATTTCCTCGCACGGAATCTCATTATTGCCGCGCTAAAACTTCTAAAAAATATCTTTACGAAGACTTGAGTTTGACAAAAATGTATTCACTATATTTCAAAACGAATTGACGTAACATAGATTCAAAGAGACGTAACTTAAAATTGCACACATTTTTTATTTTGCATAAAGACGTAAGTCGAATATATATATATATATATTTTTTAAAAACCTGTTGCGTTTTCCAAATATCATACACATATTCACATTTGAAGCAAGTTTACACCCTTGTATAAAAAGAATTGTGGACGTAAGTCTAATCACAAATATGTGACGCAATTTTAATCTTTTCGCCAACCTTCAATCGCTTCTCCTGTAAAATTCAGTTTTTGTAGTTACGTCCATACGTTTTGTAGGGGACGACTTGAGGGTTTCGTGTGTATTACAATTTTAGGCGACGGGCTGACAACCTGTCACTCTAATGATACACGAATTATCTGAAACGGCTCTCAATATAAGCCGTATTTTAACACACACCTTATTATTAGGTACCTTCCTGCTTTACGTTTTTGCATATAACTAAGTACTTCTATTGTTTGAAATTGTATACAAACGTGGTCTAACTGATTCATGCCTTAAGGAAAAACACAATGAAAATATATTATTTTTAATTACCTGCAATAAAATATTGAATTGTAACGTACAGTACAGGTGCCTCCAACTGGAATTTATAGATTGGTGTTATAACTACACTTGATCAATCTGTTGCTATACAGATGTAAGAAAAAGTTTAAGGGAACCAGAACCTGCCTATGAAACTGAACAACTTGCTTTTTCCTTTGATAGGTCGAAATATGTAAAATTTTTGGACCTACCATACAAAATGGACCAGCCGACTGATTCAGGTTGTATGTGAGGTCCAAAAATTTATTCTTATTCCGATTTATATTCTTTGCGGAAAGTTTTTCAGTTTGGTAGGCTGCAATGATGGAAAACGCAGGGTTGCCCCGGACCTGCGCCACCCTCTTCCCTGGCTGATTCCACAGGAACGACGAGTTGCGGAGCCTGGTCGGCTGCAGGAGTCTTACCTCTCGACCTATGTCACATGCACCTGACGAAGACCCCGTTCCGGGTTTAGTCTGAAGTACTGTGGAGTTGTCCTTCTCCAGGACCGGTCTTAAGTGTTAATTCCTCGGTCGCCTCTTACGACCCCCACGGGGAGAGAGGGGTGGGTGCTATTCTACTCTGCCTGTTTAGTGTGTAGTTTTCTGATTTCTCTGTATTAGAAACCCATTTTGTCTTTGTATTAGCCAGTTTTTGTAGAATCACATCTACGACACGCTTCAACGCAATGTTCGACGTTTTTTGTAAAGCAAGTGTCCTTTTTCATGCGCGGTTGACCGTACATCGACAAACAATAAGGTAAAATAACAACCTTGTCATTGCAGGTAGGTATCTATCAGTATCACCTCTATTTACCATCCTAAGGGATGACCTTATACTGGTTATCATACATTTGAATAAAAGAACCAGTTTACGATGATCTCTAAAATGGTAAATCTAAGTGCTGCTGATAGTACGAGCACTTATTTTACTACGTGATGATGACAGGTTGTGGCTAATGATGACATTGTGTAACGTGTAGGTAAATGGGTATCTACCTACAGTGAATTACTGGACAACACATATATATTAGCCTAGCTAGTGCGGCTTTTTGTCAATATTTTTTAATTATGGCTAGATGTCGGCCCAGTAATTAACCCCTCAACTGCTATCAGTTACTCAGCAATATTGTAGGTAGCTTTCTGAGCATGCTCTTCTTTTATTGTAGTCAGAGACATAAAACAAAAACTTTATTTACTGTTTATTGAACTAGACTAAAGTAAAATGTGAAAACGATATAGTGAAATAGGTGTAAGTATGCAAAAAGTTTTGGGTGGTAGACCAAACCTAACCGAATCATCTAGCCTACAGCGTAGGTAGGTCCTACAAGTCACTTAGAAAAGTAAATCGATACAAACAATACTTACCGAAGAGTTCGTGTACAGCATATTAGCATTAATATGTGAACTGTGCTAGTTAGTTGTACCTACCTAATACATAGGTAGTAAGAACGTGTAATAAGTAAGAATGAATGTTTTGTACCATTAACATTTTGCCTATTTAAAATTCCTACAGGTATGATATGGATACTGAAGCTATCAAACACATCAGTTCCTGTGAAAATGAAAGCCTAGTACATACACGTTCACAACCAAACATGTTCGTTCAACACGGGCAAGCAACCGTTACTTGACACAGCAGGCCCTTTTACAATCAGAACCTTTCAAACCCACGTCACTTAGCATCATCAGATTCTGGTTTCCATACTAAAGCAGTGGCAAACGCACACACAGACAAGCTTGAGTTTAACAGCCTATGGCAAGTGTCATAGTGTGTGACTTGGCATTTCTGTGTTGAATCGAGGCTTGGAACTATTGCACAACACAGCCGGCTTGTAGAAGCAATCAGCTTAAACTCAAGTTACACCATAAAAGATCAGTTTACACTAGTTACTCTTAGTAAATGTAAGGAAATCCAGTTTACTTTGATCCTTTTAAGGGTTAACTCGGGCATATGGTGATTGTATGTACTAATAGAGAACCGGTCTTATGCGCAAGCCCTTGGTACTTACCAAGATGTACTCGTGCACGAAGTCAAGACTGTATTGTGCGAAGGTGATACGACAGTAGAATGGCAAGTAATGTTTTTGTGAATCTATTTAATCGTTTATCGAGTGTAATCGTTTTATTCGTAGTGATTCTGAGCAAACGAATCATCAAGGGTATGCTTCGCATAGGAATGTATGAAATAAAAATTATGTCTTCGTTTTAATTAGCTTTAAAATCAGGTTCTATCTGAATAAACTTGTGTACTAGAAAGTTGTTTTGTAAAGAAAGTTTTATTTCCATTTCACACAAAACTATAATGCCTTAGAATTATTTATTACGACATTCACAGCAAGACATTGCGATGAAATATGTAGAAATACTAGTTATCTTGGTATGTTTATGTACCTACGCTTACGGTAGTCAAGTCACAGCGGAATTTTCAATACCTACTTCTCCCTAGACAGTATTTTTGTACGTTTTCGTCTGATTCTTTCCAATATTACTTACCTAAACTAAATACAACTTTATCTATCCTTCCCAATACAACCCATCATAACTTTAACCATTTCCACTCAATGGCCGTGCCTGATTTATTCCTGGGTTACAACTTATTTATAGCTGTGTTATTCTTTCTAGTTTCCACCCCCAGACGAGGTGACGTCACAATGTCATTGACCTTTGACCCCTTCAAGTAAATTTCGTGACCCCGAAGGTTGAAATTTTAGACTAGAGTTCATGTAGAGATGATAGTTGCAGCAAAATTTATGTTCTAGCTTTTTGTGATACGTGCAAAGTCCTGCTAATGTAAAGAAGATTCAATAGATGTTATTTATTTCAAGGTTGTTTTTTTCAATCAGACTCTAGTCTTAATAATCTTAAAATTTTAATCTTATTTACAATTTGTAGCATGTTTACACTTAAAATGAACAGGATTTTTTTCGGTTCAAATATTACGTGCATAAAATAATCATTTACCTGCAATTGAAAAATAAAATTTATTGCAAATGATATCAAGAGATTATAGAGGTCAGTGCATCAACATCAATATTTTTGCGCGAAAGCGATGACATTTTTTAAACTTGTACCTACAAATTAGTTCACCCAAAAACCATATGAATCCTGCATCTAGAGTCTTCGTTATTTTTATTTTGTTGTGAACGTGTAACCACTTTTGACCTTTAATGTAATTATTACCAGTCACTAATCTCTTATATCTTTAGTAATGTATTCTGTGAACAATAATTTGATTGTAAAATTTACTGTACGTTTAATTAGGAAGGACGACATTCTCAAGAGCAATGCTCCGGGACATGACCTCTCACTTCATTAGGTTAATCTTATTAGACACAAAGTTAAAAGAAGATTGTTGAGCACATGACTGTACTCCGAGGGAGATACTATACTCATAAATGAATATAAGAAATAAAAAATATAGCACTGCGAGTGCGGTAAATCCCAATAAATAGATACTATACTATAGTAGAATACCGTTTTCATCAACTTATAGGTACTGATTATAGTTTTGGATTCTATGAAAAACCAATATACTATTGATCGCATCTTATTTTTCGTTTCGATTACAATTCTACTTGAAAGAAGGGTGGTAAGTATCTAATTTTAGACTATTAATAAGCGAAATGTAAATTTTCTAAAGCGAAAGTTAAATTATTATTATGAATAGAATTGGTATAAACATACCTACCACAGAGTGTACAGACGTTAGTTATACTAACGCTCGTTACTAGTTATTATTCTGTGGTAATACAGACATTTTACTAACATACCTTTAAAGATCTGAGCGGCAGAGGCAATCCAGCTCCTATATGGTGAAGAGGAATCTTTCTATTTGGACTATAGACGGATACTCATCGATGGTCATCAACTCATCGCTGACGATTCGGTTGCCAGCAGAGAAGGTAAGGTTGCATGAGAAGACAGAGACCATACAAATTAGTATTAATTGAGATGTAGGTAGAGTAAATAATGTAAAAGCGGTCGCTATCGCCTATTGGGTTAGAAATTATATTTCGCATTAAAGGAAGTAACTTAATTTTTTGATTTTCCAAACCATCCGAATAAAAACGAAGGAAAATAAAGACAAAGAGGCCCTAGATATATTTATAATAGTAAGAACGATCGCCTGTTGTTGTTGTTTTTCTAGTAAACAATGTTCCGATCCCAATGAAGTTCACGTCCATAAACGATTACATATACACGATTACGTATACATTTTAACTCTTCCAATGAAATTTTAAATATGTACAATATTATGTTTTTGATTTAACTGAAAGGAACCCCTACTAATACAACGATAGCAGTTCACTAATGGACATGGGCAGCCCCCATTGACCGGTATTTCCATACCCATCATTCTGGGTAGTCAGATTTGCAAGCGCAGAGCAAATGTTTTAGATATTCGCATGGAATATCTTCTCATTCCCTGGAATCATCCCTAGTCACCTTTTATGATCGCCACGGGTAGAAATGTGGTCATGGTATTCTGAGCCGGCGTCACAAAGGTCATAAAAGATCCCCAATCCAGCAGCTATATTTCTCTAGTAATCTCTTACTGCCAGTTGACGTCATGAACCGGAAAAGCTAGAAAGGTTCAAACGAAATTAAACCTCGAATTTTCTACCATTCGTAGCCATAAACCCTAATTATCATTTATTTCGGAGACAGATACGGCAATTGCGTGTTTCACTGTTGTTAAAATCCTTACAGTTAACCCAGCGTGGTTCCTTGATGACTTCAAAATAAACTTTTAAAGGGAGGGCGAACTAATTTGAATAAGTTTTTTCGTGCTAGACAATGACAAGCTAGAGTTTAGCCAATTTAAAAACTCTGTTTTGACTGCGGTGAATGCCATAACCAACCGTGTGCCTATTTAAAAACGTAAATAAATTTCACAGGGTGGATCCGAATCTTCGATTTTTTCCTTGAGTATGATGCTTGGAACCTCTAGATCAGCACCGCAGCGATATCTACTAAAATGTTCTTTGTAAAGAAAAGGTCAAATTTATTTCAATAGATTGTATCTGACAGGCTGTAATGTAAAATTGGACTTCTTAGGATGGCCTGGCCATAACAATGGTTGCAGCCTTGAGATATAAATATTTGGTTTACAATTTGGCAAGCCACAAATCATTAGGGTAGTCATTAGAACAAATGGGATAAGTTTTTTCCTTGTAAGTTCAATCCAGTACTGTTTTGTTTCTTTTTTACACAGAGTAAGGAGCTGATACCATCAATACCATCATACATCATCATTATCCTTGCCTTATCCCGTTCTCTGTCGGGGTTGGTTACCTAACCTAGGGGATTTGACGTAGAACAAAGTTCTTACACAGAGCGACTGCCATCTGCCCTCTGCAACCCGAAGGCTAACCTGGCCCGAATCCTAGACTATTGTACATCATCATCCTAGGTCCGAAATCCCTTGCATATGGTACATTCACGGAATATAATATGATAGATATGGCAACTTAAGTAGAAATATTTGATATAAAATTCTTTAACAGAACAGAACTACAGTCTGTAAGTTTAGGTACTTATCTTTTTGTAAACAAACTTTGTATTAAACTGTTCTGAAGTGTCACTTTCATACAAAGTGTGTTTACAAAGAGATAAGTACCTAAACTTACAGACTATATCAGGTGGAAGCTGAATTACTGTGATAAGGAAAACGACTAGGTACTATTTATCACAAACCTTTGAACTGCCACTGAGGTTCTAGGCCATACAATACCTAGTTTACTAATCTACTATGCTCTTTATCAGCTACCTACACAACTATAGGTATGGGAATTGTAATACTAACACACTTAAGTACAATAGGCTGTTTCTTTTTATGAAAATTGTGATCGATTCTATTGTATTAACTGCTTAGCACAAACGCAACTGGTGTAGTGCACATTTACTTACTCATTTAATTAGTTTTTCTTATAAAAGATAATTCGCTCATGCATCGATATTTAGATCAGAACCACAATTTCTGAAATTGCGACGATGGATCTAACCACTTGTATTACACTTTCTACTACTCGAATTGACAATTTGAAGGTAGTGTGAAGGGGAAATATGCATGAATTGGTTTGAGTAGTGAAACGCGTGATACAAAGACAATATAGCAGATGTTTGCATGCGAAAATTCATATATAAAGTTCCAGTCCCTTTTATGATCTGAGGGCGACAGACAAAGCCGTCTTTAACTTATTGGAGGCTCTGGGCATATTACGATAATGGGGCCCCTATGAAAAGTTGCTTACAAAACAAAACAAGCAAACGACAATTTGATCAAAAAATACCTCAAAGCACAATCAATAAAAACTACAAACAAAAACAACGTCACAATACCACAGATAAATACGGGGAATTCGCGATCGTCGAGTCGATTCATTTGAGTCGTTTGGTCACGGTCAATTTTACGTCGCTATAGGGATCCTGCGAGTAGATCTTAGCGATTTTTGTTGTCGAACTAGAACCGCAGTCCGTTAACAATAAATAATTCGAAAAATTACTTTAACAAATAATTTTTGTATATCCACAGCTGTTAAGCCAGTAGAAACGTTTTTTAGAAATTTACCGCTATCTATTATTTGTAAACAAAAGCGTACATATTTTTTTTCGTTTGTAAAAAAAATTCTTTTTTTATATTTCTCAAGATCAGAACAACACATCAGAAATCGAGACATGATGCATATAACTTATAGAGAATTTTACGTACTTAGTATACCATTGAATTGTATTTTTATATACTTATTTGAATTTATCTAAGCATGAGGAAATCAAAATACCTAATTTTTGGGTAGGAGTAGATTAGCTTCGTACATGCAAATAGTATAGTAGTCTGTAGTCAGTAATTTAGGTTCGTTGTATTCGAATCAAAAAAGTTTTTCGGAAAAAAAATCGGTTATCGTTTAGTGATCTGGCAGGGACGAGGGGGCCCCTTTCGGTCACGGGGCCCTGGGCACTTGCCCAGAGTGCCCAGTGGGAAAGAGGGGTCTGGCGACAGACTATCCGTATATATGACATCGTAGATTTTTTTGAGTTGCCCTATTTCTATCAGGTTTCATAGCGTTTCTGAAAAAAAATTGGACCTGGTTTTGAAGTGCTGTTCCAAAAAAAATCCTTTTTTATTTGTACGAGTAAGAAAAGAAATTCATCATCAAAATAATCTCTTATCAATTTATCACACCATTATGACAGCGTCCTTCAATAGAGTATTGAGGCTGTCAGAAGCTTAATATACTTTTACCTTCGGATCTTTTCAGTCGGGTCTTCCTATAAATAAACACACAAGTCATCTCTGAAAAGTGGTTCACACACATGCTACACAACTTTGTGTTTTTCAATGTTAGCACCAAGAGAAAGTGTATGTAACCGCATCACCTTGCGGCTGTCTCAGGCTGTCATTGGTAGGTTGTCAAATTACCGCAATTTCGAGCGGCGCGTGTGCAAAGGGAAAAACGGAAACGGAAGGGCCGGCGCCAAGGTTCTTGTCTAAATAGGTCGATGGTGTTGTTTATTAAATCCACCCCCACTGGATACAACAGACACGCGAAAAAGATAGATGTGGATTGACATAAAATACGGGGTGTATAAAAAAGGGACAGCCTTCCCATTAAAAATACAATCGATATCGCCACGTCTGACAAGTATTTAGGCCCCTTTCAGATGATTCGTGTACCACTGTAGTGACAATACACATGAAATCCTCGACTCCCTTATTTGCCTCCTACAACATATACGGGATCCTTCCCATTAGGAAATGCGGTGACGCTATTCTAAGCCGGCATCCCTTTCCATTACAGCCGAAGTTATTCCGTTTCATGGTGTGAATGCACCGTATCAGTATGCGAAGGCCTGTTCTTTATTATTATTAATATTTAACCGTTTATTGTTGTGTTCTAACAAAGGACATAACATTGAGAACAATACACAGCAGGGCAGGTTCTTTACACCCCTATAGGTATAATAAGGTAGGACAAAAATATTACATAAAAAATTCCTAACAAAAATGTACTGATATAAGGTTCCTATTTCTTTTGTTAACAATATTAAAAGTTTCACAATAAATATTTTTTTCATGGAACAATATTTTGCACTCTTGCAAAAAAAAAAATAAGGAAGTAGACTGAGTGGCTGAGTAAGTCATACAATTTTAAGGTTAGAATGTCGATTTGTCATCCAATAACTAGTGTACAATTTCGTAAACAAAGTGACAAAGAATGTAATGTAACTTTAATTGACTCAAGCTGCTTCATATTTCTACGAAATCGGTAAATAGGTAACTTCACATGTGTAGGTAGATGCTTCACGATTATGTAAGTTGATGTGCGGTAAGGTGATTCCCAGCCCACGCAACGTCTAACGCAAGATGCTGCGCATTTTAGCGTATCCGTAACACATCCGTCTGTCACATGACAGGAAATTTTAACTTCCTCGTACTCTTTTCTCTTTTCATGTGGATGGAACACCGAGTCGTCCTACTCGTACTATAAACCGACGTTAACGCAGGAGCAACGCAAAAACTTGCGCTAGTATCTTCTGCCTCTCTGTCTCTGTTACACTTGGTAGATGTAATTATACTTATCTCTTTAGCTCCAAAGTATATCAGGTGTGAGATACTTTTAAACATGCATTGGTCCAAAATTGTATGAAGCTGTCAGTCAATTTTACGAGGAGTAGTTATATTATAGTTTAGATCCTTGCCCTTGCCCTTGACGTTTTATAGTCAAATCGGCTCAAATTATATTCTTGTGCCGTGTGATGCCGGCTTAGAATACATCACCCCACATAATTCCCGCGGGTGTCGTAAGAGTGACTAAGGGACTCGGGGGTATTGGTGTATTACAATTTTTAAGCGACAGGCTGACATGACAACCTGTCACTATAGTGATACACGTGTTTTCTGGAACAACCTTGGAAAACAATCCTCAAAAAGTGTCTGACGTGGCGACAGCGACCGTATTCTTTCGGCCGTTAACGCTCTGCCTACCCCGCAAGGGATAAAGGCGTGATATATGTATGTATGAATATTTCCTAAACGGGTCACTAATCCCTATACGAAACGCAATCATCAATGCCCTTTCTATTTTCTCTTATCTCTCGGCTTTTCCTGAATGACCTTGTTTTTGCTTTCGCAGGTCGCCTCTTCGGTATAAAGTAGCTAATAAACCGAACTTAATTTATCTTTTCTACCATACTCAGCGGTTTTCTTATCTACTATATAGTACCTATTCATTCCAAATTGCTTTTCATGATTTTAGTACGAAAGTTTACGTATAAAATAAATCTATCTAAGTTTTTTTAGGTTCTCATGCTATTTATTTTTATAATATTGTTAGTTAGGTTAGTTACTTGGTAAGTGCCTCATTTAATGGTATTCATTTTCTATTACACATAGTCAGATAATAATCGTTCATTGAGAAGGTAGGTAGGTATGATACAAACATAATGTTTTTTTTTTGTTTATGTAGGTAGTTCCTGGAGTAGGTGGCGCTGGGTGCGAGTGCGAATGATATTAAATATCAGCAGCAATTTCCCATAGATAGGGGCATTTAGGAAGAGTATACAAAGCACTGTGAACGCATTAAAATCCCAATAAATAGGGATCTTCTTTTTATTCTGCAATGAACTTGACAGGATGATCCCTGTATCTGAAATAGGGCCATCTAGTTCGGACAAGTGTTGCCATCAGCCCAAAAAATCCTCAATATGGCTTCTGTCATAATCCTTGAAAATCCTTAAATCAAGTATCAATTACCTAAATAAATCTAGTCTACTACAGCCATCTGTTGGTAACAGCGAGTATTTTCTATAGGTGATGTGTAGCTTGTTCGCCACTGTGTACTCTCATCGTAGCTTTATTCGTGCTACGAGCTACGAACGGACACGGTGCTATTAGCATTCCTAACTAGATGGCGCTGCTACAGTAAATACTATTGATTGACTTTGTATATGAAAAAATCGATTGGTAAATATTCACTGGAAAATGTAGATTATGTAATTTTAGTATGATGATTGCTGAGGAAGCGAAAAAGCTTTGTCAGGATCGTAGCAAGTGGAAGGATGTAGTCACTGCCTGCACCTCCGGTAAAGAGGCGTGTTTATATGTGTTTTCTATCTGCGGAGATTTGTTAATAGCATCGTAATATTCTATCCTCTTTGTTTTACAGTTGAAATTTGTCTGTAAATCTTCCAAATACAAATAAATAAAATAAATAAATAAAAATGTATGTAGAGATCTTAGAAAGGTCTTATACATCCTTAACGTCCAGTTACATTAATTTTAAGATGATTTGATTCTTATCTACTGAATCTCTTTAGAGTCTGCCCAGCCAGCGGTGTCAAGTTATTAAAACTTTTATATCCAATTAGATTCTCAATTATTAAAACTTTTATAGAATGTCTAGGTTTATATGTAGAGAAAGGTTATCATCTGAAAACTGTAGGTTTTGTATATGCCTATGTTACGTTGCTTCAATTTTCTAGTTCGCTAAATACATGGTGAAATACAACAGTGTGTTAGGGATAGCGTCCCGAAAACTGATAGGGTGCAAGCAGATCATGAAACTGAACAACTTTCCCCTAGGAACATATTATGTCAGAAAACGACAAAAAAAAATTCGACTTCTCATACAAAATCCCGATCAGCTGACTGCATTTACTATGGGAAACCAAAAATTTTTTGACGTTTCCTGACAAATGTTCCTAGCGGAAAGTTGTTCAGTTTCATGGTCTGCTTGCACCCAATCAGTATTCGGGACGCTGTCCCTTACACCGCGTATATATTTTTTAATCAACGAATACAATCAACACATTTAAAGGTTACCTCCACATAACTGTCAATCTGGTAGATAACTAATTAGATAGTAATTACTTCTGACACCCCTATTAGCAATCAGAGTTTGGTTTGGGCAACAATGGCGGTCGGCCTCTGCGCAGCAGGAAGTCGGAGAAATGATCAATCAGGCGAGCCTTGCGCACGCGCATATGTCTACACGGAGATACTTCCGGACGGACAGCTGACGAAATGTCGCACGAGGCAGTATGAGAGTAAATTTGATTAAAGGTATCTGATTCGACTGATGCCCTATTTGGTTTTATGTCCCCTATTCTCTCTTTTTCTTCGACGAACCGTCATTCACGTCTTGTAATTTGAAAACACTTTTTTCTCGGCCAATGTTTTTTTTTTTTTAATTTGGAGCGTCAATTAACACAACTATAAACTAAGCCAAATCTAAACTATTTATGGGAGAAATGATCAATCAGGCGAGCCTTGCGGACAGAAAGAAAAAAAAATGAATTAGTATCAGCTATCTAGTTCCCATAGTACAAGCTATGCTTAGTTTTGACCTAGATGGTGCTGTGTGAATTGTCCAAAAATAAAAGAAACATACATACACACAGGAATTTACTGTCGGGATAGGAAGACCGCTAATCGACCGGAAGCCTGCAAAAACACGGCTGCTGTCGCTACGCCAAGGGTACTTTTAGATAGGTAGGTATTACTGTAGTGACAGGTTTTCAGTCTGTCACCAAAAGTTTTATTACACATAAAACCCTCCATTTCCTTAGCCTCTAACGGCACCTCTTCTTCAATCTTCGTCGATATATATATTTTTAAGGCACCTAATTTAATTTAAAATCAGTTAGGGAGTCTGAGGTCTTATGCATTTAAAGTTACACGTTGTATATTTCAGCTTATAAATACCTTAGTAAGCACCTATATTGTACAGTAAAGTGATTATAAGATAACAGCCAACAGCTGTTCGGGCGGGGCCGCTCTAGTTCCCGTTCCAAATAGGCTGCCGTGGTAATAAGTACGCGCTTATTGTAATTGGCTATAATAAAATTATTGTAAGTGCTTGAATAGCATAGGCAAGCCAACTATAGTGGCATAGAATGCCTACTAAATATTAGCCTGAGGTGGCAAGCCTATGAATTACCTATAAAGTCTGGTAACTACAACATCAAACGAACCATATAAACGTACGCAGTAGTTTTTTTTTTAAGGCTGAGTGCAATGTAAAATTGAGGTAGGTATACCTAAATACACTTCTCATAAAAAAAGACCTTAATACAATTATTTTATTTTTACTGGCCAAAAACACGAAAGAGGAGTCTATCTATAAAAAAAAAAACGATTGCAAAGCTGGCAGTTTAGTCTTTTCAGTGACGGATGAGTGAAAATGCTAAATTCAAAATTAGAATCTTATTTGTTTGTTGTGTAGGTAGTCTAGATAGATAGGTAGGTAGGCACCTCATAAGTACCTAGATGAGAGATGAGTCGTTGACACTAGTCATAGTGGTCATTCTGAACTAGTTGTGAACTAAAAATTTATTTCTATAAATAAGTACAGGTAAGTTTTACAATTAATAAAAAAACACGTGTTCTAATGAGTAGCTTGTGCTTTAATAATAGTTAGCAATAAACAGACACTCCTCTGGTAAATAATAGTAATGATTTGATAACATTGATTTGATTTAACAACCTTTTATTGCCTACCAGGTGGACCAGCAGCCTTAAAGATAATAGTTATGTGCAAATGGATGCAATCAGGAGGAAAACTGGGAACTAAGTGGCGCCACTTGCGACTGTTCCTTTTTTGTAATTGGTCAGAAATGTGTCAATGTCAAAGTAGAGCGACTCCTTATTGGTGCGTTTAGTTAGGTACAGTTGCGCCTGCCGCCATCTACAATACATTTTTCGTATTCCCACCCATAGGTTTATAGAAGCTCTCGAAGAGACCTATACAAAATTTTCCAGCGAATTAACTGATGTGTTGTGTTATGATGATCAAATCACACAATCATCATCATAACTAAGTGTTTAGGTAAGTAAATGATTCACGCAACTCGTACTTAGGTATATTTGTTGTAACTGCTATATTTAAAAAAAATGTAATTTTTAGCCCATGTTTTTAGCAAAGACATTTTCACGGGCATGAGTCGCGATTTTTTTGTTGGTCTATTGTCAATTTAACAACTTAATAAAACCAGTAGTTTTTTACCATTATAAACTCATTGAACCAGATCTGTCGGTAATTTAAATTGTTAGTACGACAAAGGCACAGCTAAACATTTTTATTGCCTTTCTAATAAATTCATATTGATAAGAATAGAACGCTGCTGGCGTCAAGTTGTTTGCTATATAGTACGTATGCTTACGGACAAAATAAAGAGTTACGATAACATTTTTAATGTATTGCTTCTTTCTCTTACGCATGTATTGCTAAACATCATATATCATATATATATAATTTGTTTTGCGAGAGCGATGCATGCAATGTTTTTGTCGAATGTTTGGAAAAAGATACGCGTAAGACAATCGACTGTACGATTCTAATAAAGCTGACTCTCCTACGCGTGAGTCTTAGATGAACGTAATAATAGCTTAATCGCGGCCTAAAGCGGAATTATAATAAAAAATATTCAAAGATTTTCACATCAGTTGTCATACCTATCCCATGTACCCATCCTATCACAGTGACTTACTTAACTATAGGAAAAAATACTACCTACCTTATAGTAAGTAAGTCTATTTTGGAAATATAAAGAGGTGAATTTAGTACCTATGGCAAAAAAATGTCTGAGACGATTGTGTGTAGATTCGTCGCTTTGCAAGTATTGTGGGTATTTCTTTCTTTGCTAACAACTGCATTAGGTCGATCTCACACTTAACTCACAAGCTCACAACGCAGCGTGCAACCGCGAGTATGGGGAATGACGTTTCTAGTATGGATCTGACCGACGCGTGCTTAGCAGCGTTATTTTAGCTCTGCGTCGTGAGTTAAGTAAGTGTGAGAACGACCTTGGCACCAGATTCTGACATTTGCAGAAACATTTGGTACAAATATGGGCCTAATATTATAGAGGTAGTAATAATATTAATATGTACTCGTAAAAACCACTCAGCATAAATATTTTTCATCGCGACTGTCATTGCACGTACTTGTCATACTGCAATTCCTTTCTTATTTTGCGATATTATATTTTATTCGTTACTGTTATTATTGGGACATTTAATAAGCACATAGGTATTATGATAAGATATAGATCTTAAACAGGCCTTGTACCTACGCCTAGCGTAGTCCAAGAAATTCAAAAGGATTTCCTATATCTTGCGTTTGTTATGCGATTAAAACTACTGTGCTATAAAGGCGACAATAAATTGATTATTCATTCAAGAGTAGGTACATAAAATTAAACATTCAAAAGAATTTTTGCTTTCGAGGTGCGTAGAAATGGTGAACCGTGGTGTTGATGGTGCGTAAATACATTTCTATCCTTCATAATAATGTCAGACTTGGGATTTCGGTGAAGGTGTCATATCATGGATGACATAAAAGAATTTGTGCGCCAAATTGTCATGTCATGTCCCGTACTCAAGCAAACTTACTGTATATGCACGTACCTTTATCCTGTACTCTACCTACGCTAAGTTTGCACGGAAGAAAACTCTTGTTATTGCTATGTCTTTTATATGTTTTTGTTTTGGTTTTGTATTCTTTAAGTACTTCTTTGTGTAAAGTATTTTGAACTGAATTGAACGATATCAAAATAATGAATGCTTTGTATAAACGCATTCCGGCCAGATGGACCGATGACTAAAGAGAGCGGCTGCTATCGACTGAACGGCGAAAGCGGGAGATCATTCATTGTGGCGTACCCTGGGGGAGGCCTATGTCTAGCAATGGACTGCTATAAGCTGATATTGTGATATTCGAAAGACCTATAATAGCGTGCTCGTTAAAGTACAAAATGTCTTAGCCAGTCTCGAGAACACGGGACATCCGAGATGTGTCAATCCGCCTGACCTTGCCTCTTCCATCGTGTTATACATAATAAAACTATTACATTCATCTTACCGACTCTTCTTCGGTGGTTGCGAAACGTCTCGTCGAACCAAAGGTCACAAAATACCGGCGAGACAATTTGAAACTAAAGTGTTGCCAACCACTATTATAAAAAATCTGCGATAAGAACCAATGGAGGTAACGCCCTCACACACACCCTCCTAAACACTAGGAAGGGTATAGGTCATATAGGTGGAGCTGCTTTTTCCCATGGGAGACATCTTGTTCTTGCGTGAAATCAGGTACCAGCAAACGAAACTCTTGGACGGATAATAGAGTGTAATGAAGTAGATTGGAGGTCACATCCATGTCGCATGGTCACATCCACACATCGGAATATTATTCGCAAGACAAAATATCCTCTCATCGTGTAGGTAGGACATCGCGTAGACGGACGCCCAATAGAGCTGGACAAAACCTATGATATCAAGATTTCAAATATGTAGCGAAGAGTAGACAAAAGCATAACGATCTTTTGGTAGACTTGATCCAATCGAGAAGAGAGATTTATAGAGTTGGCAACTCCAACCGCGAACGAGACACATTCGAACAACCGTGAACTTTCGGTGTTTTAACTTTCGAGCACTTAAGACGCCGCGACGCGACTCATTTATTGATAGAGCTGTGCTTTCGAATTTAAGGATTACGCAGATATTTTGAACCAGAAATACTACGCACATAATCTGAGACAAAATAAAAAACTTGACATTTTCAAAAAAAAATATGTTAGGCGAGGCGATAAATTTTTTCAGACCGATTTGATAAATCGGAACGCCTCGCAAGAGATTTGTTAAATCATGATGTTATTTATTTGCCTTGTGATGCCGGTTTAGAATGGGTATCGTAGAAGGCGAATAAGGGGCGGATGCAGCGTTCCCTGTGTACAACATCTTGCACTGCGCTCACCAATCCGCCTGCCTAGCATGGCGAGTGATTATGGCAGATTTTCTGTGGCTGATGTAATAGTAATTTGTTCAGCAGCTCTTACAACTATAATTAAATCATATTAGTAGGTACCATAGGTACCCTACTACCTCATATATTATGATTTTATACCCGTTCCTGATTTAATTATACTTATGCAGGAAATGCACTATCTAGATGACTTATAAATTGGATCACCAGAAGCAAAAGCTGTATAAAATTATATTTTAATGGTCCAATTAATTTACACAATAAGAGTGGTTTTAATTTTCATTTTGTCACAATAACCATAATAATATGGTTTAAAACCCCAAATGTCATCGGTCAAGATGGTTTAATGCCTTTTATTGGGGTTAAATACACAGTGCCACATAACCAACGAAATGTCTCAGACCTAGAATAAAGAGAGGAAGCAACACAGTGTAGCTGGCTGGACTAGCATAGCATTGCCGCATGTCATTCAAACCTTAGTCTTGGCAAATAAATGTTATAAATAAATAATAATAAATATTAAGAGAAGTGGTACCATGAAACTAGTGCTACTTTACTACCTACATAAATGATTATGTCTCTATTTTTCTTTACAAATGTTGGTAAAAGATATTTTCATGAAATGGTGGTAAGCTTTGCGGCATCGTTCGTCAATTAAGTCATCGATCTACAAAGAGACAAAATCTTAACTTGAAAATTGTTTTTTTTTCGTATGGACATTAACTTTGAAAAATTGTATAGAGTAGAAGAACTTTTATCAGCTTCAACTCTTTGGTTGACCACCATATATAGAGCCTAGTTTTTGGCTGCACAGTTTTATGTTTTTAGCGCTGTGTCTGCAATTTGTCTGATCTGAGCGAAATGTATGAAAGATGGCTATATTTCCTGAGGCTGAGGTGTCGACGATATTTACAGTAAATTAACCTTAATTTACTAGAATAACAGACGAATGATATTTATCTTTAAAACTTATGGCGATACTTTTGGTATTTCTTCACTTTTGGTTTCCTTAAATATTTTGCTTTATTCCGTGAACATTTTGGTTCCGGAGATACCATACGTATCGTTACATGCCTTTGGATTGAAGTCCACTGCTGGTCATAAATCTCCTTTAGAGGAAGTATTGGTTAAGTACCTAGAGTTTGATGACACGTCAAACATAACTTTAGACTGCGGGTGGGACTTGCATCTGGAACCGCTAATACCATTCCACCGCTCTACCAATTGAGTTATTGAAGCCCTAGCCATAGGCTCGAACTTTCGATCTCTCTATGCTTTATGATGTATACTATAAAGTATTTATATTGAAATATTTGCCGTGTGATGCCGGCTTGCCGTGTGATGCCGGCTTAGAATAGCATCACCCCACATCCTTCCCGCGGGTGTCATAATCATAAGAGACGACTAAGGGACTCGAGAGTATTGGTGTATTACAATTTTTAGGCGACAGGCTGACAACCTGTCACTATAGTAATACACATGTTTTCTGAAACAACCTTGGAAAACAATCCTCAAAAATGTCAGACGTGGCGATAGTGGCTGTATTCTTACGGCCACTATCGCTCTGCCTACCCCGCAAGGGATAAAGGCGTGATATATGTATGTATGTATGTATTTATATTGACGACTCGGTGTCCCACACGAAAAGAAGAAGAAGTATTGATGATGCGATGCTGTAGACTCGCCTTTTCTGTTTTTACGATAATTATGACGTGTAGATGCATACCTACTGAATGACAGAATACACATGAATCGGTTCCTTTCATCTTTTCCCGTCAGGATAAGTGTAGGTAAACAAATGACATGACATGAGTGTTGAAACAAAGAATGCGGGCGTGTCGACTCAACGCGTGCGCACGCTCACGAACTCATTGCAAGGAAGTCACAAATTTGAGACCATTTGAGGGCCACCGCTTATCTGGCGCAAGAAAAAAAGGGATTTTGAATTAAAAGTATTAATTAATAGTATGAAAATGTACTAGTGACGATTCAGATATTAACTTATTTAACCGTTTATTGTACACAATGAAAGACAGAGTACGTAACACAAATAACAATATAAACAACAGGTCAACCTGTTTCTAAAAATTAATCTCTTCTACTCATATGGTCTTCTTCTTCTTGTTCTTTTTCGTGTGGTCAATAGATATCATCAGATCTCTTAACTAAAATGGGCATTATAGTCTACGAGTATTTCAGTCATGTCATGGTTAAAAATATTAATGGTTTCATCGCAATTTTGCATATTTCTTTTATCTCTACTCACTCATCATCTCTTAATGTGGTCAGATAATGCATAAATTCTTGCGATCATCTCCAAGTTCTTCAATTCCTCTATACTATACATAGATATAATTTTTGAAAAAAAATATCCTTTCCCAATTGAAACACTGTCTGTATGTCAAATAATTCTGAACTTAGGAAGGTGTTGGTACCTAGGTATACCTAGATAGGCAAATAAGGTTCGATCGAATTTATAGCCTCTATTGTACTGTACCGACATTCCTTCGGCGCCGGCGCAGTGTCCTTTCACCTCCTGCCATTTGAGTTCCTATTCACGCAAAAATACTCAGAACTGCACCAAGGTGATTGTAAATTCTGAATTGGAGTGATACTGATAATAATAATTCATTCTGAACGTAATTTTTTGCTTGGTACTGTCGTCTAATGTGCCTTGGAAATTGAAGAGTTTCCTTTACTTCTCTAGTCGGCTTAGCGCGCGCGAGTAGACATTAGACGTCAAATTGTATGGAATAATTTTGACACATGCCTATACCTCAAGCTATGTTCTCTATACAATTGTGTGAAAACTGATTGTGAAAACCCATACGATTTGATAAATCTTAAGTCTACTCGCGCGCGAGATAAATCTCTCTACAGTGCCCCTCATGCCAGCTAGATGTCCATCAAATCTTTATTTATTTGGAGACTACTATTGGACCACTTGGGAAATATAGCACATTCAAACAAAAAAGGAATTTCCCATGTAAGAGTTATCCATTCTCTTTTTGAAGTGGGTTATTAATACTAAGAACTTGTACCAAGGTGATCGTGTATTCCTAATGTTTCAGCGTCGGATTTTTACAATTGTATTCATGCATACTTCTAAGAACTTATGTAGGTACGTTACATGACATTATAACTAGAATAAAGTTTCAGTTAAGTAGTTGTTCTAACTTGACATTGAGGAAAACCACGAGAATGAATTGTCATTGTTTATTAAATACTTAATTGTTATTACTTTACTAGTACTTGATCCCTTATTGTCAATTGATCTATCACAAAAACAATCTATCGAAGATGACGCGTTTTTTTTATAATGTTGTCTCTTTATTATTCGTACTAGCGGCCCGTCCAGCGGCTGCGCCCACTGCAACTCGTTTTCCCGTGGAAATAAGATGTTTTTCCGGCAAGTATTATACATAAAACCTTACTCTTGAATCATTCTATCCATTAAAAAATTTACATCAAAATCCGTTGAGTACTTGTAAAGGTTTATGCAAACAGACAGACAGACGCGAAAAACTACTTTGCTTTATACTATGTAGTGATAAGTTTCTTTGAAAATGTACTAATTAAGCGTATTTACTCTTAAAACAATTAAGGAGCATTCTTCCGATTCTAACACCTAATTAGTCGGTAATATCTGCCTGCGTGTCAGCGGACAGCTAAATAGGAAATAATTGTACTTTCAGTCCACTCCTGCGCATTCAGTGGATGGTTCTACTGTGTTCTAAAAATCGATGCTCTCACAAAAAAGTGCGTTCACTTTTGAGCGCTAGTAATTTTTCGAGTAGTTTTCATATTTTATTTTTTCAGCTCTTCAGTCATAGAGTGGTACTGAGTTGGTTTCACTATATATAGAGCTCTCTAGTTTTCTGTAGTTACGATAAGGTTTTGGGTAGGTTGTATAATCTGCGTTTTACAGGTAAATGTAGCATTCCATATTTAACTCCTGTTTAAATCTTTTTTCTTTTCGTATTTATAAACTAAAAAAAAAATAATCACGTCGTCGGCAGTACCTGCTAAATCGATTGCGCTGAAAAATTGTTAGATACGCTACTGAAAGCACTATTATAAATCCCAGGTAGCATCTTACGTCTGTGACGTAAATAACACGTGCCATTTTGGTCGATTTAAGGTTGGTCCATTATTTGTCATAAAAGCACGTCTAATTTACGTAACATTAAGGTCAATTTGATGACGTCTCTTTACGGTGGTTAAAGTAACGTACTAATTACGTTAATTAATCAGCGTCCTACGTCCGTTAGCACATTACGTCCTGGTTACGTTTTTTAAGATCTTTCTTTTTACCTTATTCAGTAAGTGGTGCTTATCATTACACGTTAAAATCTGTCGTAATGATAGCTCTAGGGTTGCTAATTTCTTACTTTTAATTAGTTATTTTAAGAAATAAGTAATGTTTTAGAAAATTTTAAGAGATAAAAAATAAAATAATAAGACATGCGATATCATAATATATTTTATTTAAAAGTTTTCAGCATCAATTTAAATTTTATAAAAATTTACTACCTAATGCATGAGAGATAATTTAGGATTCTAATGGGAAGATAGTTTTTGAAACCGGTTCAGCATGTTCAGAAACTGGTATATGCTTAAAAATCATAATAGATGCAACCGACTTCAACATGTATTTAGAATATTCAAATTTTCGATATTTCATATCTCAAACTACTGAACCGATTTTGATGAAACTTATACTATTCCTTAAGTTGAACTATACACAAAGAAACAAAAAAAGAATAATCGCAATCGGCCTTTTGGTTTTTAGAAACAGGTGGACAAACATACATACAAACATGAATGAAATTTAGCACACATGTGCAGCAGTTAGAGGGTTAGAAGTTGGTAGAGATTAACATACTCAAAAATGGGCGATTCCAACAATATTACATACATATATAATATATACATATATTAAATTGATAACCCCCTTTTTTCTGTTTGAAGTCGGTTAATAAAATGAGGGTAGTGAAATGAAAACAATTTGTACAATTAATAATAAATATTTATTCATTGAGCATGTCAAAATCTAGGTATTCTGCTCCTAAGAACTCTTCAGAGTTGGTTGATGGGATGTACCTGAACAGGCATATCATTTCCATCTGACCACTCCGTGTCACTGGAAGAGCTCTCTTCCTCAACACATATTACTAACTGATCTATATTTTGATATAAGGTTCTGCCTCATTCATAATCATAATATTGAGATTCCATTTTTTTTACGTGCCGCAGCAACTCTTCCAATCATTTGAAAGCCTCCTCGGTGAGTTGTTTAATGTCCTTTCCACCGATGGTTTGGGCAGCGACTTTTCGTGTTTTTAACTGCTGGTACTCCTTTTTTAGTGTAAAAAAATGAACTTTTTGAATTTATTGAAGTTGCCTAACTCCTTTCTAGGCGGACCGCTTTTCGTTTTTTGGCAGGAACGCCACATTTTCCACCTGTCTTCTCACCATGTTCTACAATTCTTCGGATAGTGCTTACCGATTTGCCTGTAAAATAAAATTTACATTCAAGTATTAAATTTATAATGAAGTCTACTAAAAATTTTATGTAATAAAAAGAACAAGACATGTTATATTTATAACCTCAAAAGATTTTAAATGTAAATAAATATTCGATTTACATGCAGTAGAGCGGAATATAGGTAGGTTAAACTATATGGGTAATATTTGTTTTGGTTGAACTAATTAAATTAAGTATAACATCAAATTACCTTTGATATCATGCAGTTGTTCGTTAATAAACATCATCCGATTCCGTTAATAGTTTACCAGCTTGAAATTCTGCCAATCATCTCATGAATACTTTATATATAATTTCACGAGCTCCCTCATGAATAGTCCGGTTCATTATTGAAAGTAATTCACTAAAATTTTGCAAAAATCGATGCAATAACAAAAAAAAAGTAATCCATCTACTTGTAAATACAAGACATTGACATTATCTATCTGATGACGTTTGTGTCGGTGTTGCCATTAATATGACATAGTAGTTACTCAATAATTAATTTCTGCTCATTTTAGTATTTTGACCTATGTTTAAGGGGAAAAGTTTCATGAGTAGTTGTTCTCATTCGATTTTAAAAAATAAAAAAAATAAAAAGTAAAAAATACCATAGTCCTTTATTGTTGCAACATTTTTTGTGGTATAATTTGCGTAGATTTTATAACATGGCTGGTAGATTTTGGTATTACTTTTAGTAGATTTGTGTGATGGAAAAGTGGTCACACTGTTCCCGCCGTTTTCAAGACGCGTCTGTTTCTAGGTTTTTACCGGGTCGTTCGCCGCTATTTCATCATGGCGGTTGGGTATTGGTTATAATTTAATATTTCTTGTTTATTTGAGTGTTTGGTGCATAATTCTGATAGTGTTTTAAGCAATAAACTATTCTGAATGTAATCAGTAAATAGAAAATTGTAATTAATGCATATATTCCACATTGTGTAATAGTGACGAGCGGCCACCACGTGGTGCAGAAAATTATACTATCAAGTTTCTGTTACTACACATTTTTGCGCATCACAGCCCCTAGTCGTAAGACTAGGGTCTCCTGTGTTGTGGACTCTCCCTCGGCGTAATGCCACATTTTCATTACTTCACTTCGAGACTGGCGAAATCATAATGAAAACGCCATAACCAAGAAATAGAATAGAATAGGTTTTTACCGGTCTTTATTTTTTGTGAAATGTTTGCCGTAATACAATTTTGCCCTGACGATGGTGGGACCGTCTCGGTAATAAATAAAAACTGGCTGACGCCCAGGGGTTGTGAAGTGTACTGGCCTCCAATAAAAGGAACCAAGGCCTTTGACAAATTTTTACATAACGGGAGCCTGACGCCTGATGAGAAATGGAAATTATACGGCGTGCAACGCGTGTTCTATGAAACAGGTAAGCTCGAATTTTTTTATCATATCCCTGTGTGGTTTGGTATCTTGATTGTCCGTAAGTAAGACGGTTCCGTGTTTCGGATGGCACGTTAAGCCGTAGGTCCCGGTTGCTGTCTATGATCACTTAGACGGCGGTCGTTACACAACCATGTCAGAAGCCTGCTACTTGTAGAAGGCGGTTGAAAAATTCTGACACTAGGGTTCATCGGGTCGTTGGACGACTCGGTGTCCCACACGAAAAGAAGAAGAATGAAATAGACTGGAAATGTGATACTAATTCCAATTTATTGCATCTTTTTTTTATTAAGCCTGTTGGTTTTTGGGTATTGCATGATTTTCTTTGTTTTTATGTTTAGATGATATAGAAAAAGCCAAGAAAAAATTAAAGTTGGCTGAGGAAACGTCTGACATACAGACACAGTCAGAGGCAGAACCTGAAGAACTTGTCAAAAGAAAACAGATACGCAATAAGTATGTATGAATGTTTGAATGTATGTATCTATGTTTGTGCTCACATTTCTCAAAAAACTATGTATAAGTTGGAATTGTATAAATCACATATATTTTTAAATTGCAGATATCTCCAAAAAATCTGTTGATTCTTCATCAATACTAGAAAGTAAATTATAATCCTATTAAAGATACCTATGTATTTTACTTTCTTAAAAATCTGAGATATATTTTTTATGTTAACAGATATTCCCAGTGGGTCTCAAAATATTTTGCAGCCAGATGATTCTTTATTAAACCTGAACCTATCCATACCAAGTAGTTTGGTGAAAGGTATGGTGTTATTTTATTTTTACTCTTTTTGCTTTATTTAAGAATATTTATTTTTACTTAGAAGTTATTTGTTCATGTTTATTCAATTTCTTTTTAACCTGACTTCAAAAAAGGAGGGTTATGTTATGAATTCAACCCTTATGTAGGTAACATTGATAGAATTTGGCATACATAATCTTTAAAGACTTCTAAACAAACATGCAAAATTTGATGAGTGTATGAATGTTTGAATGTATGTATCTATGTTTGTGCTCACATTTCTCAAAAACTATGTATAAGTCGGAACATTACAAATTCAGATTGACTATTGAGTATTGTTCAACTTAGGGTACAGTGCAAGATTTATCAAAATCGGTTCACTAGTTTTTTAGTGTCGAATTTTACACATTTGTACTATGTTTTGTCCATATGATCATTTCTTTTGTAGAAATAGAGCAGGAAGCTTTTGTATCCACTCCTACTCAATCAGCTGCGGACGGCCCTGCTCCAACAAGTCGTGCTCCAACATCGTGCTTGGGTTCACAAAGCTACGCGCGAGGATCATCGACCAATGACAGCGACTCGCGCGCGCTCGGTTATAGCACAAGAGGTATGCGCAGCTCTTGGAATCATAATAAATACCGTCTTTTGGTTATTTGATTCTTAAAGTAGGATTTTTTTTCATACTGCGCCGACCCCAAATGATGGGATAAGGTTAAGGGAATGGTGATGAAATTGATGAAGTAGGATTTTTTTGTATATTTTTTATGGGCTCCTTATACGGTACTGAAACACTCCTTGAGATATGGCTCGCAATTAAATTAACACCCTGTATAGATTGTACTATAGCTAGGATTCTGAATGGAAATTTATTGTGGATTTCAGATTTCACATCCAAAGTTACTAATTATGAATATAACACTATACGCACAAGCAGTGATGGCTCCGCTCCAGTATCTACTGGAACAATAGGTACTCCTTCATCTTTACATCTATACTATTTTTTTATAGAGTTTAAGATTTATAGATTTACTTTTTTTTATTTCCTTTCTTCAATAATTATTTTCAGGCTTCCAGGAGAAAATAATATCTCTACTGTCTTATATAAAAGTTCAAAATGAGCAAATAATATCGCTTTTGAAGGAAAAAAAGACTGGACATTCAATACCGGAATTTAAATTCCCCTTGAAATGTAAAGAGGAGCTGGAAACTACAGAATTGTTACTAAACGATTCAAAACATTATGAAGATCTGGTATGTAGCAACTGTCGCATCATATTTTTAATTTTAACTAATTTTAACAACCTTTAACATTTTGTTACTGATGGAGCACAGGCCTCCCCACCACAATTTTTTTAATTGAAAAGGTCGCTGTCTTTACCTAGTTCTTTCCATAGTAGCCTGACCTTTACAATTCTGAGTAAATATTTGAATTTTACAGGTTTCCTACTTAAAATCTCTAGGTGGAACAGGTACCACGAACCAGGTATCAAGGATCATGAAATTCATTATGACCGACAGTTTCGCAAAACAGTACAATTTTTATGGCAAACGATCGGACAAACACCCATTTTCGGAACTTCGTCTGCGCGATGCTGTTGTTGGTTAGTTATTTTTACTGTAATTATAAATAGTATCTAGCAACTGGCTAGAGGTAATAATCTCGTAAATAAGACTTATCCCACTTATTGGGAACTAGTATAACTACTATGGGACTGCGTACTTCCCACTAACCTTATAGTTCGCGTCATTAAAAAAAATCGCTAAAAGAAAGTCCGTTTTTGTGCAAACAATACTTCTCTCTACTTTCTTCTAGCGCTCTTTTTATACGACGCAACTAATACCTATGTAATTTTTTATCATGCATACAACTACTGAACCGATTTTGATGAAAATTGGCACCATAGTTGTTTAATTGCTGTTGTCAATCATGTAACTTGTGTGCATGTATGTTACTGAGGCACAAAGACAATTTGCCAATCAAT